>CM070770.1:59276010-62263510 GCA_036346955.1 Dipus sagitta | reverse complement strand
ATCCTGGGCTGGCAAGCTTTGCAAGCAGGCACCTTTAGCTACTTAGCAATCTCCCCAGCCCCATTTTTTTCTTCTTCTCTTTTGGCTTACATGCCTGCACGCGCGCGCGCATGTGTGTGTGTGTGTGTGCATGTCTGTGTGTCCATGTGGCATCTCATAGGCTCACCTACGAGGGAGAGGGGCTTCTCGCCTGTGGTGGACTGCTATATCATCCTTCCTAGTGATTTCTGAACCCTTCAGGCCCTTATCCTTGTGCAAGAAGTGATAATAATCTCTGAACCATCTCTCCAGACTTCAGTTCCCTTTATTTTCTCTCAGCTCAGACACTGGATTTAGAATGGAGACTGGGTTTCAGCAACAGATGTCAGGGGATGATATTTCATTTTGTCATAAAGTTAACCCTTGAAGGGGGCCTGGAAAGCCCTTGAATTTGGAAATTCAGTGACTTTCTATTTTTGTTCTTGTAAACAGGTGGAAAGCATTTTTTTTTTTCTGATTTTGAAGCTAGAGAACATACCTTTCCTTTTAGGATAACTCACTTGTAGGAGGTAAGGCAAGGCTGTCCTCTCCACTCTCTTTTATTTATGATGTTGTGAGTGCCTTGCGCATTTTAATTAATGATGATTGCACTATGCTTGGCTCCAGCAATAAATAAAAGAGGCTATTAAAGGAGCCTAATAAACAAGCTCAAGCAAAGGCACATTGTTTCCCACTGTCATTTATTGCTTTATTTAATGAAGGCAGATACTAAATGAAATACAATAAATTAATTTTTAAGATTCTAAGTAGAAACTATGAATGTGACTTTAAACTTTATTTTAAGATGGGCATGTTGGCAGATGCCTTTAATCCCAGCACTCAGGAGGCAGAGGTAGGAATATCACTGTGAGTTCGAGGACACCTTGAAATTACATATTGAATTCAAGGTCAGCCTGGTTTAAAGTGAGACCCTACCTCAAAAAAATAAAAAATTTAAAAAATAAACCAAAACCAAAAAAAAAAAAATCTTTTATGTCTTTTTTTTTTTTTTTAATGTAGGGTCCCACTCTAGCTCAAGCTGACCTGGAACTCACACTACAGACCCAGATTGGTCTCAAACACATGGCGATCCTCCTACCTCCTGAGTGCTGGGATTGAAGATATGTGCCACCATGCCCAGCTAAGATTCCTTTTACATCTTATACTGGCTGAGAAACCACAGGGTTCTATTTAGATGAAGCATTTGTTTAATTCTTTAAACAAGTTCTGCCAAAAGGGTTATGACCTAATGAGGAGAGAATTCTTATTCTAGGGATCATGAAAAGTAAAGAGAACACATTGATGAAAGCAAATAGCTTTGCATCTTAATGCATAGATAACAAGCCACAATGCAAATGATCAATAGGGCAAATCCCCCAAGTGTTTCGTGATGGCTTAAGAAAAAGGTTGGGTGTAGTGTACATGCCTGTAATTCTAGCACCCAAGAGACAGAGACAGAGACAGGAAGATCATGAATTCAAGGCCAGCTTGGACTACATAATATATTTGAAGACAACCTCAACCCGATTGGAGAGAAAGAGGGAGAGGGAAAGAGAGAGAGAGAGAGAGAGAGAGGAGTTGGCATGGGCCTGATGTCTGTGCTATTATAAAAGTATACAACACTAAGCTGGGCATGGCACTTGGGAGGCAGAGGTAGGAGGACTGCCATGAGTTTGAGGTCACCTTGAGACTACATAGTGAATTCCAGGTCAGCCTGGGCCAGAGTGAGACCCTACCTCGAAAACCAAAACAAACAAACAAACAAAGTCTACAACACTGAGTAAGGGATTTACATGGCTTTGAATAGTAGTTGTGTTTGTTCGTCATTCCCCTTTGTGTGACTTTGTGTAATAGTAATGATGTGGGGAGACCTGGACTTGATTGGAATTCTAACAGAGACAAGCCGTTGCTGGCCATGTGATTCCCTTCCCCCACCTGCTTTCCTACACTGATAGCCTGACTGAGTAGACATTGAGGAGTGAGAATGAGGAATGAAGTAGAGAGGCTGAAGGGAATAGAGACTGTTGGAGCCTGGTCCTCTGACATCATATACCATTTCATTTACAGAGTAAGTCCATTTTCTGACCCAAAGAACAGACATGTATATCAGGTCTGGGAAATTTTGGAGTCATTGTAAAAGGGGGCATATACTTGTGGTAACAAGGAATAACAAGCAAGAGTTAAGGAAAACAGAGAGGTTATAAAACCTATTGTTATTTTTTCCAAAAGACTAAGCAGCAAATCCCCAAAGCCTTTCTCCCATGATCAACACCGAACCTGCCACCTAAGTTGCCATTGTATAGTTCCCTATTAACAAAAAACCTTTTACTTGGTGCAGGTTTTCTTTTTCTTGTAATCTCACACCTTTAATGGCTGTGCCATCTTCCCAGCCTCTCCCCGTGCTTTCCTTTTCTTTTTGACTCTGGGAAAATAAAACTTGAGGTATAATGAAAAAACTGCCCACACACACACACACACACACACACACACACACATCTCTCAAACTTTATAAATTAGTTTTCAGAGAAAACACTATATGTGATCTATATCGTGTCAATTTTATTATGGGTGAAATGACAATGGATGTGTTAAAGAACTGGCTAAATTTTCCCACCCAAACCCCAAAGAAAAATAAAAACTTCCAAACAGGGATGGAGAGATGGCTTAGTGGTTATGGTGCTTTCCTATGAGGCCTAAGGACCCATGTTCAACTCTCCAGGGCCCATGCAAGCCAGACATGCAAGATGATGCAAGTGTGCAAGGTTGTACATGCACACAAGATGGCCCACACATCTGGAGTTTGATTACAGTTCACATTAAAAAAAGGAAAGAAAAGGCCAGTCAGTTTGGCTTGCAGGGCAGATGGCTCAGCAGTTACAGGTTCTTGCTTGCAAAGCCTGCCAGCTTGGGTTCAATTCCCCAGTGCCCACATGAAGCCAGATGCATAAAGTGGCACATATGTCTGGAGTTCATAAGCAGCAAGATGCCTTAACATACTCCCTCTCTCTTTTTCTTCTCTCAAGTAAATACATGAAATTTTTTTTAATATTTACTTATTTATTTGCAGAGAGAGAGAGAGGAGAAAGAGAGAATTGGCATGCCAGGGTTGGAAAGATGGCTTAGCTGTTAAGGCACTTGCCTACAAAACCAAAGGACCTCTGTTCAATGCTCCAGGACCCATGTAAGCCAGATGCACAAGGTGGTGCATACATCTGGAATTTGTTTGTAGTGGCTGGAGCCTTGGCATGCTCTCTCTCTCTCTCTATCAAATAAATAAATAAAAATAAAATATTTTTTAAAAAGAAAAAGAATTGGCATGCCAGGGCCTCTAACAAATGCAAATGAACTTAAGATGCATCTGGCTTTACTTTGGGTACTGGGGAATTACATGCAGGTTGTTAGCCTTTGCAAGGAGGCACCTTAACCACTGAACCATATCTCCAGCCCCTGAAAATATTTTTTTAAAGAGGGAGTCACAGGGGCATGAAGTATGTATTTAAAATAAAAATTGAGCCGGACATGGTGGCAGACACCTTTAATCCCAGTACTGGGGAGGCAGAGGTAGGAGGATCACCGTGAGTTTGAGGCCACCCTGAGACTACATAGTGAATTCCAGGTCAGCCTGGACCAGAGTGAAACCCTACCTTGAAAAACCAAAAAAAAAAAAAAAAAAAAAAAAATTGTTTTGGTTTGAGAACAGGGGTCAAAAACTATTACCTGTCTAGTCTGTCGGCTTTTATGTTACTTCAAACTAAGAATAGTATATATGTATTTGGTTTGTTTTTACTCTTTCTTTTTCTTTTTTGTGTTAGTTATGTACACAGTGTGTGTACCATCATTAGCCCCTCCCTGTTCACCCCCCTCTGAAGGGACCCTCCTCATTGGGGAATGTGGGTTGCACATTGTGGGGGTTGTGGGGGTAGCCATCAGTTATGAGGAAGAGGCAATGTCTCTGTAATAATGATCCAACTTGTGGCTCTAACAATCTTTCCACCCCTTTTCCGTGAACTTCTCTGAACCTTGTTGGGTTCGTTTTAGGTCTACATCAGTGATGAGGTCTTGGGATCCTCTGAGTGTCTGGATATCTGGATTGGTAGGAGTTTAGTGTTCTCTGTGTCTATCTCCTTCACCCTTGTGCTGGTATCAGGTTCACCAAGAGAGCAGCGCTCTTGCTCATTTCCCCAATTACTCTATGGTTTCAGCTGGGGCCCTGGTGAGGTATGATGGGCTGATTCTCTCCTTAGGTTCTGTGTCCATCTGAAAAATAGAAGCAAATTCTCCAATGGAGAGTGAAGTCAGCACCAGATAATGGGATAACCATTATTATTTTAGAGACAACTTAATAGGTGGAGGCCCTCTTGATTGGTGGGGACTTGATATTGGAGAGTGGACTCATTTTTTGGATTTGGTTCTGACATGTTTCCCAGTTCTGCTATAGGTTCCATTCCACTGAGCAGATCAGTTAGCTAAATCAAGAGCAGTTAGTTTCCCACCATGGCTGTGTGCCACTAGTGCACTTACGTGAGCATCACGACAGGTTGTTTGCTGCTGAGTAGCTTAGACCACGACTTGCTTGGACAGATGTTGGTCATTTCCCCCTACACGCTCACGTAGCACCTTCTGGCACTAGACAAGCTAACTGTTTGGGGACTGACTCTCTTCCAGATTCCAGCCAGGCCACTCCATGTTCTGTACCAACAGCATATGGTGTCTTTGGCAGTAGTGTCTTATCATTAACCTTTGGTGGGTCATCAAGTACTCTCACAGAAATCTGTCTTCTTTTGGGAAATCTTGTAGGTCTCTCTGATCAACAGGTCATTTTGGATGTTAACCACATGCTAATACTGGGAATTAATGGCCAGTGCCAAGGGAAAATAAGGAGAAAAAGATAGCTAATATAAAGAACAAGAGAGGAGGGAGAGAGAGATAGAAACAGGAGAAGATTAAGGTTAGTCTTCATCAAACCTTCTCCGGGGCCTTGTGATTCAGGTGCTCCCTCTAAGGACCTGATGAAAGTTCTGTTAGCTTCTTGTAACTTGATGGGACTTTCTTTTGAGAGAGTGGGAAAGTTTTCTTTGATAATTTTGTTTAATAAGTTCTCCATGCCTTTGGTCTGAATTTCTTCCCCTTCTGTATTCCCATGATGTGAATGTTAGGACATTTAAGGGTATCCCACAGTTCCCTCATGTAACCTTCACAAAAACTTTTGAACTTATTGAAACTTTTGGACTCACAAACTGTTTCTTCTGTTTTGTCTTCCAGTTCTGAGTTTCTATCCTCCACCTGGATGACTCTATTCTTGAGAGCTTCTATAGAGTTTTCGGCTTGTTCAATTTGATTTGTACTTTCTAGTGCTTTTTTTATGTGTAGTTTCCACCCCTCCGTCGAGTTCCCTTTTCATGTCATTTTCTGATTTTCTTAATCTTGTTGGAATTCATCCTTGCATATGTCTTCATTGAGCTTAGCCAGCTGATTACTGAGGTCCTCTTTTCTTCCACTCTCCTTCAGATCATTTAACTGTCTTTGGAACCTTTCCTGTTTCTTTTCTATTAGGTCTAATCTAGCAAGGACAGCGTTCATACAATTATTGGCTCTTTGTTGATTTTCTGCAAGTTCTGCTATTTGCTTGGTCAGGGTTGCATAGCTGATATCTTCATTTTGGGGTTCTGGTCCTATTGTCACTTTTATGTTTTGATTAGAGATGATCGATTGTGGGACGGGGCCACCTTACTGGATTTACTTGCATTTGATTTTCATGTTACTCCTTTTGTGCTATGGTCTGCCCATCACAGTGTAGGAATCTTATTTAATTCAGGAGGAAGCTGGAGTTACCCTTGAGGTGTCTGCAGTGATTACTCCCCTGCCCCCCCTTTTTTTTGGTTTTTCGGAGCAGGGTCTCACTCTAGCTCAGGCTGACCTGGAATTCACTCTGTAGTCTCAGGGTGGCCTTGAACTCACAGTGATCCCCTACCTCTGCCTCGCGAGCGCTGGGATTAAAGGCGTGAGCCACCAGGCCCGGCTAATTATTCTCTTTTATGTTTGCTTCCATTAGGCTTCTGATGGCAATGGTGCCTGTCTGCTAAGAGGGAAGGAGCCCATGATGCTCTGGTGAGGGCCGGAGGACTGATCAAAGGGCTTGTTGTTCAGTGTTTTGGGGTATGGGATTGTGTAGTCAGGTAGCCTGAGGGGACAAGGGGTAGGGGGGAATGGGACAAGGGGTAGGGAGAAATGGGACAAAGCAGAGTGGTTTTGCCCCTGGGCTGCTGAGGGGGTGAGGGTGGGAATGCCCGATGGTTCCGCGATGCTGAGGGAGACATCCGGGTCTGTTGGGACCATGTAGTAGGGGGTGGATGGGACTGCCAGGTCCTGTGACAGGGCAGGGTGGGAATATGGAAATGGTGTGGGTCAGGTGATGCATGTGTGTGTGTGGTGGTGGTGGTGGGGATTGGTAGTGTTTCTGTTGGGGTGGTGGGAAAGAGGTGAAGAATAGCCTGCTGGACTGGGTCCAAGTAGCCTGCAGGAAGTTCAGTAGACCCTGGTCCGTGCAGGGTGGGGTGGAGAGTGGGCAGGTGGTTGGGCATCGAGGTCCGTGGTGGTGGGACAGCCTAGGGAGGGGGCAGTGCTAGCCTGCTGGCTTGGGTCCACATAGCCTGCATTTACTGAAGAAGGAACCTGAGGCTGGGACTGCGGCTTAAGAGCATTGGGAGGCTGGTGGGCGACCCAAGAGCGTGGGAATCAGCGGATTCCCTACTTTGTTCCTCTGTGCTGTGCCCTCGCACCCGAGACTTGCTAGGATCTGCAAACCCCTAAAAACCTCAATGAACTCTAAAGGTCTTGCCTTTCCTTCCCCCACGAGAAGAGGCGTGGTTAGGCGGACACCATCTTGACCGGAAGTCTCGGTTTTTATTTTTTTTTATGTGAGAGTGAGAGAGAAAGAGAAAGAGGCAGACAGAAAGAGAGTATGAGCGCAGTGCGGCCTTCTGCCCCTGCAGATGACCTCTTCATGCATGCACCATTTTGTGCATCTGGCATTCCGTGGGTACTGGGGAATTGAACCGTCATCATCAGGCTTTTCAAGGAAGCATATTTAACCACTAAGCCATCTCTGCAGCCCTGTATTTGATCTTTAAAGACAGGGTTTTCTCTAACCTAGGCTGACCTAGAACTTTCCCTTTAGTCCAGACTGGCCTTGACCTCACCTCCTACTTCAGATTACCAAGTGCTCGGACTAAACCACTATGCTTTGCAGTTTAAGTATTTTTATAATGATTGTAGTGTGGGGCAGGGTAAAATTGAAAGGAAAATTTTGACTCATAAAAATCATATATGATTTGAACTGATAATATAATTCAGTTGATAGAGTGTGTGCCTAGCATGCCCAAAGCCATGGATTGAATCCCCTGCACCACATAAGCCAAAATGAAGCTGATGTAGTTGCAGGAAAAAAAAAAAAAAAAAAAGATAATTCCTGATTTAGAAGTCTACAGACTTGAAGGAACAGAGTGGAAGATGATGCATGATCCAGTATGCCATTCAGCCCTTGGTCACTGTGGGACTTTGAATTTATGTCCCCCAATAGACTCAGGAGTTTTATTAAAGCTTGTAACTTGGATTTCCATATACGTGGCTGGAATAAGTGTCACAGGGGGCAGATCCTGGGGTCCAGGCCAGAGGTGTGTTTGGGGGCAGCTCTGATTTCCAGCTTAAAGCTATGCAGAGGTCTGTGCTCTGCGTGGGTCCATGATCCTGGCTACCAGTTCTTTGCTGTTGTTGCTGTTTGGGCTTGCTTCTGGTGCCGGCTGGCAGTCGTAGTGTGTCTCTCTGCTTGGGTTTATGCCATTGGTAGAACTTACTTTAGATCTGTAAGCTGAAATGAACCTTTCATCCCATAAACTATGTCTGTTTGGAAGTTCATCCCAGCACCACGGAGGTGACTACAAGTCACCATCCATGCTCTTGACTGCCTCCCCAGCCCTTTTCTACTTGTTTTAGATCTATTTCTGATGGCTCATTTGCTGAGTTTCTTGATAACTACTCTTATAATCCTCTGTAATCTTTAATTGAATCATAATCATTAAATGTTACTCCTGCTATGTAATACTTCTGTCATTTAGAAGAATCCAAGAACTGTGCCCTTACCCCACAGATTGATTGTGGAGATATTTACAAAGTTGAACCTCTTTTCAATCATTACGGCACACCACAAAGGCAGTAGTGAATTCTTCCACCTACCCATAGCAAACTAACATGGTTACTAGTTTTGTTATTGCCCTTCCAATCGGTTATTGTAAATAGGGAGTCATTTGTTGCTAAATTGTCCCTTGGCAGAAGAAAAAGTGGTGGGAATTACTTTGCAATATTTGACCACCATGGAGAGTTGAGTCTGTGTGCCTGCCCCCTTTGGTAAGGCAGCACTGGGTAACTATCATTAAGATGGAGATGTTTCCATGAAAAAAAAAAATAGCTTCCTGATGGATAGAAGCTGAGATTAGAAGCAGTGCACTCAAACTTCAGCACAGGGAAGAATTGTCAGGGAAGCCTACTTACCTGCAAATGCTCTGGCCTCACTGTGGATCTTCAGTAGAACTCAGGAGTTGAGGAAGAAAAAGATGGTTCCAAACTGCATCCCATAAAGCTCTGACTATACCATGTCCATTTTGTTGCTGATGTTGTCCTGCACTTCCATTTTTTTTTTAAAATACATACTTTTTCAAATACTTCTGTGTATTGGTTCAACAATTGCACCTCTAGATTTTCATGTTGCTGGTATTACCAATTCTGTCTAACTCTGCTGAGGGTCCTTTATAAATAAATAGAATGGGTCTAAGAATGCTTTAAAGCACTCCAGGAGATCAGAGCGAAGAGAGATTTATGGCTTGCACAAATAAGAGAGGCCTGGGGTTCATTCCAAAAGCAGTATATTCCAAGCACGCAAAACAAGGGGTTTCAGTTGGAGGAACTCGTGCATACTCTCGAAGGACACACTGTCTTTGTGCGTGGAGACAGGCATGCTAACCTTTACGTCATGTCACTTCAGACACCATAAGTTTTAAAAAGTGGCCATTTGGAATGCCCCTGCATGGAAAATTTAGTATTGTAGTGAAAGAAGTTCTAGGGTACCTAAAGAGTGCCCAGTGTTACAGACTTTAGCAGATGCAGAGTTAAATTCTGGTTCACCTGTGGAACTTTTATGAGGGAGAGCCTTGCTGGAGGAAGACCGTGACTAGGGGGTGGGCCTTGAGGTGTTACAGCCTGGCCCCACTCGCTGTTCTGCCCCTCCGTACTCCCTGCCTGCTGATGAACCCATGTGACGGCAGTGTCCTGCTCTCACCATGCTTGTCCCTCCATGGTGGCCACTACCATCTGGAACTGCTAGCCGAAATAAACTCTTTCCTGAATCGCATCTCATCTCGTCGGATATTTTGCCCCAGCAATGAGAAAGTAACTTGTACTATCTCTGAAAGCAGTGGCCTGGGGGTGCCAACATTTTCTTTAGTCTCTCACGGTGCCCTGGGTGTAGTTAATAACCTTACACAACTAGTTAAGGATGACAGCATCAGAATCAAGCTGTTAACAATTGGCCAGCAGTGGCCATTTGCTCTATGCAGATAGAAACTGTGGTGGACAAGGAGAAGCTCTTCACGGGCTGGTCCTCTGCAGCTGTGTGGTTGACGGCAGCATGTATGGCATCAGGAAGGCAGAGGAGCAGCCACCGGCACCCTCTGGTGTCGCATCATGTAAAGGCATCAAGTGAGTGTTGGCATCTTTGGTTCTACAGGGGTTATAGCTCTTGTGTAGACCTATGTAGCTGGGACATGACAGCAGTTTGCATTGCAACTTCTGGCTGGGCCTATACCCCCAGCCTCCTTAACTCTTGACAGAAGCCAGCTTCACAGTACTCTGGTTTGAAGCATCATAGACCTTTGCCACTATAGACTGGACAGCTCTCTGAAACTCTTCCAGAGACTAAGGCTCTCTTCTCTGTCTCCCTACAGACTTCTATCCCCCAATGTCAACTCTGTCTTCTCTACTTTCACTGACTCCCCTTTCTGTCCTGACCACTCTTGAACCCTTCAGCTGCTGCTGTTTATCTGTCAACCAGCAGTCAGCTGCCTCGCCACTCATCCTAGCTTATCCTGCCAACTGTTCAGCTGGTGCTGCCACGGCCACCCACTCTGCTGTTTCTGTCTTCATATAACCAGTTCAATATGCACCGTTAAAAGTAGGTAAGTGTATTGGATCTGAGAATGGTGGAAGGCGAAAAGAAAAAAAAAAAAAAGTAGGTAAGAAAAGACCACGTGAGGGATGCCCCTTTTAGGGCCTAATGATGCAATACCAGCTGGAGACATCACAGAGGGGGTCTCTCAGATGACTGAGTCTCAACAACAACTTACTTGTATAGCCAGAGAATGGGGTATTTGAACCAATCACAGCACACCTTGCAATAAACGGAGGCTTATGTTGGCACAGATCACAGTCTTGCCTCTTTCCCACCAATCACAGTGGTTCCTTTGCTAGAACACCAGGTGAAGTGCTCTCTTCTGACCTAGACAGAAGTGGTTGCTGGGCCTTTGAGAATTCACTAAGGCTGTGGTACCAGAGAGTCTGGTAGGAACTGGACCGGCTCTGGCCGGGACTGCGCCTTCAGGAGCTGCCGCCATCTATGACGATCGCTGGGCAGGTTTTCAAGGCCTGTGTGAAGCGTTCAAAACCGTGGGTCCCGGCATACAGGCAGCTGTTTAACAGTCCCTTTGCTCAAGGCTTTCATGACAGCAAGAGGGGGCCCAACAACGGCTAGTTATCAGGTCAAATTGCCAAATCTTCCAACATCTTTGTTTATTTACAGGAAAATAAACCTAAGAAGAAGGAATACTTACAGTAAGAATTTAAAAAATTTCTCCGTTAACACTGATAATGATTTAAACAGACTTTGACAGTGAGCGCCCCAGGCGAAGGTGGGTCCCTGTTCTCTGTCTCAAACCTGGGCTTGAATCCTTGTATATTTCCATCTTACTGCTATTGCAGCAAATGGCCATGAACACCATAGCTTAAAACAGCACTTCAAAAACAATTTTTTGTCACTTTTTATTTATTTGAGAGTGACAGAGAGAGAAAGAGGCAGAGAGAGAGAGAGAGAGAATGGGCACGCCAGGGCCTCCAGCCACTGCAAATGAACTCCAGATGCGTGTGTCCCCTTGTACATCTGGCTAACGTGGGTCCTGGGGAATCAAGCCTCAAACTGGGGTCCTTAGGCTTCACAGGCAAGTGCTTAACCGCTAAGCCATCTCTCCAGCCCCACTTTTTTTTTTTTTTTAAACAGGCTCTGGAGGTCAAGAGTGCTTGTCTACTATATGGAAGACCCTGTGTTCTATCCCCATCACCAAGATAGAGCAGAAAGAATTTTAAAATCAAGGTGTACTCCTTTTGGAAGGCTCAGGAATACTTGGTTTCCTTGACTTCTCTAGCTTTTCAAGGCTCCCTTCCTTCCTTAGCCCCCAGCCCCTTCCTCAGGCACCAATGTTTCTCATGGTCATGTCATCTCCACCTCTGACCATCACAGGGACTCGTCCTCTCACAGGGACCCCCCATGATAACTTTGGGCCCACTCTGTTCATCTTGGAAAATCTTTTTATTCCAAGATCCTTAAATTAATCTACAAGTTCTATTTTCCCACATGAGATAAAATTCCATTTTACCACTTTCACTTTACAAATAATTTTCAAGTAAGGTAATAATAGTCATGGGTTTGGGGATTAAGCAAGGGACATTTGAGGAGCCCATTATTCTATATACCATATCTGACAGTGTCATCTTGGCTGCAAGGTGTGCAGCAGACTTGACATTGACTAAGTGAGACAGAGTGAAGGCCCTTAATGAGATTCGGTAGGTCCATACATGTAGGTGGTGCTGGAATCAGTATGGTTAGTAGCAGCAGCAGGTGTTGAAACTCCAGTTTCTCTTGACTGTCTCGGCCTATACCAGACTGCTAGTTCTTGTAGAAACAAGAAAAAAATTAAACACTTTTATTTATTTGTTTGTTTGTTTGTTTGTTTGTTTGAGAGAGAGAGAGAATGTGTACGCCAGGGCCTCCAGCCACTGCAAATGAGCTCTAGACGCATGTGCCACCTTGTGTATCTGGCTTACGTGGGTCCTGGAGAATTGAACCTAGGTCCTTTGGCTTTGCAGACAAGCACCTTAACCACTAATCTATCTCCCCAGCCCAGAAACAAGATTTTTTTTTTTTTTTTACACATCTATGTAAACCAGAGGTGGGCACAAGATCAGGCAAATGTTAGGTGCTCAGTAAATGATTGTCAAACTGAATGGTTCAGTTAAGGGACCATTATTTTCCAGTAAAAAAAAAAAATGAGAAAGAACTTAGAATATTATGAAAATGTCATTATTATGCTGTCAAATGAAGTGACAAAAGCAAAATAAAGTAGACCTAGACAATCGCAACTTTTTAAAACCTATTTTTTATTTTATTTATTTGCAAGGGGTGGGGAGAGAGAAAAAGAAAGAAAAAGGAGAGAGAATGAGCATGCCAGGGCCTCTAACTACTGCAAATGAACTCCAGATACATGCAATACTTTGTGCATCTGGCTTTATGTGGGTATTGGGGAACCAAACCCACGTCGTTAGGCTTTGCAGGCAAAGGCCTTATCTGCTAAGCCATCTCTCCCTCTCCGCATGTTTCAGATATTCTATTTTTAGCAATGGATTTCTCTCCATCCCATCTCCCACTAGTGAAAAACCTCTCTGTAAATCCCCTAGATAAAACAGATCAAAACAACTACTCTGGTATAAATAGGGGTCAGGCCATGTGTTCTGAGCTCCACATCATCCTCACAAATCCTAGGCTTCTGGAAAATACTGTTCAAACATGAACCTGACTGGAGCTTAATATTCCCAAATTCTGCAAATGGGGTGCAGTCATCAGCACTCTACTGTGGTTGTTAGGGATCAGAGCAAAGGGCCCATTTTGAGTATCTGTGTCCATATCCCTAAGCTACTTGGGGTCAGCATCTGTTCCTGTCTCCAGCCTGCTTCTGAGGAGATATGACCTTTTGTTTATCATTCCTCAGCAGAGGACCACTGTCTTCTCCCTTTTGCTATCTGTGGCTCCAGAGCAGTGGCCTGACCTGAGCTGAAGAAACATTGTCACTGGCAGAGCTCCCGGTAGTTTGGGCAGGTAATATTTAAGGGGGATTAGGCTTAGATTTAAAAAGTGGTTGGAGCTGGGCGTGGTGGCACACGCCTATAATCCCAGCACTCAGGAGGCAGAGGTAGGAGGATCACCGTGAGTTCCAGACCACCTTGAAACTTAGTGAATTCCAGGTCAGCCTGAGCTAGAGTGAGACCCTACCTCAAAAAAACAAACAAACAACAACAACAAAAAAAAAACGGGGTGTTACTCTATTGCTCAACTCCCCACTACCTCCCCACCATCTCATACTATGGTCTTTTAAGTGCCTCAGAGTTTTTAAGAGGAGGGTGAACCAACGGCTCCAGCTTAGCTGCGCCCAGCAATGGAAGTGGTGACCCTGCTGTTCATTTCTAGGTCTGGGGTGTGGTGCTTCTGTGTGGTTTCTCGTGGGGGGGGATCGAGGACTCCAGGCATTTTCTGTGGCTTTAGATCTCTTTTTCCCGAGACTTAGAAGACACATGTGAACACACACACATGAGAGAGAGAGAGAGGGAGAGAATTGTTCTTATTTCTGGAAGTTTTAGATCCAGTCAGGCTGGGTCAGTTTTAAACACCTGCAGTGTCACTAAAGCAAGGCTACACTCTTCCCCCAGGAGGTTGTCCCACCTGGCCACCCTCCAGAGTTCCTTTTCAGTGACCACTGCCATCTGAATGGACCTTGCTGTCATTATGCCAGGTTGCCTTGGTAGTCTGGGCCCTGAGCAGCTCCCTGGGAGCTCTGGCAGTGGCTCTTGTTTATTAGTCTTGCTCCACTCCCTGGCGACAGCCTGTGAGCCACAACTATTTCATGTCCCAGGGACAAACAGGTGAGAGGAGGGAGGGAACAAACAAAACAAAAATAAACCAAGACAGACACTTTTAAAGCATCACTTTTAGGTTCCTTTGAAAATTGTCCTTTGACCCCAGTGTCCTTCAGCTCTGGCTGTTTCTGGGATGACTGTGCTTGTTTCTGCTTTTAAGTGAAATAAATGGCTTTGTTGTCTCTCAGCAGGACTCTTTCTGGCTACTTTGAAAAACAAAGTGAGGCTCATGCTCTTCTCTCCCAAATAATTAGATGTTCACATCTTGATTGTCTTGTTTGGGAAATAAAAAACAACAAGTACAGTGTGTATAAAGTGGGGAGAGGTAGTAGTACTGGGCAAGGTTAAGAGAAATATTTTCAATTTCTATAAACATCTGCTTTCCTGTCATCTTTAGCACACAAAAATACAGTCCAGGACCGAGTTTTGGACCCTGGAGTGCCCAGTCTACCGTTCACTTGTAGGTAGCTGTAGGACCTCAGTTTCATTTACTCTCAGCCCAGTTCTGAGACTGTGGGTCATGGGAGCAGTTCCTTCACTCTAAGTGAATAGTCAGGAACTGTTCACCACTGACATTATAAACAATTTCTTGTCCTCCAGTAGAACATGATGTTCCCTGTACAAGCACCATCTGGTGCTGCTGTGATCTGAATCATTATGACCCCCACAAAATCTATATGCTGAAACCTATTTATCTTGTGAGTGCATTAGTAGGTAAGGCCTTGGGCAGTGATGAAGACTGCAGACACAGTGGGCCCCTCATAAATAGGAACAGTGCCCTAATAAAAGAGAGTCTCAAAAAGTTGCCTTTACATTTCTACCACATGATGACATGTCAAGAAGGCTCCACCTACAAATCCAAAAACAGGTCCTCACCAGACACGGAATCTGTTAGCACCTTGACCTTGAACTTCTCAGCCTCCACAAGTACATGAAATCAATTTCTGGTGTTGATAAGCATATTGTTAGAGCAGCCCAAATGGACTAGCGTAAATGCCTCAAACAAAAACATAGTCTCTCTGCAGTTTACACAAAGACATTCTACTTGCCATATCCAGGATGAACTACTAAATATTCACTCCCGGGCTGGAGAGATGGCTTAGCGGTTAAACGCTTGCCTGTGAAGCCTAAGGACCCCGGTTCGAGGCTTGATTCCCCAGGACCCACGTTAGCCAGATGCACAAGGGGGCGCACGCGTCTGGAGTTCGTTTGCAGTGGCTGGAGGCCCTGGCGCGCCCATTCTCTGTCTCTCTCTATCTGCCTCTTCCTCTCTCTCTGTCACTCTCAAATAAATAAAATAAACCAAAAAATTATTTAAAAAAAAATATTCACTCCCATTTTAGGACCTGGATGAAGACTCTAATTCTGCCCGTATTTTTTGCATGAAAGTTGGGAGCATGGAATATACAATCTAGTCTACTATGTCATAAATACATTTACAAGTATCCTGACTCTACACTTCATTTTAATATCATGATCTTGTCTGCAGAGAAGACAGTAGAGGTTTCTATAAAAGTTAACATTTATCAGAACACTTTTCTTATGCTAGATGTCCTAAGAAATTTGCCCAGTGTAACTTTTCAAGAACCCTCCCAATAGATATTGTGATGATCATAGCCATTCTGTCAATGTTAGCAGAAGTTTGCAGCGGTTAAGGAAATGGCCCAGGGTCACAGGGCGCATAAGCCTGAGAGTTGCTCATAAACCCAGACCCTCTTGCTTTACACCACGTGGGTCTTTCCAAACTTCGCTTTTTGCTCCCTGAAATAATTTTCACTTGAGAGTTCATCTTTGCTCGCTTTGATAGTCCCTTCTGGCAAAGTCTTGGATGACTTAACATTGTCCAGAGCAAATTCAGCTTTGAATTTATTTAAAACTGGCTTCACGTTGTTCATAAGACTGCTAACTTATATTTAACTTCCATGCCAATGAACATGATGTAGGTACACAAACCCTTCAGCATTCATCAGTAAGTGGGAGAAAGAAGAGTGTTCACTGACATCACTCACAGAGTGTGTTACTAAATATAAAACATAATTCTTAAAACCAAACACAGACTCACCCAATGGTGATATGTACGCACATATGCTATGGTCTCATTTCCCTTGGCCCTAAGCAGTTTGGATCTGAACTAAATTCCTAATTTTTTTAATTGTATGTGGTGTGTGTGTGTTTGTGTGTGTGTGTGTGTGTGTGAGACAGCATGTATGCAGAGATCAGAGGACAACCTCAGGTGCCCAGCCTCACCGTCTACCTTGTTTGAGGCAAGGTCTCTTATTCAGTGTTGCATACACCAGGTAAAGTGGCCTGCAAACTTTCAGGAGTTCTCCCGTCACTGTTTTTTCTCTTGCTGCAGGCATGCTGGGGTTACAGACAGTTGTGCTACCATGACTGGCTTTATGTGGACTGGAAGGATCTAAGCTCAGGTGAACTCAAGGTGTCAGGCTTGAGCACCACCTTACCACTGAACCGTCTCCCCAGACTCTGAACTAAATTTCTTTATCTGACGCTCATAATTTCCCGCAGTTCTAAAAGTAGTACATGTCTATTGTAGGAAGTTCAGAAGATTCAAAAGGGTGTAAGAAGCCAATAGAAATACAGCCAGAGTTCTTAGTGCTTGATCTGGGCCAGGGTACAAAACTCATTTGTGTTTCAATAATTACTGTACAGTTATTTTATGAATTACAAAGAAATGTCTTTTGATTACAGGGCAATTTTAAGATATTTTACCATAAGTCATTTTAAAGCAGTTGAATTTAAGGGAAATAAAAAGTTCTCTATTCCTCATTGTTACATTCTCTAGAAAATTGTTTAAAGGAATAAAAAGTCAGCCTGTTACTTTCCTAAATACTCCATGACAGGGAAAGCTGGTTTCCTCCCTTCATGAGACTTTCAAAATGATGTAGATTTTTGTGTTAATTTTAAAAATATATTTATTTGGGCTGGAGAGATGGCTTAGCAGTTAAGCGCTTGCCTGTGAAGCCTAAGGATCCTGGTTCGAGGCTCAATTCCCCAAGAACCACGTTAGCCAGATGCACAAGGGGGCACACGCATCTGGAGCTCGTTTACAGAGACTGAAAGCTCTGGTGTGCCCATTCTCTCCCTCTCTCTCTCTCTGCCTCCTCCTCTCTGTCGCTCGCAAATAAATAAATAAACAAACTATATATATATATATATATATATATACACACACACACACACACACACACACATATATATATATATATATTTGACAGAGAGGAAGGGAAAGGAAGGAAAGAGAGGCAGATAGAGAGAGAATGGGCACACCAGGGCCTCCAGCCACTGCAAATGAACTCCAGACACATGCACCACCTTGTGCATCTGGCTTTATGTAGGTACTGGAGAATTGAACTTGGGTCCTTTGGCTTTGCAGGCAAACATCTTAACCACTAAGCCATCTCTCCAGCCCATGCAATAGATTTTTAAAAATATTTTTATTTATTTATGAGAGACAGAAGTGTGTGTGTATATGGGTATGCCAAGGTCTCTTGCTGCTGCAAATGAGCTCCAGACACATGCTCAACTTTGTGCATCTAACTTTGCATAGGTACTAGAGAATTGAACCTGGAATGATAGGCTTTGTAAACAAGCACCTTGAACTACTGAGCCATCTCCTCAGCCTAGGAATTTTTTTTTTTTTAAATGCAGGGTTTCACCATGTAGACCAGACTAGCCTTGAACTTGAACTGGCAAGCATACATCTGTCTTAAATGCTGGGTTTACAGGTATATTCCACTACATGTAACTGATCTGGAATTGAACTTTCAGAATAGTGAAAAGAGAATTCATTAACAATATGATTTCCCGCTTCTCATTTTCCTACTTATAAAAAATTAATAGGGGTTGGGAAGATTGGTCAGTGATTAAAGGCACTCACTTTGGAAAGGCTGCTGGCCTGGGTTCGATTCCCCAGTACCCAGGTAAAGTAACATGTACAAAGTGGTGCATATGTCTGGAGTTCACTTGCCGCAGTAAGTGGCCCTGACATGCCATAATCACTTACTCTCTTTCTCTCACACACACAAATGAATAAGTAAAATATTTTTAAAAATTAGTACACCTTAAAAATATAAAAATCAAGATTACATGAGTACATTTGTATATTTGTAACATATTTGCATCTTAGCTGAATATGCCTTAAAGAATAAGTTAGTCCCCACAGAGGTTTCTTTCTATAGTGGCAATCAAAAAAAATTTTTTTTTCGAGGTAGGGTGTCACTCTATCCCAGGCTGACCTGGAATTCACTATGTAGGTGGCCTCCAACTCACAGTGATCATCCTACCTCTGCCTCCCAAGTGCTGAGATTAAAGACATGTGCAACCACACCTGGCATTCTTTATTTATTTAAGGAGGGGGCAGATAGAGAGAGAATAAGCATGCCAGGACCTCTAACCACTGCAAACGAACTCCAGATGCATGCACCACCTTGTATATCTGGTGTTTCATGGGAACTGAGGAATCGAACTTGGGGCCTTAGACTTTACAGACTAGTGCCTTAACCACTGAACTATCTCTCCAGCCCCATCAATTTTTTTTCTGGTTTTCTGAGTTAGGGTCTCACTCTAGACCAGGCTGACCTAGAATTCACTATGTAGTCTCAGGGTAACCTCCAACTCACGGCGATCCTCCTACCTCTGCCTCCCAAGTGCTGGGATTACCCATCAAATATTTTAAATCTGTTTTGGAGTCATTTGATAAACTGGTTGCACATAAACACAAAATAGAAAAAAAGTCATATTTAATTTTCCATGTCCTTATATCAACAATATTAAATTGATGTTGTGCTGATGATGTTTCTAGTGGTATGTAGAAAATAATATTTAGGTAAATTGGGGCTTATTTTCTTCCTTATTTCACTTGTTTTCAAAGTTAGAACAGAGAGGAGTTGGTTTCACTTAAATAGCATTACTCCCCATGTTACCTGTGGCCCTAACTTCTGTAAGCAAATTTACAATCCATTATTTGAAAGCCATTAATTGTTTCAGTAATTACTCATTTACGTAAGGTTTTAGTAGTTTATCACCTCACTTTACCTGAGAACCTCAATGAGAATACTAACTTATTGTAATTCTGTTTTATTCCGTTGTATTGTGACATATAGTTATTAGTAGTTTTGCATCATTATTCTTTGTAGCTGGCAAATCAGCTGACATGCTGATTTGTGGGTGTGGCTTATCTCAATCTTGTACTTAAATCATGTCATTTTAAGAGTTCTGGTTGGGCTGGAGAGATGGCTTAGCGGTTAAGTGCTTGCCTGTGAAGCCTAAGGACCCCGGTTCGAGGCTCCATTCCCCAGGACCCACGTTAGCCAGATGCACAAGGGGGTGCACGCATCTGGAATTCGTTTGCAGTGGCTGGAGGCCCTGGCGCGCCCATTCTCTCTCTCTCTCTCTCTATCTATCTATCTATCTGCCTTTCTCTCTCTGTCTGTCGCTCTCAAATAAATAAATAAAAATGAACAACAACAAAAAAATAAAGGTGTGAACTGCCATGCCTGGCTTGACTGATATTTAAAAAAATAAAATTAAAAAAAAAAAAAAGAGTTCTGGTTGGTATACAACAATGCCAAATTACACCCAAAAACGTGATGTAAGTTTATTCTCACCTTAAACATGTCCAGTATTTTCCCTTGAAGATATGAGTGCTTTTTCCCCCTTGAGACAGTCTTGTTGAGTGAGTAGCCCCCTCTAGTCTGGAATTGGTGACTGCCCTTACCTCAGCCTCCCCAGTGCTGGGATTAAGGTCCGAGCTGTCCCTCCAGCTACTGGAGATATCTTTAAAGAAACATGCAAAGTTTTGTTCTTAGAGTCTACTGCATCAGGACTTCTTAAAAGTTTCTACTCATGACTTGAAAAACTTTGATGCTACTCTGGGTATCCCCCAATATGTCTACAACTCTAATATTGACTGACAATAAATTACAAATTTATTTTAGAATAACACTTTGGTACAAATATTATTTTACCATGTATTAAAGATAAAGTCAAATTTGTGTATAAACAAGATGGTGTGCTTGTTTATTTTTACATAAAATGAATCCTGGCTAAAATTTCCTATTATAGGATGTAGAGCATCCGAATGTTTCTCAGAGCTGAATGATATTCCTGATCTTGTAGTCATCATTGCTAAGAATGCTGGCTTGCATAAATATGTGCTACAAGGTTACAAAAGTATATGAAGTATGTTTAAGGCCATTCCAGAAACTTTTGGAAATTCTGTCTTAATCTCAAACCAAAATTCATTTAGTTTTTTTGGTTTCCTGAGGTAGGGTCTCACTCTAGCCCAGGCTGACCTGGAATTCACTATGGAGTCTCAGGGTGGCCTCGAGCTCACAGCGATCCTCCTACCTCTGCCTCCCGAGTGCTGGGATTAAAGGCGTGCGCCACCATGCCCTGCTTCATTTAGTTTTTTTTTTTTTTTTTTTTTTTTTTTTTTTTTTGGTTTTTCGTGGTAGGGTCTCACTCTAGCCCAGGCTGACCTGGAATTAACTGTGTAGTCTCAGGTTGGCCTCGAACTGTTGGTGATTCTCCTATCTCTGCCTCCCGAGTACTGGGATTAAAGGCGTGCACCACCACGCCCGGCTTCATTTAGTTATTTTTAAATGAAACCCAAGTCAGGAATTTAAACAGCAATTTAAAATATCAAACATTCTAACATAATACAGTCCAAAGCTATGCTAATCTGATGCTGAGGAATGATGGCGGGAAAACATGCTCTGTGTTTTCTTCAAGCAGTTTTCTTTCCATAAGAGCAGAAGACTGCATGTGCTCTGAAACACTGACATCCGTAGCACACAGCAGTCTCCGATCTGAGCGGGGTGCTTCGGGCAGGGTTGGCTGGAGTTGGTGGAGTCGTAAGATGTGCAGTGCAAAGCGTTCATGTTGTGTGATTAGAATCAGGGCTGCGGTGAAACCACATGATACAACATGAACAAACACTGCCAGGAAAACCTCAGATTCAATACACTTTTGTTTTCCTTTGTTGAGGCAAGGTCTCACTCTTGTCCAGGCTGAACTGAAGCTTACTTTGTAACCTCAGGCTGGCCTCGAACTTACAGCCTATTTCTTCATCCACAGTGCTGGGATTAAAGGCATGTTACACTACACCTGGCCTAATTTCACATTTGATTTTGATTTAGTTTTTGCCCTTGTGCATTCAGAAAACTTTTACTGCTGCCAAAGTTTTCATGACCTCGCATTCAGTTATATAACCTCATGTGGGGTCAAAACCCACAGTTGAGATGCTGGACTCTGATATCTCACCTCTGAGCCAACCAACCAGGCTCATAAGCAAAAGTCTATTATAAATATAGTGATTTAATTATAAATTAGTGATTCAAATTATAAATACAGTGGTTTATATTTACATAGTTATCATGATAATTTTCCATGAAGCCTTTTGAATACTTCAGCCTTTTTCCTTCTAGTCCTCAGATCTCTGACCTATGTTGTTCATGTCTCCAGAGTGGGGGCATTCCATACAGTGGATTACAATCTGTAATCTCTTGTGTTGTGTTTATGACATTTTACTTTTTCCCAACATGATCTATTGCTAATAATATTATTTTTTAATAATTTATTTACGTGTTTGTTTATTTAATACATAGAGAAAGAGGGAGAGGGGGGAGAGAGAGAATGGGCAAGCCAGCGCATCTAGCCTCTGCACACGAGCTCCAGCAGCATGTGCCATGTCTACCTGGCTTATGTGGGTCCTAGGGAATTTAACCTGGGTCCTTTGGCTTTGCAGGCAAGTGCCTTAACCACTAAGCTATCTCTCCAGCCTGCTAACATTATTTTTTGTGGGAAAAGAGGTTTATTTTAGCTTACAGGCTTGAGGGGAAGTTACATGATGGCAGGGGAAAATGATGGCATGAGCAGAGGGTGGACATCATCTCCTGGCCTACATGAGGTGCACAACAGCAACAGAGGAGTGTCTAATATTATTTTTAACATTTGGACATGAAACTTTTAAATTTCAAAACTGACCTTTGATCTTTGTGTGTTATACCTGGTTAATCTTAGTTAATGCATGTGGAGAGCCATAGAGGGAGAGGGCCTGGGAAAGGTCCCAGAAATTCAGTGGTGGCAGCCACAGCCACTTGTCAGCAGAAAGGATGTGAAAGCACAGTGCTGTTCAGAACAGAAACTTGCTGGGACCTTAAACCTGCCTGCCTGCCTGCCTGCGTAATGCCATAGTGCTTCTGAGGCCAAACTATGGTCATCAGAAGTTCACAGTGAATAATTGTGTCTGTTTATCCAAAAGAATGAAGCAATATAAAAGGCCTTCTCTTACCTTGTTTCAGTTATGTACTTTTCCTATCAACATGCTTACTTTAATAAATCAATACTTATATATGTACATATATATTTATGTCAGTATTTCTATTGATGCACATGTAGTCATGTTTAAATATTAATAACTGTGCTTTTCCAGCCTCCTGGGATTGCGTTTATAAAACAGTTGTGCTGGCTATCATGAGGACATTCTTAGATGGGTTTTCAAAACGTTCTAATGTAAATTAATGTTATGAGCAATAATTATATAAAATCACATATCCCAAAATGTTTTTGAGTCTATATTTTTATCGTCCTAAAGGGTGGCAATTATTTCCCTTAGGTAGACTGTAGGCTCTGAAGTTTTCATCTTCTACTAATTGCTTGGTGGTTCATCCCACTTTCTGAGATAATCATCTTAAAAAGTAATGGAATTTCCTAGTGAAGCAATATAAGGCTGGTATTGTTTTTCTTTCCTTTCTTTCTTGTTTTTTTTGTGTGTTTTGGTTTTTTGGTTTTTCGAGGTAGGGTCTCACTCTAGCTCAGGCTGACCTGGAATTCGCTAGGTAGCCTCAGGGTGGCCTCAAACTCGTGCTGACCCTCCTACCTCTGCCTCCCGAGTGCTGGGATTAAAGGCGTGCGACGCCACGCCCTGGGTTTTTCTTTTTCTTTCTTTCTTTTTTTTTTTTAAATCAGTATTAATTTTGAGGAATCGCCAGCAGGAACAGAAAAGAGGACATTTTCTTTGTGCAGACTCTTCCTTCCTAATTTATAGTCGTGCTAAGGAAATACATGAATCCCAGATACATGCCACCCAGCTAGCAAGTCAGTTTGGTGTCAGCAGCTTTCCGCCATTTGTCTTGATCCAGCCTCCGTAAGATGAGGGCCGCGGAGAATGTCTGAAGGAAAAGCATGGGATTTGCTTTTTCAATCTGTTATTCATGTTACCTGTGGTGACCTTGCACAGACTAACCTCAGTTTCAACATGGGGGAGAAGGGAGCAAACAATAATGGATGCTAGCTAATGGAATTGTGATGGGATTTAATCATATAAGAAATGCAAGTAATGTGCCTTTCATCTATGGACAGAAGATTACAGGCAAATCTTACAAACAATTCTTGTTCAATCTCCTCTCTCATCATCCTCTCTACTTATTAAAATAAGCTTCTCTGTACCTAATCCCACTTTCCACCATAAGACTCTCTTCCTCTGAACCATCCTGAATGGAGTTTTTGCTCTTATTATTAAATCTCAGGTTATATCACTTAACCTGAGAAGTAGTAATAGAGCAAAAAACTCCATTCAGGAGATTGCCTAAGAAGAAAGTTCAAAAGAGGAGCTAAGGCCGGGCGTGGTGGCACACGCTTCAATCCCAGCACTCGGGAGGCAGAGGTAGGACGATCACAATGAGTTCAAGGCCACTCTGAGACTACATAGTTAATTCCAGGTCAGCCTGAACCAGAGTGAGACCGTACCTTAAAAAAAAAAAAAAAAAAAAAAAAACAGAAAAAAAGAGGAACTAAAAATGTGATTAATGCTACCACAGACAAGTCGGAGACCAGAACAGTACTGATACTTTACTACTCCATAAAGACCCATCATGTGGCATTTCTGTTCTCAGAGATGCCCTCAAAGGGATATTATCGTTATTTTATCAATGTGGAACTGTAGCTCAGGCACAGGTAAGTGACTTGCACAAAGTCACACAGTTAGTGAGGGATGAAGCCAGGATCTAAGTGCAGACCTTCCAGTTGTAAGTTTATTGCAACAAACTATTAAAGGATGCCACATGTGGTTGTTTTGTTGAGGAATAATGGCTTTGATTACTGCCATTTTGTGACAGAGGAAAATTATCTTTTTGACCTGGATTCACTCACCTGATTGATTTAGGAAAGGTTTTGAAACCTTAATTGCAGATACTCCTTTTCAGGCAGTTCCAGTCTTAATTGTGTTCTGTGTCAACATATCCAGTTTCTGGGCAATATACAATTGCATACACATGGACTACTGATGGAGGTGCATTCAAAAATATGTCGTTTTAGGTGACACATTATTATAGTGTTTAATTACACAAACTAAGATAGCTACAGTGTCCTTAGGCAATATACACTATAGGATCACTGTCATAGATATGACCCACCATTGACAGAAATATTGTTGTGAGATGCATGACTACATATATAAGAGATTAAAGGCAAATATGTCCATATTAGTACCAACTAAGACTTGACCACCAGTCCATATTGGGTTTTCTTACCTGGTGACCTGACTTCCACCACATCAAAATAAAGAATATTTTAGCATCTGTGGAATTTTATAGAGTATCTTTAAAAAAATGAATTGCTTAGTGGTTAAGGTACTTACTGGCAAAGCCTAAGGACCCAGGTTTGATTCCCCAGTACCCACATAAAACCAGATGCACAAGATGGCACATGCATCTAGAGTGTGTTTACAGTGGCTGGAGGCCCTGGTGTGCACTTTCTCTCTCTCCCTCTCTCTCTCTCTCTCTCTCTCTCTCTCTTTGCATCTCTCTCAAATAAATAAATAAAATCATTTTTTTTTTAAATGAAGTTTCCTACTCCAAGCTATGCGTGATAGGAGGACAGCCTCTGTCTATAGATTTTCTTAGTTAAGTAACATGAATAATGATTTTTAAATGTCAGGGAGTTCTGAGTGGGAGACTCACAGCTGTGTGAGGTGGCTGATCAAGTGCATACTGGATACTTCCCACTTCGGCTGTTGTTCTGTAACATTTCCCTCTTCTGCGAGTTCATGGCTGCTCTCTCTGAGGAGCTGCTGTTTGTGTCAGACTCCCGTCCCTGGAACTCTATAGTTGAATGAGGGAAACTAGGACTAAGCCAATGAGCATGCTAAATTCCCCAGGCCTCAATGACAGGCTCAGAGACCGGGCTTTTGCTGAAACTTAAAGGGCAGAAACATGCCCACCCTTTCTACTGGTGATTGCTGTCAAATGCTAGAAGACAGGAAGAGCTAGTGCAAACACTTTGTAACGATGAGCAAAAGTTACTAGAGAGGGAGCCAGAATCAGGGAGAAGGAAAAGTGACCAGCTGATGTGGTGAAGCTCCCATGTCTACCCACACCTGAAACAAGGTCCTTCCCCCAACTTTTACATTACACTATTCAATAGATTCTCTTGAGTAAACCAGTTTGAACTGGGGTTTCTGTCACTGTCCATCCAAATGACTTGGTGATTAAGAGTCTGAGAGGATTGACTGATTTCTCCATGAGGGAGTGAGAATCTTTTCTTTTTCTTTTCTTAAAGATAGTAAGCAAGGGCTGGAGTGATGGCTTAGCAGTTAAGGTGCTTGCCTGCAAAACCAAAGGACCTTGGTTCAATTCCCCAGGACCCATGTAAGCCATATGTACAAGACGGCACATGCATCTGGAGTTCATTTTCAGTGGCTAGAAGCCCTGGCACACCTATTCTCTCTCTGTCTCCTCTTTCCCTCTCTCAAATAAATAATTTTTTTTTAAAAAAAGATAGTAAGCAAGTAAGTAAGGGATGAATGAAGCGGAGGCAGGAGCTATGAATGGTGTAGAACAGGGGTGAAAGTTGTTTTAAGGGTGAAGAACATTGTATTCTTGTGTTTTGCATTTAATGCAAACTACCTTTGCCACCACAAAATTCTGAAGTCAGTTATATGTAAGAGTGCTTCGCGAAAGTGCATGTGTGACAGAAAAGAGAGGAGAGAGGAAAGGAAAGAAGGAAGGAAGACAAACAGGAAGCAAGACTGCACTGACATGGAATAGAATCAACAGACTACGGACATGCGGCACTTAGGAGACAATCCTTCAATGCAACACACTCAGGCATGTAGTTTTAGACATTAGCTGCCTCAGTTTTCCTGTGGGAATGCTGACTGCCCCACAAGGGGGTGTGGACTTGGGTGGGACAGCTCTGAGCACCCTCAGCTAACGTCATTTCCAGAAATAGATGGAGGAATGTCTTCATTCGGAAAGGAGGCTGAACACACAGTGCACCACATCCATACCACCTGAAGTTTTTAAGGTTTTAGATTCAATCTAGTGAAGTCCTTGGTATATTCATCTCCCATTCCTACTTCATATTTTAGTTATTTATTTGAGAGAGAAAGACACACACACACACACACACAGAGAGAGAGAGAGAGAGAGAGAGAGAGAGAGAAGGAGAATGGGTATACCAGGGCCTCTAGCCACTGCAAACAAACTCCAGATGCATGAGCCACCATGAGCATCGAGCTTACGTGGGTACTGGGGAATTGAACCTGGGTCCTTAGGCTTCATAGGCAAGTGTCTTAACTGCTAAGCTATCTATCCAGCCCTCATTTCCCATTTCTTTTTGGGGTGAGAATAACTCTCCATACTTACTTGCAATGTTAACCCATCTGATAAAACTTCCATGAGAGGGAAACCTTTCAACCAGGAGACAACTGCTGGGATTAATAATGAGAATCATGCCTTTACGGCCAGGAACTCTGGATTGACAGTCACTCAGAACAGGTGGTCGTCTTTTCACTATAATGGCGACAGTGCTTTGCGGACTTCTAACTCCCTGGGCACATAGCACAGCCCGAGCCGAAGATGGCTGGTCTGCCGAGACAGCTGACACGCCCCTGCAGTTCCTGCTGCTCACAGTCTGAGCATCTCCTATGAGGCAAGAGAGCAAGGCAACCAAGCTTGGAGAGGTGCACAAAAGAAATAATAAAAATCGGGCTGGGAAGATGGCTCAGTGGTTAAAGGCACTTGTTTGCAGAGCCTGTCAGCTTGGTTCAATTCCTAAGTACCCTACGTAAAGCCTGATGCACAAAGTGGAGCATGTGTCTGCAGTTCATTTGCAGTGGCAAGAGGCTCTAGCTGCTCATACTGCCCCCTTCTCTCTCTCTCTGTCTCTCTCACTGGCTCCTCTCAAGTAAATAAAATCATTTAAAAAAAGAAATAATACAAATCATCTTCCAAGACCCTGATGAAGAATGAGAATGCCAAAAGTGAACTTCCTTTGTTGATTTTTTTGCCCATAATGTAAATGAAAAAAGTTCTAATTCTTTCCTCCATTCTTTTTTTTTTTTTTTTTTTTAACTTTTAGTTTGTAGTTTTCCAAGGTAGGGTCTCACTCTAGCCCAAGTTGACCTGGAACTCACTATGTACTTGCAGGCTGGCCTCTCCTGAATGCTAGGATTTAAAGACATGTGCCACCACACCTGGCTCCTCCATCCTTTTGATAGCACTTCCATAGAAACATCAAATATGGGGCTGGATGGATGGCTTACCAGTTAAGGCATTTGCCCGCAAAGTCAAAGGACTCAGGTTTGATTCCCCAGGACTCATGTTAGCCAGATGCACAAGGGGGCGCATGCATCTGGAGTTTGTTTGCAGTGGCTGGAGGCCCTGGTGCGCCCATTCTCTCCCTCTCCCTCTTTCTCTGTCAAATAAATAAATACATAAAAACAATAACAATAAAAAAGAAACATCAAATACTTGCTGTATCAGATTGCACAGGTATGGCCAGAATGTCCTGCATGTCGGGATAGCAGGGAAGGGCTTTGTGCATTATGGCCCAATGAACTAATTAACTGAATGGCCCCACAAAGAAAGTGCAGTCCCTCACAGATATTTACTTTGTATTGCAGAAGCAAGTGAAAGTAATTCAAGAGAGACAGGTGTGGTCAGGCTCTGTGCAGGTTTGATTCATAATCACCTAAAAACATAAGGAACATCAGATGCTCTTAATTGGAAATTTTCTCTTTGTTATAAAAATATGCCTTGCCATATTCTTTTCCTAAACACCTCTTTGAAGTCAGAAGGGAGTTCAGGAACAGTTCTATACACAGTTAATCATAGCCTGCTTTGTTGATTATAGTATGCATGCGGGTTACTTGTCACGTGAGGAGAGGGAGCTTCAAGTTTGTGACTTGAAAGGACTGGATGTGCCAGAGAATTATGTATTGTGTTATTTGCAGAAGTTTACAACTGATTCTAATGCTAAATGCTGAAAACCTCTAATCAGCATGGAATTGTTCTGACTCAAAGCTGTGTTTATGATAATAGCATAGAGCAGGATGTGAGTACCTTCCATTTGCAAATCAAATAGACACATACATGGCAATTGAAAGCCCTGAAGATTTCCTCAGATGAAGTGAGAAATTAATAACTTGATGAGTTTATTGAAAATGAAATGGAAAACTATTTATTAAAAATATTCAGTCATTCCCAGTACTGGATAAAAACCCCACAACTTTATGTGCCTGACATTGGAGCTCAGTGGTAGAGCACTGTAAAATAATGTAAAATAAAAAAGTAACAAAATGAAATTACTCACTTACTTTCTAGAACCCTTATGATCCCCAAAGAATGATGTGGATATCAATATCAAGTAACTCTTTTAAACTTTTATTCTTTGAACTAACTGGTGAACAACATATAATAGAAATGAGGTAGGATAGCCACCAAACTAATAATTACAGTAAGCCACAGTACAATGGAAGAGCATCCCCCTTTGTTGTAGTTAACTTCACATTGCTGGGACAAAGCACCCAAGCAAGAGCGGCTGATAGAAGGAATAGGTTTGCTTTGGCGTATGGTCTCGAGGGGAAGCTTCACGATGGCACATGAAGCATGGTATGAGCAGAGGCTGGACATCACCTCTGCCACAGCAGGTGGACAGCAGCAGCAGGAGAGTGAGCTGAACTCTAACAAGAGGGAGCTGACTATCACACCCCTAACCCACCCCCAACAAAACTCCTCCTCCAGCAAGCCTCCACCTCCCAAGTTGCCATCAGCTGGGTAACAAACATTCAAGACACATGAATTTATGGGGGACATCTGACTCAAACCACCACACCCTTCTTCATGTAATATGTAATACTGTACCAAAATCTAAACAGATCACTTAGCAAGTTTTTTTTTATGTGATTTTTAGTAAAGGATACTAATGTGTGCTTTTAGAAACATGCTGGAAAATTTTAAGTACTTTTCATTTTATTTTACTTTGTTCATAATCTTTACTAGTCACTTTTTATGTTACATATATATATTTAATTTTTATTTATTTATTTGAGTGTATGTGTATGTGAGTGTGTGTGTGTGTGTGTGTGTGTGTGTGTACTCATGCCTGTACACATGTGTGCCAGGTCCTCTTGCTGCTGCAAACCAATGCCAGACACTTGCATCCCTTTTGCATCTGGCTGGGAAGCCATCCCGAAATGACAGGCTTTGCAGGAAAGCTCCTTTAACTATGGAACCATCTTCCCAGCACCCCTGTGAAGTTCTTTCTGTGATTATTTTGAGCATAATTAAAATAATGGGCAGGGTCTGAAGAAGGTTGAAAAGTCATCAGCCTGAAAACCACGAGTTGGGCTTGCACGACTTGTGCAGCTCCTTGGAGTTCTCTAGTGCCGTACAGCTTCAGCAGTGCCGTACAGCTTCAGCAGGGCCGTGCAGCTTCAGCAGGGCCGTGCAGCTTCAGCAGGGCCGTGCAGCTTCAGCAGGGCCATGCAGCTTCAGCAGGGCCGTGCAGCTTCAGCAGGGCCGTGCAGCTTCAGCAGGGCCGTGCAGCTTCAGCAGGGCCGTACAGCTTCAGCAGGGCTGTGCAGCTTCAGCAGGGCTGTGCAGCTTCAGCAGGGCCGTACAGCTTCAGTGCCCTTGCAGCGCAGCAGGGAGAGACCAGGCACATTTGCCCAGAACACGCAACCCAGCCTCTCCTTAGGGACAGGGTCACACTGACCTTGGTCATGGCTGTAGGAGCTGGTAACAAGTCATACTTTCATTAGTTCTATTTAAATACACAGGTAAGAACCTTATTTTAAATAGTTTTATTTATTTATGTGAGAGCGAGCGCGCGCGCAAGAGAGAGAACCTCTTGCCACTGCAAACTCCAGATTCCTGTGCCTCTTTGTGCATCGGGCCTTATGTGGGTGCTGGAGGATTGAACCTGGGCTTGCAGACTTTGCAAGTAAGCATCTTTAACTAGTGATCCATGACCCCAGCCCAGGAGCACTTTCTTTTTCTCTTTCTTTCTTTCTTTCTTTCTTTCTTTCTTTCTTTCTTTCTTTCTTTCTTTCCTTTTGTGCACTACGTGGGTCTATGGCTTAATATTTCAGTCAACTCTCTGCTTGCCCAAAGTTCTATCTCACTTGGTTAACTGAAATGCAAAGTAACTGAAGAAAACCTCAAATTAACCTGACAAATCTAGTCCATTGAGGCCAAAGAATATTTTCTTTTCATTAGAAGATTGAATTGATTTGTGTGTTTATTTGGTCCAAAAAGTGTATATCAAAAGGCCACCTGTTCCAGCTTCCAGAATCCCCACTCATGGGATGATGCCAGCCACATTCAGGACAGGTCATCCTTCCTCAGTTAAACTTTTCTTGAAAGAACCTCATAGACACCCAGAGGTGTGTTTCCAAGGCAATGAATATACAGTGAAGATTAACCCTCACACCTAATAGTTTCTTAGTCCTGCAGGAGGATAGTTTACCCTTTCTTTGCCTAAACATTTCACTGTGCTTGACTTGTAGCAACCCTCCCTTCAAGGTTGTCTGTCTTCAGCGTTGTTTGCCTTCAAGGTTGCTTGCCTGCTCAGTCAAATAGCAATCCCAGTTTCACCACTGAGGACTCCTTCCCATATTTCCTGATATGTCCAGTGGGGATCTTGAGGGGACAGTGTGCAGGTTTCTGATACTGCTCTCCTTAGCACTTGGTGTCCTGTATGGTTAAGCAGGCAGCCTCTGCAGTCAGATTGTCTGAGAGCAAGTCCTGTTCTATAACTTTAGACTAAATCCTTGTTTTCCTTAAACCTCAGTTTACCTATATTATAAAATAGGCATGATATGCTAACCTCACTCTCCATTGGAGAATGTTTTTTTTTAGAAGGCACCTGGAACCAAGCACAACCAAAATCTATCAAGACAAGAAAAGATAGCTGACTCCCTGGCAGGAGATGAATCACCCCTCACACAGCAGCCAGGGCCCAGGTGAAACCACAGGGGAATTGATGAGGGGAGCAAGGGAGCTGCTTCAATGGCGAGCCTGCCTGTCTGTGCCGGGGTGATGGAGACAGACACTGAGGATACTCAAAATGGAGCAAAGCAGAAATCGAGAAGCTGCCGAGAGCTCAGTACTAAAGTAGACTTAAAACACACCCACCTCCACTCAGGGGAGTTTGTGGAAGAGGGAAAGAATATAAGAACCACAGGGTGGGAGGGACTATCCAGAGGCGTTGCCCCTTGCCGCACTGACTGACTACTGCTCTCACAGCTCATAAGCCACAAGCCCGTGGTGAATACCAGCAATCACACCCAGGGGAGTGGGGGAGTGAGGAGGGAAATGATGGTACCAACGCATGATGTGTCCATACAAAGTACCTTCTTAACTAAAAAAAGGGATAATAGTAATAATAATAGTTCTTACCCTGTAGTAGTGTAATGAGTTAATAATACATGCAAAGGGTTTATCACCATGCTTATGTTATGACTAGTATCATTATTATTTAGCATTCTTCTAAATGAAGGAATTTTTTTCAGGTATTATCTCAATTCTCAAGTAGTTCCATGAAAGAGATACCTTCTCATTTCTATATTATGCATAAAGGAACAATTAAGTCTATACCCCACGATTGCTCAAATATCAGGCCTCCCTGGGAGGATTATGACCACTCAGTCTGATCCCACGCACTGTGTTCTTACCCACTGTGTTCAGTACATGATATTTATTAGTCATGATCAATTAGTCAACGGATTTTATATAGACGCTAAATGCATTGCAGTAGGTGGAGTGAGAAGCACAGAGATATATAAGAAGTAGCATTTTCCCTCCAGGATATTTGGGATGAGGCATCAGAGTGTTGGCGAGGCTGGCCTCAAGCTCTTGGACTTAAATGGTCCTCCTTCTTCGGCCTCCTGAGAAACTGGATGCCACACCTAGCTTCTCAAATGTCTAACTTCATTGGAAAGCCTTGGTCTGTATATATGAAAAAAAAAAAACCTGAAACAATGTCACTGCATGCAAATAAATAGTAGTAATAAAATTCCATGTGTGTTCCAAGCAGGGCATGGGAGAGCCCATAGCCAAGGAAGGAAGGCTTCTCACAGATGGGCATAATGCGTGGAACATAGGAACTGCTTGGAATGAGTAGGGTCATATATGAAAGTGTAGGTCCCTAATTGGGGGGGGGGGTGCTATTTTGGGAGGTTCTGAAAACTTCAGCAGGTGGAGATCTAGCTAGAGGAAGCAGATCACTGGGGGAAGATCCTTTGTGGTATTTTGTCCCTGGCCCCTTCTTGTCTGCCTCTCGCTGCTTCCTTTCAACCATGAGGAGAGCAGCCTCCTCCTCCACTTGCTTCTACCACCATGATGTTCTGCTCAAGCACGTGGGACCAAGTGGCCCTGAGCTGAAATTCTGAAGCCATGAGCCAAAACAGATCTCTCCTCCTTTAAGGTGTACTCTCAGATATTTTGGCCACAAAAGTAACTCACAGGAAGCTTTGTAAGTGTCAGATATTTGAAAAACTTAGGCATCACTGAAGGATAAACAAGACCTGGAGATGCTGAAAGCAGGAAGGAGAGGTTTCCGAAAACTGCTGTGAGGAGCAAACTGCCAGATCAGAGGAAACAGCAAGGTAACTCACATGAGCTGTCCAGAGTGACCCACAGCATTTGTATCACAGATACTTTCAGAGCAAAACTGCTCTGCAAAGCTCCAAAGTCTTCAATCTCAGGCATATTTAGAAGCTGTGAGATTTTACCGGCATGGGGCCCTGGCCAGCGCAAGCCTCCCCAGCCGCCCATGCTCCAGAAAGAATGAGTATGTTGATGCACAGGCCAATGCTCTTTTCTAAACAGCTTAAAGAATAAATACTTGGGGGACAATAAAAATGTATTACTGCTTCTCAGTGTTTTGACATAACTCTAACCTGAAAGTGTCTAAAAGTGATAAGCTGCATGCTATCAAAACAAGCAAAACAATGCAATTAATTTCACATGAACTCAGTGACTAAGCAAGACCAAAGGTTTAAAAATGAGATGAGGGAAAGAAAGTCTGACGTCATAGTTAAAAATAAATTAAGGCTGGATGGTTCTTGAGCAGAAACACTCTACCAACAAAAGTCAATGACAGTAATGCCTGAGAGCAGAGAAAGCTGGGAATTGGGTTTTATTAAACATATGTTTTCAGTAGCACAGTCCAACCGAAGCAGTGAGGTAGGCAGCACATGCCTAATAGTAAATGCTCCATAACGGCCCGTAGGTTCCTGCTCTGAGGCTTTTTGAAAGAGAGCGTTCCATGTGCTTCATGTGAGGAGAGCATTGCGTGGGCACCAGGACCCAGCAGTTCTCAGTTTTAGCCCCCGGCAAGGGAGGACCCTGTTCTGGGCTTCATGACTCTGCCTTAGGTTTCCCCAAGATACAACCCTCTTATGGAGCTGGGACTCCATGACCATCTCCCTTCATCACCCCACCTGGGATCCAGCAAGCTTCTACCCCTCTCCACCAAATATTTTGAAGCCAGAGATGGGTTCTCTGCAAATCTTCTTTCCATGTCTGTTCTTTGGGGAGAAGACTGCATTGCTGGCATGGAACCTCTAGCCATAGGACCTTCTGTCTCTCTGATATGGACAAGGTTCAAAAGGAAGGTTATGGCATCTACATCATGCACATATGGTTCATTGAGGATAAAGGGTTCCAGGATGGGGACAGAAGTGACCTTGGGGGACAGAGCCAAGCCCCTCTATGTCATTGTACTCCAACATAGAACTGGAGAACCTGAGAATTCTAAATCCAAGCATGAGGTGGTGGTTCATTAAAAAACTATGGTTGTGAAAGTATGCTGTTTATCAGTTATTTGCTTTACCAGACACTTAGATATAAAGGATGTGGTTCTTCCTTATATTTTACCAATGTTTGTGGTGGACTCAGGCTGCAAAAATGAGTCTGAAAGAATGGTAAAAGGATGAGGAAGTAGAAACTCAGTCCATCCCTTCCTAACCCGGGGCATAGGTAGCATTTACGGGTGTTCTGCGTAACTATTCCCATATGTCTTCTGTTCTCTTTCTTCTTTTGCTTCTGTGCTTTCTTTCTCTCAATCCCATTTCTGCCCTGCACAGGCTGGAAGACCATGGGCATTGCCTCCGTGATCATCAGGAAGTGCCAGGAGATGAATCACATTCACTCAGAATTACAAAAATGTGAACTAATTTCCCAAAGGCACAGCCCCCACCCCCACTTTGCCCATGATGAGTGCCTGACCAGCTCTGCCCCACATTCTCAACAAGCCAGCGTTTTCGTGTCTTCTTAAAGTCTGCCACTAGACGATCACTTGGAGTAGTTTGATCAGTACTGGATGCTAACAGATGATCAGTGGCCTTTGCTGTCAAATCTCGGTCTGCTCTCTTATACTGTCTCTTACTTTATTTACATAGAGGTGAAGCCAGAGCCAGTATTACAAGCTCTTACATCTAAGCATGGCTTCATTTAGAATAGCTGCAAGATACTCCCATCCCTCTGCCTCTTACCTTGTTTTGTTGTCTCTTTGTATTTCATGCATTATAGAAAGATGTTTGTATTACCTACTTTGCTCATTGCCATGACCAAATATCTAAGAAAAGGCATTTTAAGAAAGGAAGGGCTAACCAGGTGTGGTGGTGCATGCCAGCACTCTGCTCAGGAGGCAGAGGTAGGAGGATCGCCATTAGTTCGAGGCCACCCTGAGACTATATTGAATTCCAGGTTAGCCTGTGCCAGAGCAAGATCCTACCTAAAAAAAATTAAATAAAAGGAATGGTCTATTTGGCTCATGGTCAGAAGTGATACAATGCCTCATGGTGGGGAAGGCACGGTAACAGGAGCATGAAACAGCTGGCCACATTGTGTCTGCAGTCAGGAAGCCAAGAGAATGAATGCTGATGGCCAGCTGGCTTCCTCCTTTATTTCTTTTTATCCACTGGGACCTCAGTTCATGGGATTGTACCACTCACCTTAGGTGTGGGTCTTTACTCCTCAGTTAAACCTCTTTGGAAACACTCTGACAGAACAGAGGTGTGTCTCCAGGGTGATTTCAAGTTCAGTCAAGGTGACAATGAAGATTAGCCATTGCAGTGTTGGAGATGGAACCAAGGCTGGTTAGCACACAGGGCGAGTGCTCTCCCTTTGAGCTGTGCTTCCATCCCCAGTGTAGTTTGATAGAATAGGTTAGGGGTAAAAACCACGAAGTAGACTTTGTGTTAGTTTATACCAGTGATGTCAATTATCAACTTCATTAACCTCTAGGTGCTAGGATTTAGGAATTTACACAACTTTAAGGAGAATATATTCTAAAGTTTACTCACATTCTAAAATAACTAACCAATTACCCAAGCATGCTCAAGAAGAGCTCCAACAACAGATTCAGGTGACATTTTCACTTTCTGAAGAGAAGGAGGGAGGCAACCTCCAGGAATGTTCTTGAGATCTGACGACAGAAAACCCAGAGATGCTCTCTCTGAACCTTGGTTTACTCAATTGCAAAATGGATATAATATCTATGGTGAGGGTTTCAGGATATGTCAAGTGAGAATACATGTGAAAAAATAACTTATGAAGTAAAATCACTGAGAAAACTTACTAGTAAATGATTCTTATAAAGCCACTTGTTTCCAAGTCACAGTAAGGAGAAGACAGACAAATTTTCTTGTGAGGGTGGGGAGAAAAGGGTTTGTGAAGTTGGTGAGGAAACATTCTAGCTAAATTTAAAATATTTTTTTATTTATTTGATAATGAGAGAGAGAGAAAAAAAAGGAAGAGAGAAGATGGATTTTCCAGGGACTTGACATTGTGAACATACTCCAGACACATCCACCACATTGTGTGTGTGGCTATATGTGGGTACTGGGGAATCTAATTTGCACTGGGAGGCTTTGCAAGAAAGTGCCTTTAACCACTGAACCATATCACCAGTCCTGTAACTCCATTTTGACAGGAGAAATAATCTTAAAATATTCCTATGTTCTATTAGATGAACAAACCAAATTCCCAGTAACCATTGCCCCACTCATAAATGGAGGTTCCAGCAAAAAAGATTTTGCCTTCTTTGTTTCCTGAAGTATCCCCTGTGCCTACACTCAAAGCCTGCATAGATCAAGTATTATGTTTGTTGAATAAGATGACTTCATATGTATAGAGAGATTATTGCTGGAATCCAGTAGCTAGTTTTCACCCAAAATGTACTCATAACATTCATTAACACATTTCCAATGAGAAAAGTCTTTTGCTAACAGGATCTGTGCCTCAATAATAAATGGTATTTATTATTTATTTACTTAATTGGTTTGCTATTAAGACAGGGCCTCAATATGTAACCTATTCTCAGTCTGTGCCCAGTAGATAAGTTTTTTGTTTTTTTTTTTACTTATTTTATTTGTGAGAGAGAGAGGTAGAGAGAATGGGCACACCAGGGACTCCAGCCACTGCAAACAAACTCCAGATGAATGCCCTACCTTGTGCATCTGGCTTAATATGGGTCCTAGAAAATTGAACCTGGGTCCTTTGGCTTTGCAGACAAGCACCTTAACTGCAAAGCTATCTCTCCAGCCTGGATCAGTGGTTTTAAAATATAATTTTGAGTGAAACTGGCTGGCATCCAGGAAATCTGAGTCTGTGCAAATCACACTGTGGCCTCTGAGTATATGGTCTTTATAAAAGCTAATTCTCTTCTTTTAATTTTTATTGAGAACTTGCCTGATCATAAACAATATCCCATGGTAATTCCCTCCCTCCCCCCACTTTCCCCTTTGAAACTCCACTCTCCATCATATCCCCTCCCCTTTTCAATCAGTCTCTCTTTTATTTTGATGTCATCATCTTTCCACCTATTATGATGGTCTTGTGTAGGTAGTGTCAGGTACTGTGAGGTCATGGATATCCAGGCCATTTTGTGTCTGGAGGAGCACGCTATAAGGAGTCCTACCCTTCCTTTGGCCCTTATATTCTTTCCACCACCTCTGCAGCAATGGACCCTGAGTCTTGGAAGGTGTGATAGAGATATTTCAGTACTGAGCACTCCTCTGTCACTTCTTCTCAGCCCCATGGTGCCTTCTGAGTCATCCTGAGGTCACTTCCATCTGAAAAGAGAAGCTTCTCTAACCAGAAGTGAGAGTAGCATTAATATATGGGTATGACCATTAAGAGAAGTGCTTACTGAGAAGTTTGGTGAGCATAGGATATACATTTAGCCAGACAGAGCAGACATTACACCCCTAGAGCTCATGAAATAGCCCTGTTGTAGGTTTTCAGTATCAGGGATGCATTGCCTTCCATGGAGTGAGCCTCCAGTCAAATTAGAGGGTGGTTGGTTTCCCCCATAACAGATGTGCCACTATTACACCCATTGGCTCATTTGGCCTGGTTGGCCAAATTTAAGGCTTGCAGTGTCCACTGTTCAGTATCTTTACTGGTGATTTCTCTGTCTCCCATTGAACTGCATGCAGCATGGATTTTCCCAGCTTTCTGCCAGCTGGTCTACATGGAGTAGGTTATCAGCTCAGTTCCAGCAGGATTTCCCAGTGACCTTTCAGCCAAAGCATATGGAGTTTTCAGCACTAGGGTATTACCATCTCTTCCTGGTGGAAAATCAAGGGCATCAACAATGGCCTGTAATGTTTTGGGGGCATCAGGGACCTCCCTGGCCAACAACTCACTGGAAGGTATCCTATCCCTGGCACTGAAAATTTCCTAGTAACAATCTATGGCTCCTGTGTGTTCCATTGTCCAAAAAAGTAGATTTCCATATGCATAATAGCTAATTTTCTTTTGTTGTGACCAAGTTGCTGACAAAAGCAATTTAAGGGAAGAAAGACTTATTTTAGCTCACAGTTTCAGAGTGTCAGTCCAGTATTATGGACAGGACTGGACAGAGCAGAGCAGTTCATATCATGACAGCCAAGAAGGAAAGGAAAAAGGACACAGGAAGAGGCCAGGGTAAAAATAACCCTCAGGGACCCCCCTTCACACATGATCTTCTTCCCACCATTAGGCCCATCTCCTAGATTTCACCCCTCCCAGTAATGCCATCATATTCTGGATTCGGAGGGATCCATCGTTGCTTTGGTCAGCGCACTCCTGATCTCACTGTCCCTGGAAACATGGCAGACACCTAGAGGTGTACTTTACAGATCTACTAGATGTTTCATTTTTTTGTCTTTTCTTCTTCTTTTAGTTTTTCAAGGTAGGGTCTTCCTTTAGCCCAGGCTGACCTGGAACTCACTGTATGTAGTCCCAGCCTGGCCTCTAACTCACAAGTGATCCTCCTACCTTTGCCTCCCAAGTGCTGGGATTAAAGGCATGTGCCACAGTGTCTGGCTTGTCCTATAGGTGTTTCTTGACAATCAAAACTAACCCACACAGTCTCCTACCAGCAGAGGGAGAGCTTCAAGACCAAGTGTTTCTTGTTTTAAAGTAACATACATGCGTACAGCTTATTTATTTATCAAGTCCTTTCACATGTGCTATCTCATTTGATTGGCTCAGCAGCCCTGAGAAGCGGGGAAATGCTTGAGAAAAATGAGTCCCAGAGAAGGAAAGTGATTGAAGACTAGCAAGAGGGTAAAAATCAAAATCAAAATCGTATCACTGTGGAGATAGCTCAGTAGTTAAAGCTGCTTGCCTGCAAAGCCTGCCCTCCTGGGGGTCAATTCCCCAGTAGCCATGTAAAGCCAGATGCACAAAGTGGCACCTGCAGCAAGTTGGTTTGCAGTGGAAAGAGGCCCCAGTGTATCCATAGTCTCTCTTTCTCAAATAACTAAGTTAATAGTTTTAAAAAATTAAAGTTGGGTCTGGTCTCTTGAATCCTTGTCTAATGATATATTTACGCACTATAGGAGCTAGGGAGATGGTTCAATGGTTAAAGGTACTTACTTGTAAACATGCTCACCTGGGTTCAATTCCCCAGTACCCACATAAAGCCAGCCTCCCAAAGTGGCACATGAGTCTGTAGTATGTTTGCAATGGCAAGAGGCCCTAACACACCCATATTCTCCCTCTTTTTCTCTCTAGTAAGTAAATAAAAATATAGAAACCTAGGTTATTTGCCCCACCATGATGAATATATGTATTTGTAATCAATGCATTGCTTACCTATGGAAGGATATTTAAATGCAAACACAAAAAGGATAATCATTAAATAAAGTCAAAGTAATCTTCAGTTGAGCATAAATAGTCCAAAATATTCAATGCATTGAAAATGGATCATCTTCCATTTAGGTTTCCTGAATAGTTGCCTCAGCTTTATATTACTCTTCATTCTTAAACATAGACTTGGTTGATTGTTCTTTATGTTTTATTTTTCTTTTTGGTTTATTGACCATTAAAAAATTAGTTTATTTTTATTTGAGGCAAAGAGAGCCGGAGAGAGAGAGAGAGAGAGAATGGGCATTCCAGGGTCTCTAGCTACTTCAAATGAACTCCAGATATATGTATCATTTTGTGCATCTGGCTTACATGGGACCTGGAGAATCAAACCTGAGTCCTTAGATTTCACAGTGAAGCACCTTAACTGCTAAGATACCTCTCCAGCCCCTTATTGATTTTTTTTTTTTTTTTTTGGTTTTTCAAGGTAGGGTCTCACTCTAGCTCAGGCTGACCTGGAATTCACTATATAGTCTCAGGGTGGTCTTGAACTCATGGTGATTCTCCTACCTCTGCCTCTCAAGTGCCCAACTCCCTTATTGACAATTTTTAAGTATGTATACAATGTATTTTGATCATATGAGGTAGTATGTGTGTGTCCCACTGAGTTTAATCAAGGTTGCTTGTAGCAGCATGGGTGGGGGGTTCTTTCTGCTGAGCACATGCCTATGTTGCTGAAGAAAATGTCTCCTCCACCCTGTTGATGGCTCTTAACAGCTCATTCTTATTATGTTGGAGACTTTTTCCTTGAGTTGTTGTTATGTATGATTTAAGGATTAACCATATTTTTTAGGCCTCCTTATTTCTGCCCCATAAGCACATTATAGAGGTAGTAATCACACAAAGCCAAATCTAAAAGAATAAAAGAAATTAAAAGTGTACCCTCTGCTGGAATCGTGGTGTCATGACAACAGTAGTGAAGACAATGTACTTAAGACCCACTGAACACTCACATGGTTTATTATTTTAAAATGCCTATAGTTACAAATCTTAGTACTTAGTACCTCAATCAAATTCTTTCTATCACAGATAATTTAAGCGAACACTTTAAAAGCATTTGAAATAAAAGCTTATGGCCAGGGATGAGGAGATGGTTAAATGGACAAAGCACTTGTGGTAAGTGTATATGTGAGTTTGGGTCCCCAGAATCTGCATTAAAAAGCCAGGTCCCAGGCACCATAGCAAGCATCTGCAATCCTAGCATACCTACAGAGAGAGGAAAGGCCAGGGCAGAAGAGCTTCTGGGAAGATCACATGCCAGCCAGCCTGGCAAACACAGGGGTGAAGGAAGAGAGACCCAACCCCAAACAAGGTGGAAGGTGAGGAGAGGCACCCAAGGTTGTCTTCAGATCTCCACATACACAGCATGGCACGTGCACATGCACATCCATGTATGCAACGCACACACACACAAAGCCTATAAACAGGAAATATGATATAAGAAATATTTTAAAAAATTGTCTCCCTACCTTGCCTTTTGTAAGTAGCAAATTCCTATTCATCTGTCAGGACTTGGCTCAAGGCTATCTTAAGTTTAATAATACTCTCTTAAAGAGGATTACACACTATGAGCTCCTATAGACTTTGTATGCTGAAATAATTTATGCATCTCAGAGACATATATGAAAAGTACAAAAGCATGTAATTTTTTAACATGAAGTTCATGTAGTATTTTGGATACTCGTGATTTATTATAGCTGGAAGGTGTCTGCAGGATTTTTGAGTACACCTCTCTTCTCTGCTAGGCTCCCTCCCCATTCCATTGCATAGGTGAAGTAATGGAGCATGTCAAAATAACATAACTGGGCTGGAGAGATGGTTCAGTGGTTAAGGCATTTGCCTGCAAAGCATAATGACCCAGAATCAATTCCCTAGTAACCACATAAAGCCAGATGCACAAAGTGGTGCATGTGCCTAGAGTTCATTAGCAGCTGCTGTGTCTCCATCCCTCTCCCCTCTCTTCTTTTTTCTCCCTCCCTCCCAGGCATGGTGGTGCACATCTTTAATCTCAGCACTTGGGAGGCAGAGGTAGGAGGATAGTTGTGAGTTTGAGGCCAGCCTCAGAACTGCATAGAAAATTTCAGGTCAGTCTGGGTTAGAGTGAGACCCTACCTCAAAAAAGGAAAATAACCACACAAATTCTCTCATATTAGGAAAATAAGGATTTTAACCTTGTCCTTTGTCAGTGTTTCTTTCCATCTCAATATAACTAATATAATCAATATTCCACAGGGTGATTCTGTAGTAATACATACCCCAAACTCTTCAGAGATACTTACCAATGTCCTTAAATTTCCTAAAATTATGTGCAAGCTTTGTGTCCATGTGTTTGGGGCCTATCTCTATGAGAAAATCCTCTGCCCTCTAATTCATACACTTACATATGTATGCATTTATTCAATAAATATTTAGCAATGATATATGCACAATTCTCAACAAACAGTAGCAACAAAAATTACATCTACTATGACTAATGATACATTAATGTTGCAGTCAGGTTCGCATTGCTGGTAGAAATCACTCAACCAAGAGCAGCTTGTAGGGGAAAAAAAGAGGTTTATTTTGGCTTACAGGCTTGAGGGGAAGCTCCATGATGGCAGGGAAAACAATGGCACAAGCAGAGAGTGGACATCAACCCCTAGGCCAACATAAGGTGAACAATAGCAACAGGAGAGTGTGCCAAACACTGGCAAGGGGAAGCTGGCTATAGCTATAACACCCATAAGCCCGCCCCCAACAATACACTGCCTCCAGGAGTTAATTCCCAAATGGCCACTTTGTGTCAGGACGACAGCATTCCATACATCCTGTGGCTCTTACATTCTTTCTGTCACCTTTTCCACAATGGTCTCTGAGCCTTGAAGGAGTGATAGAGATCTCTCTGTGATAAATACTCCACTGTCAATTCTTTGATGAGTTTTGAGTCTCTCCAACAGTCAGCCACCAAGAGGCTGCATTTTGAACAAACCTGTCAGGATAATTCTCATGATATGAAAATTAAGAACCACTGTTCTAGGCCTAAGGTAGTGAGGGAGAGAAAGAAGGAAAAACAAAACAGGACAAGAGGAAGAAGTCATAACTTTTAACTATTCATCCGCTGTTGGCCACCTAGGCTGATTCCATCCATGTAGCAGGTACTGTGAATAGTGTTACAATAAAGATGGGCAAGCAGGTTTCTCTGGTATTCTGATGTCATTTCCTTTGGATATATGCTCAGAAATGGGATATCTGGCAGATCCACCTTCTCCATGATGACTGGACTAACTTACATTCCTGCCAGCAACATTAGATTTCCCTTCATGTTGTCACCAGAATTAAAAGAAAATGTTTGTGATCATAGCTAATGTAACTGGTGTGAGAGTATTTGCAAACTGTGACAGACACACACACACAGAGCAAATGGGCTCACCAGGGCCTCAAGGTGCTGCAAATGAACTCTAGATGCATGAACTACTTTGTCCATCTGGCTTTACATGCGTACTGGGGAATTGAACCTGGGTTGTTAGGCTTTGCAGGCAAGCCTCCTAACCACTGAGCCATCTCTCCAGCCCCTAATATCCTATTTTACTTTTGGCTTGCATTTCCATGATAGCCAATGATGTGAAGTATTTTTTACATTTATAAGTATATTTCTTCTCTTGAGAAGTTTCTGTTCAGATCATTTGCCCATTTATTTAGATGACTTGCTTTTTTGTTGTGATTTTTTGTTTGTTTGTTTTTGTTTTTTGAGGTAGAGTCTCAGTCTAGCTCAGGCTGACCTGGAATTCACTATGTAGTCTCAGGGAGGCCTTGAACTCATGGTGATCCTCCTACCTCTGCCTCCAGAGTTCTGGGATTAAAGGCGTACGCCACCACACCCGGCTGTTGTTAAAGTTTTGTGTTCCATATATTCCTAATATTAGTTACTTGTTAGATTTTTATCCATGCATACTATTAAACTTTATTAAATAAAACGTATTAAAATGTCACACTGTGATCCATTAATATGAAATTGTTAGTTAAAAAATTTAGAAACTTGCCAGGCGTGGTGGTGCATGCCTTTAATTTCAGCACATGGGAGGCAGAGCTATGAGGATCTCCATGAGTTCAAGGTCACCTAAGACTACTTAGTGAATTCCAGGTCAGCCTGGGCTAGGGTGAGACCCTACCTCAAAAAAAAATTAGAAACTTTAAACTTTCTCCTAAGAACTCAGTCTTTCTGCCTTAATGGTACAACTCTGTACAGGTACTTGAACTTGACTACAAGGCCAGAATACCTGTTGGAGTAAAGGGCCTTGGGCTCCCTCTAGAGGCCAATAATAATAAGGGCAGCGGGAAGAGAATAGTTGAAAGTGCGGCGAAACTGGAGTAAAATGCTATTGGGAGAGTGAAAGGATGCAGGGCTCATTAACTAACCCATCCCCTAGTCAGCTACTCTATAGATTTCCTCAGAAGCAATTCTCAAAGCATGGCCCAAAGTGCCAAGGGTAGGTGAGGTGGGCAGAGTCTACAAGGTCAACACTGTTTTCATCAGAAAAAAATTGCATTTTTCTCATCAAGAGTATGCGGATTTCCAGAGGTCATGTGACATATTAAATTCCCAGAGAATGTACAGTCAGAGGCATATCTAGGGCTTCAACTATTTTTAAGCCAAACATGAAAACAAGTTAAAGAAATGTCACTATTCTATTTTTTGCTTTCGAAAATATACGTATTTTTTCTTTTAAAATGTTACTTTAACATCTAATTGGCTTATTGTTAGCTTTAAGTGAATTAATAAATAATTAAACAGTTTCTATTTCAACCCCTAAAACAGTAAATATCTAGATATAATACACATAAACTGAAACTTTGGAGTCCTCAACATATTTTTAAGAAAGGTAAAGGTTCAATTTTTTTTAAGTTTGAAAAATTGTTTCATGTCAACTCAGTTGTACATTGGAATCAGCAAAGTCTTTCCGGCCAGGGAACCTTCCAAGGCCAGTGATGAGTGAGTGCCGGGCCATCATAAGGAAAGGGAGGAGGTAGGGGATGTCCAGGGGAGAGGAGACTGGAGAGGCAGCTCTCATGTCCAAGCCATGATATTCAGGACAGGAATATCTGCTGCATAGACACAGAGCTCCAAAGGACAGTGCTGTATTGAACTGTGGGGGGGGGGGGCTGGGCCTTGCACATGTTAGGCAAGTATCCTATCACTGAACTATATTCCTAGTCCCTGTATTGGGGTTTTAAGTATCTTCTGTTTGACCAGCAGATGTTGGGTGTAGTTTTGTAGCATTTAAAAGCATTCAGTCTCTAAGTGATCAAAACTGTGTTTCTCCTGGGAAAGTGTAAAACCACGGGTGTACAAGCATTTGCATTTGATGCTGACAGGTTCCCAGCTGGCAATCCTAGCCTGACACCAGGAAGTAAATGGCACCAGGGCTGAAGCTCAGGGCCCATCTCTGGCCCATTTATCACACATGCATTGAGATTTCTACCCTGGGTGCCCAAACTACTGTTGCTCCCGCTGCCCCCTTGACATGGGAACAAGGGCTTTCCTCTGCAGTTGGCCTTTTGTCTCATCTCACCTCCTCCCATCCTTGACTTCCTTTCTCCAAATGCTAGTGATCACTCCCTTACTTGATGTGGCGAGAAAGATTTGACTGAAGCGGGGAGGAGATGGTAGCTGTGGTTGGGGAGGTGGCGTCAGTGATGAATTGAATACTTACATGAGACAATGGGACTGGCTTGGGCTGGAAGATAAACTAATTCCTAATAACACCTCCTAAATATCACGAACACCACAGGCTGATTAAATTTCCACACTATTAAAATTTAACCATGGTGGGATTCAGTTTCAATTCCTAAACCATATCCAAATCATCCCAGGGCACATGACCCATCCTGGCCAGTCAGAAGGGAGTTGGGACATTGGTGACAGCACTCCGTGGCAGCAGTAGCGATCGGCACCAGCCCTGTATTCCAGAGGCGGTGTGAGGACAGCTCCTGATTTTGATTGTAGTTCTAACCAGTCAAAGTGGATCATGACTGGCATCTAAGACTGGTTGTCTATCCTGGTCATTTTTTAAAAATATGTTTAGTTACTTGTGTGTGTGAGAGAGAGAGGGAGAGGGAGAGAGGGAGAAAGCGAGTGAATGTCAAGGCCTTGTGCCACTGCAAATGAATTCTGAATATGCCATTCTAGGCATCTGGCTTTACATGGGTACTAGGGAATCGAACCCAAGCCATTAGGCTTTGCAAGAATGTGCCTTTAATCTCCAAGCCAATTCTGGTGATTTTATTGTTGTTTTTTTAAGGTAGGGTGTCGTTCTAGCCCTGGAATTTGTTATGTAGTCTCAGGGTGACCTTGAACTCACAGTTATCCTGCTACCTCTGCCTCCCAAATGATGGGATTAAAGGCATACACCACCATGCCTGGCTCCAATTCTGGTGATTTTTTAACCAGGTATCCTTAAACTTGCCTGAGTTGCTTACAACAACAACAACAAAAATCTCCTGGTTATGTAATGATCATTTTTTTTATTTTGTCACCCAAAAGTTGTAAATTTCTACATATCTCCAGGCAAATTCAGAGCTGTCTTCAAAGTCTTAAAACACAGGCAGATCAAGCCTTTGTTCCCTTAAAGACAAATTTCTTCCAAGGATTATTAATCTTTCAAATGCAATGACAATTTCTATTACAATAACAAATAGAGTATTATTTGTCAAGCACTTCTGATGGACAGAAAAAAAATCCCATGAATTACAGATGTGAAAACATTTTTATTGACCTAGAGACACAGTAATTTAAGAAAAGTAAAACAATTGACATTGTTGTCAATGATCGTCACAGCAAGATGCTTCTGAAGCTCATGTAATTGGATTGAGTACCACCACTAATGAATCTTCGGATATGTATGAATCTGGCTATACACGCTAAAACTGACAGACCAATCAACTTAATATGCTTTGTTCATTTTCCGAAATTAGTACTGGGCTGTATCCCATTTGAATAAGACATTCAGATGTGCTTTTATTTACTTCTTTTTGCCCATAAAACACTTTCCAATTCTACCTCACTGTCATCATTATTTAGTATTGTGACTGTGTCAGCTGCTTCTTAGCTGGGAGGTCATAAGTTGCTTTCATTGCTAGCTGAAAGGTCGGTGTTAAATGACACTCCACCTAGAAAAGCAAGCCCCAGACTTCCTTTGTTGTTGTTGCTTCATTTATTTTGTTTGTATGTTTTTCAAGGTAGGGTCTCACTCTAGCCCAGGCTGACCTGGAATTCACTATGTAGTCTCAGGGTGGCCTCGAACTCACGGCGATCCTCCTACCTCTGGTCCCTAGTGCTGGGATTAAAGGTGTGTGCCACTACACCCGGCTTTAAGCATCAAACTTTCTACTGCAATCTGCTTGGGGTGGGCAAAAGACTCTTAGGTGTCTTCACTCTAGCTGTGACTGAGATCCTCAGTGACTACAGGAGCTGTGGCTCTGCATTCTATCTATTGTTAAGTTAGTACGTATGGAGGATTGTGCATAGCTCTGAATTGGCAATAGGATATAAATAATGAGTGCATCATTGCTAAGAAGTAACTTATATATGATAACAAAAAAATCCCAAAATATTAACTCAGGTGTGGTGGCTCATACCTGTAATTCCAAGCTGAGGTAGGAGGATTGCCATGTGTTCAAGACCAGCCTGAGCTCCAGGTCAGCCTGGGTTACAATAACATCCTGTTTCTGAAAAGCAATGTGTGGGTTGGAGAGATGGCTTAGAGGTTAAAGTGCTTGCCTGAGAAGCCTAAGGACCCATGTTCCACTCTCCAGATCCCACATAAGCCAGGGGCACAAAGGTGGGGCAAGCTCAAAGTTGCACATGCCCACTAGGTGGTGCAAGCCTCTGGAATTTGATTGCAGTGGCTGAGGCCCTGACACACCAGTTTTCTCTCTCTCTCTCTCTCTCTCTCTAACATAAAAATATAAAACAGATAAATAAATTTTAAAAAGCAATGTGTGTCATTAACAAGGTGAAGAGAGACCTTGTAATTTTGGATCAGTTTGAGCCCGAATCATATGCTACTTACTGCAGCAATCTATCCATTCCAACAATAAAGAAGATATAAAGCAAAATTCCATAACCTCCTTGTGAGGATAGCCTGGAGGGAGTTATTCAGATCCCATTGAAGAAGGTGTGGTTAGGATCTACTCTATAGAGAAGTTCCCCAGGTTGCCTGCGTCAGATCTGTTCCCTAGTCAGCAGGCATGCAGGAAGCAGAGCAGTCAAGGCTGGTGACAGACATGGAGGAAATCGGGACAGCACTGTGGTCACAAGGCCTGGAGCTCCTGGTGACCATGGAGCATGGGCAGGCTGAGGTTGATGGCTGACCATACCCCAGGAGTAGGGCACTACTGCCCATTATATTGAGGAGCTGAAGAGGTGTCCCCCAGGAGGGATCTGGGCACTTCTGAGTACTGCTTGGGTCAGAGCAGCTCTGGGCTGCTGCTACTCAGGACAAAGTTTGGGTGGCAGGCTTTACTATATTGGCGGTTTCTAGATCCCTTGGCTTGATGAAGGGGTGTGGGAAATAAAAATTCTGGGCATCGCTGCAGTTCTGCACTGTGTAAGACTCCTTGCCACATCACCCGATGCTTGAGTGAAAAGGTACGAAAATACATAGCACTCTCATGTGGAGGAATCGATCCACTGGTCGCCCGCAGTGATTCTCCAGGAGCCTACTGAAGGCGCCATGGGGCCCGCCTTCTAGGAGGATTTCTCCTGAGTCCTCTACTGATGAAATGTAATATTGTGCCTGCGATCAAAGGAAGAATCGGGAACGGGTCCTGTTATGTTTTCAAAGTGCAGGCCGAACAAGGGTGAATTTGAGGTTAAAGACAGCGAGTTGGTCACTGCTGTTACACTGTACTTACTGAACGTCCGCTTCAGAGTCGGCTAAGCCCGCAAAGAACCATCAGAAACTGTAGTGCTTTAAGACAGCAGCCCTGTCACGTGACAGTGGGTCAGTGGAGTCAGCTGGGAAGTTCTCCATGTGACGTCATTGGGGGAGGGAGAGGCTCAGCTGGCCTAGAGCTGCCAAGATGGTTTGTGTAGCACATGGCTTCTTGCACAGACCGGAGGGCCGGGCTGAGTTGGCATGCTGAAAAGTTCCCTCTCCCCCCTCTCTCCCACCAGTAGCCTCCCTCCCCTACGACTTTTCCTCGCCCTCTCAACATAATCCTGCGTTTATTCATCTCTGCATTCCTTCTCCATCTGGTTCTTTGACATAGTCTCCTCCATAGATCTTTCTTTCCAACGTTAAGTCTTCTACGAGCACAAAAGCAGAAGTTCCCAGGTCTTCTCAGCATCGCATCACTTGGGCGTCCTGTTGGATGAGGGGAGCCACAGGGGCAGGACAGGGGCATGCATGTGGCATGGTACGCTGGGGTTATCTTGAGTGAGTTGCTTGGCCACTTGCTTTTCCTCTCTGTAAAATGGAATTAGTATTGCCTGACTCTCAGTAACTATCACTTTCAAGAAATATAACTAAGTTTTGTAATGATTAAATAAAACAGGGAAATTCTACTATAGTCCCCTCCCCCCCCTTTCCCGCCCCCAGCTTTCAGGTGACGTTAGTTGTTTCACTGGGGATCTGTTCATGTTTTTGCCACTAGGTGGCGCACTTGTTACACATTAGCTCCATCTAGTGCGACGGATTGTTGGTTTGCAGTATGGTGTCTGAAAAATGCTAATATGCCTTGCAATAAAAGCCAATTCCACTCGCTTTGAAATAACCATTTTCCCTAGCATTTGGCTCACACAGAACTATATGCTGTTCTATCATGAAATGAGTTGGATAAAATGAATGGAGATTCACAACCACTTCACAGAGATGAGCCGGCAACAGAAAGATATATTGTTTCTATTTCCACGTTATTTTCTGAAAACAAGGACATTCTTGAGTGTCCAGAGGGTAACAATCAGTATTGTCTGGGGCTGACAAATTGCGGCCTCAGAGTGACATGTTGACTTCTTTCTATAGATCTCTCTAGCTAAGAATTTTTTAAACAGCTAACAATGTATATACCACATGGAATGTTCATAAGATATTCCGGAACCCACCATGCTCAGTGGTTTGCACACTGCCAGTTCAGAGTCAAATTGCTGGTTAAAGCCTGTGCTGGTTTGAATCAGATGTCCCTCATAAATTCTTGTGTTCCGAATTCTTGGTCCCCAACTGATGGAACTTTGCTGGAGGCATTATGTGGTTGGGGGAAGACCTTGGGGTGTTATAGGCAGCTCCCTCTTGTCAAAGCTCGGTTTACTCTCCTACTGGTTTTTTCCACATGCTGTGACAGAAGGGATGTCTAGTCTGTGTTCATGGCCTGCTTTCCCTGTCATCATGAAGCTTCCCCTTGAGAATGTAAGGCAAAACAAATCATTTCCTCCCACCAGCTGCTTATGGTTGGGGTGTTTTGTCCCAGAAGTGAGAAGGTGACTAAACAGAGTCCCTTTGAGGTTCTCTCAGTGCAGCTATGAGCCCTAGTCATTTGCTGTCTGGTCCTCTTCAAAGGAGATTTGAAGGTTTCTGAGATAACCTGCAAACTTATTCAAATCTTGCCAACTGTCCTACTGATGTCCTCTGGTTTAGAATCCAACCCAGTGCTCAACTTCTGTAAGCTTTAGTCTCCTCTTTTGTGACACTGAATGCCAATAGTCCCTTCCCCTTAGGTTTCTATGAAGATTAACTAAGGGAACTCAGTAAACCTTTTGGGACAATGTTCGGCATTACACAAACTCACTGTAACATTTTAGTACTACACATGCAAAAGATAATAGTGTGAAATATAAGTTTCCTTCCCACTTTTTCCAGAACAGCTCCATAGAGGACATGATGCTGGGCCAGTTAAATGCCCCATTGAAAAGCTTCTAGGCTGTTCCCAATCTTTTGTTACAATAATTATAAAAATATTTTTGTTTGTGTATAGAATAAATTCTTTGAAGTGAGGCTCTAGGGTCAGGATACATAAATAATTTTATTTTTGAGAATTATTATCAAATTCCTCCTCAAAGATTAAGAGATTGTACTCCCAGTAATAAGGTACAAGGGCTCCTGTTTCTCCAAGTATGTGTTGGGTGGGGGGGGGCGGGTACGTGCATAAGCACACACGCATGTGTGTATGTGCGCGGTGATGAGGATCAAACCCAGGGCTTTGTGCATGCCGGGCAAGTGCTCTGTCCCTGAGCACTTATAGAACCAGCGCAAGTGTGAGATCAGTATTTTACAGGTTTGAGGGACTATTTTCATTACAATGTCTCTTAGTAGTGAAGATGAATAGCATTTTCTGTGAAGAATCAATTTTATTTCTTCTGTAAACATGCTGTTTCTATTCTTTGAACAATTTTTTAAAACAATTAAATATTTTCTGATGAGTTCTAGATTTTATATATTGAGAAAATTACTCCATCTGTGACATGAGTTGCATTCGTTTGAGTTAGGGTCTTGCTCTATCCCAGGCTGACCTGGAATTCTCTGTGTAATCCCATGCTGGCCTCAAACTCACAGTGATTCTCCTACCTCTTTCTCCCAAGTACAGGGATTAAACATGTGCACCACCACATCCGTCTGAGCTGTATTTCTGTTTTGTCCAAGTGGTCAAATGTTGTTTAGCTTTGCTTGTGACTTGGTGGGAGGGAGGGATTTTTTGAGATAAGGTCTCCTTCTGTAACCTATGCTAGCCTGGAATTCACTATGTAGCCCAGGCTAGCCTCAAGCTCATGGAAGTTATCCTCTTACCTCAGCCTTTTGAATGAATTTTGAATGGGCATGAGCCACCACACCTGGGTGCTCATGATGTTTTTAATCAACTTTAGTATAATGTTCATATAATAGTCTGTGGACATTTTCACATTTGCATAAGGTAATAAATGTCTTCACTTTGTGCCCCTCCCTGAGGAGCTTCACCAGCTTGGTGGATGACCAGTCTGATTACACTGAGTTCATATTAGTCTAGCCTGAGCAGAAAATTGTGTGTGTGTGTGTGTGTGTGTGTGTGTGTGTGTATGCATGTGCATGCACATGCCAGTGCATGCGTGTGATTCTGGGATGGAACCTGGGGCCTTATGCACAATAGGAAAGTACTGTATCACAGAACTCCCCACACAGTCACAAAATATTTTGTCTCATTTTATTTTATCTTATTTTCCTGAGACAGAGTGCTCCTCCTACCTCTGCTTCCAAGTGCTGGGATTATAAGAGTATATCTCCATAGTCAGTACCAGAAAACATTTTGACGAGTTTTTTTTTTTCATCTTGACTATTTTTTTCCATAAATATGTCAACCTTTGGCTATAATAACAATTGGCATGTTATATACCAGAATCTCCCTAAGATGTAAAACAAGACTGAGTGTGCCTGAGGCAGACAAACCACAAGAGCACTGCACGGTGGCCGCAGGACAGGCAGTGGGAAGACCCTCTGCAGCTCCAAAGGACATCGCTGCTCTGCCCACCTGTCAGCATCCTGCGGACCAACCACCAACAGCCGCAAAGAAGCCTCTGCCCACGGAGTGTCTACTTCCACCCCAAACATCCAGGGCACCCAGAACAGGCCAGGAGTGGGTTGGAAAGGATGTGGTTTGATTTCTACAGTACATTTGGGTGAGTGGAAAACACTGCTGGTTGTAGCAGGAGGGGATCAGCTATGAGTTCTGGCCACTCTCTACCTAGCCCGGCCCCGCAGGAAGGACAGACGATCAAGCACAGCATTTCTCTTCACACGTGCATGCCGAGGCGTAATGGTGGGACACACTGCAGTGGAGAACCGCAGCACACATGCCCCTAGGTGAGACTCATCTTTCTGAGTTCAACCTTCCTTGTGAAACATGGAAGCTTCATCCCAGCTACAGAGCTCAGAGGCTCCCCTCCACTAAGAGCCAACCCCTACTTACCCTTGCTGGTGTTTGATTACTTAAGTGGGAAGGAAGATAACACAACAAGGCTTGTAGAAGGGGATAGGCAGCCCTGGATGTCAATGCCACATTATCAGTGTCTTAACATGTCATGGGTTTTCCTTGGGGTCAGTTATCCCTTTATAACCCAGGTTTCCTGTACTAGGAAGACTCCTTCAATGGTGAATGAGTAGGTTGTGTTACCCAGGTTGTGCTACAATTGGTCTTTAGCCCATGGAATCATTTAGTCATCCTCAAAGGTGTGATTACCTCTCCAAGGGGAGTAAGCCATTCTCTTTGGCTGAATTTGCCGTTATTTATTTCTTTAATTTACATCTCACACTACTACTATCTACCCTAGGATTATGCCTTGTGGTAGTTTGAATGTAAAGTGACCTCCATAGCCTCATGTGTCTAAATAGTTGATTTCCAGCCAAGTAGCATGTCGGGAAAGCTGTGAAACCTTTGGGAGGTGGAGCCTTGCTGGAGGAAGTAGATTATTGGGGCAAGCCTGGAGGTTTCACAGCCTGGACCCACTTGTTATTCTTCTCTCTATACTCCCTGCCCGCTCATGCCAATGTGATAAAGCTGAATGAAACTCTTCCCTCCATAAACTGCTTGCATATTTCGAAGCAGCAATGAGAAAGTAACTGATACAAAAAAAATGGTGCTGAGAAGTGGGGCTGTTGATAAAATAAATCTGACCATGTGGTTATTAGTTTTTTGAACTGGTTTGCTGGAGGAAAGTAGAAGCAATTTCAACTTTGGACCATCAAAGCCTTAAACAATGTTGTGAGCAGAGCTTAGTGGCTCATTCTGGTGGCAGTTCAGATGACCAGAAGGTAGAAAGAAATGCAGACAATAGCTCCACAGGTTACAGAGGGACATAAAGTCTCTGTCAGAAACTGGGCTAGAGGCAGTCCATGTAAAATTCTGGCAAAGAATCTGCTTCATTCTGCCCTTGTGCAGAGTACTTGAGCAAAGTTCAAGTCAAAAGTCATGTACTGGTGTGTTTGATTATGAAGAAAATTTCAAGGCAAATAACAACAAATCTGTGGATTGGCTTCCTTTTTATTTTTATTTTATTTTATTTTATTGCAAAATATTTATTTATTTGAGAGTGTAGGGGGAGAGAGAGAGGGAGAGAGAGAGAGAGAGGAGAGAAAGAAAATGGGTACACCAGAGCTTCTAGTCATTACAAACAAACTCCAAATTCATAAGCCACTTTGTGCATCTGGCTTTACGTGGGTACTGGAGAACTGAACTCGAGTTGTTATAGGCCTTCCAGACAAGTGCCTTAACTGCTGAGCCATCTCTCCAGCCTGGGATTGGCTTCTTTTATCTGTCCTGATTCAGATCAATTATGAAAGAGAGCAAATACAGGGCAAAAACATATGAAAAATATAAAGTTTGACACAGAAAGAAATGTGAACAAATTTAAAGTCTGGGCAGAGAAATTCCAAGCACTTCAGCAGTAATTGTTAAAGACGTAACTGAACCCAGCATGGTGGCACCTGCCTTTGATCCAAGCACTTATGAGGCAGAAGTTTAAGGATTTCTGAGGTCACCCTAAGACTGCACAGTGAATTTCAGGTAAGCCTGGGCTAGAATGAGACCCTACTTTGAAAAAACGCCCCAAATAATAAATAAATAAATAAATAAATAAATAAATAAGGCCAACTAATCACTTCTTGGTCTTTTGGCTAAGAGCAAATGTAAAATTAAGTCAACTGCTTTGTACTGGGACAATAAGAAGGATACCCTGAGGTCAAGACACAGCCCAGTGAAGGCTCTAGATATTCAAGGTGAGTTCATTTGAAAGGAAAAGGCTTGAAGGCACAATGCTGAAGGAGTCCTTTGCTCCCCAGGGTCAGCATACAGAGGCTGCTACAGCTGTGCTTCATGGGTGTCCTGCTGCTCCTTGACCTGACAGCAGAACTTGGCAGCATTACCATAGTACTAATACTGGAAGAATGAAAGCTGTAAGATGTAGGATGTCATAGAATATTTCATAGTTCCAGAGGTCCACTGAGGCTAAGCAATGTGAGGCTGAGTAAAAGTCCCTGAAAAGAGGCCCTGAAGCATTGAATGTGAACCCCAAGTTGCAATGGAGACCCCAGGATGTTGTAGACACCAGGTCCTTGGAATGACTGCCAAGGAATGTAGCTGGCACAGGGTGGATTCTCGCCCGGAGAAAGGCTACAGGCAGCACGCTGGGAGAGATAAGGCTCCCTCAATCCTTGTGGCACCCAGATGATTTTACCAGCAGTTACACATGCCAGACATGGAGGTAGCTGCAGGATTTGGTGTTTACCCTGCTGGGTTTTGGTTTTGCTTTGTTCCAGTCTTTCCTTGTTATGCCTCATCCCTCCTTTCTGGAATGGAAGCATTTGCTCTGGGTTATTGTATATTGGAAGTATGTGACTTGTGTTTTGATTTGACAAGGCTCACTCACAGTTAGACTGCCTTGAGTCTCAGATGAGGATTTTGAAGAGAACTGTTGGGACTGATAAGACTATAGAGACTTAAAATTTGACTGAACACATTTTGCATCATGAGATTACCATAGCGTCTTTGAGGGTCAAGAAAGAATGTGATGGTTTGAATACAAAATAACCCCATAGGCTCATGTGTTTGAATACTTGATCTCTAAGAACATGTCAGTGTTTGTGAAAGTTTTGGAACCATTAGGAGGTGGAGCCTTCCTGTAAAAAGTGAGTAGCTGGAGTGTACCTTGAGGTTTTCCAGCCTGACCCTGCTAGCTTATTATTTTTTCTCTCCCCCCCCCTTTTTTTCCTTACTGATGAGACTACGTGATGTCAGCTTTCTGTTTCTGCCATGCTTTCTCCACCATGATAGATTCTACCCTCTGGAACTGTGAGCTGAACTAAACCCTTTTCCTTTCTTAAATTGCTTCTGGTCAGGTGGTTTGTCCCAGCCATGAAAAAGTAACTGACACATACCATGAGGCACTCATTCTCAGGATGCTGACCAGAGGGAAGGAAATTGGAGACCCTTCAGTCAAGGCTTCTGTGCAGTCCTGGATGGCATCAGGTTTTGTTCACAGGAATCTGATAGGTAAGGAGGATGGAGACCCTGATCAAGCAATAAGGACATGGAAAGTAGCCAGATGCCTGCAGGTGTGATAACAATTTCTTTTTCATTCATTCACTCATTTAGAAAGAAAAATGGCCCTTTCAAAGATTATGTCTTATCTCCTCTAAAGAATTCTGTCATAGGGGGGAACAAAAGGGAGATTAGAGGTTTTCAGTCTTGGCTTTCTTGATGTTGACAAAAACAAAGCAGAAAGTAGTTTATGCCAATAATCATATATGAAGGTAGCTCCCAAAATGGTAAAGCAAAAGGGATCATCAGCAGTCCTGGAAACATAGGTGGGAATGGGAGAGTCTCCTTGCCCGGGAGCTCCTCTGTCTTGGGTCCCAGGGTCAGGAAAAGGTCTCTCGGTGTGTCTGAGTAGGAATCATCTCTCTGTTTTCAGCATGTAGCTGAGCATGATGAGCATCGCTTTCTCCACCTGCTGGGGTGAATTGGAACAAAGTTTGCTAATGTGCTACTTGCTCTGTGAACAGGATTACCTAGGATATACCCAATGCTTGCTGTTTCTAGCCTCAGTGAGCCTTGCATCTTCTCTTGAATAGCTCACACATGGTCCTTGCCATCCCCAGAATATCTCTCATCATATCAACTCCCTGACCTGATGGAGCTACCTGTGATAAAACAGAATCTTCAGCCCCAATCCAGACTCATGGAACCAGACTCTCCAGGGAGAAGTGCCTGGGCATCTTCATTTTTTGAAGCAGTGACTCCTCGGGCTCTTCCAGTGACTGACTAGGTAAGCCCATTCCATCTTACTTATTATAGATGGCAAGTCTTTGTAACAACTTGCTGTTACTCAGGCTGAATCATCAGCTTGAAATACATCATTAGTGTCTTCACATTAAAAAATAGATTCCTACTATTTTTCCCAAGTTCAGAGGTTACATCCCTGGTGAGATATTTACCACCATCCTTGAACTTTGCAACCCCTGCCTATCATACTCAACTTCCCCCATTACTCACTCTTTAACTCCACATTTATCTGCCAAGAGTTTAACATGCTGACTTACCTACACCTGTCCTGTTCCCTGGCCTATCCTTCCAGACTGTGGAGTCCTCAAAGAGACAAGTGTTGTTTTCCCTAAACTAACCTGGAGTCTAGTGTGTGCTTGAGGAGATGGGTCACGAGTGAATATTACTTAAGATTCTCCAAGTACAGGCTGTGGACATGGCTCAGGTGGCAAAGCACTTGCTGTACGAGCATGAAAACAAGAGTCTCGATCCACAGGACCCACATAAACGCCAGGGGGATGTGGCAGCCACCTAGAATGCCAGAACCGGGGGAGGGGGTGCAGGCAGAGATAGGAGATCCCAGGACAAGATGGCTAGGTAGAACAGCTGAATCCACAAGCTCTGCACTCATGGAAGAGACTCAGCTTCAGTGAAAAAGAAAGAGTGGAACAATTGAGGAAAAACATCACCCTTTGTCAACTTCTAGTCTCTACATGCACACATATATCCTCGTGCACGCCTGCACTTTCACACATGTGAACTCACATCACATACATATGTGAACACATACCACGCATCTACATGCTAATAATTGCCAGCCTCATGATTAGTAAAATGATTTAGTAGGACATTATTTTGGACCTTTTGCATGCTTGAACTGCTATTTTTAAGTATAAAATTTTATTAAGACATGAAAAGCATAAGAGAACAGTCGTGAATGTTTTAGGGTAACCAAGTTGATTAATTAAAATTTATTTTGAGTTTAAGTATATCATATAAAATGGTCTATGACAGTTCTTTTCATGTTTAATCACGGCAGTAGCTTTATTAGTAATATGAAGATTGGTTTTCCATGTGATTATTTCCTCTATATATGTTCAAATTTAAAAACAATCCATCCCTAGGAGATTGTATAATTCATGTCATATGTAGAAACATCATTATTAAACCAACCAAACAACCTGCAGATTTATTTTATCCCATATCACTGCCATGGTTTACTGGGTGCCTAGCCTGCAACTGGATTCTGCCAGGACATGTTCATGGTAGTGCAAGTTTTGTTATGGTTATAAAAACACAAAAGTGCAAGTCATCTTGCAGAGGTCTAAGAAGAAAGTGTTCATGAGGTGAAAGAAGTGTTTGTGCTGCTTTTTTGTTGTTGTTGTTTGTTTGTTTGTTTTTCAAGGTAGGGTCTCACTCTAGCCCAGGTTGACCTGGAATCCTGGAATTCACTATATAGTCTCAGGGTGGCCTCTGCCTCTGGAGTGCTGGGATTAAAGGCATGCGCCACCACACCCAGCCTGCTTTCTGTTGTTGTTGTTGTTGTTTTAATGTGAGCCTCAGTTTATTATCGGGATGAGAGAAGCCTCTCCTGAATTTATCTGCTTTTGTGCTCAGCCAACTACAGAAAGTGCTTCACAAGCACACGTGTTTAAAATTTCTCAAGAACTCCAGGGCAGAAAAAAATTTAAAAGAAAACTCAAGAACAAAATTTGTCCATGGGTTATTCATTAACGAAGTGTGGGTCAGCTAGACTGGCTGTGGCATTATTTGACAGCAGTTAAACAAAAGTGTGATTTGTAGTTTGCCCAAGACTAAAACGACAGAAATCCAGTGCACAGGAAAGCAGCAGGTTCGAGTGCTCAAGCAGGTGCGTGAGAGCCTGTCGATGGGCTAACACGTCATTGCAGGGCCTTTCTCGTGTCTGACTTTCGAGTGCATATGCTTTTGCATTCTCTTTCTATAAGTAAGGCATAAATATTCACTTACCATAGAAGGGCTGCATACAATCTAGGCAACAAGGGAACTCCTAAGTATTCTGCAAATTTCAATTTTTGACAATTAGTTTTTGTGTTGGGAGAAAAGAATTTATTTTCTCAGTTACCACTAACGTTTCCCAACACAGATTTCATCATAGAAGATGCTCTTCACTACCTATTTATATTCTTCCTCCAAAACAAAACTGTAATGGCAACCAGCACATGACCTTCAAGTAAGTGCCTTTAACCACCGAGCCATCTCTATTGCTCAAAACCTTCAAAAGGTCTGATAAATTCAGTGTAATTTTACAATGATGAATACATTAAGGGCAAGATTAGAGGTAAATGTGATGTTTGAATTAGTGATGAAACCATAGATTACTCTTTAAAAATGCCTCTACCTATTTAAAGAAAAGAGGATTCTTCCCCTTTACCCAATTAAAATATTAAAATAAAAAAGCAGAAATCTGCTGCTAGTGGTAACAGTAACTTGTGGGTTCTGTTCTGCTGAGTTGCTTCTTCAAGAATTCTTCAAGCTCCCACCACAAGCCCTATTTTATTACTGGCAGGTACTTCTCTTATGCTTAAGTCTGTTTTCTTCAAATCATGAATGTAGTACTGTGTGACTACCACAGTATCCATTAATTACTTATTGCATAAAACTGTGCACAAACTGAGCACACATTAGTGATAATTCATACATGTGAAATTTCTTTCTTATTTTGCCTCAAGAGCTCTTTAAGAGAGAAAAGATATCAGGCTTGAGTGTGATGGTATATGTCTGTATTAACAGCACTTGAGAAGTGAAACCGAGAGGACCAGGAGTTCAAGCTTACCCTTGGTTACATACTTTGAGACCAGCCTGGATTACACGAGGCTGTCTCAAAGAACAAACACAACAGAAAAGAAAAAATAAATTAACCAAATACTTAGTATGTTGTATAAGCTGCAGGCTTTATCACTTTCATGAATCTAAGAAGGCAAAATAGTCATACAAAAGGTTAAGTGAAGAAACATTGTTACTCTCAGACAGGCAGCAGCAGACAATTCAGTCCTATGCTTCAAGGTGAGCCAGTCCCCCGTGGTTCAGGAAGGCTGCCCATGATGGATGGACTCTTTCCGCATTGATCTCATCTTATGTCACAGCCAAAAGCCCTGAAAAGCACCCTGTGCACTGAGTTTTCTACCTGAGCAAACTGGATGCCTGGGCCAAAACATGACAGCATTCCATACTGTTTCTCTGTTTCTCGAAATGTTGAATTCCGTGCACATTCTCTAATTGTCCTTAGCATTATGAAAGGGAAAATGTTTAGAGCAGATCTACAACTGTCTTCACGATGTATTCTATAAACTAAAAAGCAAGGAACCTATAATAATATTTTTAAAATCACACATATATATGTATGTAATTTTTATGTACAAAGGAATATTTAACATCACTTAAACTAAAAGTTAAACTGATCAAAATGTTGTAAAATAGCTTTCTCTTCAGTCTGCATTCATTTAAAAAATTGTCTGTGTGTGTGTGTGTGTGTGTGTGTGTGTGCACGCGCGTGCACATGCACACACGTGCCACAGCATGCATTTGGTCAGGGAACCCTGAGGTGTTTGTTGTTGCCTTCCATCTTCTTATTTCATTTTGTTTTTGCTTTTTTGAGGTAGGGCCTTGCTCTAGCCCAGACTGACCTGGAATTCACTCTGTAGTATCAGGGTGGCTTTAAATTCACGGTGATCCTCCTACTTCTGCCTCCCAAGTGCTGGGATTAAAATATACCATTATGTCGGGCCCATCTTCTTTTGGAGACAGAGTCTCTTTCTCTCTCTGTTAAATATTTACTTATTTATTTGAAAGTGAGAGAAAGGAGATACAGAAGAGAGAACAAAAGAATGGCTATTCCAGGGCCTCCTGCCACTACAGACTCAGACACGAGAGCCACTGTACCTCTGGCCTTATGTGGGTACTGCGGAATTGAACCTGGCTGTCAGGCTTTGCATGCCACCTCTCAGGCCAAGACAGGGTCTCTTGTTCTGCCACAGCACAGCCTGTCTAGCTAACCCACAAGCTTCTGTCCACCTCCTACCGTAAGTGCACTGGGATTACAGACATGTGTGTCACTTGAACTTTGCTTTATGTGGATGCTGGGGAATGGAACTTGGGTCAGCAGGCTTGCAAAAAAAAGAGCCTTTAAGTGCTGTTTTTTTTAAGACACCATGTGTTATCATAAGCACTGTTTGCAAAACATTTTGCTTAATCCTCATGAAGGAAGGCACTCTTCTCAAATTTAGGGTACCCTGGATTCTTGTCTTATGAATTTAAAGAATTAAAATCCATAGACCAGAGGGTAAAGTTTAGAGAGACTTTATTAGATTAAGAGAAGGAAACAGAAGAAAGTGCAGAGTTTCTGCTATGTGGAAGGCAAGAGCGGGTAGGGAGCCCACATGAAAGCAAGGGTCCCCTACCCCCTGTCTTCACTCAGAGTGGCTGAGACTATGGGGCTTACCAGCACAGGGATCTGGTGGTTCAGGAGAAGTGAACAGACAAAAAAGGAGACCTTACCCACCTAATAAGGATCTATTTATAATCCTTTTGTGGTCAGCTTTACCCTCAGATTCGCTGAGCCTGGGCTTTGGGGCTGGCTCCGGTGTAGGGCGGTGAAAGGGAGCTGATTGGTTAGGCTGGATCAGACACGAAATTCCGTTCTGCTGGAGCAGGCAGGCGGGGTGACATCTGCTTCCCCTAACTGGCTACCTGAATAATTCCCCACATAACCAACAGCATATTAGTGTTCCTTTTGCCTTTCTGCGCGTGTTGTTTTCCTGATATGCTGGACCAAGAAGTAACATCAGTGTGGTTTTGATTTGCTTTTCTTAAAATACTTTTTATTTATTTATTTATTTATGAGAGAGAGAGAGAGAGAATGAGCCCGCCAGGACCTCTAGCCATTGCAAAGGAACTCCAGACGCATGTGCCATCTTTTGCATCTGGCTTACGTGGGTCCTAGGGAATTGAACCAGGTTCCTTTGGCTTTGCAGGCAAGCACCTTAACTGCTAAGCCATCTCTCCAGCCCTCTATTTGCTTTTCTTGATGGCTAAAGATGATATTTTTTGTCACACATCTACTGGCCATTTCTATTTCTTTTCTGTGTGCGTACATGAGTGTACGTGTGCATGTGTGCATGTGCATGTGCATCTGTATATGGAAATATGTGTGTGGCTGTGCATGCATGTTGAAGCCACAGGTTGACGTCACATGACTTTCTTAATCACTTTCCACCTTGTTCTTTGGTATAGGAATATTCTCACTTAACTAGAGCTCACTGATTCACCTAAACAAGCTAGCCAATGAACTCCAGAGATTCCCTATTTCCTCCTCCCTGGTTCTAGGATTACAGACACACACACACACCACCACCACCACACACAAACACACACACACACACACACACACACACACACACACAAAGGTTTTTCAAGGTAGGGTCTCACTCCAGCCCAGGCCGACTTGGAATTCACTTATATAGTCTCAGGGTAGCCTCGAACTCATGGTGATCCTCCTACCTCTGCCTCCCGAGGGCTGGGATTAAGATATCTTATGTGATTAATGGGGATCCAAACTCAGGTCCTCATGCTTGCACAGCAAGCACTTACCCACTGAGCCTGTATTTTTTTCTTTTGAAAATGTGTGCTCAACTTATTTGCCCATTTATTGTTTGCAATCTTTTGTCCTTTTTCTTAGATATTCAATTTTTAAAAAATATTTTATTTACTTATTTGATGTCGGGCGTGGTGGCGCATGCCTTTAATCCCAGCACTCGGGAGGCAGAGGTAGGAGGATTGTGTTGAGTTCGAGGCCACCCTGATACTCCATAGTGAATTCCAGGTCAGCCTGAGCTAGAGTGAGACCCTACCTTGAAAAAAACCAAAATATATATATATATATATATATATATATATATATATATATTATTTACTTATTTGAGAGAGAGATAGGGAGAAAGAAAGAGAGAATGGGCAGGCCAGGACCTCTGGCACTACAAATGAACTCCAGACACATAAGCCATCTTGTGAATCTGGCTTTATATAGGCACTGGGGAATTGAACTTGGGTCCTTTGGCTTTGCAGGCAAGTACCCTAACTGCTAGGCCATCTCTCCAGCCCTAGATTTTTCTGAGTTCTTTGTAAATTCTAGATGTTATTCCTCTTTTTTGTTGTTGTTGTTGTTCTATCATCTGGCTTTGGTATCAGCATCTTACTGCCTTCATACAATTAGTTTTAAATTTTTTTAATTTTTCTATTTTATGGAGTAGTTTGAAGCACACTATTGTTAATTCTTCTTTAAAAGTGAATGTGTCTGGCTGGGCTTCTCTTTAGTAGGAGAATTTTTATGACTGCTTCAATCTTATTTCTAGAAATTGATCTGTGTAAGTTGTTTCTATCTTCTTGGTTCAATTTTGGTAGGCTATGTATGTTTAGAAACTTATCTAGTTTTTCTATGTTTTCCAGATTCTTAGAGTATCAGTCTTCAAAATAATATATCTAATGGTGCTTCTCTTTTCAGTAGTGTATATTGTAATATGTCCCATTTTGTGGATAATGTTACTAATTATTTGGCTTTGGGTTTATCAGTCTTACTTAGTTTTTCAAAGAACCAACTCTTTGTTTCATCGCTCCTTTGATAATTTAATAACTTCAGTTCTAATTTTTATAATTTTTTTCCATCTTTTGTTTTGTTTGGTTTGTTCTTGTTTTTCTACAATCTTCAGATTCACCATTAGGTTATTTATTTAAACGTTCTCCAATTTCTTTGAGATCTGCACTCATAACTACAAAATACCATTTTAAAACTTCTTGTGCTATATCCTAACTAATTAATTCTCAATGTAAGGTGTGTTTCTTACTTTGGATTATGGCTTTAAACATATAAAAAATAAACTATGGTGCATAAAAAGCAGAGCAATTTGATTCTGAAGGGGTGTACATATAGCTGTGTTAGTTACTTTTGGGTCGCATGTTTGGTGACAACATACCTGACATAAACAACTTGATGAAGGCTCACAGCATCAAAGCATTCAGACCATCATGGCAAGGAGGACATGGCAGAGCAACTTACATCTTTGCAGACAGGCAGCAAAGTAGAGAAGTAACAAGAAGGGGTTAGGGCAAGATATAGCCCCAGATAACACGTAGTTAGTGATCTACTTCCTACTACCAGGCTCTACCTTCTATAGTTCTACCACCTACCAATAGTTAATTGAAATTTTAAATCTGTCATCAGATTAAACCCTCCATTAGGCCCAAGCCCTCATGGTCTAATAATTTCTATAAATGTTCTCATAGATACATCCAGATGTGTGCCTTACTAATTTCCTAATCAAAGTGATCAAGTTGAGAATCTAGAATATCACAATAGCTTAATTAAAAAAAACTAACTGTAATATTTAGCATAGGATGGAAGATGTATGTTAACCTATAGCTAAAATGTTCTATTTTGTTTTTTAAACAAAAATTAACATTTTATAACATCTATTACTGTAAAAAGAGAAAAACAGTGTAAGGTTCATCCCCTTCTACCAGACTAATAGAACCTGCAACAAAGACAAACAGCAAACACAACAAAGTGTAAACACAGAATCTTATTTATTGTTTTCCTGATGCACAAGGGAGCTCACTCAGTACAATAATAAGGAGCTAATCATACAAATACTGAAGGGAAAACTGTCTCCATGAGTACATACATACATATATCTATGCATACATATCTTTAAGAACAGTGATCGGGAGTTTAACAATAGCCTCAGGTGTTCTTTGTTGATGAGTCTTTTTGACAGGCTTTTGGGTAAGAAATGAACAAAACAGTCACCTCTACCCAACACTTGTGTTAATCATGGTATCTGTTACCCTGAAAACACCCTGTTGGAATTTGCACTTAACTTCAGCATTGGCCTGTTTGACTTCTACATTTCATGAATTTAAACTAGATCCATAAACTAGACCCTCAACACTCCACCTCTCACAGTCAAGGCTGGTAGGTGCTATGACAGCATGCTTGGTAATTAATATCAGGGTTTCCTAACAGAATCTTTTCATCTGCGTTCTTCTTTCCAGGTTTAAACATTATCTAAATGGCTTCCATGGTGACTTTATAAAGTGCAGGTATGAAGTCATACCTACAGAACTAGTAGATCTGAAACATCCCCACTCCCTCTTCAAAAATATAAAATAAAATTACCAATTCACAGCAGCCCCTACAATTTAAGGATGAATGCAAATCATTGCCCATGTTTATATTTCTTAGTTTGCTTTTCAATAGCCAAGGGCACTCCTCTTAAGCCTGTGTTTGTAGCAACAGCATCAACTTGCAAAAATTGGACAACATTGAAAAGATGTTCAGAGCCCTGGAAACATCCAGTTCTGGGTATTTTCCACTATAGGCAAGGTAGATCTGATACAATGTGCCTTCTAGCTTCCTTAAAGACTTCCCATAATCTGTCTTTGGGGTGAAACGCTTAAAAATAGGAATAATCTGGTAGAGAGTGAAGAGTCAAAATATATCACTAGATCCCATATCCATTTTGGTTACTGCTGTAAGATATCAGAAAAGTTGCCAACAAGGATATTCAATGGCACACTTTAAAACAAGCTAAAGTAAAGGTGGAGGTTCTTAACACTCTTTCCTTTAACATGAGGATTTCTCACTAACAAAGAAAAGCAATTCTATGGGATTCAGTACTCAAAGAATTAACTTAGAAAAACTCCTTCCTAGTATGAAGAGAGTGTGATCCAAGATATCCTCTTCGATATTAAAAAATTTGACAATGCAAAGAAACAGCTGAGAGACTATATACAGGAGGAGAGTTTCCTTGGTCTCAGTTGATGAGTATGGCAACTTTTCATTATTTCCTATGCTTTCTTCTCTTTGAAAAATAAAATTCATCTTGGGTCATTAGCCTATTTTGTATTTTGGGTCTTGGAAAATTTTGTAAACATACAACAGATCATACTATTGAATGTAGTTTCACCCTTTAAAATTCATTCATCAAAAATTCTAGGGAAACAAGGCAAATGGTAGAATGGGGAAGATAATATGAGTTTTCTTTCTTTGCTGTCACAGCAAACATTCAAACATAAAATGACACCTAGGATAGGCTTGGAATAGTGTCTTTCCATAATTCAGTATTTCAAAGTGCAAAACTTCTGGCCCATGTGTGGAGTACAGAACAAGCACTTGTAACACACAGGAATACTGCACTTGAGGAGGAAAATGTATAAGTTCCCAGAGATCAACGTATGCATAAATATTCACATTTCAACATACTCCATTTTTACTGGAAAAGTTATTCAAGTCTTAACATACTATCGGGAATAAGTTAAATGACTGACAGAATGGAGTTATATGACCATTATTCCTGCTTCTGATTCTATACCTATTTATATTACTGATGTGAATTCCAAGTTTAAATGAAAACTGATGTCCAACATCAAAATGTATACCCTTGAGGAAGGTAAAAGGGTAGGGTCTTTCCAAAGCCAGAAACAGGTGGTGGCTGCAAGAGGCTCTCTCCTGTCACATCTATGCTCCTAAGCCTACTCCTGTGGGTTTGATTATCAGTAAGTAAGTTCCTTTGGTAGGGGTAGAAAGATAATGTAGAAAACAATTTTTAGTATTAGAAAGTAATAGAGAGGAACTCGGCAAATTATCTTTGACATGGTTGAAGAACTAGAAATACTAAAAATATAGACTGAAACTGGAAGTTGGATTTACTCACTTAATATTCCACAAGACAACCTCTTCTTTTTAAGAAGCAAAATAACAAAAACTTGTTCTCTTATTAAATGTGAGGTATGCACAATCAAATCAAACAAGGAAAAATATCTGAGCAAATTACCGCTGAACTAGCATAAATATGTGAAAATAATATTTATATTATAGGACAGGAATTGTGTTCTTAGATCTATAAATATGGAATTAGCTATATTACATAAGGTTTGCTGCTAGAAGGTAATATCAAAGCCCATCTTGGTCCTAAGAATGAATGTTATGCTATAATAAGGAAACATATTGCCTGTCCTTGTTTATTTATAGAAATAGGAATAAATAAGGAAACATGTGAGATTTTAAATAGAACTTACATTACCACTTTCTAGATTTGATGTGGTCATAGTTTGGTCTTAGATCTTAGTTACAAGAAAAGAATACCCTATTACTTACGAAGCTTGAAATGCTCCTCTCCTGGTTTAATGGCTCTGCATGTCTATTACATGCATGTCTATTAATATAAACATCAGATGGTACTTCAATAAATTTTTTATTGTCTTAAAATTTTCATGCCAGAAAATTTTTAAGGAATTAAAGAAATAATTTGATAAAATTAGAAAAATAGAGTACTTTCCATATACAGACCTTATAGACTCAATATTTCCTTAATGGGACTGGCACATGATGTTTAAGTTCTAGCACATTGAGATCTGTGTATGAAATTTTTAGCAACTCTGGCATATTGTGTTGGGTAGAACCACACATTGCAAGGAGACATGTTCCTGCTAGTGTCCACAGCTTTTGTCCTGATTTATGAAGACTTCAGTCTATACAGCAATGGTTCATGGAACTTGTTTCTCACCTACACAATGACAGCAATTATAACATCACATGGCCACAAATGAAGGTGATTTTGAGGTACAAACAACACAACTAATTATGCCATGTGGCTATATGAATACTATCCCTAAGAGACTTTAAATCTTTAATATTGAACTTCTGTCAAACACTTGAAGCACAGAACTATATTTAAAAAGTATGTGGCACTCAATTTCTGACATTCATCCCAAAAGAAGGCAAAACACAATAATAACACATCTCTGCAATGCAAATTCCATTAAGTGCAAACTGCTAAAACACAAGATCAATCTAGAAACATGTTTTGAAATTCAATAAGTTCTCTTTTAAAATGCATCTGCTCAGTGTATAATTGTCAAACACAATCTGAACTGATTTTTTCCAACATTTGTTCACAGTCTAAATTCTGGTCCCTCATAAAAATATACTCAGTGATCCATATACTGTTCTCTAACTTTCACACTTATTAGCCCAAAATATCTAACCACACAGGAATTATCTATTCTCTATATATTTCCCTAGATGGGAAGGTTTTCCTTCAATCTCATAATAAACACCACACCAGCAAGAACATTGCCTTCTGCCTGAGCCTGACAGGAATGTGAACAGCTCAAAAGGGAGGCACTTTCATGAAATTATGATTCCTCCCAAGCAGAGGTGAGAATTAGTGCACTTCCTTCAAGCACTTTGCCAAGAGAATACTGTATCTAGACACACAGTCAGCCGAAGAACAAGGTACTGTTTGTGACTTTCTAACCGGCGCCTGGGCACAAGGGAGATGCAGATCCGTGTCATCCCAGGAGAGCTGCACAGATGCTCCGGGTCTTACACTGAGCTGGAAAATGGAACCACCTGTTTCCCACCCACATAAACCTCCTCAATGTTTCGGTCATCTCCTGAAAGAAAAACCAAAGAATCATGTACAATGTGTTCTGGGTCAATAATCCCTTTCATTGCTTTTGAGAAAGATTTGAAATGTTCTGAAAAGAAGAACCCCTGAAGTTTGATGCTTGTGTCTCTGAGGTTGACTATAATCTGGTTGGGATGACATGATCTCTAGAAGACACCACCGCCCATTTGAGGGTCTGAATTCTGCACTAGAGGCAGAAATAACAAGAAGTTAAATTAACTCACTATCACTGTTCCTGTAGCTGAAGTTGGCCGATTTGCATCTCCAGCCCCATTTGGGAAAGGAACAGTTCTCTTTGCTCTTCAGAATCACACTGAGCATGCAGAAGGTGAGCCCCACCCGAAATGTCACAAGTATCTTCCAGCATCTCAAGTTCATTCAGCCCTGAGTGGACTCAGTAGAAAGGGAGGCAGAATAGATGCTCCTGACCTACTGATTGATTTTTCTCCCAGGGAGTAAAACTGAATGTGGATCCACTAGAAGAGTACTTTCCCCACATACACATGCACATGCACATGCACATACACATACACAGGGAAGGGCAAAGAATGAAGCTGCCTTCTGTGGCCTCCTACTTCTCGCCCAGGACTGGTGATTGTGAATTCTAGGGGAACATCTAACTACTGTGCTATATAAACAGGCTCAATGCTGAGAACTGTTAAAAAAAAAAAACACAGAGAGAGTTTAATATAAGTTACGAGAAACAAAGAGTTACACTGAAGAAAATGACCAAAAAAGATTTTATTTAGTATAGAAACCTCTATCTACCTACCTAGATAGAGGAACTTCTGGATAACAGCCTAAAATAGAAAATAAAGATGATAAGAAATTATATTTTATGAATTTAGAAATGAAATTCATACAAAATAGTGATTGGTAAAGTCCAGAAATTGAAATTTATTTCTCAATGGCAAAATTTATGTTTGTTACTTAAAAAGAAATGGCCTTTTCCAAAAACAAATTAACCAAAACTCAAACCCAAAACAAACTAACAAACAAAACCTACAACTCACTAGCTATTAACAAATGGGTGTCCATTACCAAAATGTTCTTGGCATACAATCCTGAAATCTTCCGATGGAAATTATCACACAAGCTAAAGAAATCCACTCAATAAAATGATCCAAATACTTCAAGAGGTGTATATTATGAGAAAAATGGTGAGATGAGTGTGATTAAGCCTGATTCCCACTCTAGAAAAAGAATAAAAGCTATGAAAAAAAATGATCAACTTGGGATACACTACCTGAAAATCAAAGGCAGAAATGTCACTTTTACCTTCCCCTCACCTTTCTCCCTGAAGCAGGTAACCCCATAGGGACTACCTGCAACCCCACTGAGGAGGGTCCCCAATGGAAGGGGCAGGGACAAAGGAAAAGAGGGTACCAAAACATTATGTATCCATACAAAATATGCTGTTAGGTTCCCCTGAAGCAGATCAGGGAGCTGTGAACCTGAACCTGTGAGGAGTTCTTTCCCAATCCCAGAAGCATCCTCATCTCTGAAGATAAAAGGATGCAGGAAAGACTGAGAAACAGGTCTGGCTATGTTGTCCAAGTTAGTGTCCTCGGATCACACTCTTTTCCTTATCACCTTTCTCTAGGCCTCTTCTTCACCACACTTAGCAGAGAAATTCTCAGGTTTGCCTTTGTCTTTGCAGCTCTGTTTCATTATGAAAACTTTGGTGTCATGTAAAATTCCAATCAACTGTGTGCTTTTCTTTGGTTAATATGTTTTTGGGAATAGGAACCTTAGCCTGGAGCCAAAACTGATAGATATTCTTCCTCTCCTATAATAACAAATAGTACAGGCGTCAAATAATCTAGCTACATAGCAAGACCCTGTCTTCAAAACACTAAATAGCCAAAAGTGGTGGCACAAACCTGTAATCCCAGCACTCAGGAAGTTGACATAGGATTAATTCCCTGTTCAAGGCCAGTCTGGGGTACAGAGTGTGTTCCAGGTGAGCCTGAACTAGAGTGAGATCCTTCCTCAAAATAAACATCTAAATATTAGAAATATTTTCCTGTGAATAAACAGTTTCTTATGAATAAAATAAGGTATCTTATTTTATTAATGATTGTTTAAAAAAAGAATTAATTTGCTGATCTACTTGTGAAAGTAAATGTGAAAATAAATATGCCATATTGAGATGTTTAATGAAAACCAACATAGTGTGTTCCAAGCCAATCTTGGGAGTGGAGTGAGACTTTGCCTCAAAAAACACATCTTTTAATTAGGGCTAGAGAAACGGCTTAGCGATTAAGGCTCTTGTCTGCAAAGTCTAAGGAACCATGTTTGACTCTCCAGATCCCATGTTAGTCAGAGGCACAAAGGTGAGGCAAGTGCATGGTCACACATGCCCACTAGATGGTGAAAGCATCTGGAATTTGGTTGCACTTGCTGAGGCCCTGGCATGCCAATTTTCTCTCTCTCTGTCTCCCTCTCTCTCTGTCTCTCTCTAAAACAAAAATTTAAAAAATAAAATAAAAAATATGTTTTTTTAGTTAACTTTCTCTTACTTACCTGGGAAATATCACCAACAAAATCGCCATAAAACAGATCAATGGGTGAGTCAGATGCTTTGGGATTGATCAAGAGGGCATCAAATTCCTTGCCTACTTCAAAGTTTCCAATCTCCCCATCCAGCCCCAGGGCTACAGAGAGGAAAATGGAATGCATAGTTAGTATGGCAAGCCAGCAAACCACATAAATAGAACATGTTTGCCAACATGTAACTAGAAGAAAACCCGGAGCATCTTACTAGTGAGGCAGAAAAGCATTCTCATCCCGACAGGTCACAGAAGACTTCTGCTTACAGGAAGGAGAGTAAGCATAGGAATGCAGACCCTGGGCAAATGCAGCTCCCCCATCACCACGATCCCATGGTGATGCTGTCAGTCTCCTTCAGCTCTACGGGTGCACCACATGGCCAGCTGACCTAAGCTGTTCATGGAGCCCTCAAAGAAACGTGCCTGACATGATGCCCATCTTCTTTATCCCTTCCCTTCTCCCCCCAACACCCCAGCTCCTTGCTTTGCCCTTTTCCAAATCCTCTGGTTCAGTGAGACGGATGACAATGTTCTTTTTCACCCCAGTGAAATGAACCTCAAATAAATTTTTAAAATCCTTTTTCATACTTGCCAATCTAAGTGTATCTGGTTTAAATTCTTTAAATAGAAAAAATAATAATAAAAGCCTTACTTCTCTAAGTACACAGGTCCTTCTAATTCAAGAGTCCTGGTGATTTTTGAAAGCGGGCATTTCCCTGGTTTCCTGACAAGAGTGGTTTTCTTGAATAGGGGACAGGCCCATAATGTCTGTTTACTTCTGCCATCCCACAGCTATAGCTTATGACTCATAGTTACTGGATACTGGTGGGGAACATTTGTTGTTTTCAGTTTCAAATGATGAAGGCAGTGGGGTTTTCTGGCCACCAAAGCTATTGAATCTAAATCTCATTACAGCCTATAAGCTGAGAAAGACGTGCACAGAGATCACAAACAGAAATAAGAACAAAATAATGTTAGGGTAGCATTTTTTATCTCAAGTGTTAATGTGTTTGGTGCATTCTATCATTGTCTGATGAGAAAGTACTGTGTGTATATTTTGCTGGAAGGCAGTACCTGACACATTATATTTCTGTCCATGAATATCCAGAGGACTTGACAATATTCAGGGCACTGATTTGGAAATCTCTCTTGTTTAAAACATTATTTCAAGAGCAACTCTTATTCTCAGGAAAAAATGCTTTTTAATCTAAAGAATTCTCACAGCAAGAGAGAAGTGTGAAAATAATTAGAAATGTTAAAAGCAACTAGGTGACTTTTACTAATCACAGAGTAGCTGGTGGAAAACACAAGCATTAACATTTCCCTCCACTAGTTCTGCTCCAAATTTTATCCATGACAAAAATACCTGACAATGTGAGTTGATAACAACTGCATTCAGCCTTAAACTGTATGCATTTAGTACACTAAATGAGCAGGTACATTTGTGAAGTCCACGTAACTTTGATGGCATATGTGATGGCATATGATGGCTATTCATTAGAATGTGGAGAGTTCAGGGATGAGCTAAGCAAGAGAGACACACTTGCTTTCAGTGAATTTGTAATTAATATAAATTCACTTTGTTGCAAACCGACAAAACTTGGCTGGTTGGCAACTCAAATGCACTTTAGGAAGTGTATCTTTGCTGCCATTGCATTTCTGTAAAAATAAAGGATCTCTCTCTCTCTCTCTCTCTCTCTCTGTCTGTCTGACTCTCTTTCTCTCGTGCTGTGTGTGTGTCTGTGTGTGTGTGGCTGTCCTCTCTCTGCATAGTGAGCTTAAAGCTGTGACAGAGTTGGGAAATGCCACATTTTAAACTGGGATCTGTTCATCTCATTTTACTGGGGCTACAATAGAGACCTATGCCACGGAGAAATTCCATAACTAAGCCCAGGGTCCAAGAACATAGATGTAAAAGCCCCACTGCAAGGTAGAAATGATTTGGTAAGTGTCCACAGAAACAAAATAAAAAGAAATAAGATCTTGATAGTATAAATTACAGAGGGCCTAGAATTTTAAAAGCACAATTTAAATCCAACTTGTTTTCATTAATGTTTAGATGGCAGAACCAATGGCGACAAACACTCAGATGCTCAAGTAAGAGGTGCTGTGGGTACGAGAGGGCCACACTTCCAAGAATGGGTTTATTGAATTTTGAATTTTAGAAATGAACCCACAAGGCTTAGGAAAGTTTACACAATATAACTCACATTTGTTTTTCTTGAAATGTTCTTGATGGTGTTCATTATAGTCCAGAACGCTCAACAGAGAGCTAAGGAATTATTCTTCCCAGAACACTCCTGGCTTTCCATTTCTAAGACTTGGGATTTCTACCATAAGTCTATCTGTATCTATCTGTTTAATTTCTCACTGTCTGCTCATGGCTTTATGCTATTTTCAGTGTCATCCATTCAGATCGTGTGTATTCCTAAAACACAGCCCCCTGGCTACATTTCTATTTCAGTCACACAAGAGCCTAGGAAAGCTGCTGAGCTGATTTGCATAGCCACCAACTGTGCTTCTGCCTCCTCCTCCTTGTAAAGAGGTTGAGTAATTAGTGCATGCAATGCAGAAGCTAAATGTAAGAACTAGGCTGGGATTTATGTAGGAAGATACCACAGTGGAGGTTAGAAGATAAGAATATGTACTCTGGATTTCCATTTTCTGCACAAGTCGTGACATGTTGTAGCCCGACAGCTGTGTGAGTCTCACTAAGTTCTTTTTGTAAAATGGAATTACCCACAGTGGTTGTGAGGGTTCAGTAACAGCCTGCATAAAGCGAGCTTCCCCAGGCTATTGAGGGTAAGAGCTCAGCTGAGTTTTGGCTATCACTTATTGATAAACTATTGATAGTTTTAGCACTCAGGTGGTAGAGAACAAGTACTTGACTCCATGAAAAATGAATTATTTAAAGAACTGGTATACATGTAACCAATGTACATAGTCATTAAAATGATTAACATAGTTAGGCATGGTGGCGCATGCCTTTACTCCCAGCAGTTGGGAGGCAGAGGGAGGAGGATCACTGTGAGTCCAAGGCCATCCTGAGATTGCATAGTGAATTCCAGGTCAGCCTGGGGCATGGGGGAAATGATTAATATGGCAGTTTTGTATCATCATCTGTTAAAGACAGCTTAGGGCTGGAGAGATGGCTTAGCAGTTAAGCGCTTGCCTGTGAAGCCTAAGGACCCCGGTTCGAGGCTCGATTCCCCAGGACCCACATTAGCCAGATACACAAGGGGGCGCACGCGTCTGGAGTTCCGTTTGCAGTGGCTGGAAGCCCTGGCGCTCCCATTCCTTCTCTCTCTCTATCTGCCTCTTTCTCTGTGCCTGTTGCTCTCAAATAAATTAAAAAAAAAAAAAAAAAGGTGTGTACCACCACGGCCAGCCTTTAAAAAAAAAAAAAAAGACAGCTTAATTCCCTGAGAGCATGATTCCTCTACCACATAACTGAACGGGGCTTCATTGGCTGTGCTCCGGGTGTGTTCTGTGAGACATGGAAGTAATACATATGGAATTAGCCTGATTCTACCGCACCCAAGGCCACAGATTGGCCAGGCTGTATGTAGTATGAGAAGGAAAGAAGACAGTAGTTACCTTGGCTTCCTCCAAGGGTAGCTAGTCTGAAGACTTCTTTGAGGGTGAGGCTTTTCTCATTGACTTTATTAATTAAAAGGATATTGGAAACCATCACAGCTCTTCTGATGGCATCGAGCATGGAGGAGGAGTAGCCACCGGCCACATCTACAGAGTAGAGAACAAAGCCAAGACTGTAACTGCATGAGGACAGATGGGATAACACAGACAAAGAGGTTGTGTTCTATTGTTGATGACAAAGTGTCCATCTTTAACAGAGTTTTTATTACAAGCCCTTACTTACAGATTCTGGGTAATCAATCAATATTTAAAAGAATTCAAAACCTGTCACAGGCATGGAGGTACTAGGGGCACTAGTTTGGGAGAAGAAGGGGACAAGCTGAGGGGTCAGAGGGGCTGGGCAATGAAGTGGGTGTAGGGCACAAATGAGAACAAACTTAGTGACACGTACGTATGACAGTGCCATAGTGAAATCTACTACTTTCCATGCTAGCTTTAAAATATTTTATTTATTTACTTATTCATTTGCAAATGGAAAGAGACAGATTGAAAGAGAGAGAGAGAGAGAGAGAGAATGAGCACACCAGGGCCTCTAGCCACTGGTGATGAACTCCAGTTGCATATGCCCACTTTGTGCATCTGGCTTTATGTGGATATTGAGGAATGGAACCAGAATCATCAGGCTTTGCAAGCAAGTACCTTAACCACTGAACCATCTCTCCAACCCTAAAATATTTTTAATAAAACACCTGTCATTAATACCAAATGCATTCCTATACTAATGTCCTAATGTTGCTGCAATGAATCTTGACAAATCCTCACTTTAACAGCAGAAGTTTCTTCTCTCACAGTTTTGGAGGTCAGAGGTCTAAATCCAAGAGCTGGAGGGCAAGCTGGGCTGTAGCTTAGTTGAGTAGGGGGTGCTGACCATGCACAAGGCCAGGGCTTCAATCCCCAGCATTGCTACACTGTGTCTGTGTGGCTTTCCTGTTCTGTCTCCTATGATATTAATCATTGGATTTAGGAGCTACTCTATTTCAGAATGATTGCATCTTGAGTTCCTTATCTTGATCCTATTTGCCAAGGCCCAAATAAAGTCACATCGGTGGTTCTAGTAGACATCTTTTGAGGGCCACAATTCAACTCAAGGCAATCCCCATATGGTTAGCAATGTTAAGAGAAACATATGTGAGTATTTCTTGAGCCCTCATAGGAATTGTGCAGATATGCCTGCATAGTTGTGAAGATGAATTTAAAAACATGTGACTTCACATAAGCTTACAATTCTATATCCTGAGAACTTGTCCTAACATTATTCTAATCAATATGGAAAGAAACTTTAAAATAATTTTTCATAAAGATCCTTAGAATAAATAGATATTTCAGGAAATTAGTATAATAAATATGTGATGCTGATATGTACAGCTTTCTATATTGATTAGCTGAGCCATTTCCCCAGCCCATTAAATAAGAAATGTGATTTTTTATTATTTAAATGGATTCTGTAATGATAACTAATTTGAAATGCTGCTTTTGAAAGGAACAAGTGTAGAAGTTATTAAATGAGTTCATAGTCACATGAGTTAGCATTTTAAATTAGAGTAAAATACATTTATATCTAATAAAATAGAGTTTATATTTTAAATGTTCATTCTGTAATTTCTGAAAATATATTAGTGTCTATATATGTTGCAAAAAGCAAAAAGTTAATTGCCTATTTAGTAGCAATCATAGATTGCAGCTCAAATTTATGTTCAACTATCTTATATATCCTTAAGTAAACTTGTATGTATTAATTTTTCCTTTTTATAAAGTACTTTTCTCATGCTGGGAAGATGGCTCTGTTGGTCTGGGTTCAATTCCCCAGTGTCTGTGTAAAGCCAGATGCACAAAGTGGTACATGTTGCATGTGTCTGGAATAAGTTTGTGCTGGCAAGAGGCCCTATTGCTTACATACTTTCATTCACTTACTGTTACTCTCTCCATAAATAAATAGTGTATAAAAAAATAAGGCTGACATATTTAAAAAATACATTTTTTAAAAAAGGAAGTGCTTTGCTCTAGCCAGAACAGTATTTCTGAGGATCACTCCTGAAAAGTGTATTATGTGTACTTAAGTTATTTGTATTGATGAATAATAATCTCCCATTAAACCTTCATTTTATACAATTACTACATATTAATTAAAAAGAAATGAATTAATTGTAAAAAGAAGGAAGGAGGGAAGAAAAAAGAAAGGAAAAAGAAAGATGGAGAGAAAGAAAGAAGAAAGAGAAAGGCAATTCACTATGTCAAGAATTATTTCAAGAAAGACAAAAATGTAGCCAGCAGTGGCAGCTCATGCTTTTAGTCCCAGCACTCAGGAGGCTGAGGTAGGAGGATCCCTAGGAATTTAAGGCCAGTTTGGGTCAATAGAGAGAGTTCTAGGTCAGCCTGGGCTAGAGTGAGATCTTGCCTCTAAAAAAACAACACAAGGGGCTGGGGAGATGGCTCAGCAGTTAGAGGCACTTGCTTGCAAAGCCTGTTTGCCTGGGCTCAGTTCCTCAGTGCCCATGTGAAGACAGATGTGCAATGTGGTGCATGCATGTGGAGTTTGCTCACCATGGCCAGACGTATGCCCATTTTGTTTGACTTTCTCTCATAAATAATAAATAAACATAAAATAAATATTTTTTTTAAAAAAAGAAATTTAGCTTATTTAATCCCCAGTGCAAGCATACAAGACAGCCACTATTATCGGCTCTACGTTGAGATGAGATGTGAAGGCCCAGTGACAAAGGTAACTTTCCATCCAGTCAGTGGTGGAATGCTAACTCACAGACTGGTCCCTCTTTAAAGCACAGGTGCTCGAACTTGATTATTTGCCAATTTTGTCTTGGAGAGTTGTAGTACATCCCTTTGTGAAGTTGCTAAATCAGAATTAATAAGGAACAGGCTCAGGATTCTGTGTGTTTTATTTTTAAAGCTGATGGGTGAGAAGAGCACCGCATAGCCGGACATGGTTCTCTCTTTGCTTTGTTCTTCAGTGCTGAGGAGGGGCTCAGGCCTTGTGCGTGGTACAGGCCTTGTGCATGGTACACAATACTGGGTGCACTGTGGAGTGTGGTGCAGTCAGGCTAGTTAACATTCATAGGATTTCACATACCTGTACCTTTCTATAGTGAAACCACTTAAAATATACTCAGCATTTTTTGAGAACATAGCATATTGTTATTAGCTATAAGCACCAGGATACACAAGAGAATTATTTTTCAAAACTTTCTTGACAATATTTATGACTATAATATTTATAATTATATTATGATCCCTTCCCGTTACCCTCTTTTGTCCCCCCTCCCCTATTCCCATCATGGAATCCCTTCTTCTTTCTCACTAGTCTTTCTTCTACTTTGATGTTAATTTTTTCCCTCCTTTATCATCCATGATAAAATGTTGATGGGCTCAATATTATGTATATTACAATGGACAAGAGAATTACTGAACTTATTTCTCTGATTAACTGACCCTTTGTATTCTTTAATGCACCAATCTGTGTCTTTCAAAAGCATACAAGATAATTCTAATGTGGTCAGTTTTGTAAAGTATTTGCTCTAAAAGTAACTTAAAAAAAAAAAAAAACCTATTTCAAGTTAAGATCTCATGCTAGCCCACCTGGAATTCACTATGTACTCTCAAGGTGACCTGGAACTCACAGCAGTCCTCCTACCTCTGCCTCCCAAGTGCTGGGATTAAATGTGTGCACCACCACACTAGTCATAAAAGACACTTTTTTTTTTAATTAGTTTTGTACCCAGTGAATACAGTCAAGTTGGTACCATTGTTAACCTCTTCCCTATCCTCCCCCCTCCACAGGGACCCTTCTTGTTGAGGTATATGGATCATGCATTGTGGGGTTAGCCATCAGTTATGGGTAGGAGGAAATGTCTCTGTGTATCATGACCCAACAGGTGGCTCTAACATTCTTTCCGCCCCCTCTTCTGCAAATTTCCCTGAGCCATGTTGGGTTCATTTTAGGTCTGCTTCAGTGATGAGGTCTTGGGAGCCTCTGTGTCTCTGGATATCTGGTTTGGTAAGAGGTGATTGTTCTCTGTGTCTATCTCCTTCACCCTTGTGCTTGTACCAAGTTCATGAAGAAAAGAGCACTCTTGATTGTTTCCCCAATTATTCTTAGTTTCAGCTGGGGCCCGTGAAAGACACTTAAAGTTACAAGTGCTTTTAACTTAAATATGTTTTTCTTGAAGATAACTCAGCTTACGATCCATAGCCCAAATTGATTTTTTTTGTTTGTTTGTTTTTGTTTTTCGAGGTAGGGTTTCACTCTAGTCCAGGCTGACCTGGAATTAACTATGTAGTCTCAGGGTGGCCTCGAACTCACGGTGATCCTCCTACCTCTGCCTCCCAAGTGCTGGGATTAAAGGTGTGCGCCACCACGCCCGGCTCCAAATTGAATTTTTGAAGAGACTTTTAAACTGTGTTTAATATTTTATTTTACGTTTTATTTATTTATTTTCTGTTTTGGTTTTTCGAGGTAGGGTCTCACCCTAGCTCAAGCTGACCTGGAATTCACTATGTAGTTTCAGGGTGGCCTCGAATACATGGCAATCCTCCTACCTCTGCCTCCCCAATGCTCAATTAAAGGCATGCACCACCATGGCCGGTATAATATTTTATTTTTGTTCATTTAGTTTTATTTCTTCCTACTCTCTGTAGGAAAGTCTCTTTTACTTAGCATAGATGATGCTTCTGATAACAGACCTGAGATTGAATAATGACCCTGCTTCTTTAGTCTACTTGCCCAGCTGGGTCTCCTTGACTCTCAGCTGACATATGAGTAAAACAGAGAAAATGGATTTTAATTTGAGTGGTAGATAAAATGAAAGTTAAAAACGTCTTACTTTTTTTTTTAACCTCAATATCAAACTAAGAATACACATAATTTGAGAATATGAACATGAAGCTTTGAAATATTTTGTTTGGTGTTTTCTTCTTTATAGGTAAAGCAAAGATACTAAATGAAAGAGTTGAACTGGAAGCATGCCAAGACTAAATATGTTTATTTTGTGTAGGTACAGACTTGAAACCAACATAGGAAAAAGTAATGCGGTCAGAATGGTGTGTGAATATAGAAGATCTAAATGTTAATAGTTATGAAAAACTTTTATAAAGTTCCATACAAACAAGTATTTTCCTCGGTTTATTCCTAGTTATAAATAAACTCCATAGAAACAATGAATAGATTAGGAAGCAATTTGCTGGAAAACAATTAAGACATATCTTGTTATACTGCTAGTTTAATCATCTTAGGTTCTTCAGGTTGACAATGTACTGTGAGAAGGACTTCCATCTCAGGGATGATGCTGTACAAGCTTGACCACATGCAACATGGAGTTTAGTCATGATCTGGGGAGTTAACCTTTGGTATCAACTTGACTGGAAATACCTAGAAGATGGGTGTGCCCTTGAGGCTGTTCTCAGAGGAGGTTGGTGTGTGAGTTGGCATGGATTAAATGGAAAAGAGTTGTTCACACTGTAGGCAGACCTTGTGCCATCAGTTGGGGACCCAGAGAGAACAGTGAAGTGTGATTCAGCCTCGCTTTCTCCTGAAGTTGGGACAAACTCTTTGTCTACTGTCCCCAGACACCAGAATTCTAGGCTCTTCAGCCTTTGCATTGCAGGGAGCCCTAGTGGCCCCAGGGTTTTCACGGGTTTGGTTTGGACTGAGAATTGGTTTGTTGGCTTCCCTGGCTCCAAGGACGTTGGGCATGGACAGAGCTACCCAACCCACATCCCATGTCTCTGGCCTGAAGACAGCTGGCCATGGGACACCCCAGCCTTCACCGCTGTGTGGGCCAAATCCCTCTAACCAGCCTCTGTGTATCTATATCCACATATCTATATGTATCTCTCTCTTGAGACGCAGGACTACTTGAGTAAGAGCCAAGCTTTGCTTCAGGGGGTCCCACTGTGATGGTAACTTGCTGGTGTCTGCCCTTCTAGGTGACATCAGGGGTTTTCTCTTTCTTCTGTAACATGTTTAATGCATGTGAAATTCCTTCATTAAATCATGTATGCACAACTTCATTGCTTGCTTGACCCTTGTCAGTAACTTAGTACTAGAATATCTCATATTTTTTTTCTCTGAAATAATGCCACCTATCTTAGAAGCTGTCAAAAAAAAAAAAAATCAGAATCCTAACCTAGAAGCTACAGAATGAACACTAAAGGGTGGTAACTGTGGAGGAGGAAGGAAAATGGATTCATTCTTTCAGAAATAAATCTTTTTCTCAACTCCTGTCTCTCCTACCACTAGCATCATGATAGGAAATAGCCTTGTCACTGGCTTTACAGAGTCATAAAGACATTGTTACTTAAAAGAAAACTCTCAAGAAGCCACATAAATGTCAGCACTGAACCAGGGGACAGTGCAATGAGGACAGGACATTCCTTTGCATGTGTATGTTCATTTGGTCAACAACAATAATATGGGCTTGATTTACTGACATGTTCATAAATAAACAGAATGTACTGGCTCACCACATGAACTAACAGTCCAGTACAAAAGAAGTGGAGATGGAGATCATTTTGATCACATGATCAAGGAAGACCTCTATTAAGCACTGACAGTTAAAGTAAGGAATGAAACACACCCAGTTGTGTAAAGTAAGAGGAAGAGAGTGCCTGACTCAGCCTTGAAGGGGTTTGAGATTAACCAGGAAGAGAAGAATTGGCCTTCAGAGAAAAGACAGAATGGCTATCCAGGTGCAGGAGGGGGGTGGCTGGAAAATCTGAACATAGTAGATTTACTGACTCCCATGTAAGATTTTTCAGACCACAGAGAGGTTGGTCAGTCATGGCAAACACAGCAGAGGTATCCAGTGCTATAAGGACAGAAGAGCCACCTTTGCTGTTAGCAGCAAAGAGATCACAGAGGCAACTGGCCACAGAAGAAAGGACAAGGGCAGTTGCCCTGCAGGTTGGGCAAGAATCCAGACTGCAGTGGGAGGAGGAATGGAAGTGTCTGTCTGTGGTAGCAGAACGGGTGGCCGTGGTGGAAGAAGCTTTGCTGTGAAGGGAGGCAGAGATGCAGGGCATTAGCCTGAGGAGAATAGCTTTGTTTCTTTGCCTTGAAATACTGGAAGAAGGCTGGAGGGATGGCTTAATGGTTACGGTGTTTGCCTGCAAAGCCAAAAGACCCAGGTTCTATCCCCAGGAAACCACGTAAGCCAGATGCACAGGTGGCACATGCATTTGGAGTTTGTTTGCAGTGGCTAGAGACCCTGGCGCACCCATTCTCTCTGTCTACCTTTCTATCTCTCTCCCTCTCAGTCTCTTAAATAAATAAATAAGTCTACAAAAAAAAAAGACTAGAAGGAACTGAAGATGCTTGAGTATTGTAGGAATGATCCAGCAGACAGGAGATATTGATGGCCAGTTACTAGGAAAGGAGTCAACTTATTGAGATGCTGGGTAGAAAGAGTACACTAAACACACCTCACCATGCTTTGCCATTTTTACCATGGAATAGAAAAAAGGCTTTTCTTTTTTAAGCTACACTAGGAAAAGAAAAAGAGCTAATGCTAGCAAGTGTAGAGCAGCTACAAATTTAGTGGCGAGAAATTGAACAAAGAGTTTCTGATTTTTTTCTATTGTCATAATGATATGAAATATGGTTGGCAGTGAGAGTAAGAGCTGTAGAAGGCTCACGAAGAAATAAGAAAAGTCCGTCTTGGAATACGGAGACCTATTAGACCAATGTAATTATCTCTATTGCTAGTGCTAAGGGACATTTGGGATTTCAGAGCAAAATTATCACGAAACCCATGTTAGGGTTTTCTCCGGCAACATCAAGATGCCCAGCTGCAGGCACTGAGAAAGGAACCCCTGAGACAATCCAGGGTTGAGGTTCTGAAAGCAAACACAAAGAAAAGGGAAGGGTGTCAGAAGTGAACTGTCTCCAAGGATGATGGTAGTGGTGTGTGCTGGCATCTAAGGGTTAAGTCACGGAGGGACAATGCTTTCTGAGAAAGCATGGAACCACTAGAGTGGTGTGCAGAAGGAGACACGGCTGCGGCTTGGGGAGAAGTGGAGCAGTCAAGCTGGGATGGAGAGCTTCAGACCCAGTGACACACGGGCTCTACCTAGGCTGCTGTCTTAACGAACTTGCACACCTTGCCCATGTGATTTATTCTCCGCATTTAATTTTTTCCTTCGGGTTACTGCTTGGGGTTATTAATTGTTTTGGCTTTAAATTTTCTTCATATGTTAAATGGGAGGTACCCTATTTTCACAGTCCTGCAAGCAGTTCTATCTTTCACTCAGGTTAAACATTCCTAACCCCAAATTCTGCAATCCCAAATGCTTCAAAACCTGGTAAGACAACAGTGGAAAACTCCATACCCGATTTCATGTGTCTAGCTTTAGTCAAAACACAGGCATGCTAAAGATATGCTATAACATTACCTTCAGTCTATATGTATAAGCTGTATATGAATAATTAATGAATTTTGTGTGTGGATTTGTATCCTTTCCCCCAAAATGTCTCATTACATATAATATGCAAATATTTCAAAATTTTAAAAACTCTAAATTCCAAAACATTTCTGGCCCAAAACATTTTGAATAAGGGACATTTAACTTATATTTTTATGCTCTGCTAGTGAAAAGCAAAATATGATATACATCTCCTTTTCTTAAAGACAAAAGTCTTACAGACTCTAGTGCCGGGGAGGTGGCTCAGTAGGCCAAGTGCTTGCGGCAAAAGCATGAAGACCCATATTCAGGTCACCAGCACCCATGTGGAAGTGTTGGGTGTGGCAGCACGTGCCTGTGATCACAGTAATTAGGGTGGGTGGAGCCAGGATGCTCCCTGGGGCTGCCTGGCTAGTTTGTCTAGCCCAACTGGTGAGTTCCATGTTCGTTGAGAGACCTTGTCTCCAGTAGTGAGGTTGGGAGTGATCAAGGGAGATGCCCAATGTCGACGACCTCTGGCCTTCACATGCACGTGCATACATGTGCTCATGCACACTGCACCCACATACATTCAAACATGCATACCACACACATATATGCATAAAAAGCTAATACAGTAATAATTTTGCCCCTATGTGCGAAATACGTCTTTGTCCTCTCAACCTTACACATAAACTACAACTTGGTTTTGTGAACAAAATCAGAAGACTGATGTGGTTTTAGTACTTGAAAAGATCTTCCTTTCGGAACAAATATCATTAAAATTTTTTATTATACCATATAAAGGATACAAATAACATAATGAAAATATGAAACCAAAACTCAAGGACTTGCTTCAAAAATAATTATCTTATTTTTCCAAAACCTCTTCCTGACTTATGTTGCCATTTGGATTAATTTTAAAAGATACACTTTTTATATTTGATTGTTTTCCCCAGGTAAGCTTATTTGGAGTTCACTCTGTAGCCCCAGGCTGGCCTTGAACTCCTGGTGATCCTCCCGCCTCAGCTTTCCAGTGCTGGGAGTAAAGGAGTGCGCTCCACACCCAGCTGGGATCTACTGCTAGTATTGTTGACCTTCGCTCTTGAGATGTATGAAGCTTCTGCTTTCATTTTTTAAACTTCTTTATAAATTTTTTTAAAAAATGTATTTCATTTATTTGCTTGAGAGATAGAGAGGGAGGGAAAGAGAGAGGGAGAAAATGGGCAAACCAGGGTTTTTAGCTACTGCAAAAGAACTCCAGACACATGTTACACCTAGTGCATGTGACTGTGTGTCCTGGGGACTTGAACCTGGGTCCTTTGGCTTTGCAGGAAAGTGCCTTAACCACTAAGACATCTCTCCAGACCTTCTTTCCAATTTATAAAATAACTTACCCCAGAAACGTTAATCTTTTACACAATACTCTCTTGGAACAAATACATTTTTCCATATTCCTTGGCCACATCACCGCTCTCAGCTTGAACAAAACACAAGTGTAACATCTGCTATGGTTGCCCCATCTTTTGTTATTATCACTAATGCATATCCATTGTACAAGGTGATGGCTCTCAGTGTGTTAATCCCCTCCCTGCAGGCATATGCCATCTCCAGCTTTGGTCACCTTTTTTCATTTCATTTCTATATGTGGAAAAGCACGTAGCCCTTATCTTGCTATTCTTGGCTTACTTGGCTGGCCACAGCTTCCCTGACATCTACTGCACACCTACTTCCCTTGCAATGGTCCTTCATTTGTGCTCCTTGCTAATTAAAAGATAGATATTGTCAAGTACTTTCTTGAAAGGCTTCATGGGGATAATTTATTCTAAGTGTGTAGAGATGAGAACTTTATTGCCTTTACACATGAAGGAGAAAGTTTATTTTATTTTATTTTTTTATTTTGAAGTTTTACTTTCCTGTCCAAGAGCTACAGTATTTTTAACTAATAAACTATTTTGCTTCCCAACACTTTCTTGCCTTTGATATGATGCATATTACCAATAATGATAAACAAGCCATCTGAAAGAAACTGGTTTTTAATTGTTTTGTTGATAACTGACTATTCCCTTTAAGTGCTTCATTTTTTTTTTGTTTTTCATGTAATTAAAATATTTTGTCACAACATATTCAGTTGTAACTTAGCATACAGTGGGGTAGCACTCTCCACACAGTTCTTGCTTATAATCAGAAGAAGAAAAAAACAATCTTGGGATGGAGAGATTGGTTAGTGGTTAAAGTGCTTGTCTGTGAAGCCTAAGGAGCCTAAGGACCCAGGTTCGATTTCCCAGTACCCACATAGGCCAGATGCATAAGGTGGCACTTACATCTGGAGTTTGTTTGTAATGGCTGGAGGTCCTGGCATGCCCATTCTATCTACCTCTTCCTCCCTGTTTTCCCCCCTCTCAAATAAATTAATAAATAAAATATTTTTTAAAAACCTGATCCTTCCATGCTGTGACCGTGCTTTGCTCTCTGAGCCTCAGGGCTTCATCTGTCAGGAATGCCCACTTTGGCACTTTCTATGCAGACATCATCTACAACATGTTTTTGATCCATCTTTGCTCAATTTTATTCTTCATATCACTGACTGAATTTTACACAGGAATAATTCAATTTCTCATTGTTTCCTATAATCTTTGCTTGTTATTGTAATTGGACTATAATTAGTATATTATGAAATACATAGAACTTAGTTGGTGGAATGCAGTCAATATTAACAATTATACATATCCTTAACTACCTTTCAAAAGAAACAAACCCTGAGACATTATTTAATGCCATCTCTCTGGCAAGGGCTCCATGGCTGTTCCCATGTGATTCCTCTAACCACTACCTCAGCCCTTAGCCACCACTGTCCGATTTCCATCAACACAGGTTAATTCTGCCAGTCCCTAGGCACCGTAAGTGTAGAATTAGACAGTGTAAACTTACTTGTAGCTAGTTGTTTTTTCACTTAATGAGACACATTTGAGATTTATTCTTGCTTTGTGTGTCAGCAGTTTGTTCTTCTGAGTCAGCAGTATTCTGTCATCTGAGTATGCCACATTTATCCATCCCCCTGCTGACAGATGTGTGGGTTGTTTCCAGGTTGGGGCTCTTATACATAAAACTGATATAAAAATTCATGTATACCTCTTTTGTACACATATTTGTTGCTTTCTCTAGGGCAAAAACCCAAGAAAGAAATTGCTGGCTCACTCTTTTATTTTTAATTTTTAGTTTTAGTTTTAGTTTTTCAAGGTAGGGTCTCACTCTAGCCCACGCTGACCTGGAATTCACTATGTCACTATGTAGTCTCAGGATGGCTTTGAACTCACAGTGATCCTTCTACCTCTGCCTGCTAAGTGCTGGGATTAAAGGTGTGTACCACCACACCCAGCATTTTTTATTCTTTTTTGATACTGTGTTCTCTTTGTTTTCAATGTATGTTGAAAAGCTTTCAAAGGATTTCTCCTGTCTTGTGCAGGTCAAGACAACAGGCAAATTAACTGCTCATGGACCTCCTCTCTATCATAATATGAGGTCACTCATCTTCTAACATCCACAGGCAACGGGCAAGCTGATATATGAAGGTCACACTTAGGAAACAGCAGGGTACTGATTGGCTTGCAACAGACTATGGAGCGACATTCTCTGAGTGATTGCAATAATATATCATCTAAGCAAACATTTGGTTTATCCACCAACCATGTGCCTTCCTTTCTAAGCAATCTGGACAGACAAGTCCTATGTACCAGTCACATGCCAACCACTTCGAATGCTTTTCTAAAAAAATTTTGAATTTTTAAAAAATTTAATTGAGAGAAAGAGAGAGAGTGAGAGAGAGGCAGGTAGAGAGAATGGGCAAACCAGCCACTGCAAATGAACTCCAGACCATGAGCCACCTTGTGCATCTGGGCTTAGTGGGTACTGGGGAATTGAGCCTGGGTCCTTAGGCTTCACAGGCAAGTGCCTTAACCACTAAGCCTTCTCACCAGCTCCTGAATGCTTTTTTTTTTTAAGTCTCAAAACAGCTTGTAAGTATTGTTGGTATAGAAATCAGGAAGTGTACCTTTACAATAATAATTTCCTCAAGGTCTTATAGCACATTTGTGACATCTAGAATTTTCCCTAGATTTTCTAGGCTATAACTGTGCAACCAAAGTCAATTCTTGTCAGACCTTAGAGCTCTTGATGCCGGCAAAGGCTGGATTTGTACTCACTGTGGCAAAGTCAATGAAATGTTTTCTTGAGACACTATTCGTGATGGCAAAGTTATTGAAAACTAAAAGCACACAAATCCAAACCATTAAAACCTATCCAGAAAGGCAAAACAAAGAAGAATTAAAAGGACTTTAGACAAAGAAACTATAAAAGACTTTAGGACTGGAGAGATAGCTTAGCAGTTAAGGCATTTAGTGCCTGCAAAACCAAAGGACCCCAGTGTGACTTCCCAGGACCCATGTAAGCCAAATGCACAAGGTGGTGCATACATCTGGAGTTCCTTTGCAGCAGCTGGAGGCCCTGGAGTGCCCATTTTCTTTCTATCTGCCTCTTTCTCTATCTCACTCTCAATCTCTCTCAAAAATAAATAAATAGCCGGCATATTGGCAAATGCGTTTAATCCCAGCACTTGGGAGGCAGAGGTAGGAGGATCGCCACGCATTCAAGGTCACCCTAAGACTATACTGTGAATTCCAGGTCAGCCTGAGCTAGAGTGAGACCCTACCTCAAAGAAACCAACAAATAAATAAAAGTTTTTAAAAAGACTTTAGAAGGAACTATCCTTTGTAGGACAGTCTCAAAACAACAAACAGGAATGATAGCTTTTTGACCAATGTCATCAAAACTTCTCACTTACTGTTGGGTTAGAATTTTATCAATATGGCACCCATCCCTACCAGACAATCAAATGAATGCTCTTAATTATAGAACTGTGACCTAAAAAATTCAACTACATCAGAAAGTTTTTCCACCTCTTAGTCACTTTATTATGGATGCAAATGTAAACTACTTACCTGTCCCCAGCCCTATCTTCACTTCATGTTTGAGGGCTTCAAGAACATTCAGAAAGCCACTGCTCAGCCTGCAGAGAAAGAAAATGTAACATGTAAGTCACCAGGAGATCCAGGTGACTTGGTAGCAGGATGCCAACAACCACATGGAGAGATCACTGAACACTGTTTCTCACTGTGTCAGCTCTAATGCGGACACAAAAGAATTAGTCACAGAGCTGAGAAGATGGCTCTGTGGTTAAAGGTGCTTTCTTGCAAAGCCTGCCACCCTGGGGTTCCCATGCCACCCATTTAACCTAGATGCAAAGAGAGTGGTGCAAACACATACACATGCATGCGTGAATGCACACATGCATGCACACACACAATTAAAAAGAAGCATTAGTCAGATTAGACCATGTAAAGGATCATAAAAAAAAAATCTCTGGGTTGAGGCTTCTCCCAGGATGGGACAAAGCAGCAAAATCCAGGAGGAAAAGAAGAGGATCTCTTGCACTAACAAAATGCCAAAGGACACAGGTTGGATTCTCCAGGACCCATGTAAGCCAGATGCACAAGGTAACACATGCATCTGGAGTTCATTTGCAGTGGCTGAGGGCCCTGGCTCACCCATTCTCTCTCTCCTTCCCTCCTACCCCTCTCTCTGCCTTTCTCTCTCTCTCAAATAAGTAAGTAAGTAAGTAAATAAATATTTTTTTAAAGAATGAATCACTGTCTGAGGCCAATAGGACCCCACAATGAATACAAATAACCCCCCACTGAGGAGGGCCCTTGGTAGGATGGAGGCAGGAGAAAAGGATATAAGAGTATAACATGTGGCAGGCCAGCTTCCTCTGCCATTATGGAACTTCCCCTGGATCTGTAGGCTTCAATAAATATCCCTTCCTCCATAACTGTGCTTGGTCTGGAAGTTCATCTCAGCGAACCTGAAGCTGTCTGCTACACCTGGTATTGGTTTCTGAAGCATAAGAAATGCCTGGAGTGGGTGAAGTGTGCATGGTTCCAGAAGCCACTGCTGAGACAGGGCATGAGGCAGGGAATGATGACCCTGATAGGCTAGAAAGCCATTGGAAGATGGAATGTGGTTTGCATGGAGACCCAAAGATGTTTAGGATATACCGGGACTGTGCAAGGGCTACCATGGAGCTCTTCTGGCCTGGGATGAAAGTTTTCCCTGGCTATTCATCTTCCCAGCTGGGGGAGTGGAACTGGAAAATTCAGACTCCTCACTGGTCAGTGGTTGTGATATCAGACTTGGTATGCAGATATTTGATGTTTGCTTGATGGTTATTGAGTTTGCATTGTTCCAGTTTCTCCTTGCTATGTCTTATAGCAGTTGAAAATGCTTACTCTATGTCTTTACATGTTGAAAGTTTGTTTGATTTTACAAAACTCATAGCTAAGAGACAATCTTAAATCTCAGATGAGACTTGGGATTTTAGAGCTATCTTAAGTTAGTAAGGACTGTGGGGACCTTTGAATTTGGACTGAATACAATTTCCAATGTGAGATGGTTATGAATCTATTGGGGGCCAGGGGTGGAATGCACTAGTTTTGAATGTCCCCCAAAAGATATTGGAGTTTTATTGAAGCTTCTTGGATTTCCAGCTACCTGGCTGGAGGAGGTGTTATTCTGCACAGATCCTAGGGTCTAGCCCTAAGATAGGCAAAGAACTAGAGCTCTGTCTGGAGTTCTTGAAGTGTGCTTGCTTGCTTTTTGGTGGTGGCTTTTCTCTCTCAGCATGGACCTGTGAAAGTGAGCCAGCTTCTTCTGCCATTATGGAACTTCCACTGGATATGTAAGCTTCAAATAAATTTCCTTCCTCCCATAAAAAAGAGTATAACATGTAAAAATAAATAAAAATAAAAAATAAAAGAAATGAAGAATCAGGCCTTGACATTGGTCTACAAGTGTAATCTGTGTAAATACTTTCTAGCTTCTTCTATAACAGCAACAGCACTGATAAAGTATTTCCTTTCCCCCATATCCAGAACAATTACTGCCCCTGAATGCAGTAGGACTCAGGAAATGATACCTCGAAGTATGGTGTTTGGGACCTCAGAAGCAGCCTCAAAAATCAGTCAATCTCTCTCTCTCTCACTCTCTCTCTCTCACCTCCTCCTTTCCTCCTGTCTCTAACACTCCTTTTTTTCCCAGCAAAGCAAGTCCTAGAAATTAGAATTTCTCAGAGCTTGGGCATAGCTATGTGGTAGAGCACTTGCTCAGCAAATCTGAAAGGTCTGGGTGCAATCTCCAACAACAAAGAAATTTCTATTTCCCAAGGTGGATCATAGAAACTAAGAGCCCTTTCCCCTAAGCAGGCCATCAAGCCTAAAACTATTACTCTTGTCTCCCCTACCTTTCTGTCTTTAGGCTGGGTACAGAGAAATCCTCTTGCATACCTTGTCTAACAGACACTCATAAGGACCCCATTTTATTTGGGTCCTTCCCCATTCCCGAAATGAAAACAATGCTACAGGAAGGCCAAGAAGATCTGAGCAGGCCTTGGTGGGGTTTCCCACTTAGGCTTGGATGTTAGATCAAACCTTTTGATCCAACAACCTGTCTGTATGGTTAGCATGTTCCATCAAATTGAGACATAAAAATGGAGGGCTGGAGAGATGGCTTAGTGGTTAAGCGCTTGCCCGTGAAGCCTAAGGACCCCAGTTCAAGGCTCGATTCCCCAGGACCCATGTTAGCCAGATGCACAAGGGGGCACATGCATCTGGAGTTCGTTTACAGTGGCTGGAAGCCCTGGCGCGCCCATTCTCTCTCTCTCTCTCTCTCTCCCTCCTTCTCTCTGTCACTCTCAAATAAATAAACAAAAAAATGTTTTTAAAAAATGGAGAGAGTTCTCTGTGTCTCTTGGCCTTCACTTATTTCTTTATTTATTTTATAGGAAACTTTAATATATGAAGTTACTATAATCTGATCATATTTTCATACCATTATCCTCTCTTTGTCCTGTCTCCCCATCCCATTCCACTGAGGACCCTTCTCTTTCCTTATGTCCTCATTCCTTATGTCCTCCTCCATGTCAAAATGTTGGTGGCCTCAGAACAGTGAAAGTTTTATGGGGTTATCAATAACTACTGTGGGGTCATGAATGTACCATGCTCTCATGTATATAAAACTGAGCAAGGAAATCTTCTAGGCTTTTCTCTCATTAGCCTGTCTTGTCATAGACTATTGCGAGTTGATGATGAGTCTTATGAAGGATGAGAAAAGGTAATGACTCTTTCCCTCCTTGCACTTGAAAGATCAAAGATGGGAGTGTACTACTAGACAACGGGGGTGGGGGGGGGCTGATGATTCAAGGACTGATCATTCAAACGTCGTCTTATAGGAGAGATGGTTCCTGGGCTGAATCCTGAACCTCTCCACCTTCAGCCCACTAGAAAAAGGGAATCGCATAAGAAAACTAAGCATACCCTTAGAGGATTCACAGGCTGAGTAGGTCTGCTCAAAGATGCACCTAACAACAATTTCCAAAGTCCCAAGTCTGAAGTTGTTGGAGGAACTGCACTTAAACAGGAATGTATCCTTGAGAAATTTAACCTCAACCTCAATTTGCAAAGCTAAGTCATGATTTAATTTAAGGGATTTTGGACAATTTATTCAATGGATTTTAAGTTTTTTTTTTTTTTTTTTTCCTGTGGGGAGATCCAAGATTGTAATTAATGTCAGATAGGCAGAATTCCCTTTTGTGCATTTACTTTCTTTTAGAAAACTCAGATTCTTCTAAGCTCTTCAAAACATTACAGAAACATGACATGCGTCTCTAAGTGCCCTTCCCACACTGCTGCTGGGACACACCTGTGTTATTTATAAAGACCCTAGACTTGCAATTGCTTATACCTCCAACCCTTTGCCAAGAGCCTCTTACCTACTCCTCTGTTCTTGTTTGCAGAACGTCAAAAGTTCTGGGAGTGAATGCTCTTCTACCCCCTGCCAACCAGCCAACAACTGCCTCAATGCCCTCACTCGTTGGGCTGGGTAACTGAGGTTTTCTTGTACATTAATTCCCTGAGTTCTCCAGACATATGAACTCCAGGAGCCCAAGTGCTAACTAACTTGGTGATGTTACTGACTTCTTTCCCTTCTCTGTCTGGCCTCTCTAGTGGTACCTAAAGTTTTTTTTTTTTTTTTGAATGTTTTTTAATTAATTAATTTATTTATTTATTTTTGAGAGAGGGTTTGAGGCAGATAGAGAGAGAATGGGCATTCCAGGACCTCCAGCCACTGCAAACAAACTCCAGGCGCATGCACCACCACTTGTGCATCTGGCTTACATGGGTCCTGGGGAATCAAACCTGGGTCCTTAGGCCTCGTAGTCAAGTGCCTCAACTGTTAATCCATCTCTCCAGCCCTCTAGTGGTACTCAAAATCACTTCCCATATGATCATACTTGTGAAATCGTGAGTTTTAAATCTGGCATCCATAGAGAAGGATTCATGAACTTTTTGAAATTAGACATAAGATTCTTATGTCTATGAGTTTTTCCCTCCTGGAGCTAAAAGTCATAACTTTCATGTGAGTTACTTATGAATCCATAACCTTTCAAAAGATCCAGAACATGTTATAAATAAAGCTTTTATAGTCTAGGAATTAAAATAGGATGGACTTTCTCCTGGATGAGTGTGAGCTGGCATCTTCCCAGATTTAGCTGTATGCCATGCTATGGAGCCATGGCTTCTACTAGCACCCCGTCTCCTTCCAACTCTAGAACAGAACTGCCTCCCTGGACATGGCACCATATTTGTTTTCCTGTCCCTAGCGGCAAAAATCTGAATGCTATTGGTTTTAAACTCTACCTATTATATTTCCTATTGTATTTTCCTTTTTGTGTGTAAGCTCAGAGATTTCAGGAGATGTGGTGCTCTTCAAATGAAGATTGTAAAAATTCCTCTTTCAAATGCCTTTCTTCCTTCCCCTTAGTACAGGGAAACATCCATCTACCTAGTCCCTTTCTTAATAAACAAAACCAGAGAAGAAGCAGATCCCTGGGGGAATAAATGACTGAGGGGGGGGAATAAAGCATTTGTGCAACCAGACATTCATAACCTACTAAACAATTACTGCCTACTCACGACAAATTAGAATTGGGACAGTGTGAAATGGATGCTCCTCGTTCACTGAAGATGTTGAGTTCTTCTGCAGAAAGGTAACAGCCATGTGCCATCACTGTCTGAAAAGAGGAATGTCGTACATGGAGTTTATCTCTCAAACTTGCTTGCATTAATACTCAAACTAGGCACTATAGGGAGAGAGGGAAGCTGTGACTCTGTCATGGCCATCTTTACAAGAACTGTTATGATGATCCAAAATGACAAAATCTATTCATAAAAATCTTGTGCCTCAGAACAGAGATGTAAAACTACTATATTACAAAAGTCTCAGCAAACTTGTAGGTCTTATTATTTTATTATTTATTTATTATTTATGGCACTGAGGATCAAACCTAGGGTCTTATGCATGGTGGGTAAGAATTCTATCACTAAAATCTGTCCTCACTTGTCTTACTTTTGTTTCTTTTGGCTGATGTACAACATAATAAAATGTCACTCCATTCATCCATAGCACAGGAAATTCAGCCAGTTTGGATACATTCTGACTTTATCATCTCTACTTCAAAGTTTTTTTTTAATTTATTTTATTTATTTATTTGAGAGTGACAGACAGAGACAGAAAGAGGCAGAGAGAATGGGCCTGCCAGGGCTTCCATCCATTGCAAACGAACTCCAGACACATGCGCCCCCTTGTGCATCTGGCTAACGTGGGTCCTGGGGTATCAAGCCTAGAGGGGGATCTTTAGCTTCACAGGCAAGCGCTTAACTGCTAAGCAATCTCTCCAGCCCCAACTCATCTCTACTTTAGAAGATTATCATGTCACTTTCTTTTCTAAATCTATGTAATGTGCTTACTAATAAGCACATAATTGTTCCTATCCTAATAAGAACTTTCTAGAAGTACATGGAAGCTATGCAAGTAATTTTGCAAATAAATGTGGGTGTATTGCTGATGTTGTTCTTGGTGGTTGTGGGAATTTGTTTGTGAGACAGACTTTCTCTTTGTAACCCAGGCTGATCTTGAACTCATGATTCTTCTGACTCAGGCTCTGAAATGCTGAGATTATAGGGATGAGTCACCATTCCTGGTAGAATTGTTCTTTATTTCTATTCCTGACTTTAATATTGGCACCATTGGTTCCTAATACTCACCTGTGCTCATATTTTCCTTAAAAAATAGGAAGTGTCATATCATGTGAGCATTAGTCCAGAAGGAGAGATGGCTTAGCGGTCAAGGTGCTTATCTGCAAAGCCTAAGAACTCCTGTTCAAATCTCCAGGTCCCACATGAGCCAGATGCGCAGTGATGCAAGCCACACAATATCACACATGCACACAAGGGGGTGCACACATCTGGAGTTCATTTTCAATGGCTGAAGGCCCTGGTGCACCCATTCTCTCTCACTTGCTACCTCTCTATCCCTCTCCCTTACAAATAAATAATAAAAAAGAAAGCAGGTGCCCCATGCATGTGATATCTCTAAGTTTTTAAAAATAATTTTATTTATTTATTTGTAAGGAGAGATAAAGAGACATGCAGACAGAAAAGGAAAGAGAGAGAGGGAGGGAAGGAGAGAGAGAGAATGGGCATGCTCGGGCATCTAGCTGCTATAAATGAACTCCAGCTGCATGTGCCACTTGGTGCATATGGCTTTATGTGGTTACTGGGGAATGGAACCTGAGATATTAGGCTTTGCAGGCAAGCACCTTAACCGCTGAGCCATCTCTCCAGCCCCCTCTCTAAGTTTTTTTTTTTTGCAATTGTGTGTGGGTGTATGTCATATGTATGGTATGGTGTGTATGCGTGTGTGTGTGTGTGTGTGTGTGTACAGTACATGCAGTGTATACGTGTCTGTATGTGCTGATACATGTGCCTCTTGTGCATGTGGAGGCCAAAGGGAAATGTCAGGTGTCCTGTATCACTCTTCCACTTTGTTCCCTTGAGATGGAATCTCTCATTGAACCAAGGGAGAGTGGTTGTTTTTGGTCAGACTAGCTGACCAGGAAGCCCAGCAATTCTCTGGCCTCCACCCCTAACAGGACTGGGGTTTCAGGTTTGCATAGCTCTACCCAGATTTGTAAATGGGTGCTGGGCAATTCAGATGGTTTCTGGTCCTCCACTCACCTACTGAGCCATCAGCCTAGTCCTGAGACTTATTTCGATTTTTCATTCTGGTCATGGTTTTGGGTTCTCTTGAATATAACTACATTTCCTCAAGATTCTTTTTCCCTCAATACAAAACCTTTACCTTAATAACATTCTTCTTTGGCAGGCATAGTCCAGTGGTCACAGAATTATTATTAAAATAAAACTTTCTTAACCTCTATGCAAATAAAATTAATATGCAATTTTAAAATTAATTTATAATCATATGAAAATATATGCAAAGGAGGACAAGCCTTCTGGTATAGTGATTATGCAAGATATTAACCTTTAAAATCAATTATAGTCATATCCCCATTTACATAGTTATTAAGAAATTATCTGCTGCAGCACACCCTCTGGGCAATGTATACATGGCACTGGAGGCCAAGGCCAAAGGGTATATTATTCTAATGAGGTCTCTTGCCACTCACATCAATTTTAATTACTTATAAAATAATACATCATCATTGTTTAAATATCAGAGTTCAAAAATAATAAGTGGAAAGGCCTCTGTCTGTCTCCCTCAGGAGGAATCACTGTTACCATTCAGTGTGCAGCTTTGGAACCGTTTCTTCTAGGTGAGAATGCCCAAACGCATACGTACATGAACATCAGACAGCATTACACAGTCTTCCTTAGTCATTTGCACATCTCATTCTTTGGGAATATTCGACTAAATTCTAATTATGTACATTCTATGATTTAACCAACCCCCTACTGATAGCCATCTTCAAACTCTCCTATTTAATTAACATGTTTGTCCATATTTCTTGAAGAATGAATCCTTGGAAATGCATCTGTGGACTAAAAGGAAAGCATGTTTACATGCTAATGGCACTGTGAAAGTGTCCTTGGATCAAATAACATTCCTCCAAAGAAGCATTTAGATTTTTTTATGGGGATGAAACTTCAGACTCATATTAAACACACACACACTGCATTTACTCTAATTTGGTAAATGTTTGCATACCACCGAAGCCTGAAAATTACTTATAAGAGTTTAAAATTTAAACAGGCATGTGCTACTTTACATAGATTACATCATGATACTGATTTACCTTACTTGTCAGAAGATTGTTTTTATCGTAGACATCTGTGTAGTGTTTATAATTGGGGTGCAAGTTTTTCACAGCTTCAACCTCTTCTCGGTTTTCACTTATATGACTCTATAAGAAAAGAAATAACCTTTCAATTTTTTTCTAGAAAGCTTTAGACATTATGTTTCCTATCTCAGAATGGTGTAGCTTGTTTCCGTTTCCTGTGCAAGTACAAAAACGTGTACAAAGCCAACAAGGATTGTACTTGGCTTGTATTTCAAATTACTGTATGTATTCTATATAACGGTATATGAAAAGAAAACTGAAGTTTGTGTGTGTGTGTGTGTGTGTGTGTATGTGTGTGTGTGTGTGTGAGAGAAGAGAGGGGCAAGCTCAAGACAAATCTTTCCAACAGTCAACACCAGGAGCTGTTCTGGTGTGGTGATCTGTCCGCTCTGGTGCTGGCATTTAGAAGAGGTCAGTGGCCATTGAAGAAGATTGCATGGCTCACTCAGAAGAAAACTAACATTTGAGCAAAGAGGCTTTCTTTTCTTCTTTTTCAAGGCAAGGTCTCACTCTAGCCCAGGCTGACCTAGGATTCACTATGTAGTCTCAGGGTGGCCTTGAGCTCACAGAGATCCTCTACCTCTGCCTCCTGAGTGCTGGGATTGAAGGTGTGTGCCACCACACCCCAGCAGGCAAAGTGAGCTTTTATCCCAAGTTATGACCCTGGTTATATGCTTTCAGGCAAGTCAGTTCCTTAGACCTTTATTTTCTCATTTCTCAATGGTTGGGCTCAGTAAGTGATTTTCCAGATTCTCTTAGCTGTGAATGTGTTAGTTATATTTCATGTTGGAAAATCCTAAGAAATCCTGTGTAGAGGGTATAAACAATTTGACCCTCAGGGTGAAGCTGGGACTCTAGGACCCTGTCCCCAACCACCCCTTTGTTATGTTAGCTCTCTGAATGAGTTCTTCCACAGCAAGGGGATTGAAAACAACAGGGCGAGATAATCCTGCCTTCATCAGAAAAGAGCCTCTGAGAACCCACACAGAAGCCAATCAAGTCTGAGACTACCATGTTGACTTTTTGTGTGGGTCCTTCAAATCTCAAGGAGACAAGGTGCTTTTGAAACACAGTTCTAAAGAACAGCCACTTCAATTTCTAACCTAAAACAAAATCACCTCAGACCAGTGGGTGGTGACTATATATATATATATAATGGAAAACAACTCATGAGCAAGCAAACACTTCCAAGAATGACAATGACACTCCTCTCTCTCTCTTTCTCTCTCTCTCTCTCTCCTCTCTCTCTCTCCATATGGCACAACATGCATAGCAAGTTGAATCACAGAGAACTTAGCAATATTCTAAAACCACGAGTCTCATCTCCACAGTGAGATCTGTCTCATGTTGGGAAAATCCCTGTCCATTGATGAAATGCAGAGACACAGGATGAGAACAAAAGACAATTGGGTAATTCATAGCATTTTGATATACACAAGTAAATGCATGTATCCATACACACTCCTCCAGCAAGAATAGATTGCTGCCTCTCTTTTTCATTTTATCATGTAGTTTTAAATGTCATTTACATTTTATTTCAGAGGAACATAAGCATCCTATTTCCAAAGTAGAAATGTCATGTAAATCTTGAATTTTGACATCAGAAGATAATTGTGTGGAACCAAATTTCAAATGTCATAGGACACACACATAGCATGCATGCATGCACGTGCACACACACACACATACACACACACAGAGAGAGAGAGAGAGAGAGAGAGATGCAACAATGAGTAAGGCAAGACTAGTTAATGGGACCTAAGAATATGTGCCTTTAAAATCAATACAGACATAAATAAAATACTACCCTACAAACTATTTTATAAAATCAATATATTGCCTTTGCCCCAACTTGCTCTTAAGACCAGGAAACTCCTAAGAGGTGGAATTTTTTATTTATTTATTTATTACAGAGAGAGAGAGAGAGAGAGAGAGAGAGAGGGAAAGGGAGAATGGGCATGCCAGGGCCTCTAGCCATTGCAAACAAACTTCAGATGTATGTCACATGTGCATCTGGCTTATGTGGAATCTGGAGAATGGAACCTGGGTCCTTAGGCTTTGCTGGCAAGCACCTTATCCACTAAGCCAGCTCTCTAGCCCTAAGAGGTGGAATTTTAGTGCACTGTGTAATTAAGCTTTGATGGGGGAAGGGGTGCTCCTAATTTTAGCCCAGCTGTAAGATATAAAAAAGGGTTTTATTGCTAAATTGCAACAACTTAATGATAAAGTAAGATATACTTTTTGTTCCCGGCTTTAAATTAAGAAACTTAGAACAAAAGGACCTTTACATGCATTTTTGTAAGGTGGAAATTAAGTTCTTTTTCCTCTTCAAATAACAGCTGCTTCCTCTAAAAATGAAGCCATAGACTCCCCAGAACAAGTAGAAGTAGGGAGAAAGTGTGTTAAACGTATCCTACGGAGAATGCATAGTTTGGCTTTGAGGTTGCTATTACTTACAGAGATGATATGGGTCTTTTGAGAATAAAAGCAAAGTCAGCTTTCTGGCCTGCAACACTACAAAGATGAATTAGATGCCCTGAAGCTCTTTGGTTCTAGGAGAACTGAAGATTAATAACAACTGATTGAGGAATCTTGCGGATATGGATAGAAGCATAAGCAAAAAAACTAAATACCTGAATGTGCAGTTCATGAGTCTTGGCAATATTGCCCAGTTCACTCATCAAATTCTCAGTGCAGGAAAGTGCAAAACGTGGTGTCACTATGGGCTTCACTCTAGAATACTGGAAAGAGTAAGAACAGTTGGTAAGGAATATAAGGACGTTATGAACACATAGCATATCACATAGCAAGCTGATTGTACAGCTGCCATTTTGAATGAAACCCCCAATACTTAGTTAATCAATGGGCTGGACTTCACGAAAGCACCTTGTGGCTGAGAACAGCACAGTCTTCAGCATCAAGTTCAACCAAAAACCTTACCTCAAAGGATAGACACTCTCTCCCCGTTAACACTTAACTGAAACCTGGAGTGGGGACACTACAAGTGAGGTGGTAGCCTACTGCCCTCTCATCATCTTAGGGCTTCCTCCTGCCTGAGAACTAGCTGATGCCACCTGAGGTGATGGGAACCAAGAGAAGTATACACACTACAGGAATCAAGCAGACCATGTTTGCTGAAGATTTGAATGGTGAATAGTCAAGCCCACGAAAATAAGGGAATAGTTCCTAATTTCAAACCTCCGCTTCCAAGAAAACACAGAGGCATGAATGCAATGACACACCAACCTTCAGTGGGAAGCAAACAACAGAGGTTTCTATACATTTGACTCTTTCAGATTCCACAGGTATATAAGCATCTGTCTTTCTGTGTCTGCCTTGTTTCACTTCACATACTATGTGCTGAGTTCCTCTGTGCTGTCTCAAACAGCAGAATTTTCTTTGAATGATTACTATTCCATTGTGTTTGTGTACACGAATGTTCATGTGGGGCTTGGAAACCCAGAAATGGGATTTATGGACCATCGGAGATGTTGATCAAGAGCACATGTTTTCAGTTATAAAATGAACAGGGTCTGGAATTTTTGTGCAGTTCCTATAATATTAGTCGTATTAATTTCATCAGAATCATCATTAGACAATGCATATGTTTAGCAAATTGTCACAATGTGAAGCTTGGATAGTTATAACATTTTTGTTAGATTTTTTTAAATGTCTGATCTCACGGAGAGTTAATAGGCACACAATTTAATATTCTAAGAAAATACTTCTTTATGCATAGAATAAGCCAACTGCACACAGACTAATCTTTCAAACAAGCTAACAAATCCTATAGCTAACAAAAAGACATCCCACACGCAAACTCCAAACAAAATTACTTACATTCCTTTGAATCATTTCTGACACAAATCTGAAATGAAGCAGCAAATGGAAAATTATCAAATTTGAGCAGTTTCAAATAAATATTTTAAAATGGTAAAAACATGATCTGTATGTGTCCCAATTTCCATGCCAACATTTCTAACACTGGGCATTTTTTACCATCACTCATTAAAGATTAAAAAGCAGTAATTGCTTGGCTTTCTCATGGGCAGCCAAAGATGGAATGCAAAATTACTGGGAACTGTTATCACCTCGCATCAGTGGGTCATTGGAGAGCAATCCCACAACCCTTGGGCTATTCTAAGAGCTCCAACTCTGTGAGGGAATATTGCACTGGGCTACACTCTGCAGACATTAAAATCATGGAGTCCTATGCACCTGGAAGCATCGAGAAGCCATGAGGTACTTAATACCTCTGAAGTGGAAGCTACATATGCACACAGTTTCACCACTGATTTTCAAAGGCAGAGTGTGACAGGGAGTGAGTATTAAGGTAGGGCAGAAGGACCGGGCTTCTGGTCGTAAATATGTGTGCAAGGGGTTAGGTGATCCTATCACTTTGCCTGCCGAACAGTGACAACTGCTCAAAGTTGTCAACTGTTCTGCCCTGGCCAGAAGAAGTTAGTAGCTATAATTTTCTGTTTTCTGGTGTTCTTTTCTGTCAGAATAAAGTGTAAATAAGGGGTTGTAGATGTGGCCCTATGTTAGAGCACTAGCTTAGCATACACAAAGCCTTGGGTTCCATCCCTGCCACAAGAAAAAAAAAGTGAATTAGGGTTTGTGATAACCACAAAAGTAGATTATTGGTTGAGGAGTGGCCACAAGGCCAGTGCAAAGGCTCAGCTGAGAGCCTCCTCCTCTGTGAACACACCCCTCCCCTCTTTCTCAGAGAACATGCTTGAAGTGAGAGAAGCCTGGAGAATGGAAACAAAGCTGGACATTTTTAATTTAATATTTTATTGCATATAAATTGTAATAGATTATACTCTTTTATCCCCTTGCTTCAGTTCCCGTTGCCCTGGAGGCCTCCTCAGTGGGGTTGTGCTGTTCACTGTGGCATCAGGAAGGCTTCAATCAGTCCCAGTGAGGTGGAGAGAGTGGGGGCCATACCTCAGGTTATTTCTATCCACTCTGTGGTTCTTGCAATCTTTCTGCTCCCTCATAAAGGTGGATTTTTAACATATTTATTTATTTAGAAAGAAAGAGGGGAAAGAGAAGGAGAGAGAGAAAAAAAATGGGCATACCAGGGCCTCCTGCTGCTGTACAGGAAATCCAGACACATGAACCACTTTGTGTAACTTGCTTTATGTGGATACTAAGGAATTGAACCTGAGCCATTAGGGTTCAACCATTAAGCAATCTTAGCCTCCCCCCCGCCATAATAGGTTGCATCGGGATAGAATTTTTTTTCTCAGGATAAATTTATATTTAAAGAATTTTCTTTAAATATAAGTTATTTTATATTTATAATTATAAATACATACTCTCTTTAATGTAGAACACACTACAACAAAATTTATTGTCAAATACTCAAGTTACTATGGAAAATCCCTTAAAGCTCATGTAAGAAAAGTACTTATTTCATCAATAGGATTTCCCAAAGTTACATGGACTTGATTATAATGAAAACTCACAATCTTAAGCAACAGTATGACCCGTAACCAAACAATTGAAGGAGTTGAGAATATGACACAATTGTGTTATATACATGGGAGGCAATGTCATAGTGTAATTAATTCTTGAAAATAATTTTTCTTTAACATTTTCTTTATTTGCAAGGATATAGAGCGGGGAGAGAAAGAAGGAAAGAGAATGACAGAAAGAGATAGAATGGGTATGCCAGGGCCTCTAGCCACTGCAAACAAACTCCAGATGCATTGGGATTATGGACTAGAATATATTTCTGCTTCAAAAATCATTTCATTGGGCTGAAGAGATTGCCTGCAAAGCCTAATGACCAGAGTTCAATTCCCCATTACCTATATAAAGCAGATCCACAAAGTGGTACATGCATCTGGAGTTTATTTGCATCAACTAGAGGCCCTGGCATATCCATCCATTTTCTCTCTCTCTCTCTCTCTCTCTCTCTCTCTCTCTCTCTCTCTTCCTCTCTCCCCCAAGTGTGGTGGCAAGCACCTTTAATTCTGGAACTTGGAGGCAGAGGTAGAAGGATCACTATGAGTTTGAGACCAGCCTGAGACTGCACACATAGTGAATTTCAGGTCAGCCTACCTCAAAAAAAATCATATCATTGAAGTATAATTTATATATCATAGAGCTCATCTGTTTCAAGTGCACTATTCAATAACTCTGGCAAGTTCACCAAGTCGTGTGATTATCACCATAATGCAGTGTTTGAGTTCTTGTCATCCCAGTGAGACCCCTTTGGCCCATTTGAAACTGACAAGTAGCCCTTTCTCTGGCACTATGATACCTCACATCTGTCTGTCTCTGGATTTGCATGCTCTGCTTGTTCCATATAAGTGGAATTACATAATGTGTGTTTTTTGTCTTTGGTTTCTTTCTCATGGCATACTACTTTTAAAATTCACCCATGTTGGAGCACATATCAGCATTTATTTCTTTCTTTTAAGAGGTGATAATACTGCCGTGTATACCACAGCTCGCCATTGGGTAGACATGCAGATTGGAGTAAGTCGCCAGAAGGCCTCAGAGTGGCTGTGGGAGGTGCTACAGATGCAACTTCCTGAGGGAGGGTGGCCCAGTTCCTCGCAGAATGGGATGGCCCTGGAATCTTCAGCCCAAAGACGTGGTGTGCCCAGGAATAAAGCTGCAGATGGATGTGGCTTTAGAACCCCTCTGCTGCAGTATAAAGTGGGGATGTGTAGACGAAACCCCTCTCACTCATCCCTGGCAGCTTTCTAAGTTCTGCAGAACATGTCTGCCAAGCATCCTAGGCTTCTGGTCTCCCTTGCTACCTGTCAGTAATAGCCTTGCTTTACTTGGAGTGTAATGCAAGCAGATTGACACTGGAATGTGGTTTGGGAGAGATGTCCTGCCCAGGATTGACACTGGTTCCCAGGAAGACCTGCCTCATATCTGGCTTCTGTGAGTAACGCCAGTATAAACATTCCCTTTCAAGTCCTTATGAGGACATACGTGTCTTGGTACATACCACCTTTTCATGATGTGACATGCCTGTGGCACCCTTTCTTCCGAGGTGCAGACCATCCTGAGCAGGCTGTTCACAAGCTCTGGAGATCCCATTCTGTGCCTGGTCACAATAGAGCAGGCTTTGATCCCTACCGTGCCATCTCTCTAGCTGTGTGTCCTCACTGAGTGTCTCCACAACCTGCGTCATAGAGTACAGTGAAGCCTCGCCTCCTGTGAGTACAAGCTCAGGGAATCAAGACACAGAAAGGCACCATGGCCTTCACCTTCCGAAGATGTTCTTTCAGTCACATTTTTAAAACCTTTCTATGGTAGAGAGGGATGTCCACAGCACTTCAGAAACCACTGACACAATGCAGAGTAGGATCTCAGTGTTTGCTATTCAGGTGGGAATGGTTGAGGTTATTCTCTATGTGTCTGTTTGTGTCTGCCCATGCTTCATACTAGGGGAGCATATTTTCTTTTAGGATTTTTTAAAACTTTTCTTTTTGTTTTGTTTTGAGACAAAGTATCAGTATGTAGCTCAGGATTCCCCCTGCACCAGACTCTTGTGTTCTGGGAGTATCAGTGCACACTCCCATGCCTGACTAAACATTTGTAATGAAACGTCTTTCATTAGTTTATAAATGTAGTTTCTTTTTTTACATTATTTAAGACCTTTATTAACAAGTGCTTGCAATTTGTTGACTATGATTTTTTAAAAAAATCAAGTTGTAAACTTTTATTGTAAATTTAAAATGAAGCTCTTAAAAATGTCAAGTTGGCTGGGCGTGGTGGCGCACACCTTTAATCCCAGCACTCTGGAGGCAGAGGTAGGAGGATCGCCCTGAGTTCGAGGCCACCCTGAGACTACATAGTTAATTCCAGGTCAGCCTGGGCCAGGGTGAGACCCTACCTCGAAAAAAACAAACAAAAAAAGTCAACTTGACCAGGTATGAAATAATTTAATTTAATAGCCTTTAAGGGTGTATTGAGAAAAACCAGGTTTATAAATACAATACACATTTGTTATTACCACAAGGGACATCTTTAGGTTAAAAAAAAAAAAAAAAAACTGCCTGCTGCATCTACAATGCAGACAGTTCTAGTTCATCTGGTCAAGGGGCAAAAAGCAACCACTTACGGTCTTCATCTCCGGTCTTTTGCTCATTTCTTATTGCTGGAATTTCATATTCATTTCTTGTTGTTGGATGACTAAGCCGGATGATGGTAAAGACGGTAAGCCGGCATTTACTCAGCCCCGCCCTGCTCAGCCTCAGGCTCAGAGGAATTTTCAGCTGCTTTTGTCTCTCTGCCGTCTTGTGGTTTAGGGCTCTCTGGGCGTCTGCGTCGGTAGTTGAAGTTGCGCTGAGGTGGCTGCTGACCTTCGGTGTCATCTTGATTTTCCCTGTCCTCTTCCTTGCCATCCTCTCTGGGCTGTCTTTGGCGAGGAGGACCCCTGCGGAATCGTGGTCTGTAACCCCGATACACATCCTGTCTCACCCTCTACCTTGCTGTCCTGCTCCCTGGTTGTGGGCACCCCCGGTCACTTCTCCCTGGGCAGGAGGTGGGATGCTGTGGTCCGCGCCCATAGGGCCTCGTCCTGTAGCCAGGCGGGAGCCTCGCCTGCGGTAGGGCGGCGTCGTGGGCCCTTCAGGAGCGCTCTCCCTTCTGCGTCCTCCCCCTCGCTATTCTGGTGGTCCTGCTGGTGATCACGCGGAGGGAGGACCCCCGTCTGCTGCCTCTTTACTGCCTTGACCTGGAACTCCACCAGGGCCTGTAGCGTTTGCTGCCTCGGCAAACTTTTCTCCTTCAACATCAGACTCCACGGTCTCTCCATCATCTCCTACACTGCGAAGGAGCTTCACGGGGTGATGATGCTTGATGGAAGTCTGGCGTGCGAATACATCTTCCTTGGTGTCATTCTTGTTGATGAAACCATGTCCTTTCCTTACATTGAACCATTTCACTGTTTCCAAAACCTTCCTTGTGACCACCTTCTTGTCCCCGCCGGCAGGTGCTGCCTTTTTGGGGCCTGCTGGTGGTGCCGGGCTTGGTCAGGGCGGGGCGGCGGGTGGCCTCGCTGCTCGCGGTTGGGAATGGCGATGGTGATGATGGTGATTGATGATGGTGATGGCGATGATGGCGATGGCGGCAAGGACCGGCTGCAGCAGTCGTGGCTCCTCCCAGGATGTGATGGGAAACGAGGTGGGCAGTGGCCGTGGGGCTGCTGGGGAGCTCTCTGGGGTCCGCTCTCTGCTCCTGCTACCAATTGAACTCCTAACCTCTTCCATGAAGTTTTTCTCTAAAAGGTATTCATTCCTCACATCATTTTTACATACGTACCCTCCAGAAGAACTCTTGCAAGCTTTCTGTTTCAACATTCTCTCTTTTTATTTTGAGGACAAAGTAGGAGCCATGTCGTGTTAGAAAGAGCTCTAAATATTAGAACCAGATCTGACTTTCAACCCTGGCGCTGCCACTTAAAAGCTCTGTGACTAATATGGTGTGGATAAGTGTCCCCTGAAGGTCCACATGTCAAAAGCTCGGTCCCCAGGGCGGTGCTAGGAAGGGGTGGGTGGTGGTACTGTAGGAGGTGGGACTGACTGGGAAGTCACTAGGTCATTGCGGGTGTGCCCCACAATGGGGTTCTGGCCAGTCTTCTCTCTCTAGCTTTCATCCAGGTCATGAGGTGAACAGTCGGCTTCACCACACATCCCTGCCATAATGTGCTGCCGCCTCAGCCGATGCCCACAGGACTGGGGCCACTCAACCAGCACTGGAACCTTCGGAACCACGAGCCCAAACAAACCTTTCTCAGTTAATGACTTCTAGTAATTCACTACAGCGACAGGAAGGTGACTGCTTCAGTAACTGTGGGCAAGTCCCTTAGCTTCTGCCAGACTCATTTGTCTTTGTTTTCACCATTAAAGGTAAATACCTCACGGGTATGTCCATGGGAATCAGGTGTGACACTAAAAAGGAAAGCTCTTGGCAAATCAGATTCACGCAGACTAGCCACAGCTAAGGGCCAAAGCTAAACATTCTGAGTCACTATGTGCAGATCTCACTGTCACATCTGTCTTTCCTCCACCTCAAACTCCATCAGGGGAGCAGATGACTCCACTGAGAAGACCCATCAAGACACATGAGCATGATGTTACCTCTCCGTCTCCTTGATTGACTCCTCGGTGGTCTCCTTGTAGTCTGGAATAGTGTCGTTCAGATCCATGCAGACTTTGCCCACAAAAGCTCGCTGTCCAAACTTATCTAGGAAGCACACCCAAAACAAGTATGAAGACATGTTTTCTTTTCAAAGAGTATCTTTTCTGAGGTTTCTAAAACACCTTTAAATTAAAATCATTGTGGGAAGACAGTGAGAATATTAAGTACCATCGTTCTTCATTTCAATTAAGTACAACAATACCCAAAACACACTAAAATCAGTAAGTAGTGTAGGACAGGAGATGGAAAGAAATCAGCTAGGCAGCTGAGGGTGACAGGACCCCAAAGTGAGTATCTTTTCTTGACTAAATTGTCCTTGGGCCCGTCGGGGAAAATCTAGGTCATTACACTTGGCTACAGGTGAGAAACATCAGAACAGTCTGGTCTTTCCTCATCTCTGCCCCCTTAGGGAGTCCTTCCAAGAAGGTCTTTCCTGGAGAAATAAGATTTCTGGGAAGATTGTCTTTTCCCAGAAATCCTGATCCTAGACCCCTGAGGTCAGAACCACGTTGATTAGACCAGCTGCCCATCCACAGGGCTCACGTAAAATCCCCAACCTGAGTCTCTAGGTGGGCTTCTCCAACCCCATCTTGCCTCCCTGGGCAAGAGTGCTGCCTGCTTCCTTTGCTTCTACCTATATTATAATCAAATCTTCCCTAACCTTGTCCTCTAGTCTGTGGAGTGTATGGAGTAAACATGCAGCCATCCCAGCAGAAGTTGCATGATCTGTGGTGTCACATGGTCCTGCACCTCTTCCTAACTGTGGTCATGGCATTGTTATCTTTGGAGTTTTAATGATTTAATGCTAGTCAGCACTAAAGAACTTAGTCTTCATCAGTGATGCTAGAAGAATTCTGTTTCAGATAGAGAGAAGGAGCTATGTAGGGTAGGCTTAATTGTTTTATAATGTATCCCCTGTTGTCATAAGTCTTCAAAAGCCTCTCTCTCTGTGTCTGTGTGTGTGTGTAATTTATTTTAGTATGTGGCCATTAGATTACTCTTCCCTTAAAATGCCACTTTCCTTATAATATTCACCTGCTTACAACATTCATAAGTCTTTGATGCACACTGAAGGCCCACCTCCTAGTCTGAAGCATCCCATGAGCCCATCTTCCTCTCTCACCCAACCATGTACAGAATCCTTCCCTCCATTAAACTATATTGCTTCCTGTCTCCAACATTAACATTCCTGTCCCCACTCTGCTGTCCATCTCCTTGTCTTTGACTAGGAAACATTTTAGTCTTTTCCCAGTTTGTCTTCCTTGCAGTTAACTATCTCTTTCTTGAAGCCATCCCAGACTGGGTTCACTTTGTCTCCTCTGAAAACTTCAGTTTTTAATCTCAGTATCACTCATATGCCTTTTATACAAATGACCTTGTCTGCCATAGTGTAGTGAGTACATTACCCAGTGCTGATTACCAAGCATCTTTTCTGTTCCAGACACTGTGCTGGGTATATGTTGTGGAATCAGCTTGAATCTAGTCTCAGCTTGGCTTCCCAGTTATACCATTGGGCATGTTAGTGAACCTCTCTGTGTGTCAGCTGATGATACATCTCTACAAGAGGATAGCCATATATGTCAGAGTGCTGTTTGCAGTTGAGGACGCTGTACCATGTCTGTCACCTACTAAAGCACCATAAATGTTATAAAACTGCTAACCAGTGTGTGTGAGTATTTTGTCTGGCCTTCCAGGTAGAGCTTATTTTCTTTTCACTGTATTCCTAGCATCTAGCAGCATGCTCTGAGTCTAGCTGACAGCCAAGACCTGCCTGTTGATTATAATATAATAGCCTTATCACAAATATAATTGATAAATAAATCCTAAATGAATACACAAAATCCAGATCCATAAACATTAGTCTGAAACCAGAAATCATATAAAAATAATCAAATTACTTAAACAATAAAAAACTCCCGCAGGCCAAGAACACACACAATATTATTATTTGCCCCCCCCCCAAAATGCAATGCTTAGTCCTTGCAATTAGAAGGCACTGCTGCTGCCCACCAAGTAAATACTGTTGCCAGGCATGGTGGCATGGTCTGGCTCTCTTTGCTGGAGGCGCCCACGAATCCTGCTTTTATCTGCTCACCTGTAATTTCCGCAAGGAGCAGAGATGAGTCAGTGTGAATTGTTCCAAAGTAGCAGGCTGTGGTTGTTCCATTCTTCAGCGTTCTTCTCTAAAAATAAATCACAACAACCCTGAGTCACATGTGTTCACAAAAGTCATGTGGCACGTACAGATGAAAATAGAATTCTAGTTTTATATTTTAAAATGTGTTTATTTAAAGGCATTCCATCTTGATGTGGAATACACTAAAGTAAATGGCAAAAGTACTTGTATTCCAAAAGCATTAGCTAAGAGAAAAGTTGGTACTTTTGATTTTCTAGATTCTGATAGTTCTGTATATCAGAACTCCTAAATGGCATACTAATTAATCCCTTGTTTCTAAGGATATCCAAATTTCATTGCTTCTGGAAGGAAATAATTTTTTTTTCTCTTACAAAGTAAAATGATTCAGCCAGACTTCTAATTCAACCTGGCAGACTGATCACTAGGTGTATCTTCTTTTATCCTGAGTAAAGTTACGCTGGCCTAATGATAAATGAGTACACAAATGATCAGCTCACAAGAAGACCATGCGATGAGACAGCAGCAGAGGAAACATCTCAATGTACTGAAAGATGGGAAGCAGAACAGAACTGGGAGACAACTTGGGAAGAGGGTGGGAAGGATTGAGTATGATTGGGAAGCTGGCAGAAATTATATGCAGAGTTCATCAAACCCTGGCAGAAGCTTCTCCCCCCATTACAGTCACCCAGCCACTGTTAACTTGGATTGGATATAAAGGACTTATTCTTGGTCGAAACTGGAAAGTATTTAAAGGGCACAAGTCCCCCAAAAACAAGATGAAGAAGAGATTTCAGTGTATATCTGGTCCTGGTTGGTTACCTTCCAAGTACACCACATACATTCCTTCCATTTCTGACAGGAGGCTAAAGATTTCCTTCCTCGAGAAAATGAATGGCTGGCAGAGACATGTCCTCACAGTGGCACTGGTGACACCAGGGCCTGTTTACTCCCCAGAGTTCATCCTGTAATGAGGTTCATCAGTCAACAAATGTTGACCTGGGATCACCCTCAGAAGTGAGAGAAATGTCCTTCAGCCTTCTCTGTGACCTTGAGAGAGTTGTTTGACTTGCTCAGTATCAGTTTCTTCCTTTGTGGGATAAAAAGGCTTGCTTAACTTCATCAGGTCAGTTTGGAATGAAGATAATAGGGACATGGACACACTTCTGTGTCTTCAGACAACATTGGAATGAGTACATGAGAGGCCAGAGATGCCAATTAGTCCTCAAGATCAGGTGACTCTAGAAATGAATTTTAATGTCAATCTTTCCAAATTTTAAGGCATGTTTCACATAACACAAAATCTACCTGACTTCCAGGAAGAGGTGGTAAGAAGCTGAAGCTGCTGTGCAGACAAGGACCAGCTGTCCACTGAGTCTCATCACAGGAAGTGCTAATGCTATGGCAGAAGCAGGGAATCCAATCTCCACTGGTGGAAAGGTGCCTGCTCTCAGTGTGAGCTCAGTAAGTACTTAACCAAGAGAAACGGAAGTGCTAAAACAAAGACACACTATTATTAGAATCCTTGATTGCTAGGCTACAACAGTGTTTTCTTGAGAGTAGAAGAGGCTATCACAGCAGTAAGACTGACATAATGATTTGCACAAATGATCCAAGACATTGGCCAGGAATGTGGAAAGAAAGAGAAATTCAGAAGCCAGGAATGGTATGCATGCCTGTAATCCCAGCACTCAGGAAACAGATGAAGGAGGATTTCCACAAGTTCTAAGCCAGCCTGAGTTAGTGAGACACCTTGTTTCAGAAAAGAAACAAACAAACAAAAAAAAAATGAGAGAGAGAGAAAATAGAACAGACAAAAGGAGAGGCGAGGAAAAAAACTAAGGAAAGAAAGAAAGAAAAGATAAAAAGGGCTGGAGAGATGGCTTAGTGGTTAAGCGCCTGCCTATGAAGCCTAAGGACCCCAATTTGAGGCTCGATTCCCCAGGACCCACGTTAGCCAGATGCACAAGGGGCACACACGTCTGGAGTTCGTTTGCAGGGGCTTGAAGCCCTGGCGCGCCCATTCTCTCTCTATCTGCCTCTTTCTCTCCCTCTCTCTTTGTCACTTTCAAATAAATAAATAAAAATGATCAAAAATTTTTTTAAAAAAGATAAAAAGAAAATTATTCAGAGACATAAAAGTAGATTCAGATGTGACAATATCACCTTAAGAGTAGTTAGAAAAAAGTCAAGAAGGAATATACTTGAAAAAGACACACACAAAAAGGAAAGGAGGAAGAGCAGGTAAGAGACAGACACAGAAAGAGATAAAGATACATGAATTTTGCAGAATACAAGATTTATCATATGAAAAGAGCCACTTACAGAATGAACTGATAAAAGATCTAGAAAATCAACATCACAATGAGCTGGGCATGAGGGTGCACATCTGTTATCCCAGCATTTGAAAGACAGAGGCAGGAGGAACTCAAGTTCAAGGCCAGCCTGCAAGAACCTGTCTGAAACAAATTAAAAGACAGCAAAAGAAAACCCTCATATACCATTGTTGAGAATGCACATAGATGTTGCCACTATGAAAAGCAGAACAGAATTACTGAAAAAGTTAGAAATAGACCTACCTTATGACAGAGAAATCCCACTTCAGGGCAGCATTATTTTAAACAGTCATGATATGGAAGCAACCTAACTCTGCATCAACATGAATGGATCAAGACATGACTGTAGAGGTCTCAAAAAAGAAAACAATTCTTGCATTGATGTGGCTGGACCATGATGACATGATGCTCAAGTGAAACAAGCCAGGTACAGTGGGCAATTAGTACATGGTACCATTTTTATGAGGAAATAAAGATCCTCAAATATACAGAAGCAGAGAATGAAGTAGTAGTTACCAGGACTGGGGGTGTAGGGAAGTGCTAGTCGAGGGTATAGACCCTCAGTTGAGCAGATGATTAAGTTCTGGACCTCTCATGTACAGCACAGCACCCTTTGTTAACTGTAGTATATGACTGTGCCCTTCAGCATATGCTAAAAAGCTAGTTTTTATATCAAATGCTATGAACACAAAAGAAACATTTTTTTAAAAGGGGTGTGGGAAGAGAAATTTAGAGGTGATGATCCTCACATTTATAGTCTTGACTATGTTAATGGTTTGAAACTTATGTATTTATATATTGTATACAACTTTTAATATGCCTAATACTGCAATAAAAAGTTTAAATAAAAAGAATGAAGAGGGTTGGAGAAATAGCTGCATGGGTGAGGCATTTGCCTGCAAAGCCTAATGACCCAGTTCAATTTCCCAGTTCTCATATAAAGCCAGATGCACAAAGCAGTACATGCATCTGGAGTTCATCTGTAATGGCTAGAGGTCCTGGCCCACAAATTCTCTCTCTCTCTCTGTTTCTTTCTGTCTCTATCTCCTTCTTTGCCTCGCTTCTCTATGTCTCTCTTTGCTTAAAAACAAACAAACAAAAGAATGAAGAGAAAATACCACACAACCAGCAAAATAATAGGAAAGCATGAGAATTAGATTAGGTACTACCTGAGATGATGGCAGGTGAATAACTTCAGAAAAGATTCTCTCTACAACTCTGGCATCACTTAAGAAAAAGGACCAAGTGCTCTGGGTATGTGGGCACAGGTGGGAAATCCCAGCACTCAGGAGGTAGAGGTAACAGGACTGAATTCTGGGACTGCCTGGGCTACACACAGAACAAGTTCCAGGCCTGCCTGGCTACATAGTGAGGTCATGTATCAAAATAAAAACACAACTGGACCCTGAAAGCTTGCTGAGAAAGCAAACTCTTGCTCTGCCTTTCTGATTGAAAGGCACCTGGGTCCCCAACTCCAACATACCCTGATCTGGAGGGTGAGTACATGGAGTGGGTTGGCCACAGCATACAGTTCCCTGGTCCCAGTACCCCAGGTGCTGCTTTGGTGTGGCCTGGTACAAGTGTGTGGACTACAGAAGAAGGCCTTTTGCTCAGATTGACTGGCCCCGGGGTACCTATTCTCCTGAGCCAGAGGAAGCATAGGCCACTGTAGGAGCTGGCCTCTTGCCCCTGGACCTCCAGCTTCCCAGTTCCTGGTTCCCCAAACCTTGATCTCTGTGTTCTGAAGAAAACATGCAAATGAAGTGAGTAGAACAGAGCTCCCAGCTTCCCACCTCCCAGTTCCCCATGTACATTTCATATATTTGCAATATCCACAACCTGAGCATCTGTGGAGATAACCCCATCATACATCAACCCAGTTCACATTTAAAACAGAACACTCACTGAAGATCCTATAAGAACAAATACTTGCTTCCCCCTCAATAGAATAAAACATTTCCCCAAGATGTGTAGACCACAATGCAAAAAAAAAAAAAAAAAAAGGAAAGAAAGAAAAAAGAAAGTCAGAAAACAGAAATCTCTGCCAAAGATGCCTATTCCACAATGGAAACCCCCAGAGAAATCAATGGAAATGAACCCCAAAATGAAAACACAGAAATCAATGTGACCCTGATCAAAACAGTTGTTGAACTGGAAGCAAGCCATCAAAAAAAATCAACAACCACATAAATGAAATGGAGCAGAATTGTCTCTTATTGCATTCAGATTTTGACACTAGGCTTAACTTAATTGAAGAAAGCCTGAGAAGCCTCAAAAGAGATAAAAATTGAAGGTAAGTCAACAAATGGAATATCTCAATAAATAGTCGATTAATCTTAATGAAGACTTGCTAAAATGCAATAATGAATTCCAGGAAACATCAAGGAAATCAGACCTCAAACTAAAATTGTAACTCAGAAAAGAGATGGACATGATACAAAATAACATAACAGAAATAAAAATCAAATAGGGCATTTAAAAACCTTTCTAGAGCTGGAGAGGTGGCTTAGTAGTTAAGGCATTTGCCTGCAAAGCTTAAGGAATCATGTTTGACTCTCCAGATCCCATGTAAGCCAAATACACAAAAGTGAGGGAAGTGCAAGGTTGCACATACCCACTAGGTGGTGCAAGTATCTGAGTTTGATTTCAGTGGCTGAGGCCCTGGCATGCCAATTCTCTATGTTTCTCTGTCTCCTTTTCTCTCTATAAAATAAAAAATAAATAAATAAAAAGCTCTCTGGAACCCCACACTAACAGAGTTACTCATATGGAAGATAGAACCTATGATCTGGAAGACAAGACAGAAGAAATTGATCAAGAGGACAAAAATCTATGCTAAGATCAATAAATCATACAAACAGAATACAAGGGAACTGTGGGATACCCTAAAACAACCAAATATCTGGATTATGGGCATACCAGAAGGACAGAAAATCCAGGCCAGAGGCATAGAGAACGTATTCAACAAAATTACTGAAGAAAAATTTCCCACTCTCTCAAAAGAGAGGCCCATCCAGCTACAAGAAGCTCACAAAACACCAAATAGGACCAAAGAAGAAACTTTCCAAGGCACAACATAGTTAAAACTCTTAACAATGAAAACAAAGAAAGAGGGCTAAAGGCAGCAAAGAGAAACAACTCACTACATACAAAGGCAATCCATCATAATTACCTCAGATTTCCCAGTGGAAACACTGAAAGCCAGAAGGGTCTGGAATGGAGCACTTCGAAGTCTAAAAATCCATGGCTTCCAACCCAAGCTACTGTTCTCAGTGAAAGTATCCCTAATAATAGATGGTGAAAAGAAAACCTTCCATGAAAAAAGTCAACTTAATAAATATATGAGCACAAAGCCAAACCTACAGAAAACATTTCAGGGAATACTCCACACAAAAGAGTCAAACAACCAATCTCAACAGCCTACAAAAAGAAAATCACAATAACCAAAACTAGACCAGAGTCAAACCAGTACAAAACTCAAGAAAGCACCAAATCCCAAAAAGCACCCCATCATGGCAGAAATTAAGTTGAAACAGTTATGACCTTAAACATTAATGGTCTCAAATCACCTATCAAAAGATACAAGTTAACAGGGTGGATCAGAAAAATGGACCCTTCTATCTGCTGCTTTCTTCAAGAAACCCACCTCACCACTAAAGACAGATACCTCCTCAGGGTAAAAGGATGGAAAATGATATTCTAAGCAAATGGAAGTAAGAAACAAGCAGGTATTGCTATATTTATATGTGATAAAATAGACTTCAAACCAAAACTAATCAAAACGGACAAAGAAGACCACTTCTTACTCATCAAGGGAATGATCCAACATGAGGAAATCACAATCATAAATCTATGTGTGTCAAACACAGTTGCACCACAGTTTATAAAACAAAACCTACTTGATAACAAAACAGAAATAAACATGAACACCATCATAGCTGGGGACTACAATCCTCCACTATCATCAATAGACAGATCATCCAAGCAGAAAATCAATAGGGAAATAATAGAAGTCAACAACACCATAGACCAACTAGGCCTAACAGACCTAAAAGACATCTACAGAACTTTCCACCTCAATTCTATAGAATACACATCCTTCTCAGCAGCCCAGGAAACCTTCTCCAAAATTGACCACATATTAGGCCATAAAGCATGCCTCCATAAATTCAGGAAAATTGAAGTAATCTTCCTGCATCATATCAGATCACAGTGCTTTAAAGCTAGAAATTAATGAGACATATGAGGAACTCCACCATCTCCTGGAGTCTGAACAACACACTTTTTTTTTCGAGGTAGGGTCTCACTTTAGCCCAGGCTGACCTGGAATTCACTATGGAGTCTCAGGGTAGCCTTGAACTCATGGTGATCCTCCTACCTCTGCCTCCCGAGTGCTGGAATTAAAGGTGTGCGCCACCACGCCCGGCTTGAACAACACACTTTTAAACAATGGTTGTGGAAGAAATTACAAAATTTCTAGAATTGAATGATAATGAAAATAAAACCACAATTTATGGGAAACAATGAAGGCAGTCTTAAGGGGAAATTTCATAGTGCTAGACGCTTTCATAACAAAGACAGAGAGATCCCAAATTAATAACCTAACTGTCCACCTAAAGGCATGGGCAAAACAAGAAGAATCCAACCCTAAGAGCTCCAGATAGAAAGAAACAATCATGATCAGAGCAAAAATCAATGAATTGAAAACTAAGAAAACAATTTAAAAAGTTGATGACATGAAGAGCTATTTCTTTGAAAAAATAAACAAGATCGATAAACCCTTAGCCAATTTGATCAAACAAAAAAAGAGAAGTCTCAACAAAATCAGAAATGAAAAAGAAGAGGTCACAACAGACATCAATGAAATTGGAAGAATCATTAGGATATACTTTCAAAACCTACTCCACAAAAGTGGGTAATCTGGAAGAAATGGATGAATTTCTTGACACATACCACCTACCAAAACTAAACTCAGAGCAGATTAATCTCCTAAACAAACCTATCATATTCATTGAAATTGAAAACATAATCCAAAACCTACCCAAAAAGAAAAGTCAAGGACCAGATGGCTTCTCAGACGAATTCTATCAAACCTTCATTGAAGAAATGAAACAATTTTTCTCAAACTGTTCCACATAATCAGAGCAGAGAATCCTCCCTAACTCCTTTTATGAAAACCAGACAGAGATACCATAAAAAAAGAAAATCATTAGCCTATATCTCTGATGAATTTAAATGCAAAGATCCTGAACAAAATCCTTGAAAACCAAGTTCAACGACATGCCAAAAGCATAACCCATCTTGATCAAGCAGGCTTCATCCCAGGGATGCACAGATGGTTCACCATATGGAAACTGGTCAATGTAATACACCACATAAATAAACTAAATAATAAGAACCACATGATCATCTCAATTGATGCAGAGAAGGCCTTTGACAAAATGGAAAACTACTTCATGATCAAAATTCTGGAAAGAATAGGCATTCAGGGTTTATATCTCAACACAATAAAGGTTTTATATATAAAGCTCCTTAAGCCCAAATAATATTTAATGGGAAAAACTCAAGGAGTTCCCATTGAGATGCAGAACAAGACAGGGGTGCTCACTCTCACCCCTGCTCTTCATCATAGTACTAGAAGTACTAGCCCAAGCAATGAGACAGGAGAAAGAGATTAAAGGGATAAAAATTGGAAAGGAAGAAGTCAAGTTAGCCCTATTTGCAGATGACATGATCCTATATAAAAGTGATCCAAAAGTCTGTATCTCAAAACTTCTAAAGGTGATTAATTCCTTCAGTAAAATGGCAAGATACAAAATCAACACACAAAATTCAGTAGCCTTTCTATATGCAAAGGACAAACATACAGAGAAAGAAATCAGTGAGGCCGTCCCATTTTCAATAGCAACAAAAAAATTAAATACCCTGGAATAACATTAACCAAGGATGTGAAAGACCTTCATAATGAAAACATGAAAAAACTCAAGAAAGAAATTGAGGAGGACTTAAGAATATGGAAAGACCTACCATGCTCCTGGATAGATAGAATTAATATTTTGAACATGGAAACTCTACCAGAAATAATATGCAGGTTTAATGCAAATTCAATAAAAAGTCCAGCATCATTCTTCACAGAGATAGAATGATCTGAAAATTCATATGGAATGGCAGCAGGTCTCAGATATGCAAACATATCCTCAGCAAAAGAAACATCTCAGGAGGTATCACCATACTTGATCTAAAGCTATATTACAAAGCCATAATAATAATAATAATAATAATAATAATAAGCATGGTACTGGCATAATACAGAAACAGACCAATGGAACAGAATTGAAGACCTGGACCTTAGGCCAAGTAACTACAGCTACTTGATCTTTGACAAAGGTGCCAATAAACTAGATTGGAGAAAAGACAGCATCTTCAACAAATGGTACTGGACAAACTCTGTAACCATATGTAGAAAAATGAAACTAGACCCACTCGTATTACCATACACAAAAATCAAGTCCAAATGGATTAAAGACCTCAATATAAGACCCAAAACTCTTCCCCTACTGGAAGAAAAAAAATAGAAGGAACTCTCCACAATATAGGAGTGGGGAAAGACTTCCTGAACAAAATCCCACTAGCCCAGGAAATTAAACAATTGCTCAAACAATGGAATCTCATGAAGCTAAAAAGCTTTTGCACAAACATACTATAAGCCAAGCCAATAGATTAACCACTGAGTGGGGAAAAAATTACCAGCGATACAACTGACAGACGATTAATAGAACTCAAAAAACTAAACAATAAAAAAAATCAAACCACCCTCTTCAAAAATGGGGCAGAGGACTGAATAGGGAGTTCTCAGAGGAAGAAATACAAATGGCTAATACTCACTTGAGAAAATGTTCAACATCCCTAACTATTAGGGAAATGCAAATTAAAACAACTATGAGATTCTACCTTACTCCAGTAAGGATGGTCATCATTAAAAAAATCCAACAACAATAAATGTTGCCAAGGATGTGGGGAAAGGGGAACCCTCATCCAATATTTCTGGGGAGGTAAACTTGTACAACCACTGTGAAAATCAATATGGAGATTCCTGAAAAGCATGCACATAGAGCTACCAACAGACCCAGTTATTCCCTTACTGGGCATTTATCCTAAATGTTCCATGATTCACTACAGAGATATTTGCTCAACCATGTTTATAGCTGCTCAACTTATAATGGCTAAGAACTGGAATCAATCCAGGTGCCCATCATTGGATGAATGGATCACAAAGTTTTTGTATATCTACACAATGGAATTCTGGTCAGCAGTAAGGAAAAAATGATACAATGAAACTTGTAGAAGAAATAGACAGACTTGGAACAGATCATACTCAGTGAAATCACACAATCACAGAAAGACAAATGCTGCATAGTCTCACTTATCTGCAGTCCCTAACCTGGACTAGCTCAAGTTTTTAACATATCTGGTAGGCAACTCAAGGCCAAGACAATAGGTATGAAAGGATTTGTGGGGAGGGGAAGGGGAAGGTGGGGAGAAACAAACACAAAACTAAATCCAAAATGAACTGATACCATTGAAACCTTTATCCTTGGAGAGAGACAAAAACATATAACCTTCAATAGGAATAAGGGGGGAGCACCTGAAAAGCAGGGCCCTAGAGGGTAGGATGAAGCCCTGAGCTTAATTTTTTTTTTTTTTTTTTGTCTCTAGCCTATAACTCCCAGTACCAGAAATTGGTTGCTACCCACAATGAGCTGTTGATTGGAGAGACCTAAGAGATCCCCAAACCAAGACAGGTCAAAGCACTTGATTACCTGCCTGAGGCAAAAAGTAAGAGCCTATTGCTGAAGACACCATATGCTTCCAACACAGAGCATGGAGAGAGCTGGTTGGAATCCAGAAGAGACCCAGTCCTCAGATATTAGCCCATCTAGTGCTGGAAAGCACTGCATGAGTTACTGGGGAAAAGTGGCCAACAACAGTCTGAGCAAACAGAGGTCTAAGTTACTCAGAAGCAAACACCCTGACAGGATGTACACGCCAGTGCAGTAGTGGCACACAGCCTTGGTGGGTAACCAATAGCTTTCAAATTAGCTAAGAGATCTGCTTAGTGTAATGGAACCCATATCTGGAATTGGGTTCAGAATCAGAATCCTATGGAGACAAAGATTATGTTCTCCAGTGTCAAGCTCTCACTAGTCTTTGCCTAAAAGACATCAAATTCTCTCTAAATTAATAATGTGCATCCCATTTAAACTATGCCGACTTCACTCTCTGTTGGAGAATCTGTCTTTTTCAGAAGGTAGCGAGACCCAAGGAGATAAAGTGCCCCTCGCACTGCAGCCAAACCACAGCTGAAACCACGGAGGAATTGGGGAGACCAGCACGAGTGCTGCTTCCATGGTGAGCCTGACAAGCAGCAGCAGGGTGCAGGAGACAGACCCTGAGGACACTCAACACCTACCAAAGCAGAGGTCCAGAGGCTCCTAAGAGCTCATTTCTGAAGTACACTTAACACTCACCCACCATGGCTCAGGGAATTTTGTGGGAGAGAGGGGCGGAAAGATTGTAAGAGCCACAGGTGCAGACATCATGCCCAGATGCATTCCCTCCTCCCCAAAATAACTGCATTCTACTCCCACAAGGCATAAACTACAGCCCTATAGGGAATACCTGCAACCCCACTGAGGAGGGTCCCCAGCAGAATGGGGGCAGGAACAAGGAAAAAGAGGGTACCAACACATGATGTATCCAAACAAAATATGTAGATAATAATAATAATAATAATAATAATAATGTATTTACAGAAAAAAGATTAGCAGTATATAAAAAAGGATAGAAATAAAAATACTGAAAAAAATTAAAAATACAAAGAAAATGGAATAAGAATCACACTTAAAATATTTCTTTGTGTATTTGTGTATGGGCCTACATGCCACAATAAGTGTGTGGCAGTCAGAGGACAATCTTGGGGTATCTGTGCTCAACTTTCTTTGAGACAGGGTCTCCTGCTGCTGCAAATGAACATCAGACTAGCTGGCCCAGGAGCTTTGGAATCTCCTGGTTATACCTCCCATTATCTTAGGTGTGTTGGGATCACAGATGCATGTGCCATATTGTATCAGGCTTTATGTGGGTGCTTGGAAATTGAACCCAGGGACTTCAGGTTTTGCAAGCAAGTACCTTTAACCCCTGATCCATCTCCCCATCCCAAAATGAAATATATTTTAAAAGAAGAACAAAGGAAAACCAATGTGGGTCATTGAAAGATTTGGAAAGTTCATCTCTCACCCTATTAAAAGGATTGTCAGAAACCATATCTCAAGAAATGAAACATAAGTTTGGAAGGAAGCAAGGAAAGAAGGAAGGAAGGGAGGGGGGCGAGAGGGAAGGAGGAAAGAAGGAAGGAAGGAAGGAAGGGGTTCAAACTTCCAAAGAAAGGGTAATGGTCAGTTAAATTATGTGTAGATATTAACTAGTATTAAGTTAAAATAATTGTTTAAATAAAATAATAACTCCCCTTTCTTTCTTTTGAGGCAGGGCCTTGCTATATAATCCCAGCTAGCCTCAAAGTCCCATGACCCTCCTGCCTTAGGCTTCTATGTGCACCATGCTAGTTGGATAATTTGATACTCTAGCATCTTTGCAAGTATTTTTGTCTTTATTTAAAAATACGGAACACTTCACAAATTGACATGTCAACCTTGCACAGGGACCATGCTAATCTTCTCTGTATCATCCAATTTTAGTATATATGCTACCAAAACAACCACTACAAATATATTTTGACAGCACAGCATTGATCCACATAAAGGAATATTGAAATTAACTTTTATTTTCAGTATGAAGAATAGATAGGCTTTATCCTAACAAATGTGGTTTTACAAAATTATAAACACAGTTTGAATTCCATGTCTGGTTTCTCCTTTTCTGGATCAGGTGCTGGAAACTTAGAGGCAAATTTGTGACAAACTCTAACAAGGGCATGGGCACTCCACCCCCAAGGCAGGCACTGACTTCTGGGTTTTATTTTCCACTCCACCTTTTTTTTCTTTTCTATGATTTGGTGATTCATTTTCTTTTGTTGTAAACTATGCCATTTTAAACTATTTAAAACCCTTTTTAGAACAATGTGAAGTTATAAATAAATTTGGAGAACAAAGATTTAGTATGGTTAACACAATTCATTAACACAGTGTGCTGGCAAAATTCATACCTAGCTTTTAGTTCTCCGTTTTTCTGGTGTCGTGTGGATGCATGCTAAATATGTAAGACCCACAATTATAATTAAGCAAGACAGATGAATAAGTGTTAGCCCTTGCTTCTACTCTGTAAGGCTGGAGGGATGCCAAACCAGGGAAACTGCAGAATGGCGAGGCCAGTCCTGGCTTAGAAGGCTTCTAGTCAACAGCCTAGGAGAAAAACTATCAGTGGGCCCAACAAAAATCCTGGAGTGCACAGCAAGTGTGAACGGCAGGAGGCAATAGGCAGACAAAAGGCATAGATAGGTCTAACTGCCTTATGCTGCAAGGCTTTCTAGGAGCTGTGTTCTCATTTCAAGACATAAGGTTGGCTTGAAAGAATTAGATCAAAGACATTTTCAGAGCCTTTGATACTCATTCAGCCCCCTGTTCAGTGACTGGGTTTGCACCGTGTCTCCCTCTAGTGGTGTGAATGCTCACTCACATTCCCACCTGCCCTTGTAAGTATGGGACCAGGCTATTTTCGCTCCCTGCAAATCTACCAAAGTAATGTGATATCATTCCAAAAGTAATTTGAAAATCTAAATTTAAGTTACTATGAGAATTTTAAAAAGCTAACATGAGCAGCTCTCCCACGTGCTATTTTAAGAACCTCACAGGGCTGGATAAATGTCTTAGTGGTTAAGGTGCTAGCTTGCAAAGCCAAAGGACCCAAGTTCAGTTCACCAGGACCCACACAAGCCGGAAGCACAAGGTGGCGCATGTGTCTGGAGTTCAATTGCAGTGGCTAGAGACCCAGACGTGCCCATTCACCATTCTCCCTCTCTCTCTTTCTCTCTCTCTCTCTCTCTCTCCCTCCCTCTTTCTATCTCCCTTGATTAAATAAAAAAAGAACCTCACAAATATTAACTTGATGAATTGCAATAATTCTATGAAGTAGGTACTATCATTATCTCTTGTTATTTTTACAGATGGGGAAAGTGAGTCACGAAGTTTGCACAGCTATTCCATATGGTCCTCAGAGCACTGCCATGCATTGGCAGCAACAAGAGAATACATTAAGCCCAGTTTTGTAATATAAAAGGTCAGGAAGGGACAGAGTGGCATAGAGCTCACTGTATTGGAAATCTGAGAAATTAGATCCAAATCCTCTCTGTCCCTCTGAAAGTGAGGTGCTCCGTGGATTATGAAAGAACTAAAAACATTGCTATGGTCCATCCAAGCCTTAACTGCCAATGTTTTATAATTTAAATCTGGTCCTACAAATGGATAATTCTATATTCAAGATATAGACATAGGCAAGGACTTTCTGAATAAGACTCCAGTCACTCAGGAAGTTATGCTAACAACTGCCAAATGGAATACTTTGGAATAGTAAAGAAAACAATCTATGAAGAGATACCCTGCAGGATGAGAGAGAAACCTTTGCTAGCTATACAGACAGAGGATTAATATCTAGAATATACAAAGAACTCAAAAAACTAAACACAAAGAAGTCAAACAACCAATCAGCATATAGGCTAATAAAATAAACATACAATTTTCAAAAGATGAAACACTAGTGATCAATAAGCGTATAAAAATGTTCAACCTTACTGGTTTCCACAGAAGATAAAATTAAAGCCACATTGAGATTCCATCTTACCCCAGTCATAATGTCATCATTAAGAAACAAATGGCAAATGCTGGCAAGCAAGTGAACAAAATGGAACCTTTACACACTGCTGGTGGGAAGATAACATATTCAGATGCTATCGAAGTCAGTAAAGAGAGTTCCCAAAAAAAATTTGTCTACCATACCACCCACCTCTACCACTCCTTGGACCAAAAGGACTCCAGGTCAACTTATCACATAGATACTTTCTCATCATTATTTACTGAGCCATTATTCAGAATTACTAAGTGATGGAACCAACCAAGGTGCCCAATGACAAAGGAATGGATAAAGGAAATGCTGTGTGTGTATATGTGTGTATGCACAGACATGTATTTGGGATTTTTTTCAACCATAAAGAAGAATAACATTATGTTGTGCAGGAAAATGAGTGTAACTGGAGATGCTCATATTAAGCACATGAAGTCTGTCTCAGAAAGACACATATCATGCGTTTTCTCTCATATGTAGTGCCTAGAGCACACATAAAATTATGGGTGTCTATATTACATGAAAGCAGAAGCAAAGCTATCTTGAGGAACAAAGGGAACTAGTAGGAGGGGTGTGAAAAAAGAGAAGGTAGTGAATATGTTCAATGTAAAATATATACTTGTATGAAAATGTCCCTGTGTAGCACTTTGCCATGTGCCGTGAATAGATAAATGAAAAGGAGAAGCAATAGATGCTTCCATGGATGACCGAGGTGAAACAATACTCACACACAGGACACTTACAACAACTCTGGTATAGACTTCTTCAGCAAGGTCAATGCTCTGGAACCTTTGTTCTACAGGAAATGTATAGTTGGTCAGCCAGTCCAGAAGTGGCAGGTCTACATTGCTTCCGGCAAAGGAATACTGAGGAGCGTGGATATGTGTATCCACCAGGCCAGGCATGAAGAACTCACTGGAAGTTAAAATGAGAGGAAAAGCATTTAGTTATATCTCTAGATTGTTCTTGCATCTATCTAAATCACATTTTCTCTTGAAAATGGTTCAACTGTTCATCCTACACAGGTTTACACTGATGTTATTTGGCAACTCTAAGCCCAGTTCTCTTATTAATAAGAGATCAGGAAATAAGAATAAAGCTCTACTGTGAGAAAGATGTCCAGTGGGGTCCCACCATGTGCACATCCTACAACTTTGTTCTCTCAAGGGGTAGACTCGGCACTTATAACTCCTTGTTGTAAGAAAGAGGGCAGAGAGAGGGCAGAAGGTCTTCAGAGGCTCAAAGAGAAGAATGTGCTGAGGAACACCTCAGAGGTAACTAAGGATGACTGAGGACAACAAACAGAGTGGCTGCCATTTCAGGCTCCACAGCTACCTTCATCTTCATGGACTTCATGAGGGCTGGGCTCCAAAACACAGCAGTGAGAACCAACGTGAGCTGGTCTGACACTCTAGATCTTAGTAGATAAGATAAGAAGTAAGCAGAGAAGACGGAGCTGTGAGGCTATGATCACCATTGATGTTTCTTTTCCTGTTTTTAAATTTTATTTTAGAGAGAGAGAAAAAGAGAGAGAATTGGTGTGCTAGGGTTTCATGCACTGAAATAGAACTCCAGACACTTGTGCCACCTAGTGGGCATGTTTGACCTTGCACTTGCCTCACCTTTGTATGTCAGCTTACATGGGATCTGAAGAGTCAAACATGGGTCCTTAGGCTTTGCAGGTAAGTGCCTTAACTGCTAAGCCATCTATCCAGCCTCCTTTTGCCTTTTTGAGATGTGTTCTTTGTATGCAGCCCAGGCTGGCCTTGAACTTGTGATCCTCCTGTTTCCACATGAGTGCTGGGATTACAGTAGTAAGCCACCATACCTAGTTCACTATTCATGCTTCTAATAAGTTGTGTTGATCCCTCTTCCATAATTGAGTATTCACATTTCTAGTCATTCTTATAGATGGATGGGTTTTGAAGAGCTTTCAGAAGCACTATCCACATAAGGAGGCGGGGCCAGGCTAATACTAGTAAACACATAAAGCTCTTTTAATCAGCTAGTTCATTCACCAAAGCCTATTAATTGTATAAACCTATCCAAACACATATTTAGGAAAAGATTTTATGTGTTCACATGACTACCACTGAAAGCAACTATATGAACATATAAGGAACCGAAACTCAAAACTTGACATCACAGATAAGATCAATCCCTTATGCTAGCAAATCAATTTCTATGCATACTGCCCAGTCATAAGACACAGTCAAAATATCAACCAGCCAGATAAGAATTACACACCTGTACAATAGTGGCACATAGCTTCTGTGGGTAATCAGCTATTCTCTGATTGGACATGTGGTTGAGAACTCATTCCTGCTACTGAAAATCAAGTCAGATTCCCGTATTCAGGAAAGTAATACACCAGACAGAAGCGCCCACTGCTCTCTGGAGAAAAAGGGTGGGTTTGTACACCAAAAATATCTCAAATAATTATATATACCCCCTTTAATCTAAGCTGTTCTCATTCTTGGTTGGAGAATCTGCTTTATTTTACAGATGACAGAGAAAATGGACAAGCGTAGAGATCTATCAGTAAGACAAGAAGATAACCAACTGCCCACCACGAGATTTGCCGCCTCTTCCACATCTACCAGGGCCCAGGAGAACTTGCAGTGGAAGCAGTGCCATGAACACTGCTCTTACTGATAACCTGACAACCAGCTCCAGGGTGATGGTGGCAGCCATGATGATGAGGCACAGCCTATCAGCACAGAAATTCAGAGGCTAAAAACAACTCCACACTAAATCAGACTGCCAACAGGCCTACCATGGCTCAGGGATTATTGCAGAAGAGGAAGCAAAAAATTGTAAGAGCCACAGAGGGTGGGAGGACCCATACGCTAGGATTGATTGAAGTCTTCATGAGCCCACGGTGAATCCTATAACCCCATCAAGGAGGGGCCCATCAAAATGTGAACAGGGAAGACAGAATAAAAGAGTATAATCTGTTTAAAAATAAATAAACAGAGATGTGCTCACAAAAACGCTCTGTTTTTTGTTTTTTTTTTCCAAAGATCCAGAAATGGTGATTATGGCAGTGGTGATAGAAACTGACATTGATTGAATTTGTATGCCTGCTAGGCACTCTACACAACATTGTACGTGTAGTGTGCCATTTGTGGAAGGTGGTTTATTGTATGAGTTTAACCTGGCAGGGAATTCAAAAACTTTATCTTGCCCTCAGAGATTTTATAATCTAGTGTACAGCATTAGGAGTGTGTATGTGTGCGTGCGTGTGCGTGCGTGTGTGTGTGTGTGTGTGTGTGCGCGCGCGCGCGTGTGTGTGTGTGTCTATGTGGTGTGTCTATGTGAGTGAGAGAGGAAGAAAGGGAGACATGACTAACAGATCTGGTCAAACACAGAGGGTCTTAGCTGTAGTTGCATTCCTAGAGGTCCACTCACACCAAATAATGCATAAAGAAGCTTATAAAGCAGACTGTACAAGAACATTTGCAGCAACTTTATCCATATTATTCATATCCTAGCCGCAAATCAGAACAATATAAATAATCACCACAGGAAAACATGGATAAATGAGCTGTGGTCCAGTGGAACACTATTCCACAGTCAAAACAATCGACCACTCTCACACAAAACAACATGGGCAACCTCAGCAGCATGCTGTTGAGTATAAGATTCCAAACACAGAAAAGAACAATTAGTTATTCTATTTGTGTGATGTTAAAGAACAGGCAAAAATAGTCCATGTGATAGCAATCTGGGCTTCCTAGGAGGGGCAGAAAATGACTGCAGGGGCTTGAGGGAACTGTGTAGGGTGTAGGACTTCATGGGAATGAAGGTTACATAGGTGTTTAAATTTATCAGATTTAATATATATTTGATATCTATGCATTGCAATATAATTTTTTGTGAAGTAGTGTCTCACTTTAGCCCAGGCTCACCTGGGAATTCACTAAGTAGTCTCAGGCTGGCTTCAAACTCACAGTGATCCTCCTACCTCTGCCTCCTGGGTGCTGTTATTAAGGGTGTGTGTCACCATGCCCGGCTTCAATATAATTTTTTTTTTTTTTTTTTTTTTTTTGAGAGAGAGAGAGAGAGAGAGAGAGAAAGAGGTAGAGACAGGGCGGGGAGAGAATGAGCTCGCCAGGGCCTTCAGCCACTGCGAACTCCAGAAGTGGGCGCCCCCTTGTGGTGCATTGCAACATTATGCTCTTACGTCGCTGTGCTTCTGGATATAAGTCATCTCTCCAGCCCTTCAATATAATTTTTAACAAAAAAAGTTCATGGTCAGCATGAGCTGAATTCAAAGCCAGCCCTAGACTACTCTATCTCAATAAAAACTAATATTTTGGTAAAGTTTATAACCTATGTTTGAATACTCAGTTGAGTGAATGATTATACATATGTTAGCCAAGATGACTGTTTTATGAGAATATTTGGGTTTTGGCAGATTATGGTACTCTGAATTTGGGGTTTAGAATGATGAATATGGTGGTGGTGGGCCTGAGTTGGGAGACTCCTGCAATTTCCCAGGAGTGAGGTTTCTGAATAAAGATCATGGTGAGGGGAACAGAAAAGTGAAGGAGAAATATGAGAGACAGAACTGGAAGGTTAGCTCTAAGGAGTAAAAGAAGAGAATGAGTCAAAGAAAGTGAGGGATATTTGGTTGTTTGGGTTTATTTTTATTTTTATTTATTTGAGAAAAAGAGAACGGCAGATGGAGAGAGAAAGAATGGGTCTACCAGGTTCTCTAGCCTAACAACAAACTCCAGATGCATGTGCCACTTTGTACATCTGGCTTACATGGGTCCTGGTGAATTGAACCTGGGTCCCTTGGCTTTGCCAGCAAATGCCTTATCCAGTAACCCATCTCTCAGCTGTTGTTTGTTTGTTTGTTTTTTAATGAAACTTTTCATTGGCAACCTCCATACACAATGTAGTCTCCTCATAATCCCTTTGAACCACCCTCTTTTGTCTTCCCTCTCACACCCCCTCCTCCACTGAACCTCTTCATCTTTCTAAATAGCTCCTCTTCTATTTTGATGTCATCACTTTTTTTTTTTTTTTTTTTTTTTTTTTGCTCTCATATTAAGCAGGTCTTGTGTAAGTAGCATCAGCCACCATGAGGTCATGAATGCTATGGTCACTTTGTGTCAGGATAACAGCATTCAAAAGCACTCCTCCCCGTTCTTTATCTCTTAACATTCTTTCCACCACCTCTTCTGCAATGGTTCCTGAGTCTTGGAGGGTGTGACGGAGACGTATCTCAGTGATAAACAGAGTGTGATGTTTGGCGCATGTAAGGCTAAACACACAAAATACAGAGATGCCTGGGTGCAGAGATAAAATTGCAGTGTAGTAGCATAATGGCATTCTTTTTTTTTAATTTTTTTGTTTATTTATTTATTTGAGAGTGACAGAGAGAAGGAGGCAGAGAGAGAGAGAGAGAGAATGGGCGCGCCAGAGCTTCCAGCCTCTGTAAACGAACTCCAGATGCGTGCGCCCCCTTGTGCATCTGGCTAACGTGGGTCCTGGGGAATTGAGCCTCGAACCGGGGTCCTTAGGCTTCACAGGCAAGTGCTTAACCGCTAAGCCATCTCTCCAGCCCGATAATGGCATTCTAAGCCTCATGCCAAGGTGTGATGGATGCGTTGATGGCATCATGATGAACACAGTTGCCTTCCAAAGTGTGGTGCATAAGTCTGTTTCGTGTTGCTGGAACAAAACACCTAAGAGTGGCTACTTTATTTTTTAAAAGCAGTTTGAGAATCTCACATTTCTCGAAGGTTATCTGCATGTTGCTAGCATATAGGGAGGGCCCAGCTGTGTGCTCTACAATATGACAGAGAAGCAAAAAGGGATCCAGCAGAGGGTAGACTCACTTTATTATCATCTGCTTTCATAAGAACTCACCCAGTTTGCAAAACCAACATCAATTCATTCCACTGCAGTCATGACCCAATCATCATCCACTAGGCCCCACTCCAACATCTGCCCACTAAGGACCAGGCAGCGGGCACAATAATGGCTCCCAGCAAAGGACATGATGTTGGAGACACTTACTGATGGCTCAGCTCTCTTATCTCGCATGGCTTGAAGCACCATTCCTTGGCCAGTCTTTCTTGCTGAGATGCTTCTTCTAGAAACACTATCTTTAGAAGGAAGAAAGAAAAGAATTGCACATTAATGAATCAGAGCCATTTGTTGTCACCAAAGATATGAATGTTTAAATCTTTGTGTATGTGAGAACGTGTATGATGTGTGCAAGTGCAGATGCACACATGCTTGTGTGTGTGTGCGTGTGTGTATGTGTGTGTGTGTAGATCAGAAGACAACCTCAAGGTCCTTGCCTTGCACCTTGTTTGAGGTAGGTTCTCTTGTTGTTTGCCACTGCATACACCAGGTTATCTGGCCCACCAGCTTCCAGAGACTCTCCTATTTCTGCCTCCCATAGGAGTGCTGGGATTATAGCAAAATGCTACCACATGCAGCTTTATGTGAGTTCTGGGAATCTAAACTCAGCTCCATATGATTGCACAGCAAGCACTTTAACCACTGAGCCATCTCCATAGCCCCACTCAATATATATAAATGCTTTTAAACACCTCTGAGTTAATTTTAAATACCAAAATGGGACTGAACTTAGCAGCAAAAAAGGACAAGGATTTGCCTTCATAGAAATAAATTGTGCATAGGGCTGGGGAGATAGTTTGCAGTTAAAACTCTTGCCTGTGAAGCCTGAGGACCCAGGTTTGATTCCAAGTACCCTCATGAGCCAGATGCACAAAGTGGTACATGTGTCTGTAGTTCATTTGCAGTGGCTAGAGGCTCTGGCATACCCATTCTCTTCCTCTCTCTCTCTCTCTTTCTCTCTCTCTCTCTGTCACTCTCTCTAACAAATAAAATATTTTAAATGCTTGAAATAAATTGTGTGTAATTTCCCTATTTCTACCAAAATATAGACATAAGTGAGTCTTCAAAAAATATCATTTGAAAGCATAAGACACTTAATGTGGTTAATGAGCATCTATTTTCCCCATCCCTAAAAATGATAAAAGTAAACATTGTTATATACAAAATACCATACCTTGGCCGAATAAGATTTTTGTTAAGCCATTATAGGAAAGCAGTCTGCAGTGCAGAAATGACATATGGGGAGCACTGATTAGCATGAACTACAACTTCACATCATGACTGCCTGACATTGAGTTTCCACACAGCTCTGCTGAGGTTGATGTGATAGACACTGACTGTAAAGATCAGCTATGCTTATCTGTTACTGCACACAAAAGACACGTGAGTAATGCAAGAAAGGGTTCCCCCACGAGGCTGTGAGTTTGAACACCAAATTTCTTTACTAAAATACAGTGTGGATGTTTTCTAGGTACACGTGGATTGCAAAGCAAGAAAGGACATAAGGGAAAGAAAGTTCTTTGCAGGAAATAGCCCATGTTTCTTCTGTTTATTTGTATTTATTTATTTATTTTTTGCTGAGGATTGTACATACAGCATGGCATGCTGGGTAAACACTCTACCACTGAGCTAAATCCCAGACACACCTTCCTGTTATAGTTTTATATGCAATGTTGTTTTTAAAAACTCATTTTACTGAAAATTGAATACTGAAAAAAGAATTCTGATAGATGAAATGGGTGTAATTAGGGAGAAGTAAGGCAACATACCTCAGGAATAAAAATTCATATAAGTTCTCACTCCCCCCAGCAGTGGATGAGGGGGCCTCTTTCCCCACACCGCTTCAGCATGTGCTGTCATTTCATTTTTTGGTGGTTGCCATTCTGACTGGAGTGAGATGGAATCTCATAGTCATTTTAATTGGCATTTCCCCGATGAGTAGAGATGTTGCACATCTCTTTAGGTGTTAATGGCCATTTGTATTTCTTCCTGTTAGAACTCTCTGTTCAATTCCCTGGCCAATTTTTTGAGTGGGGTGCTTGATTTCTTATTGTTAAGGTTTTTGAGTTCTTTGTGGATTCTAGATATTAAACCTTTGTCAGAGGTATAGCTGGCGAAGATTTTCTCCCATTCAGTAGGATGTCAATTGACTATGTTGAGTTTGCTAATCTGTACAATGGCTTGTTATCTTCTTGAGGTCCCATGAGTGTTGTCCTAATTCCCTGGGCTACTGGAGTCTTTCCCTACACTTACATCTTAAAGTGTTCTCCCTACTTTCTCTTTTAGTTGATTTAGTTTCAGGTCTTATATTGAGGTCCTTGACATATTTGGAGTTGGTTTCAGTGCATGGCAAGAGAAGGGGGTCCGAACTCAATCTTCTACGTGTGCCTATCCAGCTTCTTCAGCACCATTTGTTGAAGATGCTGCCTTTGCTCCTCAAAATGCTGAAAATAGAACCACCTTTACACCCAGCTTTACCTCTTTTCTACTACATGCCACAGAGACACATGCTCAACCATTTTTATTGCTGCTCTATTTACAATAGCCAGGAATTAGAATCAGTCCAGATATCCGTCCACAAATGGATGGTTAATGGATCTGTGATATATATACACAATGAAATTCTACTCACTGGTAAGGAAAAATTAAATAATTAAATAATAAATTTTGCAGGAAAATGGAGGGACTTGGAAAGAAAATCATTCTAGGTGAGGTCACACAGGGCTCATAAAAATAAACACTGTATGTCATCTCCTACATTCTGCTCCTAACCTGGACCAGTGTCAGTAATTGTAAGCCATTATAAACATCAACAATAGGGACATGGAACTGGAACAAAGCTAGGAAATAGGGAAATAGGAAAGAAACTGGAGGAAAGGCTACTCAACATCAAGTCATAGTCAGAAGAAAGTAGAAAGAAAGAAAGAAAGAAAGAAAGAAAGAAAGAAAGAAAGAAAGGAGGGAGGGAGGGAGGGAGGGAGGGAGGAAGGAAGGAAGGAAGGAAAAAAATAAAGGAAGGAAGGTAGAGAAAAGGCAAGCAAGCAAGCTGGGGATATGGCTTAGAGGTTAAGGTGCTTGCCTTCAAAGACTAAGGACTCAGGTTCAATTCCCTAGAACCCACATAAGCCTGATACACAAGGTGGTGCATGCGTCTGAAGTTCATTTGCAGTAACTGGAGGCCCTGGCATGTCCATTCTTTCTATCTCTCTGTCTGCCTTTCTCTGTCTCTCTAAAATAAATAAATAAAAAGAAAGAGAGAAAGAGAGGGAAGGAGGGAGGGAAGGAGGGAGGGAAGGAGGGAGGGAAGGAGGGAAAGCCCTCAGGGGCAGAGGAAGGGGGATGGGAGGAATGTACAAAACTAATGGCAACATGAATCAATTCCATGGAAACTTTCTTCCTAGATACTATTCTACAAGTCATTACCCACAATAAGAGCCCAATAAAAGGTGGAGAAAGCACAACCCTAAAACCATGAGCTCTTTCGTAATTCTCAGAACCAGAATTGGGTTCCCTCCACACAGTGAGCTGTTGGTCAGAGAGACACAGGTCCCCAAAATAATATAGTCAATTGGGTACCTGCAAGAGCTAAATTTCAAGCCCCTATTGCTGAAGACACCACAACCTGCAGCCACAGGTCATCAAATAACCATGCTGGAACTAAGAGGGAATCCAGTTCCCTCCTGGCTAGCTCTCATAGTGCTAGAAAGAGCTATGAGTGCAGCTGGAGAATAACAGTTGTCAACTGATTGACTAAACAGGAGATACTGCCACTTACAAAATCAGCCAGCTGAGCAGGAAGCATACACTTATGTAATAGTGGCACACAGCTGATGTAGGTAACTAACTACTCATGGACTTGACATGAGCCCAGCTCATTGGGGGAGAACTGATATATGGCTCTGGGAACCAAGCCAGATTCCCTAAAATAGGAAACCAATAGACTCCAAAGGAATCTCCACTGCTCTTTAAGAGTGGATATACACATCAATAAGTCTCTCTAATAATTAGGTTTATCTCCTTTAATTCAAGTAGCTCTCACCTTTGGTTGGAGAATCTGTTTTTATCTTACAGATAGTGAAGAACAGTAAGGAGAAACAGGATACATAAGAAGAGAGAGCTGACTGTCTACCATGAGATGTTACCTCCATCTTGTCTACCTGGGCCCAGAAGTCACTACAGAGGAAGCAGTGACATGAATATTGGTCTCTCTGCTAACCAGAAAACCAGTGCCAGGGAGATGGCAACAGGCACTGTGGTGACACAAACTTCATCAAAACAGATATCCAGAAGCTACAGAGAAAGCAACACTAAATCAGATCCCTGTCTTGCCCTCCAAGACTCAAGGAACATTGCAGAAGATGGGACCGATAGATTATAAGAGCTTCAAGGTGGATGGAAATAGCCTGAGACACTGTATTTCCTCCCTCCAGAGACTGACTGAGGCCTCTTGATCCCCACAATAAATATCAATAACCCCACCAATGACTCTTAGCAGAATCGACTGGAGTAAAGAGGGTCTAAGAGAACAACCTTTTTATTAAAAATAATAATAACAAAATTTTTAATCATGAAACTGAAAAGAAAATAAAGTGAATATTGACTACTTATCAAGATATACTTTTAAAAAATATTGATATTTGAGCCAGGCGTGGTGGCGCACGCCTTTAATCCCAGCACTCGGGGGGCAGAGGTAGGAGGATCGCCGTGAGTTCGAGGCCACCCTGAGACTACAGAGTGAATTCCAGGTTAGCCTGGGCTAGAGTGAGACCATACCTCGAAAAACAAAAACAAAACAAAAAAATATTGATATTTGGGCTAGAGAGATGGCTTAGCAGTTAAGGTTCTTGCCTGTGAAGCCTAAGGACCCAGGTTTGATTCCCCAGTGCTCACATAAGCCAAATATGCAAGGTGGCACATGACTCTGGAGTTCCTTTTCAGTGGCTGGAGCCTTGGTGCACCTATTCTCCCTCTCTCTCTCTCTCTTTCTTTCTCTCAAATAAAGAAACAAATAAAATATTTAGTTAGCCAGGCATGATAGCACACACCTTTAATTCCAGCACTTGGGAGGCAGAGGTAGAAGGATTGCCCTGAGTTTGAGGCCACTGTGAGACTACATAATGAATTCCAGATCAGTCCTGGCTATAGTGAGACCCTACCTCCAAAAAAAAAAAAAAGAAAGAAAGAAAGAAAGAGACCAAAAAAAAAAAAGAATCCCGGCACTCGGGGAGGCAGAGGTAGGAGGATCCCCATGAGTTCCAGGCCAGCCTGAGACTACATATTGAATTCCAGGTCAGCTTGAGCTAGAGTGAGACCCTACCTTGAAAAACAAAAAACAAAACAAAACAAAATTAGTTAATCTGCATCTGGGAAAACTCTCTCCCTAATGTAACTCACTCTTCCTTTCCTCTGGGTTTCACTTGCAGACTCTAACAGTCCTGGAGCAATGCGTACAGCTTGGAGACGGAAGGGCTCAAAGGTGCTGCCACCAATCCCTGTGCTTGGCACCTCTGCGCACTGTGGTCTTCACTGTCAACAGAACTGAACACTCTTGACAGGTGACCTAACTGCTTATCAACTTAACTTACTGACCCCCCAAAATAATTTTAGTATAATATACATTGTAATCAAACAATTCAGAAGTCACTCAAAGAATTGATCGATATGGCTATAACAAATTGCTCCCCTCCCCATCCTCTTTGTTAATGTGAGATTTTTCAACATTTATATCTGTGAAAATGGAAAGCAAGAAAATATTGCCCTATTTTATTCTATGAACAGGTAATAATCATTGACATTTTATCTAGTGGAAGGAAAAAAACAACTCTTTTATTCTACATGTAATAAATAAACTTTCAATGTTAACAATATACATTTTACAACTTCCTTATGTTCCTGGGAAATTTTTAAAAATATTTTTAAATTTATTTTTAATACTTATTTGAGAGAGAGGCAGATAGATAGATGATAGATAGATAGATAGATAAATACATGGATAGGTAGATAGATAGATAGATAGATAGATAGATAGATAGATAGATAGATAGAGAGAGAGAGAGAATGGGCACACACCAGGGCCTCCAGCCACTGCAAACTAACTCCAGAAGCATGTGTCACCTTGTGCATCTGGCTTACATGGGTCCTGGGGAATTGGACCTGGGTCCTTTGGCTTTGCAGGCAAACACCTTAACCACTAAGCAATCTCTCTAGCTCTGTTCCTGGAAAATTTTAAACACATAAATTTATGCAAACAAATTTGATTACAATGACTGCTCAACAAGACACTCAAACATAAAACATATTGTAGTAGCTAGAACCTCTGTAAAGAAAAATGGAACAGAATTGGTAATTCAGTAGGAAAAGGGGACTACATAGTGTTCCAGACCATTGAGAAGGACAAAGTTCACATTTTTTTATAAAAAAAAATTACACCAAATCACTGAATTCTGATTCTATCAAGAACACTTAAAATTAATGTCGTGGTTTAATTTTAAAATGTATATGTTTAAGATTTGCTAGAAATAATGAGCTCTACAAATACTGACATTCAACAAAAACCATACATAATAACTTTTGAAAGTTTAAGTCCTTCTAAACATTTACCCTCATATGTATGTGCTAGTGAACAATTGCAATCTCAAAGTCAGTCATTAAAGGAGGTTAAATACAACCAAGCAGGGCAATTGTTAAAACAGTGAAGACACATTTACTGATGGATTATTCCTTCCACAGAGTTAAGACATCTTTTTAAAAGCTAGATTACTAGATATTATACATGTATGGCCACAATTTTGATAAGCATGTGGTGTGGTTGTATGTGCATATAGACATGTCTGTTGAAGTTACGGCATGTGCAGGTATGAACAGTGGTTATTTCTGTATAGAAAATGTTGGGATGATTCCACTTTCATCTTTGCACCTGTTTATATTCAAAATGGTTCCAAAAACTCTCTTATTCTGACCAAAATAATGTTAATTCCGCTTGAAATGTATATTAAAATGTAAAGTAGAAAAATCGGACTTAAGTCTAACCTTCACAGAGGACGCTTATGTTTGGAGAGTGAAGACACTGTGGTAGGTAACAGATGAGACGAGAGCACAGTGACGACCCCCGCCCCGTTCAGGTGGAGAAGATGGTGGTGTGGTCAGAAAGCTTTCAAAGAAAGTGCAGAACCTACAATGACAGGAATTGGTACTTGATCCATAGCCAGGGCGAGGAAGGGGACATCGTACTGAATAGTGATAGGAGCAGAGGCATGGAAGCAAAAAGCAACATGATGTGCTACAGACAAGGCTAAACTGTCAAACTGTGTTTAAGCACTGACTCGGAGAGATTAAATTCACAAACCAAACACTTTAATAGATTTTTTATTGCTCTTATTTGAATATTTGCTTATCGAATACTGCCTGTATGTTGCTGTGTGAGCTGAGACTTAGAACACTAAGTTCTAAGATATATGGAATTTGCTAGGGAACTGGAATGGAAAAGCAAGGGGAAGTAGATGAGGGGACTGAAAGATGGTGTGTGGTAATCTCACTCAGTGATATTTAAGCACATATTTGCATAAAGGTGGGCACTGAGCCACTTGGATGTCTTGAGGGCATTCAGGTAGAGAGAACATCTAGTGCAAGGGACCCACAGGGGATGTGAGCTGCCTGTTCCAAGATACTGAGGATGAGTGGAGACATGGCATAGGGACTAGAAGGAAGAGTGGAAGGAAGCCAGACAAAGGGAGTCAGGAGCAGAGTTTCATAGCTCAGCCTTGAGATTTAGTTTTAGGAACTCTCTAGTGTTTTTGGAAAATCAACCGATGTGTTTCTCACAAGGTAATGGTTTTTTCATCCTAAGAATTCTTGGGCTCATGAAACCCTTTCCTCACTCATTCATTTACCACTGAACAAACTCCTGGCATGGCCTGCAGGCCTTCCTGTCTCCAGGCCACAGTAGCAGACTAAGTAAGCTGTCAAGCATATACAAAGTCATTAAAAACCAAGCTTCATAAAACCATAAGCATAGGTATTTCCAGCTGGCATGGCCCATCTCTTCCAGGTTTTCAAATTTTCTATATGAGGACATGGAGTCCCTTCTGTACAACTCAAGTGCCTTCTTTCTTGAAATCAGGACTGTTTATGATGAGCAATAATGAGAATGTCAGGATACTACAGCCAAAGGCAGATGAGTAATGACTGTCAGCTAATGAAACAAATCTCTGTGAGACAGAGGCTTCAAATACCAGATGGTAAACTTGGGCAACAGGCTTGTTGCCATGGAATGGAGTAAATCACTCTTTGAGCAATTGTGAAATATCTCAGCCATCCAAAAAATAATAACAGCAAGGCAACATATATCTGTACCCAATACATAAATGTAATATTTTTCAAAAAATATTTCTATTTATTTATTTGCAGAAAGAGTGAGAGAGATAGAGAGATGAAGAGGGAGAGAAAAAGAGTGAGGGGTGAGAGAGATAATGGGCATGCTAGAGCCTCTTGCACACTGCAAACAAACTCCAAATCCATGTACCACTTTATGCATCTGATTTTACATGGAGACTAGGGAATTGAACCCAGTTCAGCATGCTTTGCAAACAAGTGCCTTTAACCATTGAGCCCATCTCCTCAGCCTACAAAATGTACTCTTAAGTCACCGTAATAGGAGATAAAAATCAGATAAAAGATAAGGTCTCAGAGATTTCAGAGGCCCTTGAACAAAGATTAAAATTACTATAATACTTCAACTCATATCAAACTGATTAATGGAAAAAAATGAGATTGGTTTGAAAAAAAAACATCCACCTTTAAAGAATTAAGGCAGAAATATTACAATGGAACCAAAAGTATCATGAAGGAGTTAATTTTCTGGTCCAATAGTCTCATTTTTTGAAGAAGGAAGCAGACCAGGCTACGTACATTGTCCCAAGCATGGAGAAAGTAGGAGTGCTGGGCTACATCCACCTTCCCGGGGAATCTTCTAGGCCTTTGTAATTGCTTCTCTGATAGTCTAAGCCAGAGGTCAGCAAAGTTTCCTTGAAACCAATATTTTAAGCTTAGTGGGTGTAACCAACTTTTATATAATTTTGTTATAATATAAACATAGCCATAATGAAACAAGTTGATGTGGCTTTACTACAATAGGTTTATTTATAGAAACTGAAACTTATATTCTATATAATTTTTTAGTTGCTTCAAAAAACAGTCTTATCATTTTTAACTTTTTTTCAACCATTTAAAAACTATAGGTCATGCACCTTAGAATATTATGCAGTGGCTATATTTGCCAACCTCTGATATAAGCAAGTATAAAGATACATGTAAATGAAGCTTGTACAACTGAAAAATCATCCCAAATGAGGTATGGTGGTATATACCTGTGATCACAGTACTCTAGAAAGCTAAGGCAGGAGAATGATGAGTTCAAGGCAAACCTGGGTTATATCACAAAACCATGTCTCAACACACACACACACACACACACGCACACACACACGAATGCATGTACACACACAAACACACAACAAACAAAAATAAACCAAGTGAGACAGTCAATGCAGAAATTCATAACTCTTCACTGCAGAAGACATATACCATCTCCTCCTGAGCATCATGGAAGATGGAACAGAAAGAATGAAAGCCTGGCAGATGTTGAGGAGTACTTTGTAACTCTCGCATCTGGGCATGACAAAGCCATTGCTCTCATGAATTCACAGTAGATGTGGTTACCTACACAAGACCTGCACATGGTAGGACCAGGCAACATTCTGTTACAGATACAGTGAGAATTTTGGAGGCTACTTTCCTGCCTGATAAGCTAATGACAGCTAAAGGTTGCCAGGAAGAGGGAGTCAGTCATTTCTTCTGTGGAGTAGCCACAAGTAAGAAACAAAAAGAAAGAGTACAGTGAGGCTAAGGGGGAGGAAGGGAAGCGAATATGGAGTATTTATGATCAAAATGTAAACTATATGTCTGAATGCCAAAAACAAATAAAAATAATCCCAGTGGCTGTCGCTAGAATTTCTGGAAAGTTTCATACTTATTTATTATTAATTTTTAATTGATAATTATTTTGTTTGTTTGTTTGTTTTTGGTTTTTCGAGGTAGGGTCTCCCTCTAGCCGAGGCTGACCTGGAATTCACTATGTAGTCTCAGGGTGGCCTCAAATTCACGGAGATCCTCCTAACTCTGCCTCCCCAGTGCTGGGATTAAAGGTGTGCACCACCATACCTGGCATTGATAATTATTTTTAACAAGTTTCTTTTAACCTCAGGGCCCGATAAAATACCCTTGAAAAAGAGTGAAGTATGGTTCCTTACAAAGATCCTTTTTTTTTTTTTTTTTTTCAGTATTGGGAGCTGAACCTGAGGGTCTCATGCATGTTAGCAAAGCACTGAACCCATTGAGGTAAACTTCTGTCCCAACAAACACGTTTGACAGAGGAAAGATAACCTTAGGGAACTTTCATATGTCCTCCTATACATGCACAAATAAACTATAATATTAATACATGTTAGAAATGAAAGAATTAAAAAAGAGAAGTTGGCAACCATTGTTAAGTAATTCATGAATTATCGGTGAATGATAAAGCTGACAGCTGAAAGTTTGCTGATGACTAGGATATTTATATAATTATCACAGTATCTCCCCACCAAATTTATTTTACAAAGAAAATAAAACTTCTAAATAAAATAAAGCCAGCTAAGCAACTAACATGAGCATCACCAGTAGTGGGACAGATCATGGCGTGCCTTCTGACACAACGCACTGGGAAGAACAGGCCAACACTTCTATGACATTGCTGACAGGATGTGTACCCTCAATCTAATCATGAGAAAACTTCAGACAAACCTGAAGTCCGGAAGGGGCTATGGATTAGGTGGTATAATTATAGCTACATTGATTTCCTATTCTGCATCACTGTATGTGACTATGTAAGACCATGGCCTTCACTTTTAGAAAGTACACATTGGAGGATCTAGACTGGAACAGTATGTCTACAAGTACTCTCAGTGTGCGTCTGCTTATATCTAGAAAGAATGGGGAAAAGACGAAGTAAGTTCTGAAAAATATTAACCCTAGGGAACCTGAGTGGAGACTGAGAGTTATATGTAGTGTTCATGTAACTTATTTATAATTTTAGGGGAATGTAAGAATAAAATTTTTAAATTGCACAACTAAACAATATACTATTTATAAACATAAATCTATAAGATGAAAGTATATAGAAATGCAAGAGCATGGTAGGCTACTAATAGGAAGGGAAAGAAAAGAGATGGGAGGGCAAACAGAAGCTTCACAAAATCACAGAGGGCTCCTCCTATCTCTAGTCATCATCATTTATGCACATTAGAACAGTTCTTTTATTCAGTTGAGTTAATTAAAAGAAGGATCTCTTAAAAAAATAAATACCCAGATCAAAAGGCAAATGAACAAAAACAAATTCTTTGTTAATGCTATTGTCTTAAAAATGGAGAGATTGGAGGGTGTGGTGGCTCATGCCTTTAATCCCAGCACTCAGGAGGCAGAGATAGGAGGATCACCATGAGTTTAAGGCCACCCTGAGACTACATAGTGAATCCAGGTCAGCCTGAACTAGAGTGAGACCCTACCTCGAAAAACAAAAACAAACAATTTTAAATCAAAATTTAGGAGAGATGGCTTAGCAGTTAAGGCACGTGCTAACAAAGCCAAAAAACCCCAGGTTTGATTCCTCATTGCCCACGTAAAGCCAGATGCACAAAGTAGCACATGTATCCGGAGTTTGCTTGCAAGTGGCTTGAGACCCTGATGTGCTTATTCTCTCTGTCTGCCTCTGTCTCTCTCTCATAAATAAATAAAATAAAATAAACATCAAAGTTTGTTTCTTATGAAATACACACTTTGATTATCTATGAAGTACCCAAATGACCCTAAAGAAAAAACCACGAATGGGTAGAGGCAATGAGGAAACTCAACCCAGAGAAGTGCTAACACTTGGGCATCCCAGAGCCAGCCATCTAAAGTCCAGCCGTGGTCTATGCCTCGGTTTTGCAAGTAGCTGATGATGAATTAAACAAAATTAAATGTTCTTCACAGAATGTGAATTGCTTTGGTATACAAAAGTGATACTCCCTAACTTTTGTTTCCTAAGCATGGAATCCCTAGATGCTTCAGGCAATGAGAAAGAAGGAAAGTGCTTAGATGGATATAAAATTAGCATGCAGCACTGAGGGAAATTCACCATCAATCTCAGACCCAAAGTTTTGTGAAGCATTTGAATCCTGAAATCATGAAACAAGTGAATAATTTCAGCAGCTGCCTCCCAAAAGACATCCTCAGAGACTATATTCAGCAAGCAGGCAACTGAGAGTGATTTCAGGAAAGGCATTCACTGTCAAAAACTGAAAAGCGGTATCAACTGAGCACAGAGTTTATCTCAGCAGACTGCAACAGACACGATGATATTGGTAGGAAGCTTCTGGCATGAATAAAGAACTCACCACATTAAAAAAACAAACAAACATGAATTTGCCTTAAAGACCTGTTATGGGTTGAACTGCATGCCTTCCTCCCGACTGTGTATGTTGAAGTTCTAACCACCAGTAACTCAGAATGTGATCTTGTTTAAAGGGAGATCTTGCTTAATGGGAGGAGAGCTCTAACCCAACATGACAATTATCCTTTTGGACACAGAGACACCGGTAGAGGCATGATGATGTGAGAGATGTAGAGAAAGGCTGGACCTCTATAAGCCAAGGGAGCAGCTCAGAACACATTCTTTTCTTCCCATCCTCAGGAAGAACCAGTTTTGCTGCTGACACTTTGATCTGGGATTTCTGGCCTCTAGATGATAATAGATTTATTTACTTTTCACCTAATTTGTAGTGCCTTTGTCATAGCAGCCCTTGAAACTAACATAGACCCTATAGGAAAATTCTAAGACTGGTCTAGTATACCAGACCAACAGAGGGAACAGTGGTGAGACTCTCTTTTCTTTCCTGTAGGCATCTTACACATTGTTGGGGAAGTGAAAACACACGGGAATTAAAGCATAATCAAGGTTCTTTTGTCTTCTAGCTCTGTGAACATGGGCAAATCTCTTACTCTCCCTGATTTACTATTCATTAAAATAGGATAATGAGACATAGTAATGTAGGAATTAAATTGGAGAACAGTAAAACCAGTACTATAGAAGAAGCCACCGGCTGTGGTGATGTCCTTCTGCCTCTAAGAGACTCTGGATTGGTTGTTAGAATTAGCAGAAGCAAACTTTTTGAAAAAAAAATGTGGTTAAGTAATTGAAAATGCCCTGGAACTGACACTGGCAAAAAATATTTCCATTAAAGGAAGTCTCTAAGTATGTCAGAGATATTGAAGAGCAAATACACCATTGGAAGGAGATCCAGATTTCTAGAGTAGAATGGCAATTGTCTAAGGTGACCAAAACATACTCTTTCTGTAACCTAAGCCACACATCAAGAAAGCAGTAGGCGGCACTGTTCAAACTATTCTTGGAATATATGGGTTAGTTTTCAAACAAAATAAAATACTTTAATTCCTTGTTTAAATATTTAAAATTACACTACACTAAATGAACACTAGTTTAATTTTTCTTATACTTAAGTTGTATATGAAGTTTTAATTTTTTTTGGTTTTTTTGAGGTAAGGTCTCACTCTAGCTCAGGCTCACCTGGAATTAACTATGTAGTCTCAGAGTGGCCTCAAACTCACAGTGATCCTCCTACCTCTGCCTCCCAAGTGCTGGGATTAAAGGCATGCACCACCATGCCCAGCTAAGTTTTAAATATTTTAATAGACATTTTAAAGCTCATATAATAAGTAATATTTGACATTAATTATTGAGATCATTTTGTGTGATTTCAGCTTTCATGGTCATGATTCTTGGTCCTGAGTGGACAATGGGGAATGCCTTGTCATGCCCTTTCATACTTAGCTTGTGCTGCATAACTCAGTCAGTTTTGGGATTTTGGGAATCAGATTGTTTTAACAGGAAGGCAACCAGAATGGGTGAAGCATGAAATAAAACATGAAACTTTTGAACAAACCTGACAAGACCATGTTTTGGAGAAAAGAGAAAAGTCAAGATTATCATATTTACACCTACGGGAAAGGCCGTGGTGTAGAACTCTCATTCTGTAGAAGCTGAACTACCTTCAATACCAAAGCCCAGTAACAAAGCTTTCATTTTTATGAACAGAAGATGTTTCTAACAATTCAAACTAGATGAAAATTAAACTCCCTGACTCAAAGCATGGTCAACGCCTCATAGCTGGAAGTGTCTTGCAGAGACAAGTTAACCATCTTCCAGAGGTATGAAAGCAGGAGTCATTCCCTGCTCAGCGGGAGGGGGAAGCTCAGATTTGACATCCAATTAATTCAACATCCACCCACATATCAGATTCCAAACATCCAAACTATGGCCACAAATTCTTTGACATTCGTCATTTCAAAAAGCTAAGCCTCTTTCCCTCTCCCAACCTTGAGGAAGACCAAATTTAATGAGTTGCTTGGGATAAGGTGCCACCATGCTATGCGATTTGTCAGGCAGCTCATTAGAAACAGCTTCCACCTGGCTCTGGCACCCCTGGGTCCTGTCGTGGGAGAAATCACTCATCAGGGTATAAGGACACCTAAGCAGCCCTGAAAGCTCTGGTGGAGAGAAAGGAAGGACTCCTGCCAAGAGCAAGCACTAGTTCGCAATGGTGTGAACTCGAGTTTGTAACGTGGATACTTCAGGCCCAGTCACATCTCCAGATAAACAGGTCCACCTGCAATCCTAATATTTCATAATGATTCCTGAGCCAGAGACACCAACCTAAACTTCTCTAGAAGTCCACACAAGCTCAGAAGATAATACATGTTTATTGTTGTTTCTAATCCCCTAATTTGGGGGTATTGTGTTACGTAGCAATAGCTGATGAGAGCATTCCAGTTTGACCTGAACACTAAGGTCTAAGAAGCTGTTCACAAATATTTTAGCAGTTTCCTTTTAATAGATTCAGATTACAGTTTCCCAAGACTGGCTACTGATGAAGAACAAACGATTATCCAGTGGTGGTATGTGAAAAATGGAGAGCAAAGAAGGGCTCTATAATCAAATCCTCTCACCCTGTTTGGTTTTTACCTACATTTAAATCTACAAAAGATTAAAGCAGACCTTTAGATCGTATATAGGATCTAGACTCTTTTCAGCAAGAGAGATGTCTTCAATGGGGTGCATCATTCTATTGTGAAAGGTCGGTGGAACATGGGCTGAGCCTTCTTCTTCTTCTTCTTCTTCTTCTTCTTCTTCTTCTTCTTCTTCTTCTTCTTCTTCTTCTTCTTCTTCTTTTTCTCCTCCTCCTCCTCCTCCTCCTTCTTCTTCTTCTTCTTCTTGAGATAGGGTCTTGCTCTAGCCAGGCTGACTTGGAATTGACCATGTAGTCTCAGGCTGGCCTCAAACTCACGGCAATCCTCCTACCTCTGCATCCCTCCTGAGTACTGGGATTAAAGGCATGCAACACCATGCCTGGCTTCCTCTGTTTTTATTCATGTTAAATATGCCACTTCTTTATTATGGCACCATGTACTCAATGCAAGCCTTAGGCGTCTAGCCCATACAAAATTCAGATTCATATATTTGACATTGTCCTGATATTTTTCTTTTCCTTCTTCCAAGGCATCTGTGATGCTAATTTTGATCATCAAGTTGATTGAACTACAAAACGTCTATTGGATTAATGAAACACACCTCTGGGTGTCTGTAATGGCATTTCCAGATGCAGTTAGATCACAGGGGTTCTATTCACAATATGACAGCATTACTGAGAGGTGGAGAAAGGTAGGAAGGGAATCCTGGTGGGAGGAAGCAGTAACTGTAGGCATGTCTTGGGAATCACATCTTGTCCTGGCCCTTTCTTGGCTTCCTATCTACAAAAGTTATCGATCACCTCCATGATGTTCTGCCCAAGCACCATGAGCTGAATCCTCTGAAATAATGAGCCAAAATAAATCTGTCCTTCCTTAAATTTTCTCCGTTGGATATTATGGTCTCAGTGATGCAAAATAACCAATATAGCAGCTCAAAGTCAACATGTCTGAAGCACAGCCCATGATCTTTTTCAAGAAGTGAGCCCCTCTACAAGGTTTCCCATTATAGAAAATTAAACCACATCAATCTATGGCACCTTCCAGAGACTTTTGACACATCTCTGGTTACTCCATGCATAAAACTGGCTTCTTACTGCATTTAGGTTAAAGAAAAATGTTTAAATCATAGTTTACAGAGCCATAGATGGCTTGGCACTTATCTACCTCCCCAGCCTGAGCATGTCACAGCCTAATCTCATGTCTTCCTCTCTCTACCACCTGATCTCACTTAATTGTTGCCACACCTCAAACTTCATAAACACCCTGTTCCTCTATTGTAGTGCCATGACAAATAATCTTCCCTCTGGATGGAATGTATTTCCTTTCCTCTTGCCAGTTAATCCTGTCTCATTGTTGCTATCTCAGCTTAGCTATCCTTTCTTAAGAAGCCTGCGCTAATACCCCCTTCCCATCAGTGATCCTCACAGCCTGGGCACCTCCCCTTAAGGGACATAAGGTCCATGTGCACAATTTGGAACCAAGTTGCTAGACTTGTGGGAACTTGAGGGAGTCACTGAGATACTCCATACCTGTTTTCTCATCTGTAAACTGGAGTTAATACTTGTGAATGCTATGAGGATGAAATGAGACAATATTTGTGAAATTCTTATAACACTGCTGCCTACTGGTATGTGGCAGACATTATTCAAATCTGAGCTGTTGTTTGATCACTGCTACTATTTCTTCAGTGCACATCTATTATGATTTTATTCCTATCTGTCTTTCCTATTAGGTGGAACATTTTATAGGATTGGAAATGCCTGTTTCTACTCACTGTCACACTCCCAGTGCCTGGCACATTCTCCACACTTGAGAAAGACTAGTGAACATTCAGTGAGTGGATAGATGAACATGATATAAGGCCTAACTCTGGAGGGCTTTGAAATAACATACTAAGGCACTTAGAATTTTTTCTTTAGATATTTTCAAACGAGTCACATACAAAAATGAATGGGTCATGCCTCTAAAGCTGATCATTTGAATGAGTGGTCAGTGTGGAGAGGACCAGACAGAGAGAAGGGGGTGACTACATCATTGAATGAGAACACAAGGACGAAAGGGCAGTACTAGGAAGCCAAGTTATGTTGGCTTGGGGATGTGAGAAAACAGAGCTTGTAGACAGAGGTGACCAACAGCACATGTTTATACAAGGTGCAGCTTTTGAGTATATCCAGGTCAGGAGACAGATAGGAGTCAGCTATGCAGAGGTGATGTGAACTATCTATGAAAGGATAACATACCTGGGAAAAGGGCTGACTAGCAATGTCTGGGATTTGGGGATGATTTAGAATCTGAAAGGAGAGAGGCTCCAAGAAAAGAATTATATAAGTATGGTCAGACCAGAGAGTCACAGGTCCAAAACCTATCCAGCTTAAATTCAAGGAGGGGCACTATTAGAAAAGAAAATGGTTAAGACTTGTTCAGAATTGTTGTAAAATACCAACCCATAAATATAGAAATTATAATATATATGGAACAGAAGAAAAATAAAAGAAGAATGTAAATGACTCATTTCTATAAAGAACATTCAGTCATATCAGACCTCTCTAAAGTAACAATGGAAGTCAGAATACGGTTGACAAATCTTTTCAAATTGTTAAGAGAAAAATAATTGTCCCCTTAGACTTCTGCACCCAGCAAAGCTATTTGTCAAGGGCAAGAACAAAACAAAGACATTTTTAGATTTTAAAAACAAGAGACCCAAACATGAGGGCAAATGCCTATAATCTTAGCAGTCAGGACGCGGAGATAAGAGGACCACAAACCCAAAGCCACCCTGGCATACATAGTGAATACACACATACATATATATGTATATATATATATTTCTCATATATACACACACACACACACACACACACACACACACACACATATATATATATATATATATATGAGAAATTTCAATATTGACAAGCCTACATGAAAAAAATCCTCAAGATGGATTTCAGAATATCCCCAAAAGTTTAGAAATGACAGAGGAGATAGTTTAAAAACAAACACACACTAATAAACAGCAAAGATATGCTTGAAGAATCAAAACTGTGTAGCCAGAATTTTAATAAATGGAATTTATACTTCTTGCACTACAATGTTATTGAACTAAAAAAACAATAGATTAGGCACAGCTGAAGAAAGCATCTGTGAATTAATGATATAGAATAATAAAGCAGCTTTGTTCACATTTGTAGGGTTTCACAAGCCCCAAATTTCTCTTTCATCCTCTTGTCTAGTCACTTTCTTCCCAAACACAAGCCATGCATTGCCTCTGCTCTTTACTGATGTCTTTCTAAATGCTTGCCTGAGCTGGTAACTAAGCAGTCACCTCACTTCTGCAGTCCATTAGGTGTCGTACACAGGTAGCCATGAGATAGGGGCCTGTGACATTTTTCAGTTGCTTTTAGGTTCAGAATTAAAAATGAATACAATCAGAATGATTATGTTCATCAGTATACTTTATACAAACACAGTCCTTAAAATTACAAGTAAAGTGTAGATAATGCAAATTACATAAGCAATGCATCTAAATTATGTTATATACATATATTTTTAATTATTTATTCATGTATTTATTACTTAAGAGAGAGAAGGAGGGAGAGAGAGACAATGGGCACATCAGAGCAAAGAGCACCCAGTTGCTGAAAACAAACTCCAGACACTTGTGCCATCATGTACACCTGGCTTATGTGGGTCCTGAGGGATCAATCCTGGGTCCCTTGACTTTGGAGGCAAGCACCTTAACCACTAAGCAATCTCTACATCCCAATATACATCCATCCATCCATATATATATATCTTTTTTATACTTTTATTTTTATTTATTTATTTTCAAGAAAGAGGCAGAGAGAGAGAGAGAGAAAGAGAGAGCACGCTCCAGGGCTTCCAGCCACTGCAAACAAACTCCAGATGCATGTGCCCCCTTGTGTGTCTGGTTTACATGGGTTCCAGAGAATCAAACCAAGGTCCTTTGGCTTTACAGGCAATATACATATATTTTTTAAGAGAGAAGACCATGAGAGTGGAAAGATGGTTCAGCAGTTAAAGGCACTTGCTTGAATAGCCTAATGGCCCAGGTTTGGTTCCCCAGTACACATGAAAGCCAGGTGCACAAAGCAGTGCATGCATCTGGAGTTCGTTTGTACTGGAAGAGGTCCTGGCATGCCTATACATTCTCTCTCTCTCTATTTCTCTCTGTGTGTCTGCCTCTTTCTCTCTGTCTCTCCCTCAAATAAATATATAGATAAAATTTTGTTTGTTTTTATTTATTTATTTGAGAGTGACAGAGACAGAGAGAGAGAGAGAGAGACAGAGTGAGAGAGAGAGAGAGAATGGGTGAGCCAGGGCCTCCAGCCACTGCAAACGAACTCCAGATGCGTGCACCTCCTTGTGTATCTGGCTAACGTGGGTCCTGGAGAGTTGAACCGTGATCCTTTGGCTTTGCAGGCAAATGCCTTAACCACTAAGCAATCCATCCAGCTCATTTACTTACTTTTTTGCTCATTATTTAACTTATAAAATCTCTGTTTATACTTTACAGAACACCGAGTTATTAGATACTGAGATGATCTGTGTTGTTATAACCACTGAACTAAGCTTTATTTTCACTTACTCTTTCATGCACATTCTTAGCTTCTGTCTGAAGAATTTGCATCCCCCTAGTAGTAGTACTTGCCAACCAGCATTCTAACTCTAAAATTATTATGCACAAAAGTCCCAAATACAACTTCAGTTGGTTCCTTCCAAGATCTCTGGGACAGTTAGGAGCTCAGCGTGTTAGCATACACTGGTCAAACACATACGTCTAATACACCTTTTATTGTGTCACCAGACAATGACTTTTGATGTTGTATTCTTTACTTTTAAAGGGTAATAAGAAACTAGGGCTGGAGAGATGGCTCAGTGGCTAAAAGCACTTCCAGAAGACCTGAGGGGACCTTGAGACTTTCTGAGTTTGATTCCCAGAACCCACAATTATAGATGGGCATGGCCACATACATCTGCAAACCCAGTCCTGCGGAAAACAGAGACCAGAGAAGCCCTGGGGCTCATGGAAACAGCGAGCTCCAGAATCAGTGAGAGGCTCCTGAAAGAACCACACAGATGAGTAAGGGAGGAGGGACACCCAATGCTCTCCTCTGGCCTCCACACGTGTGTGCATGGAGCATACATTTGCACACGCATGTATACACCACACACACACAAAATCCCCACATACGATCCACACATACATGCAAAAGAGGGAAAGAGAAGCCGAATGTTTCATCCTGTTTGATTTGTTCTTCCTCTTTCTTTAACCCACTCGGTCACCGGGCATAGCTGGGCATAATAACGAAGAACAGCTCCTCCTGGAGTTCTGATGCAGGGGGTCTCCCTGTCTTCAGGCCTGAAGTACACCTCTGCATTTACCTATTTATTTACTCATTTAGTTATGTTTGTGGACTGAGAGGCAAGTTCAAAGCCTCACCCATACCGGGCAAGCATTTTCTACATTGAGCTACTATATATATCTAAGCCCTTGGAGAATACTTATGAAAATCACTATTCTTCCCTAACATGTATGCTCGTGTAAGTCCCGTTTATTTCAGTGTGAAAGATACCTAAAATAAGCATTTGATAAAAAAGAAAGAAAAAGACTCATGGTTTCAGAGGTGTCAGCCCATGGTCCCCTGGTCTCATTGCCCTTGGTACTGTGGCATCGTAGTACATCATGGTTGGGAATGTTGGGCAGAGGTCTCTTCTCTTCATGGTGACTTGCAAAGCAAAGTGTAGATTGCCAGTTGTGGTGGTTTGATTCAGGTGTCCCCCATATACTTAGGTGTTCTGAATGCTAGGTTCCCAGCTGATGAAGATTTGGGAATTAAAGTCTCCTGGAGGGGCTGGAGGGTTAAGTGCTTGCCTTTGAAGCCTAAGGACCCTGGTTCAAGGCTCAATTCCCCAGGACCCATGTAAGCCAGATGCACAAGGTGGAGCATGCATGTAGAGTTCCTTTGCAGTGGCTGGAGGCCCTGGCACACCCATTCCCTCTCTCTCTCTCTCTCTCTCTCTCTCTCTCTCTGCCTCTTTCTCTCTGTCTGTCACTCTCAAATAAATAAATAAAAATAAACAAAAAAATTAAGGTCTCCTGGAGGCAGTGTATTGTGGAGGGTGGGCTTATGGATATTATAACCAGTGTCCTAGCCAGTGTTTGGCACACTGTCCTGTAACTGTCGTCCACCTTGGGAGTCAGGTAATAGTACAAAAGTAAAATGTAGGTCTGGTTTGTTTCTGTTCAATCTCTGTTGTGCAGAACTCCAAAGACTTTGTGTCTACTGTTTGGGAAAAGTCTTTAAATAAGTCACACCAGAAAACTCTTTCCACAATTTGATTTATGGACATAATTACAAAATCAATGAGAACATGCAAAGAAATGATAGTGGCCGTGTAGGGTGCACACCCTCTGAACAGCCAGATTAAGGCTCCATTTCCAAAAGAGCAGAATTTATTTATTTACTTATTTTTAAATTGTATTTAAAAATTTTTAAATGTATTTATTTGAGGGTGGTGCAAATAGAGAAAACGAGAGAAAGAATGTGCATGCCAGAGCCTTTAGCTGCTGTAAACTAACTCCAGATGCATTTGCCATCTTGTACATCTGGCTTATGTGGGTTCTAGGCAATCAAAACTGGGTCCTTTGGCTTTTCCAAGCAAATACCTTAACCTCTAAACCATCTCTCTGGCCCAGAATTTATTTATTTATTTATTTTAACAAATGAGAACATTTTCTTTTAGAAAATCAGGTGAGGAATCTTTACCTATCTTCAGAGCTGAAGGACACATGTTTTAATCCACTATATTTTTTAACATACATGGTTAGAGTCCAGTAAATACTTGATACTGCCTCACTCTCATTTGTTTACTTTCCCTCCTGACTCTCAAGTTAGTGGATGGCCTGCTTACTGGACAAACAACTCCTGCAGCTAATAAGAGAAGCTCAAAACAAGTCCAGCTACTAGCCTTGCTAATTCCTTTCAGGTGTGAAGATGCTAGCCACACGCCACACACAACTTCTGGTTGATCCCCACTTCCAAAAGCCCAAGCCTACCTTGACCGCTTCCCAAAGCCTGGCTGTGCAGCTCACTACTAGCTTACTTACCTAGCATGTGAGAGGCCTGGGGTTTTATCTCTAGCGCTACAAAAGCAAAAGAAATAAATAAAATAAGACCCCCTATATGAACAGTGTCATTGGAAACTGAGTAAAATCCAGAAATTTAAAAGGGCCACATTCTTGCTTCAGAAACTTTACTGACAAGTTTCCAGAACGTCCTTGAAGTTTGCCTTAGCAAGACAAAAAGAAGAAAGAAAACAAAACACTTAAAGTTGGTGACTATCTAAGACTGTCATGAACCACAGATGTTTGAATACCAGTATGATATTTAATTTCTCCCACGGCAACACTGATAATTGTGATTTAGAAGCAGTGGGGATCGATTGCTAGCTCAATTATGTTGAATGAGGAACTCATACTATCAGTGACTATGTTTCCTCATCTGAAAAACGGGAATAAACTGTACTTAATTCACAGGGGTCCTATAGAAATTAAATGAGTTAATACATTTAAAAAGTTAATAAAGCACCTGTCACATGATAAGTATTTGTGCTGATCAGTTTTCTCTCACTGTGACAAAATAATTTATAAGAAGGAAAGATTAAATTTGGCTTACAGTTTCAGTACATGGATACTTGGCCCTGTTGCTTTGAGTCTCTCAAGGATATGGTTTTGAGTATTTTGAGAGAATGCCCACTCACACCTCCTAATGTACATCTTATATCCATCAAACTGCCCAGGGCTCAGGTGTATACATGAATGAATGTTCTGGGCTAGAGAGATGGCTTAGCGGTTAAGGCATTTGCCTGAAAGCCGAAGGATCCTCGTTCAACTCTCCAGCACCCACATAAGCCAGATGCACAAGGGGGGACCATGCATCTGGAGTTCATTTGCAGTGGCTGGAGGCCCTGACATGCCCATTTTTTTTCTCTCTCTCTCTCCCTCAAGTAAATAAATAAAATATATTTTTTTTGTTTGTTTATTTTGATTTATTTATTTGAGAGTGACAGACAGAGAGAGAAGGAGGCAGAGAGAGAGAGAGAGAGAATGGGCGCGCCAGGGCTTCCAGCCACTGTAAACGAACTCCAGATGCGTGCGCCCCCCCTTGTGCATCTGGCTAACGTGGGTCCTGGGGAGTTGAGCCTCGAACCGGGGTCCTTAGGCTTCACAGGCAAGCGCTTAACCGCTAAGCCATCTCTCCAGCCCATAAAATATATTTTAAAAAGAAAGAAAAACTAGAATTAAGAAAAAAAGTGAATGTTCTGGCAGGCGCAATGGATTTCCATGCTCATAAGAAAGTGAGGCGATGCACAGGGCTGAGGTTTTAAGGGACAAATTGTCATAATGGACTGAGCTGTGAAAACTTGAAGAAAGGAAAATAATCAAGGTGTTTTTGCAGGAGGGATGAGTAAGGCGTAAATGAGAAGTATGAGTAAGGAAACCCAGGTGTGGACCAAAATATGGGAAGTTGAAAGACCTGGAGAAATATAAATGGATGCAGGAGTGTTTGGAACGCCACACTCCTACACCTTTCCTTCCGGCCTCCCGTCCTCTCCTGTCTTCTCTCCTTCTCTGCCTAAACACGTGGCACTTCTGAGATGCCCAGTCTTGTTTAGATTTCAGAAAGCACTTTTCCTTACTGTAATTTCAATTGCCATGAATCCAGACCAAATCCTGTGTTCTTCTTCCCATTATTGTTTGGACGGATGTGGGGGTAGGATAAACCAATTATATAAACCTCCATTTACACATCTAACAGCTGTAGTTTCCTTCTGAATGTGAGTCCTTGATAACCTGTTTTGCTCAGCTAGATTAAGTCTTCCCTGTACCGTCATTCATTCAGGAAGGAGGTGAAGAGGGGCTGGTGAGGCTTTTTACAGCACTCCTAGGGAAAAGAAACTTACAAATGCTTTCCTGGGGCCAAAAATTCTTTTGTGTTGCTGTTCAGTGCTGAGCATTGGACCCAGGGCTTTGAGCATGCTAGGCCAGCATTCTACCACTAAGCTGCAGCCCCAGTCCTGCAGGGTTTTCTTGTTTATTTATTTATTTGTTTATTTGTTTATTTGAAAGTGACAGAGAGAGAAAGAGGCAGATAGAGATAGAGAGAGAATGGTCGCGCCAGGGCCTCCAGCCACTGCAAACGAACTCCAGACGCGTGCACCCCTTTGTACATCTGGCTAATGTGGGTCCTGGGGAATCGAGCCTCAAACCGGGGTCCTTAGGCTTCACAGACAAGCGCTTAACCGCTACGCCATCTCTCCAGCCCAGTCCTGCAGTTTTTAATAGCAGAAAAATCTGCCTCTATTATCTTATCTATTCTTATTTCAAAACAATCTCAGATTTATAGAAGAAATATGCCTCACCTGTTTAGTATGATGAAGCTTCATAGCTGGAGGTCTGTGCTTTACAACAACAACAACAAAAAAAAAAAAAACCTGACCATAAGAATTCTAACAGCACTGAAATGCTAAGTCCCATTTCTGCAATGATGTGCTAAGAAGGATTTTTAGGAGAGCTACAACTAATTCTAAACCCCAGCACGTGTCTGCTCAGCAATTCTGTGGCACCCATTCTATATTTGTAAGCAGAGTTTTGGCATGGTTTCTGAACTGGGCTTGGAGAGAAGCTTACCCTATATAACATGGGATGCTGGCAAACATTGTGTGAGCACAAGGCGACAACCGAGAAAGTCTCGGAGTCGTCGGTCTGCATATGTGCACCGAGGTGGCTTGGCCTGAGAACCACAGGACCTTAGCAGAGTGTTTGGAGACTAGAGGACAGGGCGAGTACTATGACCCCAGAGTGCTGTGAGCGCAAACACTGGTGTGACAGTCGTCTGATAAGGTAAGCGCTGGGAAATAAAACCTATGTAACTTACTTGTGTTTTACAACCGTTAGAAATACTTCATTCTTCTTCTCACATGGCATACGGAAGCATAGCACATGGAGTGCTTCAAGGGTTATCTATCATTATTCCTGCATTTCCTTACCTTCCACCAGTTGCAAAAACTCAACCCATTCTGATTCTCTCTCTGCAACAAAACGAGCTCCCAAAGGTCAACAATTACCTGGGTTGCTAAATTCACTGGACATTTGCAATGTCACTGCTGCTGCTTTTCAGAGACATGGGACAGCCACCCTCCTCCCTCCATCTTGAAGTAGCCTCCCCTGACCTTCCTTCCTACAGTGTTCCTGTCACCTTCGGATTGTCTTCACATTCTGCTCCTTCTTTTCTACTGTGCCCCCATCTGCAGGGGTTAACTTGGTTCATTTTCTCTTCTCACTCTTAATTCTGTCTGTGTTTTATTCCTCTGGCTAAGATAGCTCCTTTGACCTTACTTACAAGCCAATATATGTCCTGGATGTCACAAAGTCACCTCAACTCAGTATAAACAACTCCAGCCTCCTGAGCTGCCCTTCCTAGCCGGCCCTCTTGTTTTCCCTAGCTCTGTCCACTTAGAAAAGCCATTTGTCACCAAATCACATTGATCTCGTCCCCTTGTTTCATAGGTTTCCCACTCCTCTCCACCTGTCTCACCACTTTCCTGTGTCGTTCATGTCCCCTGCTAACACCGTCTAACAAATCTGCTATGGCAGTACCTTGAACCCTGCGTCAGGCTAACTACCATGCTACAATGATTTTACCATATTTTTAAAAGGGGAAAATTGGATCTGTCAACTTCATAGTCTTTGTTGTCTTTCCATTGTGCAATGGGGTGTTTGGAGTCCAGGAAAGTCTTTGAACCCCAAACTCTAGGTTTGTTTTTAATTTTAATCAAAGAATTGAATAAAAGGACTGAGAAGGATAATTACTAAATTATATTGATTGAGGGAAGTAGGGCACCCATGTGTCTAGAGATCCCATGTGGAGGGCCTGGGAAAACCATGAGAAGAAAGTTCAAGGAGCTTTTGTCATGTAGGAAGCTGGAAGTGATAAACGAGCCCCCAAATGGAGAGCAAGAGATGGGGGGCAGGTGAGGGAAAAACTTACCCATAGTTGGAAGTTTCCAAGTGGTCAGAGAGCCTGCACACCCCTTGTAAAGGTATTTATAATCTTAATGTGGTGGGCTGTCTTCCAGCTAGTTGGTTAGGGCTAGGGGCTGTCTCAGGTAGAGGCTAGCCCTGACACCAAGTTCCAGGGGCTGAACTTGACTCCTCATAATGTTTAAATCCTGTGAAAGACCTCCCTCCCAGGAGGGGACCTGGTTGTGGAAAAACAGGTCTAGAGAACTAGGCAAAAGATAAGAAGTCAGATTGTCTTTCATTTCTAGCCAAGTGCAAACTTTTTGACCTTTTATTTTACTTTTAGAGGTCCAGTCTAACTGATCTCCTCAGTTCTTCTTAGGCAAAGGAGGGAAAGCACTACAAGAACGCTCAGTGTGGCTTTGCTCATCTCAGGTTGCCACCGCCTTCTGTGTCTTCCTTCTCTACTCCACAGTCCCTGGTTCCTGTTCCCTTTGGGTCTTTGCGGCAGCTTTTCCCATCTCTCTCTGCCTAGTTAATATCTATGCGACCTTCAAAGCTTAAACATCCCTTGCTCAAGGATATAGTCTTGAAGCCTAATCTCAAATTCAGCCAAATCCTCTGAATTTAAACCTCCACAGAATTTAGCACACTTTTCTTTGTCAGAAATTATTTATTTACTCACATTGTATTTAATTATTCATCCCAGGTACAAAATGAAAGTAGAAATTCTATCTTTCGCTCACCATTTATGCTAATATCCTAACGTCTTTGCTTTTCATGGGCTATTACCAGTCCTTAGAACTCCAAGCATTATAGCTCCACATGGTCAGTAAGTCTAGGTTCTGCTAGAACAGAGATACAAACAAGTCTACTGAGTTAAGGACCCAAAATGGCTTTTGTATTTTGTACTTAAAACAAACAAACAAAAAAGATGAAGTGTCTTTTACAACCACTATGCACACAGAGGAGGAAAATCACCTCGGGGCTAAAATCTATAGAGCAAAAGAAATTTCCTCATTGTGTGGAAGGCACTAGCCATTTTACTTCCTGGGGGCAAGCACATTGGTTACAACCAGATGAAACTGTTGGCTAATCACTTATTGTCTACTCTGCACATAGGCTTACAGTCCAATCCATTCTTTAATTCAAAAGCATTTATTAGATGCCAGTTTTATGCAAAAGCACTATATAAAATACCGTGAGGAACAGGAGATGGATAATAAGAGTTCTTGTTTGTAGAGGGTGTGCCATGTTCCAAGATGGTAAATTGTAAGTGGCAATTTGCAAGCAACATTCCAAGTAAATTACCATTTTTATGAAGAAGCAAACCCTTAATCATTATACAAAACCTAAGAAGTAAGCAGGCTTTTATAATTTATATTATTCCAGGTCTTTTACATAACCCAAGTTAAAAGTGTTGGAGAACTTTATGGGGTCTCAGTGTTCTAATTAAAAATCTACTCTTCCAGGGTCTTAATTATTCACCAGGACATGAAACGGGTTAGCGCTCCCAGTGGCCAAGTTCATTGTTATCAAATATCTAGACTGAAAAAAACCAAGAGTTCTTATTCAAGCAATTAGTTATTTGAAAGATATTTTCAATCACTGTGCATTTAGCTGGCACGTAAAGTGAATTTTCCAACCTGGTTAATCTATACATTGCTGTAAGTGCGTACCACACAAAGGACATGAACTCGGGGACATATCTGTAAGGTTAGGCTGTGGGGAAGATTTGTGAGCTCAAATCACAGCCATAAAGAGGTGCCAAGCAGAAAACAGGGCATGGAGAGGCCGAGAAGCTCCTGCCTGTGAACAGAAGGGCAGGAGTGGTGTCAGCGAGGACCTCACTGGGGACATGATACTTAAATGGATGGGTTTGGGTTTTGTTCGTTTTGTTTTCTTTGAAATAGCATCTCATGTATCCTGGCTGGCCTCACACACTCACTCTGTAGTTGAGACTGAAGCTGGCCTTGAAGTCTTGATCCTCCTGCCTCCGCTTCCTGAGTACCTGGATTTTAGACATGCACCACTAGGCCCTGCTTAGACGGAGTTCTGAAAGGCGTGTTCAAGCAGATGGCAGGTAAAGAAGGACACAGGAAGTTTGGGGAAACAGCAAGGCCAGATGTACACTGATCCCATGGTGAGGCAATAAGAAGCCATGAAATAATACTTTTTTTTTTAAACAAATTGGTTTTCAAACTTTGTGGATAAGTTGCTTATAAGCATTCCTGCTAACAGCAGCCAAAGGACAGAAACAAGCCAAATAGCTATCACCCAATGAATGGATAAACAAAAAAGTAATATCCAAACAATCAGAATTCATTACTTTTTATGACTCATGATGTATGCCATGACTTTGAAAATATGCTAAGTGATTAAAGCCCATCTCAAGAGGTCATGTATTATAGCTGTTCATTGTTTTGAAAACTCCAGCATACAAAAACCTATACCATTGGGATGTGGGCAGGGCAGGAGTGGAGTGGCAGATTGATGGATCCTGAGCTCGCTTAGGGGTGGTACACATTCTGGAACTAGACAATGGTGATGCTGACGATAACTGTACAACACTCTAAAGACAATGCATGACACTGAACCATGTGCTTCAAATGGTGATTCTTATGTAAGATGTATATTAAAATAAGAAAAGAGAAACAATGATTTTTTTTGAGGTAGGGTCTCACCCTACCCAGGTTAACCTGGAATTCTCTATGTAGTTTCAGACTGGCCTTGAACTCACAGTAATTCTCCTACCTCTGCCTCCCTAGCGCTGGGATTAAAGTCATGAGTCACCAAGTCAGGCACATTATGAAATTTGCAGGAAAATGGGTGAAATTAGAAAATGTGCTAAGTGTGGTAACACTGGCACAGAAAGATAAAAAATAGCATTGCACTCTCTCATATGCTGATTTTAACTTTTGATATTTGTATGTATGTAAATAAGAGGAGGTGAGAGTGGGTAAAGGCTATGCAACTAGACAAGAAACCATGGGCAGGAAAGATGGCTTAGTGGTCAAGGCATTTGCCTGCGAAGCCAAAGGATCCCAGTTCAATTCTCCAAGACCCACGTAAGCCAGATGCACAAGGTGGCGCATGCATATGGAGTTCGTTTGCAATGGCTGGAGGCCCTACTGTGCCCTTTCTCTCCTTCTCTCTCTTCTCTCTCTCTCTCTCTCTCTCTCTCTCTCTCTGCTGCTTTCTCTCTCTCTCTCAAATATATATATATATATATAACCAGGAGAGGGGATTGACAGGTGTTGAGAATGAGGGGTAGGGTAAAGAATATATGGCAAGAGAGCAGAAGAGAGGCCTCATTGTGGGGGAAGGCACAAGGGAAGTAACAAGGGTGGGGAAGCTAGGGGGAAGGGAACCTACAGAAAGAAATTTTGATTGAAAAATTCCTAAGACTTAATTCTTAGTATTCCTAAGACTTAATTCTTAGTATGCTAAGGGACTGGGAAAATTGCACAGTGATTAAGAGTATTTGCAACTTAAACATAGGGCCTTGAGACTGCTTGAGTTTGAATATCCGGAACTCACTTAAAAAGGTAGACATGGTTGAGCAATATGAAATCCCAGTCCATCAGGGGAGGAGGGAGATGGATACCAGAAAAGCATGAAGCTGAGTGAAAGAGAAGGGTCCCTGACGTTCTCCTCTGGCCTCTGACAGCACACAGATGTGCATGCACCATGCATAACACACCACACTACACATACTCCACACACACACACACACACACACACACACAAAGAGAACATATAAATGAGTATAATTTTAAATTAAAAAATAGAATACAAATTTTAAAATAAAGCACATGGATTCAAAACAAAAATAAGAGAACAAAAAGTCTAACAATACAAAAAGTTAAAATTATTCTCCACATGACTAATTCTCCACTCTTACTCTTCAGAAGGTAGCACTTCAGTTTTGTTTTAATATTGCCCCCCAGAAATGTAGCATATGTATAAATATGAGGGTGTGGGTGGTGTGAGTACACAGTAACATGATACTCTACTTACATGTATGCTGTTGGGGAATATAGGGACTTTAAAATTTCTATCTCTCTATATATAAACTTCAGAGAAATCAGTTTAGATTGAAATTAAGTTATAATTGTTTTCATTATGAAAGATTCTTTTTAAAGCTATCAGTCAATAACTCAATAAACTGAGTTTGACACACCTGGGCTTTTAGTGTGGAGTTTGCAGAGGAAAATTCATTCTGTCAAAATAACTTTTTTTCAAAAACCAATAAGAGGCAAAGCAGAGAAGGAGCACTGTGACCATAGCAACAGGTTTTCAGTGTTACCACAAAGAGATGGGAAGAAGCCAAAGGAGGGCTGGGGAAATGGCTCCATTGTGAAAGGTGCTTGCTTGTAAGAGGATAAAGGAAGTACTAATGGGGAAAAGGTTTCAGGCATTATTGTATGAATCACTATTTCCTGGGAAGAAACAGCATTTTACACACCAGCAGAGACCTCAATTTCACCAATCAAAAGAAGGTTTTGAAAAACATATTAGTCAGAAGTTCAACTAAGCATAACTTACCCTTTTTCATCAATACATGTGATTGATTCAACTAAGAAATGCTTTCCCTAAAGAAACGGGTAACACTCTTTGGAAGGTAGGAAATAAGGCCAAAGGTGTGCAAGGAGGAAGCTCTTCTGAGGGGTGCTCACAATGATTGCTCAATCTTATAAAATGTCTCAGAAGACATGACTCTATCTTTAGTGTTAGAAATTAAAGGCCAGCAGGGCGTGGTGGCGCACACCTTTAATCCCAGCACTCAGAAGGCCGAGGAGGAGGATCACCGTGAGTTCAAGGCCACCCTGAGACTACATAGTGAGTCCCAGGTCAGCCTGGGCTAGAGTGAGACCCTACCTTGAAAAATCTAAAAAAAGAAAGAAAGAAATTAAATCCTAACTATCAAAACCAAGAGAATAATCATCCAAATTTTCATTATTGGATATTTCTCAAAAAATTAAGATCAACACTCCAAGTCTATATATCCTTCTCTGAAAGAAGCAAAACAGTTCCACCCCAGAAGGTGGGCATGGGAAGTACTGTGATCACAGCTGCCAACACGGAACACAAGCCAGCATGCCACACACAAGGACATGTTCAGTGTTATCATAGTTGATAATATGACCAACATCATTAGCAATGTGCTTTGTACATGCAAGTTAGTCATCTCTGTGTCAACAGTAAGACGCCACCTTCCATGTCTGAAGATGATTTGCACATAAATTTATTATTTTGTAATCCTGTTATGGTACTTAATGCTTAATATGAGAGGTGTGCTACTAATATTTTAATTGATCAAACTTTAAAAATCACATCTCAAATATAAAAGTTATCATTGTAATAGATGATCACTTGAAGGTATACCTTATACTTTGATTTTTAGTCTCTTAAATGCACCAGTAAATAATGAAACATTACTCTTCTTCCTAGAATGGAGGAGCAAAATATTGAGACACATGTGAGCACCGAGGTCTGTATGAGGTCTGAGCAGAGGGTGTGGAGAGCCCACTGGGCTGCCTTCCAGGAAGGCTTGTTCCAAGCTCGGATTATACAAGGCAGAGGAGCAGTAGTGGTAAGCATGGGCCTGGTGATAAGCAGCTGCCCTCCTTTAAAACCCAGGTATCTGAAGGAGCCTTGCTCAAGGCTGAAGAGAGGCTGCACATCAGTCCCGGCTTCCCCCCATTCACAGCTATGGCCCTAGAGCAAGAACAGCATCTTGAGCACACTTCAATCGCTGCCTGAGAATAAATGCATAAATACTTGAATCAAAATTCTCCAGGAATCTGTACAGGGTGATAAAAAATAAAGGTCCCAAAATGGGTGGCATTGTACTTTTCAATGATTGTAGTAAGACTTAAACCTCATCTCCTAAATGCTGAGAATGTTTTTAAAGTCACAGTGTTAGCACTGAATCAGGCAGATGAATGTGTTTCTACTTTAGCAATTACTGAAAGCACTTAAATAACAGGTAGAAGGGATGATGTACAGATGCAATAGTTATATTTGAGGTTCAAGATTACTCTAGAAGTTTTTAGTCATTTGCCATGTCATTTACTCTTCTTACTCTTTCAAGATTTGATGAAAGTTATTTATCCCCTACATGGAAAAAATATACATGGGGAGAATGGAACAATGATGGGGTTAGGGATTGAATAGGAATGGGAGAATGGAGAACTGCAGATTATGAGATTTATTTTTAAGAATTAGAAGAATCTGAGATCCCCTTTTGAATCTATCTAAAGTCATCTATTTTCAAAAAACAACTCCAATCAATTCTTTTTAAAGCACATGTATATAGTTTCTCAACCATAAATTCAGATTTATGCATCTTCCTTCGTACCTTAGTCACTCTTCACATTGCTATGACAAAAAGTAACTTAAGTAAGGGCTGACTTTGATTCACAATTTGAGGGTACAGCCCATTATGATGGTGAATATATGGTGGATGGAGCATGAGGTACCTGGTCACATCCTATTTGCAGTCAGGAAGCAGAGAGAAATGAATGCTGTTTCTCAACTTGCTTCCCCCTTTTCTTTTTTCCTTTTTATTCAGTCCGTGGGATGGTGAGGTAGTTTGAATAAGTTATTAAGTTTTATAACTTGGGTCTCCAGCTGCCTGGCTGGAGGAGGTGTCACTGGGGGAGGATCCTGGGGCCAGACCAAAAAGATTTGCTTGGTGGAGAGATCTGAATTCCAGCCCAAAGGTATGCAGAGGGGTTTGAGCTCTGCCTGGGTTCATGTTTGCAGCTTTTTTGGTGTTTACTGGCTGCTTGTGGTCTCCCTCTCTGCTTGGATATCCATTCCATGGAACTTCCCCTGGGTCTGTAAGCTGAAAAAAGTCCCCTTCCTCCCATACTCTGTCCATGGTGTGGATGTTCATACCAACAACATGGAACTGTCTACTACAGATGGTAACACCCACATTCAGAGTAGGCCTTCTCCCCTTAGTTAAACCTCCCTGGAAATGACCTCAAAGACATGCCCAGAAGTATGTCTCTTAAGTAATTCTAGGTGACCATAAAGAATAACTGTCACAATTAGATTACACTAAGGTCACATTTTTGCATAGTTTGGGGAGCTTTTGGTTGTAAGAAGACCGTTGATTTGGGTACACATACAGACTTTGCCTAAGTTTGAAATGTTCTGGGGTCTGAAGTATGAGAATAGCTTTATTGACAAGAGTTGAAACGATACCACAGGAAAATACTAAGAAAGAGGTGGCACATTTTCAATGGGGCTGGCATCAGCAGGTGACTAACAGGACAGAGAAGATCTTAGATATCACTGCAAAATAAAGAATGGGTGTTTTTTTTGTCTGAAATACAAAGTACAGAGACCAAGGAGATAGGACTGGAAGAGAAAGTTAGTGCTTCAGTGGCTGAAGTTATGCCAGGGTCTTTCAATCAGATACCGAGAAATAATAAGTGGAGAAAAGGAAACAGATCTGGACTCGGATCCCAGCTTCATTCTCCCTCAGCTGCACCCCATGGGGAACGCCACAGCATTTCTCTAAGCCTTGAATTCCCATCCCTCATAGCCAATGATTTTGAAGTGTAACTTTTTTGAAGGAAAAGGGTAAGGCTTTACTATGAGTTTTAATGGAAAAATCTGTCTTACACTATAGTTGGAATGTGTTACTTGTGACTAAAGCATTCACCACAGAATCTAGTTCTCTTAAGCATGTAACACACAGTAAACAACAAATAACTGTAGACTACATGATTAAAAATACAACCCAGTGATAGGTAGCAGAACTGAAGAAAATAACCTTCAATTCCTATGTCTTGTCAGGAGACAAAAGTCCTCTTAAAAGTAACATCATTTTCAAAGCAGAATGGATTTAAGCAATAGAACAGTTTCTGAAAAATCTATATTTTGTTAATAAAATTTGCTTGAGACCTGATTAGATTGCACTCCATACTGTACTTACCAAGGAACACACATATTTTAGAAATATTCTTAGCAAAGATTAAGTCAAATTGCACTTGACTTACTGCAACTTTTCAGAGTATTCATTCATTTAGTAACCATTTTATGAACACCTATAATATTTATAAGATCCTGTGCTTGCTAGGAAGTATTAGTTATTTTCTACTTTTTTCATATATGAAGAGAATAGGAACTTAGAATTCATTTGAATGAAAATCCATGCCAATCAAGTATATGTTCAGCAAATGTATATACTCTATAAGAAAAGCAAGCAATCACAGAGACACCAGAAAGAGGGAAAGTGCCCTGAAATAGGGAAGTGGAAAAAAGATCTGGGATGAGATTTGAGTTGATCCTTACAGAACGGCTCAAATACAAGCAAAAGGGAAGACAGGTTGCTTAGAGTTGTCAAAGCTTCTGTCTCAGCCCATTTTCTGCTTCTCATCCTGTGGCACTGAACAGGGTAAGGCCATAAAAATGAGATTCATCTTGGGACTTGGCTCAGCACATATAATGCTGGCCACACAAGCATGAAGACCTGAGTGTAGATCCTCATGACCCATATAAAAGCTGGGCATCCGGGTGTGGTGGCACACGCCTTTAATCCCAGCACTCGGGAGGCAGAGGTAGGAGGATCGCCGAGAGTTCGAGGCCACCCTGAGACTTCATAGTGAATTCCAGGTCAGCCTGGGCTAGAGTGAGACCCTACCTCAAAAAAAAAAAAATCAAAAAAAAAAAAAAAAAAGCTGGGCATCATGGCACTGAGGAGGCAGGGACAGGAGGAGCCTGAGGTTTTCTAGCCAGCCGGTCTAGCTGAATTTCAGTGTTCCATGTTCAGTGAGAAACTGAGTCAAAATAAATTTGAAGTCACTTCCCAGATGGTTAGCGCATATAGTGCTGGAAATTGCTACATGAGCTGCTAGGGGAAGATGGCCAACAACATCATGAGCAAGCAGGGGACACTGCTATATGAAAGCAACCAGCCTGAGAAGCTGTACACACCTGTGCAGTAGTGGCACACAACCTAGGTCGGTAACCAATGCCTTTCTAATGGGCTAAGAGATTCTCTCAGTGAAAAGGAACCCATATCTGGAACAGGGAACTGAGTCAGAATCCTATGGAGACCAAGATCATGGACTCCAACAAGAAGCTCCCACTAGTCTGTGGCCAAAACAGAGGTTACACCCACTAAAATCTCTCTAAATTTACAATGCTTATTCCCTTAACCTATGCTACTCTCACTCTCCATTGAGGAATCTGTTTTTCATTTGCAGAAGGCAACAAGAACTGAGAACAATCAAAATCTATCAACAAGACAAGGAAAGATAGATGACTCCCTGACAGGAGATGCCCTCACACATCAACTAGGGCCCAGGTGAAACCACAGAGGAACTGGTGAGATGAGCAACAGTGCTGCTTCCACAGTGAGCCTGACAACCTGCACCAGGGTGATGGAGACAGAAACTGAGGATGTTCAAAATGTACCAAAGCAGAATTCCAGAAGCTGCTGAGAACACAACATTAAAGTAGACTTAAAACACCCACCATGGCTCAGGGAATTTTTTGGAAGCAGGAGTGGAAAGAATGTAAGAGCCCCAGGATGGGAAGGAATATCCAGAGGCAATTGCCCCCTACCAATGACTGACTGCTGATCTCACAACTCAACCCACACTTCCCTGGTGATTACCAGAAAAACCATTGAGGAGGGTCCTCAGTAGAATGGGGGTAGGGAGGAGGAAAATGATGGTACCAACATATGTGTCCATGTAAAGTTTCTACTTAATAAAATAAATAAATTTGAAAGTGATTGAGGAATATACCTGATGTTGACTTTTGGCTATCACATGCACATGCATGTACACATACATGTGTGCCAACATACACATGTATACTACACATACATACATATGCCAAAAAAGAGAAAGGAGGGACAGGAGAGATAACTCAGTGGTTAAAAGAGTACTTGCAAGGTGTGACAATTTGGTTTAAATTTCCCAGTACCCATGTAAAGCTAGATGCACAAAATGGGTGCATGTGTCTGGAGTTTGTTTACAGAGGCAGAAGGCTCTGGTATGCTTATATTCATTCTCAGTCTCCTCTCTCTAAATAAATAAAGAAGCATTTTTTATTTATTTATGTGAGAGCAACAGACAGAAAGAGAAAGAGGCAGAGAGAGAGAATGGGAACACCAGGGTCTCCAGCCACTGCAAACGAACTCCAGATACATGCACCACCATGTGCATCTGGCTTACGTGGGTCCTCGGGAATAGAGCCTCAAACCAAGGTCCTTAGGCTTCACAGGCAAGTGCTTAACTACTAAGCCATCTCTCCAGCCCAATAAATATTTTTAAAAGGAGAGAAAAGGGGCTGGAGAGATGGCTTAGTGGTTAAGGTGCTTGCCTACAAAGCCTAAGGACCAAAGTATAGTTCCCCAGTACCCATGCAAGCCAGATGCACAAGGTGGCACATGCATCTGGAGTTCATTTACAGTGGCTAGAGGACCTGGTGTACCCATTATACACTCTCTTTCTCTCTCTCTCTCTCTTTCCCTCTCTCTCAAATAAATCAATAAAATATTCAATAAAAGAGAAAGAAAAGATGAGGACAAGGGGAGAGACAGACCTGAATTTTCTCAGTTCATAGTTCTGAAGTCAGAGTTTTGAGGTAGTACACGCATCACATGGTGAGCCTGTGGGAGGGTTGGTCTATCTTTATGTCTCCCCTGTCTTTAACTCTCTCTTTCTCACTCCTTTTAAAGCCACCAGTGTTCAATCATGGAGTGTCAGCCTGATGACCTTATGTAATTTGAATCACATTCAAAGGGTTCTGCCTCTAAACACCATAGTCAGATTGTTTTCCCTTTAGAACCTCACAAGGTTCCAAACTTAAAGTTCACATGAAGTCTTGGGTGTGGAGGTTTAGATACACTGTCTAAATAAATGGAAAAGTTGACATTTGAATTGATAGTATCTGATTTTAAATGGCATGCTCTTAATCACTAAGAAAATACTTATTTGGAATATATGCAAAATTTATAGTGGGAAAGAAAAAGGGAAAAATTATTTCAATTGGGAAGTTCTAGCCAAAGGAACTTTGGGAAAACCAAAGCTGAGCCATAAGAAAAGAGCAAGTTTTCAGTTTGTGCCAGGTGGAATGAAAAATGAGCTAGTTACTCCAAGCTGAGAGAGAGAGATGTCAATAATGTGGAGACATAAAAGGGTATAGTGTTCTGAAAGACAGTGAGGAATCTGCCTGGATCATCCCTCAGCTCATGGATACAACATGGTTTGGGCCAGTCATGGTAATCATATTTTATTTGACAGAAACATGAAGTTGGAAGAAAGATTAGAAAACAGGTTGGGTCCAAATCATGCCATGTCCAGAATGTCTTCCAAAGATATTAGACCTTAGAGTCAATTGTGAGCTATAGATGGCTACAGAAGAAGTAACCATGCTCCCAGAAAATAGCAGTCACTAACATATAGGAAATATTAGACAAGGGAGATAAAATGGAAGAAAACAGAAAACAGGGAGATTATCTTAGCCAAGAGACAATGAGGAACTGTGCAGGGACAATGGCAGTGTCAGTGGGAATGGGCATACACAGAGATCCTGAGGAAAATTGGCTTTGATATTTTGAGCCAGTAAGTAAAAGATAGGGAGGAGATGGTAGCTATCACTTTGAAAAATGCTGAAATAGGGCTTCCCTTTCTGGAAAGTGTTCTTAGCAGAATTAGCTTTCCCTCCCTTCCCTGCATCTTTATCATCTTCTTCTTCTGCCCAGCCTTCTCAGAAGCTAAGAGGAGAGGCCTCACCTGAACAGCTGAGATGTGAACTATCTAGAAGCAGGATTCCTATAGACTTCCCTCCTGAGTCCTTTCCCATCTCCTTCCCTTTTGCCTGCCATTCTAAACACTAAGGCGAAGCATCACCTAAATAGTTGAGACATTACTTACTGAATGACCTCTCTTTAGCATTAAAAACATCCAGTGAGCTCTGAAATGCCCCACCTTTCTTTACTTCTTCAATTCTCCACAAAAGAGCATTTACTGTGTCATCCCCAAACACAAAGAACTGTGTCTGCCTGTCTGTCTGTCAAAAAGAAATATGTGTGAGCTGACATAAGGAGGTGAAGTCATGTAAGATGTTTTGGAGAAGACACACACCCTAGCTGACACGGTCCTGCTCAGGCTACAGCTTCTGTTCCTCCCTTGTCTCCATGAAAGTCCATAGGGCCCTGAGCCCAGGAAGATGGGGCTTTGAGGAACTCCCTTCTAGCTTCTTCAGACAGTCTTTGTTCCATCACTGGCCTCCCCAGGCAGCCTGGATCATTGATTCGGGTAACACACTACTTTGAAAAGCAGTAGAGTAGTAAGTATGGATGAGCTCCAGTGTACAAAGCACCCAATAACAGACTGAGAAACAAACAAATTTCACTGTCTCACAAGAGCAGTTGAAATTAGGCAGTTTCTGGGGTAAATGGTTCAAATAGGTCAAACCCTTCCGTGTATATCTGTGAGGGAGTTTCTAGAGAAGATTAAGAAGGGAACATGCTCTGAATGTGGGTGACACCATCCCTGATAGTCTGGAAAAAAAAACATGGCAGAAAGAGGAAGCCTACCAGTGTCAGAGTGCTCTCGTTGCTCTGTACCTTCATGAGGTGAGCAACCTCCTCTGTCACTTTCTCCTGCCACCATGTGGGGCCTCATTCCAGCCCCACTGGTGTTGAAACCTCTGAAACTGTGAGCCAAAATAAATCTGTCTCCTTTTAAGTTGTTTGGCTCAGGTGCTTTGTCACAGTGATGAAAAGTCTAGGACACTCATAGTAACAAGCGGTGGCAACAGCATCTCCAAGTATCCTGTCTTCACACGAGATCACACAAGGAAAGGAAAGAGCCTCTGTTTCCACATGCTAGAAGTTTCTGTGCAGACTTCCCCTGTTCCAGAATTTAGCCACCACTGAACCTGGGGAAATAAGTGTCTGGTAAATGAGAATAGGATTGCCATGACTGGCTTTAGCATGGCATATGCATGAGCCAATGTATTAGAGGCTGACCAAATTCAGGATATTTTAATTAAAAAAGTACTCATGGCTCTTGAGTGGGGAACCTACCATGTGTGCTACAAACATTCTGAAGGAAGAAATCAGCTTGCAAGAAAACAGGAATTCACAGGATCATCCTGTGAAGCATTGGGCATGAAAATGTCACCTTACAAAAAATCACAGTCCTGCTTCAGCAGCCTCCAAAGGAATGGCTTGATCTGACTTCACTCTTCAGAAATAGGGAGATGTCGTGAAGCAGTGAGCTTGGCGGGAAGGTAGCTCTTCCCCCTCTTGAGCAGGAGGAAAGGATGACTCAGATACACCAGGATTTGTGATTCAGATTGAGAACTTCTGGCAAAGCACCATGGCAAAGCAGTCTTGGGTGAAATAGAACTTTCTCAGCCCAGTAGTCTTGGGAATTGAAGAACTTTGGCTCAGAGCTTTTGCCAGGACTAGTTCATTTTTTTTTTTAACATCATCACCTCCCATCTTTTCTTCAATATCCCAATCAACAGCTACTTTCTTCACAGAGCTTATCTTGTCCTGGGCAGCTGGTGCCCCAGTATACTCAGTACACACATGTGCTCATACCTAAGATGTGCTACTTATATACATTCATACACACCACTCTGGGCTCCAGCCTTCTAACGGTACATATGCAAGCTGTCATCCAATCCCAGTGTTCTGTCTGAAAGGATACCATTCTGCCTACTCCTCTTTAACTCCATCGCTGATAATAACCATGCACAACGTGCCAGGCATTCTACATGTGGTACACCTATTAAATCATCTAGTCTTTCCCAGAATTTGAGGTGACTATAATAATTATTTTATACATAAAAATGGTGAGCACCAATAACACTACTGAGGAGGGCCCACAGAAAAATGTGGACCAGGGGAGGGGACATATTACAACTTATGTTAAAAAATTAATAATAAGATCATATTTCAGAGTATACAAACAATTGTATTTAAAGCAAGTAAAGATGTCAATTTAGAGCTGGAGAGATGGTTCAGCAGTACTTGTGTGCAAAGCCTACCAGCACTGGTTTGATTCCCCAGAACCCTCATAAAGCCAGATGCACAAAGTGGCACATGCATTTGAAGTTCCTTTTCAGGGGCAAAAGGCCCAACATAAGTTTGTTTTTCAATTAGATCAACTTTAGGCCTTGACAAAATTCAGTCATGCCCCTTGAATGAAAGAGGATAGTCAAGGTATCAGGCCTTAAAAGAGAGACTAATGAACAATTGGCCCCACAGGCCTTAAAAAAACTAAAAATAAAAAGGTTTTAGGGCTGAAGAGATGGTTTTTCTGTTAAAGTGCTTGTCTGTGAAGCCTAAGGACCCATGTTCTACTCTCCAGATCCCACCTAAGCTAGATGCACAAAGGTGAGGCAAGTGCAAGGTCACACATGCCCCTAGGTGGAGCAAGCATCTGGAGTTCAGTTGCAGAGGCTGAAGCTCTGGCACGCCAGTTCTCTCCCTCTTTCTTCTCTCTCTCTCTCTCTCTCTCTCTCTCTCTCTCTCTGTCTGTCTTTCTCTCACGCACACTCTCTATAATAAATAAATAAATAAATAAATAAATAAATAAAGGTTATAATTCCTATCAAAAGAAGAAGAAAACATTTTCAGGAGAACCAAGGACCTGTAATGGTTAAAACACATAGAAGTCTGGGTATAGCAGCTAAGCTGGAAGAAGCACAGAAGTCTTCTGGCACAAGGAGCATTCTTTTCCTACTTTCCCAGCAGTGGTCACACTGGGCCTCTGGACAATGTAGCAAGTACAAAGTCACACTTTCCAAATCAGGACCAAATAAGGTTAGAGGTCTTCATGCTCCTCTCATAAGCCTCAAGTCATCATCTGTCAGGAAGCCAATAGTAAAAATGCCATTCTTGTCAATGTGTGATCCCATATTTTCAATAAATCTCACCCTATTGAATTACAGTATCTTCATCCACTGCCTTGTAACAAGATGGATTGGAGTTAGGATCAAACTCCATCTCTGATGGGATAGGATGTCAAGAGATAAAGTAAGACATGGGCCCAAGTTCTATAAAGAGTCCAACTTACTGACCTGAGTGATAACAGCATCCGTGACCTCACCTTTAAAGGGCTGGAAAATAATGGCCTTGTTACTTAGCTGGATAAAGAACAAAACCTTAGCCTGAATTGGATCACCCCAGCATAAAAATTGTCAATGGTGGTGACAGCAATTACAAAGCCATACTTTGGCATTTAGTTCATATCTCAAAAACTAGGCATACCTCCCCATCTCTAGACACACAAGCTCTCTAGTCAGCTTCATTGTCTGGAAGAGAGAACAGTGACACTGTGAACATTAAGAAATACTAACAATAATGTGTAAGTGAACCTAGCAGCTAAAAGCCCTGAAATTTTCTTCCAGGATTCTTCCTTGTGTGACAATGAAGATGCTCAGCAGAGATCCAGCAACTGCCCACTTCCCTCAAGGCTTCTCTCAGACCTCAGCTTCCTTCTCTACCACTGGGCTGCATGGGTGCCACCATGTGGGGAAACATGCAAAATTACTGCGGAGAACAAGAGATGGAGAATTTGCTAGCAGCAGAGGAAAGGAAGGGCCAGAGCGAAGCAGGCATGGGTTAAGTACGCCAAGTATGTGCATGTGTCATCTCACTCAGTGCCCGATTTAAACCTAATCTTACAAAGAAAGAAGTTGGGGCTTGTTGAGGCTTGGATTCTCACCCATGGTTTCAAAGCAGGTGATCAGCTAGATAACCAGGCTCTGTTCTCCTCAAAATTTGCTCCTGTCATCCAGATGCACTACCTCCAAGATGGCTCCCTCCCTTACCCTGGCTTCTGGGTGAATGTGACTGAAAGTACTGGGGTATCTTCATGGTTCTTTGATGGCAATGAACAGAGCCTGATGTATGCAGGAAGAATTGAATGACTAATATTTGAACACACTTGTTTCAAGATTAATTGAACTCTTGCATATGAATTATATATGCTGGAGACTTTATTTCAAAACTCCACATGCTGCTTAAATGTAAAAGTTAACTCGAAATTCAAAATGCACAACAAAATGTTGGCTACAGGAGTTTTGTTTTTGTGTATTTCTTTTAATTAACCCAATGTTGAATGACCTTTATTTCAATGAGTTAAATGTATTTGTTACCATTTTCTCAACCTACATAACATGGCTTGGGGGATGAAGTCTAGAAGGGAAACACCAGAGATTTTGCCCACACCTGGGCATGAAATGAAGAGAGCCCCTGACATTTCCCACAGTGAACTTACCAGAGATCCACAGAATGTAATCCACCCACTACCTTGCTTCAATCTCCTGAGATGCCTGTAAGAATTTCGCTTTCCAGGGCCCACTCCAGGCCTATGCATTTAGACTATGAGGCCGGTGCCCAGGTCCAGCATTTTCATGAACACCCCTACTACATGCTCTTGGTTCACTCTAACTTGTGCCCCCAAAGCAGCCTTCAGAGTTCTGTGAAAATTGGAATACTGTGGTGGCTCCACATATTCATTTATTTCAAGGGGAGATTCATTTTCTTATACCTTAAAATATTTAAATAATAGATAAATAAACCAGCAATTTATTCTAGCAATCGTAAAGGCATTCCCTACTTCAACATGAGGAAAATCAAATCTTGAAGTACATATCCCATGCTTTCCCTTTGAACAAAGCAAGGAATTGACTGTCCTGTGTCTAGAAGGGGAGGGACATGACAGCCAGCAGTCCCCTGACTAAGGAGCTTCATCTGGAACTCTAAGCGCCTCCACTGGCTCACCTGTGGCTAGCTCCTAGTTTATTCTGTCTTGTGTGGGAACGACATGCTCTCTAATTGATAATCTCAACACGCTCTTTCCTGGGGAATGGGCTTCCTGACTCAGCCACTAATTGTACATTTAGGAAGCACTTATTCTTCTCTTGTACAACCTCTAGGGAGATTATTTTTCAGATATTTCTAACTCCTTTCCACAATTATAGCCAGCTTCCAACCCCACTGTCTTAACGACACTACCATTTTTGATTCTGGCTAGGGGCAATTGATTTGAAAAAGAAAGCTAAGCATTGGAAAGTTCCTTGTGATTGATTGAACCAACACTTCCAGTCTGTCACCAGTCTATATGTGGCTTTCTGGGACAAGTCCCAGACAACACTTCCCTGAAATGGAAGGCGGTGCCCGGGTGTAAGGATGCACCAGTCTTGGGGTTAGTGGCGCCTCTACATTTAGTGAGCTCAGTGAGTTTTATCACCTTGGAAACACAACATAAGGCTCTCTGAATGTACAGAGAAAAAAAAAATTTAAGTACTTTATAAGAAAACAGGGTTTGGTTAGTCCCAAATTTGTCACAATTCAAACCTGCAGGTGGGTCAGTAGCTTCCTTAGTCAAAAGCAATATCTTCAACGTGTAAAATCACAAACTGTGCACTTTCACTAAGCAAACATAGTGGGAAATAGCTCCAAAAATATTACGGTTTTGTATCTATTTTTCTTCTAAAAGTGGAATGGCTTTGCTTACCAAACTGGCCAGGCATTGCTCATATACGCACCATCTGTGTGAGCAGGGCAGTGACTATGAGCCATCGGATGTCACTGGTGGAGATCCCGATTAGGCAGTCAAAGCAAGAGATACACTCGCAGAATACATCTGACCCTTAAAATGGAACTGCTTGCTTTGAGACAAATGGCTGTGGGGGGGGGGGCGGGGTCGGGGTGATATGAATTGCTCTAGGACTGTCCTCTCTAGTATCCCAACTCTTGTAGCCTGTTTCATTAATGTTCTGTTTGTTGAATGCTCCGGTGAATGAAATGGGTTCTTTGCTGAGTCTATGCACTGAACAAGGTAAACACCACCCATCAAAGGTCCTTTACTCGGTTCTTTCAAAATCCATCCAGCCAAATGTTATTGGTCGCCTGCCTGTGTTAGACACTGATCTGAAATTGAAGGGGAACTGTCGCCCATCTTCCTAAGACGGGAGAGGAGGCCCTGGCCCTTCCCCTTCCACCGCAGCCTGGACGGTGGTCACACAAGTCGTGGCGGGAGCAACACACTCCTCCCGCATCTGGGACCTCATTACTCTCTAGCCAGCCCACGAACCTAGTGACAGGGTTGTCTCACCATGCCCCGGGAGCCAAACGTTCAAGTTCAACTCCGGAGCCCGCCGAGGCTCTGGCTGCGCACGGAGCGAACCCGGAGCCCGCGGCGCCTGGCGCCAGATTCCCTCCACCTGTCGGCCAGCGGGCCGGCGCCAGACCCCGCGCCCACTCACTCTGCCGCAGTCGCTCACTCCGAGGAGGTGATCCCGAAGCACCTCCATGGGGCAGGTCCAGGTGGAGTGGACGAAAGTCCCTCGGAAGATGTGCGCCAGGGGCGGCATCCGGGCCGCACACATGGCACCCGGCGGAGCGCTGCGCGGGGTCCCTGCGGCTGCGGGCGGCTGCGGAGCGGCCTCGTCCTGGCCCCCGCTTCCCCGGGCGATCGCTTGCCCCCTGCAGGCCGCGCCCAGGGGCTGGCTCCCTGCCTCCTGGATGCCAATAGGATTTTTCTCCCGCGAGTTGGCTCCGCGCTCCTGTGGGGTGTGGTTTTTCTCCCCACCCCTGCAATTAGTTTTGGTTAACCCTTTGAGTTATCGAGACCAACCTCCTCTACCTTTCTCTCATTTGCACACCTGTGCTTTCGTCTGTCTTCCCTGAGCCCTAATCCATGCATGTCTTCAACTTGAGGCAAAGGGCTCTGAGCTTGCACAAGTTCAGGGACAGGTGAAAGGGCAGCTGGGGCAGCTCACCTTCTGGTCACTTTCCTTTTCAGCTTCCGCGGGCTGCATAACCCGCATTCATTCCCTCCTGAGGTTCTGGAAGCATGTGTCACAGAACCTTACCTGGAGTCCTAACACCAGAGATGAATCTAGATGTCGAAGTCCCTCTCTTTAGGTGGAAGCGGACGTTTTGGTGCTTGTGTCCGCTCACAAACGATCCCAGGGTCAACTTTTCTCGTGTAGAATGTGAACGACTCCTTTGATTGATTCACGGGGTGCGGGGAGGGGAGGATGAGACCCTCAAACTCAACATCGGGACAGGCAGAGCTCATGAGTGCTGGACTGGCAGTCAAAAGACTATGGTCAAGGCACGTGAGCCTGGGATCCTGGAATCCTCTTTTGTGAAAACCGCCTGGGCTGGGTCACTGCAAGGCTTCCCTGGCTGCCTTCCCTCCCTGACAACCACCTTGGGGACCTCCAGTCAGTCCCTCCAGGCAGGACCACTTGGCTGCCGCACAGGCTTTGGACCGCTTGTTCCTGCTCTTCCTAGTGCGTCGTTCTCATCACTGCTTCGTCTCAGGTGGCAGCTCTTTGGAGTAGGACTGTCCCCGACCAAAGCTAGCTGCCCCTCCTCCTGTTTCCATTCTAGTAATCCATCATTTCCCTGCCACTGCTCTGGTCAGATCCATCATTATTAGCTGCATGTTTTTTGGTCTATTCCCATGTGCGAGTGCACAAAACAGAATTGCCACCAAAGCGAAGGGGGACGGACTTCTTATGACTGGAACAAGTGATTGCTCTTCCCTTCATGTTTACTAAATACATGAATTTGTTTTTATCTGTGAGCAGAGCAATGATGAAGATAAATATCTGTTTTGACTTCTGAATAGTGAGGGATTAATCACAGTGTGATGAGGCTGTCTCTGAACTTTCAGCTTTAATGACACAGGGCTGGCTTATACGTAAATGAGTCGTTCCGACCCCTCTCAGTCCCTTCAGCTCCTTCCACACCAAGGTCTAGTGACCAGCTTACCATAGTTTCCAGGGACCGTTCATGATTTTGGCCTCTAAAGCTTCCAGACTCAGGAGAACCCTGAGTTTCAGGTACACGCGGATGAAGTCACCCTGCCAAGGACTCAGCATTCAGAATCCCTAAAGCCAAGTAATTCTGCATGCCTCTTGAAGATTCAGTCATATCACCCTGTGCCCCCCCTTTTCTCTCTCTCTTAGATATTCTTATTTATTTATTTGAGAGAAAAAGACATAAGGGGAGAGAAAGAGGGAGAGAGAGAAATTGGCTGTGGCAGGGCCTCCAGCCACTGCAAAGGAACTCCAGATGCATGAGCCCCCTGAACCAAGGTCCTTTGGCTTTGCAGGCAAGTGCCTCAACCCCTAAGCCATCTCTCCAGTCCCCTGTTCCTTCTCTTGATGCTGCCAGCCGTTTTCTTTCCCTGTGTCCACGACAGTCAGCACACTAGAAACATTTCCTTGACTTTCCTTGACCTGTGAGCCACGCTACCAACCAGTTTCCTGTACTTACACTTGTATACATACAGTTAAATATCCCCAACAGATGCATTAGTTCCCCAAAATTGATACAGCTAGTCACTTTTTTTTTCTAATGAGAGCACCTCACTTCCAATACATGACACGAGTTTCATAAATCAGGATTCCATATGTACCAGGCTGGGCACAGTGGCACATGTCTGTACTCACATCTACTTAGGAGGCTGAGATGGGAAGATTCCTTGAACTCCTGAGCTCAAGACCAGCCAGGAAATATAGATGACCTGTCTTGAAGCAGGATGGAGTAGGCTAGAAAAATAGTCACGGGCTGCAGAGATGGCTTAGTGGTTAAGCGCTTGCCTGTGAAGCCTAAGGACCCCGGTTCAAGGCTCGATTTCCCAGGACCCACGTTAGCCAGATGCACAAGGGGGCGCACATGTCTGGAGTTCGTTTGCAGTGGCTGGAGGCCCTGGTGTGCCCATTCTCCCCCCCACCTCTGTGTGTGTGTGTGTGTGTGTGTGTGTGTATGTTGTTCTCAAATAGATAAATAAAAAATGAACAAAAATTTAAAAAGAAAAAGAAAAATACAGTCATTAAAACAATAAGTAAATAGGTAAAATATGAGGTTTAATTTCTAAAATACTATTTATTCTGTTTCTAATCATAAAAAGGTATAAGCATTCGCTGGGCATGGTGGTGCATGCCTTTAATCCCAGCACTCAGGAGGCGGAGGTAGGATGATCGCCATGAGTTCGAGGCCACCCTGAGACTACATAGTGAATTCCAGGTCAATCTGGACTAGAGTGAGACCCTACCTCAAAAAAACAAATAAAAAAAAATAAAAAGTTATAAGCATATTAAATTGAAAAGGCTATAAGTATAGGGCTGGAGAGATGCCTTAGTGGTTAAGGCGTTTGCCTGCAAAGTGAAAGGATCCTGGTTCGACTCTCCAGGACCCACGTAAGCCAGATGCATAAGGGGGTGCACGCATCTCTCTCTCTCTCTCTTTCTCTCTCTCTCTCTCAAATAAATAAATGAAATATATTTTTTAAAAACTATAAGTATGTAGATTGAAAAGTACATCAAAATGATGGAAGTTGTTCTGCTGGCACAAATGGAATTGATGTAGAATTTTGTTTTGATGCTCATTAACATTCCTATTGTGTGCTTTATAGAATGAATTACCATTAGGTTGGTCTAAATAAAATTAGTCTCGAATAGGAGTAATGGCACCTATTCCCAGAAGACCCTACCAAAGTGAGCCAAGTGTTAGTTCCATTCCCAGTCAAGTTGCTGGCACCTGGGCTCAGGATCCAGAGACCCAGGTGACAGCTCAGAAGTCCTGATGTCTTCACTCGTCACTGGTTCTCCACCCTGACTTGAAAACTTTAAGTTACTGATCCTCCTTCAATTTTGGTTCTGATCCTCATAGTCCCTGGAGAACATGTTCTTCAGAATACAGAGATTTGGAGATTTTCTATCCACTTACAAAATATAGGCCAAGCATCCTCAGTGTCTGAGCCCCACATGTCACTTCCTTCCAGAGAAATCCCTCTTTGCTGCCAGAGAACATTCCTGAACTAGCCACTGGCTGCTTCCTTGGGCTTATGTCTTTTCACTGCCCCTTAGGGCATGGATATGCTTAGCTCAAGGTCTTTCCTCTGCCTGGGGCACCCTCTGACTATGTGACACCACGCCTGCATTTTCCCCTTACTCTAGCTCTAAAAGCTCAGCTGAGTTGTGCCTACATGCCTCAGCCTCATCCTAGAAATCTTTATCTTTGCACCTCTGCTCTCTTCTATGTTTTGTCCCTCCTTGGGAACCCAGGGATGTTGTATTGATTGCTTTGTTCTTGGAAAACTGTGCTCTCCAAAGTACTGTATCTCTCTCCTTCCCTCCCCACTCCTTCTTGCCTTTATTCCTTCCTTCCCATTTATTTTCTGTAATTGGTGCCTACTAATTATGAAGTGCTTGGAAGATTTGTTCTGTGAATGTTGGACTCCAAAAGATGGCTCGGTTGCACATAATGGCTGAACAGTAATGGGCTACATAGTGTGCATGCTACTAGTGAGCAGTTCACTGGGAGCAGAACTTCAGACCATGATTTCACTTAATAAGCTTTCCAGTGCTTTAGAATGAAAACTTTCAAACACACAAAAAAGTGGAAGTGCTTCATTTCTCAAGTACACAATTGTCCCCAACTCAGATAGAATCAAGTGGTCCCCAAACTCCCCAACTACTGGTAGGCGCCAGTATATTCTGCACCCTCAAATGACAGAGGAAAAGGACTAGACTGTAGCATGAACAGTTTTGTCATTTGGGCCATCTGATCAATATTCGCATACCTGCAGCACATCATGCCCTCGTCCTCCCACACGGAACCTGGCTCTCTACAAAGGCCTTGTCTTCTGCTGTCTCATGTTGAGTCTCACAACAACCCAACAAAGATGGAAGAAAATATCTTTTCCACGTTTCACAAATAAGGAAGCAGTGGTTGCCTATCCAGTTAGTATAGGGTGAAAAAATCTTGACTCCTGTGGTCCTCCCACACTGTCTCTCTTGCATAGTAGAATGAGAAACTGTACATCCTCGTTTGGTTTTGTAGGCATTCCATTGGTCACTGCCTTGTAGGCTGAAGCCATCCACAACTTTCACATCGCACATCACATCATTTCCAACAGTTGCTGGTGACACGCAGCTATCTAGCTTGAAGGGACAGCAAAATGGAAAAAGGAGAATCTGGAGGAGAATATCCGTGCAATGAGTGGAGGTCAGTAGAAAGATCTAGCACGAATAATTCATGTTCTCATGAGGCAAAGATGGTGAAGGGCAAGCAGGTTAAATGAAAGCTGCTTTTCCTCTCCCTTCTAGAAGTTGTCATTGCATGGGTGAAATAAATGCTTTCCTATTTTATTTATTCTTTTAGTGTAGCTAAATCTATCAGTTTCCATGGTGCCCATATTCACCATGGAAACTCTGACAAGCTCATTATGCTTTAAGGGGAAAAAAAAGATACGCCAAAAATTTGAGATAGGATAAATGCATTCCTTTTAAAACTGTGTTTTTTCTGAGTGGGAAGCGGTGATGGGTAGCTAATCAGAATGATCTCAGTTTTCCAGTCTTGAAGTGAGAACACAGGTTTGCCTATACATCTAAAACAGCACATTTATCCCTCCCCAAATTATTGTATCTGTATAGCAATCAATATGCCTGTATCTCACTTACGTGTTTGCTGGCAATAAGGAGCTGTCCCAATTCTTACTTTTTGTTTTGTTTTGTTTTGTTTTTTGAGGGAGGTTCTCACTCTAGCTCAGGCTGACCTGGAATTCACTAAGTAATCACACGGTGGCTTCGAACTCACAACGATCCTCCCACCTCTGCCTCCTAGGTGCTGGGATCAAAGGCATACTCCACCATCTCCAGCCAATTATTACTATTTTTGTAAAACTATAATGCTAAGCCCTAGATACAGTCTTCATCCATGGGTTCATGATCAGGCCACTCTGCTGCAATAATCATAGCTAAGCACTATGGTTACAACTACGTGCACCAAGTATCATTCTGTCCATATGGGACTTTTACTGATCTTCCTTCCCTCTGCCATTTCTACAAGGAAAGCTCATAGCTTCCATAGTGTTACTATAACATGTATCTAGCATGACTGATGAGTGGAGTATTATCAGAAGTACAACATATCAATTTATAAATGACCAAAACAGTGCAGGCACTCCTGAGTAATGCCAAAGTGACATATTAATAACAATGTAGTGTGCACTATATTTTTTTACTTCCTTTGTTTTTTAAAATCTGTATTTTAGGTTGCCACTTTATTATTTTTGCCAAATTGACACATGCTCATTTTTTAGAATTCATCATAAAAAAATATCTGATATCTCACTGGACAGATGTGCCTAACACCTTTGTAGGTTGTTTTGTTGCTTCTGGGTGGTTTTATTATTTTTTTGAGGTAGGGTCTCACTTTACCCCAGGCTAGCCTCAAACTCATAGTAATCCTCATATCTCAGCCTCCCAAATGCTGGGATTAGAGGCATGGACCACTACACCCTGACTTCATAGCTTTCATAGATAATATGAGATAGAGAAAAGATCAACTAGCACATCTGAACAGTTCACAAAAAGGAAAAGTAAGCTAAAGAAATGCTATCTTTAGTTTGTAAAAAAAAAATCCATATATCTTAACTGATTTTGATGAAGAAAGGAAAATTCAAAGTGAGTTGTGATTAAAGTTTATGCCACCCAAGTACAAGGAGATTTCTTAGCTGGAGAGCTACAAGAACCTGGAGAGCAGAGGTTACCATTGCTTATTTGTGTTGCTGGTTGTGAGATTCAGGTGGCACCTTAGTCATGTTCAGCTTATGTTACTTTTCCAGTGTGACAACAGGCTCAAAGCAAATGCCACGGACTGGGCTTACTGTGTGCACCCTTCTGCTCTAACATGCATGATGCTCGTATCTTGTTTTTACTAGCAAGGAGCAAGCAAGAAAGAGAATTGATATCTTTGGATGTCTCCTTATTCCTGATCAAACGATACTTTGCAAAAGTCATCCCACCTCTTCAGAGGGATTCTGCACCTGCAAAATGGAAGTCACACACCACTGCAGGTTCCATGCTTCACAAACAAGGGTTCCTATTCTTATTTCTCCTGCTCAGACTTTACGTGAGATAGGCACTTAATAAATTCATCAGATGAGTGACTTCACCATGTTTCATTAGTTAAAATAAAAAATAACTACCTATCAGAGCTTCTGGTCAACATGAACTGTCGGTATTACCATTAAGAGTTCATACACTTCAAAACAAAACTAGATTTTCCTTGACCCCTGTGATCTTTCTACAGTTGTTCATATTTTGGTAAGGTTTTTGTGAAATGTTATAAATACATTAAGGAACATAGTTTTAACTTATGGAATAATCCTCCTTTGCATACTGGACTCTAGTTTGATAAATGTTTAAGAAGGATAGGGAAGGTCCTGGTATGATTTCTCACATTGGGGAGACTATTTGTGAATTTCTATGACTTAAAATATAAAAATTTACCTATTTCCTTGTGTCATATTGATAACTAGGCCTTCATGGTCATGCAAGTCCTAATAAGTGCCATGTCCTGAGACTGCACAGAGTCAGCATGCAGCTCAAGCCAGTCAAGGTGACAGTGGCTCCAAAGTGGGAGGCCGTGTGTCCCAGGTAATAACCCACGGTAGCTGACATGCTGAGTTGCTTCCTGCATTCTCCTGGACTTCATGTTCTTGGAAACACTGCCGAGACTGGATTCTACCCTAGCAGAAATCCAGACATCATCATCATAGTAGAGGCTACATACTAACGAGTAGAGTACTAGGGTAAGGAAGAATTTTAGACAATTATAAATAAACATCAATACTTCTTTCCATGTGTTTCAAAAGGGATAGTTTTTAATAATAATTTATAGAAGACTCATCCATATGAAATACAAAAGTCACTAATTATATTTGTAATTAAAAATTTAACCTTAATGAGAGGGAGAAGACATTTCAAGAAATTTGAGTTGTTTGTAATGTATCTTCCCAGAATTCCTCATGGATTGACACATCACAGGGATTCGGTAAATACTGGATAAATTAATGCTATTTCATATACACTCAAACTCCAATTTAGAATGGTTCTTTTTCTCCCAGGAACATTAAAATTGTCACACTGCACATAATGCAACAATATGTTGTAAAACCAGGATCATGTCTTTAGGGCTTGGGACATGATTTAATACAGACTATAAGCAGTCCTCGGGCCAGAAGGGAATGCGAATACACAGTCTCACACAGCAGAATATCCACAGTCAACTATGTTCTGAAAACTGTTTTTGTTTCAGTTTCACTCAGTATCTAAGGCACTAGACATTTATTCTGGCTATACCTATCTCCCTTCTCCGCCTCCTCTGTCCCTGTCACCCTCCCATTCCCTCTTTCCTATTGTCCCATCTCCTTCTATCTCTCCTCCATACAGACTGCACTCTGTGGTACCATTCTTCTCATGGATTCAAGGTCTAAACTTTATACTCTGTCACAGTTAAATGAAGGAAAAAGTGAAACAATGATATTGGAACTTTTCAGAAGTTTCAAATAAAACTGGCATCACTGTATTTGCCTCAGCTGGGCCACATGCTTAATCTTTATCACAGGGCCATGAGAACTATGATAATTTGACCGGGTTTCATGCTTCACCTTCCAGTCATGGTTGGAGTTCCAGTGGCTAAAGTATAGGAGCTAAGAACTGGAAGAGGGTGTTCCCCTAGACAGATAAGAATACAGTGCTCTGGAGAAGGTGAGTAGATACTGGATAGCAAGAGCAAGGTATGAAAGGTATAGGTTTCTTTGCTCAAAGTTGTTGAGTTAAATAACTGGAAATAATCAGAAATATAATGAGCATGATATCAAGAAAATATGTTAGAACACTTACTGTATACAAAATAATTATATTGTAAAATGCTATCTTTTGTACTTCAATTAACCTTACTTTGTGTCTACCAAGTATAAAGTAAATTGCTCTGCCCATTACAACTAAAAATGAGTATAAAGGAATCCCAATCCTCCTTTATGGTCCGTAATTATAAGAGAGCTGGGCATGGTGGAACACACCTTTAATTCCAGCACTAGGAAGGCAGAGGTAGGAGGATCACCATGAGTTGAGACCAGCTTGAGACTATATAGTGAATTCAAAGTCAGCTTGGGTTACAGCAAGACCCTCCTCCAAAAAAAAAAAAAAAAAAAAAAAGAATTACAAGAGAAATAGTCAAAACAAAAATATAGTGTAAAATGAATCTAATATTTTTTATATACAGACTTCTATTACTTAAGATCTCAAACATACATATACATGGATTTGGGTGAGATTTGGCCAGTGTAACTTAAAAGAAGACACCTAACATTTTTTATGCCACAGGAATTTCTCTATCCTTTTTCTATGTGCTCCCTTTTCATTAATTACAGTCATTTCCAGAAATGGAAAACTTACTGCTATCATTTCTCTAAAGAAATACTTACGGTCTAGCTCTAGACTATATAACATTAAAATGTCTATTTGTCAATGTCAGTTAACATTAATCTTTATAATCTTCACCTCTCCCTCATGCCATCCTGAAATTGAATATAAAATACAATAAATTTGCACTTGACTAATCAACTACACCAAAATTCCTGATTGAAATGAGCCACATCCAAGCCCCTGCATCAATTATTTCTGGTCATTAAAATTTAATTGTTAGCCATAAGGTACAGTGCTATAAAGGATAGCAGGCCATGTGTGGTCCATAGGTTTAGATCTTCTTAGCATGAGGGGCTAAGCCTATAAAAACAATGTGTTATGAAAATATTTGATATTTTTAAATGCAATAAAAACTTTATTAAGTAAATTTTCCTTTTCTGCCAATTTCCTAGATGTGATCAACATTGTGGTTTGAATTTAAAATGTAGCCCCTTAGGCTCATGTGTTTGACAACTTGGTGTTAGCAGCTGGTGGCACCATTTGGGAAGGCTGTGGAACTTTCGGGAGGTGGAGAAAGTGGGTCACTGAGGGCAGGCCCTGTGGTTTTGTAACCTGGAACTGCTTCCTCTTGTTTACCTTTTGCTTTCTGACTGCAAACAAAATGTAGCCAGCTCCTCTTCTGCACAGGCCTACAAGGCTTTCCCTTCCACAATGGACTCTACTGTCTGGAACCATAAGCAGAATGAACTCCTGAAGTTGCTCTGGTCTGTTATTTGTTCACAGCAAGGAAAAAGTAACTGCTACAGTCAATTTTGTTATCATTGTTGCTTAATGCTACACTTTCCGACATTACTCAATTGCTCAATTGTTTACTTTTCCATGGATTTCATCTGCAAACATTTGCTGAATACTTTCTATATTCACAGCATTCTCCTAGGCCTTGGGAACAGAACATGATGGGTCTCACTCTTAAAAAATTTCCAAGACAATAGTGAAAATGGACAGTAACATGGAGATGCACAAAAAGTCAACCCTTTCCCTTAGCTCTGCACCACTATCTAGCCACCATATGTGTGTCATCTTTTCTTTCTTGGCCACATTATCTAATGCAGTGCCTGGCATGCTGTAGCTAGTCAATAGATGGTTTTTAAATGCACTAACTATACTGATGAGATATAATGCATGCAATATAAATACTTAAGAAATTCCTTATTGATTTCTCAGAATAGTAGCTGCATATAGAATGGTAGATCAGGGACAGTAACTCCAACAAAGAGTTGTTCTGCTTCCTAGAGGACATTTGTCAATGACTGAGGATATTTTTGATTGTCATAGCTAGGGGTTGTGACTATCTGGTGGGTAGAGGCCAGGAATGCTACTAAACATGCTATGAGGTAGGACAGCCCCACCACAAAGAGTCCATAATGTTCATGTTGAGAAATCTTTGTCAAGGACATGGCCTTCAGCTATAGGCTCCCAGGTGTTTAATAACATTTGCTTTTTTTATTCTTTTGGTTTTTCAAGGTAGGATTTCACTCTAGCCAGGTTGACCTGGAATTTGCTATATAATCTCAGGGTGGCCTCAAACTCATGGTGATCCTTCTACCTCTGCCTCCCCCGAGTGCTAGGACTAAATGTGTGTGCCACTATGCCCAACCTTTAATGACTTTTGAGCTACAAGAAGTGTTACGCAGTCTTCCTGCATACTATGAAGTTAAAAATGAACATAAAGTTTCCAAAGATTTTCAGTTTGACTCCAACCCCCAACCAATGCTATTCTTTGATTTCTACTCTTGAAGTATAGTCTACATTCAGCTTGCCAGAACAAAGAACTTGGTTCTTTGAGTGATGGTCATTTCTAAGATAAAAGTTGCATGTCAGAATGTCACATAATTTGTTTTAGTTTGACCTGGAACAGGAAAAGATCAATTAGCATTTTCTCCCATACATCAGTCTACCAGGATTTGAAAATAGTGGTGCTTGCCTTAAGTCATTCATTTTCTTTTGCTCTCCACCAGATTCATTTCCCCATTAGTAATGTATAGAGGATATGAGAAAATACTGGATTTAAACTACTTGTATAATATGAGAGGAATTTGTATGGTTCAGGATTCTATAGTTTGGATAGGAATTCTGTCCCAAAAAGACTCATATGTTGAAATCTTGGTCCCCAGCTGGTAGAGCTGTTTAGACGTGATTGAATGATGGGAGTGGCTAATGAAGGAGTTTATTCTATTGAATAATCTTCTCTCTTTATCTCTCCAACATGGTATTCTAAGGATTTGCACATGCTCATAATATCCTAACCCCCAAGTGCTTTTCTTTAGCAGAGTACATCTTATAGAGAATCTTTAGAACTACAAATGTATTTCTCACAATTAGCCAAGGAGATAGACAGGGAAGGCATAGATCCTTGCAAATTATAGATGAAAGAATTATGATAAATATTGTCATGTTCAAGGTTACAGAGCTAATTCTCTAAGAAACTTGGACCTTTGACCAGTTCAAGGCTATTTTCAGTTTGTCCTGTGAACAAAGTATTTCAGCTCCAAATTGATATCTATCCCTATTTGCTAAGCACCTTTCCTTTCCTTGCTCCCTTCACTTGTCTTATTCATTGTGTTGCTACTTGTTGTTATGCCAACAGTTTCCACTCTTTTTAACAATAGAAAGTAGGATGAATACTTACACTAAATGAGAATCACAAGAGAAGTCTAATTTGCAACCCCAAACTAGATTGACAAACATTGAAATTCAATGATCACATACTCCTGAGATGACACAAATCCCTCAGAATGGGATTGCAAATTGGCTTCAGTCCTCATAGCAGGCTTTCATGCCCATGTCATCAACCTTGTATTGAGGCAACAGTGCAAGACTCTTTGGAACCCCTTCATAGATACAGAAGTGTTTCATGATGGCATAATCCTAGCATCATTTATATCTTTTATAGGAAGCCAGTTGGTATAAGAAGCAATGAAGTAGATTTCCTAATTCTTGAATTGTAACCAGGGTCCAATTCTATTCTTCCCATTGGAAATCAGGATGAATGAATGTCTTAGAATTAAAAAAAAAATGATTCGAGGATAGTTGCTACATGGGTTACAGTCACTCACCTAATCTAAATTGAGTACCCTCATTATGGCATTCCCAATAACAATGTTCACACAAACAATAAAGTCCAAGTCCTATCAAAATTATACATAGTGCTGATGGTTAAAATGGGAAGCAATTTGTGAAATAAAATAGTTGATATACTGCAACCTGCAAATCAATAGATAATATAGATTGAGCCAGAAAAGGAAAGTTCAGAGATTGCTTTCTAAGCAAAAGCAACTTCTTGTTATCAGAACAGTTCTCCTGGAGTTGATTATCATGCACAGAGCACACAGCTGCCTCCTTTCCTCCCCTATTACACTTTGTCCTTGCAGATGATGGGGCCCAATCTCCTTGCCAGCTAAGACATCCAGGCTGCATTTCATGAGCAGGTCCCAGAGCCAGAATCTGAACACCTCAGTTAGGTGCAGGAATATTGTTCTCACTGGGGTTGGAGTGCTGAGAGGTAAGGCAACTCTAAGACTATGACTAATGGGGATCCAGCAAACCCCTAGTGGGCTGGGAGTCTCTCAGTGTTCCTGGTTTCTACCACCTGCCTTACAGTGCCCTTTGGGACATTGTTGAGGTACTTCATTCACTTGGTTTGATGATCTTCAGAATGATGTAGTGATAATAAGTACTGAACTTGTCATTTACTTTCCAAGTGAGCAAGGTCAAATGCATTCTCCCTGCTGTCTAATGTGCAATGTCATCTGTCAATAATTCCATCATTTCCACATCACTTAATATGGAGCACACTCTTTTCCATATCATAAGAGCCATTCTACAGCATGCTCAGACCTCTCTCAGGTCCCTGTCAAGGTATTATCCTATGTCATGGGAGAGTGCTCTCATTCTAGCACACTCATGTATCCAAACCTACTTTCAACTCATCTTGTTCACACACCCTCAGAATCCATCCCTAAGCATATTCTCCCAGTTGGCTGATCTTGAAGCAATTAGATGGATATAGTGTTTCCTCCTTCCTTACCAGCCCCAGAATATTCTTGGCAGAATTATTTTATGACTTAACTCAAAGTTATTGACTTGGTAGTTGTTGGAGGAGACTGATGTCAGACTTTTGCATTAACTTGTGTGTGTGTGTGTGTGTGTGTGTGTGTGTGTGTGTGTGTGGTGCTGTGTTGTGTTGGGTGTCTCTAGCCCCAGTAGAGAGAAGGAGCAACCCATATTTGCAAATTCAGACAGATCAGGGTAATTAAGAGATTCAAGGTTCTTGGAAATGAGGAACAAGAACACTGTGCATCTGGTCTGTGCAGTACCTATTTTCCTCAATCTTGGCGAGCAGGCTCTCTTCAGCTACTCCTGCAATTAAACACTGAACTTTATCTTCATAGTCATACCCCTTCTCCTCCCAACTCAAGAGATGAGAGCCCCTGGGTATATTTCCAGAAAAATCTTCTCTTTGCACCCAGTGTTCAATGGCAGCTTGATCAATCTCAGCCCTTTGCTCCCCTTTCCCCAAACATTTGTGGCCTATAACATCAGCCAACCTATTCCATGGTCCTTTGGATTTCTGTTTCCTTGTATTTTTCAAATGCAAGACATGCTGCATTTCCCTCTATGGCCATATGTTCCCAACCACCACTGGTAAAAGCTTTAGCAGTGGTTCATGCACCAGAGAAAGCATCCACACTAGCATCAAGAAGATGGTTATCAGCTCCAAGTTGCCAGCTCGGTATCTGCACCCATCGCCCAACCCTCGTGCCTGCTGTCATAGGCAGGATCACTGGGTGCAGACGCTGAGGAGGCGCTGAGTGTGCAGGAGGTTCATTAGTGGGTGTACTTGGAATTCACCCTGTGGGAGGGTGAGGAAGAAACAGAAGGGGCATAGGGAGTGGCTAAGTTGCCATGACCATGGGAAGCCTGGATGTTGAGATGGCTCTTCAGAACAGACCTAATTTGGAGGATAAGGATCAAGATCTCTATACAACCCTAAATACTCAGTAATTAGTGGGGGCTACTCAGTAAAGAATTGTGAGATTACATGAAGTTTTCTTCCAACATGGCTGAAGGCTGACAGCTAAATACTATCTTAGACAGCTGAATAAATAAGTCCTCCTTCTAAAGAAGAATCAAAGTGGCACATCACAGCATCCACCAAATACAAAAGATTTCATGAGTCATTTTAACTTATGTTGCAAATTTTGTAATGGTTAACATGTTACTCCTAAGGAAGCTGAACCAAAGTGGGGGTTAAGTAGCTATTATCTCAAGGACACACAGGGCTATAGCATCTCTGAAGTGTCTCAATCCATCTGTAAATGCAAATAGATGAGTGTGCCTATGTTCCAATAAGACTTTACTGACAAAAATATTATGGCCAGAGGCTGAGAGGATGGGTCAGTGATTAAAGATGCTTCAAAGCCTGCAAACCCAGGGTTCAATTCCCAAGGTCTCCACATAAGCTGGATGCAAGAAGTGGTACCTGTGTCTGGCATTCACTTGCAGTGGCAAGAGACCCTGGCACATTTGCACGCACACACACACACACACACACACACACACACACACACAGGTAAGTATAAAACATTGGGAGGGAGAGCTGGGGAGATATCTCAGTGGTTAAATGGTGCTTGCTTCTAAAGCTTACCGGCCTGGGGCTTGATTTCCCACTATCCATGTAAAACCAGATGCACAAAGTGATGCATGCATCTAGAGTGTGTTTGCAGTGGTAAGAGACCCTTTTGTGCCAATTTTTTCTCTCTTCTCTCTGTATCAAATTAATTAATGAATTATTTTTAGAAAACCGTGATAGCTAGAAAGTGCCTCACAGACCATAATTCTAATTCTCTGAGCTTGGCTTAAAGGGTGTTAGAAATAACCTTGAAGGCTGAGTAAGCTTTGTTACAGTAGTACAGGAAGGCCATTGCAACAAAGACAGACAGCATTGATCAACTCACAATAACAGGTTAGGAACAGCAAAATTCAAACTACAGCAACACAGTGTGAAGCCAGGGCTATAGTGGAATGGGTTAAGGTCATGGTGATGAACAGAGGTAGGAGGTGAGGAAGATAATGTAGAAATATTAGAAACTTCTAAATGTTTTCCCAGTTAATTCTATCTGCCTGGAACATTTCCCCATATCATTTGCCTAATTAAGACTTGATCCTCACCCTTCACCATCACCACACATAGTAATCCATGTCACCTCAAAGCCTTCCTGGACACTCAGGTCCTGCCTATTATTCCCATAGCACTTTGGCCACTGCTGTCCCTTAACAGTGTAACTAAGTATCTGCTAACACGTGCCCACCTCACTGCACAGTGGTTCCAGCCTCTCTCACAAGCCCCAGTAGAGCCCTGGAAGAACCCTTTTGCAACTGAACATGTGGAGGTGGGGCTTGAGTACTCATACCTTTTCTGAGTTCTCCAGGTGATTCTAAACCACTACTAGGATTGAGAGTCACTGCACTCTACTGTGACTTCCTCCATGTATCTTCTCACTTGTCTTTTATCACTCATAGTAGCACATGGTGTGGGTAAGTAAATGGGAACCCAAGAATATCATCATAGAAATCAATGTGTGGAGTGTTTTAGGAAGACACTTAGCCAGATAAGACTGTGAGAAGCAACAGCCTTATATTGTAAAATAACAATAATGTGTATTGTAATATAAAGGAACAAGTTTGGATGGCTCTGCTATCTCCATATATATATATATATATATATATATATATATATATATATATATATATAATAATTCATGCTGTCCTATTTATTCATCCATCAAAGTCTAGTTTGTAGATCACCTTCTTTGTAAATCCTTCTTGCTGCTCCAACAGAATTTTGTTCTCCTACGTGTATTTATCACTGGACTTTAAACAGTTGGATCATTACATGGAGTATGCAGTGTTATAATTGCTTAAAGAACTCCTCCATTGGACTGTGACTAGGCTACATTCAATGCATATCTCATTTATAGTTCAATAAATGTGTAATGAAACAATGTATTCTCATAAGGTATACATTAACCAGAATCACTAGGCCATATTTTCCATGGCTCTGTGTTTCCTTCATATATTCAATGATGACAAAACTAAGTTTCATGTTTTACAAAGTCAATGTGGTTTCAAGTGGTAGACCAAATATTTCCCAAAACAAGCCAAGCATAAGAGCTGCCTCTGGTTCTAGGATTGCAGAAAGAGAGATGTGCAGCATGGCCCTGAGCCCTGGGGACCTGCCACCCAGGCTCTCCTTTGTCCACTTGCCGTCACAGATATCTCAGCCTCAGAAAGGGTCCCCCTGCCCCCTTCTCCCAAGCCGAGTTCTCTCTCATTAGTGGTGTCAACAAACTGACAGAACAGTAGCGCCCCCTGGGGCAGAACACCCCGGAGAGGCGGGAGCAGGTGCAGTTTGCCCTCTCTTCTCACCAGCCCTGTGGGCTTCAGCAGGGAGCTGAGACTCTAGGTCCTGGCTACTTCTCATGGAACTTCTAAATGATCCTGGTCTGCAAGTCAAACATTAAATTTCACTAAAACTCATTCAGTAAACTGCATTAAGTTATAAGTATTAGGTGGGCTTAACCTACCAGATAGTATTTTTTTTTTTTGAAATGACTCTTATGAGCCAGGTGTGGTGACACAGAAATGTAATCCTAGCACTTGGAAGCAGAGGCAGGACTGTGAGTTCAAGGCTTGCCTGGATATACAACAGCCTGTCTCAAGAAATAACTTTTGCCTATATAAATAAATCATAAAATGACAGCAAAAGGTATCTATTTGAGGGGCTGGAGAGATGGCTTAGCAGTTAAGGCACTTGCACTTGCATGCAAAGCCAAAGGACCCAGGTTCAATTCTCCAGGACCTACATAAGCCAGATGCACAAGGGGGTACACACACCTGGAATTTTTTGCAGTGGCTGGAGGCCCTGGCATGCCCATTCTCTTTCTCTACCTGCCTATCTCTCTCTCTCTCTCTCTCTCAAATAAATAAATAAAATAAACACTTTTAAAAGATATCTATTTGAGATAGTCTCCTCCCCTTCCAAGCTTTTTCTTTTTCTTCTCTTTTTCCCTCTTTGGCTTGCCTTAATATCACCTCTATTCCTTCACAATGAATAAATTACTTGGTATCTTATTTCAAAATAATGATTACTTCTTACTGTGAATCCAGAATTCTATTAACAGCATTTCACATCTCTGAACTGTGAGTGTGTTATTTATCCATCTTTGAATGGCTGCTCAATGTTGTAAGCTGAGGGAGACAGGAAAAATATTGCCAGGGCTCATCTAAGATGATCTGGTAAGGACAAGTATTTCCAGGACAGGAAATTTCTAGAGAAAGAAATGGTCTAGCTCAAGAATTTTCCTAATCCCTTCTCAGAAGCAAGAGGAGAGGCCTGACCCCAGTCTAACCTCACCTTGGATTTTAAACATTCAATTCATTCTACTAACACCCCAGTCTGGCTTCCAGGCTTACTGAAATACCCTCTGATGAGTATCTGGCTCCTCATATAGATTTCACTAGCACAGAGAGACTTTTTGGGCAGTTACATTCCTCATGGTCAGCTTAATGCACTAGCAATTTGGGTCTTCCATGGAGTTGAGAGCTAAGTGAGTATTAATCACTTATCTGGCACATTCCAGAATCCTAGTAATACCATATCTGCATAAGACAAGAGGCTGGAATGTGGAAAACATACTGCATCTGACAGCATGAGCCCTTGTGTGGGTCTTCATCAATGGTTTCTCCTCAGTGACTCCTTGACCTCAAACAATGTGTTAGTCAACACTTACCATGTCCTACGATGGTCTGGAACCAGCAAGGTATCAATCCTTACCTGAGCACTGGCATCAGTGGGAGGATGCTCAAGGGTCTGTGGGTGGAGTGGGGGCATACTCAGCATGTGCGAGGGGCCAGGCACAGGCAGAGCAGAATGCAATTGTGCCTGGCTGGTTTCTGCTTTACTCACGGCCCATTTGAAAGCTAGAACAATTTTCTCAGGAACAATTGCAGTAATTGTATTTCATGTCTCATTGTCAGGTGAGGGCATACTTAAATACCCTAAGGGAAACTTCAGTGAGACCCCACTCCATCTCAGTGTATTTAAACAGGTTTGATTATATTGATTTTCACTATTTTGTTTTTACCACTTTCTGTTTCAATCTGAAAATAAGCCCTAGGTCAAAAACCTGAGCCAGGCTCACTTCCAGCCTGCCAGCCTGTCTCATAGGGCTCCTATGAGCATTTATAAAATTTTATAAAATTTATAAAATTTATAAAAATTGGTAAAGAACTCCCTCAAGTAGTTGTCAAAATATTAATGTAAATAATTATACACTAATTATAGGAACATTTTATATTTATTATGTTGTATGAAGACCAATATTGGACATTGAATGGTACCACCTAGCTTCCATTATTGTTGTGAAGATAATGAATACAAAATGCCTAGCATTTTGTCTCAAAAATACTAGTAGTTGTTTTTAAATTATTGTCATTATTTCTACTAAACTAGGAAAGAAATTGCTAATGTATAGCAATTTTTTTCAGAAGAATAGAAAGAGCGCAACCCACTCCCAACACACACACCACACACACACCACACACACACACCACACACACACCACACACACCACACACACACATACACCACACACACCACACACACACCACACACACACACACCACACACACACACACACACCACACACACACACTACACACACACCACACACACACCACACACACACACCACACACACACACACACACACACACACACACACCACACACACACCACACACACACCACACACACACCACACACACCACACACACACACACACACACCACACACACACACACACACACACCACACACACCACACACACACCACACCACACACACACACACACACCACACCACAACACACACCACACACACACACACACACACACACACCCCACACACACCACACCACACACACCACACACACACACACACCAACACACACACACACACCACACACACACACACACACACACACACACACCACACACACACACACACACACACACACACACACACACACACACACACACACACACACACACACACACACACACACACACACACCACACACACACACCACACACACACACACACACCACACACACACACACACCACACACACACACCACACACACCACACACACACACACCACACACACACACACACACACACACAACCACACACACACACACACACACACCACACACACACACACACACACACACACACACACACACACACACACCACCACACAACACACACCACCACAACACACACCAACACCCCACACACACACACCACACACCACACACACACCACACACACACACAACACAACACACACCACACACACACACACACACACACACACACACCACACACACACACCACACACACACACACACACACACACCACACACACACACACCCCACTTCTCCCATTTCAGCACTTGAGCCGTTTATTTCAGAAGGTGACAAAGTGCAGAAGAGAAGACAGAATGGTGAGTAAATTTTTCCTTCATTAAGACATGAAAATAGCTTCATAAATATATCCAGGGTAATTTAGTGGTAATAGGCCCAGAAACAGGCACACAACTCTCATTTAATCTGTTTATTTCTTTGCCACTTGCACTCATACCCTTCTGATACAATTTTCCACTTACGAGTAGCCTTTTCACTCTGCAGATGTCAGTAACTGATAACAAAACCCAGTAAATAATAAAACAGGGAAATCTGTAGCTCAAATGAAACCACCAGACAATATAGTTGATAGGTCTGAGCTATAGGATTCAAAGTCCTGTAATAAGTGGTTTACAGTCTCACATAGATAAGAAATAGAACATGCAGGCCAAACATAAAAGATTAAAAGGCACATAAAAATTAAAGGGAAAACATCAAGCTTCTTTCACAGCAAGTAACCTCCTGGGTCATCAGTTGACAGGTACAATATCCTAATTTTTCGTAGAAAAACAGCAGAGCTTGTCATGCTTGGTCTCATTTTTCATCTGCTCCTCATAATAGCAATGCACTGATGCCATGAGAGCAGTTCCCAGAATTCACCTGAGGAGAACACGACTCTCCCAAGAAACCTGCCTTTCAGATCTCTCACTGCTGTTGTTGTGTTATCGTTTGATTCTTTCTTTTCAGATGAGGGTTGTTTTGCCACTGAGAAATTTAAATTTAAAAACTGATTTTAATTCAACCAGCAACATAAATTAGATAGTTGTTTACTGAGTACAAGTCTACCTAAATCTAACACATCCCTCTTAATTAATTAATTAATTGCCTTATATGATTAATAAATAGTAAATTTTGTAAACTTTGGTGACAAGCCAGGATTTTGTTGTTGTTGTTTAATCATTCTCTCTCTCTCTCTCTCTCTCTCTCTCTCTCCTTGGCTTGGTTTTGTGGTTTGGAGATAGGGTCTCACTATATACTGGCTGCCTGAGGATTCACTGGGTAGTCTAGACTGACCTGAAACTTGCTACGCTTTCTGCTTCTGTGTTTGAATTACAGGCATGTCTCATAAAACCCAGTTTTCATCTTTTGAGTTCTTCATTCATAATAAGTAGGGTACTGGGATATGAAAATAAAATATATGACATTGTTTTCTCGTTTGACAGACTGACAGATACTTTGAATAATATTTCTTTTTTTCTTTTCAATCTATCTTGCAGAGTTGAGGAGATGGCTCAGCGGATAAAGCTCAAGCTCTCAAGCTGGAATCCCCGAGGAAGTCTAAAAAGCCTGAAGCCATAGTGAAGGAGGAACGGCAGCAAGAGCTTCCTCAGACAGTCAGCCAGGGACAGAGGCCCAAGTACAACAAGGATGTTACCTTGCCCGCCCTGGCAGGACTAGAACCTGCATCTGATCCAGTCCATCCAAGATGGCTGCACAGCTCAGCTGGGCTTCCTGCTTCCTCTGCAAGTTTTCCCAGCCTGGCACACCTGCGTCAGCCTCTTGAGTCCACCAACCAATCAAGTCTCTCCCTTACACACCTGAGCCTGAGGATGAGGCTCTAACTGGATGTTTAACCCACAAAGAGGCCTGGCGCATGTGTGTAACTCTCTTGACCTGCTCGTTCTCCGGGCTCCTGACGCTCAGCGACCTTGCTTGGATGAGCTGGGAAGGGGGGAAATTTCCATTCGCCCTCGTGCTTTGTTGCCTTCGTCTGGATCCTTGTCTGCTTTGCTACACATATGATCTCTGGTCAATCTCTGGGTCCTTCACTAGCTCTTAATTCTTTCTGATCTCTATGGGAGGGGTTGTCTGGTTTGGGCTCCCGGGCTTTGGTGTCCATGGTGTGGACCTCCTCTGGAGGCTTTTGCCCCAAAGCCATCCCTGCAAGGCGATTTTATCTTCCTCCGCTGCCCACTCCTTTCAGCAGACAACGGGGAGAATACTCTTCTGGCTTGAGTCTTCCAACTAGTCTTTCCCTTGGATTCTAATTCTCCCTGAAATAAATCTCATAATTCATAGTTTGCCCTTCTCCGAGTCCGTTTGTTCAATTCTTTGCTAATTCAGATAATGACCCAAAAGTTGAGGCCCCCAGACCTGAGTCCCCTGCATCTTTATGGAACTGAATACCTCTTTGCCTCAATAGCAGGCCTCTGTAATCCCCGTATGCTGCCCTCGTTTTCAGAGGAGCCATGGCCAGTGCAACAAAGAACAGCAGCAAACAAGAGCACCTCACCAGAGGTGGAAAGGGGAGGACGGGCCCAAAACGTGTCCTCTGACCTCCACAAGCATGCCTTGGCACAGATGCACCCTCACCTGCACACAAATGTGCACACAGGAACACACACACACACACACACACACACAACTTAGAACAACTTGCAACAGTATAGTTGTATAAAAAATGTGTAGACAAACCTGTTTTTCTTTTAAAAATACATATGCACATATGGTCATGTGCATGTGTGTATGTGTGTGTGTGTGTGTGTGTGTGTGTGCATAACCTTCTCACATCAGTACTAGAATTATCACTGTCCAGTTTTACAGTAGGAGACAATTTGTGGTATTGGAAGAAGTGAAGAAAACACACATGTATTGAGTGTCTACTCAGCACTAGGCCTTTTCCATGTGTTTTCTCCTTAAATGCTCCAGTAATCTTGGGAATTAGGCACCACCATCCTCATTTCATGGAGGCGGTGCAGGGACATAATGTTGTGAAGGCCACTTCCCTTGCAGTTGGTGTAACAGGAAGGCAGCCTGCTTAACAGGTAACAATATTCAAGTGCTTTTCATGGAGAAGTTGCCAAACGCTTTTCAAAACTAAAGTCTCTTTTCCTATTCACTATGAACAGTCTCTCCACAGAACAAATTCCGCTACTATCACGTGCACCCACGTCTCACCACCACTGCAGTTGTAGGGCACATTATGACCTCGCAACTTAATCGGTAGAATTTTCTTTCTTAACAACACAAAATAATGATGGATTTACATATAATCCTACACATAATAAAATGGGATGTCACAAAGAACCACTCTGCTCTTTCCTGTACTGCTCTCCTTGATACTGTTAGTAGCTCTTGATGATACAACGAAGGATTAGGGTTGATGAAAAGAAAGGAGGGAAAGGATAGAGTCTTCCCATAGTCTGGAGAAAGTTCTCTTTATTCTCCCCCACCCCCTTGCCAGAGGCTGGTCTTTTGGGCATGTCCTCATAGACATTGGTCCTGACTCTCTTCTCTGTATAACTGTGGCACACTCTCACAGATGGTCTACTTTATGACTTTAGAGTTTTCAATTTCGCCTCACTGGATTTCGCTGTCCTTGGGGGTACTCTGCTTATTCTGTCATTGCAAGACAATCACTGGGTGCAGTTTTACTGAAACGAAGGTGATGCTTTTATACATCTTTAGATTGCACAACATCTCCTTCACAATAGCACACAGAAGAGCACAGGGAGGAAAGCAGTCAGCCGGAAGTACTCTTTGTTGTGGAGAGATAAACAAGAGAGGGTAAGGCAAATAACTAGGAAACAGGAGAGAACATCTAAAAATATTCTAAATGGTATTTTGGTGAGAGCTGAGACATTACAAAAAAAAATGTTACAAAAAATAAGAAAATATGGTCTGGAGTAAGAAAGAACCTGTGACGGGCTTCTAATAGATGGTGGACATCTTCCCAAATGTAAAGTTGCATCTCTCCTGCCATCTGTTGTGCAGAGAGCTAGAAAGAGGTTGGTCATCTTCAAAGCAGGCAAATAACATTTCTGGGAAGAAGGTCACTGAAACAGTAAAGTAGAAGAAAGGCTGAGTAATCTTGATTGCATCTGACTGCAGGCGTAGCTCAGTGGTAGAGCCTGTGCTAGCATGCATGATGTTCTGGGTGTAAGTCTCAGCGCCAAGGAAAATATTGATGAAATGATGATGGCATTGACACTGAGGGTGGGAAAAGGGAGGCCTAAGTAGATGCAGAGGAGGACCTACCATCACAGTGAGGGGGGGGGGGGGGTTACCAGACCTCTGAAGGTAAAAAAGGCAGGAAAGTTTGCACTTATTAGAAATCGAAGATGATCTGACCTCTTGCCTCTTGCCTACTTCCCTAGACCTGTTTCTTCACAAGCAACCAGGGCCGCTCTTGGGAGGGAGGTCTTTCATAGGATTTAAACAGTGTGGTTGGTCAAGTTCAGCCCCTGGAGTTTGGGATTAGGCTGGCCTCTTCCTGAGATAGCCCCTCTCCATAACCAACCAGCGGTCCCTCTGGTTCACCTGAGCTGGAAGACAGCCCACCACCATAAGGTTATAAATACCTTTGCAAGGGGAGCGTAGGCGCTCTAACCAATGGGAACTTCCAGCTGTAGGTGAGTTTTTCGCTGAGCTAGGCCTGGGCTGGCTCTGCCCAGGAGGCCCCCTAACCCTTCCTGTCCACATGAGTTCTTTCTCCCCTCCAGCTCTCCTCACAGAAGGAGCTCCTTGAACTTTCTTTTCTCTCTTCTCTTTCCATGCTTTTTTCCAAGCCCTCCATATGGGATCTCTAGTCACATGGGTGCCTTTCCTTGGCTCTGCACTTTCCCCAATAAATATAATAATTTAATAATTATCCTTCCCAGTCATCTCTTTTATTCAATTCTTAGATTAAAGTTAGAAACAAACATAGGGTTTAGGAGTCCAAGGACTTTCTTGAACACCTAGTTACAACACTAATCCCCCTTATCAGCAATTTTGCTTTTCATGATTTTGGTGACCCAAATCAACCCTAGTTTGAAAATATCCGATGGGAAATTCTATAAATGAATATGGTTTTTTGTTTGTTTGTTTGTTTGTTTGTTTGATTTTCCGAGGTAGGGTCTCACTGTAGCTCAGGCTGACCTGGAATTCACTATGTAGTCTCAGGGTGTAGTCTCAGGGTGGCCTCAAACTCATGGCAATCCTCCTACCTCTGCCTCCCGAGTGCTGGGATTAAAGGCGTGCACCACCACACCCGACAATGAATATGGTTTTTGATGATGCATCTTTCTAAGCAGTGTGATGAAAGCTCCACCCTGCCTGGGACATAAGTCAGCCCCGTGGCCTGTTTCTGCACTGTGTGCACTGTTCACCCATTAGTGCTTCAACAGCGTTCTTGCTCTCCTAATCATGCTGCTTGTGTTCACGTAGCTCCTATTTTACTTCATAATGTCCCGCAAGAGCAGAGATGCAGGCAATTCAGACATGCCCACAAGAAGCTGTGTAGTGCTTCCCTTAAGGGAAAAGGTGAAAGGTCAATTAAATATGAGAAGAAAGAGTGGGAGTGACACCTTCCTGTAACTTTCACAATAATATATTGTCATAATCTAAAATTAGTTATTGTTGCCAGCCTTTTACTGTGCCAAATTTATAAGTGAACTTGATCATAGGCATGCCATTTTATTTTATTTTATTTATTTGCAAGGAGCGACATGGGAGAAAGAGAACAAGTGGGCAAGGGTCTCTTACCACTGTAAATGAACTTTAGATGCATGCACCACTGACTTTATGTGGGAACTGGGGAATCAAACCTGGGTCACCAGGCTTTGCCAGCAACTGCCTTCAACCACTAAGCCATCTCCCAAGCCAATAGGCATGTTTTAATAGAAAATAAAATTAGGACTTAGTACTAGCCATGGATCCAGGGATCCACTGGCAGTCATGGGACGTATCACCTGGGTACCAAAGGTGACTACTGTATAAATTTGTCTGGTCCTATCAGGTATTATGCACATGTGTACATAGACATGTGTACTCTTTCAAAACCAATGAAAAGAAATAAATAAGTGCAAAAGGGAGACATAGCATAAACCTTATACTAGATGATACTGAATGTTTTCTCCATTTTACATTTGAGGAAACAAGCCCAGAGAGAGAAATGCTATAGAAATAAGGTTCTAAGTGCCTATGAGACATGTAAAGTCAGAGGCCTCATAAGTACCAGCTATTTAAGTCTAAAGATTCAGACAGAGGCCCCTGCTCTAGATAGAGGTGGGCTTTATTAGCCAGCAGAAGTAAGCCCTGTGATAAGAAAACATATCCAGGCAGTATGTATAATGAAGAAAGGAGACCTAAAGCCAATCTGGCCTGTCTCAGTTTATCCATAAGGGATTGATCTACTTTGGACATGAAGACTCAGGTGTTGAAGGCTTGGTCCCAGTGTAGCAATGTCCAGAGATGATTGGATTATGAGGGCTCTGAGCTCCCCAATGGATTAATCTATTGATGGATGAAAAGTTGAATGGATACTGGGTTGTGGCAGACAAGGAGCTGGGGCCTAGTTGAAAGTGAAAGGAAGCATGTCCTTGGGAGTTGTTTCTCTCTCTCTCTTCTCCTCTCTTTCCTCTCTTTTCCCTCTTGTTTTCCTGACTGCTTTATGTAGCCTGTTCTGCCACATGCTCCCAATTTCAGGCCCAAAGCAAAGGAGACCACAAACCATGAACTGAAACCTTTGAAAACATGAGTCAAAATAATTGTTGGTTTGTTTGTTTGAGGCAGAGTTTCATTCCAACCCAGGATGACCTGGAACTCACTCTGTAGTCTCAGGCTGGCCTCAACTCACAGCAGTCCAGCAACCTCTGCCTCCCGAGTGCTGGGATTAAAGGTGCGCACCATTATGCCAGGCAAATCTTTTTCTTTTTATTTTTTTTTCTAGAATGGTAAGCTGACTGACACAGGAATTGACAGAGAAGAGAGTAACTTGTAACTCCTCAAATTAAGTAGAAGCAAAGCAGGTGTTCCATGAACATCCATGAAAAGAATATTTCAAGGGCAAGGTGATCAACTGTGACTAGGGGTGCTACAAGTCAAGGAAAGGAGACTCGGGAGATCCTGTGACTTTAGAGACAAGATGGTGATTGGTGATGCTGCCCAGAGCAGGTCTGGCAATGTGGGCTGTACACTGAGCTGCTGTGGGTTGAGGTGAGCAAAAGCCAGTGGAGATAGCAAGTATGTACAAGTCTCCGGGAAGGCCGTGCATGATGGAGTGGAGAGATACTGGCCAGGTTCAAGGGAGAGACTTTCAAGAGTCAGGGCTAGTTAAGATATGATCTCATAACTACAGAGTGTGACTGGAGTGCCTGCTTACCACCTACTCACGGCAGAACCTTAGGAGGATGCTTAACCCTTTTACGTTTTAGTGTAGAGTGTGGAAAAACATCATCATCCTGAAACAGTGAATAAGAAAACAAAGTTCATATATTTGTTTGGTATAGACAAAATGCTTTGGAACTGAGAGTTGCCCTTTTCTCTGATGGTATTCAAGAAGATACCAAAAAGGCCATGGTTGAAGAGGCTGAACATAAAGATGAGGGGTTCACTGGTGGAGGACGACCCCAGCGGAGTCAGGGGAAAGTGAGAGCCCATGAACAGGCAAAGAAAATAAACATGGAAAGTAGACACAATTCATGGATATTGAGTAAGTATTGGGTTCTATGAGCAAGTCCCGTCCTTTTCTGCCTGGTACCTTCTGTTTTCTGAATGATACAAATGTTAGAGTTATATACTATTGTTCAGGTGGTAGAAGTATGGTCTGATAAGAGTAAAAGCTAGGGGGCTGGAGAGATGGGACAGTGCTTAGGGCATTTGCCTGCAAAGCCTAAGGACCCAGATTCAATTCGTATGTACCCACATGAAGCCAGATGCAGAAGGTGACACATGCATCTGAAGTTTGTTTGCAGTGGCTAGAGGCTCTGGCATGCCCATTCTCTCTCTCTCTCTCTCTCTCTCTCTCTCTCTCTCTCTCTCTCTCTGTCATAAATAAATAAATAATAAATAAAAAATTTCAAATAAAAACTAGAGTAAAGCAGAGCACACAGTGCTGCCTGGAGGTGTCTGGTGATGGTGGTGGTCCTTGTAGATCATGTCAGAGAATTCAGCTGACACAAGTCACATGAAAAAATGCCCCGTGGTGCACTTGGGGAATCAATTTGCATCTCACTTGCATTGGCCTGGGTGAATCAAAGGAGATGATACCAGATCCCACCACTTCCAAACAACTTCTGATGTCACCTGGTCACATGATAAATGTCATTTGCTTCGATTTTAAAACAAGCTGCATATCTTTGAGAAGAACTGCTGTCACTTGTAATTAGTGATATGACTCCTCCATCCCAATGGAGTGTGCTTCTGGCATCTTTAAATAGCCCTGGAAGGAGAAGCAGGAAAGAGCTTTTCAAACACGAAGTTGCTATTCTTGCTTTCAGGGCTCACGTGGTGGAAGCTTAGCTTCAGATACAATAGATTGACTTTAAAGGTCAGGTTTCAAAAATGTGGTTCCATCAGTTACACAGACATGTAATACTTTTTGATAACCTTTATGATATCATTTTCTGCAGAAATCACAGTGAAAAACATCCCACAATCTGTCAGAAAAATATGACTAATTAGTTCTTTAGACTTAGCATGGTTGACAAAGTGTGTATCTTCACCACACTATCATTATTTACCAGAATATCAGACATTTGATGAGCAGTGATTGACTGAAATTCTTTTTCAAATCACTCACTTCAATGGAAGAACATTTATTCTATTTCTTATTGTAAACACAATTCATGTTCACTATAGGAAAATAGTCTAGATGAGCTATCTTCCTATTGCAGTGACATAATGACTTCAATTTTTTCTATATATTCTTTGTACATTTGCCTACACAGTTTTGATTTGATAATATATAATAAACAAGTTCTAATATCATTAACTTTCCTCAGTGTCCTTTTTGAAAATAGTTTTTAAATTTTAATTTATTTGAGAAAGAGATAGGGGGCTGGAGAGATGACTTAGCAGTTAAGGCATTTGCCTGCAAAGCTGAAGGACCTCAGTTCAATTCCCCAGGACCCATGTAAGCCAGATGCACAAGGTGGCACATGTATCTGGAGTTCATTTGCAGAGGCTAGAGGCCCTGATGTGCCCATTCTCTCTCCCTCTCTCTCTCTCTGTCTGCCTCTCCCTCTCTTGCTCTCTCAAATAAAAAAATAAAATTTAAAAATAAAGATAAAAAGAGTTGCCAGAGAGAGAAAAAAAAAGATAGGCAGATAGAGAAAATGGACACATCAGGTTCTCTAGCCACTGCAAACAAACTCCAGACACATATGCCACCTTGTGCCTCTGGCCTATGTGGGTACTGGGGAATCGACCCTGGGTCTTGCTCTGCAGGCAAGTGCCACCTTAACCACTAAGCAAACCACCGCTCCAGCCCCTCGGTGTCCTTTTTAATAGCTCTTCTTATCTGCATTTGCTAACATTTAGAAAGTTCATCCTTTACTGATAAGTATTTTACTTCCTCCAACATTATTTTTCTTACTGAGTCTTTAACTTACAACAGAATAAACATGTTTACATACAATTCTTAACAAATGAGTTTTATACCTCTCATGTATAGTCCATGCACTCTAGTGCTGAGTAAAAGACTATGCTTGCTTTTTAAAATATTTATTTATTCCACAAACATTTATCGACCCTTAAATACATATGTAAAATTTAATAATTGATGAATTTTTGGTGGTCCAGGCCCTAAGGAGACTCAGATGGGGCAAATACAGTCCCTGCTTAAAATGATCCTGAAGTCTTTGGCCACACGTTGTTAACATGACAGCCAGGAAGGATACAGGAAGTACACTTTTACCATCAGCCCATTTCTTCCCAAGCTCTGACTTTAATACTAAGCTTAAGAAAAGAATGCCATTGAGATGTGTGACCATGCTTCTTATGGTGATTTGCATGTCTTTGATTACTCCTGGGGCTGAAGGCTTCTTTCATTCTTTTCCCACATGCTTATACTGCTCAGAAATAATCTGGGAGAAAATGCTGCCTAAAAAAAAAATCTGTGCAATTGTTAGGCTTGTCTGTGCATCTCCTAAAACTTCTTTTTTCTTCTCTATGAAATGTCTGCGGCTCTTCAGCTGGGTTGGAACAATCCACATTGTGATGGAAGTTTGTATTTATAACGTGACTGTATGGTACTCAGTGGTCTTTACAGCGCCATAGGAAGAATGAAGGAAGAATCCACACAGTGCACACAAAGGGCCATTTAAGTAAATGATCAAGTATTTCATGGTCCTAAAAGAAAGCAACAAGGAAGGAATCAATTTTCCTCCTCTCAATAACTACATTTATATTTCTTTTATTTTTTATTTTTTTTATTTACTTTTTTCTATTGTTGTTCGTCATTTGAGGTAGGGTCTCACTCTAGCCCAGGCTGACCTGAAATTCTCTATATATTCTCAGGGTGGCCTCGAACCCACTGCGATCCTCCTACCTCTGCGTCCCGAGTGCCCAGCTTAAATTTACTTTTTTTTTTTTTTTTTTTTTTGGTTTTTCGAGGTAGGGTCTCACTCTAGCTCAGGCTGACCTGGAATTCACTATGTAGTCTCAGGGTGGCCTCAGACTCACAGCAATCCTCCTACCCCTGCCTCCCGAGTGGTGGGATTAAAGGTGTGTGCCACCATGCCCGGCAAATTTACGTTTTTAATACCTTTCTCCCACATGTATATTTTTGTTTCTATCACTCCTTCAGCCATTACTTTATGTATCAGAAAGGACCCTGGCCTCAGCCTTGGAGTGGGTGATCTCAATGATTGATACTAGCAACCATTTTCTCTCAATCTCTCCTTCTCTATCTATCCATCTGTCTCTCTCTAGTTCTGTCTCTGTGTATTTTTGCTTTTTTTTTTTTTTTTTTTTTGAGACAGGGTCTCCCCATGTAGCCCAGTGTGGTGGTCTGAATATAAAATGACCCCCATAGTTTTTCGTTTGTGATTACACAAACATACACACACAAACACTGACAGAGCCTTTAGGAGGTGGGGTCTCGCTGGAGGAGGTCTATCACTGGGGTGGGCCTTGGCAGTTATTAGTCCAGGCCACTGGGTATTCAGAGCCACCTCACTCACACAGTTCCTTCCTACTGCTATGACACAGTGTGATACCCTGGCTGCCTGCTTTGCCATGCTTCTCCTGCCTAAAACTATAAACTATAAGCCTGGAAATTGTAAGCCTAAATAAAGCCTTTCCTCCCATCTGCTGCTTCTTGTGGTGTGTTTTGTGCCAGCAACAAGAAAGTAACAGCTACACCTAGGCTGGTCTCAAATTTACAATCCTCCTACCTCACTCTCCTAAGTGCTGCAGTCCCCACCACTATACCTCCACCCTGCTACTTTTGTGCCCACAGAAATCCTTCAGAGGAAGTAATCTTCAACCCCACTCAGGGGTGCAGCCTAACCAATTGTGAATGCCCTGTTGTTTTGCCTCAGTGACTAGGTTGGGTCTCAGCATGTGTTACTTTGTTTTTTGAGACAGGGTCTTATTCTGTATCCCAGGCTGGCCCCAAACTCAAAGCAATCCTCTGCATCAGCCTCCTAAATGCTGGAGGCTGCAGGCATGAGTCAAAATGCCTGGCTATAGAACATAATTTTAGCCAATGAATTGAAGGAGAAGTTCACTGGGTGAGCTTTGGGAAAGATATTCTCACTTTGACAAAAGGCAAACACAGAAAGAGAACATCTCTTCTCCTATTGCCAGACACTGAAATGTCTGTTACACAGAACCCTGACTTCCTTCTTGAAACCAACACCACCCGAGGCAGATGGCTGAGCTTTGAGCTTTGAGCTTGACATTGCCTTAAAGACACTACTTCCTTCTCTTAGTTCAAGTTCTTCTTGGTGCTGTGTGTATGTGGTGGTGGTGGTGGGGTCTGTATTTCTCAAGATCATTTCATAAAGGCATCAGGCATCTTAACATTGAAAACCAGAAAATTAAAATATTTGAAGATTTGCCTCAATAATCTCCTCTTCTTCCTCCTCCTTTTCTTCTTCTTCATCCTCTTCCTTCTCTCTCTCTCTCTCTCTCTCTCTCTCTCTCTCTCTCTTTTCTCTCACTTTCCATGCAAAATTTCTCCAGACTGTGTTTGGAATTTGGAATTCATTGAATGAAATAAGTCATTTACTCATAAACCAAATGACAGCATGAATATATTTCTTATTCTATTCTAAAAAAATCAAAGATCACTGAACAAAGAGCCATTAACTACATGGTGAGTAGAATTTATATCAATTAATTTTTGAAAAGAAGTGGGTAGAACAATCTAGACAGGAAACCTAACATAGATAAATACTAATAAAACATTAGGGTAAGCATATATTTTCAGGGTGGCCACTTACCCCTTGACATAGTACAAGTCTGCAGGTGTAGTTTTGATATTTCTGTTTATGATCTGGCTCATGAAAGAGCGTCTAGTTCCCTAAAATATATTATTTTTTTATAAAGAAGACTACTCTGCTGTGTACTTGTCATTTCCTTTTCCCTCTTAGCATAGAGCTAGATCACAGCAATCAACCCCACCTCTGCATGTGGATATAGCCAGGTGACTGACTTCTGGACAGAGACTATGGGCAACATCAGTGTGCACTGCTTTAGCCCATTTGCTGTGCTGTAATGGAATACTTGAGAGACGGCAATTCATAAATAACAGACATTTATGTCTTATAGTTCTAGAGTGGGAATGGTACCAGATCTGGTGAAGAATTTTTTACTATGGCGTTTTTTGGCAGAAGGCAGATTGGAAAAAGGAATGGAGAGATAGATAGATAGATAGATAGATAGATAGATAGATAGATAGATAGATAGGCTTTTATAACAGAGCTACTGTTAAGATAATAACATGAAAACATTCATGAGAGCAGAATTCCAGAGCCCCAGAATCAACTCACACCTTTAGGCTCTTACATCTTAACAGTATTGCACTAGGAGTTAAATTTCTAATATATATAAACTTTGAAGATACATTGAGGCCATAGCATGTGTCATTTCTGGATCTGGCCCATAGAACACCTATACCCTCCAATCCCTCCTCCCCACACATAGTCATCAATTTGTTTTCCTATTTGCTGGTTGAGAAGGTAGACCTGAGGAAAAAAGGCAGACTATGCAACACAATGGAGGCAGATCAAGTCTTTAAAGGACAACATGAAAGGCTCCTGAGCAGAATGTGACAGAAGTGAGATGTGAGCTTTACTGTGTTCAACCGTTGGAAATTCAGGACTTGCCTGTTATAGCAGCTAACACTGTCTTTCACACGCATACAACTTTTAAAAGAGAAAAGCAGATAGAACATTGAATTAGCATCAAAAAGAGCAGTAGCTTCAGACTTGCCCGGCCTATGAAAATCTGCTTTCTGGAGTACATTCAGTAACTATTTGCAATAGCTCAGGAATAATTTCTAGTGGTGGCTAACAAAAAAAAAATGAGTTATTTTCAGTTTTACTTTTTGTAATAATTCAATTTGATGATTGTTAATGAAGAATCTCTCCTCCCACCTGCACAATTTACACTTATTTTCACCTCATTAAAATTGGATCTGTACATCCTTTACTGCCTTGAAGTTACTCATATTACATCCTGAAGTTTCCATCTATATGAACACTTAATTGTTATGAACTCAAGTATGTATTACCAGTGGACACCTCTTGGTGCTTTTCCAACTATTCCGGACAACTTATTATCAGCAAGGCAGTACCTTCTGTCAAATTAATGCTAGTAATTTGAATTTTACTGGTTTCACAATTTGGCCAATATTTAATTTGCAATTTATTTTGACTATACTGATATAAGAAATAGGAGAGACAATAAGGAGCATATTCTGCACTTATGTAAGTCTTTTATACTGAAAACAACACTCACCTACATGTTTTCTTTTGAAAAGGAACTGAGGCACAGGGCGCTGTATTACTCTTAACTCTCTCAAGGCACAAACACGGGAGCCAAGCGGAGTGACAATTAGGGGAATGTCTCAGCTTGAGCTTGGTCTGCTCCTTACCCGCTGTGTGACTCTAGGCCAATTGCCTCGCATGCTCGAGACCTGTCATGTAGCTGCAAAGTAAGAATAATAATTTCTCCCCCTGACCATCATGCCATTGGTAAAACACTGGCTGCCAAGGAAGCTTTATTGTTACTGTTATTATTTCAGCCTGCTGAGTGGTATTTTTTTATATTTACAGTGGTATAAATTTCTGATTTTATTCAATTAATATCCTGTTCAAGATGAAAAATTTGCTCAAGACAATTGCTTGTATTTTTAACATGTGCCATTTTTAAGTATAAGTCAGTGATTCTAACACCCAATAAAGCATAATTTTTACACATAAAAGCAAATTTAGGTGAATCTTGACTAAGGAATATGCTAGCCTGAATCACGAATATTTGATGGAAACTTAAAAAACATTTTTTTTCTTTTACATTAGGTACAATCCAAAATTTATGCTAATTCTGGCTGCCTCCCTTGTCATTAGCTTGTTGATACATCAATTACAGTCAGAAGCCAGTGTTTGAAAAGCCCTTTTATTCTGTGGGGAACTTGAGTCCTTTCCCTTGAATTGACATCTAATACTCATTTCTTTTTGATGTGAGTTCACACAGTACCCTGTACAAGGTGGCATTGCTGGGCTGAAATTACACACTTTTAAGTCAGTGTGCTGTATCAGCTGAGTCAGACAGGATTTTAAAAGAGTTTCTATACAAGGAAACACATCAAGGAGGCATTGAACAGAAAAAAGAGGTGCAAAATAAAGAAAGAGACTTGGGCTAGAGAGATTGCTTAGTGCTTAAGGCGCTTGCCTGCAAAGCCTAATGACCCAGGTTTGATTCCCGGTACCCACATAAAGCCAGATGCACAAAGTGGTGCATGTGTCTGGAGTTTGTTTGCAATAGCTAGAGACCCTGACACACCCTTTCTCTCACTCACTTTCTCTCTCAAAAAAATATTTTGAAAAAGTCATATTAAAAAAAGAAAGAAACTGTTCCCCAGAGTGGTGTGGACACCAGTCTTGTCCATCCAGGACATTTCACACACTTCCATGATAACAAAGGTTACCATGGCACCTCAATGGACCACTTTCCTTTCACAGTGTTTACAGCCAACAGGGTACACCAAACAGATTGATTGGGGACTTTTTGATTTCTTGGGTTTTGTTTATTAAGTTTTTGTTTTTGCTAGTTTTAGAATGGGTCTCACTCTAACCCAGGCTGGCCTCAAATGGATAGAAATTCTACTTCCTCAGCATGTGTGAGCCATCATGCCTGGCTTTGCCTTCTTGTTGAAGAGGCAAACTGACAAACCGGCCCTCAGAATTGCATTTTATTCCTCGGTGACGTCAAGCCCAATGGGAGCATTTTATATCATGGGATCTTTTTGTTTGTTAGGCAGAAGTTTTAATCAATGGGATTTTACAGTCAGGTGTGTAACCATGTATGTCCTAGCTCTGTTGCCTAGGAGCTCTGGAATCTTAGAGAAATTAGTTACCCTCTCACTGATTTGCCATTCTCTTACTCATAAAATGTGGATTAAAATACCAATGTGATTATTTTAGGAGAAACAAAGGCAATAACAGAGCAATAAGACAAAGTGACAAGAGAGATACTCGGTAATTATTCTTTTTTTTTCTCTCCCCACTATTTCTCCTCTTTCCCATTTTCTTTCTCTCTCCCTCCCATTCTCCACTTCTTTCTAGAGCATTTAGTTCAATTCATTGATCAATTTAGGGGTATCTATTAAACACCAAGTTCTCCTTGTTTGAGAGCCACATAGTTGGGAAGGTAAGGTCTAGTCAGAGTGTTTACATGCAAACAAATTTAGCGTAATAATTTATCACTTATCTAGTGTTGTGTTCTAATTTAATAGAAAAAAATTGAATTGTGCAATGTATTCTTGGCAGTAAGCTCCAAAGTCCAACTTGGGTTGATAGGGCTAAGCTTCCACTTCCTTCTTAAGCAGGCTTTCCTTTTCAAAATCCATTTTCAGTGACACACAATACTAGATTATCTGAGAAACTGCTCTGAGATTGAAGGAGAGAGGAGCAGCTGAACTCTGGGACAATCTGGGCTCCCCAAAACCAGAAGGAAGGCCCTGATTTCCACTCTCAGCAACACCTCCCCCCAAAGATAGATGTGTAAAGACTCCATACTGAGTGCCATCCTTGCAAACCATAGCTCTGCCATGGGGGCTGAGTGGACCATGTAGGGATGTGTGTCTGTGGGGAGAGATGATATAAGAGTAGAACCTTTAAAAAAAATAAGGGGGCTAGAAAGATATCCAAGCGGTTAAGGCACTCAACTGCAAAGCCTTAGGATCCAGGTTCGATTCCCAAGTATCCACAGAAACCAGATGCCCTAGGTGGCACATGTGTCTGGAGTTCGTTTGCAGTGGCTGGAGGCCCTGGCATGTCCATTCTTTCTCTCCTTCTCAAATAAATGAGTAAAATAGTTTTTAAAAATTAGGGGTTGGAGAGATTGCTAAGTGGTTAAGGCACTTGCCTACAAAGCCTAACGACCCAGGTTCAATTCTCCAGTGCCCACATAAAGCCAGATGTACAAAGTGATGGAGGCATCTGAAGTTCATTTGCAGGGTCTAGAGGCCCTGGTTTGTTCACTCTCATTTCTCTCTCACTCTTTCTTGCTCACTCACTCACTTTTACTCTCCTTGCAAATAAATAAAAAAACATAAAAAATAAAAATTTAATTAACTTTTTTAAAAGCTGGGTATGGCTCTGTATGTCTGTGACCACAGCTCTGAGTAAGGCAGACAGGAGGATCACCGAGGCCTATTGGTCTCAAAGGAATGAGGCAGTACAGCAAAAGGGGAAGACACCCAATGTCCTCCTCTGATCTTACCATGTGCGCATGTGCAGTTACATCACATATCGCACACATGTTGCACCACACATACACACACCAAAATTTTTTTAAAAATCAAAGAAAACTGAATATTATCCACCTTTCCCTCAAGGACTTGCTAGTGAGCCACAGAGGCTGCAATGAAAGCTGCAGGGTTATAAATGAGAAAGTAAACCACACAGAGCACATAATAGCACCAGGCACTTAGGTGCCAAATTTCTTCCTGGAGCAAAAAAAAAAAAAAAAAAAAAGAGCCTGAGCCTGAGCCTGAGCCTGAGCCTGAGCCTGAGCCTGAGCCTGAGCCTGAGCCTGAGCCTGAGCCTGAGCCTGAGCCTGAGCCATGTGCGGTGGGTGGTGCGTGGTGGTGCACATCTTTATTCCCAGCACTCGGGAGGCAGAGGTAGGAGGATCGTCATGAGTTCAAGGCCACCTTGAGACTACATAGTGAATTCCAGGTCAGCCTGGGCTAGAGCGAGACTCTACCTTGAAAAATAAAAATCAAAAAACAAAACAAAACAGAAAAGGACCTATCTCCAACCTGTACGTGCTGTATTCAAGGTTCACAATAAAGGACCAAGATGGACAGTTTCTTGGGCCCAGGTTCTTAGGTAACATCAGGATAGACCTGTGTGATCCGAAAAAGAGGGGGAAGCTACACATCAGGGGGACTCATGGATAAATTTTTGGATCCAAGATTTCATTGTAATAGAGGGAGAGGGAGAAGGGGAGAAGAGAAAAAGGGGGGTTTTGCACCAGAGAGGGTATAAGGAAGGAGGGAAAAGAGAGGATAAAAGGGATGTGCATGCACCCGAAGCAAGAAAGCCAAAAGAGAACAAATGAGGACCGGGAAGAAGGTTTTATGAGGAGAGGAGAGAAACCACCCTGTGAGGGCGGGGCCTTGGGTGGTGCGCAGAAGGGCAGGGGGTGTGGCTTTCCTTCCTCTTAGCCCAGAGGTATCCTCAGTGACCATTCTAGGAGGCAGCCTCACAGTCCCAGAATTAGCATGGCCAGAAAGGTGGGGGAAAGAAGGCAGTTGCTAGATAGCTTTGGAACACTAACACTACATGGCATGCTGGGGACAGCTAGAAAGAATGCCAGAGCAGCGGTGGGGCTAAAGTCTGGAGGCAGCATTCTCTCTGAGGATGCTGACCCCAGGTCCTTGCTGAGGAATCACCACACAGAGACTGGTAGCACGGGACTCCAGGGGCAATGCACAACTAGGAAATGTGTGCACTTGTTCCTGAGCTCAAATAAGAGCTGTGAAATTATCAAAATCCTGAAGGTGACTGAGGTCTTGGCTTATCTCAGTTTGAGCTGTGAGGAAGCTAGATTTAGCACGATCTTATTTGTGCCCACTGGTTGGGGGGTGACCCTTCATGCACTGCAACAGAAGAAGCAAGGGAAATGACTAGAGCTTCATTTTCCTCTCTTACGGTCTAATTTGTGCGTTGTTCTTCTCTGATACTTAGTTAATAAGACCCTCTGCCTTCAGAAGTCAGTGTCTTAATTTGTTCAATTGTAGGATATGCATTTTTTCCACAGGGAAAGAAAATATAGGGTTTTTTTTGTTTGCTTGTTTATTTGTTTGAGAAAGCAGGGACAAAGGAAAAGTAGTTAAGGAGGGTGCTCTGGGAAAACATTAAGGATTTATTTATGGTCTGAGGTCCACAAAGTGTGAGGGGCCAAAGACTCCTCTGAGAATCTGAGGACACTGAGCTTCTTTGTGATATGGCTCATTTACAAGATGACACTTGAAGCCCATCCATCCTTTCCCTTGATCTGGAATCCAGAGGAACCCTCAAGAGGGGCTCTAGGTTCAAAACCCCTGCATCTCTGCTATGGGATTTGCTACCTACCCAGAGGTTAGAGTTCAGTGATGAAGAAACAAAACCTATAACTTTAGCCTAACTGCTGGTCAATTAGCATTGTGCCTCCTTATCCTCACTGGATGCTAGTGAGTATAGACTAAATTAATTCTGGTGAATACTTAATGGAGTAAGTGGTTTTCCTACACCAAATAGTTTTGTCTTCTATTAAGTACTATGGACAGGATCCTACTTTGCCATCACTGTCCTTCAGTGTATAGAAGGCTTGTAGAGTAGATGGAATGTTTTCCTCATATAAGAGCCCTAATAATAACTCCTGACACCAAAGCACCATCAAGGGAGCCGGTGAATGAGCCAGGACGAGGGGCCTTGGCAGACACTGAACCTGCTAGCCTTATGATCTTGGATATTCCTTTCTTCTTTGAGAAATAAAGCTTTGTTGGTTAAGCCACTAGGTCTATAGTATTTTGTTATCTCAGCCAGAACTAAGGCATCCAAGAGGCTGATGTTTTTCTCCTCTGTGCATTTTGCATTCCAACTAATATAAGCATTATACTTTGTAGTCTTAGTCCCAAATGTCAACCCCAAATTATACAGGTTAATAAAAGCTCAGCACACATACTCCTAAGTCTCCTGAAGTGATTTCAACTAAATCAGTTCAGCTTTTGAAAGGCTTTAGAATGTACTGACATGAAAAGAAGAAAAAGATGTCTTTTCACTTAATTTAAAAATCCCCTCATTTATGTCCTGCCCACTTAATTCTCAACTAATAATAGCCTGTTTCACTTGGTGTCAGCAAAGAACACAGAACACTGTGATCCACATGTGTGTTGTTTTGTTGCACATGCCTGCAAACTGTAATTAGCAGATATCTTCTTCAAACATCAAGTCAAACATTTTTGAGAATATTTTTTTCTTACTTACAGAAAAGTCAGGAGCAGACAGCTTAGAAAAACATATTTTAAAGAACCAAGAAAAATGAACCCTGTTGTATCTCATATCACGATTTGATTTTGTTCATCCCTTTTAAAGTTGTGTGACTTGAAACAAATATGTCCACCATGATTCAAACATCAAAGAAAACACATCAAAGAAGATGACACAGAGGATGGATATTAGATGTGTCTAAAAAGAAATGCGGTGGATGTGAAGACAGGAAAACTACTGGTGACTTTGGCAAGAGTCATTTTGTCAACAACTGCAGTGAGTGAAAGATCTTCCTGGCACCTCTGTACAATAGACTAGGCTGCAGAGGTTGGAAAGACTGAGATATATGAGAAAAGCAAGTTGCCAGACAGTATGATTTCATCCCTACAAAAGTAAAATTATCCGTGTATAGAAATGTATGTATTTACGGACAACCTTGTTGTGTGTTGTAAATGCATGAGAGACTATGTAAAAGGACACACATAAGAAACAGTTTTGGGCTTCATGTCACATCCACTCAGAACACGGCTGTGGAGGTGAGTTCCATTCAAGCTCTGGCTCTTGCTAATGAGTCCACGCCTGCTCTCATTTCATACTCTACCTTGCAGGCTTCTCAAGCAAGCTCACTTAGCCTTGCCAACAAAATCCATGTAGGACAGGAGAGCTGATGTCCCTAGGAGTAGCATTCATTCAGCGGGGAGTAAATGCTAATGGGTAAATGTGCTAGCTGCCACACCAGACAGCCTTTGAACAGACAGGTTCAGGAGCCATTCTACACTTGTTTTCACTGTCATAAAATGGTCAGGAAATAAGTTTACAGTCCTGGACTAGAGTTGTAATAATTTCAAATATAAAACTCAGTAGTATTAAATACATTGTTATGTAATTACAATTAGTATCTGTGTCCAGAACTTTTCCGTCATCTCCAACAAAAGTTCTATGCTAAGCCAGGCATGGTGGCACACACCTTTAATCCCATCACTCGGGAGGCAGAGGTAGGAGGATTGCCGTGAGTTCGAGGCCACCCTGAGACTACATAGTGAATTCCAGGTCAGCCTGAGCTAGAGTGAGACCCTACCTCAAAAAAACAAAAAACAGCTGGGCATGGTGGCCCACGCCTTTAATCCCAGCACTTGGGAGTCAGAGGTAGGAGGATCACCGTGTGTTTGAGACCCTACCTCAAAAAACAAACAAACAAACAAACAAAAAAAAAAAAACCCAAAAAACAAAAACCAAAAAAAAAAAAGTTCTGTGTTAATATTGGGACTCATAAGCTAGTTACTCCTCATTTTCTCTTATTTCCTCGGTCATTGGTAACCCTTAGTCTATTTTCTGTTTTTTCTAAATTTGATTAATATAAGGATGGCATAAGAGTGGACTCATCCTAGGCATGATGGCACATGTCTATAATTCCAGCACTTGAGAGGCTAAGGTTGGAGGAATGATGAATTTCAGACCACCCAGGGCTACACAGTAAGCCCCTGCCAATAAATAAATGGGAATAATTCACTATTTTTCCTATATCCTCTGATTTGAGACAGAATAGTATAACTTGGATGTGGAATGGCTGCCCCAAGCCCCATGTGCTAATGGCTCGGTTTCCAGCTTAAAGCCACTGAGAGGTGGCAGCATATTTAGGAGGTGGGGCCTAGTGGTAACAAGTCAGGTCAAGTTCTCTGGGAGACTGCTGCAGTGAGCATCTCATCGCTAGGATGACACGTGAGCGGAAGCAGTTGATGAAGAAAGGGTTTGTTTTTGCTTACACTTTCAAGGGACGCTTTCATCATGGCAGAGACAGAATGCCATGAGCAGGAAGTTGTCATACATCTGAGTAGAAATAGTCTGAGCGAGCAAGCTAGCACTGGAAGCTGGGCTAACAACACACCTCCAGCAAGCCTCCACCGCCCAAACTGTCAGTGCCTTAGTCACAAACGCATGAGGCTATGGGGGGGGGCATCTTACATTAAAACTACCACATGGGCCTGATATGGTGGCATATGTCTTTAATCCCAGCACTCAGGAGGCAGAGATAGGAGGATTGCCATGAGTTCAAGGTCATTTTGAGACTACATAGTGAATTCAAGGTCAGCCTGAGCTACAGTGAGGCCCTACCTCAAAACAACAACGTCAAAAATAACTAACACGTGGACCAAAATGTTCAGCTGTATACCAAGGTAGGAAGAGCAGAAGACCCACTGGCAGAGGCATCATGAGAGAACCAGCTCTTATTTCCAGCTGGCCAGCACTTTCAGATTCAAAACTTTGTTAATTTTCCTTCATATACGAGATGAATTCTTTCTGACTTGTAAATGATGGATCTGACTGTAAAGCAACTGCTCAGAAATAACCCAAGAGAGGCAAAAGGCACTCTTAGCAATCAGCTTTCAATACAGCCCTAAATTGCCTAAATATTCATCCATTGATGCCTCACACAAAGGCTCTGGCCATAGTGCATAGTCCAGCCTTTATGCATTATACATGGTGTGGTGTGGTGGTTTGAATATAAAGTGTTTCCCATAGTTTCACATGTTTGTGATTAAGCCTCATACTTAGCCCCCAGCTGATAAGGTTTTTGGGAGGTATATAGCCTTGCAGGAAGAAGTGTGTCACTGAGGATGGACCTGGGAATTTTATAATCCAGGCCCTTTGGATTTTATAATTTTACATTCCAGGTCCAACACTGGCTAAGTCACACTTGCTGCTCCCTCCCAGCTAATGTAACAAGATAGGATGCCCAGCTATCTGTTCTTGCCATGCTTTCCCCACTGTGATGAAATTTCCTCCCAAGATTGTAAACAGAAATAAACCCTGCCGGGCATGGTGGTGCACGCCTTTAATCCCAGCACTAGGGAGGCAGAAGGAGGAGGATTGCCACGAGTTCGAGGCTACCCTGAGACTACATAGTGAATTCCAGGTCAGCCTGAGCTAAGTGAAACCCTACCTCAGAAAACCAAAAAAAAAATAATAATAAAACCCTTTCCTTCCATAATGACTTCTGATAAGGTGTTTTGTCTCAGCAAGGAGAAGGTAACTGGTACAGGTGGGGAGGAAGAAGAAACAGAAGTATGAAAGAGAGGAAATCAAAGGACACAGGGGGGAATAATACAGTGCTGTCTAGGGCTTATTCCTGTGCAGGCAGGTGTCAGAACACAGCTCAAAGTATAGGCAGAGGAAGGCAGTTGGAGTAGTGCCACAAAATCTTGGCACCTCCCAGAAGGAGATCACATCATTTTTCCCACTCCTGTCGGCTCCATAAGATGTTCTGTGGATCCCAAGTAGGACAATGACTCCTCAGTAAAGGTGATTATGGAGGAATTAGGACTGGAGAAGACGAGACATTCAGTTTTCAACCCTTTGTACTAGTATCACTTTTTTTTTTTTTTTTTTTTGAGGCAAGCTCCACAGAATGGCCTTTTTTGTGTGAGAGAGTGATAGTGAGAGCAAGGGAGAGAGAGAGCTGGCCATGGTGGTGTACGCCTTTAATCCCAGCACTAGGGAGGCAGAGGTAGGAGGATCGCCAAGAATTTGAGGCCACCCTGAGACTACATAGTGAATTCCAGGTCAGCCTGGACTAGAATGAGACTCTACCTTGAAAACAAAAAAAAACAAAATAAACAAAGAGAGAGAGAGTTGGCATGCCAGGGCCTCCAGCCACTATAATCGAATTCCAGACAAGTGCACCACCTTGAATGCATGTGCAACCTTGCACACTTGTATCACCTCGTGTGTCTAGATTATGTTGAGTTGAACATGGGTCCTTAGGCTTTGTAGGCAAGGGCCTTAACCGCTAAGCCATGTCTTCAGCTCATAGCACTTTTGTCTCTGACAATTCATGGCCATGAATCAGAAGTTAGAGAGCTACCGCTCTGCTCTGTTCTTATAGAACATACAAAATGGCTCCTTCCAAACCATAGGAACCACAGGCTCATCATTCCCACAATATTTTGACTTTAGAACAAGTCATAGAACTTTCAAGAATGAGTTTTCTCCTTAAGGATCTTAAATTTTTGATCTGAGAATCAAGTTCTTGTATGGTTGGGGTCCTTAAGGCCTCTATCTCATAGCAAGTTTTAGTTGCAATTGCTCTCTTCACAGCTCATTTTTCAGGCGAGTCGAGTGAAATGTGATGATCGACCCAGTTGTAAGTGAGGCAGCTGAGGCAGAGGGATTAAGTGACCTGTTCGAGTCTCTGGGATAATGAGTGTCAGAGGGGCTTTGACATTCTTTAATGTTGTCTGACATGGTTTCCTGGAGATAGTGCTCAATTCTGTGAATATTCCCAATGTACTTGGTATTCCTCTGCGACTCTCACTTTCCGGGATTTTGGTGGCAATGATGCCTGTCTACTCCTGCTTTAGCCTCAACGTGAGAGATGGAAAGGTTCCTGGCTCCTCCCAGGTAGATCTGGGTGCTGAGTTACCACTGGGATACTTGCCATCTCAAAATGGTTTCTGTTAATTTTCCAGCTAGTCTGGCATGAATCAGTGGACATTAAAAAGTTGAAGAGAAGCTTATTCAAAATAGAGACTCCAAGGCCATTCTAGATCAGGGATGGGCAGTTGCTGAGGCTCTAGGCTGTATGGTCTCAATCACCACTACTCAGCTTTGCTCTTAGAACAAAATCAGTCACAGACAATTCATAGGTGAGGGAGCATGGTATGTCCCAGTAAAACTTGAGGAATACTAAAATTTGATTTCACATGATTTGGGTGAGTTATGAGATGTTATGCTTTCAGCTTTTTTTCAAGCATTAACAATACAAGAAACATTCTTTTAGTTCTCAGGCCATGTCAAAACAGGGAGTAGACTAAATTTCAACCAGTAACCTATAGTTCACTGCTCTCTGTCCTAAACTCTAAATTTCTTCATAGTATTGAGTTCATGGTGTTTAATTAATAAGTGAAAATAATTATAAACTGAGTTTATTTATTTCTCATAGTATGAAAGTTTTACCGGAAATACAGTGTTTTTTGTGTTTTATTTATTTTCTTTGTTTTGTTGCACCTTAGGCAAATCTTTACTCTCTCTGGGGTCCAATTCCTCATCAGCAAAATAAAATATTGGGCAGCACGAATGAGTGCTTTACAAACCCTGTTCCATTAACTCCAAGAAATACTCACAGTGTCAGTGTGATGAGTAAGAAAAGAAACAGCTAGCAGATGGCACTGGGGCCTGCATACTCACGCCAACCAAAATAACTTTACCGTTATCTCTTATGTATTGAGCTTCCAAGACAGAGTCTATTTGAAGAAACAGGAATTTTCTTATGTTGTTTTAGAATTTCTATCCATATAACTATACATTAGACTTAGAAAAGAATAACAAAAATTAGGAAAAGTCTGCTATTACTTGAAGCAGATATGATTAAATTATCTTAGAAATCCCAAGAGCATTGGGCTGGAGAGATGGCTTAGCAGTTAAGGCACTTGCCTGTGAAGCCAAAGAATCCAGGTTTGATTCCCCAGGACCCTCGTAAGTCAGATGCACAAGGTGGCACATGCATGTGGAGTTCATTTGCAGTGGCTGGAGACCCTGGCATGTCCATTCTCCCCCCCCCCCCCGCATCTATCTTTCTCTTTCTCTCTCACAAATAAATAAATTAATTAATTAAATGATTTTTAAATAAAATAAAATAATTCAACAAAATGTACTGAAAATATTGGAAAATGGTAATAAACAATAGTGAAATGAATATAAACTTTTTTTTCGAGGTAGAGTCTCACTCTAGCCCAGGCTGACCTGGAATTCACTATGTAGTCTCAGAGTGGCCTTGAACTCACAGTGATCCTCGTGCCTCTCCCTCCTAAGTGCTGGGATTAAAGGCATGCGCCACCATGCCCAGCTAATGTAAACATTTTTTGTCCAAAGATTAAACAACTAATTACACATAGTAAAATATATACCCAGGTAAAATTCATGTGAAGAGCATTCTCTAATAATAATACTTGAAATCCAAAAGCTCATATCACAGGGGTAATATTTTCTACTAAATTACTCATTAATGACAACTTTTTTGCACTGAACAGGCAGATTCTTAATTTTACTTGAAATGTGAGCAAGCCAAAATTGCGGGCAAGCTTTAAACAAGTAATTCTAATTAAGTAAATGAAAATCTGAGTGTTATAAAAATAAATGAACTATGTGTTGAGTGTGAATATATATGTATATGTATGCGTGCATGTGTGTGTGTGTGTGTGTGTACATAAATAATTAAGAAAACCTGGTAATGGTGTGTGAAAAAATAGCTCAGTGGCACAGAATAAAGAGTTTTAAAATAGATGAAGATACATATAGGGATTTAGATTATGATAAAGGTAGCATTTTAATTCAGAGCATTAAAATGTATTCAATAAAAGATGACAATACAATTGATTAACCATCTGGCAAAAAGTAAAATTAGAATCATTCCTCATTTCTAATAACAAAATGAAACAAGTGACAAAAGAATTAGGCCTCTGTTTGGAGAAATGGCTTAGCAGTTAAGGCACTTGCCTATGAAGCCTAAGGACCCAGGTTTGTTTCCCCAGTACCCACGTAAGTCAGATGCACAAGGTGGCACATGCATCTGGAGTTCATTTGTAGTGGCTAGAGGTCCTGGTATGCCCATTCTCTATTAGTCTCTATCACTTTCTCATAAATAAATAAATAATTTTTTAATTTTTAAAAAAGAATCTGGTTAAAAATAAACATAGAGACCCAGGTTTGATTCTCCAGGCCCCACGTTAGCCAGATGCACAACATGTCGCATGCATCTGGAGTTCGTTTGCGTGGCTAGAGACCATGGAATGCCCATTCTCTCTCTCTCTCTCTCTCTCTCTCTCTCTCTCTCTCTCTCTCAAATAAACAAAATTTTTGAAAAATTAAGAGTCAGAAATTTCTTCTAGGAATATACCCTACATGTTTGTGAGCAAACTTAAAATGATGGCTATTGCAATTATCTTCTCACTGCTGGGACAAAGCACCCAACCAGAAGCGGTTTACAGGAAGAGGGATTTATTTTGGCTTACACAGTCTCAGCAGTGGTTAACACTACCTCTGCCACAGCAGGTAGGAAACAGCACCAGGAGACAGTTAACTAACACTGTCGAGGTAGGGGCTAATAGACTTCAAGATCCACTTCCAGCAACAAAGTTCCTGAAGTAAGGATCCACATCACACATTGTCATTAGCTGAGGTCCAAACATTCAGAACACATAAGTTTATGGAGGACATCTGATTCAAACCACCACATTCTACCCCTGACTCCCATAACCTGAAGATAATTCATGATGTAAAATGCAATTTATTCAGTCCAACTTGAAAGGTCCTCATAGTTTTTTTCATTCCCAATACCATTTAAACATCCCCATAGCCCAAGGTCTCTTAACTGTAAGCTATGAAACCAGAAAAACATGATGGCACACAGTCAATATTCACAATGGGTAAGATAGCTTTTCAAGAGAAGATTGAACCTATGAAAGACCTAAAACTTCAGGGCAAATATCAAATCTCGTAGCTCTAAGTCGGACACCTGTAAGCAGTGACAAACTCTCTGGAGTTCCAATTCCACAGCCCAGGGAGCAACCCATCCCACTGCCAGCAGCTCTCCTTGGCAGCCATCCCATAGTGCTGGCTGAGGTCTCCACTGCAACCCATGGTTTATCTTCATGGCTCCATTGGGTCTGCATGCAGGGACTCAACAACCTTGCCTCCATTCCCCAGTGGTCATCTTCCAAAAACAAATTCCAATATGTCAATATGCAAATCCAATGACCCTCTCTTTCTAGCGTTTGTTATAATCCCATAGTACCAGGTTATCTACCAAATTTTTTAATACAACAGAGAATAAAATTGACTCTGGAAAACAGGACACTCCTCCAGCATTCAGGCCCTACTTAAAAAGTGTCAATATTATTTCTGCTGTCCCAATCTAGAACAGCTGGCCCAATCACAATGGTGGTAATCTCTCAAGTAATTACAGCCAAATAGGGCTGATGTTTCCAGCCTGAAGCTTACATTTTTTTCTGTGCCACACCCTTTTGTTCACAACAGTCCATGTCTTCTAAAACCAATCCTGCTCAAATTTTTAGGACATGGGCATAACACATGCCTCTCACACAAATTACCTCTAGTCCAGTCCAGATGAAGTTCTTTCTTTCCCCTTATAACCCAAACCCCACAGTCTGCAGTTCTTTCTGCATTTAGGTCTTTCAAACTCTGACCACAGTGGTTCTTCCAACTCTGCTTACAGCACTACAAGGCGTCTCTTAGGCTAAAGTTTCAAATCTTTCCACATCCCTCCTATAAATCAGTTCCAAAAGGCCAAAAGCCATACACGCTTCTAGCAGTAATGATGCCACTCCTCTAGTACCAATGTTCTGGTGCAGTTACCTTTGCATTGCTGGGACAAAATACCCAAATAAAAGCAGGTGATGGAAGGAAAGTATTTATTTTGGCTTACAGTCTTGAGGGGCAGCTCCATGATGATAGGGGACAGCATGGCATGAGCAGAGGCTGGACATCACCTCCACAGCAGGTGAAAAACAGCAGCAAGACAGTAGCCAACCAACAAATGACAAGCTAGGGGCTAATACACCTCAAGGTCCACCCTCAGCAACAAAGCTCCTCCAATAGGGTTTTACCTCCCAGAGACCAAGTACACAGCATAATCAAAAATACCTGAGGCCATGGGGCCATTTACATTCAAACAACCACAATAACCATTATAGTATATTAACAATACAAACCACCAAAACAAACCTCACAAATAAGATTTTAGCTATGGCATATCTAGTGGAAAACTCTGAATATATTTTTAAAACAAATTTATACTGACAAATATGGAATGTCTCCTAAATATATTTCTTACAGAAAAAAATCAAGCAGTAAAGTATAATATAATCTGTAGACTTCTAACTTTTTAGGGAAAAGAAACAAGCGTGTGTGTGTGTGTGTGTGTGTATAGGATATTTCTTAAAGGCTACACCAAAAAAGACATGGTAGCAATGGTTGCCTATAAGGAAACTGAAAACAGCAATTTGTCCCCCATTGCCTAGTCTGCAGTTATCCCTTTTCATAAATGGTCTCTTGAACCCAGAGTTTTGCTAATCTTGCAGTTTAAAATACTGTATTTGCCAACTTTCTTGATAAAACACTGTGACTAAGTTCTGGTCAACTGTCAGTTTTTAAGAGAAGGGGTCCTTTTCTCCTCCCCAGTCTACCTGTTGGCCAAACTGTGAGAATGGATGTCCATTTGGAGCCTAAAAGGAAACTCATATTTTGACAATGACAAAGCCACAAGATAGATAGAATCAGGGTCCATTTTAACAGTGGCTTCATCATGCCATCCTTGGACTGCTCACCTCTGGACTTTGCTTCTGTGGGAGATAAATCAATGTCTATGCTGTTGAGATCATTCGTATGTGGGGGTTTGTGGTATTCACAATTAAAGCTAACTCTGACTCAGGAAGGTAGCTAGAAGACAGGGCAAGAGCAAGACAGACTCCTGCTACTGAGTCTATTTCACAGCTCAAAAGCACAGAAGATGGCAAGATTCATGAAACTGTATCAAAAACTATCTTCTCTGTTCTTAAGATCCTCAAACCCTGCAGAGGCTGCTGGGCCCTTCTTCATCCTCCAAAGATTATCACAGTGCCAGGATATATTATTCACTCAAAAAGCCTAAAAGCCACATGATAGAGCAGATAATTTCTTGCGTATCCTGAGTATTCTGGCTATGAGAGTCCATGGAAAGCACAGGTGGGTGGCGTGCGGTGGGCAAAGAAAGGAGAGGAGAACTACTCCTCTGAGCACACCTCAGTCTCCATTGGAATATTCCTAATTACAGATATTGGGGTTGAGGCTTTCAATACCAATATAAATTAAGCTGGTTGTTGCTGGATCAGTTCTTACCTGGAATAGTTCCAAAGCCCTGCTGGGAGAAGCAGCTCTTTTATGAATGTAGGGCAAGACAGCCAAACATCAAGAAAGACCCAGAAAAATTGTCCAGCAAACAACACAGCAGCAATGATGTCAATCACCTCGTGGCTTTCAACTGACATCTGTAGACACGGTTTTAGGAGAATGAAATGAAGAGTGGTTTCATTTGGTGTGGCTGATCCAAGACTACACTTTGAGAACCACTGTGATTACAATGTAAAAACCAACAAAGGATAGGCTGAAATTGGGAGTGCTAACCAGGGTGCTGGAGCACACGATCCCTTCTACATGTCCAGTGGGATAAAATGAATTCTCATTTTCGCAGGATGTGCTAGTGGCCTTCAATCACAGCTGCAAATTAGAATCGTCCAGGAGGGATGCTAGCTTACATTCTCTGACTCCATATCTCAAAAAGTTTGATTCAACAACTCTGCTAATACCTAAATCTTCTTTTTACTTTTTTTCTGTTGTGTGTGTGTGTGTGTGTGTGTGTGTGTGTGTGCGTGCGTGTGTGTGTGATCACCTGCTGTAATCAGAACAAAGTGAAGTGTTCCTGCTCCTAGGTCTTCCACCTATTCTTTTTTTTCCTTCAATTTTTTTTTTTTGTTAACAACTTCCATGATTATAAAAAATATCCCATGGTAATACTCTCCCTCCCCCCACTTTCCCCTTTGAAACTCCATTCTCCATCATATCTCCTCCCTGTCTCAATTTGTCTCTCTTATTTTGTCAGGATCTTTTCCTCCTATGATGATGGTCTTGTGTAAGTAGTGTCAGGCACTATGAGGTCATGGATATCCAGGCCATTTTGTGTCTGAAGGAGCACGTTGTAAGGAGTCCTACCCTTCCTTTGGTTCTTACATTCTTTCCGCCACCTCTTCCGCAATAGACCCTGAGCCTTGGAAGGCTTCCACCTATTCTTGTTTTTGCGTCTCTCTTTTTTACTGTTAGTGTACCTAGGGGGCACCTTCCATTCTTGGGTCTCTGCTCTCCTGCCTCCTGAGGTTACAGGCATGTGGGGCCCCAGCCAGTTGTTTTAGGTGGGACCTGGAGATTTGAACTCAGGCCCCTTTAGTCCCTCATGCTTGAACAGAAATCATACCTAACCACTGAGCCCCTGAGTTCAACCCTTAACTCTTTTTTTCTTAAATATTTTTATTTATTTTTATGTATTTGGGAGAGAGAATGGGTGTTCCAAGGCTCCTAGCCACTGCAAATGAACTCCAGACACATGTGGTACCTTGTGTGTCTGGCTTACAGAGGTACTGAAGAATTGAACCTGGGTCCTTAGGCTTCACAAGCAAGCACCCTAAGGGGTAAGCCATCTCTCCAGCCACCCCCAACACTTTTTAAACATTTCTCTGATATCTAGCAAAGATCAAGTCGCTATACAATTTTTTTCTTTTCTTTTTTTCTTTATTAGTTAGTTTTGTATTCAGCAAATACAGTCAGTTTGGTACCATTATTAGGCTCATCCATGACCTACCCCCTGCCCTTGGCCCCTCCTTGTTGAGGTATATGGGACATGCATTGTGGAGTTAGCCCACAGCTATGGGTAAGATAAATGTCTCTGCATATCATGACCCAACATGTGGCTCTGACATTCTTTCCACCCCCTCTTCCGCAAAATTTCCCTGAGCCTTGTTGGGTTCGTTTTTGGTCTGCTTCAGTGATGAGGTGTTGGGGGCCTCTGAGGCTCAGGCTCTCTGATTTGGTAGGAGTTGATTTTTCTCTGTGTTGATCTCCTTCCCCCTTGTGCTGGTATCCGGTTCATCAGGAAAACAGCACCCTTGCTTGTTTCGCCAATTTTTCTTAGTTTCAGCCGGGGCCCTTTGGAGGTATGATGAGGTGACTCTCTCCTTAGGATCTACATCTATCTGAAAAAGAGAAACAGATTCTCCAATGGAGAGTAAGTTAGCACCAGGACAAAAGAGATAACTCTTACTTTTTTTTATAGAGAATTTAATAGGTGTAGGCCCTCTTGTAGCCCATGATTGATGGTAGCTTGATATTGGTGAGTGGGCTTATGGTTGGATATGGTTCTGACTTGTTTCCCAGCTCCAGCTATGGGTCCCGTACCACTGAGGAGATCAGTTAGCCAAATTAAGAGCAGTTGGCTCCCCACCATGGCTGTGTGCCACCACTGCACTTGTGTGGGCATCACAACAAGTTATTTGCTGCTAAGTAGGTTAGACCATGAGTTGCTTGGACAGATATTGGTCATTTTCCCCCAGTTGCCCATGTAGCACCTTCTGGCACTAGACGTGCTGACTGTCTGGGGACTGACTCTCTTCCAACTTCCAGCCATGCCATTCTATTTTGCATGTCAACCACATAAGGTGTCTTCAGCAGTAGGGTCTTACCACTAACCTTTGGTGGGTCATCAAGTACTCTGACAGAAATCTGTCTGTCTTTTAGGAAACCTTGTAGGTCTCTCTGATCAAAAGCTCATTGTGGATGATAGCCCCATGCCGGTACTGGGAGTTACAGGTCAGTGCCCACTAAGAAAATGAGGAAAAAGATAACTAATATACAAGAGTTAGAGAGAAGAGAGAGAGAGAGTGAGAGAGGGAGAGGGAGAGGGAGGGAGGGAAGATGTAGAAGATTAGGTTAGTCTTCACCCTACCTTCTCCAGTGTCTTGTGGTTCAGGTGTTCCCTGTAAGGGCCTGGTGAAGGATCAGCCATTTAGTCTGTCTTTTAGTAAGTAGAATTTTATGGTACCATACATACTGGACAGGTTAAAAATTGTATGGCGTTTCAAAGGGGTGGGAAACGCTATACAATTTTTAACCTGGCCAGTATGTATTAAATTCTTTGCTAGACCCAAGGTGGTATGCAATTGGGTCTCTTGGCCTTGGGTTAATATAGTCTAGATATCTCTAGTATTGCCTTTTTCACAAACTCAGAAATTATATGCTTACATCAATCACTCCATTATCATTAGTACCCTATTCCTTTTGGACTTCCTCTCCCTTTTATCTAAAACCCGGTTACCTAGAAAAAGACCAATATACCAGGCATGGTGGTACATGCAGGTGGATGGGGACACTGAGGCAGGAGGATCACATTTTTCAAGAAGGCCTTCGTACCCAAGTTCAAGGCCATTGCAGTCAACTTAGCAAGACACTGGGCAGGGGTGGGCGAAGAGGAAATACTAGGAAATGCAGCTCAGTGGCATAGTGTTTGCTCAGCATATGTGAAGTCCTGGATTCAGCCTTGACCTCTGTGAAAAGTAAAACTATAAAAAGACCTACTCAAGCTAAAGGGAGATGTTGGGACACAGGCAACAAATAGGAAATTAGCAACCATGTTAATTAGTGATATGGCTTCTTGTTACATAAAGTCCCTGCTGCTTATCAGTCTCACAGAGTTCAAGAGCCCACTCTTTTATAAAATGTTTTTTCACAGCCTCCACACATATTCACAATATACCTTGACCATAATCTCACCCCAGCACCCTCCTTTGAGCGCCCACTCTTGTCTGCAGCAACTGAGGTACTCGTACACACTTAAGGCAGAGCTGCTGTGGGTTCCACCATTTGAAGCCGAGTTAAAGCTAGGTGTGGTGGTTTATCTTCATTGCCAACTTGGCTGGATTTGGAATCCCCATGGAAACACACCTTTTCATGTGCCTCAGACGATGTTTCCAGAAAGGTTTACTAGAAGAGAGACAACTCACCATGAATGTGGGTGACTTGCTTCCAGGGGCTGGGGTTCTAAATAAAGAGGGGGTGAAAAGAGCACGCAGTTCATCTCTCGGCTTCCTGACTCTGGACACAATGTGACCAGCTGTCTCGTGCTCCAGCCACAAGGCCACCATACCTTTGCTGCCATGAAGGATTGTAACCCTTCTTAAACCATGAGCCAGGACAGACCCTTCATTCCTTAAGTTTCTATTGCCAGGTACTTTGTCACAGCAGCAAGAAGAGTAACTAAAACTCCAGGGAAGGGGCCCTGTGAGCCCACCTGAGGAAACCAGTGGTAGTGTGTGGCCTATAGACCATCTAAAATGGAACTACTGTGTCTGGAGAGATGGCTCAGTGGTTAAAGATTCTTGCTTGCAAAGCCTAATAGCCTGGGTTTGATTCCCCAGCGCCCATGTAAAACCAGCTGCAAAATGGTACATATAGTTAACATTTGTTTACAGGAGCAAGATACCCTGTTGCACACGTGAGTGCACATGTGCACACATGAGGTGCATGCAAATAAAGAAATTTTATTAAAAAATAAAATAATATCAGCAGTTATTACAAGCCTGGCTGCCTTTTATTATCATCATGGGTCAGTGATTATACATCACATCACTAATAAAACACTCATTCCTAAAATTCTTTTTTTTAATATTTTTTATTTTTATTTATTTATTTATTTGACAGAGAGAAAGAGGGAGAGAGAGAGAGAAAGAGAGAGAGAGAGGGAATGGGCGTTCCAGGGCCTCCAGCCACTGCAAATGAATTCCAGATGCATGAGCCACGTTGTACATCTGGCTAACCTGGGTCCTTTGGCTTTGCAGGCAAACACCTTAACCGCTAAGCCATCTCTCCAGCCCCTAAAATTCTTTTCTTGATTTAAGCTGAGAAAATTCATTGGGCTTTAAAGTGTGGTCTTGGGTCAGCCACATCAGCGTTCCCCATCCCCAGACCAGACCAAGGATCCAGAGACTTGATAGAGGGATGCATACCCAGCAGTCTGTCAACAAGTCCACCAGCTGCTCCCGGTGCACACTGAGCTTTGAGGACCGCTGTGCCAACAAAGGCTGTGATCACCACTGGACCTCAGGAACACATACACAGCTCCCAGGAACACAGTGTTGGCATCGCTGCTTAATAAACAGGAGCTCACTTCAACTTTCCTTGTGGACGCTGGTACCAGCCACCTGTATTCATTGAAGTTCTAAGAGTCTGGAGTGACTCAGTCTGGCTTCAGGATAGCTCGTGCCTTAGATACCCATCCCACAACATTGTCAAACACAAATTGCAAATATTGTCTCCCTTACAATCACTGCGATTATGAAAATGAAGAAACCAAATATGAGTGAGTGAGTCCTGGAGAACACATGTTTATGTATTGTATTTAAAACATAAGACAGCAGAAAGGTATGAACTGTAAAAAGGAGCATTTTCTTTGGCAAGCCCAAAATTTAGTTTATTATGTAACTTTTCCTGAGGTGACGCAAAGATCTATTCTAGCCAGATACAGCACTGGTGACTGACCACAGAAACAAGTGCACCTAAGTGTAGATGGTGACCTAGTTGGTTTACTGGCCTTACAGGAGTGTGGGTGACCCAAAGGCAGCCCAAACCAACTTGGATGACAGTAACAGTAGCTGCATACTGTGAGTTCCCTGCCTGGCTCAGGTCCACCAGTCTCCTCTCCCCAGCAATCATTGACTGTTTTATAATCTTGAGGTGGGAGCTTGTAAATCCTGTAACTTCCAGTTTCCTGAGCCTAGAAATTGACATGAACTTCTTCTCTTCTCTCTCAGAAGGGAATGTTTCACTCATAAGAAAATGGCTACACAATAGTAACATATTTAATTTCACTTGTAGTGTTGAAAATAATTTTTATATAGAGAGGAGAGAATTGTTTTAGGATTAACTTGAATTCAAGGTCTGCCTGGGTTACTTAACAAGTTCCAGGCCAGCCTAGACTGCAATGTGAGACCCTCTCTCACAAATAAATAGATAAATAAATAAATATAAAGATTCAAGAAAATAAATATGTATGTCTATATTAATCATTATAAATATTTATGAATTATGCACTTATTTTGTGCTACTGGGGAATCAAACCCAGAAACTATGCTACCTAGTATATAATATGCATATATTCACTTACAGTTTTTATATATTACTAGTATTTTTATTTTACAAAACACTCTTCTCTTCCCTTTTACTGAGACAAGCTGGCCTCATATTTGTAATTCTCCTGCCCTACTTTTGAGAGTTGGCTGAGATTATAGGTGACACCAATGCACTCAGTATTATTTTGGGGGTGGAAAGGTCTAAGCAGGGACTGAGGGAAGGAAGTGTGGAGGGAGTGAAAGGGGGGGTTAGTCAAAATTAAAGATGTTAATTAAGCCATATAGAAACCTACTTGTTTGCTAGCTGAATATGTTTGTGTGTGTGTGTGTGTGTGTGTGTGTGTGTGTGTGTGTGTGTGTTTAAAAGAGTGTTTGAGGGCTGGAGAGATTGCTTAGTGGTTAGGCACTTTCCTGCAAAGCAAAAGGACCCAGGTTCAATTCTCCAGGACTCATGTAAGCCAGATGCACAAGGGGGCACATGTATCTAGAATTCATTTGCAGTGGCTAGAGGTCCTGACATGCTCTCTCTCTCTCTCTCTCTCTCTCTATCTGACTCTTTCTTTCTCTCTCTCTTAAATATAAATAAAGAAATAAAATATATGTATTTTTTTAAAAAAAAAGAGTGAGCAAAAGTATCCTATGAAATAGGTAATGCTGTACCTAGAAGCCATAGATTGTTACAAGAAAATTTCAGTGCCAGGGGTGGGTATACTTCCACTGAGTTATTAGTCAGAAAGGCCTTGGTACCCCCCAAACAATAAGGGCTATTGACAAAGAATATTCTTAGTTACCAGCCAGAACTAGATGATATGACCCTATTGTAGCAGACCCCCATGTACAAGGTTGCAGGACACTGGGAAGTCAAGCTGGACCTCAGATAGAAGCCTCCTCCCTGGTGATTATCTGCCATGGTGCTGGAATGAGCTACACGGTCTGTTGAGGGAAAAAAGTCATCAACAGTCTTAACCAGGTGTGGATCCTGCAGACTAAACAACTTAGCCAGGCAGGCCAAATATGCCAACTGGTGCAATGGTACCATGCCTGTTATGAGATAAAGGCCTACTCCATGGGAGGAAATTCAGGCCTGGTGTTGAAAACCTAGTCAAAAGCCTACATATGGGGAGGCTATAAGCCCTGGAGAGAAGGTACTATGGTTGTTTGGCTAAATGGATACAGTATGCCCATGAAATGCCCTCTAAATATTTATGTTTATGCCCATATATTAATGCTTCTCTCATTTTGGTTAGAGAAGCTTCTCTTTCCAGATGGCAGTGACTACTGGGGAGACTCAAAACTCATCAACACGCTGAGAAGTGACAGTTGAGTGTTCAGCACTAGTGAGTCATCTCTATCATACCCTCCAAAGCTCAGGAAAAGAGGTGATAGAAAGAATGTAACAACCAAAGGAAGAGAAGAAGTGTTTTGCAATACTGTTTTCCAGACACAAAGTGACAACAGCACTCATGACCACACAGTGGCTGGAAGGTACTACACAAGACCTACATAATATTAGGGCAAAAGAAAATAATGGCCTAAAGATAGGAAAGGGACTGGTTGGAAGGAAGATGGAGTTCAGTTGTGGGGAAGTGGGAGGTGAGGAGAAAAAAAGAGTGGTGGGAAGGGATTATGATCAGGGTACATTGTGTATATGAATGGAGGTTGTCCATAAAAAGTTTTTTAAAAGAACACTTCTCTTTCCCCCTTTTTTGAGACAGGTTGGCCTCACACTCATGATCCCCCAGCTCTACTTCTGAGAGCTGGCTGATAATATAAGTGTGCACCAGCGCACTCAGCCCCTTTCTGGAGGGTGATTGTTCAGTGTTATTGCAAGGGCCTCATATACTCCTTCACTTCAACATAAGCCCCGCCAGGCTGGAGAGATGGCTTAGCAGTTAAGGCATTTGCCTGCAAAGCCAAAGGACCCAGGTTCGATTCCCCAGGACCCACGTTAGCCAGTTGCACAAGGGAGCACATGCATCTGAAATTCATTTGCAGTGGCTGGAGGCCCTGCCGCGCCCACGCTCACTCTCTCTATCTCTCTCTCTCTCTCCCTCTTTCTCTGTCAAATGAATAAATAAATAAAATATTCAAAATAAGCCCTTCCTTTTAAGATGTTTATCTCTGGTATTTTGTCATAGTAAAGGAAAGCTGAGTAACCGTTTGTGTATCTTTTGTTTTTTGTTGTTATGATAAAACATCCTAGAAATACATATCCATACTTTCAATGCCAAGCTATGACTTGGTTATTTATTTAATATCATTAATAATACATGATTTTGCATGTGTATCTTGTAGCAATGTTACACATGCAAACTCTCAGTTCTGTATGACACCAGCTTAATTAAACATTTGTTTTTTGCTACATAGTGCTATCTTAGAGTACAATTTAGAGACAATCACCATTAATGTGATTACTGAAAATAGTTGAAGGTTATTTACTTTTGTGTAATTTTTTTGAAATTCTTAGCATATATATTTCATATATACCCATAGGAATATGCAGGTATTATATTTTCAATTACTTCATCAGACTATCTCTCTCCTTAATTATTCTGCCAACTTTTACCTTATAGTACATATACATAGTTTATTGTCCTATTATTTTCACATTGTTTTTTAGGAAGCCTTGTGAGTCTTGGTATACTTCAGTCTTAGCACAGTAACTGGCATATAGTAGTCACTCAATAAATGGTCACTCAGCATAAATACTTACTTTTAGCATCAATAATATCACTCTGGGAAAATTGGTTAGTCACCTGTGAGTCTAAAAGGCTTGGTCTGGAGAGATGGCTCAGCAAAGCCTAACAACCTGGTTGAATTCCCCAGTACCCATGTAAAGTCAGTGTACAAAGTGATGCAGGCATCTGCAGTTCATTGTCAGAGGCTACAGGCCCTGGAACACCTATTTTTTTTCTCTCTCTCTCTTCCTCTCTCTTCCTCTCTTTCTCTCTACTTGAAAATAAATAAATCAATATTTTTTTAAAGCTTCAGATTTTGTTCATGAGTACTGAAAATAAAGCAGCATCAACAACCTCCATGGATAAAGACTGGGAACATTCATTAAATGGTACACCATCTTAGCATTTCTGTACCAAGTTACCATAGTAGCACTGTATTAAACCTCATGCATTAGCTGACCTTTCCACTCAGGTAACCTTTCTCCCATGTACCTCTCAGAAGTAACTAAAATCTTAGCATCTGTTGCAGTCAGGTTTGCATCACTGGTAGAAATCACCTAACCAAGAGCAGCTTGTGGGAAAAAGAGGTTTAATTTGGCTTACAGGCTCAAGGGGAAGCTCCATGATGGCAGGGAAAATGATGGCATGAGCAAAGGGGGTACATCACCCCCTGGCCACATAAGGTGGACAACAGGAACAGGAAAGTGTGCCAAACACTAGCAAAGGGGGAGCTGGTTATAACACCCATAAGCCCACCCCCAAAATTACATTCCCTCCAGGAGGCATTAATTCCCAAATCTCCATCAGCTGCAAATCTAGCATTCAGAACATCAAAGTTTATGGGGGACACCTGAATCAAACCACCACAGCATCTTTCCTCTTTCTGCTCCAGTTCTGAGGTTTTGGTCAAATGGTAAGCTTCTGAAAATGTTTCTCCTAACTTACTAAATTTAGCACCTCCAAGTACTTGGTGGATAGTGGGAGGTAAGAGGAAATCCAGCCAGAAGCTGAAACAGAATTTATCTGGGAAATAGAATCTAAGTATAAAATGGTTGTGTTATTTATGTATCTAGAAATTTAAAAGGAGTGGTGGTGCACACCCTTAATCCCAGCACTCGGGAGGCAGAGGTAGGAAGATTGCCATGAGTTCAAGGCCACCCTGAGACACATAGTGAATTCCAGGTCAGCCTGGGATAGAGTCAGATCCTACCTCAAAAAAAGAAAAAAATGGAATTTAGATGTCACTTTCATAGTCTTGGAATGTCTGAACAAAGTCATCAGTTCAATCGGCACATGCAATGGGATGGTGACCATCTAGCTGTAGAATATAGAACAAAATCATGTATGGGAGGAATGATTTGGATTCCCGTCCATCTGAAGGTTCATCTCACTAATGTGGCATGACTTAGAGTAGGCAGAACAGAGGTTTTATGAAGGCATTGCTCTGGGGGCCTCTGACTACTCACAAATGGGAATGTTGAACAGAGAGAGCCACAGACCAGCACTGAACATTTAACTGATCTGGTTGCTTCTAGATATGCAAATACTGGAAGACTGAAAATTACAGAGAATGTCTTGGCCTTCCCTTTCCAAGATTCTCCTGGCCACTAAATTGATGTTCTGGTAGAAGACATCTGCTTGTAGGTGATGACTGAGAAAACGATGAAGACAACACAAGAATCTTCTGCCCCGATTCCAAGCTCTGCCAGTCATCACCAGTATATGTGGGTGTTACATTGGTAGCTGTCCCAGACTTCCTAAAAGCAGAGATGGGTTTCAGTTAAAAATGGCAACTTGAGGATGCATTGAATGCTCTTTGATTCCATGCTTGTTTTCTATTGAAGTAACCTAGTGAGGGAGGTGACTGAGAAAGGAAGGGGGTCTGCTCAATACCATGAAGAGGGAATCATGAAGAAAATCCTATCAGCCCAGGTTTCTCTGCAATTGGAAAGCAGATGGAAGAAGATGGCCAAATCTGAATGCCCTTCAGTGCAGTAGTGCAGCTGGAGTCAAAGGTAGGTGTGGGGGCATATATGAGTCAGCCCACACCTGTGGCGGGCACTGTGGCTAGCACCACAATAGAGGGGATCTTGAGGGCCTCCCAAAACTTGACACTGACTAGGGAGTGCTGAACTGAAAACCAGCTAAGACACTGCCAACAGTTCTTTGATGAAGGCAGCTGTAGCAGCTGACCCAGCTAACCTCAGCTGCTCCTGTCAGTGTTTAAAAGGAACATTCTCTTATTTTCTTTCTTCTGCCTTGGGTTTTTGCATTTCTAGACCAGAAAAATAAATTTCAATTTACCCAAACAATAAGTTGAAATATTCCTTTGTCTTTATCTTAGTTGGCCTGGAGCTGCAAATATATACAATTGCTGACAGAACAGAAGCCATGAGCATTGGACAAGGCCTGACCTCCCATTTGTGAGTAGTCAGAGGGCCCCAGAGCAATGCCTTCATAAAACCTCTGTTCTGCCCACTCTAAGTGAGATGAACCTTCAGATGGATGGGAATCCAAATTATTCCTCCCATACATGATTTTGTTCTATAATTACTAGAAATAAGAAAAGATATTGAACCGAGTGTGGTGGTGCATACCTTTAATCCCAGCACTCAGAAGGCAGAGGCAGGAGAATTGCAGTGAGTTTGAGGCTACCCTGAGACTACACAGTGTATTCCAGGTCAGCCTGGATTAAAGCAAGACCCTATCTCAGAAAAAAGAAGAAGAAGAAGGAAGGAAGGAAGGAAGGAAGGAAAGAAAGAAAAGATACTGCATTGCATATCAAAAAGGGTGCCAATCTGAGTAATAACACCAAATCTCTGAGAAGTTGAAAACTTTGCATTGTGGACGTCAGAGTAAGTTGCAAGTAGGATGAAGTATAAGAGCAGAAGACTGAGAAGCAAACGAAAACCTGACACCTGTGGTAATGCACGAATGTAACCCTGCACTTAGGAGGTGGGCACTGGAGTATCACCAATTCATGGCCAGCCTTGCTCTACAGTAAGTGTGAGGACAGCCTGGATTACAGGAGGCCCTGTCAAGGAAGGAAGGGAAGGTAGGGAGGGAGGGAAGCAGGGAGAAGAGAAAAGGGAAAAAGAAAGAGTATGTCTAACAAATCAGTGAACTAGAAACCAAGCTTCAGGCAGTCATTCTAAAACTTAGGAGTAAGGTACTAAAGAGAAAAAAAAGTAAAAGTTGAAATGGCTTTTAATTAAAGAATTGACAGCTGTGGAGAATAAATCCAGCAGACTAATACATGGATCATAGAACTGTCAACATTAGTTTAAAAGAGATAATTATGTGACAGTCACATATTAGAGAACCTTAAAATATATGATAAATTAACCTAAGTACTAGAATATAAAATGGTCAACCACAGCCCCATGTTAGCCAGATACACAAGGGGGCGTACGTGTCTGGAGTTCGTTTGCAGTGGCTGGAGGCCCTGGAGCGCCCATTCTCTCTCTCTCTCTCTCTCTCTCTCTCTCTCTCTCTCTCCCTCCCTCCCTCCCTCCCTCTTTCTCTGTCAAATAAATAAATAAATAAAAATAAAATATTTTAAAATGGTCAATCATGTAAACTACTAGAAAGCCTAAACATGAAAAAATATTTTTAAAGCAAAATTAACAATTGCTGTCAGAATTGATAGAAATTATTCATTTAAATATTCTTTGTATATTTCTGATAATTTATTTGACATTCATAGAGATAGTTATAAATTATATATAATAAAATATATAAATTATAGATATAAACAAGATAAATATAAACTATAAAAATTTGCTTTAATGTGGGAAAAGTCTGAGTACATAATTTTTTGTAGTAATGGGAATAAAACTCAGGGCCTTAAGCATGCTAAGTAAGCAATCTATCACTGAGCCAAATCACTAGTCCTTAAGTGTATAATTTCTTCTAAAGAAATGTAAAAACAAGTACAGTGAAGCACCTCATATTAATGCTTCAGTTAAGAGACAAGGCATTAATTTGAAGCTTTATAGCATCTGAAAAATATGGAAAATTCTCATTTAAGAATTTCTATAATGCTGAGAGAAAAACCTGACCCAAATCACAAATATATACACTATGCTACACATACTATCATGCAGTTATTTCATTAAATGGAGAGAAAAATAAGAAATAAGACACAATGGGGCAGAGAAGTTTCTCCCATAGATTTTAGCAACCCTATTGCTAAAACCAAAACCTAAATCTTTGCTCAAAACCACAGCTTTTCATAATTTTACACCGTAATTTGTGCTTCATGTGCATGAGAGCACGAAGTGTGTTCTTCTTACAGCTGGGCTATTCTTAGTCAAGGTATCTGAAGGCAGGAGGGCCTAGGTGGCTGGAAAGAGGCACTTTTACGGCTTGCTGGGACTGCACAGCTACTTGGGGCAGCAGTCACCTTGATCAAGTAGACCTGCAAATATTCCCACCCTTGGAAATGTCACAGAATGTCTTTCCTCCTTGAGGCTGGCCTCTCCTTGAACTCTTTTGTTTGCCATGACTCCTCAATGAAGGTCTCTTTTTAGTGTTTTATTATTTATTTAATTTTGATATTTGAAAACACTTAGTGAATTTAAAGGAAATGTGTATGTAAGATTTTATTTTTATGAAATAGAACATCCCAAGACTCCAAATCAAGAAGACTCATATTTTAAGGCAGTATTTGAAAAACCAAAACTAATATGAAAAAGTCAGTGGTGAAGACAGCATGACATTTTTAAGCAAAAGCAGGATCTGACCCTGCATGTGTTCATCCCTGACATGCCTTAGAATAAGAAATTCAAGTTTTATAAGGTTTGCAATTACAAATCAGCAAACCAGGTGATATTCTGCTGTCTCATCAGCCATGCAATAGGCAAGGGAGTTGGGAAAAGATGAGCAAGGCCTTGACCTTACCAAATTTAAAGGAGTGGCAACAAATTTAAGATGAATTGCATTTTATTGCAGGGTTTCTGTTTGGTTGGTTGGTTGGTTGGCTTTTTGTTTGTTTGGTTGGTTGGTTGGTTTTGGTTTTTCAAGGTAGAGTCTCACTCTAGCCCAGGCTTAGCTGGAATTCACTATGCAGTCTCAAGGTGGCCTCGAACTCCCTGCAGTCCTCCTGCCTCTGCCTCCTGTGTGCTGGGATTAAAGATGTGTGCCACCCCGCCCAGCCTATTGCAGGGTTTTGTTTGTTTGTTTGTTTGTTTTTCCTAAGTCAGTTAGACAAATCACAGCCCTTGGGCCAGACATCTGTCATTCTAAGTAAAATTGTGTAGGAACAGAATCTGGGGTTACAGTGAGATGAGTGAGTCACGGATCTACAAATTTTTATTTCTCTTGTGTATGTGCATAAAGGAAATAGTTGGGTTACACATAAGGTAATATTTATATTTAATGAGAAATCCCCAAACTGTTTTCCAAAGAAGGTGCAAACTTTGCATTTCCACCAGCAACAAATAAGAACTTTAGGAGCTTCACGTCTTTCCCATTGCTTGATATGGGCACGTTTCTTTTCCTTGGGTGCCTGTCCAATGCATGTGTATTGGTATGCACCTAGGGTTTCAGTGTGCATTTCCCTGCTAGCTAATGAGGTGTAGCGCATCTTTTTATGTGTGCACTTACCACCTGCATACCTTCATACAAAATGTCTATTCAGATCCCTTGTGCATTTTCTTTAAATAGACTATTGGGGGCTGGAGAGATGGCTTAGTGGTTAAGCGCTTGCCTGTGAAGCCTAAGGACCCTGGTTCGAGGCTCAACTCCCCAGGACCCACGTTAGCCAGATGCACAAGGGGGCGCATGCATCTGGAGTTCGTTTGCAGTGGCTGGAGGCCCTGGCACGCGCATTCTCTCTGTGTCTCTCTCTGCCTCTTTCTCGCTCTGTCTGTCACTCTCAAATAAATAAATAAATAAATAAATAACAAAAAAATTAAATAGACTATTGGTTTCTTATCATTGATCTTGAGAGTTCTTTTCTTTTTCTGAATACAAGTTCTTTATCAGACACATGACTTTCAAATATTTTCTCCTATTCTACAGCTTGTCATGTCAATCTTGTTACTATCTTTTGAAAAATTGGGATTTTTAACTGATGAAATACAATTTTTCTTTTATGGATGATGATCTTGATGGCCAATAACTCTGACTCACAATGACAAGGTTTTTCCTAGGTTTTCATCTGGAAGACAGTTTTATGCTTTATGTTGATATCTAGCTACATATTTACTGTTAAAGTGCAAGTTAAGGAGGATTTTGTTTTGGTTTAGCATGAATAAGTAATTGTTTCAGCCCTATTCATTGAAGAAACTATCCTTTCTTGGCTTTTACCAGCTCTCTGTGCACTGCATGCAATAGACAGGAATGCTTATTCTTTCATTATGGTCATAAAAGCCTACTTTGTCTGATTTCTAGTCCTTCCATTTTTAAAGTTTGTTTTGTAAATTATTAAGTGGTCTGTGTTTGGGGGAAAGAATTCCTGTCTCCATGCTGCTGTGGCTACCTGCTCTGTCGATCACCAAGAGGCTATGTCTTCTGGCATGGTTGTTTTGGTAGTTGTCATAGCAATGGCTGTATTCACCCTTCCTTAATCTGTTTAGGGCTAATAATGTTTTGCCACTTCAAATAAAATGCCTTTCAGATTTGTACTATGTTGAAATTCCTAACAGACTTTATATATTTTGCTTCAATTGTTATATGTACTTTTAAAAAGAGGCTTAATGTATTTATAAAGTATTTGTCCATTTTGTTGTTATTCATTTACTTTTGAATTCTAAGTTTCTCCCAAATGTTAATTCCCTTCAGTGCAAAGAACTTAAAAGATCAGCATTTCCTTTAGAGAAGGTCTGAGAGTTCTCCTTCATCTGAGAGTCCGTGCTTAATGCCAGTATTCAGGATGCCTGTTTCTTTTTGCTGGATGTAGAATTCAGAGTTGACAGTTCTTAATATTGTCTCAGTGCTTTATTCTCAGTACTTCTGCTTCACTATTTCTTATCTTTTGTGGTTTTCTCATAATCATTTGATTCATCATTCATTTCTTTTTATATTCTGTTTTTACTTATTTTTACGAGGAGTGTATCAATTTTATTATCATTTTAAAGAAATGAACCCTTTCTTGATACTACCCCCCCCTTTTCGATTACATTTAAACTGACTACAGGTATTTATTCCCTCTGCTAGCTTGGAAGATATATAGATAGATAGATAGATGATAGATAGATAGATAGATAGATAGATAGATAGATGATAGATAGATAGATAGATATGCAGACAAATAGATAATAGGTAGATAGATAGATAGATAGATAGATAGATAGATAGATAGATAATAGGTAGATAGATGATAGATAGATAGATAGGTAGATAGATAAATAAATAGATGATAGATATTTCTATTCTCTCAGTCACTAGAATACAAAATGATAATTAGCTTGGGAGAGTACTTATTGTTAGTGTTTCCCCCCTTCACCTACAAATATAAGCATTTTAGAGTGCTTTCATTATAATCACCTTGCTGCTTTTCATTATGCCATGTGACCCTTTACTTATAGCTCTGCCTAAGTTTTAAGTTTATAACACAAGCATTACTGGTGTTTAATACCATCAATATTTGTTTTTTATTCCTATATGTTTTCTATAATTTTCCCATGCCTTGCATCTCAATCCATTATTGAGGAATTTTTTATTTTGTCTTTGTATTTTTTCCTGTTTCTTTTCTTATTTGGTTTTTGAGACAGGTTCTGTCACTTACTATATAACCTTTCTGTGGCCCTTAACTCACAGCAATCTTTCTGTCTCAGCCTCCCAGGTGCTGGGATTAGAGCTGTGCCCCACTAGACCTAACAATTTTTTTTCATTTATCTCCTCCTCCCAACTCCTCTTCCTCCTCCTTCTTCTTTTTTGAGGCAGGGTCTCACTCTAGCCCAGGCCAATCTAGAACTCACTCTGTAGCCCAGGCTGGCCTCAAACTTTCTGGGATCCTCCCACCTCAGCCTCCACGTGCTGAGCTTAAAGGCATAAACCACCACGCCTATATTCTTTCTCTGGAGGTATTACTTTTAGAAATCCTTTGGGATGAGTCTTTGTTTTTCTTTTTTTTTTTTTTTTGGTGAACTATATTTAATGTTTATTGAAATATTTTTAAAATTGATCTTCATTCTGTAAAGACAGGCTCCTGAGTATACGGCCTAAGTTGGGATTGTTTTATCTCTATACTTTGAAGACGCCATGCCTTACCTTCTGGTCTCACGTTGAAGTCAGCTGTCAGTGTCACTGTGCACCTCTGTGACGTGCTTATCCTCCCAGACCACCTCAGAACCTTCTTTCTGAAAGATGAGCCTGAATAATCATCACTTTCAAATCATCAACCATTGCTCTTTGAAAATTGTTTTCCACATTCTCTTTATTGTCTCCTTTTCAACTGCCATATTACCTGTCGTGTCTTTTTACTTTGCCTTAATCTGTCACTTTTTTTTCTAGATCATTGTATTTCTAAGCAGCTGATAGATATTCTTGTCTTAGTTTTGTTTTGTTTTTGAAAAAGCATCACATGATCTAGCCTTGGCTGGCCTGAAACTTGCTATGTAGACCAAACTTGCAGCAATCCTCCTGCCTATGCCTCCTGAGTGGTACATATGTAACACTGTATTTCTTTGTACATACTGTCACTTCATTTTATCTGTTTTTCACTTCTTATGTCTTACCCTGGCTTGAACTTTCTTCTCTTCAGCATTTCCACTGTATTTTAATTTTACTTATTTCTCTACCTAGATGGTAAGCTTCTGAGATCACTGCAGCCAGCCCAATTACGTAGAGAGTGCCCGTCGCACAGCAGATGCTTAATAAACATTTGTTGCCAAACAGAATGCTTTTCACTCCTGGAAATATTATTTGCCTTTTGTGCAGTCTGCTTTCTCAGAGTAGTGGTCCCTCATTTTTGCTTCACATTTTGTTTTCTCCCTTTATCTCAGCAGTAATGTCTTACCTTGTATTCTGTCCCCATCAGTCCAAATCTAGACAGACCACTGCCCTAGTTCTGTTGCTATTTGCTTCTGCTAGCCCTTGTTCAAAGTACTTCATTTCCTCATGGGTTTCAAATTTGCATGGCTTTTGTGTTTGGGTATTCTGAGATCTTAAATGAAGGGGTTATACACTTTGAAAGACTTGTGTTGATTTAGCTCTGTGCCTGAGGACCATACAGTCATCATCATCTCCTCCTCATTCTCCTTCTCCTCTTTCATCATTATTTTTAGATAGGGTCTCACTATGTATCCCAAGATGTCCTTGAACTCAAGAGGCTTCTGCCATGCCTGCCAAGTTCTGGGATTACAGTTATGTGCCACCCACCATGTCTGGCTCCTACAGTTGATTTTAAGCTACAATCCTTACTCAGTTTCTTAGGACTTGAAAATAACATAGTTTTCCATGAAGTTTTAGGAGAAGATATATGTGGTGGTTTTTATTTTGTGGGATCTGGGTTGGGGAGAGCTGTTGTTTGATTTCTTAACCTCCATGGAGAAATGTAGACAACACTGCTCTCTACTGCAAAAGGGGTTTTCTTCTGCTAGCTCACCCTCTGCCCAGGAACATAGCCCTTCCTATGCCCTCCATTTATATAAGGTGGCCTCTATTATATTTATGTCTTGCACTGCCCTAAAACTTGGCTTCCAGTTTCCCCTGTGCTTTAAAGCTCAAGGCCATCCATATCCAGTGCCTTTGATGCATACAGAGGACTCAGGATTATTTACTATATTGCTTGCTCAGGCTGCCATAGCCAACACTATAGACTGGAGTGGGTTAAAACAGTTATTTTCTCCCATGTCTCAAGGCTACAAGTCTAAGATTAAAGTTTCTGCTGATTCTCTTCCTGCTGAGGACTCCCTTTCTGCTTCTCCATGTGTCCTCACATGGCCTTTCCTCTGAGCAGTATCAAGAGGCTAGGCATAACGCAAGCTCTTTTCTTACAAAGAAAGTAATTATATCAGATAAAGGACTCGTTCTTAAAAGTTCATCTAATCTCAGCTACCTCTTTAAAGTCCCATAACCAAATATAGCCACCCTCGGGTGGTTAAGCCTTTGCTATATAAATTTGGGGGTGACATTTATTCAGTTTGTATCCTTTATAACAAGAAATGTGGAGAACTGGAGAGACACTCCTGTACTTCTTTACTCCTAACTTTATAACATTTCCATTCACTTCTTAAAAGCCTTATGTGATCATCACAAAAGGTGTTTTTCCCATTGAATATATTTAGATGTTATGAAGTAGACAAGAGTTTCAGAATCTCTTTCATTTTGCAATAAAAATACATTTCTCCTCTACTTATAACTTTGCAGTAAGTAGGCAGTTCTATCCTATCTCATACATATGCTTCAAGAAACACATCAAATATCAATTTCCTTACCTCTTTCCTGAGACTGAGATTCATAGACACCTGCTGCTTGACTCTTTACTTGGAAATTTCCCAATCAGAACTCATCAATTTCCTATTGTTCTTTTGGCTCTACTATTTCAGTTATATGACAAACTTCTCAATTGCCCAATCAAACACCCTAGACACCAGCCTTGAGTCTTACCTTTTTCCTTCACTCCATCTGTATCCAGGCTTACTTCTCACATGGTTTCTCCATCTCTTTTCCTACCACCATTAGCCAAGCCACCATCCTCTCATGTGGCTACTGCTCCTGATTGTTAAATAGCATCACCCCATGTTTACACTCACCTTGTGTGTACACTCATCCCTCTACAGAACAGGCTCCACAAAGCATCCAGTGATCTGTGTAAAATGCAAATAATATACATCTCACTAACTCAAAATTCTCTACTTGCTTCCCATTCCACTAAGAATGACCTCTAAACATCTTACTGTCACCTATAGGGCTTCATATGTCCCAACTATGGATCATCTCTCTGGCTTATCATGTAAATGCATACCTATGTCCACTCACTTATAGGCACCTCTGGCTCTCCTTTTGTTTCTCAGATGCACTTAAATGATTACCCCTTCTCTACAGGAAGACATTTCCCTGTATGCTTCACTTCAATAAAGTCTCAAGTCAGAGGCCATCTCCTCAAAAAGCCCTTCTCTACCAACCTCTAAACAGGCTTTACATGCCCTTCCAGACTCACTGTCCACATTTGTCCAAAAAGCTGATGCTCAGGAATACAAAACCAGGACATCCTTGTTCTCTCTTTCCATTGGCCAATGCCTATGAGAAGCAATGGCAAGAAGTAGAAGGACAGAGAAACAACTGACTGAGACATATATTTCCCTGGCTTCTCCCATGTTGACTGATTAAAGTTCCCAAAGGCAGTCTTGTCTCTATCTGTAGGTCCCACAAGAATGGCTCCTTCCATTAATCTTCCTTTGGAGGATTAAATTCAATAGCCACTCCTCTTTGGGAGCTTGGGTATTTTACCTTCACTGAGTTTCTCTCAGCTTCAGTGCACTGTCCATTTATTGATGTATTGGTTTGCTAGGGGTGCCATTAAAAAGGAGGAGTAATTGAGTGCCTTGAGCAATACATCTTCATTGCCACACAGTTGTGAAGGCTGGATGTCCAACACTAGAGTATCAGTAGGGTTAGTTCCTCCTGAGGGCTGAGAGGGAGAATCTGTTACAAGACTTTCCCCCACCCTCTGGCAGTGTGCTGGCAGTTGTTGGGAGCATCGCTATAATCTCTGTTCTCACCCTTACCTGCCATTCTCCTTATGTGCTTTGAATTAGATTGGCTTAGGTCCCAGATTCTAATGATCTCAGCCAAACCAACTGTGTCATCAGTAATTGTCCTGAAATAAGGTCTCAGTCTAAGGTATGTGTTTAGGATTGTGTATGATTTTTGCACCTGCTGGTACTCTGATGGATCTTTTTATTCATTATCACCTTAGATGATGTCTTCATGTTGTGGCAGTTTGAATATATGGCCCACACTATATTCAGTGTTTTTTTAGTTTATAGCTTGGATCTGTATCCACCTGGCTGGAGGAGGTGTCACTGGGTGGATCTTAAGGTATGGTGGTGCATTTGAAATTCCAATCTAAAGATATGCAAAGTGCCTAGTTCCACTTGGAGTTCCTGATGTTTGCTGTGTGGCTTCTTGTGACTTCTCTTTCTCTTCTTGGACCTATGAAGGCAGGCCAGCTTCTTCTGCCATTATGGAACTTCCTCTTGATCTGTAAGCCTCAATAAATATCCCTTCCTCCATAACTGTGTCTGGTCTGGAAGTTCATCTCAGTGAACCTGAAGCTGTCTGCTATAGAAATTGGTACCAGGAGTGGAGTGAGATGAATCTGATCATGTGGATTTTGGTCTTTTAGAACTTTTGGTTTGGAGAAATGGGCATGGACATGGTGCTTGCAACTGAAGAAACCATGTGGAGTGGTAAGCTAAGTTTTATGGACTGTTCTGATGAGAGTTTGAGAATGCTACATGCAGACAGTATTGAGCTTGGAGACTTGGCTTATGAGCTTTCTATGGAGAAAGAAAGACTGCCGATGACTTTGTTGGAACTGGGCTACTGGCATAAGGGCTGGCTGCATTCTGCTGTCCATGTACAGAGAGTCAGATCAAGGTTAAATTTGTAATGGACTGATGGCTTGACTAAAGATATCGGACTGAAAGATTTAAGATTTTAAGTTGGAAAACCTCAAGCAAGTTAAAATACAGTCACTGAGCCTGGTTTTAGGTTACTGAAGCTACTATTGTCAACACATTAGCAAGCTTAAGGAAGATGGCCCAACTGCTTTACATTAAAACAATGGAGATGGGCTGTGGCCTGTGGGAGGTAGGGAGCTAGCTGAGCCTGGGACTGTCCCAATGGGGAGGAAGCCTTATACCTACTGAGGGTGAAGCTACTCTGCCAGGGTTAAATTCTTTAAATGGGAGAAAGGTGAAGCATTTCTAAGAAAATGAGAATGAATAAATCATCTCTCTTTTCCAAAAGAGAAGCCATATTAAGCTTACATATTTGAAGATTGCACCATTCTGCCTCCAGTACAAGCAGTTTCTCTGTTCTGTAATCAATGTGATTTACAGGAACAAACGAAATGATCCTGGGGCATGGAAAACATGATTTTTATATTAGTCTCAGGTTGGCTATGACCTCCAGCATTTTCACTGGAAGTTTTATTTTGAAAAAAAAAAAAAGGTCTTCTAAGACTTGCTATAAAAGGCTCCATGAGAGCAGGTCAAGGTGGCCATGCATATCTTAAAGAATGGTTGTGGTGGGCTGGATTGTTGTCAGTGAGAGCTGGTGAGGTGGCCAACTTTGCTGCATATGCGTTGACACCAGCCACACTAGTGATTCCTCTAGGGGTTCTCAGTATCCTTGTAAAGGCCATTCTTTCTTCATACTTTCTAAATGAAAGGCTTAATCTTCATGGAAAAATTGGGTGTTTGCTAAGTATTCTAGGATCTACAGTTATGGTCATCCATGCTCCAAAGGACAAAGAGATCGAGACCCTAAATGAAATGTCACCTAAGTTAGGTGATCCAGGTTTGTGGTCTTTGCAACACTTGTGGTCATTGTATCCTTAATACTAATCTTTGTGGTGGGACCTCGCCATGGACAGAGGAACATTCTTGTATACATAACAATCTGCTCTGTGATTGGAGCATTTTCCGTCTCCTGTGTGAAGGGCTTGCGCATCGCCAACAAAGAGCTGTTGGTTGGGAAGCCTGTGCTGAAGCATCCCCTGGCCTGGCTTCTGCTGCTGAGCCCCATGGTCTGCATGAGCACACAAACTAATTACCTAAACTGAGCTCTGGATATATTCAACACTTCCATTGTGACTCCAATATATTATGTGTTCTTTATAACTTCAGTTTTAACTTGTTCAGCTATTCTTTTTAAGAAGTGGCAAGATATGCCTGTTGATGATGTCATTGGGACTCTGAGTGGCTTCTTCACAATCATTGTGGGGATATTTTTATTGCATGCCTTTAAAGACATCAGCTTTATTCTAGCCAGTTTGCCTGTGTCTGTTTGAAAAGATGACAAAACAACGAATGGCAATCTTTCTAGCATGTATGAAGTTCTTAATAATAATAAAGAAAGCTGGACAGCACACTGAACACACTGAATTGAAAATTGAACAGCACACTGGTGAAAATATCTCCCATAGAAATGGAAATCTGACAGCTTTTTAAGAAGGATATGTTGAAAGGCCAATCTGTAATTCGGTTAGAAAATGATTTTGAGTATCAGAATGTATTTGGAAAAAATATGGTCCTCAAATAATGTTCTCTAAAGACTATCTTTTTTTAAACTTTCACTAATTTGGATGAAGAAATTACTTTTCTTATATTTAAGCAATGGTAGCTCACTAAAGTGACCTCCATACAATGGGTGATTTCCATTAATGTTGAATTGTAAAGGTATTTTACATTTTGGTTCTTTCTCCAAAATCTAAATGCACTAATGACAATTTTAAGTCTATAAAGATGTTTTTATTTTTTCATTGGTGATGAAAGTCTAAAATGTTTGTCACCCCCATCTCATCAGTCCCTGGCCATAAAAGGGCTTTTGATTGTTTCAATACATTATCTTCAGATTTATCTTATCTGAAAATTTTCACTCCTGTTTGATGAATAATTTTACAGTGTTTAAGGAATTCCCAAGTTACTAAGTGGATGAAAGTCTCTCAAAACACAGAAAAGATATCGCCAAGAAAACATTTGTGACTTGTCCCTAAGCATCTGATTTCCTGTGCACATTTGATGGCTACCTTACAGAAGATAAGTTTCTGTTAAGTCAGTGAATCCTGCATTCTTTGGGCCAGGCTCTTGGCTCTGAAGTCTGCATGGGTCTGTTCTTTGGTGCATAATACCTTGAGCCTAGATTGCCATTTTTCATCAGCTCCTACACTGCTCAGGATGCTCTCCTGATGGATTATATCTCCAAGGGGACCTTTCAACCCTTGGGGAGGAAAATTAGAAGAGTGGGGTAATTTCTTAAATTTGGTAGTTCATCTTAGAATAAAAAGTTTGAACAAAGTTCTTTTTCTAAGTTCAAATGCTTAAAATGTGTAAAATATGGTCTCTTTGTACCAAGTAGTTTATTTTGTATAAGGGTTCAAGCCATTGTACATTTTGGTATTTTAGGAAATATTTATGAGAAATGTTTATGGAAAATCTCAAAAAAGATAGGCTGGTTCGCATTTTCCAGCTTCAAGTATATCCACTTCATCGTCATTGACAAGGCTACTCCCAGCCCCTGTGGCAGGAGAGCTGAGACTTAGGTTTGCTGCTCTCTCCTGTTCTTGCTTGTGGTTTCATCCCATGTGGTCTCCATTAATTAGCCTCATCAGTTCTATGAAGAAAACCCTTTTCTTGTGACCGCCATTTCCCATGTAACGTTTTTTTGGCTTTACTGAGGATTTAATGTAGGGTTAGGCTTTCTACCACTGAGCTACATTTCTGTTCTTTCTTATAATTTAAGTTCCACAGATATAATTTTAATTATTTTTTGGCAGATATGTTGCATACATAACTATACTTTGCACATTAAAAAAGTCAATTTTCATCCTTTGGGGAAGACATGCCCTTGTTGAGAATACACAAAACAATACTTAGAGGCTTATAACCAGACCTTGTGAAACTATGTTATACAGTCATCTTTTTATTCTGTACTTCAGAGTACAAATAGCATTCTTCATTTGTAGCAGAATTAATAGTCCTACAATTATTCATATGACCAAAAATACTGTTTTTTTTAATGTAACAACCTATTTAAAGGTGTAACTCAGGTTAGCAGAACAGCAGAATAGTACGTGTACTTTATTACTTGCTGTATAAAACTTGAATCCACTGGTTAAAAACAAAAAATGAAGATGATGCCTGAGAAAAGACTATGATAGAAATGCAAATTCTTTTGGGAAAGAATTGAGTGGAGAAGGAACCAGCTTTCCAAGGTTGATTTATTTCACCCCTGAATTGAGAATATAGCTGTGTCTTGCATACCTGGTATTAGTTTTGAAAGCATGAAAAATGCATGGAGTGGTCATGAATTTCACACCATTCCAGGAGCCACTGCTGAGATATGGCATGAGACAGGGCATGATGACCCTGGTAGGCTAGAAGAGCCTTTGGAATATGGACCCTAGTTTGCATGGAGACTCAAAGATGTTTTGGATATAACAGGACTGTGCAAGGGCTACCGTGGAGTGCATTGGTGGCTTGGGATGGAAGTTTTCCCTAGCTACTCTGCCCAGCTGGAGAGGCAGAACTGGAAAATCTAGAGAATGTCAGTCTGTGGTTGTATTGGGCTTGAACTGAAGAAGTTTGATATTTGTTTGATGGTTGTTGAATTTGCCTTGTTCTAGTCTCTCCTTGCTATGCCTTATACCAGTTGAAAATGTTTACTCTGTGCCTTTGTATGTTGAAAGTATGTAACTTGTTTGATTTCACAGGACTCACAGCTAAGAGACAATCTTCAATCTCAGATGAGACTTGAGACTTTGGAACTACCTTATTGGTAAAGACTATAGGGACCTTTGAAATTGGACTGAATACAATTTGCAGTGTGTGATGGTTTTGAATCTACTGGGGGCCAGGGCCAGGATGTGGTAGTCTGAATAGATGGCCCCCAATATATTCAGTGTTTTATTAGTTTGCAGTTTGGATCTGCAGCCACCTCAGTGGAGGAGGTGTCACTGGGCAGATCTTGAGGTGTGGTGGTGGGTTTGAAATTTCAATCTAAAGCTTTGCAAAGTGACTAGTTCCACCTGGAGTTCCTGAAGCGTGCTGTGTGGCTTTCAGCTTTTGGCTTGGGGCTTCTCTCTCTCTCTGCTTGGACCTGTGAAAGCAGGGCCAGCTTCTTCTGCCATTATGGAACTTCCTGTGGATCTGTAAACTTCGGTAATATCCCTTCCTCCATAACTGTGCCTGGCCTGGAAGTTCATCTCAGTGAACCTGAAACTGTCTACTACATGTGTTATTTTCTTATAGCAATTTCATTACTTAACATTGTTTGCTTTGCTTACGTGTATATAACTGTAATTTTCTTTCTATTTCAGGAGAGTAGAAGCTTCATAGAGACAAGTTATTACTTACCTTGTTTGTACTATGACTGATATACATTCTGTAGACCATAAAGAATTATTGAATAAAATGAATGAATAGCAATATCATAAATTTGCCTCAGAATCTTCATCTTTGCTAAATTACAGTTACTACTTCACAGAAATTATAATTTTCAAATAGTATTTTAACGTCTGTCACTGTATTAGTCAGAGTTCTCTAGAGGAACAGAACCAATAGAATGAATTGTATTAAAAGGGAATTTATTGGATCAGTTTATGACAGTCCAACAACAGCAGATTACAGGCCTGAGAGTCAAAGAACCTGGTAGCTGCTCAGTCCACAAGGCTGGATGCCTCAGCAGTCCCAATCCATCACTGAAGGCCTGGAGGTATCCTGGAGAGAAGCTGCTCTTCAGTCCACGCTGGTCTTTGGTCCACACTGGCAAGCAGCAAACAGCACCGACAGCCACATGGGAGGAGAGGAGTTCTTCCCAGAGTTTCTTTTGATAAAGCCTCCTCTCTGAGAGGGGCCGCTCACTCTGGGGGAAGGGCTCACCATGGAGGAAGGATTCTTCCTTTAGTTAATCCTTCCTGGAAGCAACTTCAGAGAACCACTTATGAAGAATGTCTGTGGATTCCTAAACATATCAAGTTGACACAGACTTAACCATCACAGTCAACTATATTAAAATATGTGTGTGTGTGTGTTATTGAATACAGCATTGTGAAGAATGAATATATTTGGTTGTAACTTTGTCCCATATATACCATTAATTTATTGTTTTATATTGTGAAAATCTTGTGATCTCCGAACCTGAATTTCGTTGAATGGGAATAAACAGCACATACACCATAATATCAGAAGGCTTCATGATGGTAACTATGGAACCAGTATGGGCTTTTAAAAAATATGTTATTATTTATTTATTTGAGAGATAGACATAGAAATAGGCAGGTGCAGTGAGAGAATGGACATGCCAGGGTCTCTAGCCACTGCAAACGAACTCCAGATGTGTGCACCCCCTTGTGCATCTGGCTTATGTGGGTCCTGGGGAGTTGAACCTAGATCCTTTGGCTTTTCAGGCAAGTGCCTTAACCGCTAAGCCATCTCTCCAGCCCAGCAGTACGATTTTTAAAGTGTGAGGTGAGAGACAGTTGAAACCTATCTCATCAACATGATGGTCACAGTTACTAGTGGGACACAATTTGGATCAGAACTTGCTGCTAATGATGCTAATATGGTCTAGGAAAAGAAAAGAAAAGAAAAGGAAAGGAAAGAAAAAAAAAGAAAAGAAAAGAGAAAAGAAGTTATTAGTCAAACTCAGGAAAAACAAGGGTATAATAAAATTCCTTGATCTCAGTAATATGTAGAGCATTCAGTGTTCCAAAGTGCAGTTCAGTTCCCCATTAAAGAATATCAAGGGCTGGAGAGATAGCTTAATGGTTAAAGTGTTTGTCTGTGAAGCCTATGAACACACGTTCAAATCTCCAGGTCCCATGTAATCCAGATACAAAGTGGCACAAGCATGCTCATGCACCATATGAGGGTACACATGCCTGGAGTTCATGTGGCTCACAGTGGCTGAAAGCCCTGGTGTACCCATTTTTTTTCTCTCTCTCTAAAATAAAATAATTAAAAAATAATAATATCAAATACTACTTTTTCTAAACTTTCCTGTCCATGCAACATTTCCTTTTCAAAGCATCTCAGAGGATTGGAGTTGAGAAATGACAAATTGTAGACTTCTGTCTATGCTTGAAGAGTTACAATCAACCTATACATTATGGCATACTTTTACACCAGACCTGGAAAGTAAATGTCAAGTCTAGATGCAAGCAGGCTGATAGCCATGTTTTTTCAGTTTTAAAGCTACATCACTTGGCCTGAGTCCCCAAAAAGTCAGATGGCAATGATTCACAGGTAAAAATCTCCTCTTGTAAGTCACTCCTTTTGAACAAGTATGTGAACTCTGCTCTTATCTTCCTAAGAGTAAAATTAAAATTATACCTCTCCATGCATTTCATTATCGAATACCAAAAACCAGAATAAAGCATCCAAACTGTGACTCACTAGTGATATTCTGCAGGATGTGCATCTGCCTGACTGTGACTGGCACTAGGTCACATATATGCAAAGAAACTTTCATGGTGAATGAGAAATCAAGTTTCTAGGAGTACAAAACATTATTTCCTATTCTCAAGGCTTCCTTACCCAGCTGCAATGATAGAATTCCCTCCTCTGCTCATTAACAACTGCAGATACAACTACCTTATTTATGAGCAGAGAAACACTACAGTCTGCTATGATCCAGATTATGATTAAGAGGATGGTGGAGTGACTTATTGCAGAGTTCTAGAGACCTTTGTATTGTTACAAAGGTGACCATCCAGGGAGGCAGGGAATTGTGTTCCCTTAGCAATTGCCTCACATTGTGACTTTTGTACTTTATTTCTATTAAATTTTCAGAACAAATTCATAGAAATGGAATTACTGAGACAAAGACATTGCCCTTCAGCATACCTTTGATGGACACTGATGAAGGTTTCCTAGGAAGGTGATGGTGACTTGGAGCCCAGTGCAATATGCTCTTCTTACATCCCTCACTAGGTATGGACCACAGGAAGCCTTCAATCAATGCTACTTTCTGTTTCTTCTTGAAGTTTTCCTTTTTGTGCAAATTCTTCATTATAAGCTTGTTGACCCTAATGAGTCAATATTAGAAATGATTTTTTTGTGAATGAAAGTGAAATTATCTGATTAGTCAATTAACATTTTTTATCTATGATACAGTAGGAGAGATGGCTGTTTCCACAAGTCAGTGGTAGTGTGTAAAATATGATTCCACTGAATAAGTTCAATATCAGGTAGTACTGACCAATGGTAATTACAATGGCACAGTGGTCATCTCCAGAAATGAAAACTGACTAAGAAAAAGCAGAAGAATTCTTTCAAGCAGATGAAAATGTTCCATATTTCATCTGAATGGTGGTCACCTACATTTATGCAAATATAAATGGTATTCAGCCACAACCTCAGAAAGGTGTGTTGTATGAAATCGTGTTTTCGGGAGCATGTTTTCATTCCCTTCATTATTAGGGATAATCAGTGGAAAATATGAAGTAGATTTAGAGGTAGGCATAGGAAAATATTCATTGTATTTTTTTCATGAAATGCAAGAGGAAGATAGATAAAGTACCATAGTGTTCTTACAGAGAAAGCAAGGAAGCAAAGCAATCAAACAAACTTACTTCTGGATAAGAAAGTAGACTAATAGAGACTACATCTGTGAGAGCTGATGAAGACGAAATTAAGAATAAGAAAAATAATCTTTATCCCTATGGGCATTTAAATGTACAATGCCCCCAGGAGGCCCATGTGTTTGAATACTTAATCTCCAGCTGGTGGCACTGTTTGGGACAAATAAATACCTAGGAATAAACCTAAGCAAGGAGATGAAAGACCTCTACAATGAAAGCTTTAAGATATTGAATGTTGTAGTCACCTTCTCATTGCTGGGGCAATGCACCAGACCAAAAGCAGCTGATAGAAGAAAAGGATTTATTTATTTATTTATTTATTTGAGAGAGAGAGAATGGGCATGCCAGGGCCTCCAGCCACTGCAAACAAACTCCAGATGCATGCACTTACGTGGGTCCTGGAGAACCAAACCAGGATCCTTTGGCTTTTCAGGCCCCCTTAATTGGTAAGCCATCTCTCCAGCCCCGGAAAGGATTTACTTTGACTTACAGTCATGAAGGGACACTTCAAAATGGCAGGGGAAAGCATGGCACAAGCAGTAGCTGGACATTACTTCTGCCACAACAGGTGGAAAACAGCATCAGGAGAATGAACTGAACTAGCACTGGAAAACTGAAGGCTAATATTCCTCAAAGACCACACTGAGTGACATACCACCTCCATCAAGTCTCTACCTCCCAAATTGCCACCAGCTGGGGATTGAGCATTCAGAAAGCAAGCTTATGGGGTACATGTGATTCAAACCATCACACTGAAGAAAGAAACTTAAGACAGCACTAGGAGATAGGACTACCACCCATTCTCATGGCTTGGCAGAATTAATATTGTGAAAATGTCTATACTACTCAAAGCAATCTACAGATTCAGTCTTCCATTGATATTCTTCATAGAATTATATATTAAAAATCTAAACTTAATATGGAAGCACAAAATATCCCTAAGAGATAAAGCAATCCTTAGCAGAAAGAGCAATGCTAGACATGTCACAAAGGTAGATCTAAAATTATATTACAGAGCCACAGTAACAAAGACAGCATGGTACTAGCACAAAAACAGCCATGTAGACCAATGCAATAAAATAAACATCTAATTGTTAGCAAGGGTATCAAATATATTCATTAGAGCTAAGACAGACTCTTCAACAAATGGTGCTGGTAAAACACATTGTGCATTGTTGGGCTGGAGAGATGCCTCAGCAGTTAAGGCACTTGCTTGCCAAGGCTAACAACCCAAGTTCAATTCCCCAGTACCCACATAAGCCAGATGCACAGAGTGGTGCATGCATCTGGAATTCCTTTGCAGTGGTCGGAGACCTTGATATGCCCATACACATATTCTGTCTGTCTGTCTTCTCTCTATCTGCCTGTAAATAAATACATAAAATATTTTTTTTAAAAAAATGTTATTTCCACATGTATAAGAATGAAACTAGACCCATATCTCTTACCTTGCAAAAAATAAAAATATACCACTTTAAAGTAGATCAAAATCTTAACATAGGACCTGGTATTTTGAAACAATTAGAGAAAAACATTGTTAAAAAAACACTTCCAGGGGCTGGAGAGATCGCTTAGTGGTTAAGCGCTTGCCTGTGAAGCCTAAGGACCCCAGTTCGAGGCTCGATTCCCCAGGACCCACGTTAGCCAGATGCACAAGGGGGTGCACGCGTCTGGAGTTCGTCTGCAGTGGCTGAAGGACCCGGTGTGCCCATTCTCCCTCTCTCTCTGTCTGCCACTTTCTCTCTGTGTCTGTTGCTCTGAAATAAATAAAATAAACAAAAAAATATTTAAAAAAAAAACACTTCCAAAAAAGGGACATAAGGGGGAAAAAAAAAACTGCACAGAATGGAAAATCACTTTTAGCCAGGTATTGAACTTCTTTACCTGAAGTAAGTGCTCTGAATGTTTTATACTGTACTTCCTATACAGTAACCTTGGGCTTAGGCACACAGTAAACCCAGGTAGGATTATCAATTGCATAGCTATTAGTCATCTTTGGCTCTGTGTCCAGTTCAGAAACTCTTCTAATTCTTGCATATTGCAGGATTGACCATTGATGAAGCCAACATACATTTAAGAAAGGAAGTGGGGCAGGCATTTCTATCTCTGGTGTTAACAAACTTTTTCTTTAGCAGGCTAGAAAGTCAGTATTTTAGACCTTGCAGGCCAGGAGAGCCCCATTGCAACTACTCAGTTTTGATGTGGTAGACTGAAAACATCCATACAAAATTAGTGAATTAGCATGGTTGTATGCTAATAAAGCTTTGTTTACAATAAACAGCACTTAAAGATGTTAGCATAGGCAAGAATTTTCTCCCCTTCCCCCACACCCCTGGGAAGGATTTTTCTAAATAGGACTCCAACAGCACACGAAATAACCTCAAGAACTGACAAGTAGGATAACATGAAATTAAAAGTTTCTGCACAATCACCAGAGTGAAGAGACAGCCTGGAGAATGGCAATGACAAGGTGGAGAGTGACAGAGGAAGACACCTAACTATACATCAGACAGGGGATTAATATCTAGGAGATATAAACACTCTAAAAATCCTCCATTCTAAAAATGAGCTAATTAGCTAAATACTCAAAGGAAATACAACTATACAATAAATATTTGAAACAGTGTTCAATGCCATTATTCATTAGGAAAATGCAAATTAATACTGCTTTGTGATTCTATTTCATCCAAGGCAGAAGAGCTACTATTAAGAGAACAAACACTGTTCAAGGTGTTAGAAAAGGGAAGCCCTTATTCACTGCTATTGGGAGGAAACTTATAAAGTCACTATATAAGTCAATGCAGTCCGGTTCACATTGCTGGTAGAAATCACCCAACCAAAAGCAACTTGTGGGAAAAAGAGGTTTATTTTGGCTTACAGGCTCGAGGGGAAGCTCCACGATGGCAGGGGGAAACGATGGCATGAGCAGAGGGTGGGCATCAGCCCCTGGCCAACATAAGGTGGCCAATAGCAACAGGAGAGTGTACCAAACACTGGCATGGGGAAACTGGTTATAACACCCATAAGCCCACCCCCAACAATACACTCCCTCCAGGAGACATTAATTCCCAAATATTCATCAGCTGGGAAACTAGCATTCAGAACATCTAAGTCTATGGGGGACACCTGAATCAAATCACCACAGTCAATATAGAGGCTCCTCAAAATAAAATTGAAAAAAGAACTACAATCTGACCCAATCATACCATTCTTGGGTATGCCTAAAGGATTCTAAGTGAACATATCACAGAAATACTTGTACATCCATGTTTATAGCTCCCTGATTCACAATAACCAGGCAATGGAACCAGCTTAGATGTCCATCAACAGATGAATGGGTAAAGAAAATGTAGTGTGTGTGTCTGTGGTGTGTGTGTGTGTGTGTGTGTGTGTGTGTGTGTATGTGTGCAGGTGCTGGAAATAATTATTTAGGGAAAGAGGATAGTCACAAAAGATAAATACCACATCTTCTCTCATGTGCGGAATCTAAATTTAACTTTTAGACTCAGGAGAGGTGAAGAAGATATCTTAAAAGACATGGGAAATAGAGGATGATGGATTGCAGATAAAAGGAAGCAGAAGCAAAGACTAACTGGTGGAGGAAATGGAACCAGCTGGAGGTAGAGAAGAGGAATAGGGGAGGCTAATGGAGGAGAGGAATGATTGAGAACAAAGTATAAGGATACCTATTTATGAAGATGTCATGATGAATCCAAATCCTTTGTGTGCTAACCTTAAACTTTTTTAATTTATAAAACTAAATCAATATTATATATATATATATATATATATATATATATATATATATATATATCCCATTTCACAACTGTATGAGAAAATGAACAGAATAAAAAAGGCGCCTCCCAGTATAAATTATAAGTTTTTTTAAAAAATATTGAGGGCTGGAGAGGTGGCTTAGCAGTTAAGGCATTTGCCTACAAAGCCAAAGGACCCAGGTTTGATTCCCCATGACCCATGTAGCCAGATGCACAAGGTGGCACATGCATCTGGAATTAATTTGCAGTGGCTGGATTCCCTGGCGTGCCCATTCTTTCTCTCTCTCTCTCTCTCTCTCTCTCTCTCTCTCTCTCTCCCTTACCCTCTGTCTGACTCTTTCTCTCTTTCTCTCTCTCAAATAAATAAATAAAAATTTTTCAAAAATAAATAAATAAAAATTTTAAATATTGATATGGTTACATAAGAGAATGATGTGAGGTTTAATAGGAACATGGGAGACTTTTAACAATCAATACTTCATTTGCTTCAAAAAAATCTAGTAATTTGGACCTTTGTGTTAGTTAATAATTAAAAATTGAGCTGCAGAGATGTCTCAGCAATTAAGGTGTTTGCCTGCAGAGCCTAACTACCTGGGTTCAATTCCCCAGTATCCACATAAAACCAGATGCACAAAGTGGTTCCATGCATCTGAAGTTCATTTACAGTGGCTGTAGGACCAAGAACACCCATTCTCTCTGTCTCCTTTCTATCTCTATCTGCTTGCAAATAAATAAATAAATGAGAAAATAATAAAATGAAATAAAAATTATTTTTAAAATCCAAATAGCTTTCTGAATGTGCCAAGTTTTGTTCTAAGGATTGCATGGTATTTTTATCAATTTCAGGGCTGTTGGTATAGCTCAGTGGTAACGCATATGATCAGCATATACCTGGATTTGAACACCAGCACCCAAAAAATTGAGACTAAGTACTTTTATGTACTAAATAGTGAGTCCACAGAGCTATGAAACTAACAAATCTACAACATAGTAACATGGAAATCCTTTTCAAATCTATGATTTATCAGTCTGGTTGTTGGCTGTGTTCATTTTTTTATATTCACTTCCTGGGTAAGGGGATTATGTTCCAGATACATCAGAAAGTTCAAGTGGGCAACTTTCCTATTTGTTTATTTGGGAAATTTTTACCGTTTAAACTGTTTAGAATCTAGTGGACAGACTGTTGGTTTCAGTTATAACAAGCTTCCATCAAAATTGTACTTGTTAAGCTTTCAAAGAAGTTCAGACAAGGAAAATTCCCAAAACAAAGGTAGGTCATAGACAACTAAAGTGCTATATTTCAGCCAATCTGATGTTTTCTTTCATCATAATTTAGTAAGCACTATTTTTAGCTATTATGTGATGCTTTTCCTTACATGCATGAGCTTTTACAATGAAAGTATTTTATGAAGAAACTGAAATTAATATTTTCCTTTTGACTCACAGTCAGAAAGACCTTTAACACCATTTATTTTAGAGGCAGCACCACTCTCACTTTATATTTTGTATTTGACAAGTGAATTTCAGGGAAGGAAGAAGGGAGTAAGTGGCATTTGGTAATAAGACATCTAAACTTAAATGGTCTGGAACTAGATGTTTATCTTAGTTTTTAATTTATGTATTTATTTATTTGTATGTGTGTGTGCATCCACCAGGGTCTCTTACCCCTGCAAATGAATGCCTGTCCAATTTTATGTGGGTGGCTGGGGCATTGAATCTGGGCTGGCAGGTTTTGCAAGCAAATGCCTTTAACGACTGAGCCATCTCCCTAACCCCTGGAACTAATGCTTTATGGTGAATATTTTATAAAGGCGGCTTAAATTGTTCCTCATTCTGCAGGGACGAAGTTTTCAGCTCAGCTACAGCAGGATTTCTCAGTGGCCTTGCAGCCCAAGCACGTGAAGTCTTCAGTAATAGGGTCTTACCATCTATTCCTCGTGGGAAGCCAAGAGCTTCAGCAATGGTCTGTAATGTTTTGGGGGGCATCAGGGATCTCCCTGGCCAACAGCTCACTGGAAGGCACCCCATCCTTGACACTGAAAGTTTTCTAGTAACATTCTATGGTTTCTGGGTGCACCATTGTCCAAAAAAAGTAGGTTTCCATATGACTTATTCATACCTTCTTAGATTTTGATTAACCCTCACGTCACCTTTCCTTTACTCAATCCCTTCCCCTGCATTTTTAAATTGCTAACATAAATCTGCAATGGTTTTACTTCTCCAGGAAAGGGTTAATGGTCTGACATCCCTTGCCTTCTACCTTCATTTTGTCTGAAAGTCTAATAATGAGAAGGACTGTCATTGCTGGTGTTTTTATCTTATCCTGCCTCTTATGTGGTAAGTTATCATAAATCAAAAAGCAAGAAGAGAAACAATTCCTTAAAAAACTGCAGACTTAAGATATGACTAAGGAAAAGTCCTGTTGTAGAAGTCATCTTTTCTTGCTTTTTCCCAGCTTATTCTTGGGTTAGCCATCTTCTGACTCTTAAAGAGACTCTGCCCTGTTAGCGTCTGGGTATATAGGTCTGAGTAGTCCCCCAACTAACAATCTGAGCTAACATTTACTGAACACTTTCTGTATTCAGGTTCTGACCTAAGCATTTCACTTATCTCCATTCATTTACTCCCCCTCCCCAACAGCCCTATAAGTTAGGTCTTATTTTCCATTTTTTAGAGGAGGAAACAGTTGTTAAGGAGGTATTGACATTATTGTTGTTTTTGCTAAGCTAGAACACATACCAAATTAGGCTGGATGCATTTATAATTATAACAAAGTGAATAAATTCATTGGCACAAAAGAAGCATAGGTGGTACCTCCTAGTACTTTGCCTATGCTAATGTTCTCTGTCACTAACTCTGACGTCCCTTTATTTGCAAAAAGACCCGTGTAAGGGTGTAATGGGAAGAGTTAAATTTCCTTTACTGAACTCTTACACCTCATATCAGGTAGATGATAGTAAAGGGAATGTCTTCGAACAGGTGTGTCAAGCGCCATCACAAGACAGTGAGCGCAGCTGCTCCGTGCTACACCAGCAGTTAGCTGAGCAGCTCCTTACAGTTAGGAGATGGCAGAGGGAGGAACAAGAGAAGGTGGCTTCGACAGCAGTGGGACACAAATCTAACGTACACCCAAGTCACCTGGTCATCTTGTCAAAATGAAGCGTCAGATTCAGTAGTTGCAAAATCAGAGGTCTGAGATTCAACATCTCTGGCAAGGTTCTAAGTGTGGCTGATGCTATTCTAGAGTCCACACTTCAGTAGGAATGAAATCCAAAGTAATCCAAACAATTCTAATACTGAGGCTTGGGGACTTTTTTTTTCTCTTCTTGCCATTTTTTTTCTTTATTAATTAGTATTGCATTCAGCAAATGGCTCAGGGCTTGGGGACTTTTAATGCCAAATGGTGGGCTAACAACTCAAATCCCTAGAACAACTGACAGGATAGCATAAAAACTTGTGATAGTTCAGAAGACTGAGGCAAGAGGCCAGCTAAATAGGGGCTATGTACATAGACTCTGTCTCAACAAACAAACAGACGGACAGAAGGACAAGTAAACAAACATGGGTGAAATCAGCCCACTACAACTCAAAAGAAAAAGCAGAAAGCAGATGTCCAGCTTCAGGTTTCAGACTCAGAGGACAAATATTTCATGTTTTCTCTTGTGTGTGGACTCTAGATTTTCAAAAAATATTTTATTTATTTGTGTGTGTGTGTGTGTGTGTGTGTGTGTGTGTGTAAGAGAAAGAGAGAGAATGTGCATGTTGGGCCTCTAGCCACTGCAAAGGAACTTCATTTAATGTGTGTATGTAGCTGATAGATAGGTAGATAATTGATAGATAGATAGATAGATAGATAGATAGATAGATAGATGATATGAAAGTAGAAGGAGGATTATTTGAAGGGAGGAAGGTGACCAATGGGAAGAGAAGGGGAAAGAGAGAGGGTGATGGGATGTGAATATGAACCAAGCGTAATCATATATAAGTATAAAGATGTCATATGAAACCCATTATTCATATGCTAACTACTCAAATAAAAATCTAAATTTTTAAATGAATTTGCATTAATTTTGCCAGACACAAAGGAAGATGTGAGAGCAACAGAAAAAAATTCAGCATAAACAGAACTTTTCTTCTTGGTACTTAATCCTTGTTTTTCAGGAATACCCATGAAGTAAAGGGTAGTTATTTTGTTATTTTTATTAAAATCCCCATTGTCTTGACTCATAATACACATTTAAATAGTCACATAGACATGATTTATGCATGACTATAGGCCTTTTATATGCAACTATGTATATGACATAATAGCTATATATGATATATATGTTATACATAATATTTTGGATGTTCTTCCACTAATAAAGTCATAAGTAGAATGAATACCCAGACATCATTTTTCAGCCATAGTAAAAAAAGCTAGGATCAAGCTTTAAGGCAAGGAAGGCTGCAGACACTGGGTCTGGAATCGGAAGGTGGGCAGACAGAGAAGGAGAGAAGAGCTAGAGCAGAGCCATCCAGATCCAGTCCAGGGGCCTCAGCAAGGTGGCAGGTGATGTGGTATCACATAAGTTCTCTCCTGAGGGACCTGCTAGCATGAAGGTCTGAGGAATGCGGTGGGTCTCTGAGAGGAAGCTGTAAAATGGAATGATCCTTAATCCAAGAGTAGAACTCCTTCTTGGATTACCTGAAGAGCAATAGGCCTTGGAATCCAGCCAGCAGCGGACCCTGAGCCAGGAAAAACCAAGAACTCTAGCAGGAAGAGGTGATGGAGGGTCTGAGACACAAAAGTATGCAGCTCTGAGGACATGGAGTACTTGCCAAGAACATGGCTTAAGATTTCAGTTGAACTTTTGGTCTCCGTCTCTGCCACTTGTAAAAGCTTTTAAGAATCTGTTTTATTGGAAATACGTACAAACATAACAGCTGGCTGAAGAATGCCATCTTGGAAAATAATTGGAATAATGCATGTAAATTGCTTAGCAGAGTCCTGGGTACAAGCTCTACTCTTAAAAATGTACTTGTTGACTAATCATTGATTAGTGATTGAAAGCCTGTCATGCTCAGTGAGAGAATAAATGTGACGTTTCTCCAGTGCTTTAGATGGACTTGTACATAAAAACTCAACCAAGGCTAATGAGTCTTGTCAAGTAATTTGCTACTGAAAGTTACTTTTGCACAACCCAGTATGGCACAGGGAGCCATAAAATATATTTCCCAGAGTGTCTAGTAAACTCTTACTTGGGTCTATCAATAAATAGGAGGGACATTATACATATTGAAAAACGTGAACTGTGTAGCTTGGTTACAGTCAAGTCTTTGAACCATTTGGATGATGTTTTAAAAAGATTATTTATTTATTTATTTATTATTTGTTTATTCATGAGAAGAGAGCGAGAGAATGGATGCACAGGACTTCTTGCCACTGCAAACTTCAAATGCATGCCGCTTTGTGCACCTAGCTTTATGTGGATACTAGGGAATTAAACACAAGCCAGCAGTCTTTGTAAACAAGTGCATTTAACCACTGAGAAATCTCCACAGCCCTTTTAAAAACTATTATTCACTTATTCATGAGAAGAGAGAGAACTGGGTGATTTTTAACAGCAATGAGTTCCGTCATGGGCCCAAGGCTTCCTACAAGAGTTAATACTAATGATTTCTGATTTGATAGATCCAACTGTTCTCCAACATTGGTCCAGACACCTATAACCAAATCATATCCCTTCAGCTATTTCTTCACACATAAAATACAGACTCCTGGACCCTGTCTCCCTTGGATTCCAACTCAGGTCTGTGTGGGGAATCCATAAATCTATTTATTTTATTTTAGTCAGTCTAATGTAAAGCCGATGCACATGGAAATTCTAGATAGTGTTTTTCCAACTTATGTTGACAAAGTTCAAGAATGTCTGGGATAAGGACTTGGGAGATGGCTCAACAGTTAAAGGTACTTTCTTCCAAAGCCTGCTGGTCCAGGTTCAGTTCCTCAACACCAACATAAAGCTGGATGCAAAGTGGCACATGCATCTGTGATACCAGTGCATCTACGACAATGGGAGACAGAGCCAGGAGACTCTGAAGGTCACAAGCCAACTAGTCTGGCACTCATTTTCAGTCCAGCAGTTCGTGGCAATAAAGTTTGTCTCAAAGAGGGTGGAACACAGATACCTCCAAGCTGTCATCTGACCTCCACACATGCACCATGGCGCATGTGCCCACACACATGCTCACCACATATAAATATAAAAGCATTAAAAATCTCTGGGTCTAGGTCCACATAACCAAAATGAGCAACACTGTTAAGCAATTGAACTTGAGTATTGAAGATAACCAGTCTGTAAACATTAATCAAGTAATGGATATTCATATGTATAATATGTTATCTTAGACTTGGAAATGAAGGCCTAACCATGGATATGTGACTGCAGTTAAATATGGGGAAATAACTTAGGCTTCATCTAATTAGGCACTGAGAAACTGTCCTCATTTCTGGTTTTAGGCTGTTAATTATGCTTCTGCTTCCCTGATGTACATACGCTTTGAAATCTCCCTCATTAAATTATCAAAATGAAATAATTTTAATTTATGTGACTTTTTATAATTAGTTTGTAAAACAGTACTAACTTTCTTAAAGTAAAAAAAAAAATCGCTGCTTTTTTTTTGATCTCTCTCTTTCTTTTTCTCTCGCTCTCTCTTGCATCATCCCCATTTCCCCCTCATTTTCCATGTCTGTACCTGAAGGTGTTGGAGGTGTGCTCTGCAGGTTATGCAATCTCTCCATCCCGTTCCATGGATGTCTTTTAGACTTTGGCACCTGCAAAACAAAGCCTGGTCAGTATTGTATCAAACAGAATTTCTTTAAAGGTAAGTGTTGATACTTAAAAACAAATATTTAAAGTAAATGCAATCTTGGTGCCACCAAACACCTGTTCAATATTCCCTGTGTATCAGATGTTATACTCAGGACTTTACCAGGACTTCGTTACACCAACGATGCAATGACATAACCTGGAAGAAAGCCTGTCTCTTTCCCCCACACCTTCTTAAATTTTATTTTTGTGGTGCTGGGGATTGAACCCAGGGACTCAGGCATTCTAGGTAAGCTCTTTACCAAGGAGCTACATCCCAAGCCCTTTATCCCTATTTTTAAAGTGAAAAAAATCCAAGGTACAAAAATATTAGAGAAGTTTCACAAGGTTATATAGCTAATGTTGTAGCCAAGATTCACATACACATTCTTTGACTATAGAGTATTACTAAGCCTCTGTCTTCTCTCATTGGCATCATCCACATCTTACAAAACCTCAACCTGTCACATCATTGGTGGAGCCCTTCTGGACACAAGCCTGTATAACCGCAGACTCCACGTCTGTGAAGCTGGTTCTGTTGACGTATGATGTACATCCCAATGATGCAAACAGCACAAGAAATGCTGGAGGCGTGCTTCAAGTTAACAACTAAACACAAAAGTCACAAAGGAAGTACCAACTTTGAATGTCACAATATCTTGGAATTTATAAAATAAATGGCAATGTTTAAACCGTGGACTACAGGATAAAGAGATAATGTGTGGGAACGATAGAAGCATAAATAACAGAACAACATATTAATATCTATCCAGGAAAATACAGAACTTCTAAAAATCTCCTTAAAAAATAGACCAAGTATCAGAAAAAAAAAAAGACTTGTTAAAGAAAATATAAAGGCAAGTCTCAGGAGAGAAAACATATGTCAGGAAGTAAAATGGGCTATTTAACCTCGCTAGTTAATCAAGGCCATGAAAATTACAGAGAAATAATATCAGATTTTTTTAGTCCATCAGACTAGGAAAGCATACAAAAATTTATCATATGAAGGATTAGAGATAGTGTAGGGGGAAAGGAACTTACATTTTTAATGACAATTTAGATGAGTTCAACCTTTCTAAGATGATTTCAATTTCCTGTTAATATTTTAAATGAGTATAGCCTTCCTCGTTACAGAGCACAGTTGCTACGGTTTAGAACTTGGATATGCCTAAAGGCCTATTTGTTCTAGGCCTAGTCTCCAGCCTTCGGTGCTACTGCAGGTGTTAGAACCCACAGGAGTTGGGGCCTAGTAACAGAAGTTAGGGCCTTGGGGGCATGCCCTTGAAGGGAATATTGAGATCTCAGCCCTTTCTCCCTTGGCTTCCTGAACACCATAATGTTGAATGGCTCCCTCTGCCAGACACTCCTACTATGACTCTTCTGTCTTGTCACAGGACCACAGATTGAGTTCTCTGAAACTGTGAGCCAAAATAAACCTTTCTTGTTTCCAAGTTGATTATCTCAGGTGGTTCTGTCACAGAGACAGAAGGCTAACACAGGTACCAAGAGCATCTGAGCCTGCTGCCCTATTCAGCTATGATAACAAAAAATATCTGAGAGGCAGTTTACATCCAGAGGACGGGGGAGCAAAAGCATCTCTAGTTGAGAAACTACTTTTTTTTTTTTTTCATTTGCAGCCATCATATGTACACTTTAGGAGAAGGCTCATTTTGCCCCTCCCCCAAACACACACAGCTGAGGTAGTTGGACTATGGGAAGTCAGGGGCACTTACTTGGCACTCATGTGCACTTCTTGGCACTATTGTGTGCTTTCCATATATTCTATGGTGAATATGCATTATGGCTTTATTTAGGGGGAAAGGTCAGGTGTGGTGGCATGCACCTGCAATCCTGGCACTCAGAAGTCTGAGGCAGGAGACTTGGGAGCTCAAGATGATCCTGGGCTATACAGCAAGGCCTTGTCTCAAAACGAAAAGAACGATAAGTGGGGCAATGGATAAACTTTCATTTCTAAGAAGCACATATATGTATGCCTCCAACCCTCTTCTGAGGATTCAGCTCTTTGAGTTAGTCACATCTGGGTGAAGTTGAGCTTAATTATTAGCAAGCTCCCCAACAGCTAACACTTCAGAAATGTCTATCCAATGGCAGTTGTAGACTTTTTCCCCCAAGTCCTGTGTATTGCTAAGTTTCCAACTAAAATCATTGAAACAGGAGTTTGTGAAGGCAGGATAGTGAAATGAGCCGCTCCTCAGGACGGAACATGAGATCTGGATCTCAGCAGGCCTGGCGTGAGCGCTTCATCTCACTGTCTCTTCTCTTTACCTCTTATTTGCGAGATGCATCCAAGCCAGGTAGGTAGTGCCTCCCATGACTGCTCTGTCTCTGTCTTCAGGTGGAATTCATTGGTATGCAATTCAAGGCTGCACAGAAAGCAAGGCACAATGCTTCAAGAGAATTGTATCATCTTATGAAATTTATACCACCCATTGCTGCCATCGCCCTCTGTGTAACTTCTGAGGAAGTGGCTTGTATCCATGTTGCTTGGCCAATCCATCAGATCTAAAGCCTGGCCTGGCTTTCACCCAATGGCAGCCACCCGCAGTTATAATTCTTCAAAAACCTTAGACCTGCGCAGCTCCTTAGGCTATGGTATTTGACTTTGGTGTGCAACATGCCCAACTCCTCCCCTGCCACCTCCAACTCATCTCACAATCATTGCATTCCACACCATCTCTCTCCTTTCTTCTTCCCTTTCCCCATACGGATGATGGCAAGGCTACAAAGAAATGAAAATGTGGGCGGTTATCCAGGTCAGACTGTGCCCATCATCTCTAGTGAGTTTATCTCCCTACATATTTCCTTCTTGCAAAATATATGAATGAATTACATCACAAGATACTAAGTGATGTACCCTAGGGTGATTTACGTTATGGGAGAAACTTCAAATGCCACAGGAAATCATCAGTCAAGAAACGGCCAGCCAGTCCTGTGTGGGCCGTAGAACCCAGTGAGGAAGGGCTGAGTCAGGCTGGGCGGCTGGCACCTCCTTCTCCCTCTGCATCAGGAGATGTCATAAGTCTGGTTTTCAATATCCTCGCTGTGCCCAAGTGCTTTGTCTACTATTGGCAGCAAAAGGGGACTGAGTCCCCATCAAAAAAGACACTGAAAGAGATATCAAGATACTTTAATCTACATCATACAATTTTTGGTATGTCATATTTCTCTTATTCAGTGTCCTACTTTTGCAACTTAATATGTTTTAAAATTGAAGAAGTTTTCTCTGTATTTTCAGAAGGTTGAAAAATATCAATAAAACCATTTTGTCTTTCTCTCAGGACTTGGGACAACCTCTCATATGGTGGGTTTTCAACATGTGGTTCTCTAAAACTTTGAAGGAAGGCAAACATTTAGAAAAGTCCAGAGGTTCTGGGGAAATGGCTCAGTGGGAAAAGGTGCTTGCTTACAAACTGTGCCCACCTATGTTCAATTCTCAAGCCACCCACATAAGCCAGATGCAAAAAGTGGCAAGTGACATAAGGATCTAGTATTTGTTTACAGTGGCAAGAAGCTCTGGTGCACCCGTACACACACACACACACACACACACACAAGTTAATTTTGTTTAAAGGATAGGATGCCTACATGGTGGCCCCATCACAGCATTCACTCAATAAGTGGAGGCAGGAGAATCAAGAATCAAGGCCAGGGCTGGAGGAATGGTTTAGCAGTTAAGGCATTTGCCTGCAAAGCCAAAGGACCCAGGTTTGATTCCCCAGGGCCCATGTTAACCAGATGCACAAGGGGGCACACACATCTGGAGTTCGTTTGCAATGGCTAGAGGCCCTGGCACACCCATCCTCTCTTTCTCTCTCCCCCTATTTCTCTGTCAAATACATAATAAAATATTTTTTAAAAAAGAAAAACACAAAAAAATAATTTAAAAAAATCAAGGCCAATGGGGGAGCTATACAGTAAGACTTTGCCTCAAAAAAAACAAACAAAACCAAATACAACAAAACACAAACCCAAAATAGACTTTTCTTCTTAAAAAATCATTTTAGCTCTTCAGATCACACTTCTGAAACTAAGAAAAAGAGACTTCACCCTTATATTTAAATCCAGTTGCCCCTATTCTGTCATTTTCAAATCACTAATAAATAGTTGTTACCTCAGATCAGCAAACTTTATGAAAACTTTTATTGTTTTTTTCTTTTTGAAAATTGTAACATTGTTAAGCCAATATTCTGGTGGGAAATGACAAGATCACATAATCAGTGAGGAATGAAGAGGGCTTCCCTGGCCTCAGTCACAACCAGGGGAAGTGACTGTGGCTCTAAAGATGCCCATGTCCTAGTCTTGTGACTTGCGACCCTTGGCAAAGGGGCTTTGCAGATGAGCTTAAATTAAAGATGGTGAGACCAGGTTACCCAGGGTTACCCACTGGGATTCCAAGGATCTCTATAAGAGGGAGGCAGGAGGGTCAGAGGGCGAGGAGATGTGATGATGGAAGCCAGGCTCACGGCTGGTTGATGTTTCACTGCTGGCTTTGAGGATGGAGGAAGTGGGTCACACACCAAGGAAATTCAGCAGCCTTCCTCTAGAAGCTAGGAAAAGAAAGATATTTTCTCCCTTAGAGCCTCCAACAGAAAGCAACCCTACAACACATTTTAAACTTCCTCCAGAACTGTAAGCATTCACCATTTTTTATTTTATTTTATTTTTATTTGAGAGAGAGTGAGAGAAAGAGGAAGCAAGAGAGAATAGGCATGTCAGGGCCTCTAGCAACTGCAAACGAACTCCAGAGGCATGCACCACCTTGTGCATCTGGCTTATGTGGATACTGTGGAATCAAACCTGGTTCTTTAGGCTCCACAGGCAAGTGCGTTAGCCACTAAGCCATATCGCCAGTCAAGAATGCACCATTTTTAATGTGTTCATTGTTACAGCAGCCACAGGAATGAATACATTTGGATGTATAGGAGGTGGTATAGCATTTCCATCTCTCATCACAGATGCACAGGGTTAGAGTCCCCAGGATCTGATTTCAAGAGTAGCATCTTAAAGCCTTATTATGAGCCTTTCCTTCTCCTGATTCTCAATCAGTTTCCCTGGAAACACACAGATGGATTTCAGGCACACAACTATGTCTTTTCCATGGGCCCCCTCAAGTACCCATCCATTCAGGATTTCTTCAGCTAACTAGTTGACTCTTTTCAAGTCCTTCAAACTTAGAAGAGAAAGTGTGACAGCTTAGCCCAATCTATAACTCATCCAACTGAAGGAGTAATGGTGCAAGGATCTCCCTTGATCCTCTGAATACCAGGTTGGTTTCCTGGTTGGTCGTACTTCCTCTGCAGCTGAAATAGAAATCCTGGTGGTCAATGCTTCTTAATTTATTTAGGAGGAAAGACTCTGTGATTGATGAATTGGATGTATCTGGAGAATGTAGCAGGATGGCAAGTGAAATGATTCTATCAGTAAAGGGTAGATATAACATTTTGCCTCTTGGCACTTGCCTATAAGGTTTTCTGAAGTTCCAGAGAGCAAGATTTTATAACAAGACAGCCATTTCTGGTTTCTCAAATGGGCTTTGTAATGAGTCTGAAGCTCCTGTGTGGAGAAATGTCAAAGTGGGAACTTTGGATAACAAACTATGCATCCTTCCAGATGTCATTGCTATGGGTACCCCCATGCTTGGGCAACATGCTGAGCTTCTGGGATGTTGCTACCATTGTTGCTTAGCAGGTGCTTGAAGTCTCTGAAAATGGTACTCAGAGGTCTTAGAAGAAGACACAGAAGCAAAGCAAAAGAAAAAATGGAGCTGGAGAGATTGCTTAGCAGTTAAGGTTTTTGCCTGTGAAGCCTAAAGACCCAGGTTCCTTTCATCTGTTCCCACATAAGCCAGATGCCCATGGTGGTGCATGCATCTGTAATTTGTTTGCAGTGGCTACAGGCTCTGGCATGCCCATTCTCGCTATCTGCCTTTCCCTCTCTCTAATAAAATATATTTTTTAAAATAGGGGAAAGATGGAAGGCTGGCCCTCTCTGTGGATACAGAAGCAAGTCCATATGCCATCCTCTCATAGCTTCCTGGTGTGAGAATCATTCCTATCTTCACATCCCATACACGACAGTGAATAGCTCCGCCACTAGGAAGTGCTACACATAGTGGAATGGCCAGGAGAAGCTGGAATGAGAAATTTTGGCACCAGTGGGGGCAGGGGGAACATGCTTTCAAATGAACTTTGTAATGCATGTCTCTGTTCAACTATGAGTGTCACTGATAATACCATTAGCTGGAGGATTTCTATTTTAACTCATCTTGTTAACCAAGTATTAAATATAGTGACACCACATACCATGTCTAACAATCCATTTGTGTTGTTTCTAAGCATCACAAACAACTGAGTCTGAAAGAGGATTTTTTTAAAATATTGTGTGTGTGTGTGAGAGAGAGAGAGAGAGAGAAAGAGAGAGAAAGAAGAGACAGAGAGCATGAGTGCACCAGGTCCTCTTGTTGCTGCAAACAAATTCCAGTTGTCTGCGCCACCTTGTGTATCTAACTCTAACTTTAAAAGGGCACATGACCACTCCTCAAGGTAATAGGAATGATTAAGAGCAGACTTTGACTAGTGTTGATTAGGAATTGAAAGACTCCTTCTGGGTGGGGAGGAAGGAAACTCAGGAGACACAGGAAATCAACAAGTCCAGAGGAAGGTTGAAAGATCCAGCCTAAGACTATGTCAAGGGGAGAACAACTGCTTGGAGATGAGGCTCTCTATTGAGCTGCCTGCAAGTGGTGTGTGTGTGCTAGAGACTCTCCCCCAGCCAAGCTGCCTGCAGGTTGTGCAGTGGGCTCCAGCGATGCGGCTTCCGTGAGTCATCAACTAGGCTGGGGTGGGCTTTCTGGTGATGTAGCTGCCTTTGAGGCATCCATTGTCCCCGTAAGCAGCCTCTCAACATGCTCTGTGAGTAACTCCAATAAACTTATCAGTTCACCAAAACTGGTTTTGGTGTAATCCTCCTTTGATCTGTCATCTGTGCCCTAGTTTGGGTGAACAGACATGTGTTCATGTCTCCGCGGGTAAAAAAAGCTTCCTGTGTCATGTGTGTGCTGTGAAATTGAACCCCAGGCCAGTAGGTTTTGCTATCAAGTGCTTTTAAATGCTGAGCCATCTCCCCAGCTCTGAGAGAGGAAATTGAGCAAACATAAATAGTCAATAATGGAGGGAGAGCCTGAAGATTGGAATAATGTTGCAAGCTATGTAAGTAGGAAGCAACCTTTTCCTTTCCAGTTTGTGCAGGGAAAGAATTTATAAGCCAATGCCTTTGTGACTAAAAACACTAGCAGGTACATGGTGCTGGCTACTTACTAAAGCACGCCCATCCCGGAGGTGGTGGGAGGCCCTCAGCACAGGCTGTTCAGAGTAGCCCATGCCTACTGCACCACTGGCAACCCTAAGTCTGCAAATCCTACAAGGGAGAGTGCTGGAAGTGGCTGCGCCTGCTGACAAGTGCATATTCTTTACCTGGCACTCATCATGGGTCTTTGAAAGTCACCACCCACAGGTAATGCTGTAAATGCTTTTGGCTGAACCACAAACTCTCATGTTAAAATGAGCAGGACAATCAAAAAGGCAGGTCCACGTTCTATCTTACATAGCTTGTGAAGTGATTACATTTTCTACATTCTCATCCTTGCAACTAATAAATGATGTGAATAGCTCTGCCTCCAGAAACTATTATGAACAAGGGAACATCCAGGAACAGCCAGAACTAGCAAATTGAAGGACAAGTATAAAACACGCCCATAAATCAACTTTGTGTCTTTGCTTACCACATACAAGTACTATTGATAAATGCTTCCATCTAGTAACTTCCCGTTTCAACCAATTGTTCTTGTTAAGTACATGTTAAGCTGGGGTGATACTCCATGCATGTGTATTTTAATCCATTTTGTAGTGTGATAACAAAATACTTGAGTCTTGGTAATTTATACCAAAAAATAATAATTCTCCTTAGCTCACAGTTTTGGAGGATGAAAGTCCAAGATCAGGCAGCCACATTGGTGAGGGGTTCCTGCTGCATTATGACATATAAATGACATCACACAGCAGGAGCACATGCAAGAGCCCCACACATGGGGGATGGCCTTGCTTCATAGCTACCTGCTCCTGCAATAAATCATCCAGCCCTGCAAGAACTAAGCCATTTCTAAATGATGGTCATTACTCCTTCTGAAGGTAGTGCCCTTCAGGATCTAATTACTCCCCACCATGCCCCACCTCTTACCGATTCCACCACCTCTCAAGAGACAGGGACTGCAGCATGATAGTTTCAGATCAAATCATATCCAAATCATGAGAAAATGCTACTGAGTTAATTGCATGATATTCTAAAACATGGACCACTGACAAGTTTAAAAAACAAGTCTAGTTACAGCTCTGAGTATGGAAAAAGAGGCAACAGGACAATCGTGGAAATGTGAAGCATTTATAAGTCACTAATTTGACAAATATTGAAAACTTCTTATGTATCTGGTGCTATGACAGAAGGCTGTCCATGATGAGGACACACAGGGAGTAATTTAAACACCCAAGGAGCTTCCAGCATGGAGAGAAAGACCACAAAAGCTGGCATTCATAATGAGAAAAGCTGTGTTGTTAATAAGTGTGGGGTAATACATGACATTTAAAGGGATGTCCTACCACAAAGTGTAAACCAAAATCGGAAAGAGAGGAATTAGTCTGAAGTGTTGGGAGAGAAAGTTCTTTGACGTCACATATTATATGCCAACTTGGCAAGGCCATAGCGACCAGATAGATGGTCACACATCGTTAGAGTTGTTCCTATGCAGGTATTTTTTTAAGCAGAAATCACATTTAAATCAATAGATTATTTTCAGTAACAGGGGAGGGTCTTTTCCAATCAGTTGAAGGCCTTAGTAGAAAAAAGTCCAAAAAGGAAATATGCCTGCAGTCACATTCCAACTCAAGCTGCAGTTCTTATTCTCTCAACTGCAGGAGCAAATTCCCAAAACAAATTGACATACACAGATGGCCCTTGGCCTACAATGGTTTGAATGGCAATTTCTCCACCTAATGAAGGTGTGAACACATACCTGTACAAGTTCCCTTTTTCACTTTCAGTACAGTAGTCAGTAAATTACATGGGTTACTCAACACACCCACAAAACAGCCTTTGTGTTAAACAACCTTGCCCAACTGTAGGCTAATATGAATGTTCTGAGAACATTTAAGGCTTAGCAGTCTGGGAGAAGTCAGGGTGCTAGTAGTTTAGGTAGTATACTAAATGCATGTTCACTCAGGATACTTACAACCCAGCATGGGTTTGTTGGGACATAACACCATCATATATCGAGGAGCAGAGATACACATCTTTCTCTGAAGAGCCAGACCAAAATAAATGCAAAATCAAATGACCACATGTGCCAGGGCATTCAAGGCATGAGAAGCTCTGTAAACCAAGGCCAAGGTCCATTCCAAGGAGAAGTGTAAGTGGGGAAAAAGTGGCATGACCCTGAAGCATGCCAAGGAATCTGGCTTCATGACGGCTGTGACTGCCTTCAGGTTGTCTTTCTAGCACACCCCACCTTTTCCTGGAAACCAAGCTTCACTCCCACAACAACCAAAGCATCCCACTGAAAATGTGTTTCTCTTGCCCCACCCTGATCAGTACTCATTATTTCTGGGTTAGGCACATGACCCAAGACAGGCCAATTGGAAGTCCCTAACTAGATGTTTTGCATTAAATTTAAGCAAAGAAGAAGGTAAGTCATCAACCAGAAAACTTGGGGGAGGGGCTAATGTGTTTCCAAAGTGTGAAAAAAAAATCAGTCTGAAAGAGAGAATAAAGTTTATAACATAGAAAAGCATGAGAGCTGGGCGTGGTGGCGCACGCCTTTAATCCCAGCACTCGGGAGGCAGAGGTAGGAGGACCGCCGTGAGTTCAAGGCCACCCTGAGACTACATTATGAATTCCAGGTCAGCCTGGGCTAGAGCGAGACCCTACCTCAAAAAACCAAAAAAAAAAAAAAAGAAAAAAAGAAAAAAAAAGAAAGAAAAAAGAAAAAGAAAAAAAGAAAAAAGAAAAGCATGAGAACCTTGCAGGATTTGAATCTTTCATTCCTTTTGTTCCTGAAGTCCTGCTGCACCCCAGTCCATCTCACATCTTAGCTAAAATATATCTTCGGTCCACAAGCATAGAGAGCTGTACGTTAAACAGAGTGGGTATGAAATGAGATCTGTGCAGGGTCAAAGGGGGAATGAAGATACTCTGCTTCAACTCCAAGGCTAAGTAAAGCGATCAGATTTTAGAGCTTAAAAGGGAAACCACCCTTTTAAAGAAGATCTGTAAGCTTAGCTCCACCCTTTACTAATCATGTACTTGTCTGAATAACTGGTCCATCATGCTGAGAGCACCTGCAGCTAGGCCTGCACAAACTTTGCGTACTCTATACACTGAGCTGGCTGCCTCTGCCATCTAGTGACACATAGTGGTAACTGCATCCCACAGTTCCACCTGATGGATGGTCCTGGGTATCACACTTGCGTGGCCCCATCAACCCAGGAAGCTGAACTTCCCTTTCTGTCCTAGAGTCCTGCAGCAAGACATGCGGAGGAACAGCCTGCAGGTAATGAACTGTATATGAAGTGGTCTCTGTGGCAAGTATCTAATAATCTAAACTTGGAATAGAGACTTAGGAGGTGGTCCAATGAGTAAAGTGTTTGCTGCACAAGCATGAGGACCTGAGTTTGGATCCCCAGCACCCACATAAAAATGTCTATTGTGGTGGTGCACGCCTATAATTCCAGATCTGGAGAGATGGATCCCTAAAGCTTACTGGCTAGCCATTCAAGCCTGATCAGCTCTAGGTTCCGTGAGAGACCGTCTCCAAAGATAAGGCGGAAATGACTGAAGTGGACACCTGAGGTCAACCTCTGGCCTCCACATACAGATACAAACACACACACACAAGTGTGCCAAAAATATAAAACTTGTAATAAGACTAGGAAGATTGTTCAGTCAGTAAAATGCTTGCCATCCGATCCCAAGCACCCAAGTTTGATGGGTTTTGTTGTTGTTGCTGTTTTGAAAAAAGCCAGATTTGCCAGTGCACACCTGTAACCCCAGCACTGAGGAAGCAAAGACTTGGGGATTCCTGGGTTGGTTTTTTTTTTTTTTTGTTTTTTGTTTTTTTTGCCAGCTAGTCTAGCCAAATTGGTGAGCTCCAGCTTAGTCGTAATGTTGGAGGGGCGAAAGAATGGCTTAGTGGATAAAGCGCTTGCTGCACTAGAACGGCAACCTCAGCATCCAGGGGAAGGTCGTCAGGGAGATGCTCCCCAGTGATCCAAGTGCCGGGGAGGAGAAGGCAAGAGATCCCTGGATGAGCAGAACTAGTGAGATCTGGGTTCAGGGGAGACACTCTGCCTCAGTAAATAATGTGCAGAGTGATCAAGAAAAGACCCCCAACATCAGCCTCTTGCCTCCACACAAACACACATACACGCACATGAACCACATACATGTGCACAAACACACATGCAAACACATATGTATGCATTCAGATCACACATACATGCACACATATACACATACACACACAAAAATAAGATAGAAAGCAATTGAAGTCACCCAACATCAACCTCTGGCCTACACACACACACACACATTCACACACACAGTCATGCACACACACACACAGACACATGCATACACACACACACTTGCACACACACACACACACACAGACACATGCATACACAGACACATTCTATAATAGCACCTGCGAAGGAGGTTTACATTCTGACAGAAGAGACAAAGTATACAATTTAGGAGGAAAAGGAAGAGAGGGAAGAGGATTCTTGGGGCCTAGTGCATTTGCTTGGTCTGGAAGGTTCTATAGCTCAGAAGTTCAGAAAGCAACCGGGAATCCTGTGTGCACTATGGAGGACCACAGCTGGATTGTCACCTACACACAACTGACTAGCTAGGGCAGGGGACCCAATTCTGTTCTTGATATCACCATGATTATAATAGTCAGCCTGTATTGTTTTGAAAATTAAGTACAGTGCTTTATGAAAAAACAACAATCTTAGGCTGATCATGGTGGTACAAGCCTGTAACCCGAGATCTTGGGAGGCTGAGGCAGAAAGTTTGTGAGTTTCAGGCTAGGCTGTGCTATGTAGTGAGTTTGAGGATGGCCTGGGCTACATGTTGAAACCCTGTCAAAAAAAACATATATATATATATATATGATCTCAAGGAAAAGAAAACACTCATCCTCATGACTCAGGCAGGAAGTGCTCTCTTGAGTGGTTTTATCTGATACTATGCTATAGAGTAGATAATTTTGTCAGAATTCTTCTGTTAAGACTAAACACCACACAATGTGTTTCTGATAAGAGTTTAAAATTGCAGGACTTAAAAACTGGGCGAGGTGGCACATGCCTTTAATCCCAGCACTCGGGAGGCAGAGGTAGGAGGATTGCCATGAATTCGAAGCCACCGTGAGATTATATAGTGAATTCCAGGTCAGCCTGGGCTAGAGGGAGACCCTACCTTAAAAAACCAAAACCAAAAAAAAAAAAAAAAAAAAAAGCAGGACTTAAATGTTCATAAGACTCTGAGGGGGAAGTTGGTAGTATGACTTTTTAACTATGGAGAAGCCATTTAAAATCTTGTTAAACTTCTAGAAGGCTGTTCCACAGAGAATAATAGATGGCTACCATAGCCCCTCTCTACTTCAGAAACTACCAGAGGAGATGAAGCAAAGGCTTTATGAGTAATTGTACTTAAACCAAAAAAAATTCAAAAAAAGTTTATGGAATTGCTTTATGTTTTTAATCTTGAAAGTTATGTAACTTATGCATCAGTTCTACTTTCAACACCTCATTAACTCAAGGTCATCGTCATATTTGAAGCTTCAAGGAGCCATCTCAGAAGTATATTGGAACCCAACTTTAAGCCAAGACACGCCATTTTGAAGTCACAAGAAAGAGCTCACCTGTCACGTCACTCCCGCCTGTCCAGCCTTAGGCCTTGCTCCTCCCCCGCCCTTATACCCATGCTCTCAGATCCACTTCTGCTCGTGCATGCTGCTCTGGTTCGAGACAGCATATGTTTGCTTCATCCTGCGCTTATAGAGATGACTAGATGTCTGTACTATAGCAAGAAATGAAACCTTCCCTCTGGGTTATGTTGAGACCTGACCCTGGTTATGAATGTTTAGAATCCATGAACTGAAGGATGAAGGTGGAGTTTAAATTCTCTGGAATGAGCGCTGGCACCTACCGGGCAGGCGGTGGGGGGTGCCATGCTGAAGCAGCACCACCTGTCTTTGGACGCAGCCACCCCAAGTGAGGCATTCTCATGGTCCAAGCGAGGAGAGGCTGCCCTCATTCCGAAAACTCAACTACTGTTTCTGCCAGCCAGGAGGGAGGGGCAGGTGGACACGGAGGGGATCAAAGTTCTCAGACACAGCCACACAAATTCCTTCATCTTGGACCCTTGACTTCAGCATAAGAATCTAGTGACGGCTGCACATGCATGTGTCCTCTGAGCTTCATAAAGCCCTCTTCTTTATAACTTACCCATTCTCGTTGCACTATTAGTGGTGGAAAATGGACTCAGTGCACATGGCTAGCTAAAGTTCTGCTGCACGCACTGGCTCACTAAGACGCACATGTGTCCACAGGACACGTGTGCACACATGTGTGTGCGTACACGGCTGCCTGCCATGTTGGGTACTTGCCTTTATTGTGTATTTAGAATATTCACAGATGAAATGTGGCACCCACCTCTCATCCTTCCCTTCATTTTGCTTTTCCTTTTGGTGGGTGCGTAAAGGAAACTGCTAGACTTGGCAGTGTGAAGACCCAAGCTCTAGGCTCTGCTCAGTCTCTCTGGGACCTGGGCTCCTTTGGATCTGTCCTGTCACTTTCCAGAATCTTCTTCAAATACCAATTACCTCATTATTTATTGATGAGTAAACAAGTGCTATAATTTGTGTATATGTACATCATATTGGATTCAATGGCTCTCCCTTGTCCTTAGAATAAAACTAAACCCGTGAACTTGCCTGGGGAACTCACTTCACTACTTCCCTTCCCTTCCTCCACTGTAAGTACATGGGCCTCTTTCTATTCATCAGACATACCAAATTTACTCTTAGCTCAGGAACTCTGCCCTTGTGATTTTCCTACCTATAATATAATTCCTCCAGAGATTTTCAAAATTGCTTAAGTTGCTTGTGTGGCTGGTTGGCTGGTTGGATAATTAGCTGGTTTGTCTTGGACACTGAGATTTGTGGTCAACTACTCACCCTCAGAGAGTCTGCCCTCACGTGCTTACTTATTGGTGTCACCCCTATTTCTATTATATCATCCTCTTTTATTTTCTTCACTGTATGATCAGTACCTAAAGTTATTTTGCTCAATTGTTTTTCTAAATAATTTTATCTGAGATTAGAGACTACATCTGTTCAGCTCACTGCTATCTATCTCCTCAGTGTCCAGGCACCAGAGGAGGCTCTCATTAAGTATTTGTATTTCCATGTTTGTTTGTTCACAATGAACATGCTCAAATAAGGGAGGAGGCGCCCCGTGGTGGGGGTGGGGAGTGGGGGATACTGCATAACAGTGACTAGATGAGACCAAGAAAACAGAAAAGCACTGTTAATTGCAGAAGCCTTCTTTCTTAAGGATGTTCTTTATTATTGATTATTTATTTATTTACTAGACAGAGACAGAGAAAGAGAGAGAGAGAAAGGATGTGCCAGGGACTCTAGCCATTGCAAAAGAAATCCAGATGCATGTGCCACCTTGTGCACCTAGCTTACATGCGTGCTGGAGAATTAAGCCTGGCTCCTTAGGCTTCACAGGCAAACATCTTAACCACTAAGCCAACTCTCCAAGCCCATTAATGCTGTTCTGAAGGAAGCGTCCAAAAGCAGATGAGCAGTAGAGTGTGAGGAAGTCCATTTGTGAAGAGAAGTGCTATGAACCCCAAAAGAAAGAAGCAGGCTCCTCAGAGCACCCATAAAAAAGGGAGCAGCCCCAGGAAAGGGAAGAAAGAGTGAGGGATGACCACGTAGAATATGTCAAGCTTAGCAACAAAGAAGAGACGTGTCACAAACTGGACTTGAAATTGTAACAATACCATGGCAGGCAGGCGGCTGTGGATATGGTCTGCCCCAGCAGGAAGGGCTATTTTATCACTGCCCTGGCTTAGAGCCGTGAGCACATAGTGATATACTATGCAAGCTAACTCTGAGCCAGCTCTATTGTTATTAACTTTCCTACAGATGTGGTAGTTTCTTGCTTTCTGCCCCTAGGATGGACACACATTGACATGGACCACTGCATTGGTAACAAAATACTTCCTGCTATGAATCTACCAGCAGATTCAACCCCACCTACACTGCACTGCTGATTGTTGGTATATCTGTAAAGACTTGGGGACTTGACTCTGCCACATAGGTGGGGCGTGGATGAGACTGGAATGTAGTCTTTATAATGATTACGCTGACCAGGCATGTGAAGCTAGTCAGTTTGACACCTTTGAAAAGGCCTTGCCTAGACCAAGTTACATACTTTGCTGGGACTTGAAATGGTGTTGATGATGTTCGAGATGCCAATGAAGTCTGTCCCAAAGTCAGCTATGAATCGGACTCATTCTCAGCACCAGGACTAGTGTCAAGAGGGCATATGGCAAGACTCAAAGCAGCATAGAATCTGCGTTCAGCTCAGCCCTCCTGTCTGAGCATGATCAGTGACTGGCCTGTCTGGATAGCTTATGCTCTGTTCTTTCTCTTACAGTTAGCTTGATCTGGGTGGTTTCTGCTTGTTGGTTCCCTCCAGTCTCAGCCTCAGGGCCTGTGCTTATTTCCTTTCTCTTAGGACAGACTCTTCCCGAGTCTTCCATCAGGTCATCCCAGTAGAAAGGATAGTCCTGGAGATCAGGAGCCTGCCTGTGTCACTCTCCCAGCATATCCTCCTGCCCTTAGAGAACGTCTCTGTCATTGTAGGCAGTGGTTAGATATGTGTGTGCTCAATGAATGGCAGGGCATGGTGGTGCCAGTCTGTAATCCCACAGAGGCTAGCCTCAGCTACATACTAATATTCTGTGCAAAAACAAACAGAAAAAAGGGAGCAACAAAAATGAGTTCAGATATCTTGCTGGTCTATTTATATTCACAACTCTGTTGCAAATGTTTCAAAAATCTATATATTTTGTCAATTTTCTATTTAGAGTTAAGAGCATTGCCCTTAGAGTATACCAGACCTGGCGTTTTCTCTCTATTTTTTTCAAGCAGACACACACACACACAGAGAGAGAGAGAGAGAGAGAGAGAGAGAGAGAGAGAGAGAATGGGCATTCCAGGGTCTCTAGCCACCACAAATAAACTCTAGATGCATGGGCCATTTTATCCATGTGTTTTACATGAGTACTAGAGAATCAAACCTGAGTCATCAGGCTTTGCAGACAAACGCCTTAACCACCAAGCCATCTCTCCAGCCCCCAGACATGGCTTTTAATACCAACTTTGACATTTCTCAATCCATGACCTTGAGCAAATCATTTAAGTTGTTTTCCTCCGTTTATTTTATCCTATTCAATGCTAAAAATAATTCTTTCCTCATAAACTGGTTTGAAGATTAAGATATTATATGTAAAAAGTTTAGTACACAGGTTGGTACATGGCAAGTTCTCATTAGTAAATTAGCATCGATGTTATTACTGGGGCCTTTTTTTTCTTAATCACTCATGCACTTTGCCCTAGGGACAGTGTGACTTGCCAGGTGATGACTGCTGATCAAGGGCACTTCCATACTCTGTAGTTCACTTCAAGATGTTTCTTAACTAGCCACTCTGAGTGAATTGTAAAGGACAGGTGGATTTTAGAGCGTCTAGAGATAGCCATGTAAGGATTTTTTTACACAGAGAGGAAGACAGCTAGGAAGTTTTAGGCATTGCAAATAGTTGTGTGGACTATGAGCAATATTGATCCATTTATTCATTTGAAAACACTTGGCCAGACATTTCTTACTAGAGTCACTGGGCTTGAAGGCTGGGATCAAAAGGAATAAAGTGGCCCCTGCCTTCAAAGAGTTCCCCCAGCAAAGGACACAGTGTGAGTGACATGCTCGGGCTCCTATTGCTGCACAGGCAGCATGAACATGCAAGAAAACCAGCAGCAGTCTCCATGAGGAGAAGGAAAGCGAGAGCTGGGGCTGGGGACAGAGGATGGGGACAGGGTCTGCTACAGAGGTTAGCGACAATGCTGAGAGGGCTAGTCCATGGAGAACCATTGAAAGGCTTTGAATGGGGAAGTGATGTACCAGAAATAAACAAGGTAAATAGACCGGTTAGTGCCATTTTAGGAGACGCTCACGTTCACCCATCCTGAGACCATCATTGTCCTTTAATTAATTCAAACTGGAGCCTCCAGCGTTGACCATGGTAGGCTCTTTGCATGGGCAATGACAGCAGGGCCTGCAAACCTAGCGTCTTGTCTTTGAATTCCCAGAATATATGCAGCTCCTTCTCCTGGTCGCTGTGGGCACACGGCCTCCAGAGGGTGCTATTTCCCTAGTTCTCCACATAGAACTGTGATTCTCAAGGCCAACATCATAATCCCTCACACATCTCTGGATCCCATCCTACAGTTCCTGGTCCAGTACACTGTAGTAATTGCCCTAGTAAAGTGTTCCAAGAGTTATGCTGATCCTGCTGGGATAAAAGGCACACTTGGAAAGACACGGCTCACGAGGATGTAAGGGCCTTCTCGGAAGCACAGGCAAAAAGAAGCTGGAAATTTGAAAGGAGATCTAATAGTTTCAGAAGGGGGAAAAACATATAATATAAAATGTAAAAATTAAGGGCTAGTTCAATGGCATAAAAGTTAAGCATAGTCCCATGGCAAAGCACATGCTTGACCTGTGAGAGACCCTGAGCTGGGTTTAATCCTTAGCACCAAAACTAAACAAAAGCAACCGAACTGGACCCAACTATACAGTGTAGCTTGTACTTTGCGGCAATAAGCTGAGGGTTGTCTGGCCTTTTCTCTCCAGCTCCCTTCTCCCCAGCAGCTTTACACCATTGTAATCACAAGTAGGAGGCTTTACCCCATGGTTTTCTGAGATGATCTGAAAATAAAGCAACCCTTACAGTCCCATGTGTTTGTGATTAAGCCACATACCTGATCCCCAGCAGGTGGAGCCTTCGAGAGGGGAGCCTTGCTGGAGGAGGTGTGTCACTGGGGGTGGACTTTGGGATTTTTGTAATCCTGCCCCACTGGTCAGTGCCAGCTAGCTCACTCACCGCTTTCTCCCTGCTGATATGAGATGTGACACCCAGCTTTCTGATCACGCCATGCCTTCCCCATCATGACGAAACTTCCTCTCAAAAATGTAAGTGGAGGGCTGGAGAGAAGGCTTAGCAGTTAAGACACTTGCCTGCAAAGCCAAAGGACCCAGGTTCAATTCCCCAGGACCCACATAAGCCAGATGCACAAGGTGGCACATGTGTCTGGAGTTTATTTGCAGTGGCTGGAGACCCTGGTGCACCCATTCTCTCTTTCTCTCTCTCTGTCTCTCTCTTTCTCTTTCTCCCTCTCTCCCTCTCCCTATCTCAAATAAATAAATAAAAATAAAAAATATTTTTAAAAAATGTAAATGGAAATAAACCCTTTCTTTCCATAAACAGCTTCTGGTCAGGTGTTTTGCCCAGCAATGTGAAGGTAACTGCTACACCTTTCCAGGAAGAAAGACAGCGGGGATGTAACAGAGAATGCACCACAGAACAGCATGATCTTAGCTACCTGCATCCTCATAAAACACAAGGAAGCTTTCATTTCCTTAACAGTGTCTTATTTATGTTGTGACTCCTTCTCACACCTAATAAATGTCTGAAGTAAATGTGAGGTACTGCACTCAACATGTCCTCATGCATAGAAGCACAGTCTACTTGACAAATATTACTCATTTGTTCTCATCTAGCTATATATATCCAGTGAACTTTGAATCATATATTATTTTTAACATAGCTATAGCTTTCCAGAGAGCATGCAGGCTTAATAAAAGCTGACTTCTTCTTATTTCTATACTGTGCCTTCCTTGTTTTATTATCTTGCCAGAAATTGTGGAGTAGCACTTAGAAACTTGTACTTAGTGGACAGTTTCAAGTTGATATCAGTGTTCAGGCTTGTCACAACTATAGGTCATTCTTGAAAGGAAAATTTGCATAAAATTTCTCCCTTAAAAGAAGACAATTTCTACCTGTCCTCTGACACCATCTTTGGTCCTCATAGGACCTAAATGAAGATTCCACACATATTTTCCCCTTCTTACCCGTTTTCTATTGTGATCTGTTCTTGCATATAGGGGACCAGCAATGTTCCTTCATATTCCCAAAAGCCCAGGGTCCCTCAGAACACAGGCTACATCATGGGAGGGGGGGCAAGAGGAAATAAAAATACCAGGAGACAACAGATCCCCTGAAGGTTTTCTGTGAACTTCAGTTTGGAGTCCAGCACACAGGACAAGACCGAGGCTGTGTGGATATGGAAGGAGCAGCAGGGATGCAGCCAGGACCCAGCAGGCAGCCATGGGTCCACACTCCACCGCCTGCTGCATCTCGGGCAAACCTTGCCATAGTCCTTAAACAAAAATGTGAGAAAGAAATGGGACTTGAAGCAGGTCTGAGAGAAAAGTGACAGTTCTGAAAAATGTGAGAAAAGGAGTTAATGGGATAGAGCAAGATAGATAGATTGATGATAGATAGGTACGTAGATGATAGATAGATGATATTCTCCTGAAGGATCGTTTTTCTTCTCACAAATCTATATGCACACATACACACCTACAAGCACACACTCCCACAAACACTTGCAACATTCCTCACCAAGAAGTCCAAGCCTCTCCCAGTTGACTCAACACCCAAGCCCTAAATAAACTATTGGACCCAGTTCTGAGGAATTCAATTACTACAGCCCTAGCCACTCATGGATTACTTCCTTCAAGGAGCAGGAGCCACCTATGTTATCCTCCTCAGGTGACTAAAGGACACATCACTCTTCTTGACAACAAATTTGTAGCACCGATGCCAAGCAGCCACATTCATGTTCAAAAGATCAGTCAGAAGCTACGTCCAAAAGAAGCCAGCTCCAGGGCTCTTAACCAGGACTCAAACAGTGACTATATTTCCTCCTTCCAGACCAGGTTAGATATGAAAACAAGAAAGTCAGAAACCAAAATGAGGTCCTGTTGGAAAACCCTGTCAAACCTAATCTTTCTTAAAAAGTAATACCTCAATGAACGAACAAGTATCTTACTTGGCTGATAGGAATGAAGGGACTTACAAACATTCAAACTGAAAGTTTATGGGTGAACAAAAAATACATTTAAGAAGACTTCATTGGACCTTCATTTCCAAGGTCAACTAGTTTGATTTTCTATATGAGAAAAGTGAGGAACAGAAAGGGAGGTGAAACATCTGTGATGATATGGTGAGCAGAATCAGTCCTTCCAACTTATAGTCTAATATTCTCAAATGTACATGGGAGCAAGTGCTGGCCCTCACGAAACTTAAGATGAAGAAACATGGTGTGTGTTGTTATTTATGCCAAGTTTACATCACTTACAGAAGACAAAAAATTCCTGTACAAAAAGATAAAAAATGCTTAGATTTTTATCTTATTACAAATGCAATAATGTGTGGATTTGAGAACAAAATGGCTCTCATAAATTTACAATTATCCCAGGTGTTGTGTTTGCTAAGAATCAAGGAGAATCAGCTATTGTCGAAAGCTTCAAGCAGAAGGGCGTGTGATACACACACACACACACACACACACACACACAGGAAATAGAATATAATGAGCCAGGTGTGGTGGTGCACGCCTTTAATCCCAGCACTTTGAAGGCAGAGGTAGGAGGATCACTGAGTTTGAGGCCACCTTGAGACTACGTAGTGAATTCCAGGTCAACCTGGGCTACAGTGAAACTTTACCTTGAAAAGCCAGGAAAAAAAAAGTAACAAGAATATCATGCAGAAAGCAGAATAAAAATTTTAAACTGACATTTATAGCAATGCAGAAGAATATATTACACTTACAAAACTGAAACATGATACAATGAAAATGCATTCAGGATAAAATGTTTTTAAAAACTGTGTGTGATGAGCAAAATTTAAAATTCAATTAAGAGTTGGACAATAAAAATTGAGTAAACCACACAGAATATAGAGTTATCAAAAAAAGGTGGAAGTAGGAAAGAAAATATGCAAAAAACTTAGAAGAACATCCAAGTATCTATCAAGGAACTAATAACAATTCTAGAATATTTCAGTTGATAAAGATGGAAGGAAGAATATCTCCTTACATGAGGTGGGGGTGAAAATATTGGTCCGTGGATAAGGGTTCAAGTCTGGTATGCACAGTAGGACTACAGGTGATTATAATATAATGATAATGTTTTGGATATCTGAAATAAAATTTGAAGGGATGTTGAATATTTCATCATAAAGAAGTTGCATGGGTATAGACATATTTTACCAAACATGAGCATTATGAGAAGCTATCCATGTTTCTCATCATATCCACAATTTTTATGTTTATGTGTCAGTTAAAATTTCCCAAGTTAAAAGGAAAAATATTGTCAGTATAAATTTTACCTTTTTCTTTCCTCCCTCCCTCCTTTCTTTCTTATTTTATTTTTTATTATTATTATTATTTTTTTTTTTGCAGGGTGCGGAGGCTGGGGCCAGTGCTGTGGATCAAACCCAAAAGTGTGAAGTAAATACTGTTGTCTGTTATACTCTTGACTAAACTATTCAACTTAACCCTAATCTACTAGGAGGGTCAGGCTGAGAGTAAGATATTGGGACCCCTTAACAAGTGTCATGGTGACTCTGAAGCACTCCCAACTACAAACTCCTACTCAGGTAGATTGCAATCCAAGGGAGATAACACACTCTAGAATTTTCCTCTATTTTTTAATTTTAAAATTTTTTAAATTTAATTTTAAAATTTTTAATTTTTTAATTCAAAATTCAAAACTATATAATAATTCAAGGAAAAATTATTACATTATGTGTAATATACATAAAGTAGTGGGTGTTATGAGCACACAAACTAGAGGTCAAATAAGAAATGTAAAAAGTATTTGGCCCACTCCAACTCCAGAAAGAAGGGCTTCAAGAGAACAACTTAAAAAAAATGAGATTCTGGGAACTAATCAAAATTGGAGAAACAAGCAAGGGCGCTGTTTTCCTGATGAACCGGATATCAGCACAAGGGGGAAGGAGATCAGCACAGAGAAAAATCAACTCCTACCAAATCAGAGAGCCAGAGCCTCAGAGGCCCCCAACACCTCATCACTGAAGCAGACCCAACATGGCTCAGGGAAATTTTGCGGAAGAGGGGGCGGAAAGAATGTCAGAGCCACATGTTGGGTCATGATATGCAGAGACATTTAGCTTACCCATGACTGTGGGCTAACTCCACAATGCATGACCCGTATACCTCAACAAGGAGGGGCCAAGGGGAGGGGGTAGGTCATGGATGAGCCTAATAATGGTACCAAACTGACTGTAAAAAAATAAAAATAAAAAATAAAAATGAAAAAAAAAATGAGATTCTGGGGCTGGAGTGTGGCTTAGCAGTTAAGGCACTTGCCTACGAAGCCTAAGAAACTAGGTTCAATTCCCCAGTACCCACATAAGCCAGATACACAAAGTGGCACATGCATCTGGAGTTTGTTCACAGTGGTTAGAGGCATGCCCATTCTCTCTTTTTTTCTCTCTCTCTGCCTCTTTCTCTCTCAAAAATAAAATAAGAAAGAAGAAGAAAGAAAAAGGAAGGAAGGAAGGAAGGAAGGAAGCAAGGAAGGAAGAAATCTTAAAATGAGGATACTGAGTCAGTGTGACAATGAACGCCTATAATGTCAGTACTTGGAAGACTGAGTCAGGAGGATTGAAAGTTTGAGACTATCCTGAGCTACATAGGAAGATGCTGTATGAAAATAGAAACAAAACTACAGTGAGAACAGCCTCTTTCTTTCAGCTCTGGGAAACAAGGACATTTGGACAGGTACAGTAGCCCCGGTGGGGCTTGGGAAGCAAGGGCCTTTCTTGCAGACTTCTCTTTTGAGAACAGCTGAAGTGATAATGTCCACTTATAATCACACTCCTAAAACTGTCCCGTTCCAATAACTATCCTGTTGTACCTTCCTGAAAACTATACATTTTTCCACGATCCTGCTTTTGCTAGCTTTAGTGTGCTCAGTCCTCTGTTGTTGGTTCACCCTGACCCAACACAAACTTTGCAACTAATGGTCCCTCCATTAAACTTTTGCCAGACACTCCATGTCAGCTGAATGAGTTCTTGACTGATACAAATATTAAGCTGGTGGATTTTATAGATAAAATGGGTGTTTTTTTCATTATGTATGCTTGATATATTTTGGTTTCTGGTTTATCTGAGTCTCTACTAAATTTTTAATACTAACAACTGTATTATCTTAAAATAATCACAGAGTCCCAGGAAGTTGGCCTCCCTCCAAAGAAAAGCAGACACGTGCCTTGCAGCCTTCACCCATTTCTATATGGCCACATCTTATGTAATATATGTATGTAACACAACATCAAAATAAAGAAATCGTCATTGGTCCTCTGTGTGTGTGTGTCTTTTCTTGTGCCATTCTGTGATAGCTGTAGACCCAATACAATCAGATTTAAAAAACAGTTCTTACCACAAAGTCCTCCTTTGTACTACTATTCCCTTTACAGTCTCACCTGTCCTCTCTCCCTCACAATCTAACACCTGTCAATTTCTAATTTATTTCTAATCTTTATGATCTTGATTTTTTTTTAATATTAAGTCAATGGAATTAAACAATTCATACCCCCTTTTTAGACAAGGGCTCTAGACCAGGCTGATCTCCAACTTTCTTTTTTTATATTTTATTTATGTATCTATTTATTTGAGAGAGAGGGGCCAGAAAGAGAAAGAGGGAGGGGGAGAAAGGGAGAGAGAAAGAGGGAGAGGGAGTATGGGCATGCCAGAGCCCACTTTGAGCATCTGGCTTATATGGGTCTTCGGGAGTTGAACCTGGGTCCTTTGGCTTTGCAGGCAAGCATCTTAATCGCTAAGGTATCTCTCTCCAGCCCCTGATCTCTAACTTTCTGTGCAGCTGAGGATGACCTCAAACTTCTGATCCTCCTGCATTCGCCTCCTGAGTGCTGGGGTTACAGGTATGCGCCATCATGCCCAGTGGTTTTCATATTTTGAGACTAGCTTCTTTCCAAACTTAGTTCAATGCCTTTGTGACACATCTAAGCTGTGACATGTATCAAAAGTCTGATCCATTTTAATACTGCGTAATACTCCCTGGCATAAATGTTCCAGTTTCTTAACTGTTCATTTAGTAAGGGAAATGTAGGCTGCTTGCATTTTTTGAGGCTTTTATATCCAAAGACTCTATGTATATACATTTACAGATTTTTGGGTGGAAATTAATTCATTTCATTTCATGCCTGTAGGTCACAGGCGTGCTCAGCTCTTTAGGAACTGCTCAGATGTCCTCCTGGAATGTCTCTATCATGTTATATTCCTACCAGCAAGAGCCCATCAGAAATCCAGCTTCTCTTCATCCTTGTCAACATATGCTTATTGTCATGATTTTATTTCAGCTGTTTTAATAAATTGTAACATTATTTCATTGCAGTATATACTTGCCTGTCTCTACCTCAAATGATATCATAGGTCTTTGAATATCTTGTCATCCATATCTTCCTCAGCAAACCTCTTTCTGTCCTCTGCCCAGCTTTATTTTAAACTCTTAATTGATACCTTTCATACATGTATGTAATGTATTTTGATCATAATTACCGCCTTTTGCCTTCTCTCCCTACCCCTTCCACTGAACTCTTTCTTCCAACTAGTCTCTCTTCTACCTTGATGTCTTTTTTTTTTTTTTTTTTTTTTTTTTTTGCCCCTTCTCCACCTTCCGTAACAGAATGCTGAGGGCTCAGATCTTATACAAGTAACTAAAATCACTGTGAATTGATGAAACAGCCACATATGCCCAAAAGACAGCATTCCGAAACACTTCTCCCCATGCTCTGGCTCTTACATTCTTTCCACCTCCTTTTCAATGTCCCCTGGGCCTCAGAGGGGATAATAGAGAGGTTCCTTGTACTGCCAAGCACTCTACAGTCACTTGTCCTCTGCACTTTGATGAGTTCTGAACCTCCCAATTAGTCACTGTCATCTGCAAAAAGAAGCTTCTCTTGCTGGGTGTGGTGGCACCTGCCTTTAATCCCAGCACTTGGGAGGCAGAGGTAGGAGGATTTCCAGGAGTTCGAGGCCACCCTGAGACACCATAGTGAATTCCAGGTCAGCTGGTGCTAGAGACCCTACCTCAGAAAAAAAAAAAAAAAAAGAAAGAAAGAAAGAAAAAAAAACTCTGATCACATCGAAGAGAATGACTAATCTATGGGCATGAACATAAATATTTAGAGGGCAATTTGATGGGCACAATATATCAATTTAGCCAAACAACAGTAACAGCTTTCTTTCCTCGTAAGGAAGTTCACCCCAGTTATGTATGGGCTTTTGACTAGATTTTCAGTACCAGGCATGAATTTCCTCCCATGGAACAGAACTCAAATCCAATCACAGAGCAAATGGCTATCTCCATGACAGTCACGATCTTTGCCCATTTTCTTTTTTTTTAATTTATTATTTTTTAATATTTTATTTTTATTTATTTATTTATTTGAGAGAGACAGACAAAGCAAGAAGGGGAAAGAGAGAGATAATGCGCCATCTTGTGCATCTGGCTTACATGGGTCCTGGATAATCGAACCTAGGTCCTTTGGCTTTGCAGGTAAGTTCCTTAACTGCTATGCCATCTCTCCAGGCCATCTTTGCCCATTTTCTAAGTGCATTGTTTGAATATATAATTTTGAAAGCATATTAACTTGCTTTAGAAATGTAAATTTATTTTGTGATCATGAGGGAAATATGTCTAGGTGCTTTAAAGATAGTGTGGATGTTTAAATGTGGGCACAGGGGATGGATTGATGATGAAATGAAGGCAAGTATTGGGGAAGAAGTGCCAATTTATAAACATAAAAAGTGAAGAAGTGAGAGCACAAGAGGAACAGGGAGGACTAGAAAGAAGAGAGAAGAGGAAAGCAAGGGCAGGTAGAAGACAGGGCCGACAAAACAGAAAGAAGGAGACATATGAGTCCAGAAAGGAAGATGAACTATGTTGAGGTGAATAACAGCCTCAAGACAAAGCTTTTTATCAAGGCCTCGAAATTACCTCCAAGATGCATGACAAAAAGAGACTGCGGCTAGCCATAAAGAAGGTTTTTGTTAGTTTTAGATTGACTTGAAACCTGAAAAGGCTGAAAATTTTGACTCCCTTCAACCAAATCTAAGCTACCGATAGGGGTGATGGGAATCAAGTGGTATGACGTTTAATCCTAGTTCTCCCAAATGCTGGTACTTCTGATCAGCTTGCTCACCTATGATAGGAAATCCAGCCCACTGCCTCTTCTGTCTAAGTTAGTGGCATGACTGCAAGGGCCAGCCAGAAACACTGCGGCATGTGTAAGGTGACCTACGGGTACACATTGTGACTACCAACACCATTACACCCACTCCTCACACCACGGTTAGGGACGATACCTCTGTTCACCCCAGGACTGCAGAGGTTGCAGTGGAATAGGGGAGACAAGAGAGCATGGATTTAGTGCCATGAGGCCTGCCCAGAAGGACAGCACTGGGTGGCTGTCTCTCGGAAGGATGTCCAGCAGGTGCTAAAAGGGGACATTCCTGGGGTAGTTCCCAACTTTCCAGTTTCCCATAGTCCACCCTCTCTTCCCATCCAACAAGATTCCAGTTTACAGGCACTGTCCTCTTCCAAAGCCACCCTTCTCCCACGCCCTTACCCCTTATCACAGCACCTCCCATCAGCCTCAAGCTGCACACGTAGCGCATTCCCCTAAACTAGCTTTTGTTTTTGTCATTTCAGCCAATGAGATGGAAAAGGAAATGAGCCTTTTGTTTAACATTTTTGGTATCTAATCTTTTTGGCACATGTATGTGTGTGTGATATGCATATGTGTATGCATGTTCGTGTGTGTGTGTGGAGATATACAGTGAGATATGAGCCTCTATGAGCTTCAGGAATCTACTCTATCGACCTTCCCAGTGCTAGGATTAAAGGTGCATGCCACCACACCAGGCATTCACATGGGTACACTGGGCATTGAACTCAAGTCCTCATGATTGTGAGGTGGGCACTTTTGCCCACTGAACTATTTGTCCTGTGCCCTGGTTTCTAAGCTTTGAATTCAATCCTGAGTCCCCCTACTCCTATGCAGGGCCACATTATGACTTTTCTGGGTTTCAGACACTTGCCTTTATGGTTCCTTGCTCCATTAAAATCCACAAACTTGGTGGGATGGTGCATGACTATAATTCTACCATTCACAGGAGACTGGAGCAGGAGGATCACTAGTTCCAAGCTAGCCTGGGATTTATAGTGTGATCCTGTTTTAAGAAATCAAGGGCTGGAGGTGTAGCTCAGTGGTACAGCAATGCAAGAGCAAAGTCCTGGGTTTGATTTCTGGTATGACAAAATTTAAAATAAAATATATAATGCATTTACCAACTATCTAAGTATAAAGTTGGCATGATGGTTAATTTCTATTATCAATTTGACCAGATCAGGAATCAAGTAAGTGATATACATTCTGGGCAGGTCTATGAGTGTGTTCTCAGAGTGGGAAGCCCTTCTGGTGGCAGCCTATATATAAAGAGGTTGCAGAAAATAAGCAATACATTTGGCTTAGCCCTTGTTCCTTGCTGGTGAATGCTCCCTTTAACACATCCAAGCAGAGAGAAACCACCAACATGCACGCACCGTCAGCAAGCACCAACCTCTAGAGCTCAAACTACTCTCTCCACACCTTTGTGCTGGGATCAGATCAGCCTCCAGTGATCCCCCACCCTGTAGCAGGAATTTGCCTGCTAGGGGCTGAAGTTGCAAAATGAATTTTCTTCAATTTTTTTATTATCAACTTCCATTATTGTAAACAATATCCCATGGTAATGCCCTCCTCCCCCCCCCCACTTTCCCCTTTGAAACTCCATTCTCCACCATATCCCCTGCCCCTCTCAATCAGTCTCTTTTATTTTGATGCATGATCTGTTCCTCCTATGATGATGGTCTTGTGTAGGTAGTGTCAGGCACTGTGAGGTCATGGATATCCAGGCCATTTTGTGTCTGGGGGGAGCATGTTGTAAGGAGTCCTACCCTTCCTTTGGCTCTTACATTCTTTCCGCCACCTCTTCAGCAATAGACCCTGAGCCTTGGAAGGTGTGATAGAGATATTGCAGTACTGAGCACTCCGGTCACTTCTTTCCAGCACCATGATGCCGTCTGAGTCATCCCAAGGTCACTGCCATCTGAAAAGAGAAGGCTCTCTACCAAAAGTGAGAGTAGCATTAATATAAGGGTATGAACATTAATAGAAGTGCTTACTGGGCAGTTTGATAAGCATAGTATATACATTTAGCCAGACAGCAGCAGACGTTACACCCCTAGGGCTCATGACTACCCCTGTTGTAGGTTTTCAGTATCAGGGATGTATTCCCTCCCATAGCGGGCCTCCAGTCCAATTAGAGGGCAGTTGGTTTCCACCATGACAGACGTGCCACTATTGCACCCATTGGCTCATTTGGCCTGGCTGGCAAAGTTTAAGACTTGTAGTGTCCACTGTTGAGTATCTTCAGTGGCGATTTCTCTCTCTCCCATTGAACTGCATGCAAACTGGCTTCTTCCAGCTTTCTGTCAGCTGGTCTACATGGAGGAGGTTATCAGCTCAGTTCCAGCAGGGTTTATCAGTGGCCTTGCAGCCCAAGTATGTGGAGTCTTTAGCAATAGGGTCTTACCATCTATTCCTGGTGGGAAACCAAGGGCCTCAGCAATGGCCTATAATGTTTTGGGGGCATCAGGGTCCACCCTGACCAACAACTCACTGGAAGGTATTCCATCCCTGGCACTGAAAATTTCCTAGCAAAAACCTATGACTCCTGAGTGTTCCATTGTCCAAAAAAGTAGGCTTCCATATGATTTATTTATATGCTCTTAGATTTTGGTGCAAAGTCAATTTTAATAAAAGTCCAAGCAACCATACATTTACACTATCATATTCAAATGACCACACCTCGCTCCTCACTCCAGGAGGGAATGTTTCAATTCTAATGAAACTTGGGCTAGTGACTAAGAGCAAAGGGACCATTGCTGACTCCTGTGCTGCTCCCATGGGAATATAGCAAGCAGGAAGTGGAAAGGGGCTTCACAGGCTTTGGGGGTTCCTGTAGAAAAGCACAGGGGCTCATATTACAAGGCAAAGATATATCACATACTAACTGAATGTCTGAAGTTTTAAAAAATGTATTTTTATGTTCAATCATCTCAACTAACTAAAAACTACTGGAGGGAGAGAAGAGACTAATTCTTCCAAGGGCCCCAGAGCAGCCAGGACAGTTTGGCACAAGTGAATGATGAAATCATTGTTATATCCACAGCTATGTCACACTTGTCCATAGAGCTAGCTGTAAAGCATAATAAAAGTTACCTGTGAAAAGGGCCTCTGCCCTGCTTACTCTATCTACTTTCAGAGAAGGTCATCAAAGTGATTAGAACACAGCAGCCCAAGGCATAGCATTGCAGACTGGGCAGGACCAGGTGAAACCCCCATGTCACTTAATATACTCGTGGCTGATCAAAGATGTCTTTGTAAGTCTGCATCAGCCAGTCTAGCCTCTGCTTTTGATTAACAGTGCTTAGGATAGACTCCCTGAAACCAATTACCCACGGCTTCTACGTGAGAGCTGAAGAAGGGATGATGACTTGTAGGACAAGGTTCCCTTTCCAGCAGACTTTGTCCATTCCACTAAGTGAGTCTGGTTTTCCTTGCACTAAAACATTTTTCCTCCCAGATGCTCTTCAAATGGACCTTATTTCCATGGTGAAAGGCTCAGTGCAGTCTTGGGACTTGTTTCTCTGCTACATACAAATTCTTATCCCACTCAGCTTGTTAAGATACATTTGAGCTTCTGTCTCTGACAAGAGGGAGGTCTTTCCTGTAGATAATAAAGAGCAATTTCATTGTTCAGATTTACTATAAGATAGGAGAACTGAGGAAGAGACGGCAGAGGGGTATGGTAAGAGGTTCAATCACCTAGACATATTGCTGCAGAAAGTGGGCCTCAGACACATACAAAATACCACAGGGCTGGGGTTGCAGCTCAGTGATGGAGCACATGTACAAGGGCTGAGGTCCAACACTCAACACTGCAGAAAAAATAAATGTGCCGAAAAATAAATAAAAAGCACACCATAACTGTCTCAACCTTGGGACCATAGACATTGTCTGTATGTTTTAACTTAATACGAAATTAAGGTTCTATGTATCTTAGTGACCACAAATACTTTTTTGCATTTCTTGTTTTAATTTTTTTGTTTGTTATATATAATTCCCATTATTGAAAGTAGATCCAGTTATTGTGTTGTTTCCTTGTCTCTGGTTGAGTCACTCCTGTCAAGTGTGCTTATTTTGCCATGATATGCATGTGTACATCCCTTCAATGTGGCACTGCACATTGACTTACAGATGCTTAAAGCCATTTCTTCACATTCTTAGAGGATGCTTCTTCCTCTCCTCCCTGAAGCCATAGTGGATGTACTCACAATCTACCCACATGACAGAAGCAAACAAAAGTTCTTACGAATTTATATAAACTTCTCTATTGAGACAATGTGCATGAGTATATATGAGTATATATTGAGCATATATTCTCTCTGTCTTTCATTTCTAAAAATCTCTCTAAATTGTCAAAAAGGCACATGGCATGGCTGCTCTAATAATTTCATAAGCCGCAAACTATGCTGGAAGGAGATGCAGAGCTTCAGGGTTCCAAGTCCATCACGACCCATACAAATGTGTCTCCGTGTGAAGGACATTTCTTAACTGACATTTATCAAGACCTAGACTGACTGAAAACATTTCGACATCACATCTAATAAAGGACCAATATCTAGAAGGTATGTGAAAAACTCCTATAACCCAATAAGAAAAAAATTAGAAATGCATAACATGTCACCAGAAGATACATGACTGGCTGATAGACACATGAAAATATGCCAAGTCAACATCATGAGTCATTAGAAACATACAAGTTAATAATCACAATGATACAACACGCAATCAGTAGAATGGCAATAATAAAAGTAGATTGACAGGCTGATGGGATGGTTTAGCGGTTGAAGGCACCTGCTTGCAAAGCTTGATGGCCTGGGTTCAATTCCTCGTTGCCCTTATGAAGCCAAAGCGGGGCATACATATGGAATTCATTTACAGTGGCTAGAGTTCCTGGTGTGCCCATTTTCTCCCTCTCTTTCTCTCTATTAATAAATAAATAATACAACTTTTAAAATACATTGGCAATTACAACTGTTGGTACCTTTATCAGGATGCTCATGAACTTTTCTGGGAGATGTGAACAAAGGTGTCTGTATCCCAGACAGGGCACCAGCGACAGACTAGAGGAATGCGTCTACCCAAGGCCAGCTTAGTGAAGCACTGAGTTTATTGAGCTGACTAACGGGTGCACAAGTGACCCCCCCTCCAAAAAACAGTTGCATCATTAAGAAGTCTTCCTGTGCATGGCTGATGACTTTGACTTTCTCACGGCCACATAACTGGAGTTCCCCCTCCACCCACTCCTTACCACCTGTTCACTCAACCTTCCATATGCTCTAGCACTTCCTGAGACCACATGCACCTGGGGTAGAACTGCATACAGCTGGAAAAGGGTACAGGAAGTAATGGCTGGAATCTGCGGTGAGGGTCTAGTGACCCTCCACAACTCCTCCTTGTAAGAGGAAATCCAAACAGGTTACAACGTGGCTGTCTCTTCTAGGTAATTACAGATGCTCTGAAGAAGGTGACAGTGACTACTGTGCTCTAAGTACTGTTTCATAAAACTCTTCTGGAGCCAGCCCCTAGCCCAGACCAATCAGTCCTCACTTTGATTCACCTGGGCCTGAAGGTAAAGCCCACCACAATAAAACTATATATAGATGGGAGGGGACAGGCAGGCCTCTTTTTCTGCTTGCTGTTCATCTCTCCTGAACTTCCAGATCCTGGTAAGCCTCCCCTTGTCTCATCCCAGAACCTCTCTGACTCTTACATGACCCCTACATCTCTACCCCTTCCTGCCCTCCACATGGCAGGGGTCCTCTGCACTTTCTTCTCCCTCCTCTCTAAATCCCTTTTCACATTTCAAGCTCATGCTTACTTCCCACATGGGCTCTCGGGCTACATGGGTGCATCCATTCCCCCTTCCTTGGTCTGTAGATTCTCCCTTATTCCTCCTGACCCCTGAATTTAGAAACCAATTTAATAATAATCCTTCTCAATCTCGTTTTTCTCAATTATTTGGGTAAAAACAGATAAGAACTTAAGGGTTTGTAGCTCAAGAACTTTCCGGAACCCCCAAAACCCTGTTACACACCCCCAGTGACACACTTCCTCCGCCTCCCAAAGACTCCAACATCACAAGATTAAGTATGAGGCTTAATTACAAGCACATGAGGCTATTGTAGACATTCCACACTCAAACTACCACAGATACCATCTGTGCCTTACCCAGCCATAAAGATTCTAAGAATTTCACAGCTGTGCCTGGCCCTCGCACCCTGTGCTGCACAGATTCCCCATCCCCATTCCTTTTAGTATGTTTGCACATCTTTCAAATGCTTTCCTAAATCTGTAAAACACTTCGAGATTAGCCTTATATCATCTGTGTAATAAAACCCTTTCAGAGAAGGTCAGCAGGATTTCTGACATCCCCTCCCCCCCCCATCTACTAGTCTAAGCAAGTACTAGTTGGTCTCAGGAGTTAGCAGCTATGAGATTCTAAGGGAGAATGTTGGCAAAGCCCAATACATCATGAAAAGAGCCCATTGTTTCTGCAAAGACCACTGTTGTTACAGGAGCATGGATGGGAAGCACTGCCTAGTCTTTTATCATCGACAATAACTCTCCATGAATCATTCTACTTCCTCATCCTGGGGTGCTGCCCTGGGGCCACCTCATAGTGACATTGATACCTGCTCCTCCACACCCAGAACTCGGCAAGGCCGGCTGTTTGGCCTGACCTAGGTACATGAGAGACCTGGGCCGTGGGTTTGCCTCCCTGACACTAGTCTCCAGCTGGTTCTGCAGGTCTGACAAGCCAGACCCATGGCAGCTGCCTCTCATACGCCACATTTGGCTGCTGAAAAGGCTTCAAGCCAGGTATATAATCTTCAAAGCAGACTATAGATAGCGTACCTGGTGGGGGAGAGGGAGCAGATTGCCCACCCCTAGAATGAGCTCAAGTCTTTTCACTTGTGTAGCTCTTTCTCCATACCCAGCTGCCAATGCTCATTGTCCCCGATGCTCCTCGGGGCCACTAAGAACCAACACAGACCTGCTTCCAGCCTCCACACAAGGCCAAATATACTGCACATTGGTAGGGGACCAACAAATTTGCTACTCAAAGTGGGGCCTGCAGTCACCCTGCACTGTCCCCGCCTGCAGACACGAGTGGCCAGCCTCTAAGGAAGCAGCTTTTGTGCTTTCCATCTGACAAGCGTTCCTTCCTCCCAGCAGCTGGCACTGTGGGGCTCACTGGTATCTCCACCCACCACTTGTGTGAACTGCCACCAGGGTTTTACAATCTGCTAAAGGCTCATGAGCATAGCATTTGGCTTCTGTCAGTTCTTCTCCTAGGAGCCTCAGTAAACCACAAAGCTTGGCACGTTTGCTTTCCAGTGACCAAGACAGGCCCATTTTTTTTTTCTGCTTTTTCTTTTGCATATCTCTTCTTAATTGCATTAGCATTTAACAAACCTGATGTAATTTTGGTCTCATTCAGATCCTCCAAGGCCTCTCCCACCTTGTCAAACTCATATTCTGCCATGAGGTTCAGCAAAGCCACAAAGAACCTGCATCTGTCTTGAAGTCCTTCTTGAAGAAACTTCTTTCTTAACTCCCCACTGAACATAGTCTGATCTGACCCGATGCCTGGGGCATCCTACACTACTTCTATCATGTCCAATCCTTCACTATCATTTCTGCCTCTCTTCTTCCTTACTATTAGATTCTTCCCATGGGCTCCAAGGGGCTACTTAGCATTGACCTAATATATATGTATAATCTCTCTTCCCTATGTCCTTCACCATTCAGAAGTGACAAGCCAACATCTCCATCTCCCATTTTTCCTGCCAATTCAGAGGTGAGTGAAAAGGACAACATCCACATGTCTTGTTTTTTTTTTTTGTTGTTGTTGTTGTTTTTGTTTTTCCTGAGGTAGGGTCTCACTCTAGTCCAAGCTGACCTAGAATTCACTGCGTCTCAGGATGGCCTCAAACTCTCAGCAATCCTCCTACCTCTGCATCCTGAGTGTTGGGATTAAAGACATGGGCCACCACACCTGCCTCTCTTTCTCTTGATTAAATTCCTTATGCCAGCTAATTTCTTTCTGAGCTGACAGCTCAGGCTCCACTGTATTATCTTAAGGCCCACAGAAGGGGCAATTTAATTTCTGCCACAGCTTCCTTACAACCCTGCTCTATACATGCTATTTTCACATACTGTAACATATTCATATAGTTTGGCTCAGCAGCCATTCTTGGGATGTCATAGTGCTCCCTTAGTGGACCATATTAATTAAGGAGGCATGCCACCCCGGAAGGCATAGAGGACAGATAGGTCAGCCCAAGCCACGTGTCTCATCTCCCATCCTAGGGGCAGTGCAACTGCTACTAGAGCAAGAAGGTATGCCACTCCCTATCACAGGGGTAAGGATGGCCACAGTGAGACTGCTCTAGTTAATTTTCCAGCCACTCCCTCCTCCCACCTTATGTAGTTCTACACAAGCTGCATGTGGTTCTCAAAGATGCTAGTGTCCATAGAGGGTGGGAAGTGAACTAAAGAAGGAACTCCGTCCATCTATGCAGTCATCGGGAAGTCCTCATCATGCTCACTAAGACTTCTTGGTCATGTAGCTGTTTGGCGTTACCCATGCTCCTCTAAGTCCAGTAAACTGACTGGCTCACCAAGCTAGACTTGAGTGGAATTGTTACTTTGGTTTGTCATTAGTGCCTTAACTGGAGTGAACAGACATTTTTTCATGTCTCTCTAGAAAAAGTTCACATGACAGACCCCCACCCTTCTGGAAAAGAGTTTGATGGTTTCTTAAAAAGCAAATGTAGCTGGGTGTGGTGGTGCACATCTTTAACCCCAGCACTCAAGAGGCAGTGTTAGGGGGATTGCTGTGAGTTAGAGGTCAGCCTGGGCTACACCAAGACCCTACCTCAAAAAAACAAACAAATTTAAGTTTTGTGTACACTCTATACATCTCCCTTTTCAGAATGTATATCAAGAGAGCTGAAAATATATCTACATGGAAACTTTATATGCAAATACATAAGGCACTATTTTCCTAATAGTTCAAAGTAAAAAGAGATCCAAACTTCACAACAAAGTAGAACAATATTATACTAGTCAGAAAAGAAAAAGAAGTCAAGAGTGGTGGCTCACGCCTTTAATCCCAACACTTGGGAGGCAGAGGTAGGAGGAGCGCAGTGAGTTCGAGGACACCCTGAGACTACATAGTGAATTCCAGGTCAGCCTGGGCTACAGTGAGATCCTACCTCGAAAAACCAAAAAAAGAAAAAGAATGATGAACTATTGGGTGTACCTTAAGCATGATATAATAGGTGATGACAGATGCCAGTTGCATGGAAAACATATTTTATGATTTTATTCATATAAAAACTTCATAAATCTTTTATAGATATGGGAAATTAGCTCCTTAGGGCTGAGACTTCAGAAAGGAGAGCAGAAACAGGACAAAGGGATCTTTATGGGGTGGTGTTCTAAAATTGGATTGTGTTGATAATTATACAACACCGCAAGTTTATCAGATCACTAAATTACATGCTTTTATGTTATGTAAATTATACCTCAGTAAACATTTAAAAATTAGAGACAGGGCTGGAGGGATGGCTTAGCAGTTAATGCGTTTGCCTGCAAAGCCAAAGGATGCAGGTTTGATTCCCCAGGACCCACATTAGCCAGATGCACAAGGGGTCACATGCCTCTGGAGTTCGTTTGCAGTGGCTGGAGGCCCTGGTGTGCGCGCTCTCTCTCTCTCTCTCTCTCTCTCTCTCTCTCTCTCTCCCTCTTTCTCTGTTAAATAAATAAAAATAAAATATTTTTAAAAATTAAACAGACAGAATTATTACTATGTTATGGAAAAAGCTTTTACATAGGTCTACAGAACTTATAGAATAATGAAAGATGACATTTATATCAGTGCTTCCTGGCCGTTTTCAGGCCCCTAAATTCCTTTTTAACTAGAAAAGCAGTAATAGCCCTCTAATGGTTGAATTGAACCTTAAGTATAAATTAAGAATACACATAATTTCAAGAACACTCAATAATGTCAATTCTCTTGCATTTAACTAATGATAACTACCACATATCAAAAATACTACACATGTAGGCCAGGCGTGGTGGCACACGCCTTTAATACCAGCACTGGGGAGGCAGAGGTGGGAGGATCACTGTGAGTTCGAGGACAGCCTGAGACTACACAGTGAATTCCAGGTCAGCCTGGACTAGAGTGAGACTTTACCTGGACCCCCCCCCAAAAAAAAAAAACTAGACATGTAAGACACATTCAGACATACTACTAGCTATGCTGGATGCTCATGTGAGGTCACCAGCTTTCAGACACTGGTGAGGTCACTCAAGGGACAGTGACCCTTAAGTTGAAATTCTCTCAGAACTTTTTGGCTCCTTAATGCAGTACTGAACAAAGGAAATCGAACTGACACTGCCATGATGTTTTTTGTTCTCTCTGCAGTGAGCTTACATCTGGAAAAACCTTGATTTACTTTCTTAGACTAGAGGCAAGTGCCATTTGTGCAAGCTATACTCGACAAGAGGACTGAGCAAAAGAGGATAGTTTATGACTGGAAAAATACAGACTGGCTGGTTGGATGCTTGTCCAAACACACTTATGGGGCTGTTTTGTGGGCTCCTGTTTTGTCTCCATTCTATCCCCGAGGTCTCATTTCAGTCATACCTGGTTGTATCACAAGACTACAAAGCAAGCCTTACATAGCATAATGTCCATGACCCTGAAAAGACAGCCTGACCCAAACTCAGACTTCCTTCCTCTGGAATTTTTCATTTCTGTAGGATTTCCTCTCAAATTTATAGATAGGAGCAGAGCATCATTAAGTATTTTCAGTACTCCCAGCTGTGGACTTCCCACACATAAATAATCACTTCATAGGATCTAAAATGCACTAGTCTATTGCCAAGAAACGAATTCCAAAACCATTCCCAAATTATTTATAAGCAACACTTGCTGGTTTCCGTAAGCCTTGTTTTGCTCACTCCATTGGCAGCTTCCCACTGCACCTGCCTCGTGTCAGCTGGTGGCCACAAGTGTTGCAAAGGCGAGAACCAGGAGAGACTTATTTTTAAACGGTGTGTAACTGTGCTTACACATCCCTATAGTGTGCTTAGTATGTTCTAGGGTGAAGTACAACAGATCAACTATTCTCCTGGTGTCTCTAGACTAATAAAGCATATGAATTACTTTCTTTTTGCCAGTGGGACAATTGGACCTACTAGCTTGGAGTTCCTCATCAGAAAACAGATTGAATATAAATAACATAATTTAAAAATCATTCCTGACTTTGTAAACATGGTGGAATATCTTCGCTAAGGGACATCTCAGTCCCATACAGTGTCCTTTCTGATCCCAGGTGGTCTTGGCAGTTTCCACAGGGCATAATCATTTCTTGTTTAGTTTAGATTATTGTCCTAATATTACCATAATTTTTCTCAAAAATTATAAAAGAAATAAAGAACTGCAACATATTAAAGAAAATGTAATCTACATATAAATTTGCTATCAAACAAGTAAAAATAAAAGATGGACTCAATAAGATCAATTGGATTATGCAAAAATGTTACTTAAATAGGCAAAGTTATATTTTAAATTAAGGTACAAATGTAAAAGATTATGCTTTCTAACTCACATTCCATTCTTGGTTCACTTATTTTAAGATATTTTTTTAATCAATTGTTTTACTAAACTGTATACATGTGATATCAATAAGTTAACATGGGCTTAGTTTGACAAGGAAACAAAAACAATTTGTAAAATTGCTACTGCCATAAATATATTTTCTAAAGCTTGCTGTTGTACCCACACTTTCAAATGGTGTTACTGGGTAGTTTGCGTCTCACAGGTATTCAGAACAGCCCACAGCAAGCTTGGTACTTCTCCTGTTCAGGTTGTCACTGGGGAGGTTTGCTTCCTCTTTCAGGGAAGTGGGAATTTTGCATCAATGTTTCTTTCTTTCCCTTTATCCAAGAGTTTACAACTGAACCATTGTCCATTCCCACAGATCTCTTAGGATAAATGGAAATAAAATCCCTACCTGAAAGTGACAGAACAACATTTCCTATGTAGAATATGAGGTTGGTCTCCTAGAAGATGAGGTTGCCAGATGCTGGGAAGAATACAGGCTGGAGGCCTGGGAAAACGTTTATCAGTGGGTGCTGAGTTACAGCGACACCAGAGGAATAAGATTTTCCCGTGTGTAATTACCAAGCATGTTACATGTTCTCATGTGCAACTCAAAAGCATGCCACCTGTTCCCGTGTGTGATTACCAAGCGTGCTACGTGTTCTCGTGTGCTACTGAAAAGCATGCCGCCTGTTCCCGTGTGTGATTACCAAGCGTGCTATGTGTTCTCGTGTGCTACTGAAAAGCATGCCGCCTGTTCCCGTGTGTAATTACCAAGCGTGTTACATGTTCTCATGTGCAACTCAAAAGCATGCCACCTGTTCCCGTGTGTGGTTACCAAGCATACTACGTGTTCTCGTGTGCTACTGAAAAGCATGCCGCCTGTTCCCGTGTGTGATTACCAAGCATGCTACGTGTTCTTGTGTGCTACTGAAAAGCAACCTGCCTGTTCCCGTGTGTGATTACTAAGCATGCTACGTGTTCTCGTGTGCTACTGAAAAGCATGCTGCATGTTTTCATGCGCTATTACAAACCACCCAAGATAATAGTGATAACTTCTGTGTATTTTTAAAATCCAGAAGAGGGCTGGAGAGATGGTTTTGCAGTTAAGGCACTTGTCTGCAAAGCCTAACGTCCTGGGGTCCATTTCCAGGTACTCAAGTAAAGCCAGATACACAAAGTGGTGCATGCATCTGGAGTTCATTTGCAGTGGTAAAGGCCATGGTGTGCCCATTAATTCTCTTTCTTTCTGTTTGCAATTAATTTTTTTAAAAAGCCAGAAGGAATGATTTCAAATGTTTTCATCATAAAGAAATGATGTTTGTGATATTCAACCCAATCACACACTACACAACAAATATATGCAGCCAAAGATCACATGTACCCCAGAAATATGTACATTTTTATAATCCCATTAAAGATAAATTTTATTTAACTTTAAAATATTAAAAAGATTTTTAAAAAAAGTCAGGCGTGATGGCGCATGCCTTTAATCCCAGCACTTGGGAGGCAGAGGTAGGAGGATCGCTGTGAGTTCAAGGCCACCCTGAGACTACATACTGAATTCCTGAGACTACATAGTAAATTCCAGGTCAGCCTAAGCTAGAGTGAGACCCTACCTCAAAAAAAAAAAAAAAAAAAAAAAAAAAAATCCAAAGAACTACAAAATACAAAGCAGTATTTATAAATTTCTTGAACAGAGCAGTTACTATATGCCAGTTTACTATGTATTGAATATTCACAATAACTTCACGCTATAGAAATCATGGTTCTCATTAGACAAACACACATAAGGTAATTTCACAACAGAAATAGCCCAGGATCCCAATCTAGTAAGAGACTGTGATAGGATTCAAACAGTGCTTTCTGGGATTACAGGCCTGTAACTTCCCTCCCTACCTCTACCTCCACTCTCTGCCTCCTTGTTTTAGATTTTGTGGATAACGAATAGAGTTGTGGTCCCTTTCCTGTTGCTGTCTGTAACAATTCCCGAGGGCTGGAGTTGTAGCCCAATGGTAGAGTTCTTACCTAGCATGTAAGGCTCTGGGTTTCATTCACAGCATTATAAAACACAAACATACAATACCCAAGACAGGGTTATTTTTAAAGAAAACTGGTTTATTTGGGCTCATGATCCTGGGAGCCCAAGAGCATGAGATAGTACTGGCACCTGCTTGGTTCTGATGAGGGCCTAATGACAGACAGCATGGTAGCAAGACATTAACCCCTCCTAAAGACCCCACATCCCAATACCACTATTTTTGGCAATCAAGTTTCAACATCAGTTCTGGAGAGGACTATTCAAACTGTGCCATTGAGAAGAGAGAAAGCAGGGACTGGGGCGATGGTACTTGCAAAGCTTGCAGCCAGGGCCCAGTTCCTTAGCCAGCCACATAAAGTTGGGCAGGCATCTGTTTGCAGCGTCAAGACCCTGGTGTGCCGTCTCTCATGCAAATTAATTTTTTTTTTTTTTTAAGAAAGAGAGGATGCAACCTGGGTGTGGTGGTTCACACCTTTAACCCTAGCACTTAGGAGGCTGAGGTAGGAGAATTACTATGAGTCTGAGACCAGTCTGGGCTACAGAGTGAGTTCCAGGTCAGCCTGGGCTAGAGACCTTGCCTCAAGAGGGGGGGAAAAAAAGAGAGAAAATACAATCTCATGTGTAACTGTGGTGCTTCCATTTTTTAAAGTCTTATGCATGAGATGTGGAGTGGCATAACTTTCCTCAGATACATGATAGCTAACCAAGTTGTAGGATAAAGTCAATGGCACTGAACTCACTGAGTAACCGAACACACTTCCTCAAATTCATAAGACTGGTCAAAAATTGTAAAAAAAAAAAAAAAAAAAAAAGGCCCTGTCACATTATTACTAAAAAATATGAACAAAATGACAGACATTCTATCTCATGACTATACCAAGGTATCTATAAACTTTTTCGCATTTAAATAGAACAACCATCTAATACAGAAACAATGTTACCAGGAAGGAAAAGATCTAGAAAGAGGAATGCAAAAGGGTTGGAACCATATTAATGTTGCTACACACTTCATTTAATTTAGAAAATGAAATAGAGTTGTGGAACATTTTTTAACTTTTTGTAAGCGTGGCTGATGTAGGCTTCGGAGCTACATGGACCGTGTTTGCATTTTAGGTTTATTATTATTTTTCTTACTTTGGTGAGTTTTTTAACTTGAGCCTTTATCAAGAAAAGAGGGTACTCCCCAAAATTTATCTTACATTATTTTCAAAAGGCAACATTGGCACCAACTACACACATATACACATCTATAACACATTTCCTTTCTTTCTCCTGATACTTACTATGTGAGATATTAAAACATACCTACCTAATACAGCTACTATATACCCAGAGTTGATCATAAACACCTCTATTCTTCCAATATACAATTAGATTTCACATTTCATAAAGTGACATCATCCAATAAGAAAAATTACATGTGTTCTGCTTCATATGAGTATATCTTAGTCATACGGAGGTATAAAAATGTGACTTGGAATGTCAGAGGACTCTGCAATAATGCTTTGGACTTAAGGTCTTTGGAAAAAAGCTACAACTGTGTCAAATGATGGAGGATAACACGTGTGGTAGTTTGATTCAGGTGTCCCCCATAAACTTAGGTGTTCTGAATGCTAGGTTCCCAGCTGATGGAGATTTGGGAATTAATGCCTCCTGGAGGGAGTGTATTGTTGGGGGTGGGCCTATGGGTGTTATAGCCAGTTTCCCCTTGCAGTGTTTGGCACACTCTCCTGTTGCTATTGTCCACCTTATGTTGGCCAGGGGGTGATGTCCACCCTCTGCTCATGCCACTGTTTCCCCCTACCATCGTGGAGCTTCCCCTTGAATCTGTAAGCCCACGCCCTCTTTTTTTCCCCAAAGCTGCTCTTGGTCAGGTGATCTCTGCCAGCAATGAGAACCTGACTGCAAAAACATGGAAGAGTACCAGAGGGACTGAGGTTATAGGAATCTCAAGTGTTGGTTAAGGAAAACAGCGGGTTTGTCTAATCAGTAACTCACATACTCTTCTTGTAAATACACCAGTAATGTGCAAAAGGGATTCTGGGGTCAGAGAACTATGCTGGCCCAAACTGGACCTAAAGCTTATTGGTTGTTTATGAAGTTTGTTACCATCACTTTCCGTCTGTAAGTGTGGAATGCCAGAGCTGCACTCGGTGCTCCATGAAGTACCATGTGGCCTCCAGGACACCTTCCTGTTCTCTTGCTATGCCCCGGCTGCCTCCCTGAGCTCTACACTAGCGATCTGTCACACTAATCCCTCAGTAGTGGACAGCCTAATGTCCATCCTTGGCCATTTCCTCTACAGTCATTCTTTGGCTTTTCCTATCCAGACCCAAGGTTTTAAATAGCATGTGGAAATACCTGGTGTTGGATTTATACTTCTGTAAAATGAAAAAGCTTCTTGTGTACACACATACACACACACACACACACACACACACACACACACAATGTGTGTCCTGGAAAATAGGCTATAAACCTTACGAGGGTCTCACTTTCACCCTGGATTTCGTCTGATCACGTCTGAGGCAAACACAGGGAAATGAGGCCATGACAGGTGCTAATCATACTGGGTGGAAAAAGCAGACGGGAGGTTGGGGCTGGTGAGGAGTGGGTGCTGCGAAGCCCCTTGAATGCTTAAGTGAATCCGCAGTTGCACACTTGTAGGACACAACTCCAGGATCCCTCGCAGGAAGAGCTGTGCAGAACAAAGCTAGGCAGAGGCTTCAGAGCCCACGCCACTCAGAGGGACTGCTGGAGTTCAACTCAGTGGGAACCCTGGTAAAAGCGGCACTCTGGGGTAAGATGTCAGTATAAAGAGGCCTGGAATAAAAGCCAAACTGAAGTGGACCACCTCAAACGATCAGTCTTGACAGAATCAACATGACTTGCACAACTTCTTAGAGGGAGTCTCAGTAACACATTACCTGTGATGTCTAAAGCAGACTTGAAATCATTAGAGGTGGCAATTAGGAAAACTGACTGACAATCAAGGGACAAAGCAGTCAACAAAGTAAACAAAAGTGAGCAAAGACATGTTAGCCCATGCTGTGTTGCTCTAAGAAAATACCCAAGACTAGGTACTTTATAAAGTAATGAATGGGGTTTATTTGGCTCACAAGTCTAGTAGCTACAAGGTCCAAAAAGCAGAGGGCCAGTGCCCTGGCAAAGGGCCCCTGGCTGTGTCACAACATGAGGCAGAGAAATGTAAAGGGAAGAGACCCATGCAAACACTGCACACATGGGGACGGGAGGACACTCTTGCTCCATAACAGCCCGCACAAGCACACTGGTTCCTTGCAAGGGTGGTCCTCGATCTAATTAGCTTCCGCTGTGTGAAAAAGACACAGCATTCAGGTGAAAGGATCCAATAGTATGGAGAACTGGAGGTTCAGAAAAGGGAATAGGAAAAACCATTATTTGCAGGAATCGTTGATAATGTCCCAAGTCTAGTATTTTTTCTTTTGAGGCAGGGCAGGGTCTCCCAATAGCTCAGGCTGATCTGGAGCTCAACCTGTAGCCCAGGCTGACCTTCAACTCATGGCGCGCCTCCTATCTCAGTCTCCTGAGTGCTGAGATTAAAGGCGTGAGCCACAACACCCAGCCCTAAGATTAGTGTTTAAAGGCACTAAGCTACAGATTTGGTGATCTCAGAGAAATCAACCTAGGACAAATAATTTCACACATTATAAATTAGTCAAATGGCTGAAGGGCAAAAAGAAAAAATAAGTTTATTGAGACAAGGTGACAAGAACCCCAGGCTGGCCTCAAACTTGCTATGGAGTACAGGCTGACCTTTAACTCCTAATCCTCTTGCCTCCACTTCCTAAGTACTGAATTTACAGGAGACTGCCAACATGCCCAGCAAGAAAAAACTCTCAAGGTTATGATCTGGCCTTCCACTGGTGTCTGCCATCCTTCTTTTGCTGCTCCATGAACACATCACTAGTCTTCTTTTAGACCAGCAGTCTGTTTCCTCTGCCTGGAGAATTCTTCCTGTCTCTTAGCCTTATGAAATCACATCCCACGCCACACCCACTTGTGTACCTCCCCTTTAAACTGCTGGGCTCTCCTGGCTCCTGATTGTCTTCCATGCTTGATTTTCTCCTACCAGTAGCACTTTCTACCTAACATTACTTTCTTGTTACGTTTACTGCTCACCAAGTCTCCACTCGCTAAGAGTTCATCTCTGCAGGGCAGCTTTGTTCTCTGTAACACCCAACTATCTAGAGTAGTGACTTGTACTACTACACACAGGTGGCTCAATGCTTTGACGTGAGTGAATGCTACCTATTATTATTCACAGCCTTTGTGACTAACCAGATAACCTTCTGTGCCAGGCAGGCTATCCAATATGACCCCTTCTCTTTTCTAACTTTAGGAATGCCTTCGCCGTAGGACAGAGCAGCACAGTGTAAAGCTGAAAGGCAGACTCAAATCAGACAGCATGATTCTCAGTCCTGGTCCTGTCATTTATTAGCTTGGTGTAATGTTCCATGAAGCTAAAGGATTAAATATGTTAATATATGCAAAATGCTTAGCATATCTGAACAGTGCAGTTGATACTACCACCACTGCTGCTGTGTGATAGGTGTTAACACTGAGAGTTCATTTGCACAATGAAGACAACCAAATTGAAAAACCTTCATTACTGAGTAGTTCTTTTTTGTTTGTTGGTTTTTGTTTGTTTGTTTGTTTGTTTTTGTTTTTTGGTTTTTCGAGGTAGGGTCGGTCTCATTCTTGCCCAGGCTGACCTGGAATCCACTATGTATTCTCAGGGTGGCCTCAAATTCACGGCGATTCTCCTACTTCTGCCTCCTGAGTGCTGGAATTAAAGGTGTGTGCCATCACGCCCGGCTGAGTAGTCATGTTTAATACATTTATTTCTTACTCGCACAGCTCATAATATGTTCTTCAGAAGCGGTGTTACCAAAGTTGTTGAGTATCGGCTGGAATGCCTTTGGCTGTAACTGGATTTCTGCCTGGCAGCAGCTCCAACAAGAACTGGAGAGGCGGGTGCAGGGTATCAAGGTCAGCAGCTATACATCAAACAGCATGGTTGTCTGCAGCCTGTTGAAGCTCCCCCACCGTGGCTGCAAGTTCTGGATTTCATCTCTTCTCACAGCCACATGGGCAGGAAGAGCCTAGGAGCTGTGTTTTCTCCTTGTCCCAGAGGTCGTCCTTTCTTAGACTCTCTCAGCGGCAGGGCAGAGGGAAGCTGCACTGCACAGGAAGGAGTAGACAACAAGGAGCTGCATCCTGACAGCTAACAAGAAGCCAGTGGCCATGAAATGGTTTTGGCCACATGCAAATAATTTCATTTGCTGTAGCTGAAAATCATATCAGAATTTGGGGAGGAACAAAAAAATACACCCTGGGTCATAATCCAGAGAAAATGAGTAACAATATCTCAGAAATAATTATTTGTTCAACATTCATTATATGAACTTTGATCAGAATTTTGGAACAGTAATAAACTCCTGCAATGTTTTCGAATATTTGATGTAGTCTTGAGAATTTGAAAATATCAAAATGGAACAACTAAATTCACTGCGTTAAGGTAATTAAATACACTGAAATAAAACAAGGATTAATTTCATTTTTACATGGTGAGTGTTCTAACAGAAAGTTACAAAGCAAATGAATATACCAAAATTTTAACTGAAGACACCAAATGAAGCCCCTCTTCTGAGCCCGAAAGAATGAACCGCAGCTGCCACACCAGTCACTAGGGGGTGCTCTCTGTCCCATTTCTCTCCAGGCTAAAGCCCAGAGGACCCACACTCCACAGGAAAGGATTCACAGGAGAACCAGGAGTCTATTCTTCTAAATCACAAAAGTCAAATAAACCTTTATACAAAAAGCAATGAAAATAAAATTTATATATAAAATTATTTTTACAAAAAGGAAATCCACGCAACTTTACAGGAACAAACGTTTTCTACTCTTTTAATGACTTGGTAAGATTTTTATTTCTGTTGGCAGAGTTCTTAAATACTTTCGTATTTATTGCTAGGTTACATATTTTTTGATGTCACTGGAAAGATTGTGTCTTATTTTACACGAAAATGTTTTATTAAAGTGACAGTATACGCTGAAATATTACACAGTAATTATTAATATATTTAATTTCATATATCTAATAATTACTTATCTTACACTAAAATTTTTAGAGTAAATTGACATTACACACTGAAATATTCCAGTATGAATTTCTAAAATAAGTTATAGTTAACAAAATATTCAGTACTATAATGTATTAACAAAATCATATAATCAATAAACATAAAAGGAATCAGGTTGATTAATAATTATGGGTATATAAATTAGCAAACAGATGTTGCTACATACATACATACATTAGAATTTTAAATTTATTAATTGGCATACATATAAAATTCTGATACTAAGCATCAGAAAGGACTCAAGAGCACTAAAAGTCTTGCAGGTTGCTGAGAGTATGGAACCAAACTGTGTGAGGAGGGACCAGCACTGCTGTTCAGTGAAGCTGAAGGTGCAGACATCGGATTGCTTCACTGCTGACAAACACATGTCAAACATGAATGCACAGATGTACCAACAGACTTGCATAACAGCACTCACATCAGCACTGTATGCAATAGGAAACTTCATTATAATTTCCCTTTTGTATTAGGATAATGTCAACTCAAAATGAGCAAATTGTACCATTTGCAACAACATGGATCTGTCTCCAAAAATTTATAACAATGAAAGGAGATGCAAAGTAACATTAAAGTCTGTTCATTTAATATCTAAAGACAATGCTCACACTTATTTTCATATGGTGTGGCAAATGCACATGTGTGTATACAAACACACACACACACACACACACACTCCTCTCCATCTACTGAGACAAGGACAACATGGGGAAGAACACGGAAAGGTTCCTTGTTCTACTTGGCTATTTCTGTAAGTTTGAGATTTTAAAAACTAAAGATTAAAACTTCCATCACACAAAGCTAATTTATATTGTTTAGAAGCAGAAGCATGGGTAGTAAAATAAGCCCAGGATGGTGTCAATTCTGGGAAGAATAAGCTTGTGAGGAGAGACAACCTTGTGAAAGTTTCAGATATTGGCAGTTTCTTTATCTGAGTGCAGATGCATGAACTTTCTTTTGTAATTATTAAACTACATGTATAAATTGAATACATTTTTCTGGTTATATTTCACAATGGAAATGGTAAAAACAATAAAATATAGTAAGAATATTTTTGAAAAAAATTGTTATATACTTCCTAAGCACGATCATTAAAAAAAATGGTTTTGTTTGGTAACAAGATGTACATAAGGGACTTTGGCTAAGTGGGCCATATACTCAAGATCAGTGCACTGAAAGGTACCTTATTTTTACATAACATAGTTCCAATGTGATTACTAATTCTGAGTCTTATTTAGTTTGAAACTAGAAAGACATTTTCCTAAATAATTCCCATATATTATATTATAAAACCACAATATATATTTCAGCAGATGGATATATGAACAGAGGTAAAGCAGATGCAATTTTTTTTTTTTTTGTTTTTGTTTTTGTTTGTTTTTTCAAGGTAGGGTCTCACTCTAGCCCAGGTTGACCTGGAATTCACTATGGAGTGTCAGGGTGGCCTCGAACTCACAGCAATCCTCCTACCTCTGCCTCCCGAGTGCTGGGATTAAAGGCATGCGCCACCACGCCCGGCTTAGCAGATGCAATTTCTAAAACTGTCATGGAAAACTGGATAAAAGTTTAATAGCCATTCAAGTGTTACACAAAATTTATATTGGATAGGTATCAATTTTCACTAGTTTCTTCACTAGGATTTCACAGTATTTTTGGTGAACCACTCAAAAATACATGTTGGTTAGCAATTCACAGTCTCAGCATAACTTTTACTAGTGAATCAATCTGTCCCTTGACTGGCGTCATCAATATCAAACTCGAAACCATCATCACTGTCTTCAGGTCTTTTGTGGCTTCTACGATTGGAACTTGGATTGTTGTCATTATTTTCTATTTCTGGTTCTTTATTAAACCTAAAAGAAGAAAAGGTTTCTAACTTTCATCTTTTATTATTTAACCACACAGTACTGCTTAGCAGTAGCCTAATGAAATAGACACAAAAAGCTTTGTGAAAACTAGCTTAACTCAACATCCAAACAATTATACCACTGCTGATAAGAATAGCTCAAAAAAGTTAGTAAAAGGTATCCTTAACCGTTAAGGGGAAACTGTTACATGATGGGAAATTCTTTGTAATAATTATAAGGCTTAAGGCTAAATAGAAAATATTCTTAAAAATATAAATGTGATTTTATATTATAGAAGAAAAAATAATGCAATTATGACTACTTTTCCTGTTAAGTACTGACATGTTGACATTAGTGGGAAATAGACAACTTTAAGAGCTACTGAATGTCTTATTAAGAGAAAAAAATGTGTTACTAAAAGTAAACCCCAAAAGCAAAAGGAAGTACTCACGGAATAACAATGTCTTCTTTCTTTCCACATTTTGCACAAATGTCAAGTTCACAGGCACATGGTCTACACATTATGTGGTAAGAATCCTTCACTGTCTTTTGTAAACATTTAACACTGAAGGTGGAAAGGAAAATAAAGTATTGACTTTTACTAATGAAGATTTATTTGATGTAATAAGGGGGCATATCTAATGTATGAATGAAAAGCCTAAACCTCAACTCCTAGATTTCGAGCTCAGATATTTATCTATGACACCTAAGTATATAGCATTTCTAAATAATAATGTACAGCTGTAAAATAACACTTCATGTTTGCATACTTTCTTAAAGCATTTTTTAGCCGGGCGTGGTGGCGCACACCTTTAATCCCAGCACTCGGGAGGCAGAGGTAGGAGGATCACCGTGAGTTCGAGGCCACCCTGAGACTCCATAGTGAATTCCAGGTCAGCCTGGGCTAGAGTGAGACCCTACCTCGAAAAACCAAAAAAATAAATAAAAAATAAATAAATAAAATAAAATAAAATAAAAATAAAGCATTTTTTTTTCCTTCTAGGTAGTGTCTCGTTCTAGCCCAAGCTGACCTGGAATTCACTATGTAGTTTCATCCTGGCCTTGAACTCACAGTGATCCTCCTACCTCTGCCTCCTGAGTGTTGGGATTAAAGGCACGCACCACCACACCCAGCCCTGAAATCTTTTTTTTCCCCACCAAGGTAGGGTCACCCTCTAGCCCAGGCTGACCTGGAATTCACTATGTAGTCTCAGGATGGTCTCAAACTCACAGCGATCCCCCTACCTCTGCCTCCCAAGTGCTGGGATTAAAGGCGTGTGCCACCACACCTGGCTGAAATCTTTCTAAAAATATATTTTTAACTTTATTTGCAAGCAGAGAGATAAAGACACACACACAGAGTATGGGCACGCGAGGGCCTTCAGCAGCTGCAAATGACTCCAGACCCACATGCCATTCTGTGCATTTGGCTTACATGGAACTAGGGAATTGAACTCAACTTGTTAGGCTTGGCAGGCAAGCTCCTTAAGTGCTGAGCCATCTCTCTAGCCCTCTTAAGTGTGTTTAAAAGCATGTTAAAACCAGATCAATATGCAAAAATTAACTGTATATGCTACCAAAAAATAACCTCTCCCACCCTCCAAAAAGTTAATAAAACACTTAACAAAAATAGTGTTAAGACTAATGTACTAAATACAACTACAAAACTTCACTGAAGGGTTGGGGAGATGGCTCAATAGATGATAGCTTATGCTGCAAGCATGAGGGCTAGAGACTGCAGTTCCCCAGGATCCACCTAAACCACTGGGTAAAGACGCAAACGTCCGTAAGCCCAGTTCTATGGGTAGTTGAGAGCTTGTGAAAACCACAGCTCAGTATCAGAGACAGACTGTCTTGTGGAAATATATAGGTGACGGGATAGAGGAAGGACACCCAATGTTACTTTCTTGCCTTCATGTGGATGGATGGTGAACACGTCTGCACATACATGTGCATATACCACATGCACACATACCACACCTTACTATACATACTATACACATGCACACACACACCAAAAAGGAAAAAAAAAACACTGAAAGAAATTGAAGATCTAGCTATATAGAAAGATGCCCTGTGTTTATGGATTGTACTACTCAATACCAATAAGGCAGCAATTTTCCCAACAAGTTCAAAGATTCAGTACAATGTCTGTTAAAATTCTGGTGCCTTTAAGTTTCAATTTATTATTATTGTATCTATTGTGGAGATCTGTGATTGGCGATCTGTGATGAAATTGTTTTAAGTTTCCAAGAACTGAACCCATATAAAATAGCAAGCTTGACTAACAAGGGGTTCTGACTGCTCGCTGATCAGACATTCCTAACCTCTCTTGCCTTCTCAAGCTTTCCTAGTTCTTGAGCCATTATATCACTGAAATTAGGTCACGAGATCACTTTACATGGCCCCAAGGTGAAAGGCCATCCATCTCTCGCTTGAAATCAAAAGTAAAGTGGTGAGGTGCACTGAGAAAGATATGGTCAAAGCTGAGACAGGTGGAAGGCTGCTAGTACCAAATGGTTAGCTAAACTGGGAATGCAAAGTTCTTGAAGGAAATTTCAAGTGCTGCCCACTGAACACATGATAGAAAAGAAAGGACCAATCTTACTGTTTTAGATTGATTGATCAGGATTAAAAAAAAATCATGGGCTAGAAAGATGGCTTAGCGGTTAAGTCATTTGCTTGCGAAGCCAAACGACCCAAGTTCAATTCCCCAGGTTCCACATTAGCCAGATACACATGGTGGTGCATGCGTGTGGAGTTCGTTTGCAGTGGCTAGAGGCCCTGGTGTGCCCATTCTCTCTCTCTCTCCCTCCACCCATCTCTCTGTCTCAAATAAATAAGTAAATAAATAAAAATCTTGAAAAAAAAAAAAGCAGAAAATCAAACCAGCCACAACATTCCCTTAAACCAAAGCCTAATCTGGGGCAAGGTCCTCACTTGTTTCAAACTCCTGAGGACTGAGCAAGGTGAGGGAGCTTCACAAGAAAAGTTGTCACTAACTAGGTTGGTTCAAGAAGTTTCAAGGAAGAAACCATGTTGCTATCATACAAGTGCAAGGAGAGGACAGGAGCGGCAGCAAGCTAAAGAAGATGCAGCTAAGACAATCAATGACAGTGTAGATGACACAGCACTACTGGACTTACATAGCTAGAGAGAAGTCAGTTCCTGGCCTCAAAGCTTCCAACGGCCAACTAACTCTCTTCTCAGGGGCCAGTGCAGTTAGTGACTGTAAGTTAAGCCATTGCTCATTTGCCATGCTGAAAGTGCTGAGGCTCCTGAAGAGTTACACGAAATCTACTCTGGTGGTGCTCCTTGATTAGAACCACCAAGCCAGGATGAAGCCACATCTGTTTACAACTTGTTTACAGAATATCTTAAGCTCACTGTTGAGACCTACATCCCTGAAAAAAAAAAAAAAAAAAAAAAAGAAGCCTTTCCAAACAATACTGCTCATGAAGAAAGCATCTGGTTAGCCAAAAGTATAAGGGAGATGTGTGGTTTCCAGCCTGCTAACACAGCATCCACTCTGCAGTCCACACATCAAGGAGCATATCAACTTACAAGTTTATTTAAGAAATGCATTTCGTAAAGCTACAACTGCCACACAGCGATTCCTGTCATAGATCTGGAAGACTTATCATTTTAACAGATTGAGGGAGAAGGATCAAGGGGCCTTGGGATTTTCAGAGCACTGGGGTGAGCACTGGCTAAACTTACTTACCAGCTGCAAAGGCCTCTAGAGAGCCATCCAGTTCTTGGGAGCTTTGAAGCCATAAACTGACTTCTCTCTAGCTAAAGGAGTCCCAGACAGCATCTTCTCCCACTACAAGGCTGTCCCAAAGCCAGTAGCAAGACTTATCTCAAAAAGTAAATATGCACAAGGGGGAAGGAGATCAGCACAGAGAAAAATCAACTCCTACCAAATCAGAGAGCCAGAGCCTCAGAGGCCCCCAACACCTCATCACTGAAGCAGACCAAAAATGAACCCAACATGGCTCGGGGAAATTTTGCAGAAGAGGGGGCGGAAAGAATGTCAGAGCCACATGTTGGGTCATGATATGCAGAGACATTTAGCTTACCCATAACTGTGGGCTAACTCCACAATGTATGACCCGTATACCTCAACAAGGAGGGGCCAAGGGAAGGGGGTAGGTCACGGATGAGCCTAATAATGGTACCAAACTGACTGTATTTGCTGAATACAAAACTGACTAATAAAGAAAAAAAAATATTTAAAAAAAAAGTAAATGTGGGGGCTGGAGGGATGGCTTAGCAGTTAAGGAATTTGTCTGCAAAGCCTAAAGACCAAGGTTCAATTCCCTAGTACCCATATAACCCAGATTCACATGTTGGCACATGCATCTGGAGTTTGTTTGCAGTGGGCTAGAGGACCTGACATGCCTGTTCTCTCTACCTGCCTTCCTCTCTCTCAAATAAATAAATTAATTAAAAGAGAATGTGTGTGTGTGTTTAAAAAAAAAAAGGAAATATAGAAAATGAGAACATGATTCCCAAGAGGAGGGTCAGAAGAAATTATATTCCCAAGCATGGTGCATTAACTGGCATTTGAAACTCAACACTTCAGCTCCAAGAATATTGGAATGCCTCAGAAACAGCCTCAGACGCAGAGCATGTCTCTGATCTCATACCCCACTGTCTTGGGCCCCTTGTTTTCCCCCAGAGAAGAAACCAGAATGCCTCTTATTTAAGATGGGTCACAGAAACTTGAAATAATACTCCACTGCCCTGTGGTAGTTTAAATGTATGTCCCTCAAGTAAACTCAGGTGTTTTTATTAAAAAGCTTGTCTCCAGCCACCTAGCTGGAGATGTCATTGGAAGTGGATCTGATTTCTAATCCACAGAAAGCAGTCAGAGCTCTGGCTGCTAGCTTCTGGTCCTCTGTGGTTTGGGCTTGCTTGTGGTGCTGGCCAGTTGGTAGTAGTTTTTCTCTCTGCTTGGATCTGTGAAAGGGGGCTGGCCTCTTTCACTATCATGGATCTTCCCCTGGATCTGTAAGCTTCAATAAATCCAATAAACTGTGTCTTTGGAAGTTCATCCCAGCAGCTTGGAGCTGACTACAACATTCCCTTTCCAGAAGAAATTCATGAGATACCTCCTATGAAAGTAGATCTTAGGTCATTCTTACTAAGTGTCTGCCTTATCCCTAGGAAAAATGCTCCAGAGAGGCCAAGAAGAATCTAAATGGTCCTTGCTATATTCCTTCTACACGTTCAATCCTTCTACATGGCTGTCTCTTCCTCAGCTAACCTGAGCACAGAACAGAAAGTGCTAGGACTGGGAGTATAGCTCAGTACCCGAACATCTGCCTAGTGAGCACAGGACCTGAGTGGATCATCAGCATGAATTTTAAAAAGTTTTCCTTGGGTCTTCATTGGTGGAAGGCTCCTATGTCACATAAAACTTTGACTGGGGGATACTGGTGACTCAGCACAGTGGAAGAGTAAAGGTCCTGGGTTCCATCCATAGTAACAGAAAGACCAAACAGATAAAAAACAAAGCCTTTGACTGATAAATTTAGCTTTGTTTTCTCTAGTTAACCTGCCTTTAAAATTTTTATTTGTGTGTGTATTTGTGTGTACTCGTGTATGTGTGTATGTGAGTGATGGTATACATGTGCTATATAATATGCATGTAAAGGTCAGAGGACAAATTTCAGATTGGTCCTTACCTGCCCAGGTCATTTGATTCTTTCTCTGCTTATTAACTGTGCTCCCTATGGCCTTCCAGAAAATTCTGCTGTCTCCCCCACTACACCCCTCTTGCACTCAGCTTCAGCATGTTGGGGTTAGAGAAGCCTGCCATGGCTTTTTACGTAAGGTCTGAGGATTGAACTTGGGTACTCTAGCTTGAACAGTGAATGCTTGACCCAGTCACCTTCCCAGCACTAGCCAACTTTTATAAAGGAAGAAACGTATCACACACCTTTCTGCCTCCATGTCACACAACAGTATATTCCTCCAAGTACACATAGAACATTCTATCAGAGGCCATATTCTAGATCATAAAATGAATCTCAAAAAGTTAATAACCCCCCTGAAATTTATATAAAATATACCCTCTTACCATAATAAATGGAGATTAAAAACACTTCAAAAAATTTCACAGGACAAAGAGGAAAATTATGAAATATGTTGAATGAATGAAAACAAAAATATATTAAAATTTATGAACTTCCTAAAGAATGCCTAGGGCCATTTATGTAATTACAAATGATATTAAGCTGACTATGGTGGCATACACCTGTAATGCCAGCACTCAGACATATCAGGTTAAGTTTGAGGCCATCCTGGCCTGTAGTAAGAACATGTCTGAAGATATAATTCATAAATTCACCAAAGTAAAAAGAGAGGACGTAAATTCCCACTATTAGGATTGAAACAGGGGATAATATAGATCATATAGACATTAAACGAAAATAAGGAAGTTTTACTACCAACTCCTTATACATAAATCCAAAAACCCCATGGAAAGGTTTTGGCAAGATACAATTTTAAAACTTACCGAAGTAGCAGCTAAACACTACTGTTGATATTCATATATTTTTTTAAAAGCCTAATCTTTTTTTATTTTTTGTTGTTTATTTATTTGAGAATGACAGACAGAGAGAGAACGGGCACGCCAGGGCCTCTAGCCACTGCAAACGAACTCCAGATGCGTGAGCCCCCCTGTGCATCTGGCTTACATGGGTCCTGGGGAATCAAGCCTCGAACTGGGGTCTTTAGGCTTTGCAGGCAAGTGCTTAACCACTAAACCATGTCTCCAGCCCGATACTCATATATTTTTTAGAGAAAAATTTAATTATAACTAATAATTTCAAGAAAGAAGTCCTAGGCCAAGTGGTTTCACTGGTATAGTCAATCAAACATTTAAGATATAATACTAGGTCTACAAAGTCTACAGATCCTTTCAGAAAACAAAACCGACAGGAAAAATTTTCAACTGGTTAGGCCCTGCTATCGAATTATCAAGGTCCCTGCTATCCTACAAAAGAGACAGGAAAGTGTTTTTCAGTATTTCTAAAAAAAAAAAAAAAAAAAAGTTAAAAATCTAAGACAAAATACTAGCAAATCAAATCTAGCAATATATGCTTCTTGAGAAATATTCAAATTCAAAAATCTATAAATATGATTCATAGAGCAATGTTTTAGGGGAAATGTGATGATCACAATATGAGAAGAAAAACAAAAACTTTGTTTAATAAAATTATCCATTTCTAGTACCTATGCTCAGCAAACTGAAGGAGACAACCTCAACCTGTTAAAACTTCACTGTGGAAAAATAAGGAAAAGAATCTACCAAAAGTTCTAGAAATAAGTGAGTTAAGTCACAATATATGTTTAAGTAAACAAAAGTAAATGGTACCTCTGACCAAAGGACATTCTGAATAGAGCAATGAGGCAACCTACAAAATGGGAGAAAATATTTGCCAGCCACACATCTAACAGAGGATTAGTATTCAGGATATACAAAGAAATCAAACACTAAATAATAAGAAATCAAACAACCCAATTAAAAAATGGGCTATGCAACTAAATAGAGAGTTCACAAAAGAAGAAACACAGATGTCCTACAACATCTAAACATCTCAAAAATGTCCTACATCCTTAGCCATCAGGGAAATGCAAATTAAACCTACTTTGAGATTCCATCTCACTCCTGCCAGAATGGCTACCATCAAGAAAACACATGACAATGAATGCTGGTGAGGATGAGGAAAAAGAGGAACCCTTCTACACTGTTAGTGGCAATGTAAATTGGTATACCGCTGTGGAAATCAGTACAGAGGTTCCTTAGACAGCTAAAAATAGGTTAACCATATGACCCAGCTATACCACTCCTAAGCATACACCCTAAGGATTCATCTCAGTACCAAAGAGATACTTGCACATCTATGTTTACTGGCACTCAACTCACGATAGCTAGGAAATGGAACCAGCCTAGATATCCCTCAACTGATGGATAATGAATATGTGGTACATTTATACAATGAAGTTCTATTCAGTGGTAAAGAAAATTGAAATTTGTAGGGAAATGGATGGACTTGGAAAGGATTATACTTAGTGAAGTAACCCAGGCCCAAAAAGCCAAGTGCCACATGTTCTCCCTCATATGTGGATCCTAGCTACAGGTGTTTGGACTTGTATGTGAGTTGGAATAAAAGTCAACTGCAGAGTAAGCTACAAAGGGGCTAAAAGGGAAGGAGAAGAGGGGAGGACTTAAAGGAATAGTATATTGCATATTTAAGTAGATGAACAGATTACTGGGGGTGGAAAGGCCTAAGTGAGGTCAGGGGAATAGAGTGAGTAAAGAAAGGGTGGGGGGAGGGTTAATCAAAATCTAAGAGGGTATGAATAAGCTGTATGGAAACCTACTTTTTTGGACAATGGCGCACCCAGAAGCCATAGATTGTTACTAAAAAAATCTCAGTGCCAGGGATGGGATACCTTCTAGTGAGTTGTTATTCAGGGAGATCCCCGATGCCCTCAACACATTATAGGCTATTGCCAAAGCTCTTCGTTTCCCACCAGGAATAGATGGTAAGACCCTATTGCTGAAGACTCCACATGCTTGGGCTGCAAGCTCACTGAGAAAACCTGTTGGAGCTGAGCTAAACACCAGATCCCTGGGCTGCAGAGATGGCTCAGCGGTTAAGGCACTTGCCTATGAAGCCAGGTTCAAATCTCCACATTCCATGTAAGCCAGACACACAAAGGTGACGCGAGTGCAATGTTGCACATGCCCATTAGGTAGAGCAAGTGTCTGGAGCTCAACTACAGTGGCTGAGGCCCTGGTTCTCTCTCTCACTTGCTCTAATAAAAAAAAAAAAAAAAAAAAAAAAACCTCCCTGTAGACCAGCTGGCAGAAAACTGGAAAAAGCTATGCTGCATGCAGCTCTATGGGAGATAAAGAAGCCATCAGTGGAGATAAACAACAGTGGACACTGAAAGCTTTAAATTTGGCCAACCAGGCCAAATAAGCCAATGAGTGCAATAGTGGCATGACTGTTATCGGGGTGACCAACTGCTCTCTCATTGGACTGGAGGCCTGTTCCATAGGACAGAATACATGCCTGATACTGAAAAATTATAACAGGGGAGGCCATGAGCCCTAGGGGTGTAACACCTGCTGGTGTCTGGGTACATGCATATATTATGCTCACCAAACTGTGCAGTTAGCATTTCTCTTAATGTTCATATTCATATATTAATGCCACTTTCACTTTTGGGTTAGAGAAGCTTCTCTTTTCAGATAGCAGTGACCTCTGGGATGACTCAAAAGGCACCACAGTGCTGAGAAGAAGTGACAGAGAAATGCTCAGCAACTAAAACATCGTTATCACACCTTCCAAGGCTCAGGGTCCATTGCAGAAGAGGTGGCAGAAAGAATGTAAGAGTCAAAGGAAGGGTAAGACTCCTTACAATGCACTCTTCCAGACAAAAAATGGAGCTGGGCATGGTGGCGCATGTCTTTAATCCCAGCACTAGAGAGACAGAGATAGCAAGATCACCATGAGTTCAAGGCCACCCTGAGACTACAGAGTGAATTCCAGGTCAGCCTGGGCTAGAGTGAGACCCTACCTCAAAAAACAAACAAATAAAAATGGCTTAGATACCCGTGACCTCAGTGCCTGGCACTACCTATGCAAGATGCTCCTAATAGGAAGAAAAGACGATGACATCAGAATAAAAGAGAGACTAAGGCAGAGAAGGAAGGGATATGATGGAGAGTGGGGTTGTGAAGGGGAAAGTGAGAGGGGAGGGAATTATCATAGTTTATTGTCTATGGTTATAGAGTTGTCAATAAAAAAAAAATAACAAGGGGGAATGGGCTGGAGAGATGGCTTAGTAGATAAGACATCTGCCTGTGAAGCCTGAGGACCCAGGTTTGATTTCTCAGTACCCATGTAAGCCAAATGCACATGGGTGGCACATGCATCTGGAGTTCATCTGTAGTGGCTGGAGGCCCTGGTGGTTGCATTCTCTCACTTTCTCTCTCTCTACCTCTTCCTCTGTCTAATAAATAAATAAAAGTAAGGATACTTTTTAAAGGGGGAAAAGTAAATGGCACTTGTTTTCAGCAATAACTGAAGTCTAGACAAAGATTTCTTAGCTACAAAAACAAATTCCTAATCCATGATTTATTAGAACATCAAAATAAAAGCTATCCTCTTCTAAAAACATTATTAAGGGGCCAGAGAGATAGCTTAGCAGATAAGGGCACTTGCTTTGCAAGCACGAGAATTTGACTTTGATCCCCAAGACCCACATAAAAAGCCAGACAGGTCACACATGCCTGTAAAACCAGACCAGAGCAGGGCAAAGGCAGGATGACCACTGGGGCTCCCTGATCAGCCAGTGTGACCAAAAATGGCAGCTCCAGGCTCAGCAAGACTCTGGCTCAAGGCAACAAAATAGATGGGAAGGTAACTCTTACACTCTATAGAGAAAAATATTCCTTTTCTGTAGAGATGTTTCAAATAAGCATATTAAAATAGCAATGAAGCCGGGAGTGGTGGCGCATGCCTTCAATCCCAGTACTCGGGAGGCAGAGGTAGGAGGATCCTCATGAGTTAGAGGCCACCCTAGGTCTACATAGTGAATTCCAGGTCAGCCTGTACTAGAGTGAGACCCTACCTTGAAAACCAAAACAAGAAAAAAACAAAAGCAATGATTCATGCTTAATTTATGGTATTTTCCCCTTCCCAGATGTAGACCTGCAATTTTCTAGAAATCTCATAAGAACCCACTGTTTTACAGTGAAAACAACAACAATAATAATAATGTCCTAGCCCCATGTAAAACTCTTAACTCCTGGGTTTGCCTTATCAAGCCACCTCTAGAGTTACCCTAAAGTCTCACTTACAGACAAGAGGAAAAGAGATGCCAGTGATGCCTTGGCAGCTCTTTGAGCAGTATAATTCCCAAGTTCCTTCAAAATTATATACCTACCTTCCTACCTCTTAAGAGAGTTAAGTACAACCCTTTCTGGGGAAGCCCACACCTAAGGTAACCTTGGGTATGTCCCTTTCCTGCACTCCTCTTTCTAATTATCCCTGTGCTTACTTAAATGCTAAAATTTCTAACAAAATCCAGCTCTGGGGCTGGAGGGATGGCTTAGTAGTAGCTTAGCACTAGCCTGCAAAGCTAAAGGATCCAGGTTCAATTCCCCAGGGCCCACATAAGCCAGATGCACAAAATGGATCATGCTTCTGGAGTTCATTTGCAGCTGCTGAAAGCCCTGATGAGTCCATTCTCTATCTGCCTCTTTCTTTCTGGGGGGTGGGGGGGGGGTCGGACTCTTTCACACTAGCTCATCCTGAAAGTGTTTTCTTCAGTGAAGTATCCCAGCTTCCCTGAGGTAAGAGCTTTACTCAGGCTGCTGCAGTGCAGTGTGGAGCTATTTCCAGCCTCCTCCCTGCTACTACTGACTATTAAAATAAATGGAGAACTTTAAATTTCAGTAACAGCAAAACCCTATAAAAACATGAATTAAAGATTCTAATAGAAGCTTCAACAAAGAAATAACACCAAACTAGATTAGAGAAATGAAAACTATAATCATGCAAGATCCTTCCTGGGTGCTTATGTCGATGTAATTCTTAAGTGCTAAGAAATCTAGCACAACCTAAATTCACTTACCTGGGAGTAAATAAAACTCTGTGGTACCCCTCCCAATGGCATACTACTCAGCAATAAAACCCAAGCCCTAATTACATAATACGGAATCTCAAATTCATTACATGAAGCTGCAGAAGCTGGTTCTGTATACTGTGTGACTTCCTATGTGCGGCATTCAGAAAGCCCTAAGTGCAGGGAAGGACCACAGACTAGTGCCTGCCAGTGGCTGGAAGTAGAGAAGAATGCCTGTAAGTCTTGAGTAATTGAAATGCTTTACATCTTCGATGTGATGTTGATCTCATAACTGTATATGTTAATACTTAAACTACTATAGCATACAGCTTCAGGTTCACTGAGATGAACTTCCAGACCAGGCAGAGTTATGGAGGAAGGGATATTTATTGAAGCCTACAGATCCAGGGGAAGTTCCATAAATGGCAGAAGAAGCTGGCCTGACTTCACAGGACCAAGCAGAGTACAAGTCTAAAGGTCAAAAGCCACAGCACACTTCAGGAACTCCAGCTAGGCACACTTTGCATATCTTTAGATTGAAATCTGAAACCCACCATCACACCTTAAGATCCACCCAGTGACACTGCCTCCTGCCAGGTGGCTGCAGATGCAAACTACAAACAAATAAACAACTGAATATATTGGGAGCCATCTATTCTATTCAAACCACCATAGCTACATACCACAAAGGGTGAATTTTACTTAGCATAAATTGTACTTTAAGAATCTCAACTGGGAAAAATTAGAACTTAAGGAAAACAACCCTCTTTGACATATAATCTAAGTGAAAACCAGTTATATAAATTTCTATGGTAAATTACTGTGGTACAATTATGTTCTAGCATTCCAAAAAACTTTGCTAAATTTTCTGAAATAAAAAATAGATTAGATGTGCTTTCAAGGTGAGTTCCAGGTCAGCCTGTGCTAGAGCGAGACCCGACTTCAAAACAAAAATGTATTAAAAAAATTTTAAACATTACAATACAGAGGAGTATGGTTCCAATAATTCATATGGGTTAGGAAAAATCTGAAAACGTTTTCTGGCTTTAATTTCCTTAAGTTCTAGGATAATATGAAAGATAGTCTCTCTTGTTTTGGTTCATTTGAGTTCTCAAGAAAATTATAATTTTTTTGACCAATATGCTGTTTCCATGCTAGAAACTTTAGAATAAACAAATCTTTAAATATTTAAATTGCTAATGTGTGTTTAAAGTTGTGTTCATAGAGCTCTCAGTGTTAAAATGTACATGCAAAAGCAATTTAAATAGATACTGTAGAGTTCAAAGGTCTCATTCACAAGCTAGTCCATTTTTTGCCCTTAAGAAGCACATACTGGTGCAGCTAATTAAGGTGCAGATTCCAGGGCTCCATGTATCATTTACATAACCAGAATCTCCAAGGTGAGTCCCAGGAATCAAACTCCACAATGCTTATACTTTCCTACCCATTTTTGTTTATGATACACTTTAACTAATATTTTTATTTCTAAAACAACAATCTGTTAAACTCTTTAAGAAATTGTATACTTCTAAGTATTTAAGAACTCTTGCCGGGCGTGGTGGCGCACGCCTTTAATCCCAGCACTCGGGAGGCAGAGGTAGGAGGATCGCCGTGAGTTCGAGGCCACCCTGAGACTCCATAGTGAATTCCAGGTCAGCCTGGGCTAGAGTGAGACCCTACCTCGAAAAACCAAAAAAAAAAAAAAAAAAAAGAACTCTTGACCTACATCAAAATAAAATTGCCTTGCTATTCAAGCTGGAGTTTTTCAGTGTGCCACTGCTGGTTCGGATTATAATGAACAATTCTGAGGAAAGAATAAATTCTAGTGCTGAAAGCAATTATTCATTTTTTCAAATTTAAATTCCTTCTGAAAAATTAAGTTTTGTCCTGCTAGTAGTGCTGAATATAAATGAATTTATCTTACAACAAAGGCAAGATACACCTTAAGATGGCATTTTTCCTTTTAACAAAGGTGATATATATGTTTGTGAAAAAATGATAAAATTTTCAAAACTTTGCAAACTCCCATTTTCTGTTTCAAAAGTGGACACTTAATGTGGCTTCTTTTTTTAAAGCTACTCCAGGCTTTGTGTGCCATGGGGAATGCAGAAGAGGAGAGGAGGTCTGAAATTAATAAAGGCCTGTACTTTTAAAATCAATGCAGCACTAACCTATCCAAATAATCTTAAGGATACAAACAGCTTAGATATCATTTTAATTCCAAGTTTTCATAAAATCTATGAAGTATCTTTAAACATCTTTAAAATGAGCTACAAATTTTTAAAATCATTCCTGAGTAGTTTCTTATAAAATTCATAGGTAGGGCTGGAGAGATGACTTAGCTAGCCATTAACATATTTACCTGCAAAGCCAAAGGACCCAGGTTCGATTCTCCAGGACCCATGTAAGCCAGATCAGGACCCACGCAGATGCATAAGGTGGTGTATGCATCTGGAGTTCATTTGCACTGGCTGGAAGTCCTAGTGCTCGCTCGCTCTCTCGCGCTCTCTCTCTCTCTTTCCCCCTGCCTCTTTCTGTAATAAATAAATAAAAATAAAATAAATGCAAGGAAAAAAGTAAAACTAAAAAATATAGGACATGTTTACTCTTCCTTTAAAAAAAATCCTAGGTAAATGTTTAAATTCACCTAAATATATTTTCCTTAACTTTCCTTAAAAATTGCTGCATTCTGAACATTTTGCTGATAAAGCTTTAGAAAGGTTATAGTAATCATAATTTTTTTAAATATTTTTTGTTATTTTTATTAATTTATTTGAGAGCGACAGACAGAGAGAAAGAGGCAGATAGAGAGAGGGAGAGAGAATGGGTGCGCCAGGGCCTCCAGCCACTGCAAACGAGCTCCAAATGCGTGCGCCCCTTGTGCATCTGGCTAACGTGGGTCCTGGGGAGTTGAGCCTCGAACCGGTGTCCTTAAGCTTCACAGGCAAGCGCTTAACCGCTAAGCCATCTCTCCAGCCCAGTAATCATAATTTTTACTTCATCTGTTTGTGTGGTTCAATAGACAGAAACAATCCAAGCAAGTATATATCACAGCTAAGCACTTTGATAGAATAAAAAGTCATATAAGAACACAGATTACTCCTAAAAGCCATGTTCACTGACTAGGAGACTATAATACACACCCTTGAAATATTATGTGTTGTGTTGTGATCTGAATGTGAAATGTTCCCATAAGCTCATGTGTTTGAACACTTGCTCCCCAGCTGGAGGTGCTATTTGGGAAGGTTGTGGAACCTTTAAGACAGGGAGAATGTAGGAAGTAGGTCACTGAGGGTACGGCTTGAGGTTTTATAGCCTGCCATAATTCTTGTTTGTCTAGGTTTTGTCAGTGCAATGTGACCTGCTTGCTTCCTGCTGCCATGCCTTTACTGCCACAATGGACTGAACCCCTAGAACAGTAAGACAGTAAACCTTCCTGCCTTGAGCTTCTTCTTGTTAGGCATTTGGTCACAACAATAAGTAAAGAAACTAATATAGTAAGGGTGGTACTACAGCATGAGATAAAAATTGGCTAGGTAGTTTAGGGGTGACAAGACCCTAAAATAAAGGTTTTTTTTTTTCCTTGACTAAAAGCAGGAAAAATCATTAGGCCTGCAAGGAGAACCTGAAATTTTTCCTGGTTTCTTTCTTCTCTGGGAAGTTACATCCTCCAGGAAAGATTTCTAGATTAAGCTTACACCCTCCTAGATGACAGAAACTCAGATCCCTACCTATGACTTCTGGAATTAATTATCCCATTTTGCAAAGACGTGTGAAATCTGGTCTTTCTTCCCTAGAGACCAGTGAAACTTGATCTTCCTCACACAGAGACCAGTGCCACTTCTTATTTCAAAACAAAACAAAAACAAAATAAAACAAAACACCCTCTTAGAAAAATGGCTTAATGGTTAAGGTGCTTGCCTGCAAAGTCTAACAACCCAGGTTTAATTCCCCAGTACCTATGCAAAGCCAGATGCACAAAGTGGCACATCTGGAGTTGGTTTGCAATGGCTAGAGGCCCTAGCACACCCATTTTCTTTCTTTCTCTCTCTCTGCTTGCAAATGAATAAATAAATAATAAACAAACAAAGAGAAAATTTAAAACAACAACACAAAAATCCTGACCTGAATCTTAGGGTGGGTTTCTCAAGCATACCCCCTCACCTCCGTGGGCAAGGGCGTCACCTTGCTTCCTTCTTTTAATTTTTGGGCTTAAGTCCCCTTTCTCTTCCTCTTAAAGCTTTAAGTTATAGTAAAACCCATCTGAACCTTATTCTCTAGTAGTGGATTTCATTCTTCAAATTCATAAGACAAGGATCTGGGAACACCCCAAACTTATTGGTGCATTGGTATGTATCTGTACATTGGCAGAGGAACCCCAAAATTCCTGTACCAGTATTTCTTTATTTTTTAATAATGAAAGACACAAAAGGAAAGCAAAATTAAAAGCAACAAATTTTCAATATAAAGTTAAGGGTTAAAATCAGGGACAGAATGTGACCATGGTAAACACTGAAAACATTATTTTGAAAATAAAATAGTGAAGGAAGAATACTAGTTTGGGGAGCTGAAGAGTGGCTCTAGCCCAGTTTTGACATATCCTTGTCACACCATCTTCAAGTGTCACTAACCTTCTTCTGAGTCTCATCCTCATGATGGGTCATGAAACTGCTGACACCTATGCTCAGCTGAATCATACTGCACTTCTACAAACTTGCAATTAAAATAAATAACCCTTTAGAATTTTTAGATGACATTGTTGTAATAATTTTGGTTGGAAGATTATGTAGGAGAGGTATCCTGGGACTTAGGGCCCTCACTGGAACTGACATAAAGCAAATTAGTGCTTGATAGAAAAAATTTTATGGTGCTACAACTTTTCTGGTACTGAAGGAAAATAGGAGTTAAGCAGAATTTTTTTAATAGGCAGTCAGCCATGGACAGAGGCCCAAGGACAAGCCATCTGCCTGCCCTGCCAGTGAAAGAGAAATAGGAGAAATCTAGCTTCTTTTAGGAGTTTCAATTAGGAACAGAGGCCTAGTAGAGACTGAGGCCACCCCGCCTGAACAGGAATGGGCTTTAACATGCATGGAACTCATGTCTGATCAAGACTCATCTACAACAGCTGCAGTTCCTCCCCCACCCCCTGCCCACAGTCTAGCATGCTACCTAGATGAGCGGTTTTCACTACCTAGGTGGGCTGGCCCTGGAGCCTGCCACTTTGAATCTACAAACCAGTTGGGTCATCCCTTTTACATGCCTCAATCTGACAAAAGATCACATTTTCAGTGTGACTATAAAGGCTATTTTCGGCCTTTTTTGTTTCTCACTGTGTTCCTCCTCACCCTACCCTGTGCTGCTTGGATACACTTGAGTATCCAAGCTGTGTGGGGGAGGGGGGAGAGCAGAGCACTGGTTTTCAGTCTGAGTTTTGCTGCTTGACTCTGCTTTATACTTTGGGATAACTTCTCATTTTATTACATATATGATTTTCCTCTGGTCTCTGAGTCTTCACATGAGAATTTCCCTTACACTCTAGATCTACTATGTGGGTGCTCTCTCTAAGCTCTGGGCCTGCTACTTTTGTAATTTCTCTAAACTCAGAGTAACCATGGGTAATTTTACTACTCATTTCTCCTCTGAATTTCTTGGTTTCTGCTTTGATATTTTCCCTCTGCTATTCTTCTTTAAGCTACACTATTTGCCCTGTTACCCTTCTTCAAAGGGAAGCTCAGGGGGACGCTAAATGTGTGTGTGTGTGTGTGTGTGTGTGATGTGTCTTCTAAATTTCCCTACATACGCACCTGCATTCTATTTCATTGTCCACATGCTTATGGTTCTGCTCTAGCCATTTCTTTTAAATGAATCTCACACACTATATGAGTATGTGTTGTAGTCAGGTTCGCATTGCTGGCAGAAGTCACCTGACCAAGAGCAGCATTTGGGAAAAAAAAAAAAAAGTTTATTTTGGCTTATAGGATCGAGGGTAAGACCCATGATGGCAGGAGAAAACAATGGCAAAAGCAGAGGGTGGACAATGGCAACAAGTGCCAAACACTGGCATGGGGAAACTGGCTATAATACCTATAAGCTTGCCCCCAATAATACACTGTCTCTAGGAGGGGTAAATTCCCAAATCTCCATCAGCTGGGAACCTAGCATTCAGAACACCTAAGTTTATGGAGGACACATGAATCAAACCACCACACTCCATCCCTTTGCCCCCATAAACTGATAATCATCCATGATGCAAAATGCAATTCATTCAGTCCATCTTTAAAAGAGCCGGGCGTGGTGGCGCACGCCTTTAATCCCAGCACTCGGGAGGCAGAGGTAGGAGGATTGCCGTGAGTTCGAGGCCACCCTGAGACTCCATAGTGAATTCCAGGTCAGCCTGGGCTAGAGTGAAACCCTACCTCGAAAAACCAAAAAAAAAAAAAAAAAAAAAAAAAGTCCCCATAGTTTTTCTCAATCCCAATGATGTTCAAACATCCCCATAATCCAAGATCTTTCAACTGAGCCATAATACCAAAAAATCCCCCCCCCCAAACCCAAAAGGGCACAGAATAAAAATTCACAATGCAAAAGATGGCACTGGGCATAGCAAAGAAATATTAAACCAATAAAAGATTTAAAACAGGGCAAACACCAAACTCTGTAGCTCCAAGTCTAGCAAATCTAGCTAGTGACAAGTCTCCAAGTCTGATAATTCTAACCAATGACAAGTCTCTGGAGTTCCAATCCCCCTCTCCAGCTGGGCTACTCACAGTCCTAGAAAACTTCATTTGGGGCCAGGAGCACTCCTTGGCAGCCATCTCGTGGTCCTGGCATCTCCACTAGGTCTCCACTGCAACCCATGGGTCATCCTCACGGCTCCATTGGTTCTCCATGCAGGCATCCAGCAAACCTACTTTACATTGCCCCTGGTCATTTCCAAAACACAAGACCGTGTTGCAATTTCAATGACCCTCTCTTTCCTGCATTTCTTATACTCCAGGTGGCGTGCCAATTTGCTAATCCAGGGAGGGGTTAATAAAGCAGACTGTGAAGAACAGCACACTGGTTCATCATTCAGTCCCCTTCAAAATACTGCATTATTTCTGTTGTCCCAATGCAGGTCAGCTGGCCCAATCTCAATGCTTGTAATCTTTCATACGATTGCAGCTGAACAGGCAGCAGTTTGGGCCCAAAGATTTCGTTTTTTCTGTGCCATATCCCTCTGCTCACACCAGTCCATTTCTACACAATGCAACCCTGCACAAGTTCTCAGGACACAGGCATAATAGCAAACCTCTTACACAAACTGCTTCTAGCCCAGTCCAGGAATGCTCTTTCTCACCCTCATAAGCCAAACATCACAGTTCATAGTTTTAACTGCATTCAAGTCTTTCAACTCTGACCAGAATAGTCCATCAAGCTGTACTTACAGCACTGCAAGATACCTCTTAGGCCAATGTTTCAAATTTATCCACATTCCTCTTGAAAATCTACTCCAAAAGGCCAAAGCCATACAGTCAGGTGTCTAGCAGCAACAACACTCTCAGTACCAACATTACTGTTGTAGTCAGGTTCACTGCTGGCAGAAATCACCATACCAAGAACAGCTTTTGGGGAAAAAAAGGTTAATTTTGGCTTATAGGCTCGGGGGGGGGGGGCTCCATGATGGCAGGGGAAAACAATAGCAGCAGGAGTGTGTGCCAAACACTGGCAAGGAAAAACTGGCTATAATACCCATACACTGCCTCCAGGAGGCGTTAATTCCCAAATTTCCATCAGCTGGGAACTTAACATTCGGAACACCTAAGTTTATGGGGGACACATGAATCAAACCACCACAGTATGCTTTTCCTATTTGCTACAGGCTTCTCTGCTCTAGCCCTCTTCCTAGATCCTAATTTCCTTTAAATAAATGCCACAATTTTTACTTCTCCTTAAATAAACTCAATAATTTATAATTTATCCTTTTTGAGTCTGTCTTTTTTTTAAATCAATTCTTTGTTTTAAACACAGGGCAGGACTCAAAATTGGGATTCATAAACTTGGGGACACCTCCTGATCCCCAAAATCCTGCATCACCAGGACTAGAACCTGTGTCTGATCCAGTCTCATTCAAGGTGGCTGCAAGCAACAATTGACAGTGCTTCTTGCTTCTTCAAATTTTCCCTTTGCACACCTGTGAACTGGCCTCTCCTCAGTCAAGCTCTAGAGTCCACTGATGAGGCTCATCCTCATTGGATATTTAACCCATAAACGGGCCTGGCATGTGTGTAACTCCCTCTTCATTCTCCTGGTCGCTGACTCTCCTGGTTTGCTCTCTCCCTTCCCAGCCCAGGAGTTCTTTCTTTTTGCCTGAGCATTTTCCTGCTTCTTTTCCATGTGTACCTTGTTCTGGGTGCTTTCTTGCCTGACCATGTGTATAAACTCTCTTGGCTTCTTCCTCCTGTGGATCCACATGTGTGTGTAAGTCTCTCTTCCCACTTCCCAAAAAAGGCTGGGGAGCGGGAGAATTCTTTTTCTTTCTTTCCTTCCCTTCTTTCCCTTCCCGCCCGTCCCCTTCCCTTCCCTTCCTTCCTTCCTTCTCCTTCTTCTTTTTCTCGAGGCAAGGTCTGACTGTAGCCTAGGCTGACCTGGGATTCACTATGTACTCTCAGGGTGGCCTCGAACTCTCAGTGATCCTCTTACCTACCAAGTGCTAAGATTAAAAGTGTGCACCACCACTGCCCAGCTGAGAATTTCTTTTTATCTGTATGGTTTCCTGCTTTGTTTTGGGGTACTGTCCTGTTTTGCTACATGTATGATATAACTTTAATCTCTGAGTCATTCACTATCAATCCTCTCTGAGTTCTTATGTGAGGAGTATCTTAAGGCTTGGGCTCTCCTATTTTGCTGTTGTGGGGTGTGTGTGTGTGTGTGTGTGTGTGTGTGTGTGTGTGTGTGTGTGTGTTTTCTCTGGATGCTTTCTCCCTTGTAGATGTAAAGATTTTGGCTTGGCCTTTCCTCCTAACTTTCCCTCTGGATCCTAACTCTCCCTAAAATAAATCTTATATTCATAACTTATCCCTTTCTGAGTATATTTTCAATTGTTTGCTAACTCAGATAAAGACCCAAAAGTTGGGGTTCATGAACCTGGATCTCCTGGATCTTCATAAAATTTAATCCCTATTGGACCAAAAATCCTACATCAGTACAGCCTTACATTCCTGGTTATTTTCCTTTAATTCTAACCATGATTAGTTTCACTGTGGTATGCTCACATATGTGGTGACTGGGTGCTTTGGTAAACAGTGACTTCTGATACTCCACAATTATGGGGTACAAATAATAGAAATTCAACATTGATAGGATCACAAATTCACATTGCCTACAGTAGCTCTAAATAATCTATCCTCAAAAGAGGAAGATTCTTATTGCTGAAGACTCTACATACTTGGGCTGCAAAGTCACTGAGAAATTCTGCTGGAACTATGCTGATAACCTCCTCCATGTAGACCAGCTGAGAGAAAGCTGAAAGAAGCCATTCTACATGCAGTTCAATGGGAGAGAGATATCACCAGTGAAGATACTCAACAGAGGACACTGCAAGCCTTATAATTGGCCAGCCAGGCCAAATGAGCCAATGGGTGCAATAGTGGCACATCTGTCATGGTGGAAACCAACTGCCCTCCAATTGGACTGGAGGCCCACTCCATGGGGGGGGGGGGTAATACATCCCTGATACTGAAAACTTAAAACAGGGGTAGTCAGGGGCCCTAGGGGTATAACATCTGCTGATGTCTGGATAAAAGTATATACTATGCTTATCAAACTACCCAGTAAGCACTTCTGTTAATGTTCATACCCTTATATTAATGCTACTCTCATTTTTAGTAGAGAATCTTCTCTTTTCAGATGGCAGTGACCTTGGGATGACTCAGAAGGTATCATAGTGCTGGAAAGAAGTGACTGGAGTACTCAGTAACATCTTGATCACTCCTTCCAAGGCTCGGGGTCTAATGTGGAAGAGGTGGAGGAAAGAATGTAAGAGCCAAAGGAAGGGTAGGACTCCTTACAACGTCCTCCCTCCAGACATAAAATGGCCTGGATATCCTTGACCTCGTAGTGCCTGACACTACCTACACAAGACTATCATAAGAGGAGGAAAAGATCATGACATCAAAATGAAAGACTGAGATGGGGAGGGGATATGATGGAGAATGGAATTTCAAAGGGGAAAGTGGGGGGAGGGAGGGTAGCACCATGGGATATTTTTTATAATCATGGAAAATGTTAATAAAAATTAAGAAAAATAAATAAATAAATAAATAAAAAAGAGGAAGATTCTAAAACTATACAATTTGGGGGACATGAGTAGGAAAAGAAGCCCATTATTGAGGAGTTAAGTTGAAGCCCCTCATTAGCAGGAAAACAAATTCCAACACAATCAAAGTCCTCCTTTCCTGCTTCTAAATCTTAAATTTCTCTCTCCAGAAACCCCTTGTACAACCCTAATGACTCCTGGTGACAGGAGACTGAAATTGGCTAGGCAACTTAGATGTGACAGACCCCAAAGTGAATAGCTTTCTCTTGGCTAAGTGCAGGAACTGTCCTTAGGCCTGTAGGAGAAAATCTAGGTCATCACACTTTACCACAGGTCAGAAACTTCAGAAGGATCTCGCCCTTCCATATCTCTGCTCCCCTTACAGAGTCCCTCCATGACATTCCTAGAGACTTCCAAAATTCCCGACCCCACACTCCTGTTATCAGAAGTAAACTGGCTAAACCAGCCCCTGGAACCATGACATTCAGAAAAACCTGTGGACCTAGTCATCCTCAAGTAGCCACTCCCCGTAAAAAACCCAGATCTGAGTCCCAAGGGGGGCTTCTCAAACCCCCTCTTGCCTTCCTGGGCAAGAGAGCTCTATAGCTTACTTCTTTCTCTTATGTTCAAGCCTTAACCCTCTTGTTCCTTCTAAGATTTTAAGTTATAATAAAATCTTTCAGAACATTATCCTCTCTGATCTACGGATTTCATTCTCAAATCATAAGACAGGGATCTGAGAATGAGAGGGAGTCAGGTAGCTTTGTTAAGCACTTAGGGTAACTGAGCCCCTGAAAGTATCTTGGTAATATGCATTTGCTAGAAAGCAAAGGATGGAGGACCTGACTTCTTATCTCTTACTTAAAGGAATTCCCTAGATCTGAGACCCTCCCTGGGAGGGAGGTCACTTTTTCCTAGAATTTAAATCTAATCCTGACATTGAAGTTGGTCAAATTTAGCCCCCAGACCTTGGCGTCATGGCAAGCTTCTACTTGAGCCAGCGCTTAGCTCAGACCAATCAACTCTCATTCTGGCTCACCTAAGCCACAAGGTGAAGCCCACTTTAGTAAGGTTTACGAGGGAAGGGAAAGCTCTCTCAGCTACCTGAGACTCCTGAACCTCTAGGTTCTGGTGAGTTTCCCCTTTACTCCCACATGGGCTCTTTAACCCCCATGCCCTCCAAATGGCAGGAGCTCTTTGTACTTTCTTTTCTTTCCTCTCTTACTCTTTTTACAGTTGTTCCAGGCCCCCCATGTGGGCTCTCAGACCATGTTGATGTATTCATTTTCCTTCCCTTGGTTCTGTACTTCCCTCAATAAATATAATTTAATAATTATCCCTTTCAAATCTTATTTTATTCAATTCTTTGGTAAGAAGTAGACACAAATTCAGGGTTTGGGGTTGAAGAACTCTATTCCTGAACCCCTAACACCCAATTTCAGAAACACCACAAATTATTGGTGCATTATTGTAAGGAACCTGAAAATTCCTGTATCATGGGTTTTAACTTATTCAATTGCAAATCCATTGAAGGGAACTTGAGAGCCCACTTAAGACACCCCCAGAACCATCCTATAACATAAATTACCCAAAAGAGAGAGAAAAAAGTGTGGGGGATGTAACTTGAGAGCCACCAAAATAGCATATACGGCTAATACTAAGACATTGAGCTGGGACTCTCCTTTGAGGAGCCCATACCCACACTTGGGTATGTCCTATTATTTATCACCAGGGATTTGGGGTTCCTCTCTATGGGTTCTCAGGCTCATCTAACAGAATTTTAAAATGAGGCTGGAGAAATGGCTTGGTGGTTAAGGTGCTTCCCTATGATATGAAGCCTAAGGACCCAAGTTCGATTTCTCAGGAACCACATAAGCCAGATGCACAAGGTGGCACATGAGTCTGGAGTTCGTTTGCAGTGGCTGGAGGAGGCCCTAGTACACCCATTCTTCTCTCTATGTGTGTGTCTTCCCCACCCCCAAAATAAATATTTTTAAAAAGTAATTTAAAAATGGACTTAAGGATCATTTTATTAGTGTTTTAGGCAGCAAACTATAAATCTCAGCAACTGCCAAGAGGAAGGAGATGGAGATGGATAAGAGAGAAAGTTATGCCCTTTGAGTTAGTGTTCTGAAAGCAGCTATAGAAAGGGAGAAAGGGAATCTTCAGAAAAGCAGTAAGAAAGTTCAGTGTCAAGGCAAACATGCTTAGGATTTGAGTCAGTATCTAAAGAGACAGAAATGGAGAAAGGGAAAGTTATGCTTTTTGAGTTACAACTCAGAAAAATGGGCAGGCTTAGCAATAAAGATCTGTCAACAACTGCCAGAAGGGAAGGACTCCTGGGATGAATAAGTAAGTACATTATCTTATTAAGGGGATAATTATTCCTCCTATCTCCTTAGTATATCTTCAGGTTGATGGGTGAATTAGCTTTCCTGAGGGGTGGTCTCCTGGCCAGGAGATTGACAAGCCTACCTGTGGGGGTGGGGGGCGTGAAAGAAATGAGAATGAATAGTATGCTTGGGTAATCATATGTTTTCAGTCGCTTACTAAAATGTCATGTCTCCATCTGGTACAAAGACAAAACTCAGATTCTGTTCTTTTGACGAGGAAGAAGTAACTTAATGATCCTCCCTAAACAAAGCCCTGATACCTCCAACCTGCTCCCTTTCATATGATGTTTTAATCTAAAGGACAGCATTTGTGATACTTCCCTTTCTTAAAAGTGGAGTTAGAGGGAAAGAGGAGGTGGACCCCAAACTGATTACGGAGTGGGTCTATCTCAACAGCTTGTAAAGCCTAACTGACATTAGTTCCCTGCTCTCTGAATGACTTGCCCATGAGGAGCTCAGACCCATACTTGGGCAGGTTTTATTTTTGGTTACTCTCTTATTAGATAAGCACATCTATCCTCTTTGGCCAAGCTTTTATTCTTTCCTTAAACTCCTTTCTTTGTATTTTTCACACAATTTCCAGCTCTGCTTCCCACTTCCCACTGCTTGGGCCTGAAATTCCTATATCCAAACCATGAATCCTGGGCTTGTTTGAGTCAAGGTGCCTAAAATATTAGGGGAACTCCTCAGGCTGCCATGTCCCCTCTCCACTGACAGGATTACATCATTATTAAAATGTTTTTCTTGGACTGTAGAAATGGCTTAGCAGTTAAGGCGTTTGCCTGTGAAGTCTATGGACCCAGGTTTGATTCCTCAGTACCCATGTAAGCCAGATGCACAAGGGGGCACATGCTTCTGGAGTTCATTTGCTTTGGCTAGAGGCCCTGTCACACCCATATTTGTTCTCTCTCTCTTTCTCTCACTTACATAAATAAAAAATTTTACACTGGGCATGGTGGCACATGCCTTTAATCCCAGCACTCTGGAGGCAGAGGTAGGAGGATCACCAAGAGTTCAAGGATACCCTGAGACTACATAGTGAATTCCAGGTCAGCCTGAGCTAGAGTGAGACCCTACCTTGAAAAAACCTAAGAAATGCCAGAACTGAAAGGCACCATAATGTATACCTTATGGCCACATACCAGTACACATGGAGGACTTCTAGAACTGTAGTGCCTAATACTTATAACCACAACTATGCTTACAAGGATAAAAGAAACCAAAGGCACTCCACTGTTTTGGGCTAGATACTTAACCACAAACCAAACTCCCAACTCCAGTTTCCTCTTTATCGCATGTCACATTGAAGGTGAGTTACAAACTCTCTTTGTTAGGCAATGTGGATTGATTTTCACAGATCACCAAGGCTGGGCAGTAGAAGGAAATTAAAACTTAAATGACATAGTAATGCTCACCTGTAATCTGGCACTGGGGAGGCTGAGGTAAAAGGTAAGACCCTATATTTAAGACACCACATGCTGCTGACATAGAACATCGACAGATCCACACGGAATCCAGATGTCTGCCTGTATAATGCCAGAAAGTGCTACATGAGCTGCTGAGGGAAAATGGCTAATAACCTTATGTGCTAACAGGGGACACTGCTATACAAAAGCAACCTGCCTGAGAAGATGGACATGCCTGTGCAATAGTGGCACCCAGCCTGGGTGGGTAACCAAAAGCTCTCTGATTGGCTAAGAGATCAGCTCAGTGGAAAGGAACCCTAAGCTGGAAGTGGAAAACTACTCAGAATCCTATGGAGACCAAATGATGGACTCCAACAAGAAGTTCCCACTAGTCTTCAGCCAAGAGAGGCTACACCCACCAAAATCTCTCTTAATTAATGATACTTATCCCATTGTACCTATGCTGACCTTCTCCTATGGCAAATTTGTTTTTCTTTTACAGAAGGCAGTTAGAACAAGGAAATAAACAATCCCTTGCACATCAGCCAGGGCCCAGGTGAAACCCAGAGGAACTGCTGAGATGAGCAAGAGTGTTGCTTCAATAGCGAGCCTGTCAATCAGCACCAGCATCATGAAGACTAACACTGAGGATACTCAAAATGCACCAAAGCAGAAATCCAGAACCTGCTGAGAGCACAACATTAAGGCAGACTTAAAACACACCCACCATGGTTCAGGGACATTGGCAGAAGAGGCAATGGAAAGAATATAAGAGTCATAGAGTGGAAGGGAAAAGTCCAGAGGCACTGCCCCTAACCCCCTTACTATGACTGAATGATGTTCTCACATCTCATAACCGGCAAACCTAGGGGAAATATCAATTATCCCACTGAGAAGGGTCCTCAGCAGAACGAGAGCGAGGAGGAGGGAAATGACTGTATTAGCATATGATGTATCTACACAACTTTCTACTTAATAATAAAAAAGAAGAAGAATATAATCTGAGTTCAACCTCTAGCCTTGGGTGGAGACATGACATTCTGGTCCGCCTTAAGTTAGAGCAGTGCAAACTACTTCGTGTGTGTGTGTTCTCCTAAGAGCCACTGTCAATCACCTGGCCTACAGAATACCAAGCAAGAAAGCTGATTCACCTAAAGACATTCACCTAAAGAAGATGGAGGAATGGAAAAGGGCCTCTCTCCTTCGATGCAGCTATTTGCAGATCCTTACTACAAAGCTGGCCCCTTTTCCTGAGTTCTAACTCAAAAATCTTAACTTTTCCTTTTCTCCCTTTTCAGTATCTTCTTTGGATGCCAGCACAAATCATAAACATGCTTGTCCTAACACTCTGGATATCCTGTCTTTCTCTGAAGACCCGTCTCCTGGATGTGGCTGCTTGCAGTTTTGAACCACAATACACAGCTGCAGATGGTTATGGTTGGCCTGCTCTGTTGTTTTCTCTCCAAGTCTAATGAAACAGTCCTCAAACTTAGTTTTGAATTTAGTTTTATGTTCTTTTACCAATGAGCTTTAAGAACCCACAAAAGGGAACCCCAATCTCCTGATGACACTCTACAAGTCCAGGAGTTTCTTGTGGACACATAGTTCCCTAACAGTTATGGGATTCATCGTTTATCTTCTGTCATACACAGTACAGTGTCTTCTCCATTGGAGGTTTTGTATCATTGCAAACTGAACCAAGTTTCTTGTCTGTCACCCATAGCACTTCAGTAAGAACTTTGCCTGGGGTAACATTTTTATTAGTCTGAATTCTTCTAAGGGACATTTGTTCCTAATAAAACAAGTAATTATAGTAGATTATCTTTTCAATTTAGCTGTGTCTCTTGCTTCTTACTTACAGTTAAGGAAAAATTAGTTGTAACACGACAGTTTTCTAAGAGGTAAATTTTCATTCTACTGTGTTAGTCAATTTAAGATATCATTTAAATCATGGTAGATGACCATCTTAATTATCTACCTGTGTAATATAAACATCTTAATTACCTTGCTGCATGAGAGAGCATCTGAAAATGGAAAGGCTCAGACACTGCAGAGGCTAAAGTTAGCCCAGCTCTATGTGACCTCTTTAAACAGACCAGCTCTAAATATATGAGATGTTTTCCTTTCCCCTTTCCCCTACTTTCCCAAACCACAACAGCTTCCTGACAAATCTCCAAAGAATTTAACAATAATTCTTATCATTATAATCAGCAGAACATAATTTCTAATTTTGGAGGAATTCTTGCATTCTGGCTTCCACCATTTTTAAACTTAAAATTCAAATCAGAAAGGATGTATCATTTTCAAAACTTAAAGAATAAAAGTACATTTCCAAAATACCGGAAAGGGAATGTTCTATAACAAAATATCAGAAATAAGGAATGTTCTCTAGCAAAATACCAGGAAAGGAAATCTTCCATATCAATGTTGTTTCTGATCCTGAAGGACCTCCCTTCCGAAAAAATACTCTTTCTCTCAAGTTTTTTCTTTCCTCCTCCTCCTCCCCCTCCCCCTGCCCCTCCTCCTCCTCCTTCTTCTTTAAAGGAGAGTGAGAACACACGCACAAGAGAGAAAGAGAATGAGAATTGATGTGCCAGGGCCTCCAGCCACTATAATGGAACTCCAGAGGCACACACCACCTTGTGTGCATGTGTGACCTTGTACATGCATCACCTTGTGCATCTGGCTTACGTGGTATTAGGGGAGTGGAACATGGCTCCTTAGGCTTTGTAGACAAGTGCCTTATTCACTAAGCCATCTCTTCAGCCCTCAGACAGCTTTTCTGCGCTGCCATCCTTAATTCTTATTCACTAGGGTTGGGTGGCAGGGTTGACTAGCTGTTTCCAAGAACTGGAGCGAGGAAGAAGAGGAAAAACAATCCAACCCCCTGAGCTATGGTTCGTCCTTTACTATCTTTTAATTCTGCTAGAAAGTGTATACTAATACTTCTCAGCTACCTGCATCCCATTACTGTTACTGCCATACACTGACCTACCAAGAGGAAGGAGCTGACAATAAAGGCTTAAGTATCAAACATCCCTTTCTATGGCTATCTTTAGAATAATTTTCCTTCTTAATTATGTATTTACTTAATAAGTAATAAAAAGTTCATTGGCTGAATATGAACTGAATACTTAGAAATGGATTTATTTTTGATAATTTTTTTCAATAACTCAATTGGGCATCAACTGAGTTAGGTTTAACTGGTAAAATTTAGTCAAGATTTATTTCTCTTTGGACTTATAAATTTGGCTGGGCATCATGGCTCATGCTTTTAATCCCAGCAGAGGTAGGAGGTATGCCTCATACCTGGTATTGGTTTTGAAAGCATGAAAAATGCAGGGAAGTGAGTCATAAAGTGCAACGTAATTTTATTTTTTGGAAATGACCCCTGTGCAAAGTGAAGCAGGGTTGAAATCCCTGTGTGGAGACCAAGTAAGGCCACTGTATTAAGATGAACAGGTTCCAGCTGTTGCTGACATGTGACAATGAGAAACAGGGTTTAAATTCCTGTATGGAAGACAAGTAAAACCATTGTATAGAGCTATGATGATGAACTGTGGTTTGCAGTATAGATGCAAAGATGATTTGGATATACCAGGACTCTGAAATGGTTGCCATGGACACATGCTGGCTTGGAACAGAATTGGAAGTCCAGAATTTTGTTACTGGTTGTGGATGTTGGAATTTAACTGCAGATGTTTACCTACTGGTTATAAAATTTGTATTTGTCCAATCTATTCTTATTATGCCTTTTTTGCTATGGGAATGTTTACTCTGTGCCATTATGTATTGTAAGTATCTAACTTGTATTTCACAAGAGACAGTCTTGACTCTCAGAGGAGATTTTAGACTTTTGAGCAATATTAAGGTTGGTAAAAACTATGGGGACCTTTGAACTTGGAGTAAATGCATTGTGAGATGATCAAAAGTCTATGGAGTCCAGGGGCAGAATATGGTGATTTGGATGTGAGAATGTATCCCCCCATAGCTTCAGGGTTTTTTGATTTAGGTTAAGCTTCTGTCTTAGGTTTCTAGGAGCATGCTGGACGAGGTGTCACTGGTGGTGAATCCAGCCCTAAGGTATGTTCGGAGTCAGTATGAGCTCTGGCTGTTCCTCTTTGCTGGCTGTTTGATGGCAACTCTTTGCCATGGATCTATGGAAGTGAGCCAGTTTCTTCTGCCATTGAAGGTGTTTCAACTGGATTTTATATGTCTGAAATAAACCCTTTCCTCCCATAAGCTGCTTTTGGTCAGGTGTTTGACACAGCAATGAGGAAGTAACTATAAAAATAAGAATGGAAGGAGTCTGATAATTTGTAAACTAGGTAAACAATCTAATTGCTATATTTAAGTGGTAAAAATAACAATCCTAAGAAAGTGAGCCTTTAGGCAATAAGCACATAAACATCTAATTTTTACCAATTTTTCCTTTTTATATAATCTGTGCTGGTTCATCCTTTAGTCATTTCTCTATAGAAACATTACCCAGCCAGGAATCTCTATTATGACCCTGCTACAGTAAAATTTAAAGCTTTTGCATTTCCATCCCAGGTATCAAGTGTGTTAAGTGTTGACATATAATATAGCTCTCACTTCAAAGGGACTAAGAGATCATTTATTGTGAGCCAAATATGAGTGACCAGGGACCAAGAAATTTTATAGTTATGTAAAAAAACTAACTTTCATAGCCACATAAAACACAATTATTAAGTGAGCTTTTTTCCAAATACATCGGTGGGAAGAGTAGATAAGCTGATTATGAGGTAGGAAAAACTCTGCTATAGGCTTTCAGTGTTGCATGCTGACATTTTTAGCTTCTAGACTGGTGAAAGCTAATGGACTGTTAATATATCCCTAAGATTTTACCATATTGTTGAAATAATGTTAAGTCAGATAAATAGGTAGGAAAGCAGTGGCTTTTAAGGGGACAAAGGATAACCCATAATAATTGGGCTCTGGATCTGCATCATTCCAACTCCATAATCAAGAAGTTCTAATAGGGACTGGTGATATGGCTCAGTGATTAGCGGCATTTGATTGTAAAGCCTGCTGGCCTAGGATTCAATTTCTCCATCACCCAAATAAAGCCAGACACTATAAACAATGCATGGTCTGCCATCTGCTGCCCATAGTTTAGCTCACTACCTACATGAGCTGTCCTTCACTACCCAGGTATGTTGACCTCAGAGGTCTGGCTTTTACCAACCAATTGGTCTTCCCCTAACATACCTGAATCTGACATAAGAATCCATTTTCAGTTGACTATAAAGGATTGTCTCTACTGTTTCCAGCTTTCTTTGCTCTCTCTGCCCTATGAACTCTGCCTTGATACAAATAAGTCTGGCTTTCCTCCCCCAGCCTGACTAGGTTGAAGGAGAGCACAATACTGGTTCTTCCGCCTAGGTAATTTTCTGCTTGCCTCTGCTTTATAATTTGGGGTAACGTCTCAGTTTAATCACATATGATTTCCCTCAACCTCTGAATCTACCACATGTGTATTTCAGTTACCCTCTAGATATACCATATGGGTATTTCCTCTAAACTCCGGGCCTACAACCTGTGTAATTTCTCTAAACTTGGCGTAACCATGAGCAAACTTCTTTACTACCCATTTCTCACTGCCTAGCAATCTCTCCTATTCTCAAACCATTACCACTAACTTTTAACTTTCTTCCATGGAGAAGCTCAGATGGATGCTGTGCCTTCAACATAAGGCATATTTCTTTTAAATGTCACCTCATAGGTCTTACCTCCAACGTGCTTATGGTTCTGCTCAAGCTTTTTTCCTTAAAGACCTCAATTTCTCTTAAGTGAACCTCATGAACTATGTTGTATCTTTCACATGAGTGTGTGTTTCCTACTTTCCATATGCTTGTGACTCTGTTCTAGCCTTCTTCCTAGATCACAATTTTCTTTAAACTCCATTATTTGTGGTTTCTCCCAAAATAAACTCAATAATTCATAATTTATCCTTCTTTTTAAGTATGTGCTTATTGATTGATTGATTGTATTTGCAAGCAGAGAAAGACAGAGACACGAGAGATAGAGAGAAAGAGAATGGATATACCCAGCCTCCAGCCACTGCAAACTGCAGATGCATGCACTACCTTGTGCATCTGGCTTTACATGGGTCCTGGGGAATCGAACATGGTCTTTTTTACTTTACAGGGAAGCATCTTCACTGCTAAGCCATCTCTCCAGCCCTCCCCCCTTTTCTCAAATATTTTATTTATTTATTTATTTATTTATTTGAGAAAAAGAGGGAGAGAGAGAGAATTGGCGCGTCAGGGCCTCCAGCCACTGCAGACAAACTCCAGATGCATGCACTCCCTTGTGCATCTGGCTTACGTGGGTCCTGGGGAATCAAGCCTGGGTCCTTTGGCTTTGCAGGCAAATGCCTTAACCACTAAGCAATCTCTCCAGCTCTCCAGCCCCTTTTTGTTTTCAATTTTTTCATTTATTTTATTTGCAAGCAGCGAAGCAAATAGATGGGAGACAGGCATACAATTTATCCTTGAGTCAATTCTTTTTATCAATTCCTTGTTAAAAATATGATAGGCTCAAAACTGGGGTTCATAAACTTGAGGGGCCCTTCCTGAACCCCCAAACCTTACATCACTTCCTCCCCTTCCTTCACTTGTTTATTCATGTCTACACTACCGACATTTCTGAGTAAAGGTGACGTAAGGTGCAAAGGGGATTTTAAATGAACAAGAATTTATTCAATGTAATTAAGTAGGAAGAGATAAGGAAAAGGGATTTTATACCACAATTTATAATTCCTTAAGCAGGAACAAGGAATCTTGATACCTTTTGGACTTAAAACTTATTTGTTGATACTTTTTTCAAGGTACCTGAAAATATGAATAGTTTAATGATTGTGCTCCTTTTATTAAGCAGTGTTTTTTCAAGAAGGCCACAAATTAGATGTATTTTATTTTTTATTGTTGTTTCTAAATTCTAGGGCCCAGAGGGATTAGATGTTTGCTCTAGACAAAGAAGTAAAGCACAGGGAGTTGAGATTCAAATGCAAATCCAACTAAATCCACATTCCAAAAGCCTTGTTTTCCTGATCTCTCACAGAGACTCTTCAATATTGTATTATTCACTCCACAGGTCCTTGCCCTCTCTGTAAGAAAAGCTTGATGATTCATTTATTTTTATAAATGTCACCAATTTTGTTTATGGAAGTCATCTGCAGCTAGGAGCCACTCTATGCTTTTCTTTTTAAATAAATGTATCTGTGGAAAGACAAACAGGTTTTGCTTTTAGGTCCTGAAATGTCTTTTGTTTCATGTAACTAAGCAACCTTTCTCTCCGATTAATTTAGACACGTGAAAGGCAAATGCCCACATTTATGTTAGAATTTCTAACCTACTTCCTTTCTTTTTTACATCTACTAAAATAATCAGTAATACAGGATTACAGCTCATTTTTAACCTCATCATAGCACTGGAAAGGAAGCTGATATAACATAGTAACAGTCCACAAACAGACCTGGCCTGGGGGAGATGGGTTAGGGGTGGCTGTTTGCCCCCAGGGGGCTGACTGAAGAACTGTTTCATTGTCTAGACTGGAGGATCAGTAAGGAGATTACTGTCATTCACAAGGAAGAGGCCAGGAATGCTTCAAAACATCTTATAGTATAGAGCAGGCTGGCCCAACAAACATTATGCTTAGAGTAGGCAGAGATGTCTGTACTTGAGTGACAAAGGCCCTAACAGGTCCAGTAAACCCAGATGGCCCTCCAAGAGCCCTGGCTCCTGAGCAGAGGCAGGTGCCCAGCTGCACCCTGATTCATATGGATGCTGTCAACAGAGGCAGATACTTAAGAGTCCTGAGCCTATGTGTACCTGCCTTCTCCCAAAAAGAAGAAGCTCCTCTTCCCCAAAGGACTTCAGTAGGGGTTCAGCCAACTTGACTATGTAGACTTGAGTCAATCCACCCCCCTCCACCCTCCCCCCAGTCATGTTCCACACACCCCACACAGCCCAGTGCAGGATCCTCCCCTTCCTCTCTTAAAATCACTTCCTTTCGTCTACTGGCAGTTCAGAGTTCCTTTTCTCTAGTTCTGAACACTATCCACCATTCTCTTACCTGGTATTTAATAAAATCTTTGGGGCCAAGAAACTGTCTATGAGTCCTCTATTCCTAAATCTGAAGTGAGAAGAGGCTGAAGTAGAAAGAAGGCTGCAAGGAGCCAGAGAAGAGAACCTACAGACCCTGGCCACAAGAGGAGCTCCAGCAGTTGTTAAGTATTAAGGATCTTAGACACAGGGCTAAAAGCTATATAGCACTGGCTGCTGTCAAGGGTTATAATACTCAAGCTTGTAACACTTGTAAGAGTAATGTTCCCTAGACCACAGCTTTTCACAGGGACTGTGACATTAGAGAGCACCACTTGTCACTACTCCCACCTGCCTACTGCCACCACTTGCTCCTGTCAAACACTGAAGGAAATAAACAATGCTAGAACAACAAATAGTTTCTTGTCTACACATAATTTGTGGCCAGCTGACTGGTGACAAATGTATGGCCTAAGTAGTGGCAATTAGGCCAATAATACCATCCACTCCTCTACATCCAACACCAACATCTATAAACCAGAGCTTTGAGACATACCCAATGTTTGTTCTTAATAAATTTTGAGGGAGTTTCAATATACCTGAAGCTGGCCTCAGCCTTGACCTCCCTTTTTCTGGTCTTGGCCTACCCATTGCTAGGATGGCAGACATTCATCAACAACATGCTTGGAACATCCAACCATTCTTAAAGGCTACTGAGAAATAAATTTTGGAAAAATATGTACAGTCATGCATCACATGATGTTTTATTCAGACAGATCTCATCTATGAAAGACTACACAGTAAGATTTTATCATTTAAATACATCTTAGCTTGAAGTACATTTTGATTTTCACACAATGACATCGCCTAATGAAATAAATTTTTAGAACGTAGCTCGTTGATAAATGATGCATGGCTGTATAAAATTCAGTTTCCTTTAATTTTTAAAAATTTTTATTTATTTTTATTTGAGACAGAGAGAGGGAGAGAGAGCAAGAGCAAGAGTGCGCATGTGCATTAGCATCCCAGGGCCTCTAGCCACTGCAAACAAACTCCAGACTCATGTACCACCTTGTGCCTTTGGCTTACATGGGATCTGGAGAATCGAACCTGGGTCCTTACGCTTTGCAGGCAAGTGCCTTAATTGCTAAGCCACCTCTCCAGGCCTCCTCTAATGTTTAACTGAACCTTTTTGTCCTTGCAAATAAGTACATGTTCTTATAGAATTAAGAGCATGCAATTTCTTCTGGTACTAAAAGTAGGAGGACCAGAAGTACCACAAGGGACAAAAATCTAAAGTGGTCTAAAACAAATCCAGAAATGTTACGGCAAAGCAGAACATCCTTCACACAGTGGCATTTCCGTAACAAAGATAAACATCTAGGACATAGCACATACTACAGGTATTACAATACAAGCAATAGATGAGATAAGAATGTTCTTAAATAACTTTGTCAGCAGTGAGACATGGCTCCACACTATTACCCTCAGGAAAACCCAGGATTTGTGGCTTCTGTACAGAAAAAAAAAAAAAAAAATCAGGAAGAGCCAGTACAGTGGAGATTTTATTAAACATATTAAGGAAGGCATCCAAAAAGAGAATGAAAGCACAGCCAAGAGTATGGATACTGGCTTCTCTTGACAGAATTGCTGAGGGAAAATAAACATATACCCAAGTATGGGTAAAGAATCCTCAAGGAAGAATTGCAATCATATGTCTTAGCATTAGCCATCTATACCATTTTAGTAATTCTCAATTATATATCACAGATTTCTAGGAAAGCTTTGAGTTATTTTTTATTTCCCATTTCCTTTTTGATAAATGAGATTACATGTTGGCTCCAGGTGTTCGTTGAATAGGGTTATAACCTGATAAGGTAAAATCAGGAGTCACTAAGGTTGCACAAGGGGGTTAAAAGGCATGACCTTTCCTCATAAAAGGGGTTTCTGGTGAGGTTCCTAGAAAATTACAGGTTTACAACTTGGAAATGAGAAAGAAAGGCCTTAAGCAGCCATAAATTGTGCTGAAATTCTTGCTTTTGTAAGAGAAGCTTCAACCAGATTCCTGGTCGAGGAATTTCTCTTCCTTCTATTGATACAGGAATGCTGGGATATGTGAGAGAGATAGAGGCTTTCTCAGCTCTTGAGTGGGCAATAACTCAGGAGCTAGGATGAGACACTCATGGTCATTTTAAAAAGCAAGTTTCCCGTTTAAGTCCACCCTGAGACTACATAGTGAATTCCAGGTCAGCCTGACCTAGAGTGAGACCCTACCTCAAAAAATCAAAAAGAAAAAAGAAAAAGCACGTTTCCCAGTATCAAAACCAGATAAACACACAACCACCCACTACCACCACCACCACAACAAAACAAACTAAAGACCAAAATACTTGGAAACCCAATACAGCTATTCCTAAAAACAAAATTATAAAATTTGTAGAAAAACAGGTAGATATTGAAATATTTATTTACTCAGTTATTTAGTGAGGCCAGGACTTCGCCCATGCTAGGCCAGTGCCATTTAAAAGGAGGTGTGTTTTCCAGTTTTGTTTGTATCTTATAGACTTCTACAAGTCTTGATCTCAACCACAAATAAAGCCACATCTCTCCAAAAGCCATTTAGCTCCACTGACTTTCCGTCTGCCCATCAAAAAGAACTGGTAGCATCTGTTATCCGAAAGAATACACCCAAAAGCAATGGGATTGTCTGCTGCATCATGGGGGTGAGCAAGGCAAGCAGCAGTCACATAAAGCTTCCATTCAAACAGCAGCCTTTGGGTTCTCATCTTGTGAATTTCAACAAATGAAACCCGCAGACCAGAGGATAAAGTTTAGAAAACCTTTATTACAGAGCTTATAAAGACAGGACTTGTAGAGATAAAGCTTAGACAGCTTAAAAGAAGGAAGGAATTCAGAGCTCCTGCCCAAAAGGAAGCAAGAATGGGATTCCTAGAAATGGGAAAGCCCACCCAAAGACACAGATTGGGGTCTTTTACAGGAGTTTATTGGAGGGGATGAACTGATTAGCCCAGCCCTGATGCCAGATGTCTAGGTGTTGCCAGGTTCCCAGGAATGGGAATAATCCCTTTACATTCCTTTCTTTTCTAAGAAAGAAATAGATAAGACCCAAGGTACCTAGTTACCTGCTCTGGTGTGGTCTTTGGGAAAAAAGAGGTTAAAAAAAGACTGTCTCTTACAAGTTCAAGGACTTTCCTTGCTTTTACCTTTAGGGGGCCCTGTTACCCCTACATTGGCCTCAATATCTCCATATTTTCCCCTATCTTTCGAGGCAGCCTAAATTTCATTTATTACAATGAAAAAGCTTATTAAAAGGTGACAGATAAGCAAATGTTTATTACCTACACACACTTTAATGAGGAAACAATGCTACCAAGAGAAAACAGAGATCAGTGACAAAATCTTAAAATATCTTGATATAAATAAAGTCTTAGTGAGAGCACTGAGAAAGCTGCCAATCTTACACCAGGCTGGTTAACTAAGAGCACATGGATTATTGCATAAGCAGTATTTAATTGCTACTTAGAAAACAGTTATTCATTCCTGGAAACCTAAAATTGGACACTGTAAACACTTTTTTCTAAGGCTTAATTTCCCTACTTACTGCTAATTTGGGCAACTTAGCATAAAATGCATCATATTTATTTAAAAGTAGCTATTTGTTTTGTAGCACTTGGAATGAAATTCAGGACCTTAAGCATACTAAGTAACACTCCTAGGCCCTAAAAGTATTTTCTTTAGAAAGGATGTGCTAGAAAAAAAAAGAAGAAAACACTGAAGCAGTTTTCAAAGGGAAGTCAGCAGTACCTATAAAATACTAAAAATTCTGTTCTGAGAGTAGTACAGGGAGAAGATCTAAATAGCTTAAATGAATTCATTCTTTCTTTGGGCTTTGCTCTAGACAGTTCTACGTTGCTGGGATGTACATCCAAACCAGACACAGTTGATGGGAGGAAGGGGTTTATTTCAAGTTCCATCAATGGAAGAAGCTGGTTTCCATTCATAAACCCAAGCACAGCGAAAACTGCAGCAAGCGAAACACCAGCCCCAGCACACACACCAAGCAACAGCAAGCAGGACCCCACTAGATAGAGCTCAGACTGTTCTGTACACCTTTGGGAAGGAAATCAGATCCACCCCAAGAGACACCTCCTCTAGCCAGGTAACTGGACACCCAAATTATAAGCTTTAATAAAACACCTGAGTCCATGGGGGACATACATTCAAACTACCACAGATTTTTAATGCACTATAAAGAAGAAATAGCTGAGACAGGTGTGGTAGCACATGCCTTTAATCCCAGCACACAGGAGGCAGAGGTAGAAGGATCACTGTGAGTTTGAGGCTACTCTGAGACTCCATAGTGAATTCCAGGTCAGCCTGAACTAGAGTGAAACCCTACCTCAAAAAACAAACAAACAAAAAATAAATAAATAAAAAAATAAAATAAAAAAGAAGAAGAAGAAGAAGAAGAAGGAATAATAGCTGGGTATGGTGGCGCACACCTTTAATCCCAGCACTTGGGAGGCTGAGGTAGGAGGATCACTGGAGTTGGAGGCTACCCTGAGGCTACAGAGTGAATTCCAGGTCAGCCTGGGGTTATAGAGAGACCCTAACTCAAAAAACCGAAAAAAGAAAAAAAAAGAAGAAGAAGAAATACCTAAGCAAAGTGAGTAGCTAAAATTAAAACACACAAAACTATTAAATATTCTCAACTTAAATACTTTGAGTTTTAGATTCACAAATAATCCTGAAATATTTTCCAATGGAAACTAACACTGAATTTTGTATTATATATATACACACAGACATATATATAATTTAGATGGATATCACAAACTCCTAAATAAAAAAATTTCTCATTAAGAAAAAGAGGATGGGCTGGAGAGAGAGCTTAGTGGTTAAAGTGCTTGCCTTCAAAGCCTAACAACATAATTTCGATTCACCAGTGCCCATGTAAATCCAGATGTGCAAGGTAGGCACATGCATCTAGAGTTCATCTGCAACAACTGCAGGCCCTGGAGTGCCCATTTTCTCTGTCTCTCTTCTCTCTCTCTCTCTGCTTGCAAATAAATAAATAAATAAATAGGGGGGGGTGGTGTCCAGACTAAAAGTTGCCTCTGTGTGACTCAGTGAAAGAGAAGAGTCAGGATAGGAAAAATGGAGTCTATTCCAAAGATAGAAAGAGAAGGAGGTCAGAAAAAGTATTGTAAGAATACCTAGAAAGCAGAGAGAAGATAACAGAGGACACACAGAAAAGAAAGCAAGCTGAACACTTCCAAAGGTTTAGCCAGCAGTCCTGGTGAAGAGACACTGCAGGTTTGACCATCAGGACTTGAGCCAGCAGCCCTCACAATCCTTGTCCAATCTGATGAGAAAGTAGAGAGGCCGATGGGTTGGTGGTGGACAGAAATCCCATCTTGCCGTTCTATAAGGCTTGAGGAACTGTGGCCAGGCACCATCTTGAGAGGGAACTTATTACTTAAAATTGAGTAACTGTGGGGACCTGAGAACAAACACAAGACAGGGAGGCTAAAATTAACCTGGTACAGCCCAAGAATGAGAGCTTTGGGAGGCAGATATGCAGCACAAGAGGACAGGACACTGATTAAGTCAAAGGATGTACAGAGCAAGGAGCTCTGCCTAGGCACCGAAGGACAGAGGGAAAAGTAGCACTGCCCCTGCTTGGCAGGCGGGGGTGGGGAGTCACATGTCCTCTAAAAACAGAGATTTTGTATACCTGGTTCTCAGCTGTCAGCAGTTTAGGAAGTGGAGCCTTGTTGAAAGAGGTGCTTTGCTGGGGTAAGCAAAGGGGTGTTACAGTCAGTTCCCCTTTATAAAGTTCAGATCACTCTCCTGTTGCTGGTTTTACCTACAGCAGAAGTGTTGTCCAGTCTCTGATCATGCCATGCTTTCCTCTGCCATCATGGATCTTCCCCTCAAAGCTGTAAGCCAAAATAAAAACTTTCCTCCTACCAGCTGCTTTTGGTTGAGTTCTTGGTCTTTACCAAGTCTATCGAGGGTGAAAGAACCTGCCCAAACTCACAGACTACAAGGCCAAGTGTAAGCATCACAGGCCCAAGATACAGAAAGAAGAGAAAATACTAAAACGAAGACTGCTCTGGTGGACAATTTGTTCAATACTGGCTTCATGAGTACAAATCATAAGAAAGGCAATAGTACAAATACAACTGGCCACACCCCCCATCCTTGTGAATGTAACTAGTAGTCTCTAATTTTTAAGGAGAAAGGAAGAGCTACTCAAATACTTCAGCTTTTCCTTTTGTCCACTTACATTTTCCCTTTGAAAAATAACTTCCATACTTTTATGGTCATTGGTGATGTGGCTTTATCAATTTTAAGTGTATTTCTAAGTCCTAAACAATCTGATGCTCCCACTGCAAAACTTTGTTTTCCAAGCTCTGAGTAGTACTGGGGACTGAGCTCTCGAGTGCTCTTCTCAATGAGAAGAGTCCAAATAAAACCAGAAGAGACATGCAAATCAACTTATGTGCCAATCACAACCAGAAACACAGGGAACATTAAAAAGCAAGTCAATAGGGTACCTCCAAAAGATCTTAACTGAATTGAAATATGCTGGGAATGAGACCCTGACCAGTTGGGTTTTTATCCCAGAGATGCAGGGATGGTTCAACTTAGTCAAATTGATAAATGTAATACACTACATAAATAGAGACTGAAGGACAAAAATCACATGATCATCTAAACAGATAGAAAAAAAAGGCATTTCACAAAATCCAATATCCCTTCATGGTAAAACTCCTCAGGAAAGAAACTGAGAATAGAAGGAACATACCTCAACATAATAAAGGCTATTTATGACAAACCTATAGCCAACATAGGGGGCAAGGACAAGGGTGTCCACTGTTCCCACTTTTACATAATATAATACTGGAAGTCTTCACTACAGCAATAAGGCAAGAGACACAAATAAAAGTGATTCAAATTGGAAAGGAAGAGATCAAATTATCATTATTTGCAGATGGTATGCTTCTATACATAAGGGACCCTAAAGACTCTACCAGCAAACCATTAGAGCTGATAAGCACTTTAAGCAATGTAGCAGGATACAAAATTAACACAGAGAAATCATTAGCCTACCTATATATTAACAAATATCCCAAGGATGAAATCAGGGAAACATTCCCATTAACAATTGCCTCAAAATAATAATAATAAAGTACCTTGGAATAAACCTAACCAAGGAAGTGAAGGGTCTCTACAATGAAAACTTTAAAACACTCAAGAGAGAAATTGTAGAAGACTAGGAAATGGAAAGAAAACCCATGTTCTTGGATTGAAAGAATCAATATTGTGAAAATGGCAATCTTACCAAAAGCAACCTACATATTTAATGCAATCCCCATCAAAATTCCAATGGCATTCATCACAGAAATAGAAAAAACAATCCTAAAATTCATTTGGAAGCACAAAAACCCTAGAATAGCAAAAACAATTCTGAGCAACAAAAATATGGCAGTATCGCCACACCTGATTTTAAGATATATTATAGAACCATCATAACAAAAACAGTATAGTACTGGCACAAAACAGACATGTAGATCAATGGAACAGAAGATAGAACCCAATATAAAACCCAGGCAGCTACAACCATCTAATTTTTGACAAGAATGCCAAAAATAGTAGTTGGAGAACAAAGAGCCTCTTTAACAAACGGTGCTGGGAAAATGGGATATATATATATATATATTTTAATGCATAAAAGGATAAACAAAAATAGATCCTTATCCCTCTCCATGTATAAGAATCAAGTCCAGATGGATCAAAGTCCTTAGTGTTAGACCTGAAAGTATGAAACTGCTAGAGGAAAAAGTAGGAGAAATCCTTCAATATATTGGCATAGGCAACAACATTCTGAATATAACCCCTGTTGCTCAGGAAGTAAAACAACTAATCAACCACTGGGACCTCATGAAATTACAAAGCTTTTCTACAGCAAAGGAGACTGTGAATAGAGCAAAAAAGCAACCTACAGAATGGGAGAAAATCTTTGCCAGCTATGCATCTGACAGAGGATTAATATACAGGATATACAAAGAACTTAAAACACTAAATAATAAGAAATCAGGGCTGGAGGGATGGCTTAGAGGCTAAGGCACTTGCCTGTGAAGCCTAAGGACCCAGGTTCAATTCCCCAGTACCTATGGAAGCCAGATGCACAAAGTGACACATGCTTCTGGAGTTCGTTTGCAGTGGCTAGAGGTTCTGATGCGCCCATTCTCTCTCAATCTCTCCCTATTTGCAAATAAATAAAATATTTAAAAAAATAAGAAATCAAACGGCCCAATTAAAAAATGGCTCTGGAACTAAATAAAAGTTCTCAAAAGAAGAAATACAGATGATCTATAATCATCTAAAAAATATTCTACATCCTCACTCATCAGGGAAATGCAAATTAAGACTACTTTGAAAATTCTTCTCACTCCTGTCAGAATGGCTATCATCAAGAAAACAAATGTTAATAAATGTTGGTGAGTATGTGGAAAAAGAGGAACCCATCTACACTGTCGGCAGGAATGTAAACTGGTACAGCCATTATGGAAATCAGTGTGTAGGATCCTGAAACAGCTAAAATTAGATTGACCATATGACCCAGCTATAGAATTCCTAGGCATATATCCTAAGGACTCTACTCACTACCTTAGAGGTACTTGCTCATTCATGTTTATTGTGGATCTATTCACAATAGCTAGGAAATGGAATCAGCCTAGATATCCCTCAACTTGTGAATGGATAATGAAGATGTGGTACATTTATACAATGGAGTGCTATTCAGTGGTTAAAAAAAATTTAATTATGAAGTTTGCAGAAAGGGAAATAGATGGATCTGGAAAGCATTATACTAAGTGAGGTAACCCAGACCCAGGAAGCCAAATGTCACATGTTCTTTCTCACATGTGGATCCTAGCTACAAATGTATAGATTTGTATATGAGTTGGAGTAGAAATTAGTAGCAGAGGTCAGCAAGCTAGAAAGGGGCTATAAGGAAGGGAGGAAGATGGGAGGAATTAAGGGGAGGGTATTGTATATATGTAAGTACATGAACAGATTACTGGGGGTATAGTGGCCTAAGTGAGGTCAAGAGAAGGGATTGAATAAAAGAAGTGTGGGAGGAAGGTTAATCAAAATATAAGATGTAGCCAAGCATGGAGGCACACGCCTTTAATCCCAGCACTTGCGAGGCAGAGATAGGAGGATTGCCATGAGCTCGAGACCACCCTGAGACTACACTGTGAATTCCAGGTCAGCAGGAGCTACAGTGAGACACTACCTCAAAAACCAAAATTATATGTGAAGAAGCCATATGGAAACCTACTTCTTTGGATAATGACACACCCAGAAGGCATAGATTGCTATTAGAAAAATTTCAGTGCCAGGGGTCAGATACCTTCCATTGAGTTGTGGACCAGGGAAGTCCCTAATACGCCTAAAACATTACAGGCCATTGTCAAGGCTCTTGGTTTCCCACCAGGAACAGATGGTAAGACTCTATTGCTGAAGACTCTACATGCTTGGGCTGCAGGTCACTGGGAAATCCTGTTGGAGCTGAGCTGAAAACCTCCTCCCTGTGGACTAGCTGATAGAAAGCTGGAAAAAGCTATACCTGCATGCAGTCCTATGGAAGAGAGAAGTCATCAATGGTAGCAAACACCAGTGGGCGTTGTAAGCCTGTCCAGCCAGACCAAATGTGCCAAGTGGTCCAATAGTGGCATGTCTGTTATAGGAGAAACCAACTGTTCTCTAATTGGACTTGGAGGCCCATTCCAGCAGAGAGAATACATGCCTGGTACTAAAAGCCTAGCCAAAAGCCTCTGGCAATCTCAAGAGGTGAATTACAAGGTCTAGCCCTTTGATGAATTGGTATAATGGTTGTGCATGATGGTATATACCTATAATCCCAGTATTTTGGAAGCTGAGGTGGAGGGATCATTAGTTAGATGCCAGCTGGTGTTACATACTGACATCGCCCTGTCTCAAGAAAAACCAAAATCATAATCTGCATTCAAATATTATTTCTATGTCAGTGAACGATAGAATTTTATAAAACAAGCTTTCTCTTGTACAATTCTCCTTTTATGAAAAAGCAATAAAAATGATCCACTGTTTATTTATGAAAGGATGCATCAGGGAATGTTTAATCTACTTTTCTACTGGTCTAGTTCACAAATCAAGATCAAATTTTACACTAGAAAAGGGAATTTATTTATTTTTTGCTCTCCTTAGTATGTTTGGATGCAGTTTTGAAAGTCAGAAAATGGTATTTAAGAAACTTACCATTTTTTAGGTTTTGACAATGGCTTGTATTTGCTGTATTTTACACGCCATTCAAGAACTTCTTTACACCGCTGACATACTCCATCATGAAGTTTTGCGTTAATTTTCTAAAACCAAATAGAAAAAACAAATTAAGAATTTGACCCAACATCCAGCATAATAAACCTCATAAAAAGGGTGCATGATAATTTTATGGTTTTTTTAAAATAACCTCACTTTCAGGTATATAAAATTTTATGATATAGTCATATTTTATGTGTATTATTCAGCTTGGTTCTTTACAAATGCAGTTCTTAACTGGGGTGGGCTCAACCTAACTTAGGAAAGTGATTCAGACACTATCAATACCTAACAGGTCAAAACACATTCTAGGCAATTATGGCATACATATTTACTGTGTGTACACTATACCTGAATAAAACTGTAATAAGAGAAAAATTAGTTCATATTTTAACTTTTTATATTTTTGCATGTATGTGTGTGGTGGGCACGATTCTTGTGTGTACATGTAGATGTCTTATGTATGCAGAGGCTAGATGTTGACATTGGGTTTCCTTCTTGATGGCTCTTCACTGTATTTACTGAGGCAGGATCTGTCACTTGAAGACAGAGATCCCCAATGTGGCTAGTCAACTTAGCCAGCTCACCCTGGGTAATCCTCCCATCTCTGTCTCCCAAGTGCTGGGATTGCAATTGGGCTGCCACACCCATCAGGCACTTGTGGGTGTTGGGGTCTGAACTCTGGTCCACATGCTTGGATGGCAAGAACTTTATCCACAGAGCCATCTCTCCAGCCCTCATATTGTAAGTCTATGGTTCAACAAATCAGACCTGACCGGTAATTCAGAATTAAACTGAAAAACTTACAGAATTATCACTCTGCTGTGGAAAGCAAAGACTGGCACACCAGGTATACCAGGGAGTTGTTGGAAGCAAAGAGGCATTTCGTCACTCAATCTAATCCTTCCACATTCTTAAGTAAGGAAAAACATTTTACAGTAGCTTCTTAGGAGGCTTTATGTCCAACAAAACCAAGTAACAAAATATTCCTCCAACTAACCTGGTTTCATCAAAAGAGAAACTATATGTATACTGTACATGTGAATATCTGTGAAAGGGCACTGGGGAGATTGCTCAGAGGCTAAAGGTACTTGCTTGCAAAGCTTGATGGCCTAGGATTCAATTTCCCGAGCTACCCATGTAAATAAAGCCAGATATAAAAAGTAGAGAAACTACTGATGTTCCACTGCAGTGGCAAGAGACTCATATGCACACATACATACACATGCAAATAATTTTTTAAACAATTAAAACTTTATGAGAAAAAATATCTTAATTATAATTTTCTTCTCTAAATGTATGTTCATAAAAAGACAACAGCAACATTTTAATCTAGCCACTCAAAATGCTCCTGCCTCAGCTTCTCCTGGCACCACCACGCACAACAGATTTTTTTAAATTACTTTTTTATTTTTATTTTTTTGAGGCAGAGTCTCACTATAGCCCAGGCTGACCTGGAACTCACTTGGTAGTCTCAGGTTGTCCTCAAATGCACAATGATTCTCCTATCTCAGCCTCCCTAGTGCTGAGACTAAAGGCGTGCACCACCATGCCTGGCAGCAATGGCAACATTTTTACTGTATCACACATTCTTTGTATTAGCTTTATATTTTATTTTATATTTTCATTTGATTCAAGATTATCTATGGCTTCTTTGGGCTAAGGAAGGCTGATTGGTGCCCACTGTTGGAAATAATCAATAGAGAACATTTTAACTTTTTGTTTGTTTGTTCTTAAAATTTCTCCAGGGGATAGCTGGGCATAGGGATACATGCCTTTAATCCCAGCACCTGGGAGGCAGAGGTAGGCAGATCGCCAGCTATGAGTTCAAAGCCACCCTGAGATTACGTAGTGAATTCCAGGTCACTCTGGGCTACAATGAAATCCTACCTCTAAAACAAAACAAAACAAAAAGATTCTCCAGGGGACAAAAATATATGACCAAAATGTAGACTCTTTGGAAGGCTATTTGACAACAAATTAAAAGCTAATGTTTAAACCAGATCATTTCAAAGAACAAGACTTGAACAGAGTTTAACAGTCATGAAAGCTCTGAAGAAGATAAAATGATCTGATACATTTATGCCAAGAAAAGATATTTCAAGGGTATTTTCAAAAACCATACATTAAGTTCTGAATTCCTTATATATGAGTTTAATGCAAACTGTTCCTGACACTTATAAATTCTGTATGAGTATGTTCCTTTCTTCCTGACAGATGGAAAGTCCTTGGGAAAGTAGTTCTGCATGCCACTACACTCACACCCACAAAGACTCTCCTCTTGCAGCCAGGCATGATGCACGCCTGTGAGTTTGAGGGAAGCATGAAATTACATAGTGAATTCCAGGTCAGCCTGGGCTATAGAATGAGACTACCTCAAACACACACACACACACACACACCACCACCACCACCACCACCTCTTCCTTTCTATCTTGGCACAGTCACCATACAAAGGGCTGGCTAGGAATTATACAGAACTCAAGCTCACAGTTCATCAATTGCCTCTGATGCCTAGAATCTTAGTATATATCACTTTAACAAGTATATGAACAAGTTAGTAACTTTGAACTAAGATCATAATACATGCAAATGTGATATAAACTTTCCACTAGCACATTCTTATAATGCAGGACATTTAATTCCCTGCAATTTTAGTATACTGCCATACTGCTCTTGCTATGATGCATTATTTGGTTTCTTGTTCACTTCTCTATATGGTCACTGACCAGTTTGTCTTGATCTATGAAGCTCTGCATAGTTTAGAAACTGGTTTCTTTAGGGTGGATCTACTGTAGAACAAAACAGGTCTTTGTGGGAACATGTCCTGTGAGTGATGCATGAGGCAGTATAAATGCAGATGTTGTACAGAGCTCACATGACCAGTTGGAACTACTACAAAATTAATCTTGATTTTTATGTGCTAAGAATTAAATGAAGGAGACAATAGTAGAAAGAAAGAAACTAGCATGAAGAAAAGTGAGCACCTTGCTTTATCTTATTATGGCAAGCCAGAAGTGAACATTTCCAGAGACGATCCTAGCTGCAGGCACTGTTCCACCTGGGCCTAAGGAGATGGCAATTCTCAACCAACCCTCCTTTGTCAATTAATTTTAGTACATCGCATGGCAGAAAATCATAGGCTATTTCACAAATCAAAAGACTTCATTTTAGGAATACAAAAGTCTCTAAACCTAATTTAGTTCACAAAGCTACTTTTCAGATATTTTGTTTTGGTTTTTTTAGAGACTGAGCCTTGCTGTATAGACCTGGGTAACCTGACATTAGCTATGTTACCCAGGTTGGCTACACATTCCTCCCACCTTCAGTGCTGGGATTATAGATGTACAACATCAAACAGCAAGCACAGCTTCTAGATGTTTAAAGTGGACAAGGGGCGGGGGAGCTCAGGGGAAGATTCCACTTAGGAATTAGTTACAGAAAACATTATTTTTTCTTGATTTTTTTTTCAAGGTAGGGTCTCGCTGTAGCCCAAGCTGACCTGGAATTTGCTAAGCAGTCTCAGGGTGGCCTCAAAGTCACAACAATCCTCCTACCTCTGCCTCCCAAATGCTGGGATTAAAGATTAAAGGCGTGCACCACCATGCCCAGCTAGAAAACGTTATTAAATGAACACTTTTGTTAGAATAAATTTAAGCATATCAAATGACACTCCTTGTCTAATATAGAAATGATATCTTAAAAACATCTTAGCCTTCATCAGTCCATACCAGCGTATTTTAGACTAAATGCTATAATCCCTGCTGCAACATTTTACCGTCACACCACATGCAACTGCAGATGACAACAGGGTCAAGGTTCAGATTGCCAGGAGAAAGAGTAAACAGTCATATAACATGTAAATTAACATGTTGGTACTGAAAAGAATTTGATGAAACATCAAATATCGCTTAAGAGAAAGAAGATACTATTTGGAAGAGGGAAGGAATTTGAATACCATTCAAAAAACTAATGTAATCTTCCTTTAGGAGTTTTTGTATTACCATTAATTCCTTCAAATGTGCTAGACATGAAATGGCTGCAAATGGTATTTTACTGCCCTTAACTGAAAAAAAAAAAAGTTTAAAAGAAAGATGCCTATTCCCACTGCTACTGAACCTGCACTGCTGTGGCCAGCCTCGTCCCTTCCCTTGTGCTATTGCTCCCATTAAATGGGGTCTTACTCTAACACAGTTATAGGATGCTACCCCAGAAAAGCAAGGTTTTTATAGGATATTTAATCATGTTTAAAAGTAAATATGAGGTGGGTGTGGTAGCACATGCTTTTAATCCCAGCACTCTGGAGGTTAAATTAGGAGGATCATCATGAGTTATAGGTCAACCTGGGCTAGAGTAAGACCCTGCCTCAAAAAAAAAAAAACCCACAAAAATTAATAAAAAAAAAATAATAAAGCTGGGAGTGGTAGTAGCACACACTTAATCCCAGCATTGGGGAAGCAGAGACAGAAGGATTGCTGTAAATTCAAGGCCAGCCTGGGACTACAGAGTGAGTTCCAGGACAACCTGGGCTACACTGAGACCCTACCTCACAAACAAAAAAATTTTTTAAATAAAAGGAAGTATATATTGTATGTGTGTGTCTATTCCTTTTACTTTTTTCTTGAAACAATCTTGCTTTGAAGTCCAGTCTGGCTTTAGCCTTAATCATTCTATCTCAGCTTCTCAAGTATAAAGAACACTTTCTTACTCTAAATTTGACCAGATGATAAACAATTCTACAAGAACTTACGTCAATAGTAATGTGAAAATATGTCATTGGGTTATGACTCTCAAATCATAAACTTTTATTTGTGTACTTAGTAGTTTTACTTGCGGTGTTAAGTATGAGCCCTCTCACTGAAATTCACACCTAGCCCTACATTATTTGAAGTCTTTTTAATATAGCTAGACTATAGACATAAAGTCTCTTACAACCAAAAACAGATGAAGGCTGACAGGGAAATGCTGGGAGTATGAGGAGCACAGCTGGGCCATGCACCTGCTGCTGACGGGCTTCCTAGCAGCCAACAAAACACACCCCCGTGTCAGCAACACACCAAAATCCCAGGTCCTCAGAAGCAGGGCAACTAGTCTTGCTACTGAAACCGTTTTATCTTTCCACAAAAGGATAACATGTGACACAGCAAACCACTCTTTGAAAACATCATAAAAAATACGAAGCACTTCACAGAACCATTTTGTGTCCCAGTTCTTCTTAATGCCTGGGTTATTCTGCCCAAACAGCCTGGTGAGTGCAGATCCCTGATGGTCAGAGCATCTGCAAGAATGCATGGCATACCATAAAGTCTTCTAAGAAATACTATTTTGCTCAACGAAGCTCTATGAACATTCCCTTCTATTATGAAAATGTATCATCAGCATAAAAAAAGTTAAAACAATAATATTAGCTAGAGGGCTGGAGAGATGGCTTAGCAGTTAAGGTGTTTGCCTGCAAAGCCAAAGGACCTTGGTTTGATTTCCCAGGACCCATGTAAACCAGATGCACAAGGGGTCACATGTGTCTGGAGTTCATTTGCAGTGGCAGGAGGCCTTGGTGCACCCATTCTCTCTCCCTCTCTGTGCCTCTTTCTCTCTCTCAAATAAATAAGTAAAAATAAAAAAATGTTTTAAAAAATAGTATTAGCTAGACATGATGGCTCATACACCATGTAATCCCAATGTTTAAGAGACTGAGGCTGGAGGATGACCAAGTTTGAGGCCATCCTGGGCTACAAAGACTCCATCTCAAATATACATATATTTTTTATTTTTTATATTTTTTAGGAGAGACAGAATTGGCACGCCAGGGCCTCAGCCACTGAAATTGAACTCCAGACACTTGTGGCACCTAGTGGGCATGTGCAACCTTGTGCTTGCCTCACCTTTGGGCATCTGGCTAATGTGGGATCTCGAGAGCACTGAACATGGATCCTTAGGCTTCACAGGCAAGTGCCTTAACTGATAAGCCATGTCTCCAGCCCTCAAATATATATATACACACTGCCTAGACAATCATGATCATTTTCCAATCTCCTGTTTATGTGTGCATATATGTAAGTTTCAGACATGAAGGCACCTCTCATTTTAATATGTGCGGTACCCTAGAAACAAAGGCTTGCTCCTGTTTTAACCACAACTCTTACTATACCTCAGAAAAACGAAGAAGAATTCCCTGAGGTCACCAAATGTAGATAATTTACAATGAAATTTTCTCAACTCTGCCCAGTCTTTCAGTCATGCCCAGCTACCCAAGCCAGGATTTGTCTGACTGTTTCCTCAAGCTGTAACTTAACAACTCACCATCCCCTGGTAACACTAATTTAAGTTTTGTTTTTCCAGAGCAAAAGACAAATGAAAAGATGAAGGACATACCTACCCATATGAGGAACTTGGTCCTTCTTACTGTGACTGGTATTTCAATTCATTCTCTAAAGAGCAACTTGTTATGTGGGGAGTTAATAGACATCTTCAGATATTTTTGTTTTGTTTTCAAGGCAGGGTCTCGCTCTAGCTCAGGCAGACCTAGAATTCATTATGTAGTCTCAGGGTGGCCTCGACTCACGACGATCCTCCTACCTCTGCCTCCCAAGTACTGGGATTAAAGGTGTGTACCACCATGCCTGGCTTTCTTCAGATAAATGTTTATGTGGACATGTTTATTTTCTTAATACCCTGGACTAGAATTTTTGGTTTGTATGATAATTCTGTAACTATCTTGCAAAGTAGCTATATATTTTGTATTCCCAATAGCCATGTATAAAAACACAGCTTTTCTAAGTGGCAAAGATGTTTTGCTTTATCTATTTGACAGGAGTGCAGTGTTCTTACTGCAGTTCTGATTTGTACTTCTCTAACAGACAATACTGGACAACATTTATGTGACTGCCATTGTGCTTCCTCTCCCTTCAAGTCTGTATAAATAGTCTTTTGCCCATGTTTTCTTATTAGATTGCTCATTTTCTGTGTATATTCTGGGTATTGGCCCTTTCTCAGATGCTTTGTAAATATATTCTTCCAATCTGGGCTTTTATTTTCATTACCACCACTTTTCTAAAAGTAGACCTTTTAAATTAATAAATTTTCTAATTTAAGTTCTTGAGAGGGACAGAGGAAGTTCAAGGAAGGATCTCATTCTAGTCCTGTCTGACCTGGAACTTACTCTGTCACCCCAGGCTGGCCTCAAACTCATGGTGATGCTACCACCTCAGCCTCCCAAGTGCTGGGGTTAAAGGCGTGCGCCACCATGCCCAACTTCTAGTTTATCTTTTATGAACCATTCTTTTTGTGTAATTCTAGAAACTTTTGGACAATGAGGAAAATTCTCCATTTATCTTTTCTCCTAGAAGTTTAATAATTGCAAGTTTCACATGTAGTTTATAATCTAATGTTTACACATATTACAGAACATTGACAGAGGTTCTTTTACAATTACATACAGATATCCAATTGTTCAACCACCATTAAATTGCTACTGTACTTTGTCACACACTAAGTGTGTGTGGTCTACTCCTGCACACACTGTTCTGTCAGGAAGTATGCCAGCACTCCCAGCTAATTCATCATTATTTTGTTCCTTAGGTGCTAGGGGTCAAGCTCAGGATCTAAGTAAGAATCCCTCTACTGAGCTAATCCCCAGCTCTATTTCCTTACTGTTAAGGCAGATTTTAAATACAGTATGTAAAGTAACAAAATTAATATCTACTAGTCTTAGAAATATTTGGCCATAAATCTTATTAGTTTTATGTTTTATAATTTCAGAAAATGAGCGACTTGTGTAATTGACTCAGAATTATTTTTGAAGTGAGCTCTAATAATGAGATTTTATCATATAAGGAAAATTATAAAGTTACTACAAGCTTACCTACTTATAGGGAGCAATATTTCGATAATATACTAAAGATTAGCTATAAATATTTTTAAGAATTGTTATAAAATATCAGCAAACCTCCTTTAAGCAAAACATACCATAGTATTCAAAAATACCTGGCATACACAAATGTATCAAATACATATTTAGATTTTAATTTTTTTATTAATTAGTTTTGTACTCAGTGAATACAGTCAAGTTGGTACCATTGTTAGGCTCATCCCTGTCCTACCCCCCCCCCTTTTTTTGAGGTAGGGTCTCACTCTCGCTCAGGCTGACCTGGAATTCACTATGGAGTCTCAGGGTGGCCTCAAACTCACAGCGATCCTCCTACCTCTGCCTCCAAAGTGTTGGGATTAAAGGCATGCGCCACCATGCCCAGCCCAACATATTAAGTTTTTTAGTATTTAAAATTTTGAAAGGTTATCTAACACATAAAATTGGGCATATCTTTATTATGAAATGGAGTAATTTTTATCTGAAATGTATTTCAATTTTCTTTCATTCACTCTAATTTTCACACCAATAAGCAAGAAGCAAATACACACTAGTTATAATCAAAATGCCCCTTATTCAGTGTACTTAAAACAAAAGCTTTTTCTAGAAATCAAGAAAAAAAAATCTTTGATTCTCTCCTCCCACTTTCCTTGTCACAGCTCAAAGCTTTGCGCATCATCATCTGCAATAATAAACAATCGCATTTCACCCAAAGACTAAATATAAAATGAGTTTTGGTCACCCCAAACAAAGACTATTTTCTCAGTAAGTTAGTAGATGTATTGACAGTTGCAATTATACCAAGAGATCAAGCACTCTACCATTGAGCTACATTCCCAGCTGGGAAATAACCTTAAAAAAGAATGCACAATGGAACACAAAGAAAAATTTCAGGTAGACAATAAATATTATCCCTTAAAATGGGAAAATTGGCCTTAGAACAATTAAGGCATGGGTTCTTAGTATTTTAAGACAATGTGTTTTCAATTACCTTCCAGATACCTTTATTATCAACTAAGGAACATTTTCTGTAAATAATAATCCCAAGAAAAGTTGCTCTTAATAAACACAATCATTAGTTTTATGGGAAACAACCATTTTTTTTCAACTCAATTTCACTGTACAAGTTCACTAGTTCCATGAAGGAATGGTTTCTCTTTCCTGAAAACAAGATGCTCCTTATGGGTATATGGTGCCTTCAACCTTACAGGATCTTTTGCTCATACTTCCCCATTTAGTCATCAATTTCCTCTTTCTCAACACAGGTGTCTGGTTAGTCATCCTTTGTTTTCACACTATTTACTCTTGGTCCACTAAGTGTGTAACTTGAGCCTCAGCAATGAGCTCAGTGAAGATGACACCCAAACAGATGCCAGCTCCAATGTTCTCCAGAGATCCTGATGTCTCCCACTGCAGAGGGATCATGTTTTCCTCTTCACAGAATTCCTTGAGATACCCCCAACTCACAAACCTAACAGCAATTCCTATCATGGCATATTTTAAATATTTTTATGCACATGTGCACGTGTGTGTGAGTGCAGGCACATATCACATTGTGTGTGTGGAGAGCAGAGGGCAATCCTCAGTGCCAGTCCTCACCTTCCATTTTATTTGAAGCATGGCTTCTTTTTCACTTTTGAGAGCTCCACAAATTTCAATGATTTTCCTGTCTCTGTCTCCCATCTTGCTGTACTCTCAAGAGCTAGAACTACATATGCTCAATACTAGCTCATCATGGGCTCTAGGGATTTAACTCCAGTTCTCAAGCTTGTAGAGCTAGTCCTATACCCACTGAGTCATTTCTCCAGCCTATATTTTAACCATTTTTGAAGTCATTATGAATGAGATGATTGTCTTATTTTTTTCTCTAGTTTGTTATTGTTGCAAATAAAAGCTACAGGTTTTTGCATGTTGATTATGTATCCTAAAATATTAAAGAATGTGTTTATCACATCCAAACATTTTCTGTTGGAGTCTGTGGGGACTATCATAAGTAGAATTATATTGCCTTAAAAGAGAGGTGGTTTAACTTCTTCTTTCCCAATTTTTACCTTTTTAAAAATTTTTCTCTCGTCACACTGTTCTCACAGTCCAGATTTTACAAGAAATACTCTCAGTTCTCCTCTGTTCATCTTTCATAAGATGTATTCTTTCATGCAAAACTTTCTTCTTCCTATGTCTAATAATCATTTTAGAATTTTATGCAGTGCTGGCTTAGCTGTCATGAATTGCCATAGGTTGTGCTTGTCATGAGCCATTATTATCATCCATCTATTTTGATTAACAATTTATAGCAATCTTGATTGATAGTAAGTTACTTACAAAGCTTGAGATATGTCATTCCATTTTTTTTTTCACTTTAAGGGTTTGTGATGACAAATCAGAAGCTATTCTGATGTCTCTACTTCTGAAATCAATTGGTATTTTTCTTATAGCTCTTAGTACTGTTTCTTTGTTTTGCATTTTTGACTACTTAAGTATGACATGTACATGGTTCTGCTCTGGCCATGTCTATTTGGGGTTCTAAGTACTTTTAATGTGTTTCTCTAAACTCGGGAAATTCTCAATTATAACTTCATAGACTAGACAGATGGTTATCTTAACCATTTATTTGATTTTACCTCAGCTCTCCTATCCGATGGATTCTCAGGTTTGTCTTTTGAGTATATTTCACACTACTTGAAAATTTTTGTCACGTTCATCATTTTTTTTCTTTTATAGGTATCCATCTGTATTACTGTCTTGACCTGGGCCTCTACCCCTGACATTCATTCTTCTGCTTGGTCTTATCTGTTGATGATGCTTTCTGCTGATTTTTACTTGGCCGATTTAATCTTTGATTTACATAATTTCTTTAGTTCTTTTTAGCATCTCAATTTACTTGCTCAAGTTTTCCTCTATGTGTTTAATTTTTTTCCCCCAAATTACATATTCTTTCTTCCAGTTTGGTAACTTTTAAACTTATGTCTTGAATTGATGTCATAACTTTTTTGTTCATGCCTTGAATTAAATTCTTTTGTTTTAACCCTGTGAACTTTTTTTTTTTGCTTTTGCACGTGCGCGCGCATGCGTGTGTGTGTTGTTTGCACATGTGTAGGTCTTTGTGGCACCCCCATATGCTCGTGTGCTGTGGCGATCCCTCACCTACTGCGGCTGGAGTGGAACATTGGGTGTCCAGATCAGTAGCTCTTCTACCTGGTCCTGATTTTGTTGTTGTTGTTGAGCTTTCTTTTACTGTTTCTAGAGCTTGCAAGTTCCATCAATTCTCTGCCCCTTGCTCTCCTGTGGGACTGGCCACACCTAGCTGTTTTACATGGGATCTGGAGATCTCAACTCTGGCAATCTCAGCAACCCTTTCCTCTTGCACAGGAAGCACACATAACCACTGGACTATGTTTCCAGCCGTGTTCTCTTTAAAAAGTAATACTGTGGTGACTATCAATTGATCAGGTGTGATCCCTTTTGGAATGCAAGAAGAGACCCCAGCTTCCACCAACCCAAGGACTAAGAATGTCATCAGACAGCATCTGAAGTCTGTGGTGGAGATTTCCCTGCTTTGCTATAACCTGCCTCCCTGATGGTCAGCCGATGTATTTGAAAAGTGCCTTGATTTATGACTTTCTTTTGTTCTGTAACTATAAAACCTTCACGAAATTGTTAACACATTTGAACGTGGAATTTGGGGTAACCTAAATCTGTGTTCCCAGGCTATGGTCACTCATATTTAGCTCCAGAATAAACTATCTCTTATCCCCTTTGAGTTGAGAGCTGTCTTGCGTCAACAGTGGAAAGCAAGAACCAACACTCAAGGTTGACCTCTGATCTCCACACGCATTTTGTGACATGTGCATACTTGTATTCACACACAAACATATTGGGGAAAACAAAGTCTTTCCAACAATTTAGCTCCCCACTGCTGTGTTTAAGGCGGGAGAATCTATTCACTTCAGACTCCATTACCACACTTGTGCAATCTCCACAGCCTGTGTGGCCTGGGGCCTTGACTCCTCTACCATATTTTGGTATCTCCACATATCCTCAGAATATTAATTTTTGACTTTATTTCTTCAATCCTTGCTATTATGTTATACCCATGTATTCCCGTATGTACTGATGTTCTGTGTAGTTGTTGAGAAATCCCTGAAAAGATTCAATGTATCTGCTGTGGACACAGACTAAGGTCCTCATGGAAAATGCCATATGTAATGGCTTGAATGGATGTCCCCCCAAAAGATTCAGTTTCAGTAAAAGCTTTAGGTCTTCAGCAGCCTGGCTAGAGGAGGTACCATTGTGGGTGGATCCTAGGGTCCAGCCCTAAAGTGTGGGGGTAGACTTGTAATTTCAGTCTAAAGATATGAAAAGTGCTTAAGGGCTGGAGAGATGGCTTAGCAGTTAAGGTGATTGCCTGTGAAGCCTAAGGACCCAGGTCCAATTCCCCAGTACCCACATAAACCAGGTGCATGCATCTGGAGTTCACTTTCAGTGGCTAGAGGCCCTGGCATACCCATTCTCTCTGCCTCTCTCTCTCTCTTTCTCTCTCTCTCTCTCTCTCAAAGAAGAGAAAGAGGGAGGGAGGGAGGGAAGGGAGAGGAGAAAAGTTCTTGAGATTTGCCTGCAGTCCTAAAGTTTGCTTGCTGGCTTTTGGTGATGGCTTTTCTCTCAGTGTGGGCCTGTAAAAGGGGGTCCAGCTTCTGCCATTATGAAATTTCCCCTAGATCTATAAGCTACAAATAAATTGCTGCATGATGAATCTGACCATGTAGATTTTGGTCTGTTGGAACTTGTGTTCCGGAGAAATGGGAGAGTTGGTGCTTGTATTGAAAACACTTTCTGAAGCAGTAAGCCAAGTATTATTATGGATTATTCTGATGAGAGTTTGAAAATGCTAAGTACAGAGAACTGTATTTGGAGGCTTGGCTCATAAACTTTCTAAGGGGAAGGAATGACTGCAAAAAATCTTGTTGGAACTGAGCTACCAGAGAGTTTAATCAAGGTTAAATTTGTAATGGACTGATGTGCTTGGCTAAAGATATGGGACTGAGAAATAGTAAGTTTTAAAATTAGAGAAATTAAAGCAAGTTTAAAATTTACTAACACAGAGACTGGCTTTAGGTTACTGAAGTTGCTACTGTCAAGCACATTAACAATCTTATGGAAGATGGCCCAAATGCTTTACATTAAAACAATGGAGAGAATGCCTGAGGTGACTTCACCCCAAAAATACTGAAGATAATAATACACTACTTTGAATGGAGATCTAAAAAGAAAGAACCTGCTGTTTAAAGTAACGACTTATTTAGTCCCTAAATAAAGAATATGGATACGTCCTGCACACCTGATATTGATTTCAAAAGCTTGAAAAATGTATGGAGTCATCATGAAGTACACACAGTTTCAGGAGCCACTGCTGAGACCTGGCACAATAAGCAAGGCAGGATGACCCTGATAGGCTGACAAAACCATTGGAAGATGGACCATAGTTTACAGCAGACACCCAAAGATTTTCAGATATACCAGGACAGTGGAAAGGCTACAATAGAGGCTGTTGGCTAAGGATGAAAGTTTTCCTTGGCTACTCAACCTAGCTGGAGGTGTGAAATTTAAAAATCTGGAGACTGTCAGTCACTGGTTATAATATTGGACTTGAACTGCAGAAGTCTGATGTTTGCTTTGTGATTATTGAGTTTGCATTGTGCCAGTCTCTCCTTGCTCTGCCTCATAGCAGTTAAAAATGTTTACTTTGTATGTCTTTATATACTGAAAGTTTATAACTTGCTTTGATTTTACAGTACTCACAGCTAAGAGACAATCTTAAATCTTAGATGAGACTTCAGACTTCAGAACTATCTTTAAGTTGGTAAAGGTTATGAGACCTTTAAATTTAGCTGGAACACAATTTACAATGTAGATGGTTATAAATCTATTAGGACAGGGGTGGAATGTGATGATGATGGCTTATATGAATGTCCCCAATAGATTCAGTTTTAGAGAAATTTTGGATCTCCAGCCACCTGGGTGGAGGAGATGCCATTGTGGGTGGATCCTAGGGTCCAACCCTAAGGTATGGGGGTAGATTTGGAATTCTAGTCTAAAGATATTTTTAAAAAATGCTTGAGCTTAGCCTAGAATTCCTAAAATGTGCTTGCTGGCTTTTCTCTTGGCCATGGTCTGTAAAAGGGGGCCAGCTTCCCCTGCCATTATGAAACCTCCCCTAAATCTATAAGCTCTTTATAAATTCCCTTTCTCCCATATTTGTGCCTGGTCTGGAACTTCATCCCAGCACATGAGGCCAACTACTACACCATGTACGTGTATGCATATACACATGTATAATTTTTTTATTAAAATTTAGTCTATTTTGTCTGATACTAGTAAAGCCACTCCTGGTTTCTTTTAGTTGGCATTTGTATAGATTATTGTTATTCTCATTGCTGGACAAAGCACCTGACCAAAAGCAGCTGATGGAAGCAAACATTTTAATATGGCTTACAGTTTTGAGGGAAGCTTCATGATGGCAGGAGAAAAACAACATGAGTAGAGACCAGGCATTACCTCTGCCACAGCAGATGGAAAACAAGAGTGAGCCGAACTAACACTGGCAAGCTAGAAGCAGTGTGGTGCTTTGAGTAGGTGTCCTCCATAAACTCATGTGTTCTAAATGCTAAGTTCCCAGAAGTGGATCCCTACTGGAGGAGGTGTGTTGTTAAGAGCAGGTTTATGGGTGTTAGAGCCAGCTTCCCCTTGCCAATGTTCTGCACACTCCCTGGCTGCTGTTCTCCACTTGATGTTGGCCAGGAGGTGATGTCCAGCCTCCATTTATACCACATTTTCCTCTGCTGTCACGGAGTTCCTTGAGTCTGCAAGCCAAAATAAACAACTTTCCTCCCACAAGCTGACTTTGTTTGGGTGCTTTGTACCAGCAAGGAGAAGCTAACTGCAACAAGTAATAAATCTCAGGGTCCACCCCCAGCAACACAACTCCTCCAGCAAGGCTCTACCTCCCAAACTGCCATAAGTAAGAACCAAGCATTCAAAACACATGAGTTTACGGAGGACATCTGATTCAAACCACCACATTCCAGCTCTGCCCTCCCACCAAACTCATGACCATCTAATAAAATGTATTCAGTCCAACTATAAAGTACCCATTGTTTTTATCAGTTCCAACACTGTTCAAACATCCTCATAGTCCAAGGCCTCATAACTGTGAGCTGTAAAACCAAAACACATAATGGCAAAGAGTAAACATTCACACCGCAAATTATGGCATAGCAAGGAAAGATTGAACCAATGCAAGATCCAAAATAAACAGGACAAACATCAAATCCTGTAGCTCCAAGTCTGACATTTGTAACCAATGACAAAGTCTCTGGGTTTCCAATTCCACTTCTCTAGCTGGGCTGTCCACAACACAAAGAGAACTTTATCCTAAGCCAGTTCTCTCTGGTGGTTGTTGAGTTTATGAGGGACATCTGATTCAAACCACCAAAACTGTTATTTCTATCCTTTCATTTTTCACCTATAGATGACTTTAGATCTTATATACTACATATAGTTGGGTCATATTTTAAAATCTCTGTCTTTTGACAGGATAGTTTAACCCACATATATTTTCTTTATGTTATTATTTCCATTACAATGAATTGAAACCATGGCTTAATGTATAAAAGGCAAGTGTCCTATCACTGAGCTTTATCACCAGCCTTTTTTGTTTTTGTTTTTTTTAAAAAAGAATTTTACTAAGTGGACTTTTAAAATTCATTTTGTAGCCCAGGATGACCATGAACTTGGAATCCTTCTGAGTCAGCCTCCCAAGAAGCCAGGATTACAGGTCAACAGTATCAGGCTTGGTACCTCACATTAAAATGATTATATTGATATGAAATGATTTACTTCTGTCATTTTATTGTTTGGTATAAATTTTCCAGGTTGTTTGCTTATGGCCTTCATAAATCTGTCTTCTGTTGGGTCATGATTTTTTTTTTAAGTGAAATGTTTAAATTCTTTTCTGATTTCCTTTTGTGTATATTCTATATATTTTCTTTGTAGTTGCCATGGGGATGCATCTATAACAACCATCATTTCTCTCCCACTCCTTCAGAACTATCTTCCAGATAAACCTAAAAGCACAACCTAACCCCATCTTTGGAAAGCTACTAATATAGACTAGCTGATCACATTTATACAAGGGGAGGTAATTCGAGGGTACGAGGATTGTGAACATGAAAATAACCATTGAGCTTTGTTAAATGATGATGTCTGTACTTAATCTCAAGGTATACTCATTCAAAATTTGTGTCCACTGGAATTCAGTATTTGAAACAAGCATTCTAGGTGATTCTTGAGTATTCCCAAAGTTTAAAAACCTCTCCTTGAGCTGGGGAGATAGCTGAGCAGTTAAAGGCACAGCTTGCAAAGCCTGCCAGTTCTGGTTTAATTCCCCAGTATCCATGTAAAGCCAGAAACACAAAGTGGCGCATGCATCTGGAGTTTGTTTGCAGTAGAAGAAGCTCTAGTGCACCCATACTCACACACTCTCTCTCAAATAAAAGTAAATAAATAAAAAATACATATACATAAAAAACAACCACAACAGGTAAAACAAGTTGACATTACTACAATATGTTCCCTACCTCTCTACTGTGACAAGATATACTGCTATTATGAAGGTGATATTTTCTTTAATTTTCCTTAGAAAGCAGTTATTATAATTGAAATAGCACTCTTACCACAGGTAAGGAAAGAATGACTGGCTGAGAAGCACCCTGTATTCTACTGTATATGGATCAGTTACTGTCAAGGTACACACTAAAAATTAATTTCCACAATTAATTTTATCAACATTTCACTTACAAACACATTAATGGATAGATAAGTAGTGCTATTTCTGTTTTATAGAAAATGTCTTGCTATGCCTTCTCAGTATTGCCATTTTGATGCACAGTACCATGTCTGTTTGTAGCTTTTCTTTTATAGAATGAATCTAGACTAATTTTTAGTTTCATCACCAAGACAATTCCTTGGGAATGTATACTTGAGTACCAAGCAATGATTTTACAGAAATCTTTGAAACATATAGTATTTATAGACTACACTGTATATTAGAATGGAGCAAGAATCTGAAACAGTTCCTAAAATAACCCCAGAACTGGCAGGAAAAGCTATGTTAGAGGCATAAGTTAGGAATCCAGAAGAGTTACTAATTTAAGAAACTTTCTAAAATTTGACATCAAAAGACATCATCTCAAAATATATTTTTCCCAGATTTTCAATCTATATGTATAAATTTCCTTAATTCAGACATTACTTGACATTGGCGCAGCAATGTACTGATAACTTCTGTTTTCTGTACTAATTTCCTCAAAATTAGAAAAAAAATAGCTTTTATCTGTTTATAGTTTCTAGAACTTCTGTTCCTAAAACCTGATGAAATCTAAACATAACAAAGGCTGAGAATCTATTTCTTCTGTACTCTGTTCTACTTCTTAATCCTGTTTTAAGTGATAAAATCAAATGTCAGATCAAATCCCAGTTAAAAACCAAAAGTAGGAACATGCTAGAAAATGTGGGTAATTTGTAGATGAGTAATTCCCAACCTTTATTTCTGCTTCTACTGCTTACATGTCTATATACTCACGACAGTAATGAATATTTTGAGCAGGAAGGAGGGGGAAACAGATTATGATATCCTATCTGAGTTATCAAAAATTAAAGGGTGTGTGTATACGTGTCTGTTTCTACCTTCTCAAGGGAGCTTCTAATATCCTTATTATTTAACTGCCTCTCAATTTGGCTGTTTATGTTTCTGGTCAGTGTTTTTTTGCATATACTAGCCTTTGAGTGATGTCACATAGCTATCCCATGGTCAGGTGACCAGAGTTATTTATTTACACAGTTAACTATTACATTAGTCACTTTTTTCATTACAATGACCAAATGCCTGACAAGAAGCAACTTAAGGGAAGTAGGTTTCATCTTGGCTTACACCATGAAGAAGTATAGTTCAACATAGAAGGAAAAGCACGGTGGCAGGCAGAAGGGTAGAAGGTGTGCTGTAGCTATGACTCTTCATCTACATCTTGGTGACAGGACTAAACCAGGCTGTAAAATCTCAAGGCCTGCCCAGTGACTCATTTCCTCCATTGAGGCTCCACAACCTGCCTAAACAGTGCCATTAGCTGGGGACCAAGTATTCAGAAACGTACCATATTTTAAACTACTACGAAACAAGTCTCTTCCTCTCTCTCCTCCCTTATTCAATCTTTTCTTTCTTTCTTTTTGAGGCAGGGCCTCACACTAACCCAAACAGTCCTCAATCTCCCTACCTTAGCCTCTTGAGTACTAAGATTAAAGGTATGAGCCACCATGGTTGGCCTTTTTGGTTTTTATCATAAACATAATAGTGACTAAATAATTTAAAAAGAGGAGACTGCTAACATTAAGTTATAAACCATAGACCTAATCCTTTATAAACATCTTCCCTGCTACTTTTACAACATTCCTGTGGCTGAGGGTAGCCATAATTTCCCTCACTTTGCAGATGAGAAACACAAGACACAGACAATTACAGATTTGCATTAAGGTCACAAAATTAATCAGGAGCATCAGAGGAAAACCTATAAAATGGAATCGTATTTAGCTTAGGATATACACCTAAGTTAAAAGTAGAAAGCATTCCCCTTTTAGCTTTCAATATCTTTTAAATATTAAGAATAAAACAATACAACAACAAAGAAACCCTATGAACCTAATTTTGTATGCCACATATTTTGATCTGTATAGTGGTATGACTTTATTCTAATACTGGTATTTCAACTGCTTGGCAACTCAATCTATAGGAAGATAACATTGTTTGTTAGAGCAATGCACTAAATGAGGAGGACTTGTCTCTTTCTACCAGGCTGTCACAGATTTCCAGACTCCTGTGATCTAAACAAGAGGATCTGGGGAGCAGAGCAAGCTGGAATGTAAAGAGCCAATGTGTAGTGTCATAAGGCAACAAACATGTTTTTATAGCCACTCATTAGTCACAATCAGATCTTGTCCAGCCAGTAAAGTATGTCCCAAGTTAGTGATCTCGAAGGAGAGAAAACCGTGACCAGATTTTAATAGGTATAAACAAAAAAGAATATTCTTTTATTCCTGAACAACACACTTTAAGAATTTGTGAATTTAACTTTTTCAAGTACAATATTTAGGAGTATCCACAAACCAAGTAATCACAGCTTTAAAATAAATCTATATTGTCATTTACATGGGGTCATGTATAAGAGGGCAACTACCACTTGGAAGCTAACTTCTTCAGACAGTTGCCTTGACTTAGCCATATTACTGTGTCATAATTGTCTATTACATAATTTATGATTGAAGAGAGCCAAGTCTTAGAAGGAAAAAAGCTGGGTTTGTGCATTGATTTATCTGGTTTAAAGCTTAGTTTTTACATGACTAACCTAATCTTCACTTGAGACCATTTTCTTATTATTAAAGGAGAAATAGTGCTTTTGGGAGTATGACTATATTTTACTTACACTTTTTTTCTAAAATCTTAAATTGTCCTTTAATCCTTTATATTATATTCTCAAATCATCTTCAGGTGGAGTTAAGAAAGTGGCATTTTTATTTGTTGTGACTCTAACAGAGAGTGATGCACCTCACCCAAGGTTACATAAAGAATGACTCAGGAGACACACTAGCAGTCAGGATTCTACTCATCTTGCTCTGACTATAAGTTTAGGACTCCTTCCAACCTATCAAACTATAAATGTGTCACAGATTAGAATTCAGCACAGCATGACTGTCTATAGTAACAGCTCAAAAAGTATGAACTAGTATATACTTGAACTAGTATATACTTGAACTAGTATATACTTAGCATTATATGAGGTCTCTAAGATTCTGAAGATTGGGGATATACAGTCCTTCCCTGATAGTATTGGAAAGATTTAGGTAACATGAATGAAATTAATCTGAGAGCAAATAGTATATTTGCAGAAGATAAAATGATGTTTAAAAGAAGAGATTAAATGGCTGGCTTCTTCAAACTGGGCATTCAAAAGAATGTGAATCAAAACCCCTGGCTAATTCAGTCTTAGAGATTCAAAAAATAAATTTCATTTAGCCTCAACCTTATTAGTAAAGTATCTCGAGTACTTCAAACAAGTTTGTAAGGTATGACAGAATACAAAGGGCATTTTATGCTTTCAATGATTATTGCTAATCTAAGTCTTCAAAAGGTTTCATACCAAAGTGCACAAATGAATTGACTTAGTTATAAAACAATTCCCCTTCATTCCTACAGTAGTCATGTCTCTACACTCAGTAAAACTAGAGATGAGGTTCAACCGCAAGCAGAATCAGAGAAAATAATGTTGAGGGCTTTCCTGAAATGCCTAAGACTTGACAAGGGACAAATGAGATGATAAAGGACAGCTGCATTTCTAAGCAAGAAAAAAATCCCATGATTCAAATACTGGCATATTTTTCAGTGGGCAGCATTAATGCAGAGACTAATAATTGTTCAAAGTGCTGAGCATAAGTGATTGCTGAGTCCTCAGCCCTCAGTGGGATATCTATATCCTCCTCATCCCTAGAAGCTCAAGGACCATTGCTCAAGGGATGTAAGAGCTGGAGGAAGGGGTGGGGTGTTGTGCAATGCTCCCCTCAGAGCATGACATGCCATTGTACTCTTTAATATCTAGAAGCTATGATTACTTCCAAGATTGAACCTGTCAACATTCCATAATGAAGAAGGAAGTGGCTCATGTGGCCCCACCTATGATAGTTTATATTGAGATTATCAACTTGATAGAACCTAGAACCACCTGTGAGAGATTATGTACATTAAATTGGCCTCTGCGCATGTCTGTGAGGTATTATCTTGACTAGGCTAATTAAGGTGGGAAGACCCACCTTAACTGTGGGCAGCAGGATTCCACTGGCTGGGGTCTGGGACTATATTTAAATAGGACAGCAGCAGCATTCACTTCTCTCTGCTTCCTCACTGTGGACTGAATGAGACTAGCTATATCAAGTTGCTGCCACTGTGCCTTCTCCACCATGATAGACTATAGCTTGAAACTGTAAGCTGAAATAAACCCTTCCTCACTTAAAGGGAGTTTTGTCTGGTATTTTGTCCCAGCAATATGAGCAGTTAATGGGTGGTAGAGGAGTGACTCTGTTACAGTTAGCTTTGCACTGCTGTCAGAAAATACCAGAACAAGAGCAGCTTGTGGGGAGGAAAGGGTTTATTTTAAAAGACTTACAGACTCAGCGGGAAATTCCATGACAGCAGGGGAAAACGATGGCATAAGTAGACCACCTCATGGCCAACATCAGATTGACATCAGCAGCAAGAGAGCGTGCCAAACACTTGCAAGAGAAAGCTGGCTATAACATCTATAAGCCTGCTCCAAACAATATACTACCTCCAAGAGGCTCCAATTCTCATACTGCCACCAGCTGGGGACCTAAACCATTCAGAACCCATAAATTTATAATGGATAGCTGACTCAAACCACCGTATTCCACTCCTGGTCCCCATAAACTGATAACCATCCATGATGTAAAATGCAATGCATTCAGTCCAACTTTAAAAGTCACCATAGCTGCCAGGCTTGGTGACACACACCTTTAATCCCAGCATGTGGGAGGCCAAGGTAGGAGGATCACCAAGAGTTCAAGGCCACTCTGAGACTACATAGTAAATTCCAGGTCAGCCTGAGCTACAGTGAGACCCTATCTCAAAAAAAAAAAAAAAAAAAAAAAAGTCATTATAGCCTTTATCAATCCTAATCCTAATGATGTTCAAACATCACCACAGTCCAAGGTCTAGTAACTGAGCCATAATATCAAAAAAACATAATGGCACAGAATAAACGTTCACACTACAAAGGATGGCATTGGGCATAGCAAAGAAATATTCAATCAATACAAGATTTAAAACTAACTGGGCAAACATCAAACTTTATAGCTAGCTCCAAGTCTGACAACTCTAGCCAGTGACAAATTTCCAAGTCCAATAATTCTAACCAGTGACAAGTCTCTGGAGTTCCAATTCCACCCCACCAGCTGGGCTACTCACAGTCCTGGAAAACTTCATCGGGGCCAGCAACTTTCCTTAGCAGCCATCTCGTGGTCCTGGCATCTCCACTAGGTCTCTACTGCAATCCACGGTTCATCCTCATGGCTCCATGGGGTCTCCATGCAGGCATCCAGCAAACCTGCTTCACACTGCCCATGGCCATTTCCAAAACACAAGACCATGTTGCAATCTCAATGACCCTCTCTTTCCTGCATTTCTTCATTCATCATTTACTGGCAGCTTTCCTTGGCAGCCATCCTATAGCCCTGGCATCTCCACTGGGTCTCAACTGCAACCTACAGTCCATCCTCATGGCTCCATAAAGGTAATCCAACAAGCCTGCTTCACATTACCCAAGGCCATTTCCAAAATACATAACCATGTTGCAAATTCAATGACTCTCTCTTTTCTGCATTCGTTATACTTCATAGTGCCAGGTGACCTACCAATTTGTTAATGGAGGGCAGGACAGGGAAATAAAGCAGACTTTGAAGAACAGGACACTCCTTCAGCATTCAGGCCCCTTGAAAGGTCTGCATTCTTAGCATTGTTCCAATGTAGATCAGCTGGCCCAATCTCAATGGTAGTCTCAAAATGCTGATTGGGCAGCAGTTTTGGCCCAAAGATTTCATTTCTTTCTGGGACATATACCTCTACTCACATCAGTCCATTTCTACTTAATGCAACCGTACATTAAGTTCTCAGGACATGGGCATGAGCCTCTCATGCAAACTGCTTCTAGCCCAGTCCAGGAAAAGCTCTTTCTGACCCTCATAAGTCAAACTTCACAGTGCATAGTTGTTACTGCATTCAGTTCTTTCAATTCTGACCAAAATTGTCCATTAGGCTGTCCTTAACAGCAATGCAAGGTGCCTCTTAGGCCAAGGTTTCAAATCCTTCCACTTTCATCCTGCAAATCAGTTTCCTAAGACTAAAGCCACAGAGTCAGGTTTCTAGCATCAACAGCTCCACTCCTATGGTACCAATTTTACTGACAGTTAGCTTTGCACTGCTGTCAGAAAACACCAAGAGCAGCTTGTGGGAGGAAAGGGTTTATTTTGGCTTACAGACTCGAGGGGAAGCTCCACAATGGCAGGGGAAAATGATGGCATAAGCAGAGGGTGAACATCACCTCCTGGCTAACATCAGGTGGAAAACAGTAGGAGTGTGCCAAACACTGGCAAGGGGAAGCTGGCTATAACACCCATTAAGATAAGCCTAACCCCAACAGTACTCTGCCTCTAGGAAGCTCCAATTGCCAAATTGCCACTAGCTGATGACCTAGCATTCAGAACAAAAATTTACTGGGGACACTTGAATCAAACCACCACAGCCTCATTTCTTTAAGTATTTATAGGCAGTTTACAGGTATGGGGGGGGGGAGTCACAAGGCCCCACCCCTCCTGAGGATCTATATAGAAAGTTACTGATTGGAGGGACTGGGAGAAACTGGGAAGCTGCCCATGTTCCCATAAAAAAACCCTCACTCAAGCTACTATATACCACCCTAGTTAAATGAACTTAGTGGATTACCAAAAAAAAAAAAAAAAAAAGACATCAAAGTAATAGAGAGGAGGGATAGTTGGGAAGAGGAAAGGGGATAAGAAAATGTAATGGGGTGAATCTGACTGATCAAAATACATATATGAAAATTTTATAATGTAACCTTTTATGTATTATCAGTCTATGTTGATAAAACTATTTTTAAATGCTAGGATATTTTTTTTCTTTTTGGCAGTGTTGGGAATAAAACCAAAGACCATGAAAACACTAAACATTCTCAGCAAGCACTCTTATCTACTACTGAGCTATGAACACCCAGACCTACATTTCAATCTTTTACTTTGATAACTGAATTGAAAATTCATTTATAACCCTTTACTGAGCTTTTTAAAAGTATTTTGGTATTTTTACTTATTTATTTGAGAGCAACAGGCAGAGAGAGAAAGAGGCAGAGAGAGAGAAAATGGGTACGCCAGGGCCTCCAGCCACTGCAAACGAACTGCAGACGCATGCACCCCCTTGTGCATCTGGCTAACATGGGTCCTGGGGAATCGAGCCTCGAACTGGGGTCCTTAGGCTTCACATCTCACCAGCCCTACTGAGCTTTTTAATAAGAAACAAACTTTTATTACAAGAAGCTGAGTGAAGTTTCTAGTTTTTTTTTTTTCTTTTTTCACTCTTGCTTCTTGCACAGTGGTATCCCCCAGCTGGACTGCCAAGATGATAAAAAAAAAAAATAAGTTATTATCTGTGTCTCCACATGGCCTGGCAGAGATAAGAAGCAACAGTGGGCAGGCAGGCTTCCGAAGTGTGATAATAATACTGATTGTTCTTTATGTCATCTCGACTATCCCAAACCAAGACCTTGGGCATGAATTTATTTTTAATCCTTATCTAGAACTATAAGAATAGATATTTCACTTCCAGAAGATTTACTTCTTCTATTCTATGACTCAGTGTAGCTGCATTACACTTCAATCGTTGCGGAAAGGCCCTGCTGTGGTAGTCCCTGGCAGCCTCCACGCGTGAGGCCTGCTGAGGTATGTACACTTTAGGAGAACTTTCTGTCTTCTTTTTCCAGGGAGTCAGTTAGGAATTTCTAGCCAGAAAACTCAAAAACAACATAATAGCATATCTTTTTTTTTTCCCATAATATTCCTGTAAAGCTCTTAACAGAAGTCTTCTTCTACCTGAAGTCTAAGATTTTCTTCAACTTCTGAGGATATTTTTTCTTTATTTATTACTTTCCTGCCTTCTGGACTCCTTCAAAGGGGCTGTTAGTGGGATCCTCCATATTTTTAATTCTATTCCATAGTCTTCATTTCTTCGAACTCTTAAACTAGGTATTGGACAAATCTACCACCTGAATTTCTCAAATTACTAACAAATCTTTCTTTAGCTTTGTCTCTAGCCTTCTACAGCTATCCAGTTTAAATGTTTACTTTACATTTCTTTTTTGTTGTTGTTGTTGTTTGCTTGTTTGTTTGTTTTTGAGGTAGGGTCTCACTCTAGCCCAGGCTTACCTGGAATTCACTATGGAGTCTAAGGGTGGCCTCGAACTCATGGCAATCCTCCTACCTCTGCCTCCCGAGTGCTGGGATTAAAGGCGTGCACCACCACGCTTGGCTACTTTATAGTTCTGCAACCAGCCTTGCAGTTGTTTGGTTTAACAGCATTCTACCCTTGTTTTATGAACTTTATCATCCATCACATTTTTATTTTTGTTTAATTTATTAGAGGCAGAGATACAGAGAGAGAGAATGGGCATGCCAGGGCCTCCAGCCACTGCAAACAAACTCCAAATGCATGTGCCACCATGTGCATGTGGCTTATGTGGGATCTGGGAAATTGAGCCTGGGTCCTTAGACTTCACAGGCAAGGGCCTTAACTGCTAAGCCATCATTCCAGCCCTCAATCACCTTCTTAAGGTGCTTTTCTGTTTTACCTGGACATGGGAGTTAAGTTCCCAGTTGTGCAATTAATCATTTTGGTGTTCTTAAAAAGTTTAGAGTACTTGGTGTCCTGGTCCTACTTAAAAGTGAGAGCCTAGGGCAAAGCCAAAGGATCTAGGTTGAAAAAAGTCTTAACTTCCAACCACATTATTACAGAATTATACATTGTTGAGTTTCATGAGTTTAAGCCCATCTACTTTTTATCTGAAGTTTCCTTAAATCTTTATTATAAATATGACTTTACTTTTATTGTGGCTATTGTGTGTGTGTGTCTGTATATTCATGTTTGTCTTTCAGTGAACCTAGAGCTCACTATTAGACAAGACTATCTACCCAGCTTGCCTCAGGGATGGATCCTACTGTCTCTGCCTCCCTAGCATTTGGATTATAGGCAAGCTGACAACACCTTTCCCAATTCTCAAAAATCAGTTTTATTCTGTTTTCACTGAAATTTGAGAGGAAAGAAAAGTGCTTTTGGTCAGCCATTTTGAATTAGAAATAGTAAAACATGACTGGCTTTTTTTTTCTGGGTAGCAAAAAGAAAATCTTAACAAGCATCTCCTTAGGGAAACCTTAAAATTAGAGCTAAAAACCAGAGTAAGCTAGGAATTTTGTTGTTTAAACATCTTAGAGAACAGCTGACCACTAAATAATTGTCCATGCTTTAATAACAATGCACGTAAATCAAGCAACATTACATATGTGAAAGTAACCAATAGTATTCTTTTATATAGGTAACAGATGACAACTTACCCCACATGACTATGTAACTTTATTAAAACTGTATCTAGCATTGTCATTCAAGTTTCTAAGAAACATCTTATCATATTACTACACTGCCTTGTGATAAAGGCTAATGATGGTATGCTGAGTATTCATACACACAAGTATATACCATGATGCCAATTTATTACTCAAATTGATGACTTCAGTGACATGAGTAATTTCAAAACAAGTCAGCCAGCCATCTGGTAAGAAAGGGTTGAGCATTTAATAATATATAAATTGTCACAGAAAAACAAGCACTTAAAGTAATCCCTTGCTTAGCCTGTGTAGCAGACAGCTTCAGGTTTGCTGAGATGAACTTCCAGACCGGGCACAGTTATGGAGGAAGGGATTTACTGAAGCTTACAGATCCAGGGGAAGTTCCATAATGGCAGAAGAAGCTGGCCTGCTTTCACAGGACCAAACACAGACAGAGAAGCACAAGCCTTAAAGCCAAAAGCCACACAGCAAGCACACTTCAGGAACTCCAGCTAGGCACACTTTGCATATCTTTAGATTGAAATCTCAAACCCACCACCACACCTTAAGATCCACCCAGTGACACTGCCTCCAGACAGGTGGCTACAGATGCAAACTACAAACTAATAAAACACTGAATATATTGGGGGCCATCTACTCAAACTACCACACCTGCTTATTTCATACCCAAAATGAAAATGACCCACGGGAACAAATGACCTTCAGAGCTGGGTCTGACTAATATAAAAGTATAGTGAATTTTACTGCTGACGGAAATCATTTTAACAATATTATACATGTATAACAAGAACTCTTCCTTGTTAGTGGCATATGACTCTACCAAAACTAAAAACAAAGAAGAAATCATATCATACAACTTAGCTCCAAAAGACAATTTGGAAAATTATATTAACATTACATCAGCCCAACTGCTTCAACAAGAGATCAAAGAAATAAGGCCAGGAGTGGTGGTGTATACCTTTAATCCTAGTACTCAGAAGTTAGAGGTACGAGATCACTGTGAGTTTGAGGGCAGCCTAGGATTACAGAGTACATTCCAGGTTAGCCTGGGCTAGAGTGAGACCCTACCCTGAAAAACAAAATAAAAAAAAATCGAAAGAAATATCCACAATGTTTTTGTGCATTTTTTCCCATAGAGTTTTCAAATGTAATTCCACATCATGAAAACAGGTAAATTATAAGAAAGTTGGGACTGCAGTTGAGATAATCAGATCCAAAACCATGGGAAAATCCAAGTTTACGTCTGATATTTTTAGAAGCCAAAAACTCCTAGAAACCAAATGAGTCACTACTGGAAAATCAAATCAGCCCAAAGAAGGAGTATGTGGAGTAATATCGTACATGTGAACAGTACAGATAACCCGTCAGGATGCTTTTCCACATCCACTACCACTATTTCTGTATGTCCCTAGCCTTTGTCACCAAAAGTAATGACTCAAAGTCTATTTTAAAATGCTGCACATTTCTCAAGAAAAGAAGAACATTTGAGAAAAGAAAATACTGACTAGGAGAAATTAATAACAATCTTTTGGTCTGGGTAGTTAGCTATATGATTGTTCGTGAAAATTCATTTAACTGTTCTATGATCTATATACTTTTCTATATGAATTATACTTCAATTGTAGTTTATTAAATGAAGATGCTCTTTATGGACCTATTTCCCCATTTAATAAAATTAGTTACCAGACTGAGATTCCTGAATACTTGGCCTCCAGCTTGCAGCACTCACCTCTGTCCATGTTTGATACACAACAAACAGAGGCTAAATAGGTGGATTAACCCAGGTCAGCATCAATGGTAATATGTCAGTGGCTCTTTCATTCATGTCACTGCTGCTGCTATAACAAGCCATTAGTTAAAAATGCTCAAGATGCTCGAGTCTCTGTCACTGGGAGCTACACAACATTTGGGTATGTGCGTGAGAAACAGAAAGAAGCCAAGTCATGTAAACTAATCACTGCACACGTATATACGGTGGGGGCAAGAAATGTAAAAGGGAAGAAAAGACATTCCAAGCAGGATGAGCAGGAAAAGCACGACTAAGGGATAACATGTGAGCATGAGGAACACCTTATTAAGATGAAGGAATGGACAAACATTTACAAAGTGTTTAAGACCATGTCAGGTGCAAAATGGACTAAATACTTGTAGTACAGATGAACCCACTAAGATCACATGGCCGGTAAATACCAGAGAAAATAATCTAAGCTTTTAGACTCCAAAATTAGTGTCTTTCTGCCATATACAATACTGCCACTATAGATATGGTCTTGAAGAAGAGCTTGGTACTTGGGCCAAAAATTCCAAAACCCACAAATGAAATATGATCAAAAGTATAGTTGTTTTTTTTTTCTTCTTCTTAGCCCAATGTATAATTTTAACATGATTTTAACAGGTCTTTGTTCTTTAGGGCAAAATGACCAAATCAAAAGAAAATTGACAACATTGTACACTTGCAAAAATGACAGAGAATTTTAATTCACGTTCAAGGTTAATATAATCATTTACCCTTTTGGTAAAAAGCTCTCATTAACTATATTGCATTTGACCTGGAAAGCCAATTAATTGTATAACAAAGGCCTCCATTTTTATGCTTCTGTCACCACAGGATGTAATATCTTCTCCTTGGCAATAAGCATAGATATCTATTTGTAATTTTGTTTTGGAATGTTCACTAGGGAAAAAAAAATCTTCTTGTCCTCTTGCTTTTAAGAGGCTCTTAATCATTTACTTGAATATTTCTGTTTGTTTGTTTTGTTTTGTTTTTCGAGGTAAGGTCTCAAGTCTAGCCCAGACTGACCTGGAATTCACTATGTAGTCTCAGGATAGCCTCGAACTCATGGCTATCCACCTACCTCTACCACCCAAATGCTGGGATTAACGGCATGTACCACCATACCCGGCTATTTCTTTTTTTGAGGAAGGGTCTCACTCTAGTCCAGGCTGACCTGGAACTCATTCTGTAGTCCAGGCTGATCTCTGACAGTGATCCTCCACCTCAGCCACCCAAGTGTTAAGGTATGTGCCACCACTCCCACTATCTGAGTATTTCTGAGGAGCTTCCAATATGTCAGGAACTCTTCCTCAATGATGATAGAGAGAAGCCCTGTTTCCCAAAGATTGTCCAGTATATTTTACCTGATCCTTTTCAGTTTGCTTAATTTCAGATTAAACTAACCTTATTTAACATCTTGACCCATAACCTGTGGACTAATATTTACCTGACATAGTTTGAGTCTGCTATCCCCTACAGGCTCATGTTCAGAATGCTTAGACCCCAGCCCATGGTGCTATTTTGAAGGCCTTGAGGAGGTGGGGTCTGGCTGGTAGAAGTCCTCATTAGGGGCTGGGGTAAAGGTTATATAACCCATGGCTCTGCCTACTCTCAACTTCCTGGTCTGCCCTGATGGAAAAAGTATCAAGAACACACTGCTGCCTTCATGAACTGAGCTGCTCCCACCACACCTTCCTTGTGGCATGGACTGAAATCCCTCTTGAACAGAAGGCCTTGGAAAACCTTTCTATCCTTAAACAGATTCTGTCAGGGAATCTGGTCATAACAACATCAATCTAATACAGCACACATTCATATAGCTGGTTCCACTCACTCAACTTCTCCTTGGCCCTTATAGTCTATAACACTGCCAATCTCTTTTAGGATAATACTTTATTAGTTATTTCCCTTTATTTCCGAATTATAATGGTGCTATACTTATCAATGTATTTAAAGTCATATCTATCATTACTGAATACATTCTATGTACAGATCCCTAGCCTTAGTATTGATAATTTGAAGAAAATTCCTGTTTTCATGGTTATTATATTCTAAGGTGGGTTATAAATAAAACAAGGTCTAAGTCAGAAAACATGAAATTTAAAATAATATAAGATGGGCTGGAGAGATGGCTTAGTGGTTAAAGCACTTGCTCACAAAGCCTAAGGACCTAGGTTCAATTATCCAGGTCCCACATAAGCCAGATGCACATGGTGATGCATGTGTCTGGAGTTCATTTGCAGTGGACAGAGGCCCTGGCACACATTTCTCTCTATTTCTCTCCTCCTCTGTCTCTGTCTCTAATAAATAAAAATAAATCTTTAAAAAAAATAAAATAAGAGGGCTAGAGAGATGGCTTAGTGGTTAAGGCATTTGCCTGCAAAGCCAAAGGACCCTGGGTTCAATTCCCCAGAACCCACGTAAGCCAGATGCACAAGATGGCGCATGCATCTGGAGTTCGTTTCCAGTGGCTGGATACCCTGGTGCACCCATTCTCTCTCTCTCTCCTTCTCTCTCCCTCAGTCTGACTCTGTCTCTCACAAATAAATAAAAATAAAATATTTTAAAAGAAAAGAGTTCACAGTTGTATTGTCAACTGAAAGAACGGAATATGAGAAAAAGCCAAAAGTCAAAGATGATTCACAGAGTTTTGGTTTCAGGAGCTGAGTAAATGGTGAGGTCATTGATGGAATTTGGGAATACTAGTGGATAACGTTTGAGAGGGTGACTAAGTAGTTCTTTCTTTCTTTCTACATTATGCTTCTGATCACTTTTAGCTATCCAAGAGGTCAAGTTGGTCATCATATACATTAGTCTGCAGCTTAGGAGAAAGGCTGACCTGGAGGTCAAGCTCTAGGAGTGACAAGCACAAAGATGGGATTTTATGCCTGGACTGAGCTCAATGAAGAAATAAAAACAAATGATTGTGAGGCAAGCAATGCTGAAGATGATGAGAACTTTTGTTTTTTTAATAGACTGTATTTTAGGATAGCTTTAGGTTCACAGCAAAATTGAGAGGCAGGTATAGAGATTTCTCCTTTACCCTCGGCCCTACATATGCAGAGCTTCCCCATTATCAACTCCCCTCACCATAGTAGTATACGTCTTATACCACACTGACAAACATACATCACCCAAAAGGACTATTTCGAATCAGTGATTTCCTATAGACCAATGACCTGTCACATGCCTGTAATCCCATCACTCAGGAGACAGGGGCTGGACGAACTCAAGTTCAAGGCCATTCTGGGCTAAGGTCCATAAGGTGCAATATTCCCTGAAAGAGTCAGGTAGGGCAAGACAGTAAGAGAAATTTTGTTGTCAGCACTCTCTACTTAATAATACTAAAAAATAAACTCCAGAAGGCAAGCTGCAAGGGCTACAGGAGGGGACTGTAAGGGTAGAGGACTGCATTGAGTTAGGATATGTATAGAACCAACTGATATACAATTTTCCCATGATTATGGCTGACCAAACCAGCCGAAACAAAAACCCTTTTGCACGAGAGGCAGGGGAGCCCTAAAAGCCTATAGGAACTTCACATGGTGGCTCAGTGTCTTTCCAGTAAATGCCCTCACTCATTAAGTCCACAGCTAGATAATCTTAATGCCAAATTCCTTTATGTGCAGTGCCTTCAGCACATCATTAATTTCAGAAGAGGAATGTCTAATTCATTCAATACACTGAGGTGCTATTTGGTCTAGTGTGATAAGAAAGGGGTATGAAAGAAATCTTAAGTATGGTGGCTATTCCTTTATGCCCTTCTCATTTCATTTCTCCTTTTCACTACATCAGCATGATATCCCAAGGAACAAGGAGGACTCCTGGTGCTCCTGCTCGTGATATCCGTCACACATTTTTTTTTAATTTTTTTGTTTCTTTATTTGTTTATTTGAGAGCAACAGAGAGGAGGGAGAGAGAGAGAGAGAATGGGCGTGCCAGAGCTTCCAGCCTCTGTAAACGAACTCCAGATGCATGAGCCCCCTTGTGCATGTGGCTAACGTGGGTCCTGGGGAATTGAGCCTCAAACCGGGGTCCTTAGGCTTCACAGGCAAGTGCTTAACCACTAAGCCATCTCTCCAGCCCCCATCACACATTTTTAAAAATTTTTTATTTATTTATTAGAGACAAAGAGAGGGAGAAAGAGTGAGTGAGTGAGTGAGTGAGAATGGGCACGCCAGGGCCTCTATCCACTGCAAACAAACTCCAGATGCATGTGCCACCATGTGCATCTGGTTTATGTGGGACCTGGAGAATCGAACTGGGGTCCTTAAGCTTCACAGGCATACTCCTTAACCACCAAGCCATCTCTCCAGTCCCTCAGTCACACTTGTATAGGTATAGAAAGTCCTATGGCTTAAGCCGGGCATGGTGGCGCACACCTTTAATCCCAGCACTCGGGAGGCAGAGGTAGGAGGATCGTAGGAGGATTGCTGTGAGTTCGAAGCCACCCTGAGACTCCATAGTGAATTCCAGGTCAGCCTGGGCTAGAGTGAGACCGTACCTCGAAAAACCAAAAAAAAAGAAAGTCCTATGGCTTAAAAGAAATGCCATAACAATGGAACACTCAGGAGCCGTAGATCATTGCTAGAAAATTTTCAGTGCCAGGGATGGGATACCTTCCAGTGAATTGTTGGCCAGGGAGGTCCCTGATGCCCCCAAAACATTATAGGCCATTGCCCAGTCCCTTGGTTTCCCACCAGGAGGATGGTAAGACCCTATTGCTGAAGACTACATACTTGGGCTGTAAAGCCACTGAGAAATCCTGTTGGAACTAAACTGATAACCTCCTCCATGTAGACCAGCTGACAGAAAGCTGGAAGAAGCCATTCTACATGCAGTTCAATGGGAGAAAGAGATACCATCAGTGAAGATACTCAACAGTGGACACTGCAAGCCTTATAATTGGCCAGCCTGGCCAAATGAGCCAACGGGTGCAATAGTGGCACATCTACCATGGTGGAAACCAACTGCCCTCCAATTGGACTGGAGGCCTGCTCCATGGGAGGGAATATATCCCTGATACTGAAAACTTAAAACAGGGGTAGTCATGAGCCCTAACGTCGGCTGATGTCTGGATAAATGCATATACTATGTTTATCAAACTGCCCAGTAAGCACTTCTCTTAATATTCATACCCTTATATTAATGCTACTCTCACTTTGGGTACAGAATCTTCTCTTTTCAGATGGCAGTGACCTTGGGAGGACTCAGAAGGTATCATAGTGCTGGAAAGAAGTGACTGGAGTACTCAGTAACATCTCGATCACTCCTTCCAAGGCTCAGAATCTAATGCGGAAGAGGTGGCGGAAAGAATGTAAGAGCCAAAGGAAGGGCAGGACTCCTTACAACATGCTCCCTCCAGATATAAAATGGCCTGGATATCCATGACCTCATAGGGCCTGACACTACCTACACAAGACCATCATAAGAGGAGGAAAAGATCATGACATCAAAATAAAAGAGAGACTGATTGAGATGGGGAGGGGATATGATGGAGAATGGAATTTCACAGGGGAAAGTGGGGGGAGGGAGGGTATTACCATGGGATATTTTTTATACTCATGGAAAATGTTAATAAAAATTGAGAAAAAAAAAAAAAGAAATGCCATAGCCTATTCAAGTTTCATGTCCAGTTCTCTGTCCAACTGCACCACTCCCCTTGTAGTATGCTCCAAAAGAAAAATAGCCCATTTGGAACAGAATTCACAGGAATTATGATTTCTTCCTTCTAAAGTGAAGGAAGGACTTGGATGAAGAATTCTGAGAATTATTTGTGTCTGACTTAAAGTAGAAACAAGTACTGAGAATATATTTATAAAAAATCTATAATTAGGGGCTGGAGGGATGGCTTAGTAGTTGAGGCGCTTGCCTGCAAAGACAAAAAACCTAGGTTGAATTCCCCAGGACCCACGTAAGCCAGATGTACAAGGTGGTGCATGCTTCTGGAGTTCATTTGCAGTGGCTGGAGGCCCTGGTGCACCCATTCTCTCTGTCTCTCTCAAATAAATGAATTTTAAAAAGTTTTAAAGGGCTGGAGAGAATGCTTAGTGGTTAAGTGCTTGCCTGTGAAGCCTAAGGATCTGGTTTGAGGCTCAATTCTTCAGTACCCACATAAGCTAGATGCACAAAGTGGTACATGTGTATGGAGTTCATCTGCAGTGGCTACAGGCCCTGATGGGCCCATTCTCTCTCTCTGCCTCTTTCTCTCTCTGTCTGTCACTCTCAAATAAACAAATACCTATAAAAAATATTTTTAAAAATCTATAATTAATCCAATAGCACTGTTCTCTAACACAACAGATCAAATCAAGGCAAATTAATTTCAGTTGTCATTCATTATATACAAAAGGAAATGATCAAAATAACATGATGAATGCAGGAAGTCCTCAACAGGAAGAAACATGCATAATGGTTGGTTACTGCTAGTGGAAGTAATGCAGGATACATGGAATATTCCTGTGGTGGTTTGATTCAGGTGTACCCTATAAACTTAGGTGTTCTGAATGCTAGGTTCCCAGCTGATGGAGATTTGGGAACTAACACCTCTTGGAGGTAATGTATTGTTGGGGGCAGGCCTATGGGTTTCATAGCCAGTGTCCGGCACACTCTCCTGTTCCTGTTGTGCACCTTATATGGGCCAGTGGGTGATGTCCACCCTCTGCTCATGCCATCGTTTTCCCGTGCCACAGTGGAGCTTCCCCTTGAGCCTGTAAGCCAAAATAAACCCTTTTGTCCCAGAAGCTGCTCTTGGTTGGGTGATTTCAACCAGCAATGCAAACCTGACTACAACAGTAATGTGGTACCGAGGAGTAGTGTCACTTGCTGCTAGACACCTGACTGTGTTGCTTTGGCCTTTAGGAGCTGATTTTCAAGAGTAATGTGGAAGGATTTGAAACCTTGGCCTAAGAGATTACATGACTTAATCTTGGACTATTCCCCATAGTTCAACAGTTCTGGGCTGGCGATGGCAAGACTAAGATTCCCCAACATTTAATTCCAAAATAGCTGGATAAAATAAGTTGTACTAAGTACAGTGAAGCTTTTCCATAGCCAAGTTTTATTCTTCATTCTACAGCATCAGGACCAACTATATTATGATTATGAAGTTATCTGGGAGCTTTAAAAAAATCAGTATCAGGCTCAGTAACTTAAGCACAAAAGTACCTTTGTAATTATGTGTACTCCTCTCACAGAGATACAAATTCAAGTGTCATAACTGAAGTCTGTAAAGACGTACAAGTAAAAGAATCTATACACATACACACACACACACATATATATATGTACCCACATATATATAGGTGCTACTTGTTAGCTATTAAACATCTGTTTAAATTGTGGACCTGTTTTGTTTTACTCCTGAAGAATAATGACTAATGTAGTCTTTCTGCAACCTCCCAAACAAAAGCAACTAGAATAGAAATCCAGTACGCTAAAGGGTAATACTACCAAGTTTGCTTAATTGAGGTAAAAGTTATATCACTGTCATAAAGTTACATCACTGTTATGCATGGGCCCTTAATGACAATGCAGAGATGTGATGAATGAGATCTTGTGATCTTCACCTTTCCAATCATTCTGAATATGATATTTATGTCACTTCTTGTCAATCCCATCACCCAAGGCAACTGTGGTTCCAATTTACATACATGAAATCACACAAAATACACTTTTGTATCTTCCCTTCCAAATGCTTTCAAGATTCCTCCATACAGCCTGCATGTATCCGCAGTTCATGGTTTAAAACCAGCAGAGTAGAATCCAGGGTATGCATCTGCCACAATCTCCTTATATACCTTCTAACAATGGTTATTTGAAGACTTTCCTCATGTGGGCTATTATGAATGAAGGCATTTATAAATGCAGATGCTGTCCTCCTGCACAAATGGAACCATGCTGTCTTAGTCTAAGACCACTTTTTGTCTCTACCAAGCCAGGAGTTGAGGGGTGGAACTCTGTTAGTGTCTGCTTTTATATTAAGTGAGCAAAAGGAGCCTCAGCCACAGAGCCTGGCTGATTAGGTGAGACCCACTCCAACATACCCATATCTAAAGAAGCACTCTACCACAAAGCTATATTCCCCGGCCAGCTACCTACTGAAATCTATGACATGTGACATTCCACAGGAATGGTATTCATGAGAGACTCCTTGGAATATTTCAAACAGACTCTATTAGTCAATTTTTGCTGCCACAACAAAATATGAGGCTGGGGACTTTATAAAGTAGTTTATTTAGATCATAGTTTTAGAGGCCAAAAGCCCATGATCTTGTGGTCTCCTTTGTTATATTGCAACATGGCAGAATGGAAAAGGAGGCAGCCATATGCAGAGGGAGTCAAGCACACAACGTTGCTTTATAAAAGCCAATTCCTTTTTTTTTTAATTTTTTAAAATTTATTTGACAGAGAAAGAGGGAGAGAGAATGGGCACACCAGGGCCTCCAGCCACTGCAAACGAACTCCAAATGCATGCACCCTCTTATGCATCTGGCTAACGTGGGTCCAGGGGAAATGGAACGTGGGTCCCTTTGGCTTTGCAGGCAAACACCTTAACTACTAAGCCACCACTCCAGCCCTCAACTCTTTTTTTTTTTTTGTAATGACTACCTTTTAATTCTTTTTTAAAATTTTTTTTGTTCATTTTTATTTATTTGAGAGTGACAGAGAAAGAGGCAGAGAGAGACAGAGAGAGAGAGAGAGAATGGGCGCGCCAGGGCCTCCAGCCACTGCAAACGAACTCCAGACACGTGTGCCCCCTTGTGCATCTGGCTAACGTGGGTCCTGGGGAATGAAGCCTCGAACCAGGGTCCTTAGGCTTCACAGGCAAGCGCTTAACCGCTAAGCCATCTCTCCAGCCCTGATTCTTTATTTTTTAAGAATTTTTAAAAATTTTTATTTATTAGAGACAGACAGAGAGAGTGAGAATGTGCATGCCAGGGCCTCTAGCCACTACAAATGAACTCTAGACGCATGCACCATGTGCATCTGGCTTACGTGGGACCTGGAGAATCAAACCAGGGTCCTTAGGCTTCACAGGCATGTACCTTCACCACTAAACCTTCTCTCCAGCCCCTATAAAAGTCAACTCTTGTGAGAACTCCCTCCATGAAATCAGTAGTGATCCTCTTCTAAGCACAGCACATCCACGGTGGCCTCACCAAATTCCACTTGGTTCCACCTCTTCAAAGTCCCACCATCTCTCACCATCACCACTGAAGACCAAGCTCCCAGCACATGCACCTCTGGGAAACAAACCAAATCCAAGGTATAAGAGAGGCTTGGCAGTAAGGCTCATATATCTGTGCTCTGACCCTAATTTGGTGTCACATTGCTTCTATTACACATATATAAAGAGAATAAAATTAAAAAGAAAAAAGGGTGGGACTGGTAGCACAAGCCTATAACCCCAGCAATTCAGGAGGCTTAGGCAGAAGGATTACAAATTCAAGGCCTACCTGGGCAACTTAATGAGACCCTGTCTCAAAATAAAGAGGGCTGAAGGTATATCCTAGACTGAATCCTCAGTACCAAACAGATGGGAGACTCACATAAGAGATCTTTTAATTTACTTATCCTTTGAGGTCTCCTCATACAGACCTTACCTAATTAATGGACAGCCATGTACTAATTATGTAACTTGGGGACACCATTCACTTCCCTAAGCCCTAATTTCCCAGCATGTAAAATAGGATAATTATAGTTTTTATCCTAGGGTTATTCTGAAGATTAGATCATAAGCATAGTTCATAACTCACTTAAGTACACAAATATTAGGAATTATTAATGCAACCATATTTTGTATTTGGACAGTACAGACACTATTTTATTGTTCAAACCCCTATCAAGGTGATATCAGTTTCCTATAATGAGTATGTTTCACAATGAGTTCATTTAATTCATACTATATAAACTAAGCAGTTTATAGTGAAACAAGTTTTGGTCAATTACATTTTAAGTTATTTATTTTTAATATTTTATTTACTAATTTATTTGAGAGAGAATGGGCATATCAGGGCTTCTGGCCACTGCAAACAAACTTCCAGATGCGTAAGCCACCTTGTGCTTCTGGCTTTACATGGGTAATGGGAAACAACCTAAGTCTTTTGGCTCTGCCAGCAAGCACCTTAGCTGCTAAGCTAGAGAAGCTTTTTGTTTGTTCTTCTGGTTTTTTGAGGTAGGGTTTCAGTCTAGTCCAGGCTGACCTGGAATTCACTATGTAGACTCAGGGTGGCCTCGAACTCATAGTGATACCTCTGCCTCCCAAGTGCTGGGATTAAAGGCATGCATTACCACACCTGGCTTATTTTATTTACATCACCATACTTGCTTATTTTATTTACTTATTTTAGTGCGCATATGTGTTTTTTGGGAGAAAGCGCATGCCACAGCAGAAGACAACTTTCAGCTCAGTCCTTGTCTTCCACCTTGTTTGAAGCAGGGTACCTTGTTCACCTGTTTGTGAACTTCTGAGAATCTTCCTTTCTCTGCTCCCTTCTTGCCTTGGGAACACTGGGATTACAGAGGACAGGTCTAGCTTCCTTTGGGGCCTGGGGATCTGAACTCAAGTACTCTGAGTTGCATAGCAAGTGCTTTATCCATTGGGTCATCTCCCTAGTCCTAAATAATTGCTTTTTAAACTGTAAAGCACCTCAATTTTTTTTTATTTTAGGGTTTATTTTATTTTTTTGTTGTTGTTATTGGGTTTTTATTTTATTTTATGACAGGTTCATGTTATATATCCTTGGCTAGTTTGGGACTTGCCAAATAGCCAAAGATGGCTTGTCACTCATGCCAGTCTTGCTCTACTCTGCCCTCCAAGTGTTGGCATTATAGGCAGATGCCACACCATGCTTGCCTATCTCAGTATTTTATGCCAATTTATACTATACCCCCACCCCAAAGTCAGATCTAGTGTACAACTTCCAAAATAATTTAACTGTGATATGCACTCCTGCTCTATCAGGAATATCACATGACTGAGGCTCTAACAAAAAACAATGCTAATGATACACATAAACACATGGCAGCTTCTAGAGGATGGCACTGTCTTCCCATTTCAATTACTGGTTACCTGTCCATCAGGGCTCAAAAGAGTCTTCCTGAAACCCAAACTCAATTGAGATTTCCAGCTAAATGATCTGAGAACTTTCTAAACTTTCTTTCATAGCTTAGAGCCATTGGCATTAACATACTTGAAAGATTGTTTGATTTATGTCTGTCACTTCTCCAAGCAAATTATAACCTTCAGATAGAGCAATTAAACAGTACATTTTATCCTTAACCCCATCCTCTCAGCATCTAGCACAATGTTTGGTACAAGATACTAAGTGTGGTCTATGTTATTCAGACTAGCCTTGAAGTCACAATCCTCCTGCCTCATGCTACAGGGTGTCAGGATTATAAGCAAGAACCACCATCAGAGCTTCACCTTTTTTGACACTGTAAATGACTGGAAAAAGTTAAATGTTTGTTAGTAGGAAAATGGTTAAATAAGTTACTATATATTTATATTATATAGTGTTACATAGCCATTAAAAACAATGACCTTGCCAGGCATGGTGGCGCATGCCTTTAATGCCAGCACTCAGGATGCAGAGGTAGGAAGATCACCAAGAGTTCGAGGCCACCCTGAGACTATATAGTGAATTCCAGGTCAGGCTGGGCTAGAGCGAGACCCTACCTCAAAAAAAACAAAATAAATAAATAAATAAAAATAAAAACAATGGACTTACCTGGACGAGGTGGCTCATGCCTACCAGCTATGTGAGACTGAGGCAGAAGGATGGTAGCAAATTCCAGGCTAACTGGGGACACAATGTCTTCTGTTACAACATGGGCTCTGTATTACACACAGGTCAAGAAACACACAGTAAACTCTAATAGTAGGGAGAAGGACTGAAGAAGGTCCTCTATGTTCTACAAACAGCTGTTTCAATTACAGGTCCACATAAATTAATATATACTGTATGCTTAGTTCGTACATGATCTCTATTTCTTAAAAATATTTTGTAATGATCCTGACAACCTTAAGGGAGATAGTACTAACCCAATATTGTGGGGCTTTTAAAAGGTACAGGCAAGTTGCCTGACATCACAAAGCAAAATAAATGACAGAACTAGGGCTACAATTTTGCTCTCTCCTTCTAGACCAGTTATGTGAACCTTTCTTGGGGACATGAACAAATGTCTATTTACTCTAGATAGGGCACTAGTGACAGACCAAAGAAACATTCCACTCAAATCCAGCTGATGAACCAGTGAGTTTAATTAGGGTTACATGAGCAACTGAGGAGTAATTACACCACTGAAGAAAATATCTTTCTCCCAGCAACCATTAACTGCATACATACATACATATGTATGTATGTATGTGTGTGTGTATACATATATATACATATAAATGTATATATATATATGTATGTATCCATACATATATATACATATATGTATGTATTCAGAGAGTGGCAGGGTCTCATAAGTCCCTCACCCCCAGCAATCTTTAACTGCCTATACAAGGGTAGGCAGGGTGGGTCCTCAGGAGCCCCTTGCTCTCCTTGACAGAAGGTTAATGAGCCCAATCTTGTGCATGTCAACTAGAGGTAATCAGACTTGCTGAGTGTGAAAGAAGGCAGTGACAGTATCATGCCCAAAGGACAGTGTTCCACAAAACCAGTGTTCTTTTCGTCAGACAACGCAGCCTCTCCAATAAGAGAAACAAGGTTACCAAGACAGAATCAACACTGCAGTACCAAATAACCAGAAGAGATTTAAGTCTATTTTGATCTCCATCCTTTCCAAATCTGTACATGAGAACTGATCTACGACCATCAAGACAAGGACTCCTTTACATGGCATCAGTGAGCAGGTCACAAGATCTTAATTTGCATTCTTTTACTATTAATAATTTCCTCTTATCTTTCCTACTTTAATCCTTTAGCCCAAGTTTGGCCATTTGGGGTGCTACAGAGCAAGGTTTGTTTCATCTTCTAGCATATATTCAAAAGTAGGAACAGGTGCTTCATCTAGATAAAAGTTTCTAATAAAAATAACTGGACATGGTGGTACATTCCTGTAATCCTAGCAATCAGGAGGCTGATAATCAGTAAAGGTTAAGACAGCCTGGGCTAGAGTGAGAATATGACACACACACCAAAAAGGGTGGGGGGCAGGTGTGGTGGCATACACCTTTAATCCCAGTGCTTGGGAGGCTGAATTAGGAGTATCTACCTGTGAGTTCAAGACCACCTTGAGACTACAGAGTAAATTCCAGGTCAGCCTGAACTACAGTGAGACTCTATGTCAAAGAACCAAAAAAATAAAAGTGAAAAAAACAAGGAGGGTCCTTTAACACCTCATTTCTCTCAGCCTAGACTTGAAAGAAACTGTCTGCGACACACTTCAGAGACAAACTGGGGCCAGGTCCTCTAAATCCCAGGATGGACTGACTAGCTACCTCACACTTAAATTTAAATATGGTCTAGTCTTTGTCAGAAAGATTTCTACAGATGTTAAGATGGTCACAGAACAGTAGAAAGGAAGTAAGATGACCCACCACCCTCCCATTTTGGCCATATTGTGAATAAATCCATTTTTCTTCACCATTTTGAATTTTCTAAAAACAATTTCTTTAAACACAGAGAAACTACATAGCAAGTTTACAGACCTAAGTACCTGGATAAGAGCTCAAGAGGTCCTCTGAGGCTGTAACTTATAATTCCAACAATCCTAAAACACTTGAACTCCAGTTTATGTGAATGTAATGCTGGCCCCCAATTTGACTCTGATGCCTATTATCCGTTTTCCAGACAGCTATGCAAGCAGAAAGATACAAAAAATTACTAGCTAATATATAGACTAGATATGTAGATACATATAGTTAAGGTAGATGATAGATAGATATAGATATAGATATATAACCCATGTCCTCTGGTTTCTAAACAAGTCTGAAGTTTCTTCCAGTTACCAGAAATCTTGCTAAAGTCAGTATTTGTAAACAGCAAAGCAACCATTTTACTCAAGTCAAGCAATCTACTCTTGAAAACTATCTTAATAAAAAAATATATGCCATTTGGGCTGGAGAGATGACTTAGCGGTTAAGAGGCTTGACGGCAAAGCCTAACGACCTAGGTTCAATTCCCCAGGACCCGCGTAAAGCCAGATACACAAAGTGACACGTGCGTCTGGAGTTCATTTGCAGCAGCTACAGGCCCTAGCATGCTCTCTCGCTCTCTAATTGCAAATAAATGAATAATTTTTTTAATGCATGTGCCATTTTGTTGTTGAGGTCAGTGAGGGTAAGAGCATTAAATCACATACTCCCTACAAACCTATGGGCTTGGAGTTCTGGCGGAGGGGAGGGGAGGGGGATGGTGACTGCATGAGCAATGCAAAACTGCAGAGGCACTCGTGCCACTAGCCTCGTATGCCCACAGGTTCCTGGGGTTTGATGAGGGTACTGTCTACTCGTGGTACGACAGCTACACGTGTGGCCCATCAAACGTAGTCACAGGGCGGCACAGCCAAGTGAAAGGGCGGTTTGCACCACAGCCAAGACCATCTCTGGGCTACGCTCCACACGCCCTCGCCAACTCCTCTCATTTTCTCCGGTCCCTTCTAAGGAACTCTTTCCTCCTGGAGTCGCAGGGTCCTACCTTGGTCTGAACACTCTTATCAAACTTGTCATTTTTGAAGGAAAATGTATTCTGGTACTTCTGAGGTCTGGAACGAGCCACGTTGCCTTTCTGGGAACTCATAGCCGAGACCAGCGTCCAGGTAGAGAGAGAAGTGCAGGAAAGAGCAAAGTGCTTCACGCACGGGCGGAGGGCGGCTCGCCGGTGACCCGGAAGGGATTCCTCCGGCCTCGGCGCGCCGGCCCCAGTCTGCGCACGTGACTCGGCGGAGGTCGTTCTCCCCGCCGCCCAGCCTCTCTCTCAAACTGGGTGAGCAAGTCCCGCTTTCTCCGAAATGAGGATGTCCCCCATTGGCCCGAACGCGGCTGTCCGTCACGGCGGAGGGGCGGGGAGCTCCCATTCCCATTGGCTGTTCTTTTGCGCAGTCCCCGCCTCCTGCCGAGTCCTCCCAGCCTCTCGGAGATTCCAGAGCGTTACCGACTGGGCTTACGCGGCCTGTGATTGGTGGAGGCTGGGCGAGGCCGGGCTGCTCCCTTCCCCGCTTGCGGGCTGGAGCCCGGGTCAGCTTGGGCATCTTCCTCCAGTCAAGTGGCCACCTCCGGGCGTCCGCGCGCTGGGCTACCCTCGGGGCTTCCCGCCCGTTCCCGCAGAGCGAGCCCCGCGCCCCGGCGGGCAGAGGAGGCGCCGCGAGAGGAAGATCCCCGGGGAAGGGGAGGAGAAGAAAGACCTGGCTGCGGCGGTGTGTCGTCTGCGGCAGCGTCGGGAGAGGCGGTGCGGGCGGCTGCGACCACGGACGCGCGGGCCACGGACGTGAGGCCCGACAGCAGCCGGCGGCGGCGCCCGCCGCTCGTCCCGCAGCAGCAGCACTTCGCGCCGGGGCCGTTACTCAGCAGAACGCGAGCTCGCGCGGAGAAGCCGGGCCGGCGCGAGACTCAGCTCGGGAGCCGGGCCCGCTCGGTGCCGGGGCCGGCGCGCCGGGGAGCGCAGCCCGCGTCGTCCTCCCGGGCCCGGGCCCGACCGCACAGGCCGACGGCCGGAGCGCGGGTCGCGCCTGGCGGAGGAGAGCGCTTCGGCAGCCGTTCTCCCGCCGCCCTCGGAGCCCGGCGCGCCGGCCGGGGCCGCTCGGGTGCAGGTGCGTGCGGGGCTGCGGGCGGGCGGGGAAGGGACGGCGCTAGGCCGGGCGGCGGGGGAGGGGAGCGGAGGGAAGCCGAGCGGGACACGGCTTTGTTGTTGACGACCCGGATCCGGGTCTGCGCGGGCCAGGCCGCAGAGCCACTCCCGAGCCCGGCCTGGGTTGCGGGCGACTCGTGTGGCGCTGCGCCCGGGATGGGTCTCGTTACACTTCCGTTGCTCTTCTCCCAGGGGACCGAGAGATGGGGTCGGGTTCGCCTTCGCCTCCCCCCCGGCTCTCGGCGAGAAGCTTCCTGCTGGATGCCTTGGTCCCGGCCAGCCTCGGCTTCACAGCCAGACGGTCTGGTCCCCGCGCTTCCCCTTAGATGCTTGAACTTCTCGTCTCTCCTCCCCGGGAACTCGAGGGAATAGGTTTTGAATGGGAAGTTGTGGGTTTTGAAATTGTATTGAACCCTGAACCAAGAAAGTGGAGTCAAATTAGATTGTACTGTATTGTCTGGAGGATGTTAGGACCGAGTAAACCCAGGCTCCTTGTTTTTAAAAACAAAACATGTTCACAACCTTGATCTGTGGTGAGACCTCTACCAATAGCAGAACAGAATCATTTTCTCCCTTATGCGATGCATTGATTTAAGTCAGTCTGAGTTAAAAATTGGTAAGCAAAGGTTGGGTAACGGGATCTAGAGATGGTGGCGTTTAAATTTTGGCTCGGGGTTTATGAAAGGGATTCCTACTTAATTCCTTTTGCAGTGTGTTGCCTAATCCATAGGATAATTCATTGACTTTTTTTAAGACTCCAGTAAATATGAAGAATTTTGGACATCTTGGGCCAGCGTTTCAAATTGCCTGATGAATCTTGAGTAAAAAATCATATACAGGTTGCAATAGTACTTGTTTACATTAACAGACATGTACAATAAATGGACTTTTCTCTATAAAGAATTTGTCTCCATGTGTTTAGCTTATTTATTCAAGTGGGTAACATCTAATAATAACACTATCTTGGTGAGCACCATTATTGTCGGTGCCCATGCTTGCTGGCACATTTATTTTGATAGAAGGGGTAGGGACCTTACTTTAAGGAGAATTGGGAAGGTGATTGTGTTGGAATTTATTTTAAAAAATGCAAACAATATTGCCTGTGCCCTAATTGCTATTTCAGTTCCGAAGGAAATGAATGGCCCCCTCAACATACTTTGACCTCTCTTCTCCTACCACAGAATTAATAAGGTCCAATGGCAAGGATCGGATTAGATTTTCAGCAGGCTAGGCAGTTTTAATTTTGTCCCTCAGTGTGCACGACTTGAGCTGATGTGTGACTTGGTTTTCTAAGTGTCTTCACCATTTTGTGATGTGAGTGAAATGACAGCTGCTGAAGAATCATTTTGTTTCCTGGGACAAGCGCTATTCACTACAAAGCATCATGGCAAAATAATGTTCTCAGTACCTTACTGGACACAGTAAAACTATCTTTCTAAATGCTGTCACTGGATGGTTCTACAACTCCAGACATGCTATCCTACATCTGAGTCAGTGTCTACATCCATAAGGTAGGGCTAATCAAATGAGCCACCTGCTCGTTTTATAGAAAAGGCAGTAAGAATTATATAAGCAACAGTTATTCTGCTGTCATTTAAGAGTACTAGTTCATGAAAATTGGTGTCACATCTTTAGGGTCAGGGAGGACAGGAAAATTTAAGGGTTTATTGACTGGTAGATTTTATGTGTGCTCTAACCAAGGTTTCTTGTAATCCTCAAATCATTTCCACTTTTCTTACCCTGTTACGAATTTCTCACACTCATTGCCTTGCTTACCTCTTAAACCCAGATTCCTGAGCTGAAGGAGGAAAAGTGATCTTAGCACTTTGACAGTGATGTAAATAAAGCCCAAAGAAAATAATTGCTTGAATTGCCTAATGCTGAACAAAGAGAAGCAGGACTGAGACTCGAACCCAGGTTTTTTACTTGTCCTCAATCCTTTGTTTTGAAGCAGTCTTCCAAATACATGTCTATACCTAGCAGTTGTTCATTAGTCCTGGTGAAATGAGCAATAATGTAGCAATATAAGTAAAATATAGTGACTATCTGTGCCTTTCACCTAGTTGAAATTCAGCCTGCAAGGCAGGAAGAAACTTTAGCTTGTCAGTTCTTTTAAGTCCCATTCTAACTCAGCACTACCAACCAGTAACCCCTTCGTATCAGTGGGTTTACACTTTATATCCTATTCTCTCACTGCCCTCACAATCAAACCCTTCCTATCACTGACTTTATACGTAACTATACAACTTTATATCCGTGAACGTTATATGTTACACTGTCTTAGTTTTTTAGAGTTAGGGTCACCCTACTTAACAGAGGATAGCCTGGAGCTTGAGATCCACAGCCTGCCCAGTTCTAGGATTACAGGCATGCACTACCTCGACCTTCGTGTTTCTCTAACTTTAAGCAATATATGACTGTATGCTTCTATGCAAGACTTCTCAGGGGCAGTAGTGTTTGACTCCACCCTTTTTATAAAAAATATAGAAAATGCATGTAATTTCTCTTACACTTGTTTCAAAATAAACATATTTTATTTTATCTTTTTTAAAATATTTATTTATTTGCAAGCAGTTAGGTAGGGGGTAGAGAGAATATGGTTGGTTGCTCCTGGGCCTCCTGCTTGCAAGTGGACTGCAGATGTATGCACACACTTTGTGTACCTGGCTTTACATGGGTATTGGGGAATCGCACTCAGGCAGTCAGACTTTGCAAGCTAGCGCCCTTAACCGCTGAGCCATTTCTCCAGCCCAACTTTTATATTTTAAAAAGCAGTGCCCTTCCTAAAATAACAAAGGTGATTTATAGTTGCTGGGGAGTCTCAGTTGTTTAAAGACGCTTGCAAAGCCTGTTGACCCAGGTTCTGTTCCCCCAAATTCACACAAAGCAGGATGCCCAAAAGTAGTGCATGCATCTGGAGCTCATTGGCAGTAGCAAAAGACCCTGGCACGCCCATTTCGCTCCCCTACTGTTTTTTTAAGTGATTTATATATCTATTTTGCTGTGTAAATACTTGAGCAACTTCACAAGGGTGATGCTAGACTAGCAGCATCAGATTCACCTGGGAGCTGTTAGGTATGTAGAATCTCAGGCCCTATCCCACTGGCTGGGGGACTAAAAGATGAGAAAGATTACCAGGTTATTTGTGCACACATTGAAGTCCAAGAAGCTGTGCTAGCAGAAATAGATACTTTGCTTCAGAGGGTAGTATGTCAGTACAGTCACTGCTATTGCAAATTCTATTAGTTACATGTAATTGCTCTTCAGGTACCAAAACCAACAGTGTTGGTGAAAAAGTGATTTCTGAAATAACCAGCTTTTATTCTCAGTCAAATTTGAACAAAAAAGGTTCAATCTTTCCTTTTTACATAGGGGATGAATTACTTAATTTTGTCATCTATCTTTAAATGATACAAACAGATGTGTTAAGTCCAGTTTAGAAACATCTGATGTTAGTGAGGGTTTTTGCCCCCTCCTTGCACATCCCTTTCATAAATGTCGTACATATTAGTTAAAATCTTGGGATATGGAGCAGCGTTATCCTATTTTGGTGTTTTGTTTTGTGTAGGGATTGTTGGGACAGGGTCTCATGCAGCCCAGGTTGGCCTTGAATTACTGACCCTCCTGCCATCACAATCAGCTTTAACAGCATTACCTTTAGGCAGGAAGAATGCCTGGCTTCCTTGGCTCTAGTAGCACCCATTCATTATAGCACCCAAAAGGCTGTCATTGGGAAATATTACCCCGGAATATACATCTAGTAGTAGGTTGCTAGACCACAGGGTATGAGCTGCTTCTACTTTATTAGACAACTGCCAACTCTCTGTCCAAAGTGTTTGCTCCAGTAATGGATGAGAGGACCTGTTTTTCCACCCCGGTGATGTTTTAAACATTTTAATTTTGCCATTCTGAGAAGGATGGATGCTTCACTCTAGTTCATTTACTTAGTTACTTTTGTGGTAGGTAATGCCTTCACATATATAGGTCATATAATTTTTTCCTGTGAATTTTCTTCTCAGTTGTAATTTTCTTGATTTTCTGAATAACAGATTGGCAGACTTTAATGGTAGACTTCCACTCTTTAGCATACTGTGGTGTTTTGATTCAGGTATCCCCCATAAACTTTGGTGTTCTGAATGCTAGGTTCTGAGCTGATGGAGATTTGGTAATTAATGCCTCCTGGAGGAAGTGTATTGTTGGGGACAGGCTTATGGGTATAACAGCCAGCTTTCCCTTGCCAGTGCTTGGCACACTCTTATGTTCCTGTTCTCCACCTTATGTGGGCCAGGGGGTGATGTCCACCCTCTGCTCATGTCGTCATTTTCCTTGCCATCATGGAGCTTCCCTCAAGTCTGAAAGCCGTAATAAACCTTTTTTTCCCCCAAAGCTGCTCTTGGTCAGGTGATTTCTACCAGCAATGCAAACCTTACTGCAACATATGCCTTTCACTTTCAGTATCTTCCTAAGAATTTTAATTAATTTTATGTTTTTATTAATTGTTGTTTTTTTTTTTGTGAGAGGAGAGAATTGGTGCACCAGGGCCTTCAGCCACTGCAGTCGAACTCCAGATGCATGTGCCACCTTGTGCACATGTGTGACCTTGTGCATGTTTCACCTTGTATGTCTGGCGTACGTGGGATCTGGGGAGTCAAACATGGGTCCTTGGGCTTCACAGGCAAGTGCCTTAAACACTAAGTCATCTCTTCAGCCTTATTATTTATTTTTTAGATAGTCACACTCTATAATCCAGTCAGGTCTTAAATTTGTGGCATTTTTCTCCCTCGGCCTTCTGAGCACTGGAATTGCCATTGTGCCCCACTTAGATTTTTTTTTTCTTAAAGTGTGGGTGATTTTTATTAGATTACAAGAAGAAAACAGTATAAAGAACTCCTGCCCATGAGAAGAAAAGGAGAATAAAACCCCCAATTTAGAATTTTTAATGTCAAATTTACCATATGTTGATGATTGAGCTTTTTCTTTTAAACGAGGATTAAAGATTTTACTTTTCACACTTAGATCTGAAATTCATGTGAAACTTTTTATGTAATAAGGAGCTTATGAGTTACATATACTCAGTGAAAATAATTTTATATAAAATTTTTATTCAAATATCCTTTGGTGAGATTATTGAGATAGTCATATTTATTTAATTTCCCACTGTGTTAAAATATGGCAACTCTGTCATTTCAACCTTTCTTCTTTTTAATATTTTATTTTTAAAAATAAATTTTTATTTATTTAATCAGGGAGAGAGGGAATGGGTGCACCAGGGTCTCTAGCCACTGCAAACAAACTCTAGACACATGCACCACCATGTGCATCTGGCTTACCTGGGTTCTGGGGAATTGAACCTTGGTCCTTAGGCTTTGTAGACAAACGCCTTAACTGCTATGCCATCTCTCCAGCCCAGACTTTTCTTTTTTAAAAAGTAGGCACTTGGAATCTATAATGTTGAAGAACTGTTGTTTTAGAATATGGGTTGAGCATCCCTAATGCAAAAATCTGAACTCTGAAATACAAAACTTTCTGAGTGCTGGCATATTCCTCAAAAAGTTTAAATTTTGGAACATTTTAGGGTTTTTGGTTTAGGAATGCTCAGCTATTAAAATCCATACAAATATTTCAAAATCTGAAAGACTTCTGGTCCTACTCCTCTTTACATAGTGGCAGGCACCCAGTACTCTTGGTTCTTATATTTTTATTTGTGGGCTCACACTCACCTACTAAATAATCATAGAGCATAGTAAGCAGTCTTAAATACTGATCATTGTCTGCAGCATTCACATTTCACAAATTTGTTTCACATGTTTCATTTTGGTTTCTTTTTTTATTTTTTGAGGTAAGGTCTCTAGCACAGGCTTATCTCAAACTCACTCTTCTCCCAGCCTGCCCTCGAACTCACAGTCATCCTCCTACTTCTACCTCCCAAGTGCTGGGATGAAAGGCATTAAAGGCATGTGCCAACACATCTGTTGCCTCACATGTTTTCTCTTCCTCCTTTATTCTACCTAGAGTTTTTTTTTCTTTTTTTGTTAATTTTACTTACTATCTCAGGCCCAAATTTTTAATAGAATACAATTTCAGAATAAATTTAAATATTAAACATGAATTGTCTTACATAGGACTGATTTTGTTTTCTCAGGAATTAAGTGAAAATACTTAAGTTCTTACATAGCTAAAGATGAAAAGTGAGAAAGGAAAAGTGGGCCCGTATCCAGTACATATGTGTAAGTCAGTATTGTGAGGTTGGTGTTTTGTTTTTGTTGGGGGTTCTTATTTGTGAGCAAAAAAACAAAGATGACATCTATAACTTACCAGTTAGCAAAAATCATAGGCATTATGTACAACAAATAAAATGTCTAATATGTTAGAAAGTAATAAGTGCTTCAAACTAAATAGAGTACCATGTAGGGAAATAAAAAGCAGTTTGACATATTGAGCAGGATAGTCATATTAGGGTTCACTGAATCAAGAAAAGGAACAAAACTGCAGTCAGTGTGGTAAGTAATTAGCAATGTGCAGCTGCTTACAAACTCCAGGAAGGGTGCACAGATTGCTAGACCTGTTATATTCTTGCTTTCCCACTTACAAATTGTGTGACCTTAAACAAGTTAATTGACAACCTGAAATCATATGTAAAAGGATGATAACCTAAAAGAAGTATTATTAAATTAAGAGATAAGTGAAAGGGCCCACCTACAAGACCCAGCCTCCACATTATTCTCATAAAATATTCTGTGCTTTATTTTCATAGTCTATATTATAGCTTATAATTATCTGTCATTATTTGATAAAGTTTATCTCACCTATTCTGAAATATAATAATGGGAAGAACCAGTTAGTGCAGTCATATATTTCATTAGCACACATACATAGACAAACTTTAAACCTTTTCTCTGGTTGTTTTTTGGTTTTTGGGGTTTTTTTTTTTTTTTAGTATTAAGCCTTTTCTTATTTGGAAATCACCTTACACAGATTTGTTGAGGAAGTGTTTTGTCTTTATAGTGTTTGTAGGCTGTTGCTTCAAACTGTATTATAGACATTACCTCATTAATCACTTTATATCATCTTTGTGATGAAAGCAGTAGGTTGTATCACCTTGCATCGAAAACAATTGAAGCTACTAAATCACACACATTCAAATTCACATTACCTCTTACTATATTTGTTTACATTTTCCTATTTGTTCCTTCTACAATATTGCTAAAATTAACTCAAAATCAAAAACAAATAGGTTATATATTGGCCTTTCTAAAATCATTAGGAAACACACAGTTAAAATTCTAGTTGTGACTTTATTTTTTGTTTTCCCTCAAGAAGCTTCTCACAGTGCTGAATTAGCCACAGAGTTGTAGGCCTTTACCTTTAAAAATGCTAGATGAAGCTAACGAAATTCTTTTTGGAATGATTATGATATAGAATCCCAGATTTATATTGAGAATATGGTCACCTGAAATTATAGGATTAAGAAAATAAGTATTGGTTTGGGATATAACTCAGTGGGAGAGCACTTGCCTAGCATGTAAAGGTGCTGGGCAAAATCCCCAGTTCTGAATTAAAAACAGTTCAGTATATGTTTAGTGTTGATCAGTGTAATTAAGATTGAAACAGTATCATTAGTTTGCTATGGTCAGTTCCCACAAGACAAAACAAGCAGGTGCCTCCAGGAATAAAAACAGAAGGTACTAGTTATTGCAACAAATTTGTTTAGCTTCTGAGCTTAGGTTGTTCTTAAGTGTTCTTTAAAAATTAAAGGTGACATAGTTCATGTAATAACCTCCAAAAAAAATGTTGTCCATAGAATGTGACCTAGATTATTTTGTTTCTGATTAGTAACTTACAAAGTATACTACTAATCTCTCTTACTTTCTCCCCCAAATTTTTGTGTGCATCAGTTATTAGCAAAGAAAACAACATAATTTAATAAATTGCTTTGTCTTTATTATTATTATTATTATTATTAAGAGATTGTTGGCTACTTAATAGCCCAGCCTGGCCTAGGATTCTCCTGTCTTAGATACCCAAGTAAGTTAATTACATTTTGTTCACTATTTGAAGTAATTACTTTGCCATTGCTGTGAACAAATATCTGACCAGAGCAACTTCAGGAAGGAAAGGGTGTATTTCAGCTTACCTTTCATTTCAGAGGGATAGTCCATTATGGCAGGCCAGCTCCTCATTTCCGCCAGTGGCAGGAAGTGGAAGGGAGAACAGGATGTGGAACTGGACCTTTTCTTTTTTTGGTCTTTCTAAGTAAGGTCTCTAGCCAGGCAGACCTGAAATTCACTGTGTAGTCTCAGGCTGCGATTAAAGGCTAGTGCCACTTTTTATACAACCTTAAGGCCTGCCCCCACTGACCCACATCCTTGTAAAGCTCCACCTCCTAAAGATGGTACAAATTTCTCAAAGAAGCTCTAGAGCTAGGGACCACGTGTCTAGTCTGTGGGGGACATTTCACATTCAAACCACATTGAGTAATTTGTTTTTGGCAAGCTTGTATCTGAAATCGGATAGGTTACGTTTGTTTGTTTGTTTGTTTGTTTGTTTGTTTGTTTGATTGATTGATTTTGAGGGGATTGCTGGCTCTTTAGCACCACCTGAATCTTCCTGTCTCAGACACCCAAGTAACAGGTTACATTTTGTTTAGCTTTTTTATTTTTTTGTATTTTTTCATGAGAGAAAATTAGCAGGCCAAAGCCTCCAGCCACTGCAGTTGCCACCTTGTGTGCATTGTGACCTTCCGCTTGTGTCGCCTTGTGCATTGGCTTACGTGGGACCTAGAGAGTCAAGCATGGGGCCTTAGGCTTCACAGGCAAATGCCTTAACCCCAAGCCCTCCAGCCCTGTTCAACACTTCTTAACAAACTTGCTTGCCTTTTATTAATTGAAGACGTAGGACAAGAAAGTAATAGGTAGTGAGTGCTTCTTGTACATAGATGACATTCTGATGCAAACCCTTAGAGTAATGGTCTTGAAAACATTTTCTCTCAGAATCCATAAAACATGAATACATAGCCGGGCATGGTGGTGCATGCCTTTAATCCCAGCACTTGGGAGGCAGAGGTAGGAGGATCGCCGAGAGTTTAAGACCACCCTAAGACTACATAGTGAATTCCAGGTCAGCCTGGGCTAGAGTGAGACCCTGTGTCGAAAAACCAAAAAACATGAATATACACATACAAAGACAAACTAAAACTTTACCTGAGGAGATTATCTAAATCAGTCAGCATGGGCATTGTTCAAAGGTGAATCTGTTTTCCCTTGACAAAGAAGTATAGCTTAAAGGCTTTAGAAATAAAAATAAATAAATAAAAATAAAAGATTTTTGCTGTTCTTGAAAGCGAGAGTGGTATGTGGAGGACTTTACCAACAGAATATGAACAGTATGTGCAAAGGCATAGAAGCAATAAAGACCATGCCTCACCCAAGAACAGCATGCTCAGTAGAATAAATGAATAGAAATGTTCAAAAATAAGGATAGAGGACTGGAATCCAGGACCCAAGGTTTGGGGGAAGGAATCATGTATGGCATGCTAAAGAATTTAGGCTTTATCATGAGAGGCTTCATAAAAGGTGTTAAGCAAAAGCAGCATCCCCTGGCAGCAGTATAGAATAGGGATTAGCAGGTATGTGGTAGATACTAGATGGTGATTTTATAATGCTTATTGAAAAACAGTTGGACTAAGATGTGGCTGACAGGATTGGAGAGGAAGTTAAGGCAAGATGCCTTAATTTAATGTAGGGGGGGAGAGGGATAGAGGGAGATTCAAGTGTTTGATGTCTGTCGCCATTTAAGGGAGAGATCTGAAATCTTTAAAGAGTTATTATTTAGATTTAGATGTCATTAGTACATAGCTGGTAGTAAAAGCCTTGGGCCTAGCTGGGTATAGTGGCACATGCCTATAATCCTAGCATTTGTGAAGCTGAGGCAGGAGGATTGCTGTGAGTTAAGAGGCCAGACTGGGATTATGTAGTTCCAAGACTAGCCAGGGCTACATAACAAGACTGTTTCAAAACAAAAACAAGGGCTGGGAAAATTGCTCAGTGGTTAAAGGCCCTTGCTTGCAAAGCCTGCCAACCCAGTTTTGATTCCCCAGTACTCACATAAAGCCAGGTGCAGAAAGTGGTACATGCATCTGGAATTCATTTGCAGTGGCAAGAGTCCCTAGTGTGCCTATTTATTTTCATTCCCCACCCTTACAAATAAAAATATATTTTAAAAATCTGAAACAAAACAAAAATATCTTGAATTTCAGTAGGTTAGAAAGACCAATTTGTTAAAAAAAATAAAGTGGAGCAAAGTTAAAGATGGAAAAATATTAATTGTTTAACATAAGGGGTGGTCAGTGATCCTAAGTAGATAAGGAATCTGATAGATAGTAGGTCATGATTCACTTGGCACCAGAGAGATTGAGATTTGATGGTGCAGGACAGTCACGTATGGGAGGTAGACTTTATACGTATTCACACACACTCTTTTTCTTTTTCTTTTTCTTTTTTCTTTTTTTTTTTTAAGAAAGAAACTTGAATATGTTGATTAAACAGAAGAGATGGTACCAAGGGAAGAGCAGCTGGAGCTACAGGTCTACAGAGAGGATGACTGACTAGTTGGGGATCTCTAAATATGTTAGGAATAGGACTTTCTGGAATATATGTGGAAAGATGGTCATTAATGAGTAAGACTTTCCCAGGAGTGAAGAAATACTCAGGATGTCATTCATTTCTAAGGCCCAGAATAGTGTTCACATACATGACTCCTACATTTAGTTAGTGTATGCAAAAGTTAAATGTACCTTCTCGGCAACTGTACACATAAGAAATTTGAGGCTCTGAGAGCAAGTTTTTTAAAATATTTTTATTTATTTGTTTAAGAGGGAAAGAGAAAGAGACAGGGAATGGGTGTGTCAGGGCCCCCAGCCTCTGCAAACAAACTCTGGACACATGTGCCATCTTGAGCATCTGGCCTACGTGGGTCCTGGGGAGTTGAACCTGGGTCTTTTGGCTTTGCAGGCAAATGCCTTAAACACTAAGCCATTTCTCCAGCCCAGCTCAGAGAAGCAGTTTGCCTAAAGACACAGCTATAAGGGAAATAAGATAATTATTTACATGCATTTATGTCTCGTTCCAAAGACCAACCTGGTAGTTACAAGACCTGATATATTGGGACTAAATTGCAAAATACTTAAGGAAAAGACTACCAATTTAGGTTTTGCCCAGTAAAATTCCTTCAAAGAAATAAAACCTAACATCTATTACCACTGTTTTTTTTTTTATAAAATGTTTCATTTTTCACAAAAAGATACACTTTAACATTAGAAAAGTAGGAAAAAATCTCCAAATAGGCGGCCTCCTCTTAAATAAAAATGTAATAGCCTAAAGTTGGTATACAACTCCCCACTGCTAAATAAGACAGGCTTAAAACGTTGGCCAAGTTTGGTACACACCTGCAATGCCTGCAGAAAACGTAGGCTTGGAGGGTCCTGAATCTGAGACCAGGCTGGGCTACGTAATAGGACTGTCTCTAAAGGAATAAGTGAATAAAATGTTGAATTTGGTTAATACATCTAATTTGCCCATAACTGTTTTCATTGCTAAAGAATGGTGAAAATTTTATCATGGACGTACTGTCTTCATACCACCACTGCAAAGAAATTGTTTTGAAATGGCAACTGTATGTACAAATCATAGTACATTATTACTGTATTAAAACAGTACCAAGTTATGCCTGAAATTCTTACTGTGTTCATGAAAACTGTTGTATTTCCCTCATTGTAAATTTAAGGATTCTGTTTACTGTCAAACTGTCCAAAAATTAATTGTGAGAAACTGATGTAACTAAAAAGCACTAGTCTAACTATACTTTCCTAACTTAATTTGTACATGGAATTTGTATTTCTTTGGTTTCCTCCCAATAGCGAAGGAGTGAGCTAGATCAACATCTGAAATTTGCATCTATCAGTAATGAGATTATGAGGAGAGTCATATTTGGTGGCTTCCAGACACCGTTAATACCACCTTTTGCCTTCTCCAAGTCCAACATCATGGCCAGAGCACAGAATAGTAATATCCCCACTGTTGGGTGCTGGAGAGTGAGAACAGGAAAGAACCTGGGTTCTTACCATGAGTCTCCCAGACATTTAAGTTGGGATGGGTGTTTGTGGTATTAGTGGAAACTGATCATATAGGGGACGTAGGCTGCCCCACGGACTACAGGTGCAAATTTACTCCTATTTTTCAAGAGCCTACTCCTTGGTCATTTAAAAATGAATACTTCAAGAAGAAAATTCCTTCTCGTTAATATGTATTTCAAGAAACGTAGTCTCAAACATACAGGAAATGTATAAGTTTTGTCAATCCAAAACTTAAGTTTTATCTTTTCAAAGGACCCAGGCTTATCAAAGTGACTTCCCCCCTTAAGCTGAGCATCTGCCCAGCCCCAAATGAAACTTTTTTAAAAGAACTTTGCAGTGGGACTGGAGAGATGGCTCAGTGATTAAGGCACTTGCCTGCAGGGCCTAACAACCAGTGTTTGACTCTCCAGTACCCTCATAAGGCCAGATGCACAGAGTGGCACATGCATCTGGAGCTTGTTTGCAGAGGCTGGAGACCCTGGTGCACCCATTTTCTTTATTTCTCTCTCTCTCTGTTTCTCTGCTTGCAAATAAATAATTTTTTTTAAAAAAAAAAAGAACTTTGCAGTATTTTCAGGTCATGCCCATAATAACTTGACATAAAAAATGCATAGTTATTACAATTGACTGTTGTATATGGAATTAAGTTTTATATGTTATAGTTGATGGACATTAAAGAAGTTAAATATAATTTCCATTGAGCAGATTAGTAAATTGTACTTATGGTAATTATTCTCACCTTGATAGTCTGTTTACTTGGCTGCCTTTCTTACGAGTTTGAAGTACTAAGAAAGTTTTGTAACCCATAGAGTGCAATGTTGATTTTAAAAAAAATGTTGTTAGTCACAACAGTTTCCAGAAATATTTAAGCCACAAATTAGTGTTAGGAATTCTGATTCAAAACTACAAAATAAAACAAAAATCTACTGATTATATGTGGTTTTTTTCGATTTATATTCTGTGCAGTCTTTTAACTACTGGTTCTTGCTTCCTCCCCCCCCTTCTCTCTCTTTCTCTAATCTAGCTAGTGAGTTATTGATCAGGTGTTGCCTGTATGTATGTATGCATGCTAAAGAAAGTACATGGTGTCAGTAATCTCATGAAACAACAGTAGTCTAGTAAAGACAGTAAGCATTAGCAAGCCCACACGTGAGTACATGGAAGAAATCACAATTTTTGACTATGAATGGAATGAATTAGGTGCTATGAGCAAATAATTCAAGGAGTTTAGACAATCTCTGAAAGAGTGAATTTGAGAATGCAATAGATTGGAAACAAAGCTTGTGTGAAACCCTAATGTGGAAACAGCTCCATCCTCTCCATACTGAAATATAGTGAATGCAGCCACAACCATGGTAGAGAAGAGGGAGCAAGGGCCAAGATACAAGACTGGAGGGTAAGCTAAGGCTAATTCATACAAGGCTGTGGAGAAGTTTGGTTTTATTATAAGCACAGAGGGATGCTATCAATGAGTTCTTAAGCAGGTGGTTAGTGGTTAATCACCTTAAGCTATGTAGAAAAGAAAGTACAGAGCAGAATGACATATGAATGGAAGAAATTCACATTTCTCAAATACTTTAAATTTGTTCACATTTTTTCAGTTCCGTCTTTTTCTAAGGGGTAGAAAAGATAATAAATATAGAGAATTACATATTTTGCTTTGCCAAGTAAGGATGGTAGAAATGACTTTCAAGTTGTGTGTATATTGTTGTTTGTTGTTTTCGTTTTCGGTCTTAGATATTAAGATACTTAGGTCATTGAAAATTTCCTGTCTTTGTTATACTGTTTTAGCTTATTTTCAATAATACTTCTCTAAAATACAGGTTTTTTTTTTCTTCTCTAAAGATGTCATAATTGTAGGCTTTAAAAATACTAGTATTTTTGATGGAAGATAGAATCAGATTTCTATGGAGACAAGAAAAAAGGCATATCTAGTTTTATAAAGATAATGTTAACATGGAATCTGATGAACCACACAAGGCCTCCTAATGGACTGGAGCTCAGTGGATGCCATTTTTAAGGATAAAAAGACCATTTTTTTGGTGGGACCTTAATGCTGGCTTTCTTCTTCCCAAATAGCCAGAGATAACAATAGACTTGTTAGCTATTCGCCAGACTTAAACTATGGGATGCATCTTAAATCAAGAAGTTGCCTCAGGCTGGAGAGATGGCTCAGCAGTTAAAGGTGTTTGCTTTCAAAGCCTGATGCCCTGGGTTCAATTCTCCTGTATCCACGTAAAGCCAGATGGACAGAGTGGCACATGTGTCTGGAATTCCTTTGCAGTGGCAAGAGACCCTGGTGTGCCTATTCTCAATTCACCCCCCTCTCTGCAAATAAATGAATAAAAATAAAACTTTATTTTTAAAATAAAAGTTGTTTCAACTATGTTTACAGACCTCTGTTCCCCTTCCTCCTACTATACTCTCCCCCAGTTACATTATTTGGCCCACAGCTATTAAAACTCTATTGTGGGCTGAAGAGATGGCTTAGTGGTTAAGGCACTTGACTGCAAAGCCTAAGGTCCCAGGTTAGACTCCCTAGCACCCACATAAGCCAGACACACAAGGTGACTCATACACACAAGCTCATGCATGCGCACAAGGTGCCTTTATGTGGGTACTGGGAACTTGAGCCCTGGTCCTTAGGCATTACAGGCAAGTGCCTTAACTGCTGAGCCATCTCTCCAGTCCAGGTTTTTTTTGTTTTATTGGAGTAGGGTCTCACACTAACCCAAGCTGGCCTGGAATTCACTATGTAGTCTCAGGGTGGCCTCAAACTCAGTCATCATGATCCTCCTACCTTTGCCTCCTGACTGCTGGGATTAAAGTCATGCTCACCATGCCCAATTCTTAGCCCTTTTAAAACGTGACTATAAAACAGAATTTTTTTTTAATTTTTTTGTTTATTTATTTGAGAGCAACAGAGAGAAGGAGGCAGAGAGAGAGAGAGAGAGAATGGGCGCGCCAGAGCTTCCAGCCTCTGTAAACGGACTCCAGATGCGTGTGCCCCTTGTGCATCTGGCTAACGTGGGTCCTGGGGAATTGAGCCTCGAACCGGGGTCCTTAGGTGTCACAGGCAAGCACTTAACCGCTAAGCCATCTCTCCAGCCCTAAAACAGAATTCTTAAAAACTGAAATATTCAGTGAGCCCTAACTATCCTTCATATAAGAGAAAGTTATTATGAGTAGTTTGGAGAAATAATTATTCTTAAATGTACTCAGTATTTAACTGCAACTACAGGATGCAGTTTGTATATCCTGCAATATGAATGATAGCATTTGTTAGTTTTCATTTTCTTAGTAATGTGTGTTTCGCATACCTTTTTAGAGAAAGCTGGACCATGCATGCCGTAGGTTTCATTTTCACATTATTCCTTTACTTAAGTTCCTCAGACCCTGGTACAGACCCAATGCCCTGCAGGCAGGAGCCTAAGTGACTGAATGACTATGGTTTTTGTACGCCATTAAACAGAGATTTATTTCTAAATTCCTCTAATCCTCTTTTCTCATTTTTTTTTTCCCATTTTACTCTTTTAGTTCTTTCTCACTGTCATTCTTGTTTTACATGTTGGTCTTCTACCCTGACTTTATTGTTACTTTCTTGCTGTTTTCTGAAATTACTCCATGTTTTATCACACTTAGTTTTTACAATGTAGAAAGACCTTACAGACCTTAACTTAAAAATAATTACTAATTTTTATAAAATATTACCAATGTACTAAGAAGCATGAGCATTTAGACTTTTTAAAGACCCTACTGACATGATGGCATAAGCCTATTACTCCTAAAGCTGAGGCAAGAGTGTTCTGGGCAATATAACGAGACCCTGCCTTAAGAAAAATAAAGTCGACAGAGAATATAGTGAACATTGTCCAATTTATCTTTAAACTTCACACAAGGGAACACCCAGAGCTATTAAGTGAAGATCTTGAAATGTTAACTCCTGATCTATTCAGATCTTTACTTCCTTTAATTGGGTACACTGTTCTCTGAAGAGCTTGATCCAGTTCATATTTTGCACTACTGAAGAAAAGATGTGTGCAGGAGAAGGCTTGCTGAGGGCAAGGTGCTCATCAGCACAAGTCCCAATACATCTTCTGAGCAGTGAGGACTGAAAAGTCATCACATCTATGTAAAGATAGCTGAAAAACTGTTTAAATCAAGACTACATGAATGTAACTTCCATGTCCTTTCTAGAAAGGTACTTTAGCCTGAGAAAGGAGTTCTGTATGAGTAATTATATTGAAAAGTGATTTCTCCTTTAAAGTGACTACTTATCATGTAAAAAGATGTCACAGGAAGTATAGTAATATGGAGGTGGTTGAAGACTCCTGAGCCAATTTACTAATTATTCTTAGAGCTGCTACTTGAAAGACTGAGAGCTGTGTGACTCTTCTTAGGTTGATCTTTAGTTAAGAAAAGAACAGAAAACAGATTTTCTTATCCTCCACTTACTTCCTAGGGGCCTGCAAATACACATCAATTGGACATCATGAGCCTTATCCTGAAAAGTTTCGCAGGTAGCCACAAGCCTGTTAAAAGAGATGAGGATATTTTCTACCTAGGTTTAGTTTCGCTAGCTCAGAAATATGACTTTACCAACAAAAAAAAAAAAAATGAAGGAATAGACAGGATCAGTTTTCTCTCTCTCATTTTGAAATATTACCATTTGCCTTTAACATGGCAAGGAGAGAGAATCCTGTGTCCTCAGGAGAATGTTTGTTTTGGGAAGAGAGTTGTAGATCCTCTCTGTTTCTTAGAATGACATTGTTATGGTAATCTTCACACCTTTTTAAGCCTATCTTCTGCCAGGGAAAGCTAGCAGCCTGATTCTAAAAGTCTGGTGTCTTCTTTATTCTTCACAAGCTCAAATTCTGACCCTTATTCTTCCACGTTGATATGTGATATCTTGACCAATTCTTCAAGCCTCCATTGGTAGGTGGGTAGATCCTTTTAACCTGTGAAGTCATATCTCCAGGCTTGTAGTAAGAAGTCAGCTATGGGCTGGAGAGATGGCTTAGCAGTTAAGCGCTTGCCTGTGAAGCCTAAGGATCCCGGTTCGAGGCTCAATTCCCCAGGACCCACGTTAGCCAGATGCACAAGGGGGCGCATGCATCTGGAGTTCGTTTGCAGTGGCTGGAGGCCCTGGCACGCCCATTCTCTCGCTCTCACTCTCTCGCTCTCTGCCTTTTTCTCTGTGTCTGTTGCTCTCAAATAAATAAATAAAAACAACCAAAATTTAAAAAAAAGAAGTCAGCTATTAGAATTATACACTGGTTTATGTATAATGCCAAAAAGAATAATAAGTAAGGTGGTGCACGCCTTTAATCCCAGCACTTGGAGGTAGAGCAAGGAGAATTGCTGTGAGTTTGAGTCAAGCTGGGACAACAAAGTGAGTACCAGATCAGCCCGGGCTAGAGTGAGACCCTACCTCAAAAAACCAAAATAATAATAATGATGATAATAAAAATTGAAGTGAGGACAAAGTAGAATCCCTATCTACAGCCAAGATGATATAAAAAAATGAGAATTGAAACAGAATATAGAGGTAAGTAAACTAAGTAAGATGTAGTTTTATTTCTTTTGTTACAGAAATGCCTCATTAAAGCACTACAGATAGCCATTTTACCTATAGGATTAGATAGATAGAAAAGAGAAGTAAGGATTCTTATAGCTTCACAATACTCCTACAGAAATTAAGATACTGCAGTTCTTACAGATTATGTATGTGGTAGGCATAAGACATAAAGTAATGATACAGCGTATCTTAGTCCAAGAACGTCAGAATTTTGACTATTTAATATGCTGGATCTTTTGTCCAAAAATCTTTGTTTGTAATTACAAGGTCCTCCGTGAACTATAGAAATTTATAATAGTCCTGTTACTATCCATGGTAATTTCAAGTTTGGCCCAAAGTTGTTGATCATGCTAACTAATTTTGCATATAAACAATTATATAGTACCTAACTTCGCACCATCAGATGGGGGTTTATCTGGTGTCAGGCTTGAGAGCAGTATATGGTATTTTATGTTTTACAAAGCAGAGGAACCTTGAACAAGTCAAAGGCCCAGACTTCATATAGCATTTCTGTTTCGAAGATCTATACTGGGGTTATGCTCCTTCCACTGGTAGAATCAGTTCTGTACATTCCAGGAATATGGCAGACATATGTAATCTCAACACTTCGGAGGTGGAGGCAGGAAGAACAGGAGATCAAGGTCATTCTCAGCCACATAGTGAGTTAGAGGCCAACTCATTATGTGCTATATGAGAACCTGTCTCAAAAACAAATTATTAATACCCATTTGACTAAAGGCTGATATGAGTGAGCCACATGAGCCATTGCTGATTTGTCAGGTACAGTAGGGAGAGCTGAGATTCTCTACCCTCACATTCTACAGGACGCAGGAAAGCCTGGAGACTAAAACACAAGGATGGATAACTCAGTCCTGAGAGAAAAGGCAGAAAAGTCTGGAGACTAAAATGCAAGGGTGGATAACTGGGTCCTGAGAGACATACAACCTATTTCCCTATTTGGATGGGACATAAGCCTTCGGCATGTAACTACTGGTCCAGACAGTTTTTAAGAGATTATAACTTCTTGGCTTCCAGATCTAAGAATACCTCCCTGGTGGCAACCTGTGAAACCCCTAAATATACTGTTGACGTTCTCGGAGATAAAGGCTAAAACTTTCAAACAGTAGTATGTAATCATGGGCAAGGATATTGTCCGCTCAGGCGGCCTCTGGTCTCACAATCTTGTAAGGAGAGCAGCATTAAGTACATGTTGCTTCTCAAGCCTCTCCCACACCTCCAGGGTAGAGTTCCTGAGGAGCATATGAACATGCTTATCTACTCCATTCAGTAATGACAGGTTGAGTTTTACTCTCACTCTGAGAGTGTCCTTGGCTTTAGCTCAAGTCCTACAAACCTGACCAGGGTCAGCAATCTGCCATGTCCATGACTGCTGATATTTTAAGAGAACTTGTAACTTTTTTGCTTGTTTCATTGTATATGTGAGCCTAGCTCACATGTTCCACAGTGTCCTGTGGAGGGACTCCCTGCTTTTCACCTCAGTTGCTGGAGCAGTCTGTCATTCACTGCTCCATCCTCCAAGGTGGTCTGGGAGCTCCCAAGAAATTCCCTTGTCTCTGGCTTCCATCTTTTACATGGAGTCTGGGTCATGGGCTGTCAGGTGCTCAAGCTTGAACATCAACTTCTTTATCCACTGAGCCATCTCCCCAGCCCCAGAAGTTATTCTTCAAATGAAAAGTGTAACATGAAACATTAAAAAAAAAAAAAAAGACCCTCTTCAGTTCCAAGTCACAAGGATCCTGGTGGAGCCACAGGTTTTCAGCCTGATGACTAGTCTTTAGGCTCTGACCAATGTACCCAAGTTAGCCTGTTTGTCCAGCTCACCATCCTGTGCCCGGTGAGCCGTGATGAGCTCTTTTCTCTCTTCCTACCAGGTATTAGCCTAGGTTGAAGGTGAGGTCAAGGAGGATAATTTATGGGCTTTTGAGCATGCACCTGAGGTTGACTTGAAATCCAATCAGGTAACCAAGGCCTCCACACTGAAAGGAGAGTATAGGTAAGGCACAGAACAGAAACCAGAAGTATGAAGGCAAAGCAAGAAGGATTAGAAAGAAAAGTAAGATGTAGGATCCTGAAACACTCCCTGACACAGGCACTGTGGTCACACAGGCTCTTCCTCTCCCCATGGAGAACAAGCTCAGACAGGCTGAAAGCTAGCCGAGAATCCTGAGTTGGTCTCAGTGCCACACATCACTCTCCACACTCTTGTACACAGCTAACAGGCACAAGGAGTTTTTCAAGCTTCCATCAAAACAGGTCAGACTTAAAACTAGAAGGTTAAAGTTTGTTGTTCATGATAAAACCCCAGTTCTCCTTCATGCAACAAATTTTCAATGTGAATTACAGATTTCCATTATATACCTCATCTTAGGGTTATACATCCACATTAGCCATTCAGTAGTTGAAACTGACCGTTAGGTTAATTCCAAAAGTGTGTTACATTAACCATTCCTCAGTTAATACCCAGTTTCTGTGTATTAAGCATTAGTTTTGTATTCATTTCTTTTACCTCATTCTCTGTCATTGCACCAGCTATGACAACAGGATTTTTGTTGTTTTTTGGATAGGTTTTGGTGATATGTACCAGCCTGGTCTTGAACCCACACTCCTCTTGCCTCCTCAGTACTGGATTACAGGGGTATGCCACGACACCCATTGTTTTGTTTTTCGAGGCAGGGTCTCACTCTAGCTCAGACTGACCTGGAATTCACTCTGTAATCTCAGGGTGGTCTTGAACTCACGACGATCCTCCTACCTCTGCCTCGCGTATGCTGGTATTAAAAGCATGCCCCCCACGCCCCACTACACCCAGTGTTGATAAGACTTAAAATGCAGGAAAAAGCAGCAAGACACATGAGTACACACAAACTTTGAGGGAACAGGGTGGGAATTCAACGAAATGTTGGCTGTGAGAAAGCAGACCAAATTTTTCTTTCGCATAAAAAGAATGCTCCCCGGGCTGGAGAGATGGCTTAGTGGCTAAGCGCTTGCCTATGAAGCCTAAGGACCCCGGTTCGAGGCTCAATTCCCCAGGACCCACGTTAGCCAGATGCACAAGGAGGTGCACGCATCTGGAGTTCGTTTACAGAGGCTGGAAGCTCTGGCACACCCATTCTCTCTCTCTCTCTCTCTTCCTCCTCCTCTCTGTCGCTCTCAAATAAATAAATTTAAAAAAAAAGAATGCTCCCCAACTAAAATTTATCTTAATATAAAATTTATCTTAATATAAATGTAACAGTGATATGAGCTGAGGCGATTAAACCATTCTCAATCATGGATATAAGTACAAAAATCGATGGCACGTTCCTTCTTACATAACAAACTGTCTTGATATCAAGAAGAATGCATTGTGCCTACAAGTTGCTGAATTAAAAGCATATGTTTATTTTGTAATAGCATTGTTACCTTGCAAAAGTTAAACTTTTTTGGTTTTTTTTTTTTTTTTGAGGTAGAGGCTTGATCTAGCCCAAGCTGACCTGGAATTTACTCTGTAGTCTTAGGCTGGCCTTGAACTCATGGCAATCCTCCTACCTCTGCCTTCTGAGTGCTGGGATTAAAGGTGTGTGCCACTACACCCAGCTAGAAGTTAAACTTTTGTGTGGCAACCATTACCAAATATGAGTGTACTTGAACTTAAGTATGTACAGGAAAGGAGGGAGTGTGGAAGGTTTACTTTAAAACTGAATTCATTGCTACTGTGTATACGTGTACTGCATCTTCATTATCCACTCATCAGTTGCTGCATCTAGGCTGATTCCATTTCCTAGCTATTGTGAATAGAGCAGCAGTAAACATGGATGAGCAAGTGGAATAGCCTGGTCATATGATAATTATGTTGAAGATTTTTGAGGAACCTCCATACTGATGAGCATAATGGTGTCTATACCAGTTTACACTCCCAACAACAATGAGTATGGGTGCCTTTCCCCCATGTGTCTTTACCAGTATGTGTTGTCATTTGATTTCTTGACAGCCATTCTGATGTGAAATGGAATCTTAAAGTAGTTTTAATTTGCATTTTCCTTATGTCTAAGGACATTGAAAGTATTTATTTGGCCATTTGTAATTTCTTTGTTCAGCTTTGTGTTTAATTAAGGTCACTATGTGTTCTGTAAAATGTGTGAGGAATAGCTGACAAATATTTTCTCCCACTCTGTAGATTGTTCATTGTCATAGTTTCTTTGTGATACAAAAGCTTTTTAATTTCATATAATCCCACTTCAGTTCTTGGCACTATATCCTGTTCTCTTGAGGTCTATTAGAAAGTTCTTGGCTATATCTATATCCTGCAGCTTTCCTTCACCAATTGCAGCATTTCAGGTTTGAAATGAAGAGCTTTAATCCACTTGGAATTGTGTGTGTGCGTGTGTGTGTGAGTGTGTGTGTATGTATGTGTCAGGAGAGGGATCGAATTTCATGCTTCTGAAGATGAATAACCAATTTTTCCAGCATCACTTATTGAATAGGCTGTCTTTTTCCAGCCTGTTTTTGACACTCTGTCAAAACTTAGGTGCCACATAGCTTTGTGGATTCATTTCTTGGTCCTTCATTATGTTCCTTTGGTCTACTTGCCTGTTTCACCATTGCCATGTTGTCTTTGTCACTGGCTCTGTAGTAGTTGGAGGTCCTGTGAAAGCTACAGCTTTCTGCTTATGAATGCTTTGGCTAGCCCTGGTCTTTTGTAGTTCCATGTGAATTTTAGAGAGTTTTCTAATTTTGTGAAGGATGTCGTTGAATTTGTAGGTAGTATAGCCATTTTCACAATATTCTGTCAATCTAAGAGCATAGAAGATGTTTCTATTGTCTAATGTTCTTCAGTTTCTTTGTTCAGGATCTTCAAGTTTTCCTTGTTGAGGTCTTTCACATCCATGCTTAGGTTCATTTCTAGAATTTTATTTTCTTTCAAACTGTTGTGAATGGAATCATTGTAAGAGAAAATCTTTTTAAGCCCAAAAAGTCTATCTCTTTCTGAAACAGGGCTTTCTGGGCCTTTCATATACACTTCCATTCTTTCAGAACATACCTTTTTGTAATATGTACAGACTACAACTTATTTAGTGATAATGCACAGGCAACTACATCTATGAAATAGTTGAAAATTTGAAGTTCCAGAATTTGTAGGAATTTGCTAGGAATTGACCCTAGGGGCTGATGCATGGTAACATATTCAACTGCTTATAATTTTCATATAGTCTAATAAAATTTAAAGTAATTCAGATTTTAAAATTTGCTTTGGGGTGTTAGATCACTTATTTTATGTGTATGTATAAGTTGGCTAGATGCAGTATCTATTCTGTTTCTGGTCAATAACAAGTAAGGAATAATTCAAGCAAATCTATATTAGAGTAAAATTAAAATTATTCCCTCACCAAAAAAAAGAGTCAGGGACTCAAATAGATAACTTGTTTGTGTTCATAGCAGTGTTATTCACAGTTGCTAAAAATGTGCCAAATAGTGAAATATTGGACTTAAAAAGGAAGGAACATCCTTACACGTATTACAGGATGGATGACCTTGGAGATACAGGGGAAGTATGCTAGTGACAGAAGGACCAGTGCTTGTGATTCCACTTACATGACATACGATTCATGGAGAAAAAGTAGATGGTTGAGGCCAGGAACAGAGTGAGGAGAATATGCATTACTGATAATGGGTGTAGCCTTTCAGCTAGGAGGAAGAAAACATGCTAAAAGCTGGTGATGATCATTGCATGCCTAAATGAATATACTTAGTGTCACAGAACTATATCCATAAAAAATCACAAATTAGGGCTGGAGAGATGGCTTAGTGGTTAAGCACTTGCCCATGAAGCCTACGGACCCCCGTTCGAGGGCTCAGTTCCCCAGGACCCACGTTAGCCAGACGCACAAGGGGGCACACACATCTGGAGTTCGTTTGCAGTGGCTGGAGGCCCTGGCGTGCCCATTCTCTCTCTGTCCCTCTTTGTCGCCCTCAAATAAATAAATAAAAATAAAAATATTTTTTAAAAATCACAAATTACTGGTTATATATGTTTTACCTCAGTTTGAAAAACCAAACATTGCTTCCCTAGTTTGCCCAGGAGATACAGAAAACACTCATTTTCGAAATCTGCTGTGGGAAGTTCTCTCACCTCATCAACTGCACCTCTGTGCTCTCCTCATCCCCTACTTTAAAATTACAGCTCATAAAATAACTTATTAAATATAAACTTAGGTGTTTATTAAGTGCTTTCTTTGTAGTGGTAAGGATAGAAGTTTTAAAACCCCAAAGTTTTGAATATTACACATTTTTGTTGTCTTAAGTGCTTTGAAAGATTGTCAATCTGAAGCTTATGAGGAGAATGTTTCAGAACTAAAAGAACTTTTCTTCATTTTATAGAAAAGAAAACTGAGGTATACAGAGATTTGCTTCCCCAAAATCACCAGCTGTTAAGGAGTAACACTGGAACTGAAAGCCAGAGCTCTGCACCTTGAGTTTAGTGGCTTTGGACCACATTGTACTATTACGCTTTTCAAAAGACTCATTCCCTTCTCACTGGAAGAATCTCTAATTATGTTGTTACTGGATCAAAAAGTTCTCGAATGCTTTGTAAAGTATCTTCCGTTCCCATGGAAGATAGTTAACAGAATACACTAGTATGCCTCATAGGTAGAGGGGAGGGGTGCTAAAGGGACAGGGCCGTGTGACAGTCTATACAGCACTTCCAGGAGAGGACAGTTAGTCAATTGGCCCTCTTCAGATTACAAACCCTCTGGTTCAACAGGTCTACCAAGTGTAAATGAAGCTCAATTAGTGTTCACAGAGAGAGCAGTCAGTAAGAAGAACAAGAGGGACAAACACCCGAAAAACACTTGTCATCAAGACCAAAACAAATGTACTTAGATAGTATTCTAAGGGAGACTGTTAAGGATATTTGTATACTTCATATTTCTGAAATATGCCACTTAACAGTATTATGCTATTGATCTCATATGAGTATTCATTGGAAGTTTCCAGAAACATCCTTTGCTTCTTATTAATGAGAAGGAAATAAGGTGTTTATAGAATATTTCTAGACCAATGTGATATTGACTGCTTTTGTGTGAGCTTTGGATTTGAGCAAATGGGAGTCTTACATTAGATACAAAGATCATTAAGGATGAGGAGGATATGTTCCATGCTCAGCAAGATGTAGAGGTGTGTCTTGAAAGTTCTCAGATATTTATACTTTCCAGTCACCAAAGTCTTTATGGAATTCTGGTATTATCATGTAAAAACCAATAACAGCCCCTACTACTTAATCTGGAAAACTTGATTCACTTTTTAGGACAGTACACTATAGTGGATCATTAGGATTGTAAAAGTATTTATAATGCTTTTGAGGTTGAGCTCAGAATTGTTGTGCCTTCCTTTGATTCCTGCACTGTACTCTGGAGGCTGAGGCAAGGGGATCACCGGTTGATGTGTACTGCTTATTGTTCAATAAACCAGGTTTTACATTAGAATTTGGTTAGAAATAAGTCTATGTTGTAATATTTTTGTCAATCTAGTCTTCTAAAGCAGTGTAGTGTAGGTAATCTCAGTTATATATGCTTTCTCCATATAGCAGGAATTTGTCACAGTTGCCTCTGGGTACTGTGCTGGAAAAGTCAGTACCAAGGGAGCTTCAACATTTGAAACCAGCATGTGAGCAGCATACAAGCTCTGGGTTTGAGTTACAACTGGGTTCCTGAGGATCTAGTTCAGAATTGCCCAGATAAGACTTGGGAATGTTCATTCTGTGCTATGCACATCGGCAGACACAAGACACTTATGAGTAATGGGACTACACAACAAAGGATTTTATTAAATAGCCACATATAGTTAGTGGCTCTGTATTAATGGGTATAGTGTCTAGCAGTCTTATGCTGAGGGGGAAAATTAGTACATGTATATAATGTATCTTAGTCAGTTTCACCCATTACCCACCCTTATCCCCTTTCCACTAGCAAGTTTCCCTAAGTTCCTTTTCACATATAATACAATTTGAATTTTTTGAAGCTGAATTGAATTTTCCTAGGAAAGTCATCCAACTTTCACATCCTGTGATCTCTGCTAATTCCTGTTGTAGTCTAAAAGAAGAAAAAAATACAGACTGTCTCATGTAGACTAGAGTTTCATATGCTATATTTCTGCATAAGGCATTCAAGATAAGATAGAAAATATGGGGCTGGGAAGATGGTTCAACAGGTAAAAGCATTTGTTTGCAAAGCCTGCTGGCCTGGGTTCAGTTCCCAAGTTATCATGTAGGCCAGGTGCAAAAGTGGTACTTGTTTGCAGTAGCAAGAGGCCTTAGCACACTCAATAAACACACTACATTACAAATAAGATTGATGATTTTTTAAGATAGAATATATGTTAAAATGTCATACTAAGCACCTCCTGTTATAAATAATTCTAAGTATCTGCATGTTCCATCTTTACTCAAGAAGCCAATCTCCTGTATTAATAGTATGGTGATTTCTGTTGAATTGGGTTGTTCTGCCTAGAGGGTTTTGGATTCCATTCCCCCACATACCATAGAAAACTGACCCAAATTCTGGGTGCCCCCCCCCCCCGGTTGGTTTTCATAGTTAAATGTCTTTGCTCTCACTTTGGTTCACTTATTATTTTCTACCACTTGTTATCAAACATTTATCCAATTTGTCCCATTCTGAGTTTGTAACCTGTATTTTTTCTGGTTTCTCAATCTGTCACTCCTACAATGTTGGGCTTTTTTTTTTTTTTTTTTTTTTTTTTGAGGTAGTGTCTCGCTGTAGCCCAGGCTGACCTGGAATCACTATGTCGTCTCAGGCTGGCCTTGAACTCACAGCAGTCCTCCTACCTCTGCCTCCCGAGTGCTGGGATTAAAGGTGTGTACCACCACTCCTAGCAGGCTTTAATTGATTTTTGTAACTAGCATGAGCATCAACAAAGCTGGGGATGTAGCTCCATGGTGGAGCACTTAGTGTGCCCTGGAGTGAGAGGTAGTAAACATCTAAAGTGATGGCAGGCAGGTGTAGTGCCGGCTAGGACAGGAGGGTCTGCAAGCTTCAGGCCAGTTAGATTGTGCCTCAAAAAGCAAAAACTAAGCCTGGCATGGTGGTGCACGCCTTTAATCTCAGCACTCGGGAGACAGAGGTAGGAGGATCACTGAAAGTTCGAGGCCACCCTGAGGCTACAGACTGAATTCCAGGTCAGCCTGGGCTACAGTGAAACCCTACCTCAAAAATAAAATAAATATAAAACAAAAATAAAAATAAATAATAAAAACTAGTTAACAGGTTATTTTCTGATAAAACAGCAATCTTTACATTTTGTACAATATTTCTGTCTTCTGTTATTTTTGTCTTTGAATGGCCAGATTTGTTTATAGCTTTAAAAGAAAAATACCTGGGCTGAAGAGATGGCTTGGTGGTTAAGGTGGTTGCCTGCAAAGCCAAGGGACCCAGGTTCAATTCCCCAGGACCCACATAAACAGATGCACAAGGGGACACATGCGTCTGGAGTTCATTTGTGGGGCTAGCGGCCCTGGCATGCCCATTCTCTCTCTCCCTCTTTCTCTCTCTATTTCCCTCTTTCTCTCAAAAAATTTTTTTAAATCTCATATCTGGCAAAATTCAGTTTTTAAAATTATTTAGATGACATTAGTCAAGTTACCCATGCAACAGACATAAAATTTCCCATAACACTTAAAACCAATTTAACCCTATAAAACTTGAGGGTGTGGGCTGGAGAGATGGCTTAGCAGTTAAGGTGCTTGCCTGCGAAGTCTTAGAACTCATGTTCAAATCTCCAGGTCCCACATAGCCAGACGCACAGTGACATAAGCAGGCAATGTCGCACAGGCGCACAAGGGCGTCCACAGGTCTGGAGTTTGTTCATAGTGACTGAAGGCTCTTGCACAAAATACCTGGAGGCTGGATGTAGTGGCTCATGTCTTTAATCCCACCACTTGGGAGGCAGAGGTAGGAGGATCACTGTGAGTTTGAGGACACCCTGAGGATATATTGTGAATTCCAGGTTAGCCTGGGCTAGAGACCCTACCTCGGGGGGGGGGGGACAACCTGGGAGTGCTTCTTTGATTACATCTATTGTAGTTACCTTCTCCACACCTGACCAGAAGCAGCTTACAGAAGGAAAGGATTTATTTCAGTTTTACACATTCCAGGGAAAGCTCCATTGAGGCAGAAGAAGCTGGCTCACTTCATCTTTCATCCATAAAAGAAAGACATTAGATATAGCAGAGAGACATACTTCAGGTTCAAGCTGGCTCAAGAACACACCCCGGTGACAGACCTCCTCTAGCAGGACTCTCCCTATAGAGACTAAGTAGGAAGCTTAACCAAAAATACCTAAGGCTGTGGGCCTTTCATTCTACCTGCCATATTGGATCATTGAAGCTTCTGAAAGCCTAATTGTTAAACTAGAGTGACTATAATAGAATTAGTTATAACTTTCTTAAAATAGTTACAGATTCTGTAAGTGATATGCAAATCCCCCAAAACTTACCCATAAATGAAATAAGATAATTCTTCTTGAATTATTCTTGGGTATGGAATTGATATCAAAACTTAAGTGACTTACTGTATCCGACCTACACTCTAAACAGAATGAAATATCAGCACTGACACTATTTAAATAGACCTGTGAAAATGTCACTCAAAATGAAGAAATATATAAGCATTCTTTATAATGTTTGCTCTAAACCTAAATTAAAAGATAGGTCTGCCGAGTAAATCAGGATTTTGAACGCTGCTCAGTTGTCCTTTGTAGATTGTTAGTAATATGACTTGATTTACAGTACCAGGAGACTGTTACAGTAGAGTTTGTCAATAAATACTGCATCAAACATTTACAGGAGTCATGTCAGTAATTTCATGGTAGAAGAAAGGAAGAAGATATAATAAGTCATTCTATTTAGGGACACTTTAAACATTGTTCTTCCTGTTTTGCTGGAAAAGAGCTCAGATGTTAATCCTTTTCCTTTGTCATTGAGCAGAAAAAGTTACCAGGAGATGGGATTCTTAAATAATTTCATGTAATTTTAGGAAGTCCCTCCTGTAAATGAGGTAACTAAATCCTTTGTGGGGGTTAGACTTATAATAGCCTCTTGCCTGGCATGTGTGGGCCATAGGTTCAGTCCCTTACCACCACCACTAAAATTAAGTCTTTAGTTTTCACAGTAGCCCATGTGTTTACCATTGAGGTGACCTTTCACTTTGCATACTGATTTGAAGAGGTGCAAGATTGTCTCCACCTTGGTAGAATACCCTTTATTCATGATGTACTGAGTGATTTTAGGAACTAGCAGCTCTTTTCCACTTGGCCCTTCCCCACAAAGAAGCTAAATAATGCCTACAATTTTGTATTCTTCCTTAACATATAGATTTAGTTTTTCTTCCTTTGTGGAAGCCTCATGGGTAGAGTTGAGTTGGTCTTACTAATTTACAGTCATTCAAAAAAACTTTAGGGGCTGGGGAAGATAGCCCATTTGTTTAAAAAAAATGCTTTCCTTGTAAACATGAGGACCTGAGTTGAATCCTCAGAACCCATGTGAAAAAAGCAGTCACAATGGCGTGAGTCTGTAATCCCAGCTGTAGAGAGGTGGGGACAGGCAGATTCTTGAAGCTCACTGGCTAAACAGTCTAGCCTACTTGCTCCACAGTTCAAGGCCAATGAGAGACCATCTCTGAAAAACAGACGGCTTTCGCACACAAGGTTGTCCTCTGACTTCCACATGCACATGCACAAGAGTGTGTGCACGTACACACACACACACACACACACACACACACACACACAGAGCAAGCCAGACATGAGGGCACATGTTTGGAGTGTCAGCTCTTGGAGTGCTGGAATAGGAGGATGAGGCCCACCAGGAGTACAAAATGACCCTTGTCAGAAGCCCTACACTTACTTTACTTCAGTTCTTGCCCTTTAGCCCACATCTTTATTTCCCTGTCTGTAGACCTGCATTCTGGTATGTACATCCTTAGATATGTATTTGTCCTTTAAGATACACAATGTTGGGCTACAGAGATGGCGTAGCAGGTAAGGCACTTGCCTGCAAAGCCTAAGGACTTAGGTTCAATTCCCCAGTACCCACGTAAGCCAGATGCACAAAGTGTCACGTTTCTGGAGTTCATTTGCAGTGGCGAGAGGCTCTGGTGTGCCCATTCTCTCTCAATTTCCCTCTCCTTCCCTCTCTCTCTCTCTCTCTCTCTCTCTCTCTTTCAATTAAGTAAAATATTTTCTTAAAAAGATATACAATGTTACATGTGTAGTTTTCATTTGTACTAGTGGTATTAATAGTGAGTCCCCTTATTATTATTGACCTAATACAAGGCCGGCAGCCAGCCTATCCTGTCTTCCCTACCCCCAACCCCTAGCACTGGGATTACAAGTGCTTGGATGCCTGACTATTTTTGTAGGTGCTGGCGATCCAAACTCGGGTTCTCATGCTTGTGCTTTAACCACTGAGCCATCTTCCTTGCCCCTAAAGGTTGATTTTATTTTTTTTTTTCAAGGTCCAGTCTCACTCTGCACTCTGTAGTCTCAGGTTTGCCTCAAACTCACAGTGATCTTCCTACCTCTGGCTCCCAAATGCTGGAACTAAAGGTATGTGCCACCATGCCTGGCTAGAGATTGATTTTTTTTGTTTGTTTGTTTGTTTTTCGAGGTAGGGTCTCACTGTGGCTCAGGCTGTCCTGGAATTAACTATGGCGTCTCAGGGTGGCCTCGAACTCTTGGTGATCCTCCTACCTCTGCCTCCCGAGTGCTGGGATTAAAGTCGTGCGCCACCACACCCAGCTTTAGAGGTTGATTTTTGAGCATTGTTTATTGTTTATTTCAGGTGTAACCTCTCTTGGAAACTGCTGTGAGTTTGGCCTTCATGTCCATTGCAAGTTCTTATGAGCATTTTCATACAGTAGCCTTTCATGCCAATTCAGTTCTTACCTATTACCCAAGAATCATGCATATCATTGAAATGGCTTAATTTATTGTCATGTATTTTATATCGTAACAACTGGTCTCCTTTTTATGTAGTATTTTGTTGTGTAATCACTTTTCCATCACTCTAACAAATACCAGATAATGAACTTAAAATGAGAAGACTCACAGTTTGGGAGGGTCTAGTCCGTAATTAGCTGGCCCTGTGGCTGTACAGCTGTGACAAGGCAGCACATCATACCAGGCGCATGTGACAGCTGAACAACTTCCCTCATTGCCACAGAGCAAAAGAGAAAGAACAAAGGATCTCTTAGTCCCTTTGAGGACACACCCCTAAAGTCAACACAGTAGTGCCACCCTGAGCAGCTGCCTTTATCACATGGACCCTAAACTATAGCATTTGTTCATTTGCATATCTCTTCCTGATTGCTCTTTACAGAATATCCTTTCCAAAAAAATGATAATGATAACTTGGGCTCCAAAGTCATTCTGCTACTTATTGCTTCAGCATTTACCAGCTGTATGATCATAGGGAAGTTATATAGCAGTTCTGTGCCTCTGTTTCCTCAGTTGCAATGTGGGTGTGATAATAATCCCTGTGTTAGAGAGTTTGAGGATGAAATGAATTAGTACATGAAAATGTGTTGAGGGAAGTCTGTAGCACTGAGTCACGTGCTCAGTTAATACTGTATGCTATTACAAGTGATGAAAGCCTTCTCTAAGAATGAGCTTTAGGTTTTCCATCACTACTTGTTCTCTGTTATGTTGATATTGCCATTAATATTTGTTCTTGTTCCTTGTGCTTACTTTCCCCTTGAGTTGGGGACTCTGAAAAATAGTGAAGATTTGACATAGGTACTTGAGATATACAAGCTATCATTTTCCTGTGTGTATGTCTGATGCTACTTGGAGAGATAGCTCACCTGGTAAATGCTTACTGTGCAAACATGAGGACTGTTGCAGTCAGGTTCATATTGCTGGTAGAAATCACCCAACCAAAAGCATCTTGTGGGGAAAAAAAAAAGAGGTTTATTTTGCCTTATAGGATCAAGGAGAAGCTCCATGATAGCAAGGGAAACAATGGTATGAGCAGAGGGTGGACATCACTTCCTGGCCAACACAGGTGGACAACAGGAACAGGAGAGGTTGCCAAACACTGGCAAGTGGACACTGGCTGTAACACCTATAAGCTCACCTCCAACAATACACCGCCTTCAGGAGGCTTTGATTTCCAGTTGCCATCAGCTGGGAAGACTAGCATTTAGACTCCCTAAGTTTATGGGGGACACCTGAATCAAACCACCACAAGGATCTATATTGGTCCCCGGAACTCATTTTTTTAAACCAGATTTGGTGGTGCATGCCTTTAATCCCATTATTTTGGAGGCCAGTCTAGGGTACAGAGTGAGTTCCTAGTTGGCCTGGGGTACATTAAGACTCTGCAGAGAAAGAGGAGAGAGTGCATCCTGGGGAGGCAGAGACAGGTGAATCTCTGGAAATCACTGGTCACTTCCTAGTCTACTGTATTTGATGCACTTCAGGCCAATGAGAGTATAAAAAATGGTGGATGACATTCCTGATGAACCTGAGGTTGTCCTCTGGCCTCTGCATGCACACTATATACCTTCATGTGCACTTGCACAAGCGTGTGCTTTCATTGACACATGTACACACCCAATACAAACATTCAGAAAAAGGTATCTATACTTTCATTCATACTTCTCCCATGGTTTTTTTGATGTTTAGAAAGAGCATTTTAATTTCTTATTTTTATTTGTTTACTTTGTCATTTTTTTCACTATTTTTATTGGTTTTTTTTTTTTTTTTTTTTTTCCGGGGTAGGGTCTTGCTCTAGCCCAGGGCAACCTGGAATTCACTATGTAGTCTCAGGGTGGCCTCAAACTCATGGCGATCCTCCAACCTATGCCTCCTAAATGCTGTGATTAAAGGCATGAGCCACCATGCCCAGCAATTCTTCCGTGTTTTAAACTTGTCAGTTTTATTCTGAACAAGACACATGCCCCAGAGCATTTCCATTTCTTAAATACTTGGTGTTCTAGTTCCAATTCTCTGGGCTGTTGAGGAGTACTATGCTGCCTTTCAAAAAGGTTTTGCCATTACTGTCTTTTCACACTGCTGTATTAATTTACGTGCCACATTTTAGATACACAATCTCTGAATTATCTCGTTCTTTGTTAAGTTTGTCCAAGACCGACTTGGCCTGATAGGCCTTCTGTGACTGTTTATGCCTCTAGATATAACAAAATTATGTTTTAGCCCCTGCTTCAGACTTAATAAAAGTGCCCTTAATATAAGTTTATCCTCCATTGTCTTTTGGTTGTAGTGTCAGTATAGAAAAGTCATGTGTTCTCATGCTTACTCACTTGTAAGTAATCTTTTCTTCTTTTAGAAAACTTGTTCCCCCCCTCCCTTTGTTTCTCATATATTTTGTTTTTACCGCAATGTTTGTAGATGTGAGAATTTTCATAAATACTCTGTGTGGAACTTTGTAAGATATTTCAATATGACTTTTTAATCATTCTTCAATTCTGAGAAATTCTTTGTCTCATTTTCATCTTGTTATTCTGCTGAGACTCTTATAGTATGCCTGTTGGTGTTTTACCTATTAGCCTTCTCCTTCCCAGCCCATCAGTCTTCTTATTTCATCTCTTAATTTTTTTATATGCCAGGATTTCAATATGGTTTGTTGGGAGGTTTTTTCTTTTTTACACTTTTATATATTCATTAAAGAGCGGTGGGGGAGGGAAGGAGAGAGAAAATGGGCACACTAGGGCCTCTAGCCACTGGAAACAAACTCCAAACACACGTGCCACTGTGTACATCTGGCTTACATGGGTACTGGAGAATCAAACCTGGGTCCTTAGGCTTCTCTTCAGCCCTTTTGTACATTTTTTTATTGAGAACTTTAATACTTGAACATACCGAAATCATGTTCCTGTCTATTAGTCACCCCATTACACTGAAGACCCTCCTCTTTCCAAGTAGTCTTTCCTCTGACTTAATGTCTCATTTCTCTACCAGCAGCTTGCATAGTGCTTTTTTAATACCAACAGGGAGATGGCTTCCATCTCAGTTCCAGCTTGATTTCTCATTGTACCGCAACTGAAAGCTGTGATGTCTTCAGTAATAGGGTCTTGACTAAGAGTTCTGGTGGTTAACAAACACTTTGGCAATATAGCCTGTATTGTTTTGAGGTCCGCATGAGCCTTCTTGACCAACAGCTCATTGGGGTGGGCAGAGGCAGGTATGTACTCTCTTTCACTCTAGCATTCTCTTTCCCTCTCAAAATTAAATCTTTTAATTAACTAAGAAGTAGGTTTCTATGTGACTTACTCATAACATTTTTAGCTTTATGTATCCCCCCCCCCTTCCTCTCATATTGTCCTTCCTCTTGTCCCTCCACCCCTGGTACAGGGTGAATTTTTCTTTATGAAAATTTGTCTGCTTTAGATTTAAGTATTTTCCTTTTTTGAAGGATTTATTATAACGTAAATCCTTTTCTCTTGTTCAAAAATTCTGCTATAGCCGGATGTGGTGGCACACTCCTTTAATCCCAGCACTTGGGAGGCAGAGGTAGGAGGATCACCATGAGTTCAAGGCCAGCCTGAGACTACAGAGTGAATTCCAGGTCAGCCTGGACTAGAGGAAGACCCTACCTCAAAAAAAAATAATAATAATAAAAACTGCTATAAATGATACCACTCTTTGTCTTCTTTTGTGACTTTTGAATACTTCCAAATGTCCAACGAGCTTTCCTCCAGCATTAATCACTGCCTTGACGCTTCAAAAATTTTCCCCAGTAATGACTAGCAAAAGTTCTTAAGTTGGAGTTAGAGCTAAGTGTAATTAGCAGGCTTTTTCAGTGATCTTTATTTTTTTTTAAGAAATAAAATGTTTTCCCTTAGAAACTTGCTATACTCAGATAATACTAAAAAGTAGCTTTGTTCTGATTATAGTTTTATTGTGAAATTTTTCAAAAGAAGACAGTTAGTGTTATAAATCACATCTGTGATGCTGCTCTCTATCACACCTGCTATTTGGAAAGTAATAATTTGTAAATTTTCATTAAAAGTATCCCAGTTGTCTGGCTTTAGAGGGTAGACAAGAGAATAATTTCTTCACCATTAAGAAAGTCACCTTGAGCCGGGTGTGGTGGCGCACGCCTTTAACCCCAGCACTTGGGAGGCAGAAGTAGGTGGATTGCCGTGAGTTCGAGGCCACCCTGAGATTACATAGTGAATTCCAGGTCAGCCTGGGCTAGAGTGAGACCTGACCTCGAAAAACCAAAAAAAATATGAACAAAAAAAAAGAGTCACCTTATGTTTGCTTTAGACAGGGCCTTGGTACTGCAACTGGGCCTATTTCAAAATGTGTTCTTCTAGTGTATGAAAGTCTGCATCTTTGCAGTAAAGAATAGGGCTGTAATATGGCCTCATATAGTTTGCTTATTTGTCAGACCTTTAATTGGCTATAGTGGGTCAGCATTCGAGATGTAATTGAGGACAAGTAATAACCATAGGTAGATTATTAAGCAGACCAGATATCTTTTTCCTTTCTAATTTTTTCTCCAGGTCTCCTCTAGACTAGACCCTTCAAACTCCCAACCTGACATCTTCAACAGATTCTTCATTCTCCTGCACAGGATAGTTCTACATAGACAACTTGCTCACTATACATCCTTTGCCTTTAAGCCCTGTACTACATGTCTTTCTCATCACAAAATTTACAGAAGTCAATTATGGTTAGCACAAGAGACAGACACCTTGTTGTCATTTCTAATGCTTGTTCCTTCTAGGCCTACACATTAATTTATTCAGCCTATATTATTTTGTACTTTTGTTTCGGTTTTTCGAGGTAAGGTTTCACTCTAGCTCAGGGTGGCCTCGAACTCATGGCGATCCTGCTACCTCTGCCTCCTGAGTGCAGGGATTAAAGGTGTGCACCACCACTCTCAGCTCTTATTTTATACATTTTTTTCTGGTTGTTATCTTTTTGTTTGTTTGTTTGTTTTGAGGCAGGGTTTCTCTCTAGCCCAGGCTGACCTGGAACTCACTCTGTAACCCAGGTTAGCCTCAAACGCATGGCATCCTCCTACCTCAGCCTCCCAAGTGCTGGGATTAAAGCTCTGTGCTACCATGTGCAGCTACAGACTAAATTTATTTTGAAGGCCGAAAATGAACAAAAGACTGTCAAATAAAAGTGCTCCCAATATCCAAGATACTATTTGCCCTTGTCTTATTCATCTTTTATAGCCTTCTATGTTATGTTTTTTGGTGTTTTTCTTACCTAATGTTTCTACCTCATGTGTTTTCACTCAGAAATGGATACATTTGTATTAAGTATTAAGGAGTGCACATTGAGACAGTAATGAGTACAAAGAGTCTTCTATTCTTTTCAAATATTCTAAGCTCTTCAGTCACTTTCCTGAGGTTATTTCTTCTCATTTTTGGTATAATAATGTACATTCTCTTCCTATCAGAGAAAGTGCTACCAAACTTTGGAAAGTATTTATTTTGAATGCTTAGTTCCTTTTAGAATGAAACAGTGGCCTAATTATGCTAAAAAGAGATCACTGGAGAAAGGACAAGATACAATGAAATGCTTTTAGAGCAAAGAAGTATTTCTTTTTTGTCCTTGAGTGAACTGATGTAAAGAAATACTAACTGAAAAGACAGGAGAAAACGAGCCATTCTCGAGTGTTCCAGCCAACTACATTGTTACTCTGTTACATGCCATCACATCATACATGGTCGTCCAGCCACTCTGAACAGTGTAGGTGCTTATCTCATTTCCTAATGAAGAAGTGAGAATCACAAAGGGTCAAATAATTTGCCCAAGGGCACTCAGAAATAAAAGTTGGGATTCCACTCCAGCTCCCTGACATCCAACACTAGAGAATTTTGCCTTATCTGATTTACATTTATTCCATAAATGACTATCATTTTAAATTTGGGCAACTATTATTATATACATGCATACATTTTTCTGTTTACAGTATATGTAATATGACTAAAACTAAGGGCTACATCCCTTAGCAACATTGCTTCAAGGACCCTAGATCCTGTTTGTATAAATGTAAGAGACTCATATCAACTTCTGACTTGTCTATAGGGTTCTTTTTTAGACACACACACACACACACACACAGAATGGGTGCACCAGGACCTCTAGTTATAGCAAACAAATTCCAGATGCATATGCTATCATGTACATCTCGTTTACATGGGATCTATAGAATCGAACCTAGGTCCTTATAAGGCTTTGCAGGCAAGCAACTTAACTGCTAAGCCATCCCTCCAGCCCTGTAGACTTCTTTTTTAAAACAATTTGGAAAGTTCTTTTGAAGATTAAACTAGTAATATGTATAGAATGTATTGCTTGGTAATAGTATTTCCTTCATAAGTGCTGTTATTACATAAAATCCCAGCTTTCTTGTGAGAAACTTTTTATCAAGTTACACAGAAATTACAAACTAAACTTACCTTCCACATTGTTTGTGGATAAGTAGCAAATTGTACCTCTGCACCTTAACTTAAGTATTTTTGTTACCACTATTGGAAATATACAGTGCTTAAGCCTCTCTACTATTCAAGAATGTTCTCTTCTCTTTGAGATTTCTAGAAAGATGCCAAAATTATGATTGGGTGATATTTGAAATGATAGTTATAGATTGAACTGCAATAATACCCATGTATTACCCATGTGTGCAAAATCTATATCTAGTTGTCAAAATGTTTTCTGTCTCCCTTTTCTTTTTCAGAAGATGAATAATCTTTCATTTAGTGAGCTATGCTGTCTCTTCTGCTGTCCACCTTGCCCAGGAAAAATTGCTTCAAAATTAGCATTTTTGCCACCTGATCCAACTTACACACTGATGTGTGATGAAAGTGGAAGCCGCTGGACTTTACACCTGTCAGAAAGAGCAGACTGGCAGTACTCTTCCAGAGAAAAGGATGCTATTGAATGCTTCATGACTAGAACCAGTAAAGGCAACAGAATTGCTTGTATGTTTGTGCGTTGTTCACCCAATGCCAAATACACTTTACTTTTCTCACATGGAAATGCTGTCGATCTTGGTCAGATGAGCAGCTTTTACATAGGTCTGGGATCACGGATTAATTGTAATATATTCTCATATGATTACTCTGGATATGGTGCAAGTTCTGGGAAGCCAACAGAGAAGAACCTCTATGCAGATATCGAAGCTGCATGGCTGGCTCTCAGGACAAGGTAAATTATTATTGGGGATTTTTTAGCATAGTATTTAAACTATACTTCATAGTAAGAAAATAAAACTAAAAGCAACATACTTTGAACTACCTACTATATGAGGATTATATTCACCAGTATATGCTTAAGAATAGTTAAACTTTAGATTGTGTTTTTAAATTCTGTATAATAATCAAAAGAATTTTTAAAGACTGCTCATGTTTATGACTCTATTAATGCCCATGTAGATGTATGGTTTTTAAAATTTAAATCCAATAACAAATGTTTGATCTTATAAACTTTATTGGACTATGATCTATGAACATTCATTCACTAAGTTAACTCACTTGCTCCATCATTGATTATATAATTACATATGTGTTTGGTGTTTGCATCTTAAATGAAGCTTGCATTATGGCATTTTTATAGTCTGGGTTCATAAAATTTGGATAGATGATCTGAGGTTTCTGTTTTTTGTTTATTGATTTATTTTATTGACAACTTCCATAATTATAGACAATAAACCATGGTAATTCCCTCCCTCCCACCACATTCACCTTTGCAACTCCACTCTCATCATACTCCTTCCTCCTCTCGATCAGTCTCTCTTTTATTTTGATGTCATGATCTTTTCCTCCTATTATGATGGCCTTGTGTAGGTAGTGTCAGGCCCTGTGAGGTCATGGATATCTGGGCCATTTTGTGTCTGGAAGAGCATGTTCCTTTGGCTCTTACGTTCTTTCTGCCACCTCTTCCACAATGGATCGTGAGCCTTGGAAGGTGTGATACAGATGTTTCAGTGCTGAGAACTCCTTTGTCACTTCTTTAAAGCACCATGGTGCTTCCTGAGTCATCTCAAGGTCACTGCCATCTGAAAAGAAAAAGTTTTCTAACCAAAAGTGAGAGTAGCATTAATATATGGGTATGAACATTAAGAGACGTACTTACCAAGCAGTTTGGTGAACATAGTATATACATTTAGCCAGATACCAGCAGATATTACACCCCTAGGGCTTATGACTTCCTCTGTCACAGGTTTTCAGTATCAGGGATGTATTCCCTCCCATGGAATGGGCCTCCAATCCAATTAGAGAGCAGTTGGTTTCCCCCATAATAGATGTGCCACTATTGCACCCATTTGCTCATTTGGCCTGGGTGGCCAAATTTAAGGCTTGCAGTGTCTACTGTTTTGTATCTCCACTGGTAATTTATCTCTCACCCATTGAACTGCATGCATCATAGCTTTTTCCAGCTTTCTGTCAGCTGGTCTACATGGAGGAGGTTTTCAGCTCAGCTCCATCAGGATTTCTCATTGACCTTGCAACCCAAGCATGTGGAGTCTTCAGCAATAGGGACTTACCATCTATTCCTGGTGGGAAACCAAGAGCCTAGGCAATGGCCTATAAAATTTTGTGGGCATCAGGGACCTCCCTGGCCAACAATTATCCCATCCCTGACACTGAAAATTCCCTACTAACAATCTATGGCTTCTGGGTATGCCATTGTCCAAAAAGTAGGTTTCCGTATGACTTATTCATGCCCTCTTAGATTTTGATTAGCCATCCCACCACCTTTCCTTTACTTAGTTTCTTCCCCTGACCTCATTTGGGCCTTTCCACCTCCATTAATCTGTTTTTCTACTTACATATATACTATATCATCCTATTAAGTACCCCCTCCATCCCTTTCTATTCCCTTAAAAGTAATGTAATAATAAATCATTCAATTTTTCTCACTGTCAGTTTTTATTTTTGTTGTTGTGGTGGTTGTTTTATTTTCAAGGCAAGGTCTCACGGTAGCCCAGGCTGACCTGGAACTCACTATGTAGTTCCAAGTTGGCCTCAAACTCACAGAAATCACTCTACCTCTGCCTCCTAAGTGCTGGGATTAAAGGCATGCACCACAACGCCCATTTCAGTATGTCAATTCCTATTTGATTGTAATAGAATATATTGGGGAACTAAAAATCACATTAATCCTTCCTAGTCACAAGATATTTATCATTTTTTTTGAAAACTCAGTTTAATAAACTTCAGTAAATTTTCTCATCAGCCTGATTAAAAGCACAATGAATAAAAGATATCATAATATATTTCAAATTTTATAGTAAGCTGCTTGATTTTAAAAAGTAAAAGAAATTCACTCTTCTAATTTAATGTATTAATAATGTTGGGGGAACTTCAAGTTCATGAATAGGTATAAATAGTTTTAGAAAATGTCTTCAAAATTTTTCATTTCTAAGAGATAAAGGTATGCTGTCAGAGAAATTGCATATAAAAGGTACTCTTAAATCATCTGCAATGGTATGAAAATGTAAATTTGCAGAGTAAAAGAGTAGTGAATACTAAATAATTAATAAGATGACTAATACTACAGTTTAATTTTTTAAAAATTTAAACTGTACTATAAACCTCTTTTAAGTATATTGATGATAATTCCATCAGACATTAAAGAAACAAAAAAATGAGTATCTTAATTTTTTTAGAGTTTACCATTTGAATGTAATAAATGTCAGTTGTTCTAATATCTTAAAATATTGACAGGCTAAGGTAGGAGGATCACCATGTGTTCTTGGCCACATAGGCCCTACCTCAAAAAATCTGAAAAGTAAAGGATAAAATGAAATAGTGGTATAATTTAATTAATGATACAAATATGGTCATGCCTGTAATACCAACATAGGAGGCTAAGGCAGGAGGATTGGGCAGTTAAGACCAGCCTGAGCTATGTAGTGAGACTGTGTCTCAAGGAGACAAGAAAAACGAGAGAATATAAATTTACATGTATTTTAAAGATGCTAAGAGTAGGACTTATAAATAACACAAAAAGATACCTTTATAAAAACAAAAAATGAAAATTCAGTATTCTATGTATGTGGTCAGGTATTCTTTTTGTTTAATCCCATCAGTTAATCAGTTTAAAAATAACTTCCACAGGGCATGGTGTTGCACACCTTTAATCCCAGCACTGGGGAAGCACAGGTAGGAGAATTGCCATCAGTTCGAGGCCACCCTGAGACTACATAGTGAATTCCAGGTCAGCCTGGGCTAGAGCAAGACCCTACCTTGCGGGGGGGAAAAAGTAACTTCCTAAGTGATTTATCGTCTCGATTAATCTTTTAAAAACACATTTAATAGTCAACATTAATGAAATACAAAGGCAGAATGAACTCTTAAATAATCTTAAACAGGTAAACAAAAGTTCAAAAATATACTACTTTATATTTTCTTACGTTGAACACTACATACAGGTGGAAGAGCTAGTAGTATAAGAAGTCGGGAAATGTTTCTGATTTCCCAAAGCCTGTTTACTAATCTGTTTTTATAAAGAGGTTGAGTGTGATGACCTCTAAGATCCTGTCCACTTCTGGAATTAGATCCTCTAAGTAAATGAAGTACCTTTCACGTCTTTACCTGATGACAATAAAGAAGTAAAGCACAAGTATCCAGAAAAAAGAAAAGAAAAGAAAGCAAAAAATTAAGTATTGTCATCTCATCTCCAGTTTCTAATATAAACCTTCTAATGGATTAACAGAAAATAAGAAAATAATTCACTATGCAGCCTTCCCCCATAATCCTTGATGTCTGTCTGTGGGCTATCATGCACAGACCACTGGATTGGGAGTCCTTGTACCTGTACTCTAATTATAGGCAGATCATCACTTTACTGTGACTTTAAATATCTGCTTATTAAGCAACTCAACTAGATTGAGTGGTCTCCTAAGTTCTTTATAACTTGAACTATTCTAAATTGCTACTGCGTGGAGACTTCTGATCGATGCTTACCTGCCCCTTACCCTGATATTCCACAGCTTTATAGCTGGCTTTAGCCCAAACCTACCCTCGCCATGAGCAGTGCTGCTGTTCAGCTGACTGAGGCACTGCAGTCCCAGAGGCTGCAGTGTTTATTCTAGCTGCTGCTTCTCTATGAAGTATATACAACCAAGTCTGCTGTAACAAAAGGCCTTTCGGAATTAAAGTAGCATTTAGAGTCAGTTAGGAATACATGGAGCTCCACATCTGGTTGTATCCCAAATGTTTACATAGGACTGACTGAAGAAACTTTGGGACAAGATGTCACTACCTGGATGGTTCAAATAGTCTTGCTCATGTGGAAGAGAACAGAACATAGTAAGAGTTGCCTTGTTCTTTCCGGGGGATGCTGAGATTCTTAGTTCTCATGCCTTTCCAGAAGACTAGAAGCTGCTGTGCAGATGATTCCTAGAAACTAGAAATGCATACTGTCTCCCTTCCAAGTGGCAGAGTGTACTGAAGGTCATGATAACCCTCCACCCCACATCGTTCCTGTAGCACCTCACCTGTACTTGAAGTCGATTACAGTTGGGACAGTTGTACTTCAGAGAAGTTACAGTTCCTGGAACATACTTGGTAACCAGGAAATACTATAGTGTCAGTGAGTGTACATCTTTTAAATTGTGTAGCAGTATTGAGTGTTAAAGTCTTGAGGTAGTTAGCACGAAATCTGACCCTAATTAATTAACTGAACAGTATGGTGTTTGGTACTCTGGGTTATCTGCTTATCTTTCTACAAGTAAACATAGGCAACTTTCAAAACAACTGTAATATGACATTGACTAAAATTATAAACTATACATCCTATACCATAAGTATACACAGCATTTTATCAATATGATCAGCTTAGAAGATCAAATGAGCAACTCTTGATACAGAGAAGTAGAGAGTATTTGCTCCATTGAATGGAAAATAAACAGTATCACACAGGGTATTAAACATAACTCCATTGAAATAACAGTGATGCAATGTATTCCAAACTTAGACAACAATATGCTAAGTTCAGTTAGTGAAGCATAATGGTGACTTAATGAGTTATTTTATGACTGAAATTGTAAAAGACATTAGGGATTTTTTTTATTTTTTTTATTTATTTTATTTTTTTTATTTATTTATTTATTTATTTATTTATTTTGGTTTTTCGAGGTAGGGTCTCACTCTGGCTAAGGCTGACCTGGAACTCAATATGTAGTCTCAGGGTGGCCTCGAACTCACTGTAATCCTCCTACCTCTGCCCCCAAGTGCTGGGATTAAAGGCATGTGCTACCATGCCCGGCTGTGATTAATTTTTAGAAGTTGAAAATTAAGCATCACGTAAAGAGAGAATAGAGCTTATTATAGCATTAAAATGATAGTGATATCAAAGAAATTTATATTTTCAACAAATTGGTTTTCAGTGTCTTATTCTGAGTCATTCTATAACAAATCTGATCGAATGATGGAATAATGGAATGATATCCTTCCAAAACAACTTTGTGTTTCTAACTTTGAATTTTTTAGATACGGCATTCGTCCTGAAAACGTGATTATATATGGCCAGAGTATAGGGACAGTGCCCTCTGTTGATCTCGCTGCTCGGTACGAGAGTGCTGCTGTTATTCTTCACTCTCCCTTGACCTCGGGAATGCGAGTTGCTTTTCCTGATACCAAGAAGACCTACTGCTTTGATGCATTCCCAAAGTAAGTCCAATATTCAAAATACTTCAACTCCCTGAAACTTCCTATCACCTAGGACATTAGTGACAATATTGTTTCAAGCTGCTTCTTGATGTACTTGATCACACATATCAGGTATTGGCAGGTGACGTATAACAAGGAGGCTGAAATGTTCAAGTATTAGTAATCCGCATGAAACAAGTGGGAGGGGGGCTTAGAGCCCAGGCAGTGACACTAGCGTTGGAACTTAGGGAATGAACTTTTGAAGTAAAAAATGATGAACTGAGTGGCAGGTTGGAGGTGGACACTAAAGAGAGCAACTAGTATAAGACCCATACCCCAACTTTTTGCCTTGAACTACTGTTGCAGTCAGGTTCACACTGCTGACAGAAACCACCTGACCAAGAGCAGCTTGTGAGATAAAAGGGTTTATTTTGGCTTACAGGCTCAAGGGGAAGCTCTCCATGATGGCAGGGGAAACAATGGCATGAGCAGAGGGTGGACATCACCCCCCGGCCAACATCAGGTGGACAACAGGAACAGGAGAGTGTGCCAAACACTGGCTATAACACCCATAAGCCCGCCCCCAACAATACACTGCCTCCAGGATGTGTTAATTCCCAAATCTCCATCAGCTGGGAACCCAGCATTCAGAACACCTAAGTTTATGGGGGACACCTGAATCAAACCACAGCTGCTAAAGCAAGGTGCCATCCAGTGAGATACACAACACTAGAGGGAAATGAATGAACGCTATCTAGCCAAATTGTATGTAGCTTACCAAAAAAAGGTAAGCTGCATAAAATGCTAACTCAGATGGACTAAGTGTTCAGCACAGAATTGAGCTCTACATATTGGTGTACTTGGAAGAAGGGCTGCTACTTCAGGCTTCTCAGGACATGGTTATTGCTTCCCGCTTCATGATTGGAAAAACTTGATGGCCTGATTTTCTCAAATAGGGGGCAGGCCAGAAGGGAGAGGCTGGTAACAGTACAAAGTATTTTTGTGAGTGCCAAACCAAAAGTGACCTCTTTAGAAAAGAGCAAAAGTTACTCCAGATGATGTTTGTTTATTCTTTTCAGTATTAGTCCAGAAGAGGTAACTTTTTGAGGAAGCTTGTGGGCACTGTGGGCTTCTGATGAGGGCCAGTGTGGGAGGTTTTTGTTTTAGGTCGTGATGGATGTGTGCATTCCACCATTTCCATGCAGCTGGATGATAGGAGTTAATACAGGGAGCTGGCTGAGGTGATGCTATTGCCAACTTACTCTGTGGAGCCGACCATCTCATGTATGGCACACCAACAGGAAGAAAAGCTAGACCCATAAGTAAGCTATTTGATGTAAATATGTTGGTTAAATCTTTAATTCCTCTACACTGACCATCTTTCTGGCAGAATGTAGTACAGATATCGTTTTCTTACTAAGAGAGCCATGAGTTATTTTACGGATTAATTTTTTTCCTTTGTAAGATTATAAGATTTTGTCTGTGTATAATTTGTCCTCCAAGATGCCTTATAAAAATTCTGTTTGACCTCTATCTTTATATTTGATGTTCTCTTCAGTTGTCTGATAATTCTTAGCTATCTGCTCCTATCTACGAGTGGAGAACCAGAGTTCATCTGATAGTCTCCAAAGAAAACTGAAACCCTTCCTTGAATGATGAATCTTACAAACCACATAGACTTGAAGCAGCCAGTGTCCATGTGTCTTGTACGACTCTGTATACCTCCACCTAAATGCTAGCAGTCCTGAGTCCATAGACCCTCAAGAGCTGGAGCAAGGCAGCCCAAGAGCCCAGCTGTATGAGAAGGCAGAAGGGACATGGGAACGAGGCCTTATTTTGAACAGTTAATTTATACTGCAGTCACCTACCTTCATCTCCGTGGCAATGCCTTGGCCTTCTAGAATCGTCTTTTACAAGTTGGGCCACTTCTTCACTTTAACTTGCATCTACTTTGAATTGCAATTTTGCTGTCTTTTCAGTCAGTGATCTCATGCATTCAGTTACTTTCTAGCTTCAAAATTTGTCATTTTAATATTCTCCCTATTTTTATGACTTTATGCCCATGAATCAGAACAAAACCTTGGCTATGTAATTTGAATAAGAGAATATAATAAGTACAGTTAAATAATGAAATTAGCACATACTCAAAATGATTTTTGTTATGTCTTCTTAAAACTAAAGGGGTGTGTGTTTGTGTGTGTGTGCACACACATGCACGTGCACACTCATGCTAAAAATCAACATTGTTGAAAGATACAAGGATAACAGTAACATTGAGTGACACAGTCAGAATAGAAGTGCTTAGAAGTAACTTTCTCCACTGCATGAAAGCCAGAGAGCCTGTAAAAGGTGGTTCTGAATCTGACTCAAATCTAAGCAGCATCATCTTGCTGCGCTAATTGATACAGATCCTATGTTTGACTTTTCTGTTACAGCATGAGAAAATTTATGTCTCCATTTTACATAGTCTATTGATTGCTCTCTGTTTTTCTTCCTTTCTCTTTTTCTTGCAGTATTGACAAAATCTCTAAGATAACCTCTCCAGTATTAATAATTCATGGAACTGAAGATGAAGTCATTGACTTTTCACATGGCCTCGCATTGTTTGAGCGATGCCAAAGACCTGTGGAGCCTCTGTGGGTTGAAGGCGCAGGACACAATGATGTAGAACTTTATGGACAATACCTTGAAAGGTTAAAACAGTTTGTGTCACAGGAACTGGTAAATTTGTAAAGTACTCTGTAAATTTGCAAACTGGGTTTGTTTTTTTCTTTTTTGCTGTACTACACTTCTTGGTAAATAACATAAAACCTGAAGGTTTTGTTTGCAAATCATGTCAGTTGCCTTCATAATGTACAGGTAATGATTTGTTAACAGGCTTAATGAAGGTTTTAATTACCAGAACTAAAACTGGAAATAACAGTATCATGTAGTCAAGCTGTGTAATTTATATTTTTTCTGTGAATTTTTTTTAAACATCAAGATGAGTACTGTATAAAATTTTAAATCTATAAAATCAAATGCTGTAAAAGTATTGCTAAATGCTTTTGCACACCTTAAGCAAATTTATAAATATTTTTTAAACATCTCAATGTACTAAATCTTATCCTGATATACAAATATAATATTCTTTCAAAAAACTGTATATCTAAAGCAATTCAAGTACTCAGAATAAACTGTTAAAAAAATACGAAAACATGCAAGTTAACTAGAGTTGACCTAAACCCTGTTGTACAGGGATAGAGGCTAAAATGGTTATTTTATTGTAAAATACATTGGCTTTTCTGTATTCTCTGGTTATAATACATTTATTCTTTAAAAAAATCTTAATTTTTAAGCCATCTATTAACTTACCAAATCTTGTAAATGAGAAGTCATGATGGCACTGCATTTTAACTAGCTTTGGTTTTTAAGTTTGGTACTGTGAGACAACTACTTAACATTTTCATTTAGTTATTTAAAAGGTATTTAGGGCTTCAAGAATGATTTTGTATGCAATGTTGTTTTAAATTTTGGCTAATCTCATAGAACTGTAGTAGTGTACATGATATGACTACTTGAAAATCTGTTAGTTGTTCTTCCAAAGACTGGCCACTTGATCCCTTCCCACTTGGACTGTTTTTAAGAATAGGGCCTATATTCTTTTGGATTACTATCTGAGAATTTCATGGATACACTCCTAATTATAGGAGATAAGAAAACATTTAATAAGTTTTATATTAACCGGTATAGTAAAACATAAAGCTCTCACACAAAAACTAAGTTGCCTTTCCTTGAATGACTCCTGCCTGAATAAAAAAAAGGAAGAAAAATAAAAATAAAACTAATGGTATGTAGTCTAATTTGTAATGAATGAAAATTGAAATAATACACACTGTGGATATATTTTAAGGCCTTATGTAGTTTTAATTGTCCTGCTTGTTCTCTGGTTATGTCTAAGCTATAGTATATGATTCTCCTCAAAGTATATCAAGTATTGTGAATGCTTTGGTTCAGATGTGTCAAATGAACAGTAAAACAACAAATGTATCACTCAGCCATTCTTGCCTACCTTCTTTCTTGCCTCACTTCCACAAAAACAGTCAGAAACCACCATTTACCTTTAATGGACGATGTGTTTGTACAGTTTTTGTGTGTGTGTGTGTTTAAAAGTTTCATTAATGCATTGATTCTATACATTAACTGAGTTTGCTATAGTATTTCCACTCGTGCCTATATATAGCATGTACTAATCACACACATGCAGCTCCTATTTTCTACCCCCTCCCCAATCTCCAGTAATGATTGTATTTTTAGCTTCCACATAGAAAGGATCATGTCATGCTTACATTTCTATGCCTGGCTTATTTCACATGGCATAATGTTCTCCAGTTCCATCCTCTTTACTGCAAATACCAAGATTTTCTTATGACTAAATAATACTTGGGTGCATGTAACACGTTTACATGGTTGCTGAGTTCATGCCTTAGTTTTTGTGAATAGTTACACAGTAAACATGGCTATGTAGGTATCTCTGGTATACAGGTTTCTTTGTGGTTTTTCTTTTGTTTGGTTGGTTGGTTGGTTTGGTTTTTCAAGGATCTCACTCTAGCCCAGACTGACCTGGAATTCACTATGTAGTCTTAGGCTGGCCTCGAACTCATAGCGACCCTCCTATCTCTGCCTCCAGAGTGTTATGAGCCACCATGCCCAGCTTATGTTTAGTTTTCTGATAATCATTCTAACTGAGATGAGAGATGGTATGTGTCACTGTAGGTTTTTGGGGGGTGTGCTTGTGATTTAGTTGAGTTTTCTTTGTTTGTTTAAAGTGTTTTTGTTTTGTAAGATAGGATTTCACTACACAGCCTAGTCTTGCCTTAAATTCACAAAGTTTTGCTGTACCTCCTCAGTTCATTGTACTTTTGGATTTGCATTTTTCGGATAGCTATTGTTAAACATCCTTTCGTATTTATTGGACATTTTTATTTCTTCATTTGAAAAGTGTCTATTCCAATCATTTTCCAATTTTACACACACACACAGCAGGACTTCTTGCCACTACAAACGAACACCAGATTCGTGTGTCACTTTTTGTGCCTGGCTTTACATGAGTGATGAGGAACTGAACCCAGGTTTGCAGGCTTTGCAAGTAAGCACCTTTAATACCACTAAGCCATCTCCCCAAGCCCTCACTGCCCAATTTTAACAAGATTACTTGGGATTTTTGTTTAGTTTTTTGTTGTTGTTTAGGGGGTATGTTTTATATATACATATATTTTGAGGCAAGCCCAACAGAATGGCCTTTTTCTTATGAGAGTGAGAGCAATAGAGAAAGAAAAAGAATTGGCATGCCAGGGCCTCCAGCCACTGTAATCGAATTCCAGACACATGTGCCACCTTTTGTGTATGTGTCAACTTGTACATCTGGCTTACATGGGATCTGGGGAGTCGAACATGGGTCCTCAGGCTTCGCAGGCAAGCACCTTAACTACTAAGACATCTCTCTAGCCCAATATATTTTTCAGTATTTTATTTTGTAATTATTTACTTATTTAAGAGGGGGTTAAAGGAGGGCAGATACAGAGAAAGAATGAGCACATCAAGGCCTCTAGCCACTGCAAATGAACTTCAGAGGCATGCACCACCATGTGAATGTGGCTTATATGGGTACTGGGGAATCGAACCTGGGTCCTTGAGCTTCACAGGCAAGTGCCTGAATCTCTAAGCCATCTCTCTAGCCCCTTGTTTTATGTCTTAGTTCCTGTCTTATTCTGCAGGTTCGCCCTCATTCAGATGAGTACTTGGAAAACATTTTCTTTTTGCCCTGCTGATACCTCCTTTGCCATGCAAAAGCTTGAGTTGAATAACACTTTTGTCAATTTTCACTTTGATCTCTGTGCTGTTGGAGTCGTAACCATATAATCATTGCTTATACCCTTTTCTTGAAGTGTTTCCTCTATGTTTTCTAGTAATTTAAGCATGTCAGGTCTTGGATCAATCTTTTTTGTTTTTGTACAGGGTAAGAGAAAAGAATTAAGGCGTCTTCTGCATGTCAGTGTCCACTTTTTCCTTTACAATTTCTTGAAGTATCTGTCCTCCAGTGTGTATGTGTTTGTTTTTGGGGTGGGGCCTCTGTCTCCTGTTCCATTGGTTGGTACTATAATGTCCTAGCATGCTTCTTCTTGTTCAGAATTGCTGTTTGTGGTACTGTTTCCATATGGCCTTTAGCATTGCTAATCCTAGTCTGTGAGTGCTCTTGCTGTTGTGAGGAGGATTTCATAGAATGTGCAGGTGGGACATACGGATGTTTTAACACTATTGGTTCTTCCAATCTATGAATATAGGCACTTCCCTTTTAGATTTTGTGTCTTCTCTAATTTCTTTCATCAGTGTTTTGTAAAATCATAGAATGCATTCTTCTCCTTAGTTAGGTCTGTTTCTGTTTTGTTACAGCTGTTGTAAGTGATACTGCTTTCATCATTTCAGCAGATCATAATTGGCACATAGAAAAGCTACTGTTTATACCCTGCTACTATGCTGAATTAATTGATCAGACCTAACAGTCTTTTTGTAGAAAAAAGGTACATATACAATCACCATATGCAAGCAGTATGGATAATTAGGCTTCCTCCACTCTTGTTTGTGTGCCTTTATTTTTTATAACTTATTTTCCTAGCTATAACTTCTAGCACCAGAATAAGAGCAGTGTTCATGGATACCTTCTTATGGTTCATGATATTAAAGGAATATTACTGAATAAGAACAGTATCTCTGCACACCTTTTATTGTTCATGATATTAAAGAAAATGCTTTCAGCTTTTTAACATTTAGTGTGATGTTGGCTGTGGGTTTGTCTTATATGCTTTGTGATGTTCAAGTATAATTTCTGTACTAACTTCTTTAGAGCTTTTATCAGAAGCTCGGTGAGTTTTATCATGTGTATTTTCTGCATCTGTTGAGTTAGTCTCTATTTTTAAACCTCATTCCATGTATGTGATGTTACGTTTATTGATCTGTATGTGTTGACCATGATTGCATCTTTAGAATGAAACCAACTTGAAAGTGAATTATTGTTTTGATATGATGTTGCATTTAATGTGCTAGTTCTTTGTTTTGCTTTTCTTTTAAAAAGTATTGTTTTATTTTTACTTTCTTTTTGGCAGTTTCATATAAATACAACATTCTTTCTGTTTGTTTGTTTGTTTGTTTTTTGAGGTAGAGTCTCGCTGTGGCCCAGGCTGACCTGGAATTAACTGTGTAGTCTCAGGGTGGCCTCGAACTCTCAGCAATCCTCCTACCTCTACCTCCCAAGTGCTGGGATTAAGGCTTGCACCAGCACGCCCAGCTATGTTCATTCTTCATTTCTCTCTTCTCCCACTCCTGCTAAACCCCTTATCCCTAACTAATCTGTTTCCCATAGTCATATCATTTTTGTGTCACCACTGTGCAGTCAGGTTCACATTTCTGGCAAAAATCACCCTACCAAGAGCAGCTTTTGGGGGGGAAAAAAGGTTTATTTTGGCTTACAAACTCAAGGAGAAGCTTCATGATTGCAGAGGAAAACAATGGCATGAGCAGAGGGTGGACATCACCTCCTGGCCAACATAAGGTAGACAACAGTGTCCCCTGGCTATTCATTCTGTTGGTGACCATTGTCCTCTGGCGGCTCCCACGGGGCTCTCCAGCACTATGAGGGCTAGCCAAGAAGGAGCTAGTTTCCGTTTCAGATCCAATGTGCTATTCCAATGTACTGTGACCACAGTCTTTACTGTCTTCAGCAATAAGCTTTTACCTTTTAGCTCTAGCAGGTAATTGGGTGTTTTGGCAGTGGCCTACATTGTTTTGGGGACCTCATGGGTCGCCCTGGCCAACAGCTTACTGTGAGGGGCAACCCAATTCTGGGCCTGGGATTTATCAGCTAGAGTCCATGGTTTTAAGGTTAAGGTTTTTCTACCTCTTGTCCAGACTGCCTCCCCTCCCCCGCCCCCTTGATGATCATATCTTGTAGAATGTTAGCCAGAATGAGGGTTTCTATAGGACTGATCCATGTTGTCTTAACTTGTATGATTCCCTCCCCACCCTGTAAGCCCTGCCCCCTGTTCTGCCCCTCTCCTAATCTGTCGGGAAACTCCTCTCCTATCTCCTTATTGTTTCTCTTTCCTGGTCTCATTCTAGTTTTATGCCCATATTCCTGGTGCTTACCACCATTTTCACTAATCTCAAATTGATCCCAGTTAGGAACCGCAGGAGTACATGTGGCATTTTGTCTTTCTGTCCCTGCATGAGTGACCTCGCTTAGAATGATTTTTCCCAAGTCCATTCACTTTTATGCAAATTTTAGTTCATCTTTCCTTACTGCTGAGTGGAATTCCATTACATATATGTACCACATCTTCATTATCTATTTGTCAGTTGATGAGCATCTGGGCTGTTTCCAATTCCTAGCTATTGTGCATAGAACAACAATAAACATGGTTGAGCAAGTATTCTGTAGTAAATAGTGGAGTTTTTAAGGTATATGCCCAAGAGTAGTACAGCTGGGTCAAATGGTAATTCTGTTCTTAACTTTTTCAGGAGTCTCCATACTGAATTCCATAGTGGTTTGTACATGTTTGCACTCCCGCCAGCAGTTGGTAAGGGCTCCTCTTTCCCCACAGCCTCGCCAGCATATCTGTTATTCTTTTCTTTTTTTTAATGAATGCCATCCTCCTAACTGGGGTGAGATGAAATGTCAGAGTTGTTTTTATTTGTTGTATTTCTCTGATAAAGATGTTGACCATCTCTTTAATTGTGTAATAGCCATTTGTATTTCTTCCATTGAGAATTCTCTGTTCAATCCTCTACTCCATTTTTTGGTTGGGTTGTTTTAGGTTTGTAGAGTCTGTATATTAGACTTTTGTTGGAAATATAACTGAGGAAGATTTTCTCCCATTCTGTGGGATGTCTATTGAGTCTGTTGATGGTTTGCTTGTTTATATAGTAGCTCTTTAGTTTCATAAGGTCCCAGGGGTTGAGTGTTGATCTAATTTCTTGTGCCTGGGGTTCTCCTTGCTTTTTCTTCTAATTGTTTTACAGTTTCAGGTCTTATATTGAGGTCCTTAATATGTTTGAAGTTGACTTTTGTACAGGGTGAGAGAAGTGGGTCTAATTTCATTCTTCTATAAGTGGTTATCTAATTTCTCCAGCACCATTTTTTGAAGATGTTGTCTTTTCTCCAGTGTGTATTTTTGGCCCCTTTGTCAAAAAACAGGTAACTGTAGATGCTTGAATTTAGAGATGGGTCTTCTATTCTATTCCTCTCATCTATTCTATTCCACTGATCTATATGTCTCTTTTGTGTCAATACCATGTTCTTTTAGTTACTATGGCTTTGTGGTATATCTTGAAGTCAGGTATGGCAACACCTTCGGACATTTCCTTGGTTAAGGACATTTTTGGCTGTCTGGGCCTTTTGTTCTTCCATATGAATTTCGAGACTTTTTTCTTTCTTTGTAAAGAAATGAGCTGGAATTTTCATTGAAATTGCATTATGCTTTTGGTAGAATGGCCATTTTCACAATATTAATTCTTCTAATCCATAAGCACTGGGAGGTCTTTCCATCTTTGTGTGTCCTCCTCAGTTTCTTTCTTCAGTGTTTTTATGTTTTCTCTGTATAGGTCTTTCATGTCCTTGGTTAATGATATTCCAAGGTATTTAAAATTTTTGTGGCTATCGAAAATGGAATAGTGTCACTTAACTCTTTCATTAGGGTTGCTTGCATGAACATTGGTGAGAGGTTACTTATTAGAGAATGGACAGCCTATCATTGGGCAAACCCCTGCAGAGTATGACTCCTTTTCCAGCAAACATTAACTGCTAGTAGCTCCCCTGGAAAGGGTGGGGTCTTATGAGCTCCTCCCCCATCCATAATGGAATGTTGACACACTTATTTATTACTGATAAATGCTATCACTGCTATTACTAATAAGTGGGTAATGAAAATGTACATAGGTGCAATGGAATTTTATTCGGCCTTTTTAAAACTGAAATTATGAGGGAAAAAACTGAAATTATGAGAGTTTCAGAAAAATAGATGGAAGTGGGAAATATTATACTGAGATAAACCAGTCCTAGAAAGAAATGCCACATGTTCTTACATGTGGATCCTAGCTTCAAATTTTTAGGTTTACATATTAAGTTGGAGTGAGAATAGAGACCAGGAAGCTAAAAAATGGTTATGAGGGGAAAGAGGGGGAGAACAGCTTTAAGCAGAGATAGCCAAACACATGTAATATGAAAGTAGAGGGTAGGGATTAGTGGACAGAAAGGTTTAAATGGGTGGGAGTTCGGGAAGAGAAGGAGGTGTGGGGAGAAGAATTGACTAAATCTAAGAATGTAGGAAAAAGCCATAGAGAAACCTACTAGTTTATAAGCTAATTAAATGTAATTTTAAAAAAATGAATTTGAACAAGCCATCAGTTATTAAGCAAAAGCTCCAGTACAGGGAATGGGATACTTACTGCCCTGAGTTGTTGATTAGTGAGGCCACAGAGGCCCCTAAAACAATGCAGTTGATTGCCGTTGCTCTTGGTTGTCCACCAAAATTAGATGCTTAGTTCTTACTTGTAGTAGTTAGGGTTCTTTAGCGAACAGAAGTGACAGAATAAATGAATATGCATCATAATAGGAATTTATTGGAAAAGGATATGGCATGTGGTCTGGGCAGTCCAACAATAGCTGTCAGCAGGCTGGAGAGTTGGACCACCCAGAAGCTACTCAGTCCATGAGGCTGGATATCTCAGCAGTCACAATCTGTCTCTAAAGGCCTGGAGGATTTCTGGAGCCCAGCTGGCCCCAATCCATGTTGGAAGGTTGGTGAGGCTGGATTCCAGTGACCATAGTGGCTAACCAAAACAGGATGCACATACCAGTGAGTCGTATGTTTAGCCAGGCAATAGGCATGTTCTCGGAGTTTCTTTATAAGGGCCGCCCACTCTGGAGGAAGTACTTCCTCCATCCGTCCTTCCTGGGAACACCCTCACAGTCCCTCCCAAGAGGCATGTCTATTACCTGACTCCCAACCTGATCAAATTGACAGCAGAACTGAACCACTGCTGAAAGTAGCACATGCTTTGACTTCAGGACACTGAGAAATCATGCTGGAACTGAGCCGGGAGCCTCCTCCCCGCTGGCCAGCAATCAGAGTGCCAGCAGGTGCTGTGCGTGCTACTAAGGAAGATCAGCCATCAACAGTCTCACCCAGCTGTGTACCCTGCATGCTCCACAGACAACCAGTGAGGCAATAGGTGCCCACTGGTGCAACATGACTTAGGGGATAGCCAACTGCTTTCTGATTGGGAGAGAATTCCTGCCTGGTACTATAAACCTCATAAAAAGCCCATGGCTGGGGAGGTCACAGGCCCTAGGGGGGAAGCTACCACTGGTTTGTTACAAAACATTGGAAACTACAATGGAAATATTAATGTTTGTGGCCATAGGTTAGTGCTTCTCTCAGCCTTCCATCAGAGAAGCTTCTTTTTGTAGTGGGCAGAGTTGGCTAAAGTGCAGAGAATGAATAGCTATTGTATGCTCAGCCTTAAATGGGATGTTTACATCACCTCCTCCAGGGCTCAGGGAACATCATAGAAGAAGGTTGTTACAACAGAAGGAATTTATTTTCAATTTCTCAGATTAGAAAGCCAAGATGTAAAAAAGAAAAAAAAAAAAAAAGAAAGCTAAGAAGTATTGATGAGTTTGTGCTCTGGGGTCCCTTGTTGGCCTGCAAGTATCCATTTTGTCTTCTCATAGCCTGTGTGTATACATCCCTGGTTAATGTACTAGCGTTTTGTGCAACACTTTTGCATCTGCATTCATCAGAGATATTAATGTTTTCATTTTGCACTGTGTCTGTCTGGTTTTGGTAAGTGCTGGTTACTGAGCTGCCTGATAAGTAATTTAAGGGATAAAGATTTGACTCATCACTTGAGGGTATCGTGATGCAGGAGTTCATAGCAGTGGGAGACTGTGGCTGCTAGTTCACAACTCTGTAACTCAGGAAATAGTGCTCAGACAAAAACCAGGACTGAGTGATAACCCATAAAGCTCACCCCTAGCACCTCACTTCCTCTAGTTCATCTCCCCCCCCCAAAGATTGCACAACCTCCAAAAACAGGGCCACCATTTGGGGGCCAAGTGTTTTTTATCTCTGTTTTTTATTTGTTAGTTTAGCAAGTGACTGATCAATCCTTTCAAAAAACCTTTTTGGCCCAATGTATTATTAGCCTGTGTCTATAATCTCAGCACTCTGGAGGCTGAGGTAGGGGGATCATGAGCTCAAGATCAGCCTAGGCTGCATTGTAAGACCCTGTCTCAGACAAAAGAATCCAGTGACTCACTAGTATGTTACATTGTTTTCTTTAGTCTCCACTTCCCCTATCTATCTCTGCTCTAAACCTTGCTGTTTCTTCTAATTTTGATTTAGTCTGTGCTTTTTTTTTTAATCTTTGAGGTGCATTATAAGGTTGTATATTTGCAATCTTTCTGGCTTTTTTTAACATAGGCACTTATTATTTATTTATTTATTTGAGAGAGGGAAGAGAAAGATGCACAGAGAGAGAGAGAGAAGGGGCGGGCCAGGACTTCCAGCCACTGCAAATGAATCCAGACACATGCCCACCTTGTGCATCTGGCTTACGTGGCTACTAGAGAATCGAACCTGGGTCCTTTGGCTTTGCAGGCGAGTGCCTTAACTGATAAGTCATCTCTCCAGCCCAACACAGGCACTTTATTATCCTTAATACTGTAATTGTCTCCTGTCAGCTTTGGTATGTTGTATTTCCATTTGTTTTAAGAATTTTTAAAGTTTCCCTTTGATATCTTCACTAGCTAGTTGTTCTGCCGTCCACATCTATATAATTCCTAAATGTCTTTTATTGATGACTTCTGGGTTTATTCCCTTATGATTAGAAAAGATAACAGGATATGATTTCGGAGGTTTTTTTTTTTTAGACTTGTTTTATGACCAAATACATGATCTATTCTAGAGAATGTTCCATATGCTAGTGGAAAGAATGTGTGTTCTGCAACTGTTAGAATATTTGACAAATGACATTTAGGTCCATCTGATCAATGTTACAGTTTAATGTGTGGTTCTTTTTTAAATCTGCATGTTCTGTATTGATCAAAGTAGGGTGTCAAGTCCTATTATTGTTTTGGAACCTGCCTTTCCCTTATAGTGTTTGTTTTGAAGTCTGTTCATCAGCTGTGGATATCTTTTTTTGGTGGGGGAGGGAGGGGGGTTCGAGGTAGGGTCTCACTCTGGCCCAGGCTGACCTGGAATTCACTATATAGTCTCAGGCTGGCCTGAAACTCACGGTGATCCTCCTACCTCTGCCTCCCGAGTGCTAGGATTAAAGGTGTGCACCACTGCGCCGGGCTTGAGCTGTGTATATCTTGCTCTAAATGTTCCATCACTTATTTGGAAGAGATTTATCTTCTCAAGATTGTCTTGAACACAGCCTAAAGTGTAGCTGAATGTTTTATTAGCTAGAGAAATATAAATACTGATTTCATTAATTTTGTATTTGCTCAAATAGTTACTAAATAAATAGCTACTAAACATAGTTACTAAACAAATATTTAGCAAATAGTTACTAAATATCTAAATTTAATTATATACAGCCCTTGCTAAAATAGACATGCGTTACATCTTCATATACATCACATAGTATCTAAGGACAGACGTTTCATTGCATGAACATTGCTGTTTAAGAAAGGCAGAAGGAAAATTGTAGGGTGTCATGATTGTAATAGGTTTAGAAGATGCTTCGGGGAGCAGGGCAAGGAGGAGTCCCATGCAGTCTTGTGTGAACTGAGGTATGATGGATGGGTAAGAATTGGCTAGGTTTGGGCGGCTTCTGTCTGAAAAGAATAGGATATGAAAGCCTAGAAACGGTATTGGTAAAAAGTATAGGTGACATGTAGAGAGTTTAGCTTACTAGAAATACCGTAAAGTCAACTTTAAAATTAAGTTGATTTAGGAGATGGTGCAATGGTTAAAAGTGCCTGCTTGCAAGATCTGCATGCCCAAGTTCAATTCCCTAGACCCACATACACACAATGGCACAAGCAGTTGCGGATTTAGCTCAGTGGATGAGCACTTGCCTAGCAAGCACAAGGCCTAGGTTCAGTCCTCAGCACCAGGGGAGAAAGAAAAAAAAAGGGACAAGCATCTGGCATTTATTTTTTGTGACAAGAGAACCTGGCACACTGCACGCCCCCCCCCCAAACATGGACACACGCATTAAAAAAAATGAAAACTGGGCTGGAGAGATGGCTTAGCAGTTAAGACACTTGTTTGCAAATCCTAACAACCCAGGTTCAGTTTCCTAGTACCCATGTAAATCCAGATGCACAAAGTGATTTGGAGTTTGTTTGCAGTGGCTAGAGGCCCTGGCATACCATTCTCTCTGTCTCTCTGTATCTATCAGCTTGCAAGTAAATATATATATATATATATATATATATATATGTGTGTGTGTGTGTGTGTGCGTATGTATTTTTTATTTTAATTATTTGCAAGCAGAGAGGAGAGAGACAGAGAATGGGCATGCCAGGGCCTCTAACCACTGCAAACGAACTCCAGACACATGTGCCCCTTGTGCATCTGGCTTACCTGGGTTCTGGAGAATTGAACCTGGGTCCTTTAGCTTCGCAGGCAAACACTTTAACCACTAAGCCATCTCTCCAGCCCACAAACGTATATTTTTTAAAAATTAAAACTAATTTAATCTTACTTAGCTGAAAAATGCATTATTATTACTATTACATCAGGGAAATAACCTGAGTACATGAAGAGCTCTAGAAACGACGTTGCAATACTAATTCAATCTCACAGTGTAATGGAAGGAGAGGGATTAGTGCAAATCCAAATATGAAAGGATGCCTTAAATTAAACAGAGACCTACAGGTTAGTTAAAGGATGTCAAGGATGACAGTGATCTTGAAATATGAAGGGAATAGAAAATTTATTCTCTTAGGCTCTCAGCACACTGCTAGGTACAAGTTAGAAAATAGTACATTAGGGTTGAAGATTTGGCTCAGCAGTTAAAGCTCTTGCTGGCAAAATTTGCTGACCAGGGTTCAGTTCCCCAGAACCTACATGAAACCAAAATGCACAAAGTGACTCACATATCTGGAGTTTGCAGCATCATGAAGCCTTGGCATACCCATACTCTCTAAAATAAAAGATATTTTTTAAAAATTAAAATGGCAGGCTGAGCTGGGTGTGGTGGCGCATGACTTTAATCCCAGCACTCGGGAGGCAGAGGTAGGAGGATTGTCGTGAGTTCAAGGCCACCCTGAGACTCCATAGTGAATTCCAGGTCAGCCTGGGCTAGAGTGAGACCCTACCTCAAGAATAAAAAAATAAAAAATAAGGCAGTCTGGAGAGATGGCTTAGCGGTTAAGGCACATGCCTGTGAAGCATAAGAACCCAGGTTCAATTCTTCAGATGCACAAGGTGGCACATGCATCTAGAGTTCATTTGCAGTGGCTAGAGCCCTGGCGTGCCCATTTTCACTCTCTCTCCCTCTCTCTGTTTCTAATAAGAAAATGAAAATAAGTCAGGCATGGTGTCACATGCCTTTAATCCCAGCACTCGGGAGGCAGAGGTAGGAGGATGGCCATGAATTTAAGGCCACCTGAGACTACATAATGAATTCCAGGTCAGCCTGAGCTAGAGTGAGACTCTACCTCGAAAAAACAAAAAAAGAAAGAAAGAAAATGAAAATAAAATCTTTTAAAATTAAAAACAAATAATTAAAATGCAAAGCATAACATAAGGTGGGAACAATCTTTGTTTGTGTACCAAAGAAAGTATTGCTTCCTAAAGTTTAGTAAGCATAGGGTGAATGACATCTACCATTTATGCCACAGAAAAGAGACTACAGATTTAAATGGGACATTGAACTAGATGTACTAATCTGTGTTCCTTACATGTTAGATCCCACAGATTTCCCCTCCTTTTATTACTTGCCCTGTGTTTTCTCTAAGACAGAATGAAGAATTACTAAGCTGGCAATCAGATCTGGTCTCTTCCCAGCTGATACTGATTAGATTGTGACCATGGCAAGTCAATTTTTGAACCTTGTTGCCTTGCTACTAATAGACATGGAATTCCTTTGCATTCCTAATGTAATATGAAAGTTGTTCAGGCCTAGTCACATATAATGTTGATCTAAGTGTTTAACTCTGGCTGAAGTGGCTCCACTTGCCCTGCCTTGCGTTGAATGTGCTGTCCTCCGCAGCCATTAAGCTCAGGTTCTCCAAATTGAACTCTGGAATGTCTTTGGTACCCTACCTGGGAAGAGCACACATTTGGAATGTCATTGGTGCCCTACCTGCGAGGAGCACACATTTGTTTACGTCTCTCCAGGAGAAGTTCACACATTTTGATACCTGGCTTTTGTGCATAGCAGCATGGTGTGATTTGGGTGATGTCACTCGTCCTTAGAAATGGTCAGACATGTACATAGCTTCTTCCATATCCTGCAAGTAGAGAATGCAGACAGGTAAATAAGAGATTTCATTCGTTGCCATGTCATCTTTACATTTTTTCAGACACGCAATTTTGGTAAACTTAACAAGTATACTGTCCAAGAATATATTGCACTTACCTTTTTTAATGGTCTCTAGCTATAGGTGCTGCTCATCTAGGAGCCTAAGACATTTAGTGAAGATATGTGGCAAAGAACTATTAAGAATGAAGTGCATGAAAGAGCTATAGAAATATGTCGTAAGGACTTTACAAATAACTTCTGACTGTGCTGTGATGTGCCTTCTAACTTCATGTCTTGTAACTTGCCTTGAAGTTAATTTTATACCTATGTAATCAGCAATGTGACCAGGCTTCCTCTGCCTTAGTTTGCCTTTGACCTGAACAGCAGAGGTGACTGGTACTGACAAGGAATGTGAAGAGATGCTAACTGAACTTAAGCCATGGTCTTTGCCTACTTCCCCAGTATCTGGTTGGACTCCTGACCAAGAACAATGTCCATGCATGAGATAGTCTGGTTATGCATTGAAAGCAGTGGGCATTAACAGCAACAAATTGGGGGCTGGAGAGATGGCTCAGCAGTTATAATTGTTATAATTCTATTCTTAGATGGCTCCCAGGTTTTTCATTATCTGCAGGTTATGCAGTCAATAGTAATAAGTTCTTTTCATATTTCTCAAGTTAATGATTTGTGTTCTAAAATAATTAATGCTAATACATTTTATTAGGTGCAGTAAAAAATTTAAATGTGTTAATGCCTCATGGGGATGGTAGCCATGGTCACATGACTAATCAACAGCCTGTTTATTGAAGATTGTAACATGCTGAGAACAAAATATGTATATGATGCAGAAAATTAGCTCTAGTTATATTTTGTAGAAATAAGAGAGAAGGCATTGTCTATCCCATATCTAAATGGATTATGCCTCTGGCTAAATAGAGAGATGAGTAATGCTAAGGAAGGAAGCAAACACCTCTACCTGGAAATGACCCACTTGACATTAGAGCTTTGAGAAAAGGAAAAAAACAGGAAGAATCAAGTCTACAAATGGCATTGAGCTAAAAGCTGTTAAACTGCTTCATATGAATCCAGATGGATTTGAGGCTGTTGTATTTCCTCCTATAAGGCATAACTAAATGTATGGAGTACAATTAGAACACTCACAGAAAAAAAAATAATAGTATGTTTTAAGAATAAAATTTTTCAGCCAGGTATGGTGGCACACACCTTTAATTCCAGTACTCAGGAGGCTGAGGAAGGAGGATCACTATGAGTTCAAGGCCACTCAGAGCTACAGACAAGTTCTAGATAAGCCTGTGCTAAAGGGAGACGCCCACCTTGGAAAAAAATAAAATTCTTCATCAACAAGCAGGAGAATCAGAAGTTCAAAGTCAGCCTCAGATACATAGTAAGTTCAAGGACAGCCTGCTACACTACATGAATAGATTCTCAAAAAATACAATATGGGCTATGGAGATGACCCAGTGGCTAAAGGCACTTGCTTACAAAGCCTTCCAGCCCAGGTTCAATTCTCCAATACTTTTTTACTTTATGTATAAAGTCAGATGGAAAACTGGCACATGCTTCTGGAGTTAATTTATAGTAGCAAGAATCCTTGGCATGCCCATGCTCTTCTCCCATTCTCTCTGTAGATAAATAAATATATACATATACTATATATATATATATATATATATATATATATACATACTTAAAAAATAAAAATTACATCAACAAAACCAGTCGTGGTGGTGCACGCCTTTAATCCCAGCACATGGGAGGCAGAGGTAGGAGGATCACTGTGAGTTCGAGACCACCCTGATACTACATAGAGAATTACAGGTAAGCCTGGGCTAGTGTGAGACCCTACCTAAAAAAAAAAAAAATTACATCAACAAAAATAGAATATCAAATTCTCCAGTTTCTTTTTTTTGTGGGGGGAGGGATTCAATGTACAGTTTCACTCTAGCCCAGGGTGACCTGGAATTCACTATGGAGTCTCAGGGTGGCCTTGAATTCATGGCAGTCTTACCTCTGCCTCCCACATGCTGGGATTAAAAGGCGTGTGCCACCACACCCAGCTCAAATTCTTATATTTGGAAATACTGAGAGAAATGGTATCATTTAATCATTTTACCTGTGCTGATAAAATGCAAAGTTTGACTATTACATTACTTGCTTAATTTATACTTACAATTTATTTTCCAAAATAATGCTTAATGGCTGAGGCTGTAGCACTGTGTTATAAGTCCCCAGGTTCAATTCCTAGAGCAACACAAATGAGTTTCTATATTCCAAAGTAACTGCTTCTGACAGGTGTTGAAGTAGGGAGGTTAGCAGGCAGATGTATTGATATCCAGCAATCAGAATCAAAAGTTTAGTTTAAATATGAGCCAGGCCTGGTGGTACACACCTTTAGTCCCAGCACTTGGGAGGTTGATATAGGAGAATTGAAATGAATTCAAAGCTACTCTGAGACTACATAGTGAATTGCAGATCAGCCTGGGTTAGAGAGAGACTCTACCTCAAAAAAAAAAAAAGTTTAAAATATGACTGGAGAGATGGCTTAGCGGTTAATGCGCTTGCCTGCAAAGTCTAAGGACCCAATGTGGTAGTTTGAATAGATGGCCCCCAATATATTCAGTGTTTTATTAGTTTGTAGTTTGGATCTGCAGCCAGTTGTCTGGAAGAGGTGTCACTGGGCAGATATTAAGTTGTGGTGGTGGGTTTGAAATTCCTATCTAAAGATATGCAAAGTGCCTAGTTCCCCCTGGAGTTCCTGAAGTGTGCTGTGTGGTTTTGCTTTTGGCTTTTCCTCTCTCAGCGTGGTCCTTTAAGAGGGGGCCAACTTCTTCTGCCATTATGGAACTAATATTGGATCTGTAGGTTTCAATAAATATCCCTTCCTTCATAATTGTGCCTGGTCTGGACGTTCATCTCAGTGACCGAAAACTGTCTGCTATAGATGGCTTAGTGGTTAAGGTGTTTGCCTGCAAAATCTAAGGACCCAGGTTCAATTCCCCAATACCCATGTAAGCCAGATGCACTAGATGGTGCATGTATCTGGAGTTCATCTGCAGTGGCTGGAGGCCCTGGCATGCCCATCCTCTCTCTCTCTTAAATCAGTAAATAAAATAAAAAGTTCATTGTGTGTGTACATGTGCACGTATGTGTATGTTTAAAACAAATATTTGGTATGAAGTTCTTAAAAAAAGATTAAAATAAAAGGTCAGCATGTTGACTTGTAACTATAATTCTAGAACTTGGGAAGCTTGGGCAGAAAGGTTGCTATAAATTAAGGCCAGCCTGGGCTTCAGAGAGAACCTGTCTCAAAATGTCAAAATTAGAAATAGGATTTTTTTTAAACAAGAGAGAATTGGCACATCAGGGCCTCTAGCTACTGAAGTCAACCTCCAGATGCGTGTGCCACCTTGTGCCCATCTATGACATTGTGCACATGCATCACTTTATGTGTCTGGCTTACGTGGATTCTGTGGAGTGGAATCTGGGTCCTTAGGCTCCTCAGGCAAGCACCTTAACCACTAAGGCACCTCTTCAGCCCAGAGATAGGATTTTTTTAAATAAACTTCTTCTTTCCTACTAAGGTGGATTACTATACTATAAATCAAAGCTTCTACTTTTCAGTCTACATTATATCTTAATCAGATAAAAAGTATGTTTAAGCTTAAGAATGTAATTATGTTTCATTGGTAAGGTCAGAAGCTATCTACCACCAGTATCAGATTTGAATATTGTTTTCAAGCCCTTGTGAGTCTGAAAGTCTGGTCTCTGAGCCTTGTAGGTCTACCACCAGAAAATCAACATGGGGAGAATAGCTAACTTCACATGACGCTCTCTGTAAAGACAACTGGGGCTGACAGGGTGGTAGCTCTGTGGTAGACTGCATGCCGGCACCTGCTAAGTGACTCCACACACAAATATGAGCATATATGAAGGGTATTTGTCAGTTAAGATTGCCTCTGGGTTGCATTCCAAGCATCACAAGAAAAAAAAAAAAAAAGATAATTAAACTTTCAAAATATCCAGTGTAGGGCTGGAGAGATGGCTCAGCAGTAGGCACTTGCTTAAAAAGCTTAAAAACCTGCGTTTAACTCCACACTACCCACGTAAAGCCAGATGCATAACGTAGAGCATGTATCTGAAGTGTGTTTGCAGTGGCAGTAGGGCCTGGTGTGCCCCTTTTCTTTCTCGTCTCTCTCTCCTTGCAAATAAATAAGTAAAACTTTTTTTTAAAAAAATCCACTATAGGGCTGGAGAGATGGCTTAGCGGTTAAGGCACATGCCTGTGAAGCCTAAGGACCCCGGTTCGATTCTCCAGGTCCCATGTAAGCCAGATGCACATGGTGGCGTATGCATCTGGAGTTCGTTGGCAGTGGCTAGAGGCCGTGGTGCGCCCATTCTCACTCTCTTTCTCTCTCTCTCTCTCTCTCTCTCTCTCTCTCTCCTTCTATCTCTAATAATAAATAAAAATAAAATCTTTTTAAAAAATCCAGTATAATACTAACTGTAGAAAGCAAAGCATAAATGTGAAATAATCAAATGCCAATGGAACTAAACTAGAAGGGGGCACATACAGTGAGTAAATGGCTATGTTGAGGTGGTGGCATTATGGGTAAGTTCTCTTTCTAAGGAAGATCTTATGTTGCTGGGTTTTCTTTTTTCTTTTTTTTTAATTTAAAACGAGGTGGGGGATTGGATTCTGCATTTTCTCCTGCTTTTTTGTTGGCTTGTTTTGTTTTATTTTGAATCAAGGTTTCTAGCCCAAGCCAACCTGGAACTCGTTCTGCAGCACAAACCGGCCTTGAACTTAACAAGCTCCTTCCACCTCTGCCTACCAAGTACTGGGATTAAAGGGGTGCACCACCGCACCCAGCTCTCCCCATTGTTACCATCAGAAACTGACTTTGGGACTTCTGAAATCAAAGACCCTAAGGTAATTAAAGAAAAAGTAGCTCTCAAATGTGTTTTTAGCCTAGCTGTCAAAGCAGTAAATAAAAGCCAAAAGAAAAGGGTGCCTTTGAGTGATGAGATTTGTTTTGTCTTGTTTTAGCGCTGTGTACAAATCAATTGTATAATATCTGAAGCTTATTGAAGGCCAAGTCTGTTTTCTATACAGTGCCTACATATGTGATGTTATGCCAACTGGATTCATGTTCTTATACATTGTAGCTTTCCTTCTTGTGCTACTACTGGCATATACATATTCATGTACATATTCATATTTATATACATATTCATATACATATGCATAGTCATATTCATATACATACACATATACATATATATGCCAGTGGTAGCACATATTCAGCACATGTGTATATGTACACATATATACTGCAATATATGTAGTTATTTAATTCAAACTATAAGTTTTTTTTTAAAAAAGCTGCAAAACACTGCATTTGATGGAAGTATAACTAGAAATGAGTCATTCACATCAGCACTTTTCTTAAGCCCTTAACTGTTGTCACATTTGGACTATTTCTGTACTTTGGAGAAGCCAAAGTCTACCTCAGAAACATAATAACATCTAAGGGGCGTTAGGAGAACCTAACACTAACTCATATTAATGAGTCTTTCTCAACCTTCTCAGTGTTCCCCAGAAATCACTTAAAGCATCACTCTAGACTTGAGTGAGACTCAGGGTTGGTATTGTATATTATCCCTCTTAAACCTATAAGCTCTAGACTCTTCTCTCAGCACAGTGCCTGGTAACATGTACCAAGGAAAAAAGATCCCCAAAGACACAAGAATTTACATTACATGCCCTCCAATAGACTATTACTGGCTGGGTTTGGTGACTGAGGTAGGAGAATTGTAGCCTGGGTCTAGAGTGAGACCCTGCCTGAAAAATAACAAAGAAACTATTGCTGTCTTATCAATCAGCTTAGAAATCTCAGAAGAGCTTTACTTCTTTTCATTCTTTATCCTTCCTTTGGTAACTGGAAACATCCTGACAAATCAATATAAGGGAAGAAAATGTTCCAAAGAGGTAAGATTTGTCTTTTTCTTCCTCATTTGAAAGTTTTAAGTCAACAGGATGCCTCATAATTAAATGGTGTGGCTTTATATTTTCCTTGTGTTTCTTAAATTATATTTGAGAAGAAACTAGCAATATTGACAGTACAAGGGAGCACTTTCAGTATTCTAAAGAGTCAGAAAACTATAAGGGAGCTGGCGAAGGTGATGCACACCTGCCAGCACTCAGAAGGCTGAGGCAGGAAAAATACTACCAAGTTCAAGGCCAGCCTGGGCTACCCAGTGAGACTATCACTGCTTTCTAAATAAATACACATAATGTATATACGGAGTTCTAGTCTACACACAGAATTAAGTTTAACAGTATAAAAAAAAATGTCAAGCCACAAATGATTCTTAGATTTGAAAGATTTTATTCTGATTTATTTTTTGTTTTTTGAGGTAGGGTTTCACTGTAGCCCAGGCTGACCTGGAATTCACTATGGATTCTCAAAATGGCCTCCAACTCAAAGCAGTTCTCCTACCTCTGCCCCCAGAGTGCCGGAATGAAAGGCATGGGGCACCACACTTGGCTACTTTTTTGAAACTTTTTTTTAGTATATTTATTTGTAAGCAGAGAAAGATAGAAAGAACGAAAGAAGAGGGCTGGAGAGATGGTTTAGCAGTTAAGGCACTTGCCTGCAAAGCCAAAGGACCCAGGTTCAATTCCCCAGGACCCATGTAAGCAAGATGCACAAGGTGGCACATGTGTCTGGAGTTCGTTTGCAGCAGCTGGAGGCCCTGGCACACCCATTCTCTATCTGCGTGCCCCCCCCCCCATCTGCTTGCCTCTCTCTCTCTCTCTCTCCTTCTTTTTCTCTCATAAATAAATAAATAAAATATTAAAGTAGAAGAGAGACAGAGAGAATGGGTGTACCAGGACCTTCAACCACCAAAAACAAATGTGTGTCCCACGTTGTGCACTGACTTTACATGGGCACTGGGGGATTGAACCCCAGTCATTAGGCTTTCCAAGCAAGTGCCTTAACTGCTGAGCCGTCTCTCCAGCTCGAGATTTGATTCTTAATAATGTGCTGGTTTACCAATGGATTTGCAAAACATACACTTAGTTCATGATTAAAGCTTGCCTATTTCTTACTGTGGTCATGTGTGTGTACACATATATTATCATAGATTATATTTTCTTACATATGCGATATACTAATATGTAATACATTTATACAACACGCATATATTATCATACAAAGTATCCTAAAGCAACCAGAAACAACGGTCATAGTGTCGGACGGTTTTCTAGCTGTGGCAGTTTCTTGGAAAACCGTGGTAAATGAGAGCAAATGTACCTTTTGTCCTACCCAGTCCTGCTTTGCTCTTGAGAGTCTTTGTCACCAAATGTGGTTATTGTCCCCAAACATGCTGCCTTTGTGTTCCTAGCTTTGCTGGGTAAACTGGAGTAGCCAGAAGCAGGACAACACTGGAGCATTCAGAATGAAAATCCTGGCCTTCAGGAACCATTTCATCTGTAGTGGCAAATCCTTCAGCTCATGGTCAGTTTGGATTCAGAAATAGAGGGCTCTGAGACAATTTCTTGGGGCTAAAGGTTTTATTTTAACACCAGGAGAGAGAATGGCAGGGTTCAGAGCAGGAGAAAGAACCTCTGAACCAACCGCCTAGCGGAAGAGAAGAGTGAAGAGAACAGAGGAAGGAAGTGGGGAGGACGCCGCACTGCACTTCATGGGCTGTCTGGGCCATGAGTGGAGGAGGACTGACTCAGGCCTGCAGTAGCCACTTGGTTGGATCCCCTGTTGAACTCTTGGGAAAATGAGGTTTTTGAATATCATCTCTACCCAGAGCCACCAGCTGGTAGTGGGGCAGAAATTGCTTTTCCTTGCTCAGCTAGGTGCAGAAAGGCTTAGTCAATTACCATAAGAGTAGGAAGGAGTTCTAAGACCCTACCCTCCCCACCCCCAGGGCATATGGGGTAAGGGGAAAGGTAACACTTGAAGTTACAGTGACTAGAGAGGAAGTAACTCCAGTATCCCAGACCACATAGTTAGAGCATGAGGGGGCACGGGTGGGATGAAAGGAGAGAGTTCTGGAACTCTTCTATACTAGCCTTTATGTTTTGTTGATGCAAAAGACACAGCTCTCATCTGAAAGAGGATAAAATAAGCTTATTCTGGAGCCAAATATGAGGGACCATGGCCTAGAAACACAGATTTTGATTACCCAGTTCCATGTTTCAACATGTTAACAATTTGATGAAAGGCTGAGCATGGTGGGGCATGCCTTTAATTCCAGCACTTGGGAGGCAGTAGGTAGGAGAGTGGCTGTGAGTTCAAGGCCAGCTTGGATCTACAGAGTGAGTGAGTTCTAGGTCAGCTTGGGCTAGAGTGAAACCCTACCTCAAACAAAAAAATTAAAAGAAAACAATTTCATGAAGGTTTTGTAGGTACAGAACAGAAGAAAGTCATAAAACAAGGCACTTTTCAAATACATTGGTTGGCCATCAGGTAGATGGGTTGTAGCAAATGGAGGAAGTCTCCACCATAGGTGCTATCGGATGACATTCTTCACCCCTGGGTTGGTGGAAACTGGTGGTCTCCTAGTACATTCCAAAAAGGTCACATTTGATCAACTGATAGCCCAGGGAAATCTGCCTCTGATCTTGCAACATTCCATTTCCCTGTGATCACAGGAGTTCTATCAGTCCATTCAGCCTCATTGGAAGTAGATGCAACAGATGCAGAGTTTTTCTGGGAACTTGAGTTCATAATTTATTTAAAAAAAAAACACACACACACAAAGACAATTTTATAGGGGGTGGTGGGGAAGCCTTGCAGGGTCATGTGATATTACCTGAACTGACACTTTTCCTCCAGAGAAATTACTGAACTATCTATTTTCACAGCGTTTTTCTACTGACATAATTCAAAATTGATTTGTAAGAGGTTTGGATGTTTAAAAAAAAATACTCATTAGCATGGTAATAGATAAGATTCAATTTGTCAAAAAAAGTTTAAAGTATAAAAATAATTTTCTTTCTTTTAGTTTTTGTTTATTTCATTCATTCATTCATTTATGTGTATGCCAGGGCCTCCTACTGCTGCTGCAAAGGAACACCTATCTGTCTTTACATGGGTGGCAGAGGAATTGAATCTGGGTTAGCAGACTTAACCATTGAGTCATCTCCCCATCCCCATACATGTAATTTCTTAGCATAATAATTGGTTTTCCTTTACAAATAACACAAAAATATCTAACCAAAAAGCAATTCCTGATGAGACTAGTGATACAGGTCTCCAATCCCAACTACTCAAGGAAGATAAGGTAGGAGGGTCACAACTGAGAGGGCTTTCTGGGCTACAAAGCAAGATCAAGGCCAGAAAGAAACTTTACATCTTAGCCAAATTCTTACCATAATCTGTGTCATTTGTTTTCTCTTTCTGATGGAGTGATAGTATTGAAGGAGAAACAGGAGCATGATAGCTTTGTACAGGTAGTCAGAACAGAAGCCCAAAGAAGGAACAAGAAGATGCCTGTGGTGGTTTGATTCAGGTGTTCCCCCATAAATTTAGGTGTTCTGAATGCTAGGTTCCCAGCTGATGGGGATTTGGGAACTAACACCTCTTGGAGATAATGTATTGTTGGGGGCAGGCCTATGGGTTTTATAGCCAGTTTCCCCTTGCCAATGTTTGGCACACTCTCCTGTTCCTGTTGTCCACCTTTTGTGGGTCATGGGGTGATGTCCACCCTCTGCTCATGCCATTGTTTTCCCTGCCATTGTGGAGCTTCCCCCTTGAGCCTGTAAGCCAAAATAAACCTCTTTTTCCCACAAGCTGCTCTTGGTTGGGTGATTTCAACCAGCAATGCGAACCTGACTGCAACAGTAAAGTAGTACCGAGGAGTGGGATTGCTGCTAGACACCCGACGGTGTGGCTTTGGCCTTTTAGTGCTGATTTTCAAGAGGAACGTGGAAGGATTTGAAACCTTGGCTTAAGAGATGCCTTGCAGTGCTTTAAGTACAGCTTGATTGACTATTCTGGTTGGAGTTGAAAGACCTGAATGCAGTAAGAACTATGGATTATGAAGTTTGGCTTGTGAGGGTGAGAAAGAGCTTTGCGTGGACTGGGCTAGCAGTTTATGTGAGAAGCTTGCTTTTATGCCCGTGTTCTGAGAAGTTGTGCAGGGTTGCACTGCGTAGAAATGAACTGGTGTGAGCAGAGGGATATGGCACAGAAGGAAACTCTTTGGGTGAATTATTGCCTGTTCAGCTGCAATTGAGAGATTACAACCTTTGAGAATGGGCCTACTGACCTGCACTGGGGCAACAGGAAGAATGTAGACTCTTTTAGAGGGGTCCGAGTGCTCAAGAAGTGTCCTGTTCTTCAAAGTCTTCTTTATTCTCCCTTGGATTAACAAATTGGCACCCTACCTGGTATTGTATGGAATATAAGAAATGCAGGAAAGAGAGGGTCATTGAGTTTGCAACACGGTCTTGTGTTTTGGAAATGGCCATGGGCAGTGTGAAGCAGGTTTGCTGGTTGCCTGCATGGAGACCCCATGGGGCCATGAGGATGAACCATGGATTGCAGTGGAGACCCAGTGAAGATGCCAGGACCACAAGATGGCTGCTAAGGAAAGCTGCTGGCCCCGATGAAGTTTTCCAGGACTCTGAGTAGCCTAGCTGGAGGGGCAGAATTGGAACTCCAGAGACTTGTTGCTGGTTAGAATTAGTAGACTTGAAGATTTGTCACTAGCTAGAGTTGTTGGACTTGAAGCTACAGAGTTTGGTGTTTGCCCTGTTTAAATCATGTATTGATTGAATATTTCTTTGCTATTTCCAATGCCACCTTTTGCAGTGTGAATGTTTATTCTGTGCCATTATGGGTTTTGGGGGAATTTTTTGATATTATGGATAAGTTAAAAGACCCTGGACTATGGGGATATATGAACATCATTGGTATTGATAAAAACTATGGGGACTTTTAAAGTTGGACTGAATGCATTTCATTTTATATCCTGGATGTTTATCAGTTTATGGAGGCCAGGGGTGGAATGTGGTGGTTTGAGTGAGGTGTCCCCCATAAACTTAGGTGTTCTGAATGCTAGGTTCCCAGCTGATGGAGATTTGGGAATTAAAGCCTCCTGGAGGCAGTGTATTGTTGGGGGCGGGCTTATGGGTGTTATAGCCAGTTTCCCCATGCCAGTGTTTGGCACACTGTCCTGTTCCTGTTGTCCACCTTATGTGGGTCAGGGTATGATGTCCACCCTCTACTCATGCCGTCATTTTCCCTGCCATCGTGGAGCTTCCCCTCAAGCCTGTAAGCCAAAGTAAACCTCTTTTTCCCACAAGGTGCTCTTGGTTGAGTGATTTCTACCAACAATGGGAACCTGACTGCAACAATGCCATTCTGCATGACCTGGCAAAACTGGACCGGGCATCTGATCCTGTCTCATCCAAGATGGCTGGCAAAGACACTCTCCAGCAGGAACTTCTGGCTTCTTCCCTCAGTTCAGCCTCTGTGCATCAGGCCCCAGTCCATGAACCAATCAACCTTGGTCCCTCCTGGGTCGTCTTTAGTCTGGGAAACAATCAGGTCACTCCTTACCAACCTTAGTCTGATAACAAGGTTCATCCTAATTGGAGGTCTGTTCCTACAAAGGAGATTAATTAACCACATGGCCCGTCCTCTCTCTCATCACTATGACCTCACTCTGAACACATGTGTAAGTCTGTTTCTCTCTGGCCTTTCATTTGAAGGGGATCTCTTGGTTCTTATACTTTGTCTTGCACATATGGGTGGTGTATGTGTCTCTGTGACAGAGATTGTGTCTCCCCTCTCCCTTGAGAATTCTCCTCTGGCTTAAGTCTGTCAGCTAACCTCCTCCCTGAATCTTTTTTTGGTTGTTTTTCGACTTTTTGAGGTAGGGTCTCGCCCAGGCTGACCTGGAATTCACTATGTAGTCTCAGGGTGGCCTCGAACTCATGGCAATCCTCCTACCTCTGACTCCTGAGTGCTGGGATTAAAGGCATGTGCCACCAAGCCTGGCTCCTCTCTGAATCTTAATTTCCCCTAAGTAAACCTCATAATTCATAAGTTCTCTTAAATAAACTTAATAATTATTCATTTACCCTTATCAGAGTCTGTTTTTTTAATTCTTTGCTAAAATGGGCAAGAACTCAAAGGTTGGGGTTCACAGGCTTGCTCCACCAAGCCCCCAAATCCTCACTTTGAAGAAGAAAGAAGCATTTCCATTTAAGCTCACCAAGGAAGTATCCCTTCTGCTGCACAATGCAGATATACAATACATTTAAAAAGAAAAAAAAACATTTGTTTGACTTAAACTTCATCTATCCATGTTCTGTGCTTACTAAATGCATCAGTTAGTATGTTTTGTTTTAGGTTCTCAGATGCTATCCTGGCTTGTGTATTCCTGAAAACCTGCTTCTTAAAATTGAAATCCAGCCCGGCATGGTGGCGCACGCCCTTAATCCCAGCACTTGAGAGGCAGAGATAGGAGGACCCTTGTGAGTTTGAGGCAAGCCTGAGACTACATAGTGAATTCCAGGTCAGCGACTAGAGCGAGAACCTGCCTAACGCCCCCCCCCCCCCAGGAAAAAAGATTGAGATCCAAAAATATTCTCCACAATCCACTTCTCCACACTCATGCCTACCCCACCAAAAGAGCTCTGCAAGTTCCCAAAATAAGTAAGACTGGGGCTTAGAATAATCTTCTTGGTACAAAAAAGGAAGTTTCAAATTCTTGAGCTCTCATGGGGCAAATAAAAATGTATACGTGCTTTATAAAAAGTGTTCAATAGAAATACCATGTTATTTTTATGTCTGACTTTTCCATTTTCACAATGCTGTTTATATCCAAAGGATTTGTCATATATTTGAGGTCCTTCAAGGTTATCTATGTGTAAGTGATAAAGAAAAGGTGATAGAATTCGGCTAGGCAGTTTAGGGTCACCAGGCCCCCAGAGTGAACAGTTTTTCTCTTAGCTAAAAGCAGGAAATGTTCTTGAGCCTTTAAGTGGAGTGAGGGCAGGGAATCTTGTTTTTCCTTATCTATTTTCCCTTAAAGGCAGTTCCCTTTCCTAGAAACCAGATGTGAGGATGTGTCTAACCACTATAAAGCTTGGGAACTGTGCTGGCCAGCTCATCTGCATCCAATCAAGCCTTATAAAATTAGTCACCATGCAGATCACCGGTGGCTTGGAACCTCTTCTGGCTTGGGAGCTTTGTGCTGTATTTTCTTTCGTAAAGCAAATCTTGCTTAACGGTATCACTTTTCTGGAGAACCGTCCTGCTAAAAGCTCTGCCTTCCTCTCTTAGGCTCTATATTGGAATCTTTCTAAGCCTCACCCTCTGTGGTCTTATGGATTTTATTCTTTGAATTCACAAGACAAGAACCTAGACAGGTGTGGTGGCGCACGCCTTTAATCCCAGCACTTGGGAGGCAGAGGTAGGAGGATCACTGTGAGTTTGAGGGCTGCCTGGTACTTCAGAGTGAGTTCCAGGTCAGCCTGGGCTAGAATGAGGCCCTGATTGGCGGGAGAGGGGGGACCTGGAGACTACTGACTCAATGAAAGTTTTGTGTGACTGTGTGTGAAGGTCCCGCACCCAAACTTCTGAGTTAAAAGAGCCCAAGAAAGGCTCCCTCACTCACAAAGCCATCCCCAATTCCCATATCAAAAAAGGCCCTTAAGCTAACACTGTATTTGATACTAAAGTCATCATTTTAAATAAAAGTGAATGTGGCAGCTGAGTGTAAGTGGTGTGGTTGTTGCTTCCAGTAAGATGCTGCGTGTGCTCCCCTGTGTGTATTGCCCTGGTCTTCCCCTTGCGACTCCAGTGCCCACCTGCCATCTGCCACACGTGGCGTTTCTTTCCCTGAAGACTCCTCTGGCTTTTGAGAAGGGCCGACAAGAAGAATGCTTGCTAGGAGCAGCCCTTCACTTTATCTCTCTGAGCTTGTTTTGGAGCTCAGATGCAGCCCAGCCCCCCTGGCCCCCTTGCGTCCTCCAGAGGCTCCCCGCGTTCTCCAGGGCCATCCAGCTGCAGTTACACTCCCGCCAGCTGAAGGTCACAGACGTCACCGGCCGCCTTTCCCGTTTCTCTATCCTCTGGCACTTCTTCCACCTCTTAAAAGAAATAGTGTGCACTGGAATCTTTGTCCCATGTCGTGCTTGTGGGGGGTGTCTAAAAAGATACTGCGGTTGATTAAAACATGGTAACACTCATAATGAAGCCAGAAATCTTTTGCCATACATAGAAGGGCCTTAGAAAAGAAAGGGAAAGGAAGGTTTGTGGCCAGGAAGTGAGTGGATTCTCACTCTGGCTCCACTACTTCTGTGTGATTATACTGTCCTCGTTAAAACTCCTGTGTTTGCAATATGGTGTCAGGCCTATGACTTTATTGTGTGTGACTCTGTGTGTGTGTGTGTGTGTGTGTGTCCTATTCTGTTTTCTCCTGCTTCTTTCTGTCTGTCTTTTTTGGGGCGGGGAGGGGGGACAGGATCTTGGTATGTATCCCAGGCTGGCTTCAAACACACTTTGTAGCCAAGGTTGGACTGGAACTTGAGATTCTTGCCTTGACCTCCTGAGTACTGGGATTACAGGAGTGCCCCACCACTGACTTTCACTGGATCTTTACAAAGACATAAAGGAAAGAAGAGGGAAGGGAGGGAAGAAGTGAGGTGAGGAGGAGAATGAAGGAGAGGGGAGAGGAGAGGAAGGAAAAGAGAGTAGAGGAGAGGAGAAGAGAAGAGAGGGAAAGAAGGAAGGGATGGAAGGAATTAAAGTAAGAAGAAAGCCGGTGTTGTGGCGCACACTTTAATCCCAGCACACGGGAGGCAGAAGTAGGGGTATCTCTGTGAGTTCAAGGCCACTTTGAGACTACATAGTGAATTCCAGGTCAGCCTGGGCCAGAGTGAGACCCTACCTTGAAAAACCAAAAAAAAAAAAAAAAAAAAAAGTATGAAGAAAAAGATAAATCCCTCAAAAGATTAGCATTCTCCAGAGCAGCAACTGAGGACTGAGGTACATTAAAAGCTTACAGAAACCACAAAATGGGAGAGAAGTTGTTATTTTAAATATGAACACTGGGAAGCAGAGGCAGGAGGATTACAAGTTTGTTTGAGGCCATCCTGAACTACATATGGATACCCTGTTTCAACTCCTCTTCAAAAAAAGAAAAGAAAGAAAAAGAAAATATCAATGCTGAATGTTGGGCAGACCCTCTGAGTAACAAGCTGATACATTGAAACAGAAACAACTCTAGCACAGTCTGAGTTGAAAAGAGTCACTTATTTTTCCTTTTCTAGGAAGCTGAGGTAGTATCTGATTTGTAGGCTCTACTCATTCTGAACCTGCAGTGATCCTGCTGCCTCAGCCTTCAAAGTGCTGGGATTACAGGCGTGCACCACCATTCCAACATGATTTGCTCATTTATTTTAATTTATTCCTTTGGTTTTTTGAGTGAGGGTCTTGTTGTAGCCCAAACCTGGAATTCATTATGTAGTCTAGGGTAGCCTCAAACTCAGGGTGATCCTCCTACCTTTGCCTCCCGCCTACTAGGATCAAAGGTGTGTACTACCACGTCCAGCTATTTACTGATTAAGTGATTACCTAAGCAACTCTTGCTTTATAATGGGGTGCTCAGGATCCAGGAAAGACCTTGAGCCCCAAACCCTGGGTTCATTTCTAATTTTAATCAAATAATTGAATTTTAAAAAAAGACTGAGAAGGATAATTATTAAATTGTTATATTTATTGAGGGAAGTACAGAGATCCCAGCCCAGGCCCAGCTAAGGGAAAAATTGACCCCCCAACTGGAAGTTCCCAAGTGGTCATAGAGCCTGCCTTCCGCTTACAAAGGTATTTATAATCTTATAGTGGTGGGCTGTCTTCCAGCTCAGGTGAACCAGAGGGATACCTGGTTGGTTAGGGCTAAGGGCTGTCTCAGGAAGAGGTTAGGCCTGACACCAAGTTCCAGGGGTTGAACTTGACCAATCACAATATTTAAATCCTATAGAAGACCTCCCTCCCAGGAGGGGTCCTGGTTGTTTGTTGAAAAACAGGTCTAGGGAACTAGGCAAGAGATAAGAAGTCAGATCATCTTTGATTCTAGCAAATGCAGACTTTCCTACCTTTTTTATTTTCAGGGTTCCAGTCACCCTAACTGTACCCCCCTTTCGGCTTGTTTGGTTTGGTTTGAAGACCAAGTCTTGCTATGTATGTAGCCCATGCCAGGCTGTAACTCCTAATCCTTCTGACTCTACACCCCACCCAAGTGCTGGGATTACAGACATGTGCCACCATATCCAGCTGCTTTCAAATCCACCGTGGACTTCTATTTCTATCTGAGTAACTGGTACAGAACTGTCCTCCCATTGTAAGCAGCTAGAAATCAAGACAACGTTGAGATTATATTCAAGATTTTGATTCTGGAGAGAAGAGAAACAATTGAAATCAGTCTTACAGTTGTCCAGGATTTCTGCCTAAAGTAGGGTACAAGCTCAAGCACTTGGCACGATTCAGATGGTCAGCAGCAGTGAGCAGGAGACACAGGCCAGAGCTGCCATCAGTAGCCTGAGGGGGCTCCCTTATCCTCTAGGGACCTTTACTCAGGCAAAGCCAGATCCCTGATTTCACCACAGAAAAGAACTTCAGAACAAGCCAGTATGAAGCAGAGTTGAAGTAGTTAAGAAGGTTTAACACAGATTTAGAAACAGGCACTCAGGGAACAGATAAAACACACCCAAGAGCATACATATGGGCTTCTCAAAGGAGAGAGGAGTTTAAGTCTTAGCAGGATATGGGTGTGTGTGTGCGTGTATGAATGATTTAAAAAATTTTTTTTTTGGTTTTTTGAGGTAGGGTGTCACTCTAGCCCAGGCTGTCCTGGAATTCACTAAGCAGTCTCAGGGTGGCCTTGAACTCATGGCTATCCTCCTACCTCTGACTCTCGAGTGCTGGGATTAAAATTGTGTGTGCCACCACGATTGGCTAAAAATATTTTAATTATTTATTTTATTTATTTTAGAGAGAGAGAGGGAGAATGGGCACGCCAGGGCCTTCAGCCACTGTAAACAAACTCCAGACACATGTGCCACCTTGTGCACCTGGCTTACGTGGGTCCTGGGGAATCATATCTGGGTCATTTGGCTTCACAGGCAAATGTGCCTTAACAGCTAAGCCATTTCTCCAGCCCTATGTATATGATTTTGATGCCTCTCAAATTACATCTTAAAGGTGTCAGTGACTCTGAGTTCTATTCCCATCTCCCTCTCTCCCCTAACACCAGGCAGTGCGAGCCCTGGGACTACCTGCTATAGAAATTGAAACTTTAAAGGTCTCATTCCCCCGCAAAACGCTCAGTGGGTGGTCCAAACAGCCTAGCTCCTTCCCCAGGCCTCCATCTACATCTCCCAAGGCCTTTTCCGCACGAGGCGGTTTCCCCTCCCCCAAGGGGCATATAAACCTTGTCCCTCATTCTGTAGTTCTGCCTTTCTTCACTTCCTAATCTAAGGTGTGTGCCTGTCTTCTGTCTCTGCCTCTCTCGCTCCCTTCTGCACATACCTTCTTCCTCTTTCTCTCTTTGTTGCTTTCCCTGTTTCACTGTTTTCTGCGCTTCTCAGTTCCCGTTTCCACTTTCTAGTTCCGCCCCCCCCCCCCAGCCCCACTCCAGTCCTCTGACCCTTCCATTCCAAATGCTGCCGCTTTTGCACTGGACTGATCAGGTTCCCCTCTCCCTCCTACGCTGCAGCACCACTGTGTCCTCCCAATACAGAAAAAACTCCCCAAGCCCAAGAAAACTGCTGGCTCAGAGTCCTACATCTCCTGAACTCCCTCAAAGGGGTTATTAAGAAACTTTTTACCCCTCCCCACCCTGTCCTTTTTAATAAACAAGATTATAGGATGCCTTAGATAGGATTACAATCTGATAAAACCTTGGGTCTCCTGGACAGCACAAGGGGGTTAAGACATGTCTTTTACTGTAAGTGGGTTTTCTTGTGAAATACCTAAAGAGTACAGATTTATAGCTGAGAAAGGAGAAAGGTCGTATATGTTTAGGTCTTAAGCATAAGTTGTTGCTATTTACCATGCTTACTTATACTGTTTCTATATAAAAGGAATACTGTCAGTTGTGCTGGAATTCTTGGCTCCCAGCTAGCCAGAGTCTTCACTCAGACTCCAGAGGGAAGGGCCCCTTCTCTTCTCATGTCCCCATGACTCTCAGTCTTTCTATCCTGCCTCAAGATTACAACCAACAAAAAAAAATGTTTTTAGCCAAAGTATTTATACAAATACAAGGTTGTATTTTTACTTTCTATTTCTGGCAACCCTACTTGGAGGCAATTTTTAGACTTTGACAGAGGGAAGGGAAATCCAAATGGGACTAAAATGCTACTTTAGTGAGGCTGAAGTAGCTAAAATTCACAGAGCACAGCACTGGAGGGAAGAAGGCTGCGCAAGAGAGCCCGGAAGTTTTTCTGAGGACCTCCTTAATTGCTTGGCCACACACTCCCCTATGTGTGTAGAGTCACAATCTCTGAGGCCAGCAGGCAAAAAACAAAGGCTGCCAAGTTCACACAGGTCTCGGAGACATTTGAATGCCATTCACCCAGGCCTCAGGGTGACTTTTTAAAATATTTGAGACTATCAGATATCTGAAAAAGTTCATATCTAGGAATAGGGTTAAACTGCTACTGTAATAAAGGAAATCCTAGATTCAATAGTTTTAAAAGTTATAAAGCAAGCCTTGGGGTTAGCAATATTGCTCAACAGTAGAGCTCTTCCCTGGCATGTTTAAAGCCCTGAGTTCAATCTCCAGCACCACAAAAAAAAAAAAAAAAAAGTTTTTTTTAAATATTTATTTAAGAGAGAGAGACATGCCAGGGCCTCTTGCTGCTACAAACTAACTCTAGACGCATGCACCATGCACCACTTTGTGCACCTGGCTTTATGTGGGTACTGGGGAATTGAACCCAGGCTCACAGGCTTTGCAAGCAAGTGCCTTTAGCCACTAAACTGTCTCCTCCCAAAAAAGCTGTTTTTCTTTTTTGGTTTTTCGAGGTAGGGTCTCACTCTAGCCCAGGCTGACCTGGAATTCACTATGTAGTCTCAGGTTAGCCTTGAACTCACGATGATCCTTCTACCTCTGCCTCCTGAGTGCTGGGATTAAAGGCGTGCACCACCACACCCGGCTTCTTTTTTCTTTTTTTTTTTAATCTTCAAAGAATCAAGATGATATTTGCAAGTAGTTTAAATGCCAATGGATGACCCAGGTCTATAGTTCCAGTTCAGGGAGGCTGAGGCAGGAGGATTGTCTCAAGTTTAAGACCGCCTAGGCTATATAGTTACACCTTCAAGAAAGATGAAAAAAGAAAAGAAGACAGGAAAGAAGGAAGGAAATCAATACTTTTTTAAGACAGAACAACAAAAATCTCAACACTTGCCTGCCATGGTGGCACACACCTTTAATCCCAGCACTCAGGAGGCAGAGATAGGAAGATTGCCTGGAGTTGGAGACCACCCTGAGATTACATAGTAAATTCCAGGTCTGCCTGGGCTACAGTGAGACCGTCTTGAAAAACTAAAACCTAAAAAAAAAAAAAAGTAACATTCATAAGGTCCAACATTCAAAAAAAATTATTAGACATAAAAACGAGTAGTATATTCTGACCCACACAGGACTAAAGGAGACAGAAATAATTGAATTACTAACCAGAGAGGCAAAACAATTTTGTAAGTATGCTCAAAGACCTGGGCTGGCGGAACATGCTTATAATCACTACTGCTCAGGAGCTTTACTGAGGCGCTATCAATATTTAAAAAGGACGGAGGATGTTAGTTCACAGGTAATGTGCTTATCTAGCAGGCACAAAGCTCTGGGCTCAATTAGTACTACAAAAAAAGAATTTTTTTAAGGGTGGAGCTGGAGATATGTCTTAGTGGTTAAAGCACTTGCCTGCAAAGCCTAAGCAGCCAGGTTCAATTCCTCAGTACCCACATAAACCAGATGCCCAAGGTGATGCATGCATTTGGAGTTTGTTTGTGGTGGCTAGAGGCCCTGGCATGCTCATTTTCTCTCTCTACCTTTCTCTCTCATAAATAAAAATAAAATATATATTTTTTACAAAGATTAAAACAAAAACATGAGAAGAAAATGGAAGCTCTAAATAGACATACATTGGCCAGTCATGGTGACAGACATGTATAATCCTAGCCCGCATGAGGCAAAGCAGGAAGATCACTGCAAGTTTGACGCCTGCCCAGTCTAACCAGTAAGTTCTAGGCCATCAGGGCTACGTATAAAATAAAAACAAACAACAATGAAAAAAAAAAAAGTTAAAAAAGAACAGATACGAGCCAGGCATGGTGGTTCGCATCTTTAATCCCAACACTCAGGAAGCAGAGGTAGGAGGATTTCTGTGAGTTTGAGGCCACCCTAAGACTACATAGTGAATTCCAGGTCAGCCTGGGCTAGAGCAAGACCCTACTTTGAAAAACCAAAAAGAAAAGCAAAGACACAATTGAGCAAACTGTTTCCCTTTACTCAAGGCTGACACTGTGTGCCATGCTAGAGTCATACACACAACAGCACATGAAGCCAATAAAAGATGTCTGCCTCATCATTTCAATGACACATGCGTTGAAAATGAGGAGACTTACTTTGCCCAGCATTCATTTTCAGATTTTTTAAAAAATATTTTATTTATTTATTTGAAAGAGAGGAGAGAGAATGGGCACACCTAGCCACAGCAAACTCCAGATGCATGCATCATCTTGTGCATGCCGCTTATGTGGGTACTGGGGAATCAAATCTGGATCCTTAGGCTTTGCAGGCAAGCGCCTTCACTGCTAAACCATCTCTTCAGCCCCATTTTTAGGTTTTTGGGAAAATTGTCTGAAATGCAGGTTTTTGCCTTAATTCCTTCCCTCTTGGAGATGGAGACAGGTGTCTGCAGGACCTAAGTTATATCAGGATTGCAGAGAAGGTGAGGGGAATGGGATTTGTGGAAGCGAATTGTGCATGAGTTTTTAATTTCTCTTTGTGGTTCTGGGATCCATGCCAGGGCCCAAGCAAGCACTGCATCCCCCAGCCACGGCCCTGCTCCTGCCGGCAAGCTTTGAAACGCTTCCCCCTGCATTATATGCAAATGTGTTGATTTGCATTTGGATTTGGATGAGTCAATTATTAAAACTTGTGCCTTAAGAGAAGATTGGTTCTTTTCAATAAGAATAAAAAAGGATGCTGAGCATAGTGGCGCACATCTTTAATCCCATAGGAGAATTTCAGTGAGTCCAAGGCCACCCTGAGACTACATAGTGAATTCCAGGTCAATGTTTTCTTTTCTTTTCTTTTTTTTGGTTTTTCAAGGTAGAGTTTCACTCTAACTCAGGCTGACCTGGAATTCACAACGTATTCTCAGGCTGGCCTTGAACTCATGGCGATCCTCCTACCTCTGCCTCCCAAGTGCTGGGATTAAAGGCGTGTGCCACCACGCCCGGCTTTCTATGTTATTTTTCTATAGCAGTGTGCACTTTTTTTCACATGTGAAAAAATGAGCTTTATTTTTGCCTCTCAGTTTTATCCCTCATCTTCCCCTTATGCTTCCTCTTCCCTCTCCTATTTTTTTGTGTCTCATTCAAAATTTTTCATGCTCAGTCAACAATAGATAATTTTACCAAGCTGTTATATCATCTAACTTGGATAATCAAAACAGTAACCACTAAATAACCTGTACTTATTATCTTACGATGCAAAGTGAAATCTCTGGTATCAGGAAATAACTGATTTGTTGATTCATCATGAATTTAAACAAGGTTGAACCTGCTCAGACACCGTTGGGTGAGATGGGATGGTTGGATTTTGTTTATTTAAATTAACCAAATGAATTTGCCCTCCACCCCATAGCTTGTACTAAGAAGCATGTGGTGGGCACAGTACCAAGGGGATAGGTTGGCTTCTATGGCTGAGCTCCAACTCTGTTGGCAAGTAAAGTAAGAGGGCATGCAGGGACAGTCCCTTTTCACAAGATGCTCAGTGTTCATTGCATCATAATTTCTAGTTCAAACTCAATTAGCCATGCACAAGCCTTAGCATTTTAAAACTCCACTTTAGAGAACTAATACAGTCTGAAGAAGATGCCAAAACATCAATTACAACCAAATCAAGCTGTTTGCCTTGGCCTTATCAGCTTCAGGTCAGAGTGTGTCAGGAGGGACTAAAGGATTTCCCAGACTGTCTCTGGGAGCGAGATGCAAACAGCTGATCCTGTCCTGAAGATTCCAGCCTGCTCTCAAAATTCCTGTAATCAAGTGGGGTTGGAGGTGGGGAAAAGAAGAGCAATAGGGAAATACCAAATGGCCACACTCCTTCAGATAGAGTGTAGAGACCAGAGGAAAAGATGACAAAGAGAACTAGAAGCATTAGAAAAGGGGGGAAAAAAAGGAACATTTTGAGTTTTGTGATTCTTGGCCGAAGGTAAGTTAGTGAACTGGTATATTTCTGGTGGGACCATTGTGACTGGCTCAGATGGAAAGGTCAAAGGAAACAGGCGCCTTAATTGGAGTTTTTAAATCTTTATCAGACATCTGGTTCCAGGTATTTTGGAGTGTTTGAGATACTAAGCCCAGGGTCAAGTAACAAATAATTGATTTGTGGGACTTAAAAGGGAAGAAAAAGTAAAGAAAATTATCCAAAGGCTCAGAAATACCCACCAAAGCTCTGATTACTGAGAAGATTAAGAATACAGGCTCCATGTGTACAGGAACAAATAGGATGTCCAGGGTCCTCCCAAAGGTTTGTTCTCCTCAGAAGTAGAGACCCTTCTTGTATTTGGTGCATAATAGATACAGATATTTGTTACACTAAGGAAAAATAACCAAGAAGAGTAAACTTTAAAGCTACTGCAGATTGAAGAAGACATAGCTTTGGGGTAAAAAAATAAATAAATAAAAATAAAATAAATAAAAAAAACTTGTAGTACAAAGCTAAGTATTCTCACTTCTAGTCTGTCATTCAACAATATATTTTAGTTTGTTTAAAATAAAGTCAGATGGCATTGTTCTCCCTTAAATTGGTAGGTAAGACAAAAATGAGGGGTTTGAGAGATGGCTTAGCGGTTAAGGCGCTTGCCTGTGAAGCCTAAGGACCCATGTTCAGCTCTCCAAGCCAGATGCACAGTGCCACAGAGCACAAGGTCGCACATGCTCACAAGGGGGTGCATGCATCTGCAGTTCAATTGCAGTGGCCGGAGGCCCTGGCACACCAATTCTCTCTCTCTCATTTACAAAAAAAAAAAAAAAGGTAGTTAGTTGGGCTTGCCTAAAAGAAAAAGAAAAAAAGAGAGAGAAGGGGTTTGCACACTCCAAGAGCTACAGAGTGGAAATGACATCAGATTTATGTCAGCTCCTGCCTGAAGTGGAAGGAATTCAGCATATCCCCCACCCTCAAGAATTCCTATTGGCTTTCTCTGAGAACTAAAGAGAATATTGCTTGAATAAATGTTTTTATAGAACAACAGAGAACTTTTCACATGTCATTTTCACGAGAAAGCTTACTACATTCTTTACTATATCCTGTCATTCATTTGGATTATTTGATCCCATGAACTAACAAAAGGGGTTATTTTACTTCTAGATGGAAATGATGATATATATGGTTATTGTATTTAGTTGAAAATACTTCTCAATATCACTTTCATTAGAATGTTAAATTTAAACACTAAAGCATGAATTTGTTTTTTTTTTTTTTTTTTTGGTGTTTTGAGGTAGGGTTTCACTCTAGTCCAGGCTGACCTGGAATTCACTATGTAGTCTAAGAGTGGCCTTGAACTCACAGTGATCCTCCTACCTCTGCCTACCGAGTGCTGGGATTAAAGGTGTACCACCACGCCTGGCTATGAATTTCTTTTTAAGCACGTATGCCCTAATTCTGCTGCCAAGCTGTATATGCGTGTATATGACAAGATGCATACGCGTGAGCTCTGGAGAGTCATGCTGGCAGGTTTTGAAAACCAGTTTCTCTTTAAAGTTCATCTCCCCAAACCACTTCAGTTTTATTACCATGTGTTTTCTCAGCATGTGTGGGTCAGTTTTCTATCACTGCGGCAAGAATAGCTAGATACCTTTCAACGAGGAAAGGTTGATCTTGGCTCATGATTTCAAATGTTTCAGCCTATAGTCAGGACGGTGGGGCAAGGGCCCTCAGGGGTGATGCATGCCTGGCAGAGACAGTAGTTTTCCCCTCCCAGGGTCAGCACAGCAGGCAGAAAACAAGAGTGTTCTAATGCCAGAAAAGCACTGTTCCTAGGTATTTGGTTGCTTGCTTTTGGCTTGGAAAAGGGCGGCCTACCGGCTGCCTCAGAAAGCATACTCACCAAGGCAAGATCTCAGCCCACCATCACCGAGGTTCCAAATGCTTTCATGGAGCATGAGCCTAGCTGATACCGTTACTTTTTTGCAAATAAACTCTGTGTTGAGATAAAAGAAAGAACCAATCTCTTCCACATTCTTCAAATGCCTTTTCTAGCATCTAAAACAGGCGCTTCAAGCCTTTCAGTCTTTTCTGCTGGCGTACATTTCCAGTAGCAGTTGGGTCTGCCACTTAGAGATGCAGTTTGGGTGTTGCACAAAGGCACCCAGCCAATGGGACAAAAAGGAGTTAAGATCCAGTCCAGATTCTGCTTGCCAAACCCTGTACCCCCAGGACTGCATCACCCGGGGGGGAGGGGTGCCTCTTTCACATTCGTACAAAGGCTCCCTATAAGCAATCAGCTGGGCCCTGGACCTAACAATAGCAGTATTGCAGCATCTCAAAAGAAACATTCTCTTGTGTTCCATAAACTCATTTACACTTGAGTATTCAATTGGTACTCATACATAATTTATATCATCACATCAAGATAATTTATTATCAGAATTTTCAGGCCTACTAAAAGTGAGCCCCAAATCATGAGGTGAAGGACACATTGCAAACTGTAGCCAGAATCAAAATGGCTTTTTAAAAGGGGTTTCCTATTCTCTTCCTGGGACAGTACCTTCCCACCTGGGAGGCCTATTAGTGGATTTTTCCTTTTTTTTTTTTTTTCCTTTTTATTTTTGAGGCAGGGTCTCACTGCAGACTATGCTGACCTAGAATTCACTCTGTAGTTCAGGCTGGCCTTGAATTCATGGCAGTCCTCTTACCTCAGTCTCCTGAGTGCTGGGATTGTAGGTATGAGCCACATGTCTGGCTTATTAGTTATTAGTTGCTGGGTGGATAAGAAGGGCTTTCTGATAAGCACATTTGACTGAAAACACATCCGCTTTCCCACACTAACCTTTACTTACCAGAGTGTCCTTGCAAGGCAACTGAAAATCCCTATGTCAGGAGATGTCTGCATGCCTATAGTCACTGGATTAACCTGGGCACTTGGGTTTCAAACAGGAGCTAAGTACTTGTGTGAAGAAGTAATACAACTAAGTTGTTATGTGAGCATCCAAGAGAGAGAACAACCACATTTCTTAGCAGGCCAGTTTCAAATGGTGTGATAAATGAAGTTCCCTCTGCTTGCTTAACCCTTATGCAAAGATGGTTACCTGAAGTAACCCCATGTTAACCCATTGCTTATTTTCCTTTTGTTTGTCTGCCTGTTTCTGATGAAAGGAAAGTAACTTTTAAGTTACTTTTTGTCTGTTTCTGAGACAGGGTCTTGATATCCAGCCCAGACTGGGCTCTAGCTCTCACTTGAGATCCTCATGCCTCATCTCCCCGCCCCCTTGGGATTACAGGCAGGCACCACCATACCCAGCTGGACCTATCCACTTTTTGTTCTTTGTTTTGCTTTTTCAGCCCTTCCTTGTCTATAAAAACCAAGATTCTTTGCTCAGCCCATCAGAATCCATGTTCAATTTTATGGAATGAAATGTTACCCAATTCTAAGATGAAAACTACCAATTAAGGCCTTTAAGCTAAATGGTTGCAATTTTATATGACAGTTTGCATGCAGGTGCTTAAATAACTGATCTATTTCTCCAGCCAGGCATTTTGTTTTGTTGTTTTTTGACACACGTCTTGTTTGTTGCTCAGGCTGGCCTCAAACTCAAAATCCTCCTGTCTCAGCCTCACAACTATCTAAGATTATATAAGCAGTTATCACTGTTTTTAGTGATTGGTTGGTTAGTTAGCAGAAAGTCAGTCAAAAAAATTTGGGGGGAGGCTCAAGGTAGGGTCTTGATTTAGCCCAGGCTGACTTGGAATTCACAATGTAGTTTCAGGGTGGCCTCGAATTCATGGTGATCCTCCAACATCTGCCTCCTGAGTGCTGGGATTAAAGGCATAAAATTTGTTTTTTTTTAATTATTATTTTTTTTTCAAGGTAGGGTTTGGCTCCGGCTCAGGCTGACCTGGAATTAACTATGTAGTCTCAGGGTGGCCTCGAACTCATGGCGATCCTCCTACCTCTGCCTCCCGAGTGCTGGGATTAAAGTCGTGCGCCACCACACCCAGCTCTAAAATTTGGTTTTTGATATAGTGTCCGTGCTGTGATAAAAAGCAGGTGCCAGCAGGCCTGGCTCAAAAATGACATCTTAAGGGCTGGAGAGATGGCTTAGAGGTTAAGCGCTTGCCTGTGAAGCCTAAGGACCCTGGTTCAAGGCTTGATTCTCCAGGACCCACGTTAGCCAGATGCACAAGGGGGTGCACGCATCTGGAGTTCATTTGCAGTGGCTGGAGGCCCTGGCACGCCCAGTGTCTCTCTCTCTAACTGCCTCTTTCTCTCTCTGTCACTCTCAAATAAATAAATAAAAATAAACAAAAGAATTTTTTAAAAATGATATTTTAAGCCATAGATATAAAATCCTATTTAGGCTAGTATGGTTCTATAAAACACTTATCATAAAGTCAGGGTCTCTTGCTCTGGCAAATGAACAGCAGATGCTTGTATCCAAGGTAGTGTCTCACTGTAGCCCAGGCTGACCTGGAATTCACTATGGAGTCTCAGGGTGGCCTTACACTCATGGCGATCCTCCTACCTCTGCCTCCCGAGTGCTGGGATTAAAGGCGTGTGCCACCACACCCAGTTTTGTGTCACTCTTTGTATCTGGCTTTATGTGGGTGGCTGGGGAATTGAACCTGGGCATGCAGGCTTTGCAAACAAGTAGTTTTAACAGTGGAGCCTATCTTGCTATACAAATTGACCTTCAGTACTAAAATGTTTCATTTTGAAATGTCATGTCTAGAAATATTAATAAATGTGGGGGATTAAAATAATAGGTACTGAGAAGTTAGGGGTGCAGCTCAGTGGTAGAGCGCTTGCCTGGAAAACCTTGGGTTTGATTCCTCATACTGGAAAGTAAAACCAGGTTCTGGCTGGGATGTAAGCAAGGAGTAGAATGTGCAAGCCTCTGGACTTAACCCCCAGCACCAGGAGGAGGACCAGCCAAGTTCTGGTCTTCATCTTGTTATGTGCTATAAGAACCTGCCTAAGAAGGACACTTTTCTCTGGTCTCTTTCTCCACATCTGACACTGTGAAAAGCTAAATTAGGTGCTTGGAATTATAACGCTTGATGTTAAGTAGTTCTAGGACTATTCTTCATCAGCCTCAGATCTTCCTAACCAAGAGTTTCAATTTTTTTTTTTTTTTTTTTTTTTTTTTTGGTTTTTCGAGGTAGGGTCTCACTCTAGCCCAGGCTGACCTGGAATTCACTATGGAGTCTCAGGGTGGCCTCGAACTCACGGCAATCCTCCTACCTCTGCCTCCCGAGTGCTGGGATTAAAGGCGTGCGCCACCACGCCCGGCTGAGTTTCAAATTTTTATTTACTCATTTATTTGAGAGAGTGGGGCAGACACAGAGAGAGTTGAGTATGTACACTCCAGGGCCTCCAGCCACTGCAATAAACTCCAGATGCATGTGCTACCTTGTGCATCTGGCTTATGTGGGTACTGGGGAATCAAACCTGGGTCATTTTGGCTTTGCCAGCAAGCACATTGACAACTAAGCCATCTCTCCAGCCCAAGAGCTTTTAATTTATACATGAAGAAACCAGGACTCAAATTAAGTAACTTGCCTAAAGTCATAAAGTCAAGCTCAGTGGACACTAATACCCGTGAGGCTCTGAGCTCCACCTATGGAACTAGGAGTCAGGGAGGAGCCTATGCCCTAGAGCCCAGCTTCATAAACTGTGTGTCTCAGTCCCATATAGGGTGGGGTTGCAAAAATTTTGTCAATAGTTAAAGATTTCTGGAATGCAACCAAAAATTAATACAGGGCCGGGGAGGTTGCTCAATGGCTAAAGTTGTTTGTTTACATAGCCTGCATACCTAGATTCAGTTCCCTAGTACCCATGTACAGTTAGATGCACAAAGTGGTTTGTACATCTGGAGTTCATTTCATTTGCAGTAGCAAAAAGCCCTGGTGTACACACATTCTCTCTCTCTCTCTCTTTCTCCTTTCTTGAAAATAAATAAATAAAAATATTTTTTAAAAAAGCAAAAACTAATTCAATAGCACACTCATAATAAACCTGAGGTGGTTCTGGAAGTGTTTGGCTGTGTTGGGTCTTGAGACTTCACTGTAGCTGTGGTTCTGAACACACAAAACAGGTGACTTTACACTGCATATACTCTTACACCTCAGGCAACTCCACTGAATGCTACCTAAACTAGCTCAGACTTGAGACTACTGTGTATAATTGAAGTGCTTTTACTATCGACATGGCCTTATGCTCTTACAGAAACATCATAGTTTAATTATAGAAAGCAAAAACTTTTACTATCTTCTATCATTATCTATTGGCAATTATATATCAAATTAGTATATTTTGGATTGCTTTGTGTTAGAATGTTTGATTTTTTAAAATTGCTATTTGCCAGGCATGGTGGTGCATGCCTTTAATCCCAGCAGTTGGGAGGCAGAGGCAGGAGGATAGTTGTGAGTTCAAGGCTACCTTGAGACTACATAGTGAATTCCAGGTCAGCCTGGGCTAGAGTGAAACCCTCCCTCAAAAAACAAATTGCGATTTGACTCAATGACTGAAGTTTCATAAAATTATTAAATGAATTTTGGCTTGAGATTAGGACAGGATTTCTAGTAATTTCTGAAATGGCCTTATTCATGCTTATTCTGCCATTTTTCTCTATGTATTTATATGAAGCAACATTCTTAGCATTGATGAGAAAATCAAAATATGGATCAACTCTGAAAAAGTGGTAAAGGTGCTCTACATCCTGCAGTATCAAATATTCAACCAGGCCGGGCATGGTGGCACACGCCTTTAATGCCAGCACTCAGGAGGCAGAGGTAGGAGGATTGCCGTGAGTTCGAGGCCACCCTGAGACTCCATAGTGAATTCCAGGTCAGCCTGGGCTAGAGTGAGACCCTACCTCGAAAAACCAAAAAAAAAAAAAAATTCAAATATTCAACCAGGACTTTTGTAAAATAAACAAACACAAACATTTCATTTTTATGCAAATTTCTTTTCATCATTAATAAATGCTCATATGCATATGAAATAATTATTTTAAAATAAAATTTTGCTATGATTTATTATAAGTAAATTATTTGCATGCCAGTTTCATACATCTGTATGCTCAGGGTATGTAAAAAATTCTCAGACAAAAAGAGGTCACCAGAAAATAAAAGGGCAAAAAAAAAAAAAAAAAAAGAGGTCACCAGGGGAGGCTTAAAAAGCCCTTTCCTGCTGGGCGTGGTGGTACTCGCCTTTAATCCTAGCACTTGGGGGGCAGAGGTGGGAGGATCACCATGTGTTCGAGGCCACCCTGAGGTTACATAGTGAATTCCAGGTCAGCCTGAGCTAGAGTGAAACCCTATTTCAAAAAAAAAAAAAAAAAGTTAAAAAGCCCTTTCCTAAAGAGCAACCCTCTGGAAGCCTGCTGAGGACTTGCCTATGTATCTTATCCTACAATGAGCTGTCAGTTTCTTAGCTGACAGTTAAAAACACCACTGGAGAGATGGCTTAGCGGTTAAGTGTTTGCCTGTGAAGCCTAAGGACCCCGGTTTGAGGCTCAACTCCCCAGGACCCACATTAGCCAGATGCACAAGGGGGCGCACGAGTCTGGAGTTCGTTTGCAGTGACTGGAGGCCCTGGCGCGCCCATTCTCTCTCTCTCTCTCTATCTATCTATCTGCCTCTTCCTCTGTCTGCCTCTTTCTCTGCCTGTCACTCTCCAATAAATAAATAAAAATGAACAAAAAAAATTTTTAAAAAAGGGAAAAAAACCCACTAAATTTACTGGCAATTCCAATCCTAGTCTCTATTCCATACATACTAGACCAGACACTCTAGGGATGCAGACTAGTGGTGTGTGTGTAGTTTAATGACTTGCCCAGGTGATCTTGACACTGCAGTTTAAAAACCACTCAGCGGGGCTGGAGAGATGGCTTAGTGGTTAAGCGCTTGCCTGTAAAGCCTAACTAAGGACCCCGGTTTGAGTCTCAGTTCCCCAGGACCCACATTAGCCAGATGCACAAAGAGGCCCACACCTCTGGAGTTCGTTTGCAGTGGCTGGAGGCCCTGGCGCACCCATTTTTTCTCTCTGTCTCTTTCTCTCTCTTTCTGTCACTCTCAAATAAATAAATGAATAAAGTTTTTTTATTTTATTTTTATTTTTATTTTTTTTGAGGTGGGGTCTCACTCTGGCTCAGGCTGACCTGGAATTCACTATGTAGTCTCAGGCTGGCCTCAAACTCACGGGGATCCTCCTACCTCTGCCTCCAGAGTGCTGGGATTAAAGGCATGCACCACCACGCCCTGCATGAATAAAGTTTTTTTTTTTTTTTTTAAACGACTCAGCAGAAGTATAACCTTGGAGGACAGATGACAGCTCAGCTCCAGTCTCCAGCCCCAAAGTCCTGTGGTATTTTTGTGACCTATATACCTGAATTATTAATAGGAGAACAGGCTGCATTCGTATCCCTAATCCTGAGAGCCGAGGCCCAGTAAAGAATGAGACAGCAGATTGGCAGAACGAGGAGGCACTAGCTCCTTTTATATCGCCCACCATTAGTCAAAGCAGCAATGTTGTTTGCGATGATTTAAGGCTGCAATGCCTGTGACATCCTAAATTAGAACCTTATTTTCAGAGTCATTCTGAATGCAACTGGCTCTTGGGGAATTTAAAAATTTATCAGACAGCTTGGAACTCAGCTCAAAGGAAGACAAATCAATTAAAAATATGTATTCTGTTTCCTCAGCCCTGCCTTGTGTCATTCAACAGACAGTTTCTGGGAATGATCTTTTTGGTAAACTGGAACAAAATATTACCTCACTTTCCCAGAGTTTGAACTTTTCCCTGCTGGCCCAAGAGGTGTCATATATTTGGCATCCGTTTTGGGCAGAGATGACATAGCCAACCTTCCAGGTAGCCTTAGGAAATCATTCACAGCTTAGCAATGACTCAGCGGAAGGCAGAGTATGAATGGCCTTAAGAAGCATGTTGGCACCAAGGATCATATTGTCATTATTTATTAAACATGTCACTTGCCCAGAACCTCAGTGTCTGTAAGCCCATTGTCACATAGTGCATGGCATGAATCAGAATGGGTCCAGCGGTGTAGCCCTGGAGTTTCGTGTGTGTTGGACATCTGTCCAGTGGAGTGATGCGTTTACTACCCCCCGCCCCCCGCCACAGGCTCACGGCTGCTTTGTTAACTACACCATCCCGAGTACTTACTCTAACCTACTTTCATGATGGGGAAGCAAGTTAGCATGTTCTGTTCATTGTGTCCCAAGTACTTGGTGCATATGGGGATGAACTATAAGAACAAACTGGGTATGAACTAGAAGAATGAAATATGGGAGTGAACTATGGGAAAGAACTGTGAGAATATTTGTTATGGACCTTACAAATAACTTTTCTAAGAATATTGCTGTGAGAGGCTTTTTCTACAAAGTCCCTGACTTGTAACTTGTTCTGAAGTTAATCTTACAACCATATACTTAGCCTGCTTAAAGCAATGTGACTAGGTTTCCTCTGCCTTAGCTTGCCTTTGGCCTGAACAATACTGATGACCAATATCGACAAGGAATGTTTAGAGATGCTCACTGGTCTTAAGCTATGCTTTTGCCCTACTTCCTCAGTGACCTGGCTGCACTCTTGACCCAGAACGATGTGTTTATGAGTGATATATGCTCACTGCATTGAAGACAATGCACACATTGCCCACAGAATTGCCATCGATCTGTTGAGAACAGGTAGGCTTAGTATATTTGCATTTGTGAATTCTCTCTCTCTCTCTCTCTCTCTCTCTGTCTGTGTGTGTGTGTGTGTGTTCTGGATCAGCAGAGTCTAACAGGTCATACCCCTAAATCCTTTCCTTTAACAAATGTTTAAATAATTATTCAAAGTCAAAGTTCCTTGTCCTTCACTCACAAATTCCTTGTCCTCTGCTCATGTAATTCTCAACTGTTACTGTTTTTTTGCTGCTAAATAAAGGCACTAATGTTCTTGGTTAGCAGAAGCAACAGCCACAGAAACATCAGAGCAGTGGTGACAGCAGAAGCAGTAGGTTCACGCTTAGTTTAAATGACTCTAAGGGTTCAGGTTTTCTTCTTTCAGGCTCTGCTTCAAGAAGCAGCTAGCCTACTCTTGGTCCAATAAATCCAAGGATCAGTTTCTATAACTGTGTGGCAGTGCCCCAACTGGACAAGTGCCCACTTATTTAATCCTCACAGCAATGCTGTGACAAAGGAGTTGTGAGTCCCGTTTTATAGGTGAAAAAACTAAGGCCAATGCTTTAAAAAAATTTTTTTTGTTTATTTTTATTTATTTATTTGAGAGTGACAGACAGAGAGAAGGAGGCAGAGAGAGAGAGACAGAGAGAGAATGGGTGCGCCAGGGCTTCCAGCCACTGCAAACGAACTCCAGATGTGCGCCAACTTATGCATCTGGCTAACGTGGGTCCTGGAGAATTGAGCCTTGAACCATGATCCTTAGGCTCTCCAGCCCTCCCTCATTTTGTTTTGTAAGGCATGTGTGTATGCATGCTTATGTGGTGGTGGTGGGGGAGGGTTCACAAGCATGTGTCTATCATTTCTGGACTGTATCTCTTTTTCTTTCTTTTGTTTTTTCACCTTCATTTTGTTTTTATTATAGCGTGTTTGCTTAATTTACAGCAAGAAGAAAATAAGATAGGTCTTGTTTTGAGCCAAACATTGAAGTTTTAAGGTTGTACACAACATTTATTTAAAAAAAGAACATATAAAAATACTTTTTAGGCCAGGCGTGGTGGCGCACGCCTTTAATCCCAGCACTCGGGAGGCAGAGGTAGGAGGATTGCCGAGAATTCAAGGCCACCCTGAGACTACATAGTGAATTCCAGGCCAGCCTGGACCAGAGTGAGACCCTACCTTGAAAAACCAAAAAACCAAAAAACCAAAAAAAAAAAAAAAAACTTTTTAGGGCTGGAAAGATGGCTTAGTGGTTAAGCATTTGCCTGTGAAGCCTAAGGACCCCGGTTCAAGGCTCGACTCCCCCCCGACCCACGTTAGCCAGATGCACAAGGGGGCACATGCATCTGGAGTTCGTTTGCGGTGGCCAGAGGCCCTGGCGTGCCCATTCTCTCTCTCTCTCTATCTGCCTCTTTCTCTCTCTCTCTGTCGCTCTCAAATAAATAAATAAAAAAGAACAAAAAAAAATTTTAAAAATACTTTCTAGAAGGTCCTGTAAGAATGAAAATAAAAAGTTTAACCCACAGCTTTCTTCTTTGCTAGAATTGCAAACTACTGCTACAGTTTTAAATAGACTTTTTGTTGTTTCAACTATACATCCAGGAAAATCTGAAAAAAGTTAAAGAAACATGCATATAAATGATTGCATAGCAGAACATGAATATTAACTGCAAACAGTAAAGAAATGAAAGTCAGAAATACTATCAAATATACAAAAGTTCTAAAATCAATCCTTTTAAAACACATTCCACACACAGTATTGAAAAACCATCTTTGTTCTCTATAGGCAAAGCCTACATTTTTAAAACCAAAATTGAAAAATGTAAGCCTCTAAAAGGAGTCATGTTCCCACAATATTTCTCACTCATATCTGCAAGAAAGCAGCCGAGATTATTAAAGATGGTAGGTTTTTATTTTGAAATGAGATCGGACATTTCACATTACTTCTTGACCCCCCCAACGATGTTCCAAAGAAATACTAGAAATTATTAATATTTAAGGGTATTACTTCCTATTTTTAGTCATGTTCTACACTGACTATGAAAAACTAAGTGATTTGGCTCTTGCTTAAAACTGACTACTCATTTTTCAATGTATTAAATGTCATGACACCACAGAATCACCTAGGATGGAAGTGTTGTCTTTCAACCTGCCTCACGCTAGTAAATCGAGGTGTGAAAAACAATCCGTCCTCATAAACTTTGATAAAAATGCACATGCCAAGTGCTATACAGTTTTTTACACTACATTCACAATCAAACAAAACCCACTTTCAAACAATTTACTTGTTTCTAAAACAGTTAAAAAAAATCCAACAGCAACCATACCTAAATAGCAATGGCCAACAATACTCTTTTAATTTTAGAGAAAGAAGCAGAGAGAGAGAGATAAAGAAAAGAGATGCAGAGAGAATGAACACATCAGGGCCTCCAGCCACTGCTAGTGAACTCCAGACGCATGCGCCACCTTGTGCATCTGGCTTACTCGGATCCTGGGGAATTGAACTTGGGTCCAGGCAAGTGCCTTAATTGCTAAGCCATCTCTCCAGCCCCCAACTTTTCTTTAGTTTTCTTTTTCCCAAACTCTCCTTTCTCTTCAAGCCTGATCCTTAAGAGGCCTTTGGCTTATCTACTTGCCTTAAATGTTGAACTCTGCTCTAAAGGTTCTTTCATGCTTTCTCCTGGGTCCACCATAACTGTACGGCTTTACATTATCAACTTGAATTGCAAACTTCAACACACCTCGCTAGTCATCCATCTGAAGAAAGGATATTGAGCATCAGCAAATCCTCTTGGGCGTCAAGTGTAGAAGTCAAGTGGCGCATACACATCAACTATAATAGGACCATACCAACCAAATTCTGGCCATAAATCTTCAGACCTTTGAAAACACTGCTGCTCTGACCCAAGTGCTCTAAGCAAGACGGCTCACTGATACCACAGCACTATGAACAGCAGAATCTTTCTGTGGTTTTGAGACAGGGTCTTACTCTGTAGCCCTGGCTGAGTAGGAAACCACTATGTAGACCTTAATGGCCTCAAACTTGTAGCAATCTTCATTTTATTCATCTTTCATTTTGAATTTCATGCATAAAATATTATATTGCAAGTATTATTCTGCACTTTTCTTTTAAAATTAACATTATTAGGCTAATTAGGATGTAGCAAAGTGGTAGACTGCTTGCTCAGCACATGCAAGGCTCTAGATCCATTCCTCAATCTTAAAAAAATTAATATTATGGAGCTGGAGGGGTGGCTTAGCAGTTAAGGCATTTGCCTGCAAAGCCAAAGGAACCCGGTTCTATTCCCAGGACCCACGTTAGCCAGATGCACAAGGGGGCGCACGCGTCTGGAATTCATTTGCAGTGGCTGGAGGCCCTGGCACACCCATTCTCTCTCTCTCTCTCTCTCCCCCTCCCTCTTTCTCTGTCAAATAAATAAAAATAAAATATTAAAGAAATTAACATTACCATAATATGCTCTTGAAATTAATTAATTTTGTTACTGTACAGTACCCTCATTGTAGGAACATCCCATAATCTATTATAAATTATGTTACCATCATACATTATATAATCAATATTATTCTAATCTACAATATATGTATTATGGCATTATAATTCCCTGTCATGCTAAGAATATTTGTATTATTTTCAATTTTTCACCATTACAAACTGCTACTCTGAACATGTCTCTTGATTCCCATGTGACAGTGCCCCCTAGGTATTGTCTAGAAGTAAATTGCTACATCACAGGAAACACATATTTACCTTAGCAAGGAAATGACAAGTCGGGTCCAGTTTTCACGGCTCACCAATAGTTAAGGCTTAAGGTGAAATCCCAACACTTGAGCCTGTCATACTTCCTCATGTTTGCCAGTGGGGGAGGTGGAAAATACTGTCTGATGGTTTTAGTTTGTTAAGCATCATTTCATTTGTTTACTGTTTTTTAACTTCCTCAAGAGTAAAGTAAATCCCATTCATTCTTGCAGGTTTTTTTTGTCTTTACTTTATTAATCCTTTTGTGTCTATAACATGGCTGAGAAGTTGGGGATGCTCTTAGTAATGAGCCAAACAAAGAAGGGGGTTGGTTGGTTCAAGGAAGCAAAGACACCCTGGTGGAAAGCCCAGAAGTCAGTGAGAATGTGTTTGAGGAAACAAGGAGAAGCCCCATGTACCAAAATGGTAAAATGGAAGCTTTAATTTTGAGGTGAAAGATGGAAACCTAAAGTGAGTCCTAAAACATATTACCCTATAATCATCTCAAAGTAGCTATCCAGAAAAATAGATACATAGTGACTACCTTAACCACATAAGAATATAAAATTGAGTGAAGAATAAATGTAAGATAGATGTAGAGATGACTTTTGAGGGGAAAGCTATTTTCTTTTTTTTTTTTTTAAAGAATTTTTAAAAATTTATTTGTTAGAGACAGAGTGAGTGAGAATGGGTGTGCCAGGGTATCTAGCCACTGCAAATGAACTCCAGATGCATGCACCACCATGTGCATCTGGCTTATATGGGCCCTGGAGAATAGAACCAGGGTCCTTAGGCTTTGCAGGCATACACCTTAATTGCTAAGCCATCTCTCCAGCCCTCAGCTATTTTCTTTTATTTATTTATTTTTTAACTTTTTTGTTTATTTTTATTTACTTGAGAAGGAGGGACAGACAGAGAGAGAGAGAAAGAGGCATATAGATAGAGAATGGGCGCACCAGGGCCTCCAGCCACTGCAAATGAATTCCAGATGCATGTGCCACCTTGTGCATCTGGCTTACGTGGATCCTGGGGAATCGAGCCTTGAACCAGGGTCCTTAGGTTTCACAGGCAAGCGCTTAACTAAGCCATCTCTCCAGCCTTTTTTTCCTTTTTTTTTTTTTTTTTTTTTTTTTTTTTTTTTTTTGAGTTAGAGTCTTGCTGTAGTTCAGGCTGACCTGCAACTCACAGGGATCCTCCAAGAGCTCAGATTAAAAGTGTGTACCATGGCACTCAGCTTTTTAAGAAAAATTTATTTATTTATTTTCAAGCAGAGAGAGATAGAGATAGAAGAAAGACAGAGAGAGAGAGAGAGACAGAGAGGGAGAGACAGAGAGAGAGAGGGCACCCAGGGCCTCTAGCCACTGCAAACAAACTCCAGATGCATGTGCCCTTGTGCATCTGGCTTACATGAGTCCTGGGGAACTGAACCTGGGTCCTTGGACTTCGCAGGCAAATGCCTTAACCACTAAGCCATTTCTGCAGCCCTCAGCTATTTTTTTTAAATTCCCCTGTATTAGTTACTTTTGCATTAGTGGGACTAATTACCTGAAAGAAACAACATAGGGTGAAGGGTTAATTTTAACTCATGATTTCAGAGGTTTCAGTCTATCATGGTAGAGAGGGTCCAGGAGAGTGGAACAGCTCACATCACGATGACCAGGAAACAGAGACAGAGACTACAGAAAAAAGGCCAGGCTGGTTGCCTACCAAAACTAAATGGTGAGACTATTGCTGAAGGCACTAAATGTTTTGCTTGCAAGACACTGCGAATTCAAGCTGGGATTGCGCTGGAAGCTGCTTCTTCAGTAGCTGGCGTTCACAGTGCTGGCAGACGCTGTGCAGGTTGCTGTGGGAGAAGTCATCAACCGTCTTACCCAACAGTGGATCCTCCCCACTAGCTACACAACCAACCCGCCAGGTAGGATGAAAGAACGAAAGGGAATGTCGTGCTACTGACTCGTCAGGCAAGATGTGTCCACTTGGAATGAGTGTCATTTTATTTTTATGGGGGTTCAAATGCAAACCCCAAATCTGTCTGCTTTACTTAAAGAATTGAAATAAGACCAAGAAGGAGTATTTTTGTGAATTATTATATTTATTCAGAAGTCAGGAAGGGCAAGGGAGAGACCTGGACTGAAAAAGCAGGAATGGCAGGGGAAGCTAGTCTGAGAACCAAAGGCTGAGGAGTGGAAGCATCCACATGGTCTCAGGGCCCACGTACATCCTTTCCCACCCTGGCAGCAGCTAAGCTCCCGGGGAGGGAAGGACAAGACCTTACAGGTGGCGGAAACTTCGGATGCTGAGAAATGAATGGCCCAGGAGGCGGAAAAAGCCCACCACGAGCCTTGTGAGTAGCCCGGCTTTTTATTTTGGGTCCGGGGCTGAATCCAGAGATTAGCACACCTGGGTGCAGCGTCCTGAAGGGGCTGGGCTTGAACGCACGCACCTAGGTAAGCCCAGCTCTTCAGCAGGTGCTGCAGATAGCAGGGCGAATATGTGGGGTGATTTTCCTCTCACAATGGTGCATAGTAGCATGGTTAACTGATTGGATTTGAGGCCCACTCCACAGGCGGAAATTCATGCTTGGTACTGAAAACCTAAAAAGCCAAAAGCTGATGGCTGGGAGGCCATAGTCATTAGGAGGACTATGTTGTTTCGCTAAATGGTCACATTGTGCCTATTAAGTTGTCCCCTAAATTACGTTTATGTCTATAGATGAATGCTGCTCTCACTGTTGGTCAGAGAAGCTCCTTTTTTTGTAATTGGCACTGACTGGAGAGACTCAAAATTCATCAAAGTGGCCAGGTGTGATGGTGCACGCCTTTAATCCCAGCACTCGGGAGGCAGAGGTGGGTGGATTGCTGTGAGTTCAAGGCCACCCTGAGACTCCATAGTGAATTCCAGGTCAGCCTGGGCTAGAACAAAACCCTATCTTGAAAAAACAAAGGAACAAAAACCAAACACACAAAAGTCATCAGAGTGGTGAGACTACTGTGGAGTTTTCATACTAAATGACATCTCTGTCACCGCCTCCGAGGCTCAAGGAACATTTCAGAAGAGAGGGGACAAAGAGTGCAAGAGCCAGTGGATGGGGAGGTGTGCTGTGAAATGCTGTCTCCCACACATGACGTGGCCACTGCATTCGTGCGCCCACAGCAGCTGTGGTCACCTGCACAAGATTGGGCCCATCAACATTCAGTCATGGATCGTGGAGGAAGGCATGGGGCCCCCATTCCGCCCCAAGGAGTTAGTGACAGCTAAATGTTGCTAGTGGAGTGAGAGGCATTGTTTTTAGTGGTTTATCCACTGGTAAATTGCATTGGCTCTGGTAAATAGTACTTCACCCCTGCTCATGGGAGCAACCTAATTAAATTCAGTAGGTTTTTCTTTCTCCCTTCCCTTCCCTTCCCTTCCCTTCCCTTCCCTTCCCTTCCCTTCCCTTCCCTTCCCTTCCCTTCCCTTCCCTCCCCTCCCCTCCCCCTCCCCTCCCCTCCCCTTCCCTTCCCTTCCCTTCCCCTTCCCTTCCCTTCCCTTCCTTTCCCTTCCCTTCCCTCCGATATCAAAGTACAAGAGGGTCTAGCTGGGAGGAAGAGGCTCAGTGAGGGAGGAGGAGCAAGAGAAGGTAATGGGAGGTGGTTATGATCAAAATATAGTATATGCATGTATAAAAGTTATCAGTAAATAACACAAAAATTTTAAAAGGCCAGGGCAAGATGTAGCCCCCATGGGACATGCCTTCGCTAACCTATTTCCTCCCACCAAGACCTGCCTTCCCTCATTCCTCCACCTCCCATTCATCTGTCCATCTTCCGGTAAAACCATTTGTCAGGTCCCATCCCTAATGATCTAACTACCTTCCTGTGCTCTCACAGAAACCTTGAACCTTGATGTTCGTCCTCAGGAGTTTGGGGGAACGAGGTGGACCGAAGCGAGCGTGGGCTTTCTCACTAGACTCAGCATGTGAGAGGCCAGGCACCAAGCGGCTTTTTTTTTCTTTTTTTCTTTATTAGTTAGTTTTTTTAAATTTTATTTTTATTTTTTTCTTTATTAGTTTTGTATTGAGCAAATACAGTCAGTTTGGTACCATTATTAGGCTCATCCGTGACCTACCCCCTCCCCTTGGACCCTCCTTGTTGAGGTATATGGGTCATGCATTGTGGAGTTAGCTCACAGTTATGTGTAAGATAAATGTCTCTTCATATCATGACCCAACATGTGGCTCTGACATTCTTTCCGCCCCCTCTTCCGCAAAATTTCCCTGAGCCATGTTGGGTTCATTTTTGGTCTGCTTCAGTGATGAGGTGTTGGGGGCCTCTGAGGCTCAGGCTCTCTGATTTGGTAGGAGTTGATTTTTCTGTTTTGATCTCCTTCCCCCTTCTGCTGGTATCCGGTTCATCAGGAAAACAGCCCCCTTGCTTGTTTTGCCAATTTTTCTTAGTTTCAGCCAGGGCCCTTTGGAGGTATGATGGGGTGGCTCTCTCCTTAGGATCTACATCTATCTGAAAAAGAGAAGCAGATTCTCCAATGGAGAGTAAGTTAGCACCAGGACAAAAGAGATAACCCTTACTTTTTTTAATAGAGAATTTAATAGGTGTCGGCCCTCTTGCAGCCCATGATTGATCAGTGGTACAGGACCCATAGCTGGAGCTGGGAAACAAGTCAGAACCATATGCAAACATAAACCCACTCGCCAATATGGGCTTCTTCATTCAGTGTGGCGTCTCATGGTTTTGTCAGCAGTAGGGAGCTTTACTCTTCTCATGTCTTTTCCTCCCTTCCTCTCCTTCAACACACTGGCATAGTCAGAAACCAGGGCTTGGGTGTCAGAGGGCAATGAGGAGGGTGACCACACAAAAAGAGAAGGAACTATGACCTACTGCTTTCCTCTAAGGGCTGCCACCCACTGAGCAGACAGCAAGCCCAGTTTAACCTGGATCAAGTTTTGTGTTTTGATGGTCATATGGACTAAAGACTTTATCTTATTGTTCTTTTAAAATTTTTGTTTGCTTTATTTTTTGAGACAGAATCTCATGTAGCCCATGTTGGTCTTGAACTCACTTTGTAACTGGTTATGACCTTGAACTCTCATCCTTCTGCCTCTAACCTCTTGAGGGCTGGGATTACAGACATATGCCACCATGGTCAGCTTTAAATATTTTAAAATATTGAGCTGAGAATGTGTTGGCCATTCAAAGTGACTATAATATTTTGCATTGCCCAAAAACGAGTTGAAAAATTCGTTGAACCCCTGGCATTTTCTTATGGGTATGAGAGCAGTGTGGTCACAGGATGTGATAAGGGGCCAATGCGGGGGAGAGGGAGGAGCCATAGAAAATTGTTTCCTGATTATGTTCTGAGTCCTGATTTTCAACAGAACTGAGATATAACCAGAAAATGGAGAGTGGATTATAGAGAAGGTGATATGGGCTAGATATGGGGAGGATGAATCAGAGGATTAGCAACTTTTCTTAAGAACCCTTCTTAAAATGTCATGAAGAAGTTCAATGCAGGAGGACTTTGTGAGCAAAATTGTCTTTGACTCCATCTAGTTCTCAGCTAACTGATTATTTGAAAGGGCAGTAGAGGCAAGGGTCACCAAAGAGAAGCTAGGACTTAGCAAATATTATGCTACTCCAGAGTAGTGGCAGAATAAACAGAAAGTTTTGAGAGAAATGATAAGCCTGATATTAACTAGAAATGGACTTGGTGTGTGTGTGTGGGGGGGGAAGGGGGCGGTTAGAAATGGCTTTCACATTCTCATTTGAGCTATCTAGTAGGAAGTTGTGCCATTTTTGGAGACTGGGAAATTTTCAATCCTTTAACATTCTTTGAAAAGTTACATGATAGACGGTAGTGGCCTATCTTTTTAATGTAGTGTCTAATCAAGAAAATCTAGTGATTTGACGAAGTCCAGGTATCTCACAGAGGCTGAGGGCTGCTGGCTCAAGAGTTCCCTTCAGCTGCCCATGCCTGACTCTGCTGGCCTGTACTCTGATTGCATTTGGAAGCAAATGCACCACCACAGATGAAATGAAGTGTGTGATTGCGAGGGAGAGAATGAAACGGGACGCTGATGTCATCTTCAAGGTTAAAATATTTATAAATTCTGTGATTTCATGTTTCTTAGAATCATGGAAATGTTCCCTAGAGTTCAAAAACACTTGAGAAAATATGTGAATTGCCCCAGGTAACCTTTTCCTTCTTACCCACCCACAGGACTAGTTCAGAGCAGTGTTTCTCACAGCTCAGTGTGCACACGAGGTCACTTGGGCAATTTTGTGAAACTGCCAGTTCTGCCACTATAGGGTCCCAACTGTACGCATTTCTTTTTTGAGGTAGGGTCTCAGTGTAGCCCAGGCTGACCTGGAATTTACTAGGGTGTCTCAGGATGGCCTTGAACTCACGGCAATCCTCCTACCTTTGCCTCCCAAGTGCTGGGATTAAAGGCGTGCACCACCACGCCTGGTTTGTACGCATTTTTTAAGAAGCTCCCAGAAGACACACATGCTGTGGGTCTTTTAAGGAGCAAAGTTTTAGATAAGCTCAGAGCCTTTGCTTTAGATTTTTATTTTTTCTCTTTGAAATAAGGTCTTACTCTGTATCCCACGCTGACCTTGAGCTTGTCATCCTTCAGTTTTTGCCTCCCAGGTCACCATGACCAGCTCAACCAAGAACTGCATGAAGTGTGTTTGGGTGCAGAGAAACTGGTGCAAAGCACCCCAAGCGGCTCAGAGCAAGGTAATTATGGGGGATAAACAGAACCAGGCCTTGCAGCAATGATGAGACAGACGAACACTGTCAGAATGATTTTCTTGCCTTTCAGATTCTCTTCCTCATTCAGTACCTAGCTCAAGATTAGTCCATTTTTCTATTGAGATTATTAGCTAATCTTTGCCTAGGTACAGACAAATTACCCTTTGAGCATGCTCGCCAGGGAAGCTGCACTTCACATGCAGTTTCTTTTATTATCATTGTGGTGGTTTGATTCAGGCGTCCCATAAACTTAGGTGTCTGAATGCTAGGTTCCCAGCTGATGGAGATTTGGGAATTAACGCCTCCTGGAGGTGGTATATTGCTGGGGGCGGGTTTATGGGTGTTATAGCCAATTTCCCCTTGCCAGTGTTTGGCACACTCTCCTGTTGCTATTGTCCACCTTATGTTGGCCAGGGGGTGATGTCCACCCTCTGTTCGTACCATCGTTTTTCCCTGCCATCGTGGAGCTTCCCCTGGAACCTGTAAGCCAAAATAAACCTCTTTTTCCCACAAGCTGCTCTTGCTTGGGTGATTTCTAACAGCAATGCGAACCTGACTGCAACAATCATCATCATCATTTTGCTCTTCTTTTTCTCCTTCCTCCTTTTTAAGACAAAGAATATAGCTATGTTGCCCAGGCTAGCAGAGAACTCGCAGACTCAAGTGATCCTCCTGCCTCACTTTTTCAGGCTGGGACAACAGGCGCACATTACTTTGCCTGGCTTCAGATTCATTTACACATGTCTAGTCACTAAGTGCGCGATGTTGAATGACAGGAAGTGTCTTGGTTTTGAAGGGCTGCTCAGTGTCGGGGAGGAGACTCAGCTTGTGCAGGGGAGCCTTCTGTGAGGAGCCCTGGGCTAGCTTCCTCCTGCCGGTTTCCCTGTGCTCCCTAAAGTCGACCTTTGGGGTATGCCGATACTGGCAAGGAAAGAGTTTGTCTTCAGAGAATGTCTGTTGGCAGCTTCATGTGTGCTCCCCTTAATCAGAGGCAGCGTGGGTTCAGAGAACATTGTGGAACTCCTGCGAGTTATGGGACTAGCATGCTGAGATGGATTGGATTAGACAGCATTGTTCCAATTAATCAAGCTGCGTGCAGAGCCAAGAGACACTGGGTTCTGTTCTATGTGACATTTACGTTCTTTGTGACCTTGGACAAGCCATCTCATGTCTTTGGTTTCAGCTTTTCCACAAAAAAATCGGAAACAATAGCACAAAATAATCTACACGTTTCTTTCTGGCTCTAAAAGCTTTGTTTCTGGAGTTTAATGGGAAAAAAAATTTTTTTTTTTTGCTGCAGGTTTCCACAGTGGTGAGTCATGAAAATCATTTTGAAGAAGTTTCAAAGATACAAATCTCCAGCCAGGTGTATGGCTCAGTGGTAGATCACTTGTCTGGTATGTACAGGACCCTGGCTTAATCTCCAGCATGGGGGAAAAATCTACTTTCCAGCTCTGATAATAGGTGATGCAGTCTTGGAAACTTTTCAAGTTAACCAGGTAAATTCTATTAGCAGTAGGAATCATTGATCCATGGCCACAAGGGGGCGCCTGGTAGATGCTGATGTTCATTTTAGTGCTTTAAGTCAACTTTTAATGTTACAATAGAATTTAAAATGATTTGTCTTCTCCATGTCGAATTCTGCTACAGATCATTTGAATGAAATTTGTAATTGAAAGTGTCTTTCACTCTGACTTTTTAGGATATATGTGTAACCTACATGCTGGTTTTTATGGACTTATCAATTTACATGTAAAGTGATTACAATCTTCAGAATTCAAGCTAAGGTTGGAAGTTTGGAGACTGGCAAGTTATCTCCTGGTGTGATGAAGGTTAAATGTTCCAAAATTTCTGAGCTAATCCTTTGACCAATGGCCCCACATCTTTACCACCTCTATCCTCATTGGGAGCTTCTCAGAAGAGTAGATTGTACTTAGTTTCAAAAGCTGATTCCATCGTCTTTTCTCTTAAAACCTCTGTAAAGTTAACAGGAGAACTAACTTCAAAAGACTGTCATGAAGATTAAATAAATATATCAAGAGCATTTGGAATGGAAGAATGCCTACCATTTAATTAACATTCTATATATGTGTGTATTTATAATATTTAGATATGTAAGTTTTCATTTTCTTATTGTATTTTGATGAATATTGTTTGTTTTCAAAAAATATTTTATTTACTACTTTTTCTTTTGACAAGGATTGCACTTTTAATTTAGCAAACCCAAAGCATGAGTTCCCCTCTTTCCCCTGTCTCTCAAATATCACATCCAATTGGCAGTAATTTCTCCCTTAGCACTTCTCGCCTCTTCATACCAACAAACACTCCCTTTATTTGATCTCTGATATATATTCATGGACATTTTCCTGCCTCCATGAACAATGTTGTTTTATTGCCTTTCCTTTTTTGTGTGTTGATGTGTATGCAAGGTATATAGGTATCTGTAAAACATGTAACATGTTTCAGATGGTTGTGAGCACACTTGTATGTGGGTGCGCATGCCCATGGAGGACAGAGGTCTATGCCAGGGTGTCTTCTTCAATCTCTCTGGCCTTTGTTTACTGAGGCACGGGCTTTTACTTGAACCCAGAGCTCACTGATTTGCATAGTCTAGCTAGCCAGTTTACCCCAAGGATCCCCTGACTCCATCTCCTCAGTGGGACACCACATCCACCTGGCATTTATGTGGGTAATGGAGATCCAAATTTCAGTCCTTACACTTGCACAACAAGAGCATTGTCCAGCGAGCTAGTCTCTTCTCTCCCATTTCGCAGTGCTGGTGTTTGACCTGAGGGTATCATGGATGCTAGGTAAATGCTGTGCTATTGAGCTATACCCCAACCTGACTGTTGTAAAACATCAATCTGATAGTGTTCTTATAGCAGTGAAGTCACTCCAGTGACTGGGTATAACTTACTCTCCTAGTGTTAAAGTATTGTACGTATGGAGTGGAGAGACACTGAGAGTGAGAAAGATAAACGAATGAAATAACAATAGGAATGGTAAGTTTTCTATGTAAACTGGTTTTTTTTTTTTTTTTGCTATTTGTTTTTTCTTTCTTTCTCTTTCTTTTTTGAGACAGGATTTCATATACTACTTAGGCTTGTCTGGAACTTATTCTCCTGCCTCAGCCTTGTGTTCAGTTCCTGCAATCTTTTTGTTTGTTTGTTTTTTTCAGGGCAGGGTCTCACTCTAGCCAAGGCTGACCTGGAACCCATTCTGTAGTACCAGGCTGGCTTCAACCTCACTGTGATCCTCCTCCTTCAGCCTCCTGAGTGCTGGGATTCAAGGCATGCACCACCATGCCAGGTTCCTGTAATGTTACTATTACTGGATCTTTCCTGTAAGCTCAATGGATTTTTGAAATGAAACTAAACAAGACTAGCTAGCCTCAGCTACACAGTGAGCTTGGGGCATTCTGGGTTTGCAGCAAGAGCCTGTCTTCCAAAAAGAAAGAAAATAAACTGCTTCCCTGGCCTCCTCTGGGATAGTGTCCCGAATCCTGTTTACCTTTCCAGATGTGCCTTGATGCTTGAGCTTAACCATAGTTGCATTCATTACCTGTGAGTAAGCTGTTTTCTAAGTGCAAAGGCTCTCTTCTTCCCCTACTTGTCTACCTGGAAAACTCTTTTAAAAAATTATTTACTTACTCTTTTTTTGTTTTGTTTTGTTTTTCGAGGTAGGGTCTCATTCTAGCTCAGATTGACCTGGAATTCACTATGTAGTCTCAAGGTAGCCTCAAACTCACAGTGCTCCTCCTACCTCTGCCTCCACACCTGGCTTACTTATTCATTTTTATTTATTTGAGAGAGAGAGAGAGAGGGAAAAATAGCTGTGCCAGGACCCATAGCCACTGTAAATGACCTCCAGATGCATATGCCACTTTGTGAATCTGGCTTTACATGGATACTGGTGAGTCAAACCCAGATCCTTAGGCTTTGCAGGCAAGTGCCTTAACCACTGAGCAATCTGTCCCGTCCTTTTTTTCTTGTGTTTTTTTTTTTTTTTGAGACAAGGTCTCACTACATAGCGCAGGCTGGCCTGGAGCTTACTGTGTAGCTCAGGCTGGCCTCAACCACTCCAGTTCCTCCTACCTCAGCCTCCTGAGTGCTGGGATTGCCGGCATGTGCCACCATATCCAGCTGAAAACGTTTTCGACTTCAATACCCAGAGTATGAGGTATTGGTAAGATGTGATGTCTATGCATTGCTTATGTGACTGAATTAACCATGGGCCTCCCCTGGAGCTGTGTTACCACTGTCTTACTCTCTTTCCTCACATAGTGTAATTTGTCTGTTTCTCTATTAAACTCAGATTTTTTTCAGCCTTATTGTGTTCATTACGGCATTCCCAAGGCCTGAAATCCTGATTTCTGTCCTCCTGTGTTCAGAGATCTCTTTCCACTTGTGGGTCCTGCTGGTTCCTCAGCTGCTGTCACTGGAGGTGGCAACAGGGACACTCATTTTATCACTGCTTCCTGTTTTCTTGTTGCCCAGACCTGGCTCCAAGCTATTCTCCCTTTTTTTCCCCTAACCTTTCCTCCATGCTAAGGAAGTGCGCATTGACTGATGAGGTGTTGAAATTCAGGGACCATCACTCGTAGAGATCCGCCCCGTCCCCCACATCCTTCCTGACTCCCTTCCCTTTGCTGTATTCTGAGCTTTAGAGCTGATCACTTTGTCTCTTGCAAAGTTGTGTCGTTTTCTACAAAAGGAGCGTGGGGCAAGACAGATGGCTTAGTGGTTAGAGACACTTGGTTGCAAAGTCTGCCTGCCCCGGTTCAATTTCCCAGTACTCTCATAAAGCTAGAGGCACAAAGTAGCACGTGCATTTAGAGTTTGCAACAGCAAGCGGTCCTAGCATGCCCATTTTCTTAGTTTGTAAATAAAAAATATATGTAAGGGCTGGGGAAATGGCTTAGTTGTTAAGGAGGACCCAGGTTCGATTCCCCAGGACGCACATAAGCCAGATGCACAAGGGGGCACATGCGTCTGGAGTTCATTTGTCGTGGCTAGAGGCCCTGGCATACCCATTCTCTCTTAATCTCTATCTGCCTCTTTCTCTCTCTCTCTCAAATAAATAAATAAATAAATAAATAAAATATTTAAAAATATATATTCTAAAAAAAGTATACGGGGCTGGAGAGATGTCTTAGTGGTTAAATGCTTGCCTGTGAAGCCTAAGGACCCCGGTTCACGGCTCGACTCCCCAGGACCCATGTTAGCAAGATGCAGAAGGGGGTGCATGCGTCTGGAGTTTGTTTGCAGTGGCTGGAGGCCCTGGCGCACCCATTCTCTCTCTCTCTGCCTCTTTCTCTCTCTGTCTGTCACTCTTAATAAATCAATAAAAATTAAAAAAAAAATAAAAACATAAAAAAGTATACATCAAAAAAAGTATACATCAGTCCTTCTCCTTCCAAGAGAGCAATTATTTTCTGTTTTTCTTATATTGCCTGCTCTGAGACTACATTTGGCCTAATGGTTTGTGCTAATTTGTCAACATTCATCAAATACTAATTAAAACTAATAAGATAAGGCTGGGGGTGATGGAACATGCCTTTAATCCCAGCACTTGGAGACAGAGGCAGGAGTTCAAAGCTGCCCTGAGAATACATAGTGAATTCCAGGTCAGCCTGTGCTAGAGCAAGACCCTACCTCAAAACATACAAAAAGAAGAAAAAAAAAACATCTAACAAGATATTTCTATAGTATTATATCACAAAGTTCCTGTGTTATGGTTTTGTGGCAAAAAAAAAAAATCCTTAAGGAAGGAAAAGCTGGGCATAAGTAGAAAGACACATTCACTTTGAAATACCACTCCTGAGCACCAAGTTGTTTTTTTTTAATTTTAATTTTAATTTTTTTTTTTTTATTTTTTGAGGTAGGGTCTCACTGTAGCCCAGGCTGACCTGGAATTCACTATGTAGTCTCAGGGTGGCCTTCAACTCACAGTGATTCTCTTACATCTGCCTCCTGAGTGCTGGGATTAAAGGCATGTGCCACCATGCCCGGCTCCAAGTATTTTTTACATTGACGAAGTAAACCGCATGCTTAAAACCTGCTCCTTGAAATGTCAGTAGTTTCCCTGCACGGTGAGTGCTTCCTGCAGCAAGACCCTGTCTTCCCAGTTCATCACTGTGTCCTGTGCCTCACAGAGAGGCCCATGGTTGCAACTCAGGTATTTAGGGACCCAGTAAGTGTACGAGGTCAGTACGTTTGTTTGGGAGAATGAAAAAAATACTGAACACAGGGAAAAAGGACCCTCAGCAGGTTCTTGGGCCCCCAAATTTTCCCAGAAGGATACCACAAGGCACTTTTGCTGTTCTTACAAAGAAAGTATTTGACTCAGCTGACTCAAGCCCTTTCTGAGAATATTCTCAATGTATTCCCAGGATTGAAGGCTGGAGAGATTTTTCAGTCCCTTTGTTTTCCTGCTGCTGGAGGGGTTTTCAGGGGTGACTTGACTGTAATAAAGGGCTAAATTACTGTCAGATGTCCCCTCTCTCCTCGTCAACACGGGAGCTTCCTGTATTTGTCATTGGTGGGGAAAGGACACAGCTGACATTAGTCATATGAGTGACCCTTAGTTTTGCTGTATTCATCTCTGCTCAGAGGCTCCAATCTTTTTCTTCCCCCTGAGGTAGAGTCTCACTGTAGCCCAGGCTGATCTGGAATTTACTATGTAGTCTCAGGGTGGCCTCGAACTCACGGAGATCCTATCACTGCCTCCCGAGTGCTGGGACTAAAGGTGTGCACCACCAAGCCCCAGCAAGGCTCCAATCTTACTTGTGTTTTAAATAATTGTCAGTTGCTTTCTTATAGACTCACTTTATTTTCTCTTTGAGTTCGTGTTCGCTTGCATGGTAGCCAGGTCTAGATAACCTTGATCTGTTGCGAGTGTCAGGTTTTCTGAAGACTTTCTTCCCTTTTCTGCTGCATCCGAGCTGGAGAATTGACAAATGATGATGTTGGGCTGCTGGGAGGAAAAAGAAACCCTAAATCATCTAAGTGTTATGTGAGGGACATGCTCAGCATGAGCTGGGAATGAGCAATGTGCTGCAAACAGAATTGGATCCTCTGGGCTGAGGCAGGATTGGCAGGAACGGAGGTTCTGCTGTGGGGTGAAGTCATTTTCTACTTTGGCACTCCTCAGTCTGTGGAGAATAGTGGAGTCATGATTTAGCAGCAAGACTTTGGGAGGAGGCCAGCATGTACATCTGTTCTCAACTGTAAGTGGACTGGAAAAACACTTTGAGGAAAAGCCAGGGGAGGGAGGTGAAGGGAACACAAAATCTTTACTTTAAAAAAAAAAAAAAAAGGCCACAAAAGAGGAATTGACTGATTACAAGGAGATGGGATTTAAAGAAAAGCCTTTACACAAATAAGATATAGATAATTCTTTCTTCATTTTCCACCTTGTGAATCTGGCTTACGTGGTTCCTGGGGAATCAAACCTGGGTTCCTTGACTTTTCAGGCAAGTACCTTAACTGCTAAGCCATCTCTCCAGCCTTCTTTCTTCATTCTCATCTGCTAAGATTCATCCTTACTTCTGACGAGCCACAGTTCATAGCACACGAGCTTGGTGTTAATAGCAGGGTGAGTTGTTGCGCACTTGCAGTCCCTCGCTGGGAGGTTGGTTGAGGCAGGAAGGAGAGTTTGAGGCCAGCCTCAAGTGAGACCTTGACTCACAAAATCAAAAGGATAAAGAAAAAGAAAGAAAACCATATTGGGCAGAACTAAAGCATTATTATTTACAATTTTTGGGTGGGTCTTAAGGATCCAGATGTAGTGGAGGTTCAGCACATTGTAGTGAATTTTAGAGTGGATTTCTTTTCTCTAAATTTATAGAAATGATAACATTTTTTTCACTTTTTGTATTAAGAGACTCTTCATGTCCACTGAATGTCATGAACACCATGAGCTGGAGCAAGAGTGACTTGCTGGAAATAGTTTGGAAACAAGCCTGGTCTGGGTTCTGGTTTCAAATCCATCATTTCCTGCTTGTGTGACTTCAGGCAAGTTGCCCTCTGACCTTCAGCTTTTTCACCTGGAAGAGAATCTCAGTATGTAATTCACAGGGTTGTTGTGAGGACCAAGTGTGGCCCCGGTCACACAGGAAGCATGGGAAACATGCTAATTCCCGTTATCTTCCATCTGCTATAGTTCCACTTCTTCCTGTCTTCTTTTTAAGTTTTATTTTATTATGTTTTATGGTATTGGAGGTTGAACCCAGGGCCTCATGCATGTGCGGCAATTGCTCTACAACTGAGCTATATATCCCAAGTCCTCTTTTTACCATTTATTTTAAAACAGGGTATCACTAAGATGTCCAGGCTGGCCTTGACCTCATGCCAGCTCTGGCTGGCCTTAAATTTTCAATTCCCACGCCTCAACCTCCTGAGTAGCTAGGATAATGGGCTGTGCCTCAAAGCTTGGCACATTTTATTTTTTATTGACACACATTTTATTTTATTATTGTACACATTTAAGCAATACATTATGGTGGTTTGATATGTGTGTCCATAGTGCAATGATCAAATCAGGGTAGTAGGTATATTTACCACCTTAAATGTTTCTCATTTTTTGTGGTAACAACATTTTAAAAACTTTCTTCTAGTTATTTTGAAATGTGCAATACACTGTTTCTAACTCTCCTCATCCTCCTGTGCAGTAGGACACCAGACTTTCTTCCCCAGTGTCACTTTGCATGCTGTACCAATTTCTCGTCACCCTCCCATCCTCTTCTCCCTCACTCTCTGGCACCCGCTACTCATCACTCTCAGCTGCCCTGAATGCCTCACGTGGGAGAGATCAAGCAATTCTTGTCTTTCTGTGCCCTTCCATCTCCTTGTGACCTTCCAGACACCTGACACTGTTGCACATACAATTTTGATTTTGGAAAAAAAAGTGTCTGTGCCATTTAGGATGAATGAAACAAATTTGGCTTGTCTAACCTTGAAATCATTTTTTTCAGACTATCTAAAAGTGACAAGAGGGTTGGATAGATAACTTAGAGGTTAAGGTTCTTGCCTGCGAAGCCTAAGGACTCATGTTCAAGTATCTAAGATCCCATGTAAGCCAGAAGCACAAAAGGTGAGGCAAGTGCAAGGTCACACATTCCCACTAGGTGGCACAAGCATCTACAGTTCAATTGCAGTGGCTGAGGCCCTGGCATGCCAACTCTCTCTCTCTAAAATAAATACATACATAAATAAATAAATGTGACAAGAAAAATGAAGAGAAATGAATCAGGCTGTGTAATGGGTTTGCAGAATCTGTGGCTATTTAGCCAAAATGTTACGTTCACTCTCAGAAAGACTTACTGAAATGACGCTCACATTTTCATAAGCAGCAAATAAACTATTCAAACTAATAGACATGGTAGAAGAATTTCCAGTTCACTTGCAAAATGAGTTTTTTTTTTTTTTTTGGTCCTCAGAGAGCTATATTTCCTAATTAGGTATATATGTGCATGGAGGGAGGGAGGAAGGGAAAAAGATCAGTTGCTGGGTTTCTGGGCCCTTCTCAGCTTCTATGAGTCTATGATTTCCATGTGGAAAATGAGATGATTTAAATACAATTGATTTTTAAAACATTTTATTTAATAATTTGTAAAGAGAGAGAGAGAGAGACAGACAGACAGACAGAGAGATTGAGAAAGAGAGAATGGTCAGCCCAGGGTATCCTGTCACTGTGTATGGATTCCAGACTCATACGTCACTTTGTGCATCTGGCTTTACATGGCTATGGGGGACTCAAACCTAGCCTGCCAGAGTTTACAAGCAAGTGCCTTCAACCACTCCAGCCTGAAACTGATTCTTTTAAAGTTCCTTTTGAATCTAGCAGTCCATGACTCTGTGCTTTGTTTACACTGATGCTTTTATATTTCCTGTATTACAGCAACCAACAGTGGCTCACCGAGAGCTTGCTACGCATGCTTCAGCTCATTTTCTCCCCACACCAGTACTCAGGAAGCTCGTGCTATCAAAATTTCCATTTCACAGATGAAGAAATGGCAGCTGAGAGGGCTGAAGTCATTTTCACAAGATCACCTAGTTAGAACATGGAGTTCAGATTTACTGGAACTCCGTGATTCGAGGTTCATTCTTTTAACCCAAGCCTTCACTATCATGGATACGCATTGCTCATTGATGGTGGGATAAAAAGCTTTGTTGCTAACACAGACAATGAGATCTCAGTGAAAAACATTCTCTTAAATAGGGAATAGTAGGAAAGAAGAGGGGGTTCAGTGGAAGGGATGGGGAAAGGGACAAGACAGGGTGATGGGGGAGATTCTGTACATTTTTAAATAAAGTATTAGATAGTACAGTGGATAAAGTACTTGTGACTCAAGCAGGAGTACCTGAGTTCAATCCCCAGACCCCATGTAACAAGCCAGGAAACATGGCAGGCTTCTGTAATCCCAGTATGCTGGTGGTGAGATGGGAGGCAGAGACATGAACACACACACACACACACACACGTGATATAAATATTAAAAAAGAAATAATGTAGATTAACATATGCATTTCCTTAAATACTTATTGTTTTTGTTTTTGTGGTAGCATCTCATTCTAGCCTAAGTTGGCCTGGAATTCACTATGTAGTCTCATGCTGGCCTTGAACTCATGGCGATCTTCCTACCTTTGCCTCCTGAGTGCTGGGATTAAAGGCTTGCACCACCATGCCTGGCTTTAAATACTAATGTTTTGATGAGAATACTATAATACTAAGAAATTTATTCTTAGTGATTATGAAGCATGAACATATGTTCATATATGCTACAGTTAGCATGATAGAAAAAGAATCTCTTAAATAAATGGCCTAGTGGATAATTATATATATGGCGTCTCCAGAGCGACTTTCAGTGCTTGGGACTGTGAGTTCCATGCATAGGCACGTGATTTCTTTAACTGCCTTTTCCTTGCAGTGCATGGTAAGAATTCAGTCAACATTTATTGAGTAATAGTTATGGTATACTTCCACTGTAAGTTGCTGGGAAGGTCTTACAATTCCATCTAGCTACTCCTCATCTCTCAGAACATCATAGAAGGAACTAAAGTGAGAAGGTGGGAGCATCAGGCTCCAGCGTCACAGTCCAGGCCTCTGTCTTTTGTGCCATCGTGTGGACTCCTTAGCCTCCTCACAGCGTACTCCCAGTGCTCACAGCCCAGCTCCTCACAGATTTTAGATCCATGGTTCACTCTCTTTTTAGCCCTTACCCATGCTGAAGCAGGCTGGGGGCTTTGCAGGAGAGGCCAGCTGGCATGGTACAGTGCTCTTTGAGAGAGGACTCATGTCGCCTGGCCATGCAGAACTGGCTTGCCTTTTTCAGCCGCGTCTGCACCAATATGGCTGGATGTACAGGAGCCAAGAGGATGTTTCGCCATCTGCCTGATCAGTGGGGAATTGGCCTTCCTGCTACTCGCATAGGCTTTTGGAAGGCTTGATGGCTCAGGGCCAGCCCACTGAGGTGCTCCGGCCTGGAGCACATGCTGCTAAGAGAAGGAAAACTGTGCTGAGCTCCAGAGCCAAGGGTGGATTTGGAGCTTGACAAATGCTTTGCACACAACTGCAGCAGCAAGTGTGACCTGAACACACTGTGGCCCTGATGTGCCCTTTCTCCTAAATACATGTCCACACCACATTTGGAGAGTCAACTGGGAAAAGTTGGCTTAAAACAAAAGATGCTGTTTTTCCTTTTACATATGTATTTATTTTTGTTGGCATGTATTCACTGTACATAGTAATGGGTTTCATAACATTTTCATACAAGTATACCATGTACTTTGACCAAAGCATTATATGTTTATTATAAAAAAATTAGAAAATATATAAAAATATGAAATGAACAATAAATACTATTTATTTTGTTACCATTCTGAAGCTCATGTATGTTCTTTGTAGTTTAAAGTGTGTGTATGCTGAGTCGAGGTTCAGTGATAGACTATGTACTTAGTGTTCATGAGTCCTGAGTTCCACCCCCTCCCTAGCACTACCTTCAAACAATGCATATTTAATTTATAGGGATTCTTTCTGTGTGTATTCTTTTCCCTTCCTTTTTTTTTTTTTATTTTGGTTTTTCAAGGTAGGATCTCACTCTAGCCCAGGCTGACCTGGAATGCACTATGTAGTCTCAGGCTGGCCTCAAACTCACGGCGATCCTCCTACCTCTGCCTCCCCAGTGCTGGGATTAAAGGCGTGCGCCACCACACCCGGCCTCTCTTTCCTTCTTATATATTACACACATTTTCATTTATCACTAAATAACATTTAACAAAGTTCTCAATTTCTACATTGTATTCCATTCTATGTTCCTGCCCTAATATAACCAACCAATCCTCTACTCCGTGTGTGTGCGTGTGTGTGTGTTGCACGTGTGTGTGCTGCACGTGTGGAGGACAACACTCAGGTGGGTCCTCACCTTTCTACTTCAGTGGAGGCAGAGTTTCTCTCTGAATCTCACTCTGCTGTTATTCTTGGCTATGCTGGCTCACAGCTTCTAGGAAATTCTCCAATCTCCACCTCCCCATCTCCCATCTCCATGCTGGGATTACGGAAACCCACCCCAGCTCCAGTTTTTTTTTGTTAATTTATTTTAAACAAAGGTTATAGTCTTATACCCCTGTCGCACTTTCCCGGAGGGCTGTCCTCAGTGGGTTGTTGTTGTTCACTGCTGTGTGATTAAGGCCTCAGTCAGACTCTGTGTGGGGGGCTGTGCCTCAGCTATTTCTACCCACACTGTAGCTCTTATAATCTTCCTGTCTCTTCTTCTGCAATGGCCTCTGAGCCTTAGTGGGTCTGTTAGCAGTCTGGTTTAGTGTTGACTTCTATCTGTGTAGCCTCTGGATTTCTGATTCGAGATGTTTTGATTAACCGCAGTGTCTCTGGCTATTACCCTGGTGACTCCAGCTTTTTAAAATGTGGTCTGGGGACTGGAGAGATGGCTTCGCGGTTAAGGTGTTAGCCTGCAAAGCCAAAAGACCCAGATTTGATTCCCCAGGACCCATGTAAGCCAGATGCACAAGATGGTGCATACATCTGGAGTTTGTAGTGGCTGGAGGCCCTAGCATTCCATTCTCTTTCTCTCTCTATCTGCCCCCTCTAATAAATCAATCAATAAAAAAAACATAAAATGTGTTCTGGGGATCAAACTGGGACTTGGGCTTGATCAGCAAGAGCTTTATCTACTGAGCCGTCACCCCAGTCACATCTATATTGTTATTTTTTCTATTTACTTATTTAAAACAGAGTCTTGGTTAGCCAAGGCCTAGAATTTGTTATGTAGTAGAACATGACTAAATGTCTAATCTTCTTGCTTCTAGCTCTCAAATGCTGGGATTATAGGCATCTGCCACCACACCCAGCTGTTCTTCTAAAAAAGTTATTTATTTATTTGAGAAAGAGACACAGAAAGAGTATGAATTTGGGCATGCCAGGTCCTCTTGTTGCTGCAAAGGAACTCCACACACATGTGCCTCTCTGTGCTTCTGGCCTTATGTGGGTACTGGGGAACTGAACCCAGGCCTGTAGGCTTTATAAAGAAGCACCTTTAACTGCTGAGCCATCTCCTGGGCCCTATTTTATTTTAAGTTTTCTACACATTATTTATTAGAGATGGAGAGAGATACAGAGAGAGAGAGAATGTGCGTGCCAGGGCCTCTAGCCACTACAAACGAACTCCAGATGCTTGCGCCACCATGTACATCTGGCTTACGTGGGATCTGGAGAATTGAACCTGGGTCCTTACACTTCGAAGGTAAGCAACTTAACCACTAAGCCATCTCTCCAGCCCTTATTTTATTTTATTTTGAAGACTAGATCTCATCCATTCTACGATAGCCTTAAATCCTCAGTCCTCCTGCCTCTGCCTTCCCAGTGTTAGAATTACAAGTTCCACCCCATCTGGCAAATGCCAGTCCCCTGCTGTTGAGTACTTATGCTTTTTTTCAGTTATTAATATAAGCAAGGTGGTGATGAGTCTTTACATCTAATTTTGATTGTTTACATGGGCAAATTCTTTTTTGATATTTTTATTTCATTTATTTATAATTTTTAGTGGGAACTTTACCATACGAATATACTACAAATTGGTCATATTCCAGTCTAGTTATCTTGTTTGTATCCCAGTTATGTTCCTGTCCAGTTGTCCCCTGACCCCATTTTGCTGATGGTCCTCCTGGATGCAGTATCTGTAGTCACTGTGGGGTCATGAGTGTTGGAGACAGATGGCTTCTGTGGGTAGGACAATGCCTCAAGGTATACCTTCCCCCCATGTGGCTCTAACATTCTTTTTGCCGTCTCTCCTGTGATGTTCTCTGAGCCTTGGAGGGGGAGTGTTAAAAGTGTCTTTTAGTGTGGAGCTCTAGACAGCTTCGTATTTTCTGCTTTGAAGAGTTTTGAGCTTCCATAGTTACGTAGTTAGCAAATCTCACTAAGAGAAAGTCTCTCAGCCACGTGGGACAACGGCCTGCCTCATACACAAACTACAAAGTGTTGTTTGGAAAGTGAAGAACCAAAACCTGAGGCTCCCAGAAGCCACGTCTGTGTGATTAGAAATCCAACAGTGGACTAAATGTTACCAGTAAAGAGCCAATAATATTTTGGGCTATATTAGCCTTTTTTTGTTTGTTTGTTTGTTTGGTTTTTCGAAGTAGGGTCTCACTTTAGCCCAGGCTGACCTGGAATTCACTCTGTATTCTCAGGGTGGCCTTGAACTCATGGCTATCCTCCTATCTCTGCCTCCCAGAATGCTGGATTTAAAGGTATGTGCCACCACGCCTGACTTATATTAGCCTTTTTATTTTTTTTTAATTTTTTTGTTTTATTTTAATTTATTCATTTGAGAGCGACAGGCAGAGAGAAAGAGGGAGAGACAGAGAGAGAGAATCGGTGCGCCAGGGCCTCCAGCCACTGCAAACGAACTCCAGACGCGTGCGCCCCCTTGTGCATCTGGCTAATGTGGGTCCTGGAGAATCGAGCCTCGAACCGGGGTCCTTAGGCTTCACAGGCAAGCGCTTAACCGCTAAGCCATCTCCTCAGCCCATATTAGCCTTTTTAATAGCTGGGATTAAAGGCATGAGCCACCATGCCTGGCCCATGCTCCACTTTTGTGTCTGGCTTTATACGGGTGCTAAGAATCTGAACTCTGGTGGGCAGACTAGTGGAGCAAGTGACTTTAACAACAGAGCCATCTCCCCATCCCTAGCACCACTATTTTTTCTTTCCTTCCTTCCTTCCTTCCTTCCTTCCTTCCTTCCTTCCTTCCTTCCTTCCTTCCTTTCTTCTTCTTCTTGCCACTCAGATGGCATTCTCTCCCTCTAACTCTCCCATGGGGGGAGAGGAACAATCATCAATGGCGATGGGGCAGTTGCACAAACAACACCCAGCGCCAGCTTCACGCTCAGGAGAGAACACTGCACCTCCTCCTCACGGTTTCCGGTGCTCTACGCAGTCAGAGAAACTTCTCTAGTGAGGAACTATAGAAACGATCCCTGAAAGCATAGTAGCTCCACTCTTTCTTACATGGGGTGGCTAGAAATGGTCTTTTCCCTCCTTCCTTTTCCAAGCCGTGGAGAGAGGAAATGGAAAATATGCAACATAGAGACCAGCAAGATGAGTCACTCCACAGAAGCAAGACAAGGAACCACCTAAAGGAAGAAAAGAATAGGAATAAGATAATGGGGAAGGAGGGCTGGGACAGGGAATGTTTTAAGAAGAATGGTTGGGGGCTGGAGAGATGGCTTAGCAGTCAAGCCACTTGCCTGTAAATCCTAAAGATCCAGGTTCAGTTCCCCAGTACCCACGTAACCCAGATGCACCAAGAGGCCAAAGGTAAATGTTGGGTGTCTTCATTGCTCTTCTGCCCTATTTCCCCAAGACAGAGTCTGTCAGTGAGCTCAGAGCTCCCCCGCCCTTTTTAATTTTTTTTATTTATCATTTTTATTTATTTATTTGAGAGTGACAGAGAGAGAAAGAGGCAGAGAGAGAAAGAGGGAGATAGAGAGAGTATGAGAATGGGCGCGCCAGGGCCTCCAGCCACTGCAAATGAACTCCAGACACGTGTGCCCCCTTGTGCATCTGGCTAACGTGGGTCCTGGGGAATGGAGCCTTGAACCGGGTCCTTAGGCTTCACAGGCAAGTGCTTAACCGCTAAGCCATCTCTCCAGCCCTGAGCTCCCGTAGCCCTAACAATGTGACCACCCTACTCAGTGCTGGGGTTACAGGCATGTGCAGCCATGCCTGGCTTTTTAATGGGTAATGGAGATCAAACTCAGGTCTTCGTGCTTGCACAGTAAGTGCTCTTGTCTGCCGAGTCATCTCTCAGCCTCCTGTTTATCTTTTTATTATTGCTCACTTGTTTTGAGAGACAAGATCTTGCTATGGAGCCCAGGCTTACCCCAATTCACAGTGGTATTCCTCCCTCAGCCTTCTGGATGTTGGCATTAAAGGTGTGCATAGTTAGTTCTGTTTGAAATTCCTTTTTTGTTGTTTCAAGATACCTGAAGGTAAGGCCTAGATAACCTCTTCATGACTGTTTATGGCAGGGTTCATTTTGACTCTTTTTTTATTGGTATGTATGTGTGTATGTGTATGTGGGGGGGGGTGTGCAAATGAATGCCTGTCTGGCTTCATGTAGGTAGCTGGAAAGTTGAAACCAGGTGTTACAGTTACCTTCTCATTGCTGGGATAGAACACCTGACCAAAAGCAGCTAATGGGAGGAAGGTTTTATTTTAGCTTAAAGCCTTGAGGGAAGAGTCATGATGGTAAGGGAAAGCATGGCATGAGCACATTGCCACAGCAAGTAAAAACAGTAACAGGAGAGCGAGCCAAGGCTGTGGCAAGGGTAGCTGGCTATAACACCCTTTTGCCCACCTCAAACAACACACCTCCTCCAGCAAGGCTTCACCTCTAATATCGCCAGCAGCTGGGGACCAAGCATTCCGAACACACGAGTTTATGAAGAACACCTGATTCAAACCACCGCACCAGGCCAGCATGCTTTGAAAGCAAGCACATTTAACTGCTGAGCCATCTGCCCACCTCCTGTGGCAGAAGTGTTATATATTACGTGTATGACAATGTAAAAAACCCAACATGAGATGGCCCTGTTGCTAGAGATTATATTAATAAGTTAGAGAAAGGTATTTCAAGTACATCCTTTACTCCTCAAGTAATGCTACTGAGAAGCAGAAAATAAGCAAATTGGTGAGGTGGCACATACATAGAATCGTAGCACTTAATGCGAGAGGCAGGAGGCTCATGAGTTCCAAGTTAGCCTAGACAACATTGTGAAACCCTGTTTCAAGACCAGCCAACAAACAACAGTTGAGGTTCTGGGACATAGTTTCCTTGGGGTAGGAAATTTGTGTTACTGGCGATTCAGTGTGGGTGATTCAGGAGGGGAGAGAGCAGGTTTGCAGCAGATAGAGCCAGTGGTTACAGCTGCGTGGTGGTGCTGCCGGCTCAGCTGATCTGTACACATGGTGGTGAGGCTGGAAGAGGGAGGGATGCTGAGAAGGGGGCCCTAAAAACAAGAGAAAGAGAGAGAGAGAGAGAGAGAGAAGAAATGAGGGAAGGAGGGTGAGAGAGAGGAAAGGAACAGGTGAGATGAGAGTAAATAGGATAGAAAGATAGAAGGAAAAGGTGCATGTAGGGAGAGAAAGAGACAGTGAGAGGTGGAGACAGAGAGAGAACAATCAGACCAGGTTCAAGGAGGAGCCATGAGTAAGAGAGAGGAGCATGTGAGGGAGAGCTTACATGTGCTCCTTTGAGGGAGGAGGATCTGCCTTGTGAGGGAAGTTACTTGGGAGACACAAGGAGCTGGTGGTCGAAGGAGCCAGGCTGGCTAGATCCCCTGTTGAGCCCTTTTTGGGAGTAAGTTTGACCTTTTGAAACCTGGATTGTGGCTGATTGGGAGGGGCGAGGGCTCTGAGATCCTGGCAGGGACATTTATTGAATTCATGTTAGCCATTTTATACATGTTGTCCCTAATACTTCGAATAATTCTCCAGGAAAGGTTGTTTAAAAAAAAAAAAACACACATATGTAATTCTGCCTCTGGAGAAGTAGAAATTTTACCTGCTCTTAAGCAAGTCTCAGAGAAGTACTAAAAGGTGAACTGTGCACAATTTGGAACTTTCTGCAATAACCTCAGTCATTGTTATTTGTTCATTCCTAGGTTGAAAATGAATTGGGTTAATCTGAGTTATGTTAATGTGGCATAGTTAAAATAAATATTAGCTGGATTTAAATCTTTAAACATGCTATGCATAAAATGTTTGAATGTATGCCAAACATTTAATGAATATTTAATGACCAGGAATATAAATTCCCAAAAGTATAGTAACAAAGTACAAAAATATATATGAAAAATTCTTATATTGAGCATTTGTAATAAAAGCAAAAGCAAGGCTAGGTGACTGTATTCCCAGCTCTGGGGGTGGAGACAGGAGGATTGTAAATCTAAGGCCAGCATGGCTACATAAGGAAACCCCATACCAAAATCCAAAGTAAAGCTTCCAAATAGGACTTGGTCTCCCAATTAGTTTGTAAAGTGACTTTGGAATTGGTCATCAGTAAAATGGAGCAGAAACAATTCTCCAGCTTGTGATATGGGAATTTTGGGATGTCTTGAGTATACAGGAGCCTTATTTCAGCTCTTAGGTGGGCAATGCCTCAGGTGCTAAGGCCCAAGAAAACACCGATCACACAAAGCTCTCTCTGAATCAGTGGCTTCTGGACTCTTGTCTTGTGAATCCAAAGAATTGAAATCCACAGAGGATTAGGTGCGGAAAGATTTTATTAGGTTATAGATAGAACTTAAGAAAAGGAAGGAAGGCAGAGCTCTGGCCCAAGGAGGCAAGAGGGGGGTTCTAGAAAATGGGGAAGCCCATCTTAAAACTCAGGTTGGCGCTCTCTGGATAGGCAGCTGAACTCCTGAGGCCAGGCATCAGGTTCTGGGGAAAGGGTTAGTCACTTTACTTTCCTCTCTCTCCTAGGAAAGGAAGAGATAAGAAAGAAGGCTCTTATTCACCTCATCTGGTGAGATAAGGAAAAAAAAGCCAGTTCCTCCCTTCTGACATTTCTAACCTGTAGCAAAGTGGAGTGACCTAGATTCCCCCCATGCAGGCTCTGAGGCTTCCTTGTTTTTTACTTTTGGGGCCCTGTCACCCCTCAACTGCTTCACTCAGTCTGTTTATTTTTCTAACATGGACTGTGTCAAACACAAACGATCCCACTCAACTCTCAGTGTCCATTTGATACTAACTGCTAGTAGCAGCCATTCAATTATAACTATGTCTGGGTCCCCATTTGGTCTAAGGCTGAATTCAGTCCCTTCTGGATGTTGGTGCTGACCAGTATCATCACAAACTTGTGGCATGCCAGCTAGCTCTGGTCCCCGCCCAGGCCCACATTGGCTGTGCTATTCCTTTAGAGAGTGAGTTCAAGCGTAGCATGCAGATGCCCTTAGCCCTTGATCTTCCTTGCCCAATGTGCACAGCGCGCGCCCTCTATTGGCGGAGTGGTGTCAGTTCTAGCAAAGGATGGAGAGCCAGATGGCTGATGACGTTTGAGCATTTGATTAAATCAGATCGAGTAATAGCAAAGATCTTCCTGATAGCTTTTGGTTTTTTTATTATAAGATTTAATTAAATAAAAGGTAGAGGGAACTAGGGAGATGGCTCAGTGGTTTAAGGTGCTTGTTTGCAAAGTCTATCAGCCCAGGTTCAGTTCCCTAGCCCACCCATGTAAAGCTGGACAGGCATTCCTTTGTGTGACCGCACCCCTATTCCTACATCAGGCATGTAAATAATAAATATGAATTTAAAATAAACTAAAGGTAAAAAATGTACTTTTATCTGCAGTTTAATGATAGGAGTTGCTATGGCAATGTGAAATACAGCAATTCTTTTTTATAAACACGCCATCATATTATCGCATTAGACATTTTTAATGTATAATGATGTAGTTAATCATTTATGAAGTTTAACATTAATCATAAAATTCTCTCCAAAAGAATTTCTGTAGTATATTCATGAGCTAAAACTTAAAATCCCCACGACGTTTTACTGGGAATGAACCCAAGTCATATAACAGTAAAAGCACAATACCAGAAAAGTACACAAAAACATATATTTATGCATGCTTTTTCAAAGACATAAACATCACTTGGCTTGTTTTGTTTTGTTTTTGAGATTATGTTTCTCTCTGTAACTCTAGCTGACCTGGAACTCACTATGTAGCCCAGGTTAGCCTCAAAGTCACATCAATCCTCCTGCCTCAGCTCACAAGTGCTGGAATTAAAGGAATGCACAATTATGCCCAGCTACTTTTTTTTTTTTTTTTTTTTTTTTTTTTTTTTTGGTTTTTTGAGGTAGGGTCTCACTCTAGCTTAGGCTGACCTGGAATTCACTATGTAGTCTCTGGGTGGCCTGGAACTCACTGTGATCCTCCTACCTCTGTCTCCTGAGTGCTGGGATTAAAGGCGTGTGCCACTGTGCCTGGCTGTCAGCTACATTTTTATCAAAATTATTTATGCTCATAATTTTTCACTTCCAACTAAGTAACTTTAGTGAGTCATGTCTCAATATTTTATTTATTTATTTATTTGACAGAGAGAAAGACAGAGGGAGAGAGAGAGAGAAAATTGGTGCACCAGAGCCTCCAGCCTCTGCAAATGATCTCCAGACACATGTGCCACCTTGTGCATCTGGCTTATGTGGGTCCTGGGGAATCGAACCTGGGTCCTTTGGCTTTGCAGGCAAACTCCTTAACTGCTAAGCCATCCCTGCAGCCCCTCAATATTTATTTTTTATTATCATAGACTATCTACTTCTAAGATGTCATAATCTGACACCTTTATAGTTCTGTTAATGAGTACAAAATATTGATTGTTAGTAATATTTTACCTCGTAAAATAAGTTACTTACTGATAAGTAATATTTTACCTGAAGTGCAATTTTATTTTCAGAGAAGCCAATGTTGTCGTAAATATCTCAATAATACTTTTTCTTTTGTTCTGTTTTGTTTTTCGAGGTAGGATCTCACTCTCCTCCAGGCTGAGCTGGAATTAACTATGTACTCTCAGAGTGGCCTCCAACTCAGTGATCCTCTGCCTCCCTGGTGCTGGGTTTAAAGGCGTGCGCCACCACACCCTGCTCTTTTTTCCTTTTCTCCAGGAAAAGCACTTAAGAACAAGTGCCTGAGGTTTCTAAGATGACTCAGAGTGATGGTGTCTCCGTGGGAGATAATCCTACAGGCAACTGTTTCCATTTCCATCAGGCTTCTTTGTTGTACTTTTTCAAGCTGACTAAGTCTCCTGTATAGTTGCCTTCACTATAATGACACTTGCGCAGCCGTCATTTTCCACTGTGCTCTAGGCCCTCCCTGTGGTCAAGCCCAGTGCCAGGTACAGAGTCGTGGCATGGAGAGCTTGAGTGCTGGACTTGCCAAAGGGCCTGTCGGGTGGTGTTGCAGTCCCCCCTCCTCGTCATGGCAGTTAAATGTTCTTCCACGGTATAGTAGCCACTCGGGCACTGTCCTCATGGGGCTAATATTCCTGATGCATTCATAATCCATCTTATTAAAGTCTGAATGTGGCTACCTCCAGATGTATCTGGAATCACATGACCGGGAATTTCCTTAATCCAAAAACTTTCCAGAGAGCATCATTTGATGGGTCATGGGGGCTGATGGGGGAAGGCTTGCAATTTTTTTTTAAATTTATTTATTTGACAGAGATAGAAAGAGGCAGAGAGAGAAAGACAGAAAGAGAGAGAGAGAGACAGACAGAGAGAGAGAGGAATGGTCTTACCAGGGCCTCTAGCCATTGCAAATGAACTCCAGACCCATGCACCACCATGTGCATCTGGCTTACATAGGTACTGGGAAATGGAACCTGAGTCCTTAGGCTTCACAGGCAAGTGCCTTAACCACTAAGCCATTTCTCCAGCTGGAGGTTTACAATTTTTTAAACAGGCAGTTATTTCATTTTTGTGTTCTTTTAGAATGGCTGTTATAATAAAGTTTATTTGTAAATAAGATGTTTACCTTTTTGTTCTTTTGGAGGGCAGGTCTCACCCTAGCCCAGGCTGGCCTCGAACTTATTGTGATCCTCTTACTTTAGCCTCCTGAGTGCTGGGATTAAAGATATGAGCCACCAGGCCTAGCTAAGATGTTTACTTACAATAAATTCCTGATCACTTTTTACAGACAACTATTCATCCCTAGCCTTAGTGTAAAGTAGACACATTTTATTTTTTTATTTTTATTTTTTTAATTTTTTATTTTTTTTGGTTTTTCGAGGTAGGGTTTCACTCTAGCCCAGGCTGACCTGGAATTCACTATGGAGTCTCAGGGTGGCCTTGAACTCATGGCGATCCTCCTACCTCTGCCTCCCGAGTGCTGGGATTAAAGGCATGCGCCACCACACCCGGCTAAGTAGACACATTTTAAATATGAAACGTTTAGCATATGGTTATTGGATTATTTTCAAAACAATGATCTCCAAAATTCTTCATGTTTTTCAAATTCATAGTTGTAAATTAATCTACCATTTATAAAATGTATTCTGTTTCTTCAAACATAATTTTTCTGCAATCTTCAATTCTCTCCTATCAAACTCTAGAGTAGATCTGCAAGTTTACTGCGCATGTGCAGTAAACCCTTAAAGGATGCATAATTGTAACCCCAATGAGTTCTAAAGTAGCGTCTTCATCCCATACAAACCAGCTCAGAGATGCTACTGGCTAGATGAAATGTTCTGCATGCTAACAATGCCTTCCTCTGTTGCTTTGTACAGGGCAAAGGCCTTGTGTAAATCTGTTATGCAGATCATTACTTTCAGCAAAATAACCTGTTCTTCCAATTCTTTTATTTTCAAACTCATCACATGCTTGTAAACTTGCAGGCTTTTTGTCAAGGATCGGGGGCATGATTAGAGTGCAGCTTATTCTGCTTAAAAAGTTATTCCACATGTAAGAATAGCTCTCAGGATGATTTCTAAGTGGCCCACTTACTATAGGCACCTATGTTAAATGTCTTCACATGTTAAAGAAAAGTTTCTATAATCTTTTAGTTTTTAATATAAATACTTGAGTAGTTTGAGTCAGATGTGTCCTGAATGCTTGATCCCCAGTGGATGGCAATTTGGGAGGTGAAGCCTTGCTGGAGGAGGTGTGTTTTGGGGGATGGGCTTAGTGGTATTATATCCAGCCCCACCTTGCCAGAGATGGGCTTATTCCAGATGGCCTAGAATTCAAGTTCAGTCTCCATCCTTGGAACTGGGACACGGGGCCATCCTTTTCTCTCTCGTCATGCCTCTACCAGCCTTTGTAAAACATTAAGTTTCCTCAGAGCAATGGCAAAGGCCTTTTATGTTGCCATGTATTTTTAAACCAATTGCTTTTTTTAAAAATAGTTCTATTTATTACATAATTAAGAAGAAAGATAATTCATATTGAAGAGGAAACTCCTTTTAAAATGTTGTAAACCTTGTAGAACACAGCCAGTCACAAAGATTTTAGTTTAATTTTCCATAGAGAATAAATAATTTTAAAATAATTGGAGCTTATGATAGACAAAAATAACTTTAGAACCAATATTCTATGCTGAAGTCTATACTGTAGGTTTCAATGAAGCAAAAAATTTCTGCACAATAGAGCTATATCACACAATTTATTTATTCATTTATTTTTTTGATTTTTCAAGGTAGAATCTCACTCTAGTCCAGCCTGACCTGGAATTCACTATGTAGTCTTACGGTGGCCTCAAACTCATGGTGATTCTCCTACCTCTGCCTCCCGAGTGCTGGGATTAAAGGTGTGCACCACCACGCCCAGCTTATTCATGTTCTTTATAAAGGAATTTGACATCTCTGGATGTAGAACAGACAGAAAGTGGGAGCATATGTTTAAAAAGTGATCTTTAGGCCTGGAGAAATGGCACTGCGGCTAAGGTGCTTGTCTGCAAAACCCAGTGACACAGGTTTGATTCCCCAGTGCCCATATAAAGCCAGCTGCACAGAGACATATGCATCTAGAGTTTGTCTGCAGTGGCTGGAGGCCCATTCTCTTTGTCTCTCTTGTCTCTCTCTACTTGCAAATGAATAAATAAATAAAAATACTAAAAAGTGATCTCCTATATAATAATGACTACCCACTATGTGAAAATTTGACTCACTCTACTATCAGTAAAAGGCCCAGGAAAGTTACGTACCTTGCACATTAGAATAAATATCTAAAATTAATATATTAATTTTATTAATATTAATTAATAATATTAATAAAAAACAAGATCTATTGCCTTTAGTTTCCTTATTAAAATAATCTCATCAAAGATGGAAGCTGGGGAAATACTTTATTTATGTTATCAATAAAAGTAAAAATATGTACAAAAATCAAAATCAAAACTCAAGTACAGAAATATTGATATTTGGCTTGTAGCAACTCAGGACACTAACTGAAAGGAAACTGAGACATGAGCTGCCCATCATTTTAATAGTTCAAAAAAAATTGGAAAGTACTTAAGAACCTTCCCCCTGCTTGTCCATGACATCTTTTGAGGCAGTGAGTCTCAGCAGCTCACAGATCACATGATATTCTTGTGGACCATGTTGCTGTTGCTAACCAAATATTCAGCATGGTTCTTTGCATTGAGATATTTGAAGGGACTTGTACTAATTTCAATGTATTTTATTTTATATATTTTTTGTGGCGCCAAGGACAAAATGAAGGGCCTTGCACATGTTAGGCAAGTGTTCTGATACTATCAGTGAACTACACCCCTTGCCTCTATCTCTATTTTATTTAAAAAATAAATAAGGGCTGGAGGGATGGCTTAGAGTTTAAGGAATTTGCCTGCAAAACCAAAGGACCCAAGTTCGATTCCCCAGGACCCATGTTAGCCAGATGCACAAGGGGGCACATGCGTCTGGAGTTTGTTTGCAGTGGCTGGAGGCCCTGGCACACCCATTCTCTCTCTCTCCCCCTCTTTCTCTGTCAAATAAATAAATAAATAAAAATAGAATATCAAAAAAATAAATAAATGAGCAGTCTGTGAGTCATTTGAGACCAGGTGAATTTTTATTTCCACGTATGTAATTTCATCTTAAGTGCAACAGAAAGTTAAACGAGTTTAAAAGAAATTATGTTGAATTTCATACTTTTCCAACGTTCTTAGTTACAGTCCTCATTAAATTAGTGTGAATTATATTATCTTTTGATTCAGAATAATTTTTTGGTGTGTGTGCATGTGTGCAGTGCATGTGTATTTGTGGTATCTGCACATGTGCACAGATGCGTACACCCCATGCATATATGTATAGAGGCCAGAGGAGGATGTCTAGTGTCGTCCTCTGTTGCTCTTACATCTTTTTTCCTCACTGAATATAGGTCTCACTGAATCTGGAGCTTTTTTTTTTTTTTTTTTCCTTTGGTTAGACCAGAGAAAGCCAGCGATCTTGTTGTCCTCATCCCTCTCAGTGCTGGGTTACAGTCATGCATGACACACTGATTTTTATGTGTGCTGGTGATTGAACTCAGGCCCTCCCGCTTGAGCAGCAAGTCCTCTTACCCACTGAGCCATCTCCCCAGCCCCTAGTTCAGTTGTTAACTCATTCTGGGTTATAGGAAGCAATGTTTTTGAAGGGTTTAAATGGAGTCTCATGCCAACGCCTTCATTTAACTGGTGCTGAAATATTTTTATGATGTGTAGAAGTTCATAAACTACTTCAGTATTTGAAATCCACTTGATTCTTTAAGATCTCTAAACCAAGGAGAGCAGACACTACCCTCTCCTGTTTTAGAAGTAGGCTAACACACCCAAGAACACCAAGCTGTGAAGTAGTGGAGGCCAACTTTGCACTCCAGATTTTTGTGACTCCAAATGTCAAACTCCTTTTAAAATCTTGGTTGTAAAATATTCCAAATCTTTGAAGCCAACTCTTGCTGCTATCACAAGTCCCTGACTCTCCCCAGACTTTATTACTTGGCTTGCCACGTGGCCTTTCTGGGTCATTAGGAAATACAGGGAAGACAGAGGCCAGTCTAAACTTCTTTCTGGCTCATAAGAAACCAGAATGTAAAAGCCAGTCTAAACGCCTTCTCAGTCATAATGCAGTGCAGGGAAGATAGAACCGACCTCAACTCCTTTCTGGGCCATAATGTCATCTAGGAAAGGCCAGTCCTTCCTGGGTCATCAGGAAATACAGTAAAGACAGAGGCCAACCTATTTCCCTGATGCTCACCATCTTCTTGAAGGCTACATATAGGTAGTCAGTTTTGCTTTGAGAAATAAACTTTAGGAAAGTTGTAATAGATTTAGGCCATCTGTTGCACAATTCCTTCCCATCATCCTATCACCATAGCAACCCACATGCCAAATAAGCACACACATACACACACACACACACACACACACACACACACACACACATTTTTTTTAATCAAGAAAGTTTACAAGAAATGCCAGAAAATGCAGCCTCGGTTTCTAGTTCCACAGCTATCTCCAAAGTCTTAGCAGATGCTCAGTCTTATGGCTTCCGGGTATCTTATGACAACAGCTCTCATCCAGTCTCAGAGAATCCCCAGTGCTCCCCACACCTGGTTGGATGTTCACATGATATTCCCACTCCTGAGTCCTCATAAATAAGAACATCCCCAATACATGAATGTGTATCCTCAGAAGAGGAAAGGATTTCTAAAAAGATAGTTTCCAAAATGTATGGCCCATTATCACCAAGTGGTATTTATGATAACAATGAAAACAAGTAAAACTTTTAATTATGTATCACGTCTTGTGGGATTATAGAAGCATTATATTATTTAATCCTTACAGTAACTCTACAGCAAGTGTTCTATCATCAGAATGAGGAAATAGACCCAGAAAGTTGAAGTTGCTTGTTCAACCTCACTTCTCAAATAAGTTATAGGACTAACATTTTTATCCAAGATCAAAGAGGCATATATACTTGTAATACCAGCATGAAGGAGGCTGAGGCAGAAGGGTTTTAAGCTGAAGGAGAATCTGAGCTATGTAGCTGGATCTTGTTTAAAAAAAAAATGAGCTGGGCATGATGGTGTGTACCTTTAAGCCCAGCATTCTGGAGGCAGCAGAGGTAGGAGGATCACTGATTTCCAGGCCATTCTGAGACTACACAGTGAATTCCAAGTTAGCCTGGACTACAGGGAGAGATCCTACCTCCAAAAAGAAAAGAAGAAGAAGAAGAAGGAGGAGGAGGAGGAGGAAGAGGAGGAGGAGGAGGAGGAAGAGGAGGAGAAGGAGAAGGAGAGAGAAGGAGAAGGAGAAGGAGAAAAGAGAAGGAGAAGAAGAAAGAGAAGGAGAAGAAAAAGAAGGAGAAGAAGAAAAAAAGGGCTGGAGAGATGGCTCAGCTTTTAAAGCACTTGCATGCAAAGCCTAATGACCAGGTTTCAACTCCCCAGTACCCACATAAAGTCAGATGCACAAATTGGTGCATGTGTCTGGAGTTAGTTTTCAGTAGCTAGAGGCTCTGGTGCACCCATTCTCTTACTGTCTCACTCTCTGCTTACAAATAAATAAAGATAAATATTAAACCAACAAACAAAAAAATGAGGGGCTGGAAAGATGGCTGAACAGTTAAGGAGCTTGTCTGCAAAGCCTAAGGACCCAAGTTCGATTCCCCAATACCTATGTAAGATAGATGTACATAGTAACATTTGCGTCTGAGTTCGTTTGCAGTGACTAGAGGCCCTGGCGCGCCCATTCTCTCTTTCTCTCTCAAATAAATAAAGATTTTAAAAATTAAAAAAAAAAAAAGAATTAAACAAGCCCAGCACATTGTTTGGAGAAACAAAAGGAAGGACATATGAGCTAAAGGGTGACTGAGGTAAAGACAGTCTTCACTCCTTATCCCAAACCTGATTTCATGTATGCAAAGCTTCTAAGGTTTGATAGAAAACAAGTGAGATTGAAAGGATCACAAAAGCACCCTATTGTTACTAGCATTGGGTAGCTAATCAGAGTACCTCCTGTACTGTTAAGTAAGGAATGCCCCAGAATAGATTCCTTTTCTGTTGTGCAAACCAAACCCAAGAAAGCTGGCTGGGGCGCACACCTCCCCCCTCAGACTCAGGCAGCTTCTCTGTATCATGGGAGCAGGTGAGACTCACCACATTTGTTTATTGACAAAATGTATATTTCTTTGTGTTTGTGGAGAGAGTCAGTAAAGAGTTTTCATGGGTGGCCTTGGTTTTATGTCTAAAAGGCTCATGGGTCCACCTATATTGTTCCTTCACTTATTTCACATTGACTTCACAGTCAGGACTTTTCTCACAGGCAGTTAGGGAAGCAGGAGCAGTTACTTGGCCTGCCACTTGGTAGGCTATGTTTCAGGAGAAGACTCGTCCTGTTTCTTCCAAGGAAGAACCGTTGGGCTGTCCTTCTCCTCTGTTCCATTGCTGAAGAGGAGGGGAGAAAAGCAGTAACAAATTCCTAAGCTGGGAGTTTTCTTTTGGGTGTCTGCAGTGGGCAGTGCTGTCATCTGACAGGTCAAAGTAAAGACACACCATCACAGAAAGGAGCAAAACATCTTACAATTCCTTTGTAAACCTTTTAGAAATGTAATACTGAGATTAAAACCTGGTCTTTGGGGATGGGGGTAGAGTTCTTGATTAGTATGCTGTAAACTCAATTCCCAGTCCTCCTCCCTAATAAAACACGATTCCTTTTTTGTTTTCTCTGTAGATTTCTAGCAGACATAATGATCAGCAGAAAAATTTATTCATAGAAAAGTCTGGAAGTGAGCTTGACATGATGGCACATACCTATAATCCCAGTCTGAGACTCTAATAAGCTTGCCTGGCTAGACAACATTCCAAATATGCTGTCGGAGCTCATTGCTGGAGGGATTCAGGACATCCTAGAGTTCTCCACTGGGAGAGACTTTTGAAAGTGTTCACTTGATAATGTCTTGCTGATTTTTCTTTGTAACTTTAAGTACTAGGTATGATTATGCTTAGAATTATATTAATAAATAGTAGCAACCTAATTTATGTTGTGATAACATAACAAAGAATCATTTGCTAAAAGATTGGGAAGAAAAATAGCATACTAAATGATAAATAGCAGCATTAGTATGTTGATAATTTGATCAATTTTATTCATCTTCTAAAACATATGTGACAAAAAAAAGTATTAGCCAAGCCTGAACTTTTCTAAACATTTTCCAAAGTAAATTCCCTTAAAATAACCACAAGTGAGTACAGAGATTTTATTTACACTAGTACAGTTAGGATAGTGTCTTAATGCTTGGACACTTCCACTGCTGGGCTTATGTCGATGAGAACTTTCACATGCTTGCTATGTGTGTTCTCAGTTAGCTTCTATGTATGCGAAGAGGGAGGAGCACTGCCACTCTTAGTCTTTGAGAAGATTATCTTAACCACTTCCTGTGTTTCAGGAAGTGCAGAGTCTTAATATATCTGGAAAGAACCCATTTGAGATGAAGACATGAGGACAACCAAGTACTTCCCTCTTGCCAGGGTAGAATGCTCATGCCTGGCTGACCAACCAACAAACCTGGTTTTGGCATGCCTCAACAACAGTGGTCCAGGTGGCTTTGAAGGACTCATTCTTCTTTTTTTTAACTTACCGGGGCCAGGACCCTACATATAGATTGAAGCACTTTTAACCGGGTCATCCAGCTTCCAGTCAGTTTCATCATTACACTTAAAATGAAAAACTTAAAGCCATGTGCATATTTTGGTGGCAAGAAACGTAGGTGGAGAGAAGGGCTCTTGTCGCAGGTCCAGATCCTAGCACTCAGGCCACATGATCCAACAGACCTGCTGATGATGGAGGCATTCGTGGTGAGAAAAGATATGGCATGGTTTTTGTGGTGAGCCCCATTGGGAGGATCCCACTTTGGGGCCGTGGAAATTGGGAGGAAGGGCATTTTATCTCCAGAGGAGATATGCCCCAAAAAACTATGGTACAAGGCTCTACAGAAATAGAAAAATCTGTTGATGGTCACCAAGTGACAATGCAATGAAACATCTCACCACGAGTTGAGGTAGATCAACCAAATCACCTAGCAGCCATTTATCACAGCTCAAAGTGCTACCTCTATGCTTGAACATTGAGAGGACGAGGGGGGACGACAAACTTCATGAGCAGTAGCCCAGACCTGCAAGAATCCTACTACCAGAGTTCAGTAATCTCCCTTCGGTGCACACTCTTAGCCACTATGGGCTCCTAAAACCCTTGAGGAAAGACTAAGAAAGGAGTTAATGCGAGCAAGGTGATTTATACAGGCTACGAGGGTGACATTGAATTGCTTCTCCATGGTGCAGGTAAGGAAGAGTATGTCTGGAGTACAGCAGACCTTTGAGGAAGTCTCTGGGTGTTGCCATGTCCTGTGACTAAATTCAGTGGGAAAGGACAACCACCCAATCAAGGTAGGGTGATAAATGGCCCAGACCCAAGAATGAGGTGTGGGATGCCCCTCTAGGTACAGAACCAAGACTTCCTTTTTTTTTTTGAGACTTTCTTTGCTTCTTGCTGGTGAGAGCATCATCTACCCCATGGTTGCCACTGCTGCCATCTTTCAGTCTTCCCAGAGATCCTCCAGGCCTTCAGTGACAGGTCGGGACTGCCGTGGCATCCAGCCTCATGGACTGAACGTCTCGCGGCTTCTCAGCATCTCCAGCTTGCAGACAGCTGTTGTTGAACTACGCAGTCCATATCATGTAAGCTAACCTCATGAATCCTGTTAGTAGTACGCATTCATTCTGTTGGTTTGTTCCTCCGGAGAACCTGATTAATGCAGCCCCTTAGTCCTGGGCCCTTTGAAATTTTATGGATATAACAAGTTCTGAATTTTCCCAGGGTTTCTCTCTCGTCCTCTGGAATACATATCTCTTACCATAGCCCCCAGTGTGCTATCCACCTCTCGCTCATCCAGTTCAAACAACACAATGTCTCCAGTATAATATGCAGCTATTAAGGCAGAGGGCTGAGGGTTCACATAGGCTTGAAGGAAAATAGCAAAGGAATATTGCTGTTTACTACATGTAAATTTTAGCAGGTTCTGTTCTTTTTCCTGACTGGCAATGAAAGAAAAGAACTCATTTCCAAGATCAGTGGCTGCCTACCATGCATGTGCCCAACACCATACTAATCTTCTTTATCAATGACATCTGATCTAGCCCAGCAGCTCTGATTATCCTACCATGTGGTTAAGTTTGCTTGGCTGTTCCTTATCACATAACCTCCCCATTGCTCTTGTTTTCTCTACTCTGCTTATTTTTCTTTTGAGCATGTGCTACAATGTGGCATTATACCACATAATGTTTATTTCTTGTATCACACTCCTCCACTTCAATGAGAAAGTGAGTTCTACGACACAGACACTTTGACAGTGTTGTTCTTCTGGAACAAGGCTTGGATATACAAAGAATTCAATATAGACTTGTTGAATAAATGAATACATCCTCAGTTGTTTTTTCTTTCTTTTTTTGTAAGAAATCATGGGCTCTTGTTCTTAATTCATCACTTGGAACTGTGGTGAATTATTTATACTGAAAGGCATTGTTTTCACTCATAATATCAACCAGAAAAATGCATTGACTTCTAGTCTCTTTCTCCCAACTTTTGTTTTGCTGTCTGTCTATCTATCTATCTATCTATCTATCTATCTATCTATCTATCTATCTATCTATCTACCTACCTACCTACCTATCTACCTACCTATCTACCTACCTATCTACCTATCGTCACCATCATCAGCTTCATCTATCTACCCATCTATGTATTTATGTGTTACCTATACAGGAGCTTTCTGCATACCCTTCTGCTGCAACCTCCCAAGTGCTGAGATTACAGGTGTGCACCACCACACCTGACTTTTTCTCCTAATTTCAGTGCCCAGGTATTTCAGCTGCTTTCATTTTTGCCGGAATACTTTATGCCAACAAAATACAAGGATTGTATTGGACTCCAAAACTTCTGTGGCCAATTCTGCCTCTTGTTACAAGCATCAGTTTCTTGCTACAGCTTAGTTCAGGAGTTCTTAACATACAGTCAGTGAATCTCAGTGCCATTAATGGGTGAGTCTAAAAGCTCATGAACCTCCTGAAATTCTGTCAGAATAGCTGCTTTTTATTGATTGTTTTTGGAGGATGGACCATAGGTTGCTGTCGATTTTAAAACATATTTTATTTATTTATGATAGAAAGAGAGAGAATGGTGTGTATTGGTGTGCCAGGACTTCTTGCTGCTGCGAACAAACTCCAGACACATGTGCCACTTTATGCATAAGGCTTGTGGGTACTGGGGAATAAAGTCCTGGTTAGCAGGCTTTGCAACTAAGTACCTTAAACCACTGAGTCATCTCCCCAGCCTGATTTCTGTAGTTATTTATTATTTTTTTAAATTAATTTATTTGAGAGAGAGAGAGAGAGAGAGAGAGGCAGATGGAACAGGCATGCCAGGGCCTCCAGCCATTGCAAACAAACTCCAGATGCATGTGCCACCTTGTACATCTGGCTTATGTTGGTCCTGGGGAATTAAACCTGGGTCCTTTGGCTTTGCAGGCAAGTGCCTTAACCACTAAGCAATCTCTCCAGCCTGATTTCTATAGTCTTTAAAGGGGATCCAGTACCTTATACAGAGATTGAAAACTACCCAGATGGTTGTGACTATCACGGGTCACCAGCCTTCCAGTCACTCTTTGAAGCCTCAAAGCTGTTTGAGAGTATTTCACAATTAGGACTATTGACAGATGTTCAGCAGGGGCAGAGCCATGATGTTTTTAAAACATGCAGAAATGTGGTTATTATAACACTGGCAGTGAATACTAAATAAAAACCTAGGGTCAACTAGCAGTTTGTCTCACTTCATAGCCATCCCTAGTCCTTTGTACAGTAATATGCCAGACACAGTCACACATATTTAACTACATCTCTCTAATCTATATTTTTGCTCATGCATTCCTGCATGCAAATCATATATTCATATAAAGCAAATCTTCCTCAGGTGATAGAGACAAATCCTTTGTTCTCTTCACATTCTGTTCCTTGCTGTATAATCCCACTGTCAAATCCACCATTAAGATCACTTTCTTTTCTGTTACATCTGCACTTCTGGGCTTGGACGTTCAGGATATGCTTCCAGCAACAACTTCAAACATTGTCCAGCACACTTTTGATGGTGATTAATATTCAGTACTGAAAGTGAAAAGATTTTGCTTTTCTGTTTGTTTTGAAGCAGCATCTCACCCTAGCCCAGGCTAACCTGGAACTCCCTCTGTAGCATAGGCCTGGAAGTCATGACAATCCTTCTACCTTAGTCTCCCAAGTGCTGGGATTAAAGGCATGTGCCACTACACCATGCTGATCTTGCTTCATGGAAATGACTTTATTTTTCCTGATTAATAGAATAACAACTGTTATAAAAATTCTCAGTCTGGTCATGGTGGCACACATCTACAATCCAGGCACATGAGAGATGGCAGCAAGAGGGTTGAAAGACTAGTCTGGGTTACATAGTAAGTTCTAGGCTAGTCTGAGCTACAATAGTGAGACCTTGTCTCAAAGCAACCAAAGCAAAACATCACCACCGTCACCATTCTCATTGTACTAAAATAGAAGTTTACTTTAGGACTGAGGGTGTGGCTTAGCCATAGAGCACTTGCTTAGCATTCAGGAGGTACTGGGTTCAACCAACATACCACAGAAGAAAAAACATCAGTTAAGATCAATTTTACATTTGCCTAGAAGCTATCTTGAGTGATATTTTAGTGTATTTATCTTTTACCTTTTTTTTAAAAAAAATTTTTTATTTATTCATTTGAGAGTGACAGAGAGAAGGAGGCAGAGAGAGACAGAGAGAGAATGGGCGCGCCAGGGCTTCCAGCCACTGCAAACAAACTCCAGACACGTGCGCCCCCTTGTGCATCTGGCTAACGTGGGTCTTGGGGAATCAAGCCTCGAACCGGGGTCCTTAGGCTTCACAGGCAAGCGCTTAACTGCTAAGCCATCTCTCCAGCCCCATCTTTTACCTTTTTGCTGCACCCATTCATACCCATTCACATTTGCTTTTATAAAAGTAGGATTCTTTTAGGATTTATTTCCCATCTGATGGGTGTCTCACCAAATGTTTATTTACATAATTTGTCAATGATTACAGAGAATCTATATTAACAAAGAATCATTTTTTTCAGGGGCTGGGAAGATGCTCAGTGGTTAAAGGCACTTGCTTGCAAAGCCTTCAAACCCACGTTCAATTCCCCAGCACTCACATAAAGTCACATAAAGTGGTGGATGTGTCTGGCATTTGTTTTCAGTGGAAAGAAACCTTGGTACATCCTCCCACCACATAAATTAATAAATAAGTAGAATTTAAAAATTCATTTTTCATGGCTGGAGAGATGGCTCATCAGTTAAGGTGCTTGCCTGCAAAGCCTGACAGCCAGGATTTGATTCTCCAGTACCCATGTAAAGCCAGATGCAGAAAGTGGCCCATGTGTCTGGAGTTCATTTGCAGTGGCTGGAGGCCCTGGTGCACTCATTCTTTCTATCTCTCTTCTCTCTATTTCTCTCTGCTTGAAAATAAATGAATATATTTTTTAAAAGTCATTTTTCCTAACTATTTGCCTCTGGAGAGCATTGAAATTATTCCCTTATCCCCATTCTTTTTTTTCGAATATTTTATTTATTTATTTGCAAGAGGAGAGGGGTTAAGAAAGAGGAGAGAGAGAATGGATGCACCAGGGGCTCTAACCTCTGCAAACAAACTCCAGATACATGGAGTTGCATCTGGTTTTATAAGGGTACTGGAAAATACCTGAGTCTTTAGGCTTTGCAAGTAAATGCCCTAACTGCTGAGCTATCTCTCCAGCCCCCTTATCTCCATTCTTTTTTTTTTTCAAGGGCAAGGAGCTTTATTTCGGGCTTAAGCTCAGTCTCTTGACTTCACCAATGCAGTGGATCCATACAAGAGCCCCAAGTAGTGGGAGGGTAGGGTTTTTATAGGGATTTGAACATAGAAGAAGGGGATAGGTACATGATTGGTTGATTTAAACAGTGTATTCTTCTGGTTGGCTTAGGATTTGGGCGGGCAAAATTGGTGGGCTGGGGCTAGGGGAATTGAACTTATCTATGACTACAGGAATGTATGGCATAATCAGTTTCCAGTGTTAAACCCACCCTTACCAGAAAATAAAAAAAACTTAGATCTTGCCAGGAAACAGAAACTTAGGCCTACTGAGGACTCTGAAGCCTGTCATGGCATCCATCTGGTTCCTGAGTCCTTCATTCACCCCTCTGTACCATGAGGAGCCAATCTTGGATCCCAACTGAATTAGTGAGTGGAGTCTAATGGTACATACTGTGATCTTAAAACCATAAGCTGTACTGTATTAATGCGTTCCCTAACAAAGGCAACTAATCTATTAATAATGCAAGGTCCTATTGTGATTAGCAACAAAAATAAAAGTAATGGCCCTGCTAGAGCAGGCAGCTGAGTTGTTAACCATGGGGAATGACTGAACCATGACTCAAACAATCCTCTATCAGCTTCTCTTTCTTTTCCAAATTCTCTCGTACCTTCACCATTGAGTCTCTAATTATCCCTGAATGGTTGATATAAAAACAACATTCTTCCCTTAAGGCCACACATAGTCCCCCATGCTGAAGGAATAATAAATCCAATCCCCATCTATTCCGTAACACAACCTCGGCTAAGGAATCTACATTTTTCTCTAAGTGAGTAATTTCCATTGTGGCAGATAGTCCTCAGGTTCAGCCAGTGGATCTGCTGGTCGGATGTGAGTGGGTGTGATGAATCCAAGTGGCAATTCCACCCATTTTCACAGTGGTAGGTGTGGTCAGGATGAAGACGGCAGGGTCCCTTCCAGCGGGGTTCCAGGGTCTCCCGGATTATTTACATATTTTACATACTTTACATATTTACATATTTTAGATTTGAAAATAACCCTTTGAACATCCCTATTTGTTTCTCTTTATTATAGAATTAAAACTATGGGGAAAAGATGTCTTAATGTTTGTTTCCCCTCTTGGAAAGCTCTTGTGTTAGTTAATAGGCCATTCATATATGTAAGGTATTTTGTATCTTAGGTTATACATTTCTCTCTGAGTGCATGCAGACCATGAAGATAGCCACATTTAATTAAGGATTAGTTTTGGAGGTCACTAATGGCTCTCCAAAGAGACTTTAGGGACACAGGAGTAGCCCCATAGCTTACTGGTGTCTTTTGTCTGTTAGGATGAGTCAGGGCCATGTTGGCCAAGTAGTTTTCCCTTCTTTGGGAAGTCAGGAGGACTGATTGCTCCTCAATTGTGACTCTCCTGTTTCAGACTGTACGCCAATTTTGTTTGGGTCTCCATATCCTCTCTGCTCAGGAAGACAGGTGACTTACCAGGGGCCAGTGTAGAAGTGTCCCATCATCTCCAGTGGCCTCATGACATGGGATCACAGGCCAAAATATTGGCGCCTCTTGCTCTGATGATTCCAATTGAATTTGGCTTCTACACAGGTAACTAACACACTTCGAAAGGAAGTTACACCAGCCTGGATGTATGTACATGTAGAGCACATTTGATAACTGAAATAGACTTAGTTAAAGAATGGCACAAGGGCTTCTAAAATCATTTTGTCCTATCTATAAAATTTTAGTTGTACTATGGCAGCATAAGCCTTATATATGAGGTATAGAAAGTAGGCACATCTCATATTTTAAATATCTAATATTTATAAATATCTCATATTTTAAATATTTAATATTTATAAATATCTCATATTTTAAATATCTAGTATTTATAAATATAGGCAGAACTTGCTACCAGTCTTGAAAACAGTACCAATTGATTTACAGACTAACTCATTTAACCTAGAAATTGTCAGAAAAGGACAAGTAAGATGGTATAAAGTCTTAGCACCTGTGTTTGAAAACATCTTTGATTAGTTCAGATACCTGTGTTGGTACAAATTACCCAGAGAGCATTGGAAACAGAACCACAGAGCTTGAAAATTTTTTTCTCTCTCTTTCAGATGAGGCCCATTGTTTGATCTTGAGGTTATGCCCTAAAGTAGGAAATATGTCTTAAGAGTTAATTTTGTTATAAGCACTGGACTTACATACAATAGAGCAGAATCTGGTCTTTTTTTTTTTTTTTTTGAACCAAAACAGTTAGCTAAATTCTAGTATAACCCCTAATAAATCTTTTTGAAAGAAAAAACATTGTTTGGCAACCAACGATTTTGGCTTAAACTTGATAGCTATTGATTTTATGTACCACAGAAATTTTTATTAACATCAAACAATTTTATGTTTTACCCATGACTTAAATTTGATAGAGCTTAAGCAAGCTATCCCAACATATCCCAGGAAGATGAAAGTTATCATTACTGAAATTAAATCACTTTTAAACCTAAGTGATTAAACCTAGTTATGACCATTCAATAGAATTAGCATAAATAAGACAGAAGCTATTTTTAAAGTCAAAATGTCTTTAGGTATGAGTACTTCACCTTTGGAAATTAACCATTTCTATGTGAGCCTTTATCTTAAGACTAGTTAAAACCTTGATGAAAAGAGGAACCTAATTTACTTTACTGAGAGAGTCTTAAAGCCAGTTTTATAACCCTTAAATCATAACAAATTAGCATCAGTGACCTGTTAATGAGTGAGGCCTTATCATAAGACTCATTTTCTCCACTGATGAAAACCTTGGCATCAGGTAAACATTAGATTTAATCCAATTAAATGTCTCAATGAAGGGGCCCTTCCCCTGATATACACATTAGGTAAGTCTGATGCTTGTCTTATGTAAGGAGTTTGTAACCTGATCAAATACATTGACTCAGTTTACCTATTGAACATTTTGTCTAGTGAGAAATTTTATCTAACAGATGTGACTTTAGGTGTTCAAAAGAGAAGAACTAAAGAGAACCACAGTTATATGCTGTACTCCTTTTTCCTTGTCGGAGACAATTGGCCATTTTGTCTCAGAGTCTGGGGGACACGACACATGGCTTAAACTTGCATGGGGTCTGAGATAAAGGGGGTTCCATCCATTTTTTCAGAGTCCAGCTTTCCATGAATTTAAGTAGCATATGTTGGAAAGCAAGAGCAAAATGAACTTACAGAGCAGAGAGATAAGCATCCTGACATTCCTTATCCTATTCTGAAGTTGTTTGTTTTTACATAGCAAATTTACCCATTTTCAAAACACAAGGTGATAGAGTCTTGTCTATGTTTAACCTGGTTAAACCTCCAATTACATCTGTACTTATGACTTCGTGACCCACCTAGCATAGACATCACCTGTGTCTAATGTAAGATGAATTTAGATTAAGACTGTGTCCCTATATAAAACTTTTAGAGTATCCATAAGAGTCTGTAAACAGTTGAAAAATGTCTAACTTTAGGCATGGCATTTAGGTTTAGCCTGAAAACTCTTTCCTACATACGCATGTCTTTATCCACATACTTTAACATTCTCATCTAAGTACCACTCAAAAAGTATTTTTAACGAGCATTCTATGTCCCAACATTGAAAATTTCCTTCCCAGTTCCTTCAATCAATTCATCTCATCCCATTATTAACCACCTTTCTTATAAGGCTGTTACAAAAAACTACACCAAATTAATTAATCCCATTACTCACTAACAAGTGAATAGTCTAAAGACAAGTTTATGTCATTAATGCCAGTAAGACACTAAACTAAGGCAAATATTGTTGCTATCTTGAGGGAGGCTGGCCTGGAAGTCAAGTCAGTTGCCTCCTCCTTTTAAGTACATTACAATTTTTTTTAATACCTGACAAATTATAAGTTACCACTTTAGAGAGAATTCTGTTGTTTTTAATAATCCTCTATGAAAGTTGAAGTTGAACTAGAACATAAATTCAGTAATTATATTTATGATAACAAAAGTAACAAAGTTGACACTTTTTTGCCACTTTTTGGTGCGCCATTGTGGCTGGGCAGGGCTTGTATGCACCTTAGATCAGCCTTGCCATACTCCCGACACTCACCAGGGGTCCAGTCTAGTCCACGTGGAGGTAATGGCCAAGACGACTGCTGGGGGGCCAAGGATTCTGACTACCTGAAGGGGAAAGGGGGGCCTCCAGGACTGCCAGGAGGCCTCTGAAGAAGGCGGCCCACTGGGAGGCCGCTGAAGAAGGAGTGGGCCTGCTCGGGGGCCACTGGGAGAGGAGGCAGAGACATGGCACCTGCCTGGGCAGAGGGGCCATTGTCTGTCTGCCACCTGACTCTGACCCAAGCCGCTTTGGAGCGCTTGCAAAGCTGGCTTGTAGTTTTGCTGCTTAAAGGGAGTGAGGGGAAATTTCCTTCCTGAACTTTTCATTTCCTAGCCAGATAAGCTATGTGGGTCCACATGGATCCCTAGAAATCCAGAAATGACCTGGAGGACTTCTTCCCAAAAGGAGCCTGCCTCCCTCTGGGAGAGCTAATTCCCTTAACTTTCAAAAGAGCTCTTATTCCATGAATCTGAGATATATATATATATATATTTGTGGGAGGCAATGTTACCCATGACAGAGAAAGATTAGAAATGCCATGACCAGAGGGCAACGTTCCTGAGGGCTGATTAGCACATGGGGGATTCCCCACAGATCTGGGCGTGAGCCTGTCCACAAGTTTAAGATGTCGGAGACCTGCCCTACAGGCTGTTAAGAGGTCGATGTGTTACCGTTTTTTTTTTTGTATGTGTGTCAGAGAGAAATAGATAGAGTTTTTTTTTTGGTTTTTTGAGGTAGGGTCTCACTCTAGTTCAGGCTGACCTGGAATTCACTATGTCGTCTCAGGGTGGCCTCGAACTCATGGCAATCCTCTTACCTCTGCCTCCCAAGTGCTGGGATTGAAGGCGTGCACCACCATGCCCGGCTTTAGATAGAGGGTTTTTGCCAACACCCAATGGGCTGTCGGGGTCCAGGCAGAGGACGGCTGGCCTTCAGTCAATACCGAAGAGTGGCCTCGGCCAAGAGTCATCAGTTGCCAGTTCGTCGTGTCTGGTCCCGTGTGATGGCACGAACCAAAAATAAAGGAGGAGAAAGAGAAACGTGCCAGCCCTCAAAACATGGAGGCAAGGCCGCATGGGCCGATGTCTCCCAGTCCCTCTGGGAGAGCATTCACCCACCCTCTCCATCTCATAAGGTCCCTGTTCAGGCACCAGCTGTGGGTTTTTGGATTTTTGCTGCGGGGGAGGGGGCTCTGCGGTTCACCCCGAAGGCATCCAGGCAACCAGGGGTGGGTGGGCGTGTGAAGAGAGAAAGACACTCCCGGGAGAAAGTGGAGCAGCTCTCTCCTTACCTGCTGCCATGTTGAAATCCCAGTCTGGTCTAGTCAATGGGAAGAAGGTATCAATGATAGCCTGGTTATTGGTGGGATTCCCATCAGTGCCCGGAACCAATTTCTGGGCTTCAGTCTGGCTGCTCCGTCTTTCCTCTGTAGTAAAGAGAATCTGTAGCAATTGCTTGACAATCACCCCAAGTTGATTACCATCTTGGTCTGGGGGCCCCATAACCCAAAGAGGGAATACTGTGACTCCGAGGGGCCCTAATTTTAACATCCTGAAAGTGGCCCGTCAGTAAAGAAAGTGGGGCAGTCTGCATCTGTCCCATCTGTCCAAGCACACAAATAGTAATTCCAACAAAGAAAAGGAAAAAGAGACAGCAAAGAATTTCAGCTGGCCAGCAACTACAAAACTGAGACAACAGCCTCTCGCATTGCCTCTACAGATAGGGGAATGAAATCCCCTCCGAGCGGGCCTGGGGCACCCAGGACCCCTCTGAACAAAGTGGCCAGCTACTACAAAAACGAATGAGACCACTGCATCTCGCCATTCCGCGGTAGTTGTCTCTACAAACGGAGGGATGAAATCCCCTCCTGGTGGGCCTGGGCACCCAGGACCCGCCTTCTGAACAAAGTGGCCTCCAGGGGCGCGTCTGCCCAGCCACAATTTTTTAATGAACAGAAGAACAAAGGACAGGTTTTCAGGAAAGACAAAACACAGAAGCACAACACAGAAGCACACTTATCAGCCGGCGACTGGAGCTCCACGTGTTGGTGGTCCTCAGCAGTCTCTGAGGAGATCCGGGATGAGCCCCTAAATGTTATGCCCAGTTCTCAGCACCCCCAATGACCACCAAGGAGAACCAAACATGTATGCAAGGGCAAGGAGCTTTATTTCAGGCTTAAGCTCGGTCTCTTGACTTCACCAATGCAGTGGATCCGTTCAAGAGCCTTATCTCCATTCTTAACAACTGTGCTGGAAGATCAGCCTTATTCTAATGTTCATATGTACTTGTGTGAATATCTTTGGTGGACAGAGTCTGGATCTTGCATTTTTTTTTTTTCTGTGAAGTGAGTTGATCTGGATGATCTACTAAGACTGTAGTTATGGAAGATATCTTTAGTTACAACGTGATTTTCTTGCTTTTAAACAGATATATCTTGTGTATTTCAGATAAAATGCTTATGATATTGTTTTTTACTTTCTTCTTTAAAAACATTATTGATTTTTTTTTAAATAAAAGGTTGCCTACCTAAACCCCCTGTTCCTCACCCCAATTCTTCTGAGGGGTTTTGGTGGGGCTACTGGTATTCATTGTGGGGACCAAGAGATATCAGTTGCTGCATGTCAGGGAAATAAAGAAAATCAGACTTTCTGAAATCTTTAGCAATTCCTTTGGAAGTATATTTTAATACTAGACTATTATGGCCATTAGTTATTTATGCCTAGCTTAAAGCTCATGTAATCATGGAAATGTATTTAACTAGTTTTACTTGGTAACAGCCTATCTGAACCTTCTGGAGAATAATGCTCCTTGTGTATATTTCCCAGGTTTAACAGTTTATTTTTTTTCTCTCTCTCTCTTTTTTAAATAATTATAGCTATTATTGTATAAAAGAAAGGTTTAATTGACAAAAGTCTTGTTTATAGACAGTTATTTGCTTTTCTGCCTAAACTAAGGGACCTTATACAAAACAATGTCTGTACTCTTCAGTGCTCATGCACAAAAGACAGAGGGACTCTGAGGAACTATTCTAGAGAAAGAGAGAACAGAAGGACATGACAAACACGATACATGACCCTTGGTGGGGTTGGAATTCTGGAGTGGGGGGAATTATAGAAAGATATTAATGCATCAACTGTCAAAGTCTGGATAAGGATTCTATGCTAAACTTTCTGAATTGGATAATAGGCTATGCTATATAAAGAAAAAGTCCCTGTTCTCAGTGCACACTGACGTACTTAGGCCTTAAAGGGAATGACATCTGTCAATTGTTTTCAAGTAGTTCAGACAAAATATATCTCACTGTGAAGAAAAGAGAATGGGTAAAAGATATGCACATGTGGGTGGCAAAGGGCTGATGGTCGATGCCTCTGAGCAAAGGCTACTCAGGATTTTCATCCTGTCCTTCCATCCCTGCAAGTTTGAAATGACGTCAAAACGAAAAGCAAAGGACAAGCCTGGTGGGCACAGGACTAAACCTAGCTACTGGGGAAAGTGAAGTAAGAGGATCTCAAGATCAAGGCCTGCCTGCCAAGGCTACAGAATGAATTCAAGGCAACTTAGTTGGGACCTTGTCTCAAAATTTAAAATCTGAAAATAAAAGAGGACTGGGATAGAGCTCATTGGTGGGACGCTTGCCTGGCATCCTGGTATGTGCAAGGTCAAGCCCCAGGAGTGCAAAAGCAAAAACTACAAAACCAAAAATGAAAGAGAGAAGAGGAGAGACAGAGAGAAGAGGCAAGTCCTAGTGTTCTTTTTCAACTGGTGGGGGATGGGATCAAAGCCAATTATAGTTGTAAAATGTCAGTCAAATGTGAGATCAGGCCTTTCATTGAAACTGTCTCATATTTACAAAATTTTCTATAAAAGGGAGCTGAGGAAAATATAAAAATACAGAATAAAATCAAATCAACAGATAAAGGTCATTGAAGAGGAAAAGAAAGAAGACTTCTCACAGTTTTCATTATGGAAAATTTAGCGTATAGGAAAACAGTAAATGGTAAAGTAAACACCCACAATACCCATAACTTTACATTAGTAAGTGTTAGGAAATTGCCACAAACACTTCATTTGCTATTTTGTGCTAATGTGTTCTAAAGCAAAGCTATCATGACATTTTGCTAGGGAAGACCTAAACTTAAGAACAACCTGCCTTTGCAAGTACACCACCATTGTCAGACCCAACTAGACATAATTCTTCAGTGACTCCTAACTCTCAGTCCATGTCCAAAATATTCCCATTTGATCCCAAATGTGTCTTTCAATGATTGATCTGCTCAAGTCAGGATCCAAAGAGCATGTATCATATTTGATTAATATGTCTCCCATGTATCCTGTAAGTTGGAACATGCCCCTTCTCACTCTGTTTGCTTTTTCCTCTTGCTACAAACAGCTAATCGAGGCTAGGCTAGGAGGATCAACAGGGAGTTTGAATATGGCGAGTCTTCACAACATGGGCTAATTATACTAAAACTAATTTAAAAACCGAGAACTTCTTTTCTCTCAGAGACACACTGAGTGCTGTTTGCTCTTCTGCCATCCCGGGGGGAGGGGCTTTCTTATCTACGTGATGATGACAGTTCCACAGGTGTGTCAACAGCATCATTCTCTAGTGTGCATGTGCATGCCAGCACTAGTTTTTATTATTTTTCCCTGCAGAGAGACTTGAGAGTTAGCACAAGATATTACATTTAAGTAATTTTAAAGTCAGGGAAGGGTCCTGTTAAGACCAATTTACCCTCTTGTTCTTCTCTCCTCCAAATCCAAACTCCAGGGGTGAGAGAGATGGCTCAGAGAACTTGCCAGGGCCAGCGAAGTTGCCTGAGTTTAGATTCCCAGCACCCATGTGAGTGCCTGCCTGGGCTGACTCAGAAGCCTCTGCTTCCTCTGCTAGGGGACCAAAGATGGGTGCATCCTGTGCCCCCATCCCTCCCCCCAACACACACCTTGCTGGCTAGCTTAACTGGCCAAATCCATGACTCTGGGAAGACACTTGACATCTGGTTTCCACATGCACACATGCATGCCCATGTACATATGAACATGTGTATACAGACATGAACACCACACATATGTTTTCAAAAAACAACAACAACAAATCCAAACTCTTGGGCTGGAGAGATGGCTTAGCAGTTAAGCGCTTGCCTGTGAAGCCTAAGGACCCCGGTTCGAGGCTCAATTCCCCAGGACCCAAGTCAGCCAGATGCACAAGGGGGCGCACGCATCTGGAGTTCGTTTGCAGTGGCTGGAGGCCCTGGAGGGCCCATTCTCTCTCTCTCTCTCTGCCTCTTTCTCTCTATCTGTCACTCTCAAATAAATAAATGAAAATGGATAAAAAAAATTAAAAAAAAATCCAAACTCCAAACTTAAGGTGGTTGTTGCAGTTGGGTTCGCATTGCTGGCAGAAATCACCTGACCAAGGAGCAGCTTGTGGGGGGAAAAGGTTTGTTTTGGCTTACAGACTCGAGGAGAAGCTCTGTGATGACAAGGGAAAACGATGCCATGAGCAGAAGGTGGGCATCACCTGCTGGCCAACATTAGGTGGACAATAGCAGGAGAATGTTCCAAGTACTGGCAAGGGGAAACTTTTAAAACCTGAGCTGTGCTTATGTAATGTAGCCCATCCCCACCCTTGCTTCTAATCATCTGAGCCTGTGGAAGCCAGCTGCTCCGTGTGTGTTGGGGGGAGGAGAGGGGAGGACCCCACCTGCAAGGCATCATGAAGACCTGCAACCTATTGGTGCAAACAACCGGTTCCCCCACCTCCGCCCTTTCCCCTCTGTGCGTCAGAGTCCCTGCAGTTAGCACGCCATGAGTGACAGTGCTGCTGACCGTGTTATTTCCTGTGTGAGTGAAAGCACAAACGTTTGGAGACACAACAGCTCACCCTGTTACCCCAGTGACCCCGAGGGTCTGGCTTTAGGAAACATCTCTGATTCATGGCTCTGTCTGTGCAACCCTGTCCCTCATGTGCCACCCCAGCCTGGAAAATTCGCCTCCTTGGGCCCCACCAGGTGTGGCCATCGCTTGCTGAGGGCTTCATAATTGTTTCTCTGTCTGTTACAGTTGAATATCTTCAGCTGCATCCAATTGAGATTATAGTCGCAGGGGATGGCTGTGCTTCCCAGAAGAGGCATTGGTCATTGACACCCACACTCACTCTGTGAAAGTGAAGTGTCCTTCACTGCTGCCGATGTGCAGCTGGTAAAGTGGTCGCCAGCCAGACTCTCTGGGTTCAAACTGCTGGCTCTCTTTATATCTCATCGTGCAGTCCTTGGCAGCAAATATTAGTAATTTTTTTTCTCCAACACATCATTAGTTTCTTTCACTGGTTCAACTTGAAGCTTATAAACATATTTTTTCACTCAAGTGTACTTTTTTGGGGGTACAGTTTGACTTCAAGATATTTACCACTTTAAATCAGTTTGCTACATAAGCAAAGGTATAATTTCCTTAATACAGAGAAAGCTTTAGCAAATCAACAGGAAGGATTGTGGATATGTCACTCAGTGGCAGAATGCTTGCATAGAGGACCTGGGTTTAATCCTTAGCAATGCATAGAAACAGAAAAAAAGAAAAAGAAAGAAAATCAACGAGAGAAAGAATACACACACAGGAAAAAAAAATAAGGGGTATGAGGCTAGAGAGATGGCTTAGCGATTAAGGTGCTTGCCTGTGAAGCCAAAGGACCTAGGTTCAATTCCTCAGGACCCACATAAGCCAGATGCACAATGGGGCACATGCATCTGGACTTCGTTTGCAATGGCTAGAGGCCCTGGTGTGCCCATTCTCAATCTCTCTCAAATAAATAAAAAAAATTTAAAAAAGAACTTTTTAAAAAAGAATAAGGGGTATGAACAGATAGGGCACCAAAAAGAACTATAACTGGCTTATATATGTGAGAAACTACACACCCCTCTCTTTACTGTTGGAGTACTATGTCTTGAGGTTATGATGTCACTTTTTTATGGCAAATATAGGCATATGCTTATGTCTGTGTCTGTTCTTACTTGTGTATTTCTGCATGTCTGGTGAATATATACATTCATGTGTGTTTATATGCATACATACACATATGCGTATACTGCTGGTGAGGAGATAGGAGCACAGGCCTTTTCATACATTGGCATAGTGTCTATGAAAATCTGTGAAAAACTATCTTTCCAAATTTCAAGCTCTGTGCTTAAGTGAGTTTCTCAACATTGATTCAATTGACATTTGGGGCCAGTTATCACCTCGGCCTGTGCACTGGAGGATGTCTAGCGCCCTGCCTGGCCTCTGCCCACTACTTACCAGTAGCGCCCCTTCCCTGGCCCCCTGAGTGCAATAATCAAATTAGTCTCCAGATCTTGCCAGATGTCCTCCAGAAGACAAACTCATCTCTTCTTAAGAAGTACCAATTGGCTGGATGTGGTGGTGCATGTCTTTAATCCCAGCACTCGGGAGGCAGAGGTAGGAGGTCGCTGTGAGATAGACGCCAGCCTGAGACTCCATAGTGAATTCCAGGTCACTTTTTTTGGTGGGGCAGACGGGATTAAACTCAGCTAGGGTATAGATACTCTCTGGCATGTCTGGTCCTCTACTTGCACGTGGCCTCTCAGTAGAGAGAAGTGAAGCGGATATGGTCTGTCCATGTGGTCTCTCCAGCTGAATGGGTTCCCAGCATCCGTGGAACTGTAGCTAGTCTTCAGCTAAGCAGTATTACCATGTTCTACATGAAGTGAAAATAACTGTGCCTTTATGACTGCCATTGATATAGTGTGGTATCTGGACAGGGGCAGGCCAAGTAGAAGCCAGGCAGAATGTTTGCCATTGGTCTCTCCTACTTCTTAGTGTTTCCAGTCCAGATTCCATGATTCTAAAGCCTTGGTCTGTTGTGATCTTTCCTTTTTCTTTTCTTTTCTTTTTTTATTATTGACAACTTCTATAATTATAGACAATAAACCATGGTAGTTCCCTCCCTCCCCCCACTTTCCCCTTTGCAACTCCACTCTCCATCATATCCCCTCCCCCTCTCAATCAGTCTTTCTTTTATTTTGATGTCATGATCTTTTCTTCCTATTATGATGGCCTTGTGTAGGTAGTGTCAGGCACTGCGAGGTCATGGATATCCAGGCCATTTTGTGTCTGGAGGGAGCACGTTGTAAGGAGTCCTACCCTTCCTTTGGCTCTTGCATTCTTCCTGCCACCTCTTCCGCAATAAACCCTGAGCCTCAGAAGGTGTGATAGAGATGTTTCAGTGCCTTGGTCACTTCTTCTCAGTACTGTGGTGCCTTCTGAGCCATCACTGCCATCTAAAAAGAGAAGCTTCAGGCTGGAGAGATGGCTTAGTGGTTAAGCACTTGCCTATGAAGCCTAAAGACCCTGGTTCGAGGCTCAATTCTCCAGGACCCACTTTAACCAGATGCACAAGGGAGCACACACATCTGGAGTTTGTTTGGAGTGGCTGGAGGCCCTGGCATGCCCATTCTCTCTCTCTCTCCCTCTTTCTCTCTCTGTTTGTTGCTCTCAAATAAGTAAATAAAAATAAACACAAAAAAGAGAAACTTCTCTAACCAAAAGTGAGAGTAGCATTAATATATGGGTATGCATATTAGTAGAAGTGCTTACCAGGCAGTTTGGTGAGCATAGTATATACATTAGCCAGACAGCACTAGACGTTACACCCCTAGGGCTCATGACTACCCCTGTTGTAGGTTTTCAGTATCAGGCATGTATTCCCTCCCACAGAGTGGGCCTTCATTCCAATTAGAGAGTGGTTGGTTCCCCCATAAGAGACATGCCACTATTACACCCATTGGCTCATTTGTCCTGGCTGGTGAAATTTAAGGCTTGCAGTGTCCACTGTTGAGTATCTCCACTGGTGATTTCTCTCTTTCTCTCATTGAACTGCATGCAGTGTAGCTTTTTCCAGCTTTCTGTCAGGTGATCTACACAGAGGAGGTTTTCAGCTCAGCTCCAGTAGGATTTCTCAGTGACCTTGCAGCCCATGTATGTGGAGTCTTCAGCAATAGGGTCTTATAATTTATTCCTGGTGGGAAACCAAGGGCCTTGGCAATGGCCTGTAATGTTTGGGGGCATTAGGAAACTCCCTGGCCAACAACCCATTGGAAGGTATCCCATCCTTTTACACCATCGCAACTTATTTTCCTTCTCAAATTTCTATTCTCTCACTCACTTTCTTTAGAAGTTAGTTTCACTATCAGTGTTTTGGAGAAGCAACCCCTGATCACATTATCATTAATACTCCTTCCCCTAGCCACTTTCTAGCTCCTCATGCAAGTGCCTTTGAAGCCTCTCCTTCTACTCTGTCACATGGGCCAAAGAAAGACATGCTAGGTTCAGCATTGATGACATTGAGATCTCACACGAATGTGAACATTGCAGGCTATCATTGTAACTTCCATCTTACTCCAAATTTTCTTTCCTTTAGAGAGTGCTGAAAATTTGAACCCAGGCCTTGTGCTCCAGGCAAAAGTTCTCCCACTGAGCCATAGACCCAGACCAGTTTGCTTTTATTAGGGGAAGAAACACCTACTAAAATGTAGGGGCTTTGCTGTTTTATTTGCCCTCTAGAATTTGTTTGTGCTTGGCAGATTGGATAACAGTGAGTCTTTGTTGAATAGCTAATTGAGTGCTGAGTGTCCTGAGCTGTGTGTGGCTCATCTACAAAAGACACTATACTAGTGTGACCATGTAGAGGGTGGCAATTCCTTCCTCTCTTGTAAAGCACCTTGTATATTTTAGCGGTGGTTTTCTAAAAATAATGCCTGGTTAGTCACATGACAAACTCTTATGTTCAAATGGAATATAAAATCATATTTTGCACTTTTGTCATGAGTGCCATTTTTCTGTTATCTTCTTAGAAGTAGGAAACATTTGATTTCATTAGTTTTTCAATATTATCGTAGGCAATCCTTTTTCGGCATAATTGGCAAATAAAATTTGTATATATTCAAAGCACACAATATGATGGCTTGACACACATGTGCATTGTGAAATGGTTATGAATATTGAATTCAGCATATCCTTGACCACACATAGCAATCCAGTAATCCTGACAATCTTTCAAAATATGCCCATGCTCTTTTTTTGTTTGTTTGTTTGTTTTTCGAGGTAGGGTCTCACTCTGTCTCAGGCTGACCTAGAATTCACTATGTAGTCTCAGGGTAGCCTCGAACTCACAGCAATCCTCCTACCTCTGCCTCGCTAGTGCTGGGATTAAAGGCATGCACCACCATGCCCAGATGATGCTCATTTCTTTCTTTTTTTTTTTCCGAGGTAGTGTCTCACTCTAGCCCAGGCTGACCTGGAATTCACTATGTAGTCTCATGGTGGCCTCGAACTCACAGTGATCCTCCTTCCTCTGCCTCCCAGGTGCTCGGATTAAAGGCATGTGTCAACACGCCTGGCCAAATTTAATTCTTAAAATATTCTTCTTAAAAACTTTTTGTTGCCTGGCATGGTGTTGCACACCTTTAATTTTAGCACTTGGCAGGCAGAGGTAGGTGGATCACCGTGAGTTCGAGGCCACGCTGAGGCTACATAGTGAATTCCAGGTCAGCCTGAACTACAGTGAAACCCTACCTCAAAAACAACAACAACAACAACAACAGAAAACTTTTTGTTGAGAATTTTCATATGTGTACATAATATATTTTGGCCATTATCCCCTCTAGTTACCCTCCTTTGTTTCCCTTCTTCATTGTCCTTCCACTGAACCCTTTCTTTTCCGACTAGCCCTTTTTCTGCTTTGCTGTCTTCTCTTGTTTTGCCCGCCTCCGTCATTCATGACAGAATGTTGTTGAGCCCAGTGTTGTTCAAGTCTTGGGTGGATAAGGACAATCACTGTGAGGTCATGAGTGTGACAGCCACTTTAACAGTTACAAAGCCCATCCTGTTCCACAATGTTCTTTGAGCCTTGCAATGCATGGTAGAGATATCTTGTTTAGCACTCAGTGCTCAATAGTCACTTATTCTTAGCACTTTGATGAGTTTTGAGTTATCCCAGTAGACACTTTCAACTGCAAAAGTAAGTTTCTCTAGTCAAAGATGAGAGTAGGACTAACCTATGGACATAAACATTTAGAGAATAATCTGATGGACACACTGTACCTCTTTAGCCAAACAGCAGTAGTTGCTTCTTCCCTGGGGCCATATACATTTATTTTGCATGACATTGTGACACAAAATTGTCATCTAAAAAGTTCATATTCAAGAATTACACAAAAAAATCATAAAATATCTCCTCATAATGTTGTAAGTTTATTATTTTGTGTTGGGCCACATTTATAGCTCCCATTGCCTCCACAGGGACCTTTGAGGTATATATATATGTATTTGTATATATATATTCTCCTACCTCTGCCTCCGAAGTGCTGGCATTAAAGGCATGCACCACCACACCTGGCTTTAGAATTTCTCAGAATATACACATATGTGAATATAATTAATAGATGTTGCATTTCTTATGTATATTTGTTCTGGTTATATGCATCATTTAATCCTTATATATGTATAGAAAACAAGTATAGTGTAGTGGTGGTTTGAATCAGATATCCCTCATAAACATGTCTTTTGAATGCTTGGTCCCCAGCTAATAGCAACTTAGGAGGTCGAGCCTTGCTGGAAGAGGTGTGTCACTGAAGGGGGACCCTGAAGTTTATTAGCCCCTACCTTACCTGTGTGAATTTGGCTCACTCTCTTGCTGCTGTTTTCCACCTGTTGTGGCACATTGTGATGTCCATGCTCTGCTCATGCCATGCTTTCCCCTGCCATCATGAAGCTTCTGGGAGCTTTTGAGAGTGTTCAAAATAAACCCTTTCCTCCCATCAGCTGCTTTTGGTTGGGTGCTTTATCCCAGCCACATGAAGGTAACTACAACATAGAGTGTGATGCAGCGTGTATCTTAGCATGCCGTAAGGAAACCTAAATCCAAGGTAAGTTACAGAAGCCAAGTGACTCAGATAGCTTATATCCCTTCTCAGGGACAGTCCTCAATTATGAAATTATCCCCAACAGGGACAGTCCTCAATTTTTTTTTTTTTTTGGTTTTTCAAGGTAGGGTCCCACTCTAGCTCAGAGTGACCTGGAATTAACTCTGTATTCTCAGGGTGACCTCGAACTCACAGCAATCCTCCTACCTCTGCCTCCCAAGTGCTGGGATTAAAGGCGTGGGCAACCACGCCCAGCTTCTCAGTTCTTAATTTATCCCCAACAAGGGACACACATGCTTCTTTCATAGTCTTAGCTTGGGTACCAGCAACAAAGTAAATCTCTCTCTCTCTCTCTATATATATATATATATATATATACACACACACACATACACACACACACACACACATAGAGAGAGAGAGAGACATCGATATGGCTAGGTAGACCTTAAAAGAAAGAAAAGTACTAGAAAAGATAAAAGAAAAATAGGAAAGCATATATCACTTTAAAGGGTTTTTGCAATATATATATATATATATATATATATATATATGCATATATATATATATTTGGCTTTTCGAGGTAGGGTCTCACTCTGGCCCAGGCTGACTTGGAATTAACTATGTAGTTTCAGGGTGGCCTCGAACTCACAGCGATCCTCCTACCTCTGCCTCCCAAGTGCTGGGATTAAAGGTGTGCGCCACCACGCCCGGCTTTTTGCAATATTTTTTTAGATGTTGGATAAGGTCACTTTTTCTTTAGGGTAGAAAATCATGTTTTGGAATAAAATAGGTTTATCAATCTAATAGAATTTAGAGGTTTAACAGAAATGACATACATGTTTTTCCTTTTTGTGGAAAGATTATGCTGGAGTTTTAGCTCTATTGGTATTGCTTACATCATGACTTAAGGCAAGCAGCCAGAGAACTAAACAGGAAGCAAGTAGCCTTCATAAGGAGCCAACGATGTGTGAGCATGTGGTTGGCTGGATGCAAGGAAATGAAGAAAGGAAAGATGGTTTGTAGACACAGCTGTGTCAGTCGCAATGGAGGAAGGTCACACTAACATTCTGTAATGTTATTACACCCAGAAGATGGGGGAAAACTTCTCCTTTGATGAAGGTGAGGATGACAAACAGCATCTGTACACCTTTCTACTTGGAACACTGGTCATCTGAAGACTCCTTTCCACATGGATTAACTGGCTGTAACAGGAATGAGTATGAACAGAGCAAAGTGATTTTTTAAATTAATTAATTAATTAATTTGAAAGTGACAAAGAAAGAGGGAGAGAGAGAGAGAGAGAGAGAGAGAGAATGGGCGTGCCAGGGCCTCCAGCCACTGCAAACGAACTCCAGATGTGTGGGCCCTCTTGTGCATCTGGCTAACCTGGGTCCTGGGGAACTGAGCCTCAAACCCGGGTCCTTAGGCTTCATAGGCAAGCACTTAACTGCTAAGCCATCTCTCCAGCCCCAATGTGATTTTAAAACTATTGCTTTGCCCTTCATGGAATCAAAGACTGCTGACATAAGAGAGGGCAGGAGTTAAAATGGTTTAGGTGTTGAGGAGATAGCTCAGTGGGTAACGTGATTGTTGCAAAAGCATGAGGACCCGAGTTCAGGTCTCTAGTACCCACAAAAAATGCTGGGCATAGTGACACATGCCTGTAATAGCAGTATTGGGGAGGCAGAAGCAAGGGAATCTCTGGGGCTTGTGGCTAGTTAGTCTTGCCCAATCAGAGAGCCTCAAGTACAGTGAGAGACCCTGTCTTATAATAATAACAATAATAATAATAATGAAAGCTGGGCATGGTGGTGTATGCCTTTAATCCCAGCACTTGGAAGGCAGAAAAGGTAGGAGGATCACCATGAGTTTGAGGCCAGCCCAGGACTACAGAGTGAGTGCCAGGTCAGCCTGGGCTAGAGTGAGGCCCTACCTCAAAACAAACAAACAAACAAACAAAAACCAAAAACAAAACCCAATGAAAAATCAATAAGTAAAGTTAAAGGTGAAGAAAAATAGAGGAAACACCTGGCTGATATCAACTTCTGGTCTCTTCACACACACACGTGCAACCACACATATGTAAACATGAACACACACACACACACCCCACTCCCCTAAACAAGGTTTAGAGTTGGAAGTCACTAAGCAAGCAAAGGCACTAGAATTGCTGAACACAGGTGAGCTAACTTAGCCCCTAGTCATAGCACTTGGTCCTCTTCCCTTACCCTGGGCAGGCAGCACCACTGTGCTGGGCTTAGAGGATTTAAAAATAAATAATATTTCATCATGAATCTTGGGGTCTTCAGGTGTTCAGTCACCAATCATGTGCATGGGTATGATGGGGTGAAAGTCTTAAGCCATCTCAGAGTAATGGGATAGGTGAGATAAGGGCCTAGCGGGCATGTGGACAAAGCCCTTGTTCCTAAGGGCTGATTTAGAATGTTTCACAGAGAAGGTGGCATTTGCCATAATCTTCAGGAGAAGAGATGGCAAGTGTGGAGACAGTCAGGACCACTAGTTATGGCAGGGGACTGGCATTTCTGAATGACCGAGGAAGAGGGCACACATGCCGGAGCTGAGAGTTTGAATGAGTGAAGCATATCTGGGGGTGGCTGCTGTTTCTCAGCATTAGAAAATTCTAGCTTCCTTGGCAAAGCGCTGTCAATCAGTGACTAGTGTGTGTTCGGCTCTAAATGAGACGTCTGTATTACCCCCTCCAAGGCTCAGGGGAAAGAGTATAAGAGCCAGTGGATGGGAAAGAATGCTGCGGAATGCTGTCTTCTGGATGGAACATGGTTCTTACAGTCATGAGCTCACAGCAGCTGTGGTTTCCTGCACAAGACTGAGCCTGTCCATGATGATGGAGGGCTTATGAAACCTCACTCCCAGAGGAGCTATGGGCAGTTAAGGGTCGCTGGGGGAAGGGAAGTCAAACTCTTCAGTGGTATGGCCCTGGTAAGTTACCCATATTCTAGTAAATAGTTGACCCCCTCCCTATGTTCATGCCAGCAACCTTAATTTAACTCACTGGGACACACACACACACACACACACACACACACACACACACACGTGTATGTGCACGGCAGGAAGGGAGTTAGTTGGGAAGAAGGGGTTTGTTGAGAGAAGGAAACAGATGAGAGAGTATAATGGGGTGAATATAATCAAAATACATATACCTATAAGAAATTATGACAATATAGCTGGGTGTGGTGGCACATGCCTTTAATTCCAGCACTCAAGAGGCAGAGGTAGGAGGATCACTGTGAGTTCAAGGCTGCCCTGAGACTTTGTAGTGAATTCCAGGTCAGCCTGGGCTAGAGTGAAACCCTACCTCAAAAAAAAGAAAGAAATTATGATAATATAATTAAAAATAAATATAAAGGACAAAAAGAAAAGAAAGTTCTAGCTTTGTGTAGGTAGTGGTTATTCTATTTATCTATGACCTTCAGCTATGACCTGGATGCCATGAGCACTCAGTTTCCAATGCCCACCCAAAAGCCACTGCAAGTGTGGCCTGATTCAAAATTCTAGGTTAACCCAATGGGGTGGTAGTGGCTAAAGATGGGCCTGGGAGATGGCTGAGTTGGCAAAGAGCTTGCTTGCCATGTACTTGAGGTTGGGTTCTTAGCACTCATATCAGTGGCAGCTATGGTGGTATGCACCTGTAATCCCAGGGCTTCGGAAGTGGATAAAAGGCATCCCTAGCTTTACTGGCTAGTCTAGATCAATTGGTGAGCTCTGGGTTCAGGGAGAGACCCTGAACATAAGGTGGAGACTGAAACCTAAGGTGGAGAACAATTGAGGAGACACTCAACATTGACTTCTGACCTCCACATACACACATGTGTAACTATACACACAAGTGCTTACACACAGACTCATGCATACACGTCACACATACACACATGCAAAATAATAAAAGAGATGACCAGAGGCACTAATAGCACACATTTAGGAGTGCTTTATGACATGTGCAGCTAAAACCTATTGCATTGCTGCATTTAATTCTCATAAGGATTCCAAGGGCTAGGTACTGTTATTATTTCTTCTAGAAATGAAAAATGGAGTTCCAGGGCTGGAGAGATGGGTTAGCGGTTAAGCGCTTGCCTATGAAGCCAAAGGACCCTGGTTCAAGGCTCTATTCCCCAGGACCCACGTTAGCCAGATGCACAAGGGGGCGCAAGCGTCTGGAGTTTGTTTGCAGTGGCTGGAGGCCTTGGCGCACCCATTCTCCCTCTCTTTCTATCTGCCTCTTTTTCTCTCTGTCACTCTCAAATAAAGGAAGAAAGGAAAGAAGAAAGAAAGAAAGAAAGGAAGAAAGGAAGGAAGGAAGGAAGAAAAAAAAAGGAAAATGGAGTTCCAGAGAGGCTGGATATCTTGTCCAGAGTTGTAGCAGTAAGCTGTTTTACTGGTTACTCTGATTCTAATCCACGCAATTTGACACAAAGGATCTTAACTCTCAGCCAGTGTGCTATCCTGCCCCAGTGACCAGGGAAAAAACCTGTGCACGTGTTCAATGTCCCTTTTCCCTTAAAATTTTCTCTCCTCATTTGGCAAATAAAGGAGAAAATGTCACATCCTATGTAAGTGGGTGAAATGGAATAGCTGAGCTGCCCAGTTGTGAGGGGACTGCTTCAGCATTGGGGTCATCTTGCCCAAGGCCACGCCACTTCTCAGAATGGACTATGACTGATTCAGGGGAACCCTCCAAAAATCCAGCCCTGTAGGCCCAGTGGTTGTGCTGCGCCGTGCTCCAGAGAGTCTCCAGTGGGGTTGGTGGGGGCCACAGGGGCACTGTGCTGCTCAACTTCTCCATCTTTCCCACCTGCTTCCTGCCCCTCCGGCCTCAGCCATCATCCTGTGGGCATTTGATAAGGAGCAAACATCCTGTTACTCTGTCTCAGAGTGGACTTCCCCGGGAACTCAATCGCTGACATCAATTCCACTGAGCAGGGAGTCTGTGTCCTCCCACTTTGCCTCCTTTTTCATATCAGTTCCTGCTGTGGACTGGCAAAGCCGGGACCACCAGTCCGAGGGAAAACAGGGCCTTGGGAGGTGGGCAAGGAGTCGGCGAAGTGACAAACAGACACACACACAAGGTGAATGTATCTGAGTGTGTTTTACTGAAGTAGAGCATCAAGGTTATATACAATTCTGGCTGCATAAGCTTAGCCTTTGTTTGGTACAATTTCTATGAACAGCCTGTTCCAGGAATCGAGGCACAAATACATGAGTAAAGATTACAATCACATATTTAACAGTTAATGTCTCACCAAAATTAGTGTTAGACAGTCAGTGGTTACAAACGACTTTTGTTTTTTAGCCTGCTTTAAGCATCAAGTATTTTTTTTTTTTTTTTTTGAGGTAAGGTCTCACTCTAGCCCAGGCTGACCTGGAATTCACTATGGAGTCTCAGGGTGGCCTCGAACTCATGACAATCCTCCTACCTCTGCCTCCTGAGTGCTGGGATTAAAGGCATGTACCACTACGCCCGGCAAGCATCAAGTATTTTTAACAAAAGTTCTAACAGGGCGACTTCATAACTCTAATATATTTTCTTCCTGGCACCATACCATAAAAATGTAGGTGTATCAAAGCCTGCCTTCTCATAATTGGATCTCAGTTGTTTCCTAATGCTTTCTCTTTGTGCTTTCATAAGCAAGCACCAAGGTGGCCTCACCCTAGGAAGTCTGTCCACAAAAGTTAAAGAATACCAAGAAACATGCTTCCCACCATTGCTTACTAGCATATCCCCATTCCTATACACTCCTGTATAAGGTAATGGTTCATCGATTGGTTCTGGTCCTTGGAATTCTGACTATGGCTTGAAACAACAGCGGGGTCTTTGGAGGAAGCGTCACACCATCAGGTGACTCAGTTTTTGGAAACTGTTCCATACCTAATTTTTACTAAATTGTGAAAGAACATCATGTTGCTGTCATGTGTCAGGAACAGAACAGTAGTAATGAAGAAAACAGCTATTAGAGAACAGCAAAAGGCACTACAAGCCTGGAAAATGCATGTCCTTCCAGGAGGGAAGCTTCCTTGAAGCTTTCGCCTCAGCCTGGTGAACAGGTCACGCAGACTCCACTGGAGATGGCGTGGCAAGTTCCTTTTAATTTTTCATATTCCAGATAGATATCTAAGAAAAACCCGGCAAAACTCCCATCCTCCTTGCAGTGGTTTGAATGAAATGCCCCTGATCAGCTCGCGTGTTTTGAATGCTTGGCCCCCGGTTGGGCAATATGGGAAGGTTGTTGGGCCTTTGGAGGGGGGTGGGGCTGGATCTTGCTGGAGGAGGTGTGTTGCTGGGGGCAGGTTTTGGGTATTGGGGTACTGTAATCCAGCTCCCCATTGCCAGTGCTAGCTTGTTCCAACTGCTTTCTTCACCTGATGCTGTGATCGGATGTGATGTCCCTACTAACTGCTCATGCCATGCTTCCTCTACCATGAAGAAACTTCCCCTTGTCATTGTAAACCCAAATAATCCCTTTCTTCCCATGTGCTTTTGGTCAGATGTTTTGTCCCAGCAATGGGTAGGTAACTGCTACATCCTTGTGATAACAGACTAGGTTTTAGAGTAGTTTTAGTTTGACATGAAAATTGAGCAGAGGACAGAGGTCCCCTATGCCCCCAAGTCACCCATCTTCTCAACACTTATTTCCCTTGGTTTGGGCAATAGAGATGGTGAAATTGTAAGAGATATTCTAAAAAGATATTTATTTATTTACTTGAGAAGGAGGAGAGAGAAAAACAGAGATCATGAGCACACCACTGCAAACTTCAGACAGAAGCACCGCTTTTGTGCATCTGGCTTTGTGTAGGCAGTGGGGAATTGAACCCAGGTTGGCAGCTTTGCAAGCAAGTACCTTTGACCACTGAGTAATCCCCCAGTCCTGTAAGGGCTCTTTACAATAAAAATGTCATTAAAATACTTTATATGAAATCAACAACTGTTTTCAGCCATTGAATAGTTGACAAACAATTCTAATAGCCTTGTGCAGACTGCTTAAACATTTCTAAAACTGAAATAATAACTTTTGCAATGATTTAGACAATGTATGCTAACTTGAAGCAAAGTGCCTGGAACTTAAACAAGAATTCTGAAAAAGGGGCAGTTTTTTTTTCTTTTGTATAATGTTCATGCCACCCAGCACTCAGGGTGGCCTCAGTACCACATTACCACAACTTGATGCATCAGAACAACAGAGATTTACTTCTACACATCTAGGGGCCAGATGTCTGAACTCAGCTTCTGTGGTGCAAAATCAAGGCTATAGGGAGAAATCTCATTAGTCTTCTAGCTTCTGGTGCTTACTGGCAACATTACTACAATCTCTGCCTCTGCCTCCCTGGTCATGTTAACTTCCATATTTCTGCGTGTTGTCTTCCTCTACCTAAGGATTGCAGGTATGTGATGATATATGTGAAGGATACAGTTAGGGCCCACCCTAGTAACTCAGAAAAATCTCCCCAAGTCAAGACCCTTAATTGTTTTTGATCCTAATTAAAAAAAATATTTTCATTTATTTATTTGCCAGCAGGAAGAGACAGAGATAGAGGGAAGGGGAGAACAGACACAACAGGGCTTCTAGCCACTACAAATGAGCTCCAAATGCATGCGCCACTTGGGGCATCTGGCTTTTTTTAACATAGGTACTGGGAAATCCAACCTGGGTTGCTAGGCTTTGCAGGCAAATACCTTAACTGCTGAGCGATATCCCCAGGCCTACACCCTTAATTTTTAATTTTGACGTGGGGCGGGGTGGAGAATGGGAATACCAGGGCCTTCTGACACTGCACACAAACTCCAGATGCATGCATCACTTTACAGATGCAGGCATCTGGCTTTACATGGGTACTGTGAAATTGAACCTGGATTGTCAGGCTTTGCAAGCAAGCACCTTTCACCATTGAGCCATCTCTCCAGCCCAAAACCCTTAATTAATTTTTTAAAACATTTTTATTTATTTATTTATTTGAGAGCAACAGAGAAACAGGGAGGGAGGGAGGCAGGGAGACACACACACAGAGAGAGAGAGAGAGAGAGAAAAAATGGGCGCGCCAGGGCCTCCAGCCACTGCAAACAAACTCCAGACGAGTGAGCCCCCTTGTGCATCTGGCTAACGTGGTTCCTGGGGAATCGAGCCTCGAACCGGGGTCCTTAGGCTTCACAGGCAAGAGCTTAACCGCTAAGCCATCACTCCCCAAACCCTTAATTTAATCACATCCACAAAGACAACATTTCCATTATAGGTTTCAGGACTAGAAACTCATACCTTGGGGGTATGGGATATTTGTCATAGTGGCCCACTTCCTGTGCTGTCTTCTAAATCCTGAACGTTTTACTGTGGGGTCACTAAAATAGTCCTTCAGCCCTTCAAGTTTCTCCGGAAACACCATGTGCTATCTAAGAAATCTTTCCCTCATCCCTCTCGCATAAGGGACAGAGGCTAGGAGGGGCAGTTGCGTATTTATTCTGTTGTCTCAGCAGATGCGTTGCTGTTTGGGGGCATCTTTTCAAGGTGTTAATCCATCGTAGGTGCAATCTAGCAGCGTTTCCCCAGTTTACAATTTCCAGACGCCTGTGATTCAGTCAATGGAACTATGTCGGGGACTGCAAGTTTTTCAGTATCTCAAGGGATTCTTATAAGCCAAGATCTGCAAACACTGATATTCCTTCTACAAAATCCTAATTCCAAGCCCTCAAAACAGGGTATTCCCCTTCCTGCTGGTGTGTCATGATTGAATTTTTACTGGAAGGGCGGGGAAAACAAACAAAAGAAGCAACCATGGGAAATGAACAATTCTCTGTACAGTATTCACTGAAAGACTTCCCTAGCGGGAAGGCTTCCAATTCCGAATTAAATAGAGGATGACGACGGCAGGGATTTGGCAATGCTGCAGCTGTCATTAGCTCGGGACCTCGTGGGTCTGACGGATCAAGTCCGGACGCGCCCTCAGCAACAGCCAAGGCTTTTCCTGTGCAGAACAGTTTCCGCCAGGGCGCCCGGAGGTGTGTGTGTGTGTGTGTGTTTCCTAGCCCGGGGTGCGTGCGTGCTCGTGTGTGTGTGTGTGTGTTCTAGCCCCCGTGAGAATATTTTGGAGAGGGACGGCATCCACGCCGAGAGGCGCGGTCGAGAGGCGTGGGGACAGCGAGGTGTATTTATTCTGGCCCAAGAGCGGGTTACTGGGGCTGCCCTCAGCGCCCCAAGGAACAGTGCCGAGTCCCAGAGCTGCAACTTCTGGGCCAAGAATTCAGCGGCCGTGGCTGGTCAGGTGGGGGCAGCTGTGGTTCTGTGACCTGATGCACATGCAGACATATTTTTTGGGGGAGGGGGCATGTGGACCACCCTTGAGGGTGATGTGGCGCCGAGTCAGCCTGTTTCCGGAGCGCTGACAGAGCAGGTCCCGCTTAGCCCAGGCGGTCTGGACGACGATCGGGGTAGGGGGCGTCTGCACCGCGGCGTCAGACTCAGCCCGAGGTGATGCGTCTGGAGAGACGAGGGGACCGCGCTCCAGTCGGCAGGAGCCAAGCAGCATCGGGCTCGGCTGTGAGTGATGCGCGGTCTCAGGTGGAGCCAGGCCCCAGCCGGAACCCGCGGGCCGGACGGCGGGCGGGCGCCTGGAGCTGCAGTCCGGGGAGCATCCCGGGAGCCCCGCGGGCCTCCGGGTCGCGATTCCAGCTCCGGGCAGCGAGAGGCGCTGATCCCGCGCGCACAGCTCGCCGCCAGCCTCGGGGGGCGGAGCCTGCAGGAGCCCCGCCCCTCCCCGGCCGCAGCCCCGCCTCCCCGGCTCGGGGCCGCCCGCCCGCCCAATCCCGTGCCCCGGGCCCAGCAGAGCCGGGCAGCTCGTCTGGCCGGCGGAGGCTGAGCGCGACCCTGGCCAGCCGCGGCGCCCGCCGACCAGCGACCAGCGTGACGCCCCGGAGCCGCGCTGCCCCTATTGTCTCCCGGACGCCCCGGCCCGCGTCGCCCGCGTGACGCTTACCCTCCTCTTCCTCCCAGAGGGGAAGGCACGGAGAGAGCCGAGCGGCGCCCGGGAAGGGAGAGCGCTAGCCGAGGCCCCTGGGCCGGGCTCCGGGCTGGCAGGGGCGGCCGCGGAGGCGGAGGGAAGTGCGCGTCAGTCTCCGGCGCAGAGCGCTTCACCTCTGGGCTGCGGCGAGCGCCGGGCGGGCCCTGGGGTGGGTGGGTGGGGGGACTCGTTGGTCATGGACGGGAGATCGGGAGCCCGGAGCGCCCGGAGCTCGGGTCGAATCTCCGCGTAGGCACCTGAGTCACCGACGCTGAGCGGGGGGAGGAGAAGGTAAGACGACCGGGTCACCGGTGATCGCCAGCCTTGCCCCGTTCGTCGTCCCCGGGGACTCGCGCACCTTCCTTCCCGGGTCGCGAAGGCCTGGCCGGCTCCGGCGCTGGGCGCTCGCGCTGAGCAGGAGAACGTCCTGGATGGAGGTGCGGCCGCGCGTCCGCCCTCCCCTCGCCTCTTCTCCCGGGGGCTTCTCTTTTCCACGTGAAAGGGTCCTTGGGAGCCCGGGGAGGCGGGATTGATCTCTCTCCCTTTCTCTGTGCGGTCGCAGGGAAGGGAACAATGGACCTTTCAAAGTCGGTGTTAAACCGCCCTTAAACTTTCTGGAGAGAGGGACGCGGACCTCGGGGAGAGGTTGACGGGGGCGGGGCGGGTGGATGGGGGAGTCCTGGCGCCCGTGCACGCGCCCTGGTGCGTTTGGGGGCATCTTTGTCTCCGCACTATTCCCCTGGGCTGGTAGGTCCTCCGCCCTCCACCTTGCTTTCTTTTAAGGTAAGGCGTGGCTTAAGAATCTGGGCAGCTTTCTCTAACGTGGATGAATGGCTTCGGCCCTGGATTCTTCTACCCGGGTTTACTCCACGGAGTTGGGAGGTCCCGGTAAAGAAGGGGGCTCTCACTGCGACGACCCTAGGTGCTGCAGCTCATGCTAATTACTGTGTCCCAGCAATACATCCAAGGTCATGACTTGTCTGGATGCTCACTAGTAAAGGTTGATGTGTGCCGCCAGATCTCTCTGTGGAGCGGAAACAGCTCACTTAAATCCTCCGCACAAGGTTAGGAAAACAGACTTTGATATATGTCTCCTTTCATCAGAGGTTGCGGTGAAAGAGTGCCTAGTAATTGTAGGAACTTTTATTCTGCACATGGGCCGCTCACTGCCTCCATCCCCTGGCCGTGTGCCAGTGTGAAACATTGTGGCGCTGTGAAGTTGCACATATTGAATGAAGGTGTGCAAATGCCTTGGGAGCTCTCACTAGTTAAAAAAAAGTTGTAATTTAGAGGGGGAGGAGAAGGGACCGAAGCTTTACCTGAGCCGATGGAGGCCTGAATTCCCCGGGCAGCAAGGCATACCTGTTGGAAATGGCTGCTAAAAACAAATACATGCATTTTACTATGTGTGTGGGTGTGTGTACGCGCGCGCTCACGTACACACACACACACACACACTCTCTCTTCTTTTGTTACTTATGATGTCATTACTGTTAAGGAAGGTTGCTTTTTTTCCAGCACTGGTTTAGGCATAGCTATTCCATGGCTAATGGAGGCAAGTCTCCTTTTTTTGATTTAATCAGTAACCAGTGAATTCCAGTCAAACCAATCAGGTCCTTCCTGAAACATCTACTCAGAAAATGGGAAACTATGCAAGCACAGGCGCCGTAGGGGTGTTAGGAGGCAGGGTTGGGCAGGTAGTGATGCGGCCATTCTGAAGTTGAAAGGGTTCTACTTGCTACTGTGTGTCTCTGAGTAAGTTCCTGAAATTGAGAAAGATAAATTACATCTCCGAAATGGAAAGCTTAATCTTGGTAAAACTCACATTTGGAATGCTGCCTTAAATATATACATTGTAAAGTGCTCTGAAATATTTATTGGTAGTGCACCATCCATTTAACCCAGCCGCCCACCCTTAGCCTAACATTAATTGCTCATTGTGTGCCCGACCTTCTGGAAGGAATCTAAGCACTGCTGGTGTCGGTTTCTGTTGGGGAGAGAGGGAAGTCGATGGAGTGGTTGCAGTTGGGGAAGCCAAAGGGCACGGGAATTCCCTGCGTGTTGTACATTGCTCTTTTGCTGAAGAAATGAGTCATCCAGGGACACAAGCAAATTAACAGTGCTGAGGTCCTGCCAGTGTGTCAGTGATTGGGAGAACCACTTTGTGCACTTTTCTTTAAGGGAAAGAGGAGAAATTTATTGGAGGTGGGACAGTAGAACAGTTTCTGAAAAACAAAATGGGTTAAATCAGACAAAACAGTAGGGGCTGAAAACTGGGATTTTCCCGTATTTTGAGACTGGGTCTCACTATGTAGCTCAGGCTGGCCTCAAACTGCTACATCTGTGAGTGGCTTGTACCACCACACCCAGAACTATCATTTTCAAATGAAAAGCTATCAAGATTGACAGGCTTGAGGTCAGATATGGGTTTAAAACAAGGATTTGGCATTTGATGACAATTTGGTACTGGGCGAATCCCTCGGTTTTCTTTCTCTTTCAAGTAAGTTTAAAAATGCTTAATGGAGTATTCTGATAATTCAATTGAATTTGCTATGTACATAAAAGTTACTCCATAAGCTAGCACTGTCAGTTTTCAACAGGCATTTTAAATGTGTTTATCTTAAGCTATAAATAGATGTAAATCATAGCTTAATTACACTAGTCTAAGCCACAGGTTTCTAGTGTCTTGGTCCCTTCCAAAATGGAAACAAGTCTTTGGATTTCAGGCTGGCTATTGTCCTGTGTTATTTCTCCCTAATCCTGCCATCTGCCCCTCCCATTCACAGGATTTTTTTTTTTTTTTTTTGCTTGGGGTTGTGAGCATTCATTTGGAAGTATGGACTGTCTGATACAGGGCCTCACTTGAGAGAGATTTGTCAGAGCTTGTACTGGAACATCTTTCTTCCCAAGCCAAGCTGCCTTTTACCTTCCTGTCTTCCAGCAAGATGAATAATGGAGTGGGGGTGGTGTGGAGCTATCTATTCTGAGACCATGAAAATCACCCTTCCTAGTCTTCTGCATTTGTAAAGATGTGTGATTTTCAACTAGACTGTTCGAGCTCTCAATAACAGCAGCTGTTGTCTAGTGAAATGTGAAACTTAAGTAATACTTGCTTTAGTTCTTCTCTACTTGAAATGGACTTAAGCTCACCTGTCATTTTAATAAGTTGCCTTTTGGTAGGAGCCCATACTCAGGTATTTAAAGGTACATGTGACTTTGGAGGGTGATATGAGTGTAAATCAGTGTTTTGGATCCTTCTATATGCCTAGTGTTAGGCTTTAGTTGCAAGGTTTCTTAAAAAATAATAAAGCAAGGAAGTGGAGACCCAGTGAGACTAACTAACTAGGTACATTTATGTAGCAAATTAATGGCCGCGCTGGGACAAGGACCTCTTTGTCCCTGCTTCCAGACAGCACTTTTTTTTCCCTCCTTATTTAGTTATTTATTTGAATTTTTCCAGTCAGGCTCTAACTCTAGCCCAGGCTAACCCAGAACACCCAGTTTAGTCTTAGGCTGTCCTCCAATTCACAGTGATAATCCTACCTCTGCCTCCTGAGTGCTGGGATTAAAGGTGTGCTGTAGGCTGACCTATGTTTTTTCATCTCCTGTGTTCTAGGAGAGATGGTACCCATGGTGGGGTGATGTTACTTGTAAAACATTTCTGTCAAATAAGGAGGGCTGTGTAAAAAATCATGTTAGCTTTATTTTCACTTTCTATGAACAGGATGCAAATCTGAAATATTGTAGAAATGCACATTTTTCTTCCAAAGAAGTAAGTTCCTGGAAACAGTATTCAGACTTTATAGAATAGAAACATACTAGAAATAGTTTATATCTTCCTTTGCTTTCTCTGCTCTGGTCTTGGGAAGATTTTAATGTTGGCTGTCAGGTTGACTGTGTTCAGCGAATACCTTTTTGCATTTCTAGAGTTTGCAAGTCACAGAGCAGCAGGAAGGTAGGTAAATGAGGTGTAGACTTTAATAAAATGTCCCTAAAATGATGAAACACATTGGGAAACTACTATCACCCCACAAATTAGTTCTGTGATCTATAAGCAAATTTGTTTCAAAATTACTGGTGTTAGACTCTCCTTGTAAACATATTGTTACAACTTATTTCTGTTACATGGTGGAAAATGATAAACATTTTACATTTGTGGTGTCAAGGCTCCTTCTCAGTTTAGACAGTAAATAAAAGTATAGTTGTACTTAGTAGAAATTTATTTAGTTTTGAGACAGTCTCATATACTCCAGGCTGGTCTTCAACTTGTTATGTTGAGGGTGACTGTGAACTTTTGATTCTCCTGCCTCTACTGCCCAAGTAGAGGAGAATTTTATGTTATAAAAAATTTACTGAAGAGAGATTATAGCATTCTTAGCTTTAGTGTATTAAACCATTGAAAGTACTCTTGGGCCATTGTTGCCTGAAAGCTATAAACAGATGGAAATCATAGCTTAATCATACTGGTCTCAGCCATAGATTTCCAGGGTCTTGGCCATTTCTAGAATGGAAACAAGTGTTTGGACTTCAGGTTAGTGAATGCAATTTAAGACAGTCCATTTTTAGCCACTGTGAAAAGATCTGTCCTTACTGACTCTGAATTTGATGATGTGCCTTAAAACATACAAATTGGCGCCACAAGCTGGATGTCTTGATCAGACTGATTATTGATTTGAAAGCTTTTACCTAACTATTGACTTATACTTTGGAGACTGTAAGCTGTCTGTTGTTAAAATGGTCTCTGCTAATGGTGACTATTCACTGAAGAATTATTTTCATATTGAAATTTGAAAATTATTAACATTATGGATTAGTGAGTTTCATTTAGCCAAAGGCAAAACCTGAGTCAGGCTTCAGAAGGAAGGAGAAGAATGAGTCCTTGGTGTTCCTTTTTTTAAAAAAATTTTTAAAAATTTATTTGAGAGGGAGAGGATGGGTGCACCAGGGCCTCCAGCCACTGCAAACAAAGTCCAGATACATGCACCACCTTGTGCATGTGGCTTACATGGGGTACTGGGGAATTGAACCTGGGTCCTTAGGCTTTACAGGCAAGTGCCTTAACCGCTAAGCCATCTCTCTAGCCACTTAGTTTTCTTTCGATGCCCCTTAATGCCAACACTATAGAATCAGCTTTGCCAATTGTATAAAAATGCATGCTTCATAAATGAAAAAAATGGCTATAATTGTTCAATAGAAACACATTGATAGCATTCTCCAGGCATCTTCAAATATCAGTAAGTATTTTTAATGGTGAGGACCTTGATAGGGTACCTTTGAGATACAGCTCAGAGGCCAGATGAAAGATGAGTCATCTTTTCTGTTGGTTCACAGCATCCTTTGGTTAATGACAGTCCAGCCACTGCTGTTGTAAGTGCTGGTGCTAATTTAGATAGACCCTGTCTGTCCTTGCTGGACAGCCACTCTTGCCCAGGCGGGGTTAGCTAGTGAATAACCTTTTCCAGCTACCTGGTTCCCATGTTGTCTTCACCTGATTGGAGCCTTCAAGTATTTTTTGTGCTGTCCTGTGTGCTGGCCGTGCAGGCCCCTGCTGCCTTGTCCTGCTTTCAGCTCTCCCTGGGACGTGACACAAAGTTCAGCCATCATTGTAGTGCTGGCTAAGTCTGGTTCCTGGGAGTGAAAGAGGAACAGGAGCAACGTAGCATTTTAAAGCCCGTCAGCCAGGGACAGAGGCCCAAGGAGAACAGGAAAGGATGCTTCCTTGGCTGACCTGGAAGGACTGGAAGCCCCATCTGATCCAGTCTCACTCAAGATGGCTGCAGACAATTCCTTGGCAGCTATTTCCTGTTTAGCTTAGCACACCTGGATGGACTGGTCCCTCCTGAGTCAGTTTCTTTTGTTCATTTTTTCTTTTTCTTTTTTTTTTCTTTTATTCATTATAGGCAAAGGGAGAGGGAGAGAGAATGGGCGTGGCAGGCCCTCCAGCCTCTGCAAACGTACTCCAGATGCATGCACCCCCTTGTGCATCTGGCTTACGTGGGTCCTGGGGAATCAAACCTGGGTCCTTTGGCTTTATAGTCAAGTGCCATAAACACTAAGCCATTTCTCCAGCCCTGAGTCAGTCTCTTGAATCCACAAACCAATCAGGTCTTTCCCATGTACTTATCCCTGAGCTTGATGATGGAGTTGTCTTAATTAGATGTTTAATTCATAAATGGGCCTGGCACATGTGTATGCGAGAGGATTTTCTCCATCTGCTCTCCCCACTTTCCAGCCCGGCAAGGAAGCGGATGACTTATCTTTGCCTTGGGTCTTTCAGCTAGCCTTCCTCCTGGATCCTAGTTCTTCCTAAAATCAACCTCATAATTATTTACCCTTCTTGGAGTCCTTTTTTTTTTTCTAGTTATTTGCTAATTTGGATAAGGACCCAAAAGTTGGGGTCCTCGAGCCTGGGTTCTCCTGCATCTTTATAGAATTTATTCCCTCCCTGTCTTTCAACTCTCTGGAGCCCAGAGATCTTGGGAAACATCAAGGCAGTTGCCGAGAATGTATAATGTCCCTTTGCTTGGTCTTGGTTTCACATGCCCTGGGAAGAGATGGACTATAGCTCCTATTTGCCTTGGAATTCACCAGCAGGTAGACTGCTGCCTGCTGTGGTTCAAAGACTGAGACTTCTTGAGTCTGCTGTTTGCATTACCACGTTGGCCAATGCTTCAGTGGAATAAATCAGATCTTCCAGGCCAGTTTCTTTGCCCCAGCATGCACTGCAGTTCCTTATTTTCTCCTCCTGCTCCTGACTCTCAGCACTGGACTGAACCTTGGAGTGTTAGGGCCGTTTATAGTTTTGTTCTGAGGTTGTTTCTAACCATTATCTCCCTTGTGTAGTAGAGTCCTTGGCTCAGGAGATGATCAGAATGAAGTTTGTTCCTTTGTTCACTGTTTAGAAAGATATTTTGTAGGGGCGGGTTAAAAGAGATGGTAGACGTGGGGCCTGGACCTTCCGGAAATTCTGTGCTTTGATGCTGTGCTCAGTAGCCTGGATCATTTCAGCTTGGGCATTGTATTACTCATGTAGAATAGTTCTTGGTTTGAAAGGCATGTCTGGACATACTCATTGGATAGTTATTGCTGTCACTGCATTTCAATATCAGTATATCACTAGATTGTGAACTGCTGGTGTGTCTCTGCTTGTTAATTAAACATACCTCTGTTGTTTTACAAGAGCCCCCCCCCCCCCCATCACTTCCAGCATTCCACCAAAGTAACTTTATTGGCTCGCTCTTCTTGAGCAGCATTTTAAAGGATTGTCCCAGGCAGTCTGCAGAGAATGCAGCCCACAGGCAGCTCTGCCCTTTGCTGTAACCCTAATTAAATCAGCCTCCTTTAGGTCAGGCTCCAGCTTCAGTTCTTTCTTTTGAAGGTCAGCTGCAAGGGGATGACATGCGAGAGCTGCCATTGTGTGCCTCTACACAGCCATCAGTCACTGTCAGCAGGTTGGAAGCCTCTCTTGTGTCTTGCCAGCCAGCTGGGAACAAGCATGAAGCTGGATAGTATGAGGAGCCTTTGGAGGGAGGGGAGAGAAGAAAGGGGAGAGCAAGCAGTGCTTCAAGGGTGAGAAGGAGAGAAAGGGGTCTAAGGAACAAGAGTAACAGGACAGAAAGAAACAGCAGAGGACTGAGAGGTGAATGACTCTGTCCTTTGTTTACTTTTTCAAGTTGAAGAACAATATTACTGCAGCGTACCTTTTAGTTGTGCTAAGAAGAAAGGACAGCAAATACAGTGAGGGATCTACTTGGCTTTTATTTGGCCTTCATGACTGGGGGCAGCTCCCTTTCTACAGAACCCAGTGAGAGCTGCTACCAGGCCACAGCGAACAGTGGGCTTTGTTAGGTGGGAACAGGAAACTGAACTCTAGGTTAACAAGCTCATAGGCTAATATCTTTTTAGGGCAGGTGACTTTGCTTCTGAGAGTGAAAGCTGACAGGACATCCTTCTATTTGGACTCAGATAGACTGCCATCTCTTTTCAGGAAAAAAAATGTGTTTGGATTTTTTCTTCCTTTCTTCAAATTTAATTTTGTTTATATAGTATTTAGCATGAATAATTCCATTTCGTTTGGTCTGTTCATTCTAAAACACTATCACTCACTCTCCCACCCAGGGGCCTGTGTACTGTGTTCCCTACTGTTATTTCTGGTTGGGCAAGGGTATTGCCGTTTTGAGGGTCAGCAAACTCCTATTATTTTCTGATTATAGTTTTGTTTTTTTCATGGCACAGTATTACAACTAAAAGATGGCTTTTCTGAACAGGAAATGTCATTTTTTATAAAAATACTTATTCGAATTCAAATGATTAGTAACAAGTATTTTTTTTAAATATACTTTATTTGAAAGGGAGAGAAGGATAAAAAAGAGATCAAACACCAGGGTATCTTGCCACTATACAGAAACTCCAGATGCATGTGCCACTTTGTGCATCTGGCTTTATATGGGTCCTGGGGAATGGAACACAAGCCACCAGGCTTCGTAAGAAAACACCTTTAACTGCTGAGCAATCACTCTAGACCAAAGTATTTTTTCTTTTTTTAAAATTTTGTCTTTTTAAGATTATATGTTTCAAATATTCTTTCTAATTCCTTGTTTTATATTTTAGTAGAGTTAGCAAATTTTAGGGGGATTTTCTTTTGAGGACAATTATGTGATTAACACATGGTACCGAGTTTAGGGAATATCATTCCTTACAGTGTCTACACTAATTAAGTGGAGAGAGCAGGCAGGGGACTAAAAAATAATATGTTTACTTATTTATTTATTTTTAGAGAGAGAGGGAGGAAGAGAATGTGGTGCTCCAGGGCCTCTAGCCACTGCAGATGAACTCCAGATGCATACGCTACCATGTGCATCTGGCTTAAATGGGGGTTCTGGGAAGTCCAATGTGGATCCTTAGGCTTCTCAGGCCAGTGCCTTAACCACTAAGCCATCTCTCCAGCCAAAAATAATGTTTTTAAATCCTTTATCCTTTTACTTTATAAGGGGAGGCTTATAATTAAGGGCTTATGAGCATTGCCTTGGGCACACTCAGCTTAATAAAGCAAAACAGGACTAATATGAGTAAACTAATTCCAATGGAAGTCAGCAAACTTTATTTTTTGCTAACATACCAGAGCCAGACACTTGCAGGTGATTGTGACTCATACTGATTTCGAGACTAAGAGATGTGGCAGAGGCAGAGTTGTGATGGAGAGTGTGCCCTATTGCAAGTGGGAAGGTGCTGTCCTGTTGTACCAGTTGCAGGGGGTTTAATTATTTGGGGCTGTGCTTACATAAAGTCACACAAATCTCTGCAAGAAAGTACAATTAATGTTTTTTAACACTCTATTTTCTCCCCACCTGACTGTGTATAGACACAGGATTTCTCCTGAATTCTTTATAGTCATTGTTTTAGAAAAACGTATTTTATTCTGTATGCATTGAGAATAGCATATGTAATACATTGTGTTCCTGTAAACTATAAACAACCCACCAAACCTCTTTGTTTCAGAAAAACCTATTTAAAATATATTCAAGTATACAATCTTCATGAATTGATAACATTTAAGTATTTATTTGAGAGCTTGAAAAATTAAAAGGCCCCCAAACTCTCTAAGAGTTACTTGTTGTTGAACAGATTTGTATGTTCAAGGTTGAGTTCATTGTTTAACAGCAGACACAGTATATGTGGAGAACAAAACTAAATTAAACACCCCCTCACCACCACTGCAAACCAAACCAAGCCAAAGAGCCTGAGAATCACTTTGTCTGTTGTGTCCTCTAAATGTAGAAGATTGGGAATACAGAAACATTAACTGAAAACTCAAGGCTTAGGGATTAACAATAAGTACACATACTTATAGTAATATCCATTTTGTTTTCATAAATTCATGTACAGTACTTTTTTGGAACATTTTACTTTTTGTGGCATTTTTTGGTTTTCGAGGTAGGGTCTCACTCTGGCTCAGGCTGACCTGGAATTCACTCTGTATCCTCAGGGTGGCCGCGAACTCTTGATGATCCTCCTACCTCTGCCTCCCGAGTGCTGGGATTAAAGGAGTGTGCCACCATGCCCAGCAGATTTTTTTTTTAAATTTCTTTGGCATACTGGTAATTATGCTATACAGATTTTCTAAGTTCTTAATAAAAGGAAAAGTTTCTTTAGCCAAATTTTGACTGATTATACTGAAACTCATAAAAGCAAACACTGATATTTGGTTGATTGCCATTTTAAAAACCATTTGCTAATCAAAAAGAATGCATTTGATTAGATCATGCTAGTTTCTTGGCTTTTACAACCGTGGGTTTTCTGTTTGAACTTATAAAAGGGAGAGGAGGCAGCGTGGTGGAGAGATGGCTCAGTGTTTAAAGGCACTTGCATGCAACGCCTGACACTGTGGGTTCTGTTCTCCAGTACTCACATAAAGCCAGGCACACAAAGTGGCATATGCATCTGGATTTTGTGTTTGCAGTGGTGAGAGGCCCTGACATGCCTATACACACACACTCTCTCTCTCTCAAATCAATAAGTATTTAAAATCAATAAATCAATAAATATTTAAAAAATATGTAAGTGGGATTTGAAGTAGCTTCAGTGAAGAAAGAGGATTACATTTTTTTAGGTGTTCAGCATGATTGAAACTCCAGATCCTGGAGCTCTTCTGCATTGGGTAGAAGGGCCTGGTGGTTTGGGGGACTGGTGATAAGGGATGGAGTGTCCTCCATCACTCTAAGTGCTGAGCACCTGAAGTGGGCGATTCCATCTGAGCAGTAAAGAGACCATTGAACGAACTCTCACTGGTTCTGCATTACTGCCACTGTCTCTGTATCCACCCTTTATCACAGCATTTCTTGCTGTCAGCATAGCAATATAGTAAAGTGGAATGCTTTCCCTTTTCCTACATGTGTGCTGCATTTCATAGTGTGTGGTTGAAACCATTACAACTTACTGTGAAGTGGTAGAATTCCTATTTGCAATTGTAAAATAACACCTTTCAATTGTCAAATTTCATATTATAATTACATTTTGTTATAGTTAAACATGCACTAACATTTTTGCTGAAGTCATGTTCTTAATTTCCCCATATTGAAAGCAGTAACAAAGAGAGATTAGTTAAATTTGCCAGAACCTCAAAAATGTTGAAAGATTAATTGGAAAATTCCAATCTGTGTGTGTGAGAAAGAGGTGGGGGGGGAGGGAGGGAAAAAGGAAGAGAGAGAGAGAGGGAGGAAAAAGGAGTAGGTAAAAAAGAAAGAGAGGAGAGGGAAGGACAGGAGAGAAGAAAGGAGAAATCTGTAACTTAATAGATTCTTTGGGCCATGCGTAAAACCCAATCAAACAGATTAAATGAGAATGGATTTAATTTTTGAAACCATCTGTCTATTTTCTGTCAAGTATGTATGTGTATAAATGTTGATTTGTGTATGTATATACATATACATACACACACATATACATACTTTGAGTAAAAATATATGTGTGCACATATTTGGAAGATATATGTATAAAACACACATACACATGTGGCCCTTACATTTATGGTGAATTCCTTTGCAGGATTGTGATTTAATTTCAGCAACCACTTACTGAATACCTATTAGTATGAGACCCTGTGAAAATACTGAGCTGAAGAGATGGACGAGCACATAAATGAACTAAGACATGAGACCCAAAGCAAGACTTTGGCAGCAACCAGGGAAGAATGAACAGAATGTACATGTGGGGGTCGTGAGGAAGCTTCCTAGATGAGGCAGGGCAGTGCTTGAAAACTCAGTTATTTAAAAACCAATATCATTTTCTCAAGATTATGCCCCCTTTATAGGTTAAAAAAGTCTGGTATCCTTTGACATTATTGAAATTAAAATATTTTTGTCTGACATCTTACTGTGACATTGTTATCAAAGAAATTAATTGGATACTCTTTATAAACTGTGTGTATTCCTCCTGCCTTTAGCTACTTATTGCTTGAGGCAATACATACTTATTTTACTAGAAAATAGTCTTATTTAAAATAACTGAATTTTCAGAGAGTCTGTTTTGGGGGTGGGGAGTTACTAAGAATTGGACAGGTTCTTTGAATGCTTACTTTTTTCTAGCATTTATAAGTCAGGTTTTCATATAGTCTCAGACATTTCTTTAATTATCTACTTCAAATATTTACCTAAATTAACTGTGTAACATTTTTAGTTATTTGCTGTCTTGTTTGATTAAAAACCAAGCCTTTTGGGCTTACCGCTTTTCATCACTGAATAAGTAAATACAAAATAATTCTTTCAAGGAATTTTGTGGTATCATCTAATACCAAAATTTAGGTTTAAAAGCAGTGGCATGCATTTCCAGCTGACATGCAGTCCCCCCACTGTGGATGATCTGTGTTGTTTTGTGGATCCTCACTGACTGTGGTAGCGTTAGGATGCATCACACTATGGATGTCTTCCTGCGTAGTCTGTTTCCCTCTCTAAGAGCCACTTTTAGAAAGTGCCCTGCACTACGAACAAACACACTGCATTGAAGTGAAGTATTGGTCCTTCGTAGCATTCAGGTGGTGTCTGTGCATGTGTGGAAGCCTGGTTGCCAGAGGAATTGTCACTGTCCTCTGCTGTTTTCTGGGTGCAAAACTCAGACAAGTGCTACACGTAGTCAGAACCACTTTATGGGTTAGGGAGCCATGGCTGAGCTGGGCTGGCAAACTGGACGGCATTTCCATAGTATTGCATTGGTGAATTTCATTGGGCCTTCCAAACAAGTGACTTAAAATTGAATTGTAGAGTTGTATTTTTTTTTTTTTTTTTTTTTGAGGATGTTGCAGATCTGTCTCGGAGGGACTTCCTAACCTCAGTCCTCTAATGACAAGAGCACAGCTGCTTCCTGAATTAGGGAAATGCCTTTTTTCATGAATAATTTAGATCTATAACTAGCAGTTCATATGTTTAAAGGAATTGGTTCATAATACTGTGCATAGAGTCAAACCATAAATGTGAAATAAAATGTAAAGGTGCGGTATTTATACATTATAATTTTAAAGATCTCAATGAACTGAGAGTCAATCTACTTAAAACATGATTTTTCTTTTGGCCACGTATGGTGGCACACACCTTTAATCACAGCACTTGGGAGGCAGAGGTAGGAGAATCACTGTGAGTTTGAGGCCACCCTGAAACTACATACTGAATTGCAGGTCAGCTTGGGCTAGAGTGAAGCCCTACATTGAAAAAAAAATTAAAAAGAAAGATTTTTTTTTCTGTTCTAAAACTTTGGTGGCAGCAATATGTTACTTCTTAGAACAAGAGAGCATGTGTGTGCCTTTGCACTTTACAATCAGATAGGCTAAAGGACTCCGAAGATGACCTTTTGGTTTGAGGCAGAGGCCATCTAGAACTTCATATTAAGTTGGCCATTTTGTGACTTTGAGAACACAACTTATTCTGTTATTCTCAGTGGACTGGCAACTCCATTGCGCCTCTCACTGCCTTTCTTTTTTTTATGTGGGTACATCTGGTGGCACATTATCTCCCACAGAAGGGCCCTCCAGCCTGATAAATAATCATAGCCCTTTTCACTCTGAACAATGAGGCTTTGGAGGCCTGCAGACTGAGGAGCCAAGATCCCCACTCGTTTCTGCACAGATCATGCTGGTGATTCCCTTTCTTCCCACAAGCCTGGAGCTCAGAAATATCTGGTCTGTGTCCTCCTTTGTTAGTGGAGGACCCTGAAGAGGGTTTTTGTCACAATCTGCTCTATTTGAGCAAGACATAGCCATTATTTGACTCTCCTGCTCAGCACATGCAACAGGCTTTTTTTCTTTCTTTTTCACCAGCACCTTGAATCATGACATTTTCCCTTTGTCATGAAGTGTAAGTGTCATTTAAATAATTACTCTTGTTCTCACTTCAAACCATCATTTTGACAGGTGCACATTTGTGTCCCCTTGTAAACTCAGAATCAGTTCCTGATTAGATTTCTTTCTCTTCCCCATTAATTTTTAGGTCCTTTAGTTTCTGGGAATGTTTGTTTGTGATTTCTCTAATTTGTGTTTCATGTGTTTGCTGATGGTTGAGAGCAGCGTGGAGGCGCCCGTGTGACTAGGACCATGCTCACTGGAAGCACATGAGGGGGTGTCACTGGGAGGTGGATGGCGTCCGGCAGCTGGGATACTCTGGTGCTGGAGGGAGACTTGTAGGAAAAGAGGCTGAACGTCATGCCTGGGAAGCCACTGAGCGCATCACACCCAGCACCAGTCAGTGCAGTGAGGCTGTGGTATAGCCAGCTCTTCCCACCTCCTGACCCTCTCCCCCTAACAACGTTTCATTCACAACTTACGCTTCCCAGTGCTGACTATAAAGAGCAGAGACAGGAACTGCCCTTTCTGTGTGTCAGCTTCTCTTAGCTAAAACAAGAATGGCATACTGTCAGTTCAGTGCACTTTGACATGGACGACTCCTGAGAAGATGAATGTGCTCCTTCAGGCCGCTTGGGCTCTGACTGCACCCTTGCAAAACGGCGGGGAGCCCCATCATTAGAGTCAAAGTACCCAAGTTGAAGTCTTGGATTTCTCCACTAACTGTGTGATGTTTGGCAAAAATCAGTTAACCTTTCTAGGCCTCAGTTTTTTCTTTTGATCAAAAAGGGATAATAGTAACTAGTTGTGGATTAGTTGGATCAAGTATGTCAAATGAGTCAGTACGACAAAAGGTATTGAGAACAGTGCTCAGTGGTAAATGCATTTGAGCTTTTTTTAAAACCCATATGATCTGAACTGTAGTGTTCTTTTTTGGAGACAGCATCTGATGTAGGCCAGGCTTGTCTGTTTTTAAATTTTATTGACAACTTTGAAAATTGTATATATGTGTGTGTGTGTATATATATATGTGTGTGTGTGTGTGTATGTGTGTGTATAAACATAAATATAAATTATTCCATGATTATAATCCCCTCCCACCATCCTGCTTTTCCTCTCTCCCATATCTTCTTCACATTGAATCCCTTCTGTCCAACTAGCCTCTCTTGTGTTTTTATATCATTTTCCCCCCTCCTGCTATTCAGGTCTTGTGTAGGTAGCACCAGCCACTGTGAAGTCATGAATACCATGGCCACTTTGAGTCTGGAAGCAGTATTGCAAAACACTACACCCCTTCCTTTGGCTCTTAGATTCTTCCCGCCACTTCCTCTGCAGTGAGCCTTGGAGGGTGTGATAGAGATGTCTCACTTAGTGCTGAACATTCAGCTGTCGCTTCTCAGCACCTTGGTGAGTTTTCTTTTTGGTTTTTCATGGTAGGGTCTCACTCTAGCCCAGGCTGACCTGGAATTCACTATGTAGTCTCAGGGTGGCCTCGAACTCACGGTGATCCTCCTACCTCTGCCTCCCAAGTGCTGGGATTAAAGGCATGTGCCACCACGCCCGGCTTTTGTTGAGTTGTTAGTCACCACCAGGCTAGTCTTAAACTGCCTATGTAACCGAAGATGGCTTTGAACTCCTGATTTTCCTGCCTGTACCTGGCTCCACCTCCTGAGTGCTCAGTGCTGGGATTACAAGATTTACCACCACTTCAGGCTAAACTTGACATTTTAAAATGTGTGGTATTGGTGTGTGTTTGGTCCTCCTCGTATCATGTTGCTCGCGTCTCACAGCCATTTTCCAGTCAGACTGGCTGACCAGTAACCCCCTCTGATTCTCCTGTCTGAGCCCAACTGGGCAGCGGGAGTCTAGGCACATGTGGCCACCACCGGCTTTCTGTGGGGGTGCTGGTGGTGGAACTTTGTAAGCCCACTGTGTGGCACTCAGAGGGCCTTAGTGGACATTTAACTTCAGTTTGAAGAGCTTAAGCATTGTGATGCTCAAAATATGTCCACTTGCTTCAGTGACGCCAAAGTGTGGTTTGAACAAATGTTAATCCTGAGCCCTCTTTGCAGCAGTTGGGCTAGAATCAAAGCAGAAAAGGTCCCAGAAATTTATGTTGCTAATAGGCTTCCTTGGTGATTCTTACCTATGCTGAAATTGAGAGCACTTGGTGGAACAGTTGGCTGTAGCTGCTCAGTAGACTTCACTTGGGAATATTGAAATGTTAGCAGACACTTGGATCCTAGGCTTCCACATCCCCATTTAATTTGTTTTGGGGTGTGGCTGTGGGCATTGGCAGTAGCAGGTGGTTGTAGCCTGTAGGGGGAGTGGTAAACAATGGCTTTAGGAGACAGTTAATGTACTAGTCAATAGCTTATGGTATCAGGGATATAAACTGATTGGGTTGGATCCTCAGCCCTGAGTGTGGTGGTGCACAACTTTCTCAACACTCAGGAGGTGGAAACAGGAGGCTAAAAAGCTCAAGATCATCCTCAGCTACATAGTGAGTTCCAGACTGGCCTGGGCTACAGGAGACCTCTTTTTTTTTTTTTTAAGTTATTAAAATGATTACCAGGGTGGTGATAGAGTTGCTGTTTGGGATGATGGAAGGATGAGGGTGATAGCTGCATAACTTTGTGAATATTATTAATGCCACTGAACTTGGAAATAGTTAAAATGACAAATTTTTAATTATGTTTATCTTATCAGAATAAAAGCATTTTAGAGATCAGGATATGGAGTAATAGTAAAGTGTGAGCTTACCATGGGAAAAGTTCTGAATATGATCCCCAGCAGCAATTAAAAAAAAACTTAAAACTTAAGAAACACAGGTCATGCCCACAAGTCCCCAGTACTTGGAATGCTGAGGTCAGACAATTGCCATGAGTTTGAGGTCAGCTTAGGTTACATAGTGAGTTCAAGGCCAGCCTGGCACATAGAGTAGGACTCTGTCTCAAAAAAAAAGAAAGTTTTAAATTTAGTATATTTCCTCAGTTAGAACCTTACCCGTATTTTATTTTTATTTTCACAGTGACAGTATCATGTATGCCACTGGTTCCAGGGGACACTCCCCTGCTTTCTTGCAACCTCAGAATGGAAACAGCCACCGAGCACCCGGTTACGTTCCTGGGAAGGTTGTCCCCTTACGTCCACCCCCTCCTCCAAAGAGCCAAGCTTCAGCCAAATTGACGTCCATCAGACAAGAAGCCCCAGCAACATTTGCATTCTCACCCGAGGAGCCCCAGACGCCCCGAGAGAGCCGGAAGCAGAAGAGACACAAGAACACCTTCATTTGCTTTGCTATAACTAGTTTCTCATTTTTTGTTGCACTTGCTATCATTTTGGGAATATCCTCAAAATATGCTCCAGATGGTAAGTGTGCACATAGGCATCGACGTACACATGTGTGGTAGAACGTACTTCAAAAAAACAGATAAGGGAAGAAGTTATGGAGTTGCTACCTTTTTGTTTTTAAACCTTAGGCTGTCTTTAGCTAACTGTGCACAATTGGATAATGTGATTAAGAAATATATTTCATTAAATAACTGAAGGCTTGAGATTCTTGTCCAGTTTTCACCTGTCTCATGCTTGGGCTGCTCCTGGGGCTTCCCTCAGTAATGCTTTTCGGGTCTTCAATGAAGTTTTGGGCCAGCACAATATCATTCTTTGTGATAAGTATGATTTTTGAACTGACAAAAGGTGTTTTTTTTCTTCTTCTTCAATTGTTTGTTTATTTTGGCCATAGTGGTAAAACAGACAAACTAAAAAAAAAAAGAAGATACTAAATAGCCTGTGTTTTATGATTTTAGCATTTGTCTTTATGTGGGGACTAGGGAGTTGAACCTTAGACAGGCAGCCTTTGTATGAAAGTGCTTTAGCTGTTGAGCCATTTCCCTAGCTCGTGTTTTGTGATTTGAAATATACTGCATGTGCAAATTCTGATATGTTTGTCAAAACTCATCCATTCTTTCATAGTTAAATATCACATAGGGAAGCTTTCACTTCATAAATAGTTTTTACTTTTCATGAAGCCACATCAGAAATTTAATAGTAACATACTAACTGAGTAGTTTTGAAGACGTTAACTTCAGTATAATGCCAGCAAACAGTTCCTTCATAAATTACTTCATACTAATGCCTCAATGAACTGTGTGTCAGAGGACCCAGGGTTGAGATGAAGAAAATCATAACCAGACTGAGCTTCTATTATCCGCCCCCCTCTCCCCCCCCAGGTAGGGTCTCACTGTATCGCAGGCTGACCTGGAGTTCACTATGTAGTCTTAGAGGAGCCTTGAACTCACAGTGATCCTCTTACCTCAGCCTCCTGAATACTGGGATTAAAGGCGTGCACTACCACGCCTGGCTTATTGTCTGCTTATTAAAAAGGAAAATATTTAATGTTTTTAATATAAAATATATCACAGACTTATGTCAGATTAAATGACTCCTTAAGTGGACATAACAGTTGAGGGCCTTTTTATTCTGTAAAAATATTTTTATATATTTATTTGAGAGAGAGAGAGAGACAGATAAGACACACTGACTGACTGACTATGGGCACACAAGGGCCTCTTGCTGCTGCAAATGAACTCCAGACACATGTGATACTTTGTGCATCTGGCTTTATGTGGGTATTGGGGAATTGAAACCAGGTGCTCAGCTGGCTCTGCAAGTAAACACCTTAACCACTGAGCCATTCCCCCCACCCCCAGCTCTTATTCTTTATAAGACTTACAAATGCTATTTCATATAAGTTTTATGGGTACTTTAGGGAATTGATACATTTTAAGGTTCTGAGGGGAATACACAGGAAGTAAGAGAAATGATCATGTCCACATCTTTGTTGATCCAGCAGTGGGACATATTATGAATTCAGAAAATTGAATTCCTCTGCATGTACTACTGACTTCCTCTCCCTTTCCCCAGGAGAATAACCATGTTCTGATTCATAGTTCCCAAGTGATCTGTAGGAAAGGGATGCTGGGCAAGTGGGAAATCAGGGTTGAACTCTGGCTTTCTTTGGTATTTTCACAATCTATCAAAAACACTTGATTGCTGATGTGGTTCTTTGAGTCAGTTCTTCGGTTTCATGCTGGCAATGTAAGTGCAGACTATCGGTGGAAAGATCTAGTATGCTGAAATATTTCAGAGTCAGCCTCACTGTGGTTTTTGCTGTTAGGAATGTGCTCACCACTTTACAAGTGGGTAGCCTGGAAGGTGGGGCTGCTTGAGCTGCTTTCAATGGTTTATGCACACCACACATTTTCTCATTTAGATATAATTTACTGGAAGGAATCTGGCTGGAATTTTTGGTTATGGTTCTAGTGGAGTGTGCTTTCTGGGGAATAATTATAAACAATTAAGAAGGGATTATTAATTATTAAAGTGGGCTCCATATCTCCAAAAATTGAAATTCCTTCTCCCTAGCTTATAAGTGTATGGACACATACACTTGCTTCTTATAACATCGTGAAGAATTATAGCTAACTATTTGATGGGGAGAGAGGTTGAATAAAAGTTTAAGAAATTCTTAGCATCAAGTCAGAAATAATTCGACTCCTTGTTTCTTTGTTGGGAAGAAATGTAGTAAGGATTATTTTTATTTTATTAATTTATTTTGTAGTGCTGGTGACTGTATTCAGGGCTTTGTCCATGCTAATAATAAGCAAGCTTTCTACCATTTAGTTACAGCCCTTGTCCCAAGGATTGTCTTTAGTATAATCATAAAGGTCATTGATTTATCTGAGAGTTAAATATCCATTTTGAGATTGGTATGGGAAAACTAATTCTATTGAGTAATCACCAAGAACTTAATTAGTGATAACTAGTGATAATAAGCCTAGGCAATATAAGTGTGTGTCATAGGAGGTCGATAGCAATGGGGTTCTGCAAGTTCAAATGAGGATTCCAAAGCTTTGTTTCTGTATCAGGTATATGTGTGCCATAGTCAGTCTCTGCTTTTTCATACTATTCACCTTCCACCATAACAAAAGTATTTCTTGATGTGGTCTGGTGACATTTGTTCATTGCTACATTTGCTTAATTTAAATGCAGGTGATTAATGAATGGACCTGGATGGCAGTGGGCACTTGAAGTCCTTGTATTTTTTTCTCTTCATGCCCCTCCTTTTTTTGAGGAAAGCCCAGCAGACTGACTTTTTTTTTTAATGTGAGAGAGTGAGAGAGAGAGTTGGTGTACCAGAGCCTCCAGCCACTGTAATCAAACTCCAGATGCTTGTGTCACATTGTGCATCTGGCTTACATGGGACCTGGAGAGTCAAACATGGGTTCCTAGGCAAGCCCCAACTGCTAAGTCATCTCTCCAGCCCTTCGTGCTCCTCTTATATGAACACTATCCTTTGGGGTGAGGTCTAGTGTCACCTATTCCATGAAGCTGCCTCAGTGACTCCAGCTGCATCCTCCTTTGAGGTCCTTTATACACCAAAAGTAGCAACTACCTCAGTATTCGCCATATGATTATTTCATATGTGGTGGCTTTTTCTCCCAGGCTAGCTTGTAAATTCTGAAGGACTGTGATCTCCTTTAGTACCTTAGAAATTAAAAAAAAAATATTTTTAGTTATTTATTTGAGAGAGATGGGGGAGGGAGAGAGGGAAAGAGAGAGAATGAATAGGGATGCCAGGGCCTTAAGTCTCTGCAGATGGACTCCAGATGCATACACCACCTTATGTGGGTCCTAGGGAATCAAACCTGGGTCCTTTGGCTTTGCAGGCAAAGCACTAAGCTATCTTTCCAGTCCTAGAATTTTAAAAATATTTTTACTCATTTATTTATTTGAAAGAGAGTGAAAGAGGCAGATAAGAGAGAGGGGAGAGAGGGACAGAATGGTGTGCCAGGTCCTCTAGCCACTGCACAGAACTACAGACACGTGCCAACTTGTACTTCTGGGAAATTGAACCTGGGTTCTTTTACTTTACAGGAAAGCACCTTAACTGCTAAGCCATCTCTCCAGCCCTACTTTAAAAATTTTACAGAGGTGACAAAGAGCAATATTCAGAACATCTTTAATCATTTCAGTTGATCAAAATTAAGTGCTAACTTTTCCCACTTCTAAATATTTAGTACATAAGTAACTTAGTTTTATTATCAGCTGTTCAAGAAGCAAGTTACAGGGCTGGAGAGATAGCTAAGCAGTTAAGGCACTTGCCAGCAAAGCCGAAGGACCCAGGTTTGTTTTCCCACTATCCATGTACAGCCAGATGCACAAGGTGGCACATGAGACTGGAATTTGATTGTAGTGGCTAGGAGACCCTGGTGCATCCAGTCTCTCTCTCTGGCTTCCTCTTTCTTTCTCTCTCTCAAATAAATAAACTACTTTTTAAAAAGTAGCAAGTTATAATTCTAATAAAAGAGCACTGCAAGTAAAGAGCCCGCTTCTTAAAGGAAAGGCGGAACTTCCACACCACTCAGCTTGCTAAATAATCTTGGGTTTGCCTTCTCTTATTTGTAATTTCCTCATCTATGAAAATGAGAAGTCATGTTTTTGGTTTTTTTTTAATTTTAGATTCTTAGTAATTACAGTCTCATTAGAATTACATGAAGGTGACTGTTACCTATTGCTTTGGCAAAATCAAATAGTATAATTTACAATAATGTCAATTTGCTAGGCAACATGGCTTATTTTAATTTATACTCATAAACTCAGGGAACCTTTCATATTCTTTATCCTTTCCTGAGACATTTGTTGTCCACTTATAAATATTTTTTAGAAATATATTTTAGAAAGTTGTGGCTTTGACCACTTTTTCAGTTTTGTTGGGAAACTGCCTGTTGAGAAAGATAGGCTGTGACTGCCTTCTTCATGATTTACTTACACAGGAAGCAGCTTGTGAGTGCTGACATACATGCTGCTCAGCAATTTCTGCAACTTCTTTCCATTGCCAAAATGTTGTGAATATGTGTGTATGTGTATACTTATGTACATATCTTGTTTTTATAGTGATGGGGTCAAATCCAGGGTTTCAGGCATGCTGGGCTGGTACTATACCCCTAAGCTACATAGCCAGTCTGTTTTTTCTAAAACAACTTTCTAGTGTGATTCTACAATAATTCATAATTTTGCTTCTTGCTGTTTCCAGTTTTACTCTGTGTAGTTTTATCTGATCTGCATGCTAACAAATTAGTTTTCTAGGATTCAAATTTCTGGTGGCTGAGAAGGGGGTGAGATTTCAATTCTAATGGTAGGAAATCAAAACCTTTCAGGACCTTGTAGATTTATATTCAATGATAATAATGCCTAGACTTGGCTAATAAAATTTCTCTCATGTTTTGGGTTGGGCTCCATAACAGTGTTGTGTTTTTTCATAGAGAACTGTCCAGATCAAAACCCTCGTCTCAGGAACTGGGATCCAGGACAAGATTCTACAAAACAAATTGTTATCAAGGAGGGAGATATGTTTCGCCTGACCTCAGATGCCACAGTGAATTCTATAATCATTCAGGATGGAGGTTAGTGTAAATTCCTTCCTGAGAGATGCTTTTTTTAAAAAAATGTTTTATTTATTTGAGAGAAAGAGGCAGATAGAGATGAGAGAGAGAGAGAGAAAGAGAGAGAGAGAGAGAGAGAATGGGTGCTCCGGGGCCTCTAGCCACTGCAGACAAACTCCAGATGCATGTGCCATTTTATGCATGTGGCTTATGTGGGTACTGGGGTATTGAACCAGGTAGTTTGACTTTGCAGGCAAGTGCCTTAACTGCTCAGCCTTCTCTCCAGCCCTAGAATATTATCTTAGATTGAATGACTTTTAGGATGTACTATCATTCTAACCCCAGTGATATGTTAAGGTTCTAAGTTTGAGCCATAGCCAGGACCTTAGAAATCACTCAAGTCAAAACCTTTGGTTTACGGACAAGGAAACAAGAAAGATATTTTCCCACAGCAGAATTTTGGTATACCAGACAAGGGAGTTCACGTGGATCACCACTGCTGCTTTCTCACTGCTGTGATCAGTACCCGCCAGAAGCACCCTAAGAGAGGACAGGTTGATTTTAATTAATGGTTCCTGAAGGTGCCACTTGTCATGGCAGAGAAGGCATGATGACTGGTCTGAGGTGGCAGGAATTTAGAGCTGGTCCCATTGTGGTTCAGAAAGCTCGATTTGGAACCAAAGAGACTATCTCCTTGAAAGCGCACTCCCAGTGCCCCATTTATGCTAGGAGGACACAACCCAAAGGTTTTCACCACCTTTTAACAGTGCCTCCCCCTAGAGACCAAGTGTTCAAACACATGAGCCCATGAGGCACATTTTATATTCAGATCACAATAGCCATGTAAAAAATGAAACTAGGAGACTGGGTTGGTAGCTCAGTTGGTTAAAGTGCTTGCCATGAAATCTTGAGGCTCTGAATCAGGGTCATTAGCATCTGTGTAAAAGCCATGGTGGCAGGGTTTACATGACTGTAATCCCTGCTCTGGCAAGATGGAGGTGGGAGGGAGGATCTCTAGAACTTGCTGGCTAGCTGAATTGGTGAGCTCTGGGTTCAGTGAGAGACCCTGTCTTTAAAAAAAAATAGGATGGGGAGCAATTGAGGAAGACATTTGACGTCAGTATGCATGAACACACATGTGCATGTGTGTGTGTGTGTATACACATGAACACATACACATACATACCCCCCAATGAGATTCTGATCTGTAGACTCTTAAGTATTTTATTCTAGAAATTATTCCTCTCTAACGTGAATAGATAGAATTCATATTTTTGAGCCTTTTTTAGTATGTTGAAGTATGGACTTTTTTTTTGAGAGAGAGGGAAAAAAGCAGAGAGAGACAGAGAGAAAATGGGCACACCAGGGCCTCCAGCCACTGCGAACAAACTCCAGATGCATGCACCACCCTGTGCATCTGCATCTGGCTTTTGTGGGCCCTGGGGAATCGAACCAAGGTCCTTCGGCTTCACAGGCAGGTGCTTTAACCTCTAAACCATCTCTCTAGCCCTGAAGTATGAACTTTTTATTTTTAATATTTTAATTTTTTTATTAAGTAGAAACTTTGCATGGACACATCATATGTTGGTACCATAATTTCCCTCCTCCCTTCCCCCATTCCACTGAGGGCCCTCCTTAGTGGGATTGCTCTGTATTCACTTTGTAGCTGTAGGTTATGAATTGTGAGAGCAGCTGTCAGTCATTGTAGTGGGTGCGGGGGCAAGGTTTCTGGATATTCCCTCCCACTCTGTGGCTCTTACATTCTTTCTACCTCCTCTTCAGCAAAATTCCCTGAGCCTTAGTGGGTGTGCCTTAATTTTACATAAGTGTTGAGCTTTCAGCAGCTTCTAGATTCCTCTTTGGTGCATTCTGAGTATCTTTAATGTCTGTCTCCATCACCCTGGCCCAGGAAGTCAGGCTCACCTTGGAAACAGCACTCTTGTTTATCTCACCAGTTCTCCTGTGGTTTCACCTGGGCCCTAGCTGCTGTGTGAGGGGTGGTTCGTCTCCTGCCAGGCAGTCAATTGTCCTTGTCTTCTTGGTAGATTTTAGTTGTTTTCCCTTCTCGCTGCTTTAATGGTGTGTGGCGTGGCCCTACTCCCAGTCTCTCTTGTGCTGGCCTTGGCCTTCCAGGCAACCACCCAGGGATCTGAAAACGAATTTTCTATAAAACTCAGTAAATTTTTCTCAAGTTAGTTGAGGAAGTGTAGTTTTTAACCTTAAGTTGAAATCTATTTTTCAGTATCTCATAACAGAAGTTGGCTTAAATAGTACTGTTCCTTTTAGGACTGCTTGTATTTGGGGATGATAAAGATGGATCCAGAAATATTACTTTGAGAACTCGTTACATCCTGATCCAGGATGGTGGAGCGCTTCATATTGGAGCAGAAAAATGCCGGTATAAGTCCAAAGCGACTGTTACCTTGTACGGCAAGTCAGATGAAGGTGAGAGTATGCCAACATTTGGCAAAAAATTTATTGGCGTGGAAGCTGGTGGGACACTGGAGTTACATGGGACCCAGAGGACTTCATGGACGTTGTTGGCAAGGACGCTGCATTCTTCAGGTCTACCCTTTGGGTCCTACACCTTTGAAAAGGTCTTTTCTCGGGGCCTCAATGTGAGGGTCATTGACCCAGACACAGCCAAAATTGTGGAAAATATGAGGTTTGATACTCATGAATATCACAACGAGAGCAGGAGACTTCAAGAATTTCTGAGAATCCAAGATCCAGGTCGGATTGTTGCTATTGCTGTGGGAGACTCAGCAGTCAAAAGCCTTCTACAAGGAACGATCCAGATGATCGAGGATCGGCTTGGAAGTAAGCTGATCCAAGGGCTGAGCTACAGGTAGGCAGACCATGTTCTTCTTCTTCTTTTTTTTTTTAATGCTTTATTTATTTGCTTGCAAGTAGAGAGATATAGAGATACAGTGTGAGTTATGGCCGTGTCAGGGCCTCTAGCCACTGCAAATGAACTCCAGATGCATGTGCCACCTTATGCATCTGGTTTATGTGGGTACTGGGTAATTGAACCCAGGTCATTAGGCTTTACAGGCAAGCTCCTTAACCACCGAGCCATCACTCCAGCCCTACCTTGGTCTTTTCTTCCCAATTCCTTCTTGGAGTCTATGTCCTATGAAGGAGAGAAAGCTGGAAAAGAAACCATGGAAAACCACAGCCTGGCTCAGCTGTCTAGGTGTCCACACCCCAATGGTCACTCCCATTGACATATCTGGTTGCCTCTTGTTTGAACCATGGATTGAGCAAGTGGATGTGGTACACACAAGCTCTGCAGCATATAATTAAAGAGAAGTTATAATTCTGCTGAGTATTCTTAGTGAAGTTGGGAAATAGCTGCAGTGAGAACAGATAGCGGACCTCCAAACCCACATAGAAAGACCTACTTAGATTTTCCTTTGATGGGGTGCAATTGTATCTACTGAAATCCTAGAAGATAAAAGTTAGTGAAGAGAAGTGGTCTGTATCTGCTTAGAAATCGCATTATTTTGTTTGGAGGGGGGAGGTAAGTGTGGGTTACCCATCAGTATTCAGATAAAAGGCATTGCCCACGTGTGGCAAACAGAGAGCTGCAAAGATGATGATCATACAGTGAGACGTGAGGTAGTTGTAAGCTGTAAGGAAGCATGAGTAGAAGAGCCTCTGTGTTGGCCTAGGAGGAGCTGGGTGTAGTGCTGTGAGCCTGTAATCCCAGCACTTAGGAGGTTGAGGCTAGAGGTTAGTGAGTTCAAAGCCAGCCTGGGCTATGTAGGGAAAATGGTCTCGAAAACAAACAACATAACTTCGCTGTCGGGAATAGGCTTCCCAAGAGCAAGAGGCCTGGAGGGACTTCAGGTGTGTAGGCACAGACTTTTGAAAGAAACCAATAATACAGAAATGGAGAAGAGCTAAAAAACAAGAGTGTAAAGCTTTTTTTTTTTTTTTTTTTTTATTTATTTATTAGTCAGTTCTGTATTCAGCAAATACAGTCAGTTTGGTACCATTATTAGGCTCATCCGTGACCTACCCCCTCCCCTTGGCCCCTCCTTGTTGAGGTATACGGGTCATGCATTGTGGAGTTAGCCCACAGTTATGGCTAAGCTAAATGTCTCTGCATATCATGACCCAACATGTGACTCTGACATTCTTTCCGCCCCCTCTTCCGCAAAATTTCCCTGAGCCATGTTGGGTTCATTTTTGGTCTGCTTCAGTGATGAGGTGTTGAGGGCCTCTGAGGCTCTGGCTCTCTGATTTGGTAGGAGTTGATTTTTCTCTATGCTGATCTCCTTCCCCCTTGTGCTGGTGTCCGGTTCATCAGGAAAACAGCCCCCTTGCTTGTTTCTCCAAGTTTTCTTAGTTTCAGCCGGGGCCCTTTTGAGGTATGATGGGGTGGCTCTCTCCTTAGGGTCTACATCTATCTGAAAAAGAGAAGCAGATTCTCCAACGGAGAGTAAGTTAGCACCAGGACAAATGAGATAACCCTTACTTTTTTTTTTTTATAGAGAATTTAATAGGTGTAGGCCCTCTTGTAGCCCACAATTGATAGTAGCTTGATACTGGAGAGTGGGCTTATGTTTGGATATGGTTCTGACTTGTTTCCCAGCTCCAGCTATGGGTCCCATACCAGTGAGGGGATCAGTTAGCCAAATTGAGAGCAGTTGGTTCCCCACCATGGCTGTGTGCCACCACTGCACTTGTGTGGGCATCACAATAAGTTATTTGCTGCTAAGTAGGTTAGACCATGCGTTGCTTCGATAGATATTGGTCAATTTCCCCCAGTCGCCCATGTAGCACCTTCTGGCACTAGACGCGCTGACTGTCTGGGGACTGACTCTCATCCAACTTCCAGCCATGCCATTCTAATTTGCATGTCAATCACATAAGGTATCTTCAGCAGTAGGGTCTTACCACTAACCTTTGGTGGGTCATCAAGTACTCTGACAGAAATCTGTCTGTCTTTTAGGAAACCTTGTAGGTCTCTCTGATCAAAAGCTCATTGTGGATGATAGCCCCATGCTGGTTCTGGGAGTTACAGGTCAGTGCCCACTAAGAAAATGAGGAAAAAGATAACTAATATACAAGAGTTAGAGATTAGAGAGAGAGAGACAGGGAGAGGGGAAGTGAGGGAGAGAAGATGTAGAAGATTAAGGTTAGTCTTAATCTTACCCTCTCCAGTGTCTTGTGGTTCAGGTGTTCCCTGTAAGGGCCTGGTGAAGGATCAGCCATTTGGTCTATCTTTTAGTAAGTAGAAGATTATGGTACCATTGCCGTTTGGGTCTAGATTTGTGTTTCCCACCCCTTTGATGCCCTCCCCTCCCTCCCCTTCCATCCTAGTGTCTAATCTAGGAGATGCTTGCTGGGTATGTAAGGTATCTTCGGTAGATTCAGGTTAGGTGCTGTAGATGAGTGAGACTATGTGGCGATTTTTTTTCTGTGATTGGGTGAGTTCACTGAGAATGATCTGTTCCAGGTTCAACCATTTTTCCTCAAATTTCATTGTGTCATTTTTTCTTACTGTTGTATAGAATTCCATTGTGTAGATATACCACATCTTAGTTATCCATTCTTCTAGTGATGGACATCTGGGTTGATTCCAGCTCTTAGCTATTACAAATTGAGCCGCTATAAACATGGTTGAGCAAATCTCTTTAGTCTGTGGTTTGAAGGTTTTAGGGTAGATGCCCAGTAAGGGAATAACTGGGTCTGTTGGTATCTCTATACTCAGCTTTTTCAGAAGTCTCCATATTGCTTTCCAAAGTGGTTGTACCATCCTACAATCCCACCAACAGTGGATGAGTGTTCCTACTTCTCCACATCCTTGCCAGCATTTGTTTTTATTTGATTTTTTGATGCTTGCTATCCTTATTGGGGTAAGGTGGAATCTCATAGTTGTTTTAATTTGCATTTCTCTGATGATTAGGGATGCTGAACATTTTCTTAAGTGTATGTTTGCCATTTCTATTTCTTCCTCTGTGAACTGCCTGTTCAGCTCTTTGCCCCATCTTGTGAGTGGGGTGTTTGACTTCTTACTGTTTAGATTTTTGAGTTCTTTGTAGATTCTAGAGATTAGTCCTCTATCAGTTGGATAACCCACAAATATTTTCTCCCATTCTGTGGGTAATCTATTGGCTTTGCTAATTGTATGCTTGTCTGTAAAGAAACTCCTCAGCTTCATGTGGTCCCATTGGTTGAGTGATGGTTTAAGTTCATGAGCTACTGGGGTTTTGTTCAGGAAGTCTTTTTCCATTCCTATATCATGGAATGTACTTCCTAAATTTTCTTCCAGTAGTATTCGAGTTTCTGGTCTTATATTGAGATCTTTGATCCATTTGGACTTGAGTGTAGTGCATGGTGAAATGTGTGGGTCAAGTTTTAGTTTCCTGCATATGGTTATCCAGTTTGTCCAGCACCATTTGTTGAAGATGCTGTCTTTTTTCCAGCGTATATTGTTTGGGCCTTTATCAAATATCAAGTAGCTATAGTTGCTTGACCCAAAGTCCGGGTCCTCAAGTCTATTCCATTGATCTATAGTCCTGTTTTTATGCCAGTACCATGCTGTTTTTATTACTATGGCTTTGTAATATAGCTTTAGATCAGGTATGGTGATGCCTCCAGAGGTATTTCTTTTGCTGAGGATATGTTTGGAAATGCGAGGCCTTCTGCCTTTCCATATGAAATTTGAGATCATTTTTTCTATCTCTGTGAAGAACACTGTGGGGATTTTAATTGGTATTGCATTAAATCTGTAAATTGCCTTTGGTAGGATTGTCATCTTCACAATGTTAATTCTGCCTATCCAGGAACATGGGAGGTCTTTCCATTTTCTCAAGTCCACCTCAATTTCTTTTTTGAGTGTTTTTATGTTTTCATTGTATAGATCTTTCACTTCCTTGGTTAACGTTATTCCAAGGTATTTTATTTTTTTTGTCGCAATTGAAAATGGGACTATGTCCCTTATTTCTTTTTCTGTATCTTTGTCCTTTGCATAAAGAAAGGCTACTGATTTTTGTGCATTGATTTTGTATCCTGCTACTTTGCTATAGGAGTTAATCACCTTCAGGAGTTTTGGGATGGAGTCTCTCGGGTCTCTTACATATATAATCATGTCATCAGCGAATAAAGCTAACTTAACTTCCTCCTTTCCAAATTGTATCCCTTTTATTTCCTTCTCCTGTCTTATTGCTTGAGCTAGGACTTCCAGAACTATATTGAAAAGCAGAGGTGAGAGTGGACAACCCTGTCTTGTTCCTGATCTTAATGGGAATTCCTCCAGTCTCTCTCCATTAAGTATTATTTGGGCCTTCGGAGCTTCGTATATTGCCTTTATTAGGTTAAGATATGAACCAACCATGCCAACTCTCTCCAATGTTTTGAACATGAAGTGGTGTTGAATCTTGTCAAAGGCCTTTTCTGCATCTATCGAAATGATCATGTGGTTTTTATGTTTATCCTTGTTTATGTGGTGTATTACATTCACAGATTTCCGTATGTTGAACCACCCCTGTGTTCCTGGAATGAATCCCACTTGGTCAAGGTGGATAATGCTTTTGATGTGTTGTTGGATTCGGTTTGCAAGGATTTTGTTTAGGATCTTTGCATCTAAATTCATCAGGGAAATAGGCCGGTAGTTTTCTTTTCTTGTGGCATCTCTGCCTGGTTTTGGAATTAGGGTGATGCTTGCTTCATAAAAGGAGTTGGGTAGCTTTCCCTGTTCATCAATTGTGTGGCACAGTTTGAGGAAGATTGGTTTGAGTTCTTCCATGAAGGTTTGATAGAATTCAGCTGAGAAGCCATCTGGTCCTGGGCTCTTCTTTTTTGGGAGGTTTTTTATTACTTTTTCAATCTCCATGAGTGTGATGGGTTGATTGAGGTGATTAATCTGCTCTGTGTTTAGCTTTGGTAGATGGTATGCGTCCAAGAATTTATCCATCTCCTCCACATTATCCAGTTTTGTGGAGTAGAGGTTTTTGAAATAAGTCCTGATGAGTCTCCCAATTTCACTTATGTCTGTTGTGATCTCTCCTTTTTCATTTTGAATTTTGTTAATTTGAAGCTTTACCTTTTTTTGCTTGATCAGATTGGCCAGGGGTTTGTCAATCTTGTTTATTTTTTCAAAGAACCAGCTCTTTGTTTTGTCAATTTTCTTAATTGTTTCCTTGGTTTCCAATTCATTGATTTCTGCTCTGATTTTAATTATTTCTTTCCTTCTGGAGCTCTTTGGGTTGGATTTTTCTTGTTTTTCCAGTGCCTTTAGGTGGATGGTTAGGTTATTGATTTGGGACCTTTCTGTCTTTTTTATGAAGGCATTGAGTGATATGAATTTTCCCCTGAGGACCGCCTTCATTGTGTCCCATAAGTTTTGATACGATGTGTTCTCATTGTCGTTCAATTCCAGAAATTTTGCAATTTCATTTTTTATTTCATCCACTATCCATTTATTGTTTAAAAGTGTGCTGTTCAGTTTCCAGATGCCTTTGGGATTCTTGGTGGGTCTTTTATTGTTGATTTCTAGCAATATAGCATTGTGATCTGATATCATGCAGGGAATTATGTCAATCTTCCTAAATATGTGGAGGCAGTCTTTGTGACCCAATATATGGTCTATTTTAGAGAATGTTCCATGGACTGCTGAGAAGAATGTGTAATCTGTGGATTTGGGATGGAATGTTCTGTAGATGTCCGTTAGGTCTAAGTGATCTATGGTTTTGTTGAGCTCTCTTACTTCCCTATTGAGTTTCTGTTTGGATGATCTGTCTATTACTGATAATGGTGTATTGAAGTCCCCAGCTATGATGGTGTTTGTGGTTATTTCTGTTTTATTGTCAAGTAGGTTTTGTTTTATGAACTGTGGTGCCCCTGTGTTTGGTGCATACAGATTTATGATTGTGATATTCTCTTGATGGATCGTTCCCTTGATAAGTGGGAAGTGGCCTTCTTTGTCTTTTTTGATTATATTTGGTTTGAAGTCTATTTTATCCGATATTAATATAGCTACACCTGCTTGTTTCTTATTCCCGTTTGCTTGGAATACTGTTTTCCACCCTTTCACCCTGAGGAGATGTCTGTCTTAATGGTGAGGTGGGTTTCTTGAAGGCAACAGATTGAGGGGTCTAATTTTTTGATCCATCCTGTTAGCTTGTGTCTCTTGATGGGTGAATTAAGGCCATTAATATTTAGAGTAATGACTGTGAGATTTGATTTGATCCCTGCCATATTGTGATGGTAAATGTGGGTTGGAGTTTTCATGGACATTGAAGTTTTTTGTGCCTACTCTGAGTTTGGTTGTTGTGATCTGCTTCTTGTAGGCAATTGTGTTTGATTATTTTTTTCTTCTCTGTGTAGGATTTCCTGAAATACTCTCTGTAGGTGAGTGTAAAGCTTAATGATGGATTAGAAGGTGATTCCAGTGTAGTCACCACTCATCCAGGAAATAAAACATTGCCAGCACCCCAGAAGCCCCCCTATAATGCCCTGCCCTACCCTAATCACTCCTTCCATCACTAAAGGCAACCATCCTCCTGAGCTATACTAAGGTTTAGGTTTATCTTTTCATGAACTTTGTATGTATAAATGGTAGCAGACAACACATTTTATGCTTGGTTCATTTGCCCAGAGAGTTACTGAACAGAATGCACATTGTCACACATGGTGCTGTCTTCTTTTGCTTCCTGTTTATTTTCTGGGACATGAATCCACCACAGTGTGTTTACTGGGAACATCGGATAGTTTTCCAGCTTGGAAATGCTTCTGTCAACGTTCTTCGACCTTTCTCTTCACGAGTATGTGCATATCTTTCCCAAGGAGAGGGAGCATGCCCTTTTCCCTTACTGTGTTAGTCTGCCTTCACTCACAACGGAATATATGCCCGAGATGATCAACTTCTAAAGAGGATGGATTTCTTTTGGCTCTCAGTTTGAGAGGTTTCCACCCATGGTCTCTTGGCTCTGTTACTTCATGGCTAAGAGCAGGTGGTGGAGCAGAGCAGCTCATCCCATGGTGGACAGGACAGAGAAAGGATGTGCCAGTCTCCCTTGTAAGAGCATGCCCTCAATGACCTGACTCCTCTCTACTAGGTCACACCTCCTAAAGGTTCCACTACCTCCCAGTAGTGCTTCAGACTGAAGAACAAGGCTGCAACATACAGGCCTTTGGGTGACATTTAAGATCCAAACCACCATAGCTCTTTTGTTTGTTATCTAGTAGAGATAGCAATCGCAATTTCTGTTTCTTCATGCCATCATTGCTTCTAAGTTTGTGTCATTACTAGCTGTGTGGTGGTTTGATTTAGGTGTCCCCCATAAACTTAGGTGTTCTGAATGCTAGGTCCCCAGCTGATGGCAATTTGGAAATTAAAGCCTCCTGGGGGCAGTGCATTGTTGGGAGCAGGCTTATGGGTGTTATAACCAGTTCCCCCTTGACATTGTTTGGCACACTTTCCTGTTGCTGTTGTCCATCTGATGTTGTCCAGGAGGTGATGTCCACCCTCTGCTCATGCCATCATTTCCCCCCTGCTATCATGTAGCTTTCCCTTGAGTCTGTAAGCCAAAATAAATAAATGTATATATATTTTTCCCCCCACAAGCTGCACTTTATGGTTGGGTGTTTTCTGTCAGCAATGCAAACCTGACTGTAACAAGCTGTGACTGTTCGACTTTGGTGCCTGTTTTACTGAACTGGTTTCTCAATTCCCTTTAAAATATTGTCACTGCACTGGGGAGAGGCTTAGAGAATAAGAGTGCTTGCTGCCCAAGGATGAGGACCTTAGCTCGATCCCAGCACTCATGTAAAAAGCTGTGCGTGGCCACACCTGCCTGAAACCCCAGTGCTGGTGGAGAGTGGGGCTGCAGAAAAAGAAGGATCACTGGGGCTCACTGGTCAGCCAGTTTAGCTGTAAAATGGCAAGTTTCAGGTTTAGCTAGAGACTGTCTCAAGGAGGTGAGACGGAAGAGCAGTGCCTTCTCCTCTGGTGTCTACATGCATGCACACCACACACACACAACACGCACCACACGCACCATAAACGATAACAAACAAGTATTGCCACGGAATAGTCGGGATCTTCCACCAGCATTGTATTGACCGGCGTTATCTCTAACGTACAAAAACACAAACCCCTTCGAAGATAATGTTCTAGTCCACGGAAATTTCCCACAAGTGGAGGAGGGAAGTAGGAGTGTTCTGGAGATAATGTCAGTAGACTGGAACATTGTTTTATAGTTGCTGAGGGACTTCTGGTAAATAAAGGAAGCCTCTGACATGCTTCCTGTCCTTCCCCCTCAACTAGGAGATGATAAGTTGAGACATTCTGTGTTTGATCCCTTGTGCTTTATCTAGGGATAGAAACTCTAATGGGAGTTAGATAGGGATAGAGCTCTAATGCATTCCCAGCCAAAGAGCCGCCAATCCCCGCACAGGCGGCTGCCAGGTTTATAAGGGTGTAGGTATGCTTTAGTTAACTTTTTAAAACAAGTTTATTTATTTTTTTAATTAAAAATGTTTTTGTTTATTTATTTATTTGAGAGTGACAGAGAGAAGGAGACAGAGAGAGAGCGAGAGAGAGAGAGAGAGAGAGAAAGAGCGAATGGGCACGCCAGAGCTTCCAGCTTCTGTAAACGAACTCCAGATACGTGCGCCGCCTTGTGCATCTGGCTAACGTGGGTCCTGGGGAACTGAGCCTCGAACCGGGGTCCTTAGGCTTCACAGGCAAGCGCTTAACCGCTAAGCCGTCTCTCCAGCCCTAAAAACAAGTTTTTAAAAAATGTTTATTTACTTGTTTGAGAAAGAGAGAGGGAAGGAATGGATGCACCAGGGCCTTTAGCTACTGCACATGAACTCCAGATGCATGCTCCACCTTGTACATCTGGCTCATGTGGTTACTGGGGAACTGAACCTGGGTCCTTAGGCTTTGCAGGCAAGCAAGCACCTTGAACACTAAGCCATCTCTCCAGCCCTTTGCTTAACTTTTATCTGAATATCAGACCTTCTGTCTGGCATGGCTTACATTTGATTTTCTTTTTTTTTTCCCAACAAGTAGGAAGTCCACATTTTCTTTTATGTTTTGCACTAGGAGGCACAAGGCCATTTTTATGGCATGTTGTTACTGCATGCATTCTTCAACTAATTTTGGCTACAAGCTTGAGCACATGCCTTGAATATATAGTGTCATGGAAGTAAGTGGCATTTTCTAACATGTTTTTTCTATAGACAGTGGTATGCAAAAGTAAAAGTCTGCTGGGTGATTGCAGCTTCAAGGGTGTTTAGAAACCTCTGTCAGTGGTTCTCAACCTTGCCTGCACATATGGAAACTTTGAAATTTCTTCAAGACTAGGCTGTCAGAGATCTGGATCTGAAAGGATAGGCCACTGAAGTGCACTCAGGGTTGGTCATTGCTGTTCTAACTGTAGTCTGATTCAGGGGACCTCAAAGTATGATTAGCAATATCATTGCACTGCTGGGAAGCACATTAGCAGTGTACATTCTTTGTCCCACCTCTGACTTTCTGGCTGGGGCCCTGCCACCTGAATTTATAAGTCCCCTCTCCACATGGTTCTAATACTGACTGCAAACTACTGCTTACACTTGTGCTTCTATCTACTCTCATTCAGATGTCCGGGAAACTTTAAAAGTTAATGCTGGGGCTGGAGAGATGGCTTAGCGATTAAGGTGCTTGCCTACAAAGCCTAAGGACCCAGGTTCGGTTTCCTAGTACCCATGTAAGCTAGATGCATAAGGTGGCACATGCATCTGGAGTTCATTTGCCCTGGCGTGCCCATTCTTTCTATCTGCTTCTTTTCTTTCTTTCTTTCTTTCTTTCTATCTTTTTTTAAAAGCTCTTTAGAAAAATGCTGGGGTCTGGGGATATATCTCAGTGGTAGAGTATGGGCATAACATGCTCAAGGACCCGAGTTCTGTCCCTAGTACTACAAAAAACCAACCAACCAAAGAACAAGAAAACAAAGCCAGAAGCCCACTATGGTGACACACTTGCATTTCCAGCACTTGGGAAGTGGACATATGAGGATAAGGAATTCAGGGTTATCCTTAGCTATATAGTAAATCTGAGGCCAGCCTACCCCATAAGAGAACCTGTCAAAAAATCAAAAGCAACCAAATAAGAAATAAATATGAGAGAAGGTGACAATCAGTTAAAATGAAACAGCAAGTGGCTAGGGCTGGTATGTGAGTGATGGAGGAGTTTATCCAGGAAGTCTATGGTTAATTGAAGTCACTGTCATCCCCACCCCACCTCTGGTGGAGCTGAATAAACCAGTATTTGAAAATCAGGTACATTTGCTTCTATGATGTTAGTTACTTCAGTAAAAGTTTAGAACTGCAACCCTGTGCAAAAAGGGGCACAGATGAAATTCACTAGGCTGGAGAGATAGCTTGGGGCTTAAAGATGCTTGCTTGCAAAGCCTGCCAGCTTGGGTTTGATTCCCTAGTACCCACGTAAAACCAGACGTACAAAGTGGCAGGAGGCTTTGGATACCCATTCCTCCCCCCTCTCGTTTTCTTTCTCTGCTTGCAAATATGTGTGTGTGTGTGTGTGTGTGTGTATATATATATATATATATTTTAAAAAATGAAACTCAAGAATTAAATGCCAGCCTACCATCATATCTGTGCCAGAGCTTTGAGTCACTTCTGTGACAGATAACCAAGTGTGCATGCCCTGTTTCCTCCTAGGCAAGCTTGGGCCTTAGTTGGGGTCATCGATGGCGGAAGCACTTCCTGCAACGAATCTGTGAGAAACTATGAAAACCATAGCAGTGGCGGGAAGGCTCTGGCCCAAAGAGAGTTTTACACGGTGGATGGCCAGAAGTTCTCAGTGACTGCCTACAGTGAATGGATTGAAGGTAGGCAGGAATAGTTGAAATTCTGGTCAGACACTGGTAAGTACTATGACAGATCTTTTTAAGGTATGATTCTATTCAAACAGCAGCCTGTTGGGTTCGGTTTGTCAACCAGTTGGTGACTAAAGCTCTTTCCCTGCTGTAGTTAGATCTTGTAGACTCAAGAGTTCTCTCTGGACTAGATAATAATCTATTCTAGTTTGGGGCAAGGTTCTTGGACTTAGTTCTCAATTCCTGAGTCATAGTGTGATTAAATAGTGAAAATGCATTTGTTTCCTGGATGTGACCAACTAAACTGATATGAAATAGGCAAGCCACCTTGGTCTGCACTGTGACTAACCATGACTTTATAAAGTATTAAAACTTGGGCTGGAGAGATGGCTTAGCAGTTAAGCGAATTCCCCAGGACCCACGTTAGCCAGATGCACAAGGGGGCACACATGTCTGGAGTTCATTTGCAGTGGCTGGAAGCCCTGGTGCACCCATTCTCTCTCTCTCTCTCTTTCTCTTTCTCTTTCGCTTTCTCTTTCTATCTCTATTGCTGTCAAATAAATAAATAAAACAAAAATTTTTTAAAATATTAAAAATATATGTACATACTTTTTATATATTTATATTTATTTATTTGAGAGAGAGAGAAAGAGAATGGGCACACCAAGGCCTCCTACCACTGCAAATGAACTACAGATGCATGTGGCACCTTGTGCATCTGGCTTATATGGGTACTGGGGAGTTGAACCTTGTCCCTTAGGCTTCGTAGACAGGTGCCTTACCTGCTAAGCCATCTTTTCAGCACGGGATTTCTTAATTTATTTACTTTTTAGCCGGATTTTTCCTGTATTAGTTAATGATGAGTTGATTGCTTCCTGTCTGTGCATTTCTGTCATCTTTCTTTTCCATTGAAGTATGATTTTAAAATTCATATGAGGTGAATATAATTAAGAGATGCTTATTATATCTGTAATTACCCATACATGTTTATTTTAGACTGGGGTCTCACTTTTGCTTTGAATAGCAATGTAGTAGACAGAGTGTTTATTAACTTGAATTACTGTTGACAAAATGCCTGGGTTTCTGTCACAGCTTTTACTTTCTATTTGATCATAAGAATGTCACTGTTATTTGTTTATTTTATTTTATTTTATTATTTTTGTTTGTTTTTCAAGGTAGGGTTTCACTCTAGGCTAGGCTGACCTGGAATTCACTATGTAATCTCAGGCTACCTTGACCTCATGGTGATCCTCCTACCTCTGCCTCCCAAGTGCGGGGATGAAAGGCGTGCGCCACCACATCCGGCCTTGATTATAATTTCTTAAACCTTAATTTTCTTGTCTGAAGAGTGGGGCTAATAGAAATTACTGTCTAGGGGTGCTATACCAAGTGTGAAGTTCTGGGTGTAGTGCATACAGTAAACCGCATGCATGTGAGTGAGTGCAGACAACTTGGGTTATAATGATACATTTTGTGTCAGTGAGGTTAAAGATAAGTGTTTTGCATTAAAACAACTAAATGGAGTCCCTGGTATGGGACAAAAATTTTAGAGGTGCTTCTAAGCAGCCTGGGTGAGGCGAGGAAATGGTACGGATGACGGATGAGGAAGTTGGAGCCGGCCTTCCTGCCGCCAGCATTTCTGCCCTTGCTTCCACACGGTTGCCTCTGGCTAACAGCATGGGTGGGTGAACAGCAATTCCTAGCAGGAGTTTGGTGTGGAGTGACCCTGTCTCCAGGGAAGTTCTAGGCAGGGGACAACCATTGCCAGAACTTGAGTCAACTTTTCCTGTGTAGGAAGTGTCATCTTCATTTCCACACCTCAGGGATAACTCACTTCTGGAAGAGGGAACATTCCGTCTGTCTGTTGTCTGTCATGGGCTATTGTTTGCACCCAGTGTTCTCAGTGACTCTTACTTTCTGGAAGAGGTGGAACTTCTCCCCAGGAAGCAGCTAGACTGAATTGACTTCCTGTCATACTTCCAGCTGAGCAGTGCGGGCAGGAGATAATGTCAGGCAGGATATTTGCCTAAACCTAGAAAGGAGTAAGAGATTGTTAAATACTAAATATTTTCCCCTATAAACTTTTAAAAATAGAAGTAAAGCCGGGCATGGTGGCGCATGCCTTTAATCCTAGCACTTGGGAGGCAGAGGTAGGAGGATCGCCATGAGTTCGAGGCCACCCTGAGATGTCATAGTGAATTCCAGGTCAGCCTGAACTAGAGTGAGACCCTACCTCGAAAAACCAAACAAACAAAAAAAAGTAAATTCTAATTGTCTTTTAAATCATAGTTATCTAGCATCATCTTTTTTGTAAGTATTGAAATTTCATATGAAAAAATGAGTGTTTTCAAGTTACCACTTTTTAGGGAGTTTTAGGAGGTTAACTTAAAATTTTATTGTCATGGAATTAAAAAATATTTATTTTATTTTATTTATTTGAGAGAGAGAGAGAGAGAAAGGGCATGCCAGGGCCTCCAGCCATTGCAAATGAACTCCAGACATATGCACCACTTTCTGTATCTGGCTTACGTGGGTTCTGGGGAATCAAGCCTGGGTCCTTTGGCTTTGAAGACAAGCGCCTTAACTGCTAAGCCATATCTCCAGCCCAGTTATGGAATTTTTTTATTATCTTTGTTCTTTTTCTTTGTTTCTGGGGCTGTGTATATGTATGTAGTTTACTTGCATAGGTGCATATATGTGCAAGAGCACTTGCTGTGTGTGTGTATACATGTGAAGGCCAGAGATTGACACTACTGTCTTTCTCAGTTGCTCACCACGTTATTTACTGACTTGAACCGAGGCCTCCCTAATTTGACTAGCTACCTAGCTTGCCCTGGGGATCTGTCTCTTTGTCACAGGTGCTGGCATTTCAGACAGGCTACTGTTCCCACCCAGCATTCATGTGGATTCTGGGGATCCGAACCCTGGTCTTCACACTTGTCCAGCAAGTGCCTTACCCACTGAGCCATCTTCCCAGACCCTTGTTTTGTTCTTAAGCTGCATGTTTCTATTCTTTGCAAAATATAGTACAGAGATGAACAAATTTGGCTCTGGAATTAGATTAACATTCAGTTTTGGATGCTAGTTGGTTTTTAGCTGTGATTTTTTTTTGTTTCTTTGTTTGTTTGTTTTCAAGGTAAGGTCTTACTCTAGCCCAGGCTGACTTGGAACTCACTCTGTAGTCCTAGACTAGCCTGAAACTCACAGTAATCCTCTGACCTTAGCCTCCCAAATGTTGGGATTAAAGGCACATGCCACCATGGCTTGTTTAGCTGCAATTAAAAAAAAAAATTTTTTTTGTTTAGTTTTATTTATTTGAGAGCGACAGAGAGAGAGAGAGAGGGAGAGAGAGAAAGAGAGAATGGGCGCTCCAGGGCTTCTAGCCATTCCAAACGAACTCCAGACGCATGCGCCCCCTTGTGCATCTGGCTAACATGGGTCCTAGGGAATCAAGCCTTGAACCGGGGTCCTTAGGCTTCACAGGCAAGCGCTTAACCACTAAGCCATCTCTCCAGCCCCTAGCTGCAAATTTTAACTGCTATTCAAACTCCCAGATGTTTGATATTTTTTTTTACCCCTACTGAATATCATAATATCTATTTCATAATTGTTTTAATGAGAGGCTGTTATATATGGGACATCTGAACATCTGTTAGCTATTATTATAATTGCAGGAATTACTACTATTTGTATTACTTTTCAGGTAAAATCTCATCATGTGCTTTAACATAGGGAAGCAAGAAACAAGTTAGAAAACACAATGTTTACTGGGTATTTGCATGTGCACACGTACACTGCGCAGAAAATAAATAGCACGTTAGAATAAGATAACAGAATCTAAGATGTGGCCAGGTTTTACTTGGATAGTTGGCTCCAACTGTAAGACCATCCCTAAGAGTCCTTGTTCCTTGCCTGAATTTCCTTTCCTTTTGATTCTCCTAATTTAAGTAAACATCTTCTTTGGCTCCTATCAGTCTCTATGAGTCAACATCTTAAGGTTGTTACTTAGAATGATCGTTGAGGAAATACAGATGTTTGTAAGTAGATACCTTTGAAAGGAGGATTTTCGCATGTCTGTTGGTCTTACGAAGTAGCTCTCTTCTGTTCCATACACAGTTCCATGAGCCAGCTTTTGCTTCATGGTAGACGGTGGTGTCATGGATATTGTAGAAGCAGGGAGTGCTTCCATACTGTGTAAGCTAGAGAGAAGCTGGGGTAGCGCTTCTGTTCTTTGCCTGGTGGGGATCTAGCTCTGAATTTGAAAGATGCTATGGGAAGAGATTATTCACCAGTAGTCAATAGCTTCCATAATTTATTTCATCCTTCCCAAGCTGACTTGGACAGGTGCACCATCCTGTGGCCTCAGGTCACATTGCAAAGCAAAGTGTTCATATTCATGCATTTAGCTGACACCATTCTTGAATCCCAGGAGAAGAAAGCGTGGCAGATACATGCCTGGGTGCCCTCTGCTGTTGTCACTCGTGTACCTTGCAAGGAGGTAAACTGTCCTTCCATGGGGAAGGTATAAACATTACCAAACAGACCACGTGAAGCTCAAGGACATTTGGGACATCTTTATGGATTATCCTGTAGTTGATAAAAGGGCACACAGGACCTTTGGTGGTGATCAAGAGTGGATGGACACCTTAGATACAGAACATGGCATGTGTTTGCCCTTCAACCTTGTTGCACGAGGAGAGAAGGCAGCATCAGTGAGCTGGGAAGGCTGCATCAGACACTTACTGTACTCGCACCTTGACCTCTGACTTTTTTTTTTTTTTTAACAAACTTACAAAAAGGAGCAGAATGAAGCATGAGCAGAGGCACAGAAATGTGGAATCTTTTGAGGTACATTCATTCCTAATATGGAGATCGTCTGCCAACCAGTGTCCTGTCACTTCTGCTACACAGGATCCCATTGAGGCTTTAGACATTCATCACCGGCCGTTCTGTGCCTGGCCACGTCTGTCTGGGTGTGGCGTGTTCTTAGTACATGAGAAGCTGTTGGGCAGCATTATTAGTTTTAGCCACAAGTTGAAGTATGACAAAGGATTTAGTGATTGATCTTCATAATTTCGAAAGAATACTTGATAATATAACATTTTGTATCCTGGCTAATGTACATGAACTTTGTTTTCCTTTGTTGGCCAAGATTCATATTTTCTCATTTTCATCATTCACATATTCAGTGAGTGTCACATGGCTAGCCTTAGGACAAAATTGCTGAGTTGTGGTTATGTTACTTTTTTATTTGTAAACCAGGAGATGGTGAATTTGAAGAACCAAATCTCCTTCTATTAATGCCTTTGTTTGTCTGTTTTTTTTTAGGCATTTCTCTGTCAGGTTTCAGGGTGGAGATTGTGGATGGCGTGAAGCTTCATCTGCTGGACGATGTTAGCGGCTGGAAAGCTGGAGACCAGATTGTGGTTGCCAGCACCGACTATTCCATGTACCAAGCCGAGGAGTTCACTCTTCTCCCCTGTCCCGAGTGTAGCCGCTTTCAGGTCAAAGTTAAAGGTATCAGACTGCTCAGACGTTGCTTAGGAAACTCATTCTTTTCTTGGGATTTGATTCCTGAAATCTATTTTCCTTTTAGTCACCAGCGCTGTCACTATCCTAACAAAAGGGCTTAGCAATGAGTGCACTGAGCACGGATCCCAGGGGGTGTTAGATGGAAGTAGTTACTCCGGCTTTTTTGCCATTAGTGGCATTTAATGGATAAGTCAGTGTTACTGTGCTGCTATTACTTAAAAAATTTTTTTTGTTTGTTTATTTATTTGAGAGTGACAGACAGAGAGAGAAAGAGCCAGTTAGGGAGAAAGAGAGAATGGGCGCACCAGGGCCTCCAGCCACTGCAAACGAACTCCAGACGCATGTGCTCCCTTGTGCATCTGGCTAACGTGGGTCCTGGGGAATCGAGCCTCAAACTGGGGTCCTTAGGCTTCACAGGCAAGCGCTTAACCACTAAGCCATCTCTCCAGCCCCCATTACTTTTTTTTAAGTTTAATTTAAATTTTCTTTTTGAGAATTTCATACATGTATATAATGTATTTATTTTATTTATTTATTTATTTGAGAGCTACAGTCAGGGAAAGAAACAGGCAGAGAGAGAGAGAGAGAGAATGGGCGCGCCAGGGCCTCCAGCCACTGCAAACGAACTCTAGACGTGTGCACCCCCTTGTGCATCTGGCTAATGTGGGTCCTGGGGAACCGAGTCTCGAACCGGGGTCCTTAGGCTTCACAGGCAAGCGCTTAACCACTAAGCCATCTCTCCAGTCCTATAATGTATTTTGATCATATTTACCCCCAATTACTCTCACTTATCCCCCTCCCATTCTTGCTAAGCAGTTGTTGCCCAAGTATTCCTCTTGCCACTTCTCTCTCTCTCTTGGTCCAACTGAGTTTAATCATAGTTATTTGCATGAGCATGGGTGGGAGATATGGACAACTTACCAGTGGCTGTATCTCTGAAGAACAGGGTTCTGCCTCCCTCAACACCTATTAACTGCCAGTCGCTCCTCCCTCCCCTGTCTGTGGAATGTGGATGGGCTCAGTCTTGAACAGGAAACCACAGCTGCTGTGAATGCATGAGAGCAACAGCCAGATACTATCCCAAAGACAGGCTCCATCCACCGCATTCATCCCACTCTGGGTCTTACATACTTCCCACCTCTTTCCTTCTTGATGCTCCCCGTTTCTTGAGAGAGGTGCTACAGATGCCCTTTCTAAGGCGGAGGACGCAGTATTCACTTACTCTCTGCCTTTCCCTAGCTTTGCATCTCTGCATCAACCTCTGCCCATTGAATAAAAAAAGCTTCTCTGATCCAGGATGACAGTGGCACTAATCTATGAGTATAAATAAATATAAATATTTAGAAGATAGTTTGACATGTCTGTTTAGCATAACAACAGTAGCAGGGTCCCCTCTAGGGTTTATAGGTCCTGAGGCCTCTCCAGCCATGGGCTTTTGACTAGATTTATAATAGCAGGCATGAATTTCTTTCTGTAGAGTAGGCCTCAGATACAGTCAGAAAACAGTTGGTTATCTCCATAAAAATCATGCCACTCTTGTACTGGTGGGTGCATCTTGCCTGGCAAGTTGGTTGTATAGCATGTAGGGTCCACAGCTGGGTAAGGTTGTTGATGACTTTTCTCCACTCGTAATCTGCATAGCAGCTTCTGGCAATAGGAGTGCTAACCATCAGGGAGGAAGCTTCTAGCTCATATCAGCTGGTTTTTTCCATGTCTTACAACTGAAGCATGTAGTGTCTTCAGCGACAGGGGATTTTGATCTAGTTTTGGTGGACAAGCAAGAGCAATGGCAGTACCCTATGTTGTTTTGGGAGCTTCCTTGGCCTCTCTGACCAACAACTCACGGGGAGGCATTTCTCCCCTGGAGCCTCCATTCCTTTGTTAAAAGAAAAGATGTGGATTAGGTGAATTGATTTTCCAAAGTTTCTTACTAATTTTTTACTGTTAGTTAATAGTAAATCAACTTACCAACAAGTTTATTTTTATTTTTTTAATTTTTTTTTGTTCATTTTTATTTATTTATTTGAGAGTGACAGAGAGAGAGAGGGGCAGATAGAGAGAGAGAGAGAGAGAGAGAGAGAGAATGGGCGTGCCAGGGCTTCCAGCCACTGCAAACGAACTCCAGATGCATGCGCCCCCTTGTGCATCTGGCTAACGTGGGTCCTGGGGAATTGAGCCTTGAACCGGGGTCCTTAGGCTTCACAGGCAAGCGCTTAACCGCTAAGCCATCTCTCCAGCCCCAAGTTTATTTTTAGTAGAAGTCTTAAGTAGAATTCATGAGTTCTTACTTGCTTGGCAAAACAAAAGAGATTTAAAATGGAACCAAATGGATATTTTCATAATCTTGTAATATGTTTTTTTGAAGGATAATAGTACAAAAGAAGATTCTTTTTTAACAACTATTTATTTGAGAGGGAGAGAATATGAATGGGTGTGCCAGGACCTTCTACCACTGTAAACGAGTTCCAGATGCAGGGACCACCTTGTGCATCTGGCTTTATGTGGTTACTAGGGAATCAAACTCAGGCTGTCCGGCTTTGTGAGCAAGTGCATTTAACTGCGGAACCATCTTTCCAACCCCCAGAAGATTCTTACTGTGAGTTATGTGAAGAAAGAATGGCTGACAGTCAACAGGGACTCCTTGACAGCTGGTACTGTGGGAAGACCTTGGGGTCCACAGGCATCTCACATTGCCTCCCTTGCTTAAGTACTAAGGCTGATACGGTGCTGCAAAGCAAAGGCTTGTAGTTGCTGCTCAAGAAGTGCTTACTCAAGTTTTGTAATGAGAGCTTTGAAAGAAAACAAAATGTTTGGCTTAGTTGGTACTTTTCCCCCTCTGTGCTTCGTTTGGTCTTATGCTTTTCCTTCTCTTCACAATGCTAGGCACAAACCGACAAAAAACAAAACAAAACAAAAAACCCAAGTTATAATACCATCTGGAATTGGTGGTTTTTTGGAAATTCCCGCTCTTGATAATGAGTCTTCATGGACTCAGTTCCCATGGTGTATTTGTATGTTTTCCTTCCGGAGGTTATAGAAGGGCATCACAGAAAAACTTACAGTGCTTATAAACTTCTAAGGGAGGTAAAAATAGTAATATGTAATAAGAAATGGAAAATATAAGAAGGTAATTCCTGTATGGTGGATGCCCAAATGTAGATTACTTTAGCTTAAAATAGAAGTACAAATGTGACACCATATAGCAAGCTCTACAAAAGCATGTTTCTGAGGCTCCCTTGCATTTGGTTCTTCCTGTGTCCTCAGTGGGTAGAACAAAGACAGGAACTGGAGAGAAGAGTGGGGATTATTAGGTGTTCAAGATCATCAGTGCTATTTCTGGAAGACTGACTCCTCCAGGGCAGAGCAAGCTCTGTGTCGGTGCCTGGGTGTGAGGAGTGGTGGGACAGCAGTAGACGGGGTCAGGCTTTCGGTGGGTGGTTGGAATAGACACTCTCTAAATCCCTTAGGGGATTCTGTGAGCCTGAGGTGTGGGAGTATGGTAGAGGTGGTAAGTTCCTGACCCCGATGTGTGGTTATTGAATGAAGAGAATGCCTTTGGGGAGCGTTTCATGTTTTCTTTGTTCTAATGTTCTTCGTCCCTGGTTTACATCCATCAGAAACCCCCCAGTTCCTGCACATGGGTGAGATCATAGATGGGATAGACATGCGAGCTGAGGTTGGAATTCTCACCCGGAACATTGTGATCCAAGGAGAGATGGAGGACTCATGTTACGCAGAAAATCAGTGCCAGTTCTTTGATTATGATACTTTTGGGGGACATGTCATGGTAGGTGAAAGGATTTAACAATTTCTTTGAGATCCTCATTGCTAATTATTAAGAAACTTTTATTTCGTTGCTAAGAAACTTTGTAGCTGTGGAATGAGGTATGTCTGCATATTGATAAGTCATTTGAAATATTATGAGACTAAAAAGAACAACTAGGTGTTCTAGAGAGCTAGGTGTGCTGTTGTGTGCCTATAATCCCTGTACTTGAGAGGAGGATCAAGAGTTCAAGGCCAGTCTTGGCTATCTAGTGAATTGGAGTCCTGGCTAGACAACATGAGACCATGTCGAGAGTGAGCTAGCCTGGACTGTATTTCAATGGTGTAAGCGTTTTTCTGTGAAGACTTAAATCATTGAGTTGGAAAGAACCCAGCCACATAGAGACAAAAGCACAGTGATCTTAGTATTGATATGTATAATTTTTGTAATAATCTATTGGTTGTTTTAAGATCATGGTATTACTGAAGAGTAAATAGTAGTAGTATATACATGCAGAATGTTTTCATAAAATTTTTTCTGCTGATTTTTGTCCTGGAAAATATTAAGTACTTACTGTCTGGTAGGCAGTACTCTGTATAAGAAGCTATTGGACTTTTGGACTGCATTTTGGCTATGTGTGTTTAGAATCACTATCTCCTGGTATAGCAGTCTGTGTTGTTACCTATATTTCTATTTCACTGGTTTTAGAAAAGATGTTCATCATTACTCTCTTATTTTCAGTTATATAATTGAAAACCAAGGGCTTAAAATACTGAGAGTGGTAAAACTGTGTGGATCACAGGGAAATTTCCAAAAAGAACCTAGACAAACAATTTGATGTGCTAACTCAACATTGGCAAAGGATTTTGGCATAAATTACTACCCAACTATGGTATAGTAGGTTATGGGAATGAAAGGGCAAGATAAGACTACGAGTGACTAAAAGATAGTCCCTTATTTAGCTAAGTTTCTTATTTTTACTTTTGCTTTGCTATGTTGCAAACATGATACATTCAGTGTATATTACTTCACAGAGCTTTGATCTCTTCCTGCCTAGTGTTGCCCAGCCTGACATTCTGGTCAGGGATGGCAAGCTGCAGCTCACGGCTGCACTTAAGTTGTGGAAGAGTGCCTGTGTTGGAACAGATTAAAACATGTATCCAAAGCCGGGCATGGTGGCACACGCCTTTAATGCCAGCACTCGGGAGGCAGAGGTAGGAGGATTGCCGTGAGTTCGAGGCCACCCTAAAACTACAAGGTGAATTCCAGGTCAGCCTGGGCCAGAGTGAGAGCCTAAACCAAAACCAAAAAAAAAAAAAAAAAAAAAAAAAAGAAACCCCATGTATCCAAAAGGGTGTGGAGATGGACACCAGCACTTGGGAGGCTGAGGCAGGAAGATTACTGTACGTTCAAGGCCAGGTTGAGCTATATAATAATTACTAGGACAATCGGGGCTGCTTAACAAGACAATGTCTTAAAAATAGACAAAAAAAAACAAAAAACCCACAATCCCTGAATCCCCCACATACATAGAAATCAGTTTTGCCATTTTTCTGAGTTCATTTATTTTTACACCTAATTAGACACTATTGTTATAGCTTTTTGAAGCACTTGCTAAGGATTGAACCCCGGACCTCACATGTGTGAGGCAAACACTTTGCCACTGAGTTAGAGCTCTGGGCTCTAACTTGTCAAATTATTGTGTGAACCTGGGAAAACATGGTGCGAAAGCAAAGGAACGCTTTCATATGTGTCCTTCAGATATTTTTTATTTAAACTATTCCTTTTCTGTGAAGTGTCAGCTTGACTTTGGATACTTTGTTTTGTAGATCATGAAAAATTTTACTTCAGTCCACCTTTCCTATGTGGAGCTCAAACACATGGGCCAGCAGCAGCTCCTGGGGCGGTACCCTGTGCATTTCCACCTCTGCGGAGATGTGGACTCTAAAGGAGGGTACAGACACCCGACGTTTGTGGACGGCCTGTCTATTCATCACAGCTTCTCAAGGTGTATCACTGTGCACGGGACTAATGGCTTGCTGGTAAGTGTCCTCACGCCATGTTGACGTGCATCACTTCTCGCTGCAGTGTTGACTCCTTCATTCTCATGACTTCTCCCTTTTACACAGTAGGCCGTTTTGCTGCATGGCTTGCTCTGCCCTGTTACTGAGGAGTCTGTTCTGCTGTCTAAAGGAAGCCTGCTGTTTATCCATCTAAATCAGCCTCTGAAATGAGAAACTAAACCTAATGTTTGATTTAGCCTCTTAAAAAATATTTATTTATTTACAAGCAGAGAGAGATAAAGAAAAGAGAGAATGGGCGCACCAAGTCCTGCAGCTATTGCAAACGAATGCCAGATGCATGCGCCACTTTGTGCATCTGGCTTTATATGGGGACTGGGGAATGAACTCAGGTCGTTAGGCTTTGCAGATGAACACCTTAGCCGCTGAGCCATCTCTCCAGCTCCTGATTTAGCCTTTTCTGCTAAGAGTAAAAAAAAAACCAAATTTTTTTTTTTTTTTTTGGTTTTTCAAGGTAGGGTCTCAGTCTAGCTCAGGCTGACTTGGAATCTTGGAATTCACTCTGCATTCTCAGGGTGGCCTCGAACTCATGGCGATCCTCCTACCACAGCCTCCCAAGTGCTGGGATTAATTAAAGGCGCGCCCCACCAAGCCCGGCACAAATCTTTTTACGTTTTTACTGAATGTATTGTACTGAGTAGCGCTTAACCACTGCAGTGTGTCTTATTTCCAGTGACATTATGCACTTGAATTTATTTATGCAGATAAAAGACACCATTGGATTTGACACACTAGGTCATTGCTTCTTTTTGGAAGATGGCATTGAACAGAGAAACACTTTATTCCACAATCTGGGACTCCTCACCAAACCGGGCACTCTCCTCCCCACGGATCGGAACAATTCCATGTGCACCACCATGCGAGACAAAGTGTTTGGAAACTATGTCCCTGTGCCTGCCACTGACTGCATGTGAGTAATTCATGGAGAGAACCATGTGTGATGATCAAGGCCTTGATTTCTAGGAAAGATGCTATAGGGGAGTTTTTAGTGGGCAGAATTTTTCATGAAGAATATTTACGTCACCTTCAAAAATGCCTTGCAGGGCTGTTTCAACTTTCTGGATTGCTCATCCCAATAACCACCTGATTAGCAGTGCAGCTGCAGGCTCTCAGGTAAGCCTTACAGGAGTGCTTTCAGAGGTCTTGGGATTATTGGTGTTTGTGAATGTTCTGGTTCATATGGGTGTGATGTCACGTGTGACAGTGAAACCAGGCATGATGTTGCTTTCTGCACTGTGTGTCTCGTAAGAGCTGATGGTGGGTGAGATGGTTCTTTCATGTCAGTTAGAATCTTGGAGTGTGGACACATGACAAATGAAGGAACAGGGGTGAACTCATCTTTGGATATGCTATCTCTAGGGTAGATTATTAGTGTGTTATGTATGATCTTGTCTTAAAAAATTTTTATTTCTTTATGCGAGAAAGAGAGAGGGAGGAAGGAAGAGAATATGAATAAGGCATGCTCCTGCAAAAACCTCCAAACACATGCACTACTTTGTGCATGTGGCTGTACATGGGTACTGGAAAATCAAACTCGGGTCTGTAAGGTTTCCATTGCTGCTAAGCCACATCCTCAGTCCATAGATCATCTTTCTGGCTTTTCATGCTTAAGGCTTTGGTGGACACGTAACTGATCATTTTTGTTTCTAGTGTTGAACAAAGAAAGCTTTACTTTTATTTTTGAAGCCTTACTTTCTTTATGAGAGTGCATTATTAGTCTCTAAGATACTATGACATTTATCACTGTGGTCAAAAGCACGTCTTTTTGCTAAGTGCAGGGATTAGTTACATTGAGGGATCATATCTGCTTGTCCAAGCAGCTAGAACATCAGCCATGTTCTCTTTTTTCTTTTTCAAAAATTTTTTAAAAAAATTTTATTTTTTATTTATTTACTTGAGAGCGACAGACAGAAAAAGAGGCAGAGGGAGAATGGTTGCATTAGGGCCTCCAGCCACTGCAAATGAACTCCAGATGCATACACCACCTTGTGAGTCTGGCTTATCTGGTTACTGGGGAATCGAGCCTTGAACTAGGGTCCTTAGGCTTCACAGGCAAGTGTTTAACCACTAAGCCATCTCTCCAGCCCTTGAAGACATTGTTTAGGTTGAGACTCCTAAAAACTGCAGCATAGGTCTGTGAACAGTGCAGTAATATCTGCATATTCTTATTTGTATACCATAACTGAAATACTTTCAAAAGAACAGAAATCATCATTTCTGGGAATAAGGAGCTAGGTGACAGTTGAACTCACATCTGTGAATGAAACAATTTGAAGTTGTCTATTATTTGAAAATTGTTCTTTGATTGGCAGAGAGAGACCTGGACATTGATGACTTCAGATTTTCCTTCATTCTTCTTCCATCAAGTATTTGCTAGTTTGTGTGGGTCGTGCTGGGCATTTCTAACTGGAGATTTATTACAGCTCTGCCCTCTGCTCTGTGTTGTTTGCAAGTCAGCTGCAGAGTCGAAATTCCTGTCAGTCCTTTCCAGAAGTTAGGGTTGAAGAGTAAAGCAAATTACAGTCGGTTTATGAAAGCACGAGGTGGGGTTGCTAGGTGCCCTTCCTGGGCTCAGGCAGGGTTAATGAAGCGCCCAGGCATGCTTTTGGTTGCATTCCTTTAATCATCTCTTTCATCTCTAGAAAAACTGCTTTGGGGAAGCTCATGTTGGCATGATTCTTCCTCACAGAGTAAATGAGACCGTTTCGTTGTACTTTCCCATCACCTCCCCTCTTTTGAGATAGGGTCTTACATATCCCAAGCTAGCCTCAAACTCACTGTGTAGTTGAGAATGGTCTTGAACTTCTGATCCTGCCGTCTTCCCTGTCAGGTGTTAGGGTTATAGGCATGGCCACCATGCTCAGTTTGTGGTGCTGTGGATTAAACCCATGGTTTCATGCATGCTAGGTGAGTGTTCTACCAACTGAGCTGCCCCTGTCCCCCAGTGCCAGCTGATACTGTATACTTCTCCATGCTCCATGCCAAACCCCACTGCATCCTGGGAAGGCTGGCTCATCCTTTAATTTGCAGGAATATAGAAGGAAGCCTTTCTCCAGCCTTTCTTGTCTTCCCTTGTCTGTATTGTATCCCCTAAATGTTGAGGTGGCCAATAATTTTTTTTCCAGAGTATTTTTTTTTTTTAAAACTTGTATGCCTGTGTGTATGTGCAGGCACAAACCTTCCATGGTGTGCATGTGGAGGTCAGAGGACAACTCTGAGTGTCGTACTCATTTTCCCCCTACTTTGAGGCAAGCACTTTTGCTCACTGCTGGGTATGCCAGGCGCGCTGGCCTGAGAGCTCCCAGGATTCTCCTGTTCCTGCTGACCGTGTCACTGTAGGAGGGCCCAGATTACCACGCTGTCTTCTAGGTGGGGCCTGAGGACTTACACTCTGGTTGTCACGCTTGCACAGTTAGCACTCCTACTTACTGCAGACTCTCCTAATCCCCAGAGAAGTTTGTTTTATTAAGGTTCGTTTGTAAACTTTTGTCATGAAAAGCTGGTAAAGTTACAGTCATTTTGGTGTGTAGGAATGTAAGCATTCCATGATTCATCTTTCCTCTGTGCTCCTAAAGGGTTCTGTTAACCACTAATATGGAACTACATATGTTACGTCGTTGTCTGTGCTTCCCGTTAGACTATCAGTTATCCGCGAGCAGTCTGGCTGCACACCCAGCATGTAGGGAGCACTAAGTAAATGCTTGCTGAATTTGAACCGATAGCATCTATTTACACTTTATTTTTAAGTCTTAAAAGCCTGATTCATCCAAGTTCCACAGTGTGAACTTGTCCTTCACATTAGCTAATTATCAGTTCAGTTGCAAGGTAAAACAAAATTATCACTGGAATTAAGAACACCTATTTCTATTTTCTTGCCCCATTTTATCTCAAAAAAAAAAAAAAAAAAAAGTAAGCTGTTCTGCTCCTGTTAGGACCAGTCGTAGTGAAGCTGAGCAGACAGGCTGCACACTGAGAGACAGCCTCCTGATTCATACATGTGGCGGGTTTTTTCCCTTTGGCACAAACTTGCCTTGGGACAGGAAGGGCTTTGGAGTTGCTTGAAAGAAGCCAGTGAGCCCTGTCTGTTGGCGGACAGTTGTTTAATAGGCATGACTCATCTATTGATTGGGTTTGGAGGTAAACACAGAAAACCACATTGCTTAAAGGCTGTGCTGTCCTGGTCCCACGGTAGGCAAATATGGCTCTAATTCTGCATAACGTTTCAAACTGCATAATGATGGGAAAGTTGTTTTTTTTTTTTTTTGGTATTTGCTAGTTATTTCTTTTGTGTAATCCTATAAAAATTCTATTTGCTTTTTTAATGTTTAATATAACTGCTTTGAGGAAGCTAGCTATGTGCACAACTTCTTGTAGTCAATTATGAACCTAAAATAATGAAAAATTAGTGGTATAAAGATGAAGCTCACTTGTGAAACAGTTGTGGCTATTTCCTAATTAAGGCTCTTTAGACTCAGGCAAATGTTGCATGCATTTTCTCATATGTGGGATCTAGATTTAAATATCAATATATGAGACATCAAAGTACAGGGAAGTCTTAAGGCGAAAAGGAAAGGAAGAGGGAATGAGAGATAGTAATGGAGTAAGAAAAACTACCACATATTTTCTTATAAGGAAATATGTGAGGGGGTGGGGAAGAGAAAGAGATACAAAAGTAGAAGGGGGAAGCCAAGGGAGGGTAATGGGGCAAAAGTGGGCAAGGGACAGATGTATATGAGAATGTCACAATGAAACCTATTATTTTGTATGTTAACTAAAATTAATTAAATAGCGTTTTTAATAATCTTGTATTTTTATTTCTAGGATGCTGGAATATGGTATTTATTTCACAAGGAGCCAACTGGGGAGTCCAGTGGTCTTCAGCTTTCAGAGAAACCAGAACTCACTCCACTAGGGATATTTTATAACAACAGGGTCCATTCAAGCTTCAAAGTAGGTTCCTTAACGTTTAACAGTCAGTACATGGGATTTACAGGGTCAAGGCTTTTTGTGCTGTTATAACAGAATAGCACAAGTTGGATAACTTATAATGAACAGAAATTAATCAGCCTCATGGTTTGCTGGTGGTTGTCCCATGGCACAGGGCAAAAGGAATGGGGGCTGTGGGAGAGAGAAAGCAAGACTGAATTCACATCCCCCAACCCTTTTGTAGTCACCACTAATCCATATATGGGTAGAGGCACTGTGACCTAAGCTCCTTCTCTCAGCCCCTCTCCTAACCGTGTTGTATGGACATAAGTTTCCAACACTTGCTCTGGGGACACATATGACTAATATACATTACAACAGAAATACCACTACTGCAAAGAACTTGCCATCCCAGAAAGTAAACTCTGCTATTTGTGATTAGAAAGAAATAGACACTGAACCCTTCAATAGTTCTATGCACACACGCACATACACACAGTATATCTCCTCATATTTATACACAAGTGTGCACTGCACACATGTGCAGGTATGATCTCATTGATTTTGTCGTGGAATTGAGCTATGTGTCCTTGTCTTATCACTGTGTTCCTGCCAGTCCACACTCCATCCTTCCCTCTCGCCTTCTTTCTAATCTTTAAGGTCAGGTTTCTGGTATTTTTCACATGAGAAAATACATCTTCTCTCCATTCACAATGTTGGTTGAGTGCTCTTTGAGCATTTAATACTGCAGAATATTTAAATGGTGAAATACTGTTTAAGAGTATTCAACTTAAGACAGATCCAATTACTTAAAGGCCATTAGAACCTTCAGCTTCCATAGTACTGGACATTCACCCTGCCCTTTCCTGGTGATGAATATATTTGGTTGATTTTGTGCTCTCAAAACACTTTAATTTTTGTGTGAGTGTAATCCCTGGATCCTTTATGATGCTGTGACTCACGTTAAAGTTGAGCTAACATTTCCACATGTGACAGATGATCCTTTGGAGAGATCTGTCTTTATGAGAAGCTTAGAAACTTTTCATGAAGATTTGAGGGGAAAAAAAAGTTCTCTGTGATTGTTATGAGCTGAATAAAGCTAATCATTATTGAAAATTGCATTCAGAGGAAGAATCCTCAGATTTTAAAAATTATAATATACAAAGTACCTTATTCTAATCAAGTTTTAGTATCCTATGCCATGATGGCATATAGTATTCACTTGTTGATTTTAAGAATATTAAATCTGAGCAGAAAATAGATTTGAATTTGTTAAATTTGGGAATGCATGTTCAGTATAATGTTTTCTAGCTAAAGGAAATTAAATTCTAGGAATCCTCAAATGAAGCCCACCCACCATGTTGAATCGCTCACACACAGGTACAGACGTGCCGAGCACACTCACTCACCAACCCTGTGGCTTCAATTGCTGAGGCTCCTGGATGTCCAGGCCAGGTCGGCCATGCTCGTCTGGCTGCTTCTGTATTCCATTTCAGTATTTCATGAACACATTAAAGTATATGTTCGTAGTGAAATTGCTTATTTTTAGGCCTGACCTACACTGTATGTCTGTTCAGTAACTGGAACAACTAGTTCCTTATTTGCCCAAATCAGAAAATCTGGGTTTCTCTTGTTCCTTTTCCTTCTCCCTGCACTTTTTTTTTTTTTTGAGGTAGGGTCTCACTCTGGCCTAGGCTGGCCTGGAATTCACTATGTAGTCTCGGGATGGCCTCGAACTCATGGCGATCCGAGTGCCGGGATTAAAGGCGTGTGCCACCACGCCCGGCTTTCCCTGCACATTTTATCAGTTTAAACATGGTGTCACGTCTGTCTAGTAAAATCCTCACTTTACCTAATTTCCTCTGCTACTACTGCCACAAATCTGCGTCCTTTCCTTTCTCTTCTGAATGACCGAGGTATCTCTTACTTCATTTCTTACCTCTTTTCTTCTCCCTTTCAATCTGTCATCCCCATCTTTTAGGGTTTCTTTGTTTTTCTTGTTCAAGGGATACTTGCTTGTAAGACTTCCGCTAGATTCTTGTCTTAGGTCCTCAGTTTACTAACCTTGCATGGCGTCTCTTCAGCCTTCCTTCCCTTTCCTCCCCCATCGTTCTTGTTAGTCTGTCCAGGGCTTTATTTTCCTCAATGCTTCGTGCTGTCTTTTTCTGTACACATTTTTTTGTACAGACTCCTGAGTGCTTTATGCCACCCCACCCACTCTTTTGCATGGCTGATTCTTCCCATTCTGGTTCTGTGTGATTCACTCCCAGAAGTTGCTGTGCCAGCCCCGTTTGTCCCAGCCCCATTGGGGGCATTCTTTGCTGCTGGTGTGTCATTGGTTTTCTTTGTCTCAAGCTTATCCTATTGGACCACAGTTGTTTATTCAATCACATGTTACCCTGGGAGTTTTTATGTCAGTAACAGCAGGGAATATAGCTTACTTTTTAGTCAGTGTGAAAGGCACCGAGTGCACATCAAGTAAGGATTTGTTGAGTGACCCAGTGAGTAGGTGCTTTTCGCTTAGCTCCCTCCCCCCATTTTGGAGTGAAGGAGATAAGCTACATTAGGATCCATGTTCATTTCAGTCCATTGTGTATTTCAGGCTGGCTTATTTATTGACAAAGGCGTCAAAACAACCAACTCCAGTGCTGCTGACCCAAGGGAATACCTGTGTCTGGATAACAGTGCGAGGTAGAGCTGGCTCTGTAACTCCCTCAGCTTAACTTTCAGATGCAAGCACATTGTGCTCTTTTCTCTGGAAATGCATGTGCAGTGAAGGTTTGAAAGCTTGTGGAAGGGTTTTGCAAACACTCTGCTGTCCCAGGTCCTGAGCCCTTTTCTGAATTGCCAACGAAGTCAATGCTTTTCTCCCTTTTCACTGTTAAAAATTGTGGTAGAAAGAGAGACAGAGATGTAGAACAAGGTTTTAGATTTGGAGAAGAGTATGACTCATTGAGAAATGAGCTAAACTAAGATGTTTCCATCTAATCTCCCCAAACCAAAGCATATAGAATTTATGCTTAGTGGTCAGACTGCAATATTGCATTGAGTTTATTTCAAAGGGAAAGATCCCAGATGTGATGATCAGGCTGGCTCTGGTTCAGCTGCTTATAGCCTCGGGCGCACTTCCGAGCCAGGCTGTGGGCTACTCCCCCCGTATCCACAGAATGTGGTTGGGATATAGATTCAGTACGGTACTCTGACTTGCTGCATATCAGCCAAAGTAAACAAAATGTCTCAGATGGAAGTAAAATGTTCTGGAAAATATGGCAAGCTAAAGTTATATTAGGTAGAATCCGTGCACATATATTATTTTTCTATACTTCAAGTTCAGAGCAGTGTTTGAAGTTGAATGGGTGCCAGATTTAACAGACTGTTGCTAGACATTTGAAAGAAGAATGGCAGGCCCAGTTATTATTAAGGGAACAAAGCAGGAACCACAGTAGAGGTTGATGAATATGACTTATGTGTGAGCCAGGATTCTTCCCACACATCACTAAGGCATGAGATCAGGAAAAAAACTGGGCAAAGTATGGTTGGGAAATTGCTCATCTGATTCCTCAAAGGTCAAGTTAAACATGAACTCTTTTAGAGCAATGATTAGGTAGCATTTGAGCAGCCTAGAAACGATGGATTTATGTGAATAAAAGGTGCTGCACACCTTGGAGGTGATTCACATATGAAATGGGAAAAAGGATCAGACAGAAGAGAAGAAAACTAAAAGAAGAGGATATTTGCCAATAAGTAAAGAAATCCATATTGGAAGGGTTAATTGTAATTGGTAGACTTAGTAATGTGTACTTTGCCAAGGTAGTGTTGCCAGAAAAATCCTGAAACACAAAACACAATTGGCTCTCTACTCTGCCTTGAAAATGATTTCTATAATTTGAATGTATGTGTGTGCATATATAATTGGATGAGTATACTTACAAATCTACTGATGTTATAAGTAGATTCCATCATAAGACACTTTACTCATTATAGCTTCAGGAGTACCTTTCCAGAGTCATGTACATGATGTCATGAAAATGGTTATTTTTCCTCTGTACTGTATTTGTTTCTCTTACCAGTTTATAGATGCATTCATATTGATAAGGAATTGGACTTCATTAGGATGTTGTTACCTAAAATAACTGATTATAGAACAAGAGGCAAAAGACATTTGGCAGCTGTGAATACGTTTAACTTAGCACATATGTTCATGCAATCCAAATATGAATGAAAATGACAAAATATAAATGAGTAATATGAAGTAAATGCCAGACTCTTGGGATACATCAGAGAGGAAGTTGACTCATCACTTAACCAGATGAGCCTTTTTTTTTTTTTTTTTTTTGCGTCTTTAAGATGTGATTTGTAGGAATCCAAAGATGAGAAATCTTAAGACACACTTAATTTGAAACGGGGAAACAACTTCTATGAAGGTTAAAAGAAATCATTATAACCATCTAGTACACTTAAAGCAGAAGAAAGTTAAGAGAGGGCTGGGAAATCCACTGAAATTATATAGATGTTGGAAAATTGGGACCATTAACTGTATTTTCTATATACCAAGTGACTTGTAAGTAAGTTCTATCTTAAAATTTCTTGATTTGTTTATTTTGTAGTAATGAAATAATTCTTGATCTTCTAGCTTGTAATTATAAGTGGACAATTTTTGCCTTTGGTTCATTTTTAACAAAGCTCTATTTTTTTTTAACCCCACAGGTTTCGGCCTCATAAAGATTCAGACCCTGAAAAGCCACGTATTGCTGCTGTAATTGACAGGCTCATTGCTTTTAAAAATAATGATCATGGAGCCTGGATCCGAGGGGGAGACATTATCGTTCAGAATTCAGCGTGCGTATTCTCTACAGAACTAATATCTGCTGGCACTGATGTGATTTTTTTTTTATTTTTATTTTTTGGGTTTTTTGAGGTAGGGTCTCACTCTGGCTCAGGCTGACCTGGAATTAACTATGTAGTCTCAGGGTGGTCTCAAACTCACGGCGATCTTCCTACCTCTGCCAACCAAGTGCTGGGATTAAAGGCGTGTGCCACCATGCCCAGCTGTCATGTGATTATTTTTAAGGATTTACTTTTCAAAACAGGGTCTCGTGTAGGTTTGGCTGGCCTTGAAATCACAGTTTAGGTGAGGTTGATCTTGAACTCCTGATCCTCCTCTCTCCACCTCCCAAGTGCACCACCATGCCTGATTGGATTTCTTTTCTTTTCTCTTTATTTATTTGAGAGAGAGAGAGAGAGAGGGAGAAAGAAAGAGGCAGATAAAGACAAAGAGTATGGGCATGCCAGAGCCTCTAAGCCTCTAGCCACTGCAAAAGAACTCCAGACACATACGCCACCATATGCAACTGGCTCACGTGGATACTGGGGAATTGAACCTGGGTCCTTAGGCTTTGCAGGCAAGTGCCTTAACTGCTAAGGCATTTCTCCAGCCCTCTGTCTTTTTTTTTTTTTTTTTTTTTTTTTAAACTGAGTAGAATGAAAGTACAGTGGTGGTTCCTGGAATCACATTATTATCATTGTTGGTGGTGGTAGACAGGACGAGCTCTGAGGAAAAACACTAACGCTTGACAGATGGCAGATATTTGGACTGTCTCATTCTGGTGCTTTCATTGGAGCTGAACTTGTCAAGTGACATGAGTGTATTTCATGAGACTGACCAGAAACTGGGAATTTAACTTTATGTAACAAACATGGTCTGAATCTGAGAGCTAAATAAAGATTTCAAAATGACCTGGATTTTTTTTTTCTTCTTCCTCTTGGAAATACCTTAAAGTTTTTCTGATTTTTCTTGACTTGCCATACAAAACAGAAGCTGTGTAATTCCACCTTGACTTTTCTTACTTGGCAGGAAGCATCTCACTTGCTTTTTTCCATTGGTATGATTTTAAGAGAGGCCTGGTGCTAAGACTGAGTGTTCAGAAATCTAAAAACCTTTCATTTTTTCTTACACTGACCATAAACTTGTCTTTTCATCATCATCCAAAAACTTCATGTTGTATTGTATCTGTAGGAATTACTTAGATCTCATACTGAAAAATTTTGAAACTAAATCTGTGCTCTGGTTGTTTCTACAAATAATTATAGAAATAAAAATATTAGCTGACACCTATATCCTGCCTGCTGTGTGCCAGACACTGTTCCACATCATGAAATTATTTAGTATGTTTAGTTTTCTTAGGAATCCTATCAGAAAGGTTGTATGATAATTTTAACTTAGAGATGAGAAGGCCTAGGGGAAAAGATGTTGAGTAACTTGCCCAGCTAATAATTGCTAAAGCCAGCATTTAGACTTGGCACCCTCACTGTGGAGTTTGTTTTTGATGGCTGTGAAGTTGGATTTTTTTTTCCTTTTTTTTTTTTTTTTTTTTTTTTGGTGGTAGCAGAGTAAATGGCAGGACTTCCTGGATCTCAGTCTTACATTTAGAGAATTGGAATTGTCTCTTATATGATATGATGACTTAAACTTTTTTGTTCTGTTTTCTCTCAGATTTGCAGATAATGGAATAGGACTGACCTTTGCCAGGTTTGTAATAGTTTAAAAATACTTAACTTGATTATTTGGAGCTCCAAGAGAAAATTACCCTGGAAGGACGGGAGGCTGTTGGTAGGAATGTTTGCTAATGTATCAGCATGTATAGGATTGTTTTATAATGTATTAATATGAAGGCTGGTAGGATTGTTTTATAATGTATTAATATGAAGGCTGGTAGGATTGTTTTATAGTGTATTAGCATGAAAAAAGTTAGCCCTGACTTCATGGCACCACTACAGGGCCCAAACCATATATATTGGCTTGAATTTTTGCCGAAGTCTACAGGGGGATAGGGTCGTCAGGACCTTTGCTCAGGAGGAAAACCTCCGCTGCTGAGCCACATCTTCAGCCCTTTTTGACATCTGTGCTTCCTGTGGATAGTGACCACTCCATGGCCATGTCAACTGTGCTTGCCACTTAATTGTTAGATTCTGGGAAAGTCATTCTCCTTTGTAGTATCGTTGCTTGAGACTAGTCAGCTGCTGCTACTAAATTACATTTCATATGTTCATGTATAATTTTAAAGCTGTTTATAAGAGGTATTTTCACATTACAAAAGCAATGTCTAAGGACTTTATAATGTATATTAGAAAAATGTATTGGCTTTAATTTTTAAAAACATTTATTTAATATTTAGAGAGAAAAAATGGTCACCCTAGGGCCTCTTACTACTGCAGTCAAACTCCAGATGCATGCACTACTTTGTGCATCTGGCTTTATGTGGTTATTGTAGAATCGTACCCAGACTGATGGGCTTTGCAAGCAAGTGCCTTTAACCTCTGCGCCATCTCTCTAGCCACATGTGTCATACGTGTGTGTGTGTGTGTGTGTGTACAAACATACATAAATACATACATATATTTAGCATTTTAAGTCATAACTTCTTTTGAGGGGGTCAATTTATATTTCTTAAACAAATGTATCTCGTGATTGTCCTTGTTTTACCAGTGATGGAAGCTTCCCAAGTGATGAAGGTTCTAGCCAGGAGGTGTCTGAGTCTCTCTTCGTGGGTGAGAGCAGGAATTACGGCTTTCATGGTGGGCAGAACAAGTACATGGGCACTGGAGGAATAGACCAGAAACCTCGGACATTACCCAGAAACAGGTGTGCAGGACTTTGGTTCTGGAATCTTAAATTTGAATAATAAAAACAGAACTTAACCCTCAAGGAGATTTTGTTATTGAGTTTAATTTTGTCTTATTACTACTAATAATGCATTGTATCCATTAATTATCCTCATGGAATTTTGGAGCATTAATAATTAACCATGACATGTTTCATTATCAGTTTTACAACAAAGAAGCTGTTCTTATTTCTTATGTAAGACCTTATATAAGCTGATTTTTTTTTTTTTTTCTCCTCAAGACATATAAAGTTGCCAAACCATGAACTATGATTAGGTCAGTTTTCCCTCAATTTGTGATGTTGGTTTTCAGAAGTAGCCACTGGAAAACAGAAATTACTTACTGAAGAAAATGCCAGTTGATGGATGTCCAAGGTGACGCAAAGCTACAATTGACAGTATTTGAGAGGGTGGAGGATGAGGAGGGGAAGAACTTGGCATGTTTTCTGTCATTATCATAAGAGTCATTAAAACAGCAGTCAGCACTAGAAAGAGGCTTCAAAGCTTTTAGGGGCATCATGTAACTAATCCAATACTTGGTTCTGAGATGTTCTTTGGAGTTGTCCTCATTTTACTCATGTGAAAACTAGGTAGAGAAAAAAAAAACAACCCTAAATCTCATTCTCGAGACCTCACTTCTGAGCGTGTGCTACAGTCCATGAAGAATCCGTTTCTTAGAGGCGTGCTGTCTCTGGACATGGGGCCTAGGGCACAGCAGGGAGTTAGGCCAACAAGCTGTCAGCTTTCCTGGTTCAGTCAGGTTTCCTGTGCCTGTCTCTGCTCCAGTGCTTACGTTTGCGGGGTAGTGAGCAGCAGTACGTGACACCCTGTGTGAACCTCTTGCTGGATCAGGGAAGTCGCTAGGAAAATAACTTCATGACTTCTTTTGAAGGAGGCAGGTATTGAAGATCAAACTCAGGATCACATGCATATGAGGCAAGTACTATACCACTAAACTCTAGCCCAGGTGCACTTCAAGAATTCTAAGAGCTAAATGTATTACATGCTTGTCAGGGTCTGTTCTAACTAGATCATCTTCATTTAGTCTTCAAACCATAATGGGGCTCACACTGTCTTCCTCCTTTTTACACATGACAGCATGCTGAGGTAGTGCAGGTGTAATCTGAACCCACTTGTTTTGGCTTCATATTTGTTGACCATGGTATAGACCACAGCACAATGGTGACCAACCCTGCTCTGTTCTTTTCATTTTACACCTACGTACAGCTTCATTGCAGAATGCTTATTGTGTCTTTGCTAAGGAAGATTTTGTTTTCCAAAAATCGGCAAAATATTCTCATGGATTAATAGATGTAGTTTTAAAAAATATTTATTTATTTGAGAGAAGGCGAGACAAGAGACAGAAAGAGAGTATGAATGAGCTCACCAGGACCTCCTGCCACTGCAAACATATTCCAGATACATGTGCCATTGTGCCTCTGGTTTTAGGTGGGTAGTAGGGAATCAAACCCAGGCCATCAGGCCTTGCAAGCAAGCACCTTTAGCCACTGAGCCATCTCTCTAGTCCCTGGATCTAATTTTTCTTTCACTGATATTTACAGTCTTTTCTGTATGGGTGAGTTATTTTGATTTGTGCCCTTAAAAATAAAGCACATCACAGAGCTATTTAACCAAGCCTTGTTTTCTTACTAGTGCAAATTCTTTTGCTAGAAAACACTGTCAAGGTGCTTAAGAATCCTGGAAACACCATTGAAAATTTTAATAGGTGAAGAAACAAGGAATTTAGAATATTATAGGATTTTTCCAGTTCATAATTTATGATGGCTAAGAAGAAAGGAGAAAATGAACAAAATGAAAAGTTTGGCTGTTTTGACAGAGTAAGCCTTGAGGATTTATGCTTTTGTCTGTCTGTCTATCTGTCTGTCATCTGTCAGTCATTTATCTATCATGGTACTGACGACGGAACCTGGGCTCTTAACTGCATTGATTCCAAGAAGTCAAAGTTGCTCCTTTGGAGAGGTCTCTGTTCAACTCACAAGAGCATGTCTGTCCCCACCTGGCCTATTGTATCACAATAGCATATTATCTCCATAGCTCTAATTATCTGACATTATCCTTTATTTTTCTTTCACAGGACATTATTTATTTCACTTCATTGGGGGATGTGTCTTGATTAGCACCATATCCTGGAATTTTGTTCAGTGCTCACAGGATTATTACCTGTATTTTATAAAACACATAAGTAATGTTAAAGAGACAGGCCTTCATGTATTAAACGGAATCTTGTTTTTTTGTTTTTTTTTTTTTAACAGGACATTCCCAATTAGAGGCTTTCAGATTTATGATGGGCCCATTCATCTCACAAGGAGCACTTTCAAAAAATACGTGCCAACCCCAGATAGGTACAGCAGTGCGATTGGCTTCCTTATGAAGAATTCCTGGCAGATAACACCGAGGAATAACATTTCCCTTGTGAAGTTTGGTCCACAAGTAAGTATTTTCCCATGACTCCTACACGGTGACTGTGGTAGGAGACGGGCAGCACATCCCCAAAGACGAAACACAAAGAATTAGCACTGAGTCTGGGTGAACAAGAAGAAAAATCTCTCTAGTAGCAACTCCTGAACCCGGCCATGTACTCTATCCATTGAGTGCAGGGTGAGAAGAGAAGTCTCATGAGATGGGAAAATGACTTAAAGTGATGGCACTCAGGGACTGTCCAGTTTTATAAGGATAAGTTGTGATTCTGTCACATTCAGTGTAAGAAGCTGAAGATGGACCCATGTCCATGAGATTTGGGTTCTGTCTGATATTTTACTTTTCTAATACTTTTTTCTGGGACCATTTTCTGGGGCTGGCAAGTAATTACAGAGTTGCACGACAAGCATAATGGAGTACTGTGATAGAAAGTGGGTTCTCATGAACAGGGTTGGATGATTTCTATGAAGACTGCAAATAAGATTTAGAATTTGTATTCAGTTCAGTAGCCCTCAAATATGGTTTTTTTTTTTTTTTTTTTTTTTTTTTGGAGGGGGTTAGGGAAATGGCTCAGTGGTTAAAGGCACTTAACATGCTAAGCCAGCTGGTCTGGTCTGGGTTTAATTTAGTATCCATGTAAAGCCAGTTGCAAAAAGTGGTGCATGCATTTGGAATTTGCAGTGGCAAGAGGCCCTGACACATCCATACACACACTCACATACACACGTGCACATGTGCAAGTATATATCTTTTTAATTAGAAAAGGAAATGTTTTTCTTTGTTGTGTGTGTGCACGGATAGGCCAGAAGATCTTGGATGCCCTCACCTTCCACCTTGTTTGAGGCAGGGTCTCTTACTGTTCACTGCTGCACTTACCAGGCCAGCCGAACTGCAGTCTTCCAGGAGTCTGTTTCCATTCCCCATGTCATCATGGGTGTTCTGAGACTCGACTTGGCTACAGCATCTGGTATTCTACGTGAGTCCTGGGAATCTAAACCGAGATCTTCATGCTTGCCCAACAAGTGCTTATCCACTGAGCCATCTCCTCTGCCCCAGAAATATTTTTTTTTAGCAGTTTTTAAAATTATTTTATTTATTTGAGAGTGAGATAGAGAAAGAGAGAGAGAGAATGGGTGTGCCAAGGCCTCTAGCCACTGCAAACAAACTCCAGACACATGCGGCACCTTCTGCATCTGTTGTATGTGGGTACTGGGGAACTGAACCTGAGTCCCTAGGCTTTACAGGCAAGCACCTCAACAGTTAGCCATCTCTCCACCCATTTCTTAGCAGGTTTTTTTTTTGTTTTGTTTTTTTGTTTTTTTGAGGTAGGGTCCCACTGTAGCACAAACTGATCAAGAATTCACTATGTAGTCTCAGGGTGGCCTCGAACTCATGGCAATCCTCCTACCTCTGCCTCCTGAGTGCTAGAATTAAAGGTATGTGTCACCATGCCTGGCTTCTCAGCAGTTTTATCATTGCTTTCTTTACCCATAATCCATAGGACAATCTGATTTGAGCCCCAGGCTTTCTCCATCTTGCCAGTTCCCTGACAACCATGGCACGAGAGGCTGAGCCTCAGGTCTTCCAGGGCCCTGCTTCCACAGGCCGTTAGACCTGGAACCTGGAACATAACTCATTGTTCATGTCCACACACAAACTCGGGGGGGTGCCCTAGATAAAGGAGGGCTTGAGATAAGCTCTTCAAAGTCCATAGTGAGCAGGGTGTGGTGGCTCACACTTTTAATTCCAGCATTTGGGAGGCAGAAGTAGGAGGATTGCTTTAAGTTCAAGACCAGCCTGAGACTACATAGTGAATTCCAGGTCAGACTGGGTTAGAATGAGACCCTGCCTTGAAAAATCAAAAAACAAAACAACAACAAATCCACAGCGTAAGAGAATTTGTGTTTATTACTTTGGCAGCTCATCCAACCTGTGTATTTGCAGAAAGCTGGGGATAGTTTGCAAAATTTGTTCAACCTGAAGAAATGAAAAATATCCACCAAACTCAGATTTATCCACCAGGGAAAAGGGAGAGCTAGGAACCTGGAGCCGTTTGGCTTCAACTATCACTCTCCTGCGGAGATGCCTATCATTAGATGTTCTGTTGGGAAGCAGACATCCCTAGGTGGTGAGTGCATAAAAGCATTTAGAAGCCAGGCATGGTGGCGCACGCCTTTAATCCCAGCACTTGGGAGGCAGAGGTAGGAGGATCGCCATGAGTTCGAGGCCACTCTGAGACTACATAGTGAATTCCAGGTCAGCCTGAGCCACAGTGAGACCCTATCTCGAAAAATAAAAACAAAACAAACAACAAAAGCATTTAGAGATGTGTTGCATGGCTTGACTATGTTAATTGTCTCCTAATGAGAAGCAATTAAAGACTGCCTCATGTCCACTGCAGCCTGCCTTGTAACTGGTATTATGTGTTCAGTAAAGGTTTTCTTTCATTCTTCTGTGCTGGGGATTGAATCCAGGCCTTTGCCACGTGCCCTGGCCTCTAGGCTTGAAGGTGACTCTGCCTGACACAGATGTTATTGAGCTGGGCATGTTCTATGTTGAGGAGAGAGAAAGCATCATCTATTTTCCAGCAGATTCTAATGAGTTCAGTAGTTGTGTAGCCGTACTGTTGCAGTCAGGTTCACCCGACCAAGAGCAGCTTGTGGGGAAAAAGGTTTATTCTGGCTTACAGATTTGAGGGGGAAACAATGGCAGGGGAAATGATGGCATGTGCAGAGGGTGGACATCACCCCCTGGCCAACATAAGATGGACCATAGCAACAGGAGAGTGTGCCAAACACTGGCAAGGGGAAACTGGCTATAATACCCATAAGCCCACCCCCAACAGTACAATTCCTCCAGGAGGCTTTAATTCCGAAATCTCCACCAGCTGGAGACCTAGCATTCAGAACACCTAAGTTATGGGGGACACCTGAATCAAGCAACCACACATGTCAAGTCAACACTGACATGATATATCAGTTTTGAATTGTGCTTAAGTTTCCAAGTAAGAGTCATATGAATAAGTAACCAAAGTATTTAGAGTGAAGTAAAATGATTAGCTGCATGTATCAAATAGATTTCTTTTAATCAAGGTGTAATATGCATATTTTGTATATAATTTTTAAGTTTTGACAAATATGTACGATTGGTTTTGGTTTCTCTTATCACAGATTAATTTTGTTAGAAGAGGCAATAAGTGGAAAAATAAGAGAATAATAATAAAGATGAGGCTTACTACTTGCCAACTAAGCTTCATGAGGCTTTAGAAACTTTTGTCCGTCAAACATGTCTTTATTTTATTTTATTTTTATGAGAGAGAGAGAGAATTGGCATGCCAGGGCCTCCAACCACTGCAATTGAACTCCAGATGTGTTCACTGCCTTGTGCGCATGTGTGCACTTGCATTACCTTGTGCGTCAGGCTTACATGGGATCTGAAGAGTCAAACATGAGTCCTTAGGCTTTGCAGGCAGGCACCTTAACCACTAAGCCATCTCTCCAGCCCTAAACATGTCTCTACTTAAGTAGAAAACCCTGAGGTCCTGGGAACCAAGGTCCACACAATGAACTGACTCTGAGCTGTTTTAACTATAACACAGTGATGGTTGTGTGGGGCCATTGCAGAAGATGCTGACCAAGTTAGCAGGACCCTCACTTGGTGATGTCATTGATTTTTTTTTCCCCACTACTGCCAGGTCTCTCTGAATGTCTTCTTTGGAAAGCCTGGCCCTTGGTTTGAAGATTGTGAGATGGATGGGGATAAGAACTCCATATTCCATGACATTGATGGCTCTGTGACAGGATATAAAGACGTTTATGTTGGAAGGATGGACAATTACCTGATCCGCCACCCAAGCTGCGTCAACGTTACCAAGTGGAATGCAGTGATCTGTAGTGGGAACTATGCCCAGGTAGGCCCAGCAGGCAGTCAGGGCCTGAGTCCAAGGCTTCTGGTAACATGGCTTCTGGGAGAAGGACCACAGCTTCTCAGGGTGGTTGGAACTTGCCTAAGTCTAGTTTTCCTGAAAAAGAGTGGGGTAGAGAGAGAGAGGAGAGAAAAAGGAAAAGAAATGGTGCACGTCTGTAATTTCAGCACTCATAAGGCTGATGTAGTAGATCCCCTTTTAAAGGCTATCTTGGGCTACATAGGAAAATCATGTTTCCAAAAAAAAAAAGGAGTGTCTGGGGATATTTAAAAACAAATAAGACAAAGGAGGCTGTGGAGATAACTGAGTCAGTAAAGTGCTTGTCTTGCAAGCATCAGGACCTGAGTTTGGTCCCCAGACTCGAAAATAAAGCTGGGTGGGATGGTCTGGGTTTGTAATCCCAGCACACTGAGGAGTCAGAGGCACAGGGATCCCCTCAAAAAGGTGGGTGCAGTTCCAGAAGAACAACCTCCAAAATTGTCCTCTGGCCGCCATGAGTGCACGCGCACACACACACACACACACGTACACACACGTACACTCAAAAAGACACACAGAGCCGGGCGTGGTGGCACACACCTTTAATCCCAGCACTCGGGAGGCAGATGTAGGAGGATTGCTGTGAGTTCAAGGCCACCCTGAGACTCCACAGTTAATTCCAGGTCAGCCTGGGCTAGAGTGAGACCCTACCTTGAAAAAAAAGACACAAGACACACAGATTAAACACTAGCGGAGGGGGTGATGGTAGCATGGAGAACCGGGCTGTCTCAGCCCAAAGGCTGAGAGAAGCTGCTTTCATTCCGTGCTGCTGAGGAAGGGCCAGTGCAGTGCTCTTTCCCTTCTCCTGACCTTGCCTTAGTCAGCATGCCCAGAAATGAGCATATGTTCGTGGGCTTCACTTGCTAATACCAGAGTGCTTGAGTTTCTATCCCGTAGCCTTCTGTTGCTGGAGTGCCTTAGAGCAGAATTCTTTACTCTCCTGACTTTGAATCATGACTATAAAGGCATGTTGTTCTTAAATTTAAAAGCCTTTAAGAATGTTTAGATCTGCTCTGTAGACAAGACAAAGGCTTAAGCAGGATGAAGAGTAGACAGTGTTCCTTGTGTATTTTATTAGCTGTTTTATTGTGGAATTTCTCATTCTTATGAGCAGATTTAAAAGGAAAATGGCAATATAGGACTGAGTCCTGAGGGCGCAAGGAGATTGTGCATTAATTATACCATAATAAACTAGAAGCGAAGGTTTAAAATGTGATTATTTTCCCCTACTCACTTGTCATCAGAACTGCCGTGGCTTCAAATTAAGTGTCCACATCAATACTTAGAATGTATGAGTACTCTGAAATTAAAACTAAAGCCAACACAAAAGTGAGCCTGTTACTCTTGTAGCTGCAGTTTCCGTCAACTTTCTTGCTAACTATGTATACATGTATGCATGTGTGCAAGTGCATACCTGTCTGTCGTAAGTCTTAAAATGGCATGTGGTTATGATGGTGTATATTCACTAATGAAAATGATGCATCTTTAAATCAGTTTAAACTCACCTGTAAAGTATATGGTTATGAGGGCTTGCAAATTTTTAAATTATACTTATTAACTATAAATATTATATGTTCTAATTTATTTAAGACTTACATAGCAAATTTTTCACCTGTTTGTGTTTCTAATGTCACCGTATGAACCTAGTCTTTCTACCTTACAAAGAAGAGTCATGATTTTATCTTTATTTGTAGATGAAGAAAGAAATGAGTCATCTAATAACTCCCAGGAGATTCTAGGAATAGGAGAAGCACAAGTCAGAAAATCTCTCCTGAGGATTTGGGATATGAGCCAGAAGCCCAAATCTGTAGCCATTTGCTTTTACTTAGAAGTCCTGTGGTATATATTAGTAGCCAAAAAGTGGAAGCAACTAGACCTCAAGATAGAAGAGTCATTATTTAGCTACTTGTAAATGTTGCTGAAGAGAATTTCTGTCTGTGTTGGCTTGGCTGAGTGGAAGGAAGAGGTACTCAGGAAGAAGGCGTGAGCGTGGGGGACGTACTGTGCTTCCACAGCTTGTCCTGAGGCAGGAGGTGTGGGGTTTACGAGTCTGTATCTCTCAAATATTTGTTAAATATGATCACATTTAAGAAATAATGAACAATATATGCTAAAAAGCTATATTTTATATGTATTCACAAGAAGACAGTCAGTTTGAAAAGTATGAGCTGGTCATGGTGGCTCATGCCTTTAATCTCAGCACTTGGGAGGCAGAGGTAGGAGGATCACCACGAGTTCAAGGCTACCCTGAGACTACGAGTTCCAGGTCAGCCTGGACTAGAGTGAGCCACAATCTCGAAAAACAAAACAGAAAAGTGTTTCCTACTTTCTGTTTTTTGGGGGGGGGTCGTTGTGAGTTCAAGGTAGGGTCTCAGTCTAGCCCAGGCTGACCTGGAATTCACTATGTAGTCTCAGGGTGGCTTTGAACTCACGTCCTTTCTCCTACCTCTGCCACCCAAGTGCTGGGGTTTAATGCATGCACCACCATGCCCAGCTGCGTCCTACTTTCAAGTCTTACACAGTGTCAGTAGACAAAACCATTAACAGCACAAGTTAAGACGATAGAAAATGGAGGAGCCCGTGTGGCCAAGAGCACAGAAGTGATAGAGACTTTCAGCTGCATTGTGGATTAAGTGTCAGTATTCTGCAAATGCTTTATTCTCCCGGAGAATGTAGTCACTGGTACTGATTTGATTTAGGAATCACTCCAAGGTTTGTCTCATGGAGGCCACATTGGCAGGAGGTTTTGGTTTGGCATGGAAAGTGGCTCAGATGCCACTGAATAAATTAGGACGTTCAAATTTGTCTCAGCTTAATAGGTTTTTCCAGTGGCTGCAGAGTGTTCTATATAACTTTTTCTTTGAATGGGTAAAAAAAAATGACTTGGGCTAATGTAGGTCACAGAAATTTGAAAGCCAACGCTGTAGGATACACGAGTTTTCCATCTCTTAGATCAGAGGGCAGCCCCTTACGTTCGCCTGCAGGGATATCCGTTTTCCCTTGGGTTTGCTGATTTGTTTTGGCCGCGTGCTCGTCAGATTGAGGAGTTTCTCTGACAAGCTGTGGACACCGCAGAAGTGTTCTATTCTGATGAATAAGCTGGCCTGTACTGCTGGAACTGCTGATGACGACCTTGGCCAGCAGAACGAGGGTCTGTTTTTACCATGTCTGGTGTAAGCAGGCTGCCTTGTAAGCATCATTTAGCATGTCCTCGGTCACTGCTCCTTTCGTCTGGCACTTCTCGCCGAATTCTTTTCAAAGTAGACTGTTGACCTTGTGCTGGAGTTTGTGGAGCTACTTATAGTGTCACTCACTTCCCTCAATGCTTACCTTTTTCTTCAAGGTCTATGTTCAGACATGGAGCACTCCAAATCTTAGTATGACCATCACACGAGATGAGTACCCATCCCACCCTATGGTGCTGCGTGGCATCAACCCGAAGGCCACCTTCCCACAGTACCAGCCCGTCATCATGCTGGAGAAGGGGTACACCATTCACTGGAACGGGCCGGCGCCACGCACTACTTTTCTGTACCTCATAAACTTCAACAAGTATGTGTACTGCTGTCATTTCACGCTGACCAATAGGTAGTGAGTGAATGGAGAAAAGGAAGAACTGTTCTCCTCTTGGCAAAAATGGCAATTTCGTGTGCTTTGCTATCTTGTGGAGAGGCAATAGATGGATGGAGTTCATATTATTCAAACTGAGTCCTGTCATTTTCTAACAAACAAAGGTTTTTGTTTGTTTGCTTATTTTTGTTTTTTCCAGGTAAGGTCTTGCTCTAGCCCAGGCTGACCTGATATTCCCTATGTAGTCTCAGGCTGGCCTGAAACTCAGAGATCCTCCTACCTCAGCCTCCCAAGTGCTAGGATTAAAGGCACGCACCATCACACCCAACAGAGTGATAGTGTGTGTGGGGGGGGGGGGGGAAGAGGACGGGCCAGGATTTCTAGCCACTGCTTATGAACTACAGATACATGCGCCACTTTGTGCATGTGGCTTTACAAGGGTACGGGGGAATCAAACTTGGGTCATTAGGCTTTGCGGGCAAGTGCCTTAACCACTGAGAAGTCTCTCTAGCCCAACAAAAGGTGTTTTTGCTGTTTGGTTTTTTTTTTTTTGTAGTACTGGGAGCTGAACCTTGGGCCTCAAACAATGTTAGACAAGAGCTCTACCACTGAGCAACATTTCCACCTCAAATAATAGATTTACTATCATTCACAGCTCTCTCCACTGCTTGTACTGAGTTCAGGCCCTGAACTGGTTCCTGTTTGATCTTCACACCTCCAACACTTAGTCGTCATTGTTTGCACACTCACATGTCTTAAAGACAGTTTGAGATTACCAGCTAGTTGCCCAGAGTCAGTGAGAAAAATAAATAGGGAGGATGGGGAAGATATGTGAAAGGGTTATTAGTATCCCAAAAAGTTATATTGGCAGAAGTATGCATTTGAAGTGAAATATTACAGTTAAATGGTGTATATACTCCATAAAGTATGTAAAAAGTTTTCATCTAGTACTGAGCAAGGAACATCATTTAAACATGAAAAGGATGAACCTAGAGTTTTCAGAAATCCGTAGGAGCTTGAAGTCTAGTCATACTTCCCTTGTTTTATTATCCAAAAATTTATAAAAATTACATGAGGCAAGAGGAAGAGATGAGTAATTTTTTCCTGAATTTAATATAATTATAAGGAGGTGATAGTTCCACTTCTGAAAATAACATGTTAAAAGTCATAAAATCTGTACTTTTTAAGCTAGTAGAAAGTAGATAAATGAAAAATAAAAGAAGAAAAGATTGAAGTAATCCTAATTAAAGCAAGGCATGCCAACATTCTGTTGTTCTCTCATTTCTGCCCTCAGGTTTTCCTGAACCATAATTGTTTTTAACAACCCGGTTCCTATTGAGCATTTAGGTTTTCTCCTGCTCTCCCCTTTTCCATATTATGAACAGTACCTCATAGAACATCCTTTCTTCTACATATTTTATTTATTTATTTATTTGACAGAGAAAGAGGGGGAGAGAGAGAGAGAGAATGGGCACACCAGGGCTTCCAGCCACTGCAAACGAACTCCAGATGCATGCGGCCCCTTGTGCATCTGGCAAACTTGGGTCCTGGGGAAATCAAACCTGGGTCCTTTGGCTTTGCAGGCAAATGCCTTATCTGCTAAGCCATCCCTCCAGTCCTCTTCTACATCTTTTGTCTGCTGTCTTTTCCTAATTCTTCTTTAGCAAAATTTCCAAGTGAAGCTTGTATAAACAGTTGAATGGTATATATTGTTTAAAAATTCTTTAAGATGATAAGAGGAAATTTTGGAAATGGAGAGTAGTAATGGTTGTACAACTTTGTAAACATACTTAATGCTACTAACCTATGCAACTAAAAAGAGTTAAAATGGTAAATTTTAGGGTATATTTATTTTGCTACATTTTAAAATGTCAAAGAGGAAAATATTGGAAAGAGAAAAATATTTTAATCTTGTTATAAAGCCTAATTTTATATCTAAGGACATCAAAGAAAAATACTAGTGTAATTTAGTAAAAGGCCTAAAGACCTTTAAAAAATGATATGCTTTTATATTCCCACTTCCACCTCTAGGAAATCATCTTACTAATTCTACTAAAGATAAACATTTATCAACAAACATTCTTTCAAATGATTTTACTAGCATAGACATCTACGATCTGGCTGTTAGTGAATTAATGTCATTATACCCAAATTTTATTATCAGTTTGTAATTTCTAGATATATTTTGTCCAGTTTCTAATCACCAAATTAACTTCAAATTCTGTTAGCCGAGGTTTTTGTTGTTGTTAGCCATATTATTGTTGTAAGTTACAAATACATTGATAAGAGATTTGGGAACTAGATAAACATGTTAGTGTGACAGTGTTTAGGACTTAATACAGGGCAGAAACATAAAGAAGAAAACTTTATGATTAAGAGTCATATGTGCTGCCATTCTCAAAGGATAGTAGCTCATGTGTGAGTTAATTTATTTATTTCTCTCCTTTAAAGGAATGACTGGATTCGAGTTGGCCTCTGCTATCCGTCAAACACAAGCTTTCAGGTGTCCTTCGGCTTCTTGCAGAGGCAGAACGGCTCCTTATCCAAAGCTGCGGACTACGAGCCCGTGTACTCCATGGAGGAGCTGCAGAGGAAGCCATCGGAGAGGAAATTCTATTTTGACTCTAGCACAGGGTAATTCATGGAACGAGGAATGAGGATTAATGCTGTTTTCCTTTCGGATGAAATTGCTAGTTCATTAGCCTAGCTCAGAATAGACTGCGATGGGACAGCTGGCTAGCAGAGCAGCTGGTGCGGGTACTTCCCTGCACGTCACTGGTAGGGGTTTGGAGGAGAGCTGGAATGACCTGTGATTGGAGCTGCCAGTGGGAAGTGAGTGAAGATGTTTCCTGTTTACCTATTAAGGCAATTTAGAGGGAGAAATTATCCTTGCCAGGAATCACCAGTAGGCCCATAAGAACGAAAATAATTTGTCATATAACAATTCTGAGATAGTTATTTATACAGGATATTGTTCATAGTTCAGTGAAAGCTCATTTTTCCCCCTTTGGACTTATGGCTGTTGCTCAAGGTAGCCTTGAGGTTTTAAACAAAACTGTGTAACTATGGTGTATTTGCTTCCAACTTTCTCTAGGATGCCTCTTTCTACTTTTAAATTCTAGTCCTGTTCTCCTGGGGTCCTGTTGGCTTTGTCTGCTTTTGTCCAGTTACAGTCTCTCAGCCTGTGGGTTATGGTAGGCTTGATCTCCTCTTCTATCCAGCAAGTAGCATGCTCCTCAGACTTCATCCTTAAGCTGATATCCATTGTCTCAGTTCTGTAAAAAAAAAAAAAAAAAAAAAAAAAAAAATATATATATATATATATATATATATATACATATATATATATATATATGACTAAGATTCATTTCTTCTGTAAACTCACAGTTCACTGAAGCAAGTCATTGGAGAGTGAAAGGTTTGAAGGCTGTGGGTTTTATAGTGGCATATTTAATGTGACTTTGAGGGTAACTGGCAGGTCCGCTTAGAGTAGTAACCAGGGGCGTCCTGAACAAGGTGCCATTGAGGTAATTCTGAAGGAGGGTTTAGGAGGAGGTAAAGGTGGGTGAGGTGTCACAAGCAGAAAGAACAGAGTGCAGGTGCATGGAGGCATGGACAAATGTGGCATGGCATGTTTGGGGAAAAGACAAAAATTTTGGAGTGGGGCAGCCAGATTGATTGTGGGCAGGAGTTGGGGCTCAGTTGGTTATTGCCTGGTTAGCCTCTGAATAAAGAACACCTCATTTGCTCTCCAGGACCCACAGCAGCTAGTGTGGTTAGCTTGAAAGTTTTCTAATAATTGCCTCTGGTTTTCAATTTCTAATACATGGAAATAATCTACCTGGACTTTTATTCTGTAGACAATGACACGTAGTTCCAGTTGAGCTTCCACAAAAATAAATGGAACATGAAACTTTGGAAGAGCATTCTGATGACCACAAAGTAGTGATTGGCCTGTGTAAAAAAGATGGGACATATTTTCTGATCTGGCTATTTTCAAGAAACCCTCAGCCTCTGAAGATATTTCTTTTTAATTCTATTCATTTTGACTACTTCAATGTTATATGAAAGGGCCTTTGCCCATTCAAGTCTCTGTTATTCCTTACTTGATCTTGGAAAAATGACTGATGTTACCTCTTATTTTTAACTTTGTTTTGATCTCATATCTAAATGTGATTCTTGATATCTGGTAATCAGTCACATTTTATCAAGTCCTTTGAAGCTTTATTTCATTTGGTTTAGAAACACTAGGTTTGTAGATAAATGTTGGAATGTTTCCTAGAACTTATTCTATTCATCTTCTTAGTGACACAATGATTCAGAAGTGGTAAGACTATTTCTTTAGTCTGATTTTGGCTCAGTTACAGAAGGATGGAACCCCAAGCTCATGTAGTCTTGGGAACTATTACAGGAATTGATTTGACTACCTTGGCCTTCTCCAAACAAATCAGAGTTGCTATTTTATTATTCCAGTTTTAAAATGATTCATAAAACATAATAACTAACAGAATAACTGATATAAACTTACTGAATCTTAAACTCTACGTAAATATATAGTTTTCCAAGGAGTTTTTGAGCCAAACCAAATTCCACCCTCTTAAATTACTGATTGAACTAATTTAAACCAGAAATGAACTTTGATTTCTTAAAAGAAACTGAATCAAGGTATTAAAATATTTTTCTAAAGAAGGTACTACATTTGACTTAAGACTCTCTGAGGGTAAGAAGGCAAGAGAAACTATTGTATTTTTCCTTTGAGGAAAAGTTAATTTATTGGAGAAATATCCATTTGGCCAGGAATCAAGTTGAGGGATTTTTGTGTTTGGAGAGGAAATCTAACATTAATTTGGCTGGTTTCTGTTCTGCACAGGTTACTGTTTTTATATCTCAAAGCCCAGAGCCACAGGGATGGCCACAGTTACTGTTCATCTCAGGGATGTGAAAGAGTCAGGATTCAGGCAACCACAGACTCCAAAGACACCGGTAACTGCATGGCCAAAGCCTACCCCCAGTACTACAGACAGCCCTCTGCAGCCAAGCGCATGCCAGCCATGCTCACGGGACTCTGTCAAGGCTGCGGCACCCGTCAGGTGAGCACGGAGAGCGGTGGGGCCCGGAGGAAGCTCCTGGTTTCTTGGCAGAGCCTGTGTTGTCAGTTTATAAGCACATGATGGCATCTCCTAAATTATGGCCCCGTCTAGAATGTGATGCTCGTAAGACACAAAACAGTCCAAATTTATAGCAAAAGTACCTTTCCTCTTAATATACCAATTTACTGTGATAGTGGATTTTTCAGTTTGAAATTAGACATTACTACCTTGGCTATTTTTGTTTTCCAGATTTAGCATCCTATTAAAATATTGGCCCTAGCCGGGCGTGGTGGCGCACGCCTTTAATCCCAGCACTCGGGAGGCAGAGGTAGGAGGATGGCTGTGAGTTCGAGGCCACCCTGAGACTCCATAGTGAATTCCAGGTCAGCCTGAGCTAGAGTGAGACCCTACCTCGAAAAACCAAAAAAAAAAAAAAAAAAATATTGGCCCTAGGTTTATACGTCAGAAAATGATCTAACAGTTCTTGTTTTATTAGTCAATTTTTTTTTTTTTTTGGCTGGCCTAGGATGACCTTGAACTCCTGATCCTGCTGCATCTACCTCTGAGTGTTGGGATTACAGGGATGGGCCACCACACCCACCAATTCTTCGTTTTACTAGCAATGTGAAATTTCTTTAAAAACATGTAGCTTATTAAAATTGTTCCATTTTTTTAAGATGTAAAGCCACTATTTTGAAGTGTGTACTTTCATGCTTATTTGTGACTGAAAGTATAGGAAACATGCTTCTCTTCATGTATTCTTTTTCAAACGTTTAATTTATTTATTAGGGAGAGAGAGAGAAAATGGGCACACCAGGATCTCCAGCCACTGCAAACAAACTCCAGATGCATGCACAGGCACCAGCTTGTGTATCTGGCTTTATGTGGGTACTGGGGAATTGAACGTGGGTCCTTTGGCTTTACTGGAAAGTGCTGCAACCTCTAAGCCATCTCTCCAGCCTAGATTCTTTATTATCTGTGTGTCAAAGGGATAAACAGATGAGGTGCCAAAGGAAGTCAGACCACTTCCAAATGAAAAAGAAATACAGAGCCAATAAAGACCTAATTCATATTAAATCTTTCAAGAAAAGGTTCTCAAAGTGTGACCCTGCAGTAGCTGTGGGGAAAGTTCTTGAGCCTTCCATGGCCCTGGTGGGGCGCTCCGGTGCTGGCCTCCAGGCATGTGCTTTCGCAGGTGGCAGGAGACTGATGCTGTTCACATCTGAGTGCCACGGGGGAGCTTTTCAAAGTGCAAGAATTTCCACAAATGCATACTAATGGTGAATATAGAGAAGACTCCTAAGTCTTTCTTTTCTTCTCTAATCATTCTCAGTGATTTGGGAAAAACGTTTTTTTCTTCCTCTGTATAAGTTCTTTACTTTGCTTTCTCTTATGTTTTGCTATTTCTTAACCAGTGTCAGCAATAAAATTCAGGGAGAAAGTGATAGATTTATGCTTCTTGTCAGGACATTCTCATTAAGATAAATTTTCTTTTATTCTCTTTGCTTGCTTTTTTAATTTTTTTGAGATAGGGTCTCACTCTAGCCCAGGCTGACCTGGAATTCGCTATGTAGTCTCAGGTAGGCCTTGAACTCATAGCAATCCTCCTACCTCTGCCTCCCCAGTGCTGGGATTAAAGGCGTGTGCCACCATGCCTGGCTTTTTCTTTTCTTTTCTTTTTTTTTAAAATTTCTTCAAAGTCTAGAAGTGCTAACATTACACAATGGACTCTGAGGTCTTCATATGAGAGAGCCTGTGCATTTGTCTTTCTTTTTTCCTGTTAACTTTTCTAGTTCCAGTCCTCTTGCCTTCATCTCTCAAGACTCCATATCTGGCTTGGTTTTGTTTTTGTTACTGTTGTTTTTCTTTCTGGCGTTGTATTGTGTTTTTAATATTTTTTATTTATTTATTTTAGAGAGAGAGAGAGAGAGAGAGAGAGAGAGAGAAAATGGGCGCACCAGGGCAGATTCAGGAGCCACCTTGTACCTCTGGCTTACCTGGTTACCAGGAAATTAAACCTGGGTCCTTAGGCTTTACAGGCAAGCTCTTTAACTGCTGAGCCATCTCTCCAACCATTGTGTTGTGTTTTAATGGCAGCTCACTATCACAGTCTCTTAGTCTGTTATAGTCTATACTTTTTTTCTTTCCTTCTTTCTTCTTTCTTTCTCTCTTTCTCTCTCTTCCTTTCTTCTTCCCTCCCTCCCTCTGTTCATTCCTTCTTTTTAGGCAGGATCTCATCCTATCCCAGGTTGACCTAGAACTTAACATTGTAGCCCAGGACCTTCCTACCTCTGCCTCCCATGGGCTGGGATTAGAGACATGAGCCACCATACCCAGTTTTCTCTCATATTCCTTAGTTGTCTATATTCTCTCATGCAAGTAAAACCAAGCACTAGGCAACAAAGCAAGAATGAATATATATATATGTATATATGTATATATGTATATATGTATATATGTATACACGCACACACAGATATGATCCCTTCCCTGACTTATGTAAATGTGTTTGTTCCATGTTCTGGTTGGAACTCCGGGTCTTACACATGCTAAACACATACTCTACCATTGAGCTACACCCTAGCCACCCCAGGTACTATTTTCACTGTTAAAAGTGACATTTTGAGGTAATATCTGTGGGAAACTAAATTCCCTAACCTAATGCTCAAGCTGGATTTGTTTAGAAAGTCCTTCATTGCTTATGAGAATTTATATACCTTTAGCTATTTTTTTAAATTTAGTCTTTGCCAGAAGCATCATCAAAACTCATTAAAAAAATGTATTGATGGCAGGCTTGGTGGTACATGCCTGTAATGTACCAACACTGAAGGCTGAGGCCAGGCCTGGGTTATAATAGGGAGAACTTGTCTAAAAGAAAGGAAGGAAGGAAGGAAGGAAGGAAGGAGGGGAGAAAGAGAGAAAGAGAGGGAAGGAAGGAAGGAAGGAAGGAAGGAAAGGGGAGAGAGAAGGAAGGAGAGAGAGAAGGAAAGAAAGAAGGAGAAGAGAGGAGGAAGGAAAGAAGGAGAGAGAGGGAAGGAAAAGAAAAGAAAACAACCCCATAGTCACTCCAGTTGCTAAGTATTCGAAGTGTTTGGGAGCATCACTTTACTTGGAAATTCAAGAGGAATTTGTGCTTTGAATCTCAAATTCAAATTATAAATATATTAGAAATAACTATATTTAATATAGTTGACTAATATTTGATAATGTAATTTATATAAAAGACTAGAAATAATTAGAAAAATTAGGCTGGCTTTCTTAAATTTTTATTTATTTATTTGAGAGAGAGAGAGATGGAGAGAGAATGGGAATGCCAGGGCCTCCAGCCATTGCAAACAAACTCCAGATGGATGTGCCACCTTGTGCATATGACCCACGTGGGTCCTGGGAAATCAAACCCGGGCCCTTTGGCTTTGCAGGCAAGCACCTTAACCACTTAAGCCCCGGTGTGATGTTTTGCCTCCAAACCTAGGTCTTCAAAGAAATGTCCAACTTCAGAATGGTCTTGGTATAGCAATGGCCATTCTTGCGTGAAGTTGTTGGCTGTGACTTATAAGGACAAACCCTTAGGTGTTCCTTTGCTTGGGAGTTAAAGTTCTTTTGAATGGGAAGTCTGAGAGGCTTGGGAGACTGAGTCTGTGGAGGAGTGACTGGGAAAGGGCTGGCCATTCTTGGGGAGGGAGCAGCCAAGGCAGAAGGCAAGAGAGGAGGTAAAGTGCTTGTGGAGAAGAGATGCCCCTCTCCCTCCCTCCCCCCTCCCTCCCTCTCTCTCTCTCTCTAAAGGAGTAGAGCCGAGGGAAACGGCCCTGTGCATAATGCCTGGCTCTATTTATGAAGCACTCTGCATGTCACCCCAGAGGAATCGTGGCTCACCCCATACCAGACACTGGACGTTTGGAAACAGTGTAGCCTTCTTATAGACACTATTTCCTCAGTCCTTGATCCACTAAACCCGGTTAAGGACAGTTGATCTGAGAAGGATCTTTTGCAAAGCTGTGCCTGATATTGCATGAAATGTTTACAAAGATTTGAGCTTAATGCACATTGACTTGGTTGCTTACTGAGTTGATTGCGTAGTGTGGTGGGATCAAACCCCGGGCTTCCTGCGTGCTGAACGTGATCCACCATTAAACTAAACCCCAGCACTATTGATTTTATTAGAAAGATTACACTCACTTGAAACTGTGATTGTTCCGGATAGTGAGAAACATACACTTTCTGTGTTAAATACACCAAGAGATAGAGTTCTAGGTCATGAACAACATGTAGAGAGTTCAGATAAAGAAAACCACCCACTGGCCAGGCAGTAGAATTGCATTTAATTTGGGAAGAGTATACAGTTGTCTTAAAGATGGACCTTGTTCTTGTCCAGGTGGTGTTCAGTAGTGACCCTCACAAGAGCTACCTCCCTGTGCACTTCCGGTCACCTGGTAAAGCAGAAACTCAGCGTGGAGAACCTTCTGTTATTTCTGTAAGTACTGTTTGGTATTATAGTCGTCTGCCCCCCCCCCCAACACACACTAGCACGTACTTTTTTTTTTTTCTTTTTCTTTCCCATGCTTTGGATGGAACCTAGGGCCTCGCCCTTGCTAAGTACATACGTATGGTCTGGGCTGCCGTAACCAAATGCCACAGACCTGGTATCTTATAAGCAATTGCAACTTAGGCTGCAAAGCCCATAAGCGAAGCAGTGTGCGAGTGATATTTCAGGAGGGCCTGCTTCCCGGAGTCCTCGTGTGGGGAGGAGTCCACACGTCTCTTTGAGCTTTTTTCTCATGTCTCCAAAAGCACATTAGGAATAGGATTTCATCACAGGAATTTGAAGGGACACACACCCACTGCATAGCATCACTTCTCAGCCTTTTGTAGGGTCAAGTGAGCCCAAAGCAGGGCTGTCCACCGCTGTGGTTTCTTGCCCAGGTCTTTGATGTTGCTTTGATCTAGTGGCGTAAATTGTTTCTGGAAATAGACGCTAGTTTTGTGTCATATTTTGATTATAGGTGGCAAGAATAAAATTAAGGTATACATATATACCTCCTAAACATGCATGTTTGAACGTTGTTTATTGTTATTAAATTCTTAATTTTTTAAAGTCAGTTGTTGGCTGACCACTTTAAGGCTAACGTTAAAATCTGCTGACAGCACTTTTCACTCAGGAAGAAGCGTTGCACTTGACTCCTTTCCTTTGTCCTTACCGTCCTGCTCCTGCCACCTCCCCCAGCCCCTGCTGGCGCTGCGGACCGAATCCAGGGCGCTGTGCCGGCCAGGCCGTGCTCTGCCGCTGAGCTAAGTCCTCAACACTCGCATCTTATTTCTATAAGCAGAAAAGCATCTGCAGTTAGAAAATAATTCCCACATTCAATCAATATGTACAAAACCACGTTTAACCTGTTTGGGACTTAATGCTTGGGTTTTCTGATTATCTGCACTATTATTAGATGTATCAATCAATCTGACGTTATATATCTTCAAGGTAGGAGCTTAAGGTGCTAGGTGTGGCTCTTGAGACTCTCAGAGTAACCACAAAAGTGACCCTAGGTGTTGAGTTTTCCTGCTATGGAGAGTATCCAGGTAGGCTGAGTGGAACAAAATACAGGCAAATTCTAAAATTTAACTAAACAGTGTACACATTCAATGAAAAACACCACAGAGTATTTATGCAAGAGTAGGTATGATGACAGACAGATGCTCTAACAAAGTCACAGTCCCTAAGGATGTGTGTTGCCCCACACCCTTAATCCTGTCAACTGGAAGGCTGAGATTTCTGGTCTGTAGAGGGTTCCAAGTCAGCTTGTGACCAAGTGAGACCCTTCCCTAACGAACGACAGAAGAGGAAACAAAGGCATTATAAATCAGGAAGCAACAAATGACAAGCCCAAAGTATAGCTCATTTAAGAATGGCAAATCCGACCATCCATCAGATTTAACATATAATTTAACCTGACATGGGAGGTGCAATTAGCACTTCTGATGCAAGCCTATATACCAGGCTTATTTGGCGGGTACTGACCTGGTGTAATCCCTGTTACCTTTTGGGATGGCTTTGGTCTCAATTATGCTGTGCAACAGCTTGGGTCCCTATTTGCTGTGCTGTGGGCTCAGATAGGCTGGCTGGGTCGCTGCTCTGATCGCCTGTGCTGGGTGCTGTGTAGGTGAGCTCCCTTCCCTGGGTCTCTGGTGCTTGCTGCTGCTTGCGCTGGTAGTCGAGGAGGAGAGGCTGTGAATGGTGGCTGAAGTGCTCCCACTGGTCTTTGCGATCCTCTTCCTCACGAGCCGCTCTGCTGGTCCCTGCCGTCCTCCCTTCCATGTTTCTTGAGTTTGAGAGGAGGTGGGTGTGAGTGGAAAATCTCACCTGGCTTTTCCTATGGCTCAAGCAGAGCCTGGCGGCTGTGGCCATGTAGACCTGGTGCCGCTGCTGCTGGAGCCACTTCTGCCTGCTTCTGTGGACTCTAGATGCTCTGGATCTTTCCTACTTCTCTGCTGTGGTTGATTTTGCTAGGTGTTTTTAAAAATTATTTTATTTTTTTATGTTTCTCCCCTAGGCTGATTTGGCGTGGTTCCTATGCTGCCATCTTACCTGGAAGTCCCTGTTTGGGACTTAAAATGAGCTCTCAAGTTGTATAATAAGTGGGAAATTGTGAATTTTAACTTTCTATTGACAGCTTCCATAAACATAAATAATATGCTATGATCATAGGCCCCTCCCAAATCCCCCCTCTACTGAATCATCTTTTATTTATGTTTTGATTGATTGTGTATGGCTCTATCAGGTGCAGGTCATATTCCCATCAGATTATACTCTTATGTCCTCTCTCTCCTGCCTGTAATCCACTGGGGGCCCTCCTCAGTGGGGTCATAGGTATTCTGTGGTGGGGGTGGGAGGAACAATACCACAGGATATTCCTTCTTATCCTCTCCTCTACAATGTTCCCTGGGTTTTGGCAAGTGTGTTATAAGACTACCTTAGTGGTAAGCTCTCTGCCTCCTCTGAATTTCTGCTTTGAGGGGTTTTGAGTGTCCTCAGTGTCTATCCCCATCTCCCTGGAACTGGTTGTCAGGCTAGCAGTGAAAACAGCTCATGTTTAGATCATCACGCCCTCTGTAATGTCTTGTGGGCCCTGGCAGATATGATGGAGGTGGGTTGTCTTGTGCTAGGCAGTCAGCTGTCTTTTCTTGTCATATTGATGAATCTTGGGTCCCCTGGTTTTCACTGCTTTCCATAAAACAAAACCAATTCTCCAGCCAAGTGATAGCAGCATGGATTGAAGAAGATAGGCCTAGTCATTTCTTTTGCCTTTGATTTTAAGACTCCTTATCTCTTTTGAGGGAGGTAAAAGAAGGGAAGATACAAAGTGTCAGCTGTTTTTTCTAAGAGTGTTGATGGAAGCCTAGTTGTCACTCTTCAGTATTTGAATTTGGGCTTACAGTCAAGTGAGCAGCTAGGAACTAGGCTCAGATGTGCCCTATCCCAAATCAGGTGGACCTGAGTTTCACGTAGGAACTTTTCGGGTAACAGGTGTCCAGCTACCCAGCTCACAGTGGGCCAGGACTGTGCCAGCCTCATGGTCTCCTAGCAGCTCAGTTTTAAAACTGAGGGGCAAAGTAATCACAAATCCCCATAGCAACAGACAGAGATACACATAACATGAAATTTCCCACTGAGTGCACTAACCTATCAGGTCTTGGCCCCTTACACACCCGAGTCTCATAACAAGGCTCCCTCTAATTAGGTGTCTGGTTCATGTAGAAGTTGACTACGTGGTGCTCCTCCTCTTCAATGTGGTCTGAACACCGGATAAGTCTGTCTCTCCCTTCTCAGCCAGGCTGAGAAGAAGAGAGCACTTCTCTTGGCCTCGGTATTTTTCTGCTTGCCTTCTGTGTCCTGCTTTGGGGTACTTTCTCACTTTGATTACATGTATGATTTTTCGTTGATCTCTTGAGTTCTTCACTATTAAGCTTCTCTGGTCTTTTCTTTGAAAGGAAACTTTGGGTTCTTATGCCTTGCCTTCCGTGTGCGTTCATGCATATGTGTGTGTCCTCCAAAGCCCTTTTACCCCCACCGATATCTCTGTCTCCCCTCTGAATTGAGTCCTTAGCTAGCCTCCTCCCTGGATCTTAATTCCCCCTACAATAAACCTCATAACTCATGATTTCTTCCTAAATAAGTAGTTCATAACTTACCCTTCTTAGAGTCCATTTTACCAATTCCTTGCTAAAGTAGGATAAGGACCCAAAAGTTGGGGCTCAGTGTCTCTCTGAACCCCAAAATCCTGCATCAAAACAAAGTATAGTAATACTGTCTGAGGAGGTAGGAGATGCAGCCTGAAAGTGCCCCTCCCACCGCCTCATTAGCCCTCTCTACTCTAGTAAAGCTGGGGCCTGACTGCTGCAGAAACGAATTTCAGAATAATGAGTCAGTGAGAGAAAGTTATGGAGTGTGTTAAGTAGAGATGAGGAAGAGTGCATGTTTTAGATTTAAGTGTGGGTGGTTGTTTGTGGTGGGAGGGGGAAGAGACTGAGTGATTGGCTTTGCGACTGCCTTAGGAACAGCAGAGTCCACAAGGCATGGGTGCAGGCTGCTCAAGAGGGAAGCCACCTGTGGTCTTTACACTGGTTGCATATGTTCTAAGGTACATTACTCAGAAGATGAAATTTACGGCAGGTTTTAAAGATGAAGTAAAGTTTAAAAATTAAATAGAGTTGGTATTCTTATTTGTGTCTTAGAAAGTTTCCTTTTGTAAGTGAAATTGTAAGGTGGTGAATAATGAAATTTAGGAGGTCTATTGTTCGAGTTTAAGGATGAAAGAAGATTGCTAAGATGGTTAAACTTGAGGTCAGAAACACTGTGGCCCTAAGTGAGCAGTCTATTATTGTGACCATTTTGGTTTGAGCTGTGTTTTAAAAGACATGCACCTTTTCTGTAACTTGGTTTATCAATTGCTTGAAATTTCTCCACTCTCAAGGCAGATTTCAGGATACAGGGCCTTTCTTCCTTCCCTTCCCCTTCCCGTGTCTCTTTCATTTCTCCATATTTCCATCCTACCTCAGTACCTTGTCGTTTAACTCTTAGTAGAGGTTCCACTTTGCCATCTGGATGTCTGGGGAGAGCTGTATTTGGAGCACAAGTGGTAAAGCAATCAGTCAGTTATCATATTCCAAAGCTGACCTCTGATGGGGGTGTCTGCAGGTCACATTCAGATGGGCGTGTGTGGGACACAGCAACCCTGATCCCTGATGTGCAGGCCTGTGGCCCTAGTGACCAGCATGGAAGTGCCAGGTTGAGGGTTGAGTAGTACAGAGTGAGCAGCTCCGCTGAGTGGGGTGGTCTGGCCTTGCACAGAGCTTCTCGCTGGGTCAGCCAAGATCAGATAAAGCAACGCCTATTGGCAGAGTCCAGAATAGGGCTTCTTAAACCTGTCCACCTGCAGTACCCCTTTGTCTAAGGAATTTTTACATGGCCCTGGATAAAATACCTATATAAATCAAACATTTGCTGGTAATAAGTCTTAAATAATTCTTTTCAAAACAATGATTTGGTATCCTATAATGTTACTGTTTATGGAAGTGAAACCAAATATGAATACTGAGAAGGATGTGTTATTATTACATAAAGAATTAAATCCTGGCTGAATAATTGATACTGCAGGATATAGAACAAACATCTTCAGTGTCTTTCAAAGCTGATTGATGTTTTGATTTTATGATTGTTAATGTTGATGATGTCTCTTCACATAAATATGTGGTTCAAGATACTGAAAATATATTTAGGTCCATTTCAGAAACTAATAGAAAGTCCATTCTAATCCTAAAATTCACTTAATGTTTTTTTTTTTAAGTGAAACTTAAGCCAGCAACTTAATAGCAAAAATAGCAGTTTTTAAAACTGAACATTCTGACACAATACAATGCAAAGATTTACCAACTTCATGCATGCTAAAGAATGAGGATAGGAAAATATTTTTAAAATCTTTGTTTTCCGTGATTAAACCACTATGTTTCTGTAAGAGCAGAAATCTCTGTAAATGCACTGCAGTTGGTAGAAGGCAGCAGCCTCTGCTGTGAGCTGAGGTGCTTCAGGAAGCGTTGGTTGGCGTGTGTGGAGTGCCAACACACCCGGTGTAAATGTTGTGTGTTCAGAACCAAGCTTGCAGTGCAGTTGTCGGTCAGCACGGGAGAGTGCTGCTGGAACACCCCAGATTCATCATGTGTTTATCTTTACATTAAGCTTTAGTGGTTGTACTTTCAGAAACTGTTAAATTTTTTGTGACCCACAGTTGAAGACATTGGTCTATGATAGCAGTCACCATTTCAGATACAGCAGACAAAGAGTGTGGGGAACATGCAGTATGAATCCTGGAAATGTAATCTGAGCCCTGGATTTAGGCGTGGTCGTTTGAACTAGGTGGCCCGTATAACTCATGTGCTCTGAATGTTAGGTCCCAAGCCTGTGGCACTTTGGGAATTGGAGCCTCTTGGAGAAGGTATGTTGTGGGAGGTGGCTTATGGGTGTTACAGCCAGCTTCCTTGACAGTGTTCCGCACATTCTTATGCTGCGGTATTCCACCCGTTGTGGCAAAGGTGCCGTCCAGCCTCTGCTAACGTCATCCTTTCCCCGCCATCCTGGAGCTTCTCTCTGGAGACTATCTACCAAAACAAACCCTTACTTCCCACAAGTTGTTTTTGGTTGGGTGCTTTCTGCCAGCAGTGTGAAGGTAATTACAACAGAAGGGCTGGAAAGTTGAATCATCCTAGGAACATTCCTGAAACGGAGGTGACAGCAGAAGTCATTTTTGTATCCTCAGGTCAACGGGACCAACTTTACCTTCCAAAGTGCAGGCGCCCTTCTCCTCATTTTGGATGCGTGCAGTGTTCCTTTCCGGTTGACAGAAAAACGGGTTTTCCCTCTCGCTGATATCAGTCGCATGGAAGAGTACTTAAAAGCCAGCATCCCTCCAAGGTAGGTCAGGCTTGCTCATTACGAGGGAAGAGTCACCTTCAAATGTGGAGTCCTTCACACAGATAACTCGGGGCTGCCTGGGAGCTCTGGCTTCTCCCTGATCGTTGACTCTGTGAGCTCTGGGAGAGGCATTCCTTCCTTTCCCACCTCAGACTGGTATCGACACAGGCCAGGGAGCTCATCATTGATAAGCTGATACTGACTGATGGCAGAACTTGGACGTTAGGAGATTTTGCAAATGATGGGACAGGGCCAGACGGATCCAGCTTATCAGTTAAGGTTCTTGCCTGCAAAGCCAAAGGACCGAGGTTCGACTCCCCAGGACCCACGTATGCCAGATGCACAAGGTGGTGCATGTGTCTAGAGTTCGTTTGCAGCGACTGGAGGCTCTGGCATGCCCATTCTCTCTCTCCCCCATTCTCAAATAAATAAAAATAAAATATATTTAAAAAATGATAGGACAGCTCTTTGTAAGAGAAAAGGTCTGGGGGACAACTCTGCCATTTTTAAGCATTACATTGCTCTACTTTGTACCCAACTTTCTCAGAAAGCTTGTAACTGCTTTGAAGAATAATCTGGCTCTTGTGCCTCTGTAACCCTCTGCCCCTCTCCCAACACTGACGGACTCTCACACAGTACTGTACAATGACTGTGATTCAGGCCACTTAAAAAAGGACTGGAAAAGAGAAAATTGATGCTTAAGTAGTTGAGTGTCAGCTTTCTCAAGAGCACTGCTGTGGTTGTTCTTGGTTCATCTAAAGAAAGAAGTGCAAGATAGAAAACATTTTTTTTTTTCCCCCTGGGTTGTTCAGATCTTTCCTGGGGGCAAGGAGATGTGTTCAAGGTCCTTGCTGCTCCTTAGCACTGGGGCAATGCTAATTGCAGCCACTGAGGGATGAACAGAAGCTTTCCAGGAAGTAAGGCTTGCCCACCTTTCCAGTCAGTTGATCTGACAACTCACATTCTTCATAGCTTAAAGAACCAGGTCCTAGCAAAGTCTTTGGATTACGATGGTGCAATATCGTGTGTGTGTGTGGTAATCCTTCAGCATCCACAGGGTTTGTTCTCAGGACCCGCTACATATGCTTAAATCCCTTATGTAAAATGTTAGAATATTTGCATAAAACCAACACAGTCCTCCCGTTTACTTTAAATCATCTCTAGATTATGTACAAGTAACTGCTGTGTAAATAGTTGTATTGTTTAGGGAACAATGATAAAAAGTCTGTCCATGTTCAGTACAGATGCAGTGTTTTTCCCAAATAATTTTGAGTCGTGCTCAATTGAATTTGCATTCTCCTTGGGGGGAACCCATGGATAAGTAGCACTGGCTATAGTTCTGTCTTATTAATCGAAGACAGGTTTATGAGAGTCTATCCTGATGTGTCCTATTCTTTAAGGATTCAAAGAGTTTTCCCCCTAATGTTAAATGCACATGTACTCACTTTCCCCAACACAATTCAGGATATAATCTCACCTTAGATATTTAGGAGACAAATAGTTCAGTAAGGTGCCCTAGAGGTGAAGATTTAATATTTTTATGTATTTATTTACAAGCAGAGAGAGAATGAGAATGGGTGTGTCTGGGCCTATTGTGGCTGCAGACAAACTCCAGACACATGTGCCACTTTGTGCCTCTGGCTTTATGTGGGTACTGGGATATCAATACGAGGCTTTCAGACTTTGCAAGTAATTGCCTTTAATCACTAAGCCATCTCCCCAGTCCAGGATTGAAGATTTAAAACCAACTCATTAAGAAGGTAGTTCTAGAAAGATGAAATAAGAAAGGCTTTTGAGAGACTGGTGATCCTATTTTTTTTTTTTTTTTTGTTAATCTGGCTGCTGGTTCTCCAAGCATGTTTGGTCATAAATGCTGAATGTGCCAGACCCTAGGAGTGCTGTGCTCATATATTACATTCTAGCAAAGTGTTGAGAAGTTCTGGGGCAGCTGGCAGTAACTTTGGAGGTTCGCTTGTTAATGATCTCACAGGACCGGCCTGAGTGGTTCCAAACTATTGAAGGACAGGTGTGTAGGGTTAACGTTTCCAGCACCTTGCAGTGATTATGAAGTGAGCGAGCACTGCTTTAGCAAGACAACCAAAAAGAGCCCACACCAGAACCTAGTCTTAAGCAGAGTCAAGGCCCATGTTAAAAAAAAAAGTACCTACATTGCACAAGGATCTGCAGTTAGTTTAATTAAAGGAGAGGTGTTTTCTTTATGGATGGAAAATTAACAATATAAAGATGTCTCTACCCAAGTTAAATAAAATAAACACATTTTCCTAAGTGTTACTTTTCTATTGTACTTGGCAGTTAATATTGCCCTTCACCTGGAAGGGTAATGTGGGAGAAGAATAAACTTTTTTTTTTGAGGCAGGGTCTTGCTCTAGCCCAGGCTGACCTGGAATTCACCATGTAGTCTCAGGGTAGCCTCAAACTCACAGTGATCCTCCTACCTCTGCCTCTGAGTGCTGGAATTAAAGGCATGTGCCACCACACCCAGCAGGAGTAAACTTTTTAAACAGGCTATAGTAGTACTACACACTTGTTTTATTACATCCTAAAATAAACTTCTGTAGCCATCATAACTAAGCCAGAGAAAACCAAGAACTCACAAACAGTTCTGTTTTATATTGATTACTCTATGATAAAGGCAGTGATAAGAAGACACGCCTTTAATCCCAGCACTCAGGAGGCAGAGGTAGGAGGATCACCATGAGTTCGAGGCCACCCTGAGACTACATAGTGAATTCCAGGTCAGCCTGGGCTAGAGTGAGACCCTACCTCAACAAACCAAAAGAATGAAAGAGTAGTGATAAGAAAAACACCCTTTCAAACTATGAAGAATAATGTGCATTTTATTTTGCATTTTGTTTATTCATCTTATTTACTTTTTTTTTTATGTGCTGGGGACCAAACCTAGGGCCTCTCCCATTCTAGGCAAGCATGGTACCACAGAGTACCCCCTACCCCTTATTTTTATTTTTTTTAGGATTGGGTTTATCCATATGCTTAGTAAATAGGTAATAGTACATAGATGAATAGAACATCTGAGAGAAAAGATTATCCTCTTCCCATGGACAGTAGATTATTCCAGAGAAGAGCTGAATCCACCATCCACTTGACCTCAGTGGCTTTTCGGTTTCTCTGCGGTTTTACCCTCTAAGCCTAACTTGAGGAGTCCCACCTGTGGTCTGGAGAAAAAGCAACTGGCCTGTTCCCCTCTGTGAGTTCTACTCTTGCCTAGTATGTCTATCCTGCCCTCAGTAGGTCCATGATGAGTGACTAATACCGAGTCTGATTTTCTTCATAGGTCAATTGTTCTGTTGAGCACAAGGGGAGAAATCAAACAATTCAATATTTCAGATTCATTAATACCTCTGGGATTGGCCAAACCAGCTCACCTATATAACAAAGGTTTGTATTTACACCAGTCTCTGAGGTTCTTATGAGGCCAATGGCATGTGCATCTTCATGGCGGAGTGTATCTGCTGGACCGTTTTCATGGGCTTGTTTGTCTATAGTGGGTATCACGAAGATAAGTTCTGCATAAGGGACTGAATTAGAGGAAGTGTGCTGGGATGTGGATTGTCGTTTGGGTGGTGAGAGTTCATTTGCTGACATAAGGAAGTGGAGAGGTTTTATTATATATATAAAACTGTCTGTGTTTCGCTCAATTCTGCTTACCTTCATTGTCCTGCTGGCACTAGTAGGTATGCATGTGACATTTTTGTTTTTTGTTTTCTAGGGAGCACCGTATTTTTGGGATTCAGCGGAAACTTTAAACCATCGTGGACGAAGCTGTTTACCAGCCCTGCTGAGCAGGGCCTCGGAGTGCTTGAACAGTTCATACCTTTGCAGCTGGAGGACTATGGATGTCCCCGGGCTGCTGGTGTCCACAGAAGAGACCTCGAACTGTTAAAGCAGGCTTCAAAAGCGCTTTAGAGACTTCCTGTAACTTAAGTGCTGGGAAAGAAAAAAAAATGTGAACTAACTTATTTAATTTATGACATTTGAAGATGACACTGTTAACCCAATGGAACAATTTTCCTGTTTGATACAAAGAGGGCAGAAAAGAAAGAATTCAAAGAGATTGCTCGAGTATCTTCTCTACGGAATGTTTAAAAAAAAAAAAAAAGCGTCTTTGTAAAACAAATGCATTCAGAAAACAGTACTCTGGTTCCCAGTCTTGCACCCTGAGAATCAGTAATGCTTATTATTGGTGCTCTGCTTGTTGCATAGTGGGGTGCAGTAGGGTGGGGGCTTCCAAAAATCCACTTGAGCTGTTAGAGAACCACATGCTATAGCACCTCTGATACTTGAATTCTGACACTCAGTCGTGTCAAGTGGCACAAGTGACAGGCGACCGGGCAGTTCAGCGATGCCTGAGGCCCATTTCTGGACAGTCTTTGAGGGTTTTATGTGATGCTGAGTGACAGTTTTAAGTAGCAACTCAGGCCCAGCTCAGGCCCCTTTTTTGGCTAGACATGTGCTATTTTTACTCACTTGTATATTGATGATTTTTGAGGGTTCACCTTTCAAAGAGGGAGTATATTGGAAAGGGGGGCTTTTAAATTTTCTTTAATTTGTCGATCTTTGGGCAAAACAAACAAAACCCTACACTCTGGAGTTTGTGGGACCATTTTTGCAGCTTTAATCCTTAGTCTGTCTTAACTGTATATTTGTATTTAAAATGCAGAGATATCTGAATATTTACTTAAAATTGTTTTTTTTTAGGAAGCAGGTGATTTTTCTGAACTGTAAGCTTGTGTCATTTTAACTTGCACAAAGGAAGTCTGTTCTTGGTATTGCTCTTGTATGTGTCCTTGGTATTACTCTTGTGTGTGGGTTTCTTAGTTTTGGTGTGTGGAATTTCATTTTAAGAAAAGATTCTCTGCTCACCATTTTAACAGAGAAAATAATCTTAGAGAGTTTAATGACACTCCAAATGATTGTGCACAAGAAGGGAAAGGAGAGCCTCTTAGGTCCAGAGTGAGGGAGAGGGGTGAGACATGAGCCTCATTAGATAGCCTGAAAGTTGTACAGATACGCAGGTAGGGCACCATATGCTGATGCCCAGTTCCCTTGCCACTGGGATGACACGTCTGTGGTGAGGACTGATGTGGCAAAGGAGATTGCCTCTACAGCCTGGGCTGGTACTACACCAAAAGGAAAGACACGTTGCAATGCCATTTGTTTTTGTAACCCCACAAAGCACAAACCTGGGAGGAGGAATGACAAAAGTGTGTTCAGGCTGACAGCTTGCCATGAGTACAAATTCATTTTCCTCTGTGAAGGGCTGAGGCCAGTGCCTGTGTGTTTGTGTCCAGGAGGAAGGCTAGAGCCGCCGTGTGACTTCTGTTACTTTACACAATATGCTACCTCAAAGTGCCAGGACAAACCATCCCAACTAATTGCTCACACTGAGGGCACATGTCTTAATCACACTTGGTTATTATTTTTTGGGTGTGTGTGTGTCTGTGTGTGTGTTTTGTATAGTGATTAAAGAAATCTTACCTATTAAATATGTTATCAGATCATGGTTCCTGATGGTGATTAAAGTGATGTGTGGTTCTGTATGTGTGTTATGAATTAAATATCTCTGATGTGTTCTTAGAGTTCTTTATTTGGAGAGGATATGTAAGTTCCAAGGCACTCAGTTTTGGGGTTTTTTTTTTTTGATTTATATACTATAAGGGCTTAAGTTAAATAAATAAAAATGTGTGCATGTATTTTGCATGTGTGAACATCTGTAATTGTGTACGCCTTAGATTCCAGCTATAGAGAAAGTTATTGTCATAGATAAGGAAGGGCCATCCACCAAGGGTGTGTTGTAAGACTCGCAGGGGCTCCTGTGCAGAGGAACCCGACCTTGGCTTCATGTTGGAATAGCTTGGGGAGCTTTAATGAAGAGGCCTGGGTTCCACCTGCTCACCTTAGATTTGAATTAATTGGCCTTAGGTGCAGCCTGTGCATTGGAATTTTTTAAAAGCTCCCTGGGTGACTGTAGCACGGGGCCAGGACTTGGAAGCACTGCTACACTAGCAACCCAACTTTTCGGCTCCAGTCTGCAGTATATTAGAGCAGAATTGCATTTATCTGTTATTTGATATTCCTTCCTGATCACAGATCTCTCAGTCCTACCCTAAACAATATTTCACTGATCACCATATGTGTTTGGTGTGCATGCATATGTTTTAAGGATGTTCATATGTGAATGTGTGCATATGGAGACCAGAGGTCGATGTCTGGTGACTTCCTTTGTCACTGTCCGTGTATTCTATGAGACAGGGTATTCTCGCCATAGCTCACCACTTTGGCTAGACAAGCTCAGCCCATGAGCCCTATGAGGTACACACTATCACAACCGACTTTTTGTTTTTGTTTTGTTTTTTCGAGGTCAGGTTTCACTCTAGCCCAGGCTGACCTGGAATTCACTCTGTATTCTCAGGGTGGCCTCGAACTCATGGCAGTCCTCTTACCTCTGCCTCCCAAGTGCTGGGATTAAAGGCGTGCACCACCACGCCTGGCTCCACAACCGGCTTTTAATGTGGGTACTGGGGATCTGAACGCACGTCCTACATGTGCAGCAAGCACTTTGCCTCCCTGAACCATTTCCCAGCTTTTTACTTTCTTGAAAGAATGTTCTAACATTCAGCTTTCAGTCTTTTAATTTTCTGATTGTTAATTGGTTACATGGCTATATGCAAGGCAAGTGGGAGCTTGCACTCTGTTCTCTTTGTACTAAGAAATTCCATGTCAAGGTAACTTAGAACTTTCTAAACATTTTCTATCCAGTGAAGTGCTTGGCTCTGTTACCGTAATGGCTTTGCGCAAATCAGTTGGCTGATGAGAATCACAGTGGCTCTCAGGTGCTGACAGACTGGTGCTCAGTATCTTTGCTGGGAGTATCCACCCAATGGTAGACTGTCCACAGAGATGAAAAGCAGGCGCATTCCCTCATGGAAGATAACGCCAACACCCCCTCCAGGCCCATGTTTATATTCCAGAGAGGGGAGGGAGCACAGGACTCTTCTGTTCTCTAACTTCACACATTATCATGTTCTTAAGTAGGTTACTTTGAGGGCAGTGGGCAGAGGCTTGAATGTTCCAGATAACACTAGTTTTTTTCACATTCCTTAGTGGGTGAGGTCATGTTTGGAGCAGTCCGGTAGACAGGCATTTCAATGGGAAAGAATGTACTTGCTTTGAGTGCTTAGTCTATTGTTTCTAGTGGGTAAATGCATTGACAACACTAAAAATACTTAGTGTTGTAGAATTAGAGATTGTCTTTAGAATTATTGGCATTTATTGTTCTGGTTACATAGCCTGGGCTGTCCTCAAACTCAAGGCACTTCTCCTATATGCTGGGGTTATAGTTGTGCACCAACACTTGAACTTTTATATATATATGGTAGGCGTCTAGAATAGGTTTTTGATTGTTTGTTTGAGGCTGGGTTTTGCTCTAGTCCAGGCTGACCTGGAACTCACTCTGTATTCCCAGGCTGGCCTCGAACTCACTGTGATTCTCCTACCTCAGCCTCCTTTTTTTTTTTTTTTTTTTTTTTTAAATTAGTTGAGAGTGAGAGCTACATAGAGATAATGGGCATGTCAGGCTGTTGCAAGGAACAAACTCCAGGCACATGCACTGTCTTGTGCATCTGGCTTTATGTGGGTACTGAGGAATTCAACTCAGGTCATTAAGCTTTATGGGCAAGTGCCTTCTGGGCCGAGCCTTCTCTCCAGCCCATGCCTCTAGAATTCTTATTTAGCTTTTAGGAACTTAAGACATAGTTAACAACCCGAGCAATTCTGGAAGTGAAGACTTTCAATAAGGTAACCTGCATCATTACTATTACTAGTATTACTACTAGTTTGACTTGGTAATGACCCAGGTTCCTAGAAGTGTGAGCAGTCACTCTAGGCTGAAGCTAAGTTTCTTTCTTTTAGGGCTTTGTGCATGCCAGGCAAGTGCTCTGCCACTGAGCTTATATCCCCAAACTTGGAATTAAATTTCAATAATAGATCCATGATGGAAAAAAATCATGGAAAGCCAGTCTTTGTTCCTTGTTCACAAGTGACAAAATGTTACTCCCAATTTGCTGTGCAATTTGAGCCATTTGGAAGATACAAGGATTTTTCCTCTTAGCTTCAGTATGAAGGTATTGTGGGTAAAGAAACATACCTTATTATTATATTGTAAAAATAGAGACTGACTGAAGGAGGAGCTATGCCTCGAGGACATCCAGAAATATCAGCCATTCCAAGCTGTGAAAGTGTTATAGCTGAAAATACTGCAAAGGATGGGTCAGGAAATAGTCACAGATGGTTTTCTGTAATGTTCATTAGGCAAAAGATTAGTCTAAATATGGAAAGACATACACTTAAAAGTTTATTCTCAGGGGCTGGAGAGCTGACTTAGTGGTTAAGCGCTTGCCTGTGAAGCCTAAGGACACCGGTTTGAGGCTTCATTCCCCAGGACCCACGTTAGCCAGAAGCACAAGGGGTCACATGCATCTGGAGTTCGTTTGCAGTGGCTGGAGGCCCTGGCGCGCCCATTCTCTCTCTCTCTCTTCATCTTTCTCACTCTGTCACTCTCAAATAAATAAATATAAAAACAAAAAAAAATTTTTTTAAGTTTATTCTCAGAAAATCTCCACATCATGATCTCAGTTGGTTAATCAGAGTGCACACTAACCTATAGGTCCCTTCCTAAAATTTTGAGCTAATAATAGCAAATTTTCATTGTCTTTTTGATTTTCTGTAGTCTGTGTGTGTGTACTTGGGTTTGTGTGATGTGTGTGAGTGGGTGTGCATATGGGAGTCAGAGAGCAACCTTGAGTGTTGGTTTTCACCTTACACCTGGTTTGAGGCAAGGTCTTTTATTCACCACTCTTTGTGGGTTAGTTGATCAGCGAGTTTCTGTAGACTCTCCTGTTTCTGCCTCCCTTCTTGCCACAACTATGCTGGGATTACAGACACGTGAACTGCGTTTGGCTTTTCATGGTTTCTGGGGAACCTAACCCGTGTTACACTTGAACAGCATGACCTTTGACCTCTGAGTCCCAGCCCCTATTGTGAGGTTTTGTTTCTTATATACATTGGGTCATGATCCATTTAGTTACCGTATCCACCACCTTAAACATTCATCATTTCATTGTGATGAATATATTGTTGACTGCAGGGATGAGTTCTCATACTCTGTGGCACTGCAGGGAGCTGAAAATATTTTTGGGGGGCGGGTTAAAAATTTTCTATATTTATTTGAGTGAGAATGGGTGCATCAGGGCCTCCAGCTGCTGCAAATGAACACCAGATCCATGTGCCACCTTATGCATCTGCCTTACATGGGTCCTGAGGAATCGAACCTGGGTCCTTTGGCTTTGCAGGCAAGTGCCTTAACGACTAGGTCATCTCTCCAGCCTGGTTTTTAAGTATGTGTTGGAGAAAGTAAAAGAGATTTACATTTTATTATGTGACAGTCTATGTAAATTAAATCTCACTGTTTGTAAATAAGGTGTGTTTGGAAGGAACCCATCCAAGCTCATTCACTTCCATGTTGACTTTTGGCAAAGATGAGTGTTGTGGGGACCTGTAAGATCTGTAAAAGCCACAAAATAGCTATCTGTCAATTTACTGAAAAAGTTTGCTGATCCTTGATCTTGATGAAAGCTACACTGGTGTTCTTGGTCATGTGCTTGGAACTTGCCTACATGTTTGAGCATGTTAAAAGAAGGAAGTTAGGGGAACACCTGCAACAGAATCACCTGAGGTGCTGGGTGGGAGTGTGGACGACTCCCATGGCCCAGGTCACCCTGAAGAATTGACACCTCCACGGGGCAGAACTGGTCCTGAAATTGGATAATGAGGTCTCCAGGCATCTTAAGAACACTGCAGTTTGAAAATCCCCCAGCAGAGCATGCTGTGAATACCTTATGTGCTGCATTTCCACAGTAGAGGACTCATCCAAATGCTTTGGGAGTGCTGTGTTTTGTTCCTGCTGTTGCTTCCGCCTACATCGTCTCTGGTGGTGACTGTTTGCCTTGATTTCTGCAGGGCAGGTTTCTGCACAGCAGGGTAGGTGATAGTTACTGAAGCAAAGACTTGTGAACATGCCCATGCTGGAGGTCCTCCCTCCATGATGTTGAGCTTCTGTTAAAATTAGTCCTTTGGCTATAGTTAGTCCTACCCTGAAATCTCAGACATCCTTTGAATTTTGCAATTCTTTTTAGTATTTTAAAGGCAAATATGCATTGTAGCAAAAATTAGGCTGTGTAGAGTATCAAAAACAGGCTTCTTTAGCTTGGATGACATTATAGCTCTACTTTCGTATTTGTCAAAGTTCTGGTAACTCCTACTTTTTTTTTTTTTTTTAAGGCAGGAACAGTGATTTCCTAAAAGATGCAGGCAAAAGCCTTTTGATACATGAATGTAATGGAGGATGGCAGGAGGTGATTGGATGGACCTAAGCTTAAGAATCTCTGTCAGGGGAGAGGGGTGGGACTCTAGGAGACGTGGATGATCCTCCTCCCACCAGCCCTTATGATCATCAGTCCGCTATGTAAGGGGCATCAGTTAATTCCCAATGTGGGAAGGAGGAGAAAGTTCTGACAGGAAAGAAAGCCTCTGATAATATGTACTGCTGCCTTCAAAAGTGCATATATGCACTTGGCTGATGAGGCAGGAGGATCACAAGTTCAAAGACAGCCTGGGCTACAATGTGAACTCCCAGTCAACTTGGCCTGCATAAGATTTTATCTCAAAAATAGAAGAAAAAAGCCAGGCATGGTGGTGCACGCCTTTAATTCCAGCACTCAGGTGGCAGATGTAGGAGGATCGCCATGAGTTCAAGACCACCCTGAAACTACATAGTGAATTCCAGGTCAGCTTAGGCTATAGCGAAACCCTAACTTGAAAAACCAAAAAAATAAAAAGAGGGCAGAGGAGATGGATTGGTGGATAAAGGTGCTTGCTTGCAAAGCCTAGTGGCCTGGGTTTGATTCCCCAATACCCATGTAAAAAGCTAGATGCTCAAAATGGTGGGCACATGCATCTGGAGTTCATTTGCAGCAAGACCATAAACCTCACGCTCGCTCTCGCTCTCTCTCTCTCTCTCACACACACACACACACATTTAGAAAAAAGGAAAAAGAAGGGTTGAATAAATGGCTCAGTGGTTGTGTTTCCTGTTCAAGCGTGAGGGCCAGAGGGTCGTGAGACCACCCAAATTTAAACCTCCAAAACTCGTGTAAACAGCTGGGTGTGGTCATGTACCCCCTGGAGCAGAGAACAGACTTGCTGGGGCTCGGCGACAGTGGACTTCCGGATTAGTAAGCTAAAACGAGGTGGGTGAGTGAAGGAGGGGACCCCTGACAGTCTCCTCTAGACACTGCAGGAGAGCCCACTGCGCATCTCGGGGAATGCATGGGTGCTGCATCAGCACATGCACATGCATACACCATGCAGCACACACACCACACCGCACATATTATGCACATGCAAAAAACAAAAAGGAAAGAAGGTGAACCCTGAGTCTTAAGGCAAATAACTTGTATCTGTTAATGGTTTTGGATGGTAAGACACCTGACGGTATTTGCTGTAGGTTCAGTGGATGTCTGAGTGAGCAATTTCAGCTTAGTCCCAGCAAAGGCATTTTGTTAGTGGTGTTACGGGGGGAGGGGGGGTAGCTGCAGCTTCCTATTTCTGAGTCTCAACTTTATCATCTGTATAATAGGACTATTGATACTCTGTGTGATGACTTGAGGGCATTACATGGGAAGAACTGTGGCTCACAAACAGGTGATGATTAGAACTACCTAATGGGTTGTTTCAAGAAATCAGAATTCCCTACACCTGTGAATTCCTAGTGTTTAAATTGCATTTCGGCATTAGGAATTACAGGCTTTAAACAAAGTGTGCATTATGTCTGGGAAATTCTGGGGATACCCTATGCAAAGTTGAGGTCCTGGTCTTAGCACATTTCTTGCGTTCAGTTACTTGTATCAGGAGAAAAGCACCTCGAGCCAGGCAGTACTTGGTGTACGGAGTTGGTCTGGGCCTCTGCAGGAGGACCGCACTGATAGTCGTGGCTGTACCAGCGCTGTAACTCAGTAAACCAGCTGTTCCAGGCCAGAGCTGCGAAACGTGGACGTAAAAGCCCATCTGAAAAGCAAGCGTGGGCTGCATCCGTCCGCAGCCGCGTCGACGTTGGTGTGCTCTAGCCATTCTTGGGCGGAGAAACTTTAGCTAGAAGGCTGTCTTTCCAATCCGTCTTTACCATAAAGTAGCAATGAAAACAGCTCACTTCTAATTATCTCAGCTTTTCCACCACCTACATTTTCATGCTTGCTTCCTACCCATGAGGGAGAATGCTAGCATGCAATGTGACGGCTTGAAGCTCAGGCTGATGTAGTAAGCCGACACCAAGTTAGAGAACAAGCCCCTTTCTCAGCAAAGCTGCCCATGTTTCTGTTCCCCATTTCTTCTTGGTCACACTCCCCCACCTCTTCTCTGCCCAAATTTCCCTGTGGGGTCCTCGTCATACTGGCAAGAACTGAATTCCCAGGCCAGCTTTGTAACTTCCCATCCTGTTTATGAACATTCAGAATTTTGAGTCCTTGTGAAGCTAATTCAACAATAGGTTCTAAACACATTTCCTTTCAAGCACTAATACTATTTAAATATCTGCCCACATTATCTACTATCCTGAAAGTAATGTATACCTCAAAGTTTTAATTATTTTTGTGGTTGGTTCTTGAAGCAATTTTGCCCTCTCCTGTACTGACCTAAATGTGAGACTGAAGTCATTTAGGGTAGAGAGTATGAACCTAGAAGACCTATAAGTTGGAGACTCAGTTACTGAGTCATGGAGATGACATGAGCTACAGGCTGTGATGACTTGAATGGAGGCCCTTCTTTTCATCTTTAGGAGTAGTGTAGGTGATAAACTGTCATTTTAATCCTGTGTTAAGTTATGTTCCCAGAACACAGACTAGACAAGTAACACTATTTGGCTCTGAACTATATAATCCATTTGAATTTGAGCCCAGGGACTTGGCTACAAGAAAGCACACTTACCTCACTAACTTCCGGGAAATCCTGCTCAGTGAGCTCTGGAAAATCCTCTGTCTAGTGTGTCTGTAAGTCACTTCATTTCAATAGCTGAAAGGAAGAGGTTTGGCAATTACAGCTTTCCACTGTTGTAGCTCTATACTGGAAACATATGCCAGCAAGGCTGGGTAAGACTGCAAGTGGGGAGCTGCTATGTAAACAGTTCTAGGAAGGGCTGGGGCAGCTTGTGCAGTTTTGCCCACAGGAATGGGTCAGCTAAAAGCAAAATTATTTGGGGGGAAGGGTGGTTTTACTATATGATGGTTTATAATTTCTAGCTCTTTTTGCAAAGTCCTTGGGATGAGTTAATTTGATTTCAATTATAAATTTAAAATATAGAAAATATTTGAATTCAAAGTCTATTGAGAAGTGAAAGTGTTGGATATGTTGGGGCATTCTCTTCTAAGTTATTGATTTAGTCCATATGTTGTTGTGCCCTACTTGAAGCAACACAAGAGACTTTTATTTTTATTTGGTCCTTTATCTGCTTACATAAGACAAATAATAGGAAATATAAAGCTATTCAATCAGATATTTAAATGTTTTTATTTATTTATTGCAAGCAGATTGATATAGAGAAAGAGAGATAATGGGCATGCCAGAGCCTCCAGCAGCTCCAGATGCATGAGACATTGTGTGCATCTGGATTTATATGGGTACTGGGGCATCAAACCCAGGTTGTTACACTTTGCAGGTAAGTGCCTTAATCACTGAGCCATCTCTCCAGTCCCAACCAGATATTTAAAGAACAATAATATTGGAGGTAAAGATGGGAGACAAAGTGGCTGAGGAGATGGCTCCATCAGCAAAGAGTTTGCTGCGCAAGCATGAGGACCTCAGTTTGAATCCCTATCACTCACATTAAAAAAGCAAGAAAGCAAAGCTAGGCGTGGCGGCATGCACCTATAATTCCAGTGTGGAGGAGATGGGTGAGGAGGAATCCCGGGGCTTGCAGGCCAGCTAGCCTAGCTGAATCAGTGAGTTCCGGGTTCAGTGAAAGAGCCTGTCTCCAAAAGTAAGGTGCAAATGAAACAGAGGCTAGGAGTTTAGACAAGGCCTTGAACCCCAAACCCTAGGTTTGAGTCTATATTTAACCAAAGAATTGAATAAAATAAGACTGAGAAGGATGATTATTAAATTATTATATGTATTGTGGGAAGTACAGAACCAAGGAAAGGAGAGTGAATACACCCATGGGGCTTGAGAGCCTGCGTGGTCGGCATGGGAAAACAATGGAGAGGACAGAAAAGATAGTACAAAGAGCTCCTGCCAAGTGGAGAAAGAGCCCATGTGGAAAGTAGGGGCTCGGGGGTTATCCCTCAGCTATGCCCAGATGGGCCGAGCAGAGGAGAAACTCACCAGAAGCTGGAGGTTCACCAGTGCTCAGGCAGCCCAGAGAGACCTCGCCCTCCACTCACAAATATGTTTATAGTCTTAGGGTGGTAGGTGCTACCTCTCTGCTCAGGTGAGCCAGAGGGACAGCATTTGGTGTAGGCTTGAGGCCGTCTCAGGGGGAGTCTAGCCATGACACCAAGTTCTGGGGTCTAAGCTTGGCCAACCACAATGTCAGGATTCTAGAAAACGACCTCCCTCCCAGGGAGAGGCTGAGGTATGGAAAAACAGGCCTAGGGAACTAGGCAAGAGATAGCAAGTCAGATCAACCTTTGATCTCTAGCAAGTGCAGACCTTCCTGCCTTTTTTACTTCCAGGGTCCCAGTCACCTTAACTGCCTGAGTCCCTTCTCAGACAGTGATTGAAGAAGACATCTGACATGAACTTCTGGTCACATTCCTGCACACACACACACACACACGATGAAGAGAAAACAGTGATTAGCCCTATGTCTAAAGTCTGAGATCCAAGGGACAACTGGGATTTTAACATGTCAGCTCTCACTCACCTCAAAGATAGCCAACAGGAGCAGTGGTGAAGACAGGGGAATTTAAATCAACAAAACTGTGTTGAGAAGGTGAGGGTAAGGATCTCAGCCCATCCTGGGGCAATGACATGAGCTTTAGGTTTAAATACACGAGGGGCAGGAGGCCTGCAAAATTGAGCAGTCTTGGACAAGGTGGTCTGGTTGATCCTTAGCTCTGGTTCTGCAGGTGGTTTGGAAGAAATCTTTCTGTTTTGTAGGGACAAGCTGGTCCCCATGGGATGGATGATTGCTCCTGCTAAGAGGTGATCTCATGCAGGGGTAATCAGTCAGATCTAGGATCCAAGGTGACCAAAGGTTTTTTAAAAAAAATGACTAGAAACCTTCAGGAACTTTCTGGAGGTTTGGAAAAGGATATTGCAAACCGTGGCAGATACCTCAGAGTCTTTGTGTGCCTTCAGCCTTGAAGAGGAATGAGATAAGTTAGGCTCTACCTTCCCAGTGTTTACAGAGCAACCCCTGAGTGGTTAATATGCCTACATGCAGACTTGAGCAGAAGTGTGACCCAGCAAAAGGGGACAGATGCAGAATGAAGGCATTGGTGTCAGGATTTTACCCTGCTTTTAGTTACCTGTGGGCTCAAATGAGTCAGTGCTGTTTAGCAAAAGGAGTTTCTAAGCACCTGCTATTTTTGCTTTTCAATTACCAAGTTAGAGCTAGTAGACTAATTACTGAGTTTCTGTGTTTGCTTAGTGTTACAGAAGAGTTTTCAGAAGCAAATTCTACCCTGCACATAACTTATGCATGTGTGTGTGTGTGTTGCTCACATATCTGAGAATTAACTTCTTGTCCCACCATAATTGGCTTGTTGAAGACTATAGAGATAATGTGTGTGGGAGATAAGAGTCCTGCTTCAAGGGTAAAGTTAAGTCTGCTGTTAATTACCAAGTTGAAGTTAGTTATTTTTATATACCCACCTGCTTAGTGTGAAGTTCTGAGTTTAGAGGAAGGATGGTTTAGCCTGTGAGTCAAATGGCCTTGAAGTGGGCTGTTGAAGGGGTTGGGTGTGTGTGCTATTGTTTTAAGTACCATATGGAAAGAGAATGGGTTTTAAAGGGGAGAAATTCTGTATTCTAGGATAATCTTTTCTGACTTTAGCATTGTCTATTGTTTGCCAAAACCTAGGGCCATCTTGCTTTCTCTATTTCTTCCCTTCCTTCTTTCTTTCTTACTTTTTTTTTTTTTTTTTTTTTTTTTTTTTTTGAGGTAGGGTCTCACTGTGGCCCAGGCAGACCTGGAATTCACTATGGAGTCTCAGGGTGGCTTCAAACTCATGGCAATCCTCCTACGTCTGCCTCCTGAGTGCTGGGAATAAAGGCGTGCGCCACCACGCTCTGCTCATACTTCTTTTTTTAATGTTTTATTTATTTATTTGAGAGAAGGAGAGAGAGAGAGAGAGAGAGAAAGAGGGAGAGAATGGATACACCAGGGCCTCCAGCCACTGTAAATGAACTCCAGACACATGCACATCTGGTTTACATACATACTGGGGAATTGAACCTGGGTCCTTTGGCTTTGCAGGCTCGTGCTTTAACTGCTAAGCCATCTCTCCATCCTGGGCCATACTTCTTAAAGTAAGGTTTGTGGGTCATTTCCATCTGGACCACAGGTTTACTATTGAAATTGCAGATTCATGCAATCCATTCTAGATGGATTGCATTAGAATCTTGAGTTAAAACCTTGAAATCTGCATTTAATAAGGAGCCTAAGCAGTAGAAGGAATCTCAGAACCCCCTTTCACAGGCCCACCAGCACCATAAGCAAGCACTCTCCAGGAACCCCTAGCCAGAGCTCAAGCACTCTGCATACCTTTAGGCTGGAGACAGACCTGCCTATCTTGGTCTTTTTCTGCCATTGAAGTTCAGCATGGCCATGACTTGCTGTGAGCAATTCTAATGAGTGAAAGTGCAACTGAAGTCACATCTGCCACACTTGGGCAGAAATTCCAGGAAACATTCTTATGTGTCATTGACCTTTTTCTTGGAAGCATGAGCCTTTGCCTTGGAGTGACTATGTCATGGATAATGATGCTCAGATATTCTTTCATTGACTGAACAAAACAAATATTTGATGTTTTAAGATACTGAGATAGAGAACTTATTTTTTATTATAGGATAACCTTGACTATTCTGAGCGATACAGGTGTTAAAAATCAGATCTGACACTAATTAGACCCGAGGCCAGAAGTCAGGAGACCATTCAAGTAGAGAATGGGCCGAAGGAAAGAGAGTGAGCTTGAGGACAGGGACTACATTGGTTTTTACTAATTTCTGTATTTCTGGTGCATGACAGAGTTCCTGGGATAAGAATAGGAGGGCAGACTATTTCCATAAGGAATTGTGGAGGACTGTTTAGTTTCTATCCCATCCCCGAAAGCACTTGTCCAAGACTTAACCTCAGATACCTATGAATGTAGTCTTTTTTTGAAAAATTATTTTTTTGCAAGGGGGTTGGGAGAGATTTTTGGGTACTAGGGAATTGAACCTGGACCATCAGGCTTTGCAAGCAAGTGCTTTTTACCACTTAGCCATCTCTCCTATGAATGTAATCTTATTTGAAAATTGTCTTTGAAGACATAATTTAGTTAAGCATATTGTATGTAGTTATCCACCATTTGGGTAAGGTGGTGTCCCAGGGCTGATGTCCTGGTCACAGAAGGAGAGGGAAATCCGACAATGAGAGGCAGCCCCAGAGCCATGTGAAGATGGAGACAGAGACTAGAGCCAGGTAACTGAAAGCCACCAACGTCGTCAACAGCAGAGGTGAGAGATGGAGGAATGGCTCTGCCTTCCAAAACAAAACAAAACAAAAAACCTAAATCTTGTCAACACCTTGATTTTTGAGTCTTGGTCTCTAGAACTGTGATAGGGAAAAGTTTCTACTATTTTAAGCCACCAACTTTACAATAATTTTTTATAGCATCCCTAGAGAACTAATGCAGAACTCTCTCCACCTGTAAAGTAGGAACAGCACCAAAATGATATTTCCAGTTGTGTTCTCTTTCTCCATGCTTATTCTCTACTTTCTTCCCAAAATAGAGTTGATTTATCTGGCGTATGGTGTGGAGAATACATTCCGCAACTAATGAACTGTGGGACTGTATTTAAGGATAGCTTATGGGATGAAATACATTCTCACACTTGTCCCTTCCATTAGGCAAACAAGTCTGATCAGTGGTCATGAGCCTGTTTTCCAGACTCTCCTTGGGCCAAGTGAATGTTGCAAGGCAGTATACCATTGCTTATGTTGATAGCTGAACATTTGTAGATTTTTCTTTTATTTTTTTAACTTTATTATTTTGTTTATTTATTTGAAAATGAGAGAGAGAAAGAGGCAGAGAGAGGGAGAGAGAGAGCGTGTGTGCCAGGGCCTCCAGCCACTGCAAACAAATTCCAGACAGAGGCATGCGCCGCCTCGTGCATCTGGCTTACGTGGGTCCTGGGGAATCAAACCGAGGTCCTTTGGCTTTGCAGGCAATCGCCTTAACCGCTAAGCCCTCTCTCTAGCTGATTTTCCTTTTAGATTGACCATGAAGTTGGGCTTGTGTATGAGTGTTTACACATGCATGTGGGGGGGGGGTTGGTTATAGGAAGGCTCATTTGGGTTGCAAACCTAAACCAAATTCTCTTATTTTCATTATTTTGTTTTGGATTTGGAAGGCAGAGATATAATTAACTTCTTAGAAAACCATTCTCCACAGAAGGTGTTCACTGAATGTTTATTTGAAGAAATGAATGAAAATAACAAGGAATAAAAAGATTCAGATTCAAGAGACACTAGAGGGCTAAGCTTAACAAGATTGAATGTAGTAGATGTTGGAACTTTTAGGCAGAGGAATGAAAGCTAGTGCTGTGGCTTCTCAGTTAGGCTGGTATGTAGATAAGCATGCTCATAACTGAGTATGGATTGGAGAAGAGGAGGAAGGATAACAGTAGAGGGAAGTGGACTTGAGATTGACATGAGAGAGCAAGGCTTTTGCATGTCAGATGAGGACTTTCAGGAGATAATGTGAAATGTTTAGATGGAAGTGTAGATTTGGGATGGGATAATATAAAAATTGTATATAGAGTAGATTTCCAATCAAAACCTGTAAAAGAGATAAAATGGCCACTGTCTACTGATGAAGGGGTCAGTTCATCAATTGTCACACCTTGGAGGGTGTGACAGTTCAGCAATATGAATTACAGTTCTAGAGGGTAGAATGCATTGTGATGGGGATGGCATGGCAGACCTGAGCAGGAAGCCCGAGTCACATTGTCACATCAGCATGGAGGAAGTAGAAAGTGAGAAAGTCAGCTCTCCTGTTTTGTATAGTCTAGGACCTCAGCCCATGGGATGGTGTCATCTCCATTCAAGGTGGTCTTTGCCCTTTAATAGCCTAATCAAGCTAATTCCTCACATGAGCTAGGGAAATGGCTCAGTGTTTAAAGGTACTTGCAAACCATGCTGGCCTGGGTTTGAGTCACTAGTTCCCATGTAAAGCCAGACACACAAAGTAGCATGAGTCTGGAGTTATTTGCAGTCCTGGTGTGCCCATTCTCTCACTCTTTCTTTCTCTCTCTCAAGTAAATAAAATAACTTTTAAAAAAAGATAATCTCTCATAGATAGGCTCAGGGACTAACTGAATCCTCATAAGCCCTTAACAATGATTTCAGGTCCTGTCAAGTTGACAGTCAATATGAATCATCACAAGTCCACCTCTTGTCAACTTGACACCAAAACACAACACATTTAACTCATCATGTTCCATACCTTGTCTCTATAGGCTCAAATACAAAATATATTCAGCCCAACTTCAAAAGTACCCATCATCTCTGGGCTGGAGAGATGCCTTAGCAGTTAAGGCACTTGTCTGCAAAGCCTAAGGCCCCATGTTTGACTCTCCAGATCCCGTATAAGCCAGAAGCACAAGGTGACACATGCAAGGTTGCACATATGTACAAGATGGTGCATACATCTGGAGTTCTATTGCAGTGGCTGCACACCCTGGTGCACCAATTTCGCTCTCTCATAAAAAGAGAATCAGAAAGCTCCCGTTGTCTTTAACAGTTCTATCACTGTTCATAAGTCTAAAGTCTCATCTAAGAGTAAATAATAAATTTCTTACTAAATAAACTCTGAAAAAGACTCAAATAACATCAGGGTAAAAACGAAGATATAACTGAAAGCACATAAATACCAATAGGACTATTGTATTCATATGCCAACACATTGGTAAACCTAGAAGGAATGGATTAATTTCATGGACATATAAAACCTAACAAAATTGAGCCAAGATTAACAGACCAATAAGCAGTAATAAGAAAAGTCTTTTATTAAAGAAAAAACTGGATCTGATGTGTTCACTATTAAATTCTATCAAACATTTTGAAAGAACTAATATTAGTCCTTCTCAAACTGTTTCCAGGATTTGGAAAGAATGGAATTATTCCAAACTGATCCCATAAGGTCAACATTAATTACCCTGACAACAAAACCAGAAAAGATCCCAATGCAAACAGGAACTCCAGGCCCATGTGCTGGATGGACATGAACACAAAAATACTCAGCAAAATGTGAGCAAACTGAGTTCAATAAAGGATCACTCACCATGGCCATGTGGGGTTCATCCTAGGAATGCAATAATGCTTAACATATGCAAGTCAGAAGTGTGGTTCTTCATATCACCAGAGCAAAAAATGATCATTTCAATATATGCAGAAAAAGCATCTAATAAAATGTAATATCTCTTCATGTTAAAACTAAACCAGGGCTGGAGGGATGGCATAGCAGTTAAGGCATTTGCCTGCAAAGCCAAAGGACCCAGGTTCAATTCCCCAGGACCCACGTTAGCCAGATGCACAAGGGGGCACATGTGTCTGCAGTTCGTTTACAGTGGCTGGAGGCCCTGGCATGCCCATTCTCTCTCTCCCTTTCTTCTTTCTCTATTAAATAAATAAATAAATAAATAAATAAATAAATAAATAAAATAAAATATTAAAAAAACTAAACCAATTAAGTATAATCCATAAACATTGTAATTTGACTATTCCTATTGTTTTACTCTCTAGTGTTCTCTCTCCTCAACCCTGTTCTACTGCGAACACCCTATTTTCAAGTAGTCCTCCTGTTTTTAGGTTTCATTCCTTTTGTAATCATCCATCTTCTATGTCAAAATGCTGATGGCTCAGGACTGTGCAGGTCTCGTAGAGGAGGCAACAACTACTATGAGGTCATGACTGCACCCACTTCGTGTCCAGATGACAGTGTCCCAGGTGCTCTTTTCTACTCTGTGGGCTCTTACATTCTTTTCCTTCTCTTCAGCAATGTTCCCTGAGCCTTGGAGGGTGTAACTGAAATGTCCCCTTTAGTGCTGAGTTCTCAACAATCTCTTTGGTTTTGGTGAGTTTTGAATCTTCTCAGTGTCTACCACCATTGCCATAGAGAAACTTCTCTGGCTCTCACTGAAAGCAGCACTCATATTCATCTGCCACTTCCTCTTCAGTGTTCCCTGACCCCTGGTGAGTGTGATGGAGATGACTCATCCAGTGTTAAGCACTGATTTTTTTTCTTTTTCTCTTCTTGATGAGTTTTAGGTATCTCTAATATTCACCACTATAGGAAGCTTTTCTAACAAAAAATGAGAATAGCATTAATCAGTGGGCATGGCCATATGCACTTTAAAGACCAATTTTTGGGCTCAATGTATCCATTCAGCCAAAGAATAGTGATGGCTTCCCTTGAGGGCTTTTCAAGCCATTGGTTTCTGACTGGGTTTTCACATGAATTCTCTCATTGAGTGGACCTCTGATCCAATCAGAGGGCAGTTGGTTACTCCAAAAATTTATGTGCCACTGTTGTGCTCATGGGCACATCTTGCCTGGCTGGTTGATTGGGTAGCATGTACCATCTGCTGCTTGTTAAGGCTTGATGGCTTTCCTCTGCCCAGCAGCCTACATAACACTTTGGCTTCCAGCTCAGGTCCAGCTTGATTTGTCAGGGTCCTGGCACCACAGCGTGTGGTGTCTTCAGAACATGGTCTTACCATTTAGATCTGTTGAGTAACCAACAACATTGGCAATAGCCTGTATTGTTTCGGGGGCTTCATGGGCCTCCTTGATCAATAATTTGCTGTGTCTCTCAGCACTGTAAACAAAACAAAATCTGTAGGACATCAATAAGAAATAGTGGACAGGAAACAGTAAATAAGAAGATGTTGTATGCTCATGGCTTAGAGGAATTGTTATTGTTAAAGATGTCCATAATACCTGAATAGATCCATAGATTCAATGCTATCAAAATATCAGTGACATGCTTCTCCAAATAAAGCTGGAAAAGTGACTACCTGACTTGAAAATCTACTACAAAGTTCTGGGAAGAAAAGCAGCACAATATTTGCATAAAGAATAACCACAAAGATGGAGGGATGGCTTAGTGGTAAAGGTGTTTGCCTGCAAAGCCAAAGGACCCAGGCTCTATTCCCCAGGACTCACGTTAGCCAGATGCACAAAGGGGCTCATGTGTCTGGAGTTCATTTGCACTGGCTGGTGGCCCTGGTGCGCCCATTCTCTCTCTCTCCCGCCCTCCCTCCCTCTTTCTCTGTAAAATAAATAAATAAATAATAAAATATTTTAAAAGAATAGCCACAAAGACACAAGCAATAGAATAGAGAACACAGAAATAAGACCATGGATCTAGACTCAAGTAACTTGCAACAAGCCAAAGACAAAAACTGCAGAAATCATAGACTCTTCAATTAATCTTTGTTGGAAGTTAGGGAGATAGTACAGCAATTAAAGGTGCTTGTGAAGCTTTCTGGCCTAGAGTCAATTCTCCAGCCCCCACATTAAGCCAGATACAAAAAATGGTGCAATCATTTAGCATTCATTTGTAGTGGCAAGCGATTCTGGTGTGTGTGTGGTGCACGCACGTGCACACACACACACACACACACACACACACACTTGTTGTAGTTACCTACTCATTGCTGAGACGAAACACCTGATAAAAAGCAGATGATGAGAGGCTGGAGAGATGGCTTTGCACTTAAGGCACTTACCTGCAAAGCCAAAGGATCCTGGTTTGATTCTCCAGGACCCACATAAGCCAGATGCACAAGGTGGCACATGCATCTAGAGCTCGTTTGCAGTGCCTGGAGGCCTTGGCGTGCCCATTCTCTCCCTCTCTCTCTTCTCTCTCCTGTCTCTCTTTGCCTCTCCCTCAAATAAAAAAAATTTTTTTTAAAGCAGCTGATGGGTCAGAATGGTTATCATTAAAAAAAAAACACAGATGGCACCAAATATTGGCAGGAATGTAAATTAGGAAGTGGCTCAGCAGTTTAAAGCACTTGCCCATAAATTAGGAGAGCCACTGTGGAAATAAGAGCGGAGGCTCATCAAAAAACTAAAACTGGGAGCTGGGCATGGTGGTGCATGCCTTTAATCCCAGCACTTGGGAGGCAGAGATAGGAGGATTGCTGTGAGTTCAAGGCCACCCTGAGACTATTGAGTGAATTGCAGATCAGCCTGGCCTAGAGAGAGACCCTACCTTGAAAAACCAAACACAAACAAAAGAAAACCCAGAAAAACTAAGACTGGAACTACCGTATGATGCACTTATACCACTACTTGTGCAATACCCGAAGACTGCAAGTAAACATACCACATAGATACTTGCACAGCTGTTTATTGTGGCACCATTTGTAATAAAATAGGTGTGAAATTATGGATATCCATTAACAAACACTTACAAGCAAAACTGATGCTTTAATTTCTATGAATTCTTATTCTTAGGCAAGGGGAAAGATATGACCTTGAGAAACTCTAAGGGTCACATTTAGTCATAGAATCATAGTGCTGGAAGGAATCAGAAGATGTCTCATTTTAGAATGTCGTCTTCATGGACTGACGACTAGCAAATTAAATTTACATGTGACAAGTGACCAAGTATGTTGTTCCATGATGTGAAGGAAAACTTACACCCAGGTTAGGCGAGCACACTGGAACTGTTGGAAGTAAAAATATGCTTTCAAGATGACTGCACACGCCCTTCAGGCGTTTTTGCTGCACTTGCCCGAGCACAGACCCTCTCCCAGTGCAGACTCTGCCTTCCATCAGTCACACCCAGTTTTCTTATCACTCCAGTTTGCTTTGCTTTGTTTTTGTCCCTTGTTGGGTCAAGGTTGGTTTGTTCTGTGGAAAAAAACCAAATGCTTGTCTTTCCCACTCTGCAGATGTTTCTGAGTGGTGACAATCCGCGCTGGTGGCTGTTGTTTGAGGATAGGCTTTTCTGCATGATGCCAGCTGAAGGGAAACCCCAGGAATTTGCTTTCATTTTGATCAGACATTTGAACCAACTGAGGAATGGCCCCCACTTCTTTCAGCTCTCATAAGCCCTATGAGACCCAAATTTTGTTTGTGCAATCTGAGAACGATTTTTTTTTCCTCTCTCTCATCTGCTGTGGCTGGGGGTGGGGGAGTGGAATATAATTGCTCAAAAGGAAGCCTTTTGTTCATCTCAGATCTGTTTCTTAGGGAAATTTCCATAGGAATTGTAGGAAGAGAAACAAACGGCTGAGGCCCAGCGCATTTGTTGTACTGAGCATTCCAGCAGGCAGCCAAGCCTACGGAATTTCAAGGAGCGCGGCCCTTTTGTGAACTGGAGCCCCACGTCCGGCCACAATGCTGATTGTTTCACACCACAACTTTGTGTATGGAGCCAGGGCCTTCAGTCCTTCTTTTGTCAGAAGCAGGTTACCTCCCCGTGCCTATTCAGAGAGGCTCAATACAAAGGGTGATGGAACAGAGCTTGAGAAAGCACAGAGCATCAGCCTCCCTTTGGCGATGAATCCTTTCCCCTTCTCACTTGAGCGCTTGTCAGATGTTAAATGATTCTCTCCTGCTGGGTTTTCTCTGCCTAGGGAGAGGCATAGCACAAACCTTGGGCAGCAGAACACTGAATGCTGAGGCCTAAAGAGCTGGCTTGGGAAGGAAGCTTGGAAATGCCTTCTGGAAGTGATTGGGACAAAGCCCCAAACATCCGTGGGGTTAACGGAAATCAAGACAATCTGGAAAAACAAACAAACAAACAAACAAACGCCTCTTTATTTGGGTAGTTTCGCAGGATAAAAGCTGGCCAGGTCTAAACAAAACTTTCTGTTAGGGGTTCAAATGAAAACAACAACAACAACAACAACAAGAACTCCAACAAATAGAGAGCATCTCTCTTTCCTTTCCACTGGCCAGGTTTAAGTTCCGCCAGAGCACTGGCAAGCTGGATGTGGAAAGAGATATGCTCAGGCTCTTTGAACAGCTGAAGATTCCTTCCTGTCTTGGATCAATGAGCACGGAAAGGTTATATTAGCAGAGGCTAACTTTTTAATTTGTTCCTGCTGTTTCTTTTGAGTTCAGCATTTGTGGGTCTCACAGTGTAGGTAGGGGCAATATAAAGTTCACACGGTGTGCGAGTGGCTTAGAAATCCCTACTGGAGGTACTCCTGGCACCCCACATTCCTGCAAGCCATCTGTGGCATGGCCACTAAAGGAAGTTTGAGTTTCTTTCCCTGTTGAATGAACATACACACACACACACGCGCGCTACCAACTTTACCAGAAGTCAGAGAAAACCATGTGTAAATGAAAACTAAAGATTCTACGAGTTTGTACAGCATCTGTGCTTTAAATGCCATGGCTGCCGATGCACATGTTGTTTTGTTTATTCCTTCAGACAGCAACAACTCTGATGGAACCTGAGACATACAGTAGGCGTTTAGTTAATATTTGTTGAATAAAAATGTTCTGTAGAAAAGTATTGCTATTTTCATTTAGAACAGGGGTGATGGAGCCACACCTGAAATTGACTATGGCTCCTGTTGTGCTATGTCAGCAAGATGAATTGTAGAGACTTTCCTGTCTTAAAAAGCCCAAAATAGCCGGGCGTGGTGGCGCACGCCTTTAATCCCAGCACTCGGGAGGCAGAGGTAGGAGGATCGCCATGAGTTCGAGGCCACCCTGAGACTACATAGTGAATTCCAGGTCAGCCTGGGCGAGAGTGAAACCCTACCTTGAAAAACCAAAAAAAAAAAAAAAAAAAAAAAAAAAAGCCCCAAATATTTATCATCTGGCTTTGATAAAAAGAATTTTCTAACCCCTTACTATGGAGCATTAATCTCAAAAATAGACACACTTGCTTAAACTTCTTTACCTTCCTTTCAACACTGTAGCCATATATTTCTAGAACATTTCTCAAAAATATGTTTTTGCTTTTTCTATAAGCTGCCCCTCCCTATGGTAAACAGTATACAACATTTAGATGTTTCATGAAGGTTGACAGTGAAACAAGAATTTCTATTTTATTCTTTTTTTATTTTTTGTAGTCAGTGAATACAGTCAAATTGGTACCATTGTTAGCCTCCTCTCTGTCCTTCCCCCTCCACAGGGACCCTCCTTGTTGGGGTATGTGGGTCGTGCATTTTGGGGTTAGCCTTTAGTTTTGAGTAGGAGGAAATGTCTCTGCATGTCATGACCCAGTCTCTCTCTGACATTCTTTCCACCCCCTCTTCCACAAATTTCCCTGAGCCATGTTGGGCTCATATTAGGTCCGCTTCAGTGATGAGATCTTGGGCGCCTCTGTGTCTCTGGATATCTGGTTTGGTAGGGGTTGCTTGTTCTCTGTGTCTATCTCCATCACCATTATGCTGGTTCCCGGTTCACCAAGAAAACAGCATTCTTGCATGTTTCCCCAATTTCTTAGTTTCAGCTGGGGCCCTCTTGAGGTATGATAGGGTGGTTCTCTCCTTAGAATCTGCATCTATCTGAAAAAGAGAAGCAGATTCTCCAACAGAGAGTAAAGTTAGCCCCAAGTAAATGTGATAACCATTATGTTTTAGAAAGAGTTTAATGGAGAGTGGGCTCCTTGTTGGATATGGTTCTGACTTGTTTCCCAGCTCCAGCTATGGGTCCTGTTCCACTGAGCGGATCAGTTACCCAAATCGAAAGCAGTTGGTTTCCCACCATGGCTATGCGCCACTGTTACATTTGTGTGAGCATCATGTCAGGTTATTTGCTGCTAGGTAGGTTAGACCATGTGTTCCTTGGGCAGATATTGATCATTATCCCCCAGTTGCTCATGTAGCACCTTCCGGCACTAGATGTGCTGCCTGGGGACTGACTCTCTTCCTGCTTCTAGCCATGTCACTCCATGATACGTGCCAACAGTGTATGGTGTTCTCAGCAGTAGGGTCTTACTACTAACCTATGGTGGGTCATTAAGCACTCTGACATAAATCTGTCTTCTTTTGGGAGACCTTGTAGGTCTCTCTGATCAAAAGCTCATTGTGGATGATATCTGCCTGCTGGTACCAGGAGTTACAGGTCAGAGCCCAAGAAGAGAAGGAAGAAAAGGATAAGTGATATAAAAGAGATAGAGAGATGAGAGAGAAGGGTGGGGGGAGAAACAAATATGTATATTTTAAGTCAGGGTCTCTAATTAGGTAGCCCAGGCTGGCCTCAAACTCAATGTATAGTCCAAGCTGGCCTTGAACTCATAATTCTCATACTTCAGCCTTCTACTGTTACTGGTTTTTCTCGAGGTCTTATCCTATGACCCATGAAGAATGATGAAAAGCGATAGGAGGGCAAGTTAAACAAGATTTTATTTTATTTTATTATTTTATTTTATTTTAGAAAAGAAAGTAAAGCAGAAAGCTCCTGAGTTGGGAGTGGTCCCAAGTGGGTAACTATATGGTAACTTGGATCAGGGTTTTATATACCCACGAGGATATAAATTAGGTATCAAGTTGGGGTGGATTGGGTTGGTTACTTTGAATGTATGTGGAGGCTCCTGACAGGCTGACGGGTTAAATAAAGGAATGTGATTTCTGCCCGTGGGAAAATGTCCAATGAGAAGGAGGAAGAACCTGGAAGTAAAACAGAGGGCCACTCCCAATCACCACTTACCTCCTCATAGGTCCTGTTCACGTTTGCACTGGAGGTGCATCCAGTCTCACCAGGGCAGGATGGCACCTGGGTTCTGTGGGCCTGCATCTCTACCTACCTACGTGCACACGAAGGTTACCTTGCTGCTAATCTCCATCACCGTGTGCTTACAGACGCGTACGTGCCTACCAGGCCTGGCTCAAGAATTTATGTGACTTTTGATTTAGTAGTTTGTTTTGGTTTCTAGTGTGTGTTCATGTGTGCAAGCGTGGGCGTGTGCACTCCATGATGCACATGCAGAGAGCAGAGGACAACTTCAGGTGTCGGGCCTCATCTTCCGCCTTATTTGAGGCAGGGTCTCTTGTTTACTGCTGCATTCCCTAGGCTAGCTGGCCCGTGAGCTTCTGAAGATCCTCTTGTCTATGCCGCTCTCCTTGCTGGAGGACGCTGGCATCATAGATGTTCAAGCAGCAGCCTCCGCTTCAGGTGCATTCTGTGGACCTGAACTCAGCTCCTCACACTTGGGCACCAAGTGCTTTATCCACTGAACCATCTCCCCAGCCATGATTCAATGTTTCTATGTTTATTTGGCCCAATTAATTCCCACCCCCATGAATTTATGTTCTGTAGAGGAATTTGCAACAGCAATACTTAAGAAATATTAGTGAACAGAATTTAATTTTTGCACTATCTCCAAAAAATACAACACTAGAATTAGTGACAAATTATTATGTTGAGAAGGCACATTGGAAAACCATATAGGAGTTACTTACTTCCATCGACTATGACATGGGTACCAAGAGTTGTTTAGATCTTATTTAAAGTACTTTACAGTGATAGTATATAGGATTTCAATATTACTGAATAAAAAGTGTGATCTGGGGGATACTCTTTGATGTGGCTTGAGAAGAAATGACACACAAAAATTACAGCGAGAGTAGGTTGTGTTATCTTCCAAGGGAACTGCTTAGAAGATGAAATTCAATTGGGGACACACACACACACCCCATATATCTGTTATGGTTTGAGTCTACAATGGTCCTCACAGGCTCATGTGCTGGTGTTGTTTTGGAGGCTGTGGATTGTCTGGGATGTTTTGGCCCAGGTGATAACTATTATGTCACTAGGGTGGCCACAGTGAGGGAAAATAAACCTGTTTATTTATGTTAGGTATTTGGTTACAGCAATGAGGAAACCAATGAATACAATATCATTCTGCTTCTTTTAAACAAATTATTCATTTGCATGTGTGTATGTGCGCATGTGTGCATGTGAGCACGTGTGTGTGTGTGTGTGTGTGTGTGTGTGCTCTTGCTACTGCAAACAGAATGCTAGATGCTTACAACACTTTTTCTGGATCAAGCTTTATGTGGCTGCCTGGGGAACTGAACTCAGACTGGCAGGCTTTGCAGGCAAAGTGCCTTTAACCACTGCACCACCTCTCCAACCTGCTCATTCTGCTTCTCGTATTCTCACTATACATGCTTCTGTACTTGTCTCGTAGTTCTTGGGTTTTCTAATACATTTTTCAAGTCTTTTTTCTTCAGAAGTTTTTCTTCAGAACTTCTTCAGAAGTTGCTACCTGACATGTCTTGAAGCTCTGAGACTATTAAGGACATTCTTTATTTCTGCTACAATGCCTTTGAGCCATAGCATTTTTCATTGAGTCTTAGAATAGAATTTTGTCAACTTATATTACCCATCTGTCTGTGCATGTTTTTTAATTTTTTCATGAAGGCACTATACCTATTCGTCACAGTCTTTTAAGTTTCTGTTCTGCCATATCTGAGTCTGCTTTTGATGCTTGCTTTGCGTATCAAATTATGAGTTCTGTGCCGGGTGTGGTGGTGCACGTCGTTAATCCCAGCACTTGGGAGACAGAGGTACAAGGATGGCCATGAGTTCAAAGCCACCCTGAGACTACATAATGAATTTCAGGTCAGCCTGAGCTAGAGTGAGACCCTACCTCGAAACACCAAAATAAAATAAAATAAAATAATGAGTTCTGCTTGGAAAATTTTTTAAATTTTTATTTATTTATTTATTTTGAGAGAGAGAGAGAGAGAGAGAGAGAGAGAGAGTTAGAGAGGGATAATGGGTGCACCAAGGCTTTCAGCTGCTGCAAACGAACTCCAGACACATGTGCCACCTTGTGCATCTGGCTTACGTGGGTCCTGGAGAGTTAAACCTGGGTCCTTTGGCTTTGCAGGCAAGTGCCTTACCACTAAGCCATCCCTCCAGCCCTGCTTGCAAAGTTTTTGTTGGAAGGTAGACATAATATAGTGGGTGAAAAGAACTCCATTTGGTCACCTGAGGGCCGTAGTGGTGGGATGGGGAGGAGAAGCACTGTGCAGTCCTGTGAGTGGGCCTCAGTGTTCCCGCGAGCCTGCGCTACCGAGATGCCAGCTTCACAGGCACAACTCAGTCCTTGGTCACTCTCAGGTGCTCTGGGACGGTGCGGGGTGAGGGGTGGGGCAGATTTCCTTCCTCCAGCGTGCTTAGGTTCTGAAATAGACCAGTAAGTTAGGCTCTGTTAAAACAGTTTTCTTGAGGGCAGAACTTGAGAAAAACAGAATGTTCTGGCATATTCCAAAATGGCTCCTTGGCAGAGAAACTGCTCCCTGTAAAAGCTCTCAGTGGATTTTTTTTTTTCTTTCCTCTTGTGTTCATTTTAAGAACCTGGTTAGGAAAAAAAAAATCTGGTAGACCTTGGAGGTAAAACTCACAAGAATGTACAGTTGCTCTGTAGATGGCGTCCCTCGGGGATCTTTAACTCTCAGACTTGTCTACCTCAAGGCTGTAGCAACTTGTCAGTTACATTTCGAGGTTTCCTATCCTTTCCCTTGGAGGTTTCTGCTCATAGACTTGTGCTGTTGTGAATTGTTATTCTCTGAACCACATGCCTGTGTCTCCAGTGTCAGGAAGCAGTTTTCTGTGTGACCTTGCTTCTCTGGTAGATTTAAGAAGAGTTGTTAAGTTCATTTGCCTAGCTTTTGGCTCCTTAGAAGGGGTATAATGAGTGCCAAGCTTATAATGCCTCTAGAAGCTAGACGTCTACATCTATGTCTACACCTCCTGTGACTTGACAATGTATGAAAGCTGATTCTTTCCAGATCATGCGTGTCAGGAAGGCATGATGAATTTGTTCTTTGTGCTCTAGAGATGAGGCTCAGTAGCAGAGCATTTTCCTAGCGTGCGCAGGTCCCCGGGCATGAGTCCTGCACCGCACAGAGAAAAGCATCTTGTGAGGCTGCTTGAAACACTGCAGTTTTAAAGGAGAAAATAAAAGGATGAGGTACATCAAACAGAATAGCATCTCTGTGTCTTAGAAACACAACAAAACCACAAACCTACAACTGTGGGTGGGTTCTGAGCCCTGCTGAGTTATACATGAAAGTAGTTAGGGGCTTCTTCAAATCAGGAAGGAGTCTGCAAAGCTTTTTAGGGCTGCCACGTATGTGAAATTCTATAGTCAAGGATGGGGGGGGGGTTGCTGAAGAAGTTCACAAAGAGAAACTATAGCTAGTCTCATATGGTCATAGATCACCAATATGTGCTAAGCCTGAAATTAAGATGTTATAACTAGACCCACAGCCTGGAAATGGGACTTTGAAACACATAAAACTGAAAAAGAAATTATATACAAGAATAGCTTGAGACTTTCTACAAGCCTTTGAAGAAAAGAGAAGCCTTGAGAACATTCACAAGCATATGATCAAAAAATGTATTCAGGGCTGGAGAGATGGCTCAGTGGTTAAGGCACTGGTCTGCTGTGCCTAAAGACCCGGGTTCAGTTTTCCAGTACTCACGTAAAGCCAGATGCACAAAGCGGTGTATGCGGCTGCAGTTCTTTGCAAGGCTAGAGGCCCTGGTGTGCCCATCCCTCTCCCTTCCTCCTTTCCTCTCTCTCTCTCTTTCTCTCTGCTTGCAAATAAGTAAATAAAAATTATTTTTTTAAAAAAGAAATTCACACAAAGAGAAAACCAGTATGGCCAAAAATTCAAGTGTTTAGAGTCTCTGGAAAGCAGGAAAATATATATTAAGACATAGATCTGTACCTAACAAGTCGGTTAAATTAAAAGTCCAAGTACCACTTAAGCTCCAAGTGTGAGTACAGACATGAAGAAACAAGGCAGGAGTTTCAAATTCCAGTGCTGAGACACCTCACTGATGTGGCTCCTTTGAGGACCATTTAGCACTCTCTAATAAAGACAGGCTTTGCACCATACCAAAGTAGAGACACCCATTCTCTTTACTCGTTTATGAGAAGCTATAGAAACCTGTGGGCACAGACACCTTTGCAGCATTGCATATGGTGATAAAAGTATTGGAAATAAACTAACTCCATCACCAGGGAGTGGATTAAAATGTAGGATTTTCATGTAATGGAATACCACAGGGAATTAAAATGAATTGGTGCTGTGTGAATAGAGATTTGTTTTGTAGATTCCTTAATGTTCTATGTGTTACAATTATTCACTCCCAATACTTTGAATCAACTTTAGTTAAAAGAATAGTTAAAACCATAATCCACATATCTCAGTGATGTTTAATAAGAAATTCCAACGAAATTATTGGCATAGTAATTTTGAGAATGAAGACATTATTGCTAGACATTGTTCATTGTTAAGATTAGGGACTATCTGCAGGGAGTTAGAGGATATTTACATTTCAGTTGCCATGATTTAAAAATTAATCTATGATTCTTTTGTATTTTGTTATCATAGAATTATCTCTAGAAGCTTGTTTACTTAAAAATAAAAAGAACTTTCCTATCATTGGCAGAAAGTTTTGTTTTTTTTTAAAGTAGTTCTTGTCTCATTGCTGTTGGTTTGTAAAGTGCATGACAATGAATTTTTGTTTGAGGAAACTATACTTGTTAAAATATTGTCAGAAATTTTGTGTCTATTTCACCTGAAGAAATAAACCATGGTATTCATTTTGTTCCCTTTTTAAATTTTTTATTTTTATTTTCAAAGGGAGAGAGAGAGAGAGAGAGCGAGCACACACATCAGGGCCTCTAGCCTCTGCAAACAAACCCTGATGAATGCACCACTGTGCGTTTGTCTTTACTTGGGTACTGGGGAATCAAACCCAGGTTGTTAGGCTTTGTAGGCAAGTGCCTTAACTGCTGAGCAATATCCCCAGCCCCATTTTGTTCTTATTTAAACCAGAACACAAAAAATGTTCATCTAGAGCCAGGCATGATAGCACACACCTTTAATCCCAGCACTGGGAGACTGAGGTAGGAGGATTGTTGTGAGTTCCAGGCCAGCCTGAGACTATTCCAGGTCATCTTTGGAAAGAGTGAGACCCTACCTCAAAAAACCAAAAAAAAAAAAAAAAAAAAAAAAAAAAGTTGATATAGGGGCCTTAGAGTGGGTTCAGAAGTTAGTTAAAGGCACTTGCTTGCAAAGCCTAACAGCTGAGTCTGATTCCCCAGTACCCACATAAAGCCAGATGCCCAAAGTGGCATTTGTATCTGGAGCTTGTTTGTTGTGGCATGCCCATTCTCTCTCTGGATATGTCTTTCTTTTTGTCTCTGTTTCTATCTCTCTCTCAAATAAATAAATAATAAATAAAATATTTTAAAAAAACTGTTCATTTAAATTAGGAATGTGTGATTTAAGATTTTCCTCCCTTTTCGAAAGTTATTTTTCAAAAGAGAAAACAATGATCCTAGAATTAACTTAAAATCTGTAATGCAGATACTGCCTTTCCAGTAATGTGTGTGAACACGGTAAAGCTGAAAACCTAAAGTAAAATGGAAGACACACAATATTGACAATGTACAATAAGATGACATTTATTTAAACAATTAAATCACTGAAAACATATGGTTTCCCATATATTGTGATTTTACTAGAAATCATATTGTCAAGCGAATATATTTATTGTACATAATATAGCTTGATAATGTTATGAAACGTAAATGCTGGTCAGTGATGTCGATGGTCTCTGGAGAAAGGAAGGGACTTCAATAATGTTTGTCATGCTTCTGAAAAATACATGATCTGGTGCTCACTTCGGCAGCACATATACTAAAATTGGAACGATACAGAGAAGATTAGCATGGCCCCTGCACAAGGATGACATGCAAATTTGTGAAGCGTTCCGTATTTTTATGCAGACATGGTGGAAAAAAAAAGAAAAAAAAAAAGAAAAATACATGATCTGATAAATATAGTACAGATGATACTTGTTGAACTTGATGTGGGTACTTAGATATCTGAGTTTTCAGGTATTAAAAGGATAAACCATTATATGCACTTTTTTCTTTTTTGACAATGTCATACATGTGTATAGTGTATTTTGAACATATGGTGCCATTACTGTCATGTATCCTCCTCCCATTCCCACTGAACTCCTTCCTCCTAACCAGTCTGCCTCCTACTTTCATGGTTTTTTTGGTTGCTTGCTTGGTTCCTCCCTGCCTTCCTCCCTGCCTCCCTCCCTGCCTCCCTCCCTGCCTCCCTCCCTTCCTCTCCTTCCTTCCTTCCTTCCTTCCTTCCTTCCTTCCTTCCTTCCTTCCTTCCTTCCTTCCTTCCTTCCTTCCTGAACCATTGAGTTAAGTTAGGGTTGCTTGCCTGAGCCACAGGTTGAGGGTATATTTACTGGAGTATGGACCACTTATCCGCAGCCATACCACTGAAGAACACTAACTGAGTCTCAGACAAGAGATCTCTCAGGCAAACAAAATTGTTTTTGCGCTGCCTTACAGGATATAAAATCCAGGAGGAGAACCATATGACCCAGAGGTGCCCTTGTCTTTTGTTAGAAAAAGTACATTTGTTCATTTTCAAGGTTACAGGTGAAGGTTCAAATAGCAGTAGCTAATTAAGTAACTTAAAGTGAATACATCTCAGGGAAGGTCTATCTACAGTCAAGGTTGAAGGCAAAAGGTAGATAACATTAGGGAGCTTAAAGGAACTGGGAGTTTTTTCCTAAAGCTAATTATCAAAGGAGTTTCTACTTGGAAGAGAGTATGGACTTATCTTATCCAAAGAGAAGACAGAGAGGAGTTAGAGTTAGGCTTTCCACACTGAATGCTGGGGAGGCTGTAAAATAATGGCTGACATGACTGCCTTGTTAAACAGTACAGAAGAATAGAGAAAATATGAAGACAGCACATATAAGATTAATGCAATATACCTATTGCTGGAGATTGGCACCAGCCACCAAGACAGGTGTGGAATGGGTTTAATGTTCACCTTTTTAAAATTATTAAATTACTATATTTATTGAGGGAGGTACAGAACCAAGGAAAGACACCCATGTGGCTAGAGATCCCACATGGAAGGCCTAGAAAAGCCATGGAAAGAAAAGAGAGAAAAGAAAGTTCAAGGAGCTCCTGCCACATGGGGAGCTGGAGAGGATGAAGGACCCACGTGGAGAGTAAGGGTTAGGGGAGTTAATGAGAAGTGAGGACACAGCAAACTGGTCAACTTCAGGGCTATCCTTCTTGTGGACTTCTAGGCTTTGGGGAACATTCTAAGGAACCCAGGTAAATGGAGCTGTATGGCTGGATTGTCTCAAGACCATCTGAGCCTGAGCTGGCTGAGATTGTCTTCCAGAACTGTTCATTGAATGGCACAGTAGTGTTTGACATGGCCTGAATCTGTTTCTCTATGGCATTAGCAGAGTTATCAGGACGGTATACACAACTTTAACCTTGATAATGGTGAGTATGTCATATTTTGTATAATAGCCTTCCATATTTTATATAAAAGCCAGGTTTTATATCCCTTAAACCATGAAAAAATTGTTGTCATGAACTACTAGATTTGGTTTCTCTACTGGTTAAAACTTTGGAATCAAGTAAACCTATCTTAGATTTTATCCAACTAAATATTTCAATGAAACATTTAATTTCTTTATTTCCCTTTCTGGACCCTTTTCTTCTTGGCTTCCCAATTATGATTAACAAAAGTTGGCATCTGAAGCTCTTAGCTGGTTTGGCTACCAATTTTTGTAATTTCTTATGGATATCAGGTGTTAATGGAGTTAAACATTTATCTTAAAGAAGAATTTCCTCCTCCAAGGTATCTGGTGTTACATTAGAATACTTTCTAATTGTCTCCTTAAGTCTATAGAGAAAAGTAGTGGGCAAGTCCTGATCTCCCTGTGTCATCCAAACAAGCCCCAGTGTTTGGAGGCAGACTAGCAGAGACTTTTTGGGTATCTTGGAACCAACTATCCCATCTGAAAGAAAGTGGAGGAAAGTGTAGAGTATAGAGTCAAGTTTTGCCCATTCCTGGCTCACATTTTCTCGTAGAAGGGAGGCATCCCTCCAACCAGACTTGGAAGAAATTAGGGCTTTTTAATTTTCTTCCTATAGGAGTCTTCACCCACATTTCCCTGTTTTTCTTCCCAATCAAATGGGGACACATAACATGGTCTATGCACCTCCTAGAGCAAGAAAGTTCCAAGATTGGATATCTGTGCTCATCCCAGAAAGGCCAGTTCCCAAGCCTGAGTATCTCCAGCACTCCCCCAGCTCAGCATGTGTCTGCGGGGACACATAGCATGGTCTATGTGTCCATAAGTTGCAAGATCTGGGATGGGACGTGAAGAATTGGTTAATATGTTTTATGTGTGTGTGTGTGTGTGTGTGTATTACATAAGAGTACTTCTTTCACAGATATATGTGCCAGTTTTCTATAACCTAAATACAAATGCACATAATTCCTCCCAGAGGAGTTATTGTCACTTAATGGTTGCTGGGGAAGGGAAGTCATGTACCGCTGGGATTCAAAGTTGAATTTTAGACTTCCAGCTGTGGGTGAGTTTTTCCCTCAGGTGGGCCTGGGCTGCCTTGGCCCAGGCCAAGGCCAAGGCCCAGCCCAGAGGGGCCCCTAGCCCTTACTCTACACATGGGTTCTTTACCCACTCCAGCTCCCCACATGAAAGGGGCTCCCTGAACTTTTTTTTCTCTCTTTTCTTTCCATGGCTTTTCCAGGCCCTCCACGTGGAATGTCTAGCCACATGGGTACCTTTCCTTGGTTCTATATGTCTCTCAATAAATACAATAATTTAATAATTATCCTTCTCAATCTTTTTTATTCAATTCTTCGATTAAAATTAGAAATGAACCTAAAGTTTGGGTTTCAAGGACTTTCCTGGACGCCTAATACCCCATTATAGTGGGCTACTCTGGTGGGACAATCTTAAAAAGGAAAATTGTGATTATTATATTTTGGGAGAAAATGGGAAGCACGTTCCCCAGCTAGGAGCACAACTTCTATTTCTACTGCTTCTCTCCACTTGCGAGTCACTATCTCTGGCTAAGCTTCTGTGTCTCTGGGTCCTGCTCCCCCTGCCGGTATAGCCCCATTGAAATGTACGCTATCACCTGGGGTGGCCCCAGACCCGGCTCATCTTGGAGGGAGATGCACTTAATTGAGCTTCTCTGACCCTCAGCCAAGCTTAACAAGGCTGAACTCTGGGGCTTGGGAGCTTGTTCTACTGAGCGGAGGGGCGGGGCCTCATGAGCATGTGCCGGCTCAGGAGCCAAAGATGGCTAGCTTCTAAGACAATGGCTTCTAAGTTTGTTTGTTTTCCTTTTTCCATTACAAACCACTATGCCATAAGACATAGGGTTGCCCATGGGGGGGGGGGGGGGAAGATGGAGCTCCAACTCCTGCTCTGGGCTTTGCCCCTCCTGCACCAGTTCTTCTGGAGACTTGAGACCTCACCTCCTGAAGGAGCGAGCTGCCTGCCTAAGATTATGGCTCTCAGGCCGCCTAAATGGGGGGCGGGGGAGACTGAAACTGTCCCAGTGAAGCCCTAAACCTCAGCGCTTGGCTGGAAAGGTTTAGGCCTGGGTGCCCGACACATGCCTCCTCCTTGCCATGGAGCTGAAGCCTGCAGCTGTTTCAACTGAGTGGGGAAGGTAAACATGCTGTCTCTCAGGAAATACAGACACAATGGGAAAGACATGCCTGGTGGTGCTCACTAACTGCTGTGATTTTCTGCCAAAGTGCTCTATGACAAATATGTCTTTACATAACTGTAAATCATTTATCTATACAGGTATTATAAAAGTAGAATGAACTAGATCTGATGGCATAGCCCTATTATCCTAGCTATCACCAATTCAATGTTCCAATGTGATAGCCTACCTCAACATTTAAAAACCACATGGATTTTAAATTGTTTGGTAAAAATTAGTACATAATTTTCATTTGAACTGTACCTGGTATTTTCTCTTTTGTTTAGGCTTCAACATTGTTAGACAATTTTTGGTTTCTTTATTTTTTATTTTATTTTGAGAGAGAGAAAGCAAGAGAGAGAAAGAGGCAGAGAGAGACAGAGAGAATGGGCATGCCAGGGCCTTCAGTCTCTGAATGAACTCCAGATGCATGCACCTCCTTGTGCACATGTGCGACATTGAGCACTTGCATCACTGGACATCTGGCTAATATGGGACCTGGAGATTCGAACATGAGTTCTTAGGCTTTGTAGGCAAGCCACTAAGACATCTCTCCGGCCCTAGATTTTTGTCTTTAAAAGTCAGCTAAAATTTTACATGATGTCATAAATCTAATTACTGAGTTTATGTTCTAGGTCAACTTCAACCTACCTAATGGATTACTGAAAACAACAAAATTCTCTCTGAGGTGGTGGTTCATACTTTGCCAGGTATTTTAAGAGATTGTAATGTCCTGTTACTTAAAAGGAGGAGGCAATTAGCCTGAGTTCCAGGCCAGCCTGCCTCAAGTCAAAATAAAAATTTGCCTTACTTACTCGTAAAATCATTTCCAAGTGTGTTAGAAGTATTGATAAAAGTTATCCCCAAAACAGTTGTTATATTTTGCCTGTATTCAGAGGCTTATAACTTTTTTTTAATATATTTTTTTAAATTTTTTATTTATTTGTTTATTTGAAAGTGACAGAGAGAGAGGGAGAGAGAGAGAGAGAGAATGGGCACGCCAGGGCTTCCAGCCACTGCAAACGAACTCCAGATGCGTGTGCCCCCTTGTGCATCTGGCTAACGTGGGTCCTGGTGAATCAAGCCTCGAACCAGGGTCCTTAGGCTTCATAGGCAAGCGCTTAACTGCTAAGCCATCTCTCCAGCCCCAAGAGGCTTATAACTTTTAAAAATGTATTTCATGGAATTTATTAACAGGAGATGTCTCAAATCAATGGATTATATAAAATGTTAGGTATATATGCTGGTACTATAAGACAAGTCTGGCTGTCATTTTTCTTAAATTTTATTTAAAATGTAGAGATTTTTGGTAATATAACAATAAGAAAATTCCAATTTTTCTGCTAAGATCATTTCTCTATAAGTAAGATGCTTATTTAACTCCTTGAATCTAGACTACTTGCTTTTTTGTGAATGGGTAATATGATTAATCATTTTCATGTAGTTTCTCTTAATAGTCTTATAAGAAAGATGGTTAATTATGGGTTGAGATGAGGTGACTGAAGGAACTGAGAAGGAATTTTTCAATGTTGAACACAGGATGCTTGCTAAAAATTCTTTTGAGTGAAACTTAGATCAGAATGTTAAAATACATATATAAAGATGTACATATGTAGAAAGGATATAGGAGATCTAAAAAAGATGAAATTTTGCCTAAAAATTAATTACCTTTTATAAGGAACAGACAGCTAATTTCAAGGCTAAACAGAAATATACCATGCCTAAAATTAAGGATTTTTTCAATTATTTACAGACTCTTAAAAGTTTTATATAGGGACACAGACTTAATCTAAATTCAATTTACATTGTCTTAATGTCCTGTCCTGGATGGGTCACAAAGTCATAAGCACAGATGTAATTCGTATTCTTTGGAGGTCTAACCAGATTAAAGATAGACAAGATCCTATAACCTTGTGTACAAGTGGGTAAAATAAGCATCCTAGGTAAAAACAAATAAGCATTTTCAAAGTAAGACAAGAAATGTCAAGATGCTTAGCTCTCTGCTCTGTCATTTCCTTTTGCTCTTGCTTACTGTTATATGCTATTTAAAGTCATGGCAATCTGGACTCTGGAAAAGGGGATGGTGCCCCGTTTATCTTGGACCCCATGCAAATTTAAGCCATGTGTCCCCCAGACCCTGGCCAGAGCAAAATTCCAATTATTTCTAACAAGAAAAAGGAAATGACAAACAACATACAACTTGGGTTCTCTATAGTTCCTTTCCTCTGAACACCTAAATTTCTCACTAGACAAAAAGGCCAAATGGGTAAATTGAGTCAAGGTATTTGAACAGGTTACAAACTCCTTATGTAAGACAAGCATCAGATTTACCTAAAATGTGTATCAGCATCGAACCAGATCCGATAAAAAGGCATCAAGTAAGCGGTCTCTCTCATCTGTCTCTTTCTCTTAAATATCAACAAAGGGTAGGGTCCCTATATTTAAGGTAATTAAACCAAAGATTACCTTTAAAATGATACCCTTTAATCCCTAGACCATTCTGAAACATTTGTAAGTCGGGGGTACCCATATGCCAGGCTCCAGCAGAGCAGAGAAGGGAACATGGTCCCAGGAAACAACCCCCCCCCCACACACCATATGGGCATTTAGGCTGTCAAAACAGTAGTAAATGCAGGAGTCTTCACACTATGGCCTCTCTTGCCAGTGGCACTGCTTATATGACATGATCTAAGACACATGCAGGGCTGGGGGAGTGCTGGAGGTACTTGGGCTTGGGAACTGGCCTTTTTAGGATGAGCACAGATATCCTATCTTGGAACTTTCTTGCTCCTGCAACCATTTGAAGCTGAGGGACCTGGTGGTCTCCTGTTATGACTGCAGTGAGCCAGCAGCGTCTTTCTACTGTTCAGGGAATGTCGGTGCACACTTCTACTTTGTGACCTCTTCCTTGTCCTTGACGGTCCCCCACACCTTCCTCAGTCTTCTGATGTCTCCCACCAGTACCCCAAGTTCTGAGTGATACCATCCAGAATGTCTTTAGGGAAGTAGAGATCAGAAGTAGTCCTTTCTGAATCCCCCTCAACTGCTCCAGAGAAACAGAACCAAGTGTATGTGTGTGTGTGTGTGCGTGTGCGTTTAAAATGGTGCATATCTGTCTAGCAAGTGATTTCTTTAAGGAACTGTCTCACACAATCATGGGGCTGGTGAATTTTGAAGGGCAGTTTGGTAGTGTGGAAATCCCTGCAGAAGCAGATGTTGCATTCTTGAGTCTGAAGGTCTGAAGGCAGGATTCCTTCCTTTTTGGGGATTTTCGTCTTAAGGCCTTCACCTGCTTAAATGAGGTCTTCCCACACACAGAGGGTAATCTGCTCTAAAGTTGATTTCAAATGTTTACTAGAAGTGATAAAAACATACCCTCATGGAAACATCTAGATTGGTATTGACAAATAACTGAGTACTACAGCATAGCCAAGTGAACACAAAATTTAGTCCTTGTGCCTTCTTCCTCCTGACTCATGGATCTATGCCTTTGTCTCCTACATTCCTCCATTCTAAAACACAATGGATGCCCTTCGATGCATTTCTTCCAGCCATCTGTGTTTTGATCCTCTTTCTTGACACTGTCTCAGAAATGACTTTGTCACTGATATGCTCTGATTTCTGTATCTTCATTCTCCTGTATATTTTTATTTTCTTTAGCATGTAATTATATTAAGTGATCTAAGAAGAAATCTCCATTGTCCATCACTCCCACCATTTTCCCTCCCATAGCTCCAATCCATTTTCTGAAAATTCTGTTGCTAAATGGCCTTTAAATAAACAAAGGATTGCTATTTTAATAGGAAATTTATGATGAATTCTATCTGAACTCGTCATCCAGTTTTTGTACACAGAAAATACATATTGAATGAAATATATATTTTTTCTTTTTGTAATGATATAAATTGACCTGAAGGCCTCAGATAAATGTTTTCCACCCCCTAAACCCAACATTTCTCTCTCACTTATTTGTGTGTATGTGCTTGCAAGCGTTTTTTACCTCTGCAAACAAATGCCAGATGTTTGTACCACTTTCTGTATCTCATTTTTTTCTTTCTATCTCATTTTTTGTGGGTGCCTGGGGAATTAAACCTGGGCCTACAGGCTTTGTAAGCAAGCACCTTTAACCACTGAGCCATCTCCTCGGTTCATGAGCCAAACAATTCTAAGTAATAAATACATTTTAAGAGTAATAGTGCATTTTAAATATGAAATAATTACATTTGTTAAGTTAAACATTTGTCTTTGATTCTTTTCAACAGTTTTCTCAACCTTTTTCAGGTTCATAATATTTTCATATGAAGCGCAATTGAGGGCATTACACAAACACAATTTCAGCACAGAATAAAGTGTACACAAGAGGTGCTTAGAAAAGAAGAACTGGTGCATATGACAAAATACTGAAGAGTCTTAAGAAGCAACATGCCTTTAGCCTCTTTCTTGGCTTCTGCAAGGCAAATTACATGAGTTTATGTAAACACGAGTGCAATTCTAATCTGTATAATGTATTCTGAGGAGATGCTGTTAAGTCAAGCAAATTGGTGAGAGTGACTTTTCTTGAAACAATAATGTCAACTTGTCACTTTTTATAGAGTGTTTGTTTAATATGCTTTAGGTGAAAAAGTCAGCCTAGTGAAACACAAGGAATTTCATCGAGAGCAGTGTAATATTTCAAGATGTACTGTGGTTAAAAACTTCTCCTGACCAGCTATTGGATGAAGTAACATAGCTTTTCCCTGCTAAACTCTTCAAAAGAGAAGTCAACTTTTGCTTTTCCCCACTGTCTTATCTACTTCTGAGGTTGCTTGGCTTCTGTTTCTCTAAGTTCTCTTCTAACAGTTTTGCCAACTGACCTTCTTGTCTGTAAGTACTATGTTTTGACTTGGCGTCTTGGAAGTGATTTATATAACCAGCCATTTCCTCACATTTGAATGTCTTTCCTTCCTTGATTTTTATTGTTGGATAAACTTTTGTCAATATACCAGACATCATAGTAGGTGCTAGAGACACAGGGTTACTTAAAACTGTGACCCTGCCCTGAAGAGTTTCACAGGCTGAGGTCTGGTGGTGGGGGGAGACAAGTGAAGGCAGTTTCAGTGTAATGTCATGATTCTATATATTCTGCTATAGCAACATGAAAGAGCGAAACATAAACATAATTTAGTGTGGCGGGGGGGGGGGAGACTTAGATGAAATTGAGAAAGTCCTGTCTGACCTTAGTCTTGAAATCCTGATTGTGTGGCTGTCAATAGTGATATTTCCTTTTTATCTCTGCCTTTTTCTTTTCACTTTTTTTTTTTTTTGTCTTTACCTGACCCTTTATTCTCTTATCCAACTCTACCCTACTCAGCTGTGGACCACTTATGTCCTACTGTATTTGCTCTGCAACTTTCAAATAGATTTTTTGCACCATTCTTGAACACTTGTTTAGAGACATTGCAAATGCAATTTGACTTAAGGCTTCTAAAGTTGATAACCATTTAACCTCTTTTAAAAAATAGTTTATTTATTTGCAAACAGAGAGAGAGAAAGAGAGAGAGAGAGAGGGGGGGGGGAGAGAATGGGAGGATTAGGGCCCCTTGCCACTGCAAACACACTCTGTAATGCATGTACCACTTTGTGCATTGAACTTTATGTGGTACTGGGAAATTGAACCTGGGCCATCAGGCTTTGTAGGTAAGCAAGTTTACTGCTCAGCCATCTCTCCAGCCCATCTACTTATCCAAATCCCCACTGCTGCATCCTTAGCACAAGCTGTCCTAGTCTTTGCCCTCGACATCTACCTTCCCGGTGATCCTCCACATTCAGGTTTGCTCCCAGTCACCACTGCAGTGACCTCTCAAAGCACAAATCTTTGCTTCTTGGATTAAAATCTCTCTCCACTGGTATAGGAGTAATATAAATTCGTTGACTGACATGTGACCTCTCCTTTGCTACCTCTCTATCTTCTTCCCAGCTTTTTTTTTTGTTTATTTTTATTTATTTATTTGAAAGTGACAGAGAAAGAGGCATATATATATATATATATATATATTTGGAGAGAGAGAATGGGCACGCCAAGGCCTCCAGCCACTGCAAACAAACTCCAGACTTGCGTGCCCCCTTGTGCATCTGGCTAACATGGCTCCTGGGGAATCAAGCCTTGAACCGGGGTCCTTAGGCTTCACAGGCAAGTGCTTAACCACTAAGCCATCTCTTCAGCTCTTCTTCCCAGTATTCATCAAATAAAACTGTACACAATTTCAGGGAGGCCAGGCTCTCTAATGTTTTTGTACCCAGTGGTCACTTTTAAACTGTAAAATAAAGTCCTTTCCAATCCCTCTTCTCCCAATTTAGCTTACTTTGACCTTCCCATAACATCATACAAATTCTTAGATCTATCATGTATCACAGAACATGCGTGTTTCATGCCTAGTCTCCATTTGGTCTCTGGAGTCCAGTGGTCCAACAACCGTGCTCTTGCTCTCAGCTTCTACAGTGATGCCTGTTCATGTATGAAGCACGTACTCAGCATATATGTGTGAGTGAATAAATGCATGCAGCCTTCTCTCAACCCAGACTGGTTCCTTTTCAGGCTGCATTGTAAAACTCAAGAGAGGGGAAGTAGTAGAAAGATGAAGCAATTTCTCAACAAATGCTAAATAAGTGCGGAACCAATGAGTCTGCTATATAAGGGTTTTTGTAAACGTCTAAAGTGACGTCTAAAGCAAAATCATGCAGAAAAAAAGTTCCAACCAATCAAGGCGGCATAAGGAATTATGAGCAACAATCTTTTGGACAAACAAAAAGTAGCAAATGATAAAGCAAGCTGGGCGTGGTGGCGCACGCCTTTAATCCCAGCACTAGGGAGGCAGAGGTTGGAGGATCACCATGAGTTCAAGGCCACCCTGAGAATACGGAGTGGATTTCAGGTCAGCCTAGACTAGAGTGAAACCCTACCTCGAAAAACAAAACAACAACAACAAAAAGGTAAAAGAAGTCTTAAATACCTACTGAATTTACCGAAGGACATTTGGAAAGTCAAAGGTCAGGCTTCCCAAAGCATGGAAATAAATCCTTAGGCAGTTGTATTTGATAGTTTTCATCTTAGCTAACACTAAAGAGCATATTCTCTATACCCGGCACCACATTTATGTGCATTGTCTCAGGGAACTCTTGCACAATGCGGTGGAGAGCCCGGGGCTTAGTCGTGTCAGTTGGCTAATGAGGAAGGCTGAAGCCCTTACATGGGACCAGCTGGCTGGCAACCGAGTGTTTTCCTTAGGGTCACGACTGGCATGGCCACCAACACGCGGGCAGGGTAGTGAAGCACAGCAGGCGCCCCAGCTTCACACAAGTGGCCTCCACAGCCAGGGAGCACTTCGGTCCTGGCTTCCTGGTTGATTTTTGCGGATTTCCCTCTCTGGAGCTTCTGGGGCAAGGGATTGGCAGGGTCAGGTGTGCTAGGGCACCAGAGGATATGGGGGAACTGCCCATTTTTACTTCCCCACTTCTGTTTTCCTCTGTGGTCTGTGGTATGCGTGCAGAGAATGCACTTCCGGTGCAGGTGGAGGGCCAGGAGCCAGAGCAGCTGCTCATAACTCCCAGGGAAAAGAGGCTAATGTGGGGACTTCTCCCCACTGGACGCTCAGGTGGCTTAGCCTGGACCTAAGCGAACAAACGGTTATACAGAGAGCAAGTGCAGGAACCAGTCTTCATTTATTTGGAGGTATTTCAAAATAGACACCCCCCAACACCCAGTGTGAATTGAGAAGATTTTTATGAACTATTATACAATTCACTCATCACAAATTTAGGTAATTAGAGATTACTGATCCACATATAAAGATAAAATATGGAAACAAAGAGTGATACAATCATGTAAGGCTACTTAACCCTTATTTGAAAATGAAGGTTCTACATTGCGAAGAGTGGGTAGAAAAATTCTGAAAGCCACAGGGTGTATCCTGTAACATTATCGTCCCCCCCCCCCCCATAAAGACTGGCTGTTGCATTCATAACCCCACTGAGGAGGGCCATCAGTAGACTAGGACCAGGATAGAGGGAGGAAAGAGAGGATATAAGAGTATAACCTGGGCTGGAGAGATGGCTTAGCGGTTAAGCGCTTGCCTGTGAAGCCTAAGGACCCGGGTTCGAGGCTCGATTCCCCAGGACCCACGTTGGCCAGATGCACAAGGGGCACACGTGTCTGGAGTTCGTTTGCAGTGGCTGGAGGCCCTGGAGCACCCATTCTCTCTGTGTAAAATAAAGTCCTTTCCAATCCCTCTCTCTCTCTCTCTGCCTATTTCTCTGTCTGTCCCTCTCAAATAAATAAGTAAATAAAAATAAACAAAAATTAAAAAAATAAAAGATGAGTATAACCTGATGGGAATATGATCTACATCCAATAATGTTGTAGAACAAAATTCATAGCCAATTAAAAAACAGTAGGGGGAGCCGGGCATTGTGGCACATGCCTTTAATCCTAGCACTTGGGAGGCAGAGGTAGGAGGATCACCATGAGTTCAAGGCCACCCTGAGACTGCATAGTGAAATCCAGGTCAGCCTGAGCTAGAGTGAGACTTTACCTTGAAAAACAAAACAAAGCAAACAAACAAAAACCCCCAAAACAGTAGAGGGACTAGTTGTAGGAAGGGGGCAGAGGAGGTAGAAGAGGGAGTGGGCAAAAAACAGAGGAGGGAGATGATTATGATGAAAATACATTTTGTACATACATAAAAGTTTTCAGTAAGAAAAATTAGAAGCAGAACTAGCTGGAAAGAAGGGACTCAGTGGAGGAGACATAGGGGAGGGAGGAAGGGAGGGTGGTATGAGGGGACTGTGATCATGGTCAATTGTATATATGGATGGATGTTGTCAAAAAGCTTAAAGAGCTGGGTGTGATGGTGCAAACCTTTAATCCCAGCACTCAGGAGGCAGAGGTAGGAGGATCAGCATGAGTTCGAGGCCAACCTGAGACTACATAGTGAATTCCAGGTCAGCCTGGGCTAGAGCAAAACCCTACCTCAAAAAGCCAAAAAAAAAAAAAAAAAAAAAAAAAAGGCTTAAAGAAAAAAGAAAGGTTGAGGGAAAGAAACAGAATTCTGTCGGGTATCCAATTAAATTGTTTCTGAATACAGATTTTTTTAAAACAAAAAAAAGGTAATGAGGGTTGTAGAGCACAGACATACATAGTGGTCACAGGCTAGAGTGCGGCTTTTGCTGTCTTTCACTGGCTTAGCAGAGCCCACTGTGAAACACCCAGTGGTTTTCTAGTTGTGTTTCAAGCCTTTCCTAGCTTGAAGCTGTGGTGCAGCTTGGTGCCAATAGATCCTGACTGGCTTGCACCCCACCAGAGAGAAGCTGTGGTTAGAGTTTCCTACCTTAAGCTTCTGTGAAAAATGAAAGTCATGGTGCTAGATCAACTGAGAAGAAGGCGAAAGATGGAGTAGAGAAGGAAATGAAGTTAGGGGAAGGGAAGGAGGAGGGGAGAAGTAGGACTGGAAGAAGGGGAGTATGGGGAAAGAGGAGGGACATGGGAAGAAAATAGAGAAAACAACAGGAGAGAGGCAGGCAGGGAGGGAGGAAGAAAGGGAAAGAGCCAGCTAAGGAGGAAAAGAAAGAAGATGGATTAAGCAAAACAGATGAACAGTTCATCTTTATTTCCATGGATATTTTGGGTCATAAAGGAATTGTGACCAAGAATCCTTGCTAAGAACTGGAATGTATAAAATGAGAATTCAAAGAAAGAATGCTAAAAACAAAACCAAAAAACAAACAACAGAACAAAATGAAAGGAACTTTCAGAGCTCAGGGAACAACTAAAGCAAAACAGTGCCATTACAAAACTTAATTAGAAACATGAATCAGAAACAACAGAAAACAGAGTACATGCAGCTGAAAATCAAATTATTTACATAGAGGAAATGCTGAAGACAATCACAATGAACATGAGAAACATGCAGAGTTGAAAGTGGATGGGATGAAGGGTCTCAGTAACATGGTTTTTTATTGGGCTCACTCTGGGGCCCCAACCCTACCAAGTCTCACGTGTGGTTAGGGTCCCCAGTCTGTGGATATTCCCACTCTTCATTAGAAATCAAGTTTTCTAGCCACGCTCACTCTCTACCCAGATTACACAAACACATTCTTTGAACATCTAAATAAAACTTTATTTTACTTCTGTTTTTTGGTAAGTGCCAACTAATACAATAGCTTTTCTTGTATGCACATTGCTTGGCTTACGGTGTGAGCTGTCCCACACTGAGGGCTTTTGTCGATGGTCTATTATGGTAATCAAGCCCCAGGAACCCGGAAGCCTGAGATGAACTTCAGGCCTCCTTTCCTCTCACCGTATGTTGACTTACTCCTAAATTTCTCTCCCCCACCGACTTCAGGGCTAAACATAGATCCCTTTCTGAACTGGATTTTGAATATATGTCAAATGCGACATTCCTGGACGTTTGTTCTCAGTCAGGCCTATCCTGCACTCTTCTCCCTCTCAGTTGGTTGTGCTAACCTTATCTCAGTAGTTCAAGTTGGATGAAACCAATCAACAAGCCAGTCAACATGCACTAGAATGTGTTTCTGTCTTCATTCTCCCCATTCTTCCCCCCTTCAGCTGGCCCACTCTCATAGCGCATATCCAATTTGCTATTCTAGATTCCTACTGTTGTTTCCCTTTCGTTTAAGAAACATCGTCCCTGGACTGAGTTACTACAGCCATCTCCTCAACTGATTTTCTGCTTTACTTTTCCACCTCACCCTCTCTTTGGGCTCATTTTCTAGACAGGGATCAAATTGGTCATTTAAAATGTAAATTACTTCATATGCCTCTGCCCCCCTTTTCTTCCCTGTTCCCTTCTTGCTTACGTCTATATTCCTTTTGAGTAAGGACACCAGGTTGTTTGGCCTGAAATTCCCTTGATTGTGAGCCCCATCTAGCTCTCCAAACTACACATCTCTCTGCTAAGCTCTGGTCACATCAGCTTTCTTTCTGTTACTCTAATCTTTCAAGCTTATTTAGGCCTTAGGCATCCTCTGTCCCTTCTGTGAAGCACATGCCCCTCTTCCCTTCAAAGGCTTTGTCTTCACTGGCTCCTTCAGGATTCAGCTCACATGCCTTATAAACTAAGTCTTGACTGAAAGAGCCTTTCCCCATATATCCACTGTGTGTCCTACAGAGACCGTAGCTGCCACACCTTCTGGAGCCAATTGTGCTATGGGTTGTCTCATTTGTTACTTTCTCTTCCTCTAGAATGTGATTTGTGTGAACATGAATATCTTCCCTGTTTTTCACTCTCCTCTTTAACATACAGATTCTCTAAACGTATTTGTTTAAATAGACTCAAAAATGAACGCCCTTTGGCAAAAATCAAAACAAGCAAACAAATAAACAACAACAACAAAAAAAACCACCCCAAACCAAAACTAATCAGCACTGTGGGTTAGATATAAAATAGAGAATTAGGGCCGAATACGGAGGATGATAATTACAGAATAGATGTTAAGTATTAAAAATCTTGACACAGTTAAATAACAATACAATCTTTAAAAGAAAGTGAAGAGAATTATAAAAGGCTAATTTTCTTATTGTTCCAAGTAAGGAGTTAGTCTTTTAATCTTGTTTTCCAAACTTCTACTGTTAAATTCAAGTATATTTGAATTCTATGTATTAAAACATGTAGGGGAAGATTCCATTTCTCATTTCTTTTTTATTTTTCGAGGTAGGGTCTTGCTCTAGCCCAATTTGAACTGGAATTCACTATGTAGTCTCAGAGTGGCCTCAAACTCATGGTGATCCTCCTACCTTTGCTTCCCTAGTGCTGGGATTAATGGTGTGTGCCACCGTACTTGGTCCCATTTTCCAGTTTTTCCTCCATCTACCCATCTTTTTGTTGGTATTCATGAATAGAAAAGATATGTTACAGAGAAAAGAGATGATTATCTCTTAATTGTAGGAATTCTAGTGACTCTTTTCAAAATTTATTTTTTATTTATTTGAGAGAGAGACAGAAAGAGGGAGAGAAATACAGAGAGAGAGAGAGAGAGAGAGAGAGAGGAAGGGAGGGAGAGGGAGGGAGAATAGGCATGGCAAGGCCTTCAGCCACTGTAAATGAACTCCAGATAATGCGCCACCCTGTGCATCTGTCTTTTATGTGGGTCCTGGGGAATTGAACCTGGGTCCTTTGGCTTTGCAGACAAATGCCTTAACCACTAAGCCATCTCTCCATCCCTCTAGTGACTTTTTATAATCCTTTTTCTTTATATTGCTTAAATTAGAATAAAAGGAGCATGTGCCAATTTTATAGAATCAAGATAGTAAAAAAGCACAGAAGAGAAGATGAAAAAGGAAAGGCTTCTTCTAAAAGCTACTGTAAATAGAGCAGGGGAAGGCGTGAGCTAATGGTGTTATCTGGCTTGCTTCTCTATACAAAGAGAGGTCTTGGGACCAATACCAGACCTTCTAGTGCATATCTGTAATCCTAGCATTCAGGAGGCAGGGATATTGTGAGTTTAAGGCCTGTGTAAAGAAGAAGGAAGGTACCAGAATACACTGGATGTGGCTGAGATAGACTTAGAAGTCAGGATATATAGCATGGGGATATTCTTGCAAGGGAGGAGGTGACCTATGGTGCAAGGTCCTTTCCTGGGAAGGGGTGAGTCGATGTTTCACAGGACCCATTGTAAAGTAGCCTTTATTGGAAGGTAGCCACTGTGTGCATTTGAGAAAATAGAAGACAGATGCAGGCAGACGTGGGAAGGTAGTTAGGTTTTGTATCAGTCAAGGGGTTTAATGACTAGTTAGCTCTATTATTTATGAAGCTCCAGGCTAGTCATTCCTTAAGAATGAGTTAATTCTGAGAAAATTCCAAAAGGCACAAAGTGATGGAAAACTGCTAGGAGAGAAATATTGTATGGTTCAGTGGGCACCATTGAGGGCTCCTCAGAGGCTGCTGATTATGCATGCAAGTTGGAATCAACCCATTAGGTTGACTGTTTTCAAGCATGTTGGGTACAGGTGTGAAGAAAGTGGTCAGGTGAGTTTATTGAGCAAAGTGCTTTGGTAAGCATATTGCACATGAGAAAAGTATTTCTGAGAGTTCAGGAACTTGCAGGAGGAGGATTGCAACGGGATATAGGCTAGGTTAGAAGAGAGAAGGCTCCGATGAATAAGGAGAAGATGTTGCTCTATGTAGACTGAAGATGTTTGAAGGGGAATTGTCCCTGGAACATTTGAGTAATAAGTCTTCCAGTTATGCTCAGAGAAAGATTAGCCAGAGGATAGCTGCTTCGTTAAGTTCTAATCCCAGGTCCTCTGAGGTGTAGCTTTGTGGTTTGGCATAAGCCTCTTGCTTAGGCCTCAGTTCCCTTCTGTGTAAATTAAAGGGTTGAATTAGATCAGAGCATCTCAAGCTTCAGTGTGCACATGTGTTATTTGAGCATCTTGTTAACACCGGTTCTGATTTAGTAGGTCTCGGTCAGTGTCCAAGGTTTTACATTGGTAATAAACTCCTAAGTCATTCTCATCTTCCTGGTCCATAACCATACTTCACATGGCTAACATACAGATGAAGTCTGAAGACTTCAGACTTTGATTTTAAATCTTGAGAGCCATGAAATGTATTTCTTCCTCCTCTCATCTTTTCTCTGAGCTTTGCTGATTCACCTTGAAACCAATCTTCGGCCACTCTATAGATTCCCCTTAACGGAGCAGGAAGTAAACAGAGAAAGACACAAACCCCACAGCATGAGCAACACCCAGCAACAGCAACGGCAGCAGAGAGGGTTCTGATGACACCCGCAGCCTGTGCCTGGCTGGGGTGATACTGCTTTTTTCCCCAGGCCTGATGTGTCCCATGGGAGTGCACTATCACACAGGAAACAGCTCCTATACAAACAGGGACATCAAAATCAGGTCTGGATGAGAGACTGGCCTCAACAGGAAGTTATGGACACTCAGATCAGATCAATTTCCTTCCTTTGTCATGTCAAAAGGTTTCCGTGTCACGCTTCCGTTGCTTACAAGCATTATGTTCCTGATCTAACATATTCAGAGCTGACCACTACAAATTCACTCAGCTTCAGATTTCATTCTGTCTCAAGGCCAGAGAATACCAGAAGATCATCTGGTACCAACTTCGAGGAACCCACTTAAGCCATTTCCATATTGTATGTTTGCAATATGTAGCTTTTACATTTCAAAAGGTCCCATGTAAAAGGATGCATTTTTCTGGCTGAACATGTTTTCCATAGACAATAAATACATATTTCCATTATTAGACAGAAAATGAGTACTTTTAGGAGATTGAATCTAATATATTAAATCCAAAGGGAAAATTTGTTATGAGGAGAAAGTGATGAAAGAAAAAAAAAACAATTTTTCTAAAAGCCTCAAGTGTTTGAGGGCAGTTTTTACTTAATGAGATGTGTGTTGGTGATGGTAGGAAATAATGATATGACTAATTTAGTGTCAACATTTCCTTTCAGGATGTTTCCATAGAGGAGGAAGTTATTCCGAGAAGTACTTGGGTCTTGATATTGTACATGAAACTGACCAAGGCCAAGTTTAGAAAAGACAGTGAAAGGCACAGCCAGGGGCTGAGGGTCAGCTATAGACCTTTCATCCTGTGAGGCACTAAGGGTTATTAGGGGGAGTTCTGTCAACTGCTAGACTAAAGGAGTTGCTGATATTATCTAATAGTTTCCTCTTGAGCCCGTGTTTCAAAATGGAAAAAATAAAATAAAAAGCTATTTTATGTAAGGTTTTCTTTAAATATCCTGAGTCAATCCAAGAAATGTCTTGGAACATGTTTTCCATTGTGCTGAAACCTAAGCCATCTTTATCTCCAGGAAGCGGTGCTTGGTTCTCACAAATGGAAATCTGGGGTGTTTATCGATAGTCATTTGCAATGGTGCGAGCAATCTACTGTACCATGAAAGAAAGAGTAGTCACAAAACCTTTGTGCATGGAAAAGAACACTGTGTGCTATAAACACAAATCAGCTCAATAAACGCAAGTGAACTAACTGCCTGCTTGCTCTCCTCCCCAACCTCTTACAGTATCTTCATGCATATACTGTTGGACTCACAGGCCATGAAATAGAAGAGAGCATAAACTAATGAAACAGAAGAACCATCTGAGGTCACTTTGATTATAAAGCCAGAGCTCATCAATGAATCGAAATAATGAAGAAGCCTCTGGAATGACCTCGCTTGAAATTGATTTAGTTACCAATTTATAGAAATTCTAAGCGTTGTCTCAGCAGTCATTATGGAAATTATTTTCCAAGGGACTGGGTGGCGGGATGTGAGTGGATTATACGACTGAAAATTGCTTTGAATAAAATGGAGAGTTTTTTTTTTTTTTTGGTGGAAGTGGTTTCTACTACGTGGAGCAAATTAAATTCCAGATGTTTATTACTACAAAACCTTTACCAGATGTCCAGACTTGTGGCGGCTTGGGATGTTTACTGCAATTAAGGCGATTGTCACCTGCTCTCCAGAGCCCCCTCTTACCTTTTCCTCTGCCCTAGCATGTTAATCATACAAGAGGAATGAAATATTTAATCTTCTTATGATAAGTAAAGAGGTTAGGAAAATTTTACATTGTTAATTACTTTCAAAGACAATCAAGTAAATGACTATAGCATGCCTTTTAGGGCCTTGTTGAAGATTTATGAAATCTATTGTTTCAAAATCTGGGACCCATTTCTAGAAGATAACTGAGAGTGGAAAAAAGATTTAAGATCAAATAACCCAACCCAAAGGACAGATAGTGACATTCTGCATGATGTCCTCATTTCAAAATCAAAGCAGCTCTAGTTGCTGCTATAAAATATCTCTTTTGCTGGTTGCTTACTAAAGAACCTCTGTTTTTCTGTAAACCGCAAGACTGTTCCTTTCTTTCTTTCCCATAACACGGAGCAGATGAAGACCAAGTCTCTGCCCCCAGCACATTGCCTGTCAGCAGGGCCAAGCACTGGGCTGCTGGAGGCTGATCTTTAATTAAACAAGTCACTGCTCTTGGTTATCATACCTCAGTCCGAATGTCAGTTTAAGTTCTTAAGTTTTGAATGTAGACAAAAATAAGAATTAAGCGAGATGTGTGGTGACACATGGGTATAATCCCAGCACTTGGGTGGCAGAAGCAGGAGATTGGTACAAGTCTGAGACTAGCATGATATCTATTTTGCTAGTTCCAGGCCAGCCAGGGCTACATAGTGAGATCTACATAGTGAGACCAAAAAACAAAAAACAAAAAACAAAACAAAACAAAAAAAGCAACCACCAGCAGCAGCAGGAGGCTCTGTGTCCCAGGCGAACTCAGGAGCCCCACCCCACTTTCTTCCTAAGCTAGTTGAAGGTACGTCTTCAGGGAGCCAGCAGCACCAGATAGTCCAGCACAGCCCACAGTGAACTCAGTATCCACATCCGCTTTTCCCCAACCCAGAGATGTGTAGGCCACTCCAGATCCAGGAGGACCAGGCTAGTGTGTGTGTGTGTGTGTGTGTGTGTGTGTGTGTGTTTGTCTTACTGGAGCAATCCGGGCCCCAAGCCCACCCTGTGTCTTTCAGTGAAGCTGCTTGCTATTGCTAGATTCTCAGCCAGACAAAAATTACCTCCAGATGAGCAAACTTCAATGCAAGTCAAGTAACATAAGAAACCAAGGCAAAGTTTCCTCATCAAGAATTCCTAGTCCCAAAGTTAAAGCAAAAAGGTATAAGCACTATCTAGAGGAAGTTCCAGACAAAGAATTCCAAAAACATGATCATCATAAATATACACAACAAGCAAATAGGACATGAATAACTCATGAGTGAAATTCAAAAGAATTAAATAAAAGAACTCAATAGGCACCTGAAAGAATTCAAAGAAGTCAGGAATAAATACTTGAATGAATTCCAAGAGAACACAATCAACTAACTGCAATAAGAAAGTCAATCCAAGAAAGGAAAATGGAACTCAATAGAGAGATGCTGAAGAAAAACCTGATGGAAATAAAAAATGAAACAACTCAATTAAAAAGCTCCCAGAAAAGCCACACTAAAAGATTAGATCATACAGGGGACAGACTATCAGAACTTGAGGACAAGGCAGAAGAGATAGATTGGGAGGCCAAAATCAATGACAAGTTCAAACAATATATGTGCAGAACATGAGAGAAATGTGGGGCACCTTTACAAATGCTGAGTGGTTTCTCTCTTGTAGTTTTTAGTAGTCTTTCTTCGTTTTCTGTAATTAGTGTTTTAACTATAATGTGACATAGGGGATTTATTTTCTGGTCCTGTTTATTTGGCATTCTGTATTCCTCTTGTTCCTGGATGGGCCTCTCTTTCGTAAGTTTTGGATTTTTTTTCTATTATTTTACTGAAGATATTTTCTATGCCCTTGACTTGACGTTCTTCTCCTTTGTGTACTCCCATGAGTCAAACATTTGGTCTTGTAAAGGTATGCCTATCAGAATAACACCTGAGTTTTAAATGGAAACTCTAACAGTCAGAAGAACTTGGAATGGAGTATTTCAAAATTTGAAAGACCATGGCTCCAACCCAAAATACTATGCCCAGCAAAACTACCCCTCTTAATAAAGGAGAAATAAAAACTTTTGATGATAAGAGCTGGCTCTGTAAATATATGAGAACCAGTCCAGCCCTATAGAGAATTCTGGATGGAATGCTTCACACAGAAGAGAAGAATAAACATATTAAAGAGACTACTACAGTAGTCTCTTTAACCACTAGAGTGGTTGTTAAAGCAAACAAAGATAAATAAAACCAAATTCCACGAAATCTTCAACATATCAGGGATTAACCCACAGTAATAACTCTGAACATAAATGGACTCAACTCCCCAGTCAAAAGATACAGATTAATATGCTGTATCAGAGAATAGGATCTGTCCTTTTGTTGTCTTGAAGAAATCTACTTTATTATCAAAGACTATCATCACCTTAGAGTAAAGGGATAGAAAAAGATATTCCAAGCAAATGGAAAGGGAGGTATGGCTATACCAATATCTGACAAAATAGACTTCAAGCAAAAAGTAATCAAAGAGACAAATATGGCTACTTCATAATAATCAAGGGAACACTTCACTAAGAGGATATTAGAAAACTAAATATATATGCATCAAACTCAGCTGCACCAACTTTTATGAAACAAAATCTACTAGATATTAAGCCAGACATAAATCCCAACACAGTAATAGTGGGTGATTTCAACATTCCACTATTACCAATGGACAGATCATCTAGACAGAAAATAAACAGAAAAACAATGGATCAAATGAAGCCATAGATCAAATGGGCTTACTACACATCTTCAAAACATTCCATCCTGTAGAATACACATTCTTTTCAGCAGCTCATATATCCTTCTCTAAGATACATCACAAGTCTTGACAAATTCAGTAAAATTGAAATAACTCTTTGTATTTTATCTAACCATAATGCAACAAAGCTATAAATCAATAAGAAAAAACAGAAAATACACAAGCTCCTGGATATCAAACAACATATCCTTAAACAATGAATGGGTCATTGAAGTAATGAAGTAGGAAATTAAAAATTTCCTAGAACTGAATTAAAATCAAAACTCAACATACTGAGATATATGGGACACAATGCAGTCAGTCCTAAGAGGGAAACTTATAGTCGTAAATGCCTACATTACAAAAATAAAGGCATCTCAAATAACTTACCGATCCACCTGAAGACCTTGAAAAATTAAAAACAATCCAAACCCAAAAGTTCCAGAAAGACAGAAATAATGAAGATTAAGGCAGAAATCAATGAATTAGAAATGAATAAAGCAAGTAAAAAATTGACGAAACAAAGTTGGTTCTTTGAAAAGATAAACACAATTGATAAATCCCTAGCCAAAATAACCAAAGGACACAAAGAGATGACCCTAATTGATAATACTACAGATGAAAAGGGAGATATTACAGTGGACTACAATGAAATTGAGAGAATCATAAGGATATATTTCAAAAATCTATATTCTACCCAAAATTGGAAAAAAATGGATGAATTTCATGACATATATGATCTACCAAAGTTAAATCCAGAAGAGAGAAATAATTTAAATAGGATTATAACAATTAGTGAAATTGAAGCAGTAATTAAAAACCTCCCAATAAAAAAAAGTCCAGGCCTAGACAGATTTACTGCTATGTTCTACCAGTCCTTTATAGAAGAACTGGAACTATTGCTCAAGTTATTCCATAAAATTTGGAAAGGAGGGAGTGCTCCCAGGCTGCTTCTATGAAGCCAGCATTACACCGACAGCAAAACTGGACAGAAACACAACAAAGTAATTACAGAACAATATTCCTGATAAACTTAGATGCAAAAATTTCAATAAATCCTTGTTGATTGAATTCAAGAGCATATTAAAAATATTTACCTCAATCAAGTTGGTTTTGTTCCAGGGATACAGAGATGGTTCACATAGAGATATCAAAACACAAATACTTCATACAAATAGACTTAAGGACAGAAATCATATGATCAATCCCAACAGATTCAGAAAACGCATTAAAATATAACATATATTCATGATAAAAACATTGGAGGGCTGAAGAGATGGCTTAGCAGTGAAGGCCTTTGCCTGCAAAGCCTAACTACCTGAGTTAGATTCCCCAGTGCCCATGTAAGTCAGATGCAGAAAGTGGCACATGCATATGGAGCTTGTTTGCAGCAGCTGGAGGTCCTGGAGTGTCCATTCTCTCTATCTCTTCTCTCTCTCTCTCTCTGCTTGCAAATAAATAAATAAAAATATTTCAAAAACCATGAGAGAGATTAGGGTTGGAGGTATCATATTTCACCATAATAAAGTCCATATGTGACAAATTGAAAGCTCATATCGTACTAAATGGAGAATAACCTGGAAAAATAGACAAGAGTGTTTACTCTCTCTGCTGCTATTTAACATAGTAGTTAACATCTTAGCTAGAGGCATAGAACAAAGGAAAGAAATAAAAGGATATCAATGGGAAAGGAAGAAATCAAACTAGCCTTATTTGTAGATGATATGATTCTGTACTTAAGAGACCATAAAGACTTCACCAAGAAAACCCCTAAATCTTATAAACTCTTTCAGCAAAGTGGCAGGATATGAAATTAACACACAAAGATCAGTAGCCTTACATACCAATAACAAGCATATTTAGAAAGAAATCAGGCAGCCTCATTTATAATAGACACACACACACACACACACACACACACACACACACACACACACAAATCAAATATCTTGGAATATACCCAACCAAAGAAGTCAAAGTCCTGTACACTGAAAACATCAAAGCAAAGATACACTCTTAAATATTGTTCAGATAATTATTCAGCTATCTGGAAGAAATATGACTTACTTTTTTACAGCATATACTAGAATAAGCTCAAAATGCACGAAAGGTATAAATTATGAAATTGAAATCATACAACTAGAAAAAGACAATGAATGAAGAAAATGAGAGTATGGCTATTTAAATATGTTGTAAAATCTATTTTAAAATTATAGATTATAATTTTGATTACTTGCACATAAAACACTTTGCATGACAAAAGTGCCATAGTAAGAGAATTTTAAAAAATTGGTCTATACACCAAGAGCAAATATTTACAATCCTATTTCTGAGAAACTATGTATATGTAGAATATGAGCTGTTGGTCAGGAAGGCCCACTAAGCCTCCAAAAACAATGTAGGACATGCCAAAACACACTTGGTTTCCCACCAGAACTACAAGTTATTTAGAAATTGAGCTGGAACTCAGACAGAAGCCCACTCCCTGTGAGCTAGCTGTCATAGTGAAAAAAAAGCAACATCTGAGCTGCTCGAGGAGGAATGATCTACAGTCTGCACAAGCAGTGGATCCTTCATGCTACAGAAATCAACCAGCCAGGCAGCACCCATGGGTGCAACAGTCATGCATGAGTTATGGGAGTAATCAGCTGCTCTCTGATTGGATATGAGGACCGCTCCATGGGAGAGAATTCATACTTGGCACTGAGGACTGAGTCAAAAAGCCTATGGCATCAAAGCTCATAGACTTAGAGGGAAACATCCCCTTTCTTCTCCTTTCTCTCTCTCTCTCTCTCTCTTTCTTTTGTTGAACTGAGATGTTATGTTCATTGAAAATGTAAATGTACATGTTTATGCCCTTTAATGCTAATCTCACTTTTGGTCAGAGAAACTTCTTTTTTATAGTTGGAGGTAAATACAGGACGACCGAAGATTCACCAAAATGACAAGAAGAGGTGCTTAGCACTGAATGACTCATGCCTATTACACCAGCCAGGGCTCAGAGAACATTGTGGAGAAAGTGGCAGAGTGAATAGGAGTGCTGCTGTCACTGCCAGGCAGAGAACCTTCTCATGGAAATGTCAGCAGACACTGAGAAAACTCAAAATTCATCAAAGCAGAAAATAAGAGGCTGCTGAGAGCTCAGCACTAAAGAAGATTTCTATCCTGCCCTCCAAGGCTCAGGGAGCATTGCCAATGAGAGGGCAGAAAGAATGTAAGAGCCACAGAGTGTGCAGGCACTGTCCTCCTAACAGGCGCTGACTGATGCATGCATGACCCCTTTAGTGGGTACTGGTTCCTCACACAAGTCCAGCATTGTGCTGAGCCCATCAGCATTTTGCCATAAATGATAGAGGAGAACAAAAGGAATGAGACAACACAACACAGGAAGGACTACCTTGAAAATGAGGGTCCTCAAGGATTGGGGGCGGGGGAGAGGAGACAAAAGAGGATAATGGGTGGAGAACATGATCAAAGTACTATGTGTTTCAAGCGCAATAGTGGCGCACAACCATGGTGGGAGACCAACTGCTCTTGATTTGGTTAACTGATCTGCTCAGTGAAACAGAACCCATAGCTGGAGCTGGGAAACAAGTCAGAAACATATCCAAAAATGAGCCCGCTCTCCATTATTAAGCTCCCACCAATCGTGGGCTAAAAGAGGGCCTACACCTATTAAATTCTCTCTAAAAAATAATGATTATCTCATTTATCTGGTGCTAACTTTACTCTCTGTCAGAGAATCTGCTTCTCTTTTTCAAATAAATGCAGATCCTAAGGAGAGAACCACCCCATCATACCTCAAAAGGGCCCCAGCTGAAATTAAGAATAATTGGAGAAACAAGCAAGAGTGCTGTTTTCTTGGTGAACCTGGTACCAGCATAAAGGTGAAGGGGATAGACACAGAGAACAATGACCTCCTACCAAACCAGATATCCAGAGACACAGAGGCTCCCAAGCCCTCATCACTGAAGCAGACCTAAAATGAACTCAACATGACTCAGGGAAATTTGTGGGAGAGGGGGCGGGAAGAATGTCAGAGCCACATGTTAGGTCATGATACACAGAGACATTTTCTCCTACCCATAAGTGATGGCTAACCCCACAATGCACGATCCATATACCCCAACAAGGACAGTCCCTGCGGAGGAGGGAGGACAGGGAGGAGGCTAACAATGGTACCAACTTGACTGTATTCACTGAATACAAAACTAATAAAAAAAATTACTGTGTGTTCATGTACTAAAGTCCCAAGAAAGAAATAAAACAAAAAATAAAGTTTTAAAAAAGTAGACAAACATAATTTCAAAGCTAATACAATTGTATGAATTATTAGTTTTCAAAGAAAATATAACAAATAATTTATAAATAAACTGCGATGAAATAAGAAAACAAAAGCAAAATAAGGTAGTAAAGTATGAATATTATAATCATCGACACTTTTGAGTTGTGTCACTTTGCTGTACATAATGAGCACACAGCTGTCAGCTGCTGGCATATGTAATGATCACCACTGGCTCTAGAGTGTGTTGCTTGGAACGAAGTGGGCAAGAGAAAGGAAATGATGTGGTTTTCTTGAAGCTCACACTGCCACACAGCCCTGTACACACATCTTCCTGTCATAGCTAAGGTCTCTTTAGAAGACAAGACACACTACGGTTTTATAAAATTTTGCCTTCCAAGGCCTTATTTTATGATGGATTTAGCTATTTTCTTTAAATGTACTTTTTCTCAGATAGGTTCAAATCCAATAATAAAGGTAAGCAAAAGGTTTATGTGTCCTTCCCCATCCCCATCCATGCACAGATCTGTCCCTCACGTCTTACAGTCCACAAACCTGTATTGATTCATGGTATCAAGTAGGTCAGCCCCGAAGTGTGTAGTTTCCATTGAAGTTCACTATGCAGTTACACCTTCTCTGGGCTTTAAGAAATGTAAAATGACATCGACTCACATCATAGCATTACACAGAGCAGCCCCAGTGCCCTGAAAATGCCCATCCTCTCCCTTACCCCTCTCAGTCCTTGATTGATTTATTGTCTCCATGGTTTTGTCTTTCCAGAGCATCATATACTTGCACTGATGAGTATGCAGTCTTTTCTTGTTTCCCTCAGTGATATGCATTTTTATGAACATAAAATGTTGAAGTGAAGGGAGTGCAAATGCATAGTCACTTACCCAGAGTGGGCTCTGGTACGTGGTCTTTCTATCACACGGCTTCAGGCTAGTGTGCCTTGGATTTTCATAGCCCACCCACGAACCTGGAACATCTTTGTATGCTAGTTATTCTAAACATGTTTTGCCATTGTGATGTTCACATCTGCTTGAAGTACTTCAATCTTCATTGATTTACACCTCAGTAGACAGAGAATCTAATGAGGACTTTGGTGGGTTATTGTTACAGGAGGAGGGTACTTACTCACTTGTACAAAAAAAAAAAAAAAGATAACAGAGTATTTTTCTGCTCAATTTTTTTTTCTTCTAATTCTGGCTTCCTGTTTCAGTAGAGGGCACTCCGACCTTACCTAGCACCTAGAGGTTTTTGTTTGACCATTTGTGCATAGTAGCTAGCTTATTATATGCATCCTTCAGTCTGGACATCAGCAGTGAGCACACAAAGTAGAAGCCAGCTGCATCTGATTCAGGCTGAATCCTTCCCTGTATTCTCTTGAAGCCCTATGCTCCTCTCTCGTCTGCAACATCTACAGCTATCTGCTGTAATTCTTGTGTTTATGTGTAGTCTTCCTTTCTTTCTCTCTCTCTCTCTCTTCTTTCTTTCTTTCTTTCTTTCTTCTTCTTCCTTCCTTCCTTCCTTCCTTCCTTCCTTATGTGTAGTCTTTCTGACCAGCCCATGAGCTCCTTGGCTAGAATCCTTATTTCATATTCAGGGTGTACCACAGTGCTGAATACAAGTACAGACCACATGCTCAAGAAATAACTGACTTGACTGTAATGAACAAAGCGGAGCTTGTGCATGCACTCATTCCTGCAGAAGCCATCATTTTCTGTGGACTCCACAGGGTCCTTGACTGAGAGCACACCCATGTTCCATATTGCCTTAGGCAATAGTTGCAGACTAGAAGAGCTCACTGCATCACCCTATTTGACATGGTATTGTATGTCAAGCCCAAGATGGGCTGCTAATGGAAAACTATTTAATTATATAAATGCTACTTTTCTTAGAAGAATTTGTGCTTGCACAAATTCAATTCAAATCCAGCTTGTAATCTATACCTTCACATCCCTTGTTCTTAAAAGTCCCACTCTTCATCTCCAAATCTCAAAATCTTAGCAAAAATTCAGTCACTGGTGAAGATGGTACCGCTTTCATAAAGCTCTGCTACAAGCCAGGGTAACTCCTCTTTCTGTTCTCATGAAGATGTCAGACCTCTGAACAACTCTATAGCACTTTTCAAGTCTCTCCCATCTTGTATCTTATAATTTTTCTTTCACATTTTTTGTTTTGTTTTTGATAGGGTCTGACTATATGTCTAAGGGCAGCCTTGAACTTGACATGTAGCCTGGCTTACCTTGAACTTGTGATATTCATGCTATAACCTTGGAAATGCTAGGATTATAGGTGTGCGCCATCATGCCTTTCTACTGGTAGCCCAGCTCCAACAAAGTTCTCTCCTTCCCTTTTGAAACTTCAAAAGCCGAGCCTTCACAGTCCATAATGCTCTCTGCATTTAATAGTTTCAAACTCTCACCAGAATAGTCCTTAAAGCATTATGTACAGCACTGCATGGCTTCTCCAGTCCAAGTACCAAATCCTTCCAAATTCCTCCCACAAACACATCCCAAATGACCAAAGAACACATGGTTAGATTCATCACAGCGACATTCAGATTTATCCCAGTAATGACCTCCCTTCTCAGTACCAATTTTCTGTTGCAGTTACCTTTTCACTGCTGGGAAAAATACCCAACCAGAAGCAGCTTGTGGGAGGAAAGGGTTTATTTCAGGCTTACTGATTCTAGGGGAAGCTTCATCATGGCAGTAGAACCTGGATTACACATTCACACCATAGAGGTCAAAGCAACATCAGCAAGCATGAATAGCCAGAGTTCAAGCTGGCTATCAACACACTTAGTTGGGCTGGATTCATGATCCACCCCATCTCAGTGACACACCTCTCCTACCAGGGCTCCACCTGCTGAAGACTTAGTAGGAAGCTTACTCAAAAATACTTAAGGCTGCTGGGCGTGGTGGCACATGTCTTTAATCCCAGCACTGGAGAGGCAGAGGTAAGAGGATCACCATGAGTTCAAGGCCACCCTGAGACTACATAGTATATTCCAGGTCAGCCTGGGCTAGAGTGAGACCCTATCTCAAAAAAAAAAAAAAATGCTTAAGGCTAAGGGGGACATGCATTTGTAAGACTTGCTGGCAGAGTTGGTCCTTAGTCTATGCCTGGTAACTTAAATTTCAGGAGAGTTCCCATGATTTTCAGGTAAGAATGGCTTAATATAAGTTTATGCGCACAATATACTTATGCCCAACATTTGCTTGCTTGGTAGCTTCTAGCAGAGGCTACTATAAGTGAATGGCTCTCAATAAAAACCTTGCTACTGAATCTCTATGATAAAGTTTTTTGGGAAGACAATATTTTACATACATTGTTAGAATTCATTGCTGGAGGAATTGTCATCCCCAGTAGCTTCATTACAAGAAGATACCTGGAATTTTATACCCAGATTACTCTAAATTTGGCCTCATTCACGTTTCTCTTTCCTGATTTCACTTTACTTTTTTTTTTTTTTTCTGTCACAAATCATAGTTGTAGCTAGAATTCTGACTCTTCCGCCATGTGAATGTTCTTAGCAAGACATCAGACCAGGGGATGGTCTGGTGGATCCCTGGGGTGGTTTGAATATGACTTGCCTCCCCAGAAACTCATACTGGAGCCCGGTTCCCATTGTGAAGTATAAGGAGAACAGATACATGACCCAGCTTCGATACTTGTGAGTGGGGATTTGGGAGGTGATTAAGATTTGATAAAGTTGTCAGTGTGGAGTCCAATTATGGAATAGATACTGGTGGCTTCTAAGGAGAGGGAGCAGGAACAGAAGATACACACACATGCTCACGTTGCCTGTCTTTCACATGCTGCCCCGTGCTACCTGGGCATCTGGCAGCGACGAGGCCACTGGAAGAGGTGACCTCTCATCTTGGACAAAACCTGTGAGCTAGGCCAAACTTGCTTTCTTTAGAATTCACCCAGTCTGTGTCATTATGAGATTAGAAAATGGACTAATATAATCAAACACATTCTCCCTTGTAACTACCTTGCAGACCCAGGTATGGAACATTTACATCATCTTAGAAGCTTTTGTTTTTACTTGTACAAGTAAGTTCCTTTCCAAAACAGGTAACCATTATTTTGACTTGCTTATGTTTCATTTTGTTTTTGTTGAGACAGGGTCTCAACATATGACCTACTTGGCCTTGAACACATGTGAATTCCCACCTCTACTTTTTGAGCACTGGGCTTACAGGTGCCCACTATGCTACTTGGCTCAAAGAATCCCTTACCCCTCCTTTTCTTTTCTTGGTGCCAAGGATCAAACTTCTCGCATGCTATTAAGCACTCTACCACTGAGCCACATACTGTCCCCATAGATTAATTTTTGAACTTCTGTAGAGTCACTAAGTTATTGGCTCATATTTGATGTCTTTCACCAAACAGTTCTTTAGATTAATCCACATTTTAACATATCAAAAATTCATAAATATGCCGTAGTTGATCTTTGTTGGATGGACATTTATTTGTGCTATTTCCAGGTTTTGGCCATTATGGGTTATAGGTGGGATGAAAATACTTATATAAGCCGTTCTGAGGAGATGTATTCATTTCTCTAGAAAAATATCTAGGAATCAAACTGTTGGACTGTAGGGCAGATATATTTCCCCTCTATTATAAACCCCAAACTACTTTCTAGGCAGCTGTTCCATCTTAAATCCTCACTGGCAGTGAGCTAGTGCCTGTTGCTCTATGGCCTGTGTGTTTTCATCTTTGCTCCTGTGGCCATTCTGCTGAGTGTTTAGAGTCACTACACGTTTTACAGTTGACTAGTGACACTGAGCACCTTTCTACATGTAACATAATAGCACATTTAGGTTTTATTTTTTTATTGTTTTGTGGAGTGATTTATGTTTTATTTTGAAATAATTTTTAAAAATTTTTCTATTTTTGGCCTTAGTTGACCCTATTACTGAGTCCTATTAATTCTGCTTTAATGCTGTTTAATCCTATACTTTACCATGAAAATTTCCATTACTTCATTTAAAAGCACTTTTCTTAATATTTATACCCTTATATTAACGCCACTCTCACTTTGGGTAGAGAATCTTCTCTTTTCAGATGGCAGTGACCTTGGGATGACTCAGAAGGTATCATAGTGCTGGAAAGAAGTGACTGGAGTACTGAGTAACATCTCGATCACACCTTCCAAGGCTCAGGGTCTAATGCGGAAGAGGTGGCGGAAAGAATGTAAGAACCAAAGGAAGGGTAGGACTCCTTACAACGTGCTCCCTCCAGACACAAATGGCCTGGATATCCATGACCTCACAGTGCCTGACACTACCTACACAAGACCATCATAAGAAGAGGAAAATATCATGATATCAAAATAAAAGAGAGACTGATTGAGGGGAGGGGATACGATGGAGAATGGAATTTCAAAGGGGAAAGTGGGGGGAGGGAGGGTAGCACCATAGGATATTTTTTATAATCATGGAAAATGTTAATCAAAATTGAGAATAAAAACCCAGTAAGTTAGGGCTAGAGGAATGACTTAGCGGTTAAGCGCTTGCCTGTGAAGCCTAAGGACCCCGGTTGGAGGCTCAATTCCCCAGGACCCACGTTAGCCAGATACACAAGGGGGCGCATGTGTCTGGAGTTCATCTGCAGTGGCTGGAGGCCCTGGCATGCCCATTCTCTCTCTCTCTCTATCTGCCTCTTTCTCTCTGTCTGTCGCTCTCAAATAAATAAATAAGAACAACAACAACAAAAGATTTTTAAAAAATAAATAAAAACACTAAGTTAGAACTGGGTATGACAGCTCACGCCTTTAATACCAGCACTTGGGTGGCAGAGGTAGGAGGATCTCTGTGAGTTCGTGGCCACCCTGAGACTGCATAGTGAATTCCAGGTCAGCCTGAGCTAGAGTGAGACCCTACCTCAAAAAACAAACAACAAAAAACAAACAAATAAAAAAAAAACCACAGTAAATTACAATTTTCTTGTACAAATTTCAGAGTGATATAGATCATTACTCTGGGGGTACCCATATTAACTATGGGGATATTTTCATTTTTCATTTTCTTATAAAACTATCTAGAGCTAGTCAGGTGTGGTGGTGCATGCCTTTAATCCCAGCACTCAGAAGGGAGAGGCAGATTGTTGTGAGTTCAAGGCCACCCTGACATAGTGAATTCCAGGTCAGCCTGGGCTAGAGTGAAGCCCTACCTCAAAAAACACAACACAACATAACAAAACAAAAACAAACAAACAAACAAAAAACTATTTAGAACTTAACTATAATCCTCTTTTGTTGCTCATTTTTATGTGAAATTGGTCTTAACTTTTGGTAGGATGTGGTAGGTCAGGATAGCATCTCTACCTATCTGACTATAGAGTTCTGTATTTTGGTTTGTTTTTTTGCTTAAAAATACCACCTCCTGTTTTGGAGATCTCCTGGTCTTGTCACTTTATGTGGGCCTTCCATACTACCTGGTCAGAACTTTCTCCCTAGCAAGATCTTTTTTCCTGGAAGGGCTATGGACAAATTTGTTTTCATAACTCAAAAGTCTCAGAGTGAACCAATCTCTTGAAATCTTATCACCACCCCATCATACTTACCAGTGCAGTTACTGCCAAGTGGCTCACTGTGCTTTCCAGCCAAAAGAGTTTGCAGTTATTTTCAGATTTATTTGATGTCTGTTTCCTTCCCTCAGCTTCCTGTTGTTTAGATAGATGGTCATAGTCGCTGGAGCTTGGTCATTTGTCTCACTCACTCCTCTTGGGCTCATGAGGATGACTTGGAACCTATACATGTTTGTGGCTTTCTGGTTTGAGATCTGGCTGTTTTTATGCAGTGATTTAGGGAGACTAAACATCTGTACACTTTATCACCATCTTCCTGATTTATATTTTGAAAATAAATGTCTTTTCCTGTTTAGATTATTTCTATTGCAAGTGTGATCTCAAATTGTAAAACAGGAAAATGCACTTCTAGGTAAAGAGCTGACACTATTTTGTTTGAAAGAAGGCCTTACTATGAAGCTCAGGCTGGCTTTGGCTCTGTGTTCCTTCTGCTGGAATTGCAGGTGTGCACCACCATGCCTGGTACAGATAAGTTTTGACCCTTGAAAATAATACTGTGATAATTTGGTGCCTACTGGGCCTTTTTACTAGCTGCATTTTTTTTTTTTTTCTTTCTAAAGAGAGACAGAGAAAGAGAGAGAGAAAGAGAGAGAGGGAAAGGCCAGGGCCTCAGCCACTGCAATTGAACACCTGGCACTATTGCCACCTAGTGGGCATGTGCAATCTTGCACTTGCCTCACCTTTGTGCATCTGGCTTATGAGGGATCTGGAGAGTTGAACCTGGGTCCTTAGGCTTTGCAGGAAAGTGCCTTATCCTCTAAGCCATCTCTCTAGCCCTACTAGCTGCTTTTGAAGTAAGGATGTATGCTGGTTTGGGATGGCTGAACTCTCTTAAATTTATCCTGAAGTTTAATTCCCAGTATGAGATATTAAGAGATGGAACTCGGTAGAGCCTTTAAGAGGTGACTAAGGCTCTGCTCTCATGCATGGATTAATGGGCAAACATGTGGCTAATGGATTATCATGCGAGCCATGACTATGAAATGCCTAGGTATGTCTCTTGCGCTTTCCCCAACTTCCCACACTGGATGTCCCATGCTGCTCCGTGACTCTGCCAGCAAGAAGGCCATTGCTGGATGCCGGTTTGTCATGTTCCTCCATAACTGAGATTCAAAGTGAATGTTTTTTTTTTTTCTTTGTAAATTACTATATCAGTTACTTTCTCATTGCTTTAATTTGTAATACAAAATGAAACCAAGGAGTTTAATTTGTATTAGATTTCCAGAGGGCAGGGTCCATCATTATGAAGAAGGTGTGGAAGGTGGGAATCAGGGTGCCTCATCACATTGCCTCAGCAATCAGAGAGGGGAAAGAGAGTGCGAGGATGAGAGTGAGGGGCAGAGGGGCTGCAATTGGGCTACCAAACCCCAAGGCCCACCCCCGCTCCAGTTCACACTTCCTCCAGCAAAACTCCAGTTCCTAAAGGCTCCACAAGTTTGTGGAACAGCACCACAAGCTGGGGGTCAAGCAACCATCTACACACGTAAGCCCGCAGGGGCATTCTGCATCCAAGCCCACGCTTGCCTGCTAGGTGGTGGTGAGTTATTAGCAACAGAAAGGGAAGTAAGACTAGGAGCACGGAAAGAATGTATAGCTCTATTTTGACTCCTTTTTTTTTTCCTTATTTTTTTTTTTCTTCTTTCTAAAACTAACTCCCTACTTCCTTCTTCTGTTTTTTTTTTTTTTTTTTTTTTTTTTTTTCCCCTTGATTGAACTCCCTGGAGTGTAATTTACTGGTTTCTTATGTAAGTGGTACCTTAACAAGAGAATCTTTTAAACTCTATTCCCACATCCCAAAGCAACCATTGACTAATGTATGAGTCTCAATCCAACCAACCAATGGAACTCATAAAACTATTTGGAATCTTTCCATGATGACATTTTTTTTTCATGGGTTCTTTGACTTCTTCCTTGTCTCCTTCCCTACTGAGCTTACATAATTCCTCTTTATAGACAGTGACAATTTTAGAGTGCTCCAAGTTGAGGTGACTATGTAATCAGGTATTTCTCTAACATTGTTTTCATAGAATCACCTGGGATCTCTGAATCCCACAAACTAGGGATTAGGACTGAACACTGTAGAGCAGGAATCTGCACAGGATATAGATGTATATGTATAATTTGTGTATATGTATAGGTATAATTTGTGTATATGTATGTGTGTGTATACTGGATGACGTCAGTGCAGTTGATTGGTCTACGGGCTGCACTTTATGATAGATGAGTACATTCTGAAAATATATTCAGTGACCAAACAAAAATTAAATTTGATCTATACAGTGTCCAAAATAAGCAGTGACATTTCGGAGATGTTTTATTGTGAATACCAATTTATACAGTTTTCACTTAATATATTAAATTATCACTTCATCTTGGGGCTTGTTCCTGGTACTGGGATTTTGAGAACAATAAGAGATAGACCTATGCTTTATGGCTACTAAACTAGCATGTGAAGGAATAATTCTAAAATGTTGAACAAAAGGCAGATGCTCTGGCCTTTGACATTCTTGAGGGTATCTGTACCTCTCAAAAGTTGCTGACGCCCCTCCCCAAGTCTTTCTTCAATTAAAAGTGAAAAATAGTGTCTGGCTATTGCATAGATTCTTTCCTACCAAGTGACCTCATGGGATTCTGCTTCAATTTTGTTCAGAAAAATTATAACTACTTTTCATTATCCTTCTGGTCAATTAAGAGTGTTAAATCAGGTGTTTGTGGTGGCACACCTGTTATCTCAGTACTTGGGAGGTGGAGGCAGGAAGATTAGGAGTTCAAGGTCAGCCTGGGCTACAGGAGACTGCATCTCAAACAACAATTACTCTCCTCCCCTAAGGAACAGTTCCCCGCAGTGTCAAGTCTGAGCTGGGCATGGTGGTGCACGCCCTTAATCCCAGCACTGGGGAGGTAGAGGTAGGAGGGTCATGGTGAGTTCAAGGCCTCCCTGAGACTACATACTGCATTCCAGGTCAGCCTGGGCTAAAATGAAACATTACCTTAAAAAAAAAAACAAAAAAGCCGGGTGTGGTGGTGCACACCTTAATTCCAGCACTTGGGAGGCAGAGGTAGAAGGATTGCCATGAGTTCGAGGCCACCCTGAGACTACATAGTAAATTCCAGGTCAGCCTGAGCTAGAGTGAGACCCTACCTGGAAAACCAAAAAAAAAAAAAAAAAAAAAAAAAAAAAAAAAAAAGCTGTCTGCGATGAAACTAGAGTAGTGCTTCTCGAATATTAACACGTTCATTAGCACCTTGACCAGACAGTGACGAAATGCTTCCCACATGAGGAGCAGGGCCCTGCTCATGCTTAGCAATCTTTCCAGCAACGCTGATGCCTCAGGGCCACAGCTTCAGAACTGAACAGTTAAGGACAGAAATTAAGATGGATTTAAGGAGGTCATTCACAAATGACCTTAAATATCTGGTGTTAATGTGGGACTGGACCAATGATAGGTGAGGGCAGGAGGAGAATTATCTGTGCAAATACAAAGCTACACAAGCTAGCCTGAATCTGAAGACAGAAGAAAACAACTGGCTCCTAATTGCACTGGAGAGGAAATGAACCCAGAGGAAAAGCTAAGCTACTGTTCAAACAGCAGAGGAAATGAAGACAATAGTTTTTGAGCCTTAAGGAAGCAAATTGTGCCAAAAGACAGCAGGATGAAAAACCTCAAGTGTCAGAATAACAGCAGAAAAGGGCGGTGGCTTACTTTTGGGGGTGAGTTTTGGGTGTGGTCATTCCTGCATTGGAGTGGATCATATTTAGACCGTCCACCCAAACTTTGATTCTGTGATATTAAAATGTATTTACAATTTGAGGAATGAAAAGAAAAAAAATTATGAGTATTTATATAAAAAAGTGATCTGAGGGCTGGGGGAATGTCTCAGTGGTTAAAGGCACTTGCTTGCAAACCCTGCATACACGGGTTCCATTCCCTGGGACCCATATAAAGCCAGATGCACAAAGTTGTACATGGGTCTGGAGTTCTTTTGCAGCAGAAAGAGGCCCTGGCACACTTATATTCATTCTATTTCTCTTTGTCAAATAGGTAAGTAAAAATATTTAAATAAAAGAAAAGTTCTACCTTTAAAAAAGGAGGAAAAAGAAAACCGATTTGATTAGGTTTGTAACATCAGAAGAAATTGAATGCTAACATCTGTGAAGGAGGGAATTATTTCTCCAAAGTTCTCTTCAAAGTGACCCTAAAATAGGCATTTGTTGTGGTAATTCAACTTAGGCCATAATTCCTCAACTGTATTCTTGGGTAAAGAATCCTACAGTCACCCAGTTTCTCATTAGAACGGGCTGCCAGAGAATGAGTTTTGGGGGCAGCAAAGAGCTGCTCTCCGTCAATAGATGTGATAATTGGGCGTCCTCATTAGTGGTGGCTAGAGTTCACAGGGAAAAGAAAAAGACACATGAGAAAGAACATTAGTAATTGTGGCCCCAGTGTCTGTCTCATCACTGGGCCTCCTTTTCTTTCCCCAGGAGGACTGATGCACCTTTGGAAGAGGAAATCACAAGTGAGTCCAAACAAAGCCAAACAGCCTCTGCATGCACCTCTAAAGAGAAAAATAGCAGGCACTATTATCACAAAATTTTCTGATGAAAGGTGAATTTTCCCCTCTTTTTATTCCCTCTGATGGCTGCTATGTAATTCTGGATCCTGGAGTATTATCAGTCTTGTACAAATTGAATCTTATCTCTCAGCAGCAACTAATAGCAGAGGTGCACATGAATAGTCCAACACAATCTCTTTCTTCATTTTCAACCCTCAGGTCCACGGGGCAAATAACACTGCGAGCTCAGCCCCTCTTTATTTCCTGCTGATTGGCTTGGCAAATGGAATGGTCATAGCAGTCCGCTCTGAAGGGAACAACCCAAGACTGTTGGCCGCTCTTTATTTTATGCTGCTAAGAATTGGGTTTGATCCTGGTTCTTTTAGAGACCCCTCTCTAGCAGACAGCTTCAGGTTCACTGAGATGTACTTCCAGACAGGCACAGTTATGGAGGAAGGGATATTTATTGAAGCTTACAGATCCAGGGGAAGTTCCATAAATGGCAGAAGAAGCTGGCCTGCCTTCACAGGACCAAGCAGAGAGAGAGAGAGAAGCACAAGCCAAAAAGCCAAAAGCCACATAGCACACTTTAGGAACTCCAGTTAGGCACACTTTGCATATCTTTAGATTGAAATCTCAAACCCACCACCACACCTTAAGATCTACCCAGTGACACTGCCTCCAGCCAGGTGGCTGCATATACAAACTACAAACAAATAAAAAACTGAATATATTGGGGGCCATCTATTCAATCCACCACATCCTCACAGATGCCTCATTTATTCACATAAACATTTATGAACACAGTCATTTATTCATTTAAGAACACACTGAGTATCTGCCATGTGCCAACCACTATGCCAGGTGCCTGCTATGAGGATAAGACTTGGCTCTGGAACCTTCCTTTGGAGAGGAGTTGGATAAGTAAGCAACATCTCTTATATGTTAAGGTGCAAGGGATAGTTTACTGGGAAAGGTCAGCAGGCAAGGCAAAATGTAAGGTGGCTACCAGAAGGGTTTGCCTCCCAGGTAGAGTGCTGGGTGGTATTAAGGTGATTGTCCTGGGAGGGGGAGAGGGACCCCTAGGGCAGGAATTGACAGCAAATGCAAACTCACAGGAACCCTGTGGGTTTTGAAAAGCCATGGGGGATTTGGATTGAATTTGGATTGGTTCACATGCTTCCAAGAGTTGAAGATGGATATGTAGGGGAGCGTCATATAGTGACCTATTACAAGAGGCATGAGTCAAATTTATTCATCTTGTCGACAAATGGCTCTGTGAATGTGTGTTATTTATACCACACATTTCATTTGAATAAGACAATCAAAATTGTGGGGGCAAGGGAGATAGCTCAGCACTTAAAAGTGCTTGTTTATAAAGCCTGTCAGACTGATATCAATTCCGTGTCACCCACCTGAGGCTGGATGCAAAGTGGTGCATGTGTGACATGCATGTACTCCCACCTCCACACAATTGCTCACATTTCGAAACTTGAAAAAAAGATGAAACTTGTTCTTACACCACAGGATTATTGACACTATCGAGTATGCCCACTTCTTAGCCTGCTTACTGGAAATTTTGTTCTCCTGAAGTGTGCCACCGCAATGACAATGACAGCAATGGTACGGCTGTTCTTGTGGCCTAGGTGGATCAGAACATTTCTGCCAAGACGTCTGTGAACAACTCTGGGGACTCTGAAAAGGAAGCTCTAGAGAGCCTGTCACCATCCCTCCCCCTCCCGCCCCGCCCTGTGGCTGGAATGGCAGGGAGCTTACCACTTAGAGAGAGCCAGAGAGGTCTGGGCCCAGCCCTGAGCCAAGGCTGTGGGGAGGTTGGCAACACGTGTGCCCCTTTAGCCCGGGATGAACAAGGTGCAGATGAAGGGCGAGGTTAGTAACGCTTCTCCAAATCTCCGCCCAGCCCAGCCAGCCGCGGTTCAGCTTGACACAGCTCTGCTGGCGCTCTCTAGTGGCCCATGGTGCGAGAGCAGTTCTCATCCGTAGACTAGGAAGGAAGAAATCTCACAGTGTCTGCGGACCTTAGAATACTATGCAGCCCTTTTAAAAGAATGGAGTAGAATCATCCCAGTGGAGCTTGGAGAATTTCTATGAGGGGCTGCAGGAGAAGAGCATGGTTCAAAAGCCCAGGGGATATGAATGTCCTCCTGTAAGGCAATGGCTAGAAGACATTTTCTCCCCTATCATGTGTCTGTAGAGGCACATCACAAAACAGATTTATGGGTTGCTGAAATGAATTGCTTTGGTGTGGGAGTTATGGATAATATATGTAGAAAGAAGATAAGAGTTTGCAAAAACCAACCAAAATAAAAAGAAGAAAAAGCTCTACATTTTATGCATTTATGTAAAATTATGTCTGAATACATATTCAAAAGTAAAACCACATTTACAAGCAAAATAATCCAGATAATGAAAGTTACAAACCTTTTTTTTTTGTCAGTAAAGTAAAATTAGAACATAGGTAATCTATTCATATATTTATGGAGCTTTTAAGTGATATTTTTTCAAAAATCTAAAATGCAAACCTTTAAGCTATGGCTCAATATTCAATGTCTATAGTAGGATTGGTAGAGCTATTTCTCAAGTTCTTAATGCAAAACCTGTTCTCTAAATTCCCCACTTTTGCCAGGAAGTATGAAAGAATCTTAAATTTGATGCTGATACTGTGTTCTTTCCACTTGTGACCAAACTATTTGTGAAGGCCTGCTTGTCTTTTTTCCTTCTTATTAAAAAACTTATTGACAATGTCCATAAATATAAACAATATACTATGATCATAATTCCCTCCCGCCCCTTCCATTTTTCTCCTCGTAAATCCCCCCTGCACTGAATTCCTTCTTCTTTGTAATTAGTCTCTTCTCTATCTTGATGTCATCATTTCCCCCTCCTATTATGTAGGTCTGTCTTATGTAGGTAGAATCAGCCACTGGGAGGTCATGACCATTTTGTGTTTTGAAGACACATTGTAAGCACTCTTCTTCTTCCTTTGGCTCTTGCATTCTTCTCACCACCTCTTCTGCAGTATTTCCTGAGCCTTGGAGGGTATAATAGAGATGTCTCACTTAGTGCTGAATGCTCCACTGTGCCTTCTCAGCATTTTAGTCACTCCAGTGGTCACCAATATCTGAAAAGAGCAGATTCTCTAACCAAAAGTGAGAGTAGCATTAATTTATGGGCATAAGCATAAGTGTTTAGAAGGTTGGTGGATGCAATATACCCACTTAGCCATGCAACAGTAGCAGTCTCCCCCCACTCCAGGGTAAACCCCTTCCAAGTCATAAGCTTCTCCTTAGGTTTTCAGTACCAGGTAGGAGTTCCCTCCTATGGGGTAGGCCTGAAGCCCAAGCAGAAAGCAGTTGGTTTTCTCCATAGCAGACATGCCACCATTGTACCAGTTAGTACAGTTGACCCGGCTGACCAATCTTAGGACTTTCAGGGCTCTACTGCTTATTACTACCTTTGATGACTTTTCTCCCCCTGTAGGCTGCATAGCTCTCTCCAGCATTCAGTGCTTGCCTTATAGTGATTTCATTTATTCGCTTGCACACGAAGAGCAAAAGAAAACAGATCTTTAAAGCTCAAAATCCTGGAGGTTGAAAGTCTGACTGAGAGTGGGCAATTCCATTAGTCTCTGGTGAAGGCCTTCTGGCTGTATGATACCGTGGTGGAGATGGAGCATCATGGTGGGAGCATGTGGGAGGAGAGAGCAGTAACAGTGAAACAAGAAGCAAGAGAGATTGAGGAGTCAGGCCTGCTCTCTTTATAACAACTGGCTCTCAAGAGAACTAACTCCCTCCCCAGAGAACACCAGCAATCCTTCTGAGGAAGATTCTCCCATGACCCAATTAGTCTGCACTAGGCTCCACCTCTTCAAGATCCCACCACTTCAGTGGTGCTGGGCTGAGAACCAAGATTCCAAGCCATAAAACTATAGGAGACACATTTTAAAAACTCCAAACTATAGCAAATGGTAATATAACACAGTGGAATTTCCCAGACTTGGAAAACGATGTTTCTGCCCTTCAGCTTCCTCACTTGTACAGAGGATCATGACAGGACGTATAACCCATAGATTTGTTGGGAAGAGATTGAATGAGATAAAGTGTTTAGCATGGCTCCAGGCATATTGCAGTCATCTCTTCATTTGAAAAATAGTTGCTGGATCGCTGTGCTCTACACTGGGGATATGAAGAGGCAGATCTGTAGCCTCAGTTAACCTGTAAACTAATAGAGGACAGGAAAAGCTAGTGGCCCTGATCCAGTAGTTGAAAGTTGTGATATGTACAGAGGAAAAAAACAATCTTTAGAAGAAATGAGAGTACCTAATAGCTGGAGCTAGGGGAGGTTTTTCTGAGTAAGCAATGTTTAGGCTGAGTTCTGAAGCATGATTGGTGGACATTAGTTGAAACAGAGAATGCATTCCATTTTCAGTAGAGGGAAGCACTTACTCAAAGCTTGAGGGAACATGGGAAACTTTGTTTTAGGACTGGCATTTCCATACGTGTCCATTGTTAGCTACATCACCAAGCCCATGCTTTGTTAGCTGTATGGGGACTGTGAAAATTAAATTAGTCTACTTACTGATCTGATGAGAATTAAATAAGAAAATATTTAAAGCATACTACTCTATACATAAGTATAAATTAAATGTTTTCTAATGTATAGGATTTGCTGTTCAGATATTTAAGCTAAACAGATGTTTAACCAAATCGTTCTTTTTCATATTTATTTTTGGCTTTTTTTCGGATGAAGTTTCTCAAGTAGCCAGTGCTGGTCTGGGCCTCATCTTCCTGTTTCCACCTCCTGAGAGCTGGGACTACAGGTATGCACCATCATGCCCGACCAATTCTTTAAGGTATCTATACACATCTGTGTCCCTCAGTCATGGCACATGTCCATCTCTCTATAGGCACATCTGTCTGCATCAGCCATTGCGTGGGTGTCCAGCTCTATCTTTGGATAAATATGTGGCTTTGTAAACAATAGCATTTTTTTTTAAAACCAATGAAATTTGAATCTTCCCTTTCTGAGTTTTATTTCAAAAGCTCAAGTGCTATTAATTTCCCTTGCAAGTCCCAGAAGTGGGCTAGTATGAGAGAAAGGAAATTAGTATGTTGAGTCTCACATTCGCTACCTATATATGTTTCAGGTAATAATCAAGTCCGTGTAGGATAACCACAAGGCAGTAATTTTAGTTCACTAAAATTTACCATAAACTGGATCTAGGCATTAAACTCGCTGTTGGGTAATCAAAAGATTATTGAAACAGAGTCTATTTCACAAAGAGAGAGGTTCGTGTAATAAAAGTAGTTCTTATTAGCATTCCCCTCTCCTGGAGGGCAGCAAACCACACTTGTACGTGAACGCTGGAGAGCGGTACTGCCTGGAGAGCAGCCACGATTCCCGGTCAAAACGGTTCCAGTGCAATTTCCTTCCAACACTGCTTTCTGCTGGCCACTAATCACAGGCGGGCACGCAGCAAAGGCTGTCCCAGAGGCCAGTGCGCCTGCCCCAGTGCTGGCTGGATAGCTGCTGGCTGGGCCGTGAGTTCTGTTCTCCCCCTCTTCGCTCACTTCTGCCTTCGGCTCTCAATTGAATGTATCTTCTTGGTGGGAGATTCTGGGTCACATTCAAACACCCTGTGGCAAGGAATTCTTAGAAATGAAGGCTTCACTTTGCAGCATAACAGAAGGGGTTTGCTTTAGGAGCAGAGTCACCAATGTTCAGCACCTTCTTTACTGCACCTTCTTCTCTGTATCTGTGCAAACCTGTAATTAATCTTCATAGCAACAATGGCATCAGGAACATTTCCCTGCAAAATAAAATGCAACCACCCCTCACCTTCCCACAGAGAAGAATCAGTCTCCATTGCTACTCAACAGTCACTTATCTCTTGCTTTGGAGTTGAAAAACTACAGTTTCTAGGCCAAAGTCATTCCACCGCCCAGCTTTTAAAAAATAAACTCTTATTCAAACATAACCACCTTTAATTGTTAACATACTTTTTGGCTTTTTTTTTTCAAGGTAGGGTCTCACTCTAGCTCAGGCTGACCTGGAATTCACTATGTAGTCTCAGGGTGGCCTCGAACTCATGGCGATCCTCCTACCACTGCCTTCCAAGTGCTGGGATTAAAGGTGTGCACCACCACGCCTGGCTTTACTTTGGCTGTTTTGATCCATACAGATACTATGTAATGCAGAAAACCATGCCTGTCCACTAGAGGGCCCTATGTAGAAAATGCCCACCAACCTCAATTCTATGCTATGCTCTGATAGCCCATAAATCAATTTATACTCGTTTTTTGCACACACCAGCACTTGGGAGTCAGAGGTAGGAGGATTACTGTGAGTTTTGAGGCCAGTCTGGGTCTACAGAGTGAGTTCCAGGTCAGCCTGAGCTACAGTGAAACCCTACCTCGGGGGAAAAGAGAGAGAGAGAGAGAGAGAGAGAAGGAGAGAATGGGGGCAGGGATTTTATTTTAAAGAGAAGCTAATACATTTGAACACGGCAGAAATATGAGTATAACTATAGGCAACCTTTTTACATTTCTGTGTCCCAAGTCTGTGTGGCCTTTACCCTCTGTCATAGTACGGTACTGATACAGGGATTTTGGGCTTCCTCTGCCAATGTACCAATATATGCTGATAACTTGGGTTATTCCTGGATCCTTGTCTTATAAATTCAATGAATGAAATCCACAGAACAGATAATAAGGTTCAGAGAGATTTTATTGTAGCTTAGAGTTTTAGGAGGGAGAGCTTTAAGAGAAGGGGAGCTTAAATCCAGAACATAAGAGAAGGAAGCAAGACAGAGCTCTTGCCCAGGGAGGGGATTTCAGAAGCCCACCTTGAGGCTCAAGTTGTGATTTTTTTTCAGAGACAGAGAGGGAGGGAGGGAGAGAGAGAGAGAGAGAGAAGAGAGAGTGAGTTTTGGCTGGCCATGGCCTCTTGCCACTGCAAACAAATTCCAGATGCATGCTCCATTTTATGCATCTGGCTTTATATGGGTACTGGGGACAGTGAGGACCCCCTGGCCAAAACAATCTTTTCTTCTAGATCCATTTGTCCTTTCCTGAGTTGCTCTAAACAAGTAGAAATAAAAAGGGATGGGAAGGGCTGGAGAGATGGCTTAGCTGTTAAGGCACTTGTCTGCAAAGCCTAACAAGCAGGCTTTGATTCCCCAGTACCCATGTAAAGCCAGATGCACTAAGTGTCTGTATCTGCAGTTTGTCTGCAAACCCTGAGGCTGTGGCATGTCCATTCTCTCTCTCCTCTTTCTGCTCTTTCTTTCTCTGCTTGCAAATAAATAAAAAATAAATAAAAATTAAGAACAATTTTTTTTTAAAAGGATGGGAAGGGAATCTTTCAACAGTTCATTAATGGACAGCCGGGTGTGGTGGCGCACGCCTTTAATCCCAGCACTTGGGAGGCAGAGGTAAGAGGATCGCCATGAGTTCAAGGCCACCCTGAGACTACATAGTGAATCCCAGGTCAGCCTGTACTAGAGTGAGACCTTACCTCGAAAAACTAAAAAAAAACCACACACACAAAAAAACAAAAAACCAGTTCATCAATGGTAACATTGAGCAATGTCATCCCTACTCCCCCTGTGGTGGTTTGAATAGAATAGATGGCCCCCAATATATTCAGTTGCTTATTTGTAGTTTGCATCTCTAGCCACCTGGCTGGAGGCAAGGTCACTGGGTGGATCTTAAGGTGTGGTGGTGGATTTCAGATTACAATCTAAAGATATGCAAAGTGTGCCTAGCTGGAGTTCCTGAAGTGTGCTCGGGCTTTTGACCTTTAGGCTTGTACTGCTCTCTCTCTGCTTGGGCCTGTGAAAGCAGGCCAGTTTCTTCTGCCATTATGGAACTTCCCCTGGATCTGTAAGCTTCAATAAATATCCCTTCCTCCATAACTGTGCGTGGTCTGGAAGTTCATCTCAGCGAACCTGAAGCTGTCTAATACACCCCCCTTCTTGATGTTTGTTCTGGCCTACACTGTACACCCTTCTCCCCATCTGTATGAAGTACTCTTAGTACCTCAGAGTATAAATATAGTTGGATATAAGGCTTTTACAGCTATAATTAAGATGAAGTTACTAAGAGGGTCCCTGATCCAGGATGACTGATGTGCCAAGAGGAAATGTAGTAATTTAACCTCATTCTTCCCAATTCTCTTATAGATATGGTGTTTTTAAAAGCTTATATTTTGGAAACCTTTACTCAGTAAATCAGGAAGCTAATGTGTGCTTGTTCGTGTCAATTTCTAGGTGTATGTATTTCTTTTGTAAAATCAGGGATCAGAGAGATGACCACAAAGTCAATTTAAAGATCCTATGGGTCAGTCCATAGCCCTTGTCATCTGATCCAGTGTCTCCCACTGTGACAGTAAATGACAGTGTCATCTAGGATCCTCCAGAAATTAGCAGTATTGATCATTTGGCAAAGGGTTGAATTGTTTTTCCCACTCCACAAATGGACATAGTTCATATATCTGGAGAGTCCTCTGTAAGTGTGTCAAGTCTTTATTGAATTACAGGGGCCTGCAGCCATGAATTGACTCATCCGGAATTGGCTGAAAGACTTTTCAGACCTCGCTTCTCCATGTTACATAGATTTCTTGAAATCCATGTTCTGCCAATCACATTCTAAGGGATTGCAATATTTATAAAATAACTCTAGAAGATCCTCACAGATCAGCACAATCCTATGATCACGTAGGGATGACTGTTTTAGTAACTTTTCTCACTGGGTGTCATATACAGTTAAGATATTACTTGGCCTGCGCTACTCCAGGATCTCATTATTGCTACTAAAATTAGCAAACATGTTTTAACAACTTCATCTATATTCTTTCTGGTTGACAGGAGACAGGCACTAAGGTTCTTTTAAAGATCCTGGTACTAGTCCGGCGTGGTGGCTCACAACTTTAATCCCAGCACTCAGGAGGCAGAGGTAGGAGGATAACCGTGAGTTCAAGGTCACCCTGAGACTCCATAGTGAATTCCAGGTCAGCCTGGGCTACAGTCAGACACTACCTCGAAAAACTAAAAACAAAACAAACAAACAAACAAACAAAAAATCCTGGTACTTTCTTTATTCGTGGATAAGTGACACCTAAATAAATCCTTTCTAACATTTCTGAAACCTCAGTCTGCAGATTCCTTCACTTACATTTTAACAAGGAATTTTTGTCATCTCAGCTCAGCCCAACTGAGGATGACTTTTATCAACTAATCAAACAACCAGAGTCATTGCTATTGACTGGACCAGCATAGGGAATCCAGAATCTGTTATGGGCACTCATAAAAATACTAGCCTGATGGGGAGGGGAGGAAATTATAATGATTTATTGTCTATAATTACGGAAGTTGTCAATAAATAAAAGTTTAAAAATACCAGTCTGATAAATGACTTCTTCCCTCAATCCTGTTTAGATCTACAGAACCCATTTGCACACATATCCTTGAGGAGATGTGGTATACATTTATACAATCTTGCAGTTCTCTTGGTGTGTCAGGCTTTTCCTTTTGGGGTAACGGAGCCAATACATACTTGTATCTGAATTGCTAAAGGGTTGGAGGCCATAAGGAGTTAATGGGTAAAGAATAAGAAGTGAGAACTCTTAAGTTACAACACAAGGTCTTCAAGGGAGGGCTAGCCTTTTCAAAGACGTGGCAAAGGTTACTTTAGCTAATAAGGGAGGGTTGGTGACATGTGAGAGGATCAGGAACTTGAAGTTTTACAAACTTTACAAATTAATTTATTTTGCCTAATTTTTTAATTTATTTATTTGAAAGAGAGAGAGAGAGAGAAAATGGGTGTGTCAGGGCCTTCAGCTGCTGCAAATGAACTCGGGACACATGTGCCACTTTGTGGACCTGGCTTACCTGGGTCCTAGGGAATTGAACCTGGATCCTTTGATTTTGCAGACAAGCACCTTAACCACTGAGCAATCTCTCTAGCCCAAATTTATTTTTGTTACTCTGTGTGTGTGTGCTTGCATGTGTGTGTCCATGTGTCAAGGTGTGTGGATACTGTGGCACATGTGTGGAGATCAGAGAGCAACCTCAGGTTGCTGGTCCTCTCCTTCCACGTGGTTTGAGACAGTCTTGTTTTGTTGCTGGAAAGTCCTGAATAGCTGGCTCACAAGATTGGGATTCATTTGACTCTACCTCCCATTGCTGTAGGCACGATGTATGATTATTTAAAAGATGTGCTTTTGAAGTTAGTTTACCAGTATTTTATCGAAAAAATTTAAAATTTTTGTGTACATGTTAATCATGTGAATTGGTCTATGATTTTCTTTTGTGTCTTCAAATTTAGGTTATAACTTCAAACACGTTTAGTAGGTTTTTTTTTCCCATTCTGTTTTATGGAATAACTTAAAGAATTGGTGTTAATTCAAATGTTTATAATCAGTCAATAGTGGGTCCATCTGGTCCTGAGGTTTTATTTGGGGTGGGGGACACTATTTTCTTGCTTCAATATCATTGCCCATTATAGGTCTGATTAAGAGATACTTATAGCCTCTTGGCTTAATTTTTGTAGGTGATATGTGTTTAGAAGTTTGTCTGCTTCTTTTAGACTTTTTCAACTTAATGGAGCCTATAGATTCTCAGTGTATTCCCAAATGAGCCTCTGCATTTCATGGGTATCTGTTATAATGCCCTACTTTCAATCTCTGACTTTATAATTTGGGTCTTCTCTCTTTCATTTGGTTTGTTTTGCTATGGTTTCGTAAATCCCTATAATTTATACACTCACATATTGTGTTTATATTTTTAATTTTTAAAAATATATTTTATTTATTTATGAGAGCGAAAGAGGCAGAGAGAGAGAGAGAGAGAGAGAGAGAGAGAGAGAGAGAGAGAATGGGCATGCCAGGGCCTCTAGCCACTGCAAATGAACTCCAGACATATGTGCCACTTTGTGCATCTGGCTTTACATGGGTACTGGGGAATAGAACTGTGGTTCTTAGGCTTTGCAGGCAAGTCTCTTAACTGCTGAGCCATCTCTCCAGTCCTATATCTTTTTATTTTTGTAGTTATAATAAATACAGGTGTTTTTATACTGTGTCATTGATTCATTAGTCAGGGTTCTCTTGGGGAACAGAATAACAGAATGTGTGTTTATTAAAAAGGAGATTCATTAGATTGACTTACAAGATACAGGCTGGGTAGTCCAACAATGGCTGTCTATAGGCTGGTGACTCTGAGAACCTGGAAGCTTCTCAGGCCATATAACTCAACAGTCCCAACCTTGCACTGAAGACATGGAAGATTCCTGGAGACCCTCTGGTCTTTAGTTCACATTGGAAGGCTGTTGATGCTGGGTTCAAGTGTCCATGAAGGAAGTCAACAACAGGGTAGATCCACACACCAGGGAGTCACATGACCATCCAGGCAAATGGCCCTGGGTGCTCTTGGAGCTTCTTCATATATAGTCCACCACTGGAAAGGTCACCCACTCTGGGGAAATGCCTTCTCTTCATTAATCCTTCCTTGAAATATTCTCATAGAGTCCCCATCGAGAGGTGTGTCGTTAACTTGATTCCTAGTCCAATAAAGTCCACAATAGAAATTAACATCACATTGGGCTGCAAGGCCACTGAGAAATCCTGTTGGAATGGAGCTGATAACCTCCTCCATGTAGACCAGCTGACAGAAAGCTGGAAGAAGCCATTCTTCATGCAGTTCAATGGGAGAGAAATTACCAGTGAAGATACTCAACAGTGGACACTGCAAGCCTTATATTTGGACAGTCAGGCCAAAGGAGACAATGGGTGCAACAGTGGCACATCTGTCATGGTGGAAACCAACTGCCCTCTAATTGGACTGGAGGCCCACTCCATGGGAGGGAATACATCCCTGATACTGAAAACTTAAAACAGGGGTAGTCATGAGCCCTAGGGGTGTAACATCTGCTGCTGTCTGGCTAAATGTATATACTATGCTTATCAAACTGTAAGCACTTCTCTTAATGTTTATACTCATATATTAATGCTGTTCTCACGTTTGGTAGAGAATCCTCTCTTTTCAGATGGCAGTGACCTTGGGATGACTCAGAAGGCATCATGGTGCTGGAAAGCACCGACAGGAGTGCCTCAGCACTGCAATATCTCTATCATACCTTCCAAGGCTCAGGAGCTATTGTGGAAAAGTTGGCAGAAAGAATGTAAGAGCTAAAGGAAGGGTAGGACTCCTTACAATCTGCTCCCCCCAGACATAAAATGGCCTGGATATCCATTACCTCACAGTTCTTGACACTACCTACACAAGACCATCATCATAGGAGGAAAAGATCATGACATCAAAATAAAAGAGACTGATTGAGAGGGGGAGGGGATATGATGGATATATGCAGTTTCAAAGGGGAAAGTGGGGGGAGGAAGGGCTTTACCATGGGATATTGTTTACAATCATGGAAGTTGTTAATAAAAAAATTGAAAAGAAACTAACATCACAGCCTCCATTTCATTAATTTCTACTCTAATCTTCATTATTTTGTCTATCTACTAATTTTGAGTTTGACTGCTTCTTATGTTTTAAGACTCTGGTGCTTCATTAGGCTATTGATTTGGGATTTCTCAGAGGTTTTTTGTTTTGTTTTGTTTTGTTTTTCATGGTAGGGTCTCACTCTAGCCCAGGCCGACCTGGAATTCACTATGGAGTCTCAGGAAGGCCTAGAACTCACAGCGATCCTCCTACCTCTGCCTCCCAGTGCTGGGATTAAAGGCGTGCGCCACCATGCCCAGCTGTTTTCAGAGTTTTTGATATAGGCACTCATTATAAACGTCTCTTAGAACTGCCCTAGCTATAACCCAAGTTTCTGGTGAGTTGTGTTCTCAGTTTCATTTGATTCTCTTTTTTTTTTTTTATTTCTGTCATGATTTCCATGGTTCAACAAGAGACTCTGTCTCAAGGAAGTAATGTGGAGGAGTGATGGATGGGAATACTCACTGTGCTTGGTCCTCCGGATACATACTGCATGAGGCATGCACATCTGCACACATCTGAATCTATGTCTGTCACACACATACATAAACACACATGACACACATATACATACATAACCACATACATATTACACACACATACATAAACACACACTACACACATATACATACACACACCACACAACACTACACATACACCCATCCACACACTACACACACAGAGTTCTTTGCTGGGATGAGTGCAAGTTTCCCCGCTCCCTGAGTAGACTCTTGCAGCTACCCTTGCTGTGGGAGAACAACTGCTTGTCTCTATGGAGTTCAAACATGCCAGACCAGAATGGCCTGTAACATTCTGCCTTCTGTCTTCTGCTGGTTTAGATTCCTGAGCTCTCAGACATGAGCTATTCTTTCCTTCCTGCAGATTAGAAGTCTCCCAAGCCTCAGCAGGGACGACGCTCAGCCTGCCAGCAGCTGTCTTCTCTGGGCTAGCTTAGTGCCCTGCTTTCCACATAGAGATGTCTGAGGCTCCGAGGGGCCACACACATGCTTGCACTTGCCTGTGCTGCAGGGGAGTCTCCTATTACCAGGGCTCAGGCCACCTTTTGCTAACATTCTATAGTCTTTTCCTGAGTGCATGTGTGTGTTTACTGAGATCAGCCCCTGTCCAGTATGACTGGTTCTCCGTTCTGTAGCTCTCAGTATTGAGGTGGATGCTTTGAAGTTTGGAGATACAATGGTGCTGAGGAAATTTTTGCTTGTGTATGTGCATGTCATGTGCATATGTGTATGTATATGTGTGGACATATGTGTATATGAGGTGAGTGTCCATATGAATGTGCACGAGGAGGCAGGAGTCAATTTAGAGTGTCAGCATCAATTGTTCTCGACCTTATTCTTTGAGACAAGCTCTTCCAGTGTATGGATTCAACTAGTCCATGTAGCCAGCAAGCCCTAGACATCTTCCTGGCTCCATTGCAGAGCAGTGGGATTACAAGCACACACTACCACATCCACCATCTTACATGAGTGCTGGGTGTTTGAGCTCAGATCCTCCTGCTTGTGTGGCTAGTATGCCACCTGCCAAGCCATCTCCCCAACCCCAGTGCTGAATTTTCTACTATTCCTGGCAGAGTGATTTAATTGTTGAGTGTTGCTCTCAGTATTATCCGCCTCCTTCACCCTTGCCTCATAGCCCAGTGTTTTCCATCTTGTTCTCCCTTCACTATTTTCCCAGCCTTAGCCTCCTGGGTAGTTTATTACAAAGATCTAGCTGGACTTCACAGTGCAGTGAGGTCTGGTGGCCCCCTATAATTCAGAGGTAGTTTATTACAAAGATCTAGCTGGACTTCACAGTGCAGTGAGGTCTCGTGGCCCCCTGTAATTCAGAGGAATCAGTATTCTTCCTTCTTGCTGCCTGCTAATGATTAGGAAAGGGGGTGATGTTTACTGAGCTCTTGGCTCATGTCAGAGCACATTGCGATAGGTGTTCTTACACATGTTACTCCAGGAACACTAGCAAGGTCGTTAGGAAGTGTACCTCAGTGTACCTTACATGGAGGCTCTGAGAATCTGCTGAACCTGCAACAGAGGAAAGAACCAGTCACTTCTCAACTAGGAGCAGCCAGAGACCTGATATGCTCAGGGTGTAACTGGATTCTCTAAAACCATTAATTGAGGAACCTGGCACCTGAACAAGGTGCTTTGGAATCCAAAAGGCCACCTTATCATTTTCTTTCCTAAGGCTCTGTGACACAGTTAGAAAGCTTTTCCTCTTCCCACGGACCATTGTATTTTCCATGTTCTTCACAAACAGCTCTTCATCGCAGCAATTCAGTCCAAAGCACTCTCTAGTAATTCCTTCATTTAAAGAGATGATCTTGGTAGTTGGACATCACAGGAGTAGTGCCTCATTGTCTAATGCTATCCAGCTCTGACTGCCTTCGCACCCAACCAGGATATATAACTGTTATGGACTCAGCATATGTTTTCCACAACATTTACATTTTGAAGTCTTAACTTTAAAGGAGATAATGTTTTGAGGGGAATTTTGGGGAGATGACCAGGTTTATATAAGGTCATGAGAGAGGAATTTCATAAGGGCTTTAGTGAACTGCTGTTGCAGTCATCTTCTGCTATTATATATTTCTTCTTTCTCACCTCTCTTGCCTTCTTTTGGATTAATGATTTTTTTTAATTCCATTTTCCCTCTACTTACTTCTTAGTAATACATTACTTTGGTGGCTTGAGATTGATGGCTTGAGATTTATGCCACAGAAATTGAAAATATTCAAATTAGAGTGTTTTCAACTTTTTTGCAAATGCGCTGTTAAATATTTACTGGCACATTATTGTTTCCACCTCCATTTATGTTCTGCTTCTACATAATTTTATACACAGATTTAAAAATATTACCTTGCATGGATTATATGTATATATGCTTTTTAGTATTCATATGTGAATGGACTCTTAGCTCTCTAGCAAAATTTCCAAAGTATATGAACTATAAATTTTTTAATTGACATTTTGTCCATACACAGAGGAGTGAAGTACAAATGAAAATTGTTAACTTCTGTTTTTAGTGTGTGTGTTGGATGCATGTGTGTGTAGATGTATGTACCTACCCTACTAAGCTAGAGAAGGGTGTCATATGGTCTCCTCTATTGCAATTCTGCCTTATTTCCTTGAGATAAGACTCTCTCAGTGAATCTGGAGCTCACAGTTTTTCAGTTAGATTGGATGATCAGTGAGCCCTAGAGATCTCCCTGTCTCTTATGTCCTCAGTGTGGGAGTCACAGGCATGTGTGGCCATGCTCAGCTTTTTATGGGGGTTCTGGGCTAATTCAGGTCCTCATGCGTGCATAGCCAGTGGGCTTACTCTCTGTGCCATCTTCCCAGCCCCAGGAATAATTATTAACCATGTAATTAACATGAGTGATGGGATGAGGCTTTGTCTGATTTTGGCTTCCTTTCAAGTCAGCGAGTTGAATAAAATTTTGATAGATGTTAGCTATTTTCTTAGGCATCTAGTCTAGTTTTGGTTGAACAAATGAAAAAAATCAGTAAGTGCAGGATGTATAACTTTTTAGATGAACTCGAAATGACTACTATTTTTTGGTGTATGAGGTGTGTGTGTATATGTGTGTGTGAGTGTGACTGTGAGTGAGAGTGAGTGTATGTGTGTGTTGTATGCATGTATGTGCACATGCAAATGCTCCATGCACACGTGAGCGGGGCTAGAGGAAGACATTATGTGTCCTTCTCCATTGCTCTTCTGCCTTATGTACCTGAGACAGGGTGTCTCATTGAACCTGTAACTCCCTGGTTTTTGGTTAAACTGGTCAAACAAGGAGTCCCAGTGATCTTTCTGTCTTCTGCCCCTCAGCCCTGGTGTTACAGGCAGGTGTGACCATGCATGTTTTTTTATGTGGCTGTTGCAGATTTAACTCAGTTCCTCACACTCACATAGAAGTGTTTCTTACTTTCTGAGGCATCTTCCCAGCCCCTACTATTGTTATTAATACAATGAAATTAAGAAGTGAATTCTATTTACTATACATGTGAAAAATAATATGCATCCAACATACATTTTTTAAATTGGTAAATGAGAAATGCCAAGTCACAACCAAGTACGTGTTCTCATTGGTGCAAACATCTCTAAACCTGGAAACATTCTCTTTCGGTGTTTACCTTTTCTAGAAAGCTTTCCCTGATTGTCTAGGTTTAGGTTGGGTGCGCATTTCTGCTCCTATGCCATTCTAGGTTTCCTCCAGCACACTACAGACTCAATGCATTGTAACTGTGTAACTGCTGATCATTCCCACCATTCTGTGTGCTCTGTGAGGGCAAGGTCATGGTGTTGTCATCGTCTTGAAGATTCGAAGCACATTTAACACAACTGCATGAACTGCAGACTTCCAAGGGCAGGAGCAAAATCTCATCTGTCTGTTTTTGCTTCACCATGGAGATTCAGTACTGTATTGTTATATGATTTTCAGTTAATACTTCTTTATTTGAAATCACCATTCTTCTCTCTTGAACCATATGTTCAAAAGAAGAAGAAGAAGAAGAAGAAGAAGAAGAAGAAGAAGAAGAAGAAGAAGAAGAAGAAGAAGAAGGAGAAGAAGAAGAAGAAGAAGAAGAAGAAGAAGAAGAAGAAGAAGAAGAAGAAGAAGAAGAAGAAGAAACTGCTTTTAATATTAACTTGGACAAAACATAGAAGCCAAGCCTGGCTTACGCAGTTACATAATGATTTTCCATTTTTGCTTTCCAGCTTTTGCACTTTCCAACAGCATAGGTGACTAAGCCCTGTTAGCATTTCCAAAAGGGAAAATACAGGGAGGGAGCACTTTACTGGGAGGATTTCCAAACATTTCAGATGACATCGGATGGAGCAAAACTGAAGTGAGAATGGGTGAATACGATCTGAGAAATCACATCAGTCTTGACTCCCAGCATCATGGCTGAATGGCTTCTTCTTATTTATTCAGCAGGCAGGAGGCTATAGAAACTCTTGTGCCCACACAGCACATTGACCCATGTCACACCCAGATGGGCAGAATATAAGTCTTTCAACCTACACATTTTCCCCAAAGCCCTACACTCCATTGCATAATTGCTTTAACCAGAAGAAAAATTCTTTCATTCCACTGTCAAAACATGCTGTGAAAGTTTAGAATTAGGTATTTGGCAGTGCACAAAGTTTACAGAACTCCCTGGATATATCCTTAGGCTCAGGACCAATTGGCAATCCCATTTGGTTAGCAAGGTCAATTGCATGTGTAAAGGTTTCAATTCTTAGAGAATCATTCTCCAGGAACGAGGAAAACCCCAAGCTCTCTATGTCATCTGTTCTAAATTTAAAAGAGTTGGGGATAAAGAAGATGCAAGATTTTTTTTTCTTTTTTTTTTTTTTTTAAGTGATCTCATGGTTTCCATTGCCTGACTACTTCTGGCAACATACTATTGTGTTAAACAGCACACAGAGACTTTTTAAGTCCAAATCATGAAATTTTCTTATGTTTTCCTCCCTATTGATATTAATCATAGCTTGCCTCTTTTGGATCGTCTTCTTGGCTGCACTATTAGCAAATAACAAATGGAATCTCCATAAGGAAAAGTCTTTGGGCTGTGTCACTGCACTCAGTTTTCTTTTAAAACTTGTCAGGCTGCTTTTAGTTAATGAAGCCAGTAGGTAGTCTCATCTAGTTTGGAGAGCTGACTCAATTTCTCTTGGCAATTAGTGGCCAAGGCATTGAAGAGAGATGGAGCCTGTACCTAGCATGGAGGACCAGGGTTTCTACCAGCGAAAATTGGAAGAATTTCTGTGGCAAGTCACATGTCGCATTGTTTACCCAACTCCTTCATCTATGCTGGGAGAGTGCTTTCAACACTCACCTCACACAATCGTGCATATTTACTTTTGTTTTTGTGTCATATAGATATAAGGAAACTATGTATCTTTAATTTACCACAATATGTTTACTTCTTGCAAAACATCTACTAAGTACAGAGAAAAGAACTGAGAATTCTTAAAGAAAGTAATGAAAAAAATACCTTCTTAGCATTCTTTTCCATCTACCCATACTGTGGGCACCCACCTCATCTCAGACTCCTCAACCTGAGAGAAGAGGCCTGGGAAAACCTGTGTCTCCTATGCCACTTTCTTGATCTTTCTTTAATCACTGCTTGGTCAGGAGCCTCTGGCTGTATTCCTTCTGTTGGAAGCAGTGTCCATTCACCATCCTGACTGAACCTATCTCTGGCATTCGTCTTGACCTTTGATCTTGAGCTGTCTGGATTATTAGAGAAGGAAGATACATTGGTTCATTGTTGCCTTATCAAAAAGAGGAAAAAAAGCTATTTGGGAGATAGCGCAGCCTGTAGAGTACTCGCCTTTGATGCACGAGGACCCGAGTTCAGACTTGAGTACTCATGCAAAATGCCAGGCATGGCGGCATGTGCCTGCAATCCCAGAAGTGGGGAGGTGGAAATAGGAGGATTTCTGGAGCTCACTGACTAGCTAGTCTAGCTGAAATGATGAGCTTCAGGCCAAGGAGAGAAATTGTATTAAAAACATGTAGATAGTATAACTGAGCAATGACACAGGATGTTGTCCTGCGGCCTCCACAATCATGTGTATACCCATGTGCCCATGCACCCACATACATATGGACATCCATACACACCACACACAGAAAAAGAGAAAACCCTTTTATATACATTACTAAAATGTAAACTAGCATAAACTTAGCAGGAATTATTATTAATCTCTTATGAATGACTATGGACTTTAAGGTTCTTTTAATCTTCCAGGTAGCATTAATCTACTTGAGTTTTATTATCTTTAAGAAATTTCAGGGCCAGCTATGTGTATCTTGAAATAGAGGTCAACATTGTCTTTTACAACTGACTGTATCTTATTCACCATAGTGTACTTGCTTTCCTTTGTTTAACTGAATAATTTAAAAATAAAGGATTTCATTAATAGAGCACCTTTGTAGCAGTTATGATGATTTCTTTCAGGTCCCCCCAAAACTTTTTACCCTGTACTTTGGAATATTTGTCTTTAAGCCTTTAAAATTTTTTCTAGTCTTGGGCTGGAGAGATAGCTTAGCGGTTAAGGCACTTGCTTATGAAGCCTAAGGACCCAGGTTCAATTCTCCAGGTCCCACGTAAGCTAGATGCACAAGGCAGCACATGTGTCTGAAGTTCATTTGCAGTGGCTAGAGGTCCTGTTGCATGCCATTCTCTCTCTCTCTCTCTCTCTCTTTCTCTCTCTCCATTTCTCTGTCTAGATAAAAAAATAAAAACTTATAATTTTTCTAGTCTCTTCAGTTTTTTTAGACTGCTAATTAATTTTGATGCTCATATCAATCTTAGTAGTTCAATAATTACTGATAGGTTTAAAGTATGTTGCCTAGGAAATTCCTCAGAATTGAAACATATCCTCCTGGAGGGTGGCTCAGGAGACTCAGGCAGTCAAATCTGGGAGAGCTGTCAGGACCCCTCCCTCAGGTTGCATAAAAGGTAAACAACTGCTTGGGGAGGGTCTCTCCTACCTGCAGAGCTGCCTACAAGTTGTGTTGCACGCTCCAGAGACGCAGCTCCCTGAGACACCTGGGTTGGATTTTTTGGTGATGCAGCTTTCTTTGAATTACCCATGCTCCTGCAAGAAACTCCCTCAACCTGTTCTGTAACCCCAATAAACTCATTGGCTCACTAAAACTAGATTGTGTGCAATTGTGCTTTTGTCCGTCTTCTCCCTATATGGGGTGAATAGATGTGTGTTCACATTTCCTCAGGAAGAAAAACATTCATGTGACAAGGTCCCATAGAGATTAGTATCAATTTCAGAAAAATCCCTAATTTTCAAGACCCACGATAAAATGGACTCTGCCGTCTGTATCTGACTAGAGCTGACCCTCAGGGATGTGTGGTCCCACTGTTATTCATGTCACTCTAGGAGTATGCTCCTGCCTCAAAGGAATTTGTCCATATTTGAATGCCTTGAAATCTCACATGAACCTTATTATTTTCTTTTACAGTTTTGATCCCATGGCTGTGAAATCTGTTGCTAAACTATTTACACTTAACATTACTACTTAATATGCCTATTATTTATATTAAATAATAAATGTTATTCATATTTATATTAAAATACAAATAAATTTTAGAAAACAGTTCAGAAGACCTTCTCTCAGATCCTGTCTTGAAAAAGTGTGAGAAGGAAAGAGGAAAGACATACTGAACATCCTTTATTGGAAGAGAGTCTGATGACCATGTGCAGGAGGGGGAAGAAGAGGACAGGAGACAAGATTTCATGAACTTGGAGTCTGGACTCACTACAGGACAATTTTTCCAATCATAGTTTTGCCACACACAACTTCTGATGGGAACATGGATGAGAGGAGGAAAGAACAACTCCTATGCCTTATGATGAGATCTGATAAGGAGCCAGAAGACGAAAAATTGGCTTTTAAAACTTGCAATGAGAAGAGCTTATCTTTATCATCCAACACATGACAAAAGCACCACAACAGGCAGGAGAACTGAAGATGGCATGCAGGTGCTAATTCACTGTGGCTGGGTACACCTTAGGGGATAACCTGTGGAGAAGATGGTCAGGTTGCAGAATTTTGCCCTCTTTCCACCTTAAGCCAGCATGTGGGATGATGCCTGTTGCTGCTTGATCAGCAGAGCCGCTGGGCCATTCATAGGGTCAATAGCCCTTTCATGCTCTGTTTATGGTTAGCAGTGGAGAGATCAGGAGGAGAGGCCTCCTGTGTAATGTATGAGTTACGCATGGTATCAGGTAGCATTTTTACAATGGCTGCTCCCTGTAAGGCCACCTGATCTCTTATTTCTCATTAAAGCACAAAACTGGGAAGGAAACTTTTAATTCTCCAAAACAGAAATTGCTTTACTTTTGTCTGATTATGGAAACATGCCTGGGTAGAATATAAAAGAGAGCTCACAAAGTAAAGAAAATGCATATTTAAGTTGTGATGTGTTGCTCTCAACAGCCATCTAAGAGATCTGATCAAAACTGTTCAGGACAGCAGCCTACTGCTTGCACACTCACAAATTCTGGCTTTAGCCATCCTTTTAATCATAGCCAATCTGTTGTTTATTTGCATTGCTTTGATTACTAGTGAGACTGAACATCTGTTCATATATTTACTGGCACTGTTTCTTTTTGAATTGTTTGTTCCTTTCCTTGACTCATTTTCCTTTCTGTCCTGTGCAGGTTTATATGAACATGATACACTATAGCTATTTACTTCCTTCTTAGCACATATGTTGTAAATCTTCTCAGTTGCTGTTTGTCTTTTACCCTCCTGGCTATATTGTTGTTATTTAAAAAATTCTCACATTTTGTGTAGTTAAATACATTAATATTTTCATTTATGGTTTTTGTCACTAGCATCACACATATAACTTTCCTTTTTTAGAGATACAAAATTCTTTATCCATATTTGATTTAAAGATAGCTGTTTAGAAGGTGCTGTGTTTGGCTCAGCAATGTAGGATTTCACTTAAATTTTACAACAATTTTATGAGGTGACAGCATCTCCATCTTGCAAGTGGACAGACAGCACAATTGTGGTCACCTGGCTGAGAAATGGAGGACTCATGTTGAGAGGTCAGGTCCTTAACTCTACAAAATAGGAACTTTTCAGGTATTTCATATTCCAGAGAATATGTAGACATTTTATTTGGATAAAGTTATAGATTACCAGGAATCTATTATGTAAATACTTTCCCCAGGGGGAAAAAATAACAAATCCTGGAGCATTACTCCAATTGCTTTCTGCAGGCCAGATAATTTAAAAAGTAGAGAATATGGCTGAGAATGCCAAGAACCTTTTTTAGAGGGAAATCTATTCATTTCTGTAACACATGTGCATGGAGTATTTTGGTTATCTAAACATTCTAGTTAAAATAAAATTCAGAGAAATATCACTGTGAGCTAAAGGATGAAGATTCTGTGATTCTTCTCGAGTCCTTCACTAATAGTCAGGAAAAAAAAAAACCATGCATGGATGTTATGATTGTTTCTGAAATACCTGCTTACTAGGGGCAATATAGTATTTCAGCCATCTTTTCACATTTGCCCCTGTGGATTTATTTTTTATAGTCATGCTTGATTTTATATCTGTTCTCTTATAATTCAAGCCCCTCTTATCCTTTACCTAATTGTTTCCCTTGCATCATATTACACATTTGTGAATTATTTCTAGCAAAATCAGAATCCTGTAAACAAGTTAAGGTGAGAATTCACTGGTCAATTTTAAAAGCCATACTAACAGCGTGATGCCAGCTGCGGCTGGTGTGGAGCTTTCCCACTCATATATGAGTCTTGCTATTTTTTTCTCATAGGATGAGTAGACACAGTGGGAAATTTTAAATCTATATGGAAAAGAGAATAATATTACTTTGAAAATTTCATATCATTGCCAAAGTCATACTTTTTCTTATTTGATCATTCAGTGGGTTAAAGCTGGTTTCTAGTAGTCTCAGTGCAATAAGAAACACATTGGTTGAAAAGAAGTCAAAAAGAGATTGCTGAAACTAGTGTGGTACTAGAAAGGGCTGCAAAAATAATTTCATTTTAATTTTCTTATGAGCTGTAAGAAATGATTTCCAAGGAGGGTTTTGTTTCGGTTTTGCTTTGGGGGAGAGTTAGGGGTTAAAAAGATAATCAAAATATTTGTGTTGATGATTTACAAATTTTGATTTATAAGACGTGATGAAGAATGTTTGCAGGCTGATTACTTAGCAGTTTGCAGGCTGATTACTTAGCATGACACTCAGGGAACACAGTGAAGGCAATATACACGGAGTCGAGAGATTAGTTTTGGATATCAAAGACTGAATAAATTCCTATAAAATGCCCTCCCTACTGTTCCTCTTTAGAAACAGGAGGAGTGAAAAAGGGGCTATTTCTCATGATTGGATAATAAATCAGTCTTTTTGGGGGTTGTCCTTATTCTGTTGAGAAATATTAATGAGTAATTGGAAGAATGTATGACATGAGAAATTACACGAATAATGATTCAATTTACTAAGACGGGGAATAAGAACAAAGCTGAGTGAGAAACTGAAATTCATAGGTCTGGGGTGTGTTGTAGGTGTGTAATAGTGGCATGAATATTATGGGGGTAACTAACTGCTCTCTGATTGGACTTTAGGTTGGTTCCATAGGAAGGAATTTATGCCTTTTCTTGAAAACCTAGTCAAAAGTCCATAGCTAGGATGGTCATAGGTTTGAGGAGGATGGTGGCTAAATGGACATTGTGCCATCAAATTGCCCTCTTAATATTTACATTTATCATTCTAGAGAAACTTCTTTTTGAAGTTGGTGGTAATTCCTAAAGAGCTTGTCCTCGTACTATGTGATGTTTGAATACTCAATGCTAAATGAGACATCTCTATCACATTCCCCAAGGCTCATGAAACACTGCAAAACAAGGGGCTACAAAGAATGTAAGAAGCAGAGGAGGGGTGGACTGCTTTGAAATACTGTTTCCTGCATATGAAATGACTCTTACATTCATGACCCCACAGTGACTGTTATTACTTGCACGAGACCTGAATAATATTGAACGCTTCAGCATTCTGTCAAGGATGATGGAGGAGGGCAAAAACAAAACAAAACAAAGCAAAACAAAAACAAAAACTAAAAACCCACATCAAAGTAGAATAGAGACTAGTTGGAAAGAGAAAGGGATCTAGTGGAAGGGGGTGGGAATGGGAGAACAAGAGAAAGTAATAGGAGGGAATTATGATCAAAATATATCTGTGTATGAAAATTGTCAATAAAAAAGTAAGAACAAAGAAAACAAACATGGATATGCATCAGTTCTAAAGTGTTGCCATTTGTCTATGGCTTATTGACTTGAACAGACTGACTCCTTATCTACAAGTACATCATAAGTGTGCCTTTCTGACAGCCTACACACATTATGTCAGACTTTTCATTGCTGTGATAAAATGCCTGAGATATGATTGCTCAAGGTTTCAGAATTTTCAGTCCAGAATGGCAGGAAAGGAGGCATGACAGAGCAGAGCAGCTCAAATCATGAAAGCCAGGAAGGAAAGAGACAAAGAAGGAGAGAGAGAGAGAGAGAGAGAGAGAGAGAATGCCTGCCTTCCAGGCTTTTTCCTTCTTCCTTTTATATTCCATCTAGCCCCCAGAGCCCTATGGGGTGGTGCCACCCACGTTCAGAGTAGCCTCACACCCAACCTTAGTTCAATCTGGAAATGCCCTTACAGGCAATTCTAGAAGTATGATTATTTTTTACAATTTAATTTCCTATGCAGATCTCACCCAATTGAGTTGACCATCAAGATTAACTACCCCACAGATGAATGAAACAAACATGGATTTTGAGAAAAAATTATGCTGTGAGGAACTAGAATTCATCTTCGTCTTGCACATGTGTTAAACTACCTGGGAATAGTAAAGAATGAGGAACACAGCAAGATGGGGGAGGGGGGGTTGGGCCAAGGGAGTGGAGAAACCTTGCATGACCAGGAGGAGAAGGAAGTTATTCATTTATTTAACAGGTAACCATTAAATGCCTTCATGAGTACAATTCTGTGTGAGATATTCCAATCCAATAGTTAACAAGTTAACGTTATAATGATTCTATCTTCACTGACCCTCCGTGGTAGGGAGGATAGAGGCAGGTAAGAAAGGAACTGTAGCACAGTGAGGAATGCTAAAATGGGGCATTGTTGTAGCAGCATGTAGAGGGGTCTTAGGCAGATCTTGGTGAGGGATGACAGAGGTGTTGGCAGTGTCTGGGATGTCAGTATGTAGGTGTGCACATAACTACCTGTGAAATTGGAGAGTCCCTCTGGAATAAGAAAGTAACATATTCCCTCAGTAATTTAGCATACAATGTTATGATGCTTCAGCATGGATATGTAGATGGTTCTGACTGAATAAAACCACAACTGTTTTATTAATCTACAAAATAGCTAAATACCATGACTCCTCTGCTGAACACTTGAATTTGCTTTTGAGTTCTACCTAGGAAGCCTCTTTAACTTCAGAAGCTGTCTGTTTCCCACATCTAAACCCAGCTGAAAAACTAATTAATGAACCGAGATCCTTTAGGCTTCTCTCAATCCAATCAAGCTGACAATTGAGATTAACCATCACACACATGATGTAGCACATTCCAGCAGGGGAGGTCTATGAAGACACCTGTCACTTTTGCTACTCCACTTCAGGGAAGCTTTACTTTATTCCTGAATGACTGGGGTCTGTGTTTTCTAGAATTTTCAGCTTTGTGGTGCTCTGTCTCATGGATGTGTTGGGAGCTGGGACATCAAAGCTGTGTTACCAAGTCTTAAAATAGAGAGAATTGCACAAGCAGGGAACTGAAACAAACTGAGATTAAAATGTGTCAGGCAATGGTTTTATTCTATTACCATATGGTTCTGAGCCAATTATCTACTCAAAATTTCACTTCACTGTCTTATGTTTTTAATTAGCTACATCTGAAAATTGGAAGGTATAAAATAACCAATGTAGCTGTTTGAAGGGCTCTTCTCTGCTGTTTGGGTTTAGAGAATGTGTTAGCTTTCTTTTGCTGTGACAAAACCCCTGAGGCAATTAACTTTTAAGGAGTAAGAAAGTTTTATTTTGCTCAGGGTTTTGGATGCTTCATTCAATGGTTCTATTGCCCTGAGACTGTGGTGAGGGAGAACACCATGGTGGGGTATGTGTGGTGGAAAAATCTGCTTATCTAATTGTGACCAAGAAGCCAACAAATAGTGGAAGGGACCAGGGTCCCAGTATACCCAGCAAGGGCATGACCCTAGGGACTTCTTTTCAATAGGCCTCATGTCTTAAATGTTGTACCATTTTCCAACAGCGCCACAGGCTGGGGACCAAGCCTTTAACATGTGAGCCTTGGGGACACATTTATTCAAATCATACCAGGAGTGCAGAGAGAACATGATGTGAGGGCCCCTTTCCTCAACCAGGTGGTGTAGGAAGAGGTATGCTCTGAGAAGATTCTGGAACCACTGCTATGGAAGTCTTTAAGATGTATGATAAACATTTAATAACTATTATTCTCCTTTTCCATTCCTAAAATTCCTTCCCCTCATCACCCTAGCCTTCAAATATGTCCAACTTTTCAGGCAACTGCCTGGGGAACATAGAATAGCAGGATCCCTGGAAACAGGACCATGGGCCACTGTTTTCACTGTGACAATGAGGTGAAGGTCATAGCTTACCCAACCCAGCTGGTGGTGCTGAAGCTTCCTTCACCTTGCAGAGCAGTATCGCCAGGACTACATCTGGTCCCCAGGCAGAACCCAAGGACAGGTAATCAGAATGCTCTTCACAAAAGAGTAAAGCCCTCATTCATGACGGTTTCCTTCCTTCACACCCTCCCTTCATCCCATCCCTTCTTCTTCTGCCCCTCCCTCCCTTCCCTCCTTTCTTCCTTATTCCAGTCTTCCCTCCCTCCCTTTTTTCATTCTTTCTTTTCTTCCCTCTTCTTTTGCTCCTTTTCTTCTTTCCTTCCTTCCTTCCCTCCCTCCTTTCTTTGCTTCCTCCCCTACTTCCTTGCTCCCCTCATTCCATGTTTGCTCCCTTCCTTCTTCTCCTCCCTCCCTTCTTTCATCTTTTCTTTCCTCCACAGTTGCTTGACCACAGAGAATTAACTACACTTAGAAATGGATCTGCACCTCCAGCATTATGTAAACATGGTATATGCCAGGGAAATGTACATTCTTATTCACACCATGACCTCATTGTAGCCACAGACTTGCTCATGAAACTAAGAAGCCCACATATTTACTGTGACTAAAACTCTGCTAGGTGTTCCCACAGGCCCCAAAGCCCCACAGGGTCCTATAAGCGTGTCCCTGTTTTGAAATGAGGAATCTGAGGTTTAGATGATTTCCACTGGTCCAGGGCTGGCCACCTGGGACTCTTCTACAAGTAAAGCTAAGGATCCAGGAAATACTTACTAAAAGCAGTTTTAGGAATCATTGTGTATTGTATCAGTGAAACTGCTTCTGTTCATTTAATTTTGGAGCTAGAAGCTCTACAGAGAGAAGTTAAGAGATAATTGGGAATGAAACCTATCCACAGAGGGTTTCTGTCACCAAACATCCACATTTCTGGAGGATAATTTATCCTAGAATTTGACTAGAAATAGACATTAACTTAAAGATGCAAATAGGGCGATTAGATTAGCTGAATTAAATAAAAGGCACCAGCATATGTCCTATTTCCATGTTGCTTCTCAAAATAGAATGCACCTGATAAAAGGAAAAAAGAATGGAAGATATATTTCTCCTTCATTCATTCGTTCATCAATTCACTCATTATTGATATTAGGTTTCATATTGTAGCTCAGGCTGGCCTGGAACTCATGGTAATTGTCTTGCCTCAGGATTTTTTCTTTTCTTTTTTTGTTTTTTCAAGGTAGGGTCAACTCTAGCCCAGGCTGACCTGGAATTCATTATGTAGTCTCAGGGTGGCCTTGAACTCTAAGCAATCCTCCTACCTCACCCTCCCGTGTGCTGGGATTATAGACATTCACCACCACGCCCGGCTTTGCCTCAGCCTTTTTATTGTTCCTTGTTTCAAGTGCTGAGCTAACAGTAACCAGAAAATGAGCATCCTTCATCTATTTTTATTTGTGAAGAAAACTGATCCACTTTTTCATTTTCTAGCCTGGGCTACTGTGTACAATTGACCAGCTATTTCTTGTACTGTAGTCCCTGCTCTGATAAGCATTTCAAATTTGCAAACAGAAGTGCCTGGTGGGCTACAGCACTCTGCTTGGTCTTAGGTTAGTATCCTGACTCTTTCTGTTTCATTCTTTAGGCAGAGTTTAGGGACCCGAAGATGTGCATTGCATCTTAGAAGATTCAGGCCCATTCAGAGAATTTTTTTCTTTTTCTTTGGAACAAGGTTGGCTTGTGTTTCTCCAGCTGGCCTTGAATTTGAGATCCCTGCCTGAGCCTCCTGAGTGCTGGGATTATAGGCATGTGTCACCAGATGGAAATGAGATATAGGCGGCACTATAGCACAGTTCTAGGGGCGCATGTTGGGAGGCAGTTTTTATATAACATATGTAGCTAGTACAACAAAGAATAAATTATGCGGATATTGAACACAGATGAACCTCCCTAAAAACTAACAAAGGGACTGAATCATCAACCAAGTATAAAAATGAAAAATTTTTTTTCTAAAATACCATTTAGTCTTTATTATGAGTGTGAAATGAACAGAAAAGTTCATCTCATTTATTTTTAAAACTGATCTCAATTATTTGAATTTTAAATATATGCAGGCTGGCTCTTCAGTTACCCTTATCCTTTTCCTTCAAGGGAGAGTTTATTTTCCCTCCTCTTCTCCAGAGCCTTAAACAGCACCATGGTGTCACAGGGAGGGTCTATTCACGGTCATCATCAGCTGATCAGGAGATCTGAACTTTGGTGTTTCACATCTGTACCCACTAGCCTTCCATCCTGTCTTGCTCTCTGGATGTTTGGGAAACTTTAACTTGTTACTGTGCACAGGGGAGCTGGTCCTCCTGCAGGCTATTTATTTATTTATTTATTTATTTATTTATTTGAGAGAAAGAGGGACGAAGGGAGGGAGGGAGAGAGAGAATGGCCACGCTAGGGCATCCAGCCACTGTAGACGCACTCCAGACACAAGCACCACCTTATGCATCTGGCTAATGTGGGTCCTGGGGAATCAAACCTGGGTCCTTTGGCTTTGTAGGCAAATACCTGCCCTCCAGCCTCACCTGGAGGCTTTCTCAGCTTCTTCTGCACCATGGGAAAGAACACAAGACATTTTCTCTATCTCACTTCACACCACTGTAGGCCTGTGCATATATCTTGGAGTATAGCCATAATGTCTTTCTAGCAAATAAACTAATGTCCTTTCTGCTTTCAAAGCCCCACTGCAGAAGGGCGTTTACTTATCTTCTCCCAAGCCTTGTCCTAGGGGAGATAAGCACCTGTTGGACATTTTACTCTTACTTGGCCTTTTAAAGTGAGTCTTGGGTGTGACTTTTTTGCATAAGTACATGTGGTGTGCAAGTGTGTTCATGTAGTGGACAGAGGCTGACCGTTTTAGGCATCTTCCTCCATCACACACCTCTGAGGTAGAGTCTTTGGCTTGAGCACAGCTTGTTGATTCAGCTAGTCTATTTAGCCGCTTTGCCTCAGGCATCTTCTGTTTATGCCTCCTAATCTAGGACTACAGAAGACTGCCATGCCCACTCAGCATTTATGGGGGTGCGGGGGATCATACTCTGGTCCTGGTCACTGGCTCATCTCCCCGGACCGCAGGGCTGGCATTCCAGTGCTCTACTACTCCCAGCATGAATTTCATTTAGTTGGTACTTAAAGCTCAGTTTTGGAGACTTAGAAACACCTCTCTCCATATAGTCCTCCTACTTCAAGTTTCTGTGTTCCTCTGGGTAATCCCTTCTCCAAGAACTGATGCTAGAGAGCCCCACTTGCAGCATGTGAGTGGAGAGAAACAAGCCCATGATCAGGAAGTGTGCAGCATGTGATTGGTTAACAACATTAAGAGCATCCTGAAGGTTGCTAAGGCAGCTGTTTAGGTTCTTTCAGAACATGTGGAAAGAGAGAGTTTCAGACACACACACACACACACACACACACACACACACACACACACAGAGAGAGAGAGAGAGAGAGAGAGAGAGAGAGAGAGAAGAGAAGGTGAAGAAATGGTTATGGGTTTTCTTGACTGTAACAATCATTTTACTATGTGCATTTTTATCAAAACATCTTGCTGTATACCTTAGGTATATATAATAAATATATAAAAAGCTCTGTAGCAGTTGCCTTCTCATCACAGGGATAAACACCCCGCCAGAAGCAGCTTGTGGGAAGAAAGGATTTCTTTCAGGTTCATTGTTTTGAGGGGAAGCTTCATCGTGGTGGAGGGAGCTGGCTCATTTCATATATCTGTAGGGAGAGAAAAAGAGAGAGGAGAGAGAGGAGAGAGAGAGAGAGAGAGAGTGAGAGAGGTGCAAGCTGGATCTCAACACATAGCAGACTTAAGTAAGAAAGGATTTATTTTGGCTCACAGTTTGAAGGGACAGTGCATCATGGTGCAGAAGGCAGGGGGCAGGAGTGTGAGGCAGCTGGTCACGTTGTGTGCACAATCAGGAAGAGAGGATGAATGCTGATGCTCAGCTAACTTGCCTCTTTCTATTCCATCAGGGAACCCGGCCCATGGCATGGTGATGAGCTGCCTATGCTCAGTTAAATTTTTTTGCAAATACCTTCATAAACACACCCAGAGGTGTATTTTCACAGTGATTCTGAATCCTGTCAAGTTGAGAACGAAAATCAATCTTGACAGATAGTGAACCTGCACGAGGTCTAGGAAGGAACCCTGCAGCATGAGAAGCAGTCACACCTGACAGAATCAGATGAAATGTGCAATTCTGGAAAGTAACCTACAGTAGCACCCAGAGAAGATGTGCCATCACCCTGAAAAATGCATGGGGAATAAGGCAGTAACAATAATTCTACTTGAAGAAGGAAATGCAGACAGCCTTGGCCCCATTTAGTCCACTTGAGCGCTATTATGTCCCTCAGTGCCCTGGCTGGAAGGCAAGTCAATGTGTTCGGCCTTACCTTCCTGGCCTTTTCAGATTCTCTGCTTTTAGCTTCCAAGATTATTTTTAATCTACCTTATTAGTTATCCTGATAATGGCAATCCTTCACAAATTTGGGGGAGCATTATATCAGAATTAGATTTTGAAAATGGATTATACTTCCAACTTTCCCTACTTTCAATGATGTTTTGTTGATAAAATTGAGAGGCTATATTGCGATAACCATCCTAACCTAGATGTCCTATCTTGAGTTACTTTTTAAAAACATTTCAAATATTACAATATTTTATTTATTTTATAATAACTAAAAATATTTAGAATATTTAAAAACAAGTTAGTTGTTTTTATAGGCATGTCATTAATATTGGAATCTAAAATCTTATTATTATTATTCATTATTTAAGACCTTTATTAATAGGTGCTTGCAGTTTGGGGGCTTTTTTTTTTTGAAAAAAACTCAAGTTGTAAGCTTTTTACTACAAATTAAAAATGAAGTTCTTAAAAATCTCAACTTAGGGCTGGTGAGATGGCTTAGTGGTTAAGCGCTTGCCTGTGAAGCCTAAAGACCCTGGTTCAAGGCTTGATTCCCCAGGACACATGTAAGCCAGATGCACAAGGTGGCGCAATGCATCTGGAGTTCGTTTGCAGTGGCTGGAGGCCCTGGCCCGCCCATTCTTTCTCTACCTAGAATCTGCCTCTTTCTCTCTCTGTGTATTGCTCTCAAATAAATAAACAACAACAACAAAAAAATTAAAATAAAAAATCTCAACTTGACCAGATATGAAACAATTTAAAAACCTTTAAAGGTATATTGAGAAAAATGAGGCTTAAAAAAAAAAAAAACATTTGTCCTTACCAAAAAGAGACATCTTTAGGTAAAAATAATAAAAGCTGCATGCTGCATAGACAATGCAGATTGTTCTAGTTCATCTGGTCAAGGGGCAAAAAGCAAGCACTTAAAGTCGGTCTTCAGCTCCAGTCTTTTGCTCATTTCTTATTGCTGGAATTTCATATTCATTTCTTGTTGTTGGATGACTAAGCCGGATGATGGTAAAGACGGTAAGCCGGCATTGACTCAGCCCGGCCCTGCTCAGCCTCAGGCGCAGAGGAATTTTCAGCTGGTGGATCGGCTGCTTTTGTCTCTCTGCCGTCTTGTGGTTTAGGGTTCTCTGGGCGTCTGCGTCAGTAATTGAAGTTGCGCTGAGGTGGCTGCTGACCTTCGGTGTCATCTTGATTTTCCCTGTCCTCTTCCTTGCCATCCTCTCTGGGCTGTCTTTGGCGAGGAGGACCCCTGCGGAATCGTGGTCTATAACCCCGATACACATCCTGTCTCACCCTCTACCTTGCTGTCCTGCTCCCTGGTTGTGGGCACCCTGGGTCACTTCTCCCTGGGCAGGAGGTGGGATGCTGTGGTCCGCGCCCATAGGGCCTCGTCCTGTAGCCAGGCGGGAGCCTCGCCTGGGGTAGGGCGGCGTCGTGTGGCCTTCAGGAGCGCTCTCCCATCTGCGTCCTCCCCCTCGCTATTCTGGTGGTCCTGCTGGTGATCACGCGGAGGGAGGACCCCCGTCTGCTGCCTCTTTACTGCCTTGACCTGGAACTCCACCAGGGCCTGCAGCGTTTGCTGCCTCCACACCCTTTTCTCCTTCAACATCAGACTCCACAGTCTCTCCATCATCTCCTGCACTGCGAAGGAGCTTGGCGGGGTGATGATGCTTGATGGCAGTGTGGCGTGCTAATACATCTTCCTTGGTGTCATTCTTGTTGATGAAACCATGTCCTTCCCTTACATTGAACCATTTCTCTGTTCCCAAAACCTTCGTTGTGATGACGTTTTTCTCCCGGAGGGCAGGCTCCACCCATGTGAGGCCGCTGCTCACTGCGCCACTGCCCGAGGTGGCGGCTTGGTGTCCCCGGCGCTGAGGGCGGGGCGCGGACTGCTGGGTCTCGGCCTCGCGGCTCGGTGATGGTCACTAGGCTGGCCGGCCGTGAGGCTGCTCAGGGCTCTCTGGGGTCCGCTCTCCGCCCCCGCTACTGATCCTACTCTTACTATTATTTTTAAATATTTAACTTATTTATTAGAGAGGGAGGGAGGGAGAGAGAGAGAGAGAGAGAGAATGGTCATGCCAGGGCCTCTAGCCACTACAAACAAACTCCAGATGCATGCGCCATCTTGTGCATCTGGCTTATGTGGGTCCTGGGGAATTGAACCTGGGTCCTTAGGCTCTGTAGGCAAGTGCCTTAACTGCTAAGCCATCTCTCCAGCCTCAAAATCTCACTATTAAAGATTTATTTATTTATTTATTTGAGAGAGAGAGAGAGAGAGAGAGAGAGAGAGAGAGAGAAAGGTTGGCCAGCCACTGCAAATGAACTCCAGATGCATGTGCCACCTTGTGCATCTGGCTAACGAGGGTCCTGTAGAATTGAATTTGGGTCCTTTGGCTTTGCAGGCAAACACCTTAACCACTAAGCCATCTCTCCAGCCCTTAAAGATAGTTAAAACGTGTTGAAAACGATGGAACTATGACTAGTTCAGCTGTGTAGCCTGTGCACCATGCAACTGTAGGGGTGACTTATGCTTCTGGGGTGGATTAATTCAGAATCTATGATCAGACCACATACAATTATGTTACTTAGTAAATGCTATAAAGTAATTTAAATTTATATAAGATGTTGTGAGCTAAACCCAAATGTTATTAAAAAAAACAAAAAGCAGAATTGGCTAATAATTTTTTTTTCATGTGACTTACAGCTGGTAATAGTTTCCTGGGGAACTGTAAGGAAAAGAATTCTGATGCCACATCCAAGCCCACAGGGAAGAAGATTCCAGGGGTAATCACTCATGATATGTGTAAGCACTAACAGAGGGATGGCAACACTGGTCCACATGTATGCTGTCCTTGAAATAAACTATGAGAAAAGTGAATAAGGCAAAAGGAACTATGAAAACTAAAGGGGCTAATCTTGAAAGTCAAAATGTTTTTCTGAAGCCTGGCTTGGTGGCACACACCTTTAGTCCCAGCATTCAGGAGGCAGAGGTAGGAGGATTGCCGTGAGTTCAAGGCCACCCTGAGACTACGCAGTCAATTCCAGGTCAGCCTGGACCAGAGTGAGACCCTATCTCAAAAAAAAAAGAAAAAAAAAATTTTTTTCTCCAGTTGGATACATTAGCCATTTAATAGGGTATACAAAGCCCTCAACTATGGGATATAGGACAGAAAGCTGTCAGATAAAGCTGAGATCCCTTCAAATCCACAGACACCCATGTTTCAAGCTTGAATGCCAAAAGCTTTGGCTTCATTCAGATGGAAGAATACCGACAGTGTCTGAGTGAGCATTTTGTGTTGCATTAAATTCAGGAAGTCTCAGGATGATAAAAAGGAAACTTCCTTTATTGAGACCACTTAAAAATATTTTCTTCCATATTTATTTAATGATTGTAGAAAGTTGTTGGATTACCATAACAAATTACCACAGGCTGAGTAGATTAAGCAATAGGAATTTATTTTCTCATAGTTCTGACTGTTGGAAGTCTGAAAGGTCGAGTTCAAGCTGCCAGCACGGTTGGTCTGTGGTGAGGCTATAGTCCTCAGTTCAGAAGTTCCTTCTTGCCGTCTGTGCCTATGTGTTGAGAGAGAGCTCTCTGGTATGTCTTCCTCTTCTTTTCAGGTCACCAGAGACTATGGATATGACTCAGTGGGTAGAGTGCTGGCTGTGCAAGTTAAGAAGCTGAGTTCCCATCTCTGTAAAAGCAGGATTCAGTGGTAGTGATGGGGATGCCAAAATAGGGAATCACTGGGGCTCACTGTCTGGCTAAAGTGGTGAGCTCTAGGTTCAGTGAGATACTATCTCAAAGAAGAAAGTGGAAAGCAACTGAGGAAGACACCTAGCATCTACCTTCGGATTCTGCACACACACGTGCACATATGTTTGCACAGATCTACAGACACATATGTGCCCACACACATATGAACATGCATATGTACTGGCACATGGCACACACATACACATGCAAAAATTAAATTAAACAATGAAGACACAAGTTCTGTAAAACTATGGCCGCACCCTTATGATTTGACTTAACCTTGACTACATCCTTGAAGGTTCTGTCGCCAAATGCAGCCACCTTGGGAATGAAGGCTTTGTCATAAATTTTGAGGGACACAGTTGGGCCTTCAACTCTGGTCCTTGGTTTCAGTTGCAGATGATCTGTTGGAGGAAGCAGGCATAGGAGCCACATTCTGCAGGACAGAATGTGATACTCCCCAGGGTTCTAAGGAATATAAGGCCGTGCCCAGGGAGTTAAGTTCTGAAAGCAGCAGCCACAGCCTTCTCCAGTGTAAATTTCTCCTTGGTTTGCTCTTAGCTCTTCTCCTTAATGGTCAACTCAGTCAGTGCCAGGGATGTTTTTGAATTTTTCTACAGAGCCATAGTGCTTATAGCTGTTGTAATGTTTCCTTAAGTTTGTGGTTCAGCTTGTATGCAAAATATACTTCAAGTAGTAAAATTATCACTAACATGCCACATGAAATAACTCTTAAATGTCGTACACCAGATTTTAACACATTTGGGATGACTACTTTTATTAGGTTATCTTGATTTCCTGTAGGCTTTAGAATGATGTTCCTGACATTTCCTTGTAATTGAAGAATACAGGGTAGGGGGCTGGAGAGATGGCTTAGTGGTTAAGGCGCATGCCTGCGAAGCCTAAGGACCCTGGTTTGATTCTCCAGGTCCCACGTTAGCCAGATGCACAAGGGGGCACATGTGTCTGGAGTTCGTTTCCAGTGGCTGGAGGCCATTCTCTCTCTCTCTCTCTCTCCTTCTCTCTGTCTCTAATAAATAAATTAAAAAAAATCTTAAAAAAGGAACACAGGGTAGGTCATGAGAAACAGTTTATCTGTGCAAACAAACAAAACATTATGCAAATAAATAGAACATTGAAGTTACTATAATATTCTCATTTAAACCTCCTGTTCCTGTGGTTTTTCTTTTCATGGGACAAAAACTTGAGAACTTAATAAAACTATTACATAAATGAACTTATAAGTTAAATTTATCTCAATACATTTATAGTAATAAATTAATGCCCTTTATAATCATTTCTTTTAAAATTTCATTTGACAGCAAGTTTGAAACCAGCTGTCTGTTTGCTTATAAGGACTGTTTTGCATGTGTGATTCAACAGCTAAAAACTGCTCATGCTGTTCATGCTGCAAACAACAGTGAAGTACGAAGGAAAGCAAGCAATGTAATCCAGACACATGAAGTGTAGGTGGCAAAATACACATCAGTTAGGTGCCCTTAAATCATTGGTTTTACAGTCTGACAGCGAGCAATCATTCATTATAAATTATTAGAATTTTAATCTAAAAAATTAGTGCAGGGAGCTGGGCTGGGGAGGGACATTAATATGAGTATTTGGTATTAAGATGAGAGCCGCTCAGTAGGAAACTTCCTAATGGAAATGTCACTGGTAGTAATTATCCCTTTCCAGTCAAGCAGCTCTCTGATTTCCCTCCAGCATCAGGGGACCCAGCAGCCTGACAGATGCAAGTGAAACAAGAGAGTGACTGAGAAAGCTGGAGACTCTGGAGAGCTGGCCAGGGAGTTTGGAGACAGCCGCATAATTCAATATTTGTATCATTTGAAGGCTATGTTGGGACATGCTTTTTGAATCACAAGATGTCAATCCAATGGGCTAAACTGGTATGGAATTGGAAGAAGTAGAGGCAGGGAGTTAGAATCCCAGGGAGCAGATCCTGACAATTCTGAAGAAGCACTAAGGGGCCGGAGGATCAGTCAAGTCCAAGGTAAACTAGTGGGCCTCCAGCTCTTTTAGGTCTCCCTTTGGATCTTTCTAGTGGTGGCAGGACAGGCTGATGGTAGAGTGCCAGTGATCCTTGGAGAAGTTTTAGGAGGGTATGTGGTGCCATCTTCCCTGCATGAAACAGGTTTATCATCTCCTCTCACATAATGCTTGTGAAATTTTATGTAAATTAATGTACCAAGGACTCTAATTATAGCCCCTGTGTCAAACTACCTTTCTTTAGGCCTTTATTAATTTTTTTTCCAAAAAATAGTTTTGAGCCTGCTTAGACCTCATATCAGCAATATCCTATCTCCAAAATAAATGCTTACAAGCTGAAAAGGTAAAATTTCTGATGATTAAAGTTTCATACTAATGGATAAATGTATTTGCTTTTCATTCTTTAGTTTTCAGGTATTATTATCCCTTGTGCATCTGTAATTTCCTCTGCCACAAAAATAGTCTTATAATCTCAAAATGAAGTGATTGAATGAGGACACTGGCCTTGGGTTAGTTTTTTCCCCCCTATTTTAGTAATATAAACTTTGTTTATGAAGAATTTTCAAGAATTATGTCAGAAGTCAAAAATTATACACATGTGAGATGAGTCCTGTTGGCCTTTGAAACAAATCTCCTTTCTTTGAGATTGTATAACATACATGGACACACTTATATGGTAATGTGTAAATATGACAAGTGTGCTTATGGATTTCCATAGATAAAATTAATCAAGTGCTTTCATATAAAACTTTTCATTTCCCAATAAAGGGAATAGTATAGGTATTGCTATTATAAAACTACAAAACTGGTAAGTGTTAACTGGCCAATTTAGTAATATTCAGGTTCTTTTCAGTTACTTCCTAGAAATCAGAGCTAACATAGCAATTCACTCTATTTTGTGTTTATAGTTGGAAATAGTTCAAACACATGGGAGTTATTCAAAGCTTTGCTTCTGTGAGTTCAATAATTCCATCTCCACTTAGAAATAAAATGATATATTTTTTAAAAAATACAACTAAATAATGCATGGTATGATGGGATAAGGAGATACTGCTAAAATTCACATCAAAAAGCATACTCAATCACACTGCTCGGTTTTTAGAGTTGTTCCATTAGTGCCCCTTTAACATGTAATATTTCCAATTAAATGTGTTGGTAAGAATTATTCATTTTAATAATTAAAGAGCTTCCCCAGCTCCCTGAAGAGCGTTACCATGGAGGTCCAGCTTCACTGCTGGGAATAATCACAGCATGCTAATATAAGGAGAGGGCGACAGTTGAATGCTAGTATTGTAGATGAGTGAAACTCACTCAGGTTTCGTCTCAATGGCTTGTTCTTAGAATACCCGTGAAGTGACCTTTTGCTGTGGCAAGTTGTGGTGTGGGTTAGTTTTGTGGCAACAATTCATCATCCACTATGCACTGGCTGTGTCTTCTGGCACCCCAGAATGACATGACAAAGTTTTTGACGTCTTCAATATTACTTAATTACTGGGCAGTGATTCCCTCAATTGAGTTTTCTGATGCCTTACGGCTGTCATGAAATTCTCCAAACAAAATTTTCTTTCTTTTTACCTAAAAATAAATATATGGCCTTAGAGCTTTGTGGAGGTGCTAATACAAAAAGAAACATGGAGAAGGAGTCATAACCAATGCAGCAGCAATCAGTGTCTTTTGGCAGCAGCTATGCTGAATGTGAGTCTCTGGGGTGTAGTGTAAGAGTGCCCAAGGAGGCAGTCTCTCACTACATGCTGTTTACTGTAACCACAGTATTATGGGATTGGTAATTTTGAAACATTAGCATTCCAATTATAAGACTGAGCATGGAGCACATGACCATGTATTCAAGACCAGCTTGTGTGATATAGTGAGAGTCTGTCTCAAAAAATAAAAAGCATGGGCTGGGGAAATGGCTTAGTGATTAAGCGTTTGTCTGTGAAGCCTAAGGACCCTGGTTCAATTCCCCAGGACCCACATAAGCCAGATGCAGAAGGGGGCACATGCATCTGGAGTTTGTTTGCAGTGGTTGGATGCTCTGGCACACTCATTCTCTCTCTCTCTCTCTCTCTGCCTCTTCCTTTCTCTCTCTCTCAAATAAATAAATAAATAAAATAAAAATATATTAAAATATATAAAAAATTAAATACATAAAAAGTTAGGAAATATGTAGTATCATAAAGCCAATGACTCTATTGCATTGCTGAACATGAGAATAAAGCAACACTATTACCACTACCACTCCCGTTCCTGCTATAATTATAGAACCATAAAACCTGGGACTAATGAGCAGTTTCTCAGGTACACTGTCCTAAGTGGATACTATAAGTTGAATCATTTAACTATTATTTTCAAAGATCAATTTGAGATTCTGGTACTTTTCTAACTATCCTCATGTCTATAAATATGTTTTCAACTTCAGCACTGATGGCACTGGGAGACTGTTCAGCACACTATACTTTCTAAGTCACTCCCACATTTAGTTATTTGAGGTAATAGAGCTAGTTTTTATGTTAATTATACAGAGGTATTATGAGATTTTCTAGTTTCCACAACTCATCTTTAATTTCTAGAATTTTCCATTTGGGAGTATTTTACAGACGAGTTTTCCTCCTTCTTCTTGTGACAGAACTGATGTACTGAGGCTTTTGTGGTTTGCTTGGTCTTCCCCGACCCCCCCTTAGCTTTCTCTGACAAGTGGCAATGTTATGTAAAATTTATTTTTGTAATCAGTTTCATGTTGCTGGACAAAGCAAAACCACCAGGCAGCTTGCGGGGGTAAAGAGTTTATTCTGCATTACAAACTTGAGGGGAAGCTCCATGATGACAGGGAAGCCATGGCATGAGCAGAGGGTGGACATCACCTCCTGGCCACCATCAGGTGCACAACATCAGCAAGAGAGTGTGCCAAACACTGACATGGGGAACAGGCTATAACACCCAGAAGCCTACCCCCAACAACAAATCTCCTCCAGCAAGGATCCGATTCCCAAATTGACTTTGTATGGGGATCTAGCATTCAGAACACATAAGTTTATGGTGGACACCTGAATCAGACAACCACATTTACTCAAGAATAAAGGAAATGGTTTCTCAAAAGCATCTTCATTATTTCCCATCTTGGGTTGTCAGTGTGGAAAATAGAAACAATGAAAGATGGGGCTGAAGGGATTTCTCAGTGGTTAAGGTGCTTGTCTGCAAAGCCTAACAACCTGGATTTGATTCCTCAGTACCCATGTAAAGCCAGATGCAAAAAATGGAGCATGCAGCTAGAGTTTGTAGTTGCAAGAGGCTCATTCTCTCTGTCTGTCTGTCTCTTTTCCCTATCTCTTTCTCTGTTTGCAAATAAATAAATATTTTTAAAAAAAAATGAAAGATGAGAGGGAAGGTTCACAAGGCTGAAGATAAGAATGGACTGGCAGTCCAGGCTATGAAATTCTGCCTGTTCCAAGACAGAACTGAGTGCTCTCTGAGTTTATTGGTAATGAATGGATTGGTTAAGTCCTTCAAGAGATTCTTATACATTATGGGGAGTGGATTGCTCAGAGTTTTTCATGCACATTTGAGAGTAGCCATGACATAGTTGTAAAGGAGGGTTAGAACCATGGGCTGTCAGAGCTTGCTGTCCACTGATACTCCCTGAGTGGATGCGACTCTCCGTGTGTTAGCAGGCTGTGCCACTGTCTTCTCTGTAATCCAGTCTATCTCAACAGATGGTTCTTGTGTGGCATTATAAGTGCAGGAAGCTTTTGAGGCCCTGAAATCATAGTTAACCTTGTAGCTAAATCTTTATTGTTGTGGATTGTGATACCATATGAAATATATGTTGGTATTTGTCCTGGTTCCTGGCACAAAGCTCCTAAAATTCTCCTTTTTGCTGCATCCAGTTTAATCTCTTGTAAATGTGGTTGTCCAGTGTCTTGACCACTTTGTATCACTAGGTTCCAATAAAAGTCCTGGGAAAATATTTTGGACTAGTCAAGACTAGGCCATGTGACAATCCCTAGGATGCACAGGTGGTCAGAAATGCAGTTCCCAGGTATATTTAGGCTCTATAGTATAATGAGCTATATACTTCTTGGAAAATCCTGAAGATTAAGAAGGGAACTTGTACCTGAGCAGTCAAAAATCACCCAATACCATCAAACTAAAACTTAAACAAAACTTGTCAAAACAAGTAGCCACTTGACTCAGTGGCCTAATCCCTTATACCTGAATATGAACAGTCCATCTTGAGTCAGACATCCATGCCATGATAATGTCCATGGAGGCAAGATGTTTGCTTTCCAGGGCTGTGGGTGGCTGGATTATTCTCTAAGAGGTGTGCATTTATGAAATCATAGATAGATAAATCTGTTTATTTCTCAGATGCCAGCATAGTATTGGTATCTTGAAAATGACACAGGTACCTTATGGTTCCTCTGATGAGCTGTATCCTGAGCCCCCCCCCCCATATCATATTACTAGCTAACTTGCATTGGTGGGAGAGGTACATTTACATGTTCGTGCTCATAAGTTTATATGCCTTCCTGGGGCAGTAGTGTTTGATTTGGGACATTTGGTAACTATGTGTATCAAACCTTTTCCAGAAGGTCTGATACTGTTTCCTGTGTATATAATGGGAATATTGCAGCTTAGTTCTTAGCTGACCACTTAAAGTTATAGCTCCTAGTATTTGCCAAACTGTGCCTAATGAAAGGACCTGTTAGGGCTTTGACAAAGGTTTGGCAATGAAAACTTTTCAGAATACCTACCTAGATATAAAATAGAAACAAACAGTTAAAATATCATTATGTTAATTTTTAAGTTTTAGCCTCTATGATAACTGAAAGGAAAGTAGAGGAGGAAAGATTTATCGGGTTCCTGGTTTCAGAAGTCTCAGCCTGTGGTGGGCTGGCCCCAGTGGTTCTTCAGGAATTACTGTAGGAGGGTGTGGTAGAGCAGAGCTGTGCACCTGGAGGCATTTAAGAAGCAGAGAGAGGGCTGGAGGGATGGCTTAGCAGTTAAGGTGTTTGCCTGCAGAGCCAAAGGACCCAGATTTGATTCCCCAGGACCCATGTTGGCCAGCTGCACAAGGGGGCGCACGTGTCTGGAGCTCATTTGCAGTGGCTGGAGGACTTTTGCATCCATTCTCTTTCTCTCTCTATGTCAAATAAATAAATAAATTTAAAAAAAAGAGAGAGAAGCAGCAAGATGGGAAGGGTATAGGGCCAGGGACATCTTTTCAGGACACATCCCTAGTGATCCACTTTCTCCAGTTGTGTATCACCCCCAACAGTTTCCATCAACTTTCAATAATGCCATAAAATTAAGATTAATCCATACTTTGGTTGATAACCTTTATGATCCAGTCACCTCTCAATTACTGGATTCATCTCTTTGGGACCAAGTTTTGAACATCTGTAGCCTTTTGGGGTCATGTCACATCCAAACCATAACAATAATTAAATAAAAATTTACCACAAATAATTTTGTTCTCTTTCTCTTTTTCCATATTTATGTTTATGTATGCATACTCATACACACATATATTCATAGGTACGTATGTAATCTATTATATAGTAGGTACTATATGGTACTTCACTAAAGTTAGTTTTTCTTTATTTTAAGTAGCATAATCTATGGCAAATTAAAGTAAATTTCTCAGTGGTAATGAAGTAAATAACCAACACATATATGATTCTTTTTTCTTGTAATTATTTTTATTTATTTATTTGAGAGCGACAGACAGAGAGAGAAAGAGAAAGACAGAGAGAATGGGCACGCCAAGGCCTCCAGCCACTGCAAACAAACTCCAGACACATGCACCCACATGTGCATCTGGCTGACGTGGGTTCTGGGAAATTGAACCTTCAACCGTGGTCCTCAGACTTCACGGGCAAGTGCTTAACTGCCAAGCCATCTCTCCAGCCCATATATATAATTCGTAATTTGATAACTTGAATATTTGCGATTTTGGAGTAGATTCCTACTCCAAAATTCTAGCCTCCATACCAAGAGAGTTTTAAAAACATTTCATTTAATGAAGAATTCTAAAACTGTTTCTAGAGGTTTTATTTGGGGCATGAGTTTTAATAAGTGCAACTGGGTATTTGTTTTGAGTTAGATAAATGGTGCCAGGAGCAACAATTATCTTTAATGCACACTGTTATTCATACTTTAGAGGTGGAAAAAGAGAACTCATGGGAAGTACTAAAGTTGATAGGCAATAAAAGTACACTATGAGGACCAAAGCCCAAGCAGGGATGGGTATTACATATGAAATCTCATTATGGCAAGGAAAGTGAGGAGCAGAAGGATTTACTTAATTATGTAAGTCAGGTTTAAAAAGTATTAGGCAAGAATATTAAATGTGAAAGTATTTGGACTTAAAAAGGAAAATGCAAAAGTTTAAACATGGGTAAACAAGTAAAGGACACCTATGATCTGGTTTATCATTTGTTTTTGTGGTTTCTTGTGATCTATATCCACAAAACTTCTCTTCTGATGATCTGCTGCATCTCTGAAAGATGTATGAAGGCTGGTAGTGCACTTCCAGTAATGGAGTGCTTGCCTAGTGTGTGTGAGGTCCTGGGCTGGTCCCCAGCACTGCACAAGAAGAAAGAAAGAAAGAAAGAAAGAAAGAAAGAAAGAAAGAAAGGGAGAAAAGGAGGGAAGGAAGGAAGTTAGTTGTACTTTAAATGATTAACATAATTATGTCAGAGGATAGATTGTCATGGCTGTTCTGTTTGGCAACATGGTTGTCTGTAAAAGGCATCACAATAAAAGATGCTATTTTTCTTTCTTTCTTTATTTGACAGAGAAAGAGGGAGAGAGAGAGAGAGAGAGAGTGCTCCAGGGCTTCCAGCCACTGCAAACGAACTTCAGATGCATGAGCCCCCTTGCACATCTGGCTAATGTGCATCCTGTGGAATCGAACCTGGGTCCTTTGGCTCTGCAGGTCTTAACTGCTAATCCATCCCTCTATCCCAGAAGATGCTATTTTCTGTCATTTGATAAAAGGAAACATGATGACATGTGAAGATGACTGACATGTGGTTTGTAGACCAAGTAGAAGTAAGACAAATAATTGAAAACAATCTTTAGAGGAATAGACTGTTCTTCTTAAGTTAAATATACATATTCAGAACAGTCCTCTGAAGGATATTGGTAGACAACAGCTTCAATGTGGCACAAGACAGAAATCAGGCAAACTTGCCATCCAACTGAATTCTTAAAAGCAAAGATGTAGGGGCAGATAGCAAATGCTTTAGTCTTGTCAGTCCTACAGCAACTATCACATCTATTCAGCCTTCACAGCTACAAAGTATCCATGGAAATGAATGACTGTGACTTTGTTCCTATAACACTTTATTCATAGACATTGAAATTCAAATTCTTATAACTTCATGTGTCACCAACACTATTCTTTGTAGTAGTTTGGAAGAAATATCCCCCTCACCCCCAACTCATGTGTTTTGAGTACTTGGTTCCCAGCTGGTGGCAATTTGGAAAAGTGGTGGAGCCTTTGGGAGCTGGAGACTTGCTAGAGGGGGTGTGTCACTAGGTGGGTGGACCTTGAGGTTTATCAGTCCAGCCCACTGTGTGTTCAATCTAGCTTGCTCTTGCTGCTCCCTGGTTGTGACAATGGGAACCAGCTTCCTGCTTGTACCATGCTTTTCCCATAATAATGAAACTTCCTCTTGAAATTGTAAGCTGAAATAAACCTTTTCCTCCCATGAGCTTCTTCTTCTTTCTTCTTCTTCTTTTTTTTTTTTTTTTTTTTTTTTCGTTTTTCGAGAGCCTCCAGCCATTGCAAATGAACTCCAGTCACATGTGCCCCCTTGTGCATTTGGCTAACATGGGTCCTGGGGAATTGAACCTGGGTCCTTTGGCTTTGTTCTGCAAATGCCTTAATTGCTAATCCATCCCTCCAGCCCCCAAGTTACAAGTTTTAATGAAACACCAGCGTCTATGAAGACATACATTCAAACTACCACATTGGTATAGTTTACTAGCTGTGCTTCAACTTTCCTTCTCCCATGGCTTCTAAGCTAATTAAAAAAAAAAAAAAATATATATATATATATATATATATATATATATATATATATATATATGAGAGAGAGACAGAGAGAGACAGAGAGAGACAGAGAGAGGCTATAGCAGACAGATTTAGGTCCGCTGAGGTGAACTTCCAGACCAAGCACAGTTATGGAGGAAGGGATATTTATTGAAGATTACACATCCAGGGGAAGTTCCATAATGGCAGAAGAAGCTGGCCTGCTTTCACAGGATCAAACACACAGAGAAGCACAAGCCAAAAAGCAAAAGCCAAAAGCCACACAGCACAGCACAGCACAGCACACTTCAGGAATTCCACCTAGCACACTTTGCATATGTTTAGTTTGAAAACTGAAACCCACCACCACCACACCTTAAGATCCATCCAGTGACACTGCCTCCAGCCAGGTGGCTACAGATGCAAACTAATAAAACACTGGATATATTGGGGGCTTTCTATTCAAACTACCACATTCTACCCCTGGACCCCAATAGATTTATAACCATCACACATTGTAAATTGTACTCAGTTCTATTTCAAAGGTCCCCACACTCTTGACCAATTTAAGATAGTAAGTCCTGTAAAATCAAAGAAGTTAAATACTTCCAACATATAAAGGCACAAAGCAAACATTTTCAACTGGTATAATGCATAGCAAGGAGAGACTAAAACAATGCCAACTCAACCACTATCAAGCAATCATCAAACTTCTGCAGTTTAGGTTTAATATAACCAGAGACTTCCAGTCTCCAGTCAACTCTTTCCAAAGGAGTTGGCATTTCTACGATAGTCCTTCCTCAGGCATCCTTTCCATTGTTTTAATGTAAAGCAGCTGGACCATCTTCCTTAATATTGCTAATAGCAAGTTCAGTAACCTGAGACCAATCTCAGTGCCTGTAATTTTGACTTGCTTGAGGTTTTCCAACTTAAAATCTTAAATCTCTCAGTCCAATATCTTTAGCCAAGCACATTGGTCCATAACAGGTTTAACCTTGATCAAACTCTCTGGGACTGGGCAGCAGGATGCAGCCAGCCCTTATGCCAGTAGCCCAGTTCCAACAAAGTCCTCTGTAGCCTTCCCCTTAGAAAGCTCAGAAACCAAGCCTCGAAGTTCAATACTGTCTGTACTTAGCATTCTCAAACTCTCATCAGAATATTCCATAAAACTTGGCTTACCACTCCAGAAGGCATCTTCAGTTGCAAGCACCAAGTCCATGCCCATTCCTCCAAAACAAAGTTTCCAAAGGACCAACACCTACATGGTCAGGTTCATCTCAGCCCCCTCCTCAGTACCAACTTCTGTAGCAGACAGATTCAGGTTCACTGAGATAACTTCCAGACCAGGCACAGTTATGGAGGAAGGGATGTTTATTGAAGCTTACAGATCCAGGGGAAGTTCCATAATGGTAGAAGAAGCTGGTCTGCTGTCACAGGACGAAACACAGAGAGAGAAGCACAAGCCAAAAACTAAAATCCAAAAGCCACACAGCACAGCACATTTCAGGAACTCCACCTAGCACACTTTGCAAATGTTTAGATTGAAAACTGAAACCCACCCCATACCTTAAGATCCACCCAGTGACAAGCCTCCATCCACGTGGCTGCAGATGCAAACTGCAAACTAATAAAACACTGAATATGTTGGGGACCATCTACTCAAACTAGCACAGAGGCACATCACAACTTTCTTTAAAATATAATGGTCTGGGACTGGGGATGTAGCTCAGAGACAGACCACTTGCATAGCATGTACAATGTTTTGGATTCTATCACCAGCATTGCAAAGTAATCAGAAACATAAAATATTATGCAAAATCTACACGAGTAAATATCTTCATTGGAGCAACTGCTTCCAGAGTTTGATTCAGAGTTTCCCATTTAATAAAACTATATAAACCCAAAGTTATGTTATTAAAAAGATATAATGTAGTATTATAAAGTATTTACCTCTGTTAAGATTGTTCAAATCATCTTATATAGCATTATCTGTTTTATTTTCATTTCCCATGTACTCTCTGTTATTTAGTCCTAAACCCATGTGTGAATGAGTCTGTAAACAGTTTGTCATGCATTGCAAATGAAATACTTCATGTTTTCTATTTGATTGGATATTTCAATTCTTGGTTATACAGAAATTATACATTGAAATTGTCTTATTTTCTGTTTTCTCCCATTGGGGTTTGTGTTTTTCTTTTAAAAATTTATTTATATCAATATCATACATTTTGCATTATATCTTTACTTGTCTATCCATCATTTTTGCCATTTATTTTCCAGATTTTAACTCTCTTTTGTAACTTGTTACAATGCCAACTAGCTACCATTAAAAGGTCATTGAGCTTAAAAAATATTATGGTTTAAGATATCACACTCCTACCCCAGTAAGATGTGAATAGCTTCAACTTATAGTGTCAAGAACATGAGGTATAATTAAGACTGTTCAGAGTTTACAGATTCAGTATTTAACTACCTCACATATTATTTAATTCATCTACCATTGCCTGATTCCTAATCTCTTCCTTTTCCTGCCTTTTCATTACAAATCTAATTTGTATGTGACATATATAATCTCCTTTGGGAAAGATATTAGCCACGATTCAAACAATCCTCTATTTGCTTTTGGTTTCTTACTCTTGAAATGAGAGAACACATATTTGTGTCCCAGATGAATAAGAGGAAAAAGTAAATGGAGTTGAACATCAGCCAAAATACAGGCTTTGCATAAGAAGCCCAACTAATTTCCCCTAGCTTTGTCCGCTCTATTAATTTTCTGCCAGTTGCTTATTTTCTCAAGAATCTTACATATCTTGTACATGCAAATGCAGGGGCAGTAAAAGCCCATATTTAAACTAGGTAAGCAGAAAGAACTTGGGCATTCTCACTGTCAAAATAATAAAAGCATTTAATAATTCATTTTAGCTAATAATAAGGCTGTGCACATGTATTTATCCATAGATAGTGCTGTGTAGAGTCAGGGATTCTGAACGTCTCTATCATAGAACATATAACCTTCAGGAGTTGGCCACTAAACAACACTCTCACATATATTTAAGTGAAGGAGGAGGAGGAGAAGAGGAGGAGGAGGAGGAGCACATTTGTAATCCTACCACTTAAGAGGAGAACAGGAAGGAGTTTAAGGCCAGCTTCAGTTAAAGTGAGTTTGAAGCCAGCATGGACTGCAAGAGACCCTGTCTCAAAATAAATTGTAACAGGTTGTGGTGGTTTGATTCAGGTGTTCCCCCATAAACTTAGGTGTTCTGAATGTTAGGTTCCCAGCTGATGGAGATTTGGGAATTAATGCCTCCTGGAGGCAGTGAATTGTTGGGGGGCTTATGGGTGTTACAGCCAGTTTCCCCTTGCCAGTGTTTGGCACACTCTCCTGTTGTTATTGTCCACCTTGTGTTGGCTAGGGGGTGATGTCTACCCTCTGCTCATGCCATAATTTTCCCCTGCCATTGTGGAGATTCCCCTTGAGCCTGTAAGCCAAAATAAACCTCTTTTTCCCAGAAGCTGCTCTTGGTTGGGTGATTTCTACTAGCAATGAGAACCTGACTGCCACAGTAAAGTGGTACTGAGGAGTGGGATTGCTGCTAGACACCTGACTGTGTGGCTTTGGCTCCTTGGAGCTGATTTTCAAGAGGAATGTGGAAGGATTTGAAACCTTTGCCTAAGAGACACCTTGCAGTGCTATAACTGCAGCTTGATGGACTATTCTGGTCAGAGTTGAAAGACCTGAATGCATTAAGAACTATGGACTGTGAAGTTTGGCTTACAATGATGAGAAAGAGCTTTGTTTGGACTGGGTTAGCAGTTTATGTGAGGCTTGTTGTTATGCCTGTGTCCTGAGATGTTGTGCAGGGTTGCGTTGCTTAGAAATGAACTGATGTGAGCAGAGGGATATGGCCCAGAAAAAAAAAAATCTTTGGGCTTAAATTGCTGTCCATTCAATACAAATTGAGAGATAACAACTATTGAGATTGGGCCAGCTAACCTGCACTGGGAAAACAGGAAGAATGTAGACTCTTTGGAAGGGGACTGAATGCTCAAGGAATGTCTGTTCTTCAAAGTCTGCTTTATTTCTACCCCCCAAGATTAACAAATTGGCACCCTACCTGGTATTGTGGAGTATAAGAAATGCAGGAAAGAGAGGGTCATTGAGTTTGCAGCACAGTCTTGTGTTTTGGAAATGGCCATGGGCTGTATGAATCAGGTTTGCTGGATGCCTGCATGGAGACCCCATGGGGCCATGAGGATGAACCATGGATTGCAGTGGAGACCCAGTGGAGATGCCGGGACCACAGGATGGCTGCTGAGGAAAGCTGCTGGCCCTGGATGAAGTTTTCCAGGACTGTGAGTAGCCTAGCTGGAGGGATGGAATTTGAATGCCAGAGACTTGTTGCTGGTTAGAATTATTGGACTTGGAGATTTGTCACTGGCTAGAGTTGTTGGACTTGAAGCTACAGAGTTTGATGTTTGTCCTGGTTGTTTTAAATCTTGTATCAGTTGAATATTTCTTTGCTATGCCCAATGCCATCTTTCTACCCCCTCTTCTGCAAATTTCCCTGAGCCATATTGGGTTCATTTTAGGCGTACTTCAGTGCTGAGGTCTTGGGAGCCTCTGTGTCTCTGGATATCTGGTTTGGTAGGAGTTGAGTGTTCTCCGTGTCTATTTCCTTCACCCTTATGCTGGTACCAGGTTCACCAAGAAAGAAGCACTCTTGTTCATTTCCCCAATTCCTCTATGGTTTGTGCTGGGCCCCAGGTGAGGTGTGATGGCCTGATTCTCTCCTCAGGTTCTACATTCATCTGGAAAAGATAAACAGATTCTCCTATGGAGAGTGAAGTCAGTACAGGATAACGATTATTATTTTAGAGAGAATTTAATAGGTGTAGACCCTCTTGTAGCCCAAAATTGGTGGGAGCTTGATATTGGAGAGCGAACTAGTTTTTTGGATATGGTTCTGATTTGTTTCCCAATTCTAGATATGAGTTCCATTACACTCAGTGGATCCATTAGCCAATTCAAGAGCAGTTGGTTACCCACCATGGCTGTGTGCCACTATTGCACTTAGGTGAGCATCATGTCAGGTTGTTTGCTGCTTAGTAGCTTAGACCATGAGTTGCTTGGACAGATATTGGCCATTTTTCCCCAGTTGCTCATGTAGCACCTTCTGACACTAGATAAGGTAACTGTCTAGGGACTCTCTTCTAGATTCCAGTCAGGTCTCTCCATGTTCTGTGCCAACAGCATATAGTATCTTTGATAGTAGGGTTTTACCATTATCCTTTGGTGGTAATCAAGTCCTCTGACAGAAATCTGTCTTCTTTTGGGAAACCTTGTAGGTCTTTCTGATCAACAGCTCATTGTGGATGTTAACTACATCCTTGTATTGGGAGTTACAGGCCGGTGCCAAGGGAAAAGAAGGAAGAAAAAGATATGTTATATACAAGAGCAAGAGAAAAGAGAGAGAGAGCGACAGGAGAAATAGGAGAAGATTAAGGTTAGTCTTCATCATACCCTCTCCAAGGCCCTTTGATTCAGTTGTTCCCTCTAAGGACCCAATGAAGGTCCAAAGTTTAGTCTGTCTTTCAGGATTTTATGGTACCAGTTCCATTTGGGTCCAGTTTTGTGTCCCCTCCGCACCCTTACCCTCCCCTCCTGCCCTACCCTCCCTATTGTCTGGTCCTTGAGATGCCTATTAGGTATGTCAGCATCTTGGGCAGATTCAGGTTAGGAGCCACAGATGAGTGATACCATGCAATGATTGTCTTTCTGTGATTGGGTGAGTTTGCTGAGAATGATCTGGTCCAAGTTCAACCATTTTTCTTCAATTTTTTTTTTTTTTTTTTTTTTTTTTTTGGTTTTTCGAGGTAGGGTCTCACTCTAGCCCAGGCTGACCTGGAATTCACTATGGAGTCTCAGGGTGGCCTCGAACTCACAGCGATCCTCCTACCTCTGCCTCCCAAGTGCTGGGATTAAAGGTGTGTGCCACCACGCCCGGCTTTTTCTTCAAATTTCATTGTGTCATTTTTCCTTATTGCTGTGTAGAATTTCATCATGTAGATATACCACATCTCGGTTATACATTCGTCTAATGATAGCCATCTGGGTTTATTCCAGTTCTAAGCTATTATGAATTGAGCAGCTATAAACATGGTTGAGCAAATCTCTCTGAACTGAGGCATGGAGCTTTTAGCGTAAATGCCCAGTAAGGGAATAACTGGGTCTGCTGATAACTATATCGTCAACCTTTTTAGGAGTCTCCATATTGCTTTCCATATAGCGTATCTTACATTCCCACCAACAGTGAATTAGGGTTCCTATTTCTCCGCATCCTTGCCAGCATTTGTTTTCATTTGATTTTTAAAAAAAATTAAAAAATTTTTTTATTAACAACTTCCACGATTATAAAAAATACCCCATGGTGATACCCTCCCTCCCCCCATCATTTGATTTTTTTAACGTTTGCTATTCTTACTGCCATAAGGTGGAATCTCATGGTTGTTTTAATTTGCATTTCCTTGATGGTTAGCGATGTTTAACATTTTCTTAATTGTGTGTTTGCATGTGTATTTCTTCCTCTGAGAACTCCTTGTTTAGTTCTCTGCCCCATTTTGTGAATGGGTTGTCTGACTTTTTATTATTTAGGTTTTTGAGTTCTTTGTAGATTCTAGAAATTAGGCCTCTGTCTGTTGTATAGCAGGCAAAATTTTTCTCCCGTTCTGTGGATAATCTATTGACTCTGTTTTTTTTATGTTTGTCTGTGAAAAGGCTTTTAGCTTCATGAGATCCTAATGGTTGAGTAATTGTTTAAGTTCCTAAGCTACTGGGGTTTTGTTTAGGAAGTCTTTTCTCACTCTTATATCATGGAAAGTTCCTCCTATTTTTCTTCCAGTAGTAGCAGAATTTATGGTCTTATATAGAGGTCTTTGATCAATTTGGACTTGATTTTTGTGCATGGAGAGATGAGTGGATAGAGTTTTGTTTTCCTGCATATGGTAATCCAGTTTGTCCAGCACCATTTGTTGAAGATACTGTCTTTGTTCCATTCTACATTGTTAGGGCCTTTGTTGAATATCAAGTAGCTGTAGTTACTTGACCCACAGTCTGGGTCCTCTATTCTGTTCCATTAATCTCTAAATAGAATTTTTATATCTATTATATGGGTTCATATTTCTGACTGAAAAGGAACAATTATGTCTTGTTTCCCAAAGTGGAAAAAAATGGAGCACAACAAGTTGAATTCTGTAGTTATGGTTTTCTTTTTTTAAAATTTATGTGCACTTTGTGTGTGTGTGTTTGCACGTGGACACAAACCAGAGCCTCTTATCACTGCAAAGAACTCTACAAGCTTGCACTACTTTTTGTATCTGGCTCACATGAGTGGCTTGGGAATTAAACCCAGGCTAGCAGCTTCATAGGCAAGTTCCTTTAATATCAGAGCAATTTTCTTTAATTGCTGGAGTTGTGTTACTTTAAATTCAAGCTTAGTAAGTTTTATTCATATCTTTATTTTTCTACTCCCTTCCCTTTTCATCTCTCCTGTAATTCCCTTTGCACGCATGTTGGTGTGCTCAATGTTTCCCCATATATTACAGAGAGAGGTTTGGCTCATTTACCTTTCTATTATTCCAATCATATAATTTTATGCAACCATGTACAACTTCACAGATTTTAAAATCTTTTATTTGTTAATGAGAGGGAAAGAGAGCTATAGAGAAGAGAGAGAGAGAGAGAGAGAGGACAAACAGGTATGCCAGGGCCTCTTACTGATACAAATGAACTCCAGACACATATGCCACTTTGTGCATCTGGCTTTACATGAGTATTGGGGAATTGAACCCATATTAGCGGGCTTTGCAGGCAAGGACCTTTAGCTGTTGAACCATATGCCCTGCCCCCAAATTTATTGATTGTTGCCTTCTGATATCTCAAATATGTGTTGAACCCACCTATAAAATGTTTTTGATTGGTCACTGTTCATTTCAACTCTGAAAGTCTGCAAGTTTTGTTTCTTTTTAATTATTTCTACGACTATATTGAGATTTCCTATTTGTGTTATTCTCATCATATTTTCATTCAATTCTTTAAACATGGTTTGTTGAATTATTTCTTTAATTAATTATTTATATCTTTTATCTAGATTATAGTCATATCCCCTCTCCTCCAGTCCCCATTTCCATGAAGGCCTTCCTCAGTGGGGTTATTGGTATTCACTGTGCGGTAATTAAGGCTTCGGTCAATCTCTGGGTGGGTAGAACTGGGCCTCAGGATATTTCTACCCACCCTGTGGCTTTAACAGTCTTCCTAACCCCTTCCATGATAACTCCTGAGCCTTTGCAGGTGTGTTAGCAGTTTGGTGTTGTGTTGAGTTCTCTGTAAGTTCTGTATTTCTGCTTTGATATGTTTGATTCACCACAGTGTCTGTCATAATTTCTCTGGAGCTGGTTATCAGGCTAACATTAGGAATAACACTTGTGTGGCTGCTTCCTCTGCAATTTCTCCTGGGCCCTGGTAAATGTAGTAGAAGTAGCATATCTCATGGTGGGAAGTTGGCTATCTTTTTTTCTTATATTGATGGATCTTGGATCTCTCCAGTATTCTTTTGTATCTGTAAAATAAAACATCCAACCAGGAGTGTGAGCAGCTTTGATTAAGTGAGTTATGCACAGTAATTTGAGAAACATTTTTTAAATGTTTTCTTTTTATTTATTTGAGAGAGAAAAGGAGGAGAGAGAGAAAGAGAGAATGGGTGCACTAGGGCATCCAGCCACTGCAAGCGAACTCTAGACGCATGTGCCACCTTGTGCATCTGGCTTACATAGGTCCTGGGGAATCAAACATGGATCCTTTGGCTTTTCAAGCAAGCACCTTAACCACTAAGACATCTCTCTAGCACTTGAGAAACATTTAAACAATATTTTTATTTATTTATTTGCAAAAAGAGAGAGATAGAAAGAAGAGAGACAGAGAGAATGGACATGCTAGAGCCTCCAGTTCTTACAAATGAATTCTAGATGCATGTGACACTTTGTGCATCTGGCTTTATGTGGGCACTGGGGAGTTGAACTCAGGTAGTTAGTCTTTGTTGGAAAATACCTTAACCTCTGAGCCATCTCTCCAGCCCTTGAGAAACATTTTGATGTATATGCCCACTGTACTTATCCAGAGAGCAATGCAGACTTCTCTCTGGAGTTTGTGAGCTTTCTGTCCATGGGATTCTGACTTTTTCCCAGTACCAGGTATGAGTTCTTTCCCAGAGTGACCTCATATACCACCAGAGGGCAGTTTGTTAACCACAAAGTTGGTGCCATGATTGTATGAGTGTGTTCTTCTTGTTTGGTTGGTTGATTGCATAGCTTGTATGGTCCCTTGCTTATTCATGCTGTTGGTGACCATTATCACACAGTAGCTCCCACAGCACTTTTCATCACATGAGGGTTTTCCAGGCAAGGACCGGATTTCCTCTAAGTTCCCACATGGTCTCTCTGTCTCCTGAGAGAGCAGCCTGTGGTGTCTTCAACAATAGGTTCTTACCTTTTAGCTCTGATAGGTAATCAAGTGCTTTGGCAATGGCTCACATTGTTTTGGGGACCTCATTGGTCTCCCTGGCCAACTTCTCACCGTGGGGGGTAACCAACCTGTGGTGGTTTGATTCTCTTCCACATTCCAGCCAGGTCATTGGAGCTGAGCTTTGAAAGGAATGTGGAAGGATTTGAAACCTTGGACTAGGAGATGCCTTATAGTGCTTTAAGTACAGCTTGATGGATCATCTGGTCAGAGTTGAAAGACCTGAATGCAGTAAGAGCTATGGACCATGAGGTTTGGCTTATGAGTGTAAGAATGAGCTTTGGCTGGACTGGGCTATAAGCAGTTTGTGTGAGCAACTTGCTGTATTCAGCCTGCCTGTGTCATGAGAACTTGTACAGGGTTGCTTGGCATAGAAATGAACTGGAGTGAATAGAGGGATATGGTACCTGAAAAGAAATGAAATCTTTGGGCACAAACTACTGCTTGTTCAGATGACCTTTGAGATTGGGCCAGCTGGTCTGCATTGGGACAATAGGAAGAATGCAGACTCTTTTGAAGGGATCTGAATGCTGAAAGAGTGTCCTATTCTTCAAAGTCTGCTTTATTCTCCCTTTATTGGCAGCCGCCTGGTGTTATGGAGTATATGGCATATAGCCCAGGCTGTTCTATACTCAAGATCCTCCTTCTGTTGAGTGCTGGGATCATAGGTGTGCATGATAACATCCTACTTTCCTTTCACTCGAATATTGTTCATATATATATATATGTATACACACACACACTATATATATATATATATATATATATACACACACACACATATATATATATATAATATAGGTAGGTGCACCAGGGCCTCCAGCCACTGCAAATGAACTCCAGGTACATGCACCATGTGGGTACTGAGGAATTGAACTTGGGTCAATAGATTTTGCATACTTTCTTGTTTCTTTGTATTTATTTTATTTTATTTTTGTTGTACAAAACCACCCATTTTAGATCACCTACTGAAATACTTCTTGATTTTTATTTTTATTTTTGTTTGCATTGTATGGATATATGTGTACATGCATGTGGAGTCCAGAGAACAACCTCAGGTGTTAGTTCTCAGGAACACTATTCATCTCTTTTTGAGAAAGGTTTTCTCATTGGTCTGGAGCTCACAGATTAGGCTAGGTTTGGTAACCAGAGAGCCCCAGGGATCCTCTTGTCTCTGTGCTGGTATTACTGGATGGACTCGATGCTTGTCTTTTCTGTGGGCTCTTGAGTTCAAACTCAGGTCCTCATGCTTGATGAAGCTGATCAGTCTATCTTCCTTGCTCCTAATTTTAATTTTGATCATGTAATTATATATAATAACATTTTTGGACTTGGTCTGTTAAGTTTCTTCTGCACTCTGTGTCTGATAAAGTTTCTATTCAGCTTGTAAGTCTTACTTTACTTCACATTTGGTTTTCTAAAGATCGTCAACTTCATCTCCAAAGCTTTGTGCTATATTCACACATGTCAAACCCATAATCTACTCTCTTTCTTTAGGTTTCTCTATGGGTTTGAGAGTAAATACAATGTCAAAACTATTCTTTTCCCTTGGCCCCCACTTCACTTGTACATGAGCTTCATTTATTTACCAGAATCATAGTGATATATTGATTACTTGCCTATCCCTTTTAAGGTCCTGTCATCACCAAAATCTCCCTGTGAATGTTCTAGTTGGCCCACTTCTCTTTGAAAAAATATCTTATTTATTTATGAGAGAGAAAGGCAGATAGAGAGAGAAAATGGGCATGTCAGGGCATCCAGCCACTGCAAATGTACTCCAAACATATGCACCACCTTGTGCATTTGGTTTACATGGCCACTGGGGAATCAAACCTGGGTCCCTTGGCTTTGCAAGTAAGAGCCTTAACAACTAAGCCATCTCTCCAGCCCCCACTTCATATATATATATATATATATATATATATATATATATATATATATATATATATATGTATCTGGTCCTTCCATCTCAAGATAGTACTTTGTGGATCCACCACATTAATTTTATATTGAATTTGCCTCTTTCTGACAACTTCATCAGATGTAGATTTTCACCTCCTGCCCCAAATCTTCCCTCTCTCAGAAATTTTCTGGTCAGCCTTGCTGGCATAACAAACGACTATGCTCACAAAATGTTGGTTTGGGAGGTGGAATAGAAGCAACAATAAGCAAAAGATCATGCAATTCTGCTGTTATTCAAAGTTAAGGAGATTTTTTTTATGAATAAATGTTTCTCAATTTGATATAGATGTTTAGTGGATTTTAAGAGTCCTAAAGTTATTGCTTCAGATAATTTTGTCTAGTTTTATACTTTTTATGAAAGGCATGAGGAAAGAATATTTTATCAGTTCTTCCACTCTTAAATGACTGAATATATATATGTATATATATTTATGGGTAACAGATGTTTTATTTACAATCATGGTTAAACATGGTTCATCACCACAGAGAAAATAGCCTTCATCCCCAGGGCAATATTTCCCCTTTTCAAAAATGTCATATTAGAAGTGACATTTTGCTGAAGCAAATGGAAGCAACATGATTTAACTTAATTTTTTGTCATGTATGTGACTATGTCTTCTAATTGTTAGATGATGAAGATAGCATGACTTGATTATTATGTCCCATAAGACTATTGATGAGTGAGATGTGCACTATTAAATCCCTTATCTTAGAGCATGTAAAAATTCAACTTATTTTAAATAATGATGGTTTAAAAATTGCAAACTCTGCAAACTTATACTGTTAAAGTTTCTCTTAATTATATCTGTGTAGATAAGAATAAAACTGTTATAATTTCCAAAATTTCAGGAAAATGAAGACCATACATGCTCTTTTTTTAAAAATTTTTTTTGTTCAGTTTTTTATTTTTATTTATTTGAGAGTGGCAGAGAAAGGAAGAGGCAGAAAGAAAGAGAGAGAATGGGTGCGCCAGGGCTTCCAGCCACTGCAAACGAACTCCAGATGCGTGCGGCCCCTTGTGCATCTGGCTAATGTGGGTCCTGGGGAATCGAGCCTTGAACCGGGGTCCTTAGGCTTCACAGGCAAGCGCTTAACTGCTAAGCCATCTCTCCAGCCCCATACATGCTCTTTGATTCTCGTTTTTTGTGTTGTTGTTAGAAAGTAATATTTGTCAGACAGACAATAGGTTTTGGCTACATAAATTAAATATTATGTATATACTTTAATCCTGAAATTGTTTTAGAGAGATTATCACCATTTTACAAATGAAGAAATGGTATCTAAGAGAAGTTTCTCAAGAACAGACCTAAGCATTGATGTAATACAGATGAGAAAGCCAGATGGTTGGAACCTAAGACCACGTTTATATGGCATATGGCTGTGTGTTTTACAAATTCACAGGGTTGTTTCCATTGGAGTAATATGAAGTCCAGAAGTGAGGGCTTTTCATCTGAACTCATAGCACTGCTCCTGAAACTGGTGGAAAGAGTTCCTAGTAGCTTTGGCTTATTCAATATTTTTGGCCCACAACTTCCCTGGGACAATATGGTTATTGCTTTTACATGCCTTAAAGCTCTTACTTTATATTAGAAGACAAAATATAAGCATAATTGCCTTATAGTCACTTAAATGTAAGTAATCTTTCAAATATTGGAAGAGTGTATGTTGACTAAGATCTAAAACTTAGTCTCTTTAAAATTCACAACTTTTTTGCCATCTGTAAATTCTTTTATTAGGGAATGACAGGTGTGGTAGTTGTGCATGCTTGTAATTCTAGTACATGGGAGGTTGAAGCAAGAGATTGTAATTCACAACTTTTTACCTTCATGTATTTGCCAATCTTTTCTCATCTTTATTATATGTAGCATATGTGGTATAATGTAAATAGCACAAAAGTAATAATAATTTTTCCTACTAGTCTTGATGATTATCAAAGCCACTCCCTCATCCCCTTGAATTTCATGCATTTATTATTAAGGCATGATTTCCCCTTAATGGTCACACTTGGGCTTTATACTGGAACAACATGTTGAGTTTAACTGACACCTCAGATATATGAGAAGGCGCTTATTTGTTAACCTCTACTAGCTTTTTGTTTGAGAGTACCAGTGAATAGTGGGCATGGTATATTGAGGAGTCCTTAGGAGCTGGCCCTGGCGTGACACCTGGCTCAATAGACTGACTGAGAATGCCAATGTTTATGTTTGAGTACAAAGGAGACCCCAATCATTTTATTTTATTTATTTATTTTTTCTACGTAGGGTCTCACTCTAGCTGAGGCTGTAGGGAAATACAGCCAGTGAATCCATCTGGGCCTGGGCTTTTCTTAGTTGAGAGACTTTTTATAACTGCTTGGAACTCTGTACTTGTTATAGGTGTATTTAAATGATTTATCTCATCTTGATTTAATTTTTGTAGGTCATAGGAATCAAGGAAATTATCCATCTCTTTCAGTTCTTCAAACTTAGAGGCAAATATATTCTTAAAGTATGTCCTTATATTCATCTAAATTTCTTTGGTATCTGTTGTAATGATGCCTTTTTCATCCCTAATTTTATTCATTTTTGTCTCATCTCTTTCTTCTGGTCAAATTTGCTAAGAGTTTATAAATCTTGTTTATCCTTTCAAATAACCAACTCTTTGTTTAGTTGATTCTTTGGATTGTTTTTTTTGTTTCTATTTCATTAATTTCTGTCTTAATCTTTATGATTTCTTCTCATCTACTGATTTTTTTATTAATTAGTTTAGTATTCAGCAAATACAGTCAGTTTGGTACCATTATTAGGCTCATTCGTGACCTACCCCCTCCCTTTGGCCCCTCCTTATTGAGGTATATGGGTCATGCATTGTGGAGTTAGCCCACAGTTATGGGTAGGATAAATGTCTCTGCATATCATGACCCAACATGTGGCTCTGACATTCTTTCCGGCCCCTCTTCTGCAAAATTTCCCTGAGCCATGTTGGGTTCATTTTTGGTCTGCTTCAGTGATGAGGTGTTGTGGGCCTCTGAGACTCTGGCTCTCTGATTTGGTAGGAGTTGATTTTTCTCTGTGTTGATCTCCTTCACCCTTGTGCTGGTATCTGGTTCACCAGGAAAACAGCCCCCTTGCTTGTTTCACCAATTTTTCTTAGTTTCAGCTGGGGCCCTTTTGAGGTATGATGGGGTGGCTCTCTCCTTAGGATCAACATCTATCTGAAAAAGAGAAGCAGATTCTCCAATGGAGAGTAAGTTAGCAACAGGATAAATGAGGTAACCCTTACTTTTTTATAGAGAATTTAATAGGTGTAGGCCCTCTTGTAGCCCATGATTGATGGTAGCTTGATAATGGAGAGTGGGCTTATGTTTGGATATGGTTCTGACTTGCTTCCCAGCCCCAGCTATGGGTCCCGTACCACAGAGGGGATCAGTTAGCCGAATCAAGAGCAGTTGGTTTCCCACCATGGCTGTGTGCCACTACTGCACTTGTGTGGGCATCACAACAGGTTATTTGATGCTAAGTAGGTTAGACCATGTGTTGCTTGGACAGATATTGGTCATTTTCCCTCAGTCGCCCATATAGCACCTTCTGGCACTAGACGTGCTCACTGTCTGGGGACTGACTCTCTTCCAGCTTCCAGACATGCAATTCCATTTTACGTGTCGACCACATAAGGTGTCTTCAGCAGTAGGGTCTTACCATTAACCTTTGGTGGGTCATCAAGTACTATGACAGAAATCTGTCTTTCTTTTAGGAAACCTTGTAGGTCTCTCTGATCAAAAGCTCATTGTGGATGATAGCCACATGCTGGTACTGGGAGTTACAGGTCAGTGCCCACTAAGAAAAGGAAGAAAAAGATAACTAATATACAAGAGTTAGAGAGAAGAGAGAGAGACAGAGAGAGAGAGTGAGAGGGAGGGAGGGAAGCTGTAGAAGATTAAGGTCAGTCTTCATCATACCCTCTCCAGTGTGTTGTGGCTCAGGTGTTCCCTCTAAGGGCCTGGTGAAGGTTCAGCCATTTGGTCTGCCTTTTAGGAAGTAGAATTTTATGGTACCATTGCTGTTTGGGTCTAGATTTGTGTTTGGTTTGCCTTGTTCTTCTTTTTCCAAGGCCTTACGGTGGAGCATTAAATTGTTTATTTGTGAACTCTCTAATTTCTTAGTATAGGCACTTAGAGCTATAAACTTCCCTCTTAGGACTACCTTCATTGTGTCCCAAAGGTTTTGGTATGTTATATTATCATCCTTATTTGATTCTATGAATTTATTGATTTTCTTTTTGATTTCTTCAATGACCCATTGATCATTCAATAGTGTACTCTTTAATCTCCATGAATTTCTGTATTCTCTGTAGCTTTTCTTGTTGCTGATTTGCAGTTTAATCCCATTGTGGTTAGAGAGTACAAGGGATTATTTCAATTTTCCTATATTTGTGGAGATTTTCTTTGTGTCCTAATATATGGTCTATTTTAGAGAATGTTCCATGTGCTGCTGAGAAAAGTGTATATTCTGCAGCATTTGGATGGAATATTCTGTAGATATATGTAAGGTCCATTTGTTCCATGACATCATTTAATTCAGATGTCTCTGTGTTTATTTTTTGCTAGGATGACCTGTCAATTGATGAGAGTAGGGTATTGAAGTCTCCCACTACAGTTGCATTTGATGCTATCTGTGACATAAGTCTAAAAGTGTTTGAAGAAACTGGGAGCCCCCATCTTAGGTGCATATATGTTTAGGATTGTAATATCCTCCTGCTGGAGTGTTCCTTTAATCAGTATAAAATGACCTTCTTTATCTTTCCTCACTAATGTTGGTTTGAAGTCTATCCTGTCAGATATTAGGATAGCAACTCCTTTGTGTTTCCTAGGCCCGTTTGCTTGAAACACCATTTTCCATCCTTTCACCCTAAGGCAGTGTCTATCTTTTGTTGAGAGATGAGTTTCCTAGTGGCAACAAATGGCAGAATCCTGAATTTTAATCTAGTTTGAAAGCCTGTGTCTTTTGGATTGTGCATTGAGGCCATTGATATTAAGAGTTATTATTGAAAGGTATGCATTTATTTTTCCATTCCTCTTATTTTGCAGTGTTGCCTGTTTTCCCTTTACTCATTTGTTTTAACTGTTATTTGAGTGTGGTTTATTTTTTCCTATTTCCTCCTGTGTGTGTTTTGCTTTCTTTTCAGCATTAAGAATCCTTCAAGTATTTTCTATAGAGCTGGTTTAGTTGTCATAAATTCCTTTAGCCTGTTTTTGTTGTGGAATGTCCTTATTTCTACATCAATTTGGATAGATAGCTTTGCAGGATAAAGTAATCTTTGTTGAGAGTTGTTATCTTTCAGAACTTGGAATACATCATTCCAAGCCCTTCTGGCTTTTAAAGTTTGTGTTGAGTAATTTGCAGTTATTCTGATGGGCTTGCCTTTGTAGGTGACTTGTTTCTTCTCTCTTACTGCTTTCAATATATTTTCTTTGGTCTGTGTGTTTAGTAGTTTAATTATAAGATGGCGAGAAGAGGTTCTTTCCATAATTTGTTTCTGTGGTGTTCTAAAAGCTTCCTGTACCTGCATTGGCATTTCTTTCCCAATTTGAGGAAAATTTTCTTCTATGATTTTGTTGAAAATACCTACTAAACCTCTCGATTGAAATGTTTCTCCTTCTGTTATTCCCTGAATTCTTATATTTGATCTTTTCATAGTGTCCCAGATATCTTGAAATTCTCATTCATATCTTGCTATTAGCTTGTCTTTCTCTTTGTTGGACTGTATTAGATTTGCCACCTATTCTTCTAGTTTAGATATTCTGTTCTCTCCTTCATCCATCTACTGGTGAGACTTTCCATAGAGTTTTTTGTTTCATTGACGGTATTCTTCAGAGCCAGGATTTCAGCCTGGTTTTTCTTCAGTATCTCTATTTCCTTACTCATGTCTTGTCTCTTTATTTCATTAAGCTGGTTTCCTGTGTTCTCTTTCAGGAGTTTGTTTTCTTCTTTGATTCCCTTCTTCTCTGATTTCTTTGAGCATAGATCCCATCATTTTCTTGAAATCATTGTCAGGCATTTCATCTAAAACAGTCTCATTGGTGATCATTTCTGATGGATTTATAGTTTTTGGTGGGATGGTATTGTCTTGGTTCTTTGAGTTTTTTGTATTATATTTTAGTGACTTTTGCATCCTGAATTGAGTTGATGCTTGGGTTTTCTACTTATCTTTAGTATTCCCAGACATGGCAACCCACCTCTATATACCCTCAGGATATGAGTTCAAGGTGCAAGATGTAGCTCCTCTCCTCCAGTCAAGCCACAGAAGTAATCCTAGGTGTCGAATTTGCTTGCTAAGCAAGCATTCTAGTGGACTGGGTGGAATAATTTACTGGCTGATTCTACACTTCAACCGAGTAACATACATAATCAATAAAAACCAGCACAAAGTATGCAGTTGTGGGGATTAAAACAAACAGATAGTCATATAAAGACAAAATCTCTAAGGGTGTGTGTTGTTCTACACCCTTAATCTTGTCAGCTGGGAGGTAGAGATTTCTGTTCTGAATTGGGTTCAAGTTCATCCTGTATCTGGATCAGACCCTGCCTCCAACAATGACAGAAGCAAAAAACAAAGGCCCTATATATATGAAAGCACCAAAGGCAACAAAATTCAACCCCCAAATACAGGTTATTTGAAAATGGTAAAGCCAACCAAGAATATATACCCCATAACCTGCCCTAACAAGGAAAGAGAGATTAGCTCTTGCAGGATTATATACCTGTTTTTTTTTTTTTTTTTTTTGTCAGTCAGCCTTGTTACCTTTTGGGGTAACTTTCAATCTCACCAATGCTGAGTGCCCACCTCGATCCCTCTGTGTTGGGCTGTGCAGCAGTACCTCTGATCTGCTCTGCTGGCTGTGCTGCCACTGGGGGCTGAATGCTGGAGGTTCGAGGTTCTGATGGTGGGGGATGGGAGAGTTCAGACTTCTGGAGTTGTTTGCACTTTCAGTAGCTGTTTAGTTGATCTTAGCTGTCTTTCCTTCAGATTTCTTTACTTTGCAAGAAGGCTGATGGACTTGAAAAATCTGTTGCTTGGTCTCTGCTGCTGCTGCTGCCACCTGGCACGCCAGGCAGGACTGTACCATGTGGGCACGCGGATCGCAGGCCGCACTAGCCTCAGTGGATTCTGGCCATTTTCCTCCTTTCTGGTGGGTCTTGGTCTCTCTGGCTTCTCTGCTGTGTCTAAGAATACTCCTTCACTTTTCAGAAGAAGAGTGTATTTTGCTGGGGTTTTGATTAAATCCCTCCCTAGGCTGGTTTGGCATGGCTCCTAAGCCGCCATCTTACCCAGAAGTCCAGGAGTAATTTTTTTTTACTATTACTGTATTTTAGTAATTGGAATATCTGTTGATAGTAATTGCTTTTGCAAAAGTTATTTATTCCCAGGAGAGTACTGGGGTTTGAGCCTGGTCTATCAACACCATTCCAGCAGAGGAAAATGATACCTCAACCCTACTACAACTTAGTCCCTTTGAATTTTAAAATTTTCTACTGAAAGAGTGAGTATGATTAAAAAAATTCCAGCTAGTGACATATCCCCAGATGTGCAATTCCCAGTGCACAAACACAAGAAACACCAAAGTAACATGATTTACCCCCAGATTACTAATCCCACAGTAATGGTCTCCAATGAGAATGAATGAAATGAAATCCTAAGCAAAGTATTGTAAGTATATTCAGAAAATCAAGGAGGACCCAAATGAACTCCTGAATGAATTCCAAGGGAACACCAACAGTTGAATGAAATAAGTCTGTATAGAATATGAACATTGAATTCAATAAAGAGATACAAATAATGAAAAAAATAACTGAGCTGTTGGAAAGGAAATATTCAATAAGTAAAATATAAATCTCTTGGACAGCCTCACCTATAGAACTGATCAAGGGGAGGACAGAATGTCAGGATTTGAAGTCAAGATAGAGAACTATAATATTCACACAGTGAGAAAGATAAATTAATAAAACAGTATAGACAGGATATTTGAGATCTATGGAACACTGACTGAATCTAAAAAGCCTGAATCCTGCAAACTATGCAATCTATTATATGGACAAGAAATACACACTTGTGCAAAACTGGCACACAGCCTATGGGGTAACAAACTGCCCTCCATTTGGGCATGAGGACCACTCAGTAGGTGACAGCTCATATGTGGTGCTGGGAATGAAGCCAGTACCTCATAGGTAGGTATCTCACAATCCCCACAGAGAATCCCCCATTGTTCTGTGGAGAAGCTGAGTGAGTATCCCCATCAAAATGTCTCTCAAAATTATATGTATATCCCCTTAATCAAAGCTGCTGTCATTCTTGGTTGGAGAATCTGTTTTATTTTACAGATGACAGAGAATACTGTAGAGAACAAAGACCTACCAATTCATCAAGAAAAGTTAGCTAACTGCTCATCATGAGATGTGCCACCTCTGTGATATTTTGGGGCCCAGGAAAAACTGCAGAAGAAGTAGCAACACAAGTACTACTCTCAGTGATAGTCTGACAACTGCCTCCAGGGCAATAGCAACAAACACTGAGGCTAACTGAAACACTAACAGAAATATAGAGGCTACAGTGAACTCAATACTAAAAACAATCTGCTAACATACCTAAGGCTCAGGGATTATTGCAAAAGGGGAGTGATGGAAAGATTATAAGAGCCATAGAATAGGTAGAAATATCCTGAGGCACAGTCCCTCCCAGAAACTAACAGAGGCCCTAATTACCCACAATCAACACCAAGAATCCTACTGCAGAGGACCCTCAGAGTAATGAAGACTGGGAGTAAGGGGATACAAAACTATATCCTACATATATATAATTTAAAAAAGACTGAATCTATGAAACATGGGCATAGAAGAAGGAGAACAATTTCATGCTAGCACCACAGGAAACATTTTAAAGAAAGTCATAGTAGAAAATTCCCCAAAATCTAGGCAAAGAGATACTCCAGGTACAGGAGGCATTTAAAATACCAAACATGTAAATCCAGAAAAAAATCCTCCCTGTATCATATTGTAATTAGAGAGCTAAAGATGCAGAACAAAGGAGGCATATTGAAAGGTACAAGAGAGAAGCATCAAATCAGTATAAAAGCAGACTCATCAGAATAATAGAAGATTTCTCAATAGAAACCTTAAAAGCTAGGATTCAATGGAATGGTGTGCTTCAAGGTCTGTCTTCTACAGCTGCCACTCAGACCACTCTACCCAGTGAAACTATCATCACAATTGAGGGAAAACAAACACTTTTTATATGTTCAAGCTAAAGGAAATCATGATAACTAATAAACTTGAAGGATTCCTTCAGACTGAAGGAATCTTTAGAAATAGTTGATATTTCATGTCAGGGCCAAGCCATGTAAGTAAAACTGATTATTGTAGTAAATGAAAGAATTACTATTGACATTAAGATGTAATTTTCCCATGGTGTTCTGGAATTCAGAATTGACTTAGTGGAATGTCAGCTATACTAGGAATGACCTCAAATGCCTCATTTGTATCTGAAAGCCTGTGATATTAGAAACATTGACTCTCTCTTACTGTCAATCATTTGAAGGTACTTTTCTTTTTGACCAATCAAAATGGAAGTCAACATGACATTGTTACATGGGAGAAAAAAGGCAGATTTGATATATTCTTATTTATTTGGAGGGGTCGTTCAAATTATCAAATGAAACTTAACCTTGTGTGCATAAAACATGTAGAACTATTTAGCTGCTATATTATTCCTATACTGTAGACTATTTGACAGCTCTGTGTAAATATCAAGTAGACTCCAAATAGAAACTTGAGTTTCAAAGACAGGAGTCTTAATGCCAGATTGGCTACATGGATGAAAGAAACACCAAGAAGCTGACGGCAGACATTTTGAGGATAAAAACAGCAGGAACCTAATACCCTATGTTAGCTATCTACTGTGGTGGAATAAATTACCCTAAACTTAGTGATATAAAACAGCAAAAATATTATATCCCATGGCTTCTGAGAATCAAGAATGTGGACACACATGACATGCATTCCTGTGGCTCAAAGTGTCTTGGGAGCTATTAGTGGGGGTGCCAGCCTCACCCATGGGTGCTTGTGAGGGTGAAGGATTCCTTTCCATCACTCACTTGGTGGATGGCAGGCTTTGGTCTCTCACCATGTGGGCCTTTCCACAGGGTGATATGATGTCATAATGGCTGGCTTCTCACAACATGAATTCTACGAGATCAGAATATGATCAGATCAGAGCCTCATTCTTTGAAGATCTGATATGAAATGCCCTCATTTTGGCTACTTTTTATTTGTTGTAAGCAAGGCACTGAATTCAGCCCATCCTCAGAGACAAGTATTCCACAGGGGATGAACTCCAAAGTTGGCCATGTGAATTTTTGAAGGCTTCAGTAGCAGAGTATCATCAAGATGCTCTGTGTAGAGTGACTTAACAGAAGGTTACTGTCCTGATTCTGCAGCCTAGAAGGTGACAAGCCCTGTGTTGAAAGGGTTGCTTCCTTCTGGAAGGTGGGGTTGAGGGACACCATGTTCGGTGCCTCCTTCACAATGCCTCGTGATTTATTGGCAACTCCTAACATTCCCTGGTCTGTTGAAGGATCACCCCAGTCTTTGCCTTCACTGTCACATGGTATTTATTCTCCCACTGTGGATATGTTTCTGTGTTCAAATTACCCCTTTTAATAAGAAGAGTAGCCATGTTGGGTTAGAACACTCCCTAGCCATCTTTACTACATTTTCAAAGAACCAACTTTCAAGTAAATTCACCTTTATGGGCCCTGTAGACATTAAAAGCTAGGACTTTAACAAATTTTTACGGGGAGTTGAAGTTTCAGCGTATCTTTTTGGTTGGTCACAATTTGATCTGTAATCGGGAACATGGAAGCCATCTTTGGAAGCTGATTACCACAGGCTGTTGTCTAGAAGACCAGGGGAGGAGGCAATGCTGAAGAGCTTGTTAAATAGGATCACCTGATGGAAGCTTGGGATACAGCGGTGCCAGGTACATTTAGAGTTACGAGAAGACTCAGTTGTGGGGCTGGAGAGATGGTTCAGCAGTTAAAGGCATCTGCTTGCAAACTGCTAGCCTAGGGCCGATTCTCCAGTATCCACATAAAGCCAGAGACACAAAGTGATGTATGCATCTGGAGCTCATTTGCAGTGTCAAGAGGCCCTGGCATGCCCATATTCTCTCTGTGTGTCTCTCACTCTTTCTCTATCTCTACCTCTCCTTCTCTCACAAGTAAATGAATAAAAATATATTTAAAAAAGAAAGAAGAAGACTCGGTTGTGTCAGAAATGCTAGACAAGCAGAAATGGGAAGACAAATTGGTGTCCCTGTATGACACTATACCACCCCATAGTACACAGTTTGGTTCCTTTGCTAGAAGTTGTTTGACAAGGTAGCTGTAAGCATCACACTCTCCTACAGGACTGAGCAGAACAAGGTAAAATCAAGCAGTGGTTCTATGGGCCAGGGATATGAACATACCTAGCAAAAGTTCTGCACTGAGCTTCCCAGAATGCTGCAGTAAACTCATACTTACCACTGGAGATTTTCAGCTACGGAGGATAATGCAATAATGCTTGATATTTGTTGGAAATGCATGAAATACAAGCTCCAGGTCATTCACAGGTTCAACATTAGGTTACGCTATATTTCTTTTTGATATCTTGCAGTTACTATGACCTAACTCCTTCAGTAAATGGAATTAGGGATGTATCCGTATCTACAGAAGCTGAGAAAAATTTCTAAGGCACTAAGTGAACTTATAAAGTTTGAAACAAGGCATTATTTATATCATTATATACAGCTATATTTACAGAGCCAGCCTGGGGAGGTTAATTCTTACTGTGTGGCAACTTACCTCCTGCCCATTATCTCCTCATTTTTTTTAATTTTTTTTGTTTATTTATTTATTTGACAGCGACAGGGAGAAGGAGGGAGAGAGAGAGAGAGAGAGAGAGAGAGAGAGAGAGAGAGAGAGAGAGAGAGAGAATGGGCACGCCAGAGCTTCCAGCCTCTGTAAATGAACTCCAGATGCATGTGCCCCCTTGTGCATTTGGCTAACGTGGGTCCTGGGGAATTGAGCCTCGAACTGGGGTCCTTAGGCTTCACAGGCAAGCGCTTAACCGCTAAGCCATCTCTCCAGCCCTATCTCCTCATTTTTGACCTAAGCATCTCTGAACTCAAGATTAGGCCATGAGAACTGTGCAGAGGTGTAATCCACAGAGAATAGAAGTATTTCCTAACAAACGCAAGGTAACATTTGTGGATCTTGGAGAGTAGTGCTTCCACCTTTTGGTGATTCATCTGCAAAACTGCTGTTCAAAAGGAAATGTCTGGAGGCGTATATATGTCACGGCCAAGCTGAGCAGCTCCCAGCTCCTTTCGTCCTGAGTGATTGTGGACAGTTCCAGCCTCTGTACCTGCTGTCTTCACTGCCAGAGTAGGCTTCCTCCTCTCTCCACCTGCACCCCTCTACCGAGGGCTCATTTCCTCCACACAGCTTCCGCTTTCCCCAAGTCTGCCTAGGTAACCCTTCCATGTTCTACAGCTGCTGGTGTCCTTCCTCCTGCGCAGCATCTTAATATTTCCCTCTGTCACTCCTTTGTAAGACCTACCAGGGAAGAAAGCCGTGTTTTTATGCCACCACAGCGGCTCCATGACCTACTCAATAGCCTGGCATTTAGGCACTCAATGAATATTTAAAAGATAGCTAGAGCTTGCTGCCCATTTAGGATTTACATTAAAAAAAGAGAAGCACGACTTTCATCCCAGGAAGCCCAAGGCCACGCCTCCACTAGTGGCACTGTGTTTTCTTGTTATATATATTTTTTTAAAAAAGATACATTAGGAAATAGTACTTTAATAAGAGATCTACTTTAATATGATGAACATATTCACATTATGTCTTGGATATGCATAAGTAAATCTTTATAGTAGATTGTCATATACTTGTCTTTTGAAGGTCAGCGAGCAGTTTCAGTTAAAATTCAGTCTCTCTGGAGGACAAGAAAGCATTTCTTTTCCATGGAGGGGACAGATTGAGTTGCAGTGGTTTGATTTCCTATTGTCATTAGGACAGAAGCCATTTTCTGATGGTTGGCTCCTGCTGTAGCTCATTCAGCTCATCCTGCCTGGCCTGGCCACTGGGTGTCTTTTGTTGGCACCTGCCTGTTTACTCAGCATTAGTTGTTGCCTCTGGTACAACCAGGTCTTACCATACATTTGATCTTTTAAGTCTGACACTGTATATCACTGTTATCCCAAATGTGGTCTCTGTGCTTCACAAAAATCTCAAAACTCTTGGCCTTTTGAAAGCTTCTCTTGCATCATCGCTGAGTGTGTGTTTCTGAGGCTTTCTGGGGTTTGTGTACCAGTGTTCTTCTTAACACGTCAGCACCACACCCCTGCATTGCCAGGCATCTGTGGGTATCTTTCCAGGGCACTTCCTAGAAAGCCAAACCCAGGTGACTTCCTCTGTTATTCCATCAAGCATCCTTTGAGCCTTATAATTTTTTAAAGTCTTTTATTTATTTATTTGAGAAAGAAAAAGGGAGAGATGGAGGGAGGCAGGGAGAGAGAGAGAAGGAGACATAGAGAGAAAATGGGCATGCCAGGGCCTGTAGCCACTGAAAACATACTCTAAATACATGCACCACCTTATGCATCTGCCTTATGTAGGTACTGTGGAATCAAACCTGGGTCCTTGGGGTTCGCAGGCTAGGGCCTTAACTACTCAAGGGTCCTATGATTTTTATATTCCCTACAGCCAAGGTCCTGGGAAATGGAGCCTGGCCCCTGCCTGCATGATTCAGGCAGCATGTTAGCCTTGCCTTTGCATCCTCAAATGCCTCTCTACTTCATGACTTAAGTTTACAAGCTCTGTGCTCAGTCCTTTTTCACCTTCATGCCTGTCTCTGAGTAATCAAGAGTTTAGGCTTTTGGAAAATTATTTTCCCTCGAGATACATAAGAGCATTTTATTTGAATTGCAGAGCTAAGCAATGATTTATTTGAGGGGGTATGTGTCTGCCCTCCCCTAATTTGGGGAATGAGCCTTGAGGCCATGGTTCAGCTTTACTGGTGAGAAGAGAGCAAGTTCAAAGAAGGGATGTGGGTGAGGCATGCAGGAAATAATATTTAACTTCAAAAATATTATTCTCATACACTTGTAACCATACTCTATACTGCATTTGTGCTGTACTTATAGGATGTATTATAGTGTGCAAAGTGCTTTAGGTATATAGAAAGGTGGTTAAAAGCCCAGAGTTTAATCACGGTTCAGCTACTCAACAGTCATGTGATGTTGGATGAACTAATATAATTTTCTTCATCTTAAAATACAGACAAAGTGACCTATTCACAGAACCAGAATTAAATAAGACTTCACCTCAGTAAAGCACTTAGCTTTGGTATATGGTATTTATTGGCATGATTTTTACTTTAGAAATGGAAGACTCTAAACAATAGCCTCATTATTGTTTTTTAAGCCATTCTTAATCTCTTTGGAGCCCGATTTCTGTCAGAATTGTTTTCTCCAACCTCAGCTGTGGATTCCTCCTTCTCTTTTGTTTAGAGTTGAGTAAAGAAAACGGAGGGTTTCATTTGTTTTGTTTTGAGACAGGGTCTCACTCTGTAGCCTAGGCTCGCCTTGCACTCTCCACACCTCTGTCTCAGTCTCCTGAGTGCTGGGATTGTAGGCGTATAACCACCATGCCTGGTGAGAATGGAGTCTTTAACTGTTAAAATATTTGGTAGTACATATGTGCCACTATTTATTTATATGGTCATTCCACATGACCTTGTGCTACCTGTAGACCAGGCAGGGTTTGGGGGTTTTGCTGACTAATGCTGAGAGCCCACAAGTCTCCCATGCTGGTGTTAAAGTCAGGAGAGGAACCCGAACAGTTCCAATCCTCATTGAATCTGTAGCAGTCTAATTGCTCCCATGTCTATTTCCACCCAGAAATCTGCCTTCCACTCTGTCTAATAGAACATCTGCAAAGAGTTCACACTTCTAAAACACAAGGCAGGAAGGGAGATTACCATTGGGAGCAGTTCTGCTCCCTGTGGCACATGTCTTGTATTTAAGCAAAGGCTGCCTTGCCTGCAGCAGCAACAAAACATACTTTAATGTCTCAATAAATTACCTTGCTATGCAGGGAATAAATGGGAACAGTTAATACAATTGTGTCATAATATTATAGAAAAATGAAAGTTTTTGAATTATGCTTTAGTCATTTGACTAAATCTAATGAAAGAGTTTTAGGAATGGACATTTTTGTACTATTAAAAATGAGCATAAATCATCAAACTTATTCAGAATGATAAAATTTCTATTAGACTTGTAATTAAACAAATAAAGCAAAAGAGGCAGTCGACTTTTAGTTTTGAATGGTTTTAGGAATGCATCCAGATAATTGTAATAAATTGGGAAATATGAAGCAGGAATGGGTTTTTGAAATCAAAGCTGACTGTTTCTGTGTTATTAAGATGGAAATACAAACAAATACCCAGATCAACAAATAATAATTTGAAAAAATTCTAGACAATGTATAGAGTGAAAAACAACCTTTTAACTTAAACTTGAAGTTAAGAATCTGTCAAAGAAAATATAAACTGAATATGGTGGCTCACACCTGTAATCCCAGCATGTGAGAATGCTGAGGCAGGAGGATTGCTACAAATTTGAAGCCACCCTGGGCTTCATAGGGGATTCTAGGTTATCTTAGGATATGTAAAGATCCTGTCTCAATAAAAAAGAAAGAGAAAGCCGGGTGTGGTGGCGCACACCTTTAATCCCAGCACTCGGGAGGCAGAGGTAGGAGGATCACCGTGAGTTCGAGGCCACCCTGAGACTCCATAGTGAATTCCAGGTCAGTCTGAGCTAGAGTGAGACCCTACCTCGGAAAACCAAAAAAAAAAAAAAAAAAAAAAAAAAGAAAGAGAAAAGTATCAATACTTTATTAAAAGCTAAATATAATTGAGACATGTAATATAAAGGTAAAATGGCTTAATTTGGAAAATTTATTAGTAGTACAAATGTTAGAGCACTTAAAGGTTGGAAAAAACAAGTAAGGCAGTAGAAAAAAATTGGAAAAGTTAGTTCAGTAAGCATGGAGAGTTGATATTATATATAGGTTTGTTGATATTAGAGTGAAGAAATTAAATAGACAGTACATTCATCTACCCAAATAGGGTTTGTTACATGCACTTAGAAAGAGATATAGCAATGTCTAATAAAATTATATATGCATATATGTTGCTCTAACACTTTCACTTATATAAATATAATTCAGGAAAAATAAACTACAAATGCAAATACATGCAAGGATACTTATTGTCAGAATTTTCATGATGTTAAATACATTATGATATTCACAGCATGGTAAGCTATGCTTCCATTAAACGGAATGAACTAGAGCTCAGTTAATCATCTTTGAGGGATTTCCATAAAATATTACTGGTTAAGCAAATAGATATGTGGAGGACTATGTATAATACAATATTAATATAAAATACCTCTCTTATATAAGTGTCTGTGTATATGTGATTAGAGACAGACATGATAACATTTTAAAAAATTATTTTACAGAGAGAGAGCGAGAGAGGGAATTGACATGACAGGGCCTCAGCCACTGAAGTTGAACTCCAGATGCTTGCACCATCTAATGGCCATGTGCAACCTTGTGCACTTGCATCACTTTGTGTGTTAGCTTACGTGGGATCTGGAGAGAGATCAAACATGGGTCCATAGGGTTCGCAGGCAAATGCCTTAACTGCTAAGCCATGAGATAACAGTGATGGGGAGAGTGAAAAGGAAACATGATCGGTTTGGTATATAGCTCAGTGAAAGAGCACTTGCCTAGAGTATGTGAAGCTCTGGGTCCAGTCTTTGGGACCATCAATTAAAAAAAAGAAATATGATTGATGAAAAACAAGAGGAAAAATATCAGATTAAAAAGCAAAAGTACAATCACCAAACAAAAATACATGCACGCACACACACACACACACACACACACACACACGAGGGGGAAAAGATCAATTTAGATCTATATGAATGGCCCTTGCTATTCTGTTAAGTATCAGTTTACAGAGAAATTTGTGTAGTATGACTCTAATTGACTAAAAATAATAATTTCCTGGATGCATATGTATAGAATATTTATCTTTTATCATGCGCTTAGCAGGTATGATATAGTGTATGTGTGGTGTGTGGTGTGTGTGTGTGTGTGTGTGTGATGTGGTATATATACATGTGTGCACATGTTGCCCCTGAGCACATGCAGAGGCCAGAGGAGAACGTGGTATGTCTCCTCCCATCACATATCTACTTGTTTTTTTCTTGAGATGGTGTTTCTTCACTGATTCAAGGACTTGCCATGATCATGAACCCCAGTGATTCTCTGATCTCTTTTCTCCACAGGACTGGGGTTACTGATCTTTGAGGCCATACTGAGGCTATTTACATGAGTTCTTAGAATTTGAATTCAGTGGTCTCAGGCACCCTTAAGGACATCATGCTTGCACAGAAAGTGCTCTTAACTTTTGTGCCACCTTTCCAGCTCATATCTGTAGGCTTCTATATGTGTCCATATATGTTTATGCTCCATGCAAATATATACACTGCACTGGATATTTTATACTTTAAGCACTGTGACGGAAGTAAAGATAAGGATGGTATTCTGACCTCCTTTTTGTCATATAGTATTTTGTTATAAAGCCTGTGTGGATTTTGTAATTTCTATTATCCCAAACAAATTTCAATATTACCATAGCTAGCCAAATGAACTTAACTATTACTGTAGCTTCTAGGTTCTACAAGTACGTTGACTCTATCAAATAACACACCAATCCTAATCTGTGGCCAACATCAATGAAGCCAAACTATCTTCTTGTCCCAAAATGAAATTACTCTCATTGTGTTAAGCAATTTCTAAGACACATTAACTGGTACTATTTCTCATCTGTCTGTCGTTTACTAGTAAGAAGTTGTTATTAACCTCAGGTTTACAAATATGAAAGGGGGATTCAGAAGACTTCAATGACTTGACAAAGGTTACAAGGTTAAATCCAGATCTCTATTTCCAGATTTTCCCCTATTAAAACACAAGTATTGCAAAGGAAGTGTTTTTGTGTCTTCTTCCATGAATGAGCAACTTTATGCCCATGCCATGCAGTGAAATTTTCTTCTCTGTTGCCAAAGTGCCATTTATTCCTTCCTGCTGCCCTCTCCCTCTTCATAATACTTAGCTGAATCTTACCCATTTGTGAAGTTATCTCGGTACCTCTGTTCCATGGAATCAAAATAAGACTTTGCCATGAGAGCTGCTCTTTGTTTTAGGTAAGATGCCTAGTGCTTAGGCTAGACCATGGCCAAAGTTTTCTTGGCTTGAGTGCTAAAGAAATAAGTAAAGTAAAATTCACAAAGAGGTTTCATAGCTGCAGCCTCATAACAGAAACAAAAAAAGAACTAAAATGTAAGGTGTAGCCACTGAACAAAAACAGTTGAGACAATTTGTGTTTTAGCATTTGCTACGGGGAAGTGGTGGGCAATTCCACATCTGTGATGGTTAAATTCTGTTGCCAACTTGATCAGATTAGAAATCAAGTAAGAGACATGCTTCTTGGGTGTGTCTGTGAGGGTGTTTCCAGGAAGGATTGGTGAAGGGAGGGAGACATTCCCCCCAGAGTGACAATGCTTCTAGTGGCAGACTATATAAGAAGAAGCTCAGAGAGAACACAGGGTCTGGCTGCTAGTGTGACTTGCTGGTGTATCCATCTACCCTGTTGCTGCTGTCCACTGTGGGCATTAGAACTAAGCATTGTCAGCTTTCCATTGTGGACTGAAGACCAGCAGCTCCCTTCAGAGCCAGATTGGGACTACTGAGGCAACAAGTCTCATGGGCTGAGCAGCTACCGGGTCCTCAGACTCTCCAGCCTGTAGATAGCTATTGTTGGACTGCCCAATCTGTGCCCTTTAAGATAATCTAATAAACCTCATGTATAATACAGATTCATTGTATTGGTTTGGTTCCTCTAGGGAGCTATGGTTAATATGGCACACATGACTGTGCCTTCATTTCCTTTTTCTTTTTTGGGGGGAGGTTTAATGTGTCGATGTACCTAAGGCTGACCTGGAATTCCCTATGTAGTCACAGGTGGCCTTGAACTCACAGCAGTCCTCCTACCTCTGCCTCCTGAGTGCTGGGATTAAAGGTGTACGCCACCACGCCTGGCCTTGCTTTCATTTCTTAAATTGTATTTACGGTATCATTCAGACAATGTAAATATTCAAACTCTTGGAATGGAATTTGGTTCTCTCTAGTAGTGGACATGATGGTGTGACAGACCCAAGATTAAAGGATGTTATACAAGGCTGTTTAAGTGGAGCTTCTACAGTGACCTGGTATGGGAAACGAATGTGAAAGGGGCACCTCTTCAACGTCTCCCTGCTCACACCTCCTGCATAATATAGACATCAAACTCTATGGGACTTTTAGCCATATCATATATATTGTGTATTATTATCATATTCTTTAAAATGGTCAGGCATTCAATTTATTTATATTTTTACTTATTCCTTAATCCTTCAAAAAATTTAGAAGTCCATTAAAAATCAGCCTCCTCAGATTTTAACTAAAGGAGAAAGAAGATCGCTCAGCGGTTAAAGGAGCTACTTTCAAAACCTACTAGCCAGGGTTTTATTCCCTAGCCACCCATATAAGCTGGATGCAAAAAGTGGTGGTGCATGTATCTGGTGATCCATTTGCAGCAGCAAGAGACCCTGGTGAACCTCCACTCTACATGCATGCAAATAAATAAATATTTTTAAAAAAGAAGCGGAAGGAGGTACAGGAGCAACTTCAGGAAGATACTTGACAAAAAAAACATTGTTCTGAATATAATGACCTGCTGGAAATTTCATTGTAAAACAGAAAAGCAAGATATACCTAAGTCTGGTAAAAGAAGAAATGGCCATTTTACAGTCTGGAACATTTTAGGAAAATGTGTGAATGATAAGTTGTGTGGCTCCTAGCCCTATTTCTGGAGCACCTTAAGGAGCAGGTAAACAGTCCACTATGGCATCTCTGCAGAGCGCTGTGCACAAGGTGAGTTTGCTACGTCAGAGGCAACACCCCTCATCACCACCAGACACTGGTTCTGCCTCTGCTTCTCCTTAACCACTCCGGTCACTCATGCACAGGCAAGGGAAACGATTGAAGAGCCACTGATGGCTTCGTTGTGTTTGGTTACCATTACGAACATCATATTTTGTATTTAGTGTAAGTAATAAGCTTCAGTGTGGCAAGCCCCATGCTGTGCGGGGTAAATGGTATGTTCCCTCCTGATCCCACAAGGGTGCTGTAAACAAAGGAGACTTTGGCTATAAATAGGACCTGGGTCAGGAAATGTTTCATGCCAGTATTAATAATCAATGCACCTCACAGACAGTGTAGAATGGAGATTGGTAATTATCATCCAGCTAGGAAACCAATGAAATAGGGAAGAAATCAAAAACTGACTTTTCTTGCTCTAGGTAGCAGTCGGTGTGACCAGACCAGATGAAAGATTCGTTATTAATTTAATCCCCCTTTTTGTTGATTTAGCTCCTTATTGACACGGGCACTGGGGCTTGCTTTGAGAGTGAGCCAGCCTGAGGAGCGCAGGAGTTAGCAGGCATCTGCAAACTCACCACCGACTGGAGGCAAAGCTGGAAGACAGCAGCCAAAGCCAATCACTACAACCTGTGGCAAGTTCCTGAGCCCTCCATTGCCCTGGAGTGAGTGTCCTCCCCCTCAGTCCGCCTAGACCGCTCCACTGGCTGCCTGGCTGGCTGGCTGGCTGCAGCTCTCTCTACACCTGTCCCACATCCGGGTTCTGGCAGAATGAATTGAGGAGACAGCTGCGGTCATTGTAGTTCATCTGTTTGAAGACTGCCCAAATGAAAAACAAACAAACCAACCTGGTGAGTCCCATGTTTCTTTTAAGTGTGCAGAAATGCAGCTGTTAAGTTGTAGGGGAGATCAAAGGGGTACTGTAAATTCGCGACAGCAAAGTCTGCTTCCTGGCTTGATCCTTGCTGGAGATTTATTAACAAACTTTAGGAGGAAGTTGTCGATGAGAATTAGGTCTCTTAAGCTGGTCTGAATTGTGAAAGTTTTCTGAAAAGCTCATCAAGTGGCTTGATTGCTGATCACTGTGGGGAAAGTGACAGTGTTGTAAGCCGGGAGGTTGAGTTTCGATATCAGGAGACAAGTGTATAGTTGAAAAATATTTATTTCATAGACAGAGTGATGAGGTGATAGGAGTGTTTGCCTATATGTTGTCAATTCTTGGAGAAGAAGAAAGATATCTTGTGAAATATTCAATTACCTTAGTACATTGAGAGAACTATAGTTTAATCTTAGCTCTCAAGTTTGAAGTCATTGTATATGTAAAAAGAATATTTTATTTAATGTGTATTGTATTGTGAAGAGCTCAGATACCAAGTGATTGGAACAAGCAAAATGGACATTATTGTTTCTGACTAATGCATTATCAGTGGGTTGCTACTTTTTAACTTGTAAAAAAATGGAAAACTGTCATTGTGGGTTGCAATAAAGTAAATCATGGTATTTGAATCTTAAAAGTTCTGAACATAAAATCTTGGACATTATAGTATTTAAAGTTATATGGGCTAGGAAGATAGCTAAATGGTTAAAGGTGCTTGCTTGAATTAATTGCTGGGATAGTTTATATGTGGTTCACACTTTATTCTTTAAATTTAACATTTTAATATAACTTCTTGATTCATTTCCTTTACTCAGAAATAGCAATTTAAAAAACGTTATTAGGCTAGAACAAATCAAACAAATGTGTCTTATTATACTTTTTATTATTACTCATATTTGTACATCTAATAAATATATTTAGTTATTTTGAGAGTTTTTTGTTTTTCTCCAAACTCAGTTTCTTTTGGCTACTTTTTTTCTACCTGAAAAAATGTATCTAAAACTTTATTTTTAACTTTCTATTGTTTTAATTCACAAATTTTATTAAGAACTGTTTAATATCTATTTATTTCATCAATTTTGAATTTTACTTTGACAGTGCTTAAGGGGCTTAAGAGGAGAGATAAAGTGTGTATGAAGCTCTTGAATTAAAAATGTATAAAGGTTAAACATCAAACATTCAGGACTCTCATGAGAATAATTCTACATTATAGCTCACTGTGGATATTAATCACTTTCTTCAGTAATTCCTATCTTCTTGGATGCATTTTTCTTTCTGCTGACATGGTTTGCATTTTGTTAGCTTCTGAGATGTTGCTTCCATAGAAAGGTAGGTTTGAGAAAAGGATCCCTGAAAAGGTAGGTCTTTGTTTCATGTCCAAACCAGATTACTTACTCAATTCCTTATGTGTTGTTGGTTCAGATACAAGGCCCTTAAAGTGATCTTGTGAAATTACTTAGATATTGCTTTGGTTGGGTCTCAAATGGAAGGCAATTGACCACACACACACACACACACACACACACACTTCCAAGTAAAATTCTAGGTTTTTTTTTCTCACTCTGTATTGTGGCAATGAAAGTTTCTTAAGCACAGTGAGCCCACACGGAGTGCTCCTCAATAATGGGATAATAATACTAATCATGCCAAAGCAATCACCTTTTAAACTTGTGTGTTGGATTTCTAGAAATGAAAATTTATAGGCATCCTATAATCATCACAAAATCCATTTTTATTTGCTTCCCACCAAATTTCAGATTAATTCACAAACATTTTTACTTGGTGATGGGCATGTAAGTCTGATTGTTGGAAAAGACTGATTGTCCATTTTCTGTCTTCTATATAAAATACACCCAATTTTATTATTTTGGTGTGATTTTGAGTTTTCATTTTTAAAAACAAAACCATTCAATTTCTAAAATAAATACTTTAATATTTGTAAGTTGATTGTACTTAGCATTTGAGTGGGATTTGTGTTTCACATGTTACATGGGTGTTAAAAACTTTATTAAGCAGTTTCTTTGAAGTTCACAGCAAAATGCATGCTGTTTTTGGAAAATATACAGGAATTATGTTCATTGGAGATAAATTAGAAGATATAGAAAAGCACAGAATTTGTTATAACCACCTCTCAGTCTCAACAGGCAAATAAAACAGTATCATGATGTATTTATTACTATGAACTACATACATTTTGCTCACATTACTGTCATATGGTGCACAAACTATATTCTGCTTTATATCTTAAGAAACATTAGCTATTCTCAAGTATTTTGTTATTTTCAATAACTACATAATATTGTATTAAATGGAAAAACCATAGCCCATTTAAATATTCCCACATTGGTATTTAAAAATTCATCTTACATAAAATGGCACTGGAGGCTTTGCTTGGTACAATGTGCTTTAGGTAGTGAAAGTTCTGTGTAATCCCTACTCCCTCAAGCTGAATGTATGCACTTTCTGAGAATGGAGTTCCTCATTATGAAATTGTGAGACAGTGATATGTACACTTTTATTTTAATGATAAGCATTGTAAGCATCCTTTACTATGGTTGATGTTGACTGAGTTCTATAGGGAGTCATTTAAAAGAACTTAATAAGGCATTAATACATCAAGAAAACACCTTTTAAAGATTCTCCTTTGGAAATCATTTAGAGCAGTTTTCTCTCTGAAATGTATCCTTATATTTTCACATTTGCAAATAGTAATTTCTGACTTGATTGAAATTCTTGGGGTACTTTTGAGCCAACTATTTTAAATATAATATTAGAAGTGTTATCTAAAGACTGTGGTTTTAATGGTTTATAGAATCAGTAGGGGGTGATGGATTTTTCAAAACTAATTATCAGCTGCTAGTTTAAAATAGCATCTAGCAGTCCCCAACTTAAGGGTTCCCACTTTACAAAGGAGGGAATTTTCAAAAACCGACATGTAATGTCTCCAAAGACCAACGCTGGCAGAAAATCAGTCTTTTGCTTGCATCTGGGAGAACCTTCATAGCACATATCACTAACTTTAGGTTCTATCTGATCACAAGAGGAGAGATCCAGTTCACACATTTCCTCAGGTCTAGCTAAGTCACAAGCTTGCAGACTGCATTGAAAAGGGAACTAGATTGCCCTCCCTTCACCTGGGGTTGTTTTGGAGGCCCAAGTACTGTTTGTCTTGCTGCTCCTAGACAACAGCATTCCTCTTTCTAAAACTGTCAGAGGTGGCCGACCATACAGGCAGCTATGGAGGAGGACAGGTGAACAATGGCAAAGATTCCCCCAGCCTTTGGTGACCCAGGGACAAGAAAAACCCAGCCGCAGTGCTCACAGGGTCATGGGGTTTTAGATCATCCACCTGTTCAGCCCAGGCTGCTTAAGCCAGTGGTGGCCTGATCCTGCTGGGACCCACACAAGCAGGGCTGATGTTGAGTGGGTATGTGGTATGGCCATATGGCTCACACAGAGCCTCTTCCATGTCCCAGTGGCTGCCTTGTCTCTACAGCATGAGAAACCCAGATAGGGTGGGTAGGAGAAATACTCCTCGAGGCCAGCACAATCATGGTGTAAATACTGCTGACTCTAACCAGTGACACCAGAGTTGTGCGAATCAATCATCACCAGGCGGATTTGAGAAAGGGATGTGATCAGCACCCAATGGGATCAACAGTGAGGCCAAGGCACCCTCAGGACCTTCTATCTGATGGCTAACACCTGGCTGTCTAGTACCAATTCATTCAGGGGCAGGTGCACTTTAAAACTATTGGAAGGAAGATGACCTGGCTGTCCTTTGGATGGTGACATTAAGGGATTAGAAGTGATTTTAATTGTCCTTGTCTTTATTTAAAAATGTAGGTAACATTTTAGGAGTCAAGTGAAAGTTATCCTTAACTAGGAAATGGAAAACAGCTAAGATAAATTTTAGATTTGCTGTGCACTGGTCATGTTGCTGGGATCTTCCTGTCTTCTCTTCTTACCTTTTTGAACTTGGTGAGGTTGGCTAATGAGAGACTCTCACAGCTCCAGTGTCCCTCTGACTTGAGCAGAGGCAGTCACCTTTCTCTGGCTTGGCTCACTCAGTTGCTGAGGTACAGTGGTGAGGCCAGCAGGATTGCTTGGTCATTCAGAGTTCCTCCCTGCCCAGAACAGCAACACCAGACGCCACACCTGAAACAACTCTCCTCATCTCAGCAATGTCCTCTCTGCTCTGGTCAGAGTGTCAGGGTGTGCTGGGCAACCAGGGTTATGTGATCTGGGGGCCAGATCCAATGAATGTTTTTAATAGTGTTTTCAAGATGTAACACACCCAGGGAGATTTGTTCCAGATGGATGTAGCATGAAATGAAAAATAAAATAAACCCCCTCCAAGCACAATATTGTTCTAAATATTTCTTTGAGGCATCAGCAGGTTTTAAATCACTGGAAGATGCACTGAAGGCATTCTCTCTACAAGTCTGTAGCATTGTGCCTTTCCTTGCTATTTGAAATACATTTTAGTTTTAAGGGCTGTGTGTGTGTGTGTGTGTGTATGTGTGTGTGTGTAACTTTGCTCTCTGCTTGTCATCAGCAAGCACACCCATTACATTAAAAATACTATCACAAAAAGGTACATGGCAAGTCATGATGTGAATGACAGTTACTTTTAAGTGTTTTATAACATCCAGTGTTCTCTGAGTCCATTTCTATGTTTATATATATATGCTTTGAAAGGTCAAAAGCAATATAAAAGCTTAGTTCAGAAAACACCAAGTGTGAAATGTATATGTAGTAGAGCGAACAATTACATGGTGACTAATGAAACACACTGGCCTCACAATATTAAATATCAAATCAGGGGTTTTAATTTTGTGACAGTTTCTGAAAGCATTAGAATTTTTTTGTTTAATACATATCTTACAAAGTAGAATCAAACAGTAATTTCTATGGCCCTTCCATCTGTAAAAAGGTTAATTTTGGAGCGACAGAGGATATTTTTGCAAGTAAATAACTGGGGTCAGTAAAAATAAACAGGGAACTTGCAATTTGACTGGTTTTGTCTTTGAACTCTTGATTTTATAACTGGTTCTACAACACACAGTCAGGCATGGATTTTCATGTACTCTTGGCTGCTCCATGCCTAGCATTATTCTGGCTTGTATTGGTGTCGGGGCATTGAGCACACTTTAATTGTAAAATCCTAGGGTTTTAATTTACTTTGATCTTGCATTAATTTAAATTTTGAGCTTAAGTAGTTCCTTAGAAAAATTTTTTGAAATCTATGAAATCTCTGTTAGAGTTTAGAAGAAAAAAAGTAATGTATCATAATTAGAGACTAAGTATTTGAGGAAGAAAACTGCTCATCAAATGAATTTCATGTTCAGTCCCCCAGAACATCATAGACTAATTGTGTTGAACATGGGCTAGAAGATGTGATCTGTGCTCTGGTCAGCTCATGGGAAGAACTACACCCCTATATAAGGTGAAATTTAAACAATATGTGAGCAGGTGCACACTAGTAAACCTTGGTAATTGACAACAGGGCGCTGCATTATTACACGCCACTTTCAGGCAAGCAGTGAAGCCGTATGCATGGCAGTCTTCTTGCTAGAGACTCCATACTCTAACAAAAGAAATATAAAGCCATTTCAAATGTTTAGGCTCTGCCCACTGTCTTTGAAGCTTTATTCCCAACTGAGAATTTTATATAAAGATAACATATGCACAGCAAAGAGCACAGGCACCTTTGGCTGACCACCATAACGCTCTGAGCATGGAGAGCAGTTGGCTTGCTTGCTGCAAAATATTCACAGAGGGAGGAAAATGTGTTGACAATGGCCCAGAGTAAGTGCGAAAGCCAGAGGTCTGCAGCCTGGTGCTCACCCCAGTGGTGGTGATGACCGTATTCCTTTTCACATTCCCAAGGTTTTTGGGGGTGCTCTTTCCTCACCTGGAATTCTCAAAGCATCTCAGAAAGCAACACTTGTAGATGGGCAGTGATCCAAACAGTTACATGAAAGAGAAGATTCCGGAAGCCAATAAAAGGATTTGTTTTATGTTGCTTAGATTTGGGTGTTGTTACTAAAATAGCAGTTTAGTTTGGTTTCAGTACAGGAAAACAAGATGCAAGCCAAGGGTATCTTTTTCTTTTAATTAAGTCTTCAAAGGGCTAGAGGAAACTCTTGGTTTACATTCCTGAGAGGATTTGAGCTGTGTAGAAAACCCCATATTATATATAGATTTGTGTTGGAATTTTGAGGATATGCCTATTTTCTCATTGCTGTGTCAGTGTTGGCCCCTTGGTCACAGTAGGGGTATGTCAAGATTCACCAATAAAATTCTTTGCAGACAGGCGGAGACCTTGCCTATTCTAATTGACAATTTGGCAATATACTGCAATGCTGAAGAAATGCTAATATTTCACAGGCAAACTGTTTTCTGATTTGATCTGATGACATTTCAGGGCATACCCCTTTTGGCCTTGTTAATTTACAGCAGAATGTGTTGTGTGGGCAGAGCATAATCTGCCGAGTGCTGGCTACTCTTTTCTCCATGTCCGCTTTGTACTATTGATCGTTTGTCACTCATGACTTTCCCCTCTGCAGAATTTACAGCAAATAAGAAAGCTGGAGTTCACTATGTTATTGAAACACACCTCCTCTTTTTTTTTTTTTTTTTTTGGTAAAGTCGCTATTTGGGCTGATTTTAATTTGCTATTTATGTAGGCCTCCTCTTGCTCAGTTCATTTTGCAGCTCATCAGTGTCTATTAAGGTGGGAGTTGCAATCCTACTGCTGAGAGGGGAAGGGCCTGGAACTGTCTTCTCAGCTGGTGTCCTCTGCCATTGTTTGAGTCATGTCAGGAGCAGCACTTTCTGTTTCATGTGCCATGTACATCTCTGTCTCACCCCTACGTATACATACATACACATACAAACACATACACTTCCCTCCCTCCACAATTTTGACCAAAATTTTCATGTGAAAGAAATTAACCTAGGTCACTAATATTGAATTGCCTAGGAATTTTTTTTTTACCCAGTTCCACTATAGGCTAATAGAGTTGACATGCTGTAAATCTATCTGATATTATTGAATTCTCCTAAATGTCAGTATAATAGATATTTTCAGTGTTTTAAGATAAAATGTCAATTCTTCAATATTATTGTCATTCATTGTCACTACTATCATCATTAGAGATGCCATTATTAGTGTTTATTACTTTAGTAGTACTAGAGATTGAACTCAGAACCTAATGAATGCTAGATAAGTTCTCCATTTGTGACTAGATAGTTTGAGCCCAGCAATGGCAATTAAAAACTTTTGCTTTTCAACTATATTAGAAGTTATGAAGGGTTTTCACACTATGGGGAGAATCTTGATGCAGAACTCATGATTTATACCAAATAAATATGTATATATAAATGAGTCAATTATTTGTGTCAGGCTTGAGGTTTTTCAACTTAAGCTTTGATCATTTAACTACTGGTCCAAGGTACTCATTTATGGCTGCTAACTTGCTATGCAGTCTCATTGGCTTCAAACTTGGGCTCCTCATTCCTTCACCTGAGTGCTGGGATTACATACAAGCTTGTATCACCATTCTTCCTCAAAGATTCTTCATAAGCCAACTTGGAGGTTAAGTGCATATTCATCCAAAAGGTAAACATAGCTTGCATATACTATCATTGATATGATACTGAAGACAATAAGATAAAGAATTTCTCAAAGAAGATACACAAATTGGTCATAAATAAGACACAAGTAGTCTTGAGACTGAAAAAAAACTTATTAAATTCAGCCATAGAACTTCAGGCCCATGTTTGCGGAGGACATGAGTGGCCTATGAGGGGAACTGCATTTAATAAGGTTCTAAGAGGACAGCAAAGCATGTCTTCATGATCTACTTATAGCCCCACAGTTACAATATGACATAGGAAATGCCATTTCAGACACACAAATGGTGGGACAGGAAAAGGAAGGGCAGGTTCTTGACTGAGGAGGTTCTGGAGATGTGTCAGAACTGAAGACCTTGATCAGCTTGCTGTTGGGCATCCAGGGAATGTCAGCCCAACTTCATCATTTGATCCTTGTGATGCCTGGACAAAGGATTGGGTATGCTTTAGGTGTTTCTTTCTTTTGGACTGAATTTACCTTTCATCTGAGGGTTTGTACAGTTTTGTTTTCTGTGTTCGGTCTCTGAATACTATAGAAGTAGCAGTGAGATAAGTCTGGGATTTGGATCAGACCCTCTAATTACTCTATCTACCACTTTCTGTTTACATTAGAGATTCATGGCCTTTAAGCAAATAACTTTGAAAATGTTGTTAAATGATGTTGTCCAGGCTTTTAAGAACAGAAAAGAATGTGACAAAAGCAATTAAAAAGGTAATTTAGGTTTACAAAAAAGAGGAGAGAATGGATATGTCTGCTAATGATATTGTGTGCCTTTTTGTAGGAGAAAGCTGTGGTTGTATGGGTGCTGACTGGTTGTGTCCTACTTCATTATTTCCCTCTACAGTCATTTCTTCTCTGTAACTAGAAACAGTACTTCACAGTCAGAGGAGGGGGTAAGAAACATGACTATTAAAGTGAGTGGTGCAAGTGAGGAGTTTAGATTTGACTGCTGACTGACAGCTGGCTGAGAATGGAAGCAGCTGACAGCCTACTGCTCTTGAACCACGTGGGAAGTTGCTGGCACACTTGGGGGAGATTATTCCCCATAACTGAAGAAAGTTTGGGGTGAGTGGTCACAGGGAACCTATGAATTTAGTGAAAAACACATTTACCTTCCTTAAAATTTACCCAACTAAATGAATAATTTTACTTTAACTTGTCAAATTTTACCCTTTAGTAGTTGAAGACCTGTACAATTATGAGGTACATCAATCTATAATTGCCCATATTTGTGATACACTATTTAGCATACAATTTGAATTATCTGACTAAGAGTGCCTCATTACTGAATTTTGGTTTATATCTTTCTGCTATCTATCTATCTATCTATCTATCTATCTATCTATCTATCTATCTATCTATCATCTATCTTCCTATCATCTATCTCATCTGTCATCTATCATTTATCTGTCATCTATCTTCTGGGGAGAAGGTTGCTGGAGATTGTACCCAGGGCCTCATGCATTCTAAGTACATGTTTTACTTTGAGTTATACCCACAGACTAATGTTATTATATTAAAATTGTAAATATAACTTTGGTTAACACTTTAAAAAAACAAATAGCACAGAAAGGAAGTGAATAGGAAATGCCACAATTTACTTTACCTTAAAGATTCTATATGAGGCTTATGATTAAAAATGCCATGGTACCTGTGGAAAGCAGGAACTAGTCCATAACTACTTAATGCACAAAATTTCTTCACCACCAAAGAAAGCTGTCTTATTTGACATGAAGCATTGAATACCAAGAAAACATTGAATGTTTCTCCTGAAAGTTTGGTGAGTAGAAACATCGTGGAAGTGTTGCATATGACATTTATTCATCTCTTCACAAGAAAAAGAGACTGATGATCATGAGTCTGTCAGTCACTGGGATAAGGATTTCTATATTTATCAATGATATGCACCACATACAGCCACAAGAAGCGGCCTGGCATTCTCAGAGTATAAAAAGAGCTGATACTCCAGCAAGACAGTGGTTTGCATGCTTAAACTCAGCATGTCCTTGCTTGGCCTCTGTGACTGCTTCAGCTCCAGTATGTTTCTCCCATATAAATTATTTTAAGTTATTTTTATCATGAGGAATGACATTTCTAATCAAGTATATATACCATCAGAATTGATAAATTGTTGCTTTGGCATTATGCATAGAGAAACTGAATTCTCCATAATTGACTTCAAGATAGTATAGAAGCAAAGTATAGCCTCATTAGTGGGTCCATGCAAAAATCAAGAACTTTAGTCAGTAAGCCATGCAAATAATACAATCTGATTGTCTTTCTGGCTGATCTCATTATGAGAATTCCTTTATGAACTGAGTGAGCTAGGAGGTATCTTATAGAAAGTTCTCTTTGGAGGAACAAGCAAACTATTGTCATGCTAAACTTTTAATCTGTGAGTGACTGAGAGTAATAAGGTATACTACTGGGTTTTGGAAAGTTTTTGCTTGTGTTCCAGGTACAGCCAATCTCTCCCCCTATTTCCACAGCAGAATCTCCTCACAGAAGCTCACTGCACCAGGTGTGCCTAGTGATATTGTGAGGATAGTCTCTAAATTTATTCATGTATCTGAGAACCTAAACATCAGAAAGTTCTTTGCGATGTACTATAAAATAAGCTGAATGTTATTAAATATGCATTTGGAACTCAATCACATATGATTCCTTATTAGATTCTTTTCTAACAAAATGGTACCATTAGGCAAAGGTTAAAGAAAATCTATAGAGAATTGAGTTCTTATTTTGTTTGGACATTGACTCATAGTTTCTCTTTGAAAATTGGGGGGGATTATTTTGTTTGAAAACTATCCTATCTCATTTTGTGATAATCAGTAATTTTGATCACAGTTTGAAAAAAATATCTATTCCAGGGCTGGAGAGATGGCTTAGCAGTTAAGGCGCTTGCCTGCTAAGCTTAAGGACTCATGTTTGACTCTCCAGGTCCCACATAAGCCAGATGCACAGTGATGCAAGAGTGCAAGTTCGCACATGCGCACAAGGGGGTGCGCACATCTGGGGTTCAATTGCAGTGGCTGGAGACCCTGATGCAGCAATTTCTTTCTCTCTCTCTCTCTCTCTTTCTCTCTCCCCCCCCCCCTCTCACTCTCACATAAAAAAGGCAGTCTGTTGGGCTTGCCTAAAAAGCAAAACAAAACAAGACCTATTTCAAAATACAATCTCTACCCTGGGAGTGTATGAGAGAAGGAAGCATTGAGAATTCTTCCAGTTTTAAAAAGCTTTCCAGGTGATTCCAAACACAGTCAAGGCTTGAAAATCATGCTAGGAAAGCCATGCAGAGACTCTGAGGGGGATCAGCTACCCCTTGTCTGCAGACAGAGAGGTCTGTCATTACTGTTACTCATGGGTGCGCTGTGGGTGATTTTAGCACCAAGCCCAGCCAGTGAACTACTAGACTGTTCCAGCAAAGATTTGCACATTCAGTTACTGTATCCCACAAATACCCTCCCAAGATATGTTCATTATTATCCTATAGTCCTCCAATGTGCCTTGATTTTTTTAAAGCCTGGTTAAAATTCACTTGCCACTGGGTAAGTTGTATCATTCAAGATCTGGCCATAGACAATGAAGCCATATACACCTGGTTAAAATTTGAATTCTAGTATTGATTTTTAATACCTGACTTTTTCCTTATTCATATGGAAAGTTAAGTAAATCACATTTATAAACAATACTTGTTCCATGTTATCATACCTTAGAGTCATACTTCCTTTCTATGTAACATTAATAAGAACTAGGAGATATGATGATTATATTGCATATGTGTTTGCTTCATGACTTTGTGATCCAGGCTCCAGCTAGTGTGTGTGTGTGTGTTTGTATGCACATTATACAAATAATTAGGGATAAAGAACTTATTTGTTTGTCATTCCTGATTATCCTTTTTATTGAATTCAATAGGTATACACAGTCTTTATAATGATATCCATAGAATTTGTATATATTTATTTTTATATTTTATTTTAGAGAGAGCAAGACACAGAGAGAGACAGACAGATAGAGAGAGAGACAGAGAGAGAATTGGTGCACCAGGTCCTCAGCCACTGCAATTGAACCTCAGATGCTTGTGCCACCTAGTGGGCATGTGCCACATTGTGCTGGCCTCACCTTTGTGCATCTGGCCTACATGGGACCTGGAAAGTCAAACACATGTCCTTAGGCTTTGTAGGCAAGAGCCTTAACTGCTAAGCCATCTCTCCAGCCCTGTATATAAATATTGGCAGACTGTCCATTCCTTATTTCAAAATTCTATAACTGTATGATGTAAATATTGAAATAAAATCACATGGAATTCAGTCTTGCATAGTTCAATTAGTAAGTTATGTGGAGTTAAATTAAAGGCATTTGAAATACAATGTTTTGAAATACTTGTTTCATCCAAAGTAGAATTACCATTTTCCACCCACATGAAGGCATAATGGTGTTTTTTGTAAAGCACATTTTCATTAATAACCAGAGGTCTTATAATTGCATAGATTCATGCACAAAATCAGAGAGTATGCCAAGAATGATCAGAAGACAATTTTCACTCATTACTTCTTTATGATGTAAAATCAGTTACTGGGTCATTTTTCTTTGAGAGCAAATATAGCTTTGATTATATCTAGGGACTCATCTTATGGCCCTGTAAGCTTTTCCCACCAGGATGGAAAGAACAGACAGCAGATGGATGGGAGAAGGTGTTATAATATTACAATGCAGTCTTGCAAATAGGTGTGAAGAATCACCTTCCTAAATTTTCACAGGCTGCTGCTTCTGGTGCCTGCACCTGTGTGGTTGCTGAGAATTTTTTAACAATGTAATGAACATTCCTTCTTTGGAGGCTGTCTTTGTATCTCTCATGCTTCAGTTCTCCTTCCATAATGCTTCATTTGGGGGCCTGTCTGTGAGGCTGGGGAGACACGAAGGCTTCTTACCAAGTTGAGGCACAGAGGAGGGATGAGGGTGTTCGTCAAGACTGTGGCTATTCTCTGTATGTTTTAGGCTAAAGGCAAGAGGTTAAAATGTATCAAGGAGGAAAGTCAAGACACAGACCATACACCCAACAATCAGTTTCTTGAGGTTACAAACATTTGAATGATAAATGAGACCTCTTCTCTGGTCCGGAGACAATGACAGATTCTCATATGCAAAAATCTCCTACTTAGGCTGCTTGACACATTCTCTGACCCATGCTATCTTCAACTAGGTAAGTTAGGCTAAATTTATTTTAAATGGCAAAATTGTTTGTGTAAGGAGATACATTCATTATTTAGGGTATTTTTGAATTTTCTTTTACAGTCCTTACAATATCAGCTTGAAAGAAAAGTAAATGGAAACTGAAATATTCTTCCTGAGTATTAGGGCGAAATGAGAATAACAGTACTGGTTTGAGGAAGGTGTGAGTCTCATGGCCTTCACCCACGCCATGCAAGCGTGATGTGTTTTGTACTATACAACTCTCTGTGTGTCGGATCACCATTATAAATGTGAATGGTATTCTGTGTGTAGTGTGTAACTTGCACATTTATTCTTGGTGGCCCAGCAACGACCTGTTCTTCCTATAGGATACCTGAAGGTTATGAAATATTGGGTATTTTAATAATATGCTTGAGCTGCTTTTTGCTATTCAGTTTCCAGTCACAAGGGTATGTGCAGTTGCTATTAGGGGAAGAGTAACTAGTTAGCCATTTCCAGTATGTCATTATTTTATCCTTGTTAGGCTGTGTTGGATTATCACAGAAGTTTTAGGGAGAACCAGTTGGTGACATTCTCCCTCACATACATTCACTCCTTTGGTTGTTTCTTCCAGTTTTTTGGTCCCACTGAAGAAAGGTCTCAATAATGCAAGTCATCCACCTGAAGTATATGTTTCAGAATATCCATTTGAAGGTGCCATTACTCAGAGCAGTTCATCTCCAAGTTGCCTTCTGTGAGGAATAACAGGGAATCTGTAAATAATATAAATTTCTAGTTTCATTAAAAAAAAAAAAGAAATCTAAGGTAGAGCCTGAAGACTTTCAGGGCCTCCTGTGTGGCATCATATTTCTTATGATGAGGAATTCTCTCTTGAGACAACTATTCTACCATAGTACCTCTCACTTGCCTCTGCAACGTTGAAGTCTGTCTGTAACTGAAGTAAGTGCTAGCCAGGTTAATGTGTCTTCACATCTGCACATACTGGGAAGGCCTTCATGATGGGTTTTGCAATTTACTACGTTGTATCATGGTTTCTAATCGCTCCTATTTGAACTACAGCTGTTCCAAAGCACACAGCCATAGTCCAGCTAACAAAGTGCTCACTACCACCAGTGGGTGCCTGCCCATCACTCTTCAAAATGCTCTTTCCAATGAAGGCAGGAGGAGTTAGGTGCAAGGTTAAGAAAGCTCCCTGGGGTTTTGCCACCCTGCTCGTGCCAGCTGTGTTTCCTGGATGCCCTACTGCCCCAGCGCATCATTCTCCCAGGGGCATCCAGGCAACTGCGGAGCAGGGTCTTGAGTGTTTGTGAGTGACATGGGAAGAAACACCCGGGAGACAGCTTCAGAGAACAACTCGTTTATTTGCCAAGGGAATGGGTTAAGAAGCGTTTGTGAAAGGGCAGGAAGAGGTGAGGGTAGGTAGGGTCGTAAGGGGACTGGTTAGTTCAAAGGTCCTGCTGATGCCTAATTATCATGTAGTGACGTCATGGTTGAGCTGGAAAGGGTCACAAGGTCTAAGTAGTGGTGGGAAAAACCGTATGGGGTACGGGTCATATGGGGATTGGCTGTGTGAAGGCTGCTGGCTGTTACCTCATTAACATATAGGGACTTGCTGGGCAAGTGGCAAGAGGTCACAAGGCTCTGGGGAAAGTGGAGCCTAAGTCTTATCAGGATGCCCAGGTGTCCCGGGCTGGGGTAGGGAGCGGCCTCACTCCTGCCCGCCTCGGGGACCCAAGTTGTCGGGGTCTAGGCGAGCTGCGACCCCCTGTGGCCCGGGGCCCTTAGCTTGCTTGGCAGCTCAGGCCTGCTGCCCATCACTCTTCAAAGGCAGGGAGTATGCTCTTTCCAGTGAAGGCAGAAGAAGTCAGGTGCAAGGTTAAGAAAGCTCCCTGCGGTTCTGCCACCCTGCTCAGGCAGCGGGCTACTTGGCTGCACAAGTGTCATGAAAGCCTTGTGAAACACCCATGAGCGAGCATGGCTGTGTTCAAGTTACTGATGAGCGAGCCTGCCAGCCTGAAGCCAACTGGTCCTCCCAAAGCCACAAGACCAACCAGGGGCCTGGTCAGAACGTGGTTCAGTTCTTTGGGATTCCAAGCAAAGAGCATATTTCTCCCTTCCTTCCCCTCCCTCTCAGCTGCTCTCCCTTCCCCACCTCCTTCACCTTATTCCTTTGTCCTTCTTTCTCTCACCTTATTCCCTTCTGTTCTCTTCTGCTCTCTGTTTTTCTGTTCAGTTATTTCCCCTTTCCCTTTCTTTTGCTCCCCCTTCCCTTCTCTTCTGTTTTCCTTCTCCCCACCTTCTCTCTCCCACTCTCTCCTTCCTTCCTTCTTTCCTTGAAGGACATATGTAGTCATTGTAGGCAGCATTGACTGATGAATTAATGACATTTGTGATCCTTGGGTTCTGGCAAGTGCCTCTGGGTATTATTTCATCTCAGAGAGGGTGGCAGGTAAATTTTCCGAGTTTCCTTCCTGCTTAGGCTACGGCTGTGCCTTATATGTAAGTACAGACCCTATATAGGGAGACTTCAGAGCAAAAATTCTGGTCAAGTAAATCCATGCTTTGAGGCAGCAGTCTTAGGGTCACACAAGCAGTTGAAGTAGATGAAAATGTCTCATTGCCTTGACATTAATATGCTCTTTCCCCTAAAACTGATGGTCTGAGGTCTACGCTTTCCCTCTTGCCTTTATGATCACCCCTCTCTCAAGTGACTTTTTTCCCCCCACATATTTGTAGCACTGTGAGAATGAACGAGGGCACTGTTAAGAACTGTGTCAGGCCATTAAGTGTGAACCAAGACCATCCATAACTCAATGTATAATTTATCTGTCACACTTCTACTTGACCAAAGGAGGGCAAACCTCTTCTACTTCTTAAATTTTATCATGACAAATGGCCCTAGGTTGGTTAAGCTTTTGAATGTCAGACAAAGGGACAATTGACAATACATCACTCCTCAAGGAATAACTAGTAATCTTAAGTCAAAGAAGGTTTCCGTAAGAAATGATGACGTGACAACACTATGCCAACCATGCAGTGTACCATGGTGACACCCCGAGGCTTTTCTCTCCATTTCAGTCTCGGAATTGGAACTCAGAAGTGAGATGGTTGTCACAGGGATTTGTATTAACACATTTATTTAAAATGAAAAATGAGACCAGACTTTGGGGACAAAGTATAAATCTGATTTTGTTTATGGGCTTGACAAGTACAATGTTATAAATCAGGTTACATGACAGCAATCTTCTCTAAGTCACTGAAGTGAAATCTTCAGCTCTGGCATTGACACGACATGTTTTGAAGACCGTAACAAATTTAAACGACACCTGTGGCAACTATTAAACACAGTAGGGTCTTAAATGGGAACCGTATGTGAGTGGTACAATGTTTTGCAGTTGTTTCAGCCAAAATTCTTTGGAGATCTTTTGAAACCCTTGCATTGACCCAGTCAAGGTTCCTCCCCTCCCTCAGGCCTCAAGCCTCATTATCAGGTCCTACACATTTCCACTTCTGCTCCCGTTTCTCACATGTGCATCTACTGTGAGCTTGCTATCTCTTCAAATGGGTGGACACTTTGCTGGAGAAATAACTGAGGGAGGACTCTTCCATGCTGCCCCATTAGGCAAGCCCAATGTTCTGGCCCAGACAATTTGTGACAGGGTTTGTTAAGGTGTGATGATGATGGAAAACTTGTTAAAGTCAATGTGTTCTAAAACATGTATGCTTTTTAGGGGTAGTATTTGGCAACCATGAGGTTAAGTTTCTATTCACAGAATGTCAGAACATATACCCTAATCATTGTTTTTGATCCAAGTAGAACTTTACTAGAGTGGTGGTTTTTTTTTTTCTTTTAAATCTTATACATAACTGAGCACTATTTTTCCTTATTTTCTTCACCAATGAATCCTAACGTGATGATAGACATAGAAACAAGGAGGCAGTTGAAAAAGTACCTGGAGGAAGTCTTACTGATTAATTCACAAGGGTTGGGCAGCAACTGTGGGAGGCTTCTGAGAGAGTGATAAAATCGCAGTTATGGAGGAAAGAAAGTGAGGCCGAGAACAACCCTTTTCTCTCTCTTTGTAAAGCTTTAACCCAAACTTGCTAAAATGTGACTCGGGAGTGTTTCTCAGCTCTGGTGCCCGAAGATGATGTTTTCTTTGAATTGGCCTCTGCAAAGGATGGTCGTAAACAGAGGGTCACACAAATATAGACACAGGCTTACATGTGGGAAAACAGGAGTTCTTAAACTACTCAGTCTACATCTCTGGATGGTTCTGAAAAATAATATGAACAGCTTGGCAACAGTAATTGTAGCAGACAGATTCAGATCATTGGGATGAACTTCCAAACCAGTTAAGGTTTATAGGATGAATGGCATTTATTTGAAGCTTACAGATGCAGGGGAAGTTCCACAATGGCAGAACAGGTCCAGTCAGAGGGAGAAAAGCAACCACCACTTGCACAGGCAAGCACACTCCAGGAACCCCAGGCAGAGCTCAAGCACTCTGCATATCTTAGGCTGGAATTCTGATTCCCTTGCACATCCTAGGACTGGACCCTAGGATCTACCCACAGTGACACCTCCTCCAACCAGGTAGCAGGGGATCTAAATTACAAGCTTTAATAAACTTCTGAATCTACTGGGGGACATATATTCAAACTACCACAGTAATGTACCTGCAGTTTTTGACTGGCAGAACTACCAAAAATGACTGTTTCTACATGCTTAGCTCAAGAATGGTACCCTCATATGTCCGCTCTGCTTGACAGTGACAAGAGTACCTGCTCATATTGACTGTGCTCATTGCACGCTGCAAGGCTGTGAAATCTATCCAAAGTATATTGTAGAATTTCACTGTGCCACTTGTATACAATGCTCACACCAGCTGATTAGCTGATTAGCTTGTGTAGCAGTTGATTCATGCCTAATTAGAGAATGTCTATATCAGAGAAGAAAACAATAAAATGAGCAATTTATGAAATGATTTTTTAACACTTGACAGATCTAAGTATGCTGACATTGAGACAGCAGGTAACCCCTAAACTAACTGTATCATAATCACAATGGACACTTGCACAGGTCTCAGTTTCTGGCTTAAGGGATTTGCTTTCTTTTGCTACCAAACCAGTAATTTTCCACACAAGTGCCTGTATCACCTTGTGTGTCTGGCTTACATGGGATCTGGTATGTCAAACATGAGTCCTTAGGCTTTGCAGGCAAGTGCCTTAACCGCTAATCCACTTCTCCAGCCCATCATTCAGTATTTTAACAGATTCTAGAAGCTATATTTGTATACTATGCTATTTAATCATCACAGTAAATATTTTGTGTGTGTGCACTCATATGCACACAACAGTGTATCTTACTCCTGCAAGTGAATGCCTGTCCAACTTTACGTGGGTGGCCGGGGAATTTAAATGTGGCTCTCAGGCTTTGTAAGTAAGTGTGTTTAATCCCTGAACTATCTGCCTGAGCCCAGAGTTTATTTCTTGATGTAAAGTACTAAGAACAGTATTTGGCACACAGTAGGTATTGTTTTACCTAATAGTACCACTACATAATTATTCTATGGTTTTACTTTTAGACTCACACCACATTTCTGGTATATTATATATTTTGTATAATATACTTATATTAATATTTAAAAACTGTTCCTAGGTTACTTTAAACTTCCAATGTGCTTACTAGAATTCTTTGTCTTATTCTAACTTTGCCTTGCCCCTTTTCTTTACAAAGGAATTTACTTTGAGAAGAAAATTCCTCAGACATTATACTTCTCTGTTTTGTTTCCTGCATGTGTATGTGTGTTTATGTGCATGAGCAAATGTGATTCTGTGCATATTTGGAACATAATCTACTTTTTTTGAGAATGGGTCTCTCATTATCTCTGAGCTCACCAATTAGTATAGACTAGATGGCTTGCAAGCTTTGGGCTCTGCCTGTCTCCATCCTTCTGCTCTGGGCTTGCAGGCAGACATCACCATGCCTGGCATTTTATGTGGTGTGGTAGTTTGAATTTTTAATCCCACAATAGACTCAAGAGTTTATTAAATCTTGTAACTTGGATTTCTAGGCACCTGGCTGGAAGAGGTGTCACTGGGGGCAGATGCTTGGGTCCAGCCCAAAGGTGTGTTTGGTGTTGGATCTGATTTCCAGCCTAAAGGTATGCAGAGTGCTTGAGCTATGCCTGGGTTCCCCGCTGTTTGGATGCTGGTTTTTCTCTTGCTTGTGGTGTGTTTTTGTCTCTCTGCTTGGATCTGTGAAAGAGGGCCAGATCCTCCTGCCATCTATGGAACTTCCCCTGGATCTGTAAAGTTGAAATAAATCCCACCCACCCATAAATTGTGCCTGGTTTGGAAGTTCATTCCCTCAGTGAGGAGCTGATTATAACATGCAGGTACTGGGATCAAACTTGACAGATTGAATAATCTTCCCAGTCCTGTTATTATTCCTAACAGGATCATAGCTTTTGTACAGAAGTCCTAAATACTGAGTTGCTAATATGATTTAGCCTTGTTCTTTTTGTGTTCTTCTATTTTACTCAGGAATTAACTCCACCTTTTCCTAGTGACTGCATCATTTTTTTCTACTTATGTTTAATAAACTAATCCTAAAAATGAAGACCAGGCTAGAGAGTATGTAGTGTATTGTTACTCAGCCCTAGATTCTGAAGTTGTTAGGATATTTTGGAACTTTTGGCTAATTTATTTCAGGGCAGCAACTACAGATATAATCCAAATCTGGAAATTATCCTTTTGGGATAATTTATATAATTATATCCCTTCCCTCCCCTCCCCTCTCCTCCCCTCTCCTCCCCACCCCTTCCCTTTCCTTCCCTTCCCCTTCCTTCCTTCCTTCCTTCCTTCCTTCCTTCCTTCCTTCCTTTCTTTCTTCCCTCTCTCCATTCTTCCTTCCTTCCTTCCTTCCTTCTTTCCTTCCTCCTTCCTTCCTCTTCTTTGAGTAAGGACTTGCTATGTAGCCCTTGGCCTTGAACTTCCTGTCTTAGCCTTTTAAGTGCTGGGATGACAGACATAGGACACTGTGACACAGGGAGGAGAATTTTGAAGGAAAACTTAGTACAAGGATAGAATGATTGTTTTCTACATGACTCAACTCACATTCTAATGAAATCTAGGTTCCTAGGATAAAAATTTTGACCATGAAGATTTTTCATGATTTTAGAAAACACATTTTTTTTGGAGGGTTGGGACCATTCCCTTTATTGTTTTATATTTTTGCCCTGTGCACAAGAGAGTTCTGTACATAGATAGATATGTTGTTGACAAAATACCCTTAAGATGAAACAAGAAAAGTGGACATCAGTATTGTGTGTCCGGGGTAAAAACATTGATGGGACACTCAGACCATCTGACTTCAGCATTTTGTTTGGTGTTTTGAATATTATGTTATTAGATAATATGGAGTAGAATGTTTTTCTTGTGACCTTAGTTTAAGCAAATGTACGTGTAGTGTCTTGTGACATGAGTGAGACTCCAAGATTGAGGCCCAGTGGGCTTGGGGTACACCTGACACCAGGGAGACCTGGCCCCACTGACTGATCTTTCTTTATTGCTGACTTCTTATCTAAGACTTCTCTTCACAGGCAGAGGCAAAGATGACCACTGGCTGATCTAGTCTAGAAGTTTTGCTTAGAATTTCAGCCCATGAACTAGTGCTGTCCAAAGTTAGGGTAGGCCCCCCTACCTCAACTAACCTAATCTAGAATATACCTCACACATATGACCAGAGATTTATTTCTGTGGTGATTCTAAATCCTGTCAAGTTAAGAGTCAGAGATTAATGATCATAGATGGAGTCCATGTTCCTTGTTCCACCTTTGTGGGGAAAATTGAAAGGCCCTGCAAAGCTGAGTTCACGTCATGCTTTCTCATCCCTCAAGTGGCTACAAGGCTGCACTTACTGCTCTCAAGAATCAGGCTTTTGATAGAGGTCTAGTCTCAAGAAATCTATACTCAAAAAATAAAAGTCTATATACCTGTCCTGTCTGGGAGGAATATAATGTTGTAAGGGCAACACATACAAGACATGTGTGTGGCAGACATTGCAAATCAACTATGGCACACTTTGCCATTAAGTCTCAGTAGGGCTTCAGAATCCTTGCCAGTATAAACCAGGAAGACATTATGAATCAGGAGTAGTACTTGGGATAAAGTCAGTTTGTTCTCAGGACATGAAATGAGTAGCCTTATTACTGAGATGTAGTACCTGTGGAAGCACTTGGGTATTGTGGATGGCTCTCTTACTATAAGAAACTAGAATATTAACAAAGTAATTCTTTCTTTGGATAAAATAAAATTTTTATTAAATGTTAGAAGAGATTTATGCAGAATTCACAAATTCTTTACAAAACAATTGTCAATCCTTGTCTAATTTCTTATGTTTCTATACAGATTTGGAAATTTTGCTGTGAAATAGTCTACAAAATACTTCTTTTAGAAAGCATCAGGATGCTAATTTTAGGCAAAATAATGTTTATAACTGAAGTCTTGCATAAAAGGAAAGTTCCCAAGTACTCTTATTCTTTAATCTAGTGACCAATAATGGGAAAATCAACATTAAAAAAGTAAGCAGTAAATGGATTTACTAAGGAAACAATGAGCAAGTGTTCTGTAAACTTCTGTAATTTACCAGAAATTTCTGTCCCTTTCAGAAGCAGGGTCATGACAAAGTCTCAACAACCATTCGGAGGGATCTTGCATGATACCACTACACCAACAGCCCTGCTATGCAAATAAGATTTACAAAACCTAATTCTATGCAACAAGAATGAGTGTTGCAACAGTGACACACTTCATAATCTCCCTCTGCCTATTTTCCTTACAGGTCTAATTCCAACAGGATGGACAGTGGAGGTTCTGAATAATGTTAGGCCTGTAGGGAACTTCACTGGGCAGAGTGCTGCTATGAAAATAAGTCACATTGCAAACCTGTTAGGAACATAGCTTACAGCTTTCAAAGTTACTTTTGGTTAGAAAACTACCTCTTTTCTGAGTTCTTCTGATCACCACTTTTCATACTCATTAGTAAGATATTGTAAAGGATATCACTTTCTACTCCTCCCCACTTTTGTGGTATTGGGGATGGAACCCAGGGCCTTGCACATGCTAGGCAACAACTCTGTCAAGGCCTGTATCCCCCGCTGTTTGTTTTCACTGTCTCGAAGAGAGTCTTCAAATGAGTGAGCTCCGAGCAACCAAAGAAAGGTTCTACTAAGAAGATTTCATTTTTAGTTTCCTCTTTCAGGTAAGATGTGACACACATACACATATCAAAAGGTGATCCTATTAATTGGAAAGATTCACTTGCCACTGATACATTTCCAGAAAGTTCAATAGGACTACTCTTCAGGGAAGTTAGCTTTGGAAAATATTGAGAGAAATTAATAAGCATTGTCTGAATGTTGAATAGATCTTCAAGAGACAGTCCACAAGGATGGCCCTGGAATCCAACCCTGCACCATGTTTTCGAGTTGGCCCTGTCTCTTTGGACTTACTGTGTGAATAGAGATTGTGATCTTGGGCAATTTTCGATTGCTTTTTCTTTTGTTTTGAAATGATTGGAGTTTTTCATTCAAGCTCTATACCATGCGGTTTATTTTGTAGTTCTGAGTAATCTTTTCCTGTGCTATTATTCATGTCAGCAGCCTTTCCAAAAAGGACATAGGTTTCAAATGAATATTTTTCAGCACAAACTATTTTGTATGTGTTCTGTCTGTATTTCTGGTTGTTGCGAGGTCAATTCTGTTCCCCTTTGGTATCCACTATTCTTTGGACAATTTTATGTGGCCTCAGAGACTTTGATGGAATAGAAGTTGTATAAACTGGTTCCCCTGCATGCTTTCCACTTATATTTTCTTTTTGAAAAGAAAATAAATAAAAAATAAACCACTATAAATGTCTGTTCATGGAACATTTTAAGTTTTCAGACACTATTTTTTTTAATACATCCTACCTTTAGTATGAGAGAGAAGGCCTCATTTTGAATGAGATGATCAGGGAACTACATTGGCTGCACAGACAGGTTAAGTAAGGAGCATTTCTTAGTGATATCTATGACTTTGGATACATATACAAGCCACTGGGTTAGTCCTTTTAAATCCCCTTGGTGGAAAAGTTCTGATCACATATTAAGTTCCAGTAAATGTCACCCAATCCAAGACTATATGTCAAAACTTTCAGCAGAGAGTTAGTTACTTCCCTATTGGGTTGAAACACAAAGACAATTTCAGTCAGATATTAAAGTTTGTGAGCTTTAATATCTGGATATTATTTCCATCACAGGCTCTGATTTGCCAAGTCAAATCAGAAATCCATGTTACAGCCTTTATCTGTTTCCTCTGTGTAAATTTTGTGCCCCCTCCTCTGCAAATGTTTGAAATAAGCTGAATAAACAGAACACAGTAGGTTACCTGGGGAGTGTTCTAATCAGAAATATTTTCACTGATGGGGCAAGGCTTTATATAACCCACTAGGAGCTGTGATTTGAACCACCCATTGCAAGCAATAAAGCATTGGGATGAGGCTCAAATTTTAGGCAGGTCTCTAGTTTTGTTTTATTCTCTGCACTGCTCATGCAAATTGTGCAAATGCCTATCTTTCCCTGCCTGCTGGACAATGCATTCAAATGTCAGCTTGTATCTCAGCTCATCTTTTCCATCGGGCTGCCTTCTCTCTTCCAAGTGTCAGAAGATAATATAAAAACAGAAATGCATTGAGAAGGCAAATGGAAAATAGGATTGACCCATTTGTATTTACACACTTCAATGTAGGCAGCTAACTTCAGCACACCCTTGGACATGTGAGACTAGTATCTTTTACACAGTAGCTAGGGTCTGTGGCACAAGTAAAGGGAGGCACATAAGAAGATTTCTCTTTATTTAGCTTTCTAAGAATGCTTTTCTATTACATATATCTAGCATGTAGCTTCAGGTTGGATTGATAGAGTATATGTATATTCACCAACCAGCTTACAAAAAAACAAACCAACAGATTTTCAATACCTTCTACCTCATGAATTGTCCTGTTTTTAACATTCTCATGTCTGTCCAGAGGTAATTACTATCCTGAAAGCTTTTAGAGTCCCTTGCATTTCTTTGAAGACTAACTTGTCTGTGTGTTTTCAGAAGAGTTCATCATGTAAGATTGGAACTCAGTATAAGTGAATTCCTGTTTGCTTTGTTCCACATAGTATTTGTGAGATCTGTGCATAAGAACAGTTCAGTTCATTTTACCACTGCAAAGTATTTCATCACATGAAAAATTCTCACCTTTTACTTAACCATTCTCTTGTCAAGGGACATTTGGAGTTGATTCTGATAGTTTCATTTTGCATATATCATTGCTGGAGAGATCTCTGGCCCACATTTCCAGGAGGATGTGATTAAGTTTAAATCCAGAAGTGGAGATTGTTGAATCATACAGACTTACCATTTAAATTTTTTTTCAAGATTTATTTTTATTTATTTATTAGAGACAGAGAAAGGGAGAGGGGGGGAGGGAGAAAGAGAGAGAATGGGTATGCCAGGGCCTCTAGCCACTGCAAATGAACTCTAGATGCATGCACCACCATGTGCATCTGGTTTATGTGTGACATGGAGAATTGAACCTGGGTCCTTAGGCTGTGTAGGCATGTGCACTAACCACTAAGATATCTTTCCAGCCTGAGAAATAGCATTTTTAATGTCTCTTAATATTGCTACTCTGCAGTTGGAATTTATTTAATTTTTTAAGTGTGTAGTGAGGAAATCAAACTTTTGAATAGATATTCCATCTGTTTTAAATTTTTGTTTTGTGTCCCATCCCACATGTTAAAGCAAGGACCTTGACTTATAGTTGCAAACCATAAATACATGATACATGGTTGGTGGTTTTGATGTGTTTATCTTTGCTGCTGCATGTTCTAATCACTTGTCTCTGAGCACCTGCTCTTAGGCAGAACAAGGCTCTTCTCATTTCTTAGTGTAATTCTGGACTCCTGTGCTCACCCTTCCCTGAGGCCTTTCTTATTCACCATGTGACTTAAAACCTCTCTCATCTGTTTCTATAGTGCGGTTTATCTATGACTTTGTCTTTCTTCAGAGAAAGGTACCATTTCTTCTTTCTAACTATTGTTATAGTCAGATACTCAGAATATAAAATGGCCATTTTAAAGTCCTTCTGTGTCTGGTTTGTTTCATTAAACATGTCTTCCAGTGTAGCATATACTAGCATGTGTTGGCATTTTCTTCCTTTTTTATGGCTAATATCCCAGTGCATATATTTATGTTATACTTTGCTTCTATACTCATCAGGCAGTGGACACTTGGATGACTTCTAGCATTGGCTATGGAGAATATGGCCATTTGGATCACCAGTGCACAGCTGTCTTTTCAAAGCCCTGGTAATTTTTTAATTCTTTTCAGAAGGTACCAGGGTATGGGGTTCTTGAAAGACCTCCTCTTCTCTACCATCTCTTTTGTTGTGACTTTTCATGCCACAGGTGTCACTTAAGGACTGACAAGAGGTCATGACACTAGGTAGGGCACTAAGTCTTCCCCGTGGAAGTTCCAGAGCAGACCTGGGAACAGTAGCTCTGTCCGCTTTATGTGGGAAGCTGTGAGGCTCAGGAGCTTTTGGTGACTGAGTGTCCTGCCATATGTAAAGCATGTTCTCTTCTCTGACGGAGAAAGCTCAGCCACCAGGGCAGAAAGAAGAAGATATCAGCAGGGGTGGTCTCATAGCCCTTGATTTCTGACATTTTCAGCCAAATGAGCCATTACATTTCTCCTTCTTAAACCATTTTGAATAGAAATTCTAGTTTTTACACTAAATGTCCTAATACTGTGTCACTGTTACATTGCTTTAGGCAGGTCCTGCCTGATAGTTGGTTAGGGGGAAAAATTGATTCCTGTGATCCTGAGGCTACTATGACAGATTAAGAAAGAATGTAATGATGTGAGACAGAGTGAACAGGGCCCTTATTTTTCGCTGACATTGGCAGTGGGGAAAAAGTTAAGACAGGAGCTGGTGACAATTAAAACTAATAGGATTACGAGATGCAATGAATTAGATGGGGAAGGAACTTTGGTACAATATCAATAGTTAGAACAAAAAGTGTTCTAGCCTAGGTACTGTTGAAAAAGTTATTGAGAGATAACTATTTGTTAAGTATTGAAAACAGAAAAATTTTCAAACTGGAGAGTCTGAGAAAGAAAAATTTTCTGAAATAATTGAAAGAATTAAAGAGCATATCAAAGAATTTGTCTAAAGTCTGGTGATTCAAATTTGAAAGCCTAAGGAGTGAAAACAGTTATTTTCTTGCTATCCTTCTTTTTATGTAACATCTCCTTTTTTTCTGTATTCCTAATTTTATCTTTTTCTTAAAAAAATAGGTAATTTTCCCTTTAATCCTCATTCATGTCTTAAATATGGCCACCTCATCCTAACTTTGCATGTTCTCCAATTTCAGGTGAATCTGGCTGATGTAGGTTAGGTCTCATGTTTACCATAATCCAGTTGGTTGTGGCTAGAAAACCTATTGCCCATTAAGTAAAGGGATAGTTGATTACTGGGTTAGTGGTGTAGGTACATTCTATAATAAGGAAGTGCTACAAAATGACAAATAATTGCCTTGTGTTTTGAACATATTAATATATACCATGCTGGATAGCATATGTGTATTTCATATGTGTAGTTTATAGGACATGTAGATCACAGTATCAAATTTCTCAGAATTCTATACTCCATTTGCTCTGATCTTTTTTTACTTATAGTTTTTAGTACCTACAAAACTCATCTTTCAGTTTATATTCTTTTCAGCTGGTCAGACAATATAGCTTTAACATCTATATCTCTATCAATATCATCCCACATTAGTGACAAGGGCACATACAACATGAGACAGATGACCTTGAAGAGTATTAGCCATTAAGTTAAATGTCTTTAATCATTTTTTTAAAAAAAATCAACAAGACGATGCTAATAATATGTACCTCATTAGTCTTATAAAAGTTGAAAGAGTCAAGTGTTGTGGTACCAATTTGTAATCCCAGCACCAGGAGGTGGAGGCAGGAAGATTGTGAATTTGAGGCTAGTTTGGGCTACATGGCAAGACTCTCTCTCTCTTTCTCCATATGTATGTATATAAATACATACATTAGACACACACACCCTCCATGCCCCCCACACACATATGCTAAAAGAAATAGAGAGAAAAAACTGATTTATATGCCTCAAAACAGTTCTAGAAAAGGTAATTAGAACTCTATCTGCACATCTCAGACTATCATCATAATTGGTAAAGATTACATAATAAAGTACAAGAGTACTTACTAGTACTTGCTTATTAGTTATAAAGATCTCAAATGTATAAAACACTGAAAAATTGTGAATATGGACTGGAGAGATGGCTTAGCAGTTAAAATACTTGCCTGTGAAGTGTAAGGACTCAGGTTCGATTTCTTAGTACTCACTTAAGCCAGATGCACAATGTTGAACATGTGTCTGGAATTCATTTGTGGTGACTAGAGGTCCTGGTATGCCCATTTTCTCTCTCTCTCTCTTTCTCCTTCAACTAAGTAAACAAAGTATTTAAAAGATAAAAAAATTGAGAATACACTCTAAGTTTTGTTTACAATAATGTCACTTCAAATATTTGTAAATTAGCACTTTTACTAATGGGAACAGAGTGGGTAGAATTTTGAATATTATCGTGTAGCTTTGAACTAACCTCTGAGAATGTGTCACACATGTATACTTCACACACCAAGTATATCATGGCAGAACATGCTTAAAACCTAACAAAACCAGACTGTGTGAGGCAGGCCCTCTGTTTTCCTCATTCCCTAGTGCATGCTCAGAAAATAGCCACACAGGATGCTCTCGGTAAATATTGAAATGACACAGAAGTAGACATTCTAAGGGAATGCAAGTAGTTTTGCTAATATCACAGATACTTGTATTCCATTTATGTGTGTACCAAGTGGAAAAATATAACTTTCACTTACATTTAGAGGAAAATAATACTCATGGTGTTTGTGACTGAGATAAAGAGTTGGTCCCAGTTGTTGAGCTGTTCTTTTAAAAAATATTTTATTTATTTGGAGGGGGGGGGGAGAATGGGTACACCAAGGCCTCCAGCCAATGTAAAAGAATTCCACACTCATGTGCCACCTTGATCATATGGCTTACATGGGTCCTGAGGACTCGAACCTGGGTCTTTAGGCTTCATAGGCAAGCACCTTAACTCCTAAGCCATCTCTCTAGTTCTGAGCTGGAGCTGTTCTTTTAAAGCTTCAGTGGGATTTGAACCCAGAAGTTTGCTTACTGCATAGCCTCTAAATAATTACTCAGAGCTTCCTGACTTGTGTATGGCCATGAGAGGCTTGTTTGCTATCATAAATAAAACTTGATTTAAAAATATAAAACTATCAGTTTAGAAGGTAACTGTGTGAAACTAAACCTTAAATGAGTGCTCCTGTGTTTTGAAGGAAAAAAAAAATAAAACCTAGACAAAATCATTACACTATGGTAAACACTTGGGGGAGACATTTGAATTTCTCTAAGAATGAGCTGTGGAAGATGATCAATGAGGGATGAGGAAATGAGATAGTTATAATCAACTACTGTGGTTTTCAAATATTATTTAATTTTTTAAAGTTTGTAACAAATAGTAAAGTGATTTCCTATGGTGTTGGCAGAGTGGGTGTGGGGAGGAGAACAATCGCTCCTTTGAGGGAGCTTGCTGGGGGCTTGCCTCCTGCAGTTAGACTTTTCTATTTAAGAGAGCCATCTGCTTCATGAAACTTTCCAAGATCAGGCATTATCTACAGGGAGTTCCACAGCATCTTGAAACTAAGAACTGCAGCAAAGTTTTAAGTTAATGCCAGAAAACCAGATGCTAACCAGATTGTCAAACTCTTTTCCTTCCAGGACCAAAGATTTCAAGTGAGGCAGAGTTAACGCAAAATTTGGACAACCATTTGGATTACATTTTCAGCCAAAGTTGATCTCTTATAGCCTCTGTTTGTGAAGGCCCTCTAAAAATCAGTCAAGGGAGGTTCTCTCTTTGGCTCAAAAACCCCATACATGCGGGGTCTTACAGGGCTGGGGAGAAACTGGCCTTCCTCACACTGTACACGCTCCTTCCTGAAAAGATTTTTCATACCAAGTGCTGGGAGAATCCAGCAGATATTCCCAATGCAGTTTTCTTCATCCAACATGCATTTATCCACATTTTGGATCAGTTTGATTAATGATTATACCCTACAGACAGCCTGCTGATCTCAAAAAAATGTTGAGTAAAGGAAAAAAAATAAGCAATGGAAACTGACAATGAAAATAGCTCTTTTGCATGTCTCCCAATAGCTGACATTTAAATATCTGAATTATTTGAACTGGGGCCCTCGGTAGAGATGTAGAGGAACAAAGACAGGCATGTCATTTCTAGAAAGAACTGCAGAGGAGGCCCTGTGGTTAAATTCTCTGGAGGAAGAATGGTCTCCATTTTTGTTTTGACAGGTGCTGATTTATTTCATGATATCAGGAAGAAGGGGTGGCATTTAATATGTGAAGGTTTTCAAAACTCACATTTCTCTACTAGCTTGTTTTTAAATTAAGCCAAGTCAGAACAACAAAACAAACCAAACAAAACCAATCCTTTCTTGTCTTGTGTAAGAAAACTCAAAATTTTAAAAGGGGAGCAAATAAATTTTAGATGGGACAGACTTTCATTAACTAGTATTCTTTCATTTTGTGACACATAGGTAAGAACAATGTTTCAGGTTTTATTTGTCTAAAATGCAAAATCTTTTGTTTAAAAGTATATGGTCCGAACGCCTGGTTAGTAATATTGAAAAAAACCTGCCTTTTAATAGCATAAGGCAACTGAAAATAGACTAGCATCTTGGCATGCCATATGTACAGATATTCCATGAGTTTATTGAGGTTCTGGGTTCTTATTTAAAAATATTTATTTAGGGCTGGAGAGATGACTTAGCTTTTAAAGCACTTGCTTACAAAGCCAAAGGACCAAGGTTCAATTCCTCAGTACCCATGTTAAACCAGATGCACAAGATGGCACATGTGTCTGGAGTTTGTTTGCAGTGGCTAGACACCCTGGTGTGCCCATTCTCTCTTTCTGCTTCTCTCTCTCTCTCTCTCTGTCTCTGCTTCTTTCTTTCTTACTCTCAAATAAATAAATAAAAGAGACAGAGAAGGAGAGAGAGAGGGAATGGGCATACCAGGACCTCCTGCCCCCGTCAATGAACTCCAGATTGCATGCACCACTCTGTGTATCCAGCTTTACATAGATACTGGGGAATCAGACCCAGACCTGTAGGCTTTACAAGTCCTTTAACCACTGAACCATCTCTCCAGTGCCCGGGGTGGTTCTACTTTTTGACCCACAGATGGGTCATGTTATCACAGTAAGCAAAACACTTCCCTTCCATGACAAGGGTACAATTTGCTATCAGAATTTTCTATCGTATATGGAAAATGTCCTTTAGCTGCACATGGAAGTATGCTTTCTGTTTACAAAAGAATTTTATATTTATTTCATCTCTGTTAGTGGAATTACAAGTATTTACAGTGAAATCATAGTATCATAGATGGTCCCTATGGCCAGTGGAGAAACTGGCTTACCATGTCCCATAGGATGTGTAATATCAGGGATGTTCCATTTCTTGTTGTCCTTGAGTCTCTTAAGAATATTAATTGATACATTATAGTTGTACATATTTCTGGAGTGCAGTATGACATTTCAGTATATGTATAAGATACACAGTGATTAGATTAAGGTTACTGGCATGTTCTTCACATCAAGTATGTAGCATGTCTTTGTGTGGGGCACATTCTGTACTAGCTATTTTGAAATATATGCTTAAGTGCTACCAACCATAGTTTCACTATTGTGTCCTAGACCATCAAAAGTTATTCCTCCTATCTGACCACCTCCTCTACCCTCTGTCCTTCTCTGCTATCCTTTCCAGCCTCTTGTAACCACAGTTCTATTATCCGCTTCTAGGAAATCAACAATTTTAGCTTCCACATGTGCTGAGGGTGTAACATTTGTCTGTCTGTATCTGATTTACTCATCACCTCCATTGTGTCACCTCTGCCCATGTCCTTGAGACCCCTGGGAAAAATACATAAAGTAGCCTCTTCTTGCTAAGGGGAAGAAGTCTCACATTGCGTAAGGCCTATATGGATGTCTATTTCTTGCAGAAACTTCTGACCCATTTACCAGTTCAGAAGATATAAACTTCTACGTCAACATCACCTCTCAACTCAGTAGCCTTCTCCCTAGCTGATTTTGTGGTAGCTATGAGATTTCACATCTTCCCCTCCTTAGCAGATACTGGATCAGATCATCACAGCTGTCTGAAATTTTACTTATCAGCTGCTGCAGCTGAAATGCCCACTGCAAAACAACAGCTGAAGGCCTGCTGGCCTGGGATGCCTTACTCAGTGGCCAGCAGCAAGTCCTCATCAAGGTTGCACTGCTCTTTCTCCAGCTGCATTTCCTTCTCTGAGAATATCACGATGTATTACCCTGTCACTCCCTAGAAAACCTGAGGTTTCCTAGTCTAAGCCAGACAAGGTCTAAATAAGCCATGCATTCAAACTGCCACTTCAATACCAAATAGACATTCAGTTTCAGCTGGAAAATGAGACTGTCTCTCAGTGAGCATCTTTTAAACCAAAGCACAGTTACATCTTTAAAAAAATCCCTTTATCATTATAAATCATTTTCAAGAACTCTGGTCACCCCTAGAATCTACAAAGAATCTGTCTCAAGTTTTCTTTACAAATCTGAGTGGTCTCTAAGGCTGTCTTTCACTCCATACACATGAGAGTGTTTCCTTGCCCCCCCTTTTTTTGTCTGAGTACTGAGGCTTCTGCATTGCAGAACTGTGCTTGCAGGAATTAGATCTGTGTCTGGTAGGAGGAGGCCAGAGCTTACCCAGGCGTACAGCTAACTCACAGCTTTAGACCCTTAAAGGCCTACTGTGAAATTCTAAGTCCCCCTTTGGTACCATATATTTTGCTTTCTTTGGGTTTCCCCAGTTCTGTCTTTCATAAAATTGAGCATGTAGTAGCTATGGAATAAATGCTATGAATAGTTATGACCTTTTTCTAGTTCAAAAAGTAAAGTCATTAAGACACAAAACTTTAAGAAACATGTAGAAATAACTTCGCCAAGGATCTCACAACCCAGATGGCAGTGCAGTGAGGAGTTAGTAAATATGTGGTGGGAAGCAGTTTGAAGTGAGGTCTCTGTTGAGTATGCTGTGCCCACCTGTCTGTTCATTAGTCCAACCCACTCTTTCTCACCCCCTGCATCCCTAAAAGTAGTTCTTAAGCACCCTTATGTCTGGAAAATTCCCATCTGCCCCACCCACAATCACAGCTGGCAGGATGAAGAAATCATGTTCCTTCTGTCACACCCCTCTCAGCGGGCCTAAGGGATTTCAGGAATCTGCAGGCACAATGCCATCTGACTCCTCTTCCAATCAATCCAATCACCTATCAATTCACTAATCCAACAAACATATTCTATAATTAGATTTTTTAAAATATTATTTATTTATTTATTTGACAGAGAAAGAGGGAGAGAGAGAGAGAAAGAGAGAGAATGGTAGTGCCAGGGCCTCTAGCCTCTGTAAATGAACTCCAGATGCATGCACCCCCTTGTGCATCTGGCTAACATGGGTCCTGGGGAATTGAACCTGGGACCTCTGGCTTTGTAGGCAAACACCTTAACTGCTAAGCCATCCTTCTAGACCTATAATTAGAGTTTTGAGCCATGTGACAAAAATACCAAACATAAACAGATTAAGTAAGTATTTGTTTTGGCTCATGATTTCAGAGGTTTCAGCTTAGTCCCTGGAGATTGATTCTGGCCCACTGGGGACAGGGCCATATGGCAGAAGAGACTCACCTCATAGCAGAGAGACAACAGATAGAGAGGAGGGGACTGGGGATGATCAGGAACAACCTTCAAAGGTCCCCAGTGACCTCCTTGCTCCACCTCTGACAATTTCTACAACCTTTGTAAACAGTGCCACCAACTGGAGAGCAAGTGGTTAACTCACAAGTCTATGACACAATTTCTTGTCATAGCATATGGATTCATTGACTGTGAACCCAGCTGCTATGATGTATTTAGGGAAAACAGTGGTGAACAAAACAGACTGGATGCCTTTCTGTCCGAGAGGTCATAGTCACGTGGGAGAAAAAGGTTATGAACACTAACCAAGAATGCAAGTAAGGGCTGGAGAGATGGCTCAGTGATTAAAGGCACGTGCTTGCAAAGCCTGGGTTCAATTCCCCAGAATCCATGTAAAGCCAGATGCACAAAGTGGTATATGCATCTGTAGTTTGTTTGCGGTGGCAAGAGGACCTGGCACACATTCACTCTCTCTTTCTGTATGTCTGTCTATCTGTCTGTCTCTGTCTCTGCTTGCAAATATATAATGTATTTCAAAATAATGCAAGGGGCTGAAGTGGTGGCTCAGAGGTTAAGGTGCTTGCCTGCAAAGCCCAATGAACCAAGTTTGATTCCTGAATACCCATATAAAGCCAGATGCACAAAGTAGTGCATGCATTGGAAGTTCATTTACAGTGGCCCAGTCTCTCTCTCTCTCTCCTTCTCTGCTTAAAATTAAATAAATAAAATATTTAATTAAAAAATAATGCAAGTCAATGTGAATTCAGGAAAAAAATCAAGCAAGTCAATAATAGGAAAAGAAGCTAGGCATGGTGGCACACACCTTTAATCCCAGCACTTGTGAAGCAGAGGTAGGAGGATCTCTGAAAGTTTGAAGCCACCTTGAGACTACATGGTGAATTCCAGGACAGCCTGAGCTAGAGTGAGAGACCCTACCTGAAGAAAAGAAGAAGAAGAAGAAGAAGAAGAAGAAGAAGAAGAAGAAGAAGAAGAAGAAGAAGAAGAAGAAGAAGACGATGACCAAATACTCTTTCAATTGGCATCTCCTATCCTGTAGGCTTGGGGTCATGATCTGCAATGAGTCAAAAATGGAATAGCTTGATTTTTCTTAAGTCATGTACACAATAAAGGGAATTTCTAACAATATTAGTACATTTCAAACTACTTGAATAAAAATCATAGAAAAATCTTGATTTTCTGTGTATTAACAGAACGATCTGAGTGTTACTGTCTCTGAACCTATTTGTTCAAACACAAGATGGGAAAAATTCCTGTCCGCAGCTTTATTAAAGGTACTACATGAAGTGCTGTGTATGAGTCTTATGCTCAGAGCCTGGCATTTAACAGACATTCAATAAATGTAAGCACTCTTATTCATTATGTATGATTGCAGTGACTGGTACATCCCTCGCTATCTGGAAGCTTGGAAGAATTTAAAGGCTCATTCGCAGCTCACATAAAACAGTGGTGATTCTTTTTATTTTATTTTAAAGGATGCTACGTGGATTTTAAAAGTTAACAAGTTATACCTGAAAACCATTCAGGGATGTAAACCTTAAAGACCAGTGCAAATACAACTGTGGTACAAAAATAGCAATAATGAAAGTAATGTCTAAAACTGATCAAGAGCTTGTATTGTGAACAGACAGCAAGGTCTCACTTAAACTTTATAAAACACCAAGGAGTATTATCATTCTCATTTTATGGGTGGGGATACTGACATATCAAGAGGTCAACTGAATTATCCAAGGTCACATAAGTGGTAAGGAGAAGATTCAAAACTGAAAATATTTCTGCCTTAATCCAAAGTGCAAAGTCTTCTCGAAGCCACTTTTTTCTATGCCTAGACAAAGGGGCCCTCATCTTTAAAGGATTAAATCTTAAGGGATAAATCATTCTTAAATTCTCCTCTGGATGTAAACTTTCTCGTGAGATAGGGATGCAAGACACAAAGGGTCATGCTTGTTCAAAGTGTGTGACTTCTTTTGGACTATAGTAGGCTTGCTCACTCAGAGCCTTGGAATGCAAAGGTCCCCACCTAGCTTCTCAGGCTTGTATAGACCTCTCCCCAGAATGTCTGACCGAGCATGAGCCTCCATGGCGTTCACACCACAGGCAGGTTTGTAAGCAGGAGGGTCTGAAGAAAGGTACATGGGCCACTCTTTAAGTATGGGGAAGATAAAGTGATGGCTAAACTCTCTCCAGGTTGTTGTGCTCTGCTTTGGAACTTCAAGGAGTTCAACAACTTGGCTTTCCAATATTTTTAATTAACAAGTAAAAAGATATTTTGATGTAAGTATCCATTGTGAAGAGCTAAATAAAACCAGCACATGCTTTGCTTCCCATACTAATTTTCATCTGTGTATATGCTGAGAACATAGAATGCACGCCTAACAATTTCAAGTATGAATACACTGTTATTGCCTATAGTAACCATGCTGTGTAATAGTTCTCCTGAACTTATTCTTCCTGTTTCATTGAAATTTTGCATTGTTGCATCTCTGAAATCTCTCCCTGAAACAGTCTGCAGTTACCACCATATCCTACTGACAGCTCCCATGAGTTCAATTTTAAGAGATTGCACAAATAAGTGAAATTATGCACACTTATCTTTCTGTACTTGGCTTATCTCACTTAGCATAAAAACTTTCAACTTAATTCATGTTCTTGAAATGTCAGGATTTCCTTCTTTTTAAGGCCATTGTGCTGAGTACTACACTTTCTTTCTTCCTTCATCCTTTGATGGACACTTAGGTTGATTCCACGTCCTGGATATTGTGAATGGTGCTGCAATAAACATGGGAGAGCACATAGCACTTCACTGTACCGATGTCTTCTCCTTTGGACATATACCCTGTAATGGGATTCTAAAGCATATGTGGAAGCTCCATTTTTAATTTTAAATTGATCTAGTCACTTATTTATTTTATTTGTGTGTTGGGGGACATGCCATGACATGTGTGGGGGGGGGGATGGTCAGAGGAGTTGATTATGGTCTACTGAGTATGGCTCTCAGGCTGCTGCAAACAGGTCTGGTCCAAGATTCTGCCTCCCACCAACTTGTGTCATTTTATGTGGGTGATTGAAGTCTTTGCTAGAGCACCTGCATTGCTCATTATTTTAGTGTGCCCTTTTTATTCCTTGGGCATGAATACTTATATAGGTTATCAAATATAATTTTAATTATATTGTGTTTTTAGAGTCTTGTTATGTAGGCCATACTGGCCTCCAACTTCCAGTTTTCCTGCTTCAGCTTCCCACATGCTGGGATTACAGATGTGCGCCACTACACCTTGCCTGTAGTTTTTTATTTATGAAAAAGAGAGAAAGAAAGGAGAGAAGAGAGAGAGAGGAGAGAGAGAAAGAGAGAGAGGGAGAGATCCAATTTGCTTACAATAGGGGAAGAACAGCGGATAAATGGGTCCAGTGACACTCCCGACGTCTGTCTTCAGGGTATGGACATGAGGTTCAGGTTTAATTAGAGGGAAAGAAACATGCATAATGAAGTATTCCTGGCCCGGGTGTGGTGCAGCCCATCCCAGACGCATCATTGTCTCAGTTGTGGTCCTGCAAGGTGATGCAACAAGTTGCTGATCTGTCCATCACTGAGGGTGCAGCTGCGTACATCACCACAGGTGACCATGCCCATCCCTTCAAGGGTTTCCTCTGGTTTATAATTTTTAATGTCAAGAAGAAAAATAAGGAATAATTGAGTCCTGGATCTTGAGGTTTTTCTTTAATTTTGCATTGTACTTAATGTACAAAATGATAGCTTAATCTACAAAATTATCCAATTTTGGTCATTCTAAGTATATATCTTACCAGTAGTAAATGAGTCAAAGTAACTGTCAATGTGTGTATTAAAATGAATCTATATTTTAATGAAAATCCATGTCTATTTTTGATGGTAAGATTATATTGCCACATTCTGCTTTTGAACTACAATACAATGGTTACATGTTGGCACTTGTTAAGTTATTAACAGGGCCAATTTGCCTTATTTTTATCTATTAAAATATACCAGCAGTTCCATTGTCAGAGCCTATCACTTCCACGATTATGTTTACCAGTTGGATTTTGCATTAGAGGAAGTTCTTTTTGAGTCATGTGAGCAGTTGGAACAAGATATACTAAGGCCAATATCAGTCTCAGGACTCAGGGATTCTTGCTAATAAAACATAATCTGGAGAGGAACAAAGAATCATAAGAATATTTCCCTTGTGCATGTGCTACTTTTTTTCTATATTAAGTAGAATGCACATTTGAAGAGAGATGGCTATGCACTTGTGACAACCAAAAGTTTTTCATTTCAAAGAGAGGTTTTGAATGCATGCAATCCTTTATATCAAAACATCCCAATATTGAATAATGAATGAAAGAGATTCAACTCTGGAGACTTGGAGGCTGGTTTCTAATGAGCCTGTACGTGGAGCCGATGACTTCTCTGCACAGGAGTCAGAGGTGGTGAACAAGCTACAGAAGTCACCTACATAATGGGGACTTTAACATTGGCTTGTGTCACAGTCAGCTAGTTATACTTCCTGTCACCAAGATAATGATTCCTGACAACAACAATAAGACACTTTGTAAAAACCAGATGTTTTTGTTATTTGTCAACACTATTATTTGGCTCATTTTTCTGTTCCTCAAAATATGTTCTATTAATTAATGTGAAACTCTAAACAGCAGTTTCTCAGAAATAGCGATGATTAAAAATATGATACTCTGTCAGTCAAATACCTAGATTCGTGGAGCATGTTATTATGTTTGGCCCTTCTTTGATGACTTAGGGTCTCAGTGTTTGATGTCATTGTTATGAATAAAATTCTTCTGTTTATACATTGATTTATACATTACTTTTTCTGACCATCATTTGCTGAGTGTTTTCCATGTGCATAGTACTGTTATGGATGAATAGAAATGCTCTTCAATAAAGTCAGTCAATTGCCCAAAGTAACATTAATAACTGATTACACAATGAACAAGCTTCTGTTTTCCCCAGATTCTAATGTTCTCATCTCACTATGTCCAGCCACATAAAACCGAGGAGAAGGCAAACTGTTAAATATCATCTGACAGGAGCTGCAGCATAAACATAGCTACCTAAATTTGCAAACATAAGTCACACTTTGGCTTTTTAATGTGTGTGTGTGTGTGTGTGTGTGTGTGTGTTTGACAAGATGAAAAACTAAAACAAAAATATAATACCAGGCAGTCTTCTGGAGCAATCTGTTAGCATTACACAAGATTTGACATGCCTAGTCTTGATGTCTCTGTCTCTATGGAAGGGGTGCTTTAATGTTCCTCTTCTGAAAGTCTGTCATATTGGGAAAGACCATGCATTCCACTTATCTTTTCTTTCCTTGTTCCCGATTATTTTTTAAAGCTCATAATCTGTGAGTCAAAGACCAAGCAGGCAACACACAGAAGGTTTAAACAGTAATGGAATAACACTTAATGAAAGGAAACATGTGTCCAGTGTTGAGAGGAAAAAATAAAAATAATGGTCCCTAGCTCCATTAGGACTGAACGAACAGGCAAAGGGATAGGGCATTTTATTGCTCCCCAGACAGAGTAATAATTGAGAGAAGACAGGAATTGGGAACCCCAGTAGGAAGACATAGTTAACCTGTGCCAACTTGGTAAGGAGAGTCTGGGAGATAAGTGCCCTGATCTTGCTTTCTTTCTGTGTGTTAATGGTTACTTTCAATTGATCAAACACTGTTCAAGTCCACAGTCTGCCTCTGTCCAATTGTTTGCTATAGACTTGAACTAGAACCCATAGAAGGAATTCTGTCTTATTGTATCATCAATTCTATTAACTTACCACACTTATTATGGAGAATCTCTACATAGTGAACATTGACAAACCTACCACAATTTAGAACCTTGCCAGCAAAGGTCAGCTTTGGTTTCCTTCCTTTCCTGCCCCTACCAGGAGTAAACAGTGTTTCTTCAACATTAAAAAGTCTAATTATATTGTATTTACGTATATGTGTGTACATATTTCTCTACACATTGTACTATGTAGCTCAACTGCTTCTAAGTTTTAAAATGCATAAGGTAATAATCATTTGAAAAATTCTTTTGTCATTTAAGGGTTTATTTCTGATATTGACCCATATTATTGCAGATAGTTTTATTAAACTTATTATTCATTGTTCTATAATGTCCCCTTTATTACAATTGACAATACTACAAATGGTCTCATACAGGTCTCCTATTGCACCACACAAGAGATTAGATGATGTACCCTGGAATCAATCTATTGATGGGTAGTAACATATGAATTTTCAACCTTACAGCATTATTGTGAATATAGTTTCTGAAGGGCAGTAACCAATTTACATCCTCACTAGAAGTATAACTGCATTTATATTAAAGGTTGTATTTCACAAAGGTTACATTTTATTTATTGATGAAATTTTATTTTTTTTTCTATTAGTGATAGAATTATTTATTTTGTTATTCATTGTGCACTGGATGTGTTAATATCCATTTATGGTTTGTGTTTTTCTTGCTTATTGTTAGTTTCTAACAAATACAAATTCTTATTTTCATTTTTTATGGGTAGTTCTACATGTTTGTTTAAGAAATTATATATACTTAAAGCAGTAATGATTTTCTACATTTCTTTATTAGTTTAAGTATTGTGAGAAATTATTTTTGTGAACTTGAAGGTATTTTTAACTTTATGGATAACTAATTGTTTAATTGTCAGATCACATATTGAATTTCCATTATGTATGGACTTGTTTCTAGAATTTCTGTTTGGAATTTAATGATTCCTTTCTGAAATTTCTTTGATGAACATCTGCTACTTATAAATCCTTTTTTTTTTTTTTTTGGTGGAGGTTCAACTAACTATTTAGATATAGTTTTTATTATAAAATATCAGTTGACTATTATTTTTATTTTGGTATGTTGAAAATACAATTTAAGTGATGTATGGCTTCCATAATTGCTATTGAAAAACTACTACTGAGTAAATTATCTTACTTCAAAGAAGTTCTCTATGCTGGTCAGCAATTGCTGTGTAAAACAACCACCCCTAATATGTGGCAGCTCATTTATTCTTATTCTGTATGCATTCTTTATTCTTATTTTATACTGCTGAGATAGGTGATCTGGGCTGGACCTGACTGAGGAACTCTATTGCAGGCTGTAGATCTGGTAGATTTTGGCTTGGCTCATGTCAGTTTCTTGTGTCTTCATCCCAAATCTTAGTTTTTATAACCATTTTATATTAGACTAGTTTAATGCTAAATCTTCTAAAGTAAAATTGCTAAGCTCACAGTATAATTCCTAGAATAGTGACATAGAAAGTGTATAATTAGAGGTAGTGAGTAACCCAGACACTTTTTTTTTTTGAGGTAGGGTCTCACTCTGGTCCAGGCTGACCTGGAATTAACTATGTAGTGTTAGGGTGGCCTCGAACTCACGATGATCCTCCTACCTCTGCCTCCCAAATGCTGGGATTAAAGGCATGTGCCACCATGCCTGGCAACCCAGACACTTTCTTTTAAAAACTTTTTTATTGACAATTGTCATACATGTGCATAATTTATTTTGATCATTATTCCCTCCCATCACCTTCTTTTGTCCCCCGCTTCCTATTCCCTTTCACTGAACCCCTTATTCCCTTCTTTCCAACTAGTCATTCTGCTGTTTTACTGTCTTTTTAAACCCTTGTTGTTGCAGTCTGGTTCACATTGCTGGTAGAAATCACCCAACCAAGAGCAGCTTCTGGGAAAAAGAGGTTTATTTTGGCTTACAGGCTTGAGGGGAAGCTCCATGATGGCAGGGGAAAATGATGACATGAGAAGAGGGTGGACATCACCCCCTGGCCAACATAAGGTAGACAATAGCAACAGGAGAGTGTGCCAAACACTGGCATGGAGAAACTGGATATAACACCCATAAGCCCGCCCCCAACAATACACTGCCTCCAGGAGGCATTAATTCCCAAATATCCATCAGCTGGGAACCTAGCATTCAGAGCACCTAAGTTTATGGGGGACACCTGAATCAAACCACCACATTCCACCCCTGGCCCCCATAAACTGATAACCATACATGATGTAAAATGCAATGCCTTCATCTAACTTTAAAAGTCCCATAGTTTTTATCAATTCTAATCATGTTCATACATCCCCATAGTCCAAGATCTTTTAACTGAGCCATAATACCAAAAAATAACCTCAAAAAACCCATAATGGCACAGAATAAATATTTACACTGTAAAAGATGGCATTGGGCATAGCAAAGAAACATTCAACCAATACAAGATTTAAAACAACCAGGGCAAACATCAAACTCTATAGCTACAAGTCCAACAACTCTAGTCAGTGACAAATCTCCAAGTCCGACAAGTCTCTAGCATTCCAATTCTGCCCCTCCAGCTAGGCTACTCACAGTCCTAGAAAACTTCATCAGGGCCGGCAGCTCTCCTTGGCAGCCATCTTATGGTCCCAGCATCCCCACTGGGTCTCCACTGCAACCTACAGTTCATCCTCATGGCCCCATTGGGTCTCCATGCAGGCATTTAACAAACCTGCTTCACATTGCCCATGGCCATTTCCAAAACACAAGACCGTGTTGCAAACTCAATGACCCTCTTTCCAGCATTTCGTATACTCCATAATACCAGGTAGGGTGCCAATTTGTTAATCCAGGGAGAAATAAAGCAAACTTTGAAGAACAGGACACTCCTTGAGTGCTCAGGCCCTGTCAAAAGAATTGACATTCTTCCTGTTGCCCCAGCACAGGTCAGCTAGCCCAGTCTCAATGGTTGTAATCTCTCATTTGCAGCTGAACGGGCAACAGTTCACACAAAGATTTTTCTTTCTGTGCCATATCCATCTGCTCACACCAGTTCATTTCTACACAAAGAAACCCTACATAACTTCTCAGGACACAGGCATAATAGCAAGCTTCTCACACAAACTGCTAGCCCAGTCCAAGCAAAACTCTTTCTCACCCTCATAAGCCAAACCTCACAGTCCATAGTTCTTACTGCATTCAGGTCTTGCAGCTCAGACCAGAACAGTCCATCAAGCTGTACTTACAGCACAGCAAGGCATCTCTCAGGCCAAGGTTTCAAATCTTCCTACATTCCTCTTGAAAATCAGCTCCAAAAGGCCAAAACCACACAGTCAGGTGTCTAGCAGCAACCCCACTTCTGGTACCACTTTAATGTTGTAGTCTGGTTCACATTGCTGGTAGAATCACTCAACCAGGAGCAGCTTCTAGGAAAAAGAGGTTTATTTTGTCTTACAGGCTCGAGGGGAAGCTCCATGATGGCAGGGGAAAGCGATGACATGAGCAAAGGGTGGGCATCACTACCTGGCCAACATAAGGTGGACAATAGCAACAGGAGAGTGTGGCAAACACTGGCACGGGGAAACTGGATATAACACCCATAAGCCCACCCCCAATAATACACTGCCTCCAGGAGGCATTAATTCCCAAATATCCATCAGCTGGGAACCTAGCATTCAGAACACCTAAGTTTATGGGGGACACCTGAATCAAGCCACCACACTCATCCATCATACATAAAGGAATGTTGATGGCCCAATAATACAACAGCTATTTCATGTCCAGAAAACAGTGTTCCAAAGTGTTCCCCCTCCTCCTCATTAGGCACTTTCTTATATGTAGAACAGTTTTCAGAGACATGGAATTTATTCCTCATTGGCTGATATCTGAGCAGGGGGCATGCTAACAAAGAATCTTAGGTAAATTGCTGTTCAACTGATTTCAGTTGGCCCATAAAGTTACACTCCAAATAACTGCATTGTAGTCTTTTGTTTGAGGAAAATCTAAGATTGACTTTGATAACTTATAAGGGCTTCACATGGAGTTGTAAACCATTATCTCCCAGTTGATTTAAGGTTTGACTTTAATGGGTCAATGATATACAAGTAGAACAATAAGAAGTATAAGAATTTAGTATGATGGCTTACAATGAATTTTCTAGCAAATTGTACAAGGTCCAAGTTTCAATGGCTTCAAATAAGATCAATAAGTTGTTAAAAACAGTGCAAATGAAATAATAGTTGTAAGATAAGACTATCATATAATTTTAAAATAGTAAGAGCTTTCTATTTACTTTGAAATGTTTCCATTAGTTACAAATGCTCTAAATGTTAATAGATTAAACCGACCTTTGACTAGAATTACATCTTACCTTTTTCTACTTAATTGATGTTTACATCTCCATATGGGATCATTATCAGCAAAAGACATCATCCAAACAGAAATTCAACAGGGAAGTAAGAGAGCTCAACAAAACCATAGATCACTTAGACCTAATGGACATCTACAGAACTTTCCATCCCAAATCCACAGACTACACATTCTTCTCAGCAGCCCATGGAACCTTCTCTAAAATAGATCATGTACTGGGTTACAAAGCCTGCTTCCATATATTTAGGAAGACTGACATAATTCCCTGCATGATATCAGATCATAATGCTATATTGCTAGAAATTAACAACAAAAGACCCACCAGGAATCCCACTGGCTCCTGGACACTGAACAGCACACTTTTAAATAATAAATGGGTAGTAGATGAAATAAAGAATGAAATTGTGAAATTTCTAGAAATGAATGATGATGAAATACATCATACCAAAACTTATGGGACACAATGAAGGCAGTCCTCAGGGGAAAATTCAGAGCAGTAAATGCCTTCATAACAAAGACAGAGAGATCCCAAATCAATAACCTAACCATCCACCTAAAGGCACTGGAAAAGCAAGAAGAATCCAACCCAAAAGCTCCAGACGGAAAGAAATAATTAAGATCAGAGCAGAAATCAATGAATTGGAAACTAAGAAAGCAATTAAGAAAACTGACAAAACAAAGAGCTGGGTCATTGAAAAAGTAAACAAGATTGACAAACCCCTGGCCAATTTGATCAAGAAAAAAAAAAAAAAAAGAGACACTTCAAATTGACAAAATTCGAAATGAAAAAGGAGAGATCACAACAGACATAAGTGAAATTGGGATGAAATAAACATTTTTCTATCTTGTATTTCCAAGAGACCAAATAAAAATGAAAGTATAAATAGTATATATATTCAGGTTTTGGTAGGTTGTTAGTACATTAATTTTTTAAAGTATTTAGAGGGAAAGATAGATAGTGACAGAGAAAATGGGTGTGCCAGAGCCTCTTGCTGCTGCAAACAAACTCCAGATATATGCACCACATTGTGGATCTTGTTTTCCATGGATCCTGGGCCAGCAAGCTTTGTGAGAAACACCATTAACCTCTGTGCCATATCCCCCATTTTCTTTACCATTTGTTTTAATTTCAGAAATTCATTTTCCTTATAATACAAGTGACATGAAGCCATTTGGTTTGTATATAATCATATGAAACCAAGTTTATCCTTGGAGCTACTCCAGCTTGGCATCATGTAAGTGAAACATGGGCCAAATTCTTTGGAATTCATGTTTCTGGCAACTGGCAAAATACTGGCAGATGATCTGTGCTTGCCAAAGATAGGGTGAGACTCTGGCCAGGAACGTTACTCTCTCTTGAAACATTCTCGTAGACATACTGGTGCTCCTCTCTGACAGGTTCACCAATGAGTCATTTCAACTTTATGAGTTGATGTTGAGCTAACCTTTGCCTTCTATTAATAACATAAAATTTGTTGGAAGATTATCTCTAGTTTCAGTTGAACTTAAGTAATGTAAGCTATGATCCCTTATCCAAGATCAAACTCAATCCCAAACTAAATATGCTTTCATGTTTGTCTAGAATTTTCTAGTAGAGCATGATGTCTCCCTTAGGCCACTGGTTTTCTGACTTGAATGTTGATAAATATATTCAGAGTTACTAATTAAAACTTGATATTTATGAAATCTACCCCCTAATTTAAGATTTAGTTGTTTTTAATGAATCTAAACATTTGCATTTTTAAATAATGTAGGGGAGTCCTTTGAAAGATGGTGATTTTTTATTTTATTTTATTTTTATTGACAACTCCCAGAATTATAGACAGTAAACCATGTTAATTCCCTTCCCACCCTCACTTTCCCCTTCACAACTCTGCTCGCCATTATATCCTGTCCCTCTCTCAATCAGTACTGAGACATCTCTATCACACCTTCCAAGGCCCCAGAGTCCATTGTAGAAGAGGTGGCAGAAAGAATGTAGAGCCAGGGCTGGAGAGATAGCTTAGCAGTTAAGCGCTTGCCTGTGAAGCCTAAGGACCCTGGTTCAAGGCTCGATTCCCCAGGACTCACGTTTGCCAGATGCACAAGGGGAGACACACATCTGGAGTTTGTCTACAGTGCCTGGAAGCCCTGGTGTGCCCATTCTCTCTCTCTCTCCCCCTCCCTCTTTCTCTGTCTGTCGCTCTCAAATAAATAAAAATCTTTTTTTTTAATATTTAAAAAAAGAATGTAGAGCCAAAGGAGAGGTAGGACTGCTTACAATGTGCTCTTCCAGACACAAAATGGCCTGGATATCCATGATCTCACAGTGCCTGGTACTACCTGCACAAGACTGACCATCATAATAGGAGGAAAAGATGATGACATCAAAATAAAAGGTTATGACTTTTAAAATATGTTTTTTGTTTTGGTTTTTCGAGGTAGGGTCTCACTCTAGCCCAGGCTGACCTGGAATTCACTATGGAGTCTCAGGGTGGTCTCGAACTCATGGCAATCCTCCTACCTTTACCTCCCGAATGCTGGGATTAAAGGCATGCGCCACCATGCCCGGCTTAAATATTTTAATTTATTGATTTGCAAGGGAGACAGGAGAGAGAGAAAAATGGAGGGAGGAAGAGAGAGAGAGAGAGGGAGAGAAAACAGGTCCATCAGGACCTCTAGCCACTGCAGATGAATGCAAGACACATGCATCACTTTAGGCGTCTGGATTTATGTGGGTACTGGGGAACTGAACCTGGCCCATCAGGCTTTGCAAGCAAATGCCTTAACTGCTGAGCCATCTCTTCAGTGTAAAAAATTGTAAATTTTATATTTATGTTAATTGTAAAGATTAATGGGCTTCACTGTGATATTTCTCTAAATTGAATACATTGTACATTGGTTATGATCATCTATCCTTTTCACCTCTACCTCCTCCACCAAGTGATTTCCTAACCCAGGTTTTGAAAGTGTCCTGAGCCCACACTTTACTGTGCATTTCACTGGATTTTTGTGACAGACTAACCGCACAATAGTACATGTCTTGGTGTCTATGTGCCCCCTTGTCACTTCTGATTTGATACAGAAGGGATTTAGGACAAAAGAACTTTAAAAGTAGCAAATGCAATCAAACAACAAAAAGATAAAGATTAAAAAAAAAACAGTTCAAGAAAAAAAGAAAGAGAATAAATTTGCAAATTATAAAATCTTGTTTATTTACTAGCAACTCTGTTCAAAATTTTCAGTTTCCTTAAACATAAGGACGATGCAGATAGTCCTAGTGTCAGTTTTTATTGCCAAAATGTTACCATGTCTTAGGATGGACAGCTTCCCGGGCATAGAAGAGCACGGGGTGATGGCACCGCAATGTCTTCATTTCCCCTACTTACAAAATTGAGGTGTATGGTAGCATCAGTCTGGAGTCAGGACATCCACCTGTCATCAGTGCACACATCTTCCTGAAAGGTGAGGATCAGCATTGGAGGTACTCTCCTCAGACCTCCATACTTTATTGTCCCTACTCATCATTGGAAATAGTTATTTAAAAAGCCTGCTCTCCTGCCATGGAGTCATGCCAACTTCTCCAGAGGCTTCAGCCAGAGCATGGTTTTGCCAGAGGTAGCCCTACTCCATTCAAGCAGGGGCGCTCCATGGAGTCTTGGCAGCTGAAGGCATTAGAATTGTGCATCTTGCTAACCAATCTCCATTCCATGCAGTGCTTAGCCCTGGACACAGTAGAATAAGACTGACTGTCGATCTTAACTTTTGGGTTTTTTTTTTTTTACTATTGAATTCAGTATTGTGAAAAGAATGCTAAAAGCTGCTTTCGATCTTATCCATGCCACATCATGGAGCCATTGCTGGTTGTATATTGAAATGCACTGAGTAGTTATATGATTTGAGGGGCAAAACCAAAAACCTGTATAGAAAGAAATATCTATTTGGGTAATTATGTAGTTTAGATTTACACTTTCTTTGTGTTTAAGACTTTTAGCTCTGTATGGTTCTATCCTAAGATTCACAGCATGATTCAGCATGAGTTTATTCATCAGCTTACTATTCTTTGTAGCAGAACGGCCAGGATTAGTTGAGCACCCTGAGATCCCGGGGCTAGAAGGAGTCACAGAAGCAGTGTGGGTATAGCAGAGTAGCAGGATTTAAATTTATCTCACGATTCTGACTAAGGCTATTCTTGTCCACCCCCTCAGATTGGAATGAAACGAAATTATCACTATATTATTGGTGAGATTTCATATGCTCTTCCAATGTCAATGTAAGGGAAGTAAGCTAGAAACAAAACAAAAGCCTTTAATGCCAGATATGCTTTTAGTTAAATTTGCACATGTAGTGATGATATATTTTAAAATGTCCAAGGATGTGTTAGTTGTGTTTCTAGTTGCTGTAACAAAATAACTTGCAAAGTCAAGTTAAGGAAGAAGGGTGCTTGATTTTGTTTCAGAGTTTGAAGGGACAGTCCATCGTGGCAGAGAAGGCAAGGTGGCAGGGGCTTGAGGTGCTGCTCTTCACAATGCACCTGTGGTCAGGGAGATGAGAGCTGACACAGCCAGTTTTCCCCTTTTCCATTTCTTATTCAGTCCATGACCCCAACCCATGGGTTAGTACCACCCACATTCACAGGTGATTCTCCCTCCTCAGATAAATCTTCTGGGATATACTTTCACAGATACATCCTCACAGACATGTCCAGTGGTGTCTCCCAGGTTATTTCAAATCCAGTTAAGTTGACAATGAAGTAAAGCACCACAGTGATTACAATGATTGAAGCATGAAGAAGAGTATAGGTTGCTTCAGGGATGATCTGGTATAAATGGTTATAATGGATGGGCCATTCAATTATATGTCATAGAGAGCCCCGATTCCTCTGGAGAAATTTCAGATCTAGGATGAGTTTTATTCAGCAGACCAGGAAAAAGCACTTTGTTAGAGGGCTTTTTAGTCATTGGCTCCTATTTAGTATTGCAATGTTGGTGCTCTGGATCCTGGGACCCCAAATGCCTTATATTCTGAAAAAAGAAATCTGTGGTCAATTTAAATGTCATTCCATCTGAAAATAGACATCTTCTACTTGTTTCATGAAGGATATTGCAAAAGCCCAATAAGGAGTAATGTCATTGTTCATAAAGACAAGCCAAATGTTTTCAATGTTTATCCTGATTGGTCCTAAGTATAAAGGAAGCTGTCCAGTGAAGTAAGTGGTCTTTACTGATTTCGGCTGCACACCTGGAAAGGAAAGTTACATTTGGAAAGTAGAAGGAACTCATTTTCTTTTATTTGCTACTTTTAGATTTATTTATTTGCATTAGTATATTTATTTTTACAAAAAGATTTTATTGTGGTAAGAACTGGTAACACTATTGTGAGCTATTTTTGTCCGCCTATGTTTATACATCATTCAAAACTTATATGTAGGCTTTGCCCAATTTTCTTGATGAGGAATTTAAAATGCATGTTCTATTATCATTATTTCAATCTCCCCACAGTTTTTTTTAAAAAAATCTTTATTTGTCCTGGGTAATTTTAGGTTCATAGACAAATGACAGGGAGCTATGGAGAGGTCTCATTTACTCTGTCGGTCCCCACACTGGGGTGGTCTTCCTCATTATCATTATTCCCCATGGAGTGATACATCTGGTACAACTGATGTACTAACACTGGCATGCCACTAATCACCCAGAGTTACCTTTAGCGCTCCCTGTTGGCCTGTGCATTCTCTGGTGGGAATGGTCATGCTCTCATGCCCAGTAGTTTCACTACCCTCAGGGTCCTCTGTGCTCTGTTTACTCCTCACTCATCTTCCAATCCCTGTCAACTACTAAACTCTTTACTGCCTCCATAGCTTCAGCTTTTCCAGAATCCAAGTAGCCTATTCTGACTGCCTTCTATCCCTTGGTGATATGCATTTTACTTGATGGTCTCTGAGATTCTTGGATCAGTGGTTTGGTGTCTGACATTAGCTTAGGGAAACTCTGAAGTCATTATTTTTTCCCAGATTTCTTATGTTCCTTTTCTTTATGGTCCAGCGATTAGGTTTCTGTCATTTTGTGACCTTGCACCTCTGAACTTTGCTTTTCAACCTCCTCACTACTCAGGAGAGGCAGGATGGCCACAGTGGGCTGGAATATTTTCCTTCTGCTTAGAAGTGTACATCTGGCCAGAGGTAATTATTTCTCTTTTATCAGCCCTCCGTCCCCACCCCCTTTCAATGACTTGAAACCAAGTAGCAATAACATGGTACATGCTGTTGGTTACACCAATAAGGTTGGAATTCTTGGTAGGTATCAGTACCAGTTGTGGTGCTTCTCTCGAGAAAATGATGAAAAATTAAAATCAGCCAGTATATCAAATATGCTTATTCTCTTTTTAGGGTTCATTTAATTATTTGCATGTGGTGTGTGTGTGTGTGCGCGCATGTGCATGCACATACCAAGAGCCCCTACTCCTACAAATGAATGCTAAAGCAATTGGGCCACTTTGTAGGTCCAGCTTTAATGGGTGGCTGGAGAACTGAACCAGGCCGCAGGCTTTGCAAGCAAGCACCTTTATACTCAGCCATCTTCCCAGCCCCAATTATGTTTGCTCTTTCTGAAGCAAAACCAAAATAAAGCAATCAGTCGTGGGCCATCTGGCACACTGGTATCCACAGAAAAACAGTAGCTGGTGGTTCCTAGACCTTTAATTTCTCGTCTGTTGTCAAAGTTAGTTTGTCAGAGGCAGTGCAGTAGGAGACACAGTCTACCGCCAGCTGCCTGGGGAGCTTCCTTACCTTTAGGGAAACTCCATTCAGGTAAAGCTGGTTCCTTGATTTTTACCACAGAAAACAATTTCAGGATGAGCCAGACTGAAGCAGAGGTAAAGTTCATTAAAAAGAGAATTTTAAGCATATATTTAAGCATGATGCTAATAGAAACAGATCCACTCAGGGAAAGAATGACATTCCCAACAGCGTGTGTGTGGATTTCTCAAAGCAAACTCTGCTTAAGTGTGTCTTAGTTGAAGTCATATATACAATTTTGGTGGCTCTCAAGTTATATCTCAAGGTTTCTAAGAAAAATTTTTCCTTCTTTCTTCCCTCTTTTCAATCAATGGGGCTTAGGAGGCTCCATAGTTGGAGATGGCTTCCACAGGACTGCAATCTGATAAGACAAAATCACGAGTCACAAGGGTTGCACACAGGGTTAAGACAGGTTGTTTATTGTAAATGGGGTTTCATGTCAGAGTCAGAAGAGTACAGGTTTACAGCTGGCCATGTATGCTTAGGCCTTACACATGATTCACTGCTATTTTAACATTTTTTAAAATCTATTTATATATTTATAAGTGACAGACAGAGAGAGAAAGAGGCAGATGAGAGAGAGAGAGAGAGAATGGGTGCGCCAGGGCCTCTAGTCACTGGAGTTGAACTCCAGACGCATGTGCCCCCTTGTGCATCTGGCTAACGTGGTTCCTGGGGAATTGAGCCTCGAACTGGGTTCCTTAGGCTTCACAGGCAAGCGCTTAGCTGCTAAGCCATCTCTCCAGCCTATTTTAGAATTGTTTTATTTATTTTAATTAATTAATTTAATTTATTTTATTTTAGAGAGGGAGAGAAAGAGAGAGAGATAGAGAGATAAGGAGAGAGAGAAAGAGAGGGAGAGAGAAAGTTGGCACACCTTGGCCTCAGCCACTGAAATTGAACTCCAGGTGCTTGTGCCACCTAGTGGGCATGTGCAAACTTTTGCTTGCATTACCTTTGTGCATCTGGCTTATGTGGGATCTGGAGAGTCAAACAAGCAACTTAACCTCTAAGCCATCTCTCCAGCCCTATTTGAACATTCTTATTTGAAATATCTCTATATAAAAGGAATCTCTCGGTGCAGACAACCTTCTTGGAAATGTTGCTAGTTGCGCTGGAATTCTTGATTTTCAGCTAGTGAGAGGCTTCAATCAGTCTCCGGGTTGAGGGCATCCTTCCCCTTCTCATGTCTACTTGGTTTTTCTCATTTTTCAAATCGTAACTCAAGCTCACTATCATAAGGCTGAAAGAAAGACAACTAGAAATTCTACTACTTGAAACGATGGTGTTTATTTTAGCCAGGGCCTCTATACATGATATACAAGTGCTCTATGACTGAGCTACATCCCCAGTCCTCGGTTTCTTGTTAATCACCTTAACTGGACATCCTAGTTTATTTTACATTAATGTTGCTTCTTCAAAAGAGACTTGGAAATTGAAGCTCCTACTAATCTGTGTTGAAAAACATGCTTCAAGCAATATCCCCCCCCCACGCAAGTAGTCAAATGATTTGCTATAGCATATGAATATAAACCTTACTGGCTCTAGACATGTGGCCAAGAGATAGCTATTCCTGCCCTTGAGGGGCTTCCAGTCAGATGGAGACATTTACTCAGTCAGTGAATCCTAGCTCATGTCTCCTCTGTGCTGGGTGTCCACCTAGTTGCTGGGGACATGGGGGTGGACAGGCACTGAAGCAGGGAGATAATAGCTAAGCAAAAATTCCTTTCAGAGTAAAAAAATGTCATTATGAAAATGAACCCTTGTGCTATGACATACTGGTCCACGTTCACTTTGGTTAAGGCAGGCAGGGACTATTTCCTCAAGGTGGGCCCTGAGCAGCAAGAAAGAACACAATCGGGTGATACACGCAGCCCTGGAAAGTAAATAAGGTGTCAAGTTGCTGAGCACAGGAGGAAAGCTCTTTTCACAGGGAATGAGTCTGAACACAAGCCCAGTGGCTGGAAGACACAGAGGACAGGGGCTGTCCAGGCAGGGACAGACTTGAGCCACTTCCCTAAGCACTGATGGACAGTGTGGATTCTGAGCCCAGGGCCCAGGGGAAGTGTCACTGGCTTCAGGGACTTCCCCCACATCATCATAGTGATTCCCATATGCTGAACCAAGCCATAAGCTAATTACAAAACATGCAACCCCATAATGTGTTCTAAACTGTCTCTGCATAGTATGTGGTTTTGGAATAATATATAATAATACATAAAATAAAAGTGGAAATAAAAGAAAATAAGCCTTACATAACATCCTAGGTATGTGTCTCAGTTAGTTTTTCAAGACTGAATCTCATTCTCTAGCACTGACTTTGAACTCATGGCTACCCTATTGCCTTAGCCTTCCTAGTGCTGACATTACAAACATGTACCACCATGCCTGGCTTGCCTTAACTTTATAAGAATTTCTTCTGTTTTGACTTAAAAAAATATTTATTTATTTGAGAGAGAGAGAAAGAGAGAGAGAGAGAGAGAGAGAGAGAGAGAATGTGAAAGGACGGGAATACTAGGGTCTTTTGCCTCTTCAAATGAACTTCATATGAATTTGCCACTTTGTGCATCTGGCTTTACAAGGGTCCTGGGGAATCAAACTCAGGCTGTCAGGCTTTGCAAGCCAGTGTCTGTAGCCACTGAACCATCTCACCAACCCTAGTTTGACTTTTTTTGAGATACATTGGTGCAGATTCTGTAAACTTTTCTTTTCAGGTCATAGTAGATGCTTTAAAAGTGTTTCTAACCAGTTTAGGCAAAAAAAAATGTTATAAATAAAGAAAATGGATATATTGTCACAGCCATTTTCCCCAACAAACAGAATAACAGCTCTTAGCAGATTGGGAAATAATGGGTTAAGTGGTTCCCTGAAGGCAAACCTTGTTTGCAAGGGCTTCAGAGATCAGGGACAGGGCAGTGAGGGTATGCTTAGGGAGGAGGAGAAAAGGAAGTCCCGAGAGCCTATGAACATTTTCTGAGGTCAGACCTGGGAAGGGTTCTGTTGTCTTCAGAGCAGGACTGTGGCACTGAAGTAGCTCAGGCAGAGACCACGTGGTCCTCATTTGGAGCAGTATCTTTAAGTGAGTGGAGAAAAGGTTGATAGAGCGTTCACCTTGTTCTACCTCGCCCAACAAAGTTGATTTTTGATGTTTTCTTCTATTAGCTCATCAATCTGTAGGAAAGAATTGCTTCAAAGTTATTGGAGAATATAATCTTTCCTTTAGAAGTCTGACTCACAGCTAGCAGCAAAAGGAAGTCATGGATAAAAGGAAGGCAATTAATAACAAGGCAAGAAGTGTGCAGTTACCTAGGAGACGACTGCCGAGTCCGTCTATATGTGTTCATCTTCTCTCACAAGAGCAATAGGTTATATGAAGGGCCAGCTATAGGAACTATGGAATACTATTGTGAAAACATTTCACCAGTCAAATAAGGAGTCTTTCTTAAGTACATATCATTAACTTTGAGAGTGTTCTTGCATTGTGCAGCACATAAAGTCTCCATTTCTTTAAAAGGCAAACCCATTTTATGGAAGCAATCAGTAAACACACAAGCTTGAGAACATTAGAGCTGGGAGATTCCTTAAAGGTTATTAAATTATCCCTTGTGGAACCAAATCCAGAAAGGATAGTAACTTTGTCAAGCTTCCACAGTGAGAAGTAGGACTGGGCTTGGACTGGAATCCAGGTTTGCAAAACTTTCCAATAAGACATCTTCCCCTGTTGTCTACACTTAGAAGAGTGCTTCTCCACCATGTACAATTTTGGACACCCCATGTCCTCTTTGGCAATGTCTTACAGCTGCTGGGAATTGCAGCTGACACTTAGTGTGCAGGAGCAGTGGGATGCTGTTAAACAGTGCCCAGGACAGCCCCACACAAAGCCATCCAGCCCAGCATGTCAGTAGTCCTGAGATCCAGAAAGACTACTGTAGAGCTACAACTAAACTAGCATTGCCTTTCAGGAAGCCATGGAGCATAGAAAATTCTACATGTGTTTATTTATTTATTTTTAATTTGTCGTGTATGTGATGTGTGTGTGTATGTGTGTGTGTGTGTGTGTGTGTGTGTGTGTGTGTGTACACATACATGCGTAGGCCAGAGGTTGAAATCAGATATTTTTGTCCATCACCCTCTCCATTTTGTTCATGGAGGTAAGATCCCCCACTTGAATGCAGAGCTGCTGCCTCTGCCTCCTGAGTGATGGTCTTACAGGTGGGCTGCCATACACACTCAGCATGTACATAGGTGCTGGAGATGCAAACTCTATTCTTTTTTTTTCTTTCTTTATTAGTTAGTTTTGTATTCAGCAAATACAGTCAGTTTGGTACCATTATTAGGCTCATCCGTGACCTACCCCCTCCCCTTGGCCCCTCCTTGTTGAGGTATACGGGTCATGTATTGTGGAGTTAGCCCACAGTTATGGGTAAGATAAATGTCTCTGCATATCATGACCCAACATGTGGCTCTGACATTCTTTGCGCCCCCTCTTCTGCAAAATTTCCCTGAGCCATGTTGGGTTCATTTTTCGTCTGCTTCAGTGATGAGGTGTTGGGGGCCTCTGAGGCTCTGGCTCTCTGATTTGGTAGGAGTTGATTTTTCTCTGTGTTGATCTCCTTCCCCCTTGTGCTGGTATCCGGTTCATCAGGAAAACATCCCCCTTGCTTGTTTCTCCAATTTTTCTTAGTTTCAGCCGGGGCCCTTTTGAGGTATGATGGGGTGGCTCTCTCCTTAGGATCTACATCTATCTGAAAAAGAGAAGCAGATTCTCCAACAGAGAGTAAGTTAGCATCAGGACAAATGAGATAACCCTTTTTTTTTATAGAGAATTTAATAGGTGTAGGCCCTCTTGTAGCCCACAATTGATGGTAGCTTGATAATGGAGAGTGGGCTTATGTTTGGATATGGTTCTGACTTGTTTCCCAGCTCCAGCTATGGGTCCCATACCAGTGAGGGCATCAGTTAGCTGAATTGAGAGCAGTTGGTTCCCCACCATGGCTGTGTGCCACTACTGCACTTGTGTGGGCATCACAACAAGTTATTTGCTGCTAAGTAGGTTAGACCATGACAGATATTGGTCATTTTCCCCCAATCGCCCATGTAGCACCTTCTGGCACTAGACGCACTGACTGTCTGGGGACTGACTCTCTTCCAATTTCCAGCCATGCCATTCTAATTTGCAAGTCTATCACATAAGGTGTCTTCAGCAGTAGGGTCTTACCACTAGCCTTTGGTGGGTCATCAAGTACTCTGACAGAAATCTGTCTTTCTTTTATGAAACCTTGTAGGTCTCTCTGATCAAAAGCTCATTGTGGATGATAGCCCCATGCTGGTTCTGGGAGTTACAGGTCAGTGCCCACTAAGAAATTGAGGAAAAAGATAACTAATATACAAGAGTTAGAGATAAGAGAGAGAGAGAGAGAGAGAGAGAGGGAGAGGAGAAGTGAGGGAGGGAAGATGTAGAAGATTAAGGTTAGTCTTGATCTTACCCTCTCCAGTGTCTTGTGGTTCAGGTGTTCCCTGTAAGGGCCTGGTGAAGGATCAGCCATTTGGTCTGTCTTTTAGTAAGTAGAAAATTATGGTACCATTACCTCTGGAGGCATCACCATACCTGATCTAAAGCTATATTACAAAGCCATAGTAATAAAAACAGCATGGTACTGGCATAAAAACAGGAGTATAGATCAATGGAATAGACTTGAGGACCCGGACTTTGGGTCAAGCAACTATAGCTACTTGATATTCGATAAAGGCCCAAACAATATAGACTGGAAAAAAGACAGCATCTTCAACAAATGGTGCTGGACAAACTGGATAACCATATGCAGGAAACTGAAACTTGATCCACACATTTCACCTTGCACTACACTCAAGTCCAAATGGATCAAAGATCTCAATATAAGACAAGAAACTCGAATACTACTGGAAGAAAATTTAGGAAGTACTTTCCATGATATAGCAAACTCTATTCTTCATGCTTGTATGCTAAGTGCTTTCCCCCACTGAGCCACCTCCCTAGCATGGAAATTTTATAGGTAAAGACAAATGAATGACAAAGGTTTTATCCCAGGGCCTGGTCCTATCTACTTGGGAGGCTGAGGCATGATTATAAACGCAAGGTCTGCTTGGGCTATATCACAATTTAGCAAACTGATGGCCAGCCTGGGCAATTTAGAAAGACCATATTTTACAAAGAAAACAAATGTAAAAATGACTGGGGCTATTAGCTGAATGGCAAAGCACTTGCCTGGCATCATGCAGAAGGTTCTAGATACCTTCCCCAGTACTGTCATTATAAAAGACATTATTAAAAGCACAAGTACATTGAAAAAGGCTAATAGTTTTACATTAACAAAACATGAAGTGAGAAATATAGTAATGATATTATTTCTGATTTTCTATAGGGTATTTTTTTTCCCTCACTATCTTGTAACCATCCAGTATCCTCATAAATGAAACCAAACATATTTATCTCTGGTACACAGTATTGGTTTGGTTCTTAGACTCAGAATTGTCTCCAGCAACCATGATCTGACTGCTTTTCAATGATGTCCATGCACTATGTCGACATACTTGTGACTATTAGGAAGTCATAATTAAGAACATGTGCAAGTTCCTGTGTCTTATTTTTTTTTCAAATAATATACAGATAAAGCATTACTCCTCATCTCACACTATTTTCACAGAGAAACAGAAATGAAAAAAAATAGCATAACAATTTACAAGGGCACCTCTACCTCAAAGCGGATTAATTTTAAGTCACAACTTTTAAAAGCCTCTTTCCTTGGGATCATTTGGCGTCTGTTAAGATTAGGTGGAACATGCTGTGGCCAAAACCCATGGAAGGCTGTAGATGAATTTCACAGCTGATGGTCACTCAGCCCATTTCTCCTGCATTTGCAGCATGGATTTTCTGCTCACTGCTTTCAGCGCAAAAGAGCTAAGGGCAAATGTGAAATGATTTGGTTAGGTTCTCCTGGCTTCAAAACCCAGCATCATCAAGATTCTTGGCTCTACTACTTTGGAACTAGAATGTTGACTTCTTTGTTTTCCTCTTGCATTCTATCCTTGCCACCTCTGAGAGATTTCACATAGAATGGCTGTTGCATGTCAGTATGAGGGCATTAGCTATTAGTAGGGCATCTCTGGTTGGTTCTAGATTTTTCTTACTTTAGTCTTCTTTTAAAAAATTTTTTTTGGTTTATTTTTATTTATTTGAGAGTAACAAACAGAGACATAAAGAGGCAGAGAGAGAGAGAGAGAGAGAGAGAGAGAGAGAGAGAATGGGTCCACCAGGGCTTCCAGCCACTGCAAAGAAACTCCAGACGCATGTGCCCCCTTGTGCATCTGGCTAATGTGGGTTCTGGGGAATCAAGCCTCAAACCGGGGTCCTTGGGCTTCCTAGGCAAGTGCTTAACTGCTAAGCCATCTCTCCAGCCCCCTTTAGTCTTCTTTTTAAGGTATTGATTACTTGGATATTGTGTGTGTGTGTGTGTGTGTGAGTGTGCACGTGTGCATTGTGTGTGTAGTGAGTGTGAGTGATGAGTTTGATGTGTGGTGTATGCACATGTGTACAGATGCACATGTCCCTGTGACACCTGTGAGCAGAGGTCAGAGGAGAAAGCAGATGTCCTTCTATTAGGCACCATCATATTTCCTTCAGACAGAGGCTTTTCCTTAACCCAGAGCTGCTGTTCACTAAGTGAACACGAGTAATTTCCTGTTCACACCTCTAGACGGGGGTTGCATATGTGCATGGTCATGCCCAGCTTTTGTTACATGGGTTTTGGGGAGTCAAACTTGAAGATCTCCCTTAAGAGAACTTCACGCATGAGCAAAAATTCCGATCAACCCCTGAGCCATCTTCCCAGTTTGAAAACTCTTAATTTTGAACCTTTTAATACAAATATTCATATAATATTGTGCATTATTTTCTTCACCAAGAAAAAATGAAGCCAGAAGACATTTATTGGAATTTATTTTACTATTGCTTTATTAGGTTTTCTGTAGCTCAATTCTGAGACTTTCTTGTAGTCATTTCTCATGGGGCTCAAAGGTAAATAATTTATTTTCAAGCACTTTTTTTTCATTTTATAATCTCTTTGCCCCATGGCAAAATGAAGGTCACTTTGTTTCCTGCCTTCTTTTTCTATCAACACTTTTTTCAATTTCTACTTAACACCTTTGTTGAAAGAAATTTTTTCTATGAAAGTACCATTTTCCAGAATGTTCTATGGCAGAGAACATTTTATACATGGCTTGTCCTTGGCACTTTATGGCTCAGAGACAGATGTTAGGCTTGCTCTGGAATTAGCTCCCACAGAAGCCCAGAACTTCCTATAGCCACTTCACATTCATGTCTACTCTTAGAAAGGCTGGCATTGAAAGGCACTGCAGAGGGTTTGTGAGCTATGGAGAAAGCAGGCTATTTGCTGCCATCCATAGGACACCCCCACTTTCTGGGTGGGTATCATGAAACAAGGCAGGTCTATTAGAAGTGCAAGAAGATAATCTCTTCCAAGATATTATCCAGAGAAGTTTCTAGTTATAGCAATGAGTTTAACTGCCAATATCCCATGTATTCATTCATAGAGTCGGTTTATTCATTTAATATCATGTTGAACCAAATATTCATTGCTGATTGTGGACAATTCCTAGAACTACGTTCATGGAGAGTTAACTGCCCAGGGTTCTGAGGAAAGAATCTCTCTTGTACATGAATATATCCGTGACCTGACCTCTCTAAGAATAGAGAGAGGTATGACTGCATTATGTCCCTTTCAGTACTTGTGAAAAGTACTTGTGTTGTGGACACCCAGGGCTTCCTGTTAGGCATATACACCCTTGCACACATAGTAGTAACCTCACAGAGACTGGGAGAAGTATGCTTTATGTTGTCATATGGAAACGGGGTTGTGACCGAGGAACTCATGCTAATTTTACAGAGAAGTGTGAGCTTCTCATCCCTTTAGCTTTATGGCTTTTCACAGAAGCAGGCTGCAAAGGCAGTAAGAACAAGAATCTGAAAAAGACTGAAAAAGTAAAGGAAAAAAAGAATAGACATAAACACTCCAGAGGTGGGTTGAATGGGTTGAGTTAAAGCATATTTGAAGACTACAGGTAACATTTTGTGGAATCCTGTCACACTATTTGCAAAATGATACATAGATAATATTTGTACATCTGCATGAATTATAGATGCAGGGTTTGAGAGACGACTTCTAACTGCATTCTCCCAAAGTTCTACTCAACCATGCTCCTCATAGGGGAAAAAAAGTAGATATCAAACTGTTCTCTAGCAAAACAGTTTGGTTTATTATGACATAAATGGAGATCCGAAGGAATTTATACTTGGGAGAAGTAGTTACATGAACATGCAGAAAGAAAGTTGAGATGGAGAGAATTATTTCTGAGGGTTTTGCTGGCTGTGATACTAAAGCTGGGCAGCTCCTTGTTGACCAGAGCTAGGAGTGTGTGTGTGTGTGTGTGTGTGTGTGTGTGTGTGTGTGTGTGTGGTGTTTGTAGCTTCAGATAGCCTCCAACTGAGCCATCCCTGTATTTATTCAGGGTATGGAATGTGGGATGTGACAATAAAGCCCCTAATTCATCCCAGCAAGGCTCCACAGGGGGAAAATGCGGGTGCAGGGAGCATCAGGAGCAGTCCATTTAGCAACAGGAAGCTAATTGCTTCATTTTTATTCCACAACAAAATCTAAGTCAGGTGGCTGGCAGGCAGCCCACAGGTGAAGGTCTTCTTAGAGCTCCCCCATTGTGGGCTGTGGTTGCTGTCAGATGAGTGTGCAAAGGCTGCAACCATTATCAGGTAGCTTGTCTCTGATGGCTCAGTTCAGTGGTCTGGGCTCTGTCAAAGATTCCAGCTAGATCATCTCCTGGTGCTCAGTATGTCTCCATCATGAATGGACAGAACCTCTGACACCAGCCAGACACAAGAGGTGTACATGCCTTACATGTTACTGTGAAGGTGGTATCTCCCTGCTTCATGAATACAGAACTCACAAGGCAGATGCATTAACATTTATCAGTGCTGCCTGTAGAGCTTGTTGCACCCTGTAGAATTTTGGCTCTGCTCTGCCATGGGGTCTGATAATCTTCATTCCTAAGATGCTTAAGTGATACCATTCCTCTAGTATTCTGCTATAGAAGAGACCATAAGAATATACTAACTGTAATAAAATAAGAGAGCCAAAGGGTAACATTTTTTTTTCCCTTCATGGTTGACAATTCCTGTTTGTATCTTTGGCAAAGTTATGAGGAAGGGTTGCCTTTATTAACCTTGTCATACAGAGTATTTCCAACCATTGCCAGCACAATACACCCTCTGCTGCCACCTGTTCACTCTTAGAGGTGAAAATAAATTAATGCTCTGATTTAGAATGACTCATAACTTGGTCAGAAAAGAAATTTACATTGAATGTGGGCAGGCCAGGCTTGCAGGCTGTTTCTTTTTTTTTTTAAACCTGTATCTATTGTGTTTTCACACTAACAAGCACTTAATAAGTAAGGTTTCTTTTTCTTTGCTTCTCTTCCCAGAGAACCACACTGACCTCCACCTAAGATTCTGTGCAAGAAATGTTTCTCAGAGATTGCAGTGATGGAAGGATGCCACAAGGGTTGTCTGCAGAGACACAGAGAGGTTAAAGAGGAGATTTACAACATAGCTGTAGATAATGACTATTTCTCTGTGAAAAATGACAAAGGCTCTGCACATACACATTAGTCTAATTGACTAGAATAGGAGCTGGTTAGGAGTATTAAAAAAAAGAAAAAAATTGCAGTAACATTTTTGATAAAAAGGAACATAACCATTAGCACAGGCAACAGATACAGGTTCAGTAGGATGGGCTTTCCCTAGAGGCCTTGCAAAGGGCTTAGGCATTTTCATTTTCCTTCCTATTCTCCACTTCATTTTCCCATTTTTCTCTTCCCTTTCTTCCCCTTTCCTTTCTCCCCTTCCCTTCCCTTCATCCTCTTCTTCTGTCATTTTTTTTTATTGGCCCCTAGTATTTGCAGAGAGCATTCAAAGGGAGAAGGCAAACATAGATCCTGTCTTCTGGAAAGTGCAGATTGAAAAGTATGCGTTCTTGAAACCCACTTGTGCTCAAACTACAATAATCCCTCCATATCTGGAAGTTTCATATATTAACCAACATGTATCTTCTGTTCTTAACATAGTTTGAATATGAAATGTCCCACTTAAGCTCATAGGTTTTGCTTCCCAGCTTTTTGTCCTGTTTGGGAAGGTTGCGGAACCTCTACCATATGGAAACACACTGGAGGAAGTGAGTCATTGAGGGTGAAACTACAAAACTTGTCTCCACTTCCTGTTTACTCTCTCTGCTTCCTGATTATGGATGCAATGCGACCAGGCATCTCTTGCTCCTGCAACCTTCTCTACAATGATGGACTGCATTCTTTGAAATAAATCCTTAATCTGTTCCTTGTTCAGGTACTTAGTTGCAACAAGAAAAATAGCTAATGCAGTCTGAACTCACACACACACACACACACATTCTCATCGTTCCCTAAATAAAGCAGAATAATATTTCCTTACAAAGTATTGATGTTGGATTAGATATTGTAGGAAATCTGGGATGATTTGTAGGAGATGATATGTATAGATTATATGTAAGCACACCCCTATTTTATTCATTTAGTTTTCCTGTGTATGTGTGTGTGGTATGCAAATGTGTGGATGCACATGTGTGTAAGGGATGCATGTATATGCAAGTAGAGGCCAAAAGTTGACAGCAGGTGTCTTCAGACAAGCTAGCTAGTGAGCCTAAGAGATTCCCTGTCTCTACCTATCTTTACCTCCACAACACTTGTATTATAGGTGCATACAACTTCACCTGGATTTTATATGGTTGCTGGGGACATGAACTCATGTCCATTTGCTTGTGTGGTAAACAATTTATCTGCCTATTTCCTCAGGTCTACTTCACTATTTAAAAGAAGAAATTTGAGTATCATGGATTTTTGGTATCTGCTCTACTTAAATCAAGCCAACTGGCACTGGGGAGAAAGTGCAAATCCTTTGCTGGAGTGGGAGGCTAATCATTAAGAATCTTATCATACTTTTGGGCAAACCAAGCAGGAGGTGAAGGAAATCTGCAATTCTTTAAGCTTGTATATGACCAGGTACACTTACTGCAGGGGCCAGACTTTCCCTGACCAGATGGGTATAAGCTATGGAACTAAGGTGAACTGATTTCTAGAGATGAAAAGTCTTCATTGTCCAGGTTAATAGAGCTTAGAGGAGAGAGACTGCAAGACTGCCTAACATGAACTCTTCAGAAAGTATAATCCACATTGGTTCCAAACAACTCTGACCTGCTCTGCGGGGGGTGGGGGTAAAGGGGTGGGCAGGGCTGTCTGACAAATTTACAGGTATCTGTAAATGCTATAGAAGATACTTTCTGCTTTGCTTCAGCTTTTCTTTTTAAGGACAGCAGCAGGCTGTGGTCGTGCCATTTGTGTCTGGTGGTAGGTGTAAGAAGCCCCTGGGATTCATTGTCATCCATAGAATGTGTCTGAGAGCACTGGGCTGGAACTCAGAAGTGTACTCAGGTGCAGGTCACCCTGTAGTCAAGGATGTTGCTTTCCAGAGTGTTCTTTGAAGAAACTTCAGGGGGGAATGTAGTATAATATCTTGGAAGACCACTGAGAAATCATTTGGCCTAACCCCCTGTGGAGAACCCAGGACAGAACAAAAAAAAAGTCCCAAAGCCCTAACACTCTTCCATTTTGATGACACATTGTATAATCCCAGGGTTTCTTCCCCATGTCAGCAGAGAAAGTGCGGATCAGATCAGAGTCAGTGGGTGTTTTCTCGGCCCTCTGTTATTTGAGCTGTCACCGTGTGATACTCAACAGCTTGGAGGTATTAGCCCTAATCAGCAAGCCAAGCTATGGATTGAAATTCAACCTCACAATTATGATTAGGAATGAAACAAAACCTGAACATTGGAGTGTCATACTGCTGTTGAATAGAAAGCAGAACCTACAAATGTGAATCAGTTTAACAAATATATATTAATCTCTTATTAAGGGAGTTCTCAAATGTTAAATGGAAGTCACCTGGAAGGCTTGTTTAAAATGCAGGGTCCAGTACCTGACTTCAATCATTGCTAATGCATTGGGTTAAGCATGAAGCCCAGAAATCTATATTGTAAATAATTCTCCCGAAGTGATGCACTGTACAAAGCACTCAATGAATAAGTGTCTGAGAAAAAAGTCACATGGTTTGTGAGCATTTATTATTCTCCAGCCCTACACTATCACCTTCCTGCAGGAAGAAGCTTCAAGTTGCTGAATTTTCCACCAGGTAATGAAGTCTTGTGACTTTAATGCTTTTCACCTTCCTCAAACTCCACATGTGTATCAGGAGTGCAGACAACCACCCCAAAACCCAGAAGTTAATATCTGCTCAGGACCTCCACACAGCTGCTGCCTTAGGAATCAGCTTCCTCTCAGCATGTGGGAGCTCAAGATCTGCAATTCCCTAAACCTACTCTACCTGCATTACTACCCATCCCAAATGCATGACAAGTGCTTTAATTATTGAAGTAAATCGTGGAGAATCTTTCTCTCATACACCACATCTAACCTGTTAGGAAATCCTGCTGCCTGTATAAACATAAATAAATTCTATCCAGAACCAGTGCTCCTTCATTACTACCACCTGATGAAAGCCCTTACATCTCTCTGAGGTTGTACCCAGTTGCTTAATAATTGGCCTCCCTGTTTATTTCCCACTCCTACTGCAGTGTATTTTCAGCCCAGCACCCACAGAATCTATTAAAATACATTTCAGGTGACAGGAGTCTCTTCTTAAAAAAATTTTATTTATTTATTTGTTTAGACTTATTTATTATTTTATTTATTTTTTAGAGATAGAGGGAGATAGGGTGAGAGAGAGAGAATGGGCATACAGGGACCTTTAAAAAAGAACTCAAGATGCACCTTGTGCATCTGACTTGCATGGGTATGGGGGAATTGAATTTGGGTCCTCAAGCTTCACAGACAAGTACCTTAACTGCTAAGCCACCTCTCAAGTCCCAGGAGACCTTTCTGGATTTTTTTTTTTAACATCTCTGATGTTTCCCCATTCTGTACAGACTAATGGTCAAAGTACATATAGGTAGGATGGCCAAGGCAGTAACAAGTGAACTGTGCTGTCTCTCTGAGCCCATCTCTTGCTGTGCTCTTCCTTGTTTATTTGTCACATTCCCCTGGGTCTTGCGGCTCCCTTACAAGACCCTTGGCACTTCTGAACTCATGTCCTTCAGCTACTGCTGCTTTCCTGGGATACTTTCCCCCATATAGTCCCAAAGCTCTCTCCAGTTCTTGCTATGTGTTTGGTGGATGGGTGTTGAGCCTCTGTGGAAAGGTTTCCTTGTTCCCTTTCCAATAAAGTCTACCTTGGATGCACTATTTTATATTGTAATGTATGACCTTGCTTCTCACCCACCTCTACCACTTCTCAACTCCCTCTTCCTGAATTTGTGGTATTTTTTACTATCATTTATTTTCCTTTACCATTTAATGAAACCTCTCACTGTGTTTCCTATCTCTCTGGAATGCAAATGTCACACAGGTGGGGACCATTCCCCCCACTTATGCCATAAGCACCCACAACTGGGCCTTGTACATGGTTGATGTTCCATTAGTATTTGTTAAATAAGTTTATGCTTGATGTAGAGTAATTCACAATATCTTTGGATGAGACGATATTTAGAAATATTACTTTAATTGATAGAAGTCAGTTTGTTCTTGTTTTATAAGTGAAAATTTAAAAAATGACAATACAAAAAAAAAACTGATAAAAGACCCAGTTGACTCAAAAATACAAGTAGCATGATCAACATTGATATAGGAATTTGAGAGACCTTGTACACCAACCAGTGCACCAATAATTTGGGAGCGTTCCTGGATCCTTGTCTTGTGATTTGAAGAATGAAACCCATTGACCCAAGGATAAGGTTAAGAAAGATTTTATTATAGTTTAAAATTTTAAGAGGAAGAAGTGCAGGGGGGCTTAAGCCTAGAACATAAGAGAAGGAAGAAAGGTGGAGCTCTTGTCCAGGGAGGCAATTTGAGAAGCCCCATGAGAGGACAAGGCAGAACTCTTGCCTAGAGAGGCAAGAAGGGGTTGAAAAGCCCACCTTGAGGCTCAGTTCTGGTTTATTTTATGGGGAGTACCTACCTGAGGAGGACCATGTTTATAGGTTACTATGGACAAAAATCAGACTTTACAACTTTTCCAGCAATTTAGGTAAGCATCAGAGTTTCTGTCAGTGAGAAGGGTGCAAACTTAATCTGGGAATGTTTCCTGGAGGGTATAACATCCAGGTTTCTGTAAGCTTAGTGACATTTCTGGCTTTAAAATTTTATTTTTATTTATTTATTTATGAGAGAGAGAGAGAGAGAGAGAGAGAGAGAGACAATGGGCATTCCAGGTCCTCTAGCCACTGCAAATGGACTCCAGACACATGTGCCAACTTGTGCATATGTCTTATGCGAGTCCTGGAGAATTGAACCTGGGTTCTTTGGCTTTGCAGGCAAGTGCCTTAACTGCTAAGCCATTTCTTTAGCCCTATTTCTGGCTTTTAGTCAAAGAAAAAAAAATCACTTTTGGTGTTTTGTTACTCTGACTGTCTAACCTAAATTTATGTCTCCTGCCTGTCAACACCAAACATTTAGATGGAAATTGGATGATATATAGTCTACGTTTACATGACTCTGAAATACTGTCACTTTTTACTAATATATAATATCCCAGCCACCCTCCTAGCTATTTACATTTTTTATGAAAGATGATTCATTCTCACTCAAAGTCTCTCATTTGTTAGAAAAGACAGATGGACAGAAACTAGAAAGATATAACTATCTTACAAGGTTCATACTATCTATTACCATAGCAAATGCCTAGACAAATATATTCCAAAGGAGAACATGGCATGTACTGTCAGAAATGTACTGTGTCATAGGAGAGTAGGGCACTGTATGGTAAGAGTTTATTTATTTTTTTATTTTTTTAATTTTTTTTATTTTTATTTTTTTTTGGTTTTTCAAGGTAGGGTTTCACTCTAGCCCAGGCTGACCTGGAATTCACTATGGAGTCTCAGGGTGGCCTCGAACTCACGGCGATCCTCCTACCTCTGCCTCCCGAGTGCTGGGATTAAAGGCGTGCACCACCATGCCCAGCTAAGAGTTTATATTTGTAGAACAAAAGATTCATCATTAAAAATATGAGTAGCCTTTGACTAGTTACTGAGTGATGGGTAGGATTTAACAAATAGAAACAGCGAGGACCAGGGAAATGGAGAGGAAACATAGATTTTACTAGAAAGTTGGTTGATGCATGAGTAAATGTATTGGATGTTGTTGATACTACTGAAAGCTTCTATTAATGGAAACTATTCTTGTGGGCCTGGTCTCAGTTCGTAAAAACTATGGCTTGTATATTTTCTATGTGTTTGGCGAAGCCTCTGGTCTTCACAGCTGATGAGAATGGTGGCTAATTCACAGATGATGAGAATGGTGGCTAACTGACCAAGCACATGCAAGCCAGCAGGATCTTCATGGTGGAAGGAGGCAGCATTCAGCAAGGGAGAGTGACCGTGTCTGGGTTGAGGAAAGGTGTGTGAGGAGATTTATGGAGGAACTGACATGTCACTTAGATGACGGATGGTGAACACCACCAAGCCAATAGGAGGATGAGGAGTGTTACAGGCAGAGGAGTGGAATGTGTGGAGAACCCTCAAGGGCTTAGAAGATGCTCAGTATAACTGGGAAACAGAATCAAAAAGGCGCCAGTAGGAGGGAGTCACATTGAAATAATGGTCATATGTTGGCTCTTGAAATATTTCATAATCTTGTTTAGAGCTCCAGTTTTATCAGAAGGGGAAAGAGTTGCCATTATATGTTTGTATTTGCATTTTTAAAATACCCATCTTACTGCATTGAAGGGAATGGATTGCAAGAGACTAAGACTAGAAGAAAAGAGGTAGGTTTGGAGGCTGCTGCAATCATTAGTCAGGTGTTGATTCATGGATGGATGAGATTTTTGACTTGAACAAAGACAGGATGCAATGGATGGAGCTTCTAACTTGTACAAACGGGTCATAGGAAAGTCAATTACTGGGGTGAATCAGTTACATGACCTGGCAACTATTGCTTACATGCATGCACATGCATTTTGAGTATGTGTGTTAAGGAGCTATTACAGTAGACCAGATGAGATGCATAACAATAGAAACAATGGAAAGCAGACAATTAATTGTTCATCCAATTTATGATCATTGAAATGTTATTGGTAAGAAGCCACATAGATATAGATAGTAATGATGGTATAAAGTTTATAGTTTGTCATTTTCTAAATAATTACTTGGCATTTTCTTGTGTTGCTGAGTATATGCCTCATTTATTTAGTCAATGTTTGTGTAAGGAGAACTATTTATACCTTTCAAAGGTTGTAAACAATGTTTAAATAGGTAAAGAATTTCAAATCACTTGATATATTTTTTTATCTTTGAAAATGTGTTATTTATAAGCTTTGAAATATCAGTCAGTATTACTCTACTGTTATCATGTATTTGATGTTAAGAAGCTTATTAGCCACAGTGCACTGGCACTTGCTGCCTATATGTGAGAATTCCCTTGGTTAAATTTTAAATTATATTTGCGTGTGTGTGAGAGTGTGTGCTTGTGTGCATGAGCACACATGTACAGATGCAAGCACTCTGTGTGCACATATGTATGGAAGCCAGATAAAGATGTTGGTGTCTTTTGCTGCTCTTCTCCATTATTTTTTTGAGACAAAATTTCTCACTGAACCTCACTTTTCTCTCACTGGCCTCCCTATTTCTTGCTAGGCTAAATGACCAGGGAGTCCCAGGGATCCTCCTGTCTCTGCCCCTGCTCAGCGCTAGGGTTATAAGCATGTACGGACAGGCTCAGCTTTCTAAAGTTTTTATATTTATTTGTTATTAGAGAGAGAAAGAGCGGGAGAATGGGCATGCCAGGGCCTCTAGCCACTGCAAGCAAACTCTAGACACATGAGCCACCATGTGCATCTGGCTTATATGGGTTCTGGGGAATCAAAGCTAGGTTCCTAGATTTTGCAGGCAAGTGATTTAACCATTAAACCATCTATCCAGCCCATGCTCAGCTTTTTACATGGATTCTTGGCCTCAAACTGCAATGTTCATGCTTGTGCAGCAGTACTATTACCCACCAAGCCATCTCCTTAGCCCTGGGAATTCCTTGATTACAAAAATAGTAATCTGGGAAGTGTTCAACTTTAAAGGCTTAAAAACTAAGTAAAGGCAAGGAAAAGCCACTGTGGCTCATGTGCTGGAAGCATGGATGAAGCTTCAGTTGAACTTGATTTTTCAGGGAATCACTTTGCTTAAACTGTTGGCTGAGTTCATATCCTGCTTGCCATCCATCCAAGTTATTTACTGCATCTTCAGAACAAGCCTCATTCTAGTCTTCTAAACATTGTTATTCTTTAAGAAAGTTTAACTACTGCTTCTTAATGCACCGGCATAAAAAATGAACCTTCAAAACACCCAGTCAGGGCAATAATTGATCCAGCAACAAGCCTCACTGGCTCAAGGGTGATAAGCAGCCAGTACTCACCGGCTATGTGTGCCCGCTCTGATGGAAACTGGCTGAGCTAGAAAAGACTCAGCTCATAGGAAAATTCATCCCAGTAAATAAATGTACTTGATAAGATTACTAACTTTTACTATTTTGAGTAAGTAGATGAGTTATGTTGCTTCTGTCTTTTTCTAGAAGTATAATCTGCTTTTAATAAATTCCTACCTCATTTCAGAAAATATATAAAGAATTCCAACTCTAACACACACTCTCCTAGATGCTGCCACTGTAAGGTATAGATCCCGGCCACAACACATAAGTGATTCTTGCTATTCCTGGTAATTATGTAATTAGAAATGATAGTAGATATTCCATAAACAAAGTTTTGAATTTATAAATAATTTGTATATATATATGGATATAATTCCTTACATCAACAAGGCAGATACATCTGGCTTGCTGTGAAGCCTTAGCCTATCTGCACACTCCTTTCATAGTTCCTCCCTTTCAGAGTTGAAATTTCATGAGAGGAAGGTTTTCTCATCTGTGTACAGTGGTTTGGCTAAATTTGTGCCCGGTGTCTTCATCTTTATCTATTCCATCATTGATTGTTAGCAACTCAGAACTGGGGCACAGGCAGCTGTTTTCTTTCTTAGGACTCAGGGGACATGGTCAGCATGGCGACTGAAAACCTAGACCATCAATGAGATTTTGGAATATAAGTGTCAACTTCTCTGATTGTTGGCCATATTCTACACACTGATTTATGCACTTTAATCATTATAACAACCCAGTGATGTAAGTAGCATCATTATTTTTACTTTATATATGAAGGTCCTGATATGCAGAGAGTAACTTGCCATTTTTAACTCAGGCAGCAAGTTGCAGAGTTAAAATTTGATCTTGAGAGCTGGCTTCCAAATCTATGTTTTCAACCTTTATGTTGTGATGTTCAGATTGAAACTCTGTTTTATACCTATTGGGTATGTAGCAGCAAGCGACCCTCGGTTTGGTCCTATTTTATTTGAGTCAGGTTCTTACTCTATCTTAGGAAAGTGACTTGAAATTTAGTAAGTAACCTAGACTGGCCTAAAACTTGCAACAATCCTGCCTCAGCCTTTTGTGTGCTGGAATCATAGATGTGAGCCACCACACCCTGAAATACAGCCTCTTTAAAGTCCAGTTTGTCCACACATCTGAAGCAGATGATACCCGCATACATACCATTCTGAATTTTTCTTAGGATTAAGTAAGTTATAATTGAATATTCATTCTGAATTATACAGCAAAATATAAACATGTACAACATCACCTCCAACAATAAAAATATTAATAGTACACAGAGAATTTTTTGGTTGACTTACTCAATTTTTGACAATGCCTTTAAAAATCATGTTTTACCCCTCAATTTCTCACTATAGAGTAGTTGCGTGCTTTACCTTGTCAATATGTTTTCTCTTGAGGCTGATCAGATTACTACTGAATCATCCAAGAAATAAGAATTCTGAAAAAGGGCAGATGTCCTCCATCTACATCTATTTTTTTCTTTTTTCCTCCTCCTACTCATGATTATTTGTGGATAGATAAATTTGTAACATGCTTTATAAGCTTTAGATAAAAGATGTTATAGGAGATTTAATAACAACATGTTCTCTTGCATTTTTTTGTTTAGCTCTTCAGCAACAGATTACACAACAGAAAGTACTTTTAACTTACTACTTATCTCCTTAGTTACGTCTCCTTTATTTTCCCACATTCAGATTTACCCAATGTATATCTAAACAAAGGCTCTACAAGGAAATTATTTCTTAATTTTTCTCATGTATTAGCTTTAGAAAACCACCAGTTTTTCAGAACAAGTAGGCACACTAATGTGTTTAAGGGGAGATAATTGGGAATAGAGGCAGTTTTTTTCCCTTCTAGGTTTCTGTATTAAAGTAGCAAGCATATTAAATGCCAAAACAGCCTTAGCCCCAAGAACATATTAGCCTGATATGGGATACTTAGAGCTCCATGGTAACAATTATTTGCAGACTTCAAAAGATATACTTTTGGAATTAAAAGATATCTATCTCTTTTTTAAGAAAAACAACATGCATAGATGAAGGAGAATAGGGTAAGATTTAAACCAGACTGTTTTCCTCAAGAACAGACTTTATCCATAATTAATCTTTTCCTGTGGATATGTTTATGTCCTCTTATTTCCCCTTGTTATGCCTTTCCTTTGCTTTCTCTCTGAAAATGTGTAGGCTTGTGCTTCAGTGTGCTGAGGAATGTGTATATGGTTATGAGACTGGGAATACATTACATTTCACCTCATAAAATTGCTCATGTCCTCAGAGTATGCATAAAAATGAAATTTCCTTTATTTGTTTGCTTTGGAGTCAGATCCTCACATAAACTACTTGTCTTCATTTTAATTATGTCAGTGGCCACATTGTCCTCCTTCATTATGCTCCTTTTATGTCTTTGTCTCTGGAGCAGAAACCTGTATTTGTAACCACAACTATAGGAGTCAGGTATAGCCACCTGCAGAGGTCTGGCCATTTTCTGGCAGCTGTGGCAGAAATTGTTACTATAGACAAAGATGAAAGGGATCTTTTGGCAACAGGCTTAGAAAGATGCAAAATGAATATTATAATTTTTTCTTGCCATAGAAGTGATGAAAACTGTTGAGTTCATACTCAATCAGCTGTAGCTATTTTCACCTCTGCCACCCTTTCTCTGTCATTATAAAACTTCCCACTGTAAGCTGAAATAACCCCTTTCCTTCCACCAGTGGTTTTTGGTCAGGTGTTTCATTCCAGTAATGTGAAGGTAATTGCAACACCCCTTTGAAAGCCATGGCACTGGTGCACCAGTGTACACATATCACTTGGGTGGTTGGCTGAGGATCACACAGGGTCCATTGCTGGGTGTAGACGGTTCATGACTTTTCTCTCCCAGCTGGCTGTATAGCACTTTCTAGCAGTACGAAAGCAAGCCTGCATGGGTAAACCTTCCAGCTCCATTTCAAATTGATTTCTTAATGGCCAGAAACTGAAGCTTATGGTATTTTTAGCAATAGGAACTTACCAAAAGCAATAGCCTGTATTGTTTTAGTAGCCTCTGTGGCTTCACTGACCAACAACTCATAAGGAGGCATCTCACTTATGGCACTGAGATTTTTATTTAATAAGTATAACTTTTGATAGCATGTGTGTAGAGAATCTTTATTCCAATCCATTGTCTGAAAATTATACTTTAAATTAGCCTACAGTGTAATAGATTTCCATGTGGCTTAGTCATTTGGTCTGAGTCTTGTCACCTCTTCCACATCCTTCCTCTCCCTGTCTTTTCACCCCTTCCTGCTTAAACCATCTTTTCTACTATTTCTCTCTCTACTTTCATGCCTTATGTGTTTACCCCTCCCCCCCACACACACACTTAATATTTCTTTAACTTCTCACTCCATGGTCCCCTTCTAGCATTCGAGTCTCTATAGACATTCATTTCAATCTAACTACACAAATCTAAAAATTCAAAGCTAGGATCTACATATGAGAGAGAAAATACAGCATTTGTCTTTCTGGCACTGGGTTAACAAACTCAGTATATTTTCCAGTTCCATTTGCAAACTTCATAATTTCATTTTTCATTATAGCTGAATAAGTCTCCATTTTGTATATATATCATATTTCCATGAGGTATAGTCCATCATGATGGGAAGTGCATGATGGCAGGAGTCGGGTGCTGCAGTTAGGATGCAGCAATGAAGTGGAGGTATGGCTTCTCTCACCCAGTGACCCATTTCTTCCAGCAAGTATCCACCTCATAATGGTTCTATATCTTTCACAAATAGCTGGGGATCAAATGTTTGAACACATGAGCCCAGAAGGGATATTTTTACATTCAAGAAACACCATTCTAATCCTGGGCCCATAGGCTCCATGGCCATTTCATGATATAAAATGCATTCACTTAAATTCAAAAGTCTCTGCAGCATTGAATAGTCCTCACACTGTTCCAAAGTGTCCTCTAAGGTTCAATGTAATCACTTATCTTGAACCCCATGTGTATCAATTATTTTCTCATTGCTGGGACAAAAAACCTGAGCAGAAGCAGCTTAGATAAGGAAAGAGTTTATTTTGACTTCCAGTTCAAGAGAGTAGAGAGAATTCAGCATGGCATTGAAAAGCATGGCAGCAACAGGAAGTTGGTGTCATGTCATAACATTGGTAGGGAAGGAAGGATTGAGAGAGAGAGAGAGAGAGAGAGAGCACGCAACAGAAAGAGGAACAGTAATCAGGGGCTGCTGGACTATAAGACTTCAAGGCCTGCTCCCAGTGACAAACTTCCTCCAGTAAGATTCTACCACCTAAAGGTTTCACAACCTTCCCGAAAGTGCTATAAGTTGGGGATTAAGCATATAAACACGTGAGCCAATGGAGGACATCTTACCTTCAGAGCACTACATTCTACCAATAGCCCCTTCAGACTCATGGCCATCTCATGATGCAAAAAGCATTACCCAGCTTGAACTATCCCTATTGTCTTCAGCACTCCCAATACTATTCAAAAGTCCAAAGTCTCATCTGAGGCTAAAGGCCCTTTCTCTACTGTGAGCCCTGTAAATTCAAAACTCAAGTTACATACTTCTAACATATAATGGCACAGAATAAACATTCCCATTCCTAATGTGAAGAATGGGGACATTTTAGGGAAGGACCAAAAGCTAGCAGAGAAAACACAAAATCTTGCAGCTACATGCCTGGTATATGGGACTCATGATAGAAAAATCTGGGCTCCAAAAGGCTTGAGTGGCTTTGACCCTCCAGCTGTGTTGCCCGTAGCCTCTCCCATGACTGAAATCTTCCCTGACCCTGAAGCCTCTATTGGCAGATGCTCCATGGTCCTGGAATCTCTAACATACTTAGGTCTTCATTGCAATTTAGGTATCACCTTCACAGCTTCATGCAATGGTTTCATTGGGCCTCCTTGCAAAGACAGTGACCCTGCCTCACATTGCTTAGCCTCAGTGGTTCTATGGGACCATAGTGGAGAATTCCATGGCCCTTGACATTTTGTGTTTTTAATTCTCCTAAACTCAGTACCCTGTAGCAAAGCCTCAAGTTCTGTTCAGATTGGGATGAAGCCTGGAGCCCACAGAATACAGCTGTAGAAGCTTCTGTATGTTGAGCTTGGGGAGCAGAAAATTACATTTTCTCTTCAGGCCTTTTCTGTTCAAAAGTGATACATTCATACTATCTTAAACCTTCATTAGGTTGTGTCTTGCCCCCAGTGCATCTATCTTATTAAACCAGTGCAAAAACGTTGGCTTATTCCCTGGTGGTAATCTTTTTAACAATTATAACTGATGTGGCTTGCAGTCTTTTGGGTCTAGAATTTTAAAGTTTTTCATGTTTCTTTCTCTGTCATACGTGATATTTGTTATACTTTTCAGTTCTGTATTTTGGTCTCTTTCATCGTCGATTTGAATCAGAGCAGCTAAAAGTGGATAGTTCTCTTGATCCAGATTTGTTCTGAGCCCAAGCCTCTACTTGGCAGATGTCTTATGTTTCTGGCATCTTATATATATATTAATTTGAGAGAGAGAGAGAGAGAGAGAGAGAGAGAGTGAGAGAGAAAGAATGGGCATGGCAGGGCCTCCAGCTGCTGCAAATGAACTCCAGGTGCATGTGCCACCTGGTGCATCTGGCTTAAGTGGGTCCTGGGGGAATTGAATCTGGGTCTTTTGGATTTGGAGACAAGTGTCTTAACTACTCAGCAATCTCTCCAGCCCATCTCTGGCATCTTTAATATACTGTGATTTTTTTATTCCTGTAAAACCAGTACCACATGGATTATGCTAACTGGTTCCTTTGTCAACATGGGATGGAGTCTGGGCTCCTTGTATCTCAGATGTAGTGGCCTCTGTATGCCTTGGTTGTTGAGTCTGTGAAAATGCTTTCCTGAGCAGGGAATTTCTTCTGTGGCGTTTCCCCTTTAGGCTTTCTCCTTTCAAAAGAATTTATATTTTCACATGCTAAAGCTTTCATTGGATGTTGTCTTACTCTTAGGGTACCTTTGCTAGTGTCCTAGTGCAGAGCAGTAGGATTCTCTTTAATGGTTAAACTCCTTAATAATTACAGATTTCCTAGTACCAGCATGCTTAGTGTGGGAAACTTCAAACTTACTCCTTTCCTTATCCAATGGCACATTTTATATCTTTTTGCTCTGCTTGCTGCTCCCTCACTGTAGATCAGAATAATAGTGGTCAGCAGAAACCATACCACAGACTCAATGCTGTTCTGCCTTGAAATGTCTTCCACTAAATACATTAGTCCATTTCTTTTTTTTTTTTTTTTTTTTTTGGTTTTTCGAGGTAGGGTTTCACTCTAGCCCAGGCTGACCTGGAATTCACTATGGAGTCTCAGGGTGGCCTTGAACTCACGGCGATCCTCCTACCTCTGCCTCCCGAGTGCTGGGATTAAAGGCGTGTACCACCACGCCCGGCTCTAGTCCATTTCTTTTTTTGTGATTTTTTTTTCTTGGTGCTGAGGACCAAACCCAGGACCTTGCACTTGTGAGGCAAGCGCTCATCCACTAAGCTAAATTCCCAACCCCCACTCCCAGTCCATTTCTTTTAGATTTAACCTTGTCACATTTCTCAGGAACACAGGCAGAATGCAGCCAGTTTCTTTGCCATGATATAACATGAACTACCTCTTGCCCAGATCCTGACAGTCATTGTTCCCTTCTCAAATCTTATGAGTGGGGCATTCTCTGTTTGCATTTCTCTTAGCATTCTCATCATCTAAACTCTGCCCCCAGTGGCTCCTTAAGCTCTGCTTATAACATTGTAAGATGTGTCTAGCTTAAAGTTCCAAAATTTCCCACAATTCTCCAGTAAACCAGATTCAAATGGCTACAAACCACATGGTCAGATTTATCACATCAACCATCCCACTTCTCTATACCAACTTTCTGTATGTAATTACTCATTGCTGTTAAACTTGACCAGTAGCAAATTTATGGAATAGAAGAATTTTTCTTCCTGATTTATGTTATGAGAGGCCATCATGGTGGAGAAGTCATGTCAGTGGCAGGAAGCCAGCTGTAATCAGAAAGCAGAAGGTGAATAAGTGGAGATGGGTTATAAATCCTCAAGGTTTTCCTTTCTGGTACTGACCCATTTCCTCCATTAAGGCTTTAACTTCTAAAGGTTCTACAACCTTCTCAACCAGTGCCGTCCTCCTAGGGACCAAGTGTTCACACAAGTGTTCAAATATAAAACCCTATGGGGGACATTTTCCATTCAAAGCACAAGATTTAAGGTATGGAAGTAGCTGGGAAGAAGACGAGATGTAGCAGGGGAGGGAGGAGAATAAAGGAGGGTAATGGGTGTTAAATGTGATCAAAATATATGTGCACGAAATTACCAAAAATAAAATAAAATTTTATACAAAGAAAATAAAAATATCGAGCCAAGCATGGTGGTGCACACCTTTAATCCCAGCACTCAGGAGGCAGAGGTAGGAGGATTGCTGTGAGTTCGAGGCCACCCTGAAACTACATAGTTAATTTCAGGTCAGCTTGGGCCAGAGTGAGACCCTACCTCGAAAAACCAAATATATATATATAATCACTAGGCCCTGAATGACCTGAGGCTTATAGGAAGTGACCTAAAATTTATGTCATCGCAGTGTTGTAAAGGAGGAAGTGGTTGAGATGAAAAAAGCATTAAATTAATAGTAGAAACACCCCCAAATTTATCAGATGATCTAAGTCTAATATTTAAGATGGTGAATAAGACAAGGCAGAGTTTTCATTGCAGGAGAGGTAAATCCCAAAGGACAGAGGCCACCCCTTAAGCTCCACACCCTGTCCCAGACACTGAGTGCTCATACAGAACCACTGACCTCCACCTAGCTCTGAGGCAGGGGATTTTCCCAAGAAGACAAGTCAAAGAAGTGAACTGACTAGAACAGAGAAGGGGAAGTCTAAGAGTACACTTGAAAGTAAATTGAGGTGGTGAGTAACCAAAAGTAATCAAAAGGATGCTATTTTGTAAACCTGATAGATAAGCTTAGGAAAGTAAACCTCTTGAAGCCAGCAATAAAAGATAACTATAGCAAAGGGACACAGACTGAATTGGATGAGACTGTATAGGGATGTGTCCCCAGGCAATTGTGAGAACAATAGTCAGATAGCAATCAGTACAGATTAACACCTGGGTGTGATGCCAGTGGAGGCAAAGGGATTAACAGACCCATGTAGGAAAGAAACAAAGAGAGTCTTGTTAACATCCTACCATGTCTGCTACTTGTGCCCTTGCCCAAGCCTTATCTTCTGAGCAGGAACATCAGGCACTGCTCACTGAAGAAGAAATAGATGCACTAGTAGTCTGGCCAAGCCCCCCCGCCCTCACCTGCCCCACCACACACACACAATAATAAGTACATAACCAAGCAAACAAAAATAAGGCCTAGAGAGAGAGGTAACATCAAAGTAAAAAGGTATTTAATAAAACTTATTATCAGAGTTGTCCAGTTTTCAAGAAAACACGTGATATGTAAAGATATAGGACACATGACCCATACAACAGAGAGTGCAGGCAAGAGAAGTTCCCTGTAGCTGTAAGACTTCATAGGCAAAAGAGCTGTTACAAATGCACTAGAAGAACTGAGAGAAGCATGCTTGAGGATGTGTAACAGAATCTCCTTTCAAACGGAAAGGATATAAAGAATTAGATGCAAATAGAGGGCTTCAAATAGAGTGATAAGTGAAAACTCTCCCAAGAGGCTCTACATATTTGAATGACAGAGCAGCAAGGTAAATATATAGTGGCTATGCAAACTGAAGGAAAAAGGAAAAAAATAAAGAAGAAAATAATCAGAGATATGTAGGATGGATTAAACACACTAATAGAGGCATGATAGTAATAGTAGGATAAAGGAAAAATAGGAAAGAAAAATATTTGAAGAAATAATTATTGAAAAATTTCCAACTTTGATGGAAACCACAAGAATTTCAGTGACCCAGAAACATCACAGTGCAAGGAGAAAATCTTGAAATACCAAGAGAAAATCTTGAAAGTAGCAACAGAAAACTTATTATTCACATAAAAGACCACAATATGATTGACACTTGACTTTTCATCAGTAAAATTGCAGGCTGGAAGGCAGAGAAATAACATGATAACATATTAAAAGTGCTCACAGGAAAAAAAAGCAGAAGAAATAAAAACTATTATCCAAGAAATTTAGATCAAGAAAACTATCTTGCAAAAATGAATATAAAATGAAGACATCCCCATATCAACAATGATGAAAGAATTTCTTGCTATTAGACATGCCTTATATAGGGGAATTCATCGGGATGAAAGAAATCACTTTAAACAGTAATTCAAATCCATAAAATGAAACAAATACTATTAGAAAAAATAATAATAAATGAGAATTGCAATATTTTAAATAATGGATAGAATAACTAGACAAAAGATCAACAAGGACATGGAACACTTTAAAAATATTATATATAAAGTACATTTATGGATCTCTGCAGCCCAACATCAGCAGTGCACTTTCTTCTCTAATGGAAGGATTCTTTTACCTTTTTCCACCTTGCAACTTCTTTAACCTAATAAAAATTTTAATTTAATTTACTTATTTATTTACTTATTTATTATTTATGCAAGAGAGGTAGGCAAAGAGAAAGAGAGAGAGAGAGAGAGAGAGAGAGAGAGAGAAGAGAGGAGATGAACTGCATATGAACTGATGCATGCACTGTCATGTGCATCTGGTTTTATGTGGGTACTGGGGAATCAAATCTGGGTCCTTTGGCTTTGCCGTCAAGTGCTTTAACCACTAAGCAATCTCTCTGATCCCACCTGAGAAATTTTTACATTTCTCTGAATATAAAATGTATGTCCATCAAATACTTACTGGTAGTAAATCATAAAGAAATCCATTTAAAGAATTTCTTCAGTATACATATAGTTTTATCATTGGTTAAAGATAAAAGCAAATTTTCAAGCTAATGAGATGGAGGTGATTGTTCATTTTTACACAAAATATTAATCTTGGCTTTCATTGGCACTGTGTAGTATGATGGCATCTGCAGTGTGAAGTGCACATGTTGTGCTGTGTGTAAGAACCAAGACAAATACCAAACATTTATTTGCATTTGTTCCATTTCCAGGGCTACCCCTTCATGCATTCTCCCTTTGTGTCTTGTGACTTTGTTTACTGGGTTTTATGTTTACTTGAAACCTTCATCTTTTGTTTTCCTTTTTTAACTTTATTTTTATTTATTTATTTGAAAGAGAGAACGAGAGATAGAGAAAGAGGTAGAGAGAGGGAGGGAGAGAGTGGGTGTGCCAGGGCCTCCAGCCACTGCAAATGAACTCCAGATGCATGCGTCCCTTTGTGCATCTGGCTTATGTGTGTCCTGGGGAATCGAACCGAGGTTCTTTGGCTTTGCAAGCAAGTGCCTTAACCGCTAAGCCATCTCTCCAGCCTGACCTTCATCATTTTATCCGGACTAAAGAAAAACTAATTTACTAAGCACAATATTTATGTAAATAACCTTGGAAAATATAAAACAAAATGGGATATTTGAGAAAATGAAGTAATGAAGGATGTTTTTATCATATATATGTGTGTACAAATATATTAATATTAGTTATAGCAGTTTTAGGTAGAAGAGAACAAACTTTGAATATATAATACAACGAGTCTACCCAAGACAGGAGCTAATTATAGTTAAACCAGACAGAAGGTAGGAGTTTTTTGCTGATAAAAAAAAAAAAAAAGAAAGAAAGAAAAGAAAAAGAAAGGCCACGATAAGGTAGTGGGAAGAGCTTAAAAAAAAAGCAAATCCATTTAGGTATAAGTAGCTCTTCCCTCTCAAAAAGTTGGCAAAATTTTTAAGTTAATTTTTCTTATTTTAGAAGACAGGATATATGAGAAACAATACTCTGTAAAATTCATTACATTTAACAAACATCCACCTGCTAGCATGAATGACAAATGCTTCCTGGAGTTCTGCACCTTTGAACAAAGTGGCAGGTTGATATATCTGAGGGGGAGCCAGTGGGTGTGAGGATTGAAAAATAGCAAGTGCCATGGATTTGCATTGCATTTCTTTTAGTAAGTAGATCAAACTTGTATGTAAAGGGGGAATTGAACATTCTAACAGATTCAATGGTTTGTCTGTCAAGAACATTAACAGGGGCAGGGGAGACGGCTCAGCATTAAAAAGCACTTCCTCTGCAAGTAGGAGGGCCTGAGGAGGCCTGAGGGACCACTTGACTTCCACCCTCAGGACCCACATAAACAGTTGGGCATGGTCACATATATCTGTGACCCTAGCCTCCTGAGATACAGGGACTTCAGAATCACTGGAACTCCACAGCAATCAGGAAAAAACCACCACGCTCTGGGATCGTTTTGACACTTCAGCGTGAATAAGAATGAGGCAGACTGAAAATCAATGTGATGGGAACCTTGGTTTTCTGATCTGGCTACTGAAGGCACGAGCCTGGCAGCACATGGGCATATCTGCATGCATACACCATACACCATACACACGCACATACACATACACAAAAGGGAAATTGTACATGAATGAATATAAGAACTTCATAATCTTTCCTGTTCCCACCAAAAGATGACTATGAAGGAGTTCCACATGCTGATTCGTCCATTCGTTAAGGACAGGCTAACAGTGTTGGCAGCTAGATCATGGGATTCAATCTCTGTACCACATAAACAATGTTTGCCATAATAAGTTCCCATTGAGCAGAACATAATTATGTGCCTTGGGATTATGAGAAAGTTTGGGGAGTGCTGGCATTTTTTAGAGTGTTGAAGCATCAGAACCAATTGTCTTCTGCATTTTTTCTCTCCATTACAATATCAGAATTTGGAAAAATTGCAACTAAAATACTTTTTAAAATGAGAAAGAATTTTTAAAAGTGGGTGATAGACCCTACCACATTGATGGAAGTGAAGAAGCTGGCATTAAGGTGTAATAAGAGACCTTGGTTATCAAAAAAAAAAAGATCAGTGTTGGGTATTGGGTATAGCTGCCACCTCCGTACCAACTGCCCCCGTGACTCAGAGCCGAATCTCCATCAGCCCTGGGGAGTAGTGATAGGGATGGCTGGGTGACAGACCTCATGTAGCATTCAATTGTTAGCTGGAAAGTTCTGCTAGTAATCTGGCAGCTGTGAAGTGTTTCCTGTAGCATTAAAATACTAAATGGCACCATCCTGGATTAGACCCAAGCCAGCAGTGCATAAATGGTGGTTCTGTGTTTTTTAAGAAGTGGAAATTTATGCAAATCAGTATATCATCACCATCATTTATCACCACACCATCAGCACATTATACCAGAGTCTAGCAGTCTTCTGGATGGGTTGGCCTTTCTCCATTAAAAACCTAAAATGTGCCATTCTTTGCCATAGAAGAGTACAAATACAGATGTATTTCTACCTATCAATACTTTTGTCTTACCATTCTCACAATGGTATTGGGATGATCTAACATTGGGCAAACCAAAAGGAAAATAGCCTACAAATGCTAAATACTTTTCTTATTTTTTATTTTAGTTAATTAAAATTTTATTTTTATTTTATTTATTTATTTGAGAGAGAAAGAGGGAGGGAGGGGGAGAGAGAAAGAAGAGAGAGAGAGAGAGAGAGAGAGGGAATGGGCACACCAGAGCCTCCAGACACTGTAAACGGACTCCAGATATATGTGCCACCTTGGGCATCTGGCTTATGTGGATACTGGGGAATCAAGCCTTGAACCGGGGCCCTTAGGCTTCACAAGCAAGCACTTAGCTGCTAAACCATCTCTCCAGCCCTACTTTTCTTATTTTCAATACATATTTGTCACACTTTTCAATTAAATTACTGCCATTATTAATGATGGTATTTTTCTATGCAATGAATAGCTAAAATTTTGTGGTACAATGTGATTAACTATGATATTTTCATTCTCCACTTATAAAGGTAATCTTGACTAAAATGAAGATTAGTTGTATTATGATGGTGAAATTATGACTAGGGCTTTTATTTAAATATTTTTATTTGTGGAGAGGAGAGGGAAGGGGAATACATGCACTAGGAGCTCCTGCTACTGCAGATACATGTGCCACTTTGTGCAAATGCCTTTGCACAGGTACTTGGGAATTTAACTGAACCCCTGGTTGGCAGGCTTTACAAACAATTGACTTTAACCACTGAGCAATCTCTCCAGCCTGAGTATGGATTTTAAATGCTACTTATAATAAGATAAACTTTCCTATTGTCTTATTTAAAAACTTTTTATTTTATTTTATTTATTGGAGAGAGAGAGAGAATGAATGGGTGAGTCAGGGCCTCCAGCTACTGCAACCAAACTGTGTGTGGCACATTGTGCATCTGGCTTATATGGGTACTGAGGAATTGAATCTGGGTCCTTAGGCTTCACTGGAAAGCACCTTAACCTCTAAGCCATCTCTCCAGCCATGTCTTTTAAATCACTGTATGTGAATAAACCCATAGAATTCCCTTTCAGTGATGCTTCAAAACCACATTTTTTATTTTCCAACATCTCTGAAAAAAACTGAACAGGTCTTTGCATGGCACTATTTTGTTTTGATTTCTGATCTTCTTGTCATAAAAAAAACAAAACACTTAGTTTTGGTGTTTCTTTATCTGGGGAATTTTATAGGGTATACAGCAGGAAATACTAGAGTCAACAGGTTTCACTTTGTTGGACAAGTCAGATCTCACTGAAGAGCAGATCCCAGGTATCCATGGAGAGGAGAACCCTGAATGCTTTTAAGGGCAGCAGGACAGGAGGGTAGGGTGGACTCAATGTTATAGGGCCATTAAACCATGGGGACCTGATCACTACAATCTGGCAGTGCCTTGGGAAGGAGGCCAGCCTGCAAGGAATTGAAGCCACCAAGTCAAAGATGCAGCTCTCCAAACCTCAACACAGGACAGGGCTTGGGACAGGAGAAATGGAGCGGAGAGCACAGAGCCACTAACTTTCAGAATGTCATGCTATCAGGGTGGCAAAGGAAGCCCCAACAGACTTTCCTGGTGGAAGCTGTTTGGCATCTGATGAAGGCAACTTAAGGGAAACCGAAAACTCTTACATGTACATGTGAGTAACTATGTATTAAAACTTAATCTCATCTCAGGGTTTTCCTTTCTCCGGGCTATGTGAGGCTGATCTTGAGCCGGAACTTGGTTGCTTCTGTATCCCAAGCACCCAGAACAATGCTTATTTGTTGAATGATTGTGGAGTGTGGATCAGGAAGACTGTTTGAGGGAAACAGCTGTTTGGAAGCACCCTTTTCTGTTTAAGAGTGACTAATTTTTTTATGTGTAGGCCAAATTGCCTTACAAAGAGACTTCCAAATACTTGGAATTCCATCAGAGCACAGTTCAGGTCTGGCTAAAATTCCACTGCCATATTAAAAAATATTTAAGCTATGTAGTTTTTACGGATTACAGTGGCAAAGTTATAAAAATAAATATCCAGGGGCTAGAAAGATAGCTTAACAGTTAAGGCGCATGGTTGCAAAGCCAACAGGCCCAGGTTTGATTCCCCAGGACATAGGTAAGACAGATATACAAGGTGTCACATGCATCTGGAGTTTGCAATGGCTGGAGGTCCTAGCATGCCCATTCTCTCTCTTTATCTGCCTCTATCTTTCTCTCTCTCTCAAATAGGTAAATAAAAATAAAATATTAGAAAATATAAATATCAAAAATTTAGAAAAAAGTCAGGGATGGGTTGTAGGTCAGTGGTAGAGTGCTTGCTTAACATGCCCAGCTCGCTAACACCACTAAAAATAAAAAAAAAAAAAACACATACATATGAGAAGTAGAATTTTAAATATATAAAAGACTAAAGCATAGAAACAGGCACCAAATACCATATAGCTTTAGAGCTATATGCTTCTTACCTCCTTTCTCCATGGCATACATCCCTAAGAGGAACAAATAATATCTCTTTGAAACAGGGAAAAGTAGGTGCTCATTTCCCAGAAAGGAAATGGGGTGATGGTTTAAAGATGGAATCAGAGCAGTTGGGGTTTGAATCCTAACTCTTGTACTCAATAGATGGCCAAGAGCAAGCTACTTAGTCTCTTGTGCTTGATTTTCCTCTCCTATAATGTGAAGAGAATCACTGTATTTACATCACAGGATTACCAGGATTAAATGAGCTAATAAAGGTAATACATGCATCATTGTCTGGCACACGATAATGTCCTTTAAGTGTTAGCTATCGAATGATCTGTATTTAGTATTAATCATGTGGCAGTCATTAAAAAGTGAGGAGTAGTTTTGAATCTATAGTAAGTCCCAAATATGTATTGATTATTATTTGCTACATATTTCACTGAGAAGTATCTCATTTGACCAGAAGTATTTAAAAATATAGGCTTCGAGGGTAGCTGTCCTGAAGGAAGGCATGGGACAGTTCTATCCTGACCTTTAGTTCATAAGAGGCTTCTCTAGTGTTCAATGCAGCATAAATATACCTTTTGTTATTAAAGAGACACAAAATGAGATCACTGATGGATTGGAAGGGTTCACCACAGAAATCTCTATTAAACAGAATAAGAAAATATCACGGAATACTTTAACTGAGAGCATAAGGTTGAGCAAAGATAGCCTTTTTCTAAAAAGTGACCCACAGAAGAAATTGACATTTGTGTTTTAATGTCAGTGCGACTTCATTTCATTCTTCTCTTCCCTCATATAGGAAATTGCAGCCCCTGTGGGTGGAACTTGGGTTCTTCCAGTGAGGAACAAGGGACCCTGTTTCCGGATCTTCTTATGTGAATGTTTAGGGCGCACCCAGGGCCTGAAGGCTCCAACCTGCAAGGAAGACCTTCTGAAGGAAGGTCTGCCCAGATGACAGAGGGAGTGGCTTTGCTCAGTGATGGGTCAGTGTTTCCACGGAACAGCTCTCATGTGCTGCAGTCATGCTCTGTTAAACATACAGGACTCAAAAAGCTTTTCCTTTAATAGAATCTTAACATATAGGTTGTTTGAAACTTCTGCTGAAACTCATCAACCAAGCTACACCTTTAAATGTTACTATTTTTTCTCATGACATGGTTAAAATTGTGAGAAATATTTAATGCCAAGCATTATTATTATAGCTCTTTGGTGTTTTGATTTCTGTGGATACTTTTCTAAAAACATTCACCTCTTTCTCCTTTTCTATTAATTGTGTGTATGTGTGTGTGTGTATTTCCTTCACTTCACTTCCTTCAAACCACAGTATCATGATACAACAAGGCTCATTGCAAAGACCCTTTATAGAAGCAGGGTGCAGGCAGCAATTTCATGACCATCAAACCATTGTGGAATCTATGGTTTTGTGGGTTGTAAACTTAGAAAATGATGGATTATATCCTATGTATTTAAATTCCACATACTTTGCAGACCACCAATAACAAGCAAATACATTTTTTTATTAAAACCAAGGCAATCTTTTTTTTATAATATTTTATTTATTTATGTATGTGTGTGTGTGTGTGAGAGAGAGAGAGAGGCAGATAGAGAGAATGGGTGCATTGGGGCCTCTAGCCACTGCAAATGAACTCCAGATGCATGCACCCCCTTGTGCATCTGGCTTATGTGGGTCCTGGGGAATTGAACCAGGGTCCTTAGGCTTTGCAGGCAAACGTCTTAACCGCTAAGCCACTCCCCCAGCCCCAAGGCAATCTTTTTAATGAGGAAAGAGGTTGTTCTTGCAATAGAGAAGAATATCATGGTGAAGTAAGAGTCAGTTCCAAACTAAACAAGAGCAGCACATAAGTCTTGGGAAATATTGGGCCTACAGTAAATATTATGAAATTAGAAAGGACAGGTATCATTCAAAAACTGTTCACCATCTCATCATGGCCATGGCTGTCTTATGCTGATGAGGCATTCCTTCCTGATAGGCTTATTATGCCCACCTTGTACTATTCTTTACACCCAGGACACTCTTAACCACACAAATAATTAAATTCCCCCAAATCACTTATCTAGTAAAGGTAGTAATTTGAACCTGGCTGTATCCAACCCCCAGACTCTCCACTAATCTTTTATTTTCTGTCACCATAGATGTAGCACTTTCTTTTCTCTTCAACAATAAGGCATGTACAAGTCTTTTGCAGTGAGACAACACAATTTTTCATGTCAGACATTTTGTCGGGAGGAGAAGTTCAGAGTACACATGCCACAACTTATGTGGGAAAAAGTGGAGGACCACTCTGCCATACCAGGACAATTATCAGGTAGGAGACCAGTTCTGATGTCATGAGATCATGGAATCTGGCATACTAAGGGAGGAACTTACTGGTTTTTCCTTACCTGTCAGCATGGGTGACCCTCCAGTCATACCTGGGGGACCTGGATTATCCTCATGTGCAGTCAGACAGTGAACGGGAAAACCAAAGGTCTCTAACTACTCAGGCTGGTTTAGAGCAGGGGTCAGGGTGATAGATCTCTTATGGGAAAACCCCAGAACCCTCAGAGAATGAGGAATCCCTAGGGCTCCCTTTTATTTGGTTTCCCTATGTGTTATTGTAATCTGGTCCCTAATCTTAAAGGTCGTTTGGAAATATAATTAGTCTTTAAGAGACAAAAAATTGACTATAAAGGGTGGCATATAAAATACCACCCCAAAACATTCCAGTGGTTTGCCAAATATTGTCCATTGTTGATGTGGGAACACACATACTCTCACACTCTCACACACTGACATATCCTAACACAGTCCAGCAAAGGATTTTCATATTAGACTAACCTAATATCCTACCACTCTCCATGAAAACCTACAGTAAAGAGAATTCAATAGATAGGGGAAGAATAAGGAAATTGTGAAATGATCATGAAGAAAGGAAAGTTTGTACTTTCTTTATCAGCACATATATTAAAAAATTAGTATGAGACAGGAAAAAGTAGCATTGCCCTTGCATAAGGATGATATGCAGATTTTTGAGGTGTTACGTATTTATTTTTAAACAATAAAAAGGGGCATGGAGAGATTTCTCAGTGGTTAAGGTGCTTGCCCGAAAAGCCTAACCATTTAGGTTCAAACCCTCAGTGCTCACATAGAACCAGATGCACAAAGTGGCTCATGCACCTAGAGATTGTCTGCAGTGTCTGGAGGCCCTGACATGTCCATTCTCTCTGTCTGCCATCTCACTATTTATAAATAAATAATATTTTAAAAGAACAATTAAAAAGGGAAAAATTAGGATTCATTACTATGGGAAAAGAAAATATTCTTATACTTCTTTGTATCTATATATGCACATATATAGATAGATATAGATATATAGAGAGATATTGAGAAAGGAGGAGGAGAGAGAGAGCTTAATAAACTAAAAAGAAAGGAATAGACTAGAAAGAGGCTTAAATAATATTATTTTACTCTCCAGGCTCATAAACATCATGTTTCAGTTTTATTCTCATTAAATCTCTGAAAATGCATCACCACATCTAGTACAAAGTCTTTGTAATCAGAAGAAATCTCAGAGGTGCCCCCACACTTAGAAATAACCATTTGATCTATCAAAATAATAAGAAATTCATAGAAAGCAGATGCTACTGAGAAAGCATAAGTAAATATTTGACATATAACTTGACAAATAGGATTTGATAACAGTGTGCTTTTAAAAGATATGCAGGTATATAAAATAAGGATTGGGAATCTTTCAGCATTTGAATCATTTCATTGTAAAACTGATAAATGACACATGATGATATCATATATGAACAGGATGAGTAAGCTGTAGTAGTTTAAAATCCAGGTCAGATTCCAGCACTCTCACATAACATTCACCAAGAAAATATTTGGATATATAGTCAGGTTATTCATGAGCCATTCAATATTTAAGGAGAATTTAAAATGCTTTAAGGACAACACTCCAACCTAGGCTACTGTGTCTCCAAAAAGAATAGTAAAACAAACTTTCTCTTGTTTGCAAAGGACACTGTTATGGAAATAAGGTCTCCTTAGGACTGAAGGAAAACGCAGTACCTATTGTTGTTCTGTTTGGCTTATTGTAGAAATGCAATGTAGAAATGTCTCCAGCGCCCTGGGAACTCTGGAGCACTGTACGCCTTTATGGAAACTCTTCGCAATATTCAATATTCAAGCTTGGTGAATTCCTTGCAGCCACCCGGTACAAGGAGAGTTATCCCTCCCCCTCCCCGTCCAAATGACTCTGCAAAGCCAGCAACTTCCCAGAATGTGGATAAACCTCTTCACTGTGCCCTAGAGACAATTCAGCTGAAAATGATCTCCCACAAGTAACAGGGCAGTTCTTGCTACCTGGTGTCATGGGCCTTCTAAATGATACGCAAAACTCTGGAGTGTGCACAGCTATGCTTTTCTTCTGGAGTGAAAGTGATGCCAACACCTTCCCCCACCACACTGAAATAAAAGACACATATCTCTAAAGTCATGGAGAAGGGAAGTTTAGGAGGACTATGGCTTTGACATTTGTCATCTTCCATGAATTTCTCTTTATATCAGTTTTCATCTCATAATTTCCCTGTCCTGATGCATCTGGAGATAAAACATTGCTAACCTCCTATACAGACTGGCACAGTGTAGATCACACATTTCAAGAAATCTGATATGCTTGCTTTTAAACCAAATACTTGGCAGAACTGTATATCAACTAGTACTATGTGTCACTGTACAGTGCAACTTTATATAAACCATTATTTAACCCCAAGTGTCATAGGGTTTGAATTCTCTCCTGATCGTCCCAAGTCTAAGATTATCTCAATGAAATTCAGTGAGTTCATGATAATAGCTTGTCTTATTGTTTTAGCAAATTGCTAGCTTTGTTTCTTTTGTGGAAGTCAAAGGAGGTTTATGAAGCACTGGGTATTTTGGCTAGTTCACGAGCCTGCTCTCAGATTCTTAGGCTCCAGTAATGATTTCCTAAGAGCTAGAGGAAATGAGTTTTGAAAGTACATCAGAGATGAAAAGGTAACTAAACTGCTACTTCTTGTTAAACTAATTGCTTTCACTTCATTCACCTTTGTATTTTGCAGTGGGAAAATGCAGGGATTTTTTTTTTCTGTTTTGAAAACTATAAAAAATGGTTAACAGCATTCTAATTAATATGCTTGGCTTCAATTGCACTTACTTTTTTTTTCAGAGTGAATGAATGCAATTGGTTCTCTAATGAATGATCATTTAATGTCTCTAAGAAATAGAGGAGTTTTGCATGGTAATTTCCACATTTCATTTTCACAATGGATCGCGTGGCATTTGTCTTTCTGTACAAAATAATTGTGCAAATGGAAAGTTTAAAATTTTATTTTCACAAGGTCATGCAAGACAATTACTTTTAAGGAGGTAAACTTGCCTAAGCATTGCACTCCATATTTTCCTTGACCCATATGGTACTTCAATAAATTCACACTTTCTTAAAAACAAAAGAAAAAGAAGAAAAAATAATGACTTTCTTAATGCCTCTAAGATTCTGTGTTAGTTTTCATGATGACACTTGATGTTTGCGCCTTATCCTGGAAAGCCCAGTAATTGAACTCTAACCCAGACGACTGCAACCTGTTCTAGTGTCAAGACACCAGGGCAGGAAGAAAAATGGTGGTTGACCTTTAGAAACACAAGCACTGGATTCTGCAGACTTCTTGCCACATCAATGCTAGATATCCTTCTTTATCAACCCTACAGTCTTTATTACCCCTCTGAAAAATTCTGACTGCAGACAAGTGGTAATGAATGATAACATTTAAAATATTATTTATTAGAGAAGCAGTTGTATTTTTGAAGAAATGAAAGTAGTGAAATTACAAAGGAAGATGTTCAGATAGCTGTGATGTCAGAACACCAGCTTTAGGGAAAATTTCTCAAATTTTAAAACATGGAAGAGCCAATACCTTTGGCTGATAACAATACCAGCTTCTCCTTGGAATAGCAAATTCCTCTATGGGTTGAAAAGCTAAGGTTGTACTTGGCAAACATCTTATTTTACTTAAAATGGATTATATTTATTTACCATTTTGCCATCTAAGGATAATCTTTTCTTTAACCATGTTACTTGTAGTTAAACCTCTGATTTACCTTTATGCATAAACCATACTTATCTCACAGGATCCTTAATTTCCAGCTATAGAGCACTGGAAGGGAATTAACTTCTCTATGTTTCTTTTTATTATTCTCAGCCTTCTTTTTAACAATTATCTTGTTGACATCATATCAAGCCAGGGTGGATTTTTTTTAAAACTGGGAATTGTGGGTTTTTTTTTTCCTCCAAAACATTATATTTGTTTTTCATAGAAATGCTACCTTTTGTTCTATCTTGAACTGATTTTGATGATATTAACTTATTAAGTTGAATAATTACAACATTCATATCTCATATAAAGAAATTGGCTTTGGAACAACAGCAGACATGTTGAACATACATGAATTTAGCTGAGAAGATCACAAAAGTCATGGAGAACATCTGATGATTTACTAATATTTTAAATATATCAAGAAAAAGAAAGAAGTGTTAATCATGACATTTGGGGGACACTTTCTGAGAGGCCTTCTTCTTTCTACAAAATATGTGTCTTAGCTCCCTAGAATTCTAGTGATGGAGTTCTCTATGGCAGTTCTTCAAATGACCTCCTTTTCTATGATCACAGAGGGCATTTCTCCAATATTTCTAAGTTTGCTCCAGATGTTTTTGAATTGTATGAGAAGCAGAGTGAGTATACTTTTCTTAAAATATCTACTCGGGCCTGAGGAGATGGGGTAGTATCTAAAGGTGCTTGCGGAGCCTGCTTGCCTGGGGTTCAGTTCCCAAGTGCTCTTGTAAACCTGGGTGCAAAGTGGTGCATGCATCTGCAGTCCTAACACGCAGTGGCAGAGCTGGGAGAATCTGAAGCTTGCCGGCCAGCCAGGCTGACGTTCATGTAGAGCCTGGAAGTTTGTTTGCAGCAGCTGGTAAGGCAAAACCTATGTCAACTGTGCACCTCTATAATATTTTCAAAGTGAACCTGCCCTTATTGCTGCCACCTCAACTGAGAAACTGCACATCATTGCCCCCCCAGCATGTTCCCTGTTACCTGCCATCACAGCCAACTTCCTGACTTCTAACAATTTAGATAACTTTTGCCTAATTGCAACCTTGTGCAAATGGAATTCTACAGTATCCGTTCTTTTGTGTCTGTATTCTTTTGTTCCATATTATAATTCCATTCTCAAAACTTTGAATGTAATAGTTCAGTCATCCTAGTCACAGTATAATATTCTATTGTTTCAGCAATCATAATTTACTCTTTTTGCTGATAAGGGACAATTGTATCATTTTTAAAATTTTTTTTTAACATTTATTTATTTATTTATTTATTTATTTGAGAGTGAGAGAGAGAAAGAGGCAGAGAGAGAGAGAGAGAGAGAGAGAAAGGGTGCACCAGGGCTTCCAGCCACTGCAAACGAATTCCAGACGTGTGCACCCCCTTATGCATCTGGCTAACGTGGGTCCTGGAGAATCGAGCCTCGAACCGGGGTCCTTAGGCTTCACAGGTAAGTGCTTAACCACTAAGCCATCTCTCCAGCTCCCCAACTGTATCATGTTTGATATGATACTTCTACAAATAGTGCACTATGAATATTTGTTCGTTCTTGTATTAATAAGATTAATAAGATTCATATGAATTTCTTTTTTTAAATTTATTTATGTATTTGAGAGAGAGAAAGAGGGAGAGAGAGAGAGAATGGGCATGCTAGGGGCTCCAGCCACTGCAAACAAACTCCAGATGCATGTGCCCCCTTGTGCATCTGGCTTATGTGGGTCCTGGGGAATTGAACCAGGATCCTTTGGCTTTGCAGGCAAACACCTTAACTGCTAAGCCATCTCTCCAGCCCCATGAATTTCTTAAAGTAGAATTACTGGATCACAGGGTGTCACAGATCAATTTTCCTAGATAGGGCCAGTTTTCCAAAGAGGCTATACCACTGTACATCCCCAGTAGTGGTTTGTGGGGAGGACTTACTTACTCTACATTTTCAGTAACAATTAATTTTTTTTGTTCACTTAAATTTCTTAAAAATTTATTTATTTATTTATTTATTTGAGAGCCCCAGACAGAGAGAGAAAGAGGGAGAGAGAGAGAGAGAGAATGAGTGTGCCAGGGCTTCCAGCCACTGCAAACGAACTCCAGATACATGTGCCCCCTTGTGCATCTGGCTAATGTGGGTCCTGAGGAATTGAGCCTCAAACTGGGGTCCTTAGGCTTCACAGGCAAGCGCTTAACCATTACTAAGCCATCTCTCTAGCCCTGTTCACTTAAATATTTTATCCACATCATTTTTTTTCCATTTTGATAGGAGTATTTTGTTAATACTTATTCATTTATTTAACTCTTTAGTTTATAATAAAGGCACATTTAGTTCTTAACTTTCTTCCCTTTTCTATCCTGTACCCTATGTCACTTCAATTTTCATTATTTTAATTTATTTTATATTTTTAATTATTTTATTATTTGAAATTCTATTATTAATAATGTTTATGGTTTTCACATTGTTAATTTTAGCCATTGTCTTTTAATCTTAAAATGAAACTTTAAAGGGGGGGAGGACAGGGAAGAGGCTAATGATGGTCCAACATGACTTTATACACACTGTATACATAACTAATAAAAAAAATCCAGTTGTAATTCTAAAAAAAATTCATTGCTTGTAGATGTAAAAAGTGGAGAAAACATGTTTTATACACATGAGTTTATGTAAATATATCAGTAAAAATAAGCTTTTTAGTATAAATTTTTACAAATTATATCATTGAAAGTGTAGACTGCCTGTATAATTGAAGGGTTTGGTTGATTCCATGTTGAACAGGAAATGTAAGAGGACTTGAGAGGGGTGTAGTCATTGGATAACTTGTCTAGAGTTGTTTTAGGACATTCTTTTTCTTCAAGAAGGAGGGCAATTTTTCTGGAACTCATAGAATCCATCCATGTAGATGGCCAGATTACATAAACCAGGATAGTCCCATTATTATTATTATTTTTTTTGAGTAATAGTCATGGGCTTTGGGGGATTTAAAAAAAATTATTTATTTATTTATTTATTTTGCCTGAGTTACAGGGATAATTGTTTCACTTTTTATGCTTGTTTGGCTTGAGTGAGACTCAGCCCTTAGGTGTGCTGAGAGGAATCTAATCATGACTAAACACAAATTCCACATCCTGTCTCCTGCTTCAATGGTATTGACTAATCCTATTTCATTGAGAGGCTAGTCACAGTGATTAAGCTTTTAGGGAACTCACAAAGCAAGTTCATCTACCACCACTCTCAAGTTTCTCTTGTCTGTGAGAGTGCAGATTCTCACTTTGTGCTGCAGTGTGTGGAAGGAAGTGATAGAAGGAACCAAACACTGTTTGCTTAGTAAAGGAGAAATTACAGGGGCATTAAACACCATCTTTGAATACTTGGTAATTATCACAGGAACAGAACACTTGTTAAATGAGTGTGACTCCAGAATTTAAAATAAAGGCAGAAAACACGGATTTCAGTTTAGCTTAGAAAGATGGGTGTTGCAGTCAGGTTCGCATTGCTGGAAGAAATCACCCAACCAAGAGCAGCTTCTGGGAAAAAGAGGTTTATTTTGGCTTATAGGCTCTAGGAGAAGCTCCATGATGGCAGGGGAAAATGATGGCATGAGAAGAGGGTGGACATCATCCCCTGGCCAACATTAGGGGGACAATAGCAACAGGAGAGTGTGCCAAACACTGGCAAGGGGAAACTGGCTATAACACCCATAAGCCCGTGCCCAACAATACACTCCCTCCAGGAGGCATTAATTCCCAAATATCTATCATCTGGGAACCTAGCATTCAGAACACCTAAGTTTATGGGGCATACCTGAATCAAACCACCATAATGGGCTTCCTAATACTTAAAGCTAGTTAATAAACATTCCATTTACAAGAAAAAATCCAAATATGGAAATATGAATATTTAGATATAGAGCAAGTGAAAGCTTGTCAAATTTTGAGTCAGGTTTAGCATCCATTTCCCTCTGAGATTCTGTGACTCAATATACTGCATTACACTGCATCTCAGATGCCATTTACTTTGAAAAGCATCTTGATTTCAGAGAGGTTAAAATATAAAAAGCTAAGGGTATTAAAACAGATGACCTATGGTTCATATCCACATATATTGTAGGTAGGGTTGATATGAAATATGGCTTGATAGTGTTCTTCATGTTCTGTATGTCTGCCCTCCCCTTGTACACTTCATTTTCTTATATCCTCTGGGTATGCCTGTGGGTTTACATGGCCTGGAAACAATCAAAGGAAAATATATTTTCTATTGACTTTCTTGCAATAAAGTCCATGACTATGTGACCTAGAACAAATAAGTTTTGGAGAGAGTTTCTACTCATTATAGACTCATCAACAGGATACTATAGCCATGTTAGGAAGCCTCAGATCAGAGAAGACCTAGGGCTACTGGAGAACTAGGTGATAGCATTTGGTCTTTCATTTTCAAGGTTTTTGAGTACTGTGTAGAGCCCATTTTCTAGAACGTTACAGAATGTTATATATGACATAATACATAAAATTCATACACTTACATTTCATTTTATATTGAATATCTATTGTTGAACAACATAAGTGATTTTAGTTTTAGCCTATTAATTTGCACATTCTTTAAATGTTTGAAAAGTCACAGGGAAAATGTTTATGTCCTACCTCCCATTTGCTTTTTACATTGGCTAACATTCACCTGTGTAAGCACAGTGAGTTTTGCTCAGTACATGTGAGCCAGTACTGATGCCAGTATTTCAATGCTGGTAACTGTTGGCATGTTTTAATGCTGCCCTTCTTTGCTAACTCTGGAAGGAATATGATACATTTCCAGTTTGTGGCTATTAGGAAATTTGGGAAGATAATAGAATATCAGAAAAGGAAAGGGTCCATTTCCGCTTGCTTACAATCAGATCTAATATAAGCTCTTATACAGGTCTCAGACATTTTTGGGACTTGTCAAGTGCAAAAAGAAATGCTGGGATCATCTTCAAACTAACTTTTAACAACAGCATTCTATGATAAGGGCAATTGAAAGCTCATTTTTAGAGCAAACAGCTAAAAAATATGCCATATGCAATCACTATTCATCATTAAGTTTTTCAAAGTACATTAAAAAAAGCCTTGTGGAAGCTCTCAGCGCTCATTGACAGGCTAATCCGGCCATTCACAACAGCCATTCTTGTTGGCAGGGCCATGTTCTCATTAATAGGCTGCTGAGGGTGAACCAAGGTCTTGGGGCTCTGTGAGGTGAGTGTCCTTGGGGGATGTGCCTGAGTCAATCTGAGGAAGCACCTCTTAGTTTCTTTTCAGGGTTGTTGTTATTTTTGAGGGAGACTTTCCAGGTATCTAGGGTTTTCATTTCTTAGGGAGTCATGACGGTGTGTTCTTTGTAGGCATCTCAAGGAAAAGGTGAATATTTACTTCGTCTTAATTTGCTGATGTTTATGCCTCCCAATTGGCATGTAATTTCCATCTATGTGAACTTTGTGAACTATGCACAATCATTTTGTTCTATTTTTATGAGTGGGAGCAATATTACCTGAATGTTTGTATTTTCATGAAATGTCCCTGCTAATTTCAAATCCATGGATGTTGAGAACAAACAAATGCAAAGGGGAGACTGCAGTTTTCTCATGAAATGCCACTGGGGATGCAGCACATATTATTTAGAGTGCCTTTCACTTGCCCTGCGATTTCTAGAATCAAAGGCTGTTGAAAAAGTTCCCATTGCTTAAATCAGTAGGATTTATATCAGTGAAGCCAGAAGTAGTGGTGCATATTTGTGGCTTGTTGAAGCTGTGTGCCACTCCTGTAAACGGACCAGCCCCAAAGCCTCTAGAATCTGACTGGCCACTGACAACTGGTTTTGACTTTCACAATTATCTCATTTCCTGCCCTCTTTTTTTCTTCTCAAGTCTTTTTTTTTTTTTTTTCACTTTCTTTTCCTCTTTACAATACCAGGCAATATTCAAGTAGGAAGGAGAATGCTTGATTTCATTAAAAAAAAACAAACAAACAAGCAAAAAAACCCCAGCAACTAAACTTTATCTGCTGCCTTTGCAAAAAAAAAATGGATTGTGAGAAGATGTCCTTCAACGAGACTGATGCTGGGCCTCCCCACTTTGTTAGTTAAGGTCATTGTCGCAGCTTCTGTTAATTTGTCATGCCACAGCTGCCTTCTCTGATGAGACCAAGGCATCCCCCAACCTGGGGATGGCCATGTCATTTGAGAAGACAAATGACATAAGACCAGCAATACTGTGCCTGTCTTCCTTGTACTGAGGAGAGGACAATACATGATCAGCTATGAATCCATCTCATGTCACGTCAACTTAACCCACCTTGACTCCAGGACTGAAATAAAAACAAACAAACAAACAAACATACAGGAAAGGAAGTCTGTGTAAGAAGCATTGATCTCTTTCCTTTCCAGAGCCCTCTTCCACCTGCCTCATGCCCTTGAGCTTGACTGTGGATGGAGAAGACAATCAAGCACAGAGATTTCCCCTTTCCTTTCCTTTCCTTTCCTTCCCTTCCCTTCCCTTCCCTTCCCTTCCCTTCCCTTCCCTTCCCTTCCCTTCCCTTCCCTTCCCTTCCCTTCCCTCCCCTCCCCTCCCCTCCCCTCCCCTCCCCTCCCCTCCCCTCCCCTCCCCTCCCCTCCCCTCCCCTCCCCTCCCCTCCCCTCCCCTCCCCTCCCCTCCCCTCCCCTCCGTCCTTCCTTCCTTTCTTTCCTGCCTCCCTCCTTTGGTCTCTCTCTCTCTTCCTTGCTCTCTTTCTTTCCTTCCTGTTTTTCAGTGCTAAGGAGCTGGGAAATCAAACCTATGGACTTGTGTGTGCTTTGCAAGTTCTACACCCCTAGGCCTCTGTGGAACTTTTAAATATCCTGATCCCCAGGCCACCACTAATTATCTCTAAATATAATGAGAATTTAACATTAAAATGAATATATTATATTTATATTGACAAAACGCAAAGCTATTCAGGTAACTTCAATGTATAGCGGGGTTCAAGACCCTGACAAGCCCGGCCTGACATGTCCAAAGAGGAATTGCCAGGGCTTCTGTTAGGAGTTGGGGAGCTGGACCCTCCGCAGGGATGCTTAGAAAACTTGCAAAGAGAAGAAACAGAAAAGGTAGGCCGACAAAGTTGCCCACTTCCAGTCCTTGTCTAAGTTAACTAGAGTCTCCACCCGTTCACTGTGGGTGACCTGGGCATCTCCCCATAGCTGTGAGGCGCGGTTGGTCCCCGGGCCTCGGAGCCTGGGCGGGGTGTGGTGACTGTACGTAGCTCCCCCAGCAGCAGCGAATACGCAGCCCCAGGCGTGGGCCGTGCGTCCCCCTGGGAAGGCAGCGGTGGAAAGCAATTTGGGGCGCAAAAGGAAGCTGGCTCGGAAGCAGGTGGCGCTCACAGCAGCCCCAGCCCGCAGTTGAGCCAATCGCGGGAGCAAGCGCAGCCTGCTGGCGGCGGCGGTACCATAGCGAGCGCGGGGCTCCGGTGGGAACCCGTCAAGGCAAAGGCGGCGCCAGCCGAGAGCTGCGCGCCGGCTGGAGTGAGACCCGCCGACCGGCGAGAGAGCTCCGGGCTCCCGACCGTCTCCCCACCCGGCTAGGCGAGGCCAACTTAGCATGGGGAAGAAGTGGAGGGATGCCGGAGAAATGGAGCGGGGCTGCTCCGACCGCGAGGACAGCGCCGAGAGCCGCAGGCGCAGCCGGAGCGCCAGCCGGGGCAGGTTTGCCGAGTCTTGGAAAAGGTTAAGTTCCAAGCAGGGGTCCACCAAGCGCTCGGGGCTGCCCTCGCAGCCGACGCCGGTGAGTGCGGGGAGAGCCGAGAGCCTCTCCATCCTTCCTCCCTGGCGCGCGCATCGAGCCCTTTCCATGGTGCTGAACTTGTCTCCTTAGGTACTCCAGCCCGGAACTTGTGGAGCCTAAGTGTTGGGGCTGCCAGCAGGGGCGAGTAGGGCTGCCTTCCCTCTCTTTATCCAGAGGAGGGTCTCTGGACATCCCCGATGCCTGAAAAAAAAAAAAAAAGGAAAACATATTCAAGAGGCTAAGGTCCTGCTGTCAGATCATTAGTATTGTAATTAATACAGCGTGAGTTGTCGTGCATTATGACTTGTGTGTGTGTGTGTGTGTGTGTGTGTGTGTGTGTGTGTGTCCCCGAGCGTCTCTGTCCCATGTTCGAAGGTACTTGACATGGGCTGAATGAGGGCAGAATAGGAAGGGCATGCCATCTTTTTGCTCTCTTAACACTTGTTCTTTCCATCTTACACCCCCACCATTTTAATGGGTGGCTTAATTGTTTGCCGAATGTCATTTGCATGCAGAGAATAGCAAGAGCATCCCAGGTGCTTATGATCCTCGGGCTTGACATATGCAGCATTCAGAAACCAGTTTTCCCCATGTGCCAGCTCCTCTTCAATGTTTAATTAGTGCAATAAAAGCACTCAAGTGAAATTAACATAGACACCGTATGTGTGTGGAGAAGTACAGTTGATGGGGAACTTTAGCGGCATGAACATTTCTCATATTTAAATATTATCTATCTTTCCATCATCTTGGAAAGCACGCTGTTCTGGGAGAGAGTTCCATAGGCCTCCTGTTGCTTACAGAGAAGCAGGGCATACTGTTTTTAACTTCAGAAGCATCAGGGAAAATATCAGCATGCATGCACTTATGTTTTTCAGAAGGATGGATATAGATATTGTACAGTGAAGAGAATTTGGATTGATTGAAATAAAGAATAGCACATAAGTATTGTATCCCACAGTATGACTAGTGTTAGCTTTTTCGAGTTTTCAGGGGTTGCATTGAAGGAAGGACAAAAATTAAGCCATAAAAGTAAGATGTGTAATCACCACTTCAACAGAATTAAATATAAATGCTTAAATTTTAGCATACTTATTTTGTTTGTTTGTTTACAAATCTAGTGGCAGAGGATGTAATTAAGTATGGCAACTTACCTCAAGTATGTTGTGTATTTTGTGAATAAGCATTTCATCTGAATATGGATACAGTATATTTAAATAAATTGATATTTTTTATTTCAAACATCAAATATATGTTTAGAAGTATAGACCTGAAAGTTTCTTTAAGTAAGAATATTAATCTAAATGTAGGTTTCTGAAATAAATTTTGTAGAGAATATAAATTAATGATATTGCACAAAATAAGAATGAAGTTTGTCTTCTTTAAATAAAGTCATAGCAATATTTTCAGAAGCTTTGTCTGGTGCCACTTTGATTCTGTTCAACAGGTGTGTGATCAGCCCATGTGAGGAGTATGTACAAGTTTCTGTCTGTCAGTGAAGTCTGACTAAATGGCTTGCAGTGTGTTACCTAGAGTAAAAATGTGCATACGAGAGAGCACAAAAGGATACCATGACAACCAGAAACATCTGGAAAAGTAACCATGTCTTCCTGCCTGCTAAGGGTGATGATTTTGCCCTTATTTCTTTGTGGCACTTGTTAATTGAAACATTAGCAATTCAGTTAAAAAAATCAGTTAAAAGCCTGGGGCTTATTCTCACATTACATGGAAACTTCAATATTGATTTTGTTCTAAAAAAAATCCCCCAATAAATCTCATAGCTATGATTTTAACTATTAAGTTAAAAATATAATGAGATTTGTTACTCTTGAACCTGGCATCTTAGTTTTTATCTACAGACTGATTCTATTAGTTGTTAACAAGGACTGTTGACTTCATTAGTAAGTGAGATACTCAACTTATGCAAATAGGAGTAAGGGAATAAATAATGCCTGCAATAGATGTGCTTATAAAAAGTTTTAAATCCTCGAAGTAAGAATTTTTCTTCAATTTAAGGTGAGCTTGTACTGTTTCCAACTTTCATTTTATTTTACATCACAAAGGTTAAACTATATAGACTAAAGCTTCTTGTGAATTTAATATCCTGTGTGTGGTGTGCATCTTACTCATTGTGGATTCTACACAAATATTATGGCATTAATTTTACAAAGGAGGATCTTACAATTTCCATTGAAAACACAAACCATAAATGTAGAGGAAATTAGTAATCAAACAGGAGAGTTTTCTCGCATCTTTCCTTCTTTGGAGAATGGACATATGGACATGGACAATAGTTACACGGTGGTTTTGTTAAAGCAATCCATTCTGTGCTTTAGTCTGAGCCTTTGAAATCACGCCCAGTTGAATTTAATCTAGGCAAGGATAGATTCCATGACTTTACCCCAAGAGGAATGGTTACATTAGTTTTCATTTTCACTTGTGACACACAGGCACAGCTCCCAGCAACAAGTGTACTTATGCCCCATTCTTGGCTATCCTGAGGAGTTTCTTCCTATGGTATAAGTCATGTTGTTTTTGTATGTGAAGTATAAGAGAGGCATCTTTCCTCCTTAAGTAGTTAGGAGGTTAAGTGGCACCATGGTTTTGATGTCAGTATTAGAAATCAAAAGTCACATTCCCAACAATCTCTTTGGCGCACGGCAAGCACTCTCCTTGCATTGTTCATGGAGTGTAGCAAGCCTGGGGGAGGAGAGTGTGGGCTGTCCCTGGCCACAGCTCCCTGGGATCTGCTTTAGTTCTAGTGCCAGGCAGCAGCACTGCTCTTGTTACAGCTGGAGAAAGGGCAGCTGTTCTGAGTCTGCACCATGGCACGTAAAGGGCATATTTTCAGGTTCAGATGCACAATAATGGGCATGTCTAGTAATTCAATCTTTGTTGATTTGAGAAGATTTTTTTCTGACTTATAATTTAATAAAATTCCTTTTCCCTCTTACTTTGAGGCTTCAAGTTTCCTTTTCTCCTTTTTTGGTGTTTCCTTCTTTCTTTTTCTCATGTGCGTGTGTGTGTGTGTGTGTGTGTGTGTGTGTGTGTGCTCGTGCAGATGCAGAGGCAAGAGAGAGGAGATTGTAAGGTGTCCCCATCTATTGCTTCTCTAATTTCCTTGAGACAGGGTACTTCAGTGATCCTGGAGTTCACACCAGTTTTCAGTTAGACTTACCAGTAAGTATTTGCAATCCTATTGTCTCTACCCTTTTAAGCAGTGGGGTTACAGGAGTATGGGTAGCCACCCTTGGCTTTTTACATGGGTACTGGATATCAAATTCTGGACCTCATGCTTGCACAGAAGAGCTCCTACCCATTGAGCCTTCCCTAGGCCCAGCTTCTTGGCTTTTCAATGGAAGTTTTATGAGTTCATGTTGCTTTGATATTCAAATTATATGCAAATCAAAAAGTTCTGATACAGTGAAATAATATTTAATAATTTCCTTTTGTTAGAAATTGTTCTTCACAAAGATAGGGTTGTAGATTATTTGTAAATTCTGAAAAGAATGTTTTAAAATAAAATATAAGTGAATTTCATGCAAATTTTGTCATTAGTATGAAAAGTGTGTTTTCATCTGGATATCAAATTAAAGTTATGAATATTAAGCTGGACAGATGGTTTAGCAGTTAAGGCACTTTCCTGCAAAGCCCAAGGACTCTTGTTTGATTCTCCAGGTCCCACATAAGTCATACACACAGTGATGCAAGCGTGCAAGGTCGCACATGTGTACAAGAGGGCATAGGCATCTGCAGTTTGATTGCAGTGGCTGGAGGTCCTAGCATTCCTATTTTCTCTCTCTTTCTCTCTCTCACTCTCTGACATAATAAAAGGCCAGTATGTTGGGCTTGTCTCAAAAAATTTGTGCATATTCACAGTTTTAATATTTCTGTTGAAGTGGTCTGTATCCATAAAGGTAATTAAGAAACCTTTTGTTTTCATTCTATATGATCTTGATTTTATACATTTTCTTAAAATAATGTGTTTTAAATTTTTTTTATTAATTAGTTTTGTATTCAGCAAATACAGTCAGTTTGGTACCATTATTAGGCTTATCCGTGACCTACCCCCTCCCCTTAGCTCCTCCTTGTTGAGGTATATGGCTCATGCATTGTGGAGTTAGCCCACAGTACGTTATTTGCTTTGCTTCTAGCTGTACAGAAATACATGGAAATTTCTTGAAATGCAATTCAGCAAGTGCTGTCTGATGCTGCAAATATCAAATGTTCACCTCAGCATGTATGCATTTTTAATTTTAAAAGAAAATATTCACCAGTCTGTAACTGTTTAAAGACTTGTTTTCAAATAGATGCAGATTTAATTTAATCTCTGAGTAATCTCTGTGCAAAAGGGAGAAGAGAAACAGTTCTGAGGGAGTAAAATGATGGAGGAGTTGTAATTAGTGTTGTTTTTCAACCTCGGATAGCATGCTTGCTTCCACTAATGCTATAATTACCCTTATCAGCAGGTGCCAACCACAGCCTATTGCACCTTGTGCAGACAAGTGGGCAACTGAGAGCAGATAGAAAGAGCAGTGAGTACATAAAACAGCAGTGCTCCACAGCAGGCATGTCTATTTCAGCAGTGTCCCAAATCTCTTTTCTTCAATGGTTTGTGATGCTGTGTGTGCAGGGGAGAATCCATGTACAAACGTCACTCTACTTCTGATATACATGACCTTTTGGGTCTAGTGGGTGACTTCCAGTTCTTTCTGTCCAAAGCTACTGTTACATTACTTTTCTTGGGACATTTTCTGGGGACCTCTTGGTCAATGGTACCTACAACACACCAAAGCAATGATTCTATCCAAGTCTAGCATGAATCAATGAATTTCATTGCAATCTCATGGCCATCTTACAGATAGCTATACCAGCATGTGTTAAGTTGACTGCAATATCTCAGGGAAGTGATGGGACCTCTTGTGCTTCATGGGCCACCTAGTGAGTGTCTGAGGAGACCCTCTTATGAACTAAAGTTCCCAAAAAAGTGCTGCATCTTCTAAACCTACTTCCAGCAAGGCTGATTGGACTGACAGAGCTCCTGTGAGCACAGAGAAATGGAATGTTGCAAGTAGGAGCCAAATTACCTTGGGCTGCCTTTTGCCCTCCAATAGCCAGTGATTGCCCATCTCTTTGTCTGAACTAACATCCTGGTGACTATCAGTTGATCAGGTTTGATCCTTTTTGGAATGTAAGAACAGACCCCAGCTTCCACCAACCCAAGGCTTGAATGTCATCAGACAGCATCTGAGGCCTATGTTGGCGGTCTCCCCACTTTGCTGTAACCCACCTACCTGATGGTCAGCCAATGCATTTGAAAACTGACTTTCCTTTGTTCTGTAATTACAATACCTTCATGAAATTAACATGTTGGACCATGGAATTCGGAGTAACCTAAATCTGTGTTCCCAGGCCATTGCCACTCATATTTAGCTCTAGAACAAAGTACCTCTTATTTCACTGTAATGTGAAAACTGCATCTTTTGTGGGGACACTTTCATAGACATGTTAATGGTCTGTTTTGTGAGGGTGTTAGACATTAATCAAAGCCTTTGTGGGCCAAGGCCTTGCCACCATGTTATTTCACAAAGACAGAGTTCCACAACAGGTAGATTTGCCAAAATCTTGAGCCAAATAAGGAGAAGCTGTGTCAAAGGCAGGGCTACAGTCAGAAGAAACTCCTGTCTCAATTATTTGAGATTATATGGATGTTGTGTCCCATGGTAGCTTGTGGTAGAAGCAACAGCAACTTGGTGAAAAGAATGCTTGTTTTCTTTTTCAATAGCTAACATGCTATTGCAGTGTCATTAAACCCTTAATAGTTGTGTTCTTGTTAGACAAAGGGCTCTCCTGGTGAAAGCAGAATGAATCTCCTACAGCGCTGGTCCATTACTGATTAAACCATTTCTTGACAGGTTGATTTTTATCTACTGCCTTTTACTCACTGTGTTAAAAGAATAAAATCTAAAAAGGAATAAAGTAGCATTGCTCAGGAATATAGTTGTATTTTCTTGTTACTGTGACTGTTTTTTTTAAGAAGAGCAAGCCATTTTATGAGCAAGGCCCATTTTTTCAAGCCTTTCTAAAATACTACTCTTTTAAAAATTTTTGTTTATTATTTATTTATTTATTTGAGAGCAAGAGAGAGAGAGGGAGGGAGAGAGAGAGAGAGAGAGAGAGAGAGAGAAGCAGATAGAGAGACAATGGTGTGCCAGGGCCTCCAGCCACTGCAAACGAACTCCAGACACATGTGCATCTGGCTTACATGTGCATCTGGCTTACGTGGGTTCTGGGGAAATCAAGCCTTGAACTGGGGTCCTTAGGCTTCATAGGCAAGTGTTTAACTGCTGTCATATCTCCAGCCCCAAAATACTATGCTTGAGTTATCACCAAAACAAATAGTCAACTTTCTTTCTCCTTCATCATCATTATAGTAAATAATGAGTTTAGTTGTATCTTTGAGGCCTCAGTGTTTACGAAGGAGCAAATCATTCAAATGAGTTCTGAGGAAAACATCCCTGCATCATCCTTGAAAATTTTAAATTTGTTTCCATTCCCAGACTTTGTTAGAACAGTTCCTCCTGCCATTGTTTACTGAGCTCTTTAAAAGACAAGTGAATCATTAAAAATAATTTATAAATAGCAACAAAATATTATATTCATGTAGTTATACCAGCTGTGATGGTCTATGTGTTGACTTCATTTTGTTTCTTTCATTTGCAAAGCCTAAAGAGAACTGGTAGAGCAAAAGTGAAAGAATTATCGAGAATCATGTTTAAGGAACACTCCATATATATATGCCAGATGCACATATATATGGAGTGTTCCTTATATATATAGGTTTTTCAAGGTAGGCTCTCACTCTAGCTCAGGCTGGCCTCAAACTTACGGTGATCCTCTTACCTCTACCTCTTCATTTCTGGGACTAAAGGCGTGTGCCACCATGTCCAGCAGGAAACACATTTTAACATTTCTTGAGCACAGATGAACTCTTAGGCATTATGGTAGGTGCTGGACAGCTTCTTTAATAGGACCGAGAGTTTACCCAGAAAAGAGAAATACAAAGCAACAAGACAGAGGCTTATGGTATGGCTTTATAATTAGAGCACATCTAAGGAAAGGTTGGAGCAGTGGACTTGTCTTTCAAGGGGGGACTGGGAGGTCAGGATGAAAAGAATCTTCGACATAGTATCTAATTGGTAAGAGGAAGAAAACATGTTTGAATTTGGAGGTTTGGCAAGGAAGCAGTCACATCCTTCTATGATTATTTTAACTTAGTCATGACTGCCTGAATGCAGTGAATGCAAGGTAGGGAAGAGAAATGACATCAAGACCAGACATTTTGTAGCCTTATATTGAACTGGACATTCATCTAGGCATATCATGTATGGTAATGTCTGGTTTTTTTTTCTCTCTCAAAATAGAGATTTATTTTGGTTATTGATACATCCAAGAGCTCTAAACAGTGAGTGACACATAATAATATATGAGGTATTTACTCCATTAATGAATGGATTAATGAACAAGAACAGTGGGAAATAATTTTATTTATTATGAGGTAGATTTTTGGTTCATGATTATGAAGGGACAGTGAATAGAGGCAAAAGATTTTTTTTGCCAATGGAAGAACTTATTTAAGAACAGTTTAAATAAATAGGAAACATAATAGCAATGATACAAGTCCCTGTGTGTGCAATTTATTTTAAGGCAAAGTTACAGATCTATTTTCTCTTGTGCTGCCTTGTTGCTCTTTTCCTTCTTTGCAGACTTGCTTAGCAGAGTGGGACTTACACTGCTGATCCTTTGGTAGGTTTTACTTATGACATATTTAATCCACAATGTTAATTAATCCACAAGCTATCTTGTAATAAAATATGAATTTTATCAAAATATTTACTAATAATTCAGATATTACTGAAATAGTATTTCAAGTCTTATTCTGACCTCCACAGATAGCTCAAAAGAGGAGGGAAATTTCCCAAACTTTAGTAAAGTCAGAACTATTTTGGATGCTGTGAAGATGGTTATCTAATTCAGAGTTGACATGACAAGTACTAAGTATCATGGGACTGCATAATCTTGAAATCCATGTCTTTAAAATGCCGTATTTCAACCAGAAAGTAGTCAAAAAACAGGAAGGTATTCATGGCAATAAGCAGCTAGGTTTTTTGTCCTTCTTGAAAGTTGATTTTTCCTCTTGGAAATGAGCACAATTTTGGATGGAGGGCTCTATTAAAAATGAATGTTCCCCAAAAGGGAGCTGGGGAATTAGCTAAGTAGGGAGAGTGATGATCTAGCATGCATGAAGTCCTGGAGTGTATCCCCAGCACCACCTGAACCAGATGTAGTTGGGCATGCCTATAATCTTAGCCCTTCAGAGACAGAGACAGAGGCATCAAAATTTCAAGGTCATCCTTGGCTACCAAGTGAATTTGAGGTCAGCCTGAGGTACATGAGACCTTGTCTCAGAAGCAGTCGTGGGCTTCTTTCATGCTAGCATGCTGACATTTACAATAAGACTGGAGGTGGAGACCAGGAAATTTCCTGGAAGTTCCTGGAGCTTGCAGAAGAAGAGCAGAGTGAGAATCCAAAGTAAGAAACCCTGCCTCAGCTGAGGTGGATGGGTGAGAACCAACCTGACAGTTGTTTCCTGACCCTCCACACACACCCATGTGGAATATGCTCATATGCATATACACACAACTAAATAATCACGAAATACACAGCAAACAAAACAAACAAACAAACAAAACCCCAGCATCAAAGAAGAGCATTCTCTTTTGGTTCATTTTGAACACAGGCTATCTCTACTTTGGAAGTTCCAAAGAAAAATCTGAATTTATCTTAAAAAACTGTATGATGGCTTTGGAATCAGGCATATCTAGATTACAACCCCATACCATCCATTGTTAGCTGCGAAGCCTTTGCAAACTTTATTTCTATGACTCTTCTTGCCAATTCTATCAAGACAGCTTTCTCTTCCTTTCTTACTGAGCTTAAGATCCACTTGTGTTCCTTTAAAATATACATATATATATAATTTACTTGAGAGAGAGAGGGAGAAAGAGAATGGGTACATTAGGGCCGCCAGCCACTGCAAATGAACTCCAGATACATGCGCCCCCTTGTGCATCTGGCTTATGTAGATCCTGGAGAGTCAAACCGGGATCCTTTGGCTTTTCAGGCAAACACCTTAACCGCTAAGCCATCTCTCCAGCCCTTGTGTTCCTTTTTTGAAGAGAAAATATTATTATGTTTTCTCATTTAATATTTAAATAATCTCCAATATGTAATATAGTAAAAAGTTACAGAGTATGCAGTGAATAAATGTTAACAATATACTAATTTTCTTTATAACTTTAAAAATAAAATATTTTATATACAGCTAAAATATCCCCTTCCTATTTTTGATTCTTTCTCTAATGATAAGAAGTCTTCTAAAACTAAGGTTTATGTTTGTATTTTTATAAGTACAACTAATACACATACTCTGTGTGCTTGAAGTTTCTTATATGATTTGTGTTGTACAGCATATATTCCTTTGCAATTTACCTTTTTCACTCAAAATTGTTTTTTGAGTTATATGAAGGTTATGTGCAGATGATATATATTTGTCTGTGTATTTTTTTATTCTGAAACCCAACTGAGGAGCATCCCCCCCCCAAAAAAAATTGTTTTTAGTTCTTGTTTAACCACAGATAATTGATTCCTTTTATTATCTTTTGGGCAAAATGTATTTTAATTGACTTTCTAATTAGTATTTTTCAATTTTATTTTCAATGATATTCAGTGAGAATCCTTTTAACTTGCCTTTTTGGTTCTTAAGTTGCAATAGGTGTTACTCTTTGGAAGACATAAGAACCAGAGCCTCTGTTTCTTTAGAATTGTATTATACCACAGAAAGGTTAACTTGACCAGACTCTAACTTCTTAACTGAGACAAACTTTTGCAAGAGGGTGAAGGGTGAGTGGTGTGGCCTTTTAGCCTTATGACTATTAGCAATCAAATTAGGCAGAATTATTTCCAACTTGATTCAGCTCATTCATTGCTTTTGCAACTTAATCTCTCTGTATCTCCATTCTTTTATCATAAAATAATGGAAATACCTACCCCCAGGATGAAGTGTGAATGAGAAATGCAATGTTGTGTGGAGTTTGTTAATTCTGTCCTCATCCTCACACTCCTAATTGGTGTTAGTTACCTGGGGGAAATTTCAACAAGTACAATGCTTGATAGCAGATCTTAGTCCTTAAAATAATCTTCTGTGTTTTTGTTGAAGGTGAATTTATTGGTATTTTCAGAACTGAAATGTAAAATCCATACAATAATTAAGTATAGGATACTTTTGTTTTTTGTACTTTTATTATTGGCTTCTTTGAGTTGTGTTATGACTATAAAAGTATTTGTTTCATGAAGTTCAAGACCTCTGGGAAAGTGTGATTTAAAAATACTCTTACTATGAAAAAATTTAAACATGTACAAAAAAGGGAATCATAAAGTAAACTTATAAGTTACTTTCAATCAACACCCTATTTTTCATTTCTTCCCTCTATACTATAGAATTTGCAAGCCAATCTCTGGTATTATATCCCTTCATCTAAGCAGTATCTGAAAGAAGCTATTCACTTATTTATTTGGGCAGGGGGCTATACATGTTAAGCATGTACTCTACCCGTGAGCTATACTGCCAAATACCCTGAGGGCATCTTATAAAAATTGTGAATTTAAGTAAATTAATAATTTATCATACACACATATATGAAGTTATCGTTACATTTACTTCATTGCCTAATAATTCTGTTTTTTTTTTACCTTGCTTGTTTGAATCAGAGTCCAACTGCAATCAGTATATAATAATTGGCCCATTTAGTCTATGGGTTTTCCCTGCTGATCTATTTTTTTTTTCCTCTAGAAAATTATTTTGTCCAATAAAACATATTTACCTTGTAGGGTTTCCCACATTCTATATTTTGTTGAGTACATCCCAGTAGTATCATCTGATATGTCCTTCTGTCCATTGAAGTTTCCTATGCACAGGTAGTTTGACAAGGAGTCTGGGTCAAGTTTAATTTGATTTTCTGGCAAGAGTATTTTGTGTGCTTCTCATCATGTGTGCTAAGTACCATTGATGATCATTTCTCTGAGAAGGATTCAGCAAACATTTTATGCAAAGAGCTGAATAACAAATATTTTTGCTTTTCTTGTGCCTTAGGATCACCTGCAACTTGTCAGTCCCACTGTCACAGAATGGAAACAGTCTCAGGCTTATAAACGCGTGGGCATGGCTGTGCTCTAATGAAGTATTTGTAAACACTGAAGTCTGAATTTTATATAACCTTATGTGTCATTAAATATTACTCTTCTTTTGATTTTTTAAGTATTTAATGATATACAAATAATTCTTAGATCCGAGGCAAAGAAAACCACCAATGAACTAGATATGGCTCTTGGCTGAAATTTAATAATCCCTGTCATGGTGTCACTATTTTATTGTCATGACACTACAAAATGATGGTATAATTCTCTCTCCTTTCTCAATTATTAGCTGAAATATTTACAAAACTTCTCTCACCAACTATTTGCCTATACTCTATTGTAATTCCAAAGCAAGAGGAACCCCTGAGAGGTGGTTTTTAAGAGGTTGAAGAAGTAGTAAAGGAGCTGGGGTAGCATCGATGTTACTATATTGTCAGGGCTTTAGATTTTAATTGGGCAATTTGGTTCAGTTAACTGCCAGAGAATATTTGGTCTGTTAATTGTTGAGGCCAATTAAATTGTCATTAAGAAATGGGATCTGCAAAAAAAAATAGATTGTCACACTATTTCTATATTATTTCCATACTAACATTTGTTTCAGAGTTTAAAAAAGTGTTGAGCATTGTCTTGGATTTCTAAAAACTTAGTGGCTTTAAGCGACATGAGTATATGGTGGCTCTGCAGTAAGAAGTCTGGTATATGCTTCGCTGGACAAGACTCAACTTAGCAGTACTGCTTTCCTGTCTGCACTGTCCAAGGAAGCTCAGTGATGCCTTTTCCAGCTTCCACAAGCCATCCACATCCTTGGCTCATCTCCAATTCTTCTATGTTTACATGTAAGAAAATTATTCCTCTTCCAGCTTCCATCACATTTCTTTCTCTCCCTATCTCCTCCATGTTTAAGATGACATTAGTACTACCTATATAATTAAGATAAATTTATTTTAGGGTCAGATTATTTGAAATCTTAACCCATCTAAACCTTGATTCCTGTCTTCCATGGAAAGTAACATTCACAGGTATTAAAGATCAGAATGTGGGAAGCTATTATTTTGTTTATCAGTCATTATGATATCACTTTTTTTTTCTGTGCTAGAGATAGAACTCAGGTCCTTGTGAATACTAGGCAAGTGCTCTACTACTCAGCCACACCCCTAGATCCCTGGCTTGTTAATCCTTTACTTGCAAAGCTGTGTAGATAGTTGTAAAAGATCTCCAGTAAGATGGTTTTTGCTCCATGATGAATGTCTGTCTCTTGGGAAGGAGTTTCTTCTATGTATTAAGAGGACAGCAGAGGCAATGCTTATTTCAGTTTTCCTTTTTGAAGTATACAACTCATACTGATAGTGGTGCAACTCATGACCTAATGACCTAATCCCTTCCCACATGCCCTCATCTTCAATACACTTACATTGGGAATTAGGCTTAATCATACAGATTTTTGGCATACCTCATAGTGATAATGACTTATAGTTATTATAATGGTATAAGTAGACATTACCTCCTCTGTTTCTTAATAGACTTGGGAGTGTAAATGCTTTCTTTGTATGTATGTTTTTATCAGAAACTAGTCTATACAAGCTGAAGCTTCAAACAGCACAAGAGAAAAGAATTTTAAAGCCGGGCGTGGTGGCGCACGCCTTTAATCCCAGCACTCAGGAAGCAGAGGTAGGAGGATCGCTGTGAGTTTGAGGCCACCCAGAGACTCCATAGTGACTTCCAGGTCAGCCTGGGCTAGAGTGAGACCCTACCTCAAAAAAAAAAAAAAAAAAAAAAAAAAAAAAAAAAAAAGAATTTTAAAAAGACTTTTGAAACACTTATTTAATATAAAGGAGAAAATGAAGTTATAATTTTCAAATAAAATATAATATAAGAATATTTGGTAGTTAACAACTACATACACCATAAATCAGAGCTGTATTATCACTATTCTAGACATATCTTAAACGTATTATAAGTTTGTTAGATAGTTTTGTAACATTGGTCAAGTTAGTGAGAAAAGTTAATTGTAGTCATCAAATGATATAATTTCTAGTTTTTGACTCACTGAATTGAAACTGTACAGATAAAATATCATTTTGATATTCTTGTTTGGCAAAACATCTCCATAGATAGTAGAAAATGAAGTTTTACAACCTTGGAATTCTTTTATTGTTTTTTCTTAATGAATAAAAATAACCCATGACTTGAAATTTTGAATCATAACTGCTTTTAATGAAGTTCTTGCCGTTTTTATAGTTATTTGAGGACATCTGATTTCTCATGGAAGTTTTGATAATGACTATAACAATAGATAATTACTATACATCACTGTTAATAGGAAAGAATCAAGAGTGGAAAAACAGCACTCATTCAGGACATAGCAATGGATTGTCTTAACATGCTGAAGTCAAATAAGGTGAGAAGTTGAGTCTTCCTTTCTCTTGAAAGTATTTAATTCCCAGGAAGTATGGTTTTCTGGAACAGTCTTAAGAGATTCTGGCCTGTAAAGACAAATGATTAGAAATACAAATGGAGAAATATTTGTTGCAAAAGAATCATATTTTAAAGCAAGAGTTAATCATATTTTTTTCTGGTAGTAGACTATGTGTGGTGCCAAAATCAGATCTCATGACAATGAATAATTAAACCATATAACTTCAGGAAGCAACAAGTTAATTTTTTCCCCACCAATGTCTATCAATAATGATGTGTTTTATGATGTGTCGAGGCTCCCATAACAAAATACTATAGGCTGAAAGGCTTAATAACAATATAAATTTATGTACTAGAGTTCTGGAGGCTGGAAGTAAAAGGTCAAGGTACCACCAGATCCAGTGGCTGGCGAGGAGTACTCTTCCTAGACAGCAGTATTTTACTATAGTTATACCTAGTGGAAAGGGTGAAATTCCCTGGGTTCTCTTTCATAATGGTCATTGTCCTATTTATGACACTCATGACCCTTCCCACAGACCCTTATCTACAATACACTTACATATGCTTTGCCTTTCTTTCCTGGGGAGGTGCGGTGTAGTTAGGTGGTTGCCATCTTGACCAGAAGTCCCTGGGAATTAGGTTTAATCATACAGATATTTTGTGGGACAACTCATGCTCTTACAGGGTGACATTATATGATAAAATTCAAGAAATTTCTCAGCAGCAAGAGCTACAAATTGGGAGAGTGCTAAGAGGCTCCAAAAATACTATGGCCTAGAGATGCTGTGGTTGGGTCAAAAATCTGCTTGTCATATTTAGAGAAGGTATTCTTAGATGATTCATAAAACATGGTCCTGGGTGTATACATCTTGGTTAGGTTTAGAACTTGGTATCCTAGCACTTATTCAGAATTACAGAAAATAAAAAGATGTATGTGAAAACACACAAATGACAAAAATCTGTGCAGTTGGTTGGATACGAAGGCTCAGATACTTGTCAGCTGATGGCTGCAAAAAAAGACCAGTGAAGCATGAAACAGGAATACAAAAAGCTGAAGACCAGATTCCTCACCCAAGACAAACAGAAGACTTTGACCTTGACTGAAGATGGAAACATTTCCTTTGACGTTCCTGGCTAGGAGTTTTGCTATGGTTGTAGTGAAGAATGGATAGCTGTAGTGTTACAAGTTAAGACAAAGGAGGAATAAGTATTTCTTTGTTGTGGTTATCTTTATAAAGACTTCCATAAGATAAGGCTTTCAGTGGGTTAGGGTGTACTGAAGGGGCAGAGTGCTTGCGTAGCATGGAAAAGGCTCTAGGTTTGGTCCCATGAAGCACAAACACAAGGTATTCCAGTTTTCTGAGAGGAATTAGGACCTGATGTTTGTTATCACCAATACTTACCAAGAGTGGCTAGCACCTTCAGAAAAAGATCAATTCCTGTTCGCTCTGGCTTCTTATCACAAATCTTCTCTCTATATAAAGGCATATTAAAAATAAGCTTTAAAAATTACGTTCCTTTGTTTGTCATTACTGGCAGCCATTTTGTGGAAAATGGGAAATATGAGTTTTTTAGAAAATCATTTGAAAGTGTTTGAAACCCCATCACTAAAAGAAATTAATTTTCCCTAAAAGATAAATGTACTTACCATTGTCAGAACCTATGACAAAGGTGGGAATGATTTGGATTACAGATACAAAAACAGTTCATGATTTCAAAGTTTTATCAAGTTATTGGGTATCACTATAGAATCCAGTGGTAATAGTAACTAAAACAAGGGCTTAATTTATCTTATTAATTCCAAACACTTCCAATGAGTAGACTGGAAAATTAACACAGTAATAATTGGAGATTAGTAGCATTTAAAGCACTTCATTTGCATATGACCCATTCCATGCAGTAAGGAGAAGGAAACATTTTATAATAGTAGGATATCTTTTGTAAGTGGTACCTTTGGACTCCTGATGGAGACAGACTGCTGAGCTGGTAGGATAACATCACAGGATCTGAGCACTGAGGTCATTCACAGGATATTGTATTACTCCATGGTCTGTGAATCTTACACATTGTAGAAGTATAGGTATTATTTCTTCTTACTGGGAAAATGATCTGATAGTAGATCTAACCTTGTGGGTTCCTAGAGTATAATCTAGCTTTTGTTTCAGGATCTGCTTCAGGATAAGATTGTCTTCTCTTTATCAGCATATTCCTAAAATCTTGCTAGTGCTGGACATGTTGTAAACTCAGTAATCATGTATGAAATCCAAGAATCATTCTCAGTAGGTCTTATTTGGAGGCCCAAATTATAGATGAATATACTAATTTTCAGAAAAGTGAAGTCATTTCTAACCAAGGTCAGCTGGATGATAGTAGAGATATTACCTATTCCTTGGTTTACCAACCAATACTCAGCTGACTTGTAAGTTAAGGGTGACATGATTAAAAAGACACAAAGATTTTATATGTCATTCCCCTCACAAAGGTGACTTACTCTTGAGAATGGCTTAAAAGTTAATGTAGATGATGAAGCCAAATCAAGATAATATTAAATAATGAAAGCAATGAAGCTATATTGTTAGAGTCTAGTAGATATGCTTAGTTTCAGAACAAAACCTATGGAATGGGGAAAAAAGCTAGTTTGTTGTTGATAATACTTCATTTCTATCATTGGGTGAAAATATTGCATGAAATTGTGTTTATGTAATCTTAAATTTTAATTTTGTTCCTTTTATCATTTTAATATGTTGAATCATTTAAAGTGGCTATTTCTTTATGTGATATCAATCAAAAGCAGATCTATGAAACTTTAATTTCGTCCAATGAAACTTAATATAAAACCTATCTTAATTATCATTTTCTCTCTCTCTCTCTCTCTCTCTCTGTCTTTGTGTGTGTGTCTGCATGTATGAGAGACCCTCAGCCAAAATATGGTACTTGGTCATAAGTGGAATGTATACTGATGCTCTCTGCTTCCTGCTCATCAAGGGAAGACGCTGTGTAACAATCAGGATGAGTGATGTGTAGCAATAATGGGTGAAAGAAAGTAAGCTGGTAATTCACTAGAAAAAACTACTTACTCCAAAATATCCCATTAATCTCAGTTTGTATCCTTTTTAAAAAAATATTCAATTTTTTGCAACTTATTTTCAAGAGAAAGAGAAAGAAAGAGAGAATATGGGTGCACCAGTGCTTTTTACCACTGCAAATAAACTGCAGGCTTGTGCCACTTTGTGCAACTGGCTTTATGTAGGTATTGGGGAATCCAATCCAGGCTGGCAGGTTTTGTAAGCAAGCACCATTAACTGCTGAGCCATCTCCCCAAACCTTGGTTTGTATTCTTATATTTCTATATTTTCAAAGATCTCATACATTTAAGAAATCTAATTAGAAATTGAAATTTCTTTTTCCTGTTAATCTAAATAGGAACCCTAAAATTGAGGATAACACATGTCTTATTTTAGGATTCTGGGACACTGATTGTGGGAATAACATTAGTAGCAGGGACAGGAGAAGCTAACTATGTCTAGCATCTTCATTTGTGTTGTGAAAAGGTTGAAACTAAATCTCAACAGAATTTTCTGAAACTCTTATATATGGCTCTAATATATTTATAAAGATTTTATTATTTTATACAGGTTATCTCTCACAAAACTGCTCAGCAATTTGATTAAGCAGTTCTTACCTGCATTTTCCCGGGTTCCAGTCCTCTGAGTCTTGTGAGGATTCTAGTGAAGATCAGCTGTAGGTAGCCAGGCCAGCAAATAAATATGTAATAATGAATTTCTAGTTGTTGTAAGGTTATAAGTATGTGGAAAAAAATAAAGTAAGGCATAGAAGCAGGGAATAGAGAGGTCATTACCTCAGTTCAAGGAAAAGACTTTGATTAATTCAATTTGCATATCTCAGAATGAAGTGTGGGAACAAACCATGGAGCCGCCAGCCAAGGGGATGAACAGTCCAAAGAGAACATCACATGGAAGTGCTGTACTGTACAAGAGGAATTCGTGTGTTTGAGCAATAAAGCATAGAAGGCTGGGTCAGAGTGAGACCAGAAGGAATGGTTGGGAGATGGGGACTTGAAGTTATGTTTATCTGACTGCAAAGCTGTGTGCTCAACGCTTCCCATGCACCCTGAGTTGAGGAGCTGTGCAGCAGCTGGAGAATGGCAGAGAACAGTTAAAACAGCCCTGCGCTTTGCAGGGTGACAGACATGAAGAAAATGAAGAGCAGGACCTCTGGATGGCTTATTAGAAGCAGGATAACACAGCTCAGGTTCTAGGGTGCTGGAAGCTGTGTCTTTGCAAGGAGCAGATTCAACTGAAAAGGAAAGTGACAGGTCCATACTAATCATTCTTGCACTTGCTGAAGCGCATGTGCCAGGAGCTGTTCCGTGGGGTTTGTATATTGCATCGTTTACTCCCTGTGACAACAGCCTCAAACCCATTTGACATACAAGGAAACTGAGGCTCAGGCGCATTAAGCAATGTCCCCAGGGACATGGAGTTTGGTTTTGAAATCAGGCTACATGCCTCTCTCTACATTCAGTACTCTTAAAATGCAAAAAAATTAAAGGAAAATGGGAAGGAATTTATTACTTGCTTATTTCTATCACTTTTCTAAAATATAGAACAAAGACTGACAAATATACTACCAACAAATATATTTATTCCTATTTCTATAAAATCTATAAAAGAAAGGACGATAAAGATTCATTTTAGGCAGTCTTTTCTCAGTTTTACTTCCTTCTGCCCAGGGAACAGTACAAAAAATGTGGTTGAGGAGCTGGAGAGATGGTATAGCAGTTAAGGCACTTGTCTATGAAGCCTAACAACTCAGGTTCGATTCACCAGGACCCACATAAACCAGATGCACAAGGTGGTGCTTGCATCTGGAGTTTATTTGCAGTGGCTGGAGGGCCTGGTATGCCCATTCTCTCTCTCTCTACCTGCCCCTTTCTCTCTCAACTAAATAAATAAAAATATTTCTTTAAATGGGGCTGACCAGAGGTATAGTACTGTGAGAACATTTGTTTCTCAATAAAGGATTTTTCAGTCTGTTTCTAATAAACTGAGTATCTAGTGCTTGAAGCCTGGGACAACTTGATGGCGATAAGATATCTAGTATGAGTTCAAGGGTTAAAAGAAGCCAAGTGAGTGTGCAAGTTTGCTTATTTGTTTGGTTTATGTTATTCACTAAGCAGGATTTGCAGGTGAGTGTCATTCATAAATAAGCTACTGAAGTAGTCTAGAAGCATTATAATAAGTAGTTTTATATTAAATATGCCAACCTATAGAGATTTGCCAACCAAATATAGACACACATAAAGACAAAACAAGTATATCTATCCAGGAGCTGTGAAGCACCTCAGGGCTGAGTTGGTGAAACCTCATCACAACGTATAGTTGACATCAACCATCAGCTTCATTTGTAAAGGACCCCAACCACTCTCCTATAAATCACCTATCAAACTCTTTCCAAATAGTCTTTGTATGGAAAGATCATTTTCTGAGGATTTTCTATCTCCTGACAGGGCTAGGGAAGCTATATATGTATGCATATGCCCTGGTGACTTAGATGGTAACTCAAATTGGGATATAATTATTTTAATGACTGTTACCTATCATCGTGAATATTGGTGTTAGCCATGGTCAGAATCACCTAGATGGTTTGTTAAACTAGATTGTAGAAATCATGAAGACCTGTGGTACAAACAAATTTATAGGAAAGCTGAAAGCTCATCTTTGAACATACTGATTTTGGGATGGTAGTATTAAGTTAATGAATTGAATACATGTGACTAGAACCCAGAGGAGGTGTCAGAGATGATATGGATGCCTGAGAATCAATAAGGTTAATTATGATGATGACATGTAGATGCCAAGAGAGTCCAGGGAGAAACCTCATTGATCTATTTAGTATAACAACCACCTGAGAAGACAGATCAACCAGAGTAGACACAGGTGTTTATGTGGACAGGCCAAGGCAGGAGGGACTTCCAGAAAGCAAAGTTTATAATTCAAGAGATTATTCAAAAGAGTTGAGTGTCCATTAATCCGACAGTTTGGATTCTTTGTGAATTTCTCAAGAGAAGTTTTGATATAGTAATGGGACAGAGGAAGGCTAGAATAGACGAGTAGATGACCATGGAGTAGAGACAGCGTGTTCAGTCTTTTGGGATGTAGCATGGAGCTGAGCAAATGGACTGAATGATTAGACAGGCCTGTGCAGACAAAGCTCACTTCCTTTCTTTAAAAAATATTTTTGTTTATTTTTATTTATTTATTTATTTGAGAGTGACAGAGAGAGAAAGAGGCAGATAGATGATAGATAGATAGATAGATAGATAGAGAGAGAGAGAGAGAGAATGGGTGCACCAGGGCCTTAAGCCACCTCAAATGAACTCCAGATGCGTGTTCCCCCTTGTGCATCTAGCTAAAGTGGTTTCTGGAGAATCGAGCCTCAAACCAGGGTCCTTAGGCTTCACAGGCAAGCACTTAACAGCTAATCCATCTCTCCAACCCTCACTTCCTTCATTTAAGAACATTGGGCCTGTGCTAACTCTCAGGGTGTGGTAAAAAGCATGATGTCACAGTGGGGCAGAGGGTGATAAGAGGGGACACTTGGAAAATACAAATTCACAGAGGAGATGAGTCTACTGTTAAACAAAGTTATATAAAGCAAAGTGGATCAGTGACAGTAAGAGGGAATTAGGGTAAATTATCATTGTGAAAAATGTGTGCAGCTTTGTTTTCCTCTTTGACTTGCCATAGTAGAACATGCCTAATTTATCTACACATAATTCCTAAATTAGAGCACAAAAATTTTGACAGTCTGTAAGATCAATATGAGTTTATTGAGCTATCATTGAAAAATGAGAATTTGAACCCAGGTCTCTTTAAAAAAAAAAAAACTAGTTAGAAAAATATCACATGATTATTTGCATTCCAAACTAAAGTGTCTGATGCATGCATGAAAATAAGCGCAAATCAAAACCTTTGCTAAAATTATACAAAGGAATTTATTATTTTGTAGTGCTGAAGGGAATCTATAAGATATTCTTAAGAGTATGAGGTCGGAAACCAATAGACAGACCCAGGAATGGTGGGGGACTGCTGAGCAGTGAGTGCTGCAAGTGGGAGCAATCAGGCTGTAGGGCTCAGTGGCCTCACCTCCCAGACAAGCCAAGATCACTGAATTTGTGAAGAGCAGGCAAGAGAAATAGGTTACTTACATTAAGGCTTGGTTGAAATTTTAATAATTTTAGCTTCATTAAGAAGAAACTGCTTCTCTATGTTTTGAGATTGGGAACTATGTTATGAAATTAGGACAAAATAAACTGCTAGAAATGACACAGAGATTTTCTTAAATGGATTAGACAAAACTATTCTCTCTATCATGGCATTATCCTGAATGGCCCTTTCAGATTTCTTTGAAATGTATATGGTTCTTAAATCTAATAAATCTAATAACCCCCGTAGCATAATTTACATGGTTTTGTTTATATTTCTAGAAGAATATATACATAATAATTTCTATCCATAAAGCTTCTGTAAAGAGTATAAACAAACTTAAACTGTTTTCATGGTGCCAGGATTTATGTAGTTCTAGAAAATCTGTACAGAATGCTGACAGTAAATTACCCTTAGAAAATGAAGACATGACTACTCAGAAAATGCCACTTTCCCCCTTATTTATCTGCATTGTTTACTTCTCCTGTATGCAGGTAACATCACAAAATAATCTCAGAAAGAATGAACCCTGAAAACAAAAATGATAAAGTCTGATTGTTTTTTATAGACTGAGTCTGATTTTTTTTACAAAGTGATTCATGGCAAAAAAATTATTTGTGAATTTGATGGCCTTAAGTGGATCTTTTCTGTTTATCCATTTCTTATAATTCTTCAATTTAGAATTGTCTCCCAAAAGGTGACAATCTGGTACTAACCCAGGAAGTAAATTTAATGTTATGGAAACCAAAGTTGCTTGATAAGGGTGGGGAATGGTTTCATTGCAGGAGTTTTGCCTTGGAGAATGAACAACATTAGATGGAGATGAGAATGCTGGACACTGAACAACACTCCTAATAGTAGTCTAAACAGAGGGTTGTCATAGAATACATTTGTCAGGTTACTGGGCTGAGGTTTATGCAAACCAGGTTTTGCTTTGTACATATTGCATCTTGATGTTGTAATGTATTGTGGGACTCTTAAAGTCAGCTATTATACAGATAAGTGTACTGAGCAGATAGAACCAATTCTTAGAAATCCATTGAGCAAAAAGACATCTGAGTTGTATAACACAGAGTTATCTTGAATATTCAGTTGCTGGAAAGTATAATATTTTTTTTGTTTTAACTATTAGCTGAATAACATTCAAAAGCTAACTGTAAGAAACCAACCATAATAATATGGCATGTGTTCAGCCAATGTGCTTCACTTTGGGTCCTTTTTAAATTTAAGAGATCCCAGAAATGTTTGTAACTCATTTAGAAATATTTTGGTGTATTCTGCTAGAAAGCTCCATCATCATATTATCTTGGATATGTAAAGAAGCAGGGGTTTTCAAGCTATATTTGGTGAACCACCAAATTTTAATAAATTTCTTTTGGGATTCCTTGGAAAATATGGTTGAGTTCATCACCTCTTGCTATTTGGCCCTAACCCCTCATGGAATGATGAATGCGAAGTCTCTAGCCAAAGGGGAAAGCCATTGACCTAAATAACACATGCCAACCACCTTCTTCACTGTGTCTATTAGCTATATAATTGGTCAAATTTCTTTCAGCATGCATATGGCTGATCACTTCTTCATATTTCCCTTTGAGCATGTTAGCATATTCATAGCCTTTCCATGAGTTAGTAGTCATATTATTGTACCTCTACAGTATTTGCTGTCCTATGCAGGAAAAATAATTTTTCTCTGGCCTTCTATGTTCTTACTGATAGACTCTTGTAGCAAAATGGTTCAATGAAAGTAAACAAACAATATTATTGACTTGTATATTTCATCTATACATTGGAGAAACTCAAGAGGAACACTCTCAGAGAGCCCACTCAAAACTCCTACCACAGCACCTTCACCAAGGAACATGATTTTAGGGCAGTGACAAGACAAAGGAAAAGCACACTAACTCTCCAGGGATGACAAATTGTTGGAAAGCAAATATACAGGAAATTAATGGAAGATAAAGGCTTGTCAGTAGAGTTGGTGCATTCCTCTGGGGCTGCCTCTAGTCTGGTAAGGACCCATAAAGATATCTCCAGGGGCAGATGTGTGCTTCTTGATAGTGAAGGGAAAAAGAATTTGTGCATTTATGTCTTGCTTTTGGGGAAGTGGGGAAGGACAGAGAACTTTTCTTAGATGTGCTTCTCCCATAACTTGAAGCTGAAAATGTATCCTTGTGCCAAAGTGGCATACTTGAGGGTGACTTAGTCTGATACCCTTCGTGACAGTGCTCCTTTGGGACCAGTATATATTTCCCCTGAAGCTCATTCTGAAAGTGGGTGTCTATAGAATACAAATACATTGATGGGTAACTAGGTGGCTCTTTGAGGAATGATCAGCAGAGAAACTCTACATTGCTTTCCATTCCTAGCATTTTTCCTTAGTTGCTCTGCCCTCTTCCCCTTCCTTTCCAGTTCCATCCATACCAGGGATTTTTTCTTTTCTCTTTTCATTAAGTAGAAACTTTGTATGGACACATCATGTGCTGGTACCATCATTTTCCTCCTCCCTGCCTCCATTCCACTGAGGGCCCTCCTCAGTGGGATTGCTGGTATTCCCAATCAGACTGTGGGTTGTGAGTTTTGAGAGCAGCAGTCAGTTATTGGGTTTGAGGGGCAGAGGGTGCAATGCTTGTTGATAGTACCTCCCACCTTGTGGCTCTTAAAATCTTTCTGCCCCCTCTTCTGCAAAATTCCCTGAGCTGTGGTGGATGAGTTTAAGTCTACTTTAGTGTTGTGCTCTCAGCCGGTTCTGGATTTTTGCTTTGGTATGTTTTGAGGATCCTCAGTGTCAGCCTCCATCACCCAGTCTTGCCATTGAAGTAGCAATCTTCTTGACCTCACCAATTCCCCTGTGGTTTCACCTGGGCCCTGGCTCATGTGCAAGGGGTGGTTCATCTCCTGCCACCGAGTCATCTATCGTGTCTTGTTGATAGATTTTGGTTCTCCTCAGTTCTTGCTGCCTTCTGGAAAAGAAGAAAAGGAAGAAAAAAAAAAGATTCTCCAGTGGAGAATTTGAACAGCATAGGCTTAGGGGGATAAGCATTGTTAATTTAGAGAGCTTTTGATGGGCATAGCTGCTCTTTTGAACAACTAGTGGGAGCTTCTGGTGGAGTCTATAATCTTGGTCTCCATAGGATTCTGACTTGGTTCCCAGTTCCAGTATGCATTCCTTTCCACTTTCTTGGCCAATCAGAAAGCCACTCACATAGGCTAGTTGCCACCATTGCACAGGTGTGTACATCTTGTCAGATTGGTTGCTTTGGTATAGCTGTGCCCCTGCTTGTTCACAACATTGTTGGCCATTTTCCCTCTGCAGCTCATGTAGCACTTTCCAGCATTATATGGTCTAAACCATCTGGAGACTGACTTCCTTCCAGATTTCAGCCATATCTCTCCATGTTCTGTGTCAGTAGCATGAGGTGTTTTCAGCAATACGGTTTTACCTTTTAACTCAGGTGGGTAATGAAGTGCTTTGACAGAAACCTGTCTTGTTTTGGGGACCTTGTAGTCTCTCTGATCTGTGGTTTCTAACCAATTTCTGTTACTGGCAGTTACAAGCCAGAGCCAAATGTTTTAGGGTTAGGCTTCATCCCACCCCCTCCAGAGCCTTTCTAACCAGATGATTTCCTCCTTCACCCCTATTGAGGGTTATATCTTTTAGTCTACTATCCAGGAGGAAGGTTTCTGTGGTACCAATTCTTTTGGATTTAGTTTTGTGTGGATCTCCCTCCATTTTCATATTTCCACCCCCCAAATCCTTCCATCCCTATTATCTGTCCCTGGAGTTGCCTGTTAGGACCATACATGTCATGTTGCCTCAGATCTCCATTCTTTTCTCCCAATGAAGAGTAACATGATATACAAAGGTCAATAAAGTTAATGAAACTTTATATATAGAAAACATAAAAATAGTAGAGGTAGCCCAAAACTTAAATGCACAGCCAATTAGATAGTGATTGGTTGACATAATGTTTGCCTGTAAAGATTTTTTTTATTGCATTGACTAAATATGAAGAGCTTTAATGTCTGAGTATTAGAATTATTCTTGAAGGATGTATCTGAACCCAGGTAAGAGCACACCTACTATTCTTACTTTTAATATGGGATAGAAAACATTGACCTCTTAGGCTATCAGGAAGAAGGAAGCTGTATTGGGATAACTTTTATCACAAAATTAATAGTATAGTTCAATTTTTTTAATTGTTTATTTTTATTTATTTGAGAGTGACAGACACAGAGAGAAAGAGGCAGATAGAGAGAGAGGGGGAGAGAATGGCCACTGCAAATGAACTCCAGATGCGTGCGCCCCCTTGCGCATCTGGCTAACGTGGGTCCTAGGGAATCGAGCTTCGAACCGGGATCCTTAGGCTTCACAGGCAAGCACTTAACCACTAAGCCATCTCTCCAGCTCTAGTTCAATTTTTTAATGTGATATAATATGAGTAATAAAATTTGCTTTAACCATTTTACATATTTATTTTTTAAAAAATTGTTTATTTTTATTTATATATTTGAGAGTGACAGACACAGAGAGAAAGTGGCATATAGATAGAGAATGGGCTTTCAACCACTGCACTCGAACTCCTGATGCATGTGTCACCTTGTGCATCTGGATTACGTGGGTCCTGGGGAATCGAGCCTCGAACTGGGGTCCTCAGGCTTCACAGGCAAGCACTTAACCACTAAGCCATTTCTCCAGGTCTTAAAAAAATTTTGTTTATTTTTATTTATTTATTTGAGAGTGACAGAAAGAGAGAGAAAGACCATTTTATAATGGTATTAACACACATTGTTATTAGGGCAAAACTTCCACTTACATGCATTATGATGTTTCTCTTCTTAAAAATTTTATCACAGTTGTTTTATTTTCTGTGTGGTATAACTTATGAAAGTTCAGAGAATCAAAGATTATGTCCCCAAAACTGAATTGACTAGATACTGGACCAGTTTTTTGGCTTACTCAGGAATGAATTGTCTCAGAACACTGTTGGTAGGCAAAGGCTGCCTATTGGTTTGCAAATAAGCAAATCAGCAAAAATACCACTAGGGAATATGGTATCTTCTAAATATTTGAAGAAATTTCTTATTCTTAAAACATGTGCACAGTCATTTTTTTTCCTGGTGATTTTGGAAAACAGAATGCATGTTTATGCCAAGAAAGAATTCCCAGTAAAAACATTCACATACTACTATGATAATTATCACTGTGCTCCATCTGAACCATAAGGTTTATTTTCCTTACAAGTCCTGTAACTTATTTTAAAGCAAAAATTGCTCTAGTAAGTAGATGCTGTGTTAGAGTGAGCAAACCCCACAAAGGCTCTCATATTTTACTTTGTATGATAGTTCCTTAGTTTTATATTTCTTTTTTTATTTTACATATATATATATATATATATATATATATATATTATTAATTAGTTTTGTACACAGCGAATACAGTCAATTTCATACTATTGTTAGGCTCATCCATGTCCTAACCCCTCCCCCTGGCCCCTCCTTGTTGAGGTATATGGGTTCTGGAGTTAGCCCACAGTTATAGGTAGGATAAATTTCTCTGCATATTATGACCCAACATGTGGCTCTGACATTCTTTCCTCCCCCTCTTCCACAAAATTTCTCAAGTCCATGTTGGGTTCATTTTTGGTCTGCTTCAGTGATGAGGTGTTGGGGGCCTCTGGGTCTCTGGCTCTCTGATTTGGTAGGAGCTGATTTTTCTGTGTGTTGATCTCCTTCACCCTTGTGCTGGTACCTGGTTCACCAGAAAAACAGCATCTTTGCTTGTTTCGCCAGTTGTTCTTAGTTTCAGCCGGGGCCCTTTTGAGGTATGATGGGGTGGCTCTCTCCTTACGATCCACATCTATCTGAAAAAGAGAAGCAGATTCTCCAATGGAGAGTAAGTTAGCACCAGACAAATGAGATAACGCTTACTTTTTTATAGAGAAATTAATAGGTGTAGGCCCTCTTGTATCCCATGATTGGTGGTAGCTTGATAATGGAGAGCAGGCTTATGTTTGCACATGGTTCTGACTTGTTTCCCAAATCCTGCTATGGGTCCCACGCCACTGAGGGGATCAGTTAGCCAAATCAAGAGCAGTTGGTTCCCCACCATGGCTGTGTGCCACTGCTGCACTTGTGTGGGCATCACAACAAGTTATTTGCTGCTAAGTAGGTTAGACCATGCGTTGCTTTGACAGATATTGGTCATTTTCCCCCAGTCGCCCATGTAGCACCTTCTGGCACTAGACGTGCTGACTGTCTGGGGACTGACTCTCTTCCAACTTCCAGCCATGCCATTCTAATTTGCATGTCAATCACATAAGGTGTCTTCAGCAGTAGGGTCTTACCACTAACCTTTGGTAGGTCATCAAGTACTCTGACAGAAATCTGTCTTTCTTTTAGGAAACCTTGTAGGTCTCTCTGATCAAAAGCTCATTGTGGATGATAGCCACATGCTGGTACTAGGAGTTACAGGTCAGTGCCCACTAAGAAAGGGAAGAAAAAGATAACTAATATAAAAGAGTTAGAGAGAAGAGAGAGAGAGAGAGATAGAGAAAGAGAGAGAAAGAGAGAGAGAGAAGCTGTAGAAGATTAAGGTCAGTCTTCATCATACCCTCTCCAGTGTCTTGTGGCTCAGGTGTTCCCTCTAAGGGAGTGGTGAAGGTTCAGCCATTTGGTCTGCCTTTTAGGATGCAGAATTTTATGGTACCATTGCTGTTTGGGTCCACACTTTTGTTTCCCACCCCCTCCATTGCCCTTCCCTCCCTCCCCACCCATCCTATTGTCTAGTCCATGAGATTCTTGCTGGGTATGTAAGGCATCTTGGGCAGATTCAGGTTAGGTACTGTAGATGAGTGAGACTATGTGGCGATATTTTTTCTGTGATTGAAGTTCACTGAGAATGATCTGTTCCAGGTTCAACCATTATTCCTCAAATTTCATTGTGTCATTTTTTCTTGCTGCTGTATAGAATTCCATTGTGTAGATATACCACATCTTAGTTATCCATTCTTCTAGTGATGGACATCTGGGTTGATTCCAGCTCTTAGCTATTACAAATTGAGCTGCTACAAACATGGTTGAGCAAATCTCTCTGGCCTGTGGTTTGAAGATTTTAGGATAGATGCCCAGTAAGGGAATAACTGGTCTGTTGGTATCTCTATAGTCAGCTTTTTCAGGAGTCTCCAGATTGCTTTCTAAAGTGGTTGTACCATCTTACATTCCCACCAACAGTGGATGAGTGTTCCTACTTTTCCACATCCTCGCGAGCATTTATTTTCAATTGATTTTTTGATGTTTGCTATCCTTACTTGGGTAAGGTGGAATCTCATAGTTGTTTTAATTTGCATTTCCCTGATGATTGGGGATGATGAACATTTTCTTAAGTGTGTGTTTGCAATTTGTATTTCTTCCTCTGTGAACTGCCTGTTGAGCACTTTTCCTCATTTTATGAGTGGGGTGTTTGACTTTTTACTGTTTAGATTTTTGAGTTCTTTGTAGATTCTAGAGATTAGGCCTCTGTCAGTTAACCAGCAAATATTTTCTCCCATTCTGAGGTGATCTATTGGCTTTGCTTATTGTGTGCTTATCTGTAAAGAAACTCTTCAGCTTCATGTGATCCCATTGGTTGAGTGACTGTTTAAGGTCGTGAGCTACTGGGGTTTTGTTCAGGAAGTCTTTTTTCATTCCTATATCATGGAAAGTACTTCCTATATTTTCTTCCAGTAGTAGTTGAGTTTCTGGCCTTATATTGAGGTGTTTGATCCATTTGGACTTGAGTGTAGTACATGGCAAAATGTGTGGATCAAGTTTCAGTTTCCTGCATATGGTTATCCAGTTTGTCCAGCACCATTTGTTGAAGATGCTGTCTTTTTTTCCAGCCTATATTTTTAGGGCCTTTGTCAAATATCAAGTAGCTATAATTGCTTGACCCGAAATCCGGGTCCTCAAGTCTATTCCATCGGTCTATACTCCTGCTTTTATGCCAGTACCATGCTGTTTTTATTACTATGGCTTTTTAATATAGCTTTAGATCTGGTATGGTGATGCCTCCAGAGGTATTTCTTTTGCTGAGGATATGTTTGGATATGTGAGGCCTTCTGCCTTTTCCTTTGAAACTTGAGATCATTTTTTCTGTCTCTGTGAAGAACACTGTTGGGATTTTAATTGGAATTGCATTAAATCTGTATATTGCCTTTGGTAGGATTGCCATCTTCACAATGTTAATTCTGCCTATCCAGGAGCATGGGAGGTCTTTCCATTTTCTCAAGTCCTCCTTAATTTCTTTTTTGAGTGTTTTTATGTTTTTGTTGTATAGATCTTTGACATCCTTGGTTAACATTTTTCCAAGGTATTTTATTTTATTTTATTTTGTTGCTATTGAAAATAGGACCATGTCCCTTATTTCTTTCTTTGTATCTTTGTCATTTGCATATAGAAAGGCTACTGATTTTTCTGCAGTGATTTTGTATCCTGCTACTTTGCTATAGGAGTTGATCGACTTCGGGAGTTTTGGGATGGAGTCTCTTGGGTCTCTTACATATACAATCATGTCGTCAGCAAATAGAGCTAACTTAACTTCTTCCTTTCCAAATTGTATCGCTTTTATTTCCTTCTCCTGTCTTATTGCTTGAGCTATGACTTCCAGTACTATATTGCACAGCAGAGGTGAGAGTGGACAATCCTGTCTTGTTCCTGATCTTAATGGGAATTCCTCCAGTCTCTTTCCATTAAGTATTATTTGGGCCTTAGGAGCTTTGTATATTGCCTTTATTATGTTAAGATATGAAACAACCATGCCAATTCTGTTCAATGTTTTGATCATGAAGTGATGTTGTAACTTGTCAAAGACATTTTCTGCATCTATTGAAATGATCATGTGGTTTTTGTGTTTAACCTTGTTTATGTGGTGTTCCTGGGATGAATCCCACTTGGTCAAGGTTGACAATGCTTTGGATGTGTTGTTGGATTTGGTTTGTGAGGATTTTGTTCAGGATCTTTGCATCTAAGTTCATCAGGGAAATAGGCTGCTAGTTTTCTTTTCTTGTGGCATCTCTGCCTGGTTTTGGAATTAGGGTGATACTAGCTTCATAAAAGGAGTTGGGTAGCTTTCCCTGTTCTCCAATTGTGTGGCACAGTTTGAGGAATATTGGTTTGAGTTCTTTCATGAAGGTTTGATAGAATTCAGCTGAGAAGCCATCTGATTCTGGACTCTTTTTAGGGAGGCTTTTTTTAAATTACTTTTTCAATCTCAATGAGTGTGATAGGTTTGTTTAGGTGATTAATCTGCTCTGAGTTTTGCTTTGATAGATGGTATGCATCCAGGAATTTATCCATCCCCTCCACATTAGCCAGTTTTGTGGAGTAAGTCCTGATGATTCTTCCAATTTCACTTATGTCTGTTGTGATCTCTCCTTTTTCATTTTGAATTTTGCTAACTTGAAGCATCTCTTTTTCTTTGCTTGATCAAATTGGCCAGGGGTTTGTCAATCTTGTTTATTTTTTCAAAGAACCAGCTCTTTGTTTTGTCAATTGTCTTAATTGTTTTCTTAGTTTCCAATTCATTAATTTCTCCTCTGATTTTAATGATTTCTTTCCTTCTGGAGCTCTTTGGGTTGGATTATTCTTGCTTTTCAAGTGCCTTTAGGTGTATTGTTAGGTTACTGATTTGGGATCTCTCTGTCTTTTTTATGAAGACATTGAGTGCTATAAATTTTCCCCTGAGGTCCGCATTCATTGTGTCCCATAAGTTTGGTATGATGTGTTCTCATTGTCATTCAATTCTAGAAATTTTGCAATTTCATTTTTTATTTCATCCACTATCCATTTATTGTTTAAAAGTGTGCTGTTCAGTTTCCAGGTGCAATTGGAATTCTTGGTGGGTCTTTTGTTGTTAATTTCTAGCAATATAGCATTGTGATCTGATATCATGCAGGGAATTATGTCAATCTTCCTAAATATGTGGAGGCAGGCTTTGTGACCCAGTATATGGTCTATTTTAGAGAATGTTCCATGGGCTGCTGAGAAGAATGTGTAGTCTGTGGATTTGGGATGGAAAGTTCTGTAGATGTCGGTTAGGTCTAAGTGGTCTGTGGTTTTGTTGAGCTCTCTTACTTCCCTGTTGAGTTTCTATTTGGATGACCTGTCTATTACTGATAATGGTGTATTGAAGTCCCCAACTATGATGGTGTTGGTGCTTATTTCTGTTTTATTGTCAAGTAGATTTTGGTTTATGAACTGTGGTGCCCCCTGTGTTTGGTGCATACAGATTTATGATTGTAATATCCTCTTGATGGATCGTTCCCTTGATAAGTAGGAAGTGGCCTTCTTTGTCTTTTTTGATTATTTTTGGTTTGAAGTCTATTTTATCCAATATTAATATAGCTATGCCTCCTTGTTTCTTATTCCCATTTGCTTGGAATATTGTTTTCCACCCTTTCACCCTGAGGAGGTGTCTGTCTTTAGTGGTGAGGTGGGTTTCTTTAAGACAGCTGGTTGAGGGGTCTAATTTTTTGATCCATCCTTAATTAATTAACCCATAATTAAGGCCATTAATATTTAGGGTAATGACTGTGAGATTTGATTTGATCCTTCCCATATTGTGATGGTATATGTGGTTTGGTGTTTTCATGGACTTTGAAGTTTTTTGTGCCTACTCTGAGTTTGGTTATTGTGATCTGCTTTTTGTAGGCAATTGAGTTTGATTATTTGTTTCTTCTCTGTGGAGAATTTCCTGAAATACTCTCTGTAGGTTTGGTTTTGTGTTCATGTATTTGTAAACCTGAGTTTTGTCATGGAAAGTTTTTCTTTTGCCATCTATTATGAGGGATACTTTTGCTGGGTAGAGTAGTTTGGGTTGGAAGCCATAGGTTCTTAGACTTTGCAGTGTTTCATTCCAGGCCCTTCTAGCTTTCAGGGTTTCCATTGAGAAGTCTGGAGTAATTCTGATGGGGTTACCTTTAGAAGTGGTGTGCTGTTTTTCCCTAGCTGCTTTTAGGATTTTCTCTTTGGTGTCAATGTTTAGAGTCTTAGTGACAATATGTCTTGGAGAGTTTCTCCTTTGGTCCAATCTGTTTGCAGTTCTGTTAGCTTCTTGTATCTTGATGGGCCTTTCTTTTAAGAGACTGGGGAAGTTTTCTTCAATTATTTTGTTAAATAAGTTCTCCATGCCTTTGGTCTGAATTTCTTCTCCTTCTGGTATTCCAATGATCCTGATATTAGGATGTTTAAGTGTATCCCACAATTCCCTCATGTTCTGTTCACAGAACCTTTTGAACTTACTGAAATTTTTGAACTCTCGAACTGTTTCTTCTGTCTTGTCTTCCAGATCAGAGTTTCTATCCTCCACATGGCTGAATCTATTTTTGAGAGCTTCTAGAGAGTTTTGGACTTGTTCAATTAAGTTTGAATTTTCTATTACTTTTCTATGTATAATTTCCATCCCTCTGTCAAGCTCCCTTTTCACATCATTTTCTGATTTTCTTGATGCTTCTTGGAATTCACCCTTGCATTTCTTTATGTCTTCATTTCACATCTCCAGCTGATTTTTGAGGTCCTCTTTTTTTTCACTCTTCCTCATATCTCTTAACTGTCTTTGAACTCCTTCCATTTTCTTATCTATTAGGTGTAGTCTAGTGATGGCAGCATCCACACGATTATCAGTCCTTTGTTGCTTTCCTGCAAGTTCTACCAGTAGCTTGGTCAGGGTTGCAATGCTCATAGCTTCATTTTGGTGTTCTGATCATAATGACTCTTCTATGTTTTGATTAGAGATGTTCATTGTAGGACTGGGTGATCTAACTGGATTTTCTTGCATTTGATTTTTCATGTTATTTCTCTTGCACTGTGGTCTGCCCATCACAGTGTATGGGAACATAGGTGGGTGGATCAGCCTGGACTCAAGCACAATGGGAAGCTGAAGCAGCCTGAGGCAGTTGCCAAGCAGCCTGGTCTTTGGCTTTCAGTTGCCAAAGCCACCTGAGCTCCTGCATGGCAGGGGCGCCAATGTTGACTGAGCTCTCATGGGGTAATGTGCCAAAGCTGCCTGTCCTTGCACTAGGAGGGACACTGAGGAACCAAGCACTGAAGCAGCCCAAACACTGGTGTGGGGGAACACTGGGAACCAGAAGCAGTCTGAGCTCACCCACAACAGGACAATGGCTGTCAGACAGCATGGCAGAGAGGGAGGGGCTGGCACCTGAGCTAGTACAAGCGACAGACAAAGACAGTCGGAGATCATGTGGGGAATTGCAATGGGCCTGGGCTCGCATGTGAATGTGTGGTGGCCAGAGCAGTAAGTGAGCAAATGGGCTGAGCAGGTTAAGCTTGCACAAGCAGGGATCGGCAGTGGTGTGCATTTGGTGGGCAAATTGATCAAAGGAGCCTGAGTTTCAATGGGCCAGAAGGTGTAGCCTGGCCAAGGTCACTCGTGGGCAGCGGTAGCAGGGCGATTGCCCCTGTGCAGTGAGGCAAGTGGAACTATGTTGGCCTGGGACACTTTTCCTACAGTAAGCGCGGGAGTTTCCTGAAGCTGGGACTCTGAGATGCTTGGGGGGAGGGGTGGGCTACCCACATGCAAGGGAATCAGCGATTCCCTGTGTTTTCCCCTCTTTGCTTTCCCATTGCCAATCTATTGGAGATTTCGCTCCCCTAAAAGACCCAGTGAACCCTTAGTGTCTTGCCTTTCTTTCCTGGGGATATGCAGCGCAGTTAGGTGGTCGCCATCCTGGCCAGAAGTTGAGTTTTATATTTCTTAAGTTCACACTGTCTACTGTTTGGATTTATATTTTCTCCTTAAGGTCATATCATTCTAAGTTCATAATATTTGGTAGTTGTCTTATTATTTTAAAGAACTTACATGTATCCATTGTATGTTTAGGACCTTTAATGAATCCTTTTAAGTAGACAGAGGCATTCTCAGTTGAGTTTTCAAGATGGAGATACTTCACTTTGCTGAGGACATTATGAGTTATTATTTCCTGGTCACCAGGACTTAACAATGCAATGCAATAGTGCTGTTTCCTCTGATACAATATTCTAGAGCTGTACTGAGGCACCCATAGTTACCAATGTGGAGACCTAAAACCACTGTTCAGGCTCCATTTTTGGAATGAGGTCCAGTTGTGTTCCATCTTGCCATGGGCAAATCCTGATGATTCCATCACTTCTGCTGAACATGAAGCTTCCCCCACTGTTACCCTATTTCCCATGTTCTTCTGTTCCTGTACCTCCTCTCAGTAAATTCACTTTTGTTAGAGGTTGCCAAAATCTGTTTTGCTGTTTGCAAAACAGAAACATTTGCATTGTCAGTTTATTGGAAATTGGTGTGTGGACTCAGATCTTCTGGGGTTCCTTGTGGTCCTGCTAGGCTATGCTGCTAACAAGTGCTGCCTCTATTGAACCACCACTAAAATTATATTGAAATATCATAATTAATTATAATGAAATTGAAATATCATAAGTTATTCAATATTAATATTTTTAAAGAATATAGTGTTCTTTAAAAATTTTAAATGTAGGCTTTTATTCAGTAAGTTAAACAGAATGGAGAAATTATCCAGAAAACCAAATATATTTTCTACTTATGTAACTGCTTAATTATGGAACAAGAGTCAAACACCCTCATATCTTCCAGAAACTTGTGCTATTAGTTTAGAGAAAAATATTCAAATAATAAAAACTCATATTACATAATGGTAAGTTGTAAACCAATTCAAATAAGTTTATCAAATATAAAAATAAATTTTGATTGAAATATTTTACCCAATTTGAGTATGAATCTTAAAAAAAAAAGATTTGTAAAGATTTGCAGAGACTAAGGGCTGGGACATGGTCTAGTGGATGTGCTTATCATGCAAGCCTGAGTACCTAAATTTGGATTCCCAGAACCCACATAAGAGATGAACACTGTGGTGGGCATTTGTAATCCCAAGATGCAAAAAAAAAAAAAAAGGGAGACAGAGACAAGAGAATTTTCCAGACACTAGTGGACTATGTAACCTGCTGAATCGAGCAGTGAACAAGAAACCCTGCTTCAAACAAGGTGTAAAGTGAGAACCAACTCACAAACGCTGTCTTCTGACCTGCATACATGTACCATGATACACACATGCCTGCTCTCACACACATGACATGCATACCCACATGCACACACATAATACATACATGTATGCACACCAAAAGAAGAAAGAAAACATTGATATATAGAAGATACTAATATATAGATTAACTTTTCTTTGGTTCTCTGCAATACTTTGATTCTGTAGGTAAAGTAGTCAGATTTTGTTTCTTTTTCTTTTTATGTGAAATGAAGAATATTAGGTGCTGAGCATGTAACCCTGTGGTAGAGTGCTTGCATGTACAAGACCCTGGTTCTGACAAAGAAAATTAAGCATTTATGGATTAAGAAGGAAATTCTCAGCCTTCTTGTCCACTAATGGAAAGTGTAAAAAAAAAATCTCTGCTCGATTACCATATATTATTTAAAAAATCTCTTTTTCCTAAGACTTCAGACAGTAATAGAAATTCAATATTCTCTAAAATCTCCCATTTCAGAGTAATATTTTTGGACATAATATTGTCACACTCCTTCAGGTTTTTGTTTCTTTCCTCACATGGCTTTATTCTTGGTGTTTACATTTGTAAAAATCCTTGTACCCTGAATCTATAGAGACTGCTAGTGATGGAGACATGTCCCCTGGGAGGCTTGTGAAGAAAGCTTCCACTGAGGCAGCTGCATAAGGAAGGTGAAGGTTTGGAAGCTGAGGTTAATTCATTCTTCACATGAAGAATGTGAGGTCCACACTTAGCAATTTAGTTTTATAATGTCTTAAAAAGCCCACTTATAGATTTTACAGTTCTTAGCCTTAAGGATTTATTTCCTTCATAGTATATATATATATATTTTTTTTTTTCTTGTCTTTTTCTTATTTTTGGAGGTAGGGTCTCACTCTGGCCCAGGCTGACCTGGAATTAACTATGTAGTCTCAGGGTGGCCTTGAACTCATGGTGATCCTCCTACCTCTGCCTCCCAAGTGCTGGGATTAAAGGCGTGCGCCACCATGCCCAGCTCCTTCATAGTATATTTTTTAAAATATCATTTATTTATTTGAGAGAGAGAAAAAAGAGGCAGAAAGACAGAGAATGGGCATGCCTGGGCTTCTAGCCACTGCAAATCAACCCCAGACACTTGTACCACCTTGTGCATCTGGCTTGTGTGGGTACTGGGGCATCCAACCTGGGTCCTGAGGCTTTGCAGGCAAGTGCCTTATCCACTAAGCCATTTCTCCAGCCCATAGAAAATTTTAATATTGCTTTGAGTACTGTTTCTGTTCATGATACCAATTATAATAATTCCTAAGAATTATGAGTTATTTGTACTTTATGACTTTGTATATTTTCTCTTCAGTAAGATAATAAAGATTTTCGACCCAAGATCTATGTGTATATTACACCAAACAATATAATATGCAACCTGAGAATTTCCCTAATAGTAGCAACTTTAAAAATTCAGTCCTTTTGTTAACCAATATATCTATTATAGCTTATATTTTTGACTCAGAAAAGGCGATAGTCATAAATAGAACATGAGACAGAATCAGCCTCTTAACAGTTTCTGTTCAAGAGCATAATGGTATTTCATTTTTTTCAAGCTAGTTTATTATGTCTCACTTCTGCTTCTCCCTTTGTGAGGGGAAATAGAGGTGATCAATGAGTGAGCTATTAAGAGAGTGATGATACCAGCTCATTTTGTAATATCAAATTATGGCAACCTTTTATCATTATGATGGACTAGTTCTTGTAATAAGGCATTGATGTAGCAGAAATAAGATCCATCATATTAAAATTTAATTTTCATAGTCTCACTTAGATGCTGACTTCTGCCCTCAAATGCTATCATGTTTTTTTTGTTCAAATTAATACTCTCTTTCAGCCTTACAGACCACAAAGTATGCAGGTTTTATGTGGGATAGGCAAGAGTATCCATATACATTTTGAGGGAAGTCACTGTAGTTAAGTACAATATAACAGGACAAATTAAATTTTATTTTTACATGATGCAGTTTATAGGTTGTCGTTTGTTTTGCTTTGTGACTATTACAAAGTAAAAGGTCGTGCTTGGAAGTCATTTTTAGATTAATGTCAATAGATGTGGTTTGAAATGGTCAGGAAAAAAAATGTGCTCGCTGCTTCCATCTGTTTGTGCTGCTCTAAGAGAACATCTAAGGCCTGGAGAGATGCCTGCTGGCCTGGGTCTGATTCTCCAGTATCCATGCAAAGCCTCTAAAGGCACCAAGTGGCTCATGTGTCTGGAGTTTATTAGCAGTGGCAGGAGGCCCTGGAGTGCTCTTTCTGTCTCTCTCTATCTTGCAAATATATAATCAATAAAAACACTAAAGGAAAATGTCTGGGGCTGGGTGTGGTGGCACATGTCTTTAATCCCACCACTAGGGAGGCAGAGGTAGGAGGATCACTGTGAGTTCAATGCCACCCTGAGCCTACATAGTGAATTCCAGGTCAGCCTGAGCTAGAGTGAGACGCTCCCTCCCCCAAACACGGTAAAACAAAATAAACAACAACAAAATACCTCAAAAGCTGAAATGAGTAATTCATAAAGAAAAGAAGTTCATTTCTTCTAGTCCTGGTAGCAGGGAAGTCCAAGATCCAGACATTGGCAGGCTTGGGCCCTGTCTGTCTGCTTGGGACGGTATCTCAAGACCTGAGAGGAGAAATGAGTGTCCTCGTTTGGCACTTGAATGGATGACAGTGAATATACTCCTGAAAATTCTTTTATCAGGGTATGAATTAGGCTGGTGCCCTTGTCACCTAAATCTTCCCCCCAAACCACACCTCTCAAGACTGTACAGTGCAATGAACTTTGGGGGTTACACCTGATCATAGCCTTCAGAAAGCATTGTTCATCTATTGACCACACACACAGGGATTATACAATATATGATACTTGTTAAATGTGTAATCTAATGTAAGATCTCATTGCCACTCTGTGCTAATTTCATGATCTTTGGAACATTAATTTCAGCTGACAAAGCTTATACAATTCTCACTTATTATAAAGTGGAAACAGAAATGTCTCACTTATGGAAGATGAATAGTGATGGAGACCATCACATCGTATTAAAACTTAATAATTTCTTAATGATGAGTATGAAACACTATGGTCTGAATATTCTCAGAGCTCAAGTGTTGTTGATTTCCAGATTTCAGATCTAAGATACATACTCCATCCACATCAGTAAGTAAGTTACTTTCAGTACACAAACTCAACTAAAATTTTGCATTCAATATAGAACAGAGCTTCCTTGAAATCCCTGACTGGCTCTTGAGTCTCCTATTTTAATCTTAATTAAGACTCTGAACTTCAAGCTCTAGACATAGAGTTAAATCCTTGACTTCTCATGCCACCCCAATATTTCCACTTCCTCAGTCTATTCAGCACCCCAAAGAAACTCTCTTAATCCACGTGATACAGTTTGTTATGTTCACATGGGTAGTGACACATGTGACAAGGTTATAACAAAGGAAGTTGAACAAAACTAAGAGATGTCATTGCATAGTTTCAGGTCACTTGAAATGTCTTTGTTCATAGATAGAATTTTCATTATGTGCATGCTTGTGTGCAGGGGTGATATGTGTGTGTGTGTGTGTGTGTGTGTGTGTGTGTGTGGTAGAGTGTACTTTTCTCCTCATAACCTGATATAAATAGTTTCCTTACTTTAAAAGGCTGACACTCACTGCATATTGAAGTTGGCAAAGGTTATTTAACTGGTAGATCTTTCTGTGTCACTTGGTGGGTTATCTTTTCCACTATCTCACTATCCCTTTATTCCTTGAGGATAATTTTGGTTAATTTTTTTTCCATTTTCTATACATTGTATTTTTAATGACAGCTACTATATTGCTTGTATTGTTCTTATTTCTTCATTCTCTCATTTAAAAATATTATTTCCTCAAGCAAAGTACTGTGGTTGACACGAGGAAAAAACAGTGGCTTAAGCAGACAAGATTGGATCTTTTCGTGTACCAACTTTTTATTTTAAAATACCACTGTATTCAATGATGGAAGACTTTATCTTTTTCATTCTTATTCTATCACCTTTGACTATTTCTGTACTTAGACATGAAACAATGAAAACTAGGTACATAGATGCTTAGCTTTTGACATTCTAAAATATATTTTTATCTTGAATATGTATTAGTTGTCATCTGCTAAGTATTAATTACTGTTCTTTGAAGCAATCCTGGTACAGAAAATTAAGACAAATAATGTTGATGATTTTATACAGAACTATGAAAAAGAGAACCATGATGAAATTTATAAATTGGCATTTATTATAATGCAATTATAATTAGAACTCAATGTGTAAAAAACAAACAAAAATATTCCAACAAAGACTCTCTGAACTCATGGTGATAAAAATAGTTTAATTTGACTTGTGTCTTCTCATACTCATGAAGGAGAAAATATACAACCATTAATTTATGCTACATAAAAAGGAAAGACATTCACACATGTGGAAGTTTCAGGTAGGATCTTGTTTACATGCAAGGAAAACCTAGCAATTACCTATCAGTGTTGCAATACCTGTGGGAGAGTTCGGAGAGGGTGTGGGCAGCTGGTTTGTATCTCCAGCTGATCTGTCTAATTAGCACACACCTTTCCCCAAATTCCTGAAGGAATGACCTTGTTTCTGTCTAGCTTTGTGTGTCCCACTGTACACAAGGCATACAGGAACTGTGGAAGTGCCACATTCTAATTGGCTAAGAATAAAGTTGTCTTTAAATGATGGTAGAATCTAAGAAGACAGACGGGGTAATTATCATTTCATTTACCATTTTCACTGGTAATTAGAGAGAGGCAAATATGTAAGATGAGAATATCAAGTCAAGTGAGATAGGGGCTAAGATTTAGAGGTACTCACAGTTTAGATGTGATCCATGCATGTTAGTTATGACACATACATGTTAATTATAAAGCTCAATGTAGGATGCTAAAATATGGATAGCCACACAGTATTGCAGGAGCTGAAGAAGTCACTCTCCAGTGTTTTCTGGATAAGTTAAACAGAACTGGACGTAGCGTGGTGGGTATTTGGTTTAGATGTTGACAAGGGTATACTTGACAGAAAGAATGCCTTGTGCAAATCTTCATAGGCAACGAAAGAACCAGGTTTGTGGAGAAGCAGAATAAATTAAGGCATGGAAGTTAGATGTAGGCCACAGAGGGTGAATCTTATGGCTTGTTTGAAATTCAGACATATTCTCTATGTGACAATGAATGCTGGAGGTGGGAAACAGACCAGTGGTACCTTCTTAAGGAATCACTAGTCTGATTTGAGAATGGAAAGGCGGTGAGGTGCAGGAAAAGCAAACAGAAGGTGGGGATAGCATTAGGCACGAGTCTGCAGGACTACGTAGTCCTGGTCTTCTGTTGACATTCAAAGATTGTGCTCGTATAACAGCTTCAAATTTGCCTTAGATGTGGTTTAGAGGACAAGAGCCCCATGGCCTGGATTCAGACCTCTGCTCTGTCATTTGTTAACTGTATAACCTCCTTTCAATTCTCTCTGAATCCATTTGCTTACTCAAATGAAGGTCAGGGTTTTTTTTTTTTCTTCCCCAGACTGTGGTAAAGCATAAATCCAACAATATGAGATGATTAGCACACCAGTACCTGGCATAGAGCAAACATTCAAAAGTGATAGTCATTAATTCTCTTTCAACCACCTAAGCATATTTTGTAATCTGAGCCACAGTTATCCCTGAAGCCACATTCTACCCACTTTGGGCCACAATTACCAGAAATTACTGGACGTTTTTGTTCTTGCTTGCTTTGCTGTCTTTATACGTACTCCTCCAGTAGAAATGTACACACCATTTCTCAATCTTCAGTTGTCTCCCCCTAGAACAGCAATGGGTAGAGTTTTTCTATAAAAGGCCAGAGATGGAGGTTCTGAGGTCCCACCGTATCTGTCGCGAGCACTCAGCATTGCCATCGAAGCATGATAGAAGTTTCAGATTGTACTTAAAGGAGTAATTTTGCTGTGTCTCTCTTCTAATAAAATTTTAAATACAAAGACAAATATCTGGCTGGGTTTAAAGGGCAGGCATAGTTTTCCAGCTCTCCTAGAAAGTTTCTTTGAAGTTCCCAGTCTTGACTGAGCCTTTACCTCTTCAATGATCTGTCACTGGGTACCATTTACACTCAGGAAATGATTTTTGTCTTTCTTTCAGAAGAAAGAGAACTTTGAGAACAGGGATTGTATCCTATTATTTTAGATCTTTATCATTTTAAGAAGGTTAGAGAAGTTTCATTAAACTTTCTAGAGAGGATTAATGAATTTCATTAACAAGAGACCCTTGCTCTGGCTATGTGATTCAATTGTTCTTTGAAAAAAAAAATCTGGCTTAAGCTGATAAGATTAGTAGAAGTTCAAACTGAGGCCAAATTAGTATGGATCATAGTTGGGAAAGGCAAGGCCTCCAGGACAATAGGAAATAGGCACATACCATGATTTTAGGTTTGCCTTAAAATAATTCTCTACCAAAGAATTCATTTTTTTTTTGTTTTTTTCAAGGTAGAGTCTCATTCTAGCCCAGGCTAACCTGGAATTCACTATGTAGTCTCAGGGTGGCCTCGAACTCACAGCAATCCATCTACCTCTGCTTCACGAGTGCTGGGATTAAAGGCATGTGCCACCAATTTTTATGTTATCTTTAACGTGAAATAATTCAATATAAACCATTTTTCATTCTTTAGGCATAGGAAGATTCAATTAAATTACATTGTTGAATTTAGTGGTATGAGGAGAAATGAGTTTGGAAAGGAATGTTGATTAATTATTTAATTAACTAATTATTAATTAATTAATGTAGGCTTTGGAAGCCCTTATCAATAGAGTCTTGAACTGCATAGAAGAAAGGCTACAGAACTTTAATATAGCTAGGACAATATCTCTGTGCTGTCTCAACATGGCTCAGTGGGGCTGAGGTTGAAAATCAAGGTTAGCAAAGTTGACCTTCAGACCACTGCAAATCAGTTGACAGAAACTGATAAAATTCAGGAACCTTTTCTTCAATCTCAGATTACTGCACTTATTGTATTTTTTAATGCAAACTACTAAAACAGCAAGATTTTATGGTATCTTTTCATATTTTATTCATTGCATTGTCTTCATAAATGGAAATGTGTTAGATTTCTAAAATAGCTTTGGATTCCAATTTATTTTGGTATAAGAAAACATCAAAGAGCTAGGCTAGTAGACATGCATGCCTATTCCAGCTGTGATAAAGTCACTGGTGAAAATTTATTTGAACACTAATTTTGGTTTTTTTTGTTTAATGTTTCTGATGGAAAGTTGTCTGAAGTTGTTCTGGTATGGATACCAGCCTTTCTTGTACACATGGTATGTTTTTTGGAACTGTCTTTCCCCATTAACTCATGAGAGAGATGTGAGGTATAATATTAACTTTTGGAATTTCAATTTTTGCTTCTGTTTGAAGGCTGCTCAGATAGATAAATCATTTATATTGGCCGAATCTCTCAATTATTCAGTAGTCCATGGCCACATTTGAAGACAGTCTTATTCTGACATATCCTTAGAAATTTTCACAGCCAATATCCTTTGAAATTACCAGCCGGCACTTTGCCTTGTCTCCATCTGAGCTGGTCCTATGCCTATTCAGACCGTTCTTATCTTGGCCCCAAATCTAGTACCATCCTGCCACATAACACTGTTGTCCTTTACCCACCTGAAACCCTGTTCTAAGACACGTAACTATTTCTTTATTTTTATAATGTTTTCATTAACCATTGTATATTTGTATAATATATTTTGATTATAGCCCCCTCCCATCACATTTCTCCCCCTTCCCAATACCCATTCCAGGAAACTTCCTTCCTCTACTTTTTCTCTGTCTTCCATCCTCTCCCATACCCTTCCTGTCCTCCCTCCTGCCTTTCCAGGCCTCTTTTTTCCTTTTGCCTTCTTTCTTCATCTACTGCTCCCCTGGGCTTGTGAAAACTGTGTCTGTCATCTTTAGCATTTCCTCCAGCAGTCTTCTCAGGTGAGACCTGGGCAGTTATTGAGACCCTCTCCCCCATTTTTCAGGACCCTCCCACCATGGCAGCCTTCCCCACTCTGACTCTTTTCTCATTTTCTTTCCATGCCACGCCTGTTTGTTTCAGATAAAGGAGCCCTAAAGCAGAGGTTGTAAGTTGCATCACTGATTCTTGAAGAATGTGTGCATTACTAATGAAAATAATGATGCCTTCATTTTAGCAGGTTTTTATAGCTTTTTCATGTTACTGAAGCATTTGGATTCTGAAGAAGTTAAAACAATAACTAGTCAGATATTTTGCTATATACTTGAAAAAATAACCAAATCCTATTTTCTTTTATCAAAATATTAATTTGTAGGTTTTTTATCAGCAATGGAAAGTTATGACAGGTCTTTGATTTTAAGTACTTAGAATGATTTCAAAAATTTACCTCTGAAGCTTGAAGAAGTTAATGTTAAAAAATTAAAATGTATACATTTAATAAAAATACTTTATACTATTACTCATCTCAATAAAAATGTTTTAACAGAAATACATTTCTGTTTTACATTTCTCTTTTGAAGAATGAACAAGGATTCAAAAATAAGATAATTAAATAAGAACATATTAGGTAACAAAAATATATCTCCATACTATTCCCATTAATGACACAGCAAACTTTGTGCATGAGAAAATATTTTGATTATGATTTCATCAAGAGAGCCAAATACTTCTGACTAGCTCCTAGATGTGTAAAAGAAAAAAAAAAAACTTTCAATTGCCATTATATAAGCATCAGAAAGCCTCCAAAGCCAGAGTTACATTATAAGATTCTGTAATGGAAGTTATCTTTACAGTAATAACCAAGGAGCACTGTGCAGAGCCTGGCTTAACATTTTAGTTAGATTTGATATGGACTTCAGTTTTTATCTGTTGTTTTTACCAGAGGAAATCAAAGCCCAGAAAATGAAGTGACTTGATCAAGACTACTCAGCCCAGATATTAACTGACTCTAACAAGGTTTGTTATTCTTACATCATATCCAAGAAGAATCAATTACATTCAGTTAAACATGGTAGAAAATTAAAGCATACAGAAGAAAATAAACACTCCTTGTTACCTAATTAATGATCCAAAGATAATGTGTTCTCATATTACAGAGCAAGTTCCTTCCTACTTTTGTTTCCTCATAGGCTCTAGATGTGAGCCACAGGGTTGTCTTACTTCTCTCCACTTTAATTTCAGGCCTTGGACATTCACTGACCTGTGCTGAGCTTCAAAAAGAGCAATCTCATACTTATTTTCCTGTTAGTCTTTCAGGGAATGACATTTCATGGCTTCATTAATTCCCATCTTACATTCAGTCTTCCTCAATTAAAACGTTCTCCTAATTCTGCACCATTACATTGCTGCCATATTTCCTCCTATAAATATGAAGAATTTTGACCAATAATCTTTAAATAAATTTTTGACTGATTTTTAAGACTCAAAGTGCACATAGCTCCTCTCTTATTCGTTGTAATACACTTGTGGAAGAAATAATGCAACAATTCGAGCCGGGCATGGTGGTGCACACCTTTAATCCCAGCACTTGGGAGGCAGAGGTAGGAGGATTGCTGTGAGTTCGAGGCCGCCCTGAGACTCCATAGTGAAGTCCAGGTCAGCCTGGGTTAGAGTGAGACCCTACCTTGAAAAACCAAAAAAAGAAAAAAGAAAAAGAAAAAAAAAAAGGCATGGATTCTATTTTGTCTATGAAGAGAAACTTTAGAATCTGGTTCTTTCTTATGGGAATGGTCTGAGGAAGATGGAGGTGGGAGGAAACTGAGGTCAGCTTCTTACTATTACCTTGACACTCTCTAGCTAAAACAGATAAGCAAACACCAACTTTTAAAGTTGATCTTTGAAATTGTAAGATAAAAGGGTAAATAAAACTACAGGAGAGTAGCAGTAAACATTAGATTATCATAATGTGAAGCTTTTGTCATGGAGCAAATGAATCAGATTATCAAAGTTTATTGAATCTGTTGCATATTGAGTTGTGCATAACACAATACCTACTCTCGGGTAATGTTTAGGAAGGTTTGTGTACCTTACAGTTTTGGAGACTGAATGGTCCAAGAATGGACAGCCCACCTGTTCAGCCTCTGGAGAGGGCTCCTTGACAGATGGCAACACAAAGGTGAGAGCATGTGTGGAGGCAATCATATGGTCATACAGGAATTAAGAGGGGTTCAGGGGTTGATCTCATTCTCTTTAGAATACGATGTGCTAGCCAGAACTAACTGTAAGGTGCCAAGGAAAATACATGAGTTCTTTCTGTGTCCCTTCCTCCCAGTGACCTAAATACCTTATACTAGTCCAACTTTTTAAAGGTTCCATCATTGAATCACCCACACTGAGGACCAGGCTTTCAGCCCATGAAGCCTTGGAGCCATACTCTAGCCACAGCAGTGCTAACATTAACCCCATCTTGGCTAAGGTCTCAGTACATGGCTACTGAGTCAACTAATGGACATAGTCTAAGCTGCGTAAAGTTGCTAAGAAGGTAGATGCAATGGTTGAAATTCCAACTTGAAGGGAAGCTTGACTTGGAAAAGGTTCTTCTGTTCCATCCATTCAGAAAGATTCAGAGTTATGTTTGAAAGCAATTTCTGCTAACCTGAAGCTCTAACCTGCATTCAGTGGGGCTCAAATGTGTTAGTAATACAAACTTTCCATTTTATTCTCTTCTTATAACAGCAGATTCAGGCATTTACATCACAGAATTTCAAATTTCATAATGCCATCTTAAAAGTTCCTATCAAGTCTCCTGATTTAGGTGAACAGAGGATTAGTGCCAGAGTTTTCATGATTTTATCTGCTATAGAAATATTCTGTCTAGTAAGAGTCCAGTTTGTGTTGCTGGGAGAGAACCCAACTATTCCCTGGTGCTAACTGTGTCACTTTAGGGCTAGATGAGCCAACGTTTGTGTCAGGTGGCATTGTATACTATATTTACAGACCATAGGGAATAATGAATAATGGTTATTAATACATGGTTTCTAAAATTATCTGATTTCAAAGAGATTCTCATCTTAAGGTTGAAAAAGAAATTCAAAAATTGAGAAGTGTGATTATACTTAGAACTTTCTAAAAAGTAGAGACTAGAACAAGAAATTACATTATTTTTTTTACAAATAAAATCTATTACTCCTCACCAATACCCTCCAGATAGACTCCATTTTGCTGGCTGCAGAAGAATATAATGGTGTTATGAAAATGACTCTTGTATACAAGGAGATTTCATTGTTGGAAGCTCATGGCTTTATCCTGATTGGCAAATGTACTTCTATTAGCAAATACATTTTTATTTAAAATTACTTTGTACTACTATATTACTGTTCCTAAATTAATTTCCTCTGTCAGAGATATATTTTCTTTTTTTATGTGTGATACAAGGCTTTTATTTATATTGCTTCATAATTAGACTACTTAATAATATAAACATTAACCCCATAACCCAAAATGCCTGTGCATATTTAACTATTATTAAGGCTTAATTTTTTCTTATAGAAAAAATTTATTACAAAGATTTGATAATTTTATAGTCTTGCTTCTTGAAAACGTCTTTCTCCTGAGAAGATACTTCTATACTTAGAATTTCTCAAGTATAAAAAAGTAATGTGAAAACTTACATCTAAAGCTGTGGCCTTCTGATTACAAAACACTGTTCCATAGTAATTACCTGCAATGCAAGTTAAAAATCAGTGTTACTGAATATTATAATTGCCTCACCATTGTTTAAATGCTGACATTCTCTGGACTCTGAAAAGTAGCTTGCTAAATAACAATGTATGACCATCATTACTGATATAACCCTTTGTAAATTGAGAATGTTTTTGAACAATAGCTCTTAAAAGCAGAACTTAGGTATCTGAATATGCAAAATGTGTAATGACTGAACAACCTGTGATCATTTCTGAGTATCACAAGCTTGAGTTGAACACAATTGACAAAATTATTTCTGTTTCCTACCTGCTTAAATTCCACTTATAGTGATAGTACTTTTCCTCATTCATCATGAAATTAAGACTAAATTTCCCAAATGCTTCTTCAAAGCAACCCTCTGATTTTTATTAACTTTTTAGTCTAATGTTTTTCCTACTTAACTTTCCAAGGTAGTTTTTCTGAGCATTGTCATCACTTGATGTTTGTTCCCATGCCTTCTCAGGCATATCCCAAATTCACATCCAACAGGAATTATCCCCCTAATTTCAGACTGAAAGCTTCTAAAATTCAGATTAATTATGTAATTCTATCTCCTCCCTAAACCTCTCTCCTTCATTAATATCAGAATGGCACATTCCCCTTTCAGACATGCATTTCAAAAGCCTATAAATTCCCTGTCCCTTCTTTTGCTCTGCCAACTCTGTCCCACTAATCTCTGCTTCATGTCTCTCACTTTATGACACCTAATACTTTATTTCTACACACTGTAAACATTTGCTTGACTCTTCATTTATTCATTTGTAGATAACAAATGAAAGATGGACTTTGGTCATTTTTAATTGTTATGAAACTTGCCCATCATTGTATATACACCTAAGGAGAGTTTTTAATCTTAATGATAAACAATTTGTCTTTAATTAGCATTTGGCTGTCTGTTCAAAATCTTGAGGGCTGGAGAGATGGCTTTGTGGTTAAGGTCCTTGCCTGCGAAGTCTACGGTCACAGGTTTCATTTCCCAGTACCCACATAAGCCAGATGCACAAGGTAGTGCATGTATCTGAAGTTTATTTGCAGTGGCTAGAGGCCCTGGTGCTCTCATTCTCTCTCTCATAAATAAATAAAAAATAAAATATTACAAAAAGCAATTCAAAAAACTTTGATATAAGCTTTCATTAATTTGTACTTAGTTTGGGACCAGAAAAATCATGAAGGAAAGTGGCTAATGATGTTTTATATTTTACTTAGGTACCAATGTTTCCCAAGTACAATCCTATGAATGTTAGGAACATCAAGTTAAAGTGAAGGATGCACTGGGAAGCTCAGCATAGAGACATTTCTTTCAAAAAGCACTCTGTTGAGAAAGTTTAAAGTTTTTACAATATCTGATCTTTTTCTGTATAATCTGTTGTAGTTCACTCAGGCCTTAGAATTTATGGTATTTATTATGTTCCTAGATGCTTTGGGAAACCACAGTTCTATTGAAGAAGACAAAGCATTTATATATGAAACTGTTAGATCCTTTTATAGAAAGCCATGCAATTATGGACAATTTGCATATGAGGAATAGAAATAAACATAATCGATGTGCTGATGTGATTATGGGGAGGAGTCAGATTGGAACAGGACCCAGGCAGGAGAGAAGACAAGCACAGGGAGACAAGGAGAGACTCCATGAGCCTCAGCGGAGGTTCTCCTGGCACGGGCAGAGCTCTTCACTGGGAGGTACTCCTCTCTCTGGCTACTGCAGGATGCTTAGCAGGTCTGGACTTGGAATACTAAATGGCACTACCTTCCCAGCTCCTCACAGCTCTGAAGACACTTGGCCTGCCATGGTTGGGCAGTGCCATTTGTGGCCTTCTCTGACAGAAGTAGCATGCTGAGGACAGGGAGGTGAAGTAGTTATTGATGCTGTAACATGGTTTCTAAGAATATGTTGAATCAAGTGCATTAAATGATATTTTCTTGGGCTGGAGGGATGGCTTAGCAGTAAAGGTGCTTGCCTGAAAAGCCAAAGGACTCAGGTTCAATTCTCTAAGACCCATGTAAGCCATGTAACCCATGTAAGCACAAGGTGGTATGTGCATCTGGAGTTCATTTGCAGTGGCTGGAGGCCCTGGTGTGCCCATTTTGTCTATCTCTCTTCCTCTGTCCCCACCCCTCTCTCTTCCTCTGTCTCTTTCAAATAAGTAAGTAATAATAAAAATACAAAAAAAATTTTAAGAAAAAGATATTCTCTTGAAATTATTTCTAAATCTGTGCTTTTGAGGAGAAACCTTTATTATACATTAGAGTAAAAACAAAATCTGCTATAAAACCAGATTCTATCTTTAGAAAGACCAGGGTTCTATGAGTATGGCATAGACACTAACAAAACTCAACTTACTCAAAGTGAAGAGTTTCTGCAGAAATCTGGAGAATGGGCCATTTTTGACTTGGCAATGCACTTGTACAGGGAAATACCTTCACAATTACACTTGGAAGTATGTCACCACCATATATCTTTCTAAGCTATATGCAATACTATGCCAATACATGCCTATTAATAAATATTTGGAGAATGCTAAATATTTTAAAAAGGAAACTAAACATTATTTTAACAAGAAGTATTCTTTTGAAATATTTTATATGATTTAATTCATACTATACCATTTATGTTAGGTCAGGACAAAATGGCGTCACCAAGGATAGCAGGAAGGTTAATGAGACATAAAGAAGTGGGTCATCCACCTTCCTCAAGGAACCACCCAGCCATTATCCCTTCCTTGCCTAACAATGCCCCAGGTCTAGGTTTCCTGCCCCCTTATCTTGCCCCCTTATCTCTCAGGTCTGTTCATTGTTCTGGTCTCACACCCTATGGCTAATGTAAAGAACAAAGGAGTTCCTTCCCTTCCTCACCTTTCCCCAGCTGAAGAGCTCTATATTGCTCACTCTCTGTAATCTCAAAGACCACTGCTCCACTCTTGAGAGTCAATCATGGCAGCTCCTGTTTTTCCTGAATAAAAGCTTCCATCTTTGCCTCAGAGTGGTCTCCATGGTCTTGGTCACTCTTGAACCTTACAATTTAGTTTCTTTGTTTTTATTTAAACAAGTGAAAGTATTTTATTTTATATATTGAAAACTGCATAAACATATTTATGATGGACCTATAATCAAGTATTTTATATGAATGATTAAGTCAATTATAGTACATTCTGTACTTATCAGCACTCAGAAACATCAGATGTTAAACTCTGATGTGTAGGCATCATTCATTTGCTTATCATTCAGTAATTATTCATAATTTCTTCTATTTATCCCTCTCTCTGAGGGTAAAAGTGAATTAGTTTCCTCAGGAAAAGGAATCTATACCCAGAACATATTTTCAGTATAATAAAGTAGTTCTCAGACCTCTTAAGACTATATTAGATTCTCTAGAGGAATATAAATACTGAACTATAAATTTCCACTTTTTAGCACAAATGTTCTTTCAAATGTAGAGTCAAGAGGAGAATGAATTATAGGGTTGGGATGTCTGTCCCTTGTTGTTGTCCATGGAACTTAATGATCTGAGTGTGCTGTGTGGTTTACTGTTGGACTCAACTGCCACACACTCAGGCCATTTAGAGCTAGTCTGCTCTAGAGCATTGTATTAGAACCCTGCTATTGCTAGAACTGCTGCTTGAAGTAGAAGTGTATTATGACTCTAAGTTATGAACTGAGTGGAGCTATGCAGTTTACACTTGAATCTATAGGTAAGTCTCACTTTCTGTGGATGCTGTTGGATTAGCATAAAATTGGAAAACATTCCAAGATTTAATTTATTTCCCCACTTTTCCTTCAAGTATTTTTATCCTTCTGTTTGATATTCTACCTTCAAGTAAATCTTTACCAAACTCTCTCTCTCTCTCAAATACCCTGAAATAGCACTACCAGAACTTTCCTTTTCATTTCATGCCTTATCACTATTTTCATCTATTTTACTCATTTCAGCCTAGTCTAGATAAAAAAGCTGATATTATTTTCTCCATGCAAAATGCATTTCACCTCAGTGTGTCATTCAAAATCTGGGATCTACCTTAAAGAGGTGATTGCAGTGGTAGGCAATGAACAGGGACCTATGAAATTAATAAAAGATGATGCATGCTGGACGGATGGTTCAATGGTTAAGGCTCTTGCTTGCAACACCTGATGGCCTAGGTTCAGTTCCCCAGTATGCATGTCAAGCCAGATAAACGACGTGACACATGTGTCTGGAGTTCATTTGCAGTGGCTGGAAGTCCAGGTATGCCCATTCTCTCTCACACACTCTCTCTCTCTCTCTTACTCTTTCTCTCTCAATTTCTCCCCCACCCTTGCAAATAAAAAAAAAATAAAAATAGCAAAAAAGGTAATGCACTTGACACTCTGAGGGTTAAAGTGAATTACACTCACATTTATTAAAGTATTGTTGCATAGTGCATCAAACAAATTTGTGAACAAAAGTGACAAAAATGGGGGCCAGGAAGATGGCTCAGAAATTAAATGTGCTTGCTTACAAAGCCTGACAAACTAGGTTAAATTTCTCCATTACTCACATACAGTCAGATGCACAAAGTGGTGCATGTGCCTGGAGTTCATTTGCAAAGGCAGGAGGCTCTGGTCACCCCATTCTCTGTCCTCTCTCTGTTTGCAAATAGATAAAAAGTGCCAAAAATTAACAATGTCATGAAATCATCAGCAAGACTGTGAAGTTCACATGACCTGAGAAATTAGACCATCTCCAGAAATTCATTAAAAGTGTTGATGCTGACTTGGGTGACATCATTTACTTTTCAGAAATAAGATGACTAAGTAAGTTGAGACCTGTTTCAGTTCCCTCCTTGCTGGGACAAACATCCTACTAGTATCATCTTATAGGAGTATCATCTAGTATCACATCAAAGGGTTTATTTCAGACTTATGAATTGTAGGGGGAACACCATCAATGGTGGAAATAGCTGGCTCACTTCCATAGATCCAAACAGATAGACACCATCAAGAGCCAGCACCACAACAGCCAGGGTTCCAGATTGTTCTTTTTACACCTTAGAGCAGGACTCAAGATCTGCCCCCAAATGTACCTTAGGGCTGGACTCTAAGATTGCCCCCAATGACTGCTGGAGACCCAAATTACAAGCTCAATTCTTAGTCAGAAACTCCCGAGTTTATAGGGCCATGCATTAGAACTAGCACAAGACCAAATGGTGAAGGAATTTTATGATTTGTATGTTATCTAGTCATTAAGGTATCAAGAACAAAATCTGCCAGCAGTTGATAATGAAAACTGGCATAGAGATTTAGGGATTTTTAGTGGATCTAAGCATTAATTTAATTGTGCTAAACATGTATCTCATGGTCAATACCAATTTATCAATGCAATGTTTAAAACTATAGCTTCTAAATGGAAACAAAATTGTTTTGACATGTTGACTAAACACAATCCTCTTAACAGTGAGAAAACATGTAGCTTTGTCCTTCTGTTTAATGTAAGAACTTGCAAACGTACTTCAACATTTCTGCACAAATATTCTGTTGGTACATTTGTGCCTCTATTTTTAGTTGATATAAATATATTACTTAAAAACATCCAAGTGGAGCCGGGCGTGGTGGCGCACACCTTTAATCCCAGCACTCGGGAGGCAGAGGTAGGAGGATTGCCGTGAGTTCGAGGCCACCCTGAGACTCCATAGCGAATTCCAGGTCAGCCTGGGCTAGAGTGAAACCCTACCTCGAAAAACCAAAAAAAAAAAAAAAAAAAAAAAAAAAACATCCAAGTGGAATGAATAGAGCTATAACCTAATATTCAACTTTAGGAAAAATTTCATTGCACCTTCTTACTAGCCTTTTATAAGTCTTGCCTTCCAAGACAAACATCCCTTACTTTACCATCATGCCCAATTCACATCATAGCTTTCTAGCAGCACTGACATTTGTGAGCAGCTAGTTTCAAGAATAAAGCACAACAAAAGTAAAATCAGAGGGCTGGAGAGATGGCTTAGCTGTTAAGGCATTTGTCTGCAAAGCCAAAGGACCCAGGTTCGATTCCCCAGGACCCAGGTTAGCCAGATGCATAAGGGGGCACACACGTCTGGGGTTTGTTTGCAGTGGCTGAAGGCCCTCGTGTGTCCATTCTCTCTCTCCCCCTCTTTCTCTGTCAAGTAAATAAATAAATATAAATAAAAATAAGTAAAATTAGAAGGGCTGAGGAGAGAGCTCACCAGTTAAAGGTGCTTGCTTGCAAAGCCTGCCCGACTGGGTTTGATTTCCCAGTACCCATGTAAAGCCATAGACACAGAATGGCACATGCATCTGGAGTTCATTTGCAATGGCAAGAGGCCTGATGTGTCTCTATTTGCTCCCTCCCTCTCTTTCTCTCTCACAAATAAATAAAACTTGTAAAAATGTAAAATTAGATTCAGCATATCTGATGAGTACCTTGAGAATATACTGAGAAGTATAGCTATTTCCATTGAACCAGATACATTAGTCTCTCAACTACGTCAAATACCATACTACCTTCAAGTTGCCCTCTTTTCTTTTACACTTGTAGTAAAAATAATAATAAAATAAAGTTTTATTACAGATTGAGACCTGCTTGATGAATTTTAAAGAACTCTCCGATTAAATAACTAGAAAATTAGGATTATTATGTAAGGATATTTTGGCTGATCTGTGGGGGAAAATATCATGAAAATTATACACAATAGTTTCTTCTCATCACCTTAGACCACACTGAAAGGAAAGAATTATCTTGGATTACATAGCAGTTCATTTGCAGTGGCTGGAGGCCCTGGTGTGACCATTCTCTTGCTCTCTTTCTCTCTCTGCTTGCAAATAAATAAACCAAACATTTTAGAAAAGCAAAACAAAATAAATAAATATGTAAATCCCAACAAAAGCTGAGAAAGAAAAAGTGGTTGGACACCCACAGCCTAGGTATTTCCCAGGGTCGATGCCTTAGTGTCCCCTTTCCAGTGCTTTCCCTTTGCTTTTTTATTAGAGGACTCGCTGCATTTTCACTCTAGCCAAGATCATGGATGTTAGCCTGATGTCTCCTATCAGTTTATGAATTAAACTGCCTTAATGTGGCACATGCATTCTCCACCATCACAATCTCCTTTATTTCTGCAGCTCAGCTGTTCTAATTGGCTTTTCTCTCTTCAGCTCCCCCCAAGCCTTGTTGATGGTTGTGCTTGCAGCCCCCTGGAGGTCATTCACACTCTGCTGCGCTTTTGTTTAATGATGGCTTTCAAGTCCCTCTGGCCCATGGAAATGACTTCAATCTTCCTGTTCTCTTCCTTCTCCGACCATGCGATTAGATACCTTCCTGTGGGAAATGTCACACCATTTGAAAATATATTTGGATGTGGCATGATTCAATTGTTCCTTACATGTTTTATCAATTATACCTTGGTTTTTCAGCAAAATGATGTTGCCAGTAGTATCTGGTGCTCTGATGAGGACAGCAAATACTGGTAGAACTACAAGTTAACCACTTTTGTTTGTCAAAATAACTTCACATCAGCACTTCTGAATGGTTTAACATAATAGTCAAAAAAATTTTTTTTTGCAAATCTATGATCTTTCCCGAAATGGATTTTGTTCATTCTGTGATTAAAGATTGTCTACTTAATATCATTCATATTAAAAAAAAACTAATAATATTTAACAAAGCTTAATCTTTATATCTGTAAATTAAAATTTCTTAAAGTCATTTTATTCAGAATATATTAAAAAGTAAACATTCTTAACCTTCAATGTAAAGTTGGAAAATAGCATTTTTGAGTAAAGGTAATATCTTAGGAGGATCTTTACTTATCTTTCCAATACCATTTCTTCCCAAGACAGAGAAAGAAATAGGTAGTTTCAGGTGTGTGTTATTGTAGAATAGAGTATCTGAATTTGAATTCTCGCTATAGACAATTCAGTCTGCTCAGTTACAGTGTCTTGTACAAGATAGGAGTAATGGCAGTAAGACCCTTCTCACAGTGTTGTTGGAAGAATCAAATAGGATAATGCAAGTGAAGAGACCAACAGTGACGTTATGCATAAGGGACACTTATGTTTGTCTCTTTCTCTTCAGCTGTCCAGGCATGGATGGTCTTATGTAGAGTGATAGTGACAAATGTGTGTAACTAGCAGTCATCAAGGTTATAGAGAACATTTTGTATTAAATTCATAATCTATTCATTTGGATCTGGAAACTTCAGCTTTGTGTCTCAACACACCTTTGTTTTTCTGTTATATCTGCCAACTCCAAATCTTCATTTTAATCTTTATTTAAACTACCTTTCCCTCACCACTCAATGGGACATATCTCTCAGTGCTATGCATTTCTTTCTCCTCTAGCACTTAGCACAATTGTAAAGCAAAATTCATTGTGTAGTTTAGTGTTTAATATCTGTTTTGCTAGATTTGAAATTCTATTACAGCAATCATACTGGTGTTATTCACTGCTGCCCACTCTAGGACTAGGCTATTGTCAGACCTATATTAGTATACTGCATAATAAGTATGTGCAAAATCAGCGAAGTAACTGACTAACTTTATTAGTGAATTTCTAGATGGAGAACTACACTGGCATGTATGCTATATGGATGGGGTAGGCATCTGTTAAATCATCTCTTCAAGATAATTGTGTAGCTACAAACCGACAAAAAGAGGGACTACTATTTGTAACTTAGGGAGTAAGTAGCAAGAAGGATCTTGTCTTTAGCCAAACCAGGGGCATAAGTAAGATTTGCATTTAGAATGATCAGAGTATGAAGATTTTCAAGCAACATGAGCTTAAAGAGCAGTTAGAAATAAGACTGTTCAGATTCTCAGAGCCAAACTCAATTGCACAGATGAGGTGTAGCCCGCGTAGTCGTCTCGCCAGCAAGAACGCACGCGGACACCAGGATCCTTCTGCAGCAAGCGTTTATTGAACAGATGAAAGAGGAAGACCCAGAGCCCCGAAATGGCGCCGCTTATATAGCCCCTAGGTGGCGTGTACTCTGTTGATTGGCTGTGCGCTCATATGACGCTCATATGCCCGGGCTGGGCAGTGACTTAGCGCGCTTTTACCACTTGCACATGTGCTATTCTACTTGTTCACCAGGGCCGAGGCCGGATGTCAGCGCCATCTAGTAATGGCGGTCACTTCTCGGCTCTCTACATTTCCCCCTGTTTGTTTTAATAAGATGACAACTGTCTCATAGCCCAGCCAGCGCAGCACCAAACAACCCTATGTTTGATCAAGCAAATTCCTTCCTTGGGGAATAAGCGATCAAGAGCTCACTCCCTCACCTTATCAGGTGTAATGGAGACAAGTCCTCTGAGTGCAAAGGCCAAGGGAGAGACAAAAAGGGGAGTTAACATCCATCCCTGTGCAATGGAATATTGTTCCTGGGGGTGCAAGGGCTGTCAATCTCATATTTTGGTGCTGCAGCCACTTAGGCAAGGGCTGATTAGACTTAGATCTCCCATCGACTCAGTGCAATGGGCTAAACCCCTGAGGTGCATCGACTGAGGGTCTCAGTCTAATTAATTAACCAAATTTCAGGAGATGATCCCTGTTCCATAGCCACAAGTGCTTGTGCAATAACGGCCTTGTCACATTGCTATTGAGCTCTGAGCTTGCAGAACAACCAAAGCAGGAACACTAAGCCACAACATAGGGCTGCACCAAACAGCGCTATTCCCACCCATTCCTTAAAGAAAGAGAAGGCTGAAGAAATCCAGGATGTCAGGCCCACAGCTAGGGAGGGGTCAACTCTAGTAGAGTAGGGTCTTCATAATGGATCTTGTTTATTTTTTCGGCTCCTGCACAGGATCTCGATGATTCGTCAGGTCTCACAAGTCTACGTGTTAGGCGTTCTGGTAGCCAGAATGGATTGTCTTTTTCCTGTGGAAAAACACAAACAGCTCCCCTGGATCTTATTAAAATAGGATCCGGGCCTCTCCATTGACCAGTCAAAACATCTTTCCACTTAACCATCTCCTGTGGCCTGTTAGGCTCTGAGCAATGACGGTCAGCCGCCGAATGGCCCTGACTGTCCAAATTTAAAAAATTAAGAGTAAAGAGTGCTATGGATATAGTCACTCGTGGGACTGAGGGCAGAGCCTCATCGACTCCCCCTTTTTGTTTTATTAAATAAGACTTTAGAGTGCGATGAGCCCGTTCTATAATACCCTGTCCTTGAGGATTATACGGGAGACCTGTCAAATGGGTCACTCCCATCTGGTGACAGAACTGTTTAAATTTTTGAGAAGTATAAGCTGGTCCATTGTCAGTTTTAAGAATTTTGGGCTTTCCCCAGGCACTCCACGCCTCGAGGCAGTGTTGAATAACATGGGCTGCTTTTTCCCCGGTTAATGGGGAAGCAAACATAACTCCAGAACAAGTATCAATGGAAACATGTAAATATTGTAATTTGTCAAAAGATGGGACGTGAGTAACATCCATCTGCCAAATTTGTAATGGGCGAATTCCTCTGGGATTAAAGCAAGGAGAGACTAAAACAATGTAAACTCAACCACCATCAAACAAACATTAAACTTCTGCAGTTCAAGTTCAATAGCCTTGAAAAGCAGGTTTCTCCTTCAGTCAACTCTTTCCAAAAGTGTTTGTATTTCTATGATAGCCTTTCCTCAGGCATCCTTTCCATTGTTTGAATGTAAAGCAGTTGGAACATCTTCCTTAAGATTGCTAATGTGTTTGACAATAGCAGGTTCAGTAACCTAAAACCAGTCTCAGTGCCTGTAATTTTAACTTGCTTGAGGTTTTCCAGCTTAAAATCTTAAATCTCTCAGTCCAATATCTCTAGCCAAGCACATCAGTCCATTACAAATTTAACTTTCATCAAACACTCTGGACCTCAGCAGCAGAACGCAGCCAGCCCTTATTTCAATAGTCCAGTTCTAACAAAGTCCTCTGTAGTCTTTCCTTCATTGCCATAGTGGTGAGTCTCTCAAGCTGCATGACTGTAAAATTAGCATCTACTCCATACTTATTAACTGATTTAGCAAGTTCCTTAATGAGGGCATACTCTACCGGCGCATGGACGCGGTTTCCATCCGCAGCCTCAAACACCGGGAAGGCTTGTAAGCACCTCCTTCTGTCCCCCTCTGAAAGGAAGGAATCTGAACAATGCTTGCCGGCATAAGGCGGAGGAGCACTGGGAATGATAGGGGCGGCAGATTGAAAAGCCGCGTGGTTCTTATCTCCTATCTTCTTTTGTTTTCGATTTTGTGGTAGCTCATCAAAATAATATTTCTCCTCCCCATAGCGAGCCACTTTCCCATCTAATTTTTCCTCCTCGGAGGGACTAAGATCCTCAGACTCTGAGCTATCAATTCCTAAAGCCTCCAATTCTTTTATTGGATAAAGAGGCCTCCTTTTTGGACTTTTTTTTTCCCTCTCCTGTTTCTCTCCCAGGGCGTCCTTTCCCTTGTTTTTTTTTTTTTGTGGACTTAGCGTCCGCAGAAAGGCCTTTTTTCTTAGAGACGTCTTTTTCTTTTTCCTCAAGGGCCCCTAAACTTTTATCCCGTTCTGTTTCTGACATGTTGTCTTGTAGCTCCGAATGTGAGGCTCCCATGTTCACAAAGAAGAGAACGAGAGCCACCATCACAATAGGGAGAGCGAAAATTGCTCCTACCAATTTGGATGAAAGATGAGACAAGTCAAGACCAAACATGCCTCTCAGAACCTACCTTAGTGCTGCAGTTCTGAATCCTTCCCCGTGAATGGGGGGTCTCCTCGGCGCCGGCGATGACAGGCACCCGGCGTCCCGGGTTTCGGCACCAGTTGTAGCCCGCGTAGTCGTCTCGCCAGCAAGAACGCACGCGGACACCAGGATCCTTCTGCAGCAAGCGTTTATTGAACAGATGAAAGAGGAAGACCCAGAGCCCCGAAATGGCGCCGCTTATATAGCCCCTAGGTGGCGTGTACTCTGTTGATTGGCTGTGCGCTCATATGACGCTCATATGCCTGGGCTGGGCAGTGACTTGGCGCGCTTTTACCACTTGCACATGTGCTATTCTACTTGTTCACCAGGGCCGAGGCCGGATGTCAGCGCCATCTAGTAATGGCGGTCACTTCTCGGCTCTCTACAATGAGGAAAATCAAAGCTGTAGCTGTTACACCAAGTTGTTATTAAGGTTTCCATGTTTATGTGAATAATAAGCTTGACAATGTAAATTTATTGCTCTTGTCTCCTCCTTTCTCTTTTCACCTCCTTTTTTCTTTCTTTAAATAAATGACTTCTTAATAATTTTGCTGCCTGTTTTCTTCCTATTGCTGTCAGATTGTTCTGTTGATCTGTCTGTTGATATTAATTCTATAGTCAATTAATTCTATTATCTATACCTATGTCTATCTATTGAGCATGTATGTATGCATAGGTAACGTAGTTATACTTAAATGATGTACACATGCTGTGTGTTTATATGTACGATGTATGCATATGTCAATGTTTTGTTCAAAATGTTTCACTGCATTTTCTAGAAGGGTGGTTTGAATTTCAGGTGGTTGTGAGATCATCTCTTATTTTTTATCATAGAGCATTTTGTTTTTTTCTCCATTTTGCTGCAAAATGGTATTGCTTTGCTATAATTTTTACAGCAGGATCTGATACTCTTCAATTGGTCAATCCTATTCACATTAGGCTTGTCCCCAGGTTTCTCATTCTGATTTCTCTGAACAGCAGTCCACTCTGCTTATCCCTGGGCTCTGGACTGGCTATGTATATTTCCTCAAACTGTTTGGCAATCTCTCCCAGGGCACTGAAGCCACATTAGGGAAATTGAAGACAAATTCTTTTTTTTCATTGTTCACTTTTAAATGACTTTTCTCTGAAGCTAAAATCTTTCTTGGCTAGTATATGTAGGGCTGCTTAAGAATTAAGTCCAGTAACATGTGCTATTAGGCTCGAATATACTGTATCCACTACTCTCAGGCAGAAGATGTGACAGGATCAGGGATTAATTTCTGCTTCCCCATTGATAACTTGCACTTTTTTTGTAAGGGATTTTGTATACCGTACTTGACTTTCCTCTGTGCACCTCACATTATAAGGCTGAGGTAATACAGCCAAATCCATTCAGGCTTTGTCTGAGAAATTTTATGAGGAAATATGTGTTGTAAGTTTTGCCTTTCATTTCATTTTGTTCCAATTTTTCTCTACAGCCTTTCTGATAGTGCAGGCTTCATTTGACTCTTTCAGACAGAAGTGATTAAATAGCCAGATTTTGTATCTTTTTGTGAAAAATGAAATGATGGTCTTGGACATTTTCCCTCCTAATCTTGATATGTCAATGTACATTTCCATATAAATTTGTGAAAATAAAAATCATGAATGGCAAGCAAAGAGGCCAGTTAATGTGTGTGTCGTCCCCCCCCCCCCAAGTCCCATCAAGTAACTGGTCACTCCTTTTTTTCTTGTCTGACTACGTAGGATAGTAGCTGTCAAAACCTTCCTGCTGGTACAGAAATCCTAGACTAACAAGCCTTTGATTACTGTGGTTTCTTTGAAGACAGGAAAAGAACACTTCAACATCTTAGAACCAGAGCTCTCCAAAGAATATTATTTGGTGATAGGAACGTCATAAGAATATATAGATAAATACACATTTTGAACTGGAAATATATTCTCAATATATTCTTAAGTAGAAAAGTTGTAACATAACATGTAAAATGTGATCCTACCTTTATCCAAAGAGGCAAGAATTTTATATGTCTGTAGCTATGTATTACCCTATTCAGTATGTACTTTGATGAGTATGCATTTTGTTGCTAGTAATAATAATAATAATAATAATAATGCTTATCTCTAGGAGTACCATTGTGATTTTTTGATGTCAGTTTTGCTAAAAGAGAAAATTATAGTAGATGATGGAGATAACTCTTGAGTGCATACTTACTACATGTGATACATTGTTAAAGCCTTATCTGAATTATTCTACTTCTCATATGTTTTGATAGCACACATATTTTAATAAACAAGTAATGTTGAATTGAAATAAAGAACATTGGTATTTCAAAAAATGACTAATTTTTCTTTCATCAAATTGTCTACATATACTAAAAAGTACGGTTCATAAATACCAAGTATTAAACTTGAGAAATTGGGGAATTAACATTTTCATAAAGATTTTAAGTCTTATTTTTCTCTACTTTTGCACTTCAAGCAACCTCTTCACGAACTTTATTTATAGATACAAAATACCATGGCAGTTTAAATAAAGATGTGCCATTTAAGGTACGGTCACTTTTGACCTTCTGTGGATCTGTTCACATTAGGTCCTTCCCAGACAGACCCTATAGAAAATTCCCACCACCAAATTAAAGGTTGGGTTCTGAAATCTAGTGATTTTTCTGACCATTAGACAGCGAGCAACTTTGGTGTTCTGGTGGGTGGTGAAGAAGTTTCTCACCTGGCTTACTTTCCATGCATGCAACTAAGTAAGAGGAGGGTGCAGTTAGGACCCCCGAAGGTAAAAAGGGCAGGAAAGTTTTTACTTGCTAGAAATCAAAGATGATCTGATTTTTTTATCTCTTGCCTAGTTCCCTAGACCTGTTTTCCCACAAACAATGAAGTCTTTCATAGGATTTAAACATTGTAGTTGGTCAAATTCAGCATATTCCCCCCTCCCCACCCCGCCCTGCGGGGAACTTGGTGCCAGGGCTAACCTCTTCCTGAGACAGCCCCTAGCCCTAACCAACCAGCTGTCCCTCTGGTTCACCTGAGCCAGAAGACAGCCCACCTCCACTAAAATGTTATAAGTATCTTTGCAAGGAGAGGACAGACTCTCTGGCCACTTTAGAACTTCCAGCTATGTGTGAATTTTTCCCTCATCTGGGCCCAAGCCCAACTGGGAGGGCCCCTAGCCCTTACTCTGCACATGGGCTCCTTTATTGCTTCCAGCTCCCCACATGGCTGGAGCTTCTTGAACTTTTTTCCTTTTTTTTCTCCATGCTGTTTTGCCCAGGCCCTCCATGTGGGATCTCAAGCCACCTGGGTACCTTTCCTTGGCTCTGTGCTTCTCTCAGTAAATATAATAATTTAATAATAATCCTTCTCAGTCTTCTTTTTTGTTCAATTCTTTGATTAAAATTAAAAATAAACCTAGGGTTTGGGATTCAAGGACTTTCCTGGACCCCTAGCACCCTTTTACATAAGCATTGCCATTCCTTCCATCTAAATTTATGAAAGCTCAGTCTAATTTGTTTCTGTAGAAACTCACAGATCATTGAAATGTTAGTATTCTGCTTATTTTCCAGATTATCTTGAACTACCTCACTCTGCAATGCTCAATAACTACAGGGTCATCAGCTGAGTGAGTGTCATCCAAGGGAAAGTGGCATCCAAGCACATTTCCCAGGATCTGGACTGTCACTCAGCATATGCTCATTGCCAGTGATCACTAACTTTGACAGGGCAAGGATAAGTATTCATGGACATCTTTTTAGTCATGTACATGATAAATAAAAAAACCAGTAGAAATTCATAACTTCCTTTAGAAATTTTATTATATTTTTCCTGGTATAAGAATATTGAATCATTGCTAAAAATTAGCATTTGAAATCTTATTCATGGATTCAGCCATAGGCCAATATGTAATGATTGCATTAGTATTACATGATGAATAATATAATCTAATATTGATTGGCAGAGATTATCATTACTAACAATATGGAAATCAAATATATATATATATATATATATATATATATTTCCCCTTAATACCCATTTTACTATCATATAAATACTTCAACATTGCCCAGATACTACAAAGCCTTTCTATCTAGATTTAATCTCATGAATTTTTCATACCTCAGCCTCACTGAGTATGTCTTTTCCTTATGTTTTCTGTCTTAGGGAATAGCCCACCACTTTTCTGCCTCTTTCTTCAACTAAGCCAGAAATCGTGGCATCATTCTTAATGCAATTCTTTCCTTTTCACTTTCCATACCCTGATCACTATTTCTTGATTCTTTAAATAGATATACTAAGAATCACATACAAATAACAGATAATCTGTGAATTTCATTGTAATAGCTGATAACGTTTCACTTTAGATGAAAGCTAGTTATTTAATTTGAATGAGTGTTGTGTTCTACTTTTTAGTCTGTATCCTTATTGAAGCTGGAAGAGGCTGAAGAAAAGTGCAGAGAAGCCACAGAGAAGCTCAGTCTCATTTTGCTCAGGTCTTCCAATATTCCATGGGAAGTTAGAAGCCTGTATCTTTATGTGAACTCCTTATTTTTAAGTGTAAACCTCTGATTCAAATAATGAGTATTTCAGTCCTATTAAATTATGTATATTAAATTCACTTGATGAGTTGTTAGTTTTAGATCTATGCATATAGATCATATCAAGTGCCATGTTTCATATAAGTTTAAATTGTAATATTTTGAAAGTAGTTGTTAAATAAGTAATTATGTCTCAGGAATAATTGGATCTAGATTGTTATTTTGAACTCACTAAAGCGAAAAATGTGGAGTTCTTAGTTTGTCTCCTCGTATTTTGAGTATATTCACTGGAATCTTGAGCACAAATTCTTGAACTCTAAATTTAAGGCTTCCCAGGTGCTCTAGAACTTTTTCTGTCCATTCCTTTCTAAAAGATGAGGTTATTTTTATTCCCAAAGTGGGATATGATATAACTGTTTTCATTGCATTATCTCAGGAGACTTAACATTTTGTCATTCCCTGGATACGTTTTTCCAGGAGGGATAAACTTCAAAGTCCATTGCATTTAGTGATTTTTTTTCTTTATTTGAAAGATTTTTTGTTAACTGGGATTAATGCCTTCTATGATTTGATTTTCTTTAAGTGACTTAAGAAATAATTGTTTATTTTGAACTCATAAGCATATCTAACCAATTTAATGTTCACCTGGAAATGCACTAAAATAAATAATTTCTAATATTGTATTCACTGAGCATAAATTGATGGCTTAAATATATTGAACATTTGGTGTAAGGTACCAAGAGTTTTTATTTCTTTCTGACATTGCCTGATTCCCCTACGATTGTTAGAGACTAGGAAAAACACAACTGAAATTTCAATGGTATCTATGGAGCATCAGAGAATGGAAACGCTAGTGACTGGCAGTTTCCATGACAACGGAATTTTCAGCTAGGAAGACGTGTAGGTTACACCATCAAATGTGCCAGAGATTGGTCTCCATGACAACAGCAATGTGAATGGGGAAATTTAAACTCATGAGATTTTGTTTTAAAGGCCTGTTGGGTTATTTTTGAAGGAAAAAAATCCTTGCTAAATCAATCAATATCTTTTCTATTATGCTTTACTTTTAAAAAAGAAACTATCAAAATAAGGGCTTCTATTTGTTCCAGTACTATAGATAAAGCATTGTTATATTTATATTACAGAATAAATTGTTGATTTACAAATAATGTTTTGGCAGCATTTTTGAAACATAGACAAAATTTTCAAGTGTATTTACTCTGGAACTTCAGCATTTATTTTAGGAAACAGTATTTCTAAATATGTTTTTGTTTTTGTTTTTGTTTTTTGTTTTTCGAGGTAGGGTCTCACTCTAGCCCAGGCTGACCTGGAATTCACTATGGAGTCTCAGGGTTGCCTTGAACTCATGGCAATCCTCCTACCTCTGCCTCCCGAGTGCTGGGATTAAAGGCGTGCACCACCACGCCCAGCTCTAAATATGAAATAACTCTCTCAAGTAGCGAGTTATTTAAACTTCCTAATATTTGTGAATGTAAATCAATTACAAAAAACATAATATACTTGTGAAAGCTTTTGCTTATTGTATCAAGCAGAATGGTTTTAACTCAGCAGCTATAGAGTAGAAGAGTGGCATTAAATTTATTCATATGCTTTGATTTGTAACAGCTTTGCATGAGATTTTCCTTGTTGCTGTTTTGGAAAGTCCTAACTTAAAGACAGGAAATGGACCTGGCCTTCAGTATTTTGCATTTATAATTAAGAATGTATATGCTATGTATTAGTGAAGGATCAACTCAACCATAGAAATGAACACTTGACAAATACTTGTGGTTTAAGATACTTTGTGATCACATTTTGATTTGGTTTCATGGGCAAATGATGTGTAATCATTTTGGGGGACTTGCTTTTTGAGATTGATTTGTTAGTGTTAGCGAGAAAATGTAAAGTTTACAAAAGTATAAGCAAGGTTTAGGCAAATAAAAGGACAAGCCCAAGGTTAGTAGCAGTTGGGAGAAGTTAAAACTCCTTGGCTGGAAGGGACAATAAGAAAGGGTCTACTTAAAATGTAGCAAGGGAGACTATGCGGAAGGGCCACCTGACTAGAGGTGCCACTTGTTTTTCTTTTTGAGAAGCCAAGAAACTGGTTAGTACCATAGAAGAGAAGCTGTGAAACAACAACAACAACAACAAAAACACAACGTCCAACACACCCTCATTCTTCTCAGTTTCCTATGGGCACCTCCCATTGATGGCACCCAGCAGGAGCCACAGTGCTCAGATACAAGTAGTTGCGGCCCATATAGTTCATTCTAGGAGTGACAGAATGGGACAGGAGAGGAAGATACTGGGGCTGGAAGATATTCAGCATGTCATATACTTCAAAGTTTCAAGAAGGATATCTAGAGATATCCAGCCAGCACAAACAGTGGAAGGCAGAGTCAGGGGCCCAGGCAACCCACCTGACTCACATGGAAGATAGCCAGTGAGATGAGTAGAATGCAGGTCCTAGTGTGAAATGCCAACCAGATCAGCCTTCTGCCAGTAAATATCACTCAGGGTCACAAGTGTTAAAAGATTGTCATTGTTGAAGTGGCTGGTAGGAAGTAGAACAACCAACTGGTACTGGAAAGAGGTGCAAGTTAATTCTGAATCAGAGGTGAAAAACACAGCAAAGCAACTCACAAAATGTGAGGGATCAGTCCGCCAAGACCCATTTTCAGCCTCTTAACTCCCCTATAATAGAAGCCCAAACCATAAAGATAGAGGAAATGTCAGAGGAAGAATTCAGAATCCTACTTCAAAAAGGATCAGTGATGATATAGAAGGATCAAACAAGCAGATGAATGAACTAAGGATATGTATTCAAAATAACAAGACAGTTTTTAAAGTGAATGAAACTGTAAACAAATTGGAGGAGAAAGTTCAAAATACTATGGATATATTTATCAAGGAAATGCAAGAATTGAAAAAGAACCTAACAAGAACTCTGGAAAAGAAGGAAATAATCACAACACAGAGCTTCACCAACAGACAAGACCAGGCAGAAAATCAAATTTCAGAGATGGAGAACAAAGTGAAGATGATAATTCACACAGAAACATATAAAGAAGATAATCAAGTAATACAAGCAATATTTCCAAGAAGTCTGGGATAAATTCAAGAGATCAAACCTTAAAATTCACAGAACAGAAGAAGACATTGCTGAGGCAATATCCAGAGGAATTGAAGGATTATTTAAAAAATTATAGCAAACAATTTCCCAAATAGAGAAAGAGAATTAAATATCCAAACACAAGAACCCCAAACACATATGAGCAGAGAACTCTTCCACCCCACTTCATAGTCAAGATATTAAAATTACATGGTAAAGAAACAACTCTGGGCTAGAGGTATAGCTTAGTAGTTAAAGCACTTGCCTGCAAAGCCTAAGGACCCAGACTTGATTCCATAGGACCCACATAAGCCACATGCACAAGGTGACATATGTATTGTTTGCAGTGGCTGGTAGCCCTGGCACCCCATTCTCTCTCTCTCTCTCTGTCCAATAAATAAATAAATAATTTTTAAAAAGAAACAATACAAAAACAACGTTAAATATAAATGACTTCAGCACACCAATAAAAAGATGCAGACACCTGGGCATGGTGGTGCACATCTTTAATCCTAGCACTCGGGAGGCAGAGGTAGGAGGATCACTGTGAGTTCGAGGCCACTCTGAGAATACACAGTGAATTCCAGTTCAGCCTGAGCTAGAGTGAGACCCTACCTCAAAAAAAAAAAAAAAAAAAAAAAAAAAAAGATGCAGACTAACCAACCAGATTAAGAATCTCCAGGAATGGAGAGATGGCTTAGGAGTTAAGGTGCTTGCCTGAGAAGTCTAAGGGCTCATATTTGACTCTCCAAGATCCCAAGTTAGCCAAAGGTGAGGCACATGCATGGTTGCACATGCCTACCAGGTGGAACAAGCACCTGGAGTTTGATTGTAGTGGCTGAGACTCAGGCTTGTCAATTATCTCTCTCACTCTCTCTTAAAAAAAAAAAAAAAAAAAAAGATCCAACTGTCTATAGTCTCCAAGGAACACACCTTGTTAGTAAAGGTATCACAAACTGAGCATCAAAGGATGGAAAGCAGTCTAAGCAAATGGAAACCATATAACAAGCAGGAATATCTATTTTTATATATGGCAAAGTCGACTTCAAACCAAATATCATTAAAAGAGATAAAGGAAGACACTAGATATTCCTAAAAGGAACAATTTAGCAAGAAGATGTAAATAACCATTATAAACATTTATTGGCAGAAACTTGGGGATCCCAGTTTTATACAGCAAATGCTAAAAGGCATAAAACATCACGTAGGTAGAAAGTGACAGTGGGCGACTTTGATACCACATTCACTTTAAATTTAGGCAGGTCCTCCAAATTAAAATTAGCAAAGATATTTCAGAGCTAAATTATACCATAGACCAGCGTGTTTCAACAGACACCTAGCATAACATTCCATCTAAGAGAGAATACACATAGTTATCAATAGTACCTGGAAAACTTTCCAGAATTGATCACATCATAGGCCATAAGGAAGCTTTAATGAATAGAGAAAAATAAAAACTGAGATAATTTCTTATATACTATCAGACTACAGTGGAATAAAATAGAAATCAACAGTAAAACATTAACAACTATACAAAAACTTGGAGATTTAATAATACACTTTTGAATGAACAATAGACCACTAAAAGAAATCATCAAGGAAATTAACAGTTTTCTAGAAATTAACAAAAACGATAACACAACCTATTGGATCCTCTGGGATACAATCAAGGCAGTCTTATGAGGAAATTTTATAGTGCTCATATTGAACCTGTGAGAGATCACAAGTACACAATTTAGTGATGCAACTTAAAGTTTCTAGAAAAGCAACCGAAGCTAGCCCCAAACCCAACAGACACCAAGAAATAATTGTTAGGATAGAAATTAATGAAATAGAAACTAAAAAATAGTATACAACATTAACCCACCAAAGCGTTTGCTCTTTGAACACATTAATAAGTCTATGGCCATACCACTATGAATGCACCCTATAACAAGACTGATAGCCCCCCAAGTAACAAAAAGAAAGGAGAGAGAAGGCCCACATAAAAAATATTAGAGATGAAAGTGGAGCTGTTACCACAAACCCCAATAGAAACCAGGAGATAATTAGCAAATGCTATGGAAACTTATTTTCCAAAAGCCTGAAAAATTTAAATGAAATGGATTAAAATTTTAATTGCATATAAGCTACAAAAGGGTAATTTAAATGTATCTATAGGAACTAATGAGACTTAGACAGTAAGCAAAAGTCTCCCCATAAAGGAAAGCCCAGGACCAGATGGGTTCATGTTCCATAAAATGTAACAAGAAGGAATATTGCCAGACTCATTCTATGAAGCCAGTACTACTGATACTATAACCAGATGAAGACACAACAGTGGAAAAGGAAACTATATACTAATTTCCCTGCTGTGCACAGTTGGAAAAATTCTCAGAAAAATACTTGCAAACAGAATTCAAGAACACATTAAGAAGATTTTACATCTTTTGACAAACTTCAGCATGCCTTCATGGTGAAAATTCTGGAGAAATTCGGGATAGATGAAACATACCTCAAAATGTTATGAATGATATATGACAAAGTTATAGCCAACATTATACTAAGTGGGGGAAAAACCTGAAAACATTTCCTCTAAAATATGAAATGAGAGTGCCCACTGTCTCCACTCGTATTCATTATAGTTCTGAAAGTCTTAGCTAGAACAATAAAAGGACATAAATAAAAACTGAAAAAAATTAAACTATCCTTATTTGCAGATGGCATGGCTTATGTGACCCTACAGACTCTTCCAGAAAACGCTTAGATTTAGTACATATTTAGTACACAATTAGGAAAATTAGCACAAAAATTAATAACTCAAATATTTCAGCAATGAACTTGCTGAGGAAGAAATTAGAAAAATATGATTTTCAGAATAACTCCCCACAAAATAAAATACCTAGGAATATGCCTCACCAAGCCTCTTTATGTCTTTAAGAACCTGGAAAAAATAAATAAAAGAAGATACATGTTGGAAGGCCCTTTCATCCTCTTGGATCGACAGAGTTAATGTTGTGGAGATGGCTATCTCTTACAAAAACAAATCTACAGATACAGTGCAATTCCTAGCATAGCCAATGATATTCTTATCAGAACTAGAAGAAAAAAAAAAAAACAACAAGCCAACAATTCATAAAGAAAACCCAAGAAGGAAGGATGCTTCTGGAGTTCTCACAATTCTTTATCTGAAAATTATACTTTGCATCCATAGCAGAAGAGACAGCATGATACTGGAAAATAGTCATATAGACCAACAGATTAAATGACTCAGAAATAAACCATATAACTATGGGAACATAACATGTGACAAAGACATTAACAACATACATGGGATAAAAGACAACCTAATTCAATAAATGATCCTGGCAAAATTGGATGTTCACATGCACAAGAATGAAATTAGACCTGCATCTCTCACCTTGCACAAAGATCAATTCTAAATGGATGAGACTTTAATGTAAAGCCAGAAACATGGAAAATACTAGAAGGAAACATAGGCAGTTCACTGGAAGTTACAGGTACAGGTAAGAATTTCCTAAAAAGGACTCTAATAACACAGGAAATAGTACCAAAATCAATAAATGGGACTCTATGATATTAAAATTTTCTTCATAGCAGAAGTAATTATTAGCAGAGTTAACAGAAATCCTATGGAGTGTCACAAAGTTGATATCTGTAATATATTAAGAACTGCAAAAATTAAATAAGAACTCCTCCAAATTACTAATTAATAAATGGGCTAATGAAATGGATAGTTCTCAAAAGAAACACAAATAGCTAACAGATGTTCAAAAAAGAAACTTTTCAATATCCTTAGCCTTCTGGGAAATGCAAATTAAAATCACTTTGAGATTTCATCTCCCCTCAATCAGAATGGCTATTATCAAAAAAAGCTAACATCAAATAATGGTTCTGAGGAAAGGGAAACTATTAGTCACTACTGATGACGTGTAAACTGGGTACAGTCACTAAGGAAATCAATGTGGAGGTTTCACAAAAAGATAAAATAGAACTATCTCTATGACCCAGTTTCACCACACTTAGGGATATCCCCAAAGGACTCTTTCTTAGAATAGATATATTTGAATATCCATATTAGTTGCTGCTCTATGCACAATAGCTAGGGAATGGAATCAGAATAGATGTCCATCAACTGATGTCTATATAATGAAAATGTGGTACATATATACAATGGAGTTTTATTCAGCTATAAAAATGAAGTTACAAAATTTGAAGGAAATAGATGGAATTGAGAAAGAGTGCTAACTAAGGTAACCTAGGCTCAGAAATATAAAAATCACATGTACTCTCTCATATGCTGCTAACTATAATATTTGTATGTATATAAATAAGGGTATGCAAGAGTGAGTATAGACTATGATTTGCGAAAAGCAATCACAAGAGAGGAATGAGAGTTGACAACAAGAAGAGAAGGTAACAAAAGGTAATGTAGTATGAAAGCAGACAGAAAGCTATGTTGGGGCAGTGGGCACAAGGGGGTAGGGTGGTTGGGAAATAATGGTGCAGGAAAACAGAAAACAAAATTTGTTTGAAAGGACCATAATGAAACCCAATTCTTTTTTGTTAATAAAATTGTTAAAAATAAATTTAATTTGGCTGAAGGGGTAGCTTATCAGTTAAAGCATTTACCTGCAAAGCCAAAGGATCCCGGTTTGAGTCTCCAGGACCCACTTAAGCCACACAAGGGGGCACATGCATCTGGAGTTCATTTGCAAAGGCTGGAGGCTCTGGTGTGCCCATTTTCTCTCTCTCTCTCTCTCTCTCTCTCCTTCTGCCTCTTTCTCTCTCTCAAATAAATAAATAAAAGGGTGAAGGAGATCAACACAGAGAAAAATCAACTCCTACCAAATCAGATATCCAGAGATGCAGAGGCTCCCAAAACCTCATCACTGAAGCTGACCAAAAATGAACCCAACATGGCTCAGGGAAATTTTGTGGAAGAGAGGGTGGAAAGAATGTCAGAGCCATATACTGGGTCATGATACGCAGAGACATTTCTCCTACCCATAACTGTGGGCTAACTCCACAATGCATGACCCATACACCTCAACAAGGAGGGGTTAGGGGGAGGGGGTAAGACATGGACGAGCCTAACAACGGTACCAACTTGACTGAGTACAAAACTAATTAATAAAAAAAATTTAAAAAATGAACTTCCAAAAAAATTTAAAAATAAATTTAATTTAAAACTTTGAGAAATGAAAATTTAGAAGAAAAATAGTATCATATAGTATCATGAATATTTCTTTAAGATGTACATGAATTTACATTATTTAACAATGAGGGAAAATGTAAAATTATACTACATAATTTAACATAAGTAAACAAGTCAATTTAAATTCATTTAATTGGTTAACATTTTGGGATTAAGATTTTTATTAAGTACAAAAATCTCAGTAACAGCAACCCACCATCTTTTAAAAATGAGCAGTGATCTTTCTGTCTGAACTCCATGTATTGCTGTACTCAGGTCATGGGGAGACACTATGCTTAGAATATTTGTATAGATAAAACTTAGGGCTTGCTTTCTAAAAGTTAGCTAGAGCAGAATTTATACTCATGAATCCTTACACCATTTTATCAGTGGGAATATCACCCTCTTCAATGTAGTATTTCATGTTTGCAAATTATATCATTTTATGTGTTTATTTAGAATATCTATATTGAACAGGATTTGCTCTGAATAATTATTTTTATAAGGAAATAATTTAGCAATTTCCAGAAGGAAGAAGCCCCATGGGGAATGACATAGAAGAACACCCAGTAGCCACCAATTATGCAATCCAGGCCCTTTTCTTTGTCTTCTGGTTGCCTTCCTCTGACTGTAATTATCTTTGCTAGTTGGCTGTTAATGATGGTCACTATAGTGTTCCTTTGGGATACACAGCAGCTAGTAAATGCTGTCTCCAAAATCATAATTTTAAAAATTCTCCCATTATGAGTGTTTTGGTAAGAGAATCAAATGGAAAGAAACTTTAATTAGTTATTGACAATTGAAGGATGATAAAACAGTGAAAAGGAATGTATATTCTCACAAACCTGAGCAACCTTCATCTTGTTCCAGAAAAATCTGGCAGGATTTACAATATTGTACCAAATAATGCGCTTTGCATTCAATATCTGCTTAAGACCTATTTAAACATGGTGAATCCATTATTTCATGTATCATAAAGATGCAATTAGGCATTTGTTTTCTAATGTGATAAAGTTAACATTAACACTTGATGATTTATTTGAGATAAGATTTTTGTAAGTATTGTGTAATATAGAAACAGGAACATGACCTTATCTTCAGTCTGGATAGCTAGTCATAGTTACAAATTTTGATAATGTAGTCTTGTATCTAAAATAGAGAATTTATTGTTTTTGCTGCATAAAATACTAAGCTAACTGCCAGGCATGGTGGCGCATGCCTTTAATCCCAGCACTTGGGAGGCAGAGGTAGGAGGATTGCCGTGAGGCCACCTTGAGACTATATAGTGAATTCCAGGTCAGCCTGGGCTAGAATGAAACCATACTTAAAACAAAAACAAAAACAAAAACAAAAACAAAAACAAAAACAAAAACAAAAACAAAAAAAGTGTGAGCTACTTTAATATTTACATCTTTAAATTCATATACATGTCAATCATAATTTTGCTATTGACAGTCTTAAGTAATATGCAAATTATTGACTTTTTGTTATCATTATATATGTGATATTATTTACTAATGAAGAATAATAATGAAGAATATTAGTAAAATATATAATTTTTTAATATATGATGTTGAAATAGTAGCCAATGTAAAGGTTGATTTTTCTTGGGTTCTATCTAAACACAATTATTTTATGATTAGCAACATCTTTTATTATGAAGAACTTTTGCTTAAATCATATTTGAAGATGTTAACTTAGAAGAGCATTATCTACATTATAGTCTAATGTTCTGATAATTCATAGTAACATAAAACATCTTAGGAGGTTCCAAAGATGAAACATTTTTGAGTGAAAACACCATTATTTGCATCTCTTAAATTTAGTGCAGCAAACTGTGGTGTAGATAATGATAAACACATTTCATATTATTTCTGAATTTCCGTGAAGTAGATGTGGGACAGTAGTTTTTTTTTTTTTTTCTTTCTGTCTTCCCTACATTTTTGTTTTGCTTGCTTGTATGCTCAGATTCACTTTGTGAACTTCCAGGGGCTCTGCGCATCACATAGTAGAACGTTTTTATTTTACATCCAGTTACTCACTGTTTTAAACTGCATGCCACTGTTTTCTAGTCTTCGTTTGTCCTGCAGGGCAAATACAACTGAGCAAAGTAAGTGTGGTCTCTGTTTCTGGGTTTCTTTCCATGTACTGAGTAGAGCACTATTGTGCTCTCTTTGTAGGACAAAATATCAATTGGTGGAGCGTTTCTCCCATTGGGATGAAAGCTCCTTTGATGTTGCTAGGATTCATGTGGAAGGTCAGGCCTGGAATTTGGCTGGCTGCCAGAGAATTTTCTGATCACTCAGTTTGTCAGAAAGATTCAGGGTAACAGTAGCTCCCTAGAGCTAATGGATAAACTCTGCAGCTGTCAAACAAGTAATCAGAGGGTTGAAATCAACTTCTACAGTTGTGCTCACAATCAGAGCAATTGCACCACTGGGAGTCTCATCATCACATTTTGGCAAAAAGAAATTATTTTAAGGCTATTGAGGCATATTTAATTTCGTGCTCTTCTCTTTTCACATCATCATGCTGAAGGTGCAACCCTGGTTACTGAAATGTCCTCACAGTTAATGGATACGGATACACATACATACATACATACATACATACATACACACACACACAAACATAATCTTATAGGACATATATGGTAAATTGGAGGAGCAGCTACTTAAAACATTCAGAGTAGGAGAAAATATTCATTAGGAAAATGGTAAAAGACAGTATTTGACTATGCTAAGAGTAATTGAACACTTGTCAAGGAGCTACAGAGATACACTAACTGCATATTCCCAAAGGAGCTGGAGCTGGTTGCTTCTCCAGGGATGTCCACCAGTAACCTAGCAACACGGGGAAGTTGCTCACTCTGCATGCTTGTGCTCTTCAGTTTATGAACCAGTTTTGCCTTTATCCTCTCATCTGGTGGTCTTGGTAAGCTTGGGGCTGGCCTGAGCCTTTTATGGATGATAAAATAGCTTTGGAGAGATTGGTTAGCAACAGTATAACTGGAGCTTAGGGCCTTTGGTCTTCCTGTAACTTGTTTTTATGCTACATGGTTTTATTTCTAATCAAACAGGAACTAAGGAGAAAAAAGAAAAACAGCACAAAATGTTACGGTGACAAATTAGCCATTGGCTAGTTATTTGCAACCTAGTAAAACTCCTCCAATCTCCATTTCCCTATCTAGAAAATGGAGACAATGATAGAATCTCTGTCATGACAGCCTCCTGAGAATTGGTGGGGTGACCTCAGAAGGGTCGCTGTCACTATACAGCCTTCTTTAAATGCTTGCATGTGCGCAGATTGTGCTGTGCGTTACTCATTCTTCTCAAGATGGGGCACGTCATTGCTGGGATCTTCATATTCTTTCAAACTATTGTTTTAAGGAAGAAAGTTGGATATTGAATGTTTTTTTCTCAGGATTATTTTCTTTTGTTTATTTGCTTGTTGGAATAAAACTGTTTCACTCAAAACAAAACTGTAAGAGATTCCTTATTAATTCTATTTATCATATACAAGTTAATGCCTCTGCCTGCCTGAAATCTTGACACAGTCAATTAGATAGACGCATATGCCCTATGAAGAGTTTCAATTTCATTGATTTGGTGGAATCTCACCTATACAAAGGCCATTTGCATTTGTTATAACCTTTTATATTTATGAATGAACACATATACCACTGCCATGTTATTTCTGCTAAATGGTAATTTGCATGAAGTTTACTGAATCCATCTTAGATAGCCATCTCCTATAAGTTCCCTGCCAGTCTTCCCCACCAAAACAACAGAAAAACATTTTGAACATCCAAATAGAAATGAGCTGTTCTGTCTTTAAACATAGCCTCATGTAACCAATGTTTTTTTTATTAAAAAAATTTGTTTATTATTTATTTATTGGAGAGTGACAGACAAAGAGGCAGAGACAGAGAGACAGAGAATGGGCTTGCCAGGGCCTCCAGCCACTGCGAACGAACTCCAGATGCGAGCGCCCTCTTGTGCATCTGGCTAACGTGGGTCTTGGAGAATTGAGCCTCGAATCCGGGTCCTTAGGCTTCACAGGCAAGCGCGCTTAACCGCTAAGCTATCTCTCCAGCGGGTAACTAATGTTTGATAGGAGAATGTTCTCCTGGGGAGATGTTTTCAGATAGCAACTGAACAGATACTTAGTACACAGTCAATTATAATGGCTCTAAAGCCATGTCACAAGCCAACTGGTTACATGAGTAATTCAGATATGGAGCTCATATTTCCCCCTCTCCTCCCCTAGGCATGCCTTCCTATTTAACATGATATTTGTGCCCTCCCAGCTGACCTTTTCCATTTCATCTTGTTACCACACTGGACTTGCATCAAAAACTTATCTGTAGAGTTGTTTACTTTCTGCCACATCCACTTAAGTGCTAGCCCATTGGAAGATAAACTTCATTTTATTAGCCACTATATCCCCTATTCTTAAAGCAATATGGACCACATCATCACCTATTGAATGAAGTGGATTATTATCCTAATTTCTACAATGAAGGAAACAAATAAAAAATTAAGTGAGGGCTGGAGAGATAGCTTAGTGGTTAAGGTGTTTGCCTGTGAAGCCAAAGTACCCAGGTTCGATTCCACAGGACCCACATAAGCCAGTTGCACAAGGTGGTGCATGTGTCTGAAGTTTGTTTGCAATGGTCGGAGGACCTGGCATGTCCATTCTATTCTCTCTATCTGCCTTCCTCTCTCTCTTTCTCAAATAAATAAAATAAATAAGTAAATAAAAAGCTAAGTGAGATCTAAGCCACCAAAATAAAACGTGGAGGAAATAGAGACAATTGCAGGCTTTAGATCATGCTGCAGCACCCCTGCCACAAGCAATGGGTCTCTCCTAACCCATGTCCTTTGAGTCATAATCTACAGTTAGCATCTCTTCGACCTGTACACTTAGGCCAGCTATAGTCCTATGTGGGAAGCATTCAGGACCTAAGGTAAAATGATGCCTAGAATGAAATCAAAAGAACATGATGATGTAAATAATATGAAATTCTGTCTAATATGTAACTTGGATATTGGGGAAGAAAGCCTAATAAATAAATAATCCTTCATTATCTTTACATGAGACCTGTAGAGTCTTAATAGGGAGGCAAAACTTAACAAAATATGCCATTATGTAATTTGATGTAAGATGGCAGTTCATTATGACCAGGTCAGTTATGAACCTTTACTCTGGGGTGCCAGGGGTCACAGAATGAGGCAGCAGAGGGAAGTGTTTTTTGCCCTGTGTCTACCTGAGCTAAAGGATAACTGAGTTCCACTGGCCGTTCTAAATGGCTTGTTAGCTTACTTCCCTCTGCGCCCCTCCTTTTGCTTCCCCAGCTGATCTGTTGTCACTAACACTGAGTCTTTTGTTTTCTCTGTAGGTCTGCATTGTTAAAATAGATTCTAATAAAAAAGGGCTTCAAATCATTTTTTTATATCCTTTCAGAGAGAACATGTAGTCTTCTCCCCTAGGCAAATGCTTACGAATGTTCATGTGATTACCAACTTAAAAAGAAAAGAGATGTCTTCTTGCGTCTGAGGCCTTAGTCTGTGTTTAGTGATTCACAGTAACTACTTTGCTTAATTCTGGACTTTTCTGTCATCATGGGTCAGTAATTCTCCAGAATGGTAAAAGATGTTTTATTTAATGAGACATACTGTCCTCACAATGTTAGGTGTAAATTTTCTTTTGTTGTTTTCTTCATGGACTACCGGCCACCTCTGTCTCCTAGAGCTAAAGATTTTAAAATCATGTCCTTGTCCCAGTTTGGCTCTGAACTTCACCTTAAATTCTAAGAGGATTTATAATCCTCTAAATTATTTGGAGTAAAGAGTTAGGTTCTGGGATAAGCAAACAAATTAGCCACCCTTCTTCTAATACTCTCTTTCTCTCTGACACCAGGAAGATGTGTTAAGGTAATCTGCTCAGCACATGCATATTTTGCCATGACCAATTAGTGGTTAAAAATGTTCAGGAGAATATGCCATCTAATTAGGCATACACAAAGGATGACTGCATGTGTCTCATATTAGCTGTGAGTGTTCAAGTGCCCTGAAATGAGTCAAGAATTCATTTTCAATGTTTTGGAGTTGATACATCCTAACAATGGTAAATAGAAATATTAAGAAATGCTAATAATGTTTTAATATTGTTCTGATTTTGTAAGTAGGGACTCAGTTTGCTGTTTCTTTGTAATATTCTATATGGTTTATTATTTGCTTTTCTCATTTCTCTTCTTTTTATTCTTTGAAAGCATAGGTATCTCATCATCTTATTATGAGACAGCCCCAATCTTTTTCCAGCCTTAATATTTCTCTATGTTAGCACTAATTAACAGATTTCAAAAGCAAAGTGAACCTTAATATCTTAAATTTAGCATATTGTTACTTCTATCTATCATATACATGTACAGTTACTATGTGCTAGGCTTAGGGACACAGTGAGCCCTAAGCCAGAATCAGGGTCTATCCTTATAGAACTTATACACACTGACAGACAAGCAAGCATTTAAGTCTAGACGAATGTGTTATGGTAGTGCCAGGGACCTATGAGATTATGTACCAATGGCTTTCTGGCTAGAGGGGCAGGTCCCAGGAAATGTGCATGTTAACCTAAGACTTGATGATGAGAATAAGTTAGCTTAGAAGAATTGTATACAGGATAATTTTACTCTTTGGGGGTCATGACCTATACTTCTGAACGATCTATTTTTATACATATCTAAGGATAGAAGAGTTTTTTTACAGCCCAAAAGCCACTGAGATTAACCTGAAAATTAATATGTGACTCAAATACATGGGATAGAATGCTGACATGATAAATGAATAGTATTGGAATAATGGGGCTTGTGTTCAAATTTCATCCCTGCTTCTTAATAGCTGCAGGCTCTTAGACACACTACCTAAGTATGCCAATCTTTACTTTCCACTTTTCTACCAAAGTTTTCTTTAGATTAAATGACATATGAAAAATTTATGAAATCATCATATTACCGATCCAGGATTCCTAAAATTATCTGAAAGCCATAAGTCACATTACAAATTTATACTACTGTAAGTTAGTTTATTGAAAGACATTTGAGTTGAGTAATAAATTTTGCTCCTTTATGCATCACATGTCATAGGCACCTTTATCAACATACTCAATGTCAGTTAAGACTACAGTGAGCATTGCAACTTCATTGCAATTAGTAGTAGTTCCAAGTGATTAGTATTGCAAACAATGTAGGTATCACATTCTGTATAGAGTCAAGAACCCATGCCAACTTTTTTTGGAGTGCTTCATCACTTTATGATTTCCTTTATTTACAGAATGAGTTTTATGGAACAGTATTCTTTTAACCAATATTTAAATCTTTATTCTGTGGAAAACCTTAAAAAGCATATTCAGGAGAAGTAGTCATTGTAGGACAGGTTAGAAATTTAGTTCCAGTCTGTGTCCTGGTTTTGTCATATAGTAACTTGCATATGATAATATCTTTAGGTTCCTATTTTCCATCTTTACAACGGGAATAATAATATTCATAATGACAGTGATTAGTTCAGGGTTAATTCAGATCATGAATATCAGAATAGAGCAATGATTAATTGATGATTACAATGAAGTCTCAGTCAGGCTTGGTAAACATGTACAACACAAGGTCTATTGGAAATGGACTGCTTCCTTGAGTAGGATATGGAGAACTTAACCCTGACAACTGTATTGCCACACTTGGAAATGATGACACAAATGTTGGTAATAATCTGGAAGTTAAAGCAGGTGTCTTTTTGTTTCACAAGACATTTATCTTACTATGTCTTCACTCTCTAATAGTAATTTTATGTTTCAAGAGCTCCTTTACAGAAAATTTGCCTATAATGTTTTGGGGGCATCAGGGACCTCCCTGGCCAACAACTCACTGGAAGGTATCCCATCCCTGGCACTGAAAATTTTCTAACAACAATCTATGGCTACTGACTGTTCCATTGTCCAAAAGAGTAGGATTCCATATGATTTATTTATATCCTCTTAGATTTTGATTGGCCCTCCCTCCACCTTTCCCTGACCTTACTTTGGGCCTTTTCACCACCATTAATCTATTCTTCTACATATATATATATATATATATATATATATATATATATATATATATATACAATACCACTCTATTAAGTACCCCCTCCCTTCCTTTCTTTTCCCTTTATATTTCTTCTCTAGTTTACTGGCATTTGCTACTGAGTTTTCTTCCTACCCACACGGAAGTTTGATCATCTGTAGCTAGGATCCACATATGAGAGAAAGCATGTGACACTTGGCTTTCTGGGCCTGGGTTACCTCTCTTAGTATAATCCTTTCCAGATCCATCCATTTTCCTGCAAATTTCATAGCTTCATTTTTCCTTAACGCTGAGTAGAACTCCATTGTATAAATGTGCCATATCTTCATTATCCACTCATCAGTTGAGGGACATCTAGGCTGGTTCTATTTCCCAGCTTTTGTGAATTGAGCAGCAATAAACATAGTTGAGCAAGTACTTCTAAGGTAATGAGATGAGTCCTTAGGATATATGCCTATAGCTGGGTCATATGGTAGATCTATTTTTAGTTGCTCTTTTTCTCTCTTAAATAAATAAGTAAGTAAATAAATAAATAAATAAATAAGCTGGGTGTGGTGACACGCACCTTTGTTTCCAGCACTCAGGAGGCAGAGGTGGGAGGATCACATGAGTTCGAGGCCATCCTGAGACTACACAGTGAATTCCAAGTCAACCTGGGCTAGAGTGAGACCCTACCTTGAACCTTTCCCCCCACCAAAAAATAAATAATTAAAAAAATACCTTCCTATGAGTTGTTGCTCAGGGAGGCCACAACAGCCCCCCCAAACAACACAAGCTGTTTCTATTGCTCTTGATTGTCCATAAATCTAGATAATAAGTCCCTAAAGGTAAAAAAATAGTAATACATTGTTTGTAAGACATAAAGACATCAAGCCAGAACAAAGCAGGAAGCTTTCTCACTGCTGGCTAGCTTTCATAATGCCAGAATGTGCTATACAGACTGCTAGAGGAGAAAAGTCACCAACAGTCTTACCCTGCTGTGGATCCTGCATTCTACACAACTGACCAGTTAGGCAAAATGTGACCACTGGTTCAATAGTGTGACAGTTATGGAGGTCACCTATGAACTGTTCTCTGACTGTAAATCTCTTCACGCACCTATGTCTAGGGAGTTATATGGAACTAGTGTGGAACCCAATGCATTGCTCTGCTAAATAAGTATCTTTCAAAACTGCTTTTTAAATAGTCATGTTTATACTTACAGATTAATGCTACTCTCACCCTTGATAATAAAAGCTTTTCCCCCTAGGGAATGGTGGTTAATGCAGAGACTAGTAAGTGATCAAAGTGCTTAATATTTAAAGTGACCATTGAGTACTCAGCTTTTTGGGAGGACATCTATTTTACCCCCTTCAAAGCTCAGGGAACATACCAAAGCAGGGGTGGAGAGAATATAAGAGCCAGAGGTGGGTAGGAGTGCTATAGAATGCTATCTTTTTGCTATGACATGGCTGTTACACTCAGGAACTCGCAGCTGCTGTGGCCTCCCACACAAGATTGAGCCTGTCAATGTGCCACCACAATGGGGGAGGGACTCATGAGACTCCTCCCCTACCTAAGCAGCTACTGCCAGGTAACGGTTGTTAGGGGTTTCCCCATGTAGGAATCTTGTTCTTCAGTGTTGTAGCCACTGGTAAGTTGCACAATCTCTAGCCTTGTTTGTTTGCTTTGCATTTGTTTCAAAGTAGGGTCTCACTCTAGACTGACTTGGAACTCACCCTATAGCTCCAGTCTGGGCTGGCACTCCTACCTTTGCCTCCCAAGGGCTGGTATGCAAGGTGTGTGTCACCATGTACAGCTCACACTCCCTCATTCTCAGGAAAACATCTCTAATTTAATTTAGTGAGTGGCAAACAAATGAGACATGAGGTAGGAAGGGGACTAGTTGGCAAGAAGGGTTTGTTGCGAGTGGGGAGGGGATAAGAGAGGGTAATGGGATGAATATGATCAAAATACAGTAGATATATGGATGAAATTGTCAAAAGATCAAATAAACACATAAAAAATCTGGGCTAAATTGTATGTTATCATAAGTTATGGCCATAATATATGCTTCTAAGTCCCTCAGCTTTAGTAGTTACAGATACTCTTTAATTAGAAGCATTAAATCTAAGACATTACATTAGGAGAAAATGTATTTAATTACAAGTTATAAGATGTGTTATCTATTATGTTCAGAAGTTAGGTTTACCTATATCCATAGAGACAGGCAGTAATGTTAAATAGAAAGGATCATTCTGATGATTGGTTGTTTGAAACTTTAATTCTGACTATATCTTTAGGGTGTTGAGTACACTACCTGCCCTACTGGAATTTGCCTTAGCCAATCAACAGAGCTGATTTTCTGGGTTGACTACATGGGAAAATAGCCAAGGAGGCAGAGCTGCCTTTCAGTTCACTTAGTTTGTAATACCACAATCCCTTTGAAATCTTAAGAGCATGTTAAAGTGAGCAACTTTGACTATGTTATAAGTCCTCTTTCCCTGTTGTCAATACCTTCATCTTGACACTATTTATAGAGGAAGTCCCAATTCCTTCCTGGGGAACTGATAATTATTTCTGAATAAGGAAACCTCTGAAAACGTCTAATGAGAGGGCTGGGAAAATGGCTCAGACGGTAAAGTGCTTATGATGCACACACGAGGACCTAACTTTGATGCTCAGATCTTATGAGATAATACCAGGAATACACACACAAAAATCATGCATGCATGGGCATGTGGGCACACTACATACATGACACACACACACATACACATATGCAAACTTCTAATGTGAGATGTTCAGGTCATGTGAACTGGCTTGGTGGATTGGTGAAAGATAGAAGAACCTTGTCTGAAAGAGGTTTTGTCACCCATGTGTATGCAAGCCATATCTTTCTGGGGCCTCATCTGTGGCATGATTAATAGTGTGTCATTGAGCAGTGTGCAGTACTCCAGCACACCTCCCAGCTTAGCACTGGCTCTGTCATTACAGGATCACTGTCAACTTGAGATTCAATAATCTCATTTCCTTTTGCACAATTTATTCCATTGGATGTCAAGTTAAAATAAGAAAGCTTTGTTTTTCAAATATACTTGTAACTAATCAGAGCGAAATGATTAATCCTCCAACTCTGAAATAAATCCAGATTAATTGAATAAGTGTCAGTTTTTTTTTTTTTTTTTTTACAAGCTGTAAACTCTAGACTCTGAAAGTCTGGAGCAATTACACACAGAATAATTCTTAGAAACTAGAAACAATGGAAACCAGTTTTCTATGCTGGGAGCTTCTCCCTTGCTGTGGGGGGTCATGGGGGCATGGCCAGTGAATATGTAGTCTCATCAGAAGAAGACACATGGCTGTGAACACAGACGTAAAAACAACTCCTGCTCTTCCTTTTGGCTAGTTTGCCATGTCTGACCCCCTCTGATGTGAAATTCTTGTAGCTGCTATGGGGTAATCAAAAATTTTGGTTATCATCAGTTAATCAGCCACAAGGGCAAAATATAAAGCAATTTATGTCATCAAATAATTCTATAATTAGTACTCATTATTATAACTTCCTTTTATTCTCCCTATCTATGACCTTCTCACTTTCAAATCATTTTTATTGAGTTATTATTTTCTCTCAAAACATCATAGGGACATTTATGTACTTAAATGATCTATTAGTTTTTGGGATTGCAAAAATCATGTAAGAACTAGATTATAATTTAGGTTTTTCAGTGTCTATTTATTATTTTTCTTGTTTGATTTTTCAAGGTAGGGTTTTGCTATAGCCCAGGCTGACCTGGAATTCACTATGTTGTCCCAGGGTGGCCTCAAACTCCCAGAAATCCTTGTATTGCTGCCTCCTGAGTGTTGGGATTAAAAGTGTGCACCACCATGCCCAGCTCTTCCTTTTTTTTTTTTCAGGTAGAGGCTCACTGTAGCCCAGGTTTACCTGGAATTCATACTCCTGCCTCTGCCTCCCCAGTGCTGGAATTAAAGGCATGTGCCACCATATCTGGCACTTTAAATATTTTATTATGAAAAAAATTGAATATATACAAATCAAGAAAATAATATAAACTACTGTATAGGTCTATTGTATAGCTCACATAATCACAACATTTTTGGTGGTCTTTTTTCTTATTTTCCTGGAGCATTTTAATGCAAATTCCACTGTTACAATTAATAAAAAAATTATCTTAGTAATGTGCTCCTGGCTGTTAAATCTTGTTTAGAAAAATTCAATCCATTTAGGGAGAAGTGAAAGTAGGCTATCTTTTCTGACTCTGTGCAATCAGAGACAGTTTGTAAGAGCCTGTATGTGGCATTGTTACATTCATGAATCATTTATCTCACTGTTATTTTACTTAATGTTGGTACTACTCTAAATTTAGGGATTAGGATAATTATCCTTTCACTCCCAACTATAGTGCACACTCCACATGACTGATAATAAAATGTCTGAGGTATTGTAAATATGATCTCATTGAAATGAATATATCCTTTGTGATGTATTAATGCTTTCATTTGGTACTTAGCTCCAATGATTTTTGTACTTAGAACTCTTAACAAAAAATTTACAGTATTTATAATATCATTCATTAATTCATAAACTGATTACCAAAATGACAACATAATTTGTCCAGAGTTGAATAGTTGTGCTTGGTTAAGTTAAAATGGGACTTCTGACTCAGGCCAGGATATTTCCTGCTACATCACAGTACTTCCTAAAATTCAAGAGACGCTTACAGAATTTTGATCTCTCACATCTGGGAGTCAAGATTAAGGATAGTACTGTGTTTGTGGTGCTTCCACCCAGAACTGTTCATTCTCTCTCCTCTGTGCAGTAAGGAGCTCCTACTAAGAGTCAGGCACTCTCCTTGAAGCTAGGATATAGCAAAGAGTAACTTCTCAAATTTGTGCTCTTGTGCTTTTATTACATGTTTCCCTAGGTCATCCCGGTCTTTGAATTTACACATCTGCTATCACCATTTTCTGGGTGGGAAAGATTAGTCACAAGGGGTTAAGGGGTTAAGTTAAACAAAAGGGCACACCGCAGGTAGAATATGACACTCATGCACACTGGCTTCAGAAACCATAGGCACGATGCTGTACTGTTTCCACATCAAATTCCAAGGCCTTCATTGCAACCACACTTCTGTGCTATACCCCACTTCTCTATTTCTTTCTATTTATTTATTTATTTATTTATTGAGAGAGAGAGAGAGAGAGAGAGAGAGAGAGATGCATAGGGAGAGAGAGAGAACTGGCGTGCCAGGGCCTCAGCCATGGAAATCAAACACCAGACACTTGCACCACCTAGTGAGCATGTTTGACCTTGTGCTTGCCTCACCTTTGTGCTTCTGCTTATGTGGGATCTGGAGTTAGGCTTTGCAGGCAAATGCCTTAACTGCTAAGCCATCTCTCCAGCCAGCCACTTCTCTATTTCTTATTGAAGTTCTTGCCTTTGTCAATACAATGAAACAATACATGTGTCAGACCATTTCCAGGGAATTTCAGATGGAGGCCAGGGGATTATTTTTTTCTCTGCCCAGTCATTGGTACATTAGCTAAGATTCTCAATTGTAACAGTGAACTTTGGGATAACGACAGAGTACTGATTGGTGTCAAAATATGAGCAACTCAGAAGAGGGGGCAGAAAGATCGTTAGAGCCACAAGTTGGGACATTATGCACAGATACATTGACTCTTCCCCATAATTTATGGCTACACCCACAATGCATGACCCACAATCCCCATGGGGATAACCAGCATCCCCAACAAGGATGGTCCCTTCAGGTGCGGGGGTACAGGGATGAGGGAAAGGATGGCACTAACAAGTGCTGTTTACGTACTGAGTATATCCATAAGTAATAAAAAAATTGTGAGCAACTTGTTTTTTAGGATTATTCTCTGAGCTACTCAGTTGATGTGCCCAAGATAGCTAATACCAGTTGTACTCAGAGGTAAGAAAGATAGGCTTTAAAAAATATCACTAATATATTTAAGCACTCTAAGTTTTAATAGCTCCCCTAATTAAAAATAATTAGAAGATAGGATAAAATTTACAAAGTCCCATTGTTGAGTAACAAAGAGTACAATTGCATGTAAGGTATGTAGGCATCTGTAGCACAAAGGGATTAAAGCATGAGAAATTAACAATATAGAAATCATAATTTTGATTTTAAAACAAGGTATTCTTCAAGTGTTCTATAGAAAACATGCTAAGTGGTCATTTGTTCATGTAGTTAAGGTAAACAGGTAGTCACTATCTGGAACTGGGTTTGCTTCTCTCTTTTTCAGCACCCCCACTCCCTTACAGGGAGCTTTATTATTATGTCTGTCCAATAAATCTTGCTTACATTCCTTTCTTTTCATACTCTCCTTCAGTTCCTACGTCAGTCCTTTCTTGCCATTCTGTGCAACTAGGAAACAAAGAACTTAAGAGCCATTGGCATGGGAAGTTTCTTTAAAAATATTTTATGTATTTGAGAGAAAAGAGGAAGAGGAAGGAGGAGGAAGAAGGATGGAGAAGTAAGGAGGACGGAGGAAGAGGAAGGAGGAGGGAAGAGGAGGAAGGAGGAGGAAGAGAGAACAGGGAGAAGGAGGAAGGAGAAGGAGGAGGGAGCAGGCAGAAGGAGGAAGGAGGGAGAAGGAGAAAGGAGGAGGGAAGAGGAGGGAGGAGAAGGGAAGAGGAGGAAGAAGAGGGAGGAGGAGGAGAAAGGAGGAAAGAGAGAGGAGAGAGAATGGGTATGCCAGGGTCTCTAGCCACTGCAAATGAATTCCAGATGTATGTGCCACCATGTGCATCTGGCTTTACATGGGTAATGGGGAATTGAGCTAGGGTCCTTTGGATTTACAGACAAGTGCGTTAACTACTAAGCCATCTTTTCAGCCTGGCTTGGGAAGTTTTAATGACTGTTGAGTGTCCAACCCTCTAAACTCCAAGCTAAGTCCATCCAGAGCTGCAAAAGCCTTGGTGTGTTTCAAAACCCATAATAGCACAATTCCTACCATCATTCCTCCCTAACTCCTAATGCTTCTTGCTTAGATAGATGACTTTTAGCTTTGGTTCAAGAAATTTGTGTGGCGCCATATCATCAAAATTATTAAATAAATGGGGAATTTATTTGAATTGACTTCAATGTGCACAAAGTCCTACATTTGGAAAAATAATTATAAAACCTTCAGGTATGATGGCAGTCTTCAGAAAGGTTGGGAATTATAAGCTAGATTTGTTCTTTGTTTATCAACAACATCTGTGCTGCAGTCCTCGCAAGCAGGGAGGATAAAGACACATTTTTTCAAATAAACCATGTGGACTCTCTCTGTAGTCATATGCTCAGTGTACAAGAAAGACACGCACTCAGCTGTAAACTTCTCAGTCCTCTCACATTTGCACCTTTCTCTTGGTTTTCTAAAACATTCTTTCTTTTCTTCCTACTACTTATAATTTTAGGGTTGGAAATTTGAAATACATTATTTTTAAAGGGCAGGCTAAAAGATTATAGAATGTTTAGGCACAAAGGCCATGAGATCTAAGCAGGAGACCTTGAGCAAATATCTGCAGCTCATGATTTTGGAGAATGTATCCACTTTTTTGAGAAATTCATGTGGAGACTTTAAGTCTTTGATTTTGAGACTGATGTAGTATATTAATACATCTGTGTGGTAATTAAGCCTATAACCTTGGCCTCATGAAAAATCTACAAATGAGTACGTTATTGAAACAAAAAGTCAAAATTGAAAAAAAGAGAACAACAGCAAAAAGACTTTTGAGTATAATAACATTTGTTAAAAAAGAAAGTTTATATTTTGGTAGTTACTAAACTTTTAGGCTATTTCCCCAAAGTAATATTTTAACTTGTGTTTATTAAATTTGTTGAAAGTGAAAATGACTGCTATCTTGTACTCTGTAGGTACACTCTGTTTAGAAAATACTGTGTTCTTTTGAAATATAGTCACAAGTTTACTCATGTATTATTTACTCATTTCTTTACTTTTCCATTTGTTACATTAAGACCTAGGACAAATAATTCAAGTGAATAATCTAGTCCATTTCAATAGATCAAAATTAGTTTAAGAAATGGAATATTATCTTTATATTTCCTTGTTTGCAATAGCTTTTGAGATCACTGTCCTAATAGATTCCCAGGAAGAGCTGTAAACTAGATAGTCATTTGACTTTTTATTTCTCTATGGTGTTTAAGAAAAAGAATAAAAAATATGAGGAATAAGGAAAAGGCTACATTTCTTTTGCATCATGTGAGTGTGAAGCAGTCAGGCCAGTTCAGAGTACATTCACAGTGAGCTGGACTGTGATTTGCAGTACATCGAAGCCCAACTACTTTTGGCATGTGACCTGACTGCAGACAGTGCTTTCAATTCCTGCAAAACATCTGGCAAATGCATGCTGTTGTTAATTAGATGCTGGTCCAGAAAATGTTGATGGATGCAAATTTGTGCCAAAGTGAGAGGACAGAATGTTATCTTTATGTGCAATTGAGAGAAATATTATGGATTTTGTACACTATGACATATCTGCTTATCCTTGAATTTGGAACTTCTTGATTGCATCCATTTAAAATCACACTGCTCTCATTGTTTGAGATACAGCATTTGACGAATGTGAGCATGCTTGCTAGGAACTGCAAGCCACATCAGACTGATGATAAATGGCATAAAAATGATCTTTATATTGTGATTTTGGCTTCTTTAGAAATATAATAGTCTACATAGGAAATATTGACATGGTGGTAAAAAGCAAAACACACAATGTGTATTGGTGATTTCTGTTTTTTCTGTGACAGAATATCTAACAGGAAGAATTTAATGGTGGAAGGGTTTGTTTCGGCTAATAACTCAGGGGTTGCTACCCATGACTGAGTGCAAATCATGGCAGCAGGAGCAGGAAACATCTGGCCTCATTCTATCCAGTCAGGAAGCAAAGAGTGATAAATGCTGGCACTCAGCTTGCTTTCTCCTTTTAATTTAGCCTGGTTCCACTGCTCATGAAATGGTGCCACTCACAGTAAAGGAAAGCCTTCTCTTCTGAATTACTTAATTAATTAACTAATCAATGTAGAAATTTCCTCAGAGACATGCACAAAAATTTGTCTCCTGTGTGATTCTTGTTCCAATCAAATTGAAAATAGAGGTTAACTATCACCTTGTCAACTTGATATCCAAACGTCAGTTTAAAGCCATAATCATCTACATTTATCCCAATAGGCTCATGGTTATCTTATAAAGCAAAATTCATGCTATCCAACTTCAAAAGTCTTCAAAGTCTTTCACAGTCACATCACTCTTAAAAAAATTCAAAGTCCAAAGTCTATTCTAAGACTCAATGTAGTTGCTTACGTAAGATCTACTATAAAATTAATAAACAAGTTATATGCTTTCAATATATAATATCAAAAAATTAAAAAAATTCCTATTGCCAAAGGGATGAGATTGGGGCATAGTAATGAAAGGTAAGATCAAAACAAGACTGAACCTAAGCAGGGCAAACACCAAATTTTACAGATCAGTTTAGAGCACTGGGATTTTTGATGGAATCATATGGACTTCTAAGGACTTGAGTAGCCTCACCTCTCTGACTCTGCTATCTGCAGTACTTATAGCCTCCCTCTTGAGCCAGCTCTACAACAAGTCTGCAGCTTCTCTTGGAGGATGTCCCAAGATCCTGGCATCTCCATTATCCTGGAGTCTCCATTGCAACTTAGGCTTCACCTCTCCAACCTCCACAGTAGCCCCTTAGGGGTTCCTTGCAGGAGCTAAGATCCTGATGGTAAATACTGCTTGGCCTCAGTAGTTCTCTGAAACTATAGAATAAGGCCATACAATGTCCTCACACTTGCATCTTTCATACCTCTAAAACCAGTACCAGGTAGACAATTCTGACAAGTTTGTAAATTTAGGATAGTTTTCTTTGGACCAAAATTACCTTTGTCTTTGTATGCTGACTTTAGAGAAGCACTTCCCTAGCAACTGTTTTTGAGCAGCTAATCCTTTCAGTAACATTCTAAATTTAGGTTATTTCTTTCAAATAAGTTTGGATTTTCATAAGATGTAGGCTTCTATATGCGTATGTTTTCATCTTAGAGTGTCTTTCTTATTGTCCCAATGAAGAGCAGCTTAATTTCTCTTTAATGGTGCTAATTTCTTAACAATTACAGCTGCTTTCTCAAACTCCTGGTCTGCACTTGTAAACTTGCTCCTTTCTTACCAAATGACAAATCTTTCATAACATTTTAACCAACTTGTTCATCTCTCTTATTTCAAACCTGGATCAGAGTAGTGAGCAGTAACCATGACATAACCTTAATGCTGCCTGGATTGAAATTTCCTCTGTTAGACAAGTTAGTCCATAACTTTTAAATTAAGATCTCAGGACACAGGCCAAATGCAGCCAGATTATTTGCCAGAAGATAACATGAACTACTAGCCCAACTCCTGTCAGAGGGCTTATTTCCTCTGAGCCCTTTTGAGCTGAGTCTCCACACTGTCCTCATTTCTTTTCTGTTCTAGTCTTCAAAATTCTTATCATAATGGCTTATTAAGCTATACTTATTGCATTCCAGGGATTTTCTAGCCCAAAGCTTCTAACTCTTCCATATCCCACCACCCCCGCCCCCCCAAAAAATACTAATTCCAAAGTCCTACAATCCACACAGTCAACTTTTTCACAGAAACCCCACTCATTGTACTAATTTTCTGTGTTTATTACTTTCCTTGTGGTTGTGACAAACTACTTGACAAGAAACAATGTAAGGGCTGGAGAGATAACTCAGCAGTTAAGGAACTTGCTGGCAAAGACAAAGGATGCAGGTTTGGTTCCCCAGTACCCACATAAAGCCAGATGCATAAGGTAGCATATGTATCTGGAGTTCATTGGCAATGGCTAGAGGCCCAGACATGCCCATTCCCTCTCTCACTATCTGCATCTCTCTTTCTCTCTCTCTTCTGTCTCTCTCAAATAAAAGAATAAAATATTTTTTGAAAAGTTAAAATGAGAAGCAACTTGAGGAAGGAAGGGTTTGTTTCAGTGTACAGTAGAAAGGGATATAGGTCAGCATGATAGGCAAGGCATGGTGGCAGGAGCATGAAGCACCTGGCTACATTCAATCCACAGTCAGAAATCAGCTGATGATGATGTTGATGCTCAGTTTCCTTTCTCCTTTTTATTCTATCCAGGATATGAGATGGTTCCACCCACATTTAGGGTGTGTTTTCACACCTCAATTAACCCAATTTATAAACTCCTTTACAGACATGCCCAGAGATTTCTCTGAGGTGATTCCAACCAAGTTAATAATAGAGAGTAACTATCGCATAATATTTGAAAATAAGTCAGAGATAGGCTGTAACAGAGTAGATGTTCATTGTTTGAAATTATTTTTTCCCATAGAGATCACATAGAGCATTGAGTATAACCCTGAGTGTCATGAGTTGTAGAATTATGAGCGGTCTTCAAACACTTCCATCTTTCCACTCCTATTTTGTTTTTCATAAATTTTTCAAGCCATCAACTTCATGGGCTTTGCAATAGATACTCTGGAGTAATTTCCTTGTTTCTGCTTCCTCTAATGGATTTTTTTCCTTTTTTTTTTTTTTTAACTAGCTTATTTCTTTGGGGCACAGGGCTTGGATACAGAAGGAAGTAAGAAAGATTTAGAGCTGAATAAATAAAATACAAGTAAATGGATGAGGTCTTTCTTTTGTTTTATAATGTCAAAGTTATATTGTTCATAATAATAATAGCTAGATTGATTTAGAACTTACTGTGTGCCAAGCACTAACTCTAGTGTTTCTCAAATATTATTAGATTTAATTTCTATAGCAACCAAATGAAATTATTTTATAGTTGCAAAAATGGAGACTCAGGCAAGTAGTATATTATTAATATTTTTATTGCATGCTAAATACCTGACAAAAGAAAGTTAAGGAAGAGAGAGTTTATTTTGGCTCAAATTTTGAGGGTACCATCCATCATGGTGGCAAAGGCATGGCAGTAGGAGCACGAGGCAGCTGGGTGCATTGCATATGTAGCCAGGAAGCAGAATGTGATGAATGCTGGCACACATTGAGGGTGGGTCATCACATTGCAATTAACCCAATCTATAAAATCTATCACAGACATGCTCAGAGTAATTATTTTTTTACTTTTTTTTTTTTTTTTTTTTTTTTTCTTTTTCGAGGTAGGTTCTCACTCTAGCTCAGGCTGACCTGGAAATCACTCTGTAGTCTCAGGGTGGGCTCAAACTCATGGCAATCCTCCAACCTCTGCCTCCCAAGTGCTGGGATTAAAGGCGTGCGCCACCACACTCGGCTCAGAGTAATTATTACTTCTGCCACAGTCATAGTCATAATTTACCATGACACTTTTTGCACTGGACAAAGTTTAGTGAAGAGAAACCTAGCAGGTGAAAGTGCTGAGAATAAGTGACTATTGTGATCCCAGCACTACATGGGACATTTATATCACCTCTGTAAGGCTCAAGGAACATCACAGAAGACAAATGAGACTATGTCTATAAACTACTTAATCTGATATGCTAAAAAATGTTTAGATAACACAGATTCTCTTTGGGAAAAGAACTACAAGAATTTTGATGGTCTCTGACTTGAAGACTTGGCTTTCTATGCTTCATGGGAATATTAAACCAGATTTTTGTGAGCATACAAGGAAAAATAAAAACCAAAGCCTTTTTGCCTAACAAGAGCATTTTGCATGGGATATGAATATCCACTATAACAAAATGTCTTAGGAATGGCTATGATAAGGTACTTTGGGGCCTGAATTAACTCATGATTTGTAATAAGTCACCAAGAATATCATTTCATTGAAGTGATAATAAGTAAGGATGAATTTAAAAATCAGCTCATTATTACATTATTTGAAATGATAGTGCTACTTAAAAATTCTACCGTTTAAAGGTAAGTTATAGTTGGATAGATGAGCTGTAGGAAATGTAAGGTAATGCATGTCTCTGAGGTTAAGACAGAAACTTATTTAACAAGTTCACATGTCTTCAGTCTGTACAAAGAATGACTCTGAATTCATAAATCAAAGTGACAGAAACATCACAAAACATGACATAATGAGTTTGTGGATGTCTGGGTTGTGGGAACATGGTATGTGTCTGCCAAGCAGAAAAATGTTCATTGAGATGAGAGCATCTGCAAATATCTTTTTTCTATTGCCCTTTGTGATTATAGGATGAGTCTTATTGCCACACCTCCTATGTGACATATTACTGACTATGTTCCTATCGATTGCATATCTGACAGCCAGAATTTGAGGGTGAGGATGTTGTTGAACTCTTACAAACCTCAGAATCTCAAATGTCATCCAACTATAAAAAGGTATTTCAGAAGTGGAAAGGATAAGAATATGGGAATAACAGAGGATGACTATAGGAAGGGAATAAGGTGGGTGACTTATGACTTAAGGAAATCAAAGTTCATTGGCTTGACGGGCCATGAGATATATAACCATAGAGACAGAAAAGCTGGGTTTGAGACTAATCTTTGTAACCAACCTTAAGCCTCTTGTAGCAATGAATTTTGGCTATGTTCCTCTGGATTGCTGGTTTGTCTGCCTCAGAAATCTCCACCTAGGAATTTTCTTTCACATATGAACTTTGTGATTAGGTGTCTCTTAGCATCATGACACCATTTCTAAAGTACTTAGCAATAAATCTATAGGTCAAGTACAGGGGTGGGGTATCACACTTTTGTAAAATCATTAAATAATCCTGGAAAGAATATAGAGAGAATCATCACTGTGAATTTCCACAGTGATATTGCTATGTTTTATTCACTGCTTAACATAATGAATAAATACCTGAAATAGCACATTTGAGTTGTTCTTGAAGTGCTGCTTAGAGCAATTCTAGCTCAGGCTCCTCATAATATTTGTAGGGAGTTTTTCTTCTGTATTATGGCACTTTACTACAAGAAAGAATGAAGTGGATAATATGTAATGAACATCTGAATGTACACTGCTCACTTTAAGGTCTTCTGATTTCCACTTCCCTCATTTTCCTTCTTTTTATCCCATCACTTCCATAACCAAGTGTGCTGTTTTTCATCTAAAACATAAAAATGTCATTGTATGTAAATATGTAACTCTAAGGGTTATAGGAATTTTGACACTTTCAAACATCTAAATAACTATTTTCTTACACAAATTTTTCAACTGTCTTTGCCTATAGTTATATTTAGAATATATATGCATATAATACTGCCTTATTTATTTTATTGGTTTATGGTATTTTTTGTCTGAAAGACTCTCATTTAGTTTTTCACTCTCTTATTGATAGATATTTCAATTGGAAGCAACCTAAATGACAAATTATTCTACTTGTATATATTTATACTGAGTTATTTGGTCTTTGCCATTTATAATTTTCCCCTTCATTTATTTTTGATAATTAGTATAGAATTATTTGAAAAAGAAGATTAAAGAATTGTCACTCTAGCAAAATCTACTCAGTTTATCAATTTGAATCCCAGTCTAGCAATAAAATCATACCTAAGTTAATGGTATGAACTACAGGTGACTTTTAATGGAGAGGAGCTGGGTGGTCAGGATGAATCCAAAGCCTTGGCTTGTATACCACTCTCCAATCCTGCTTTGCTCCAATGGCTTTATGAAAGGGGTCAAATATATCAGTAGCCATTTGAGGATTGCTTGGAAGGTTCTCCTTTAAAAGTGTAACTTACTGTAAAAAAACAGAGAAAAGAAATGAACCATGAGATCATTTCATATTTGCCTTTTCAGTTCTGATTCTGAATTTTAAAAAATTTTGCTTTTCGTGTCCTTAATTTCTAGGGAGGTTAGTGATACCTTCTTTCTTTATGAGTAGGGAGGCCATTATCATATTTATTTGCCACGGTGTGGATCCCTTCCCCCAAATGTCTTCCATGCAGGTTACCATTGAATCCTTGAATGTTGTCACCAGGAGACAAATTCTTTCTGACAGCTAAAGATGATGCTTAATGAATTAGGGGTGACTTAAAGCTTAGCAACTTATGTGAAGTTGGGTGACAGAGTTGGTAACTTCATAGAAGATTAAGGAAATCCAAATCAACAAGATAAATTGAACTAGAATGAATAGAAAAATTCAAAAATCCATGACAAACACAGGATAAAGTCAACTTGGCAAGCTTTCCAAAAAATAGAGGATTTTAGATGATAATTTTGATGTGAGTGAGCAGTCCATTAGTGCTATGAAACTATGAAATTTCATATAAAGAAAGTAACATTTTGCCCTATTACATTCAGGGGCAAGTCAGGCATCATATATGTCTCCAGTTCTGGAATCTACAGTTCTGAAATTACTGATAAGCCAAGGGTCCAGAACCTGGCCAGATCATCAAAAGGTTTATAATGGTACCACTGAAGAAAAGGTTTGTTAAAAGTGAATTCCTAGCCGGGTATGGTGGTGCACACCTTTAATCCCAGCCTTTGGGAGGCAGAGGTAGGAAGATCGCCGTGAGTCGAGGCCACCCTGAGACTACATAATGAATTCTAGGTCAGCCTGAGCTAAAGTGAGACCCTACCTCGAAAAAAAAAAATAAATAAAGTGAATTCCTTACAACTACGCATATAGTTCTGGTGTCATAGATGACCAGTGCTTTAAAAATTTAATCCATTGCAATGGTGTAAATTGTGATTTTCCACACATTGTATAAGCAGTTTGTCAATTTATTTATGTATATAGCTCATGAGTTTTTCCATTCAGAACAAATTATTCACAGAAATTTTAAGAATTGTCAATTTGATATACTCCAAATCTATTGATAGAGAGTAAAAAGATTAGTATCCAGTTAATGTTAATTTTTTAGGTTCTATACAGGTTATTTTTGAAGCTCCTGTGTGTTTCATATAACATGAATGTTGTTACTATATGGTGATGGACCATGTGTTCCCACGATACCGCCTTCTTTTGTACTAGTTGAATATAAGAGTGGAAGCTTGTCTAGGAGTATTGAGCAAGTCCTAGTTACAAGGCAGTATAAGAATAAAGTGGGGGGAGGGTATATCCAACATTGGATCCTTCCAAAGAAAAAAAAGACAATGAGGCAAGAGTATGTTTAAATAAACCAATGAAAGAATTCACAAACTTGTAATGTAGGCCTTGGTTGACATTGTTTTGTTTCGAGTGTATTTACAAAGTCAGAACATTATAACAATACATAATATGTTGGGTTTTAAAAATCTAAACTTAGCCAGTCTCCACCAAAGAAAAATATTACTAAATGTTATACTTAAGTCCAGCGTAGTTTGTATACTGATTTCCTGGGTTATAGATTGATGAAAGCTAGCCTGCTCAGTGTTGGCAAAGCCTATGGGAAAGGGTGTCTACTGTGCTGTCAGGCAGGGATTCCATCTATCTACATAGCCTCTAGCTCTGTGGAGCCTTCAAAAGATTTTAAGGTCCCAGTAGTGAAAACATACAGTTTTATAATTTTCCTCAGTTTGAAACACTGGCATGAATTTGGACCCTCAGAGGATTGAGAGATAATTTCAAAGTCATCATAATGCTGAAATAAGATATCTTTATGGGTTTATATTATTCCCACTTCTATCTTTCTAATCTGAGTTACTGTTGGAATAGACTTCAAAAAAGGAAGTGCTTCTCTAATGTATGTAATATTCCCAAAGCCCAGGAATGTGTGGTTTAAGCATTGGATACTTTAGGTGCCTTTCCATTTCACATGATGGAATGATTTAACTGCCGGCAACATATTTATTTAGGAAATACATAAGTATACACAGTGTTTATTCTAAGAGCAACATATTATCATTCTGTCAGAAACAATTGTTTTCAGAAAAGTCAGCTATCAATGAAACCTTCAAAATGACGACCTAAAGAATTAAAAAATTTTTTTAATCTATAAAATTGGGAAAGCCAATGCTTTTCTTTCCAGATTATTTAGAGGAAGAAATAAGTTACAATGTTTCTGAAAGTACTTCACACAATAACAATGACTTAAAGAAAGGCTGGAAAGTAACAGAATTTTGCTTATTTAAAATAATAAACAGTCTTGTAAGATATTTGGCTAACAGAAATAACAATTGCTAATAGAATGTGGCAATGATTTATAAATAATTTATAAAACTTTCTGCTGGGTAATTTCTGAATAGTCATTAGCAGTATTTGGATTATTATTTCCACTGTAACTTGGTAACTTCATGTAAGATGAATGTGCATGTACAACTTTTAAATTCTTGCAATTAGAGCAAAAAAAAGAAAAAACCCACTAAAACATAGCTTTCATTTTCAGGGATCTAAACTATAAACTCCTTCCAGTAATCATAGAAAATGGAAAATTTCTTCATTGCTTATTTCTCTAAGTCATGTAACTCTTTTGATGAAAAGAAAATTCCCTTAACTCTCAAAAGGATCACTTTTCCTGACAATTGCTCAAACAATTGGAATCTAGTGCTTCACAGCAAACATGCATATCAATCAGCTCTGTTTGCAAAAAAATAGATGATATATGCACTCTATATATGCATACATAAAATATGTATATACATCTAAAAGTGTATCAATACAGCATACATATGATAGTTTTAAATTTTAAAAATCAATCACTGCAATGTCATAGTGTATTTCTGCATTGATCACTAATATAACTAAAAAGTGAACAGAAAGTAAAATCCTTGAAAAAAGACTTTCTTGGCATCCTGGAAAAAATAGAAAAAAAAAAACAAGAAAAATTTAACTCACTGAAAGAAGACAAATGAAGATTCTATCAGGGCATTAGTGATGAAAAAGAGAATTCCAGGGAGAATTACAGAAATGTGATGGCAAGTGAGGATGACTTTTAGATCAGGCAACTGTACGCACATTCCTCATGATTAACCTGCCTGGCAATACCATGCCTGAGTGGCTGAATAACTTATTGTCCAAATGGGGATATCACCACACTACTAAATGCTACACCAAGTGTGATACTAGAATAAAGGCATATATTGGAGCTGTCTTGTGAAAAGTCATGTATTATTACTGTTTCCTTTACTGCCTCCTACTTTTAGAGATTTGCTTAACAAGTATGATCCCCAATATGTCAGAAATGTCATTTTCTTAAATCAGAGTTCATCTATTGTTTGGCTAAATACCTTTTCCAAGGAATTGGAGCAGTGTTATACCACATTATCCATGCCTAGAAGATGAAAAAAGAAAACAGAGTTGGAATCTTGATAGCATACCCATGAGTATAGCTCTCTTAGAATAGGCATGTACATCCACCCCTCTCTTTGTATACCACAAATAGTTGCCTCTCTGTTTTCCCTTTAAAATTCAGACACTGAGATGGATATAGTTTTGTCTATTCAGCTTTAGTTTTACATTTTTAATACCATTACTTCCTTGGAGACCAATCTCTCTTATGATTTCCCCTGGCTTCCTTTGGCTCATGGTCATGGCCACCTTTTCTTTTCTTTTTTTTCTTTTTTTCTTTTTGGTGGGTGGGCATACACTCAATACTTTCTTCAGAGTATTTTTCTAGCTTCTTTGGAAAGAGATTGAGCTCCTTGTAGGACATCAGAGTTAGGCTTACTGTTATGCCAAAATTTTTATTTGTCCTATTTTATTTCTGTTTGTAAAAAGAGTAAAACTCAAAACTCTTAAAGCTGTGGAAGCTGAAAGACTATTAAAGATTGGTTTTTCTCTTAGTAAAAACTTCAGGAACAGGACAGAAGGAGCACAGAAACAAGATACAGACAGACAGAGAAATGGATAGACAGACACACAGACAGCAAAACCAGGTATAGTAGCAATAGCCAAGATTTTCCTGTTGTGATCTTTCAAAACTGGACTTTTAAAATTTTATTTATGAGAGAGAAAGAAGGAGAGAGAGAGAGAGAGAGAGAGAGAGAGAGAGAGAGAGAGAGAGAGAATTGGTATACCAGGACCTCTAGCCACTGAAATCAAACTACATATGTGTGTGCCATTTTGGGTGCATGCATGACCTGTGCACATGCGTCACCTTATGCATCTGGCTTATGTGGGTTCTGGGGGCTGAACATGGGTCCTTAGGTTTCACAGGCAAGTGCCTTAACTGCTAAGCCATCTGTACAGCCCAGAAATGGACTTTCAATTAAAATGCACTAAATGAACAGATTTTAATATTTTGGTAATTCATTCATGCTTTATTCACTCAAGCTTTTAACAGTGAACAATAATTCATTGTTTAGTGAATAATAGTATTCCATTGCATGACATAGTTTTTCCAGTTTCAAGATATTATGAAAGCTAATATAGATATATTTAGTATCACTCACTTTTAGTTGAAAATGTACTAAAACGTGTGCTATTTACTGGGTTTTTAAATAAATAAACATTTTAAGGAAAATGTCATAAATACACAACATTTCAGCTGCTTCACATTCTTGACAACTGTTATCAGTGTTTTATGTGATCCAGCCTTGCTAATGTATGGTGCAATTGGTGGTTTTGATTTGCATTTTCCTGATGGCTAATAACATTCAACATCCTTTAGAGTAATTATTAAATACCACTTCTCCTGTGATGTATATACTCAAATCTTTTTTCTTTCATTTCATTTCAATTCATTTTATATAACAGGTTATACAATTTTATCCCCTCACCCCTGATTCCATTTCCCTGAGGACCCTCCTCAGTGGGGTTATGGTGTTCACTATGGGATCCTGAAAGCCTCAGTCAGTTTCTGTGGGGTAGTGGGAGACCAAGCCTCAGGGTATTTCTACCCACTCCATGGTGGTTACAATTTTTTCTCTTCTGGAAAGTTCTCTGAGCCATGGCAGGCCTGTCGGCAGTCTGATTTGGTGTTGAGTTTATCGTGGCTTCTGGTTTGCTGCATTGATAGCTTTTGGTTGATCACCATGTCTGTTACCATCACCCTGGAGCTGGTTGTCAGGCTAGCAGTGAGAGCAGTAATAGTGTCACTGTTTTCTCTGCAATTTCTTTTGAGTTCTGGAAGATGAGGTACAGGTGGAAAATTTTTTGTGGGGGAGGTGAGTCAGTCAGCTGTCTTCTTGCCATATGATCTTGGTTCTCCTGTTTTCTCTGCCATTTGAAAAATAAAACAGATTCTCCAACCAAGAGTGAGCTCATCTTGGGTTAAAGGGGTTGTTCATAGCTATTTCAGAGACTTTTTGGTGTGTAAACCCACTGTTCTTCTCCAGAGAGCAGTGAGGTTGGGCTTATTGCTAAAGTCTATGTGTTTCCTAACCATGGAATTATGACTTGGTTTCCAGTACCAGATATGAGTTCTTTCCCATCGAGCAGGCTATTTGGAATCTACAAAGAAGTCAAAAAATCTAAACAATAAAAATACAAAACAACCCAATTAAAAAATAAGGTAGAAAATTAAATAGAGAATTCTCACAGGCAAATACAAATGGTCGCTACACACTTAGAGACATGTTCAACATTATTAGTCTTCAGAGAAATGCAAATCAAAACATCTTTGAGATTTCATATTACCACAGTCAGGATGGCATTCATCAAAATGACACCAATGCTGGTAAGGCTGTGGGGAAAGAGGGACCTTTACCTACTGCTGGTGGGAGTGCAAAATTATGCAACTATGGAAATCAGCATGAAGACTCCTGAAAAAGATGAAAATAGATCTACTACTTGATCCAGCTATACCACTCCTGAGCATAGACCCTAAAGACCCCACTCTTTGCTGCAGAGGTACCTGCTCATCCACATTTGTTGCTGCTCCATTAAGAATAGTCAGGAACTGTAATCAGCCCAGATGCCCATCAGCTGATAAATGGATAATGAAGATGTGGTATATATATAATGGAATTGTACACCCTCGTACAATATTGGCACATAGCCTTTGTGGGTAACCACCAGTGATTTGGATATGAGGCCTGCTCAGTGGGAGAGAACTCTTTTTCCATTTTTAAACTTGGGTATCCCCCTGGTCATTGAATCATGGAAGTTCTTTTATAGATTGAATATAAGTCTTCTGCTAAACATATTTATTGTGAATATTTTCTCCCAGTCTGTATTTTCTTTACTTTCCTGTTTATTTGAGAGAGACAGATAGAGAGACAGACAGAGATAATGGGCATGCCAGGGCCTCCAGCTGCTGCAAACAAATTCCAGACACATGCATTAACCACCTTGTCTATTTGGCTATGGGCACTGGGGAATTGAACCTGGGTCCTTTGGTTTTGCAGGCAAATACCTTAAACACTAAACCATCTCTCTAGCCCCTAAGTATTTTCTTAACAGGAGTTATTAATTTTGATGAAATATAGCATATAATTGTAAGCTAGTATATTTGAATCCTAATTAAGAAAACTGTCAGTCACAGTGTTAGGATAATACCTGTTTTCTTCTAAAAGGTTTATGTTTCTCACTTTCATATTTCTCCAATATTACAGGTACTGCTTTGTCCTTGCTACTGATTATCACCATGTGAAAGATATAGGAAAGCCATGTGAATATAATTTTTTGTCAGTTTTTCCCTAACCAATTGACCATCCATGGGTTCTTCTTATCCCAGTTAATTTTTGGTGATGGTTTAAAGTATGAGACTTCCATATTTGCCAGATTTATCAGTTGTTACATGTAAGAAGAATCCTATCTATATGTCTTCTATCTATAATCTATCTATCTATCTATCATCTATCTATTTATAATCTATCATCTATCTAGGCAATCAACATGGAACAATACAGTCTTGCTTTATTGAATAGATTATGATAAATTTTCATTTATTTCAATTCTCAAATTGCCCCAAATATTCTCAAGTGAGTGTCCTGCATTTCGAGTCTTCATTTCTTTTGCAGCATCTCTGGCACTGTTTTTTTATAGTTCCTTGACCTAAGGAGATGGCTCAAGCTCATTCTCATTCTCAGCTCTCCTTTCTTTTGCTCCAGTATCATCCATTCCTCCCATGATCCTTGGGTCCTTGGTCCTCTTTAAAGAGAAATTTTATGTTGGAAACAAATTTCTGGGTGTTGAGTGTAGCTCATTACTATGGGGATGGTATTGATTGGATGCTTTTCCAAGTGGCTTGCAAGAGAATATGAATTTTTATTAACCTTTGTCTTTATGAAGTGACTTTGTACTTACTGAAAATAGGTCATTTCAATCCAAGTCAGCCTCTCAAGTTTCCTATCTTACTTTGTCATTTCATGTTTGTCTTTTCTTCTTTCATGTGAGTGTTCTAGAAAAATACTTTTTCTCAATTAGTAATGTGTGGCCTGACTTGTTTATGGTATTCCTTAATACAGAAAATAATGTGAAAGTATAATGGTTTCATGTATCATTTTCTCACCTTCCACTTAACATCTTACATATCCCATAGAAAAATTACTCAAATTATAAAGTTGGTCCATTATAACCAAACTGCATTTTCTCTGTCTAATCTTACTACCAGTTTTTGCACTAGTGTGTTTTGTCTTCCAGGATCCAATTTAGGAGCATACATTACACTTGGTTCTGATGTTCCTTGGTTCTCTGTAATCACTGACAGTTCCATGTCTTTCCTTGTCTTTCATAACCTTGTAATGTTAGGGGTATTGTCACTCATTTTGTGTAGCATTTCTCATATTAAGTTAATTTGATATTTTCTAGTGAATAGGCTGACACTGTGCATTATCAGTAAATATATAAGGAGGTGGCGGGTCTTCTGTGTCATATCATGAGGACATGATGGTACCTTGCTACATTATTAGTGATGTATATTTTCATCATTTAGTTAAGGTGGTGTCAGATACATTTCTCTACTCCACAGTTACTATTTACTTGTTCAACCTAGTAAATGTTTGGTGAAAGATACCTTAAGAATTGAGCAAATGGCCAATTTCTACTTTAAATTTGCCTCCAACTTAGTATTCATCAGTGGATTTTGCCTTCAGTAATAGTTGCTATGGTGTCCTTGTGATCATCTTTTATTTCTTTTTAAAAAATATTTTATTTGTTGACTGATTTGAGAGATATAGGTAGAGATACAAAGGCAGGGAGAGAGAGAGAGAGAGGAGAGAGAGATTGGTGCACCAAAGCCTCTATCACAGATGAACTCCAGACTCGTGTGCCATATTGTGCATCTCGCTTTGTGGGTAATGGGGAATTTGAATGTGGTTCCTTAGGCTTCATAGAAAAGCACCTTAACTGCTAAGCCATCTCTCTAATCTAGGTCATCTTTTATTTCATTCCTTCTACATATTGTCATTGAAATACGTCATTAAAAACCAGTTGTTTCTTCTCCAATCTCCTCAGTTATTTCTTAAATCAACAGATTCACAAATATATATTTCATTATTTGAAATGTTATTTTAATGTTTAAGGTATTCCAACTTTGTCCTGTGGGAACTTTTTCACTTTGACTTTTAACATTAATAATACTTTGGGGAGTTGGTGTTGCTTTTTCATATTTCACAGCTTTCTGACACCATAAATATTTCCTCCTTAGAAAATGGTACTTAGAAATAAAGATCTACATGCTAAGTTTGTTTATGCCCCTGTTGTCATGATTTTAATCATTATCAATAGAAAGAGCTAATAATCAGATGCATATATATTGATCCATGCTTACCTCCATATGTGTGCATCTAACCTACATGAGTACAAACCGATGCCTCTGACTACAACATTATTAACCAGTAGGTGGATTTTCTGTCCATAATAAGCCTTAATTTCATTATCATATAGTTTCAAAAATGCTAAACCAGGGCTGGAGAGATGGCTTAGTGGTTAAGCGCTTGCCTGTGAAGCCTAAGGACCTCTATTCGAGGCTCAATTCCCCAGGACCCATGTTAGCCAGATGCACAAGGCGGCGCACGCATCTGGAGTTCATTTGCAGTGGCTGGAGGCCCTGGCGCGCCCTCTCTCTCTCTCTCTCTCTCTCTCTCTCTCTCTATGTATCTGCCTCTTTCTCTGCCTCTTTCAAATAAATAAATAACAATAAAAATAAAAAAATAAAAAAATGCTAAACCATATTCTTAAAAGGAACAAACTTACCAACTAGAGGACAGCATTGTGTAGGCTTCTTTAGCATTAAAATGTTTAGCAAAACACTCTGATTTGAAAGTTGGTTAATTCACTTTTATTCCCCAGCCTCTTCTGTGTGATTATATGATTCATTTGTAATACAGTTAGTTTTGTTTGTTAGAGTCTGATTTCCATCTTTCTCTACATCCTGTTTTCTGTTTTGTTTTAATTTACATATACAATTATTATGCTGTATAGCAGAACTGTGTGCGCCTACCATCAGTTCATACAGATCAATGCCACTACTCAGCATGCTTCCTGCTACCCCAATGGCACCACCTCCTTGAATAGTTCCGCAAGAGTCTCTCGGTTTCTCACAACCATAGATCTGTAGTCTAATCTTATTTTCCTTTCCAGGGTATTATGTAAACTGGATCATACTGTGTTTTTTTTTCTTTTGAATCTAGTTTATTTCACTTAATACAATTTGTTTAGGATTTATATGTCTCTGTTACCAGGTAAATCAATAGCTTATTACTTGTATTGTGGAGTCATATTTCATTATTTTTGCCATGTCTAAATGACTGGCTTGTTTCCAATATTTGTTGGTTATACTTTTCTCATCACCATGGCAAAATGGCTGATAAAAGTAGGTTAAGGAAAGAAGGGTTCATTTCAGCTCACAGGACAGTACAGTCCATCACATAGCAACAGGATCAGGAGACAGCTGGTCATGTTGCATGTACAGCCAGGAAGCAGAGAGAGACGAATGTTAGGTTATCTCACTTGATCCTGTGTATTCATTCCAGGACCCCAGCTCATAGAATGGTACTACTTATATATAGGGTGGCTCTTCCAACCTCAGTTAGCCCCACCTAGAAACTCCCACCCAGACATGCCCAGTACCTCATCCAAGTACCTCTAGATCCTGTCAAGTGGAAAATCATTATCAACCACCACAATGATTATAAAGAAAGCTGTCCCTAAAATATTCATATACATATTTATGTGACCTTGAATTTTCATTTTTTTCTTAGATAACAAACCAGAGGTTCAATTTCTACAACAAATGATAGATTTCTTTATTTACATTAAACTGCCAACTGTTCCCAAAATGGCCTCACCAATATTTCATGTCATCAGAGTTCCAAGTGCTTCAGCTCCTTGCACAAGCTCCTTGCCGACTTGCTATTGTGTGTTTCATTTTATTTTGCCATGAAAATAATGGAGATAGACCATGAACTTTGCACCTACTTGTTATTGGTTTTCATAGTGAGTATTCTTTTTTGTCATTGGGGACTTTAATATGTGAACATACAGTAATTTGATTGTGTTCCCATCCCATTATCCACTTTTATCCTTTCCCACACCCCTAGAAAACCACTGAGGGCCTTCCTCTCTCAAGGTAACCATTTGTCTGTTTTGTTGCCCCATCCCCTATGTCATTCCTCTGTTCTTCATAGCAAAATGCTAATAGAAAACCATGCTAGTCTTGTGGGGGTGTTGAAAACCACTTAAGGGTTATGAATGTACCATTGTTTCAAAGAACACCTACTTACCCTGGGACTCTTACATTCTTTTCACTCCCTCTTCTGCAACATTCCCTGTGCTTGGTGATAGAAATCTCCTTTTAGTGTTGAGCTCTTGGTAGCCTCTTATTTTATGCTTTCATGAGTTTTGAATCTCCTCAGGGTAGGCTACCATCTCCATAGAGAAGGTTCACTGGCTAGCAAGGAGCATAACACTCACTTTATTCTGCCACTGTTTCTGCAATTTTTCCTGAGCTCTGGGAAATTTTTAGTAGAGATGACTCATCCAGTGCTAAGCACAGGGCTTTCTCATCTTGTCCCTGTGGTGAGTCTTGGGTCTCTCTGGTATTCACCTCCATTGTGAAAAGAAGGTTGTCTATCCAAAGAAGAGATCAGCATTAATCAAAGCACATAAACATATGCAACTAGAAGGTATTTTGATGGGCATAATTAATGTCTCATTTAAGCCAAAGAACAGTGGAAGCTTCTCTCTGAGGTCTATGACCTACCAAGTCATTACCTTTTGACTTGGTTCCCAGTACCACATGTGAATTTTCTTTCACTGATCAAGCCTCATGTCCAAGCAGAGAGTAGCTGATTTCCACCATAACCTATGGGCTACTGTGATAACCATCGATACATTTTGCTCAGCTGGTTGATTTGGTAGCTTGTAAGATCCATTGCTCTTTCTGACAGTAGGTAATCTTTATTTCCCAGTGGCTCACATAGCCAGCACTATGACAGCTAGCTGACAGGGAGATGACTTCCAGCTCAGTTAGAGCTTGATTTCTCAAAGTCCAGTGACTGTAGTCTACAGTGTCTTCAGCAATAGGATATTACCATCTAGTTCTGGTGGGTAATCAAGTGCTTTGGCAATGTCGTGCATTGTTTTTGGGAGCTTTGTAGGCCATCCCGATCAATAGTTTATCTTCTAAATAGACATTCTTTGTTAGAAATATGATTGTGAATATTTGTTCATGGTACATAGGCTGGCCATGTTTTAGTCCTCTTTAAATGGCATTTTTGTCATGCAAAGTATTTTATGTGCATGAAATCAAAGTTACAATCTATAATTTTTAAAATGTTTATTTTTAAATTTTTATTTATTTATTACAGACAGAGAGAGGGAGAGAGAAAGAGGGAGAACTCCTTTAGCCACTGCAAATGAACTCCAGACACATGTGCCACCATGTGCGTCTGTCTTGTTTGGGGGACCTTGTAGGTTTCTCTGATCAACAGCTCAATATAGGTTGTACCTATTTCTAGTACTGCGAGTTACAGGTCAGAGTCAAAGTTTTTATTTTTATTTTTTATTTTTTTATGTCAGAGAGAGCAAGTGAGCAAGAGAGAGACAGACAGACAGACAGACAGACACACAGCACACACAGAGAGAGAGACAGAGAGAGAGAGAGAGAGAGAGAGAGAGAGAGAGAGAGAGAGAGAGAGAGAATTGGAGCACCAGGGCTTCAGCCACTGAAATAAAACTTCAGACACTTGTGCCACTTCTTGGGCATGTGTGACCTTGCACTTGCCTCACCTTTGTGCATATGCCTAAGGTAGCATCTGGAGAGTCCAACGTGGATCCTTAGGTTTCACAGCACCTTAACCACTAAGCCATCTCTCCACTGGTACAGCCAAATGTTTTTAAGGTTAGGCTTCATCCTCCAGGGCCCTTCTTTTCAGGTGCTCCCCCTATACTCTTTTTGAGGGTTATATCTTTTAGTCTACCTTCAAGGAAAAAGGTTTCTATGATACCAGTTCACTTTGGGTTTAGTTTTGTGTTTATTTCCTCCTACCTTCCCATTTATCTGATATGCCAGCAACTCAAACTGATCCAGGTTAGGAACTGCAGATGATTGAGAACATGTAGCATTTGTCTTTCTGCGATTGTGTGTGTTTGCTGAGTATGATCTGTTTTGAGTCCATCTATTTCCCTACAAATTTTGTTGTATCATTTTTTCTTACTGCTGAGTGGAATTCCATTTTGTATATGTACCACAACTTCATTATCCATTTGTCCAATGGTGGGCACCTGAGTTGACTCCAGTTCTTAGCTATAAGGAATTGAGCAGCTATAAATATCAGTAAATATCTCTGTAATAAAGCATGGAGCTAAATTATTGATTTTTAAGGCAACTTTTTATCTATATTTGCTAATACTTTTTATTAACTGAATTTGTTTACTGTTGATTCTCTAAGGACATTTCCAGTTATTCATGTTATTTACAGGTATAATTTTATGTCTTCTTTTTCATGTCTAACAGCATTGGTTAAAACCTTAAGTAAAATGTTAAATATCAGAATAACAGAATGTTAGATTCACCTACTTTCTTCTGGATCTTAGTAGGAATTTCAGTAATTTCTTCTTATAAGAGGCTGGGACTGAAGGTGTGTGTGTGTGTGTGTGTGTGTGTGTGTGTGTGTGTAAGGAAATATCCTTCTATTCCTCTTTATCACACAGTTGTATTAAGAAGCTGAGGAGATGGTTCAGAGGATTAAGTGCTTGCCACTCAAGCCTGAATACCAGAGTTCAGAACCCCAATGTCCATATAAAAAATCTGAAGCTGTAGCAGGAGTTTTAATCCAAGCCACACCTATGAATGAGAAAGGAGGCACAAACAGAGAATCTGCTGGAAGATTGTGGGTGAGTTGGCCTGATAAAAGAAATAGCAGCAAACAACATGAGACCTTGCCTCAAAGGTAGAAGACCAATACTGACAGCTTAAAGTTGTCCTCTGAGTCACATGTGTGTTCTTGTACTCACACATGTAGATACACACAACCAATTTTTGTTAGAAATGAGTGCTGAATATATATAGCCTTTTCACTACCAATTAGTATTTTATTTTAGATACTGTAATTGGTCTTACAATTTTCATTAGTTTCTTTTACAGTTTTCATCTCTCCTGAAATCCCCATCTGATTATTCATACACCATCTTTACTTAATTTATTAACATTAGTCATAAGTTCTTTACTTTTCTCAATTCTTATGCACAATTTCTAAATGTGCCTTCTCTTGATTATATTTCTGGCTCTTGAGTCATATTTTCCTGTTTCTCCACTAATATGCTGGGCATTAGATGATAGTGATTCATTTCCCTCTAAAGGGTGTTAAGCACTGTTCCAGCAGGCAGTTACATTGCTGGAAGATCATCTTGATCTTCTGGAGGCTTAGCTGCAGGTTCTTTTGGAGTGGACCTTAAGAGGAATTGCTGTCAGTCTAAGAAGCATTTCTTAGTCATGGTGACATTTATTGTTCACGAATATAGAGGCTTAACAGATCAGATGTGGTATTTGTGTCTCCTTTCTTTGAGGAAGTTTCCTCCTAGATTTTCAGCTTTTTCTTTGACAACCCGGTACTCTGAGTTCTTAGGCAACTGACAGTCATATCCTGTATGAATTCTATCCCTTCCTCAGGGAATAAAGGGTGATGCCTTTGGAGGAATAGCCAGATGTGTGTGGATCTTCTTCCATTGGATGAATCCTTTCTCCCTTGGTTTACTGTTGGCCAGTCTCCAATCTCTGAACACATGAAAAAGTATTGTCCTTATAACTTTTTTTGTCATTAGAAGGAAGTTTAGTTTGGTTCAAACATCTTTGCCATTACTTAAATCTGGAAGACCAGGACCAAGATGAGTCTCAGTAGAATTAGTTCCAAAGTATGTATTTTTTGCATTGTACCACATGGTTCTACCTATTCTGAGTGGCACTTGCTAAGTGTGGGGAAATAACATTTTATTAATTTTTGGTTATTGCTCAAAGTTAAGGTGTAGAAAACAGCTGGTAGTCTTGGAACATGTTAATATGTGAATAATTTGACTGTTTTTTAAAAAAATATTTAACTTTTATTTATTTATTTGAGAGAGGAAGAGAGCCAGAGTGAGTGAGTGAGAGAGAGAGAATGGGCATGCCAGGGCTTCCAGCTACTGCAAATGAACTCCTGATGCATGCACCACCTTGTGCATCTGGCTTACATGGGTCCTGGGGAATTGAACTGAAGTCCTTTGGTTTTGCAAGCAAATGCCTTAACTGCTAAGCTATCTCTCCAGCCTGAACAATTTCACTGTTTTAAGTGAGCTGACTGGGAGTTACTAGCCTGATTGGATTCTCTATGATATCTGCTGTGACCTTTGTGAACCTGTTCCATGTACTTGTGTTCTTTCTATACACACAGCCAGGTGAAAAAGATCAATCTGCCCTCCCACTTCTAGAAGGCTGAAAGATACTTAGTATTTAAACCTCAAACTTATAACAAAGTATAGGCTTCTAATAGGTTCTACTTAATACTAGGCCTCACTTCAGACAAGACATACATTCACAATTTTTTTTTTATTTTTGTACTCAGTGAATACAGTCAAGATGGTACCATTGTTAGCCTCTTCCCTGACTGCCCCCCTCTGCAGGGCCCCTCCATGTTGTGGAATATGTGTTATGCATTTTGGGGTTAGCCATCAGTTATGAGTAGGAGGCAATGTCTCTGTGTATCATGACCCAACATGTGGCTCTGACATTTTTCTGCCCCCTCTTCTGCAAATTTCCCTGAGCCATGTTGAGTTCATTTCAGGCCTGCTTCAGTTATGAGGTCTGTGTGTCTGGATATATGGTTTGGTAGGAGTTGATTGTTCTCTGTATCTATCTCCTTCACAATTTTGCTGGTACCAGGTTCACCAAGAAAACAGCACTTTTGCTTGTTTCCCCAGTTATTCTTAGTTTCAACTGGGACCCTTTTGAGGTATGATGGGGTGGTTCTCTCCTTAGGATCTGCATCTATCTGAAAAAGAGAAGCAAATTCTTTGATGGAGAGTAAAGTTAACACCGGATAAATGGGATAACTTTGTTTTTAATTTTTTTAGAGAGAGAGAGAATGTAATATGTGTAGGCCCTCTTGTAGCCTATGATTGGTGGGAACTTGATAATGGAGAGCAGACTCATTTTTGGATATGATTCTGACTTGTTTCCGAGCTCCAGCTATGGGTTCCCTTCCACTGAACAGATCACTTAGCCAAATCAAGAGCAGTTGGTTTCCCACCATGGCTGTGCACCACTATTGCACTTGTGTGATCATCACGTCAGGTTGTTTTGTTGGCTGCTGAGTAGCTTAGACCATGAGTTGCCTGGACAGATATTGGTCATGTTCCCCCAGTCACTCATGCAGAACCTTCTGGCACTAGACACGCTAACTCTCTGGGGACTGACTCTCTTCCAGCTTCCAGCCATGTCACTCCATGTTAAATGCCAACAGCCTATGGTGTCTTCAGCAGTAGGGTCTTACCACTAATCCTTGGTGGGTCATCAAATACTCTGACTGAAATCTGTCTTCTCTTGGGAAACCTTGTAGGATTCTCTGATCAAGAGCTCATTGTGGATGATAGCCACATGCTAGTACTGGGAGTTACAGGTCAGCGCCCAAGGAAAGAAAGAAGAAAAAGGCAAGTAATAGAAAAGAGATAGAGAGAAGAGGGATAGGGAGAGAGAGAGAGAGAAGCAGAAACAGAAACAGAAACAGAAGGAGATTAAGGTCAGTCTTCATCATACCCTCTCCAGGGCCTTGTGATTCAGATGTTCCCTCTAAGGGCCTGGTGAAGGTTCAACCATTTGGTCTGTCATTTAGGATGTAGAATTTTATGGTACCATTGCCATTTGGGTCCAGTTTTGTGTCCCCTGCCCTTACCCTTCCCTCCCTCCCACCCACCCTATCGAAAAGACCAATTAGAGCCAATAGTAAAAAGAGTAGCCACCCTTAAACTTAACAACTAGCAAGCATTCACAAAATTAAAAAAAAATAGATATGACAAATATACAGAAAAAAGCATATTTTACCAAAGATTCTTTCAAATAACTGTTGGTCTCAGAAGCAAAAATGCATATTTATAGATTTATGATTTCTTTCTTCATTATTTCAAATGGAAAATGTGAATTCAATTTTGGCAACTGTCTTCAGAAGTATTTCATATGAGCAGTTCAGAATGTTTTCATCTGTAACATCATCAAGTTATGAAGGATTCAATATGAGTCAAATGAAGATTACAAAGGCATGTTCTATTTTTCAAGTTCTTGGTATATGAGAAGTTAACTACTAGTTGTTAAGTTTAAGGATGGCTATTCTTCTTACTATTGGCTCTGTGTAATTGGTATTTTGATGTATTAAAATAAAATCTAATCTAAAAGAATTTGATTTTTTAAGCTTCTGTCCAAGGACTTAGGGAATGATATGGGTTTATGACATGTGTAACATGATCATTCTTGTGATAAACACAAAACCCTTTCTGGGGGACAGCTGGTCCCATGTCCCTAGTGACTATGTCTCAAGTGTACAAATATACTAATATATTTTATTTAAAATGACTATATTGGGCTGGAGAGATTGCTTAGTGGTTAAGGTACTTGTCTGCAAAACCCAGGGACCCAGGTTTGATTCCCCAGTACCATGTAAGCTAAATGCACAAGGTGGTACATACATCTGGAGTTTGTTTGCAGTGAGTGGCTAGAGGCCCTGGCATGACCATTCTCTCTCTGCCTTTCTGATAAATAAATAAAAATTTCATTAGTAATGGTTATAGTTGTCTTTATCTGTAAGTTTCTGGTTATTCATGATATCTCTTAGTGACTTTTGAAATATAGACCAAAATCCTATCATTGATTATCACCTGTTATATTTTTGAGTGATGTTTTAAGGAGCACAGATTTTATGTATATGTAAATTAATAATGGGGTGAATGGCTGGAAGAAACAGTAAAGAAAAGATCACAGTAGTTGGGTGTTGGCTGATAAAGCCTTGATACTGTCACTCTTATAGAAATATAAAGGAAGTAATATTTAAGATAATTAAAGAAATAAAATTAAAGAATATCTAATCAGATTTGGTAAATGGATGAAAATGACTGGTAAAGGAAGAGACAATTTGGTAAGAAAGATGGTTGCTGAATAAGAAGTAGGCTAGCAAAGGGAAAATACAATTTCAGATAAAAGATTATATTTAGGATATGGTTAAGGATAGAAATGGCTATTTGGGATTCATTCTCATAGAACTGATGGATAGAGTATTTAGAGTGAGTAAGACAGGGTTAGCCATCATCTATAATACAGCGGATGATGTTATGGTAATTCTGTGGCACAAATTTATAGAAACATTTTGTCTTAAAATGTTTTAGTGTGACATATTCTGGAGTGCATTTCTGCACTAGAAATTGGCCTCATTTTCCTAGCAGTTTGCAACTCATGTATATTAACCATAGTCTTTCAAATTTCAAAAGCAAAAATAATCCCTTGGGATTTCTCTACTGCTTATTATCATTCTGTAGACACACATGAGAAAAATGTTAAGCAGGTTTATAGGCAAGCTTTGATTTAAGGTCTCTCTCTCTCTCTGTCTCTGGCAAATGGTTCAGTTAGGTTTTTTATTGTAATTTTCTTACTGATTGTCAAACTTGGAACAGAAACTTCTGATCTCTCATTGTGCCTTCATTTTGGATTGATCATTTATAACTGGAGAAAAATGAGTTTTTTTAGCACTCCTTTTCATCCCACATTTACCAAGGAATGATCACTTTTGGTCGTCATCTCTGCTGCTTCTCTTGTGAGGTTACCACGGGTAGGGTGAACTAAGCAACTGTGTGTACTGCTCTATGATTCCTACTTACCTATTGAATCCTTTGATTTTCAATGTCAAGAAAATTAGATTTCATCTGAATCCGGAGTTTTGCCACTCTTTAAGGAGGAAATCTGGTAGCACTGGTTTTAGGTAGATACTGTTTAAAACAAAATTGTTATCTCAGCTTTGTGAGTCAGGAATCAGAGTGCAACTTACCTAGGTCATCTGGTAGTGGTATCTTCTCAGAAGGCATCTTCTACTGGCTGAAGTCATCCTAGGCTCTTCTAGATAAAGGATCATCCCAGCTCACCCTCTAGGTTGTTGATAGGGTCAGTTCCTCAGAGGATATGTGGAGAAGGCTGCCCTTGGTGCCTTCTCACCGGGCCTCTCAGAAGGCAACTACTCACATTTGCCTCATCAGAACAAAACTGAGAAGAGAAGAAAGTATGTTACCATGTGGTTCTCTGGTCTTGCCATATCATCACTACTGCTATGACTTTTCATGGGAAGTGAGTCACTGGATCCAGTTCAAAATGAATTCATGAAACAGAGAAGTGTATTGCATTCCTTCAAGGGGACATTACTCAAAAAGACTACAGTGTGCAGGATTCCCCTGTGAGTGAATTGTATTCAGTGTACACAACTTAAAAATGGCATCTTCCACCAGGCTGTGGTGGTGCACGCCTTTAATCCCAGCCCTTGGGAGTGAGAGGTAAGAGGTAAGAGGATTGCTGTGAGTTCTAGCCCACCCTGAGACTACACAGTGAATTCCAGGTCACCCTAAGCTAGAGTGAGACCCTACCTTGAAAAAGAACAACAAAAAAAAGGCATAATCTTTCAGCCTTTTAGAATGACCTGGGCTGGGATGGTTTGCATAACTCTCCTATATTCCCCCACATCTTTTACATCCTTTAGCATACAGGTCTTCAGGATACCTATCACCTGGTTCTTGCTTCTCTGAAAAGGAGACATAAGACACGTATTCTGGATTTCCACCATACCATACTGAGAATAAATCTTTGAAATTAGAAAAATATTAGGAGTATTAAATTCTAACATTCAGAGATATGATGATTCCCAGTATCATAATAACTAGGAGGCGAATGACATTCAATAAGGTATAACTCATTATCAGTCATCAATAACAAAGAAATTTCATGAATATAACTAGCATTAGATACTGAATTTTAGAGATGCCACTTGTGAATACATCTAGATGATGATTATAAGGACTTTTTTTCTCACTAAGCAGGTCTCATAAAACCCACACATTTTGTTGGCCTAATTGAGTTACTATATGTTCTTGAACGTAATTAAACTATGTAACCCTAAAACATCTCAATTTACTTTTATGTGAATTCAGATTGCGGTTTCTGCCCTAGTTAACCAAGGTGAGTGAACTGTTCCTCTGTGTGGTCTGACACCCCCTAGAGCTGCTTGTGTGTGGGAGGTAGCCCCTGGGTCTGAGGTGGGAAGGTTTTGGGTACTATGTTGAGAACAAGCTATAGCTGCTGTAAGACTGATTTTTAGGGGATTGGCTTCTTCCATTGTCTTGCTAAATTTAGCCTGTCTTTATCCATGCTCTCATATTTTCAAGTGTGCCAACTTACATCCCACAATTCCTCTAAATTAAAACAGAATATGATGCTTCCAAGAAATTTCATATATTTTCTTGGACAGAGTTTTATGAATATTCCAACTGAGTTATTGGATGTTCTGTGCATAGCATGTGCACAATAATTTTCCTTAATAGAATTTGGGAACCATAGACATATTTTCCCCTTGTAGGGAAAGGGAAACTTAAATCAACTCATATTACTCCTTTTCTTGGGAGAAATGATGAAGAAAGGGTATAGAAGACTACTCTAGCATATAGTAATGCTTAGTATGATGCAGGAAATTTAAGGTACATATTGATTCAATTTCTAACCCATCCCCACCTTACCCAATTTCTCTAATTCAAGTGAAATTTTCTTGGCCCCTTTGAGAATGATGCTTTATTCCCAAGCCTTAGTCCATAACCAACTCTTCTGAATCAATTAAATGATGAAGATAATTGATATATTCTGTTATCTGCTGAGTACTTGGAGATATATTAGATGCATTACAAAGAAGATTATAGCATCTAATCACTTCTCTGTGACTGCTAATTTCAGAGACAAAATAAGAACGAGCAATGAAGTTGGTTGGAAATTAAGTAGAACCATATGGCTGGTTGGGGGTTGTTCATATTGTTATTGTACTACAAAGCTGAAAAATCTAGTAATCTTTACTCAATAAAGTACTGCAAACTTATCCACATGGGTATGGCCCTAAATCCTCAGTGCATGCTCAAATCATAGTGTTATGCTTGGGGTATGAAAGATCACCCACAAACTTATACATTTATATATGTGGTCCCCAGGTAGTGGTACTGTCCTTGAGCCTTTGAGAGGTGAAGAACTAGATCACCAAGGGACATGCTTTCAAGTTCATAGCCTAGCTCCAGGTCAACCTAGATCTCTCTGCTTCCTACTTCTTGACTGCTGATAAGATGTAACAAGTTCCTTGTCTTCCTATTGCCATAGCCATAATACTCTGGCCAATATGCTTTTCCTGACATAATAGACTGTTCTCCTTCAAACTAAAAACAAAAATAGACCTCTCACTCTTGTTTGTTGTATTTTTTATGTGATGAGAAAAGTAACAAATATACATAGATGTTATGGAACCCTACATCTATTATGTTTATTTTTATTCAAATAATCCTCACATACGATTTATACATTAGGCACTGTAAGAAATTAACAACAATCACTAACAAAAGAGTAGTTATAATATACCATAATAAATTCTGTGGATGCTATCTTACTTTCTCTCAAAATATCTTATTGTGCTGTAATGACCATAATTGATGACAGGAGTTAACCATGAATGACAGGTACTACTGTAGAGTCACCTTGAATGAGTGATGGATATGGTAGTGTCAGGCACTATTCTTGCCCCATGCCAGTCCATCCTCACAACAGCTCTATTTACTTTCTATAGACAAGGACAATGAGTCTTAGAAATCAAGTTGTTTGCCCTGAAACACCAGAGTTGAGTTTTAATTATTATACCTTCCTGGAATTCAGAGATATACATATGTGAGTATGAAAGACCCTGGCCTCTGAGATATAGTTTAACTAATCTGCTGAACTATCTGATGTGTTTTGAAAGCAGCTCCATATGCATCACCATAATATGGAAGATTCTCTATTATAGTTTACATTTATTGTTATAACCAGCAAAGATGAGGAAACCTACCAAAAGACGACAAATGATCCGTGCTATAATCAGAGCTACAAACATATCTGGGATGAGAACTCAATAATTTAGACTCATTTCCAATCAAGATTTTTTTGAGGGGGGGGATGGAGAAGTAGAAAACAATAAAAATGGTTATTTCTGTGTGCTGTCTGAATATATTTATTTAAATCAATTTTAACACTATAATAATGATTTATGCTTTTCAGATGAGTGTAGAGTAGGACACTAGTGTGAATTATTTATACCTGGATACTTGATTCATATTTGTTTTCCTTAATTTTCAGTGCTATTATATATGGCATTTTTTTTCAAGGTACAGTCTTGGACTAGCACAGGCTGACCTGGAATTCACTATGTAGTCTCAGGGTGGCCTTGAACTCATGGGGGAACCTCCTACCTCTGCCTCCTGAGTGCTGGGATTAAAGGTGTCTGTGACTATGCCCGGCTACATTTGGTATTTATATTCTGTTCCAATAGCATTTGCTTTCATGACATGAGGTGGCATTCACTTACTAATGGTGACAAGAGCCTTCACATAGTTTTTGAGTGTTCTTCTTGGGCTAATACGTCAGAGACCATACCTCAGTTATATGCTGATCTCTTGGTCATTATACCCCAGCCTGCAGAGAGGGGCAAGGCAAGGAAAGGGTCAGACACTTAATGATTAAACTGGGCAAATGGAACTTTTAGAACTGTGACAAAGATGAAGGAGAAGTCTAAGCATCTACATGGGGGATTGGGACCCTTTCACTTATTTTTTGAATACTTGGGCATTTTCTTATTTCCTTAGGAATACATCAGCAGTTTTCTTGGTTGATCCCATATGCAGCTATCCCTAATCTTTGTGATGGATGTCCAGAGTCAGTTCATCCCCCAGATAAATCCAGCCCATTGGCATCACACAACAGTCTACTCATCTTTGGGGCAAGATGATTGACTTCCTGTCTGAATGGTTAGACTCCTGTTGGATGACTTTATGTCAATTGCCATCCATGGGTGACACTTCCAAAGCTATCTTTCTGACATTTTTTTAAAGAAGGCAAGGTGTAATGATTAATACATCACAACATTTCTTTAAAACATTGATAATGATACTCAGGAAGATGATAGGAGGTGTTCATTGCTTCTGAGGCAAGGCTGACTTCTGAGAAGGAACTCAGAGGAAGCTAGAGGGATAAAAGAAGGGTTGAGGAAGCCCAAGAGCAGTAAGTGTATTGTTCTTGAAATAAAGAATTGAAAATTAAGGCATGTCTCCTAAAGCTTTGAAAGACTATCTCATTCTATGAATGTTGTTTGGGTTGAAAGCAGGAAGATGATTTATATTGGGCCATCTGTTAACAGTGCTAATCTCGTTTCTTAATTATCCAGTGACTTTTATCTCAGAGGTGCTTAGTCTGACATATTGTACAAATAATCCTTCTCTGTATCCCTGGAAAGACATTACCTCCTTTTAAAGGTATTGATGCCTGGAAAGACAAAGAGTATCAGGTATGGGTGAACAGTCTTCTCTAGTACTGGGGTTCTTAGACTTTTCCAGAGACACTAGCATATTCATTTACTACACATAGGCATTGGCAAGTTGCCCACTGCTTTTCATAGCTCTGCTCTATTCAGTGGATTCTTGCTTCTTGTAATTTCAGAAGAAAGTCCTAACTTGGCACCAAATGTTCAACACCTCTTTAGTAGAAAATAAGCCATTAAACCCCAATCCCACAAGAATGCAGATACAGGATTTTTAAAAATGGAGAAACAGCATGCCTTCTTATAGCAGACTAGTTGCTAGTTGAAGTTGTAGCCTATCTACTAGTCTGTATCTAAGATGAGGGGAATTCTCTAGAGACTTGTTCAAATAATACTCATGATAGGCCTATCCATGTAATTTTGTCTAAGGATTGCATCCTGATGTAATTCTGGGAAGATGAATTCATTTCAGTATACATTGTACAGAATGAGAACTAGGCAGCTTTACCCACTTACCCATAAAGCCAGGTTCACAGGGTGGCGTATACATCTGCAGTTTGTTTGTAGTGGCTGGAGGGCCTGTCGCACCCATTCTCACTGTCTTTCTCTATTCTCTCTATCTGTCCCTACTTGCCAATAAATAAAGATAAACAAAAGTCATCATTTTGTCAGTTTACCACCACATAAGTTCTTTGCCAAATATTTGACCAACAGTCTTAGGTTATTTGATTCAATTTCTATATTCTAAGGGTTTCTTTCCTATGAAATTCTAGCCTTTATTCTCACCTGTTCAAAGGACACCCTGAGGGGATCCTTTCATTACCAGAGTGCCAGAGTTAGTATCCTAACAAGTTTTCTAGTTCTAGGGCAGCTCCTCTGGCTCCTATCTTTCTTTTCATCTTCCCTGTCTCAGAAGAATGTTTGGGCTCTTTTGTAAGCCCAACGGGGACACTACATGGCAGTGTTGATGAAAACAAATGTTATTAAAGATCTACTCTCCCATCCTTATTATAACTCATGTAAGAGGAATCTAAGTTCCATTTTATGAACATGATACTTAACACTCATGCTGAGTTGGGCATGCTGTTGGGAGTGGAAGCTGGATTGGTAATAAAATCCATGTTCCCTGCCTTCCAAGAGCTTATAGCCCATGGAATAAACGCACATAATAAAAAGGACACCTGGGGGCTGGAGAGGTGGCATGGCAGTTGAAGCGCTTGCCTGTAAAGCCTAAGGCACATGTTAGACTCTGCAGGTCCCACCTAAGCCCTACACACAAAGTAATACAAGCATGCAAGGTCAAACATGTATACAAAGGGCACCCACACTGCAGTGGCTGGAGGCCTTGACATGTCAATTTTCTCTCTCTCTCTTCCTCTCTCTTTCTATCTCATAAAAAAGAGCAGTCTGTTGGGCTTGCTTCAAAAAATAAAGGACATATGGTAAACATTGCCCATCTCCTGGCACTTAGGAAATATTCTTTATGGGTTAATTTCTTTATGGGTTAAATGGAATTATGGAAGACAATGATTTATTTTTTCTCCTTGTTCCATGTTTCTTAATTTCTATTAAACTATTATCAATATATGTCACGGTTCTCACAAATGCACACTGAATTTTGTGTGTAAAAATTTATCGTTTTGTAGAGTCAGGTGTGGTGGTGCACGCCTTTAATCCCAGCACTTGGGAAGCACAGGTAGGATGATCACCATGAGTTTGAGGCCACCCTGAGACTGCATAGTGAATTCCAGGTCAGCCTGGGCCAAGATGAGACATATACACACACACACACACACACATCATTTTGGGCTGGAGAGATGGCTTAGTGGTTAAAGTACTTGCCTTCAAAGCTGAAGGACTACAATTCAATTTCCCAGTACCAAGGTGAAGCCAGATGCACAAGGCGCTGCATGTATCTGGAGTGTGTTTGTGGCAGCTGGAGGCACTGGCACACTCATTCTCTCTATCTCTACTTGCCAATAAATAAATAAAATCATCATTTTGTTCAGCTTACCACAACATTAATTCTTTGCCATAGGAATCAAATATTTGACCAACATTCTTAAGTTATTTGACTCAATTTCTTTCTTTCTTCCTTCCTTCCTTCCTTCCTTCCTTCCTTCCTTCCTTCCTTCCTTCCTTCCTTTTTATCTATCTATCTATCTATCTATCTATCTATCTATCGATCTATCTATCTATCTATCTAGAAAACAGATAGATAGATTGAAACTGCAATATTGATGACATTACTGAAATTCATTTTTGAGATGGAGATTATGTTCTAGTGGAAACGTCTTCTAAATGACAGTTCCAGTGTCTGCTCAATTGTCCTTCAGATATGAAAAATCACTAGGTGAAATTCAGTAATGGCTAGCAAAATATGTCAAAAGCATAGTATGGAAGGCTCAACAGAAAAATCATCAAATTGTAATTCTAATTTATGAAAGTATATATGAAAGTGTGTGTGTGTGTGTGTGTGTGTGTGTGTGCACATGTGCATGTACAGAGGGAAGAATATGACTGTCATTTTTGAAACAAGAAGGGAAATTGCATAGTGGTCTATATATACACTTGCACTGCTTATTTCTGCCAAAGTAATTCTCTTATCCCCTAGCAAATTGATTTGTGAAACACCTTAAAACGTGTCTTTTTAAAATATTGTATTTATGAATGAGAGAGAGAGAGAGAGGGAGAGAGAGAGACAGAGAGGAGAGAGAGAGAGACAGAGAGGAGAGAGAGAGAGAGAGAGAGAGAGAGAGAGAGAATGAATGGATGCACCAGGGCCTCTAATCACTGCAAATGAACTCCACACAGATGTGCCACCTTGTGCTTCTAGCTTACATGGGTTCTGGGGAATTGAACCTGGATTCTTAGGCTTTGCAGGCAAGTTCCTTAACTGCTGAGCCATCTTCCAGCCCCTAAAATATATCTCTTTAAAATGTCTCTTAAATGGCTAAGGCCAAAATATATTTTATAACTTAACATCTATGTAACCCTAGACTTAACATTTAAGTCTCCATATCCTTACTGTGAAAAGGAGTCACACTGTCTTCCCAAGGTCAGTGAGAGGATGTAATGAGTGTGTGCATGTGAAAAAAGATCACAAATATGGCAGCCACCTCCAGAGATGGCAGATGATAATATGTGGGTGCTTGAAGAGATGCCAGCACGTTTCCTTATTACATTTGTTCAAAATGTAAAACTTGTCTTCTTTTGACATTACTTTTATTTCACAGTTGTGTGGGCACTTGTTTTAATATTTTGTTTTACAGATGATCTACATATTTGGTTTGGGTTTCAAAAAACAGAAAAATTTGAATCACATACTTTAGAGACTATGATTGTTAACTCATTTTATTTATGTTTTTCTTTTTAATTTTTTGTGTGTGCTGTGCATACATATGTGTGTGTTCATATGTGCGTGGTTGTACAGATGTGCACACATGTATGTGTGTTTGCACATGTGGAGGTCAGAGAACAACATTGGGTATCATTCTCAAAAATGCTATTAACTTCTTTTTTGAGATAGGATTTCTCATTCACTGATTAAAATTGTCTGGCTGGCCACTGAGCTCCAGGGGCCTGCTCAACTCTACCTCCCCAGTTTGAGATTATAAGCATGTATTTCCATGCCTGGCATTTTATATGGGTGTTAGGGATCAAACTTGGGTTCTCATGCTTGAAAAGTAAGCATTTTGCAGACAAAGCTGTTTCCCCAGTGTTCCTTTATATATTTTTTCTAAATATTGTTTCTTATCTTTTCTAATTGTTAATTTCATAATTACAGTTATTTTCCTAGTTACATATAGCAATAATACTACTTCTATTGCATATAACATGACAACAAATTTGTCCTTAGGTGAAAAACTAGTACCAGTTGGCACAATCTGACTGAGTATCTTGTGAATGCATTCCATAAGGAAGAGAAAGTTCACAATTTTGTGTGTGGCCATGGAAATAGAAAGCAAATCCAGATCTTGGTGCTTCAGGTGAGGTCTCTGCAATAGGGGGGCAATCAAGGCAGATTTGATTCAACCCAACTCACTCTGACTAACATAAACTAGGGGATTAAGAGTGAGCCTCCAGGGAAATTCGAGGAAGAAGGGGCAGAAAGATTGTTAGATCCGTGAGTTGAGACATTATGCACAGAGATATTGCCTCTTCCCCATAATTGATAGTTACCCCCACAATGCATGACCCACAATCCCCATGGGGATAACCAGCATCCCTAAAGAGGAGGGTCCTTTCAGAGGGAGGGGGCAGGGATGAGGGTAAGGATGGCACCAACATGTGCTGTTTACATACTGTGTATGTCCATAACTAATTGAAAAAAAAGAATGAGCCTCTAGTGGTAAAGCTCACTTTCATAAAATATCAAGAAGTAAAGTAGAGCTAAGCCTTCTGAGACTCTGAATGGGAAGCCAGGAATGCAATGCAATGCAGTGCTCTTCTCTTCTCTTCTCTTCTCTTCTCTTCTCTTCTCTTCTCTTCTCTTCTCTTCTCTTCTCTTCTCTCCTCTCCTCTCCTCTCCTCTCCTCTCCTCTCCTCTCCTCTCCTCTCCTCTCCTCTCTTCTCTTCTTTCCCTTTTCTCCTTTCTTCTAGTCTCTTCTTTCTGATTGTAACAAGTCAAATTAATCTTAGTTCCTTTTTATCTAGATTCTTTTCCATGATCATATTCTATATGACTTACCAAAGCCAATTTTTTTTTGGTTTCTTGGTCTATTAGAATGCCTTTTGTTTCCAATCCCTCTATCCAACTACTATAGTCTCATTGTAGTTTGGTTTACATTCTCAAGACAATCATATCCAGTGATTGCCAGCTTAGGGCCAACTTTATTCCTGATTACTTTGTAATTTTTGGTGAGTAAAGGCACAGGAAATAAGCATGTCTAGTATAATTTCTACTAGTTGGCGAATTTAGGTAACATTCACATAAATTTTCTCATCTGTAGAAATATAGACTTTATCATCCCTTTGACAGACAATGTAGGATTAAATACAATAGTGAGTGTGAGATTGTTAAGTATAGAGTGGGAGCCAGAAGGGACTACACCAGGGATTCTTGAGCTAATTGACACTTTTAGCAACTGATGTTCTCTAGATTAGATCTAGTTCCCTTTAACTTAAGTCCAGCTAATTTAGGAGACTTTTGCCCCAGTCATGCCAGAGAGCATGAAGGCTTGATGAAATGGTTCCTCTGAAGAATGGCCAGATGCTACCAAGTTAGTTACTGAATAGTAAGCCAGGCCAAATTAGTACAGAAGCTCCCAGAGAAAATGATGGAGCTGCTTGTATTCCCAAATGTTGAAATATTCAATGTATCTCCCAATGTTAACATTTACATTACATCACCTTTTTATTACAAAGGGTCAACAAAAGACTTAGAAATATTGCAAAAAGGTAAGAGTGGCTAATCTTCTATGAGCAAACATAATTCATAGCTAAACCATTACCTTTGATTAATTATTATAGGAACTAAGTACTTTTTTCTACCAAGTCATTTTTCTGAATTTGTGGCTCACCTTTAAAAAATGAAACTAAGCTTTTAATTTGGAAATGCTAGAATCTGGGGAGAATTGCTTAAATGTGCAGCTCTACAGTTTGCAAATGAAATAGGTCAGGCAAAAATCAAATTAACCAGCCAATGTGATACTTTCTCATGAAATTCTGGACTAAATGCCTATCTAATGTTGTTTATTTTCATGGTTTCTATTGACACTATTGGATATCAATTGGAAAAATCCTCCTGACTCATTCCTGCTCCTAAAATGTTCATGAGACAGGATTTGACATTTTCCTCACTAGCACCCAATCACCCAGAGCATGCTGCGGAGTCTAACTGAGCTATAACCTGAGGCGATTTGACTGCATAAAATGTCATTTCTGGGGTAAAATATCAGGCTGTGTTGCCAGTTCCACATGAGGATGCTTAATGATTCTTCATTTGAGTATTTACTGAAGTAAATTATGAATAACAACATAGTATGGAATCATCATCTAGATGGGTGGGTCATTTGGGTGGTGTGTCTATCCCTAGATTATCTGTGCAAAACGTATAGGCTAACATTCTCTTAAAATACCAGTGACACCTTCCTGAATCTCCAGGATGGTTTATGGTCAGATAACTAATTGATTTTAATGATCTAAAAATCTTTGGAGAATTAAGGTCACTACTAAACATGTGATGGAATGCCAAACTGTATTAAATATTATGGCATGCCTCTTCCTCCTCATTACAGAAACCAAAGTTGTATGTACTGCTGATTTTTAAAAAATATTTTATTTATTTATCTATTTATGAGAGAGAGAGAGACAGAGAGACAGAGAATGGGTGTGCCAGGGCTTCTAGGCACTGCAAACAAACTCCAGATGCATGTTCCACCTTGTGCATCTGTCTTGTCTAGAGACTGGGAATCAAACCTGGGTCCTTTGGCTTTGCTGGCAAGTGCCTTAAGTACTAAGCCATCTCTCCTGGTTTGTTTCTCAAGGTAGGGTCTTGCTCTAGTCAAGGCTGACCTGGAATTCACTATGCAATCTCAGGCTGGCCTCAAAGTCATGGCAGTTCTCCTACCTCTACCTCCTAAGTGCTGCTATTAAAGGTGTGCACCACTACATCCAGCTTTACCACTAAGCTTTTGATAAAATCTTCCATGATTCAAAGCCTCTCCCCCAACCTGTACACTACTTCATCTAAAACTGTTTCTTTTTCCATATGAATATATGAGGTGTGTGTGTGTGGGTGGGTGGGTGGGTGTGTGTGCACGCGCACACGCATGCATATAGAGATCGAAAGTCAACATGATATTACGTGTCTTCCTCAGTCACTCCTTACCATGTTTTAAAAAAATGTCTTTTATTTGTATATTCATTTATTTGTCTATCTACCATCTATCTGTCAACTATTTGTTTGAGAGAGAGAGAGAGATAGAGAGAAAGGAGAGAGAGACAGAGAAAATGGGCTGCCAGGACCTCCTGCCAACAAACACCAGACTCATGCGCCACTTTGTGTATCTAGCTTTACATGGCAATCAAATCTTGGCTCTCAGCTTTGTAAACAAGTGCCTTTAACCACTGAGAAATATCTCTAGCCTCTACTATGTATTTCAAAAACATTTTTATTTATTTGATTAAGCAAATAGAAAGCATGTGCTAGTATGGGCACACTAGAGACTCTTGCTGCTGCAAAGGAACTCCAGGGGTATGCATCACGTTGTGTATCTGGACTTTTGTACAGACTTGGGAATTGAACCTTGACTGGAAGGCTTTGCAAGCAAGTGCCTTTAACCACTGGGCAATCTTCCCAGCCCCACATCCATGTTCTTTGAGACAGCATCTCTCCCTAAGTCTGAAGCTCACTGGCTTGGCTAGACTAGCTAGCCAGTAGGCCCAGAATCTCCTGTTTCTGCTCTCACTGCAGCAATGGGAATATAGGTGGGCACCACCATGCCTGACTATTTATGAACGTTCTGGGGATTGCACTCAGGTATTCATGCTTGAAAAGGAAACAGTACTGATTTAGCCATTTCTCCAGCCTCCATCTACAACTCTTTATTAAATATTTAGCTTCCTACTTTTATTTATTTCTAATGTACAAATGTACAAAACTTTTATGAACCAGATTAATCTTTCCTCTTTAACCTCATTTTTATTTCCTTCTGTAATATCATCTTACTGCATTTTAAATCTTTCTTACACATCCGTCATATATTCTCAAGTAGTTTATGAGTAGCTTGAGGGTAGGAATAATTTCCAAACTTCTTTATGTGCTGATGTTTCTCACATACTGAAGTACATGCACCAGCTGCCCCTGCACTGCTCTCTGAGCTGTGGGGACCTCAGCTCAGCTTGGATAGATCTTTGTCAGAGAACTGCTGCACTTCATCTCCAATGTCTGGTTAAGGAGGGTTCTTCTCGTAGGAACTGTCACCTCATCAACAAACAATTCTGTAATAAACATTTTTTGTCTTGTTAGAAAATTAATACAGTTTTAAATCCTGTTTACTGATGTATTTCTTGGATGTTATAATACATTTTAGATAGGAATTACCTCATACGTAATGAAAGTGAATTTTATGTTTACCTGCTATTGATTTAAACTAAGTAGTTTAGTCAAGGGGAAAATGTAAAGTTTTGCTTTAGGACAATTGCTTTGACTGCACATATAAAACAATTTGAGAGGCAAATCTGGAGGTGAGGCAAGCAGTTTCAGAGTGCTTATTATCACCCAAGTAACAGAACATAATGGTGAAGATGATGATGATGATATCAGGGATGTAGTTTAATGGCATTGGTGTTGGGTGAAGGTAGATAAAACAAACAGATATTACATAGGTAAAAATTTTTTAGAAATTGAATTTTAGGAGAGCAAGAGGTGATGGCATATTTTTTTCAAAGATCCCCCCAGCTAAATTTCAAAGAACAAATGAACTAGAAGAGGTGCAGGCTGGTTTATTAGGAATTAATTGTAGTTGTTCCTGATTATAGCTGAGACTAGGGAAAAATTAGCAACAGGTAGAAGAGGGCAAGTTTAAGAGTTAGTGTGCTCTCCGTTTGGTTGAAAGATATAAACAAATCAAGATGCAACTAAAATGGATGCTTTCTTACTGCTGGCTAGATTTCATAGTGCTTGAAAGTGTCATGTAGGGTACTGGAGAAGAAGTCATAAACAGTCTCAGTCTGTGGTGAACCCTGAATGCTGCAATGCTGACATGCTAGGCAAGATGTGCTCACTGGGGTGATAGCGGTTATGACTATTGCAGGGTAATCAACTGCTTTCTGATGGGATTTGAAGCCTACTCCACAAGAGGGAAGTCATGCTTGCTACTGTAAACCAGGTCAAAAACCAGTGGCTGGAGAGGCAATAGGCCCCAGATGAGTATCTACTATTGCTGTCGTAGTTTTGCTAAATGGATAGGTTGTTAAACTGCCTTTTCAATATTTGTGCTTGTACTCATAGATTAGTGCTACTTTCATCCTTGGTCAGAAAGCTTTTTCTTTTTAGTTTTGGTTTTTTTTTTTTTTTGGGGGGGGGGGTTTCGAGGTAGGGTTTCACTCCAGCCCAGGCTGACCTGGAATTCACTATGGAGTCTCAGGGTGGCCTCGAACTCATGGCGATCCTCCTACCTCTGCCTCCCGAGTGCTGGGATTAAAGGCGTGCGCCACCACGCCCGGCTAAGCTTTTTCTTTTTAAACAGTGTGTGGCTGCTAATGCAAGGGTTCATAACTAGTCAAAGTGCTAAAAACAAGCAACTGTTGATTGCGCAGCCCTTTGTAGGACATCTATATTACCCCCTACCAAGGCTCAGGGAGCACATGGAAGAGAATGTAAATGCTGGAAGATGGGGAGAAGTGCTGTGGAACTCTATCATTTGGATACAACATGGACACTGCACTCATGAACTCACAACATATGGGGGTATTTGCAAAAGACCTGCACAAGACAGGGCCAGGAAACATTCCACCATGGGTAGGGGAGGGGCTCAGGAGGCCTCACCCCTCCCTGAGCAGCTAATGGCAGTTAATGGTTGCTGAAGAAGTGGGAGTCATTCACTATAGGTGTGTTATGAGTAAAGGAAGCCAGGCAAAGGAGTATATATAACATATGGTTTTATTTATTTAAGATTTTAGAAAATGTACTTTTATCTGTTGTAACAACAGCATCTTGTGGTCGTTTTAAATTAGGGCTTGTAGCGTAAGCTGAGGAGGACCTGGATGGATTATAAAGGAGGGATGTCAGGTAACTTTAATGGGCAATATTCATTATCTTGACTATAGCATTGATTTCAAATGTCAAAAGCAATTGAGCTGGTTTAGTTATATGTCAGTGAAATTTAAAAAGAAGTACTGTGACTTTAAAAGAAAAAAATTAATTCCCATCCAGCTTTCTCATCCTGTAATTCTCTTAATTTCAAGGGGAGGAGCCCCAAGGTCAAGTGTCTTAGGAGTGTTTCTTCTGTATGAATCATGAGAGTCAGTTGGCTTAGGCACTAATTACTAATTTAATAAGAGAGGGTTCCTTCCTATAACGTTATAAGTGAGAAGGACTGTGTATGATGTAAATATGTGCTTTGACTGAAACTGTGTATGTTCTGAACACAACTATTGAAAAATAAATCAATTGTCCTCGAGCCTTGTGTTGTAAGACATCATTGGTAATGTATAATTGTGGAAATCCACATGGAAATTGTCAAAATTTTAGAATTTTAAAGAAAATGTTATTTTATTTGTCAAAAATAGATATTCACAGAACAAAATTATATTTGAAATTGTCTGTTAAATAATTTCTCATATTTTAAAGTCCCTGATTTTTTTTAAAGTCCCTGATTTTGACTGCCTTTCCATTTATTTATTTATTTATTTATTGAGTCCATATCTTGCTATGTAGCCCAGGCTGGCCTGCAACTCACAATCTACCTGCTTTTGCCTCCTGAGTGGTGAAATTATAGGTATGCACTACTGGGCTGCCTTTTAATGAGTAAAAATTCAATGGTGATTAATAAATTATCAGAAAACAATATCTTCTTAGTTACCACAAATTCTGTATTAATAGACACTATTTACAAGGCTTCATGCCTGACCCCTCTGTTAGATGTTAAAATCTATACTTTTTGTAGGTTGTACTTATAAGTATTTTGTGTGTAAGTTTCAAGGATTTAGTCATAGATGGGCCAAGATTTAATGAAGATGATTAATACTGCTTTTTGTCCCATTTTTTTCCTTTATTAGTTAGTTTTATATTCAGCAAATACAGTCAGTTTGGTACCATTATTAGGCTCATCTGTGACCTACCCACTCTCCTTGGCCCCTCCTTGTTGAGGTATATGGGTCATGCATTGTGGAGTTAGCCCACAGTTATGGGTAAGCTAAATGTCTCTGCATATCATGACCCAACATGTGGCTCTGACATTCTTTCCGCCCCCTCTTCCGCAAAATTTCCCTGAGCCATGTTGGGTTCATTTTTGGTTTGCTTCAGTGATGAGATGTTGGGGGCCTCTGGGTCTCCGGATCTCTGATTTGGTAGGAGTTGATTTTTCTCTGTGTTGATCTCCTTCCCCCTTCTGCTGGCATCCGGTTCATCAGGAAAACAGCCCCCTTACTTGTTTCTCCAATTTTTCTTAGTTTCAGCCATGGCCCTTTTGAGGTATGATGGGGTGGCTCTCTCCTTAGGATCTACATCTATCTGAAAAAGAGAAGGAGATTCTCCAATGGAGAGTAAGTTAGCACCAGGACAAATGAGATAACCCTTACTTTTCTTGTAGAGAATCTAATAGGTGTAGGCCCTCTTGTAGCCCATGATTGATGGTAGCTTGATATTGGCGAGTGGGCTTATGTTTGGATATGATTCTGACTTGTTTCCCAGCTCCAGCTGTGGGTCCTGTACCACTGAGAACAGTTAGCCAAATTAAGAGCAGTTGGTTCCCCACCATGGCTGTGTGCCACTATTGCACTTGTGTGGGCATCACAACAAGTTATTTGCTGCTAAGTAGGTTAGACCATGAGTTGCTTGGACAGATCATTGGTCATTTTCCCCCAGTCGCCCATGTAGCACCTTCTGGCACTAAATGCGCTGACTGTCTGGGGACTGACTCTCTTCCAGCTTCCAGCCATGCCATTCTATTTTGCATGTCATAATACTGCTTTTAATAGAGTTCAAGTGCTTACATGCAAATACACCATTTGTTGCTATGTTATTTACTATTTATATTTATTATAATTAAGAATTTATATTATAAAATATCAGTCCACAGTTTTTACTTAACAAAATATTCTTATCATGGTGAGAAAAATATATATTATTCTTTTTCCACTAGAAATAATTTATTACTGTCTTTCCCACATTCATTTTTTGAGCTTTAATCTCACCATTTACATGTGGTCTATGATGTGAACATGACTACTCAGAATTCTATCTGTCTTTTACAGGGGACATCAACATGGAATGACAGATGCCAAAAAAGTAGCTGAGAGACTGTGACTTAGATATAGCTTTATGTCCCCCATGTCTCAAGCAGTTGAGACATCAGTATGCATACATTTAAATTCTTTTAATGGGAAAGGATTAAAAATGGTACTGTGGGGTTGTAAATGACCTTAGCTATCTGAAAGGTATGGTAGACAGTTGGACCACATGATTATTTTCCTTTAATGATGAGACTAATTCCTGTGAGCTTTCATCAGTTTCTATTGTCTTAATTAAATCTCAGTAGCTCAAATGGCTTAAAAAAATCAAAATGCATTTTAGAATTCTATGGTCTCGAAGCCTGTTGTTGGTCTCTCCAGGCAGAATCCAGACGGCAGCAGGCCACGATCCTCCTGTGAGTGTAGGCCCATTTTCTCACCCTTCAGATATAGAAGCCCGGATTCCTTGGCCCTTGACTTCTTCATCTTCACTTGCTGCAGGATTGCATCTCTCTGTGACTTCTCAGACTCTTTCTTGACTCTTAGACTGAAGATTCTTTTCAAAGCTCCTATGAATAGGTTGAACACACTTGCAAAATCCTGGATAGTGTCTCTTTCTCTCTCAGGTCTTCAACATTAATCATGCTAAAGTCACAACCCTCTGAATGGGCACAGGTCCCAAGGATTAAGACATGGCCATCTTTATGAGGTTTTTTTTAAGGACTGTATGACTACAATACTAGAGACTTTGGTAAATCAAATAAAGACATGGAGAGAGGCTTGGAGATTTATAGTAAACATTGAAAGGAAGTAGCTGAAAATTATTGCAAGAAAAATAACTAAGTTAGTAGTTTTTAAAGCTAGAGATTTATTTTAAATACATCCAGGATCCATGGCAGGTTATGCACATACACTAAAACTGGAACGATACAGAGAAGATTATCATGGCCCCTGAGCAAGGATGATATGCAAATTCATGACGCATTCCATATTTTAAAAAATACTAAATATACTATAAATTCTGTTCTGTCAGAGATTTAAATAGATAAAACTATAATATATATGCACTAAATGAAGGACAAAATGTAGTTTTGTATTTTAAATTAGCATAATAAAGTTCAATTGTCAGAAGACATAATTGATAAGTACAAAGAGAGATTAGACTTCAAAATCTTTAAAAAACATTTCTGTGACATATCTTTTTTTTAAGTTAATTAAATGCCTATGATTTCTTACAAGACCCCCTTAAACTATATTTTCTTACTAAAATTAATTATACTAAATGAGCTGGATAAAATTAATATCCATGTTGATTTAAGAGCTGCAAGTATAGTTGGACTTGATGATCTTAAAAAGCAATTGTAGTTTGAAATTTAGAGCTCAAGCTTTAAAGCCAGGAGACAGTTTTGAATGCCATGGGAAATTCATTAGTTTCAAATGTGCAGAAAGTTTGAGAGACACCACGCCCACAATACCCCCACTGATCTCTCTATGAAGCAACAATTGGTTTTATATGCAGTGAAGATCTGAGTTATGCAACAGCAGCATTTAGTCTACTTCTAAAAGTTAATTCACATGTGAATGTGAATCAGTAATGCATTTCCTAGTATACTTTAGCTATCTGAGCTAGTCTCCTCAGTTGAAAGAAAAGGATGTATGAAGGAGATGGAACTTGAAGCCAGGGAAGGGGATCTGTCCTTATGACACACAACAGCATGATAGGTGTGCTGCTGCCTTCTCACAGTTTATTTTCCCACTCACCTAGCCTTGATTGTTTCTAAATTTTGGCAACTGGGAATAAAGTTACTATGAACATCTTAGTACAGGTTTTTCTGTAGACATAAAATATTAATTTGAGCACCTACCAATGTGTTTTTTTTTTGTGATTGTGATAAAATACCTGATCCAAGCAACTTAAAGGGGAAAAGATTTATTTTAGCTCACTGTTTCAGAGACAAAGAGGCATAGTGGACCACACCTATTCCACTCACCCTGGTGGGAAAGCAACATAAAAACAGGAAAAGGCAAAAAGGCAAGGACGAGATGTATCCTTTCAAGACACTTCCCCAATAGCCTAGTCTCTGTAACCAGACTCTACACTCTACAGTTTCTACCGCCGTCCAATGGTATTGAAATTCTGAATTCATCCATGGGTTATACCATTCATCAGGTAGAACGCTCATGAACTAATTGTCTTAGAAAAACCACTTATTGACCCCTCAGGTGTTCATTGCTAATCTCTCAGGTATTTCTCAATCCAATTAATATGGCAATAAAGATTAACCATCACAATCTAGAAGCACAATTTCTAGATTTTATGGCAAGACATACTTCTGTAAGAAATTACCAGATGGGGATGTAACCAGAGGCAGAGCACTTCCTACCATACACACTTAAAAAGAAAGAAAAAAAGAAGGAAGGAAAGAAGGGAAGGAGGGAAGAAGGGAGGGAAAGACACTGTTAGGCTATCTTCCAAAGCACTATTTTGTATCCCCAGAACCAATGAATAAAACTTCCTGGTGCTCCTTACCCCATCAGTATTTGGCACCATTACTGTTAGGGATTAAGGGCATTGACATAGATATAAAGTGACAATTTGCGCTGCCCTTTGGCATATGATGTACAGCAGCTTTTTATATATGGGTTTGGCATCTATATGTCTCTAGGGAGATGACTGTTCACGTGTTTTGCCCATTCTGGTGTTGTTTTTCTTAATGTTGAGTTTTTTTAAGTGCTTTATTTTTATTTATTTCTTTATCTGAGAGAGAGAGAAAAAAAAAGAAAGAAAGAAAGAAAGAAAGAAAGAAAGAAGGAAAGAAAGAAAGGAAGGAAGAAAGAAAGAAAGAAAGAAAGAAAGAAAGAAAGAAAGAAAGAAAGAAAGAAAGAGGCAGATAAGGAGATAATAGGCACACCAGGACTTTCAGCTGCTGCAAACTAACCCCAAACGCATGTGCCACCTTGTGCATCTGGCTTATGTGGGCCCTGGGGAATCAAACCTAGATCCTTTGGCTTTGTAGGCAAGCACCTTAGCCACTAAACCATCTCTCCAGTTCACTGTTGAGTTGTACGTGTTTGCATATTTTATCTACTCATCCTCTACTAATATTTGTTTTGCACGTTTTCTTCAGGTCTGCGGCTTGGCTTCCCATTCTCTTGTCTGAATTTGCTAGAGAATACCTTGGTTTTAGTGAGGCCCAGTTAGCTAGTTATTTCTTTAGTGAATAGAGCATTTGGCATTGCATCTAAAAACTCATGTTCATGTCCAAGAAGACCTAGGTTTTCTCAGAAACTATTATTTTCTAAAGTCTTCTACTTGAGTCAGTTACATTTAGAACTATGGTTGTTCAGGTAGCTTTTTAAAATAGTGTAAGGTCTGCATGTGGATTTTTCATCCACCCCTTCTTGCTCCTTCCATTTTGTGCATATACTTATCCAGGTGTTCCAACATTACATGCTGACAAGTGTTTCCTCCATAGCACTGCCTTTGCTCCTTGATCAAAGATTAGAGCATGGTTTATGTGGGTCTGTTTCTGTGTTCTCTTATTATATTCATCAAGCCGTCTCTTATTTTGTCAATATTACAATGATTAGAAGTAATGTTACTTATAACCTAAAATTTACTATAGTTGGGTTGACATATTTTTGGAAAAAAAATATTACTCTTCCAGAGCATGCTTCTCAAATATTGGTGTTACTCTTGACCTCCTTGAAAACTTAGCATTAGAGAAAAATGGGATTAACAGAAAAAGATCTGACTGGCAATCTTGTTTCACTGTATCTATTTGTATAGAAGTTTTGAAACTACTTATTTCTATAAGGATGGTGATGAAATAAATTCTTAGAATGATATTAGATTATATTCTTTGTGTGTTTTCTTTTAAGTCATCTCAAAAATTTGTGTGGGGAAGGAGAGATGAAGAAGAAAACTTAGAAAAAAAATATTATGGTAGAGTAGTTTTTCTAATAATTTTTATAGTTTTATTAAAAATAAAACACAAATAACAGATTAAGAAGTGAATATATATAAATATGTTATAAACTATTCTACTCCTTTCATCTTATACTTTGGAGAACGATTATGGAAAATATTATCCTATCTTTAAAATATGAAGAACTGGAGGTGACACATCCTAGAAGGCAAAAGATGCATACAGTCTGAAGAGAAGCCAGCATATGGAGGTGACACATTCTAGAGACTGATTCATAGTAGCCAAAGTCACCAGAGACTACTTTATAAATTTTACTTCCCACTCATTAATTAAAGATGGAAACTACATTTAATAAATAATTGGATCTAATAACTGTAAAAGACACTCCTGTTGGGTGAATAGAGGTAATTGTATGACCAAATTATGTAAATAGGATACTTTTGTGAAGGCTGTGAAATCAGAGCAATGGGGATTAAATTTTAGCAGGCATTTCTTTCAAGTTAAAGGAGATGGATAATTTAACCTTTGATCTTCCAGAGATTTATTTTTATTATTGTTACAACCAGAGATGCAGTCTATATCTCTCCTTAAAAGCTTCTCTTCACAAGGCTGGAAAAACAGATCAGTCAGCAAAGTGCTTGCCTGCAAACATGAGGGCCTGAGTTCAATCCCCAGAACCCATGTAAAAACAGCCAGGATTTGGAATCCTAGAACTGAGGAGACATGGGCAAGCAGATACCTGGAGCTTACTGGCCAGCCAGTCCAGACTACTTGGCTATTCCCAAACCATTAAGAGACCCTATTTCAAAAAGGTGGATAACACCCGTGGAAGAAAATCAAAGTTATCCTCTGGCCTCCCCACACCTGTGTGTGTGCACGCATACACACACACACACACACACACACGCACACACAAACACACACACACACACACACACACACACATGTTCTTTTCCTTTCTCTAGATTAATGTGACTATAAAACAGTGTTGCTAAATTATCTGTCATGAAATTCTTGTTCCAGCTGCTAAGACTATAATAGATCTAAGACTAATTATTTGTTTTGTTATAGATCTGCCTGTTAAAGGAAGACACATACTCCTAAAACATAAGCTTCCTAAAACCAATAATGTAATATGTTACATTAAATTCCAGCTGTTTTGAGTTGATTCCTTCCTCACTGAATTTCAGAGAATAATCACACTTCAGGATTGCATCCTGTTCTTTTAGTTTGGTATTGTCATGCTACCTAAGACTGAAGTTTTAATTTCATATTTATTTTATTTGAAGGTTTATGAATTTAATAGTTTATCATTTATTGCTGTCCTTTTTAGGATATGTTATACTTGTTTCTTTTATGCTGACACCTTCTTTCTGAATGTATGCTCTCTAATATAATTATAGTTTATGGGATGAACATAATGATAGAAATCTCTTATTTAATTTTGAGTTCTGCAAATCACTATTAGAAAGTAAAAAGAAAATATCATGCTGAGGGAATCTTTTCTTTCTGCTATCATTTTTGTCAACTGTATCATGAATTTTTTATTTTTTGGAGAAAATGAATATGTGTGCTGTTCAGTTATAAATTAGTGTGTCAGCATATTGGTTGTAGGAAGTCTGTAATTCTAAGAACATGGAGAAATGAATTTGGCATCCAAGTTATGTTTTCTTCCCAAAATATTTACCAAGTACAGTGTGTTATTTCTATTCCTGTGATTTCAAAATCACACCAAAATTGTGTGCAAGAAAATAACTGAAGACTAGGCAGCAGGAATTAGAGTTATTGTGGATCTTGCCAAGCGTATTACTATATTTAGTGGTGATATGTGGCTATAATTATACCTCAGATTTTTTGCATATGTCTTAGTAAGTAGAACGATTTCATATTTAATCAATATTAGGACATGTCAATTTTGATTGGACCAAATATCAGCCTTGCATTACTATCTTTTTGGAAATGATGTGAGATTCTTAGATATCACCTTGATTATATGTGTACCAATAACAATGTAGCAATGGGAATTTTTGTCATAAATACAATTCACATGACAGCTATAATGGAATGTACAATAGGCAAATTGTCTTTAGCAAAAGAAGTGAATATTCTGGGGAATCTAAATCATGAAATGCACATTTAAAGATTAAAAGTCACCATCAGATTGTGATAGGTTTATATCCCACATGTGGTCTGGTTCTTCAGAAGGCTGTTACAGGATTTAGAAGAGGTAGTGACACCTTAAAATATGAGCCAGACATGGCCAAGATTTTACCCAATGAAAAATGATGACAGTCTATTAAAGTTGATCATACATCACAATGTCACTTGATGCTCATATGCCATTTTCCCAGGTGTCCTTGAAATATGCCATTATGGAGGCCTGTGATTTAATGGCAATGGCAGATCTTAGTGTGTTAGAATTAGGATCATGATCACAAGATCCTCAAGACTGGACATGTCTTCAGCAGAAACACTATGAGCTTTTATTTCTTCTCACTGGAAATTTACTTTGATTTTCTGCCTTGGTGATTTCACATTCAACTTTGAGCTTCAATTACAGAGAACAGCAGTGCTACTTATATCAAACCCCCCATTACTTTGTTTGCTGGGGTGTAAAATAACTTACATTTGGAATCAGAACAAGCCCTACCTAACCTCCATCTAGTACTGCAGAAAGAAAATAATTAGTTCCTTTAATTTAAGGGTGTTAAATGCCTCCTTTACGATGGACATTATAGGGAAGTGCTAACTGATCATTAAACAGTTATGATAAATAGATAACTAGATTCTGCCTGAATTGCTAATAAGACAAGATAAGTGTAGTAGTCATGAATTAATGATTAAATTAGATGTATTAACATCCATATTAAACTTCGCTCAGTTCTTCTGGATTCATGCTGAGAATAGTTCAGATAACGCTCTTGACTTAAGCAATGACTGTATACAAACTGGTAGGGTCATGGTTACTTTTAAAAAAGATATAAAGATTTTTAAATCATCAAACACCTTTTATATAGACTTTAAATATTCATTATAGATATTTTGTAGGTCAGGGATGTTGGGAAATTTACATAAAATTTAAATATTTAATTATTAATATATGAATTCTTATATGTGTCTAGAACACCACTACGATTTTGTAAATAGAAGAGAAAGGTATTTAGTAAACATTAACAAATTTAGTAAGCCATTCAACATATGAGGATACTTCCTTGATATTGCTTACATGTATTGAAAAGCAATGTGCAATTATGCCCTATAAGTGCATATTGCACATATACAATATAGTTATCAGCAATACTATTTCTATGAAGTGCAGATTGTGTTAATTCTGATCATTTTGTCACAATATTTTTAACGTGTTAGGTAGTTTGATAATTCCAATATGTCAACCACAAAATATCTGCATTAGAATAAGCAGGAAAGTCCATTGTAACTGTGGTAGTTTGAATATGGAGTGTCCTTCATAGCCTCATGCATTTGTGATTAAGCCTCATAGTTAAATCGTTAAATCAGTAGCGGGAAGAGCCTTTGGAAGGTGGACCTTGCTGGAAGAGGTGTGTGACTAGGGGCAGAATTTAGGACTATATAGTCAAGTCCCCTTGCCAGGGACAGTGAGTTCATGCTTACTGATCCCTCCCTGTTGATATGTGATACTGTGAGTCTGCTGTCTGCTCTCCACCATTATGAAACCTCCCCAAAAAACTGTAAGCTGGAATCAACACTGTCTTTCCATAAGCTGCTTCTGGTTTGATGCTTTTGTCCAGGCAATGAGAAGGCATTTGAGAAGGTAATTACTAAAGTAACCAATTAAAAATAAGTTTTGAGCCAGGCGTGGTGGTGCATGCCTTTATGCCCAGCACTTGGGAGGCAGAGGTAGGAGGATTGCCGTGAGTTCGAGGCTACCCTGAGACTCCATAGTGAATTCCAGGTCAGCCTGAGCTAGAGTGAGACCCTACCTCGAAAAACAAAAAACAAAAATAAATAAATAAATAAAAATAAGTTTTAATAAAAAGTTATTGGGCTGGGTTTGTAGCTCAGTAGGGGAATATATTTAGCATAGCCAATGTTTGAGGTTCAATTTCTAGAAGAATAAAAGAAAGTCAAAGAAGAATGGAAAGAAAGAAGGGAGGAAAAACAGAAAAAGGTTAGGTAAAATAAATACAGGAAATTTTTATTTAGAAAACAAGTGAAATAAATGCCTTGCCAGGAGAACTGACATAGAAACTATAATAAAACTATTAACTTATTATAATAGCATATATATATGAAACATCTTAAAAGTCCACAAAGGTAATGTTCATTTCTTATAAATTTTCCTGAAATAATATATAATTTAACCTACTTCTAGTGGGAAAATTAAAGTTCATAAGCATGTCAGTGCAATGAAAATAGATTTATATAGATACACATTTTATGTAACCTTTATAACAGTTTTCAAAAATTACAACAAATATGCAAATAAAAGTGAAATAAAATGAAGTTTGAATGTTGCAATAAAAAATTAAATTTGAATGTGCTAGGAGGAATCAGAAAACAATCAACAAATTTATATGTATAGTTAATAAATAAATATAAAAATAGATAAAGATCAAAGCTTCTAATAAATTCAAGCCTCAAAGCCTAAGGACCCATGTTCAGCTCTCCAGATCCCACGGGAGCCAAACTCATAAAGGTGAGGCAAGTGCAAGGTCACACATGGCCACTAGGTGGCACAGACATCTGGAGTTGGATTGTAGTGACTAAGCCCTCCCCCCCCCCCCTCTCTCTCTTCTCTCTCTCTCTCTCTCTATATATATATATATATGAAAAGAAAATGGGAGCATCTAAATAATAAATAATATATGACAATGTTTTGCATTAAAGTCAAAGAAATATTTTATAGAAATGGTAACATACAAGAAGGAACATGAAAATGTCTTTAAACAAATATGTCAAAGATTTTGGCATCTATTTCAAAATGTTTATAGCTCTTTTATTAGAATAATAAAGTTGTACATAACCTATTTTCTAAATTTATTTAAGGTTTTACTATAAATAGAACAAACTCAAACTTTAGTTAACCAGTAAAAAGGACAGGGCAACTTTCTGTCTTGTCCATGTCCACTAGTGATAAAGAGACTAAGAAAAAAATCTGAAGACAATGACTTGTAAGCCAGTCTTTCCTCGGTTCTGTGCAGGGACTCCAGCCACAAATGGATGTTTTGTAAAGCAAGTCATTTGCCCCTGGTCTCAGAAGGGTTCGTGTTACAAAGTTATCCAATAGTCAGGGATTTCCTGTTCAGTCTAGAATTTAGATTATACTTTTATCATTTGATCTGAGAAGCCTGAATGCCTCTTTTCCATGTGCACTGCTATCAAACAAAGAAGCTTGTGGTGATAGTTACCAGGTAGCTAAACCCATGTTCCCTCCGCATTTCTGCTTGAGAGACCCAGCATGTAAAACAATACGTACGTGCATGGCTATCACCAGGCAAAGTCTGCAAAAGGATTTAACTGTCAACCTGAATTGCAGAATGGGAAAATTTAGTGCATACAGGATACCGGTTTTAGTTTTCTCCTAGAATTTAGATTGGCGAACACCCAGATAAGGAAAAGTCCTTGGTCCTATAAAGAAACAGATGATGGAGAGGGTGGGTTTGAGGTGTTTGGGTGGATTAAGTGGCCATTTTGACAACATGGCTTCTCCTTTGGCATGTTTTATTGTGATATTTCATGGACAGCCTTGCAGTGTAAGACGACACTTTTAAAGTAAAATGTTCTCCTATTGATGGCTTGAGCCCTGCCATGCTGTGGGAGCATCAGCAGAACCTGTAGGATTTTATTTAGAATTGACATTCTCTATTGTAAATACATTACTCAATTTTATGTGTTAAAAGTGTACCAGTTGCTTTGTTATCATAAAACAAAATGTGTACACAGATAGACAGACAGACAGACAGACAGACACACACACACACACATGGAAGGGAAAGACAATACTTCCTCTCCAAAACTGTGAAAAGTGTTCTAGGAGCTCCCATCTCACCTCCCCTCACATATATGATTCTCAGTCTCTCACGTTTGTGCATTCATTAGCACCAACTTTGAGTGCTAAAAAGAATTTGCAACATATGGGTCATGGGACTGATTTGTTACATATAATCCCTCAGGATGGACTCCAATCATTAGTACTTTTAAGTATGTCAAATAGTATCACTATACAGCCATATTGAGAGCCAATATCTTTTTGATTGGAGTGAGTTGCTTCGTAAACTATGATTTGCATATACATAGGCATATATATGGTTCCTATCTATTAGTCACTTAATTACCACTTTAGTTACCAGATAAACTATTATGGTATTGATATACTTGTATTCAAGTAACCCTTACTTTATTTAATCATAGTGCTCAAATGCAAACATGGTGATGTTGGAAATTTGGATATGTCAAAAGAAATCAAAATATCATTCCTTTAAAAAAAATAAAGTGAAAGGTCTTTACTTCATAAGTAAAGAAAAAAATCCTATCTTCTACCTAAAAATTTATGAAGAAGGAAAAAGGCGTGCTTGCTAATTTTGTTGTCACTTCAGACTATAAAAATGCATGATAAGTGCTTAGTTAAGTTAGAAATGACATTAAATTACAAGATTTTGTACTCTGCTCATTGCCCCGTGGATGAGGGAGATGCACTATCACCTCAGTGAGGCAGCACTGATCTTTGGGTGTTAGTAACTGACCATTTCAACAGCCTCCTGGTTTTACATGCTTAGTATTGCATGTAAGAATACTGTTTCATAGTATTCAATGAGTGTGGAGTCTAAACTTCCATTTTGCTTGGCGTGCTAATAGTGATAGTGCAGACCTGCAAGCCGCCAGGCGCAGCCACGCGCTTGGGTGATCTGGTTGAAAGTTAGGTGTCTGTCTTCGCCTTACGTCTTTATACTTTGGAGGATGTTTTCTAAGGCCGTTGGATCAGTGAGGCACAGCCTAGAAGCTGTTTATGATTTCCTTGTTATTATGATGTTAGCTAGTGGCGCTCCATTTGTCAGGGTGGAATGGGCCCAGTAATTGAACTCTCTAGAGGCCAGGATTACTGAGAGAGGGAAAGCATTAGTGCATTCAGTCCAGCCAGAATGTTTTTTATGTTTTCCAGGGGGGATTCTATGTGTATTGGTACTGCTTGGAACAAATGTTGTAAGAAACAAGCTAGTGCTTCTTAACTCTGGCTGAGGTCTTAGAGTCTCCTAGGCAACTTTCTGGGGTGGGGGGTGTCTGACCTCCCTCCTGATTCATTAGATCTGATAGTCCCAGAATGGAGCTTGACATTACTGTGCTTTAAATCCCCTTGGATCAGTGGATCTCAAATTTTGGCCAGCAGGAGACCCCACCTAGAGGGCTTATTAGAATGCACAGTGCAGGCCTACCACCCTAGGGTTTATAACTGAGAGGTTCTGAAAGGGGGCCTAGGATTTTTCATCTATAACAAGTTCCTACGTGCTTTTGCTGCCGCAGGGGCCACACTTCTAGGACCACAGCTTTCAGGAATCGCAGCGTGAGTGACAGGCAGCATCACCACCATGAGCACAGCTTGCCTCTAAGCTCTGCTGTTAGTGACTTGTTGGCCCCAACTTCTCTACCAGTCTAAAAACTGACCTTTTAAATCCATTGTGCATCTTTCCTAACAAACTAAAATCTTTTGGAAATTGTGTTATTAGTTACATTGAAACCCATTTAACTATCAGAAAGTTTAATTTTGCCTAAATAAAATTATATTTTTTTGTCTTAAGGTGTATCAGTTTAGTCACTTGTAGCTACATCATTCACCTTCAAAGAGCTCTATCTTAGCTATGCTTCCACTACATTTTTATGTAATTTTTTTTAACCATGTATTTAGGTTGGAGAAAAAAAGTGGCATTAGAAGGCTTAAACTGAATTAAATATATGAGGGAGATTTTCTGCATTGCCCCCAGTATGATGAACTCAGTCATTTTATGAGGTATGTCAGTCTTGCAAAGGCTATTTTTTGCTAGGGTGTCCAGGGTTCAACCTCCATTTCAGTGAATCTCAACAGTGTTCAAATCTTGGTTCCTGAATTTCTCTGCTGGTGCAGCGTTCTAATGCATAAAGATTATAATTAAACTTTTGAAATCATATGTGTGCAGTGATTTTGGAGCCATGTCCTTGTTTTAAATACATTTGCAAATAGAAGTAAGTATAGCATGTCCTTCACAGGCACATGTACACCTGAATTCTCATTACTAGCTAGATAATTGAGAAGCAGATCTCTTGCGCTCTCCCAGACTCCCCCCCCTTTTTTCTTTTCTTTCTTTCTTTTTTTTTTTTTGATCTCCAAAATGAGAGAATAATTTATGTCCTGCAGGGATCTTGCAAGGAACAAATACAACAAGGAAGGCCAAGTTGCCAGCATGGCAACTGCTTAAAAGTGCAAAATGTGGGGACTATTTTTAGGGTCGGATTCCTGGGTACGGAGCAGAGACCGTGATCAAAATCAGAGACCCAGTGAAGCCACTGAACCAAACTGGGCACTTGTCATCAGTAACATTAACTTTGTGGTGTGCTAGAGAGCATGTGTGTCTACAAGACATTTCTGGAAATGTGGCCTTGGGAATAGTTCATTTGGGATTAATATAAAATGGAAGTTTGTTAAAGGAGTATCTCACTAAAGCTAGATTAAACCATAAAGTCTGTAAATCTTTATTTCATTATCATGTGGTCAGTGCCATGTTAGACAATGATTATTCAGAGCATAAGCTAGTCTTTACAATACAATACAGACTTCTAACCCCGCTAAACAAGAGGGCTTTGGGAGCGCCACCCTCCCTCACAGGAAGTGGGTGCACACAGTGGGCTCCTCCAGCTTTCCAAAGCTGCAACTGGTTTGGAAGCCAGATGTTTGTGTGGAAAGTCCAAATTCAAACCCAGACCTCAGCATTCTGAATACTCCTAGGTTGATTTGTTAATTTAACCCAGAAGCAATATAGTTGTATGTAGGTATGTATAGTTGCATCAACAATTTATTTTAATTCCACTAAGATCCATTTGTTGCATTGATTTTGTGTACTTTCTGTGAAGTAGACATTTTCTGCATTACTCCCAGGCTGTATGTAGCTCAGTGTTCATAAGTTTGTGTGCTTATGTGTGTCATTATGTAGGCCCCAAATCTATTTTTTTCAGTTTTTCTAATTAACAGAAGAAAATCTTGAGTAATCATTGCAATGTAATAAACATAAAATGTTACTTTATTTTCTTCAGCATTTCTATTAAAAACCTATTTAAAATGACATAAAAAAACCCTTTATATTCTACCTTTCCTCTTGAGGTTCTGATAATAGAATTTTGTTTTCTATCACTTCGTATTTTAATAAGCAGGGAAACAAGATAGGTAATTAGATTTAATTTTAGGCTGACTCTGAGCCTTCCTCCAGCTCCCACGGGATTTCTCCTCTCCCTCTTAGGAGTGTGTGTCTTCTTCCTGATGAGCAACAAACTTCAAAGCAGTTACTTGCCAAGAAACGTGCAGGCTTATAACTGCTGGCGTGAGAATGATTCTCACCTATTTCATCTTTCCGTACTCTGATTTCTTACCTGTCTCTGCTTCTCTAAGCTAAATATTTACTGGGCATTTCAGATTCTCCATTCTATCATGTCTCCCTAACTAACATCTAGAAAAACACTGGACTCTATAAGATGTAGATATACAAAAATGTAACGTTGTTTACTGTAATAAGTTCAACTTGGCCATGTGCTCCCATTATATCTGTCGGAGGGAGAAAATAAACTTCATTTTACCTTTCCAAGTTAATTCTCTCCTCTGCACTATTATGGCTTTTTATAAGTTGGCAAATCTAGAGTAATTCGTTCTTTGTCTCCTCTCTGTCTTTCTCTCTCCCACTCTTATTTTATTTCCTTCTCTTGGGAATATAAGGAAAATTCCCACACACAAGGATGATAGGATGGGGGTTCAGGAGGTCTTCAGAGCTCTCTTGAGCTGCTTTGGGTGCTGAGCACTCATTCATGTCTGTGGAGTGTATGATGGCCTCAGAGGTCAAAGTTCAGGAATCTCTGTTGCACCTCCGCTCTAGCCACCAGGCCTTCTCCTCAGCTCTAGCTTCACATATGAGCTAGGGGAAGAAGTCCTGTATGTTTGGCCTTCTTTATTCTAGAAGTTGACACTGTTTCTCTTGGTCCTTTGCCTCTCCCCAGTCGTCTCAGTGACAACCATTCATTGTGAGTATTTGACTTTCTAATCTCTTCTTTCTATAATACACCTTACAGGGGGAACATGCACCCTCCCTTTCGTCCTCCCTCTTCCTTTCTTTCTCTTCCCATGTTCTTAAAGAATAACATGTTCCACATCCAGCAGTTGAAATTAGTTGTCTCCATGCTGAATATTCTGGCGTTGACTTTTTGGATCTCTTACTTCCATCTCTCAATGAAGTTCAGCACTCAGCAATAAAAGCTTTCAGTCCTTCAAGTGATGACTCTGATGTGTATGCTTAGACTTTATTTTCAATTTAAAACGAGAACGCAATTGCATTCTTCTCTGATGGATTCTGCTTTTCTCCTAAACCAATAACTACTTCAACTTCAAGAGCTAAACTAATGGCTGTCAAGAATTAGAGAAATTAAATTATATCACAAAATATTTCTGGACTCAAATGTGTTGCATATCTTGCATAGTGGTTTTTGTCCAGTATTGTGCCCTGGAATGTTTTGGTGTTTTGGGAAGTTTGAGACAATTAAGTAGCACTTCATACCCAGTCTATTGTCTTTTCAATGTGACCATAAAATAGGAGGTAATGGGAACACATAAATATTTACTGATATTTATTGATATTTTATGATCCCATACATATTAAAGAGTCTTTGTAATGACCTTCAAATAAGATAAGAGTAGCTGATTTTCCAACTGTGCAGATTTTTAAACAAGTTATAGAGAAGGCAATTTAAAATGCACAGTGTAGGAGTTGATTTGTGACATTAAATTGTACGTTTTTTTAATATAGACATTTAAGGTTTGTTCTATTTTCCCCAATGCTATGGCAATTATCTCTAATAGCTCAGGATCAAGAGGAACATAAATACAAAAGGGATTTCATTCAATGCAGAACTGGTAGGGGGGGATAAATGATCAGATTTTCTAACTATCAAGAAAGCCAAGGGGCTACGGAGATGGCTCAGCAGATAAGGGCACTTGCTTGGAAAGCCTACCAGCCCAGGTTCAGTTCTCCAGTACCCATGTAAAGCCACATGGGCAAAAATGGCACATGTGCCTGGAATTTGTTTGCAGCAACAGGAGGCCCTAGTGTGCTCATCTTCTCTCTCTCTCTCTCTCTCTCTCTCTCTCTCTCTCTCTGTTTCTCTCTCTCTCACACACACACACAAATAAATAAATAAAATTAAAGAAAATTCTTTGAGGGTAATTCCATGTTTCCACAGCAAAATAAATGGAATCAATATTTATGAGGTAACAATTATATTCCATATGCTATACATATGTGTATGTAATATACATATACATGAGTGGTATAATAACCCACATATGTATTATGTTTTGTTTATTTCCTATTATGTGGGCACTTCATACAAAGATTCTTTACAAAGACTCAACTGCCACACAGCTATGTTAGAATTTGAGAAGAATAAACTTGATTCTCCTTCTATAGCTCATTGGCAAATAAAAAAATTATCTTTGTATAATCCTTTTCTCTCAGATGTGCAGCAGTTGATATTTGAATAAGGCAAAATTAAAAAAAAATAATCATTCATAACAAACTAAACCAAGAAAGTGATTGATTACTTAAGGACATAATTTTATAATATTATATTTTATCATAAAATATGAAAATTTAGTCTGACCCTTCCTATCTATTGACTTTGTATGTGTCTTTGAAACTAGGTTTCAAGTAAGTGACTTTATGACAGTTGAATGTAATACTTTGGCATAAATTCACCAATACCTTGGAGTTGAGAATAATAGTAATTACCACATAAAGCATCAGTCCAGCTCCTAGGCATTAGTTTAAAAGTATAAAGCTCTCCCTTCTAAAGCTTGTCTTATCCATAGAGAGAAAATGCCCGATGGTACCTTTGATGGCCTCTAGCATTGCTTAGGTGCTTTCGATTCTGCATCACTTGCCCAGAAGATAAAGATGAAAAAGGCATGACATCATACATGAAATCAGATGTCAATGATAAATTAAGGGAAAAAATGGTGAATCTTTCCATAAGACCAGTTTCTTGAAGGCAGGTATTCTGTTTTTCTATGTTCTTATATACTTAAAGATTGCACCCATATAGAAAGTGCCATAAATATATTCATATGATAACAATGAAATAAAAACATGGTAGAAAAACAGATTCAGTTTAATAGCGTGGGATCCAGCACATATTAGTTGTTAGATATGTGCCAATAAATGTTCAGATGTATCAGAACACATTCATACTGAAGCAAATCATACTGATTAATACCTTGCTGCTATTCCTCACATTGAACTGGATTTCACAGTGCTGCTAAAGACTTGATTGAAAGTTTATTATGGTCCTGAGAGCACATGCAAGCATCAGGTACAGCTTGTCAAATTCAGTCACTGGCTTTAGGTACCTCTTTCTCTTTTATTTGTACTTCATAATTAAAAGAATGATTAAAGTTTGAAGTAACTCATTGAGGAGTTAATTATGTGCTTTGTTCAAAAAATTTTTAATTATTTATGATAATGAGAGAGAAAGTGAGGGGGGATGAGAATGTGTGTACATGCATACATCAGGCCTACTGCACTACAAATGAACTCCAGATGCATGTTGCATCCTGATGGTGTCTGATTCTTTGAGGGTTCAAGCACAGAGCAGTTATTTTCAATTAAAAATTCTATTTCCTTTCTCTATATGGGATATATCACATGGAGGCTACAGAGACAATCCTAGCTCAGTTCATTAGGCTATGCTAAGGGAACTACTACTGCCAAGTCTTTCTGGAAACTGTTCCTCATGGATTCTTATTGCATTTGCCGTCTCCCTCATATTGTGTTCTGATGTACCTGTTTTAACTCAGCCCTGAAGCTTTACCTAGAAGTGGTGTTGATCATTGTATTTTCCTACAGATTTTCTCTTCAGCTGTTTTTTATATTTATGAATAAGTGTGAGATCATTTTAAGAGAAAATGTACAGTATTAGTCACCTAGGAAAAATAACATATGCATAAACAGCTTGTCAACCACAACAATTTTCTAGAGTGGATATATTCTGGATATTTTGAGAACTGAGAAGTTACTTCAGACTCTAGCTGACTGCTAAACAATGGCACAGGAGACAAATTAGAGGATTTTTCTCTCCGACACTAATGTTCTGCCTTCCTTTATTTCTTTCACCCTCACTTCATTCCTGCCTTTTCCTTCTTGTTACTCACTTTCTCTTTCAGTTCTTCCTTTTTACCTTTTGCATTTTTTTTTTTTTTTCGAGGCAAGGTCTCACTCTAGCCCAGGCTGACCTGGAATTCACTACGGAGTCTCAGGGTGTCCTCGAACTCATGGCGATCCTCCTACCTCTGCCTCCCAAGTGCTGGGATTAAAGGTGTGCGCCACCATGCCTGGCTAAGTTTTTGCAGTTTTTAAGTTTATCTTTTGATTGGCATAGAAAGATTTGTGTATAATTCATTCTGATTTTTGAGCACAATTTGTCTTAGTTGATTTCCCCCTTAACTCCAGTTCCCGACTTCCTCCTCCCGATATCCCTCCGCCATTCTATTCGCCTGTCACATATGCCCTTTCACACCTCTCTTACTCCTTTTCTTACTCATCTGTTTGTACCCACCCTTGGGTTTTCAGTTAAAATTTTTAACATTTATAAAATTTCATAGATGGAGTTTAAAGGTCATTAAAATACTTCTTCTAATTTTCTCCAAAGTTAGTATCTTTTATAAATAAAACATTTATCAAAACACTTTCTTTTTACCTTTCATCTACTGCAATCCTCTGTTCCAACATCTGTAGACCTCCATTCTATAGCCAAATCTGTTTCTGCTGATAATAGAACTAGACACATTGAAATAACTATAGCTCACATTTCTTCTTCTATCCTTTACCTGTCATCCTTTTGTATACTGTGCTGGTATATATTTGAGTGCCTTTTTGAGTAACTTTTTTCCTAACATAATAATATAATTAAAGATGCTGTTTTTAAAGCTGCATGGTAGTTTACTACTGCTCACATTATTTGTAGAGTATCAAAACCATTGCTAAAACATTCCCTTTACCTCTTTTTTTGGGGAGGGGGTTCGAAGCAGGGTCTCACTCTAGCTCAGGCTGACTATGTAGTCTCAGGGTGGCCTGGAACTCACAGTGATCCTCCTACCTCTGCCTCTCTAGTGCTGGGATTAAAGGGGTACACCACTATGCCCAGCCCTTTACCTCTAATTTTGACACCTCTGTCTTTCCACTGGGTAGCTTCCAGGTTGTCCTTTTCAGAAAGTACATCTGATAATGTCATTCTACTTCAGATCTTTCCATGAGTTCCCCTTGGTTAGAGCTGTGGTCCTCAGTTGTGGGCTATAGTGGGCAGTGCTACAGCAGACACATGTGTGTGGGATTTTCAAATGTTTGAGGGAAAGAAAATCACACTTTTAATATAGTGGGCATGGCATACTAGCTCAAGGTATTTCAGTTTCAACAGTAGATTGGCTTCAATGGCATGTTTACAAAGCTAGGTTTCTCATAGTTGCTGTGGTGGAAAATAAATTGCCTGAAAAACAAAGTGAAGCATAAAAGGTGGATGGGAGTATCCAATCTGACTCTAAAATCCACTACCATGGGTAATGCCCAACCACGCACTTACCAGTAATAAGTAGTATAAGTACTTGAGAATTAAATAATTTTCCTTCAATTAATATGAAATAGATTTTTTTATTTTTTTTTTATTTTTATGAGAGAGAAAGAGTGGGGGGGAGAGAACTGGCGCACCAGGGACTTTGTCACTGCAAATGCCCTCCAGATGTATGTGCCACCTTGTGCGCATGCACCACCTGTGCACATGTATCACCTTGTACATCTGGCTTATGTGGCTCTGGGGAGTTGAACTTGGGTCCTTAGTCTTTGCAGACAAGCACCTTAATGGATAAGGCATCTCTCCATCCCTGAATTAGTTTTTGAAGTAACTATAAGTTTTTAGCACACACAAAAAGATTCTGCACTTCTAAGTACTTAAAAGGATCACTGTTTTTCATTGGGTATAAAGCCTCAGTGAAAAATACTAAGAGTCTCAGAGGGCTTCAAAGAAATTTTTTAATTTTTTTGTTTATTTTTATTTATTTGAGAGTGACAGAGAGAGAAAGAGGGAGGGAGAGAGAGAGAGGGAGAGAGAATGGGCGTGCCAGGGCTTCCATCCACTGCAAATGAACTCCAGATGCGTGCCCCCCCCCCCTTGTGCATCTGGCTAACGTTGGTCCTGGGGAATCGAGCCTCAAACCGGGGTCCTCAGGCTTCACAGGCAAGTGCTTAACTGCTAAGCCACCTCCCCAGCCCCAAAGAGATTTTCGATTCTGGATTATTGAATGTAATCTAAACTATATGGCAAGGTTTTCCATGAAGCTGTCTTTCAAAATCAGTGTTCTCATCTTATAGTGAGGGATTTGTATCTTTCATGTAAGACCTCTCAGTTCCTTGTCTTCTGATCTCTAAGTGTGGAGTAGCTTAGTCCTTTCATGTGGTAGTAGGGGTAGATTAGTGATTGCATGTAGAAGGGATATATTAGTGCTTCTGCATTGCAGGGCTACATTAGTATTTCTGTGTAGTAGGGATAGATTAGTGATTGCGTGTAGAAGGGATATATTAGTGCTTCTGCATAGCAGGGAGAGATTAGTACTTCCGGGTAGTAGGGATAGATTAGTGATTGTGTGTAGAAGGGATATATTAGTGCTTCTGTGTAGCAGGGAGAGATTAGTACTTGTGTGTTATGAGAGCTAAAGTGAAGGGAGAAGCATGCAAGCAGCAGGCAGAGAGCAATTGTGGGTGATTAAATAAAGCGCTTGAGTTTTACACTTAAAGTTAATATTATCTCAATCAAAACACACATGGACTTAGGATATGAGAACCTCAGTAGTGTACAGTCCTGGGTTTATTCTGTTTTGTTTTACTGTATTACTCATTATACAAAATGGTGGATGTCATTAAGATGTTTTCATGAGACTGACATGCTACCTACTGTGCTAATGAGGCCCCTTCACTATGAAGCGTTTTTAAGTGTACATCACGTAGTTGCTCATTTCCAAACCCATGGACTGTGCTTTCTTATCTCTGCCTCCTGCTGATGCCCATCCATAATCCAGATATTCCCCCCTTTACTTTCCTGTCTTATTTATATTTAAATATATACTTCAAATAAGAGAAAACATTTGCTCTGTGTCTTTCTGAGCTTGGTGTAGCAGTCAGCTTCACATTGCTGGGATAAACCTCCAAACTGGGCACAAGTTATGGGAGGAAGGGAATTTATTTGAAGCTTACAGATCAAGGGGACGTTCCATAGTGGTAGAAGAAGCTGGCCCTTTCACAGTTCCATGCAGAGAGAAATACCACCACCAGCATCATAAGCAAGCATACTCTGGGAACCCCACGCAGAGCTCAAACACTCTATATACCTTTGGACTGGACATTCCAGATCTGCCCCCAAAACACACCTTAGGGATGGACCATTAGAATCTCCCACAGTGACACCTGTTCTAGCCAGCCAGCTGGAAATCCAAGAAGCTTTAATAAAACTCCTGGATCTATTGGGGGACATCCATTTAAACTATCACACTTGGTCTGGTGAGATGACTTAGTGATTAAGGCATTTGCCTACAAAGCCAAAGGACCCAGGTTCGATTTCCCAGGACACACTTAAGCCAGAGGCACAGGGGCGGTGCATGTGTCTGGAGTTCCTTTTCAGTGGCTGAAGGCCCTGGTGCACCTATTCTCTCTTTCTCTCTTTATCTGCCTCTTCTCTCTCTGTCTCTCTCTCTCTAATAAATAAACTAAACGATCATATTTGGCTTATTTCACTTAACTTGGTAATCTTGCTCTTTATGGCTTAATAAAGCCCCACCTCCCATTGTCTCTACGTAAGGCATCCTTATCCATTCATGTGCTGATGAAAACCCAGGTTGAGTCTGTATTTTGGCTATTGTAAATGGTGCTGCAGTAAACAGGGGTGTGCCAATCTCTCCATGGTTTTGACTTGGATTCCTTTGAGCTTCTACCCAGGAAGGGTAGTGCTTGATCATTTGACTTGCTTCAAGCAGTTCATTTGTTAGTACAAAGAAACAACTCAAACTCAGACCTCTCCCCCCACCCCACCCCCATTATATCAACTGTTCATTCCTCTACTCTACAAGAAAAATCACTGGTATCCATCATTTAGATATGCACTAGAAAGCTCTAGACTTGCCTACAAAATAATATTCAGAGTTCATGAAGTATATGAGGAATCAAATCCAGCACTGAGTGGTTTCTTTAAAAATTTTTGTTGATTTATTTATTTGAGAGAGACAGACCGACAGAGAAAGAGGCAGAGAGAGAAAGAGAGAGAGAGGCAGACAGAGAGAGAGAGAGAGAATGGTCATGCCAGGGTCTGCAGCCACTGCAAACAAACTCCAGATGTATGCACCACCTTGTGCATCTGGCTTATGTGGGTCCTGAGGAATCAAGCCTTGAACCGGGGTCCTTAGACTTCACAGGCAAGCGCTTAACTGCTAAGCCATCTCTCCAGCCCAGCACTGAGTGTTTTTATTAGCATACAGATAATTGGGTTTCATTAAGATGTTTTTCAAACACATTTTTGCTTCTCCTATGTTCTTCCCTATTCCCTTCTCCCCTTGAGCCTCCCCCTATCATAGCCTCCTTTCTGATTTCATGTGTCCTTTGGAACTGGCCCATTCCTTTCTCATCACCTCTTATTCCCCTCTTATGGTGTCCCATCTAGTTTCATATCCTATATATGTTTTTGGAATTTCTTTATTTTCATACACAAAACATTAAACGTTAGGATACACATATAATAGAAAACGTGATTTTTGTCTCTCTGGGCCTAGTTTGCCATGTACTTTTTATATTCTTTTTGGGGGGGGGGTAAAGATTTTCTGGTATTACCTTTGTGGAAATGAAATCAAACACTGAGTTGTGTGTTTAACCTAAAAAAGGCAGGAGTTTTGGTAAGACTTCACGTTGTTGGTTCTTATTCCCATGTCCTTTTTGATTCTGTCACTTTTTCCTTAAACAAGAGTTACACAACAAATAGCCTCAGATTTGTTCTGCAGGTGAAAGCATATTTGCCTAGTGACGCAAGATCTCTGAAGGAGGCCTGCTTGAAGCTAATGGGAGATGGTGGAGGTGACATTATAAGGGCTTTCCTGCAAAGCTACCCGCAGTTTAGTCTTGGGCTATGTCCAAGCCTTGGTGGAGCATCTGTCTGCACTCAGAGTTTCTGTTATGGAGAGAAACAAAATGGACAAAGAGGATTATATGTTCCTATCATAGATGGGATTAATAAATACCATGCTGCTCATATAATAGTTCGGAACAAGCATAAAACCATTGCCTCTCATCTCCTCAACCTTGTTAGAATATTGAATGGGACAGACTCTTTTGGAAGTCCTTTCTTGCTTCATGATAATACAGAGAATCAAATGTTACCATGAGTAGGAGCATAAACTCAATTCCACCCCTGGAGACCATACACGTCACTTATTTAAGTGTGTATTTTCCTGTTCTGCACACTGAAGACAGGTAGTTGGTTCAGCTAGGTCTATGGACTATGGTTCCTGATGGCATAGAAAACAAACCACCACCACCACCAATAACAACAAAAACAAGAAAGCAGACAAAAAAACAACCAACCTGTGTTTTTTTTTTTTTTTAATTTGGAAACATTGACCATCATTATTTCATCTGAATTAATAACTTCCCATTCTTTTGTGCTCAGCTCCATGTTATTTGCATAATGAATGAGCAGCATTCATGCTCAGGTATGACAGAGTTGATGTAACTGTGTTCAGTGAAAACTGCCTGATGTGTTGTGACACATGCATAAAGTGTGTCGTGAGAGTTATTAAAGGATGACAATGAAAGGAGCATCTCTAGTTTCTTAGTGAATAAAAATAGAACATGGCAGTACCTCTAACAGGCATCCCCACCCCTTGTGCAGGTGACCACATCCAAAGTTGGTAATAATCATCTACTTTCCTTGTATCCATGCATAGCTTAATTTTGTTTGCTTCGCTCCATTACATATAAGCAAAATCATATTATATGTTTTTCTCTGATTTGATTTTGAGTTGATGTGCTTGAGATACATCCATGTCAATAAATATAACCAATTCAGCCAGGTTCATGCTGTAATGCAATTCCACCTTGTGAGCAAACCACAATTTAATTCTCCATCATCTTGTTGATGGATATCTGAGCTGTTGGGAGGCTTTTGCTATTATGACTGATGTTTCTGTGGATACCTTCTCATGTCCCCTGGTACACACATGCACACATTTTTCTAGTCTTTATACTTACAATTGGCATCCCTTGGTCATAAAGTATTCCCCTATTTAATTCTACTACGTGATACGAGCTTGTTTTCAAAAGTGATAGCAAATCATATCCCCTTCAGTGATTATGAAAATTCATGGGACTTTATATCCTCCTGTACATGTCAAGAAGGTTGTAAGCCTTCTCTTTTTTTTAAGTCTTCTTGCTGGTCTGGCAGGTGTAAAACGATATCTCCTTGAGATTTTCATCTGCATTTCCTTGCTTGCTAAGGACACTAACACCTCGTCACATGATTATTTGGCATTCCCATTTCCTCTGCTGGGAAATGTTGGTTCATGTTTTCTTTTTCCTTTTGAATTGTTTGGCTTAATCTTATTGTTTTACAGGACTTCCTTTTACTTATTCTGGACCCATTTTTGTTTATCAAATGTACAGTAAATATTTCTTCTCAGTTTTTAGATTTCTATTTTATGATTCCTCTAGATAAACAGAAGTTTTGATTTTAATATAGTTAAGTTTCTTAGTAATCTCTTTTAAAATATGTCATATAAAACATTTTTTCATGTCATAAGGATATTCTCATGTATTGTTTTCAACAGCCCTTACTCTTCACATTCAAGTCTTGGAATAGATTTTCATATATATTCCAATGAAGGACTTGAGTCCTATATCTTTAATGTAAGGTTTAGGAGTGACGAAGACCATACAAACCTCTCTGAGGCAAAGATGAAAGCTTTTATTTGGGAAAAGGATGAGCTGCCAGGACTGACTCACAAGAGAGGAGCATAGCCAACCTGAGTTTTTAGGTAGTGGGCTTTATAGGGCTTGTTCAGTTGGGGGAAGGCGAGGAAGGGAAAATAACTTATTTGCTAAGTTTAATACAAAAGATTCCTTTAATAGGAAAGATTCCTTTAGGGATGATCTAAGATAGCCAGGGTATGAGATAAGGACAGTGACCAGGTGACTTATGAGATAAGAGAACAGGAAATCATGACCTGGAGGCATTGTTAGACAAGGAAGGGATTATGGCTGGGTAGTTTCTTGAGGAATGTAGATAATCCACTTCCTTATGTCTTTGTCACCATTCTGCTGTCCTTGATGACTCTGTCTTGGGAGTCCGTCTTGACCTAACATTTCAGCCTTTTTTTTTTTAAATGATAAGAGATGAAGGTTAATATGTCTTCTGTAATATCTTCATGGTGACTGTAGGGATGATGAGTTCATATGGGAGAGGCTGGATAATGTGGTTGATAGGTCTCCCTTCAGAGCTGGTGATGAGGAGGCAGTTCCATGGTGGCTAGAGGTGGCAGAGAGGTAAGACTGATAGTGAGCACCCTCCATCAGTGCCATTGTAGCATGTTGTTACAACTTGGTCCTGAATGAAACAGAGACTTCTCTTGTACCATCCCTATATTGAGCTGGCTTCAGGGCAGTCACTGGCAACATCTGTTATAGAGATGGTGAGGGAGATGGGCTCTATGCACCCTGAGAGTTCAGAAGGAAGAATTAAGGAGCTTGTTATCCTTGTCAATAGCTATGACATCAAAACACCAGGCACAAGGTGCGGGTGAGCACTCAGAGGCAAGGGCTTGGGGCAAGAGAGAGGAGGCAGAGGGGCATCAGTGTACTTAGTAGGAGCATTTTGGGGTCAGGGATCAAGAAAGAGTTTAAGTTTGAGAGTGTCCATTGGGGTGTTGGTATACTTATCCCTGGATGAGGTAGGGTAAGGGCTAAGGAAGGAGGGGCCCAAGGAATAGCTCTGATTCTGGCTAAGACAAGTGGGAGGAGCTGGGGCCAGGGTTGGTGAAGTTCAGAAGTCAGTTTCGACAGGTGACTGGTGAGTTTTGAGAATAGAATTTGTTCTTTAAGCCTGTTGTGTGGGGGAGACACGACAGTGAGTTAGTTGTTGCCCCAAAATGAATTTTTGTGCCTCTTGGGCCAGAAGAGCAGCTGCATCAAGAGCACATAGGCATGGTTGCCAAGCCCGGACAGAGCATTTTTAGTTGTTTAGAAAGGTAAGCTACAGGGGCAAAGGATGGACCCTTCATTTGACCCAGACCTCCATACCCCCCTTTTCTGTGGAAGAAAGAATAAAAGGCTGCTGAAGGTCTGGAAGGGCAAGGGCTGGAGCTTTCAAAGCAGGTGGGAGAAGGCAGCATCTGTCTCTGACTTAGGGTTAGGGGTTTATGAGGGTCTCCCTTAGCTTTGTAAAGGGGCTTTGGCAGGAGGACAAAGTTTTTTTTTTTTTTTTTTTTTTTTTTTAAGATAGCAGTGGCTGACTAATCAAGGGCAGGCAGAGGCAGAAGGCATGAGTTAATGTTAGGGTTTAGTATTGTAAGCCAGCATCAGAAAGGGGTGCCTATCAGTCTGAATTTTCATTTATATTGTTTTTATATTTTGTAGTTATATTTGGAGGTCAATAATGGCACTGTAGGATAGACTTTTAGGGACCGTTGAGGAGTTCTATGAGTCTCAGTATTGTCATCTGCTAGGATGACAAATGGCCCTCTGTCTTTTGGGAAGCCTGGAGGACTGACTTTCCTCTGATATGACTCTCCTGTTGCAGATACACTGACTTGGAATTTATCTCTGGGTCTCCATATCTTCTCTGATCAAGAAGACAGGTAACTTACCAAAGGCTAGAAGGTAGCAAGTGTCCCATCATCTCCTGTGGCCTTCTGATCTGGGAGCAGGAACCAAAATATTGGTTATCATTTAACTCCAATGTTTCCAATTGAGTTTGGCTTCTACACATGGTTATTAATCACTTAGAGAGACTGTAGATATCTGATTAGCAAAACAAATTGGTTTAAAAGGTGCAGAACATATCTGGTTAGCAAAGCAGATCTGGTTAGAGAATGTCATAATAGTTTAATATCATTCTGATTAATACTTAAGTTTAGTTGTCAGGTGACAGTGTAAGCTATATCTGGAACATTGAAAGCATACACATTTTATCTTTTAAGTATCTGTCAGTTATGACTACAGGCAGAACATTTTAGTAGCCCTGAAAACAATATTTTACCAATTATTTTATCAATAACTTTAAGCCAATTGATTTAATCTAGAAATTGTATGCCAGGAAAAAGACAAGGCAGTATAAAAACTTGGCATCTGTGTTTGAAAACAACTTTGGCTAGTCTGTATACCAATGCGCGTACTAATTACCCCCCCAAACTGGAAGCATAACAGCAATTTAAGATTATTTTTCAAGGGCAGGAGACATGTCTTAAGTACCAATATCTCTATAAGCAATGAACATAAGATACCAGAAATGAGACAATTAATTAAGTGAAACCTTGACTGAGACTAATTATACATAGCTCAAGAATAAAATAAAACCTGGTCATTGTTAGTTAAGCAAGCCTGATTTTAACATACATTAAAGATAATGTGACAGACACAAAGTAATTTCTTAAATAACTACCTTTTACCATGAACAATTTTAAGGCTTAACTAAAGAAATATTTATGCCTATTATATGAAGCTTAGACAAATTATATTAATACTGTTTGTATACAGTGGATTTCTCTAAGACATGGGGAGCTTCTTCAGTTTCTCTAAGAACAAAATCACAAGAAGTTTCTTTTTGTAAGACTTAGATTATAACCTCCATGCTAATCACCCAGCAAAACCAGCATGAACAAGACAAGAACCATCTTAAAATTACAGAGTTTTGGCTAAGCATGGTGATGCATGCTTATTGACAGCCAAACATCATGGACTTTGTATAAGCCAAATTACAATATTCTGATATCAGGAAAAGTCTGAGACTAACAAAAAGTAGAGTTAACATTTTTAAGGCACATGAGGCTATGGACAGTAAACTATGTACAAAAGATCTGCTAACAGAATACAAAATAAACAAGAAATCTATATTACATAGTAACAGTTTTGGCTTAAACATGAAGACATGAAAAACTACAATTTTTATAGCTCATTCGAATTGGAATATATATATATATATATATATATAATTTTTTTTTTAAGTTTTTTGAGGTAGGGTCTCACTCTAGCCCAGACAGACCTGGAATTCACTATGTAGCCTCAGGGTGGCCTTGAACTCATGGTGACTTTCCTACCTCTGCCTCCTGAGTGCTGGGATTAAAGGCGTGTGCCACCTTGCCTAACATATATATATATATAAATTTTTGAAGAGATTTGTCACTTTTAAAATCTAAATAAGATGTCCATCCAATCTGTAAATCAGTTTCTGAAATTTATTCAACTATATCTAACATACCCAAAGAACAGAGGAACTGGACTAAACTGCCATGATCTAATGAAAGAGGAGACAAGTCTCATGGAAAAGAGAGGGAATAGGTATGCCAGGGCAACTGGCCATTTCAAACAACCTCCAAATACATGCTCCTCTATGTGCATATGGCTTTACAAACAAGCACATTTAACTGCTGAGCCAGAAAGAAATATTTTCAATCTCCAAATCATACACAAAATTTCATGACATGACCTATAACTACTCAAACATTAACCAACTCTATAATTCTGTCCGTGGCACTGTGGCAAGCTTACTCATACCTTCATCCACATACTTTACTCACACCTCCATCTACATACTTTTACCCTACAATCTATACAACAATATTTTTCATCAAACATTTAACATCCAACATTTAAAGTTTCCTCTCCAGTTTATCTTCCTTAGTCAGTTCATCTCATAACTACCAACAAAACCTTTTGTCCTTACCATAAGATTTTTAATATGACCATTTAAGTTTTTTTTCCTCAAAAGACCTTTTGAAATAACCTTTTTATAAAAGAGCAGACCAGACTTAACTTATACTACTTACTCAGAATAAACATATAGATTTTATCATTTATTGATTTTGGAACTTTTTTTCTTATAACTTTCCTGAAACACATTTTTTTAAAAATATGAAAGCAGATTGAAACATTATTATAAATTTTAGAAATTTTCTTACAAACTCAGTATTGAGTACTTCTAAATTTAAGCATAAATCTTGAGGCTGTTGTCTGTTAGTAGTTTCAAAGAAGCATAGAAAGACAAAGTAAATGTAAAAAAGTCACAAATTTCTTATAAGAAGTCCCCATCTATTTACAGTGACTTGGCATTCACCCATCATCATGCTGGGGCTGGGATCCTGAGATTCCCTGTGTCTGCAGCCCCCTTGACTCTGCAAGGCAGGAAATCTAAGAAAGAGCCACCAGGGATTTTCCTGTAGCAGCATAAACCCCAGAGAGATCTGTGTTTTGTCTCTCTGTCCAACAATGAGATTAGTGTTAGGATCCCTGCTACAAGGCAGCTTTCTGATCCTGCCATTTTATAATTCTTTAAGAGTAAGAGAATCTTGCATTTTTCCTTGCCTATGATCTTAAATACTTTCAGTGTTTCTTCTGGGGGACACTCAACAGGAAAAGTTGGCCATACCTTCTAGCACAGTTGGCTTAGTGGAGAACATTCCCCCACAGTAAAATAGCACTGCTTTGAACAGAAATCATTCTGCAGCCTTAGGGTTGTGAACCACATAAACACTCAGACACACACATTCATTTAAAGTATACTTTTCATACAGATTCCAGACAACCATTTCCCCTTCAGATATTAATTCATTCCATTCAGAAGTTATGTATTCCCATTTTAAATGTCTATTCTATTTACAATTCCAAAGACCATAACCAAACCTTGTTACCAAGCAAGGGGTCAGGAGAGGCAGAGGGAGCTGGAGGAACTGGGGGAGCTGTTGGGGCCACATCATCTGTGGTGTCTGGGTCAAATACAGAGAGTGAGGAAGGGAATGGAGGAGGGGTTGAATTAGAGCACATTCCTGAGACCTTGGCTAGAAGGACCTGGTTAGAAGAGCAGGTAGAGCAGAGAGAAGGCCATGCATGCAGAGTGAAAAATGCTTGAATATAGGGTATTTTGGACCACCTGCCTGTACTTTGGCAGAAGTTATATAAATTAGTGAGAATTTGGAAATTAAAAGTACCATTCTCAGGCCATTGTCCACCTGATAATGTGGCCAAGCAGAGGTACAGAGAAAGATCAGACCATGAGGTTTGATGTTGTCCAAGAGTCGTAGAGGCTTTAAGTTCTTAAGGAGACAGGGAAAGAGCAAAACAAAGGTGAGAGAAAGGAACCAGGGTTTAAGCTTGGTTTACCCTGGCCTGTTAGGGTGAACGGGGCCTGCACCTCCCACATGGGCAAAGGCTGTACAGGTAACAGGTTGCCTTTTTAGCCTGTTAGTGGGCAAGGTGGGCACCTGTGCTCCTGATGGCATAGTGGCTGGCAGTGAAAGATGAGACCTTAGGAGGTAAAGGGAGAGGAGGGAGAGGGAGAGTGTCCCAAGACGGTGCAACTGAACCAAAGGGCACCCCTTAGGGTACAGTAGACCAGAGCGAGAGACCCAAGGTGTTGAGAGTGCATCTTTCTCGAGACACAGGGTTGGGGCCCTAAAGCAGGTAAGGGGTGTAGCCTGGCATGCCCGCATGGCTTCTGCAATGAGGGATTAAACCCAAGAGCAGGCCAACCCAAGAGGGACACTTACCAAGAAGGGTAGAGGAGAAGAAGAAGGGAAGAAGAGCGAGGCCAAATTGTGGTGGATGTGAAAGCCAGTATCAGGCAGAGATGGTCTGAAGCCTTCAGAGGGTCAGTGGCATCTCGGTGGTCTGGTCAAGGGGAAGGAGGTCTGGCCACTCAAGATGGCAACCAGAGGCCTCCTATCTGAGTCATGGCACAAGATGTAAGGTTTGGGAGTAACCAAGATCACACAAACCTCTCTGAGGCAAAGATGAAAGCTTTTATTTGGGAAAAGCAGGAGCTACCAGGGGACTCACAAGAAAGGAGCACAGCCAACCTGAGTTTTTAGGTCGTGGGCTTTATAGGGCTTGTTCAGTTGGGGGAAGGCGAGGAAGGGAAAGTAACTCATTTATTGAGTTCAATAAAAAAGGTTCCTTTAAGGAAGATCTAAGATAGCCAGGGTGTGAGATAAGAACAGTGACCAGGTGATTTATGAGATAAGGGGGCAGGAAACTATGACTTGGGGGCATTGTTAGCCAAGGAAGGGATAATGGCTGGGCAGTTTCTTGAGGAATGTGGATAATCAACTTCTTTATGCCTCTGCCACCATTCTGCTGTCCTTGGTGACTCCCTTTTGGAAGCCAATATTGACCTAACATTTAATAATCAAATTGAATGTAGGGGTGTCTCCCACTCTGATGGCTTTGTCATTGTTTGTTCGATTTTGTTAATTTTTTTCTTTGTATATTTCCATAGTTATATAACTAGGAGCATAGAAATTTTAAATTATTACATATTTTTAGTAAACTAAATAATTTATCAATAGTGAGTGGCATTCTTTGACTTCTGGTAAGATGTTTATCTCAGAATCTTTTTTGACTGGTAATAGTATATTACCTTAGCTTGGTTCAAGTATTTAGTTTATCTAAAAACTAGTATTTAGCTTATCTTTTACTACTGCCAAAGGATAAAATTTCAAGGAATTTAAAGAACTAATTGTTTTCTATTCATAATCCATAAATCAGACAGAACCTATCTACACGGCAGAAGGGTCTCAACTGGGCACGGCAAAAGGGGTGACTTTGTGAGGTAGCTTGAGTCAGAACAAAGAGGTAGCATGATACAGAAAATTTATTAGTTAACTCTGTTTTTATTATTTTTTTAATTAATTAATTATCATTATTATTTTTTTGGTGTTGTTTTGTTTTGGCTTTGGTTTTTTGACGTAGGGTTTCATTCTAGCCCAGGCTGACTTGGATTCACTATAGCAGCTCAGAGTGACCTCAGACTCAAGGTGATCCTCCTTCTCTGCCTCCCAAATGCTGGGATTAAAGGCATGTGCCACCATTCCCCACAGCCCTGGGTTTTTAAAGCTGACTTTATTCTTGGGGTTAAAGCTGAGGGACTTCTGATGACACCTTGGGAAGCCTGGGTTTCTCACTGATGACTGTGGCTTTCCTCACTCTGATAAACTGTTGTAGTGGGGGCTTTTCCTGCTATTTAAGGTTTCACTTTGATTAAGTGCCACTTCATATGATTGTCCTGATGATGTGTTCTGCTGGGCCTTGTTGTAGGACTCAGTCCAAAAGGATGGCATTCCACAAATTTTGTGTAACACTATCTTTTTCTTCTTCTTTTAAATTTTTGTATCTATGTAAATAGCACACTTGGATTATATATTTGAAATCAAATCTGATTATCTACGGTCTTGGTTTATTTAGATTGAGTATTGCTGATATATGAGTTAATTTCCATCATTATTGGTGCAGTTTTCATCTTTTATTATCTTTTAAATGATTTCATTCTTATTCTATTCTCATCTATAAATTTTGTGTGTTTTATGTATATTCTTTTAGATCATATTCATTTAAATGTACATATTTAGTTTAGCAAAGTCTAACTCAAATTGATTCTTCTCCAAAATAACTGAACTTCAGTTATGTTCTTTCATATTTGTAAAATATTCCTTCATTCTAGTTTTATCTTAATTTTTAAAAATATTTTATTTTTATTTATTTATTTGAGAGAGACAGGAAGAGGGAGAGGGTGAAAGAGCAAGCGAATGGGAACACAAACAAACTTCAGATGCATGTGCCACCATGTGCATCTGGCCTACATGGGTCCTGGAGAATCAAACCTGGGTCCTTGGCTTTGCAGGCCAGTAACTTAACCAGTAGACCATGTCTCCAGTCCATAGTTTTTATCTTAATTTTTTAACTCTGTGATTGAATATAATATATTGCTTTGTTATATAACTCCTCATATGCTTGTAAGTCTCCTTTTATGATCTCATAAACAATATCCACTCTCTTACAGATATGATTTAGTAAGGTCTGTAGTCTCCTGATTGCAAACTCTATGAGTCTGCTGATTTGAAAGTATCTTTTCCCTGCCTTCATTCTTTTAGCCATATAATTTTTGGCTCTTTCTTCCTCAGTGTTTTGAAGGTATTTTTCCCAATATGAGTCTTAGCTACTGCAGGTAAAGCACCATCATTCAATATAGTTCTTTTTCATTCATCTGTCTTTTTCTCAAACCATTTTAAGTATTTTTTTTAGCACTCAAGTATGAATTTCTCTTTACTCATGACACATCTTGGGCGTCTAGTGTGTATAATGTTCTGTCTTTATCAGTTCTGAGAAATGTAAAGCCATTGCCTTTCCCAAAATTGCTCCTGTCTGACTTTGTGTCTTTTTGAATGTTGAATAGACCTGTGGGTCGCCTTCTCCTACAGTTCTCTCTCACCTCAGCTTCTCTTACATTTGGCCTCTTCTTACTTCTCAGAACTGTATGTAGGGTAATTTCTGCAGGTCTCTCTTAAGTACACACTTTTCCTTCAGGCATGCCCAGTCTGGTAAATGCATTCACAGAGACTCTCATTCCTATTTTGTTTTTTTCCCTCCAAAAGTATTAAGGTTTCCCTTTTTAAAACTTTGTGCTTAATTTTGATTGTTTTTTCCCTTCTGCCATACTCTGTCATTCTTCTTTTTTTTAAATTTCTTTTTGTTATTTTATTTATTTGAGAGCGACAGACAGAGAGAGAAAGAGGCAGAGATAGAGAGAGAGAATGGGTGTGACAGGGCCTCCAGCCACTGAAAACGAACTCCAGATGCTAGGTGCATTTGTAGGTGCTGTCTATTTGGGGCTTTTACGGGACTGATCTTTCCCTTTACATGTGCAGCTGACCCTTTCTGTACCTTCTTACTGTTTTATTGTTATTTGTCATTTGAAAGTACTCTATGAAGGAGAATTTAAATGTGCCTGTGCATGGTGCCGGAAGCAACACCCGTGCCCTACCTCTTTAGAATTTGGGATGCCTGAGCCTCTCAGGTCCTGTAAGCTGGGACCTCCCAAATCACAGTTGGGCTTGGTGTCAGAAAGTCTCACAAGAAAGATTTCTTCCATTTCTACCTGAAAGTCAAAATCAGGAATGCATGAATGCCATGCTGTCTCCCCCTGCAGGTGGCTTTCTGATTCAACCACATGGGGGAATTCCAGCTTTTATCTACAGGTCAGTGTGGCAGCCTTAAGCTTGAGCCTTAAGCCTTTTCATTCATATTATCTGTTTGCAAAGCCTTCACAAAACTGGACTATGGATTCCTTTTGGTGGACCGGTGCCCCAAGAGTAAACACTGACTTCTGTACTCTTTCTCTTTCTATATCCATTCCTTCTTATCATTTCTGGCCTCCCAGGAAGTCTTTCATTCCCTTCCTCAAACTCCAATGCAGCTCTGCATTAAAATTCTTTTGTAAAAAGAAATCCACCGTTTTTAGTACCCTCTGTATCACCAACTTGTATGTGTGTGTAAAACTGCTCTGGTATACTGTGGGTATATGTGAATATAATTTTTTTTTTCCTAGAGAACTTCTGTCATACTCAAATGAGCCTTATTTTATTGTTCCTTTATATGTGTATATTGTACATACATGTATATGTGTGTGCATATATGGAAAACCATGTAATAGAATAGATAAACAATACCAGTAAATTTTAATTTGTCCATTATCAAACAACCCTAGATTTACATACAGAAATAACATATGCTTTAGAGCATATTAGGTACTAGATTTGAAATCTGAAAAGCAGAATATATCTAAATTATTTCATGTGTAATTACAAATAATGGTATTCCAGGTGAAGTTGAAAAGAACTTATCATACTGACCTCTATTACATTTCGTCTCTACCCTCTGACATTTATAGATGTTCATTTTGCTCAAGCTTTTGATGCCAATAAATATCTCTTTAGTTATCTGGTCTTTGATTCATATCTAAATTACTGTGGGTGCCAATGGCCAACAAAGATGCTTTGATTAGTGCTATATATAAAGAGCCAGTGTGCTAATGGTCTAGAGTTGCTGGGTAGAGATTTCCCCTCAGCACAGGAGCTGGATCCTGTAACTGGAGTTTTGCACATGAAGGGCAGATCACAGCAAGATGCTGGCTTCTTGCAACAAACAGATTGCAAATCTGAATAAATTACATGCCCTCCCTTGGCTTTGCTTAATTTGAAATACGATTGTTTAATGTGAGTTTCCTGAACTGTTAATCATAATGCATCAACAAGTTGATAGGAAAGCTGTAAAACTACCCTTGGTCTGATGACACCTCATAAAATTACAGTGATTTCCAGACTCTCCTCTATGGGGGCGGCAGGGGCTCCAAGGTATGGGAGTTGACATATGACTTGGGAAACAGCAGATGTGAGGCTCTTGATCTTGAAGATCATATACACACAGGAATCCCTCTCCCTGAAAGCCACACACTTTTTTTGTATTTGAAGAAATATTACTGGAGAGCAAGCATATGGAGGAAAGTTATAAACTCACATAAAATAATTTTGACCATGAGAAGATCAGTCTGCTTTTGTAAAACGGATATGTCACTGCTTGAAAATTCTGGAACAAATGGGTTAATGTGCATCTTCAGTGACTGTGAGCCAGCAGCTAGGTGACAATTCTCAGTGAGGCTTGATTGGGGAATTTGGTGCAAACTCCAGCTGGGCAGGTAGGCTGGTAAAATGAGCTGGAACAAGTCGTATGTGGGCAGAACCCAGTGATAGCGGTGCTTATCCTTGCATGATGTCTGAGCACTGAGATGGCCTGAACCAAACAGCTTAGGCATTATTTGATTTGGACTTAAAAGCTCTGAGAGGAAATGGCCTTTCAATTCAACTTTGTTAAATAGGGACAAGCTGGGCTTTGCTGCACTCTAAGGTTGAAAGAAAAAAAAAAAAAAAAAAAAAAACCTGGCAACCAGGGAAGAGTGCAAGACATTTCTTCCACATCAGTCTCTTGAGGGCAGCAGTTCCAGGGAATAGGCAGCTTTTCAATTCGGAGAGCCACACTGTTTGCTCTGTTCCCGCAGCAGCCTCAGTGCAGAAGCCGTTATCTCTTTCCATAATGCGCATAGTGCCCTCCGGTGGCTAAATGTAAGAATGCAGGTGATTTGACAGGCAGTCTGGAAATATTATTTTTGACACTTAAATATATTATACATGCTCACCCGAGATTTGGGTCTACAATATATACGTGTGGGGGAGTGGGAAACATTTTAAACCAATAATGAAAAATGCTCTTTCAAATATGTGAAACCACTACTGGGTTCCTCTATATCTCCTAAACCTCATAAACTTCTTGAAAACTGCCTTTGGGTTTATCTATTCTATAATTACTGATGTTAATAAAAATTGACAGTAAGGGAAAGGCATTTTAAAAAATGGTTGGTTTAATCCCAGCACTCAGGAGGCAGAGATAGGAGGATAGTAGTGAGTCTGAGGCCACCCTGAGGCTACATAGTGAATTCCAGGTCAGCCCTGGAATAGAGTGAGACTCCACCTGGAACTCTACCCCCCAAAAATGTGTGGGAGTTTCAAATTACTAATTTGATTTAGTGATTTAATTAGAAATGCTATACAATATTCATTTAATTCTCAGTTCTCTCTTCCTTAGATGTTGATGTGGTTTCACATCATTTCCCAGGGGGAATATCCTCTTCTGTTTACTCCATGTGTGATAATGATATGCATAACATCCATGTTTAACTCATAAAATCTTAATCATAAGGGTTAGTAAATCACACCTGAGGTCCAGCACCTTATGTTCTTGCTTAGCAATAGGATTGGTGGCTCCCATAATTCGAAACATTTGAGTATGACCCTATGTTCACAGATATGAAAAGTGGTAGACATAATCTACCAAGAGGGAAACAGATTAATTCAATCTTTAAATACAAAACATTAAGTAATAGGAAGTGTCTCCACCACATGAGGACATAAAAAATTCAATATGAAACAAAACAAGTTATCCATTTATGACTTTTCCTTGAATTATAAGGGCAACACTTATGCTTAGTGGTTTTATGTTATTACAATTTTTTTAACAAAAAAAGCTCTTTTCTTCACGACATAAACTGTTTAGTATAAAGATAAATTTATTTTCAAAAAGTTAATTTATAGGTAGGATCCTTAGAGTATACATGTAGATTCCCTTATCCTTGTCTGTCCTTGTCATTAGAAAAGTGCAGTCTTAGTACTCAGGGAACCATGAGCTACTATGACAGTGCTGAGTATTCAGAGAGGCATGACCTACTGTGATGGTGTTGACTGTGATGGTGCTGACTGTGATGGTGTTGAGTACTCAGAAAACCATGAGCTACTGTGACAGTGCTGAGTACTCAGGGAACCATTACCTACTGTGACGGTGCTGAGTACTCAGGGAGCCATGAGCTACTGTGACGGTGCTGAGTACTCAGGGAGCCATGAGCTACTGTGACGGTGCTGAGTACTCAGGGAGCCATGAGCTACTGTGACGGTGCTGAGTACTCAGGGAGCCGTGAGCTACTGTGACGGTGCTGAGTACTCAGGGAGCCATGAGCTACTGTGATGGTGCTGAGTACTCAGGAGCCATGAGCTACTGTGATGGTGCTGAGTACTCAGGGAGCCATGAGCTACTGTGATGGTGCTGAGTACTCAGGGAGCCATGAGCTACTGTGATGGTGCTGAGTACTCAGGGAGCCATAAGCTACTGTGATGGTGCTGACTGTGATGGTGCTGAGTACTCAGAGAGCCATGAGCTACTGTGACGGTGCTGAGTACTCATGAGCCATGAGCTACTGTGATGGTGCTGAGTACTCGTGAGCCATGTGCTACTGTGACGGTGCTGAGTACTCAGGGAGCCATGAGCTAACTGTGATGGTGCTGAGTACTCAGCAAGCCATTGAGCTACTGTGACGGTGCTGAGGACCAGTGAGCCGTGAGCTACTGTGACGGTGTGCTGAGTACTCAGGGAGCCATGAGCTACTGTGACGGTGCTGAGTACTAAGCGGAGCCATGTGCTACTTGTGGACCGGTGCTGAGTACTCGGGAGCCGTGAGCTACTGTGGACGGTGCTGAGTACTCAGGAACAGGCCATGTGGCTCTACATGTGGACGGTGCTGCGTACTCGTGAGCCATGTGCTACTATGACGGTGCTGAGTACTCAGGGAGCCATGAGCTACTGTGATGGTGCTGAGTACTCAGGGAGCCTTGAGCTACTGTGACGGTGCTGAGTACTCAGGGAGCCGTGAGCTACTGTGACGGTGCTGAGTACTCAGGGAGCCGTGAGCTACTGTGACGGTGCTGAGTACTCAGGGAGCCATGAGCTACTGTGACGGTGCTGAGTACTCAGGGAGCCGTGAGCTACTGTGACGGTGCTGAGTACTCATGAGCCATGACCTACTGTGATGGTGCTGAGTAGTCAGGGAGCCGTGAGCTACTGTGATGGTGCTGAGTACTCATGAGCCATGACCTACTGTGATGGTGCTGAGTACTCAGGAAGCCATGAGCTACTGTGATGGTGCTGAGTACTCAGGGATCCGTAAGCTACTGTGATGGTGCTGACTGTGACGGTGCTGAGTACTCAGGGAGCCATGAGCTACTGTGATGGTGCTGAGTACTCAGGGAGCCATGAGCTACTGTGATGGTGCTGAGTACTCAGCGAGCCATGACCTACTGTGATGGTGCTGAGTACTCAGGAAGCCATGAGCTACTGTGACGGTGCTGAGTACTCAGGGATCCGTAAGCTACTGTGATGGTGCTGACTGTGATGGTACTGAGTACTCAGGGAACCATGACCTACTGTGACGGTGCTGAGTATTCAGGGTGCCATGAGCTACTGTGACGGTGCTGAGTACTCAGGGAGCCATGAGCTACTGTGATGGTGCTGAGTACTCAGCAAGCCATGAGCTACTGTGATGGTGCTGAGCACTCAGAAAACCATGAGCTACTGTGATGGTGCTGAGCACTCAGAAAACCGTGAGCTACTGTGATGGTGCTGAGTACTCAGGGAGCCATGAGCTCTTGACGGTGTTGCTTATTAAATTTGGATTCTAACAGACAAGCTGGAAGATAAGGCAGGCTGCCAGAAATAGTGTACTCTGCTGGATAGGTTCCCTTACTGTGCCAGGTGTTGGGGACATAGCAATGACCAAAGAAGATGTATGTCCTGCCCACAGAGAGCACACTATCTAAATAGAGAAAAACAACCAAAGCCACTGAAACATGCAGCGACTCTGATAAGTGCTATGAAAGAAATAAATAGGGTACCACCCAGAAAAAACTAAGAAAATAAGCTTAGATATGGTGGTCGGGAAATTCTTCCTTATGTGATATATAAGCGAGCTCTGAATAATGAAAGGAAGCCACTTTTATGACGTATCTGTGCATGTGTGTGCTTGTGTGAGCAGAGACTCACAGGACCACCATGCTCAGTGGACAAGGCCCAGCATCTTTAAGAACCTACACCTAGGCTTTGTGGCCTTGAATTGGCGTTGGAATCGATATTGACCTGAATCTGGTTTTAAAGCCATCCTAGTAGTAAAATCTTATTTGACCCAGCTTATTGTTGCCTTCAAACCCTCCCCAGATGTAAGGATGCTTTCCATCTGTGCTTGGTGCTGCTACTTTTGTGAAGCACAAATTGCCAAGTGTTCCCTAAAATCTCCCCCACTGTCTGTACCACATAGCGCTCCTCCTCCCTCAGAAATCATTCCCATGCAGGCATGTGGAACAGAAATTTCAAGAGTCTTTCCACGTTCTTTCTAGTTATTTAGTTAGCACGTGAAAACATGCTCGTCATGACTTTGTACATATAGTTCATTACATTTATCCCGATTCACCACCTCACACTGTAGATCTACATACTCATACATATGTATTTGAATCTAGACTCCTATATGAGAGAATTTTTTACATGGAGATTTGAGTTTGGCTTATTTCCTATAACATAATGGTTTCCAGTTCTATCCACTTTCCAGCAGCTTTCATAATTTCGTTATTCTTCATAGGTGAGTAAAACTGCATTATAAATATATAGGACATTTTCTTTTTTCATTCATTTGTCTATGATCATCTATGCTTGCTGTATATTACATTTATAATTAGTACAGCAATAAACATGGACGCACTGTGTTATTGTGACAGAGAATATTTAGGGTATACACCCAGGAGAGGAATAAATAAATTGGGCAATATGATTGTTTTATTTTAGACTTTTAGGAACTTCCATACTGATTTTCATAGTGACTGTACCAGTTAACATTCCCATCAGCAGTGTATTAAAATTCATCTTTCGCCACAGCTTCACCAGCATTTGTTGACATTTATTTTCTTCTTGGGTAAGACTGTTAAAGTAATTTTACTTTGCCTTTCCCTGATGGCTAAGTTGATTGGACGTTTTTCAAATATTATTTGGACATTTGTAATTTTTCCTTTGAGAACAATCTCTTCAGTTCATTTTCCCACTTATTGATTGGATGATTTGTTTTGCAAATGCTGAATTTTCAATGTTCTTTATAGATTCTAGATATCAATCCTCTACTGGATATATTTATCAAAAATTTTCTTCCCATGTGGTCACTGCCTTTACACTCTGATGATGGTTTGCTATGCAGAAGCTTGTTCATTTCACAGAATATCATTTGTCACTTCTGGGTTTTCCTGAGCAATTAGAGTGCTCAGAAAGACCTTGCCTATATCTACATCTTGAAATTTTGTCCCTATGTTTCCTTCCATAGTTTCAGAGTTTTGGGTCTTATGTTAAATTCTTTGATCCATTATGGATTGATCTTTGTTGTCAGGGTGAGAGATGCCATTCTAGTTTCATTTTTTAACATATTATATCAGTTTTCACTTTGTTGAAATGATTGCTTTTTGGTCAATGTATGTTTTTCATGACTTTGTGAAAAATTAGGTGTTAGAGGGGCTCATTTCTGGGTCCTCTATCCATTCGACTGGTCTACTGTCTGTTTTAGTGAGAGTTCTACACAGCTTTTGCTACTCAGGCTCTGTGTTGTAGTTTGACATCAGGTATAGTGACACTGCCGGTTTCTTTGCTTTGACTCCTTTCTGGTGTTCTGTGCTTCCATATTAGTTTTAAGATCATGTTTTCTAGTTGTTTGAAGAATTTCTTTGGAATGCTGACAGGGACTGTGTTAAATCTGTAGATGTCTTTAATCACTGTAGCCATTTTCCATGAGCTTGGAAGGTTATCCAGTTTTCAACTTTAATGTTATTAATTTATGTTTTTCTTTGGGGTATATTACCTTGGGGTTTTCCAGTCTTGTTTTTGTAAAGAACTAACTTTTGTGTAACTGATTCTATATAATATTCTTTTAGTCTCCATTTCATTAATTCCTGCCCTTACATTTATTATTTCTTGCCATCAACTGCTTTGAGGGCTAGAATTTTATTTATTTTTGACCTTTAGGTATATCATTAGGTTATTGTTTGAAATCTCTGATATTTTTAAATATTTTATTTATTTTTATTTATTTTAGAGAGAGAAAGAGGCAGAGGGAGAGAGAGAGAAGAAGAGAGAGAGAGAGAGAGGAGACGGAAAGTGTGCACCAGGGCCTTCAGCTACTGAAATGAACTCCAGATGCATGGACTACCTATGAGTCCTGGGGAATTGAATGTGGGTCCTTTGCCTTTGCAGACAAGCACCTTACCTGCTAAGCCACCAAGTCTCCAGACCTCCTCTGATGCATTCAATGCAAGCGTATCTAGCTGTAGACTTTCCACTTAAAATGGCCTTAGCTGAATCCAAATGGTTCTGGTAAACTATGCTTTCATATTCATTTGATTCTAAGAATTTTGTAATTTCCTTACTTTTCATTCAAGAGATTATTGTTTGACCTCCAAGTACATGTGTAGCTTCTGTATTTTTTTCTTGCTTTTGAGTTCTACTTTTATTCCAATGTGTTCTGATAAGATTCAAGAAATTATTTGTATTTCTTTGTATTTAAGAATTTCTTTGTTACCTAGAATGCCACCTATTTTAGAGAACATTCAGTAAGTTGCTGAGAAAAGGTGTATTTTAGCTTTTTCATGGAGTATTCTTTAGATATCTGTTGAGTCCGTTTGAATTGGTGTCATTTAACTCTGAAGTTTCTTTGATGGTTTTTAGTTTGAGTAGCTTATGTGAAGATGATCTGAAGTAGGATGTGCTAAAAACCTAATTATTTAGGGAGGATTGTAAGTAGGAAATGGATACATAAGTAGCTTCTTTCAGGCCCTTAAAAATTGAAGGATGCCAGGTATATGCACTTTGGGGGAGGGGCAGTTGAACTGGTGGCTTCTGTCTATCCTACAATGTATGCCCATGCTGAGCCTGTATTGGACAAGTGTCTAGTGTCCACTAGAGCTATCTTCACCTTGGTTGCTTCCCTTCTTTGAGTCCCAGGGACTCTTACGGCTATGCCAACTGCATAGTCTGAGGGTTCTGCAGGTTCTCTCTCCCACTACATACTCCATTACTCTCTTGTAGTGGTGGATGTTCCGGGTAGAGGGTGAATCCATAGGACTCTGGGAATGAGGCAAGCGAATGACACTGAGATCTGTGCTGGAAGATCTGTTGTCATGGCTCCAAAGGCCACTAAGCATTAATCTCCCTGCTGAAGGGACAAAGCTGTGGACATCAAGTGGTCCACTGGGGTTGCAGAGTTCTTGGACACTTCAGCAGTAAACCTTGACTCAATACGTGACTCCAGAGCTTGATCCTCCCACTGACCTCCGACTAATGCAGTTATTCTGTTTATGAGGCCTGCTCCTAGGCACTAGAATTGGCTGCCTTTTCTATACCCTTCACTGCTTGGGTAGAGCCCCATGGGGCTTGACTTCTGGCCCTACTGCTCTCCACAACTGTCCCCTGGAAGTCTTTTCATGCCAAGGTATGGCAGGTTCAGTTTAGGATCACTGATTTGTGACTCTTCAGTATTCTCAGTCCCGAAGAGTAGCTAAGTATTAAGCAATAGGTTTCCAGTCAGAATGATGCCCACTTACAGTACTTTGAGCCATGTGCTTACCCATCACACTTGAGAAGTCACTATCTCAGCAAGACCTAGGCATCTAGGTCTTTTGAAGCTTGAGTGAGCTGTGGGCTTGTCCTGCCGGTAGGCCTGCTGACCTCTTTTGGCCAGAGCTGTCTGGATTAATTATTGGCTGAGGCTTCTGCCGCCCTCTCCTTCACTGAGGAGCGTGGTGGCCGGAGCTGGGTTCCGCTTGATTTTCTTCTCTGTATGACACCCTTCTGTCTCGCTGCAGTTCTCAGCTGTCCCAGCTCCTTTTCAGGATTTCAGAAGCTCTTCCTCTTTTTGAAATAGTCTGTTTTTTTTTTTTTTTTTTTCTTATCTTGACACTTCCCCTTCACTGGGTAACACAGAAGTGGCTTCTAATCTGCCATCTTACCTAGCTGTTCCCATATTTTTTTTTTTATAGTGCCCCAGAGTCCTCCCTGTCATACCAGGACCCACTTTAAATGAATTAGCACCTTCCTACATACAACTTCAGTTTTTGTCATTTTTTTATGAAAATGTTTTCCAATCTACATGTAGTTTCTCTTTTTAAAAAATACCAATTTTCAAAAGTGCTACAATGACAAAGTTTTAGCTACCCTCTTTACTGCCTAGAAGGACCTCAGTAAGCCAGTGCACCTCTGGACTCTGCTGTGTAGCTGTCCATATTTGGAGAATTCTCTTCCTTATTGTACTCTTCCATCCAGTGGTTATCATTCACAACTGTGGATACTTTCACGGGGGGGGGGGGGATTGCCCTCTTTTGTCTGGGTGTGCATTTTGGGTTTTAGTAGCTGGGCCAGAGAAAAATATTTGTGGCAATGGCCAATCTGTTAAAGGATCTATGATTTCTTTGTATTTCTAACATTGGGTATTCTTTAACAATTTGGCTGGGAACCAATAATTAGGATAAATAGGGGTTGGAGAGCTGGTTTGGCAGCTAAGGTGCTTGCCTGCGAAGCCTAAGGACCTGTGTTTGACTGCAGATCCCAATATGAGAACTCATGGTCAACCATTTTTGTTGCTGTTGTTTTTTTGAGGTAGGGTCTCACTCTAGCCCAGGCTGACCTGATACTCACTATGTAGTCTCAGGGTAGACTTGAACTCATGGCATACAATCACAGCTGCTAAAACCATAGACAATCTGCTTTATATGTTATAAACCTGATGTATAAGCTTACTGACATTAAAAATGTTTTTATTGGGAGGGCTGGAGGGATGGCTTAGAGGTTAAGGCACTTGCCTACAAAGCCAAAGGACCCAGATTTGATTCCCCAGGACCCACATAAGCCAGATGCACAAGGGAGCGTATGCATTTGGAGTTCGTCTGCAGTGGCTAGAGGCCCTGGCGTGCCCACTCTTTCTCTCTCCCTCTTTCCCTCCGTATTTCTGTCTCTCTCTTTCAAATAAATAAATAAAAACAAACTATTAAAAAAGTTTTTATTGGGAGCTTTAATATATGAACATATTGCCAATTGGTTGTATTCCCATTAGGTTATCCTCTTTTGTGCCCACTCCCCTATTCCCATTCCATGGAGGGCCCTCCTTAGTGGGGGTATTGGAAATCATTGTGGGGTCACTTCATGCACTAGTGGATTTCTGTGGGGAGGACAGACCCACACAGTAAATCTTCCCACTCTGTGGCTCTTGTATTCTTTCTGCCCCCTCTTCCCCAATGTTCTCTGAACCTTAGAGTGTGTGTAAAAGTCTCCTTTAGTGTTAAGTTCTATGAAAATTTTTGTTCTCTGTTTTGTTAAGTTTAGAGTTTCCTCAGTGTCTACCACCATCTTCCCGAGGAGGTTCTCAGGCTAGGAGTAAGAACAACACTCATATTTAATCTGCCATTTCCTCTGCAATGTCTCCTGGGTCCTGGTGGGTGGGGTTGAGATGAATCACCCAGTGCTAGGCCTTGGCTTTCTCATCTTGTTATTTTGGTGGATTTCCCTGTATTTGCTGCCATCTGAAAAAGCAGGTTCTCTAGCTAGAGTGACAACAGCATAGATCAAAGCATATCCAGTTGGAAGATATTTTGATGGGCATAACCTCTCCATTTAGCTGAAAAAAAGTGAAAGCTTCCTTCTGGGGCTTATTGAACTTTTAAGCCACAGGCTTCTTTCTGACTTGGTTTTCAGTATTGAGCATGAATTCTCTCCAACTGAGCTGGGCTCATATTTAGTCAGAGAGCAGTTGATTACCCCTACAGCTGATGTGTCACTATTGCACCCATAGGTACATCTCTCCTGGCTGGTTGATTTAATTATAATAAGTAGGTAGCTCAGGTTCAGAAAAACAAACATTACATGTGCATTACATACATTACATTCTGCATACATGTTCTCATATGCAGAATCTAAAATGTAATAGTTTTATTTGTTTATAAGTTGTAGTAAGCATTAGTAGTATTGGTTTGAAAGTTAGAATGAGGCTTAGAGAGAGGAGAAGCAGTAATATGTAAGAAAGAAGAAGGGTTGCTAGATGGGTAAGTGGGGGGACATAATACAGGAGGTGGAAGGGCCTGGGAGGGCAGGAGTAAGGAGGAGAGAGGAGGAGAGGGAATACACAAAACTTATATTTGTAATGATGATCCTAATGGAAAAATTATAGTGAGGCATAATTATGACTTACAGATTATCACTTATAAGCAGTCAATTGGTCTTTCTACGCCAAGTGATGAAAGATAATAGAAGGGAAAACAAATCCTGGGGGGAGGTCAGGTGGCAAGATCATCTTCTCCTCCTAACATGGCCATGTTTCTTGTGAGTACCACAATGCAGGAGTTACAGCTTCCTGTCATGAGCATAATGGGAGAACTGTGTATACAGTGCCATGTGGATCCCATGAAGGAGGAAACAGAACCCTCACACAGTGTTTATCAGTATGTCAGCATGCTCTGATGTATCACACCCCTCTATGTTTTAGATCTTGTCTCCTGATTCTTCTAATTATAATTATACACATGAATTATTTTTGCACAGGGTGTAATTATGAAAAACACCATAGTAAATATGTACATAGTATGAAATGTGGGAAGAACTCATGGTTCCTGATCATATTGTTCCTCTCATAAGTGAGCTAAATTCACAGCACCAGTCTGAACCATGCACATACCACATGCAAGCCTGTTCTGGTGTGTATAGCTGAGTTTAATCATTTCATCATAGATTTTATCCCTCTCAGTCTGTTTCATCTTTGTATCTCCCAAGCTCCTTAAGTACTTATCAAATTAATAAATACATTAATAATGAATGGATATATTTATAAATCAGCTCGTATGTAAGTGCATGACTTTATCCATTCTTGGCATTTCTCAGCAAAAATAGTGCAAGTCAGTTTATTTGGGTTTTGTGCAGTATATTTATAAATAGACCTGTAATTTTTATGCCCTTGGTGTTAATATTCATGGTTTAAAAATATTTTTAAAAATTACTTTTGTTGGGCTGGAGAGATGGCTTAGCAGTTAAGGCACTTGCTTGCAAAGCAAAGGACCCAGGTTTGATTCCCCAGGACTCACATAAGCCAGATGCACAAGGTGGTGCATGCATCTGGAGTTCGTTTGCAGTCGCTGGGGGCCCTGGTATGCCCACTCTCTGTTTCTCTCTCTTCTTTCTCTCTTTCTCTCCTCTCAAATGAATAAATAAATAAAATATTTTAAATCACTTTTGTCAATGCTTAGAATTGAGCCATGTGAAATTATAATTACCTTTCAAATAGTGTCAGTTTCTCTATGCACCCAGACACTACATGAATGTGAAGTGCTCTTGTTTCAGTCTGCACTTGCTACCTGCAGGGCTCATTTGCCAAGATTCCATCCAAGCACATCTCAGACTTGTCTAGGTTTTGAATTAAACACTGCTTCCTTTGTCCCTTGTCCTGTTACACCTCAGATTATCCAGTGATAGAAGGAGAAATAAGTGGTTCTATGCCAGCCACGAGCCTGGCTTTGACACCCCCTTCCCCAACACCAGGACTAGAAAATAAAAAGTTCTTTATTCCTTTCCTCCTCTCATTACATCCCTGGAAGCCCCTTTCCTTCATCAGTTAAGGTGACAGCTGCTGTTCTGTTCATCAGTGGAACAATGACTCAGCTTTCTGTGTCTAGCCTGTGGGCATGATGGTATCTCTCTCATGCAGGCTTCCACAGAGATGTGTTTGCCAGCCCAGTCATTATCCAGATGGAGCCAGCAGAGTGGGGGCCCTCTGTGGCTCTTTTCTGTTTTGGGTTATTTCTTTGCCCAGCAGTCTGACACTCATTTGCTCCATAAGAATTTTGTGTTCCCTGCTTAGTAAGACCTGGCAGGAGCACTTGCATCTCTCCTCTTGTTGTCGGATGCTGCACACCTCCTTTTTGATACACCCGATAAACAGCAGCTAGCTTTGCGGAGATATCCTGAAACATGTAGAGTCTAAACTAGGAGACTCTTTCCTATGGTAATTCTTTGAGAGATAGGCTTAATAATTTTAAATATAAAGAAATTATTTGTCAGTATGTATTTTGGATTTAGGGTAAGTAAAGAACAAGCATTCCCACCCTTTTCCTGTTTGCCAATCAAGATTCATTAGTAGTGTCTGTTGAAAATGATATGGCTGCAATGATTATACAAGCCTCTTATAACTCAATTCCCTTTGACATTTATCTGCATGGAATATGTCCCCCATACTAAGTTAGAAAAGCTATATTTTTTTATATATTTTTTATTGGGTCACCTCATTTAATATAGTTCTTTTCAGATCTCTCCATTTTCCTGAGAGTTTCATTTTCTTTACAGATGAGTACAGAATGGTTCTGTTTTCACAGGTGTGTGAATACCAATATATTTTCCACAGCAACATAATTGGAAGATCATACTATAAGGGCACATATGAGACATGTGGGGTATAAAGTTGCTTCATTACTGAGAACTGTGATTTAAGAAAAAAACCACCACTTTGCAGCTGTGACTTTATACAGATGACAGAATGAAAGCTAAAGGGGATGAAAGGGCTTTCTGAAATGAAGCCAAGTGATAGATCCAGTTTCTCCCATGGAAGCAGAAGAGACCACATGAAAGTCCTCACTGGAAATAGGAGACGTGTGTACTGGGTGGAGACCTCCTTCTCCTTGGTCATGGAGTTGTATGTATGTACTATGCCTTGTGGAGTCTGAGGCCAAGGACCTAAGTGGAGTGGTATGCTTCACATTACAGAACCCGAGATCTAGATGCATTTTCCTGATGGAGGCTTTTAAAACAGCTCTGCATAGCTCAGGTACAAATCTCTGAGGTGATTTGAAGTTAGACAGAAGATTGTCTCCAGTACAATTGTTAAAATTTTTTTATCTCAAGAAAGTAATGTTTATTCTCCATTTTTGAAACTTTTAGGATGTTCATCTCCTCTGCCTCTCTGATCCCTTCATTTTTTTCCCAATGTATCCATATTTTTATATTTTATTTTTGTTTATTTATTTGAGACAGAGAGAAAGAGGCAGAGAGAGAGAGATAGATAGATATAGAGAGAGAGGGAAAGAGAAAGAGAATGGGTACACCAGGGCCTCCAGCCACTGCAGACAAACTCCAGACACATTGCCACATTGTGCTTCTGGTTTACATGGGTTAATGCTGGGGAATCAAACCTTGGTTCTTTGGCTTTGTAGACAAGCATCTTAACTGCTAAGCCATCTCTACAGCCCTTCCATGAATTTTTTAAAATGTTGTTTGCATTATGTGTATTTCTTATGCTCTCCTAAAATATTTTCTAAATAAATGGTTATCACCCAAAATAATCTTGATTTTTATCAGTTCTAGACATAAAGTTTTCCTCAAACAACCACTGAGAAACCAGGCGATCCTTCCTTGCTAGGCACAGATGTCTCCTTAATCTTGCACTGAATCTGGGATAGGTGAGCCACAGAGGAGTGAGGGGAAAAATTTAACTAATTGATTTCCTATATGCTCAGAAGCAGCCAGTGAAATAGAAGATTCTAGGGTGGTGAGCTCTCCAAAGGGTCCTTATTGAACAGCTGTTCTGATGAAGCACGCATAACTGCTGCTCTTGAGTTTAAATTCCAATGGAGGGAGACAGGCCACAACCAACCCAGTATCCTAATAACAATAAGACAACTGGTTATGCCTAGGTGTGAAAAAGGGGTAAGATAGGCTGTAGCTCATAAAATGTCATATGGGAGAGCTTCTTTACTAGATATGAGGAGAGGCCTACAGAAGAAAATGTACTAGCCATTATTGCTGCATGACAAATTATCCCCCAGACTAGCAGCTTGAAAATGCAATGCTCTGTCACATGGTTTTGGCAGTCAAGAATTCAAGAGTAACTTAGGTAGGTCCTTCTGCCTCTGGGTCTGAGACATGATGTCATCCAGAGGCTAGACTGCGCTGGAGAATCTGCTTCTGGGACAGCCCGCTTTGGTGTCTACAGCTGGGTGGGTCAATTCCTTCCCTCCTGCTCTCTGCTGGGGCTTCAGCAGTGTCTTCAGGACATGAGGATGGGACATGAGCACTGGGGTTCCTGTCTCAGCCTTGAAGGTCACCATATTCTGTTGGTCACACATAGTGATGCTAATTCTAGAGAAAGAGGTCAGGAAGAGAGGACGTTTAGGAGACATCGTGAATATTGATGAACACCAGGCAATAACACTGAATTTAGGACCACATGACAATGAATCTGCTACGTGAATTCCTAGGGAGAAGGGCGTTCCAGTTAAAGGAAGGGGCTTTTACATCCCAGGACACTGAGGCTTGAAGACCTTGGTGTTATCAAGAAATAAATACACCTAACATCACCATGTGTGTTGTACGGAATGACGCCAATGGTCAGGGGCTAGACTATGTAGACCTTACAGAGGCCTGGGATATATTCTGAATGTGGGGTGAAATTGTTGGAAGTTTTCATTCAGAGGAGTGACATCAACTGCATAAGTTCATATGGAACAGAAGTTCATTTCTGAACAAAACATTGGATTTGTCCTACAGAAACTTTCGATAGAAAAATTGAGTTAGATTTAGACTCTTGACTTTTACTTCATGGTCATGTGATACGGCCTCATCCAAAATTAGACAAAGGCTTATTCTACTCTATGGAGTGATAGAATCACAGTGATCCATAGATCGACATGTGCAGTGTGGGGATGTCTGAATTAACACTGCCTCCTGTTCTGTCACCACAATATAAAAAGTTTCTGCTGGTGATGAACATTCCTAGAAATCAACGTCCAAAGGGGATTACAGACAAGAACATCTTCATGAGATATTTGTAAATATTCCAGGGTCAGGATGAGCTCTTGCTCAGATAGTTGGGTGCTGTCCCTTGTCAAACACAGTTGTTCACTTCAGCTTCTCTGGTTCTTTTTCATGCTTTCAGAAGGAAAAATTTAATGAATTTTAAAAAATGCACTTGGACATGAAAGAATAGCTCTTTGTTCTTTTGACTCACTGGCCAACAAGTCTAACACTGCAGATGTTTATCTCAAATGCGATTATTCTCCTCTCTTGCTCTGTGTAGGTGCTGAGAAACTTGTCACAGTTCAGTGACTTGAAGAAGGAATGCATTAAGTTTTTCTTTCTAACTGAATATATCTCTCATGTACCTGCCATGCTAAAATGTTCCAATGGTAACAGACCACAGCAGATAAAAATATACATAATTTACGATCAGTATCATGTACACAAAATAGACCTTTTCTTTAGACCTAATAGTTTGGTGCAACATCTTCATTTTCCTTCCTTCCTTTCTTGTATTTCTTCTTGCTTAAGTAGAGGGATACTTGTGCTCTTTAGAATTATAAGTGTCATGTACTTTGGATATGAATCTACCAAATGTTGTGAGCCTTTACTTTTTATTTTTGGTTTTTCAAGGTGTTGGTCTCACTCTAGCCCAGGCTGGCCTAGATTTCACTATGCAGTCTCAGGGTGGCCTTGAATTTATAAAAATCCTTCTACTTCTGCCTCTTGGGTTCTGGGATTAAAGGTGGGTGTGTTGTGTGTCTTTTGTTGAAAACATTTTCTGCATAGTATTTCTGAGAGTTAGAAAGCACCTCCAGCATAGACTCCAAACTCTCGTCTTCATCCTCTCTCCATCTCACCCGCCTGCTGCTATTGTTCGCCGGTCTTTAAGTGTACCATGCACTTGCTTGATTCCATACCTCTGTGCTATGCTGTGCATGAAATGGCCTCTAACCTGATCACACTCTTGTGAATTTTTATTTCTGCTTCTATGCTCAGTGCAGTGATCACTTTCCACGTGACACTGCCTCTGATCCCTGCAAGCAGATCTGACACCTAGTCCCTCCATGAAAGGACATCAGGACCCCTGTAGAGCACTCACTTCTAATACCATCATTGTGTAGTGTTGCCATCCATTTCACAGACCATGACATATCACAGGCCAATACAAACTTACTGTCTTACCCAACATCCCCAAACCATTTCAAACAAAACTCAATGTAAAATATCTCAAAGTTTCCTAGCAAATCAGCTCCTGTAGCAGCTGCTCAGCATCCTGTAGCAGCTTGAAAGACTGGAAATAGCCTTGGTTGGCTGATGGCAACTGGTTTTCAATGCATGGAGATGCCAGGCAATCCCTGTGTTTTCTCAGGAGCTATAGAAATGATGGTAACAACAGCCATGGACATCTGAGGTTTATTTAATTTTATGTGATGATGTCATCATTTATTACCCCCATGGGAGTATTAGTAAAATCCATCATTGGATTTTGTGATTATTTCTAGATTATGACCATTTGTACATTGGCAATTTTAAGTTAAGTACTGGCACTTATAACACAGTGAGCCTTAGGAGAGTGAAGGTGCTATCCCAGCAGTGGCATAGTGATGTGTCCTGTCTGAGTAACGAGCTTCCCTGGGCTGTCCAAATCCATCTGTGACCTGGTGGAGGAAGAGGAAGGCATTGCAATCCAAAGTATATAATATATCTTTGTTCATTGACTCACTCATTCCTTCATTCATTCAAGAGTCATCTACAAAGTGCTCCTGGGAAGAAGTCATTTGCTGGATGTTGGAGGCCCTGTGCCAGATGAAGGCAGAAAAGACCTGGCCTTCATGGCACATGCAGTCTTGATGGGAGGGTAGATACAATCTCATACACAGTACACGTGTTATGGTTGAGATAAGAGCTATGAAGTAATGTTCTGGGGTATTATAAAAACATAACATAGTGGAGGTGGGTGTCAGCAAAGGACTTAGGATTCCTTTCCAAGGAGGTACCTTCAGTTGAGATGTGGAGGACAAGGCAAAGGGGTCAGGATACAGAGACAAGGAGGAGGAAAGTACAGGGATATTCAATGTTCCGGATGGACTGCACAGCCTCTGTGATGCTCTCTGTGAGTTTATCAGAAAAACAAATTTAACAGAGTTAGCTTTTTTGTTAGTTTTAAGTTTGAGTTATAGGGAGTTAGCTTTTATATTTGGCATGATTTCCTTTTTTGCAAGAGAAGGAAATAACATTAAAAAATCTAAATTCATATATATTTGAGAGAGCGAGAAAGAAGAGGGAGGGAGGGAGGGAGGGAGAGAGAAGCAAGAGAGAGGGAGGGACAGAAAGAGAGAGAGAGAGAGGGCGTTCCTGGACCTCTAGCAAACTCCAACACACATTTGTCACCTCTTGCACCTGGCTTTACATGAGTACTGGGGAATTTTTGCAGGCTTTGCGGGCAAGCGCCTTAAGTGCTGAGCATCTCTGAAAGCTTCAAATACCTAAATTATTGATTAATAGAAATACAGAGTAACATGCTTAATAAAATATAAGCCAATCTCAGACAAATACTTCATGATGCCATGCATATCAGGTATGAAATATTCAGAATCAGAATGGAATAGGGACTATCAGGGCCTGGAGGGCTTGGAACTGGGGAGTACCTAAAATCTGACATGAACTCACACTTAAGCAAAATAAACTGTAAACATCCTCTCTACAATATTGTTACTCTAGTCTGTAACACTATATAAGGGTCGTTATATTTAATAGGATAGACCTGATGTTAAGCATTTCTACTGCACAATATAAGTATGTAAATAAATATAGACACTAAAATAATTTTTATGTACTTCTGTGATTCTAATGTAAGGCAGAAGGGAGTGAAGGAAGATAGAAGGGTTAAAATAAAGAGGAGTCCTGGAAAGAATTCTTAGAGAAACAAAGCACAGAAGGCCACAGAACAAAATGTGAGTGATGTCCTGCCCATACCAACTAGTAAAAACATTTTGTCCTTTCTTGCTGGAGCTCAGGGTTTAAATGCCTATCTCTTATCACTCACATGTTCACAGCCTTCATTTTCCCCTTCTTTTGGCATGTCTCAATAAATTATCCTCTGGGTCCCAGCGCCCATGACCATGTGATTATGAGGTCTGGACCAAAGCAAGGAAGGAAGAAGTCTAGACCAATTCCAGGTAGTTGGTGCTGCCAGTGGCTGGCAAAGTGGTATAGATGCCAGAATGCCAAGCCAGAGATGCAGAAACCACCCGTGGTCCTGATTGGGCAGCAGCGTCTCTAAGTTTAGAGATCTGTAGCCTCGACATCTCAGGATGTGGGAAATGGCGGGAGATACCAATTTCCTTTCTCTAGCTAGAGAGGGACAGCAAACTGGCTGACACACATAAAATAGGCCATCCACACTCAAAAGTAATATCCATTGTTAACAGAATCAGCAGTAAAAGATCAGTCAAAAGGTCCCTTGGTTTTAAATGCAAGGAAAAGAATAGGGAGAGAGCTTAGAAAACTGCTGGTTAGGGAACTGACATCATGAGGGCAGAACAATGAGTAACAGTCAAAGGATTCATCCAAATGTTGGATCTTAGAAGAATATTAATGCAGATGTAACGATGATGGTAAAGGGCTGGAGAGATGGCTTAGTGGTTAAGGACCCGCATTAGCCAGATGCATAAAGGTGAGGCAAGAGAAAAGTCACATATGCCCACTAGGTGGTACAAGTGTTTGGATTTTGATTTCAGTGGCTGAGGCCCTGGTGCACAAATTCTCTCTCTCTAAAATAAAAAGGTGCCTTTAGTCTCAAAGGGTAGCTCAAAGCTGCATACCATGTAGAAGGAAAAGCAAGGTTTTGGTTTTTTTTTCAAGGTAAGGTTTCACGCTAGCCCATGCTGGCTCATAGTGATCCTCCTACCTCTGCCTGCCTAGTGCTAGGATTCAAGCTGTGTACCACCACTACCATCTTGAGACAAAGCAACTTTTAGAAACTTGATTAATTTGTAAAAAAAAGTGGCTTCAAAGCTATAATGGGGTAAGGAGGCCTTGGAAATGCAGATAGTAAACTGGAATCAGCTATCTTGAACTCAAGTTATTGTAAAGGACCAGTTATTTGGCACACATGTTTCTCCCAAGGAATACCTCCCAAGGAATCAGCACTTACCAGTTGGCAAAATCATCTTATTATTGTTGTACCGTTTATTCAAATGGTTCTTTCTTCTAAAGGATATAAGGAAAATTTTAGTAAGCTCCATGAGGAAGTAAAGTTATTGTCAGAATGCTGCCTCATATTCTGGTTCTATACTTGGAGTCTATAGGCCCTGAGTATTAGGCTTAAAGAATACTTAAAAATCATAAAGTCATAATTGTGATTTTTTTAGTGTTTTATTCTTATTACTATTAACAACATATTCATATTGCTACATCATGTGTTGGTACCCTCTTTTTCCTTGTCCTTGCCTCGTTTCCATTGGGGACGTTCCTCAGTGGAGTTGCAGGGATTCCCTATGGGGCTGTGGTTTATGTGTTGGGGGAGCAATAGACAGTTATTTTTGTGGGGGGGGGGGCAGGAATGACTCTGGGCATGATGTCTCAACCTGTGGCTCTTATAATCTCTCCATCCCCTCTTCCCTGAGCTGTGGTGGGTGAGTTTTAAGTCTACTTCAGGGATGAACTCTTAGGAGCCTCTGGATCTCTGCTTTGGTTGGTGTTGAGTGTCCTCAGGGTCTGTCTCCTGCACTGTGGCACTGATTATCAGGTTCAGCATGGAAGCAGCACTATTGCTCACATCCCCAATTCCTCTGTGGTTTCAGCTGTGGCTTGGCTGGAGTGCTAGGGATAGTTTATCTCCTCAGGTCTTGCCACCTTCTGAAAAGAAGAACAGATTCTCCAATGGAGAGTGAAGTCAGCATAGTTTAAATGGGATAAGCATTATTAATTTAGGGAGAATTTGATGTATGTAATCCCTCTTTTAGCCAAAGACTAGTGAGAGCTTACACTGAAGAACATGATCTTTGTCTCCAGAGGATTCTGATATGGTTCCCAATTCCAGATATGGTTTCCTTTACACTGAACAGATCTCTTAGCCAATAAGAAAGCTATTGGTTACTCACTGAGGCTGTGTGCCACTATTACACTTGCATGTACTTCCTTTCATGGTGTTTGCTTCTGAGTAGCTTAGGCCTCTATATTTTAAAATATAAAATGAGTTATATGTAATATATAATATAGTCTTTGCTAACCTTCTCATTTTCTATTTGCTAAAAAGTTCTAATTTGCTGGGCGTGGTGGGGCATGCCTTTAATCACAGCACTTAGGTGGAAGATGTAGGAGGATTGCCATAAATTCGAGGCCACCCCAAGACTACATAGTGAATTCCAGGTCAGCCTAGGCTAGAGCAAGACCCCTGAAAAAAAAAAGTTCTAATTCATTTTATCTATTAATTCCAAATTCTCACTCTTGGACTTAAGATCTAGTGGGTGTTTTATGTTTTTAAAAATAGCTCTGTGAAATCACCAAACTTAACTGAATTTCTTTGTTAAGGCACCTCATGGTAAGATTTTATACACTCTTTCTCTATTACTAATGAGAAATGATTACACCCACATAAAATCAACACACTTCTAAGAACTTTTTAAAATTTGATATTAAACAGATTTTCAAAATATAACTTTTGATAGAAATACTTTGCTTTGGGATGTAATGGAGGAAACTGAAATTGTTTTGTGATGTGTAAACTGAGGTTGTGGGAGGGGAAAAAGGTGGCATGGTCCCTGTGTAGTTTCAATATGCTTGTCTGGATTCTTATTCGCATCCTGCTCAAGGGAAACTTTGACTCCTATCCTTGGTTCCCTTACTAGCAGACAGTAACCGTGGCTCCCACACATAGGGGGTTGGCACAGACCAAACGAGGGCAAGTGCATAAGGCTCATGGACGAGCTACTATACCTGGTGTGGCCTTCTTATTTTCTTTTAAGAGAAGACTATTCCTAATGCTGTTTGTGAAACTTTTGGGGGACACTAAAGGGAACTGAAATATTCATATATCCACCACTCAGCTTTGTTGAGGTATAACTGACAAATGTGTTCAAGTGTTTTCATCGGACGCTATTGTTACATTGTCATGTCAGACAGTAGAGATGGTAGAGGAAGTGTGATCTCCTTTGCTAAAATATATTTAATCCAGCTTCTGATGGGGTAGAGACACTGTTCCATGTATGATTTTCTTCCTCAGCTCTTTGTGCTCTTAAGAATCTTCACAAAGCCCAGGGTGAATCACGTCAAATAGTGTGGGCTAGAACACTAGGGAAAGTTTCCTTAGAATGAAAACATATAAGAATGTTTGCATATTTGAGGTCTGGAATGACAGTTTCTGGGCTGGGTTTTGTGGCCCTTATAAATATCCATGGAGGGCTGGAGAGATGGCTTAGCGGTTAAGCACTTGCCTGTGAAGCCTAAGGACCCCGGTTCGAGGCTCGATTCTCCAGGACCCATGTTAGCCAGATGCACAAGGGGGCGCACGCATCTGGAGTTCGTTTGCAGTGGCTGGAAGCCCTGGTGCGCCCATTCTCTCTCTCTCTCTGCCTCTTTCTCTTTCTGTCTGTTGCTCTCAAATAAATAAATAAAAATAAATAAACCAAAAAATTTATTATTAAAAGAAAATATCCATGGAAACCTAATGGCTGGACTTCTGCAGTTCTTCCAAAGTCCACAGGTAGCTCTGGTTCTCTCATGTGTGGAGAAGAATCTAGGTTCTGTAGACAATATGTAGTAAATAAGACAAAGTCCCTTACACACCTCATGCCTAAGAAATGCATGCTTGCAAATATCAGTGATACAGAAGTTTGTGATGCCATGAGAATTGGCACTTGGGGAAATGGAAGATCAAAGACAATTAAGGACTATTTTGGAAATTTTCTTCCTCTTGGTCTTAGAAGGAAGCCTCAAGTAAAATAAAGTAATTGTGAAATTCTGAAATTATCTTTGGAGTACCCCAACAAATTTTATAAAAATCTGTATAAACAAAAAATCTATTAGTAATATTTTGCAAACTTGGAGGGAAACTGAATTATAATGTCAACTAAATAAAATAATATAAAGCAATTAATAATTATGAAAGCTTTGTGATATAATGTTATGTAAAAATCAGAATTGTGGCAGTTATAATTGAAAACAGAAAAGACTTTACAATAATAGTAGGAATTATAGAATCATTGATTTTGAATTTTCCCAATTTTATTTAAGCATTTCAATTTACATAAATGTAGTAAATAAAAATAACAAAATTAGGGCTGGAGAGATGGCTTAGCAGTTAAGACACTTGCCTGTGAAGCTAAGGGACCCAGGTTCAGTTCCTCAGGGCCCACGTAAGCCAGATGCACAAGGTGGCACATGCAGCTGGAGTTCATTTTCAGTGGCTAGAAGCCCTCTCATTCCCATTCTCTGTCTCTGTCTCTCTCTCTCTAACTCTCTCTCTCTCAAGTAAATAAATAAATAAAAATAACAAAAATAATTAGATTCTTAATTGTAATCATTAGCGCATCACAAAATTAAAGTTACAAATCTGTCATGATTGCCCAAACAGTTTATAGTATAACATTTTTTAGAGGAAAACTTTCAGGATGCTAAGACTAGAAGATATTTCCATCTCATTGTGTCTCAAATTTCATAGCTCCAAGACAACCTGTGTGCTGTGTCTGAATATGGTGTCCCCCACAGGCTCATGTGTTGGAACACTTGGTCCCCAGCTGAAAGGTTGTGGAACCTTTTCTCAGTGGAGCCTCACAGGAGAAACTGGGTCACTCAGTACAGGGCTTGATGTTTTATGGCCCGGTCTTATCCCTTGTCCACTCTCCACTCATGCAAAATGACTTGACCCCTCACTCTCTTACAGCCATGCCTGCCCCACCAAAATGGACTATATATTCTCAAGCTGCCAGCCCAAATTAACTCTTCTTCCATTAAGTAATTACGGCGCACTTCCACATTGGTGTGTGTGTGTGTCTGTGTGCAGGCTAATGTATGCCTGTGTGTGTGTGTGTGTGTGTGTGTATACACACACATGTCACAGCATGCATGTGGAGGTGAGAAGTCACTTTTGGTGTCAGTCCTTACCTTCCACCTTACTTGAAGCCGGGATGCTCCTTCACGTCTCAGTCACCATGCTAGCTGGCTCACAAGCTTCCAAGTGGTTGTTCTGTCTCCACTTCCCTTCTCACCGCTGGTGACAGGGATTACAGATGCTCACACTATAGCATCCAATATTTTATGTGGGTTCTGGGGATATGTACTAGTTTGGCAACCAATTTGTACACTGAGTCATCTACTAGCTTTCAAGTGGCTTCTTGTCAGGTATTTGATTTCAAAACAAGATAAGAACTAATACACTGTGTATATCGGGAAGAGTAAACATGGTAATGTATATAAAGCAATTGTATTACTTGTGTTGTCAAAAAAGGAAATATTTAATTTATGTGTTGGTACATTTTAGTTTTACATACTAGAAAAAAATAAAATTACTTTGGGGGTGAAAATGTTGAATGAAAATTGCACAAGGTTAAGTCACTTATTTATTTTTGAAGAGGCAAATAACAGGCTAGGAAAAACTTCTCCCCAGTGTTGCAGTCAGGTTCACATTGCTGGTAGGAATCACCTGACCAAGAGCAGCTTTGGGAAAAAAGGATTTATTTTGGCTTACAGACTCAAGGAGCAGCTACATGATGGCAGGGAAAACAAGGGCATGGGCAGAGGGTGGACATCACCCCCTGGCCCATATAAGGTGGGCAATAGGAACAGGAGAATGTGCCAAACGCTGGCAAGGGGAAACTGGCTATAACACCCATAAGCCCGTCCTCAACAATAACTCCCTCCAGAAGGCTTTAATTTCCAATTGCCATGAGCTGATAACCTAGCATTCAGAACACCTAAGTTTATGGGGAAACACCTGAATCAAACCACCAGTAATGTACAAAATCCACATAATGGATAGGTTGTATTCCCAATAGTGCATAGTATTCTTGTGGACACTTGGGCACTCACTTAACATGTCATTGCTGAGAAAGTTCAAAGGAGATATGTCCAGTGGGTCCAGGGCTTAGTCTCTGGAGCCAGGCTACCTGGTTTGAAATCCCAGGTTTGACCAAGTCTCATAAACTTGGTCCCCCTACTTAACCTCAGTCTCCCCTTCCATAAAGAGGGGTTAATACAGCACCTAGCTGTGTTAACATAGCAAGAAATGAGTCTGTATATGCAAAGAGCTGGACGCATTGCCTTACACTTATGACCACCATGTAATTGACCTGAAAGGTTTATGTCTTCCAATGTTGTCATCTTCTTACTTTTAGCCTTGCATCCAATTCTGACTTGCTGAGTAACATAATTTACAGGGCTAAGAAAGCATAATTCTTAGATAGGTAGGTCTTGATGCATCTAGATGGTGAAACTCTTATGTATAGATTGTTGATACTTATTTATTAAATGAGTAGTGCAAACCACTTTACAGAGCAGGTTAACACATAACCCAAGTTCTCCCTCCCCTGCTTTATCATCTTGTAAGGAAATACAGTTTTATCCATGAGATGCAGTAATCAGCTCCTGGAGGAGAGTTATGTTATGTTGATATTGGGCAGTAGTTAGCAAAGGCAAGTATACTCTTCCTGCTCTACTGGAGGGCACTGGCTGTCAGCTGTCACTACCAAATACCCCACCAGCCCTCTGCTTGCCCCAGCTTTAAACGTCAGTGAGCATGGAAATGCAGACTGAAAAAATACACACTCACCTGTGAATGCTGGGCTCATGAAGGCATTATCCTTAGGGAATCCCATAAATATGCAATTTCTCATAATGTACATTAATTTACTTTAAATGCTTAATACACATAAGTAATGAACATTTCTGAAACAGCTCAAAAAGACTCATATCATTGCTTTCATTTGAAGCACATGTAATAGGTACTATTTTGGTTGTCACAACACTTGGTTCCCACTGGCCAGCCATCGAGCCTACAACATGAACACTAACTTCAGCAGCACTGAAGTCATTTTGATCTCGTCCAGCTCTTCTTCGTCATCTCTTCAGACAAGTGATCCCGTCGTCCACTAGGATCCATCTTTTTCATCCAGCTTTTACCTTGTAATTTCACTTACCTCCCCTGTGTGTCATCCGTGCTTTTATTTCCGATCACTTTCAGGTCTCATCATCTCCATCTGCACTGCTACATTCCCTTCCTAACTGGTTTCTAACTCCCCACCCCAGTTTATCTGTGGCATTTGACCTTAAGGCCACTCTTTCAACAAACACATCTAGTTACATTTTCAGGCATTTCCCAGGGTGCTCTCTGCTCATTGTACACAATGTTAACCAGACATTTGGGAAATTTTGGGTTTCCAGAATTCTTCACTATAAAAATGGCAGAATTTTTAGGACTTAAACATTGCGACTATCCAAGAGTATGTATTTTTTCCTGAATTTTACTGACCAACTTGCATTGTGTTTGGAAAAGTATAGAGATGACTGGTGTCCTGTGGAATATACTTTGACCAAATACCATTTTATTTACTTCTCCAAAAACATCAGCATATGAGTCATCACCAGTTCCTTGCCAAGCCTGACAAGGGTCTCTACGGTCAGCTTCTCACGCACCAGCTCGCGTGCTGCATTGCTGTGGCTCACACCTTTTATTTCGGCCCTGCAAACTAATGAGGTCAGAGGTCAGGCACATGATGTACCTTGCAAGCACTGCTCTCTCTGCAGAAGTGCTTTCCTTTCTCTAGCTTCTAAGGGAACTTCCTCTCTATTCCTCCAACTGTGCCTCCAAATAGCACCTCCTTTGTAAACATCCCCAACCCAGCCAAGAGCACCACCTCTTTCTCCCTGACACCTCTGGGACTTACTTGTCTTGCTGGTATCATCACATTTTATAAAAACCATTGGTATGGATCCCGTCACTTGTACCAGGCTGGGCATTGTGGTTTGGCTATGAAGTGTGTGCCCCCAAAAGGGAAGGCCAGCAGTGGATCCAGTCATTGAGAAGTGGCTGGATCATGAAGCTATGATACAATCGATTGAGTAATCCTTCGCTAGATTTATAAAGGGGACATTATTGGAAGGTGGTGGAAAGTAGTAGATTGGCAAAAAGAGGTCACTGGGATGGTGCCCTAGAAAAAGAATGTATCTCTTCCCCAGCCTCTTTCTCTGTATTTCTATGCTTCCTGGCTACCATAAAGTGGGCAGTCTCTGTCCCATGCTACTGTTTGCCTCAGGCCCAATACAGAGGAAAGAGTGAACCATGGATAGAACACACTGTAATAACAAGAAGTCTGAATAAATCTTTTTTCCTTTAAATGTGTTTAAGATGATAGTCTGACTAATACATGGGGAGAATCCTTGATGACCAGTGTTCTTTCCGCAGTGTGCCCAGCACCTGTCACATCTGTGTTGCTGAGTACAAAAAGCATTAGAGCTCTTGGGATACAGAAAACAGACCTGCTACTGTCAGAGAAAGCTGGTGGGTGAGACAGTTGGAACTGCAGCAAGTTCCCAGCCTCCTGGTAACTTCCACCATGAGAAAGTTGTCAGCAGAAACAGCACCTGAATTCCAATTCCACTGCCTGTAAAAATCATATCTTCAAATCAAGCGTTGGACATTTCTAACTTTGAAGGTTGCTTCTCCTTTATCTCACTGCTTTCATGATCTCCATGCTCTCAATGACAGAGAAACGAGAATGGCCTTCAAAGGGGCTGAGATCCCTGTTGCATATGTCGCATCTCCAATCTTGGAAAGAGATCAAAGGAAGTGCAGTAAATAGTTTTTTTTTTCTTTCTTTTGATTTAACCACTTGCTCTTGGTTGGCTGTAGATCATTCATTTTTTTGAAAACAAGATAATTGTAGCAACAGCTGTCTGTAAGAAACATGTGATGGTGCTGGCTTTGTTCCAGGAGAAAGGATGTTCAGATAATTTATTCAGAATTATAGCCTCGTGGCATTTTTTACAATCAAAATGATCATATAGAGCCAATCTGAAACTTCATAAAATGGATGGTTCATAGGATAAAAGACATATTGAAGGTCAAAATTACCAGAAATTCACATTTTGTTTGTTAGAAAGATGTGTTTTCTCCCAAAGGACAGTACAGGGTTAAGGAGGGGTTGACTTCATGGATAAAATGCTGGCCACCTGACTCTGAGTAACTGAGTTCAGATCCTCAGACCCTGTATAAAAGCTGGAAGTGGTGGCAGGCTTGTGTATTCCCAGTGCACCATGGCGAGAAGAAGGGTGGAGATAGGAGAATTTCCTTGCAACTTACAAAAGGAGTGGTGAATGGCAGTGAGAGACCCTGCCTCAAAACAAGGTAGATGATGATGACTGAGCAGAAAGTTGTCCTCTCACCCCCACCTAAACACTGTGGCATGCACACCTGCATGTGGTATGAATGCACACACACACACACACACACACACACACACACACCTGCACACACACACACACACACACCTGCACACACACACTTCATTAATTAATTAAAAACGGCAGTTCAAAAGACTCAAGAAATACAGCAAAGTAGACTAAAATCATCAAGACACGACCAAAGAAAGTTATGGCTCTTTTTGCCTTTTGTGTATAGCATAGATTTTTGCATTGATCATGGTTCATGTTAATAGGTTACTTGATCAGAGAGAGGTACAGTGAACACACAGAGATTTGCAAGGGGGAGGGCAGAATGGTGCATTTAGTGCATATCAGGTCAGCCATTTTGTGAGTGTCTGAAAGACTGACTTAAGGCATTCTACTGTCATTTTTATTTATCCTTGTTTCTTACCACAGAAGACTTCTTAATTCTTGACTAACCATTCAGTTCTTTTCTTTCTTTCTTTTTTTTTTTTTTTTTTTTTTTTGGTTTTTCGAGGTAGGGTCTCACTCTGGCCCAGGCTGACCTGGAATTCACTATGGAGTCTCAGGGTGGCCTCGAACTCACGGCAATCCTCCTACCTCTGCCTCCCGAGTGCTGGGATTAAAGGTGTGTGCCACCACGCCTGGCTACTTCTTTTTTTTTTTTTTTATTGGAAAAGAACTTAGATAAAACCAACAAAGTCAATCAGAGCTCCCCCCTTTGCCATTTGTGGAGGTACATGAAGGATGAGGAATGTGGCCCTGCACAGGGTCACAGTGCAGGGAGGCTCTGGTCAGATTTGATTGCAGGGACTAACTACAGCAATGGACTGGTGGCAAATGTAGTGACTCAGTTCCAGCACATTTGTTGCTTTCTTAGGCCAGTTAAGGCTCCATAGCTACAGACACCACTGGGGTCTAAAACTGAGCAGGTTTTGTTGGATGTAGGGGTGACTAGGAAAGAGGAGAGGTTTACTTCTGATATCTGGGAAACTTCAGCAATGCTTTTCCTGATGAGGTGGAAAGGGAAGTCCGTGTTACCTCCTCTCGTCGTCATTTTTGCTTGGGGCTCTCTCTCTCCTTGTTTTTGTTATCTCTTCAGCTCGACGTTGCAGGCATTTTATCCTATCATGTACATATACAGCTTTGACCACCTAAATATATACAAGGCACAGTACTAGCATGCTTAGCAAATTGCATATTACCTTTAAAAGTTGTTGGGGGGGGGCTGCAGAGATGGTTCAGCAGTTATGGTGCTTGCCTGCAAAGCCTAATAACCCAGATTATTCCCCAGTACCCATATGAAGCCAGATGCACGAAGTGGCACATGTATCTGGAGGTCATTTGCAGCAGCTGGAGACGCTGGAGCAACCATTTTCTCTGTCTGTCTCTCTTGTCGCTATCTTTCTGTGCTTGTAAATAAATAAATACAAATATTTTTTTAAGTAGTTTCTGGGGCTGGAAAGATGGCTTAGCAGTTAAGGCACTTGCCCACGAAGCCTAAGGACCCAGGTTTGATTACTCAGTACCAACATAAGCCAGATACACAAGGTGGCACATTCATCTGGAGTTCGTTTGCAGTGGCTAGAGGCTCTGGCATGCCCCCCCCCCCACTTTCTCTCATTAGTAAATAAATAAATAATAGAAAAAGTAGTTTCTGTAGATTACAATACTTTTAATAATGCCAAATTAGTTTACTTTTAAAAAGTTAGTTTTAAGTTGTCAAATAAAAGTTGTATATATTTTCTAAGTATAATATTGTGCTCCTAAATATTTGTGCATTTTAGCTAAGTCAAACTATTAACATGCATGATCTCACATATTTCTTTCAGTGAGAATGTTTAAAATCATAATATTCAGATGTCAAGTGCACTGCTATTAATTCTATTCATTGTTGTGTACAATATATCTTCAGAACTTATGACTCTTAACCGGGATGTATGCTCTGATCCAAATGTCCCCAGCACACCAAACCTGAGCTCCTGGCATTCACTGTTGCTTTCTGCTTCACTAATTCAATGTTTCTAGATTCCATATATACAAGAGAGATCATACAATAGTTCTCATTCTGTGCCCGGCTTTCTTCACTCAAAGCAAAGCCCTGTTCATCTATGTTGTCACAAATGGTAAAATTTTCTTCTTTTGTAAGATTGAGTAGTATTCCATTAAATATATATACTCATTTGTTTTCTTCATTTCTTTATTGGACACTTGGATTGCTTCCAAATCTTGGCTATTCTAAAGAAGGCTGCAGCCAGCGGAGAACGTGCATCTCTTTTGAAATATTTACTTATTTTTAGCTTTTTGGTGCAGGGTCTCACTTTAGCCCAGGATAACCTAGAACTCACTCTGTATCCCAGGCTATGCTTGAACTCACAGCAATCCTCCTACCTCAGTCTCACCTGTGCTGGGATTAAAAGGTATGAGCCACCTTTCTGAGCTTTCAAGTGTCCCTTTGATGTATGTTTTTACTTTATTGTGACAAATATATCTGTGTGGGATAATATGACAATCCTGCTTTAATGGTTTTTAATGTTTATTTGGCATGTGGGGTTTATATGTTTGTATTTGTATGCTTGTATGTGTGCGGGTGCACATGTGTGCATGTGTGTGTAGAGGGCAGAGGTCAATGCTACATGTCTTCTTCAGTCACTCTCCACCTCATTTTATGAGACGGGGTCTCACCCTGAACCTATAGCTATTGATTAGGCCTGACTAGCTATTCAGTTTGTCCCAGGGGTCCTTGTGTGTCTGTCTCTCAGTGCTGGGATAACAGGTATGTGCCACCATCCTTGGTAAGTAACATTTCAACTAGTGCTGTAATGTCTCTTTACTTACCCATCAAACACACATTTAAAACCTTAAAATATATCAGGTGGTGAAGGATACAAAAATATATACAAGTAACTGTGATCTCAGATTTATATTTTAATAAGGAAAACAGCTGCACGAATTAAACCATTATTCTACTGGATGCAAACATAACTGTGAGCACATTTGGTCTGCGGTGCGCTGGCAGCCCTAAGGATGTACAATCAAATGCAGAGTGAGCTGGGGAAAGGAAGCTGCGTCCTTCTCAGGGGACTTTCACTGTGTTAGCTGGCTAGGGACCCTGTGGCTCCTCCCAGCCCTAGGTCATTAACTTGAGTTGCTAAAACTCAGTCCAAATAAATTTGCACATTTTTATACTGAAAGAAGCTGTCCTTAGAGGGTAACTTTCCCAGCAGTATTCTGTATTGGTTTGGGCACTCATTGGTTCAGAGGGTTAGTGTGACACATTATTATTTTCAAAAATCTGAAGAAGTCAGTGGCAGCATCAAGTTAATGCTGTCAGAATGAAAGGAAATAAACAGAAATTGGAATTGTATATTAAAGCCAAAAAATTTCCAAATAAAAAGTACAAACATTAAATAACCTACTTTTCCTACTGAAGTCGGTATATGGCTTCAGAAGATGGCTACTATGTGCAATTTTCTCTTAGCAAAGAAATGAGAGGAAACCTCTAAGAATGCAAGGCACTCTTTTTTAGATCCTTGTACACATTCATCGATTCATCTTCCAGATAGCAAGTGCACTGACTAGATCCCTTCTGATTTAACATCGCTCTCAAATGAGCCAGGCTACTTCCCCTGATCTGCGCAATGCTGTGATGACCTGCCCCACGTCATCTCATTCTCCCCATGTCCATGTTGCCCAAGATAAGTTGCTTTTTCCTCCTCTTCGTGTATTTCGTTTTTGCAATCATCCCTTTCTGTTCCAGGGTACTGTCTCTTGCCCTCCCCCCCCACCCCTGGTGGTTCCTTCTCACTTCCTAAAGAAGCTTCCTATTGTGACCTGTGTGTACTTCCAGGCACTCATTGAGAGCAGGAATCCTCCTGTGCCCTGCTCACTACAGTATCCCTGAGCAGCACAAGAACTAGTGTGTGCTCAGCGCATACATTTCTGATGAGCGAGCAGGCGCATTTCTTCTAGTATTTGCCCATGCAGGAAGTGTTAGGCTTCTTGAAGCCAAGGACTGTGTCTTTTCTGCTCACCATTGTTTGATCAGTCCTTCAACAGTGACAGCTCAACAAATCTACAGGAATATTTTGAAGGTGGACATAAACGAGCCAGTGAATGAGGATTTATAAGGTGCCATTTAGCTAATAAATAACAGAAACTGGAGGTTCTATTAATGGTCATGAGAATGAAAAGTACAAATTTGGTGCGCTAGTTTAAAAACGATAGCATCAGGAGTATTTGAAATTATAAATATCTACTCATTTGGATTCTGTATGGAAGAAATTACTAATTTTTTTATTCAATTAGAGGAAATTGGTTTATCATACTTCCTTTCTCTAGAAGTGTGACGAATATTATTACATCAGTAATATTTCCTATGATTTTGTGTTATAAAAGTTTCTAATAATGCTTACTCTATAAATGGCAATGTGGAGCTTTCAAGCCTTAAAATATAAACCACGTGAAAGACCATATCCACATTGTTTAGTATTACTGGAGCCAAAAATAAGTTCCATGTTGGCCACCAGATGGCAGTATCTGAGGACCTCACACCTCGTTTGAATTCCTTCTTCAGCCGCATGATGGCACCTCTCCATTGTTTTAAGGAGCACTTGACCAAATTATTGGGATCTCTTTTGTCTATCCATTGCTTTCTGTTTAGCAGTTCGTCGTGTCTCCTAGGCCCCCTCAAACAACTCCAGTTATGTGGAGTTGAAGGGGCCTCCATCATTCCTTTGAAGAATACTGTGAACATTTTTCATTCTAATTGTTATGTTTAAACTATACTTTGTAGAACATTTCTTCTATACTTCATCTAAAAGAAATGTAAAGCTCAGTAGGGGCCTTCAAAATTAATGAGAGAATTGTTTTCATACATATCGATGGACACAATATACATTGGGTGTGTAGATGTGAATGGCGGTTTCTTTTTTTTTTTTTTTGAAACTCTTACAGTAGCATTGTGTTTTGAATTATATATAGCTTCACAGAGACCTTCAAACTGTACTTTTTCCAGTAAAAAGACTAGACTTCCTTTGTGTATGACAACTTCTTTTGATTTTTCAAAAAAATTTATATATCAAAGCTCTAATGTAATTTATAATTCAGATTTATGTATTTATAGGCAAATTAATGTTTTAGAATTATGCTTGCATTTCTTAAGCAAGTAGTAAATTTTTCTGATTTTATTTCTATACTTATTAATTTTTTTGAGGTAGGGTCTTGTCTTGCTTTAGCCCAGGCTTACCTGTAATTCACTATGTAGTCCCAGGGTGCACTTGAACTCATGGCAATCCTCCTGTGTCATCCTCCTGAGTGATTGGATTAAAGGTGTGTGCTACCAAGCTCGGCCTACTAACTTATTTAATTTGATCTGTGGCAGTTTGAATGGATGTCCCCCAATATACTCAGGAGCCTATTAAAGCTTGTAAATTTAGATCTCCAGCTTTCTGGCTGGAGGAGATATTACTGGGCAGATCCTAGGGTCCAGCCCTAAGGGGTTGGGGTGGATTCAGAATTCTGATCTAAAGATATGCAAAGTGCTGGCACTTTACCTGGAGTTCCTGAAGTGTGCTTGCCTGCACTGGTAGTGGCTGCTTTTGGCTTTTCTCTCTCTCTGTTTGATCCTGTGAAAGGGGGCCAACTTCTACCATTATGGAACTTCTCTTGGATTGGTAAACATCAATAAATCCCTTCTCCTCCCGTAAACTGTGCCTGGTCTGGAGGTTCATCCCAGCAAGGTGAGGCTGTGTACTGCAATCGTAATAGAATTTTTGCTTAGCATTTTATAAACAATGGTCTAAATGATCACTCTTCAAGGTGCTGTGCTTTTGGAATACTGAGAAGGTGTTCCCTGCCACTCTTGCTATTAGCAGTCTGCCAATGAAATGAGCAAGTTTTATTAGCGCGTTTTTCAAGTCAGAGGATATATTCCACACAAAACATAATTTATACTGTTTACTGGTTAAAAGAAAACCGTAGATAACACAAAGCTCATTAGGGATGATCTGTTTTGAATTAAGTCGTTTTCCAAGCTTTTCCTGCAGGAACAATTTTATCTGTGCATCTCCAAGCGGCTTTTCTTTGTATTTTCCACTATACAGCTCTCATATGTCAAAGCTTCTGCTTTCAAAATACACAGAACTGATACTTTAAATCTCAAGAGCTCTTCAAAAATGCTGGCTCTCAGGGAGGTTGAAAACCCGAGGTAAGTGTGTGACAATAACTGAGCTAAGAAAACACATGAATTGCACTTACAGCATGTCTTGTCTGAGAGTGAAATAAAACAATATGATAAAGTTGTGATTAGCTGGGAATAGGCGTTTATGACTCTTATTCACCCTTTAATTCAGTTAAGGTGAGATTAGCAACAAGCAGTACAATAAAGAAATAAACCCTGATCTAAATTAAAATGTAAAGAAATATTGTTGTCTCTCACAAAAAACAGGAGTGTGTTGGTCGTGGTGGCGCACGCCTTTAATCCCAGCACTTGGGCGGCAGAGGTAGGAGGATGGTTGTGAGTTTGAGGCCACTCTGAGACTCCATAGTGGATTCCAGGTTAGCCTGGGCTAGAGTGAGACCCTACCTTGAAAAAAAAAAAGCAGGAATGTAGTGTGACAGAGGCAGATTGACTAGTGTAGAGCCTCAAGGCTATCCACTCTGACTCCTCTCCCCTCCTCAGCCTGCCCACTTGGTCCTGGGCTCCTCCCCTCATGATCACTAGATGACCTTATGTTTCCAGCAGCCATGCTTAAATACTAGGTTGGCCACAGGAAGAAGGAACTGTCTAACACCACTCCAAGGCCCTGCAACAAACTATTTCAGGTCTCACTGGCCAGTGTTTCTCAGATATTTGGTTCTAGAACAATCAATGGGAATGTGGTTTTTGTCATGGCCTCCAGCTTTCAGTTAAGCAGTGAGTCACTTAGTGGAGTTAAACGGGGAACTCCCCAGTGGAAAGCAGTCAAGAGTCTGAGCTTGACTAGCCATTTCTGATGATTCTTTTTTTCCCCAGTTATTAGAGATTTGGGAGCATGTGAACATATTTGGTAAGCAGAGCTCTGCATGAGAACATGCCCTGTGCCTTGGACCATGGGCTCTTTGAGAAGGAAGGTCCACCTACCTTTGAGACATGCTATCAGCCCAGAGAAGGGCTCCTTTATTACCCACCTCAAATAGTATAATATTTATCTCCTTTAAAGCCTTTATCTGGATTTTAAAAATTGAATGACTTGTTATAAAATAACGATTTATGCTTCTGGGATTTCATGCTTTGGACCATAGTCCATAGCTGTTGGAGCTCTGCCAGGAATGGTGACCCTAGGGCGGCATCAATGGCTAGGTAGCAGACACGGATCTGTTCCACTGACCCATTCTCCTAGTCTCGTGTACATTAGACAGCTCTCTGTTACTCAAACAAAATGCCTGAAATAACTCACTTAGATGGAGAAAAGGTTTGCTTTGGCTCATAATTTTGAGAGTATAGTCCATGACCAGTGGATTCTTCTGCATTGGGCCTATAATAACAGAATATCATGGTAGAGCATGTGTCTGGGAGATCAGGACATGAGAGAGGAGAGAGGCAGGAGGAAGGGAGAGAGATAACCTAATGGGACTGGGGTCCCAATATCACCTTTAAGTTCATGCTCCTAAAGATCATTACGTTAGAACTGGTCTTCTAAAGGATTCTCCATTTCCCAATGTGCCACCAGGTTAAGGACCAGGCTTCAAACACATGGAGGACATTTCAGGTCAAACTGTAGCAGCAGAGCAGCTCTCCTTTGACTCTAAAGGAATTTCAACTCTCGTGGATTCCATCAAATATTCTTCCCTTGGTTGTCTATGAGTCTCTTCTTCCTTCCTACTTTAGAAGATGGGCTAAGTCTCCTTCCAGTGTTCCATATGTTAGATCCTTCCCTGTGTTTTTGACTCCTGACTCCTTGAGCCTCTTGTTTATTTTTTATTTACTTATTTGAGAGCGACAGACAGAGAGAAAGAGGCACATAGAGAGACAGAATGGGCGCCAGGGCCTCCAGCCACTGCAGATGAACTCCAGACGCGTGCGCCCCCTTGTGCATCTAGCTAACATGGGTCCTGGGGAATTGAGCCTCGAACTGGGGTCCTTAGGATTCACAGGCAAGCGCTTAACCACTAACCCATCTCTCCAGCCCTCCTTGAGCCTCTTTATGTAATTTTTTCTCTAAAACACTAATGCTGGATACTTTGGAGTTAGCTCTTTCCCTTTCCTGTGCTCCTGTGTGCAGTGCGTTACTGACTCCTGTAGATTGTCTCAGGACTCATCTCCTCCTTCCTCTCCCCACTGGCTCATGATACTGTCATTTATTGTTGGAAGTAATTTTAGATGCTTGAAACTCAATAGACTGTTCCCTGAATCTCATTTTTTTTAACAGTCTGGTATTAAGAATAGAGCTTCTATTTTGCTATTTCTTACTTTTATTAAATATTCTGAAAGATAACCTTTCCCTGTAACCTATATTTGCATTTTAGTACACTAGAATTATGTGGGTCAGATAAAACCTGGGGGGGGGGGCTAAAATGGTAGGAACTAACTACCAAGTACAGAGAGAGTGCTCATTAAATTGTCTCACAACTAAATCTTCCTAATAGTAGAGTAGATAAATCGGAACTGTGAATTCACAAAGGCCAATTTTGAGATGGCAAAATAAATCCCATTGTTATTTATACCCTGAAAGTAGGTTGATATAATTGTAGGCAAATGCCAGTTAATTTTGTGAAACCAGTTATTTTCATAAATGGCTATTAAATAGAGGCAATGCAATTTCTGGTACTGTTTGGCTAAGCCATTGCTCTTCCTTTTCTTTTCTGACATTTAGTTAGAATCTCAATTAGTTCATTTTATATTATAGCCAAGACTGAAGGGCTTGGTTTTAAGAATCATGTACTATATAATACACGAAGGGTATCAATTTAAGAACTGCCATTTCATCTTTATGATGGTCCACTAACTGTTTTCTCATTTTGTTGATTTTTCTCCATTCATATATCCAAAATATAACCCATATAATTTTCAGACTTGACCAATGTCCCTTTTGTTTTATTTTTAATTTGCGTGTGTAGTATGTATGTTGTACATGTTTGTGGTAGATGCAGATGTCTCTACCTGTTCTCGTTGCCACTCAACACTGGAGTTACAGGCATGCACAACATGCCCAGCTTCTGGAGATCAAACTCAGGTCTGTCTTCACGGTTGTGCAGAGAGCACTGTTCCTGCTGATCCATCAACCAACCCCATCTTTTCTACTTAAAAAAATACAAGTAGTATAATGATGTGTAAAAATTTAAAAATACGACAGTCCCCAGGGAAGAACATGAAATACTCTTTTTAAAAAAAAATATTTTATTTATCTGAGAGAGATACAGAAATAGTCAGGTAGAGAGAGACAATGAGAGAAAGAGCAAGCGAGAGAGAATGGACAGGCCAGGGCCTCTAGCCACTGCAAATGAATTCCAGATGCATGCACTCCCTTATATATCTGGCTTACGTGGGTCCTGGAGAATCTAACCTGGGTCCTTTGGTTTTGCAGGCAAGCACCTTAGCTGCTAAGCCATCTCTCCAGCCCAAACAGTCTTGACTGTGCTAAAACTAGTATTTCATGGAATTACTTGTCCACTCATTGTCAGGTCAGGTCACTTTAAGAAATATTAGATAACAAATATTTACAATTACCTAGGAATGCATTACACACATTTCCATCTAAGTCTTATGATGTAATTTTAAGTTTTAAAACATTGTTTTAATCTGGGCATGGTGGCACATGCCTTTAATGCTAGCACTTGGGAAACAGAGATAGGAGGATCACTGAGAGTTCAAGGCCACCCTGAGACTACAGAGTGAATTACAGGTCAGCCTGAGATAGAGTGAGACCCTACCTCGAAAAAACCACCACCACCACCACCACCACCAACAACAACAACAACAACAACAAAAAAAACAAACAACAACAATAAAAAACCCAAAACATTGTTTTAAACTCCAATCATAATTCTTTCACTTTCTTTATCAACTGATGATTTTGAGTTTTTTGAGAAAATAAAGCCAATTTTCATTTAGTTGATCAAATATCTTTATCCTTTCCTTCTGTGCTATAAATCTTTTTACCTCACTCTCTTTTCCAATAGAAACTCCAAGTCCTGTGTATTTTATCTCTATTCCTAGCTTCTGATCCTTTTTAGCTACCATCATTCTAGGTATGAAAACTATGTGCATTTTCAAATCCACACTTGGTTCTTTCCTCTGGTCTCTTATCAAATGAGTGCTTATTCCTCTTCTTTTAACTTCTTTATAGTTCATTGTAATTTTTCCATTCCCACCGCAGTGATCTTGTATAAAGTCTTTCTCATTTGCACACCCTCCTCACAATTCATTTGTTCTTAAAGATTTCCTCAGCTATGCTCTCAGAGAGTTGGAATTGCATTGCTCCTTCCTCGGGAACATGCACTCAATGTCCATCTGTGGCTGAAGGCTCACATTAACATCTTCATACTTAACTTCACTCACACTTCTTGGTCTGGAACAAAACAATCTCTCTAAAATCTTCACCCTGAACATTCTTTGATCTAGTGATGCTTTGCCAATTATCTTCATTGCTATGATTGCCATGCGTCCATCCATCTTGTTCCAACAGCCTCAGATGTCATACCCACTGACCTGAGCTACTACATCCTGCTCATTTCCCAAGATCCATTTGCTGTCTGGATCCTCACAAAGCCCTTCTCCTACTCCACAAGTCAGAGTTAACCAAACATGCTCTATGTGACGAAACTACACTTCTTTTAGTGCCATCAAACTGCCTCACCCACTCTGCTTCTTTGGGAGTTAGTGGTTCATTTGCCTTCCCCCATTGGATGAGAGCCCCTCCCACTTCCCTCACATCAGCATGGGTCAGAGTACCATGGAGGTAACAGGAAAATAACAGTATCTGCAGAAAGCAAACTACCTGCAGTTCACATAGTCTGTCTTGTGTTTTAAAGTGACCTTTATAATCTTTTGAATTCTGTAATGACAAGTGCAGAGTGCAGACCTTTACTGGTTGATCCCAAATGGACTTTTGATGTGCCTAGATATTGATTGCTTTACACTTCAAGGCAACATGACTGAGGCCAGTGACTTAGATGACTCACACTAATAGACACTATAAATGTCTTTTCTTGTCCTTTGTTCCCAGTGTTGTGAACTAGGTTGGCAGATCAGATCTGGATGCTGGGAACAGAATGGCTGACTTTTAAACCCCACTCTGATAATCACTCTGTTGAGCTCAATATTTTTTTTAAATAACTATGAGCTTTATTGTATGAACAAATCATGTGTTGGTCTTATTCTCCTTGTATCATCGTCTTATATCCCCTCTTCATGCTCCCATTCCACTGAGGGTCATCCTCAGTGAGATTAGAGGCTTAACTTTTTAAAGCTTAGTTTTGTTTGTAGAGTTGGGATAAAGGGCTGTGGCCCTAGGTCTTGGGCTCTGGAAAGCCCTGGGATTTCATACTAGTGAGGGGATATGCCTCTCTGGAACCTGTATCACCCCTGTCAGAACAAGTTCCAGGCTCCTGTGATCTGCCCAGGTGACCTTGTACCCAGTTCTGAAACCTATACAGGCCTCTTCCTTCCTCATCTTGTCTTCCTGTGGGTAGATGGGGGTCACAAAGTGTTGTCTTGGGGCGGGCCTTTGAGGTGTTATGTCCTGAGCTTCAACATGTGCCCTGGGATGTTGATAGTCTTTGCACACATCCTTCCTCACAGCATTAGAAACAGCTTGGGGAGAGGGTAGAAGAGAAGAATGTAAATCCACACTTCCTTATAGGTCAGTGACTGTGTTTGAAAGCTGAGAAATTTAAAAGTTCAAATTCAAACTTGGTCTTAGGTACTTTTCAGAGGCATATTCGCAATGAGAATAGAATGTATAGAATTGAGCCCCTGTATCTGTAAAGAGCAAACTCAGATGGAAAATATTTATGCAATTTAAAAATATTTTATTTAAAAGCCAGGCATGGTGGCGCACACCTTTAATCCCAGCACTTGGGAGGCAGAGGTAGGAGGATCGCCATGAGTTCTAGGCCACTCTGTGAATACAGAGTGAATTCCAGGTCAGCCTGAGCTAGAGTGAGACCCTACCTCGAAAAACCAAAAAAAAATATATATATATATATATTACATATTTATTATTTTTATTTATTTATTTTGTATAATTAACAACTTCCATGATTGTAAACAATATCCCATGGTAATTTCCTCCCTCCCCCCACTTTCCTCTTTAAACTCCATTCTCCATCATATCCCCTCCCCCTCTCAATCAGTCTCTCTTTTATTTTGATGTCATGATCTTTTCATTCTATTATGATGGTTTTGTGTATTTTATTTACTTATTTGCAGGCAGAGAGAGATAGAAGAGAAGTAGATAGAGAGAATGAGCATGCCAAAGCCTCTAGCTGCTGCAAACTCCAGATGCATGAACCCTTTATGCATCTGGCTTTATGTGGGTACTGTGGAGTTGAACCCAGGTTGTCAGGCTTTGTAGGCAAGCAGCTTAACCTCTGAGCCATCTCTCCAGCCCTATTTACACAATTTGAATGTGTACTGAACAGACAGATTTTTATTGTAAATATTCTATAATATATATTATATAATAATATATAATAATGGTATATATATATATATATATATATATATATATATATGAAATGCAATATCTATTTACATGGTATATATGCTGTTTTTCTATTTTAAGGAATCCAACTCACAGTATGGAAGAAAATATCTCTAGGTTGTATGCGAATATGTCACAACTTTATGCTGTTTTGTGCTGTTGTTGTTGTCTGAGCCAGAATCTCACTGTACAACTCTGGAACTTCTCATGTCTCTGTCTCACTGAGTCTTGGCATTACAGGCATGTGCCCAGAAACTTTACTACTTTTATTAAGGCATTTGAGCATTCTTGGATTTTGGTATTCATGTCAGTCCTAGAACAAATCTCCCATTGAAACAGATGCTCTTTCAGAAGCACATATTTTATTGAAAATTGATTAGCTTGCTTTATGAATTATCTAGACCAAAGGTGTGTGGGTCTCTGTCTTCTTTCCTAGGTTCTGTATATGTTCTAGAATATGAAATTATGATAATTAATACTTCCCCCCTTGTAGGTTGAGGGTGAGTGTAGAATAATTTTGCTAACGTCTTGTCTTTTTTTAGAAAGTGATAAATAAGAGCAGTAATTTATTCTTTCATTTATCAACTACTAAAATGCACCAAGCTTTGTTTTATATGAAAAAAAAATGATAAACAATATTCCTGCCCTTTTGAAGGAGACAGACAGCAAAGACTTAAAGGAATAGAGAAATTTCAAGCAATGCTGATGGCAGAACAAGATGAAGTAGCATGCTGGAGACTGATAAGGTAGCATTATGTAGTCAGAAAGATACTTTCACAGCAGTGCGTTAAAAATATAGATAGATGGCCATGTCCATCACCATTCTGTTACTGTAACGAATACCTGAACTAATCAACTTATAAAGGGAAAAGTTTATTTTTGCTCAATGTTTCAGTGGTTTCTGTCCATGGTCATTTGTTTGAGCCTGTGGCTGGACAGCTAAGCATTGAGGATATGTTTGGGGAGCAAAGCCATTTCTCTCATAGCCAGGAGGAAAGAGATGGAAAGGAAGAGGAAGTGACTTGAGTCCTATAGTCTCCTGGGAAGATAGGCCCCCAGTGACCTAAGACCCTCACTAGTCTCCACCTTTTAAAGGTTCCACAACTTCCCACTTGCATCAATCTAAGCAGCAAACCTTATGTACAGGCCTTTAAAGGAACATAGGATCTGAATTAGATCAGTGACAGTTAGGACACAGAGCCTGCACCCATGGGCTGCAGCATGAGAGTGTCAGGTAATGAGAGTGGCTGGAGATAAGTCTCTGGGGCCACAGATGAGCTGAATGTAACCTGGGGTCAGTGATGCCCATGGGCAGCTGACTGTTCTACTCTGGTTTGGTATGAAATCATGTAAACAGGCACGAGATTACCTACGTTTGACAGGATCAGACACCGTGTTTTTCTTTGAGGCAATAGGAAATCAGTGGAAAGTTGTAAGCATGGGAGGGGATATGGCTTTATTCATTCATAATGTGGTTGCTATGTGAAAAATAGGTTGGCCCAGTGAACATGTGATAATGGTGATAAAAGGACGATAGACCAAGTTGGGAGGTCAGGGAGCAGACTCTTATAGAAATCCCAAGCATGGGAAGTTGTGGCTCTGGATGTCAATGACCATAGTAGCAGAAATAGAACTAAAACTATAAAGTAAAATTACTATTCATATCCAGGATAATAAAAATAAAGTAATAGTATTTCACAGGTTTATCTGTTTTTTACTGCCAGATTCTGAGGTTTTAGGCAGTCAACTTAATTTCATTTTTGTATTAAAATCTAAAATCTTTCATTCAGTCCATGAAAGTCAAGCCTAAATAAATGTGTTGTTTGCCCCAATAATAATGACTAAGGATTTTCTGAATGGTACTATGAGTTTATACAGGGTGCTTGGCTGTGGGAAGAAGGAGTCTCCTTAGTTAACTGGCCATTTCATAGGCTCAGCCCTTAGAGCTGGAAGTCCTGCTGTGGTTCGTGAGGGGCACCACCTCTGAGAAGTCAGTCATTTAGGCAGAGGTGTCTCCGTTTCACTGGGACACCTATTCTGTGTCACGGCCGTGTTTTGTACATATCCCACTGCCTTGTAGTACCAAAGAACCATAGAGACTTATTCCTGACAGACTGCTTTCCACATCTTTCTGCCACACAAGCAATACTTAAAACAGTTAAGAGGTAGTGGTTTTCCAAGTTGACACATATACAAGTGTGAGTGATGTTTTTATCTTAAGGTCTCCTTCCAAAAGCAATAATACATCTGAGTCATCCTGACTCTCTGTGCCCACTGGCACACTGAACATCACTGTGGCATGTCTAAAATGAATGTCCCAAATAAAATTGTGGGAGCTAGACTTCTGCCTTGAACATTTTGAAACAATGCTAACTCACACAGAGTCCAAAGTCTACTTCTTAAACATTTAATTTTTCAAGGATTTTAAAAAAATAACAGACAGAAAGAATTGGTTCATCAGGGCCTCCGGCCTCTGCAATTGAACTCCAGCTGCATGTGCTACCCTGCGCACATGTGCGACCTTGTGCACTTGCATCACCTTGTGCGTCTGGCTTACGTGGTATCTGGAGAGTCAAACATGGGTCCTTAGGCTTTGCAGGCAAGTGCCTTAACTGCTAAGCAGTCTCTCCAGCCCTAAACATTTGATTTTAAAGTGAGTCTGTCATTCGGTGTGTTTCTATCATTTCTACGTCTTTCTTTCTTTTTTTCTTTCTTCCTTTCTTTCTTTCTCTCTTTCTTTATTTTTGACAAAAGGAGTTCAGATTCATAACATATCCAACAAATGAGCTTAGTAGGCATCTGTTACATATACATATAAATACAGATTTCAATCCAGTTATTTTAATTTGTTCAAGAAAGAAGTTATATTCAGATATTTTCCTCTATTGCGTTTCTCTGAGCAAACTGTAAATAACTCAGAACATTTTAAATGCTTTTTAAATCTTTGGAAAGAAAATAGTTGATAAAATATATGATGCTCATAAATAAGCTAATTATTAACTAGTAATGTAAAGTCAGATCTACATCACAAGAAATTTCAACATTGAAAATTTGGTATCCTAATGAAAGCTAAAAACGTTTAATTAAAATTTATTGTTGAGTTGAGGGGTGGCCCAGTGGGTAAGAACATTTGATGCTCAAATATGAGGGCCAAATTCAATCTGCAGAACCTGCATAAAACACAGCCAGGCACGGTAATGTATGCTTGCTACCCCAGCACTGAGGGAGGCAGAGAAGGGAGGATCACATGGGTTCACTGGTCACCCAGTCTGATAAAAAAGCAATAAATACCTCCAGGTTCTATAAGGAACCCTTCCTGAAAAAAAAAAAAAGTGGAAGATATATAAAAGATGCCTGACATCCTCCTTTGGCCTCTGCAGATTATGTGTAAGGGACACAGTCTTCGGCACACACACTCATATACGCCACAGATCTCTCTCTCTCTCTCTCTCTCTCTCTCACACACACACACACACACAAGGATCACTAGCACTATATGAATTTCTTTTTATCAGAGCAATCCTAAAATGTGTACACTATAGATTTCTATTTTGTTTTCATTTAGTTAACACCAAAATTGTTAATAATCCCCTCTTCCTTCACTTATGTTTTCTCCCTCACCATTGAAACTTTTATGTTGTTTTTTATTAAAATCTTCAACAAAAGAAATTGCTTATTATACTTCCTATCTTTGTTTCAAATAAGAGAAGATACATTCATTGTTGTTATTTTTAAACATTCGTAAGTCATCTGTATTAGAGCCAAATGAACTTGGATAAAAGATACTAAGTAAAGCCATGTGGTAGCAATGTTCACTAACATTCATGGATAAAGTTACATTAACTCTTTCACTGATTCAGGACCGCACTCCACCAATGTTCATTTGAGTAAATGACATGCCAGATATACAAAGTTGTATAGAACATAGGTCCTACACTCCAGCAACCTAGAATTTAGCCCCATAGTGTCTTAAACTGTGGGTCATGACCCATAACTGAATGTGGAGGTCATGAATAATTTGGCAACAGATATTTGCATTTGGAGGCACAATGGCCAAGAATTAGAAATTAGATTATAATCAAATGTATGTTGAATCTGCAGTGCTTTGGCATTATTCCCTGGTGTTGGATCAGGTGGCTTCACTGCAGCCTTGGTTTGGAACACACTGCATGTACATGTTGCATTGTGCATGCACATGCCACACCAACACATGTAACTAAGCTCAGATTTGAGATGATTGAGCGTCATGAAGTGCAATGCTTTTCCTGTACATACGAGGTCTTTTGATTTTATAGAAATGTGGCTTAATTATTAAAAACAGAGATTCATAATATTTTCACACATTCATTTTTCAGCATGTAAGTATCAAATTAATGTATCTTTGGATTATATTGTGTTAGCATGTTTGTTTTTAAAAGTTTCTGCTTGAACTGCTGACTTGAATTTTACAAAAACAAAAAAGTAGTTGCATGAATCTTGGCTTGGGATTAGGATAGAATTTTCAACTATTACTGAAATGGTACTAAACATACTTGTGTGCCAATGTGTATTATGTGTTTATGTGAAGTAGTGATCATGGTGTTGGCTACGATAAAATTGAAATATCAATCAATACTGAAAAACATTGAAGATGATCTATATTTTGCATTAAAAGTATTCAGCCTGATTTAATATTTTTATTTAAATAATTTATTTATTTATTTATTTATTTATTTATTTATGAGAAAGAGACAGGTAAAGAGACAGAATAGGTGCATCAGGGCCTCTAGCCATTGCAAACAAACTCCAGACACATGTTCCATCTTGTGCACCTGGCTTATATAGGTCCTGAGGAATTGAACCTGAGTCCTTAGGCTTCATAGGCAAGTGCCTTAACCACTAAGCTATCTCTCCAGCTCCATGGTTTAATTCTTTATGTAAAAATTAATAAGCTCATGTCTCATAAGTATGCAAATTTGCTTTTATCCCTAATAGATGGTAAACTTGCATGCACAACAAAATGTGCTTAAAAAATGGTTTCTATTTTTATCATTTGTGTGTGTATGGGTGTGAGGGCCACAAAGCACATGTGAAAGTTAAAGGACAACCTCCTCTCACTCGACCTCGGTGCCACTGGCCTTTCTTGCCACAGATGCTTTGAGCTTCGCCTTGCATTGCTGTAGGTGCATTGGGATTGCAGATGATGCATGTTGTGTTCAGCTGCATGTGGGTACTGAAGAAAATGGAACTTGTGACACTAGGCTTGCAAGCAAGCACCTCTTACTGCCAGGCCATCTCCCCAGCTTGCGAAGAACTGTTTTAAAAGAAATTTATATGCTATCTTATCAGTAAATGTTTAATTTACATACCTGTTTTATATACCTATGTACCCTGGCTTGCAAAAAAATTCTCAGGTGAAAAGAGTTCCTGAGTAGAACAGGTTTAAGGAGTCCTAGTCTGGCCATTCTCTTCTCTTGTTGGTAATTTTGAAGATTACAATAATAATGTAAAATTTCCCCAAAGAATAAAAATAATAATTTACAAATAACATGGAAAATTACATTAACATTGATTAAAATATGTCATTAAAGAATGTGGCACAGGTATGAAAATAGTATATAAAAGTCTTATCCAGTTCCTTGTGGAAAGAGTCTTCACATTTATGTAATATATTTTAAGATATTTGAAATTATCTCTCTGATCTGTATTTGTATGTCATAAAGACATCTTCAGTTAATCCTTGATAAAGGAATGAACATTTTCAAGTCAATAAATTTTTATGTAGACAACACAAATAAATTCCACAGGCTGCTCTAATTAATTTCATTTTCTAAACATAACAAGATACCATTTTAAAAAATTGACAAAGATCTGAATAAGAAAAAAATCTTGGACAATACCAATTCATGAGGCTCTATCATCCCAATGTAAATTATTTTCATCCACAAATTTTTATTTCATACATCTAAGTATTGGGAACTAATAAAAATTATGGGAAGTATTTTCTCATATTTATTTAACTAAAGAAATTTAAGAAAAAAATCATCAATGAATTACTTATTCTAAAAATTACCATTCTAAGAAATGAATGATGTATTATATCTACTACTGAATTATACTGAGTTTTTAATCAAAGGAAATAGGCAAATATTTACTTATACTAATGAAATCTTTTTAAAAAATTTGCTTTGTGTGTGCATATATGTGTATGTGTGTAATGTGGTATGTGCAAGTATATATTTCCTTGTGGCACCCCACAGGCTGCCTTGTGGCAGGGGCTGCTTGCCTACGGTGGCCCACAGAGGAACATCGTGTGTCCAGCTCTGCTCTGTTGCTCTTTTGACTGGTCTTCTTTTGAGCTGGAGTTATATTTTACTGATTCTAGAGAGGCAAGGTTCGATTCTTGGTTCTCTGCTCTTCTGGGGACTGGAGTTGCAATTGCACATGGTCCCTCCCAACTATTTTACATGGGATCTGGAGATTTGAACTCAGGTAGTCTCAGGCCCCCTCAGGTCTTCACGCCTGTGCAGAAAGTAGAGCACTTAACCACTGAGCCATTTCTCCATCCCAATATAACCTATTTTAACTCATGATTTTTGATGTAGAAAGGTGCTTGTGTTTTGAAATTTTGCTAGCATTTTTGATGCAATTTGCTGTTTATAAAATACTCATTTTGTAATTGTTGAATAGTAAGTTAATGGATCAATATGGTCGCATATTTTCCCATAGAGTAATTAATTATAGTGAAAGAAACATAATACTTATAAGGATTCAGAAGTGCCCTGAAAATTAAAATTGCTAGAACTACATGTTTTGAAATGTTTATCTGTGCCAAACTTTTCAAAGCCTACTGATAACAACTGTAGAAGCAGAACTGCGCTCTTCTGGGGTGTGGAGTATAGTCAATAAAAGATGGATTAAGGCTGTTAAATTGCACTGCATAAATATTATTCCATATTTGGAGTTTCAAATGCAATTATTCTTTTCTTCTCAAGGGAAGGGGGTTGGGATGTCCATCTCAAGAGAACTGCATTGAATCTGAAGTATTCACGTGCATGTTTGTGACTGATTAGAGATCTTGGGGATTACATTGCACTGTCATTTGGTGACCACAAACTGAGTAGGTAGAAGGCTGTATTAAGAGAATATAATTCCTCTTAACAAGATCTGGGATTTTTTTTTCTAGAGTGTTATTCAAAATAACGTTAATACTCTTGAAGTGAATGAAGAGAGAAAACCCCCATGCCTCCCTCGAAGGAAGTAGATGGCTGTATGGGGCAATTTAAGTAGCACAAAGATGATAAATCACCTTGATTCTTAAAAACATCCTCAAGATTTCTTGGCATTCTTCGCCCAGCCCCATTGTTTAAAGTTCTGCCATCTCATGATTGATGCATTAGGTTCATAAGATCCCTGTTACAAGTAAATGGCCTTGGAGATCACTATCATATCAAACTGAATAATACAGATGAAGAAGATAAAGTTTAGCTTGGAACTATGGGAACTTGAGAAGAGCAATCTGGAGAGATGACCAAATATACCTGAAATATCCTCAGAATAACATGGGAGGACATTGTAGCTTGGATCAGATGCCCTTAAACTTTTGTCCCAAAACTGGATTGATAACTTATTTTGCATCATGGTATATGAAGGAAGACTATTAAAATCAAAGAGAGAAATATTTCTAGGAGATATGATTTAGGGAAATGCATGAGGTCACATTGGCTCTTCTCTAGAAGTATATCCATACTGTCAACCTCTCATTCAGACTAAAGAACAGCACATTTCCTCCAGGAGCATTTTAAGACGAGACTATCAAGAAAAGCCAATAGGATGAATTGGAAGGTCTCAGAAACATAATCTAATTGTACTCATTTCTTCTGCAGCTCAGTCAAGATATTTCAGAATACACATTCCTTAATTTGAGCAAGTGTCTTTATTTAACAAAAGGGTCCATAATTTCTTACAGTTTGGACACAAAACAGTTGTGTGTTTTATGTCTTGAAGTATAATAATGTGATTCATCCCCGGAAGATTCTCTGGGGGTCTTGGAAACCTATGAGGATATATTTAAATGATGAAAAAATTCTTTACAATCTCATTAAGTCAATGAGATTATTATGGCTCAATCCTTGAAGTACTTGTCTTATAAGCATGAGAAACCAAGTTCAATCCTTAGAACCAATGATTAGAAAAAATAAGCCAGGGGTGGTAGTGTACTCTTACAATCCAGTGTTGGAGGAGCAGGGATGGGAATATCCCTGGTTTTTGGTAGCCAACAATTCTAGCCTAATGAGGCATGTTTCAGGCCAGTGAGAAACCTTACCTCAAAATAAGTGGATGTTAGCTGAACAACCATTGCTAAGCTTAATTTTGTTTCCATGTGTACATAGGTACACACACACACACACACACACACACACACCCCTCATGAAAACACATTCACACACAGGCATATATACACATGAAGATTATTATATAGTATTGTTAAAAAAAAAAAAAAAAACCTTTTCCAAGGGCTGGGGAGATGGCTCAATGGTAAAAGGTACTTGTTTACAAAGCCTGATGGCCTGGGTTAGATTTCCCACTACCTACATAAAGCCAAAGCCAGATAAACAAAGTGGCACATGCATCTAGAGTTTGTTCGCAGTGGCAAAAGGTCCTAGTGCACTCATTTCTCTCTCCCTCTCTCTTTCTCCTTCTCCTTGCAAATAACAAAAAAAAATTTTCAAGCTAATTCTTATTTTCCTCTATAAAACAATGGCAGAAAGATGGAGTGAGGAGTAGGGGAAGTCACTGATAGGACTTTCCAGTTGGAAGACACAATGCAAATTGAACCATCACACTTCAGTTTATGGAGAAGGAAGTTGATTTCAAGAGAATACAAATAACCACCATCTACACATGGAGATAGTTGTAGATCTAACTCTAAAAGCCAGTTACCCTAAATCTAAATCTCAATTAAGATGCAGTTCCACAGCACAAAATACTCAATACAAAATGAGATTTAGGGACATATAATGTATATCTTTCAAGTGTTTTTTTTTTTTTTGGTAACTTATATCTGCTAACTTATATTACATCTATAGATCACAGAATGTTTCTGAGCTAGCTATACTTGGATCAGCACAGAGGTCAATATATTTTATAGGCTCACAATTTTGCATTTCTGGTTAAAAAAAAAAAACTAATGTAGAACACACAAGGAGATCAGGAAGCTTTGGGGAGCTTGGTCCTTGGCACATCTAATGTCTCATTAAAATGAGGAAATCAGGGCTGGAGAGATGGCTTAGAGGTTAAGGTATTTGCCTATAAAGCCAAAGGATCCTGGTTGGATTCTCCAGGACCCATGTAAGCCAGATGCATAAGGGGGCACATGCATCTGGAGTTTGTTTGCAGTGGCTGGAGGCCCAATCTCTCCTCTCTCCCTCTCTTTGCCTCTTTCTCTCTCTGAAATAAATAAATAAAATGTTTTCAAAAAAGATCAAGGAATTTGGTGTTGGCTTCATGGAGGCTATACCAAAGAAATATACTTCAACAAAGAGCCCGTTGCAAGTCTAGGAACTTGGAATTTTCAATACCGAAAATCTCTGAGGAGTGTATTTGGATTGACAGACTGATTCAGCATTAGGCATTGCAGATATTCTATCTGCATCTTAGAGTTCCGTATCTAAGGAAAACAAACATTTACTGATAATTTCAAAGGTCGTTGAAGTAATTTACTGAGACTATCTCATCAGAGAAGCATACATATTCTATAAGTGATCAGAAACTCAAGAATGTGAAACATACATATCCTATAAGTGATCAGAAACTCAGGAATATGATATCATCAAGCATTCTCTACCTATCTCTTTCTTGACTCTGGATGTGTACTGGCATGGACAAAGGAAGCCCTGTGATACTGGGCTTCATGTTATAATATGTAACACAAATAATAAAGGACTTCAAATATACAATGACAAACACAGAGAAGGTTTAGAGAATGACATGGAGTAGGAAAATGTCTCGACTGAATGGAAGTTAGGGAAAGTCTCTCTGAAGAAAGGCCAGTTTCACAGAGCACAGACTAAGTGAGTGATTCAGCCATGAAGCAGGACATTAGTAGAACAACCTAAAGAGAGAAGGGCCAATATAGAGGTCATACGTGCCGTGACAACAAGCTTGGCACACTGAAGAGCAGCAATGAAGCAGGCGTGGAGGAGGGGGCAGGAGCCAGCAGCATGGTGTGGAATTAGGCTTGGGCTCCTCACAGGAACCAGGTCAATAAGGAGAGCCAGAGTCCATGATAAGGAATTTAAAGTCTTGTCAGAACTTCCTCTTTGAAATCTATGCTGTGTATGGAGATAGATAGGGAGGAGTTACATGTTTATTATTTATTAGTTCTCTTTTTTTAATTTTAATTTTTTATTTGGTTTTTTTTCAAGGCAGGGTTTCACTCTAGTCCAGGTTGACCTGGAATTCACTGTTTGGTCTCAGGATGGCCTCGAACTCATGGTGATCCTCCTACCTCTGCCTCCCAAGTGCTGGGCTTAAAGGCATGCACCACCATGCCCAGCTAGTTCCCATTTTTATAGACAGGGTCTCATGTAGCCCAGGCTGGCCTTAACTCCAGACCCTCCTTCCGCCACCTCGCAAATGCTGGAATTGAGACATGTGCAACCTGGGTTCACTGTTTGTGAAGGGGTACATGGAATTGTTTAGATTTTCTTATTTTATTTTATTCGAGAACATACTTTGTATGGATACATAATGTGTTAGTGCCATATTTTCCCTCCTCCCTGCCTCATTTTGCAGGGTCCCTCTTCAGTGGGGTTGCTGGTATGCCCCCTGGGGTTGGGGCACATGGAAATTTTGAACTGGAGTCTGCATACTTGATATTACACGTCCAAGGATAAAAGGCACATATTGTGAGAAGGTAAATGCCTGCAATGCACTGAAGGGTGTCCCTGTCACTTTCCCATATTGAAAGTTGAGCACCTCTAGCTGTGGCAGTATGAGAGACAAGGTCTTTAAAGAAATAACTAAGTTAGGGCTGGAGAGATGGCTTAGCAGTTAAGGCAAGCTGCCTGCAAAGCCTAAGGAACTATGTTTGACTCCCCAGATCCCACGTAAGTCAGACATACTAACTGACAATTGCAGAGGCTAGAGGTCCTAGTGTGCCAACACTCACTCTCACTCTCATGCTCTCTCTCTCATTAAAAAAAATAACTAAGTTAAACTGACCTTAAAGTATGCCCTAATCCAGTGTGAGTGGTGTTCTTATAGAAATGAACACTAGAACATGTTGATCTTGAACTTCTAGCTTCTAGCATGAGGGAAAAAGACTTCTGTTGTCTGAGCCGCCCACTTATGGGACTTTGTTATGGCTGGCTGCCAGACCAGTTGTACATACGGGTGGTTAGAGTCTTACAGTGTGCTGCTCAGCCATTGAACGTGACAGCCACAACAGTGGTCCCTACCTCTTGATGTTCCCACCCCAGTGCATGCTGAACTGGGTTCATCTCTGTAACCAGTAGGAAATGAAATGACTTCCAAAGTGAGTCAAAAGCTTTGTTTTCTCTGGGATTACTTGCTCTGAAAAGCCAGCTGCCACCGTGTGAGGGCATAGAAGTTCACACATTAAGGGCCTGAGATCCAGCCACCACTTCTGAGTGGGATTGAGTAGCTTTGAGAAGCTACACCTTTGCCGGGACCCTGGCTATAGCCTCACACAAATGTCTAGTGACACCCACCCAGCTGTCCTGAGGCATATATTGTTGCCTGTAAACTACTCAGTTTGGAGGCAATTTGTTACACAGCAACCGATTAGCAATGTAATAATTAAAGAGAAAAGTGCTTCCATGCCTTCCTTCTGGTGAGTCTGAAAGTAGGTCATCAGGGTTTCATTCAGTCTGAGTTAAAGGAAAAGACTTTTGAGCTTCATTGCAGAGAAATCCCAAACCGGGAATGACATTTTAAAGGCCTAACTAATTTTTTGTCTAGAGGGTCTTTGAAAATGGTGGCTTCGGTAAGCTCATAACTCCTAATAGTAACACCACCATGTGCAATTTAGTTAACTGTGATTCAAGGTACATTTTCACACAAGCTGCTTGTTTCCTTTAATTTGGAAAATGGTAGTTCTCTCTGCAGTTTTCTATAATTTGTATAGTTACTTTTCCAAAATTTTCTAAGGTGTTCTTCATGGAATAATGTATAAGATGATGGTTTTTATTTTTATAGCACAGATGACACCTTCAAAAGTAAAATGAGTCCTTCCCATCATAATATGTATGCCTTTTAATTTTGCAGAATATATATATATATATATTCTATTCATATATATATGAATTAAACAATTGAAAACATCTGCACATAATTGAAGCAGTTATTCAATGAAGATGGTCATCTTCATTCAGAAACTTTAATTATCAAATTGTAATTTGGAGAGAAATGAGATTTTTTGGTTTTAAGTGATTTTAGCTTTCACACAGTAAAAACTTAAGCAGCAGTTGATATAATGTGGATTTGTGACCCACCTTTAAGGTTTTTTTTTAATTAGTTATGGACATACTTAGAATGTAAACAGCACTTGTTGGTACCATACTTGCCCTCATTCCTGCCCCACCTCCAAAGGGACCCTCCTCACTGGGGATGCCAGTTATCCCCATGGGGATTGTGGGTCCTGCATTGTGGGGGTAGTCATCAGTTATGGGGCAGAGGAAATGTCTCTGCTCGTAATGTCCCAAATTGTGGCTCTAACAATCTTTCCACCCCCTCTTCTGCAAAACTTCCTGAGTCATGTTGGGTTCATTTTAGATCAACTTCAGTGATGGGCTCTTAGGAGTGTCCGGATCTCTGGATCTCTGGTTCAGTAGGTGTTGAGTATCCTCAGTGTCTGCCTCCTTCACACTTGTGCTGATATCAGGTTCATAGAGAAAGCAGTGCTCTTGCTCATTTCCCCAACTCCTCTATGGTTTTAATGGAAGCATGTGAGGTGGTAGAGGAGGTTAGTGGCTGCTAAGTGAGAGTTAGCACAAGAAGTTTGGGGGCAGTGTTGTGGAGACATTGACTATAGCTGTATCTTTCCAAAACCTAGATGGGGCTAGAGAAATGGCTTAGTGGTTAAGCTCTTGCCTGTGAAGCCTAAGGACCCCAGTTTGAGTCTCGATTCCCCAGTACCCACGTTAGCCAGATGCACAAGGGGGCACATGCATCTGGAGTTCGTTTGCAGTGGCTGGAGGCCCTGGGGTGCCCTTTCTCTCTCTCTCTCTCTCTCTCTGTCTCTCTGTCTCTCTCTCTCTCTCCCTCTCCCCCTCTTTCTCTCTGTCTGTCGTTCTCAAATAAATAAATAAACAAAAAAATTAAAAAAAACCTAGATGAAGGGATCTTGCAACTTTTCACGATAAAACAATAAATGTTTAAGGAGTTATTTTTAACCTGGTCTAGATGTAATGCAGTATATGAACATTCAAAACATTGCATAATGTCCTATTAATATGTAACGTTTTATGTTTTATGTATTAGTTACATTTTTAAGAGAGTAGTCACATTTTTTTTAACTTTTTAGCTGAAAGTTTTGTTTATTTGTTTGTTTTGTGGTGCTGGGAATCAAATTCATAACCTTGCACATTTTATAGGCAAGCACTGTACTATAGAGCTACATATTCAGCCTTTCTCAGTTAAAATAATAAAAATAGAAAATAAAACAATAGAGTAATCTTTATAAAGGACTTGAAATGTATTCAATTTGAAAGAAAAATGTTATCTCTCACCTTTACTAGGTTTGTAAGTTTGTGCTATTCTGTTTTAGGTGAGGATGATATGAATGGTTGAATAATAATCCTAGGCAATAAAATAAAGACCCTTGCATGCCTTCTCTTGGATAAATGTGACATTTTTGATTGGTTCTTAGGTGTGTGGAGTTAGAGTGGGATATTTTTGGTTTGTTTGCTTTTGTTTTTTGTTTTTTGAGGTAGGATCTCACTCTGGCTCAGGCTGACCTGGAATTCACTGTGTAGTCTCAGGGTGGCCTTGAACTCTCTGCGATCTTCTATCTCTGCCTCCCTAGTGCTGGGATTAAAGGCGTGCGCCACCACGCCCGGCTAGAGTGGGATATTTTTGAATGGAGTAAATACAGATAGGAGATATGAGCCTGCTCATGGAAGGAAGGCGATGAGTGCAGAGTCCTAACTCTTAAGTGTGATGAGGGATGGTGGTGGGGGGATACAGAGTTAGCTCAGCATGGCACTGGTGTGGAAGGCAGCACACTGTGTGGAGGAGAAATGTCAAGTTAAATGAAGTGCAGAAGGGACAAGGGTACAGGTGAGAGAGTGGGTACTGTCACGATGGTTTGATTTACAAGTTTTTTGAACTATGCATTAAGGAGTGGGCAGAGTAAAGAAAAGAAACACACAATGCTCTTGTACAGGATATATTACAGGTTGATTGTAGATCACTGGCTTGCTTCTCAGAATCCCACTAGCTTCAGTTTTACTTTGGGTGTGGCCGTAGCCTAATGAATGCATGGCCTTGTCAGACTATAAAGATAGTGCCCTGAGATCCCTGGCAAGGGCCAGATCAACAAGCTGTGGCTACAACTGTACTGGCATCTGTACACTGCCTGACTGAAGGCTCAGGTCTCTCTAGAGGCTGAATTCTCAACCTTCTCAGAATCTACCCGCTGGTATCAACATCTGCTTGAATCCTGCTCTCTGAAGCTAGCCTTCATTTTTAACTTGAATAAGAGGATAGTTCACATCTAGTTAGCATCTTCTAAATATCCAAAGAAACAAAATGCCTCTAGAGCCCTTTACGTTTACTTCTTCAAAGGAGCTAACATAAATCTATAAGGAAAACAACCAGATTTTTAAATCTGTTGAGTATGTAAATAGATATACATCTGCAAATATAATACATGTGTGCTACTTTGCATTTGCTACTGTTACAAAAACCCACCAATTTAGAGGCTTTATGAAACAGGGTTTTCTTATAACCCTGATCAAATGTCTTACAGTGGGCAAGGGGAGCTGTATTCCTCTGAAGGCTCTAGGGACAATGGATACTGTCATTTTTCCAGCTTTGAGAGGCCAACTGTATTCCTGGGATTCTGATAGACAGTGCAGTATCTTTCAACTCTTCTCCATCTGTCTCTTACTGTATGATTCCTTTGTCACATTTCCTTGTCCAACTCTGACCTTTCAGATGCTCTCCTCTTATAAAGACTTGCAGGATTATACCAGGCCACCCAGATAATCCAGGATAATCTCCCCATCTCAAGAGCCTTAACTGAATCACATTTGCAAAGTATCTTCTTTGTGTAGGGTAACATAAAGCCCTGGGGATGGGATATAGACATCTTAGGGGTGGCAGGCTACTACTCAGCTTACTACCATATGTGTGTTATATACATATCATATATCAAGTAGCTTGTCATAGCCCATAAGAGAACACTACTTTTATTTCCTATTTCACTGCTGGGAATTCTAGCTGGATCATACCAACTTAATTTATGGTACTGAAACTTAGCAAAAATTAAGAATGATGAGTGTATTTTTTTTCTATGTTGCCCAAGGTGTTTCCTGTGATATGAGCAATTTTAAATTTGCATTTTGTGTATGAGAAGAGGACAAGCCAAGATAGGAATATGTGCTTTGAGACTTGGGACTTGAGATGCTAATCAACAGAATTTGAATTCCTGAAGTCTTGGAAGCTTGACTATAGCCTTAGGTAGACTTCAGTTCATGTCCAAATTAGAACTATACTGTCTTGGAATCGGTGCAGATCAGGGTTCTAACTATGTGAAAGCACAAGAAATCTGGATCAAGTTCACTTGGTGAGAGCAGAAGTTTTGGAAGAAATGGTTCTGTTGCAGAATTCCCTTCCCCTGAACAAACTACTGTTTGAACAAAGGGTCTTGACTTCAGTTGACCAAAAACTGTTTAGTATTTGTCACTGGTATTTCTTTTCTTTCAAACTCTGGTCTTCATTAGCATCATGCCTCCTAATGGGAGTGAACTGTAATCAGCCACTAAAAAAGAGGTAAATTTTTATAATTTTATATATTTTTTTCTTCATTCCTATATCATCCTTTGACAATGCTCAATTTATACTTCAGTGATTGTATCTTATGCATAATCCATGGGCCACACACACTGGTAGGAACCTTGATCACATATAAAGATGAGTTAAACACAAATATTGTTCCTCAAGAGTTGATGATCCTTACAAAAGGAAGAGTTATCCTAAGTCTGTGGTAGGGAAACTGGCATTTGATTTTTGAGAGTGTAAGTAACTTCATGTACATACTTGCTTGGTTCAGCTCTCAGCAGCTTCATCTTTCAGACTATCCTTGGCCTTCATCTGTCTGTGTCAGGTATGCTATTTCCTTTCTTCTTTGCACCTTATCTGGCATTTCTTTCCTGGAATATCTGACACAGTTTCCTTCATTACTTACTGCCTCAAGGAGTCCTCGCAGGTCATCTGCTTTCATTGACAACCTTGACACAACCAAGACTTGATTTCATGGCCACTTCTTAATCATGATGTCATGTCCATCTGTCATCCTCTATGTAGGCCTTGAGCCACATGCCAGTCACCATGGCTATTGATGTTCAAAACTTATATGTAGCAAAACAAGTACTAGACTTAAATGACCCTAGAAGGATGTAAATTCAATGGTAAAGTGAATCTAGGCGATCACACAAACACATGCACACAAATGTACATACATGAACACACACACATGCACACAAGCTGAATGGGGGCTGTTTTGGAAGAGGAGGTGAACCAAGAGGGTGGGGTGGACAGAAGAAAGAAATGAAAGTGTGAATAAGTACAGGATATACAAGTGTGAAAATATCATAAAAACCCATTATTTTGTGTGTCCAATAATAAATAAATTCTTAAAAGTAGAAAAACTTGAACATTCTTGCAACCCCCCCAGTGGAAATGTGCCAGTTTTGGGAGTTGGCAGTGAATCCAGTGAAGAGAGGTAGAAGCATGCAAACACAGCCACATTCACTCATTATAACTCAACTATGACCCAAACCAAACATATTTTCTTTTTTTTTAAAATATTTTTTTGGTTCATTTTTTATTTGTTTATTTGAGAGTGACAGAGAGAGAGAGAGAGAGAAAGAGGCAGATAGATATAGAGAGAATGGGTGCGCCAGGGCCTCCAGCCACTGCAAACAAACTCCAGATGTGTGTGCCCCCTTGTGCATCTGGCTAACGTGGGTCCTGGGGAATTGAGCCTCAAACCAGAGTCCTTAGCCTTCACAGGCAAGCGCTTAACCACTAAGCCATCTCTCCAGCCCCCAAACATATTTTCATTTCCAGCCATTTACTGAAAAATTAGCTGTCCTGTGGCAGAACTATGTACTAACAGTATATTGTGATTTTAAAATTTAAATATTATGCAAGTATATGTTATATAAATTTACATAACTAATATATGTCCTAATAGGCACATTTAAAAATCAAAGTCTTGTTTTCCTTTTTTAATTAGCATATAGACATTGTATAAAATAATGGGTTTCTTTATGACATTTGTATATATAACATTATCCTTTTCTCATTTTGTCCCCTTTTTCCTCTGCCATCTCCTCCTCTTTCCTTCTGCTGGTCCTCTTCCTCTCCCTCCAATGATCCCCCTTCTGCTTTTATATCATATATTTGAATGTAGATCTTCACATGAGAAAAAAAACATGAAAACACAATATTTTATCTTTCTTACTCCATCATCTTCTCTTGTTTTTCCATCTTTTCTACCTCTTTTCTCCATCTATGAAGAATGTCCTTTGTTGGTATATCTCATGCTTTATAATTATCTTGGGAAAAAGGCTTGTATGACAGACCCTCAGAGGAAGCAATGAAAACAATTCTTACATAGGATGGAATATGATTGACATTAAAGCGTTGTATGAAAAATGCCACAGTGAATCCCATTACTAAGATGGTAACAAAATTAATTAAAAGCAAAACAAACTACCAGCCAAGCACAGAGGTCCATAGATGGATCTAATGTCATGAATTAGGTGGCTGGCATTTCCTTGAGAGCACTTGGAGAAGGTGGACTCTGTCTCAGATACATATTCTCATCTTGTCCTCTGCAAATTTCCAGTGTTAGTAAATCGATTTTATAAAGAGATAGTTGAACTGGGCATGGTGTTACACACCTTTAATTGCATTTAATCTCAACACTTGGAAGGCAGAGGTATAAGGATCACCATGAGTTCAAGGCCAGCCTGAGACTACATAGTGAATTCCAGGTCAGCTGGGCTGGAGTGAGACCTAACTTAAAAACCCTAGAAAGAGAAAGGAGAGAGAGATAACGTGAGAGAGGGAGAGAGAAATATCAAATAATATGTTTAAATAAACAAATACACTTTGCAAGGGGTGAAGGTGGGGTTAAAATTAATGCTCTTTTTTTTTTTTTTGCTAAGGTATGTTGCATCTAGCGAAGGGTCTGAATGTCTGTAGGAATAAGGTGCTTAGTGAATGTAACTTGGTTTTTGAGTTCATTAATAAAGCCTACAGCAACCCATCATCTAGGATTCACTTTTCTTCATTAACTGGCCTGTTTAAGTCAATTGGTGAACTGATCCCAAAATATCAGGCTTTCAGAATTAAACAGCACTATTGAGTACAGTGGGCAGAGAAGAAAGTAACAATATCTATTAATTATTTTAAAATTCCAAAGGCTGGATTTTAATGCTATCCTATAGTCTAGATACTCTCTTGCCAGGAGTGGCTGGTGTCAAGTATAGAGTTAGTGGGTCTTTCTAAACTATGACCAACTCTTTTGAATCCAGGTATTTAAACCAATACTAGAGAATATCTTGATTCAGATATATATTTTATTATACAGTTCAGACATAACTCCATACATTAAACAATATATTATATCAACTTATTTATCATTAGTGATGATACTTAGTTATTTATCATTAGTGATGATTTTAATTGTTTCTTCCAATCCATTACATGAGGAAGGGAGTAGGGAAGAAGAATAATAGCCAGCTTGAAAATATAATAAAAGTCAATACCTGAAAAAGTAACTTTGGACATGCAGAGTTCTGTAGGTAATATCAGCTTAAAGTCTCAATTTCTGGTTTGGTGGTCACTCAGAGAGTTATATCATCTGACCCCCTGAGCTCAACGTGTTATCTACACATGTGATGCTCTTATGATCTTTATGGGGGAAATGTGAGTTTTCCTAAAGACACCCAGATTTTCCTGACACCTAGCTCTAAAACAGTCAGTACCTAAGCAGTTTTGAAGTACTGAAAAGATATCTGATGTCCTTTGGGACATATTTAAATAATATTTGTCAAAAAGCCCGTTGTAAGGCTGCAGTTAAAGACTTTCTTTACAAGTCTACCAACCTGGATTCATTCCTCCTCAACACCCACATGAAGCCAGACACAAAGTGCTGCATAGCCTGGAATCCCAATGTGGCTACAGCAGTAGGAGGCGGAGCAAGGAGAATCTGAAAGCTCACAAACTGTAGTGGCCAAACAATAAGAGAGTCCTTGTCTCAAAAGAAGGTGGAGAGAGAAGACGAAGCACTCCCAAGGTTATCTGCTTACGTCCCCACATCATACTCATATTCACATACATACGTTCACACGCACACATACACAAAAATAAATTTAAACTTAAAGAACCCTATTGGAAACATAGTGTATAATAACGTACAGTGCCTAGTCTCAAATCAGCAGCAAACAAAATTCATTATTTTATTTAGTTGAACAACCACATTTTCCGTCAATGACCTGAATATTTTAAGTATGATGAGACTAGCCAATCCTATCTTTTGTGATGATAAATTGTCATCGTCACCTTCTTTGTATTTTTTTTTTTTTTGAGACAGGGTCTTACTCCATAGCCCAGGCTGGCCTTAAGTTCCTACGCAGCACTGTCCTCAAGCTCACAGTGTTTCCTCTGCCTCAGCCTCCCAAGGGCTGGGATCACAGGCAAGCCTCACTACTCCTGACTTCCACTGTTGTCCACTTGACTTGATTGAGCAGGTGGGTGGGACACACAGCTTGTTGTGTCTGTGAGGGTATTTCCCAAGAGGATTAACTGAGGAGGGAGGTCCTGAATCTGGGCAGTGTCATCACACAGGCAGAGTCCTGGACAGAACAAAGGGGAAAGAGAAGAACACCGCAGCATCAGCCTTCCCCTTGCTCTATTTCTTGGCTGCCATGCTGTGACCTACACTGTACACTCCCCAATCCTGCTGTGAGAGACTAACACACCTGACACTTGAGCCACAACCTTTCCTGCCTTCAGCTTCTTCCAAGGAGTTTTTATTTCCCCACAATAAGAAAAGAATACATATCCATTAAGAATTTAAGGAGTGTATTTAAATTACATGAAGATCATTGAAACTTCTTGCAGCTGACTGTTGTGCACAATGGGGACAGGCACACTGAACTCAGAACACTGCTGTGTACTCTCTTGAGTCAAGTCTGCAATGTTGTATGCATGTCCTAAAATTTTAGAAGCTTTTTAAATAGAGCAAAAAAGATCCATAAGAGAAAAAAAAAAGTGCCACTCCACCTCCAGTCTTATAATAATTTTGCTTTGTCTAAGTAGATCAACTTCAGAGAAACAGAAATATGGTTTTTCTCAATGAAATTATGAGCACAATCAAAGCAGAATCATGAAACCACTGGCCACTGTGTTTTTTATCCTTTTAGTAGGTTAACTTAGTATTCACTGTTGGGAGTATTTTACTGTCTGCCAAGCAATTAGTCAGCCATTCTTTTGTGCCTCTTCAAAAATTTGCACTGGTGATGTGGCATTCGTTGGATGTAACCTTTTCTAATAAATTTGAACCTTAGTCTTACCCATCTTTTTATCTCTAAGTCTAAGCATGCTCATCTGTGTAGCAGGTACTCAGAAAATGTGTTAGCTGGTTGAGGGAATGGAAGAATGTTTATGAGATGAGAAAATCATCAGGTAGCCAAATGAAGAACTGTAATTTCTGTGATGAAAAATTCTAGTCAGCTCTTGGTAATAGTCTTTGGCAAGTTCTTCATATGATAAATAGCCTTAGTATAGCTTACTTGATACAAAGAGGAAGAGGAGTTTTAGGAGATAGATTTTGAATTCAAATCCTGGAAGTACTGTTTACTACCTGTGTGAACATAGGGTAGTTATTTTACATATACTGTGTTTCAACTTACTTATATGAATGTGGTTACAAAATGGACCAGTCTAATTCATTATGGTGACTATATTATTGTTAAATGAATTAATATAGAGAGCAACTGACAGGTAATGCATTATATAATTGTGTGTTGCTATTTTGTTGTTTGGTTTTTAGGCCCCTGTCTGTTTGTGATGAAATGAACTTAATTGGGAGAATTTATATGTCAAAAGCTTTTCCTATTTATTTTTAGGCTTAGCATTTTATCAGACTCAATCAGTTCTCACTCAATCAATATATTATTTGAACACATTTTATAAGCTGCACTAACTACATGGGCATTCATTTTGGCTTTATAAAGGGGGTGGTGGAGACAGCTAAGAAGACTGTCATGCTTAACTTTGTACTTGATCAGAGTAAACACAAAACATCCCCTCCCTTCCTTGGACCAACCTCAGACATGCACATATCATTTCTGAGCCCGGGCCTCACTCTGTATCTCAGGATAGCCTGTTCTTCACTTTGTAACCCAGGCAGACTTCAAACTCATGACAATCCTTGGCTCAGACTCAATGCTAAGATTATAGAAGTTAGTAACTATAGTTGGCTGTACATTTCCTTTAATGCTTGTAAAAATGTCACTGTAATTATGACAAGGATATTGTTGCATGGAGTGTCTTTTCTCAACATGAACATGGATACCATGACTGTCTGGAGAACATAGAAGAGATAGTGTTCTAAGGAATTTCACAGATTACTGCTGAAGTGTTTTCATGGAGAGTTTTTTGGGGATGGCAGTTTAACAGGATTTTCTCTTTCCCATGATGTAATGCAAGTATGATGGTACTCAGTTCAATGCTGCAGATGCATATTGAGACCCTAGTATGCACTTGGTGCTATTGTAGTAAAAAGCCCAATAAGTCAGAAATCCTTCAATTCTGCAAAGGAATTTACAGTGAAGAGTATCTAACTAAATACAAAATACCACCTCATGTACTGAGTTCAAAGCAAATGTGTGCTTTGATTAGCTCTTCACCTTCCATTGGCCCCTTAGGAATAATTAATGAATTATCCACCAACTTTCTCTTCTAGTCTGTATGTCTAAAATTACTGGATGTATGAATAGAGGCCCAAGGTAACCCTCATAGCCGTCTATGAAAGAAAATAGCTATTTATTTTAGTCTTGTGTATATTAAACTATAATCATTGTTCTAGTCCTCTAGGTAAGCGCAATGTGCTTATGCTTCATAATCTTGAATTATTTTTCCTCTTATACACAACTAGGCAAAGATGAATGAGAAATAGGAATAAATATTTTGAATCCATTTTATCTGCTTGGCAGGTATCTGTGAGATCAATTCATGTAATATATGCACAGATTAGGACAATTACTCTTCTATTAGTTAGAAACATATTTATAATCTAATTATTTAAACTAATTCTCCTGCCTTTAATAAATTCATATCTGTTTGCAAGCAACAGTATAATTTTATAAGTCTTCTTGATTCAGAGTAAAGTTCTGTCAGCAATTTAATATTTGGTTACAATGAAGGTAAATGTCTCATTTAAGGGTCTCACTAAATCACCATGTGTTTAGCTTTACAACAGACTTGTGCTGAATCATTTTTCATAATATAGTTGATTTCATACTATTGGTTACTGATCCATCATTAGTTATGAAAAGTTTCTTTATCCCCTGCTGTGAGCATACTGGGGAAGACAGTCCCATACGTCATAAGTAATTTCAAGTCTCCCTGCTGCTCAGTAATTTTCACTTCCTTCCTCTACTGTGCACTAGCATGCCTGCTCATTCTGGCATTAAAAACAAATTAAAGGCCATAGAATAGTCTTTATAACAGTAAGCAAGCCAGAGCCTCATACAATTAAAACTGGAAGCAAAGATAATCTCTCGTTCTCTCCCAAAGTAGAATTTAGTTCTCTGGGGATTTTACCCCATTTTATTTCACACTTAAGTGAATCTGCCTCCTAAATTTGCCAGTTTCTTAGTAGTATACTTTGGAGTCCCAAGAATGTTGAAAAAAAATAGTGTGTTAATTGGTAGTGATCCAAGAATGCATTTAGTTACGGCAAGTTCAAAGCGAATTAAATTAAATTCTGGTCAGTCTTGGAAGAAATCTCTGAAGCTAAAAGGTAAGAGGAGCTTAAGAAGGTCTATAATCCCTTGAATACCAAACTTTTGATTTTAAGCAAGAGTGAATTGCAAAGCACGGCCCCCAAGCCAAACTGCTTTTGTAGTGCTTACTTCCTCGTGAGGGCACGAGGCATGCTTGTTCCACTGGGGTTCATGACCATCACGCGTCTTCACTGCAGGCTTCCTTTCATGCTCATTAGTGAGTGTCCTTCACATGTGCTCCATATGCACACCTCACCTAAAGCCGTATGAAGATATGTTAAGAAGCATATCTTGATAAATGAAGCTGGTCTATTAATGAGAATGGCAGCAATGTTTGGGGGTATTAATCATGTAATAAATTAGTCAAGCATTACTGTTTGTTGGTCATGTGTCCTAAGCATAAGTAGGATATCTTCTTGTCCCCACAGATCTTAGGGTTGAGCAGAAGATGGACTGATTGATATCTGCTATATGTTTAATAAAAATAAAACCAACAGCAGCAACAAAAAGATAGAATTATGGTGGCAGTAAAGAGGTTTCTGGGTAGAAAATGATGGGAGAAGTTACATAGGAAGGCATCCAGGCAACTTCGTGTGACTGGAAGAAAGAAGTTTCCAGGTAGCAAGATGATGGGGAAGGGGAATTTCAGGCAGAGGACTCAAAGCGTGTGGGTCTCATGAGACTGAAATGTGCCTGGGTGATAGCTGAAGATGATATCTATAAGGAAGGTTTGGTCTGATAGTGTATTCTGCTAACTAGTTTGGGCTACATATCCTGGTGAAATAGAGGTGACTTCAAAGGGAAGTGGTATGCTATGATGAAAATTGGAGAACCGTGAATAGAGCCACCATAGAGGAAAGTCTGGACAGTTCGATGACCTTAGTGAGAATGCCTACAACAGCTGAGGCATGGTGGTTGTCTCTTCTTTGGCTGTCAGGAATAGTGCTGCTATCAATTTTGACATGAAAGATTTTGCATAATTGTGCCTTTTTTGTGGTCTCTGTTAAATACTTGGGAATGGACATGCTGGGTTATATGATAACTATGTTTTAACTTTTTAAGAAGCTTTCAAACTATTTTCCTATGACTAACATATTTGGGGATCCCTGCACATTGTGACACATTTGAAATGCAAAGCTGTCACTTGGATTCCATCCCTCCAATTACTACTCCTTTTAAACAAACCCTTTTATAGTCCTTCTTCTGTGAACATGGGTAACCTTCTATGCACTTATTAATAAACAGTATAACATTATTATTAATTCCACCTCTTTTAAAAATTGAGTTTTGAGGGCTAGAGAAATGGCTCAGTTAAGGTACTTGCCTTTGAAAACAAAGGACACAGGTTAGAGTCCCCTGTACCCATGTAAGCCAGATGCACAAGGTGGTATACACGACTGGAGTCCATTTTTAGTGGCTGGAGGCCCTGGCAAGCCAATTCTCTCTCTGTCTCTCAAATAAATAAATAAATAAATAAATAAATAAATAAATAAATAAATGAGTTTTGAGACAGTAGTTAAAGACAGCATTTTCTTCCTCAAGTAAAATCACATTGGGTGAAAATTTAGAGGCAGAAGAGGAAACATCTGAAGAAAAGGTAGAATAGATTGCAACACAAGAAGCTTTCCACTTCATCTTTCACAGTAAACCTAAGTAAGTAGCAGGCTGTGCTGGACAGACTGGGTTCTAGTCTGTGTTGGCTATACTGGGAATAATAATGGGTAGATTGTTCTGGACTTTTCAAAGCGAATAGATGGGGTCATTTATTTATATAAGAAATAGTGACAGGCTACATGAAATATATGGCCCATGTCTTATCTTTATGGTTGGAATTTTACAGTTGGGGATTTTTGAGTATCTAGAGAAAGCCTCTCATATCCTACTGCTGCGAATAACTTACAATTCAAGTTTTCCATTTCTGCCATTTCCTTAGAATGATGAAGTTAAAAAGACAAAAATGTTGTGTGAGAATTGATGACATTGTCCTAAGGCTATAATATATTTTTGAAAAGTTAGGTACTCTGAGCCTAAATGTGGTAAATGAAGAATGGAATTAAGCTAGATCTCCAGCATCATGAATGACCAACTATGGCCACAGGCAAAATTCAGCCTGTTGATTATTTTTGTGTATCTGAAAAGCAGGAAATGGCTTATTAGCTTATTTATGAGTAAACAAAATCAAAAGGATAATAATTTGTTACATGAAAATTGTATGAATTTAAGATGTCAGAAAAATGAGCATGGCCACTTTGTCCTGAACTTCTTGTCCCTGGCTGGGTTCATGCTCCAGTGCCATAGGGAACAGTCAGTCACAGTCACAGCCGACGATGTATGGCCTGTAGAGCTGATGTTTCCTTGCTATTCCTTAACAGAAAACCTTGGCAGCTTTCCTAGTCTGTATGTCCAGTTATAAAACTCACACTTCTTTTATGCACTTGGTTAAAAAGAAGAATATGAGTTGCTTTTGTTTTTGGTTTCTTGGTTTATTTTTACCTTTAATATTGCTTCTGTTTTCTACCTCTCAGAATGTATGCATGTAAACATTCAAACACCCTTCCTGTGAACTGTTATAACACACACATCCTTATGTATGTATATAGGTACATATTAAAGCTATTTGTGATCATTGTTAGCACATTATAATACCTCTATCATAAGGCAAAAAAATTCTAACTTGTGTTAACACTAAAACAGTTTCCAGCCAGGCATGGTGGCATACGCCTTTAATCCCAGCACTTGGAAGGCAGAGGAAGGAGGATCTCCATGAGTTCGAGGCCACCCTGAGACTACATAGTGAATTCCGAGTCAGGCTGAACCAGAGAGAGACCCTACCTCGAATAGACAAACCAAAACCAAACCAAACCAACCAACCAACCAAACAAACAAACAAAAAAAAACAGCTTTGCTCCCACCCAATTTTCTCTTGGAAATCCCCCCCGTTAGTACTCACCAACCGGAGCTACATTCACATTGCTCTTTAGTGGATTCCAATAGGCTTATTTTGAAGGATTCTTATAAGCATTCCCTCCATGCTGGTCTCAAAGCCCTCACCAGAAGCAGGATTGGCTGGCCTCTTGACCTTGGGCTTTCCTACTTCCAGAATAGGGAGCAGTGGATTTCATTTGTTCAAGCTATCCAGGCTGTGATATTTTGCTGCAGCAGCCAGAGAAGACTGAAACAAGGTTCAGATGCTTACTATATAAAAGAGTAATAGAATATTATGCATGTGTTATATCCTCCTCATGAGGCAATGTAATAGAAAAGATACCTCCTTATGGAACAAGACAGTCGGGCAAAATTTTACTGTTCCTTGGAAATGAGGTAGAGGAACAGAGGAAGCCACTCTAGGATTTGGAATTATTCTGAGGCATTCCCCAGTGCATGGCTGGCATTCTTTTCTTATGTCCAGTGTAATAATTTGGATGTGAAATGCCTCCAGAGGATCAGGTGCTTATTGCTTGTTCCCCAGCTGGTGGCACCGGTTTGGAAGGTTGTGGAACCTTTGGGAGATGGGCTTGACTGTGGGAGGTAGATTAATGGGAGGATGAACCTTGAGGTTTCCAGCCATTCACTTCCAGTCTTCCCTGCTTCCTAATTGCTGGCATGATATCAGTGGTGAGAAAATAAATAGTATACTCAGAGAGACATTATTGCAGGCCTCATGTGCCACAGCTTCAAATGCTACCATTATAACTCAAAGACAATCATAGATAAATGTAAGTGAATGAACATGAGTGCCTCCTAATAAAACTTTATTAACATTGGCATTTCAATTTCTCAGCTCATAGGTCACATGGAAAGAGGTGTTGGTCTGCATGTGGGAGCTTGCTGCTATGCTCCAGTTAGCTGTGTCTCTACTGAGAGGTGCCCTGTGCCTCTGCTTCCCAACTTGGTCATCTCCCTCCTATTCTTTGTGCATCGAGAATATGTGCAATGTTTGGAGCAATGAGATGTGCTCCATCACCTGCTATTATGTTATTTGAAAACTTTGAACAGTTTTTCCCCTTTCAGTCAGTTGGTTTGACATCTGTGTTATAAAAGAAAAAAAAAATCTCTCTTGCTTTTTCCTTCTCATGTCTGATAATGCTGTTTTCCTTGGTTATGTGTTTCAACTAATAAAAATAATTCTTGGAGTTGTTTTCCTCACCTGAGAGTTCATATGTGAAAAATACCATTTTGCTTATGGAAATGGAAATACAATTCACTTCTTAACCTTTACATGGAAATTGCAAGCTTATTCCTTGAAGCAAGCAGTAAGTAACTAGTTTGAGCAATTATGATGCTAAATCGAAGTGTGGACTCCACCTGCTAGTTACTCTTTCCCACTCTGACATTAACCTGGACTCAATTTCTAGCTATTGCATATGAAGAATTGAAGGGACTGAATGAGTCACATTGTCTCTGGATGTCCACAAACTCCTATTCCTTTACATTCTGCATAAGCAAATAGTTTAATTGGCTATTAAAGTCTTGATATTTGAACAACTGGATGTATTTTAGGTTTGCAAGGATTTCTAAGATGTGTAATAAACTTTTGTAATTTCAAGATTATGAACAGATATATTTATATATCTCTGAACATCTCAATTGTTACCTAAAAAAATGCAACCAATAACAGGGAGACTTATAGTTTAGTAGAGATCATAAAATATTTAGAGATTGTTATAATCACCTGGATCACTCTTGTGATAACATGTTTTTTTTTTTCTTTAATCATATTATTTTTTTCTGGATGACTTTAATCTATCCTTTATAAAATTCTTTATTAATATACACTTTTAATTTTATTTAACTCTCTCCTCTCTTCCTATATCCTTCTTCCCTTCCCCCCTTTTTTTATTAACTAGTTTTGTACTCAGTGAATACAGTCAAGTTGGTACCATTGTTAGCCTCCTCCCTGTCCTCCCATCTTCCCCTGGCCCCTCCTTGCTGAGGTATATGGGTCATGCATTGTGGAGTTAGCCCACAGTTATGGATAGGAGAAATGTCTCTGCATATCATGACCCAACGTGTGGTTCTGACATTATTTCTGTGCCTCTTCCGCAAAATTTCCCTGAGCCATGTTGTGTTCATTTTAGGTCTACTTCAGTGATGAGGTCTTGGGAGTCTCTGTGTCTCTGGATATCTAATATGGTAGGAGTTGATTGTTCACTGTGTCGATCTCCTTCACCCTTGTCCTGGTACCAGGTTGAACCATCTTACATTCCCACTAACAGTGGATGAGGGTTCCTATTTATTCACATCCTTGCCAGCATTTATTTTCACTTGATTTTTTTGATGTTTGCTATCCTTACTGTGGTAAGATGGAATCTCATAGTTGTTTTAATTTGCATTTCCCTGATGATTAGGGATGATGAACATTTTCTCTGCCCATTTGCCTGCTTACTGCTCTGGCTGCCCACCTGTCCATGCTTGAGCTCAGGCCCTTCCCTCTTTAATTCTTCCATCTACAGCAGAACTCTTGTGGCTTTCATATCATTTGACAGCTTCTACTTTCCATATCCTTGTCTCTTGAAGCCTCTTTTTCCACCTGTCATGAGCCCCTTTCAAGTTTCCTGGCATCTACACACTCTTCCACAATAGCATACATATAAAAGTTCTAAGCTAGGATCCACAGATAAGAGAGAACACGTGATATTTGTCTGTCTGTACTTGGATTACCTCATTTACTATAATATTTTTACTTTTCTTTGTGGCTGAAAGGAATTCCATTATAAATATGTACCATATTTTCATGTCTTTTCCTTCATTGATAGATGCCTAGGCTGATTGATAGAATGTGAGTATATGAGATAATTTAGGACAAGTTTATATTATTTTCTTGTTTTAAGTGTTGATAATAATAACACAAAATATGCATTTTGACTAAGTTCAAATTGTCTAACAAACTCCTGGTCCTTTCTTGGATACTGAAGTAAGAGGTAACTATTGTTAATTAATTCAAACCAAGCTAGCCTATGTAGAGAAGCGTTGCAGTTACTTTGTTGTTACTAGGACAAACACCTGACAAGAAGCAGCCTATGGGAGGAAAGGGTTTATTTCAGATTTTACTGATTCTGGGGAAGTTATATCAGGGAAGAAGAAGCTTGCTCCCTTCCATAAATCCATAGCAGACAGACACAACCAGAAGACAGCAAACATTAATAGCCAGAGCTCAAACTGGCTCTTTACACACCTTAAGGCTGGACTGAAAGAACCATATCCATGACACCTCCTCCAGCAGGCTATTAGAAACTTAAGTAGGAAGCGTAACCTTCATCCAAAATCCCTGAGGCAATATCTCTGTGCCTCAGGTATTTTTGATGGTAGCAATATGTCTATATACATACTGTGTACTATACACACTGTGTACATAACTAATAAAAAATCAATCAACCCATTCACAAAATGGGGCAGGGAACTGAACAGAGTCTCAAATACAAATGACCAATAAACTTTCAACAAATGTTCAGCATGTTTAGCCACCAGGAAAAATGCAAATTAAAAGTATCTTGAGGGGCTGGAGATATGGCTTAATGGTTAAGGCATTTGCCTGCAAAGCTTAAGGACCCAAGTTTGATTCCTCAGTACCCAGTTAAAGTCAGATGCACAAGGTGGTACATGCATCTGGAGTTTGTTTGCCATGACTAGAGGTCCTAGAATGCCCATTTTCTCTCTCTATCTCTCTCTTTCTCAAATAAATACATAAAATAAAAAGACTTTAAAGCTAAAAAAAGATCCCTGAGGCTATGACGGACATATATTCACATTTAAACCACCACACTTCAGTATCTGAGGGAGATGGTTCCTTCTACAAAAGATAGGTTATGTGCATTCTCCTACATATGGTAAATCATTTCTAGGTTCTCTGTAGTACCTAATATGATATGAAAATGCTATGCAGATAGTTGTTATAAAATATTGTTTAATGAACAGATAAAGTACACGCATGTCTAGTATAGCAACTATTATTGTATCAGACACTTTCAATTCACAGTTTTTTGACTTTGTGGATGCAGAATTTGTAGACAGAAAAGATGGAATTCAGTCATCTTTCCTTTCCCTTTCCCCTTCTCTTTCTCTCCTTCCTTCCTTCCTTTCTTTTCCTTCCCCTCTCTCTCCTCCCTTCCTTTCTTTGTTCCCCTCTTTCTTTCTTCTTCTATGATTTCAGTACCTGGATTTTGGGTGAAGGATTAAAATCAAGGTGTAATAATTCCTTCCATGATTAAAAAGCTTTTCGATATCCAAATCATAAAAATTATCAAGTTATTTACTTAAGGTAACAATTGCAAACTGCCACATGTAGTGGTTTTGGTCCCCCTTCACCCAGCAATGTCACTTTGTACTGCTACTCAGTGGTCAGTTCCAGCTAAGAAGAATGTCAGTCATTTATTAGATTTCATGATAAAAATAATTGGCTTAAAGTCAGCAGTGTTCTGTCTACCAGGTGTTTGTGATAGAATGCCTGAATAAAGTGAGTTCTTCTTTCAGAATCTTCTCCCTCCTGAGACTAATGATGGGAAAGTAGAAACAACCCTGCTTGTCCCCAACACACCACTTCCCTCATTCCTGAGACGTGAGGGGCCCTCCACTAGCCATGTGTGCAATTCACAGATGAGGGATTGGGAATATGGAAACAAGTCTCACTAAAAATAGCATAAATTTTGAGCAGTTAAATAAAAGTGAAGTTAAATTTTACCAGGGAGCTGATGAAAATTGGAAAGCTTGAAATATATCCATTCTTTATTTTTTGATATTGGCTTTTTTAAAGGAAAATGAAGACCAACTCATTTTATATGATATTCAAAAAAACTTTAAAGTTCATCTTCATTTTGAATGATGGTGACATAATGGAGTGTCGGTGATTACATTATCCATTAATGTATAGAAAATTTATAGTACTGCATTACAAAGTGCCAACTTTTCCACTGGTGAAGAATTAAACCAAATGGTGTGCAATATGTATTATAAGACACATTAGGACATCTCCCACTTCTTGTCTTTTATATGAAAACCCAGAAGATAATAGTCAATTTGATTGTGAGGCACAGATGCAAGGAATCTTAATGTATTCTTTAATTTTGTTTTAGGATCTTAGGTTTAAAATTCACACTTAGCACTTAAATAGTCCTGCCTTTGGTAGTGTTAAATGAGAGAATTACATATGGCTAGGCATAACTTTAAAGAAAAAAATGAACATAATTTATTTCTTTATTTGTTGAGAGAGAAAAGAGAAAGAGAAACAGAGAGAGGGAGAGAGAGAGCGAGGATGGTTGTACCAGGGCCTCTAGCCATTGCAAACAAACTCCAGATGTATGTACGACCATGTGCAATCTGGCTTATGTGGGTTCTGGGGAATCAAACCTGGGACCTTAGACTTTGTAGTCAATTTTCTTAACTGCTAAGCCATCTCTTCAGCCCCCATTATATTTTCTTTCTTTTATTTATTTATTTACATAATTTTTTAAAAAACTAGCCAAATCTCATCATTTGAAAAGGGTCAACTTATAGGATGCATTTTTTGAAATAATTAGGTCTATGATTGATAGTTTTATAACATTTTAATGATGAGAGAATCAAGTACAAGACACTTAATAAATGAGCAAAAGTGACATGGGACTTGGGGAGACAGCATTGCAAACAGATCTGTGTTGGTGGACCCAGATCTCCCTCAGAGAGTACATGTCCATTGATGTGAACCCAGGAAACAGACCCAGTTTCACATGCTTGTGGTCCAAGCCAGATACTTCTGATGCCAACTGAAGGCCTCCGCAACTTGCAGCTGGCTGTAAATAATTGATAGTGCTTACATCTGGTCAGCACAGTGGGCATTCTGCAGTACCGCTTACCAGTGTGGTGGCTTCCTTCTATCTCTCTCTTGTAAAGAAACATAGTGTGCATAGTGTTTTTAGTCAGATGACTTTTTCCATAATACACTAAGTATTTTTGTTTTGTTTCAGCTTTTTGGTATAAAAAGGGTCTTGCTCTAGCCCAGGCTAACCTGGAATTCACTATGTAGTCTCAGGCTGGCCTTGAACTCACAGCCATCTTCCTATCTCTGTCTGTGGAGATTTAAGGTGGCATATGCCTCCATGCCTGGCTTATACTAAGTATTTTAAAAGCATTACCATAAATCTTCTAATTTAATCTTCACAACAATTCAGTGGTAAACCTCCCCTGTAAGTTTATCTGGCTGAGAAGGTTACAAAAAGTAAAAGAAAGTGTGACAATCAGCATTCAAATTTTGGAAGTCTGGCTCCATGGTATGGGCTACTGAGCATAATGCTTCACTAAAACTCTGTAACAAAAATACTATTGGTTATTGTCTGACATGTGTGCATTTGTGCACAACCCATCCTAGGATGTGAGCCCACCAGTCTGCTTCATGAGGTTTATGTCTCTAGTTCTCCATACATGGAAAGAGGCTCAGACGAAAACCAAATAAATGGCAGGAAGCATTAAAAGAATAGAAACTCAGGATTTCCCTCTAACTTGTCCAGAGAAGTCCATATTGAGGTCTTCTTAAAGCATTAGTAATTCTGGTCTCTTTAAGGTGCACAGGAAGACCCAATAGTAATTTTCTACTTTATTGTCCATAGTGTTGTATAGTAGCATCTCTGTAAACAAGGGTCAAAGTTCTGAGCATATCTTCATCATTATTTTTTTTTGGAAATCAAAGTCTTATAGCACTGCTATGTAAAGTTTAAAGGGATAAAAAGAAACTCTCTTATTAGATCTGAATTTAGTTTAGCAGACATCTAACTGCCAAGTATAAATGCAGAAACTGAACACTGGAGAATGATTAGGGGTTGGAAGTCTGCAAGAGGAGTTAATAGCAGGCTGAGGAAGAGAGCAGGGTGAGGTCAAGTATGCAAGATACGTAAACCCCATCTTTGTCTTAAAGTAGACATGGGAACACTGTGCATATGGACAAGGACCAGACATGATACAGATTAGGAAAAGATTCATGTGGGATGGACTATTTTTTTTAATTTTTGTTGTTTTAATAGCATATGAAATTGAACAATTTAATAGAAACTTAGTACCAAGAAGTCTGAATGCATATAAATACATCATATAAACATCACAGATGGAGCAAGTAAGCCCAAACCACCAGTATGCATTGTGTGCATCATAGTATCCATTCACATGACAGTGCCTGTCTAGACTGCTTCTTTTTAAAAAATATTTATTTATTTGACAGAGCAAGAAAGAGACAGATACATAATGAGGGAGAGAGAATGGGCACACCAGGGCCTCTGGCCAGTGCAAATAAACTCCAGGCACATGCATCACTTTGTGCTAGAATTAAAGGTGTGTGCCACCACACCTGGCTCAAATTTAATTTGTATTTATTTACTTATTTATTAGAGAGAGAGAGAGAGAGAGAGAGAGAGAATTGACACACCAGGGCCACTAGCTACTGCAAATGAACTCCAGGCATATGTGTCACTGTGTGCATATAGCTTATGTAGGATCTGGGGAATCAAACCTGGGTTCTTAGGCTTCAAAGGCAAGTGCCTTAACCAATAAGCCATTGTCTCCAGCCCCTTATATTTTGGTAGTATTTGATTTCCTTGTCAATTATAAGTCCTGATAACTCCAGGATGAATCTGAAAACTGCAAGTCCAAAACTTTTAAGTACCACAAGTGTCAAATTCCACATCTGATATCATGTGACAGGTCAGAGACAAAACTCAGGTACTCTAAAATATTATACAAAGTTCTTGTAAGCTATGTATACGAGTGTTATAACATATATACATTTTGTGTTATAGCTTAAATAAATTTTGTGTTTTGACTAGGTCTCATCCTCATATCTCATTACATGAAAATACTTCAAATCTGAAAGTATTGAAATACTTCTGCTCCTAAGCATTTTAGATAAGAAGCACTAAATCTTTCATTGACATTAAAGGGTTTTTTCCCCAAATAACTTTTGCATGCTTTTTAATGTAGAGCATACCTTCAATACTATTATAAAGAGCCAGGCATTGTGGTACACTACTTTGATCACAGCACTCAAGAGGCAGAAGTAGGAGGATTGCAGTGAGTTTGAGGCCACCCTGAGACTGCATAGTGAGTTCCAGGTTTGCCTGGACTAGAGCAAAACCCTATCTTGAAAAACCAAAAAAATAAAAGTAAAAAACACTATTATGAAACAAATCTATAAATAAATAAGATATGGATAAAAATAATTTACAGTTCATGAATATTAGTTAAGGTAAAGCTTGATACCGTGGCATACAAATCCAGTGATATAACACAGGATAAACCTCTCTCTTACTTACTGTCAGAGGTCACTGTTAATAGTGAACTGATTAGGTGGCTCTGCTATCCAGGCTCTTTCCCCCTGTTGGCCATACTCACTCCAGGTGGTCAAATCACCTGTACAGAGTTTCATGGGCCAACTGGAATGTGAGGCAGCATGTATTCTTTTGTCCGATCCTGTTGGCTGGGATTCATCAAAAGGGCCTAACTTAAAGAAAGCTTAGGCAATAATCTAGTTATCTAGTAAGAAATAAGATACAGGTTTTATTGAGCATAAAGTCCCCGTCATAATGGATCCTGTTGGTCCCCATAGATCTTTTGCACTTTTCCTCCTGCTCATAAGCATTCTCACCTCTTCCCAAGAGAAATAAGAAGCTATTCTAGACAGCTATCACTGGATAAAACTTCATTGACCTGTCATTATGGATTGGATTTCCTAATTTAGTAGGAACAGAGGCTGAAGGGAAGCCTGAAACAAGCTGCCTATTGTGGAAATAAATTATAAACAATGTGTTCCCTTCAATGACATGAAACAATTTCAGTGTCACCCGTACTTGGAAAATGATTGTTTTGACTTTAAAACTTACATGTATACATGTATATTTGTTCATATTAACTGTATCTAAATGCGTTATTCTTGGGGGTAGGTACACTGTGTGCTCATGTGTTGGTGTTCTAATAAGTGCTGAAAATGTGAGAAACACCAAACCATCAGGGCCTCTTATGATAAGGGATGTGCAATCATAGCAAGTGCTTCATAGCAAACCACTTCCTAACACACTTTCCATGAGCTACACCTCCCTTCTGCATTTAAACTTCTTTCTAAAATAGCTACAATGCCAGTACATTCACTCAAGAAACACATGAAAATGGAAATGAAGTTGGAGCAAAGATGGGTCAACTCTATTTTTGCCTTGAGCCTCCTGATGCAGTGAGGTTGAGACATTCCATGGGCTGATTGAATATATGATTTAAATTTCAATTTTGGAGAGGAATAAATTTAAAGTTTAGAGATAGAAGAAAGAAAGTAGCATAACTGTGTCCCTTGGAGTTAATTTGAAGGGAAATGAAAATTTTAGGTAACACTGGTAGAGAAAGAGAAATGAGAGAGGGATTGGGAAAGTTGAATCTGTTAAAAGGACTCAGCTTCAGAGGTATTTGGATGAATAGAGTCATGATTATTAAGAAAAGGAGTAAACATCGAATATTACCTGGAGTCCAAGAAATGTACTAGTAATGACCATTTAAGGATAATTACAGAGACTCATGGAGGTGGACAACTTTAAGGTGGATTGAGAAGCAGCCATCACAGTCAGAGAAAAAGGAATGGAGGACACCTGGCAAGTGAGGGAAGTGGATAAGCCCACATTGTGCCACTGAGGACTAGATGATGGCAGGACTTCTGATGATAGAGCAGATTCATGAGGAAGTTATAGACTCCCCTCCAGGGATGTGCTTCTTGTGCTGCAAGAAATTTGGAATAAACCAGTATTCTTTACTTAAAGAGAGCTTAGAGCTGAACTTACTAAAACAGTTCATTTTTGTTTGATTTTATTCAGCTACATTCAACAAAGAAAATTCACATTTACTTAAGGTATACAATATGCCACCAAGTTGATTTCACAATGTATATATGATTCACATTTCCAACTATAACTCCAAGAAGAAACTAGGGTAGAGCTCTGTGATAGTGATCTTGGCAATGATATGGCCTGAAAACAGGCAGCAAACACACAATAAACAAGAAGGATCACCTCAGATGGAAACATTTCTTCCCAGCAAAGGGTATAATCAACAAACTGAAAAGGCAACTTGCAGAAGGGGAGATAAGTAACCATATGTCCTCTAAATGGTGAATATCTGAAATATATAAATAATTCACACCACTTAAGAATAATAAAATAAGAACCCAATTAAAGCAGGCAAAGTTTAAAGTTTTTTTTCTAAATGTTCCCACTTTATCCATCTTTTCCGTGTAAGACAAGAAGTAAATAAGAAGATATTCCTTAACATCTAATAAACAGGGTGATAAAATCAACACCACGTTGAAATATCACCTCACATACTGGTTGGATGGGTCATATTAAGCAGGATAAAGTTAAGTATTAGTAAGCCTATAGAGAAAAAGGAATTCTTGGGCACCATTAGTGTAAGTGTATAAATGTGAATTAATTAATATAGGCATTATGGAACAGTGATAGATGTGCATAAAGCTAAAAATAGAATGTTATCATGCAATTCCTTAATCCCACTGGCGGGTATTGATCTAAAGGAACCAATATTGGCATGGCATACAGATACCTACACTCCTATGTTTATTAAAGCATCATTCACAATATCCAAGATACAGAAACAACTGTCCATTATCAGATGAATTGATAAAGAAAATGTGATATGTAAACACAACAGGGTAATATGCTATTAAAATTTCTGTTAGTTGAGAAAAGATAGATGAACCTAGGAACATTCTTTTAAGTGAAATAAGTCAGACACTCAAAGACATATATTGTATGATTTTGCACATGCTATTAAAATAGTTGAATTTATATAATTAGTAATAGTGTAACAATTTACAAAGGATGAGAGCAGATGAAAGGGGAAAGAGGAGATGTTGAACAGAGGGGTTCAAAATTTTATGTAAATATGAGGAAAAAGCTTTAGTAATTGCAAAGACTGATGACTATAATAAGTAATGCATCACTAAAAGCACATTTTAAATATGCTTATCACAAAATGATTAAGTATATGAAGTGACACTTTTATCCAGCTATTTATTAATCCAAAAATATAAACATTTATCAGGATGCCATATTCTATCCTGTACAAATGCATAATTGATTATATGTCAATTAAAAAGAAAAAAAGTAATACATACAGTTCTTTGTTATAAAATCCTTTCAAGGAATCTCCATTCATTAGTGCCTTTACGGTTGGTTCTGAAATTGCTAACTTGTTTTTAGAGAGCAAAAATTTACACTTCTCCAAAAGTCTATATTTGCAATAAAGCATTACCATATTCTACATAAAGGAGAGCATACTCTGCACTTTTTTTTTCTTTTTTGAGGTAGGGTCTCACTCTAGCTCAGGCTGACCTGGAATTCACTATGTAGTCTCAGGGTGGCCTTGAACTCATGGTGGTCCTCCTACCTCTGCCTCCCGTGTGCTAGGATTAAAGACATGCACCACCATGCCCGGCTTCACTTTTTGTTGAATAATATGTGTTTTGGCTATTTAATATAAAGGCTTAAGACATTGCTTTCCTTAATTTCCAAAATTAAGTTTCCTTCCTTCCCTCCCTCTCTCCATCTTTTCCTCCCTCCTTCTTCTCTCCCTTTCTCTTCCTTCCTTCCTTCCTTCCTTCCTTCCTTCTTCCTTCCTTCCTTCCTTCCTTCTTTCTTTTTAAGTAAATGTGGCTAGGAAATAATCATTTGATTTTGTTACAGTATATTCTTGAGGAGATTCTACATTTTCTAGTATCATTCATCTAGTTTTTCTACTTCAGTTTCATCAGAATCATCTTGATTGTGTAGTTGTAGAATGCATTTACTGGTAAAAAGTACCACAAGAACACATCCTTCTTCCATCCTCTTCATCTCTTCTTCTAGCCTGTGAGATATTGCTTTGGATGCTTAGTATCCCAAATGATACCACAGCATAACAGTTGGCTTATTTTTTGTTGTTGCTCTTACTAGGAATTTCTTATAGGATAGAGAAAGTTCAATCTACGTGTTGAAAGATAATTCAATGAAAATAAACTATGCAGAAATCAAACCTGCAATGGTGGCATTGCATCTCTTGAATACAGAATGAGCAATGAGGAGGCTAATTGGACCTATAGTGTACTGAAGTTTAACTTCATCTGATCTACAAAACAGGGATTTGCCTAGCACAATAGTACTGTTATAAAGATGCCCAAAGGCTTGCTTAGTCTGCTCAATAGAGCTCCTATTAAAGATTTGGTGACCTAATTGTTGGTAGTCAAACATGTAAGTATAAATCAGAGTATCTCTTAATTAGAGCTGGCCCAGAGTTATGCATGCCCCTGGGATAAAGTATTCTTTACTGTAAGTTTTTTGCAAGAAGACTTTTTAACTAATAGAGGAAAGCACGTTTATGAAATGCTATTTAAAACCACATGGCACTCTTGGTTTTGCTCATAGATGAGCTGACAGATAATGAGACAGACTTTTCTTAGTTAATGTTCCTGTGAAAAACACTGTAAGAGTATTATAGGTTTACATATCTATTCTTTTTTTTTCAAGGTAGGGTCTCACTCTAGCTCATGCTGATATGGAATTCATTATGTAGTCTTAGGGTAGCCTTCAGCTCATGGCGATCCTCCTACCTCTGCCTCTCAAATATTGGGATTAAAGTTATGCACCACCACGCCTGGCTTCACATCTATTCTTTCTAAGGAAAAGATATAAAAATTAATGGACCTTAATATAATTCTAATAACTCCTATAAAATTTGTTTTAATCCATCTCTAATTAAGAATATCATATTTTTGTAAACTCCTAAGAGATTTTCTCTAATCTCAGTCTGGGCTGACCTCATATGGTCAACGTTCATTTATGTATTTTCTTCATCAGAGGCAATTTCTCTACAGACATTAGTCAGTTTCCTTCATGGAGGCTAACTCACAGACTAAATGTCCATGGGGACAGGCCATTCAGATAGACACAGAACTTGACATTGAAGTATACGCTGTAAGAGCAGAGCAGGCAGGAAATTAAAAAGAAATAGATGATTTAATGGCCTTTATAATGTGATTAATATGAATGTAATCAAGATTAATTGTATAGTTTGCCAATACTTTAAATGCAGTGCTAATTTCTAATATATTTTAATGCGGTAAATAATCTAAAACATTTAATTTAGAATAATTTCCCACACATTATGGATGGAATTGTGAGATGCATTTAAGTCATCAACACCTTTCCCACAACACATATGTGTAAGTAATAACCTTAGAATCTGACCTATTCTGGAAAAAAGAGTCATGGCAAATGTCTCTAGCTAAGATGAGGTCACACTGGAGTATGATTGGACATGTTCTAACAGAGCTGGCATTCTCAGATTAGGACAGGCCTCTGGAGATAGGGATGCACAAGTAAAGATGTCACATGATGCTAAGGCAGAGGGGATGCTTATGTGGCTACAAACCAAGGAGCACCAAAGATTGCCAGCAAGCTATCAGAAGCTAGGAAGAGGTAGAAAGGATTCTTCCAAAATTAGGAAATTTAGCCTCCTGACTAGGAGATGGTATATTTATGGCACTTAGGTTGTAGTAAAGTAAGGCAGCCTCATGAAGCTAATATTGCTGTAAAATATTTAGACTAGTATACAATAGCAGTTATATGTAGCTGGACCATACATAAGACATACTGTCCAAAAGCTGAACGTAGTGGTACACATTTGTAATCTTGGTGCTATGGAAGTGGAGGAAGGAAGATTCCTGGGACTCACTGACCAGCCAGGCTGAGATACCATGTCTCAAAAATGGTGGATGTCAGGCTGGTGAGATGGTTCAACATTTAAAGGTAATTGCTTGCAAAGCTTGCTGGCCTGAATTTGATTCCCCAGTATTCATGTAAAGCTAGATGTACAAATGGGCACATGCATCTAGAATTCACTTGCAGAGAGTAAAAGTGTAGGTATATCCACACTCTCCCCCTTTTCTCTCTTTTTCCCTCTCTCTCCCTCTCTTTCACATAAAAAAAAAACACAAAACAGGAAACTCAAAACAGTGCATGCCATTCCTGAGTGACACTTGGATTGTCTTTTGGCTTCCAGATGTGTCTGCACACATGTACATATATACGTACACATTAAAAAGACCCATATCCCAGAGCCTGACACATAGTAGTAGATGCATGATGAGCACACACTAGGGCTCTCACATTATTCCCCTGTGAATGGAGCAGGACCACAGATGTATAGGACACTCTGTGTACAGTCAGCTCTAATTATACCCTGAGTACGAGAAGCCAGACTTGTGTCAGAAATTAGGTTTAATCTTCTTTTTGCTCAAACAACCTAGCAAGGAACAGAGGGTCTTCCAGCTTTCAAAAGAAGCTTCTTTAGTATTTGATTTGTTGTTATTTCCATTTTGCTATATTTTGATTTTTATCCACTCTGTATGAAAATATTGTTTATACAGTTATGGAATTCTACAGTTAAAACCTTGATATTAGATTAAGAACTGATTATGCTTTTTAATGGAGAGAATTAAATGGCTATTTTATATGTTTTGGATTTGTATATACGATTGCCCCTTTTCCAATTCCTTCTCTTTTCTTTCATGCATCAGTTGCATAGTGCATTTTTATTATTTTAGTTTCTGGTTTCTCCCAAGACAGTTCCTCTTCTAAGTTAACCTGAGTCTCAGTTGGCTCACCCATCAATGTACTTTCTCATCTCCTTGTTACTGATGACACTCAAACCTCAGGCTATGCAACCTTGATGATGCCATCTGTCCATCTGTTCTAATTCTGTTTATATGTGTGTAGGTGTATAACAACTCATGTGAAGATTTATATTGACTGTCAATGGCCTAGAATCACCTGGGAGAGATTATGTTGATTAGGTTAGCCACTGTATGTCTGGAAGGGTTTATATGGATAGGCTTAATTAATGCTAATTTTTTTGTATTTTTTTATGAGAGAGAGAATTGGTATGCCAGGACCCCCAACCACTGCAATCGAACTCCAGACACATGCACCATGCTGTGCTTATGTGCGATGTTGTGTGCTTGCATCACCTTGTGTGTCTGGCTTACATGGGATCTGGAGAGTCAAACATGAGTCCTTAGGCTTCACAGGCAAGTGCCTTAACCACCAGTCCTAATCTTAATTATTAATTAGAGGTGGCACATGGGTCAGTATCATGGACTATGAAAGGAGACAGTTAGCTAAGCAGTAGCATTCATCACTCTACTTCCTTGGTGTAAACTGAGTGAGACCAGCTGCCTCCAGTTCCTGCCACCATGTCTTCCCTGCCATGATGGACTGTAACCTGGAACTGTAAGCTGAAACCAACCCTCCTTCCTTCAACTGATTTTTGTCAGGCATTTTGTCTCAGCAAGGAAAAATAAACAGATAAAACCTATATCTTATTCTTTCTCACTCACCTTTAAAAAAAAAAAAGTTAAACATACTTTCTCCTAAATAAGCCTAGATGAAAATTTTTCTGGGTTGCATGGAATGGTTTTGTATGACCTTATAAAGCCACCAGGCCTTGTTGTCAGGCCTCGCCTGAGTGCAGGGTTTGATGTGTCAGAGACTGAAGAATGTCAGGAGGCAGAATGGAGCAGCACCTCTTTTAGAAACTTTATTTATTTATTTTTTTCATTTTAGAGAGAGAAGGAGAGAAAGGATTGGTGCATCAGGGCCTCAGCCAATGCAGTCAAACTCCAGATGCTCTTGCCACCTAGTGGGCATGTGCGACCTTGCACTTGCCGCACTTCTGTATCTGGCTTATGTAGGATCTGGAGAGTCAACACGGGTCCTTAGGCTTCACAGGCAAGCCCTGTAACTGCTAAGCCATATCTCCAGCCCTTAACACCTCTTTTAAAGAGGCAATATACCATTGCCTTCTTCTAGCCAGCTGTGTCAATTTGAGGCTGTACTGAGAATGAGCACTGGGCGAATGGGTGCTTCTGGAGCCCCTATCCGCTCCTCAATTAATACGACTGCTTGTGCTTTGATGCATGTCCACGTGATACATGTCACAATTGTGCCACTTCCTTCTGAGAGGTGTTCTTCACTGGCACCTTGTCCTTTTGACATCTGGAAGATCACCCCTAGCAGTGATATTTGGAAATTGATGAGCTAGCCGCCCACGTACACATTGGGCTGGGCAGAAACGCTTCCAGCATCGCCTCTGAGGAGAACTTCTAAGAAAAAGATCTGATCTAAGTAAGGGTTTTTCTCCTCTGTTTTTTTGATGTTCAGTGATTTTAGAACACCTAGCAGGGGGTGAACAGGTAGGGGTACTGATGTTAGCCTCTAAGCAAGGCAGACACTTCTAGGCATAAATTTCTGCACTAATAACACCTTCAAAGTGCCCTTTCCTTTATTTCCAGCTAAGGCTTTGTGGTGAGTGTACTCTGAGTGTCCTATCTACCACTTCGTTCTTTAAACACATGCTCCACGACCTTGAGCATATCCTTTGTCCTTCTTAAGTGATCATCTTAAAGATGCATAGGCTCACCTAATAAAATCCCATACTTTGTTCAAGAGCGCATTGCATGTTGGAAATGATTCCTGTGCTCTCCGTGCCTCCTGCAGGGAACTCTCCCCTCTTGCATGGTCTGGTCATGCTTTTGATGGCTTTGTTCTAACTGAGAAGCAAACTCACTGTATTTGTTTACAGTGAGGGCCAACTTCACAGCAATGACCATGTCCTTAACCTTGTGGATTTTATTATTTATGTCTGTGTAATAAGGAACACATAAATTCTGCATCATACATGCTAAGTCTTATCTAGGTGGTGGATGGTCAGCCTCATGAAGTATGTATTTGTACTTATCAGCCCCTCACCTCACTATTTCTTACCTTCTCTGGTATATTCTGTCTACTGACAAATTACTTAGTACAGTTTAGGCCACTTGGGAAAAGAGTTAATTCATTCTGTCCACTGATATGCTTTAAAGTTTCTGAATGAACATTTTTTTTCTAGTATAATTATGCCATTATGCTATTTTATGTTTTGTGTTGAATTTGATGAAATAAAATTCAGAATTGCTAAATAAAATAGTATATTAGGACAAATTGGATATTTCATACTTTAATAGACTCATATGAAGTTAGGATCGTTTTCTTCTGTGATGCCCACCTGCTACATTAATTGGAATAAGATGAAATTGGCTGCACAGACTTTTGTAAGACTTTTAAGATGGCTGGAGAGATAGCTTTGCTGTTAAGTGCACTTCATGTGCAAAAATAAGGACTTGAGGGGAGTCTGAAACTGCTGAAGTTTGAATCTCCTGATCTCACATATACAGCTGTACACAGCCATGTGTGCCTGTGACTCCAGTCCTGCAAAGGGGAACAGAGACCAGGGAATTGCCTGGGTACAAAACGGCAAGCTTGGGCATCAGCAAGAGACTCCAGCTCGACAAGAACTGGTGGAAGAGCAATGGAGTGGGACACAGGAAGTTTGGCTCTGACCATGGAGGGTGACTGGCTCTCTTGTTGTGCTGGGATGGGACATGTATATTTCTAGTCATGAGTGGCTGGTGGATTAGTAGTATTTTATACACACACACACACACACACACACACACACACACACACACACACAATTATGTTCAGGTTTATTTTGGGGTGTATGACTTGAACTCAAGAAACCTCTTTTAAAACAGTGCCAAATACATGGTAAGAAACAAATTAAATAAACAAGTTATTATTTTATTTTTTGAGAGAGAGAGATACAGAGAGAGGGAGAAAGAGGGAGAGAGAGAGAGAGAGAGAGAGAGAGAGAGAGAGGGAGAGAGAATGGGTGGTGTGCCAGGGCCTTTCAGCCACTGTGTACCAACTCCAGACAAGTGTGCCCCCTTGTGCACATGTGTGACATTGCACACTCGCGTCACTTTTGCATCTGGCTATATGTGGGACTTGGAGATTCGAACAAATGTTCTTAGGTTCTGCAAGCAAGCACATTAACTGCTAAGCCATCTCTCCAGCCCCTAAACCAGTTATTAAACATACTCTAAGCACTTTATACGCCTATGTGAATCTGATTCATTACAGTCCTTTTAGAAAATAAGGAAAGCATCTGATTGTGATGTGCAAAAGGATTTGGAGCATAATTCTGGTGGATGTCTTGGTGTCTGTCTTCAGTGTGCCTAGTAATGCTCTGTCTGTGGAGCATGTTGCGAGGCTGGGTCCCAAGCCTTCCTGATTATTTCAACCCGTTTATGGAGTGGTCATGGTATTAGTATTTTAACAAACACACCAAGTGGTTAGTCCAAGTGCAGCTAGTCCAGAGAACACTGAATGGATAATAATATGGTGACTGAGATGAGTGTTAGGTCTTCCCAGATAGTTCTACCAACACAGGCCTATGGGAGTGAATGCATATGATGGCAGATAGGAGGAAAGTGAAAAATGACGTCTCTACTACTAAAGGACATTAATGAACTTTACATCATTTTTATTGGTTGCAAGGGAAACTCAACTGCAGAGTGTGTCAACTATACCTCAAAGGCAGCATTAACTAAGGTTGTGATTGTGAATTGCTCCACATAGCCTTGACAAGGGGTTTACTAACTGCCATGTGCTCCTACAACCACCAGCTATCATATCAGCACTGTGCTTCCTTCTGCTGCCTCATCGCCAGTGGACTAAGTTGACCTGAGGGCTGGGATTGTTATTGTGCGTATCGTCTTGTGGTTTGAACAGTGAAGTGCTTTCCTAATCAAAAGAAAATAGCACCTTTCTCCTCTATTTTTCTTCTTAAATACAAATACATTGAAAACAAAAGTTGTAGTTAAAACACACACACACACACACACACACACACACACACACACACAACACACACACACTGTGACAGGAGAGCAGTTTCCATACAACTTAAAAGAGAACTTGGGGAGTCTGAAGGGTAATTGATGGGAATGATTGCTTTGATCTCAGGAAGAGTGCATAGTTTTCTCACTTTAGAAAATAGGGGTATTAAAAACATATTTGCATTAATTTTCATGGAAATGAATTCAACTTCTAAAGTATCTGGCTCCCCTCAAAAAGGAAGTCTTGTCAACCCATGACTAAATTATCATGAAGAAAATAAACACTCAGTTGAGATTTTGTGAAATGTTTGTTCAAGCAACTTAATTCGCACAATGACCCAATCTTTAAATAGTACTTATATTTTGAAATTGTAAGATCTAATGTGCCAGAATTTGGAGAGAAGGTGAGGGGTCTCCATTTAGAAATGGTTAGACTTTTATTTGCTCTATTTACTGGTGCCAGAAAGGTACAACTTTAATTGAATACAAAAAATAAATTTCTTATGATACAGACTTTCTTCTTTCTGGGTGAAAACACTGAGAAGGGATGGAGAGTTGGCTCAATGGTTCAGCATGCTCTGTGCAAGCACAAGGGCCATAGAAGTGCTGAAACTGCCAAATTCAAATCTCCAGATCCCCTGTGAATAGCTGGGCAAGGCCACACATTCCTGTACCCTAATGCCACAAGTGGTCAAGACCTGAGAATCTTCAGAGCTTTGCAAGCTTGGAAAAATAAAAATCATAATAAAAAAGAGAGACTGGCTTAAAAATAAGGCCAGGCAGAAAAGTAATGGAACAGACACCCAATATACTTTTCTGGCCACCACAGGTGAGTGACTCCTACCATAGGTGAGCATATGAGGCACCACAAGGACACATACATGTGCATATTCCCCTTCCCACCACCACACACAATACACCACATTACACACACACACACACACACACACACACACATGGAAAAAAATAAATTAAAAAATCAAGAATTTCTCTGAAGACACGGAGAGAAAGTGGCCTAGGCTGTTGCTTCTGCAGATTCTTACCATAGATTTAGTGGGAGCTGTGCCTCCTACCTTGATAGCCAATAAGACATTCCCAGAAATTAATTTGACCTTGGACTGTATCTTTGTGGGTTCTGAAAAAGCATTAAAACATTACAACTAATGTTCCTTTGAAGTGCATGCCTTTAGAAAGTAGAACCTTCTTTCTAAGAGTGGGGTCAGGCCATGACCCGCACCTGAGGAGATCATTTCCAGGTTAAACTTTTCAGATGCACTGAGTTTGAAATACATTGGGAAGGATGTCTGCTTCTAAGAAAGATAAATGATAAGTTCTCCCTTTTCAATGTGTATTGTAAAACCCATTACATTCTGTGGAAAAGGATAGCATTTCCAACATGGTAGTTCAACTAAGCAATTTCCTTCACTGATGAACACAGCATCCCAGACACGTCAATGCCATATGGTGAGTCGGCTCTGCTGCTATCGTCAGGTGAGCCTCTCCAATTTACCTCTGATTTGGGGAGGCAGATTTGATTAGAGAAGTCTCATTAGGATTGTAAAATTTTGTTTCACAGACTATTTATGGAAGACAATTTCCCAAATGGAAAATTCCCCAAAAGGAAATCTGGTAGCTTATATTTAATTGGTATGACAAGCAAACTCCTAGGCCATTGCAGATCACCAAGCCTCAGGCAAAATCTGCATCCTGCCCTTCAGAGAATTCCCATGGAGTCAGAGCCCCCAACTGTCTGGTCTGGCCTCAGTCACAGCCACCTTGTTTGTGTAATTTCAGTTCTCCTTGTCAGGTTTTGATTTTTCTTTTTAAAAAAAATGAGTTTGCTCAGAATCATTTAAATGGTCCCAGCTAACTGTAAAATCATGCATCTCCCAGCTTATGTTCCATGGCATGCATTTGGACTTGGCTTACAGTAAAGCAAAGTCAAACTCACATAGCAGGGTATATGATGGGCTCTACTCGTAACCTTGAGGTACATTGCTCTTTTGCTAACCAAGTGGATGGATGGTGTTGGCTCTCTCTCTCTGAAGCACTTCACACTGGCTCATTAACAGCTAATTCTGTCAATTCTGAAGGTCCATTCTTTCCCATGGGAGTCTTGGGTGTGTGTTTACTAGGTCAATATCTTTTAAACAAAACTGTTTCACGTCTGTTCCCTTTTTCTCTCAAATGGGTTGTTCAATTCCTTAAAGGCAGACAAAGTTTCTGTGATATGAGAATCAAAGAAAATCAGCATATTTGTATCATCTGAAAATTCTATTGTAATTGAGTTTACTCTAATTCATGAAATTTCTTCTTTTTATTTGAAATTTCAATTTAATCAAAGTTTAAACTGTCCTCTAAAATGTTGAAAATGTATTAAAACAAAAGTTAATTTGGTGAATCTCAATTTCATGGCAGCTAGAGTGTCACTGGGGGGATAAAATGGAGCAATTGCCTTAGCTTGGCAGAATGAACTGCTCTGATATAAGTGCAGTACCCCTGTCTGTTAGACTGAAGGAAGTGCTTGCAGCAGCAGATCGGAATGATGAAAATAAGGAGCTCACAACCGAGAAACAGAAATGGCAGCTGTAATATCTATGCTTTCTATTTGCCAAGAAAATATTCTTAGAAATGCACTGGCTCTTACAAAATTGCTAGTTTCTCTTCAAGTACTTATTCATCTTTTTAGTGGCAATCATCTGTAGTGATAATTTTTTTAAATAATATCTTTCAAATACCAGTACCATGAAGATTACCCCCTTAGAAAAATATACTACTAGGTGTTTCCAAAATGGAAAACGCATCATTTTTTCATAATAATTTTTCTCAAATTCATGGGCCCATCATTTATGTTGAATCTAATGTTTTTATATGGAAACCTCCAAAATCCTACTTGATGGAAGTTAATTGGATAATAATAAACAATGATAATTTGAAACAAAATTAATTTGCCTGAAATCTTACAAAAGTGAGAGCAATTTTATTTTGTTTATTATTTGCTTTTCACCTAAAAATCTTGGGTTATGATCTACTCTATACAGAAGCTTTTACACTAAGTTTTGTGGAAAATATTTATATTTGTAATCCTCAGACAAAACATACTGAAATTATGTGCCCACTTTCTATAGCATCCTTCATTCTGTTATATTTTAAGTTATTAGATATAAATGTATGTACATTTATATATGTATAAAAACTTCTCTTTGAAATGTACTCCTTTCAATATGATTGCAAGGATATATCATAAATCATAGCTTACATATAACTGTACTTGCCACTATAAAGATTTGTGTGTTTATTACACTCTTTCTGCCAGTACAACTGCATGATAAAAATCTTACATAGAAGATAATAAATCCCAAAGCCTACCAAGCTGGATAATGTCTATACTTGCCTTGAGTTTAAGATTATTTCTTAACATATATTTAAAAATTTGGGCCAGAGAGATGGTGATTAAGGCGATTGCCTGCAAAGCCTAGGCACCCAGGTTTGATTCTCCAGGTCCCACATAAGCCAGATGCACAAGGTGGCACATGTGTCTGGAGTTTGTTTGCAGTGGCTAGAGACCCTGACACACCCATTCTCTCTCTCCCTCTCTCTCTCTCTCTCTGTCTCAAATACAAATAAGAAAAAAAAATAAATTAAAAAATTTTATCTTATTAAAGAAAGGTCCATTGGAAGCTTTGTCCCTTCCTTCCTTCATTCTTTCCTTTCTTCTTCTTTCCCTTTGTCCCTCCCTCCCTCCTCTCTTTCTCTCTTTATATTTCTTCATTTTCTGTCTCTTTTTCTTTCTATCCCTTTAACTACTTTTTTTGTTGTAAAACAGAAGCATTTTTAAAAATTATTTTATTTATTTGTGAGAGAGGGAGAGAGAGAGAGGGAGAATGGGCATGCCAGGGCCTCTAAACACTGCAAACGAACTCCAGACATATGTACCACCTTGTGCACGTGGCTTATGCGGGTACTGGGGAATAGAACCTGGGTCCTTAGGCTTCACAAGAGCCTTAAATGATAACCCATCTCTCTAGCCCCCAAAAGCATTCTTAAAGCAGGAATAATAGAGATAAATTCATTTTCCCTGTTCCTAAAATAATCCTGTACAGTATCAGCTATCTTTTCACACTTTGAATTCTTTTCTAGGAAGTTCCCTGCATTACAGATTATTACCATCATGACTTGGCTCTTTTAGTGCAGTAACTGTGAGATGACTTCATTTTCAGTAATTCACAAGACAAAGCAATGCCCAGATTATGTCAATTGTTTGCTAATCAAATTTATGTCCTTATAAAAGTAAAGCTCACAAGTAAGCATTAATTGGGGAAATAAATTTGTCTTCCAAAAGCAAATTAAATGTTGACTCAGGCAGCCTTTATGGCCATTTCAATGCCACTTTTGCCTTAGGTATATTTAGAAATAATATATATGGACAGTTCCTGCTATGTATTCCCTTCAAAGCTCTGCTCCCAGCAGATCTTCATCTCTCTATGACCCCATGAAACATCCCATAAGGAGCACATTCTGCTCCATCCACACATAACTCTGGATCTCTCTTCTGCAACTATATTTTAATGAATGGCTTTCTTGCACAGTACAACCCATTTCTTTCATTACCATAAAGGGTCTTACAAAATAGATGCCATGTTTTTCTATGTATGTTTACAGTTTAACTCTTGATTTCTTTGTTTCTAGTTGTCATCCTTATTCTTTCATTAGGAAAAGCAATTATAATACTCTTCAGAAAACTGGAAGTTTAGATTGGCATAGTATTTCCCATATTGAGAAAATAAGGATGTGAGGAGATATGGAAGGTCTGAAGCAAAGCCTAAATGCTGTACACAGGAGATGGAAATATTGGAGATGTGGAACAGTAGAATATGTGGGCAAGAACTGAACATATTGGGCAGCCTCAGGAGGAGGCAGGGGAAGGGAAAAGAAGAAAAGCAATACATCAAGAGTATGTGGAGTGACACTCCACATAAATCTGTACAGTGAAGTTCAAGGAAAGGAGATTCTGGGAAACACGAGTGCTCTGTAGAGGTTGTGCTCATGAAGATGGTACACGGTAGCAGGTGCACATGGAGGAGCCATAGCTCACAAACCACAAAGCGGCTAATGATGCTGTTGCTTTCCATTTCCATTCATTAATAATCAAGGTGTCTCAATAGCTCAGGACACAAAAAGAATCCACTATGGAAATTGCGGAGCTAGAGACAAGACACTTGTGAAGAGAGAACCGAAGGCGGAAAAGGCCCATGAGGCAGAATTAACACATGGGTGGGCTAGTCAAAGCTGGTCCAAGAAGGACGGTTGTCTACAGGAGAAACTCCTGGCTCCTAGTTCCTTTCTGTTTACATATGGTTTTTATAGTTGTCCTGACCTTTATTTGCTTGTGGTCCTGTACTTCACCGGTTTCCAGTATCCATGAGCCCTTGGATAGTGTTTTCCATGAGGCATTTGGGGCCTACTTTTTATCTCCTTAATACAGGTGATTCTTACACTCCACTCTGATGCAGCTTATCTCAGTTCAGTGGGAAGAATCGGCTTGTCTCTTCTGTTATGATGTTGTTTTGTACACAGCATCATCAGCAAGCCTGGGTGGCAGTGAGTCAGCTTTTTTTTTTTTTTTTTTTTATTAGTCAGTTCTGTATTCAGCAAATACAGTCATTTTGGTACCATTATTAGGCTCATCCGTGACCTACCCCCTCCCCTTGGCCCCTCCTTGTTGAGGTATACGGGTCATGCATTGTGGAGTTAGCCCACAGTTATGGGTAAGCTAAATGTCTCTGCATATCATGACCCAACATGTGACTCTGACATTCTTTCCGCCCCCTCTTCCGCAAAATTTCCCTGAGCCATGTTGGGTTCATTTTTGGTCGGCTTCAGTGATGAGGTGTTGAGGGCCTCTGAGGCCCTGGCTCTCTGATTTGGTAGGAGTTGATTTTTCTCTATGCTGATCTCCTTCCCCCTTGTGCTGGTGTCTGGTTCATCAGGAAAAACAGCCCCCTTGCTTGTTTCTCGAAGTTTTCTTAGTTTCAGCCGGAGCCCTTTTGAGGTATGATGGGGTGGCTCTCTCCTTAGGGTCTACATCTATCTGAAAAAGAGAAGCAGATTCTCCAACGGAGAGTAAGTTAGCATCAGGACAAATGAGATAACCCTTACATTTTTTTTTTTATAGAGAATTTAATATGTGTAGGCCCTCTTGTAGCCCACAATTGATAGTAGGTTGATACTGGAGAGTGGGCTTATGTTTGGATATGGTTCTGACTTGTTTCCCAGCTCCAGCTATGGGTCCCATACCAGTGAGGGGATCAGTTAGCCAAATTGAGAGCAGTTGGTTCCCCACGTTGGCTGTGTGCCACCACTGCACTTGTGTGGGCATCACAATAAGTTATTTGCTGCTAAGTAGGTTAGACCATGCGTTGCTTCGATAGATATTGGTCAATTTCCCCCAGTCGCCCATGTAGCACCTTCTGGCACTAGATGCGCTGACTGTCTGGGGACTGACTCTCATCCAACTTCCAGCCATGCCATTCTAATTTGCATGTCAATCACATAAGGTATCTTCAGCAGTAGGGTCTTACCACTAACCTTTGGTGGGTCATCAAGTGTGAGTCAGCTTTGATTATGCATCTCTTAGTTTTTGCACTTAAAGACAGTGAGTTGTTGTTTGGCCATAAATTTCCTTTAAACGTGATAGTGATGAAACTATAAGTGCACTTATTCAATGCTTACTTATGCACTCTTCTGCCATGTGAAAGATCTTTCATGTTCCCTCCTTCTCTCACCTAGCAATCTTGGCTAAATTCTACCAACACTTTCAAGACTCAGTCCAAGAGCAACCTCCTCCAGTTGGCCATCTGTAATGCAAACCTAGTATCAGGAAGATGCTTGAAGATGTCACATCACAGAGTTCCATACGAATTCAGAAATATGCAGGACACACCCTGAGTAGCAAGGCTCAGCAGATGTGGGTATTCCCTCAGTGCCCTGTGCTTTCTTCCATCAGTATTGCTTCTCTCTGTATTTGTCCCTGACATGTACTTACCAGGAAGGGATTGTGACTTAATTAATGGTCCACAGTAAGTTCACAATGAGGGTTTGTTTTGCTAGTAGAAAAGAAATGAATGGAACTACTCTGTCAGGTTCATATTTAAATGACAATATCTCTACAGATCTGGGCTTATTAAGGTCACTCATACACTGATCATAGGATTGCAGCCCACACTCACCTTCTCAGTTCTGACTCAAGGTCCTGAAAACATTAGGTTTCCAGTTCCTGAGAGTCTTTTCTCCTTCTTACCCTCTCCACATTCTTTCCCTTTCTACTTTCATTCTCTGCTGCCTCCTTACTCATCACCCAGTTCCACCCAGTTTATCCTCCTGACCATTAACTTCATAGAACAGAGAGCTTTATCTGAACTCCACTAAGCCCCAACTTCTCCTTCTCCCAGGCATCTTTCTTCTAATCTTCCATCGTGTATCTCTCACCATTACACTGGATTTTGATTTTTCTACTTTTGCACATTTCTCTTTTCTGCATCCCTTTACAATGGAAAAGAAATTTATAGATTTATAATATCAATACAAAATGTTAAAAAGATTGTCCAATTGATATAAAATAGATGAACAAATGTTTGTGTACTCGCTTCTAGATAGATTTTATTGGTCCTTTTCAGGCATCACTTCTGATGGACTTTATTGACCTTCACTGTTACTCTGTATGACTAGACATTTCTGTACATCGTGTATCTGTTATATATGAATAGCATTCACATACTTAAAAATGCCCCTTCTAAGAATGTATCATCCACTCTCCTCTTACACAGGATAAATTTAGGAAATCCTATTTGTAACCTTATTGGTAGACATAAAACATATTTTTTTTAAAAAAATCTGAAGTCTGAGGGTCACATTTGATCTACAACTGGTTTATTTGGAAAGCTCTCTGATTGAAGAGATTGCTTTTCTTAGTAAGTATATGAAGTTTAGAAGATTTTACGGAGTTTGTAGCTTAACAATGGGCAATAATCAGTTGGGTCGTTTTGGCAATGACACCTGTATATAGATGTCTATTCCTGAGTAGGCCACAGTCCTTGCCACTCTCTGTTGTTGCCCTCATCTTTTCTCATGCTTGCAGCCATTATAATATATATAATATATTATATATAACGTATATAATATATTATATATATATTTAACACTCCTAAATTGTTTATTAGGTGTGGATTTTACAAACAACACTTCTATTAGCAGTAACGGTGGAGCTGGAGGGTAGTGCGCCTTCTCCAACCTGCACAGCGAGAACCACTAATAGTGTGGTGCAATTTGTGGCCCTTTCTAAAGCAACGACTCTTGTGGCCTGCAGAAGTCAGCCCACGCATCTCCCTGTGCTCGTGGACTGTGTTGGTGATCCACTGGGTGTCATGATTTCTTCTGATAGCTTTACGGACTGGATCAATGAGGAAAACCTCAAAGAATTTGTATGTGGAAGCTTCACCAACTCGGTAAGAAATCAGGACACCCAGAGCCCTACGGTGACGTCCAGCTCTCTGCTCAGAGACAGACTGAAGACTTGGGGCAAATTTCAGCTGGTTATCACCTTTTGAGACCACCACAGCGCACACGAATCCTGTACATGACATAACCTTGCTTGACCTTGTAGCCCGGCCTGCACAGCGCCGAGAGCTGCTGGTACTGCAGCAGCAGGAAGTGAGCGCGTCTTCCTCCGCAGCTCCTGGATGTAAGTGAATGCGCCCATGCCGGCTCACGTCTGATGGCTGCGGCCAGATGGAAAGCTCACTATATTCTTTTATTGTAGAGAAACACTAGCTTTTTTGCATGCCCTTGAAGTATATTTTTACTATGAAATGTAAAAAATTAGATCTTAAAGCACTTTCACTTAAGTTACTTTCGTGTTTTTTTGTTTGTGAGCCTTGAAAACCATCAAGAATAATGGGAGTATTAAAATTGTACCAACACCCCAGTAAGAAGGAACTACTGCCAGTGGCCGACTGTTGTCTTGTCCTTTCCACCCAAGTGTAATGTGGTGGCGGGATGGAGAGGGGACAGATGGTACAAGATCTGTCCTGATTTATTTTGGATGCTGAGACTATAAAAGAATGGAAACTAGACCTCAAAGGAAGATGGTGCATAAGTTAAATATTCAAAAAGTCATTGCTGTGTGCACACACTTTGAAACAGAAGTGATGGGTGGCTTCAAAACAATGTAAACAATGCCAAGAGATATGATGTGATATGATGATGGGTGGTAAATTTTTAATTTGGTTTGCTTTTCCCACTAAGGTAACATTTTTGGCAAGGTATTTTTTTTGCATGAGGTGATAATAGTGAATTTTCCTCTAAATGTGGTGTATAATACACATATTTTCAGCTTTAGCAAAGACAGTTCTTTGATAGTTTTTTCTCTTGGTTGTATTAAGATTTTGATAAGATGACTGTATGCCTGATTCAAATTATTGTTGTGTCCTCTCTTCTCCCATGTTCTGCCCCCATTCATCCCTTCTAATTTCTCAATGTTTTTCTTCAGTAAAATACAAACAATATGCTAAGTTTTCTTTTTAAATCATGTTGTACTGATTTCTTCCATAATTGGCTAACTAAGATTGGACAAACCTAGATAGCAATGTTTTGTTTTTTTTTTTTAAAGTGAGACTGGTAATGTAGCTTAGTGGTACATCATTCCACTTACTCAAGAGATGAGATTATATTATTTGGAAATAGCCACTCAGAGTTCTGGAAGATTCTGATTAGGTTCTAAGTTTATATACACATGGAATATGACACTGCTAAAAGTAAGAATGTGTTATCAACATGTGAAAGAGTTACAGAGTTATATTAAAGGATCCAAAATTAAAATGTGCCATGGGTAAGCAGTATTTGGGTGGATTTGATAGTGGGGGGTAGCGATATTTATTTTGTTTCAAGGATGAAGTCAGTATTAGTTAGCTTTTCTTGTCATTGTGGCATAATACTAGACAGCTTAAGGGCGGGAGGATTTATTTTGGTTTGTGTTTCAGGGATTATTGGTCTGTCATGTGAAGAAGGCATGTCAGCTGAAGTGGCTCCATCTATTCATGATGGCAGTGGAAGCTTGTAGATCAGTTTATTCACATTTTGTCTGATTAAGAAGCAGAGAGCTCAGGATAAGGAGACAGGTCAGGATAGACTCTTCAAAAGCTGGCCCCCAAAGAACATCTTCTGCTAGCTAAACTACATGTCTTAAAGGTTTCACAGTCTCCCACAAAGCCACTACCACCTTGGGATCAAATAGTGAAATGCATATGTCTATAGGAAACATTTCACAGTCAAACCATAACAAGTATTGTCATGGTAAATTCATTTTTTTCTGTTTATAAAGTCCAGCCTACAATTTTGAGATATCAGAACTAACAATAATTGTAAAGAAAAGTATTTTCATGCCCTACCTACTGGTCTTGGAAGAAATTACATTAGGGTAACAAAATAAATGAAAGATGAACTTCATTAACTCATGCTATCTGATGTATTTTACTTGGTTTACAGTTAAAAAAATCTTGGCTGTCATGAATTTCATTCTAAATTCTAACATTTCCACATGTTGGGGGCTATCTCTATTTGATGTCTTCTTTGTGTAGGACACAGTGAATTTCTGGAACAAACTGAAGTCTTTGAAACTGCTATTATGAAGGTGGGGAAAAAAAAAGAAATGTGGTATTGGTGGTTTGAAGATAAATGCATGTTTCCCATAGCTTGGGGTCTTTTTCATTAAGCTTACAACCTAAGTCTCCACTAGGCAATGCCGTAGTGGAGGTGCCACTAGGGATGAATCTTCAGTCCAGCTCTACTAGGTGTATAGAGAGCCAGTTGGGGCTCTGGCTGTTCATGTTTGTGGGCTCTATGGTGATCTGCCTCTCTATGGTGATCTGAAATAGTTTCTTCTGCCACGAGGAAGCTTCCCTTGGAATAAACCCTTTCTTCTCATAAGCTGCTTCTGGTTGGGTGTTTGTTCCAGCAACAAGAAAGTAACTGCAACACTGATTAACACTAATGTATTATGAATTTTTGCAAACTGTTAAACTTTGTGCATCCAATGCACATTTCTGTCACCATCTCAAATTGTTAAAAGAAAAAGGTAAACTAAAAGAACTGGTTGGTGAATTAGCCTTTGGAAAGCTGACTTTAAATGAAGTCTCTTTCCAGCCAACTGATACATGGTATATCTTTGAGGATATTGGTCTTGAAGCTGCCCTGGCTCCTGCCTTCCCAGTGTTCAGCTCTTGATTTGAAACCAGGAGCTATCTATCACCCTTTTGTTCTTAGCTTGGTCTAAGTGCAAAATTTGCCATTCCTTACTTTCCTTCAACCATTCCTCTGCCTCTCCCTTTTCCTTTCTTCACTGTGTTTTCTACCGTCTCCTCTTCATAATATATTCTCCACATCTAATGCAGCTCTGCCTCTGTTCTCACACAATGCCTATAACGAATCCCAAGTGCTCTTTCTGACCTTAACTTTCTCCAGTCTGTCCTTCATACTGTGGTTCTGCAATGAGTATTGAAAATATGATTTTAATCATGGCACCCTAAACTGGTTTTAGATGTGTACTCTTTAGAACAATATCTTTTAATAGGATGAATAAAAATCCTTGTAAAGTGGCTCCTGCTTAGCTCTTGAATGTTTATTCCTTCACTTTCTTATTTGTATCTATTAATCATGGTTTGAATATAAAATGTCTTCCATATTCTCACTTGTTTAACAATTCGTCCTTAGCTGGTGGCATTGTTTGAGAAGGCTGTAAAATAAGGAAGTAGCACCTAGCCTGGAAGAAGTAAATCTCTGGTGGTGGACTTCGAGATTAATAGTCCTGCTCCACTATTTTGTCTCTCTGCTTCCTGACTGTGAATGGAATGTGAGCAACCAAATTCCCACTCCTGCTGCCATGCCTGCCCTACCATGACGGAATGTGTGCCCTGGAAATATAAGCTGAAATAAGCCCTTTCCTTCTTTGAGCTACTTCTTGTCAGGTATTTGCTCAAATCAGTGAACATAGTACCTCATACATGTAGTATGTGGATTAATCCTTGTAAAGCTCTACACTTGCTCTTATAACAATATCAATCACCCTTCCCCTGGGAAACCTCTGATCCCCCAATCCAACACATTATTTCTCTTATTGCTCTGGTAGCATCATTCATATAAAGTAGTGGTTTCCATAACCTTCTAGAATAACATTTATTTTTCAGTCTTGTCATTAATGTCTAAACCCTGCTTATTTTATCTAATGAGAACCAAATATGTTACATCATAGATTATTCCCTGAATGCTTGGTAAATAAATATGTATTGATGAAATGAAATATAGTAAGGAAATTAAGGCCCTAAAAGCTTTTTGTAAATTAAAAAATTAAAATCAGGGACTAGAGATATGGCTCAGCAGTTAAGCTGCTTGCCTCCAGAACCTAATGACTGGAGTTTAATTCCCTAGTACTCACATAAGCCAGGTGCACAAAGTGGTGCATGCATCTGGAGTTCATTTGCAGTGCAGGAGACCATGGTGCACCCAGACACTCTCAATCTCTCTCTCTCTCTCTCTCTCTCTCTCTCTCTCTCTCTCTCTATATATATATATGCTTGAAAATAAGTCATAAATTATTTTTTAAAGTTCAAATCACATTTCCTTTCTACTGTTAAACCCTTACTAATTACATACATGAGTTGGTATTTTGTGAATGGCGTATAGCCATTTTAAAACAACATAAGAGGACACATAGTACAACCTTGTCTACATGATAGAATCTATGGTGTTTTACTCATGTTGATCTAATGTCATGTTCTTGTGGTTTTGTGACAGTCAATTATAAGATCTGAAATCAGAAGCGTGATATTTATTATGAGCTAATCTTTTTCCAATACTCATGACCATAACTATCTTTTAATTAAAGAATGTTTTAAACATGTTTTATCATCCAAAGAAAGTCCGTAATATGGACACAGTAAACTTTTAGCTTTTCCACTCACTGCTATATGAGATGTTAAAGATTAAGAACCTCCTTTTGGGATAACTTTTCTAGAACATAGAATCATTCTTAGAGTGTAAATATTTTCTGAAAATTGCTTCCTCTAGACTCTGGGTTATAAAGCTTCATTTGTTCACCTCTTCCTTCATATGGTTGCAGGTGCTCCACAGATCGTGTGTCCTGGGTCTTCATTCTTGAAACAGTCTTCCTTTAGTCATGCCAAATGCACAGGAGTTTCAACCTCCCAAGGTTTTCATATGTTCCTCCTAAAGCTGAGGGTATGCTCCAATACACAACATAGAACAGGAGATCAAGTGTGTGCTTCTTAGTCTTTTTAGGACTGTGGACCCCTTGAGAGTCTGATCTGGATCCTCACTCAAGAAAATGCACTCATATGTACAAATACTGACTTCAAGCTCAAGTACATAGAAGCAAAAACATTTCATCAAACCACTAAGACAATGGAGTTCAGGTTAACTCTAGAGTCAGGTTTGAATGTCACTTGGTAAAGGATGCTACTATGGTAGGGCATTGAAAATGAACAAGAAGGAATTAAGAGATGGAGAAAGACTTGGGTTCCACAAAGTCGATTGAGATTTCCTCTTAAGACACATTTAAAATTTATGAAAACTAGTGGAAGATGTTTGGGGAATTAAGACTGATACCAGTTACTAGAGAAAGCAAATGTTCCATGTCTTTGATAGAGAAGTTTCATGTATTTTGCAGAACTTCACGGGGAATATTGGGGATTCAGAGTTATCTCCATGCTTCATGAAATGGAACTAAGAAGCTTCGCTTTTACTAAAGCTGTCATTACATTGACTTGGGAGGAGTGAAGTACCCTTCTTTGCAGTCTAATGTTTGATTGTGTCTATTTTTTCTGCAACAATAGAAAACAAGAAAGTCAAGGCTGGTTCAACCTTGGTTAAATTTGGGACCTAAAAATGTACTGGACTCTATGAGAAAGATAGCGATGGTTTCATGGACTATAGCTTCTTAGATAGCTTGATGTCCAATTATGATTGAAAACAGAATTTGGTCCTTTAGGAGGATCTGAGGAGGCCTCCAAGGGGAATGAAAACTAAGTAGCCTTTGAAGACAGGCATGGTTTCAGCAAGTGAAAGTCAGAAGGGAATATTTTAGATAAAATATTTTGTGATCAAAACCATGGACATGGTTAATCTTGTTGGTAGACCATTTGCCTAGCATGTTTGAATCCCTGATATCAATCCATGCATTACAAAAGGAAACATAAACAGCAATAGCAAAGTCTTATGTGGCATAACTTGTTCTGAATTCAACATTCCACAACTACTGAGCATTAATGTATGGGAGGGGAAAGAGACAAATGAAAGCAATAATCCAAACAGAAAAATTATAAATGGTTTTAGACGTTGACAGCATGGTAGAAAAAGAAGGTTTTAAGGGGGACTGTGAGGACCTTCTAGGGATGCGAGCTAACATTTGTAGTGGGTAGGCCAAGAAGCATTTATTGGGAAAGTGATATTTGAGTGAGTAGAGACTTAAAGCAGATGAGGTGAAAAGCTATTCAGCTATCTTAAGGTAAAATATAGTTATAAGTCCCTAGCATACCAGTTGTGTTTAGGAATGACATGTACACCAGCATACCTTGGCCACTAGTATAGAAGAGGCGTAAGACACAAAGAGGGAATTTGGAATGTGACAGGCCTGGGATGGTAATGTTGTTCTGATAGAAATTTAAAGCCTTTCTAGCACCTTCTGTGGACACTTCCCCAAACATTCAACAGCTCCACACTCTTGCTATCTCTTGGGAAATGCGCAGCAAATGTTTTATGTAGCTTCCCTGGGAATTCATCTCCCTACATGCCAGCAGGTGGTATCAACATGGTTTCTATAATAATTCAAATTTTTATTAAACCTCATAAGTCTCTGGAATAGAGATGATTTTAATAGACTTCAGAATGTAAGAAAGTGGTATTTCAAGTTAGTAAATGCTCCCTCTTGAGTTATACCTTTGTTGCATTAGGTAAAACAGGTGTGAGTTATTTTTTCAGTGGAAATAATTTTTACCCCAAGGATATTCAAAGGAAATTTGTTGGAAAAAAAGAAAACAGTTGTATAATGATTTTCTTAAATGATAGATGAAAAACTATGTCTCTAAGTTTTATGTTTAAGACTTTTTAAAACAAATGTATATTTTTGGCCAAATGTTGAAATACATGTGATGGATACAACATATTGGTGTATGAATTTTGGCTTCTAATTAACACAGATGGAATAGCCAGGCTTTATTTTTCACAAGTTTCTATGTACATCAGAGATATACAGAAACATATGTTTGTAGGTGCGAGAATATATTAATGGCCCTCTATGGCCCATTGTTTTAGATACTGTTTGCATATGCTTCCTCTCATCCTCCAAGGGCTCTGCATTCATTCCACAGAAGCTGAGACAATGTGCATGCATACATGCACAATATATGTGTGTGCATATGCATGTCATAATGGCTCAAAGAGTTATGGAGGCTAAGAAGTCTCATGATCTTCTCTGATATCTGCTGTGTATCTTATGGTCTGAGTCTGAAGGCCTGAGAATGAGGTACAATCAAGTTGACACATAAAATTTACCAGCACAGTATCTTATAAAAGACTTGCCTTCCATTCTCTTTTTTGAGGAGAGTTCTCACAAATTAACAAATGTTTATTTTGCCAGAGTTATGTTTATTCATTGTGCAACTAGGATGGTATCTCAATGAGTTTCATTTATAATTGAATGGTTTTCTCTTGGACTCTGTTTAGAAGTATGTAATTAGAGTTCAGTAGAAGGAATAAATGATTAGTAGGCTAGCTTATAGGTACTGTTTATTTTTCTTGGATCTGACATCCTAAACTAATTTATGTAGTATGGGATTAAATGTCCCAGAGTCATATCTTAACTTTGCCCCTCCTTATTTACTTATGGTGAAATTATTTTATCATTTTCACTTACATTCTATAAAATGAGAATTATTATATCCATATTTCAGGGTAGTGGGAAGAATTTTAAAAAATCCATAATTTGGACTTCATGAGCCTTTGGTTTTTGTCAGTTGAATACTTTTATATTCAATAATTTTCAATATCAAGAATTAATAGTTTAAGCAATGTCACAACTTTAAGATGCATGTAAAGTATTACTGTATAATATAATAATTGGATTTTCAATGAAAGAAGTTCATTACCCATCTTGCATGAGAAGTTGTATTAACCTCATTTCACCCAGTCAAGTGTTCTGTAGTGACAAATGTAGACATTTTTTGACAATCTGTCCCATCAGTTTTCACAAAATTTAATTATTTCAGTTTCAACAATCTGTCTTTGTGCTCTTCAGCTTGTATCTTTTCTCCCTAACTACTTGATTCCTCCTACCTACCATAAAGTAACTAAAAATGGAATCTCTTTTACCCATTTTTTTTTTTTTTACTTCTTAGCATCCATCTGTAGTCAGATAGTTACAGATGAATATTAGCTCATTTAAACTTTATAGTTTTTTTGTTTTCTTGGGATATTTAAAAGCAAGTAAACGACTATCAATGTAGCCAAACTTTCATGGCTAATAGTGTGCCCAATAAGTGAACTTTGATCTGGGTTTTTTATATCTATATCTATCTAATCTCTATATCTATCTATCTATCTATCTATCTATCTATCTATCTATCTATCTATGTGTCTGTCTAGTATATGGGTGATAAAGAAAGATATGTAGGTATCCAAGAATGGCTTTGCTCAAGCTGGAAGATTTAGCTGATATCACTGGTCTAATCTCATCCCACTCTTGACAAAGATGAGAGTTGGAAAAACAATACAAAGTGTATATTTAGGTGTTTGTAGTATTAGAAACAATGATCTTCTAAAATTGAGAGCCTTCACAACTTTTCAAAATAAAAGCTATACTTTTGGAGATGTTTAGACAGCATTGTAGACACATTTATGGTAATTTGCTTCTCAATTCTTAAGTTGTAAGACTTTGGTATTTATTTAACAAAAACATTCTTTGCCTTCAGTGCTGCAACATTTGTTATTTCAGCAAACCAAAATGTTCCCTCAACATTGTGTAGGTGTTTTTTTTTTTTTGATAATGTACTGTTATTCATTTTCTACCAATGTTTGGAAAATAAATGTAGAGTTTAGGAAAGCCAGGGTGTGTTAATGTGGGTTATTATAGTCAGGGAAGCCCTCCCTCACCCATGCAAGTAGGAAGGAGGAAGAAGTAGAGTTTTTAAATATTTAATAAAGGATGCTTTATTGAAATTCTACTGGGATTTTGATATTCTAAGACATAGCTGCCTTGGAAGTCAGTTGTAATGAGGGGGAAGGTTGAAACTTTCAAGTGCTTGTCACAAGGATGGTTGCCCATTATTACAAGATTTCTTCATTTTCTTTGCCAGACCACTTTAAAACATATTCACAGTGACACTGAGAATTCTCTATAAGAATTTGCAAGTCTTTAAGAGGATAAAAATTTTCTGTTTCATATAAAAATAAGCCTGCAATTCTCTTGTGAATCCTGAAGAATATTTATAGTAAGTTTTTCTAAGTAGGATGATGAAAATTCTAGAAGTACAAGTAAGTATACTTTGTCTACTCAAAGGTCAAACAGCATTTAATGACATAATTATATGGGACTGTATTGATAGAAGTTGAATAACAATAAGTTCTTATTTGAAGCATTTTAAGTTAATCTTAGAGCAGAAAATTAGATTTTTTTCAGTCGATGTAAGGGCCATGCTACTTACTCAATTACTTACAAACTCAAAAAAAAACAGATTGGAGCTGAAGGGATTGCTTAGTGGTTATGACACTTGCTTGCAAAGCCTAATGATCTGAATTTGATTCCACAGTTCCTACATAAACCAGCTGTATAGAGCGGCACATGTATTTGAAGTCCCTTTTCAGTGGCTGTACACCCTGACATTCTCTTTCTCTTTCTCTTTCTCTTTATCTCTCCTCTCTGTATCTCTCTGATTGCAAATAAATAAGTAAACTGAAAATTTAAAAAACAGGTTGCTTATCGATCCATTGCCATGTACTTGGCACACTAATGAGCCTGCATGTGCATTAGCTAAGGAGATGCCATTGATGTTATCTTTCTTCTCATGTAAGTAGACAAAGGTGTACAGAATTTAATGATATGCCTGACCCTATACATCGAGTGAATTCAATCCATTAGTGATCTGACTCCAGAACTCAACCTCAACTACTACACTGTGTGGCTTTTCTCAAACTCTCATGAGCAGAACTAACAAAAGTTCATTCATTAATGCAAAGGACCTCAGCATACAGTGTAGTGAGTAAAATCAGGAGTAGAGTTTATAGTCGCCTTTCAATTCCCACTGTATATTACTTTGTAAAATTTTAAGACATGATAGGATTCTGGTGTCATTGGTTTTGGGTAAGGCCAGAGGACTTATATTGTTTAAATGTTCTGGAATTGATAGTGGCATTATTTGTAGAGGCCACTGGCCTCCAGAAGACATACTTTAGGCTTTTTTTCTAGTTTTATTTTAATACATTTGAACTTTTAAAATTATAATAAATACATGTAGATGTATTGAACATTTTATTTAACTTTATTGACAATTTTCAGCCCTGCATTATGTATTTTGAGCATAACCCCCTCCCATTTCCTTCTGTTGTCTCAGCCCACACCACTGAGCTCCTCTTTCCCAATTGTTCCCTCTTAAGTTTCAATGTCTGTTTTGTTTGTTTTGTTTGGCTTTGCCCTCCTCCATCATCCAGGGAAAAATGATGGTGAATCCAAGGTTTTGTAGGTCTGGTACAGGTAGCCACAGCTGCTGAGGAGTCACGAATGCACTGGCCACTCTCGCCCAGAATATAGAGATCCAAAGCACTACTCCCCCTTTCTGACTTTTACATTCTTTCCGCTCTTTTCCCAGGATGATCCCTGAGCTTGGGAGGGTGTGGCAGACATGTCCCCTTTGGTGCCAAGGCCTCAGCAGCCACTTATTCTCAGGTCTTTAAGCATTTATCTTTATTCTCACCTGTGGACAGAGAAGCTTCTTGTTGCAGATGGCAATGACTTCTGGCAAGACTCAAAATAGATGTATTAAACTTTTTCTATTAAACATTTTTTTAAAGTTTAACCTCAAATAAACCAAGTTCTCTTCAGTCTCAGAGACTTTTATGAAAAATATTTTATTGATTGATTGATTTGAGGAGGAGAGAGAGAAAGAGAAAGAGAGAGAGAGAGAGAGAGAGAGAGAGAGAGAGAGAGAGAAAGTGAGAGAGAAAGTGAGAGAGAGAGAGAGGATGGGAGAGAGAGAGAGAATGGTTGCACCAGGTCTCTAGCCACCACAAACCAACTCCAGATGCATGGGTCACCTTTTGCATCTGGCTTATGTGGGTACTGGGAAATAGAACTTGAGCCTTAGGCTTTAGTCAAGTGCCTTAATGTTAAACAATCTCTCCATCCCAAGTCTCAGAGACTTTTAAATTTGTGTAATATTCTTTGAAATTTTGACCAAATGGCATAGTCTTTCCATTCAGGATTTCATTCTAATATTCCTTTCAAGAGTTGCTGAGTGTCCCCCCAAACGAATGGCACTAAAAATTCTTTCTCCTTTTTCTAAGTTTATTTATTTTTTCTTTAGAATTCTCTAACCCTTGAAGTTACCTTATTTTCACTGATGTATTGTTTGTACTGTTGCACCTGAAAGTAAGCAGCATGTGAACAGAACTTTTATTCATCTTGCTGGATGGAGTTTGTGTGTACCCTATGTAAGGAATGGAGTGGGCCACATGTTTACAGTCTCAATAAATGTCAATAGCGTTTAGTTAGGCTACATGATTGCACACTGGGTCTCCTAACATTAAACACAGTTTCTCTGCATTGTATTCCCTAGATATGTGGAAGATACCACAGCTGAAGTTTTATTCTGGATTCAGTTTTAAATAAATGTTAAGGTTACTTGATAAAACATTTACATCGAGGATAGGGACTCCATTTTGTTGTTGTTTGTTTGTTTGTTTGTTTTTGAGGAACATTCCCACTATGTGGTCCAGGCTTACCTTGAACTTTCAGTCTTCCTGCTCAGCCCTTGGGTGCTAAGGTTATAGGAATGTACTACCATGCCTGCCTGGAGAGTGACCTTATCTGCAGGCCAAACACTGTTTCTGGAAATTACGAGTTAGGTTTCCCAGTAAAGTGACAATATTAAATGTTTACTATGTAGGAAGACAATGTTTTAATGTATAGGCATGTACCACTGGTAATGACAAATGTGGTTCTGTAGTTTATAGCTCTTTAGAGGGAAACTTGTGTTTGAATCTTAGCTATGTCATTCTTTTCTATGGTGCCAAAGATTTTTTGACCTTGGCATTCTGTTATTTGAGTAAAATAAAAGTGGTCATTAAAATTCCTTAGTTAGAGGTGATTAAAATATCTCACAAGGGAGGTTCTTGGCCTTTTCTTATTCTGAATCGAATATTCTAGAAAACATCAAAGCCATGAATGAGCTCCTAGAATAATATTAAAAAAGGCTCACTTCTGGAGTAAAATTGTGTGCTTACTGAGGGCTATATCACTTAGATAAAGATGAAAAAGGTCTCAGGCACTTGGAATTTACTCCATCCATATGCTTTGACCAGGTGCCAGTGGAACCTTGCTGCAAAATAGTGCAAGAGCCAAGACATCTTTAGTAGAAGAAATGTTTCAGGTCAATTGATACAGCCATTGCACTTTATCTGAGGAAGCCCAGCCAGACGAGAAGCTCTGACTTCCCGCAGAGCCTCAGTGTAGCCATGGACTCTGCTTTCCTGCCTCATGTAGCAGATGCTTTTGGTGTTTATTCTAAAGGAGAATTTTGCGTTTTCTTTACAGATACGTGCTTTCAATATCACAACTGGGATAAGAGATTTTAAAGCTTGAGTGGTAATTTGAAGAGACGTTTTGAAACTAAAGTCTTTTTGTGTGTAAACCTAAAATGGAATTACTTTCATTTGGGAAAACTCTGGAGTTATATACTATGAGTGTTTTGCTGCTTTTAGTTTGAACTTTTCCAATGCAGCTACTTATAAGCTCAGTCTCACAGGACTGAAACAAACTGACTCTGGTGTTTTTACATTGACCATACTTAAGGATGGATACAGACACTTAAAATTGCAAAACATTTGAGAAGTTTAGAAGGGAATGCCTTAAATAAGATTATGTGCTAATAAATACACTAGCTAAATTACAGGGGGAAATGAAGGTGCTGATTTCACTTGTTGGATCACATTTTAGGAATGTAGAATTCCATTTCCCAAAGGGAGAGATTGTCTTTGGAAGTAGATCATTAAATGTTCCTGACTTATTCTGGTTTAAATCCAGGGACTTAATAGCAAAAGACAAATAATGCCTAACCTTTCTTTGACTCAGCTGTAGAATTCTTCAGAGACAGAAATAGAGAGAAGAGGGGTGTGTCCCAAACCATCAATATTAAGGAGGTATAAACATTTAAACAATAACATTTTGATGATACAATTTGAAATATGCAATATGTATTGACAATATTCAGTGAGCTTAGTACCTAATACCAAGAAAGAGTAAAATACAAAGCGACCATGTGGTAAGCACTGTTTCTCATGCTACTCATGAGCCACATTACCAAAGTGATTTCATGACATTTGCATTCCACGAGCTCAGTACAGCAAAATCCACTGTAACAAAGTCAGCCTCACAGGTGGTTATGAGGATGAGTGAGCTAGCTCCTGAGCACTGCCCTGGCTATATACTTGGTGGCCATTGGCCTTTGGCCATTGTGACAGTCAGGGGCTTCTTACTTCCCCAAGTGTAACATTATGCTGACTTTACCAACCACCTCACAAAGCTCTTACATACCAGGCCTTTGTCAGAGTGAAGCCAGTTGCCCCAGCCTGTCTGCCAAGCTCAGTGCTGACATGGAATAGAGCAAAAATGAATACCCATGGTCACTCAGAAGTAAGTCAGTTGGGAATCTTATTATCCTTTTGAGAACTAAAGCACTGTCTTGAAAGGATGACGAGTTCATAGAGGAGGGTTAAGTTCCATTTCGCTACACCCATGGTTCAGCCTTTCTGGGCAATGATGAAGCCAGGAAGAGCATGGTGATTAAATCAATATGAAGAAAAAAAAAACATATCTATGTATTATTTCCCATTAATTCTCCTTTGTGCTTAATTTTATATGTAATTGGTTCGAATTCATATATAAAGGTAAAATTCTCACCATTTTATTTTCTTCGCACATTAATGATCCAGTTAGATGGAAAATAAAACTTTTTAAAATTCAAGTTGTATTTGCACTCCTACTTAAATATTTCTTTGGGGTTTTTGCCTGTGAGTGATTTATTCACAGATAATATTTATTATAAGGAAAATTTTTAGGTCAGTATATTTTCAGAAGCAAAGTACCAATCAACATTCAACATCTCTCTTAAAGCCATGTAACATGCACCCCATGTAGAGTGACTTGGTTTCCAGCAGTGGCCTTGACTTAAACAGTAAATCTCTATGTTACTGTGCAGTAACTCTCAGAATCATTCCCTTCATTTTACAGTAGAGCACATTAAAGGTGATGAAATGCTTATCAACTAGGAGGTCAAAGTTTTATATGTGATTGAGGACATGTATTTCTGGATATTTGCAAGATGTGCCCAGATTTTTAAAACCCTCATTATCATATAAAATCAACATGTTATGTATATTGATTGAAAATGAGCCATAATTCTTGTATATATTCTAAAAAAGAAAAGCACGCATGTCATAGTGTGGTTAATGTGCATTTTCACTTGGTGATGGGAGATAGTTGTAATAAACACAGAACCTTCACAGAAGAGTTCAGCATTTTTTTTTTTTTTTGCAAAAATGGAAACATAAAACAATATTCACTGTTGCTGGGCACATGCCTTTAATCCCAGCACTTGGGAGGCCAAGGTAGGTGGATTACCGCCATGAGTTTGAGGCCACCCTGAGACTACATAGAGAATTCCAGGTCAGCCTGGACTAGAGTGAGATCCTACCTTGCAAAACCAAAAAAAAAAATAAGAAATCACTATTACCTACCTTTCCCCTCCCCCCCGCACTTGGAGTTTTCTCTATATTAGTACACAAAGAATCAAAGAATCACCTCATTCTTTTTAGTGACATCCTAAAATACCCTTATTTAGATTAATGGAAAGCAGTTAACAACTCTTCTGTGAGTGTAACTTAAGTTATTTCTCAATTTCTACTGATAGAAAGTGAGGTAATGCATATTATTATGCATGTGTCATTAAGCTTATGGGAAACACACTGTAGAATAAATTCTTAGCAGTAAATTGCTAAGCACTTCAGTTTATATATTTTTTATTGTTTATAGAGATGGCAAAATTGTGATTCCTAGAAGTTGTATCAATTCATACTTCCACAGGAGGTGCATATGCATATCAGACTTTTGCATCTTGACTCATCTGATACATGAAAATGGGTACATGGACCTTTCCATTTACAGCTCCTATTAAAAACAAGAACACTTCAATTATGTTTAGTTTTCTATGAGCACTCGCTGTATGTTTGTGTTGTTTTTCTTGTATTGTAGGAGTTTACTGATTGGCTAAAACTTTTTCCATATGGGGAAATCTTTCTCTATGATGAGATTTCATCATTTTCCTCCTTTACTATTTTTCTTGGAGCATTTTGTGATTCATTTTTCCAAAAAAGGAAATTATGGCTTTTTGCCTATTTAATTTCTGAATCTTGTATGGGATTGTTTTACAGATAAAATTCCAATATGAGAACAGACTATATCTATATATTTGCTACCATGTGAGCACCTCTCTATCTCAGTTCATTTGAAAACACACACACACACACAGAGCGAGAGAGCGAGCAAGAGGGTCGGGGGAAAGAGAGGCCTATTTAAGACCTATTTGTTTCTACTGTTTATCACTGGAATTTCTCTCGATGTGAGATAGTACTCCAACATCAGTTTTCCCCAGATGGCGTCCCAATTGTCTCAGCACATTTAACACATAATCTTTTGCTGATTCAACATGTCACTTACATCATAAACTACAGTTCTGCATGATTTGGATTTCTGTCCAGACTCTCTGTTCCACAAATCTTCTTCACCAAACCACAATATTTGAATTGCAGAAAGTGTATAATAAAGCTAGCCCTTACCACACTTTCCCCATCATAGTTATTTTCTTTCAAAAACCTTAGTTTTGCAAACATTTTTCTTTGTGAGCTAAATAAGCATCTTAGTATAGGACCTCACATAAATCGTTGTGCTGCAACTATACTTAAAGCTTGTGCATACGTTTTCTCAAGTGGGGAGCCTTTCCTATAGGATTTTGGCATCCATGTTACATCGGAGTCATATAATTTGAAAGATTTTTTTTGTTATGTGCTTTGGTGTGATTTCAATAGCATTGGTGGGATCTGCACTTTTGAATTGAATATGGTAAGAGGTGGAAGGTAGTTCAGTGGTACAGCATTTGCCTAAATTGAACATAATATCTCCAGCTTTTCCTCCTTAAAGTTTCAGGGAATTGTCTGAGCATACTGATTTTACTAAAGTGTGAGAGGTATCATCTTTCCACTGTTTCTGCAATTGTATTTCCACCAGCTGGAATATCTATATACTTAGCTTGCCTGGAAAGTTTGTGTAAGTTGTATTTTTTCTGTCCATGCATTTCATGGAGTTTTTCAGATTCATTTACAAACTGATGAAAATAACAGCAATCTTGTTTCCTGCCATTTGTCCTTTTGTCAGGAACGTATTTGTGTATGTGTGTATGTATGTCTGTGGTTGTGCTTGCTACTTGTTCTATGGCGTATTTTAGAAAGAACTATCTCTTGCATTTTTTAATTTTAAATTTTATTTTTATTTAATTCTGAGAGAGGGAGAGAGAGAGAGAGAGAGAGAGAGAGAGAATGGGCATCCAAGGGCCTCTAGCCACTGCAAACAAATTCCAGATGCATGTGCCACCATGTGCATCTGGCTTATGTGGGTACTGGGGAATCAAACCTGGGACCTTAGGCTTCACAGTCAAGTGCCTTAAATGCTAAGCTATCTCTCTAGCCCATATCTTGCATTTTTTAAATTTGGCTTTTCTACCCTCTGTTTATTTTTTACTTGTCCCTACTAGTTCTTTCATTTGTACTGCTTTGCTTCATATCACTCTCTGCCTTCTGTGATCCTGCAATGTTTCACTTATTTCTCTTTGCCATTTTTGTTTTGTTCTATTGGCTCAAGTATTTAAGCATGCATAGTTTCTCCTAAATTTCTTACATGTCTAAGGAAGTATATTTTTATCATACATGTTTTCTAAGTATTTTTGTGATTTTTATCTTCATTTTCTTTCTTTTCTTTTCTTCTTTGGTTTTCCAAGGTAGGGTCTCACTCTACCTCAGGCTGACTTGGAATTCACTGTGTAGTCTCAGGGTGGCCTCAAACTCACAATGATCCTCCTACCTCTGCCTCCCAAGTGCTGGGATTAAAGGCATGTGCCACCATGCCCAACTTCATTTTCTTTTAAATACACATGCATCTGTGGCAGTTCTACTTTGAGGGATGTATTGGGGTTTTCATATGTCCTGATATTCTATTTTGCTTAATTTTGTGGATATTCTATCATTAATCCAGAAGAAGAGGTTTACAGGATAGAATCATTTATTCCATTTACTATGAATTTTGCCCCTCTAAGTTAAGGATTGTGTTAGTCATGTGACAGTAGCTGGTTAGGAGGAGTGAAAATTATGTATGTCTGATGTGGGTCTCCCGTTCACTTGTGCTTTCTGTAGTAATTTTTGCTCCAAGAAGCGTTATGATATATTTTATTGACAGATACCATTAGTCTTCAGGGAATTGAATTGTTAACAAGCATGTGCCATATGCCGTTATGATTTGTTTTCAAGTGCCTTCTTTATGTTGATTAAGATTGCACCTGGAAAGACCAATTTGTCTGGCCTAATTCTGTCTCTGTTTTTATAAGGTGTTTATTTGCACTAAATTTATTGATTTTCTTTTCCATGTTATTTTTTAATTACTTTTTCCATTTCCTCTCACCTGATTTCCTTCTTGCTGTTTTCTTCACACATTGGATTATGTTTGTATTTGTTTTGATCTTTTAATTTCATATCTTTGATACACCTATACTTCTGTTCTTCTCTTGCTCACTGCTTATCTATCAATCAATTTGAATATGTATAACCCTTGTGATCTTGTATTGTACTTATCTGTAGAAATTTATCAAGATAGAGAAGAAAGAGAGAATATTTCCAGATCCCTTGAAAATGAGATGGTGGTCGAAAGGTATTATGTAACTTGTTCCCCTTACGAAGTCCTTTGTGTAGGCATTGATGCTTCTCCCAGCAGGTCTGAGATAAGATTTGTACACCTGCCTTTGTCCAGAGGCACCATTTCCTATTTGTAAGATCTGGATTCAGCAGGATTGGCAGCAAATGAAGTTATTTCTTCAGTGTGTTATGTGATTAGATCACTTGAAATGTGTTGAATTCCAAAATGTTATCTTAACTTGACTTCCATGTTGACTGGAGATTGATTTAAAATAGTCACTCAGTACTCAGTAACACAGAGCACCTGAATGTTCTGTCCCATGTCTGTATGTGTGCATGGGACATCAGGAGGCTTAGAGGCAGGCTTCCCTCATGATGAAAGGCAGTTGAGTTTGATTTCCATTTTTATTGTCCCAGCCAGTATGGAACTCATTGCCCTGGTCAGGGAGGGAAGGAAGCCATTTAGTGACCAGTGTGTGTATTTTGCTTAAATATTAGATAGAAATAGATACTTATTTGGTACAGAAGTATTTTATATAGAGCCAATATAGAATTTCTCTTCTACAGGTTCCAAGGTCTATTTTTAACACTGAGTTATTTTAAACAGAAGCAAGTTAACCCATATTTTTCTAGACTATGTAAAATCTTATAGTAACTTCTAAGCCTTCTTGCTTCCTCAGACACAGCTAGAGTTATGTCATTGCATCCTTTTCTTAAATATTTGTTAAGTATTATTCATTGCAGAGACAATGTTAATAATTGGAGAAATACAGGAGATACTTTCTTTTGCTGGGACAAAGCACCCAATCAAGAGCAGTTGATATGTGGAAGGGGCTTATTTTGGCTGACAGTCTAGAGCAGAAGCTTCATGATGTTAGGGGAAAGCATGGCTTGGGCAGAGGCTGCACATCACCCCTACCACAGCAGATGGAAAACAGCAGCAGGAGTGTGAGCTGAACTCTGGCAAGAAGGAGCTGACAACAACACTACAAAGCCTACCCCCCAGAAACACCACCTTGAACAATGTTGTGCCTCTCAAATTGTCATTAGCTAGGGACCAAGCATGATATGGAGGACATTTGATTCAAACCATCACATAAGATGTCCCTTGTATACTCCAAGACCAGAGACCAAATATATTAAAACTGATTGGAAAATTCATGGCATGTTTTGTATCCAGCTTCATTTTTACAAACACCGTGATCTCCCACTGTACAAAATTAGTAGGTTAGACTTGTAGCACATCCTTTCTTTTTTTTTTTTTTACTTCTAAGTAATTATCACTCAATAAAGTAAAATTTTAAAGTATTTGTTTTTTATTTTACTTAGAGTTTATGAGATATTTATGAACTTATGAATTTTAGACAGAGGAATTATTATCAAATGGCCCTGAGCCTATTAACTATGTGACATTACACAAACTTTTAATCATATGTGTAAGACAAGAATGATGTAAATGATCCTCAGGAACAAAGTTAGTAAAGAACTTAGCAAGGTGACTGACACAGAGAAATGGGCAATAATCTTGTATATACATCCACAGTCCTGTCATTATTATTATTTATAATACATTTTGAACTCCTTTAAGGCAGGAAATCAGTGTACAATATTTCTATCTTGGAATTAGAGAGAGTGCTTTTCATGAAATGGTATCTTAACAAATATTTGTTCAATGAAAGAATATTAATAAATTATGAAAGGCTACAGGATATTAAAATCTTTAGGGAAAAAGGCATTTTTTTAATATTTTCACAATGCCAGCACATGGGTGTGTCCACCTTTTCTACAATAATCAATGTCTTGTAAGATTCATATAAGCCAACTGCTGAGTAGAGTTCACTGAACAAGTCACACACAAATGATTGCCACAGAGTGGAACAATTATATTCCAGAAATATGGGTAAGAACCTGCGATACCACATATCTTTTAAATTTTATTTATTTATTTATTTATTTATTTGAGAGAGAGAAGAAAGAGGCACAGAGAGAGTGGGTATGAACACACAAGGATTTCCTGCCACCGCAAACGAACTCCAGATGCATGTACTACTTAGTCTGGCTTTATGTGGGTGCTGGGGAATGGAACTTAGGTCCTTAGACTTTCCAGGCAAGCACATCAACTGCTGACCTGTCTCTCCAGCCCTCCAAAACTACATTTTGAATTTTATTTATTTATTTTTACAGAGAGAGAGAGAGAAAGAGAGAGAGAGAGTGAAGCAATCAAGACAGAGAAAATGGGTACAGTAGGGCCTCCAGCCAATGCAAAAATAATTCCAGATGCATGAGCCACCTTGTGCATCTGGATTAAATGGGTCCTGGGGAATTGAACCTAGGTCTTTTGGCTTTGCAGGCAAGTGCCTTAACCACTAAGCAATCTCTTTAGCCCCTCTAAAACTATTTTTAATAGAACGATAACTTCATTTTGGGGACAATCATAGTAGAATAATATTAGTGTTAGGAATATTCACCACTAGCACTCAGTTTAGTAACAAACAAATTGAAACAAATTGCCTCTTGAAGATTCTTTTTGACCTCTGGTGGACGTTCTGCTCTGTGAAGTCCTTAAGAGTTTCTGCATGTGGCAGCCTGGTAAGATCGAGGTTTCGGCCAGACTGAAAGCAACACCACAATGATTTGGAATCTCCATCATTCTTACCTATAACTTGTAAATTTTAATTTTATTCCACCATGACATGTATAGGTACATCTTAAAATGTAGGGATATCCATGGAGTTATCTAGAAGATAAAGGATAAGCTTGGTAACATTTTCTCCTCCCAATACACAAAGATAAAATGCTGTTTTGTCTGAGTAGAGAATTGGTCTAATAGCAAATATATGCCTGAAAAAAAATATGTGCCTAACTTGCAGACACAGATTATATCTTTTCGCATTAAAAATAATTTAAAATACAATCAGAAAGCCTAATCTGTAATTTCAGCTTCAGGTTTATACCCTGTTTTCTCCCATGCTTTTACTCAGTATATCACTTAGAATAGTATCTGACAGTGCAATATTTTCATTTTTGACTTATACAGAACAAAGCTAGATTAGTATATGAAAGACCTTAGAAATGCTTGCATTGTCTATACTTCTTGTTTATATTTTATTTCCTGGTAACTTCCAATTATTACTCCAAAGCAAATCCAGACTTCAAAAGTTTATTAGGACTTCAGAGTACTCTTGAAGTAAAAGCAATATTGTGACCTAGTATTTGCTGCTTTTCCAGAATCCAGTCTAAAAGTCTCATATTTAGAGAAAGTTGCATTTCTTACTGGAAAAAGGAAGTGTATCAGAAGCCTTGGAGGAATGCCCACATTCACTCTCTCTCCTATTGCTTGATCTTAGGCATGTGTCAGCTGAGGGAAGTTCTCTTAGTCTCCCATCTGGTATTTGGGTGGTATGCGTTTTCTCTTATTTCTACATCTTTTGACATTACCTTAGAATTCAGGGCATGTGACCCTGCAGTTTTCATTCTTTCTTCATTATAATTCTGATGATAAAATTTTTTCCAGTTTACCTAAGAATTGTGTTCAAACATTTCATTATTTCTGATCTGCTATAAAGTTTTGTTTACTAATTTGTTTGAGGCCGTGTCTCACTCTAGCCCAGGCTGATCTGGACCTCAAACTGTAGCTTCAGGCTATTATGATTTCCTCTTATTTCAGCCTTCTCAGTTCTGGGATTATGGGCATGAGACACCATGCGCACTAGCTGCCAATATTTTATTGAAATATTAGCCTAAAGATATTTATGGAAACAAATAATCTTACTTTATATCTTTTAAGACATATTACATATTTGTGCTGGCACAGCTATTTGGATTTCAAAAATATAAACTTGGGTTGCCATGGACACAAGCATGCAGAATATTACTATATAAATTTATTATAAAACTTACTATTCATGATTAGTGTACAGTTTAACCTAAAACAGGAGCACTGTTCATTCTCATCTCCACTAAGGAATTTTTTTAATGTTTTTGTTCATTTTTATTTATTTATTTAAGAGTTACAGACAGAGAGAGAAAGAGGCAGATAGAGAGAGAGAGAGAGCCGGGCGTGGTGGCGCACGCCTTTAATCCCAGCACTCGGGAGGCAGAGGTAGGAGGATCACCATGAGTTCGAGGCCACCCTGAGACTCCATAGTGAATTCCAGGTCAGCCTGGGCTAGAGTAAGACCCTACCTCGAAAAACCAAAAAAAAAAAAAAAAAAAAGAGAGAGAGAGAGAGAGAGAGAGAATGGGTGCACCAGGGCCTCCAGCCACTGCAAATGAACTCCAAACTCGTGCTCCCCTTTGTGCATCTGGCTAACGTGGGTCCTGGGGAATCGAGCCTTGAACCAGGGTCCTTAGGCTTCACAGGCAAGCGCTTAACCACTAAGCCATCTCTCCAGTCCTTCACTAAGGATTTTTTTATTTAGCATATTGCTAATAGTTTTATTTTAATATTTTCTTCTCTTAAAGATATTTTACTGCCAAAGGGCACAGTTTAAACATCATGTCAAAACGACTAATCAGCAGTGTGGATTCACTTTTTACTATTCTTTCTTTTTCCTGAAGGTATGTCAAGCAAGGTTTATATATAACGCTGAAAACAATGTTCATTACAATGTGTTAGGCCAGTATACCAGGAGCTTCTAGGAAGCTAATTGACCCAAAGGGAGAATAAAATGAAGACTTAGCTCCTTCACCCAAAATCCTTACTAATGGTATTCTGCCTATTTTTCAAGTAACATGACAGTTATTAACAGTGGACTAGAAGCAAATTACTGATCCCAAAGAAGGAAGAGGAGAGGAAATGAAATGGGTGGTCCACAGAGTCAGACACAAGTGAGGTTGCTGATGAGCAATGGTTGGATGAAAGGAACTTGGAAATACCTTTTTTAAAGTAGGCAAAGACTAAATTAAAGTGATGTGATGGGCATTCTTAATATAACTTGTTTAGATAGAACATGCTGTTGGTAGGTGCACAGTATCAAACCTGAAAAACTGTAAATGTCTTGAACTTTAAATGGTTTGTGGTTTTCCTACTCATTCTTCTTGTCCATTGGGTTGATCATAAAGTAAGGACAATATGATATTGTTATAACATATTTTGTTAAAGTATATCAGAGGAAAACACTGCATTTGAGAAATAAGCAATATGATTGTAAATCACATATGTACTTATATGTATATATATGTACATATGTATATATTCATATATATTAAAGACAGATTCATTAACTAAAAGAATGGAAGAATGGTGAATGGACAAAGTTCTATCAATGAAAAAGATACAAAATTACTTTGAAGTCTGTGTGCTGTTTGTGTAGAGTAATGGTACCTGACAAATGCATTAAAATGTGTCTTTATATAAGCAGCAAAGACAAATTCAGGAGAAATTGCTGGACATGCTTCTTGTCATGTGTTGGGGCTGGGGAGATTGCTTAGTGGTTGAAGGCACTTTCTTAAAAAGCCTGCTATTCTGGGATCGATTCCCCAGTACCCACATAAAACCAGATGCACAAGGTAGCGCATGCATCTGGAGTTCATTTGAAGCAACAAGAAGTTCTGACATTCCCATTTTCATTCCATCTCTCTCTCTCTTTCTCTCTTCTCTCAAATAAAAATATGTTTTAAAAATTAAAAAATATCAGTATAAAGTATATCTGAGGAGATTGATTTTGTTAACATTAGTAGAGTCAAATTCAGTTGTTTGAGTAATTGGGTTTAAATATTAAGATACAACATTAGGATCTGGGGATATTGCCCAGTGGTTAAAGTTGCTTGCTTGCAAAGCCTGCCACTGGGATTCAATTTCCCAACATCTATACAAAGCCAGATGCAAAAGTGGCACATGTATGAGGGGGAGGAAATTATTGTTGTTTATTGTCTATAATCATGGAAATTGTCAATAATAAAAAAATTAACAGCTGGGCGTGGTGGCGCACGCCTTTAATCCCAGTACTCGGGAGGCAGAGTTAAGAGGATTGCTGAGAGTTTGAGGTCACCCTGAGATTCCACAGTGAATTCCAGGTCAGCCTGGGCTAGAGTGAGACCCTACCTCAAAAAATCCCCCAAAATTAAGAGATTTATGAATAAAAAAAGGTGGCACATGTGTCTGCAGATGATTTCCACTGGCTTTGGTTTGCATATACACATTCATGCACACATATGTGCAAATAAATAAATAAATAAATAAATAAATAAATAAATAAATTTCTAAGTGATTTTAAAATATAAACAAACTGAAACTGAGGTTGAAATGTATGCCCATTTGTATGTATGGATGAAAATGTAGAAAATGGAGAATAATCGCATGTGGCCCAGTTCTTTGTAGAACTTAAGCATCCACTATATGTTTGTTGGAGCTTTTATTGTTAAGTGAATTTTCAAACATCATTACTCACCAGATTTGGGTGTTATGAATTTTATAGCAACATTAAAATGTCAGCATAAGCTACTCTACTATTTTAGATGTCCAGATAGTTTAAGAGTCACAAACAGGGGCAGTTATTTGGCATAAACCCTACGGTAATTTATGCATGTTCTATTTCCATAGAGAAATAAAAGTCAGCTTTGTGAATTTCTTCAAAAAAACCACTAGCCTATTCAACAGCATTGATCAAGTAGATGTAAGTAGATTGTAGACTACAGAAAGAAAGAACTTACAGGTTAGTGGGGAGATAGATAGACATGCAGTGTGGTTATTACTGCATGGGAATGTGACACAGCACAATTTAGGATTAAGAGGAAGTTGCACAGAGCATGTGTCATTTCAGCTAATCTGGAGAATGAGCCCGTACTTGGCACATAGATCAGGAGAAGAGAAGGCATGTAACAGAAACATCACGTCCCTGACTTTATCTGTTCATCCCATTTCAGTGTGCTTAGACACAGATTATAGCTTCTTCCATTTGATTCTTTGCTTGAAAACTTTTTTCTGTCCCAAGAGCTGCTGATATATAAGAATTAGGTTCTCCCCTCACCAAAGCCCTCAACCAATCACTGACAGACATTGACATTTGAACTCAGGGTTGTCTGGCCTTTTTTAGGGGTAAGTCTGCAAAGCAGATTGTAGATCATCCCCCAAAGATCCCTCCTGCCTCCTTCCCCTTGCCATTCTCAATCCCCTTTGCTGTGTTTGTGGAACTAACTTTCAAATGAGCTATGTGTATACAGACATTTGCTTTCAGGTTTGTGTAGGGAAAATACAACTAAAGACACATTAATTGCAGCAAAACTGATCACTAAAACCACTGTGTGTGTGTGTGTTTGTGTGTATACATGCATGTGGTGACATGTGTAGAGGTCAGAGGACACCTTTGGGGTGTAGGTCCTCTTCCACCTTGTTTGAGACAGGGTCTCTCTTGTTCTTTGCCCCTGGGAAAGCAAGGCTCACTAGCCAGCAAGCTTCAGGATTCTACTGACTCTGCATTCCATTGCCATATGCAAGTTGGAATTGCAGACATGTGTGCCACTGTGGGTCCAGTGCCATTAGCAGCAGAAGAGACAGAGTAAGAGTTCTTTCTCCACTTCAATTTTAATTCCTTGACATTTCATTAATTTTTGTTTTTTAATTTTTTTGTTTATTTTTATTTATTTACTTGAGAGAGACAGACAGAAAAAGAGGCAGCGAGAGAGAGAGAGAGAGAGAGAATGGGCACACCAGGGCTTTCAGCCACTGTGAATGAATGTGTGTGTCCCCTTGTGCATCTGGCTAATGTGGGTCCTGGGGAACCAAGCCTTGAGCCTGGGTCCTTAGGCTTCACAGGCAAGCGCTTAACTGCTAAGCCATCTCTCCAGTCCAACATTTCATTTTTTTTAACATAACATAAATGTTAAAATTGAAACACCACCATTTTGACAAACTTGACTTTACTATAAAGATAATCTGCTATGTCACACTGGTGCTCTGGATAACATCCCTTGGATATATTACAGACTGGATGAGTGGAATTTCAGAAACAATCAAAACCTATCAAGTATAGTAACAAAATGCTGAAGATGTTCATGTAGAAGAAGCAGCTTCCTTTCATGGGAAATCAAAAGTTGATGTCAAAGTAATTTTAAAAGCTAGCAACTAACAGAACTACAGACAAGAGTGAAAATTGTATTTTAAAATTGTCAACCTATGAAATTTAATAAAATTTTATTGTAAGTAGTAGGAATATTCTTACTTGGCTCAGAGACTCAGAGATCGGTTTCAAAACCATTTTGGTTCAGAGTTAGACATCTTGATGTTTTACATATGATCACGCTAGCCCCAAATATTCCAGATGTGTGTTTGAAAATCCCCTTCAACTTAATAAGTTATACATGGAAAAAAATAATAGTTAGTGAATAAGAGTTTGTTAAGAAAGTTCCACTTAGTGAAAGAATAGAATTAGAGTTAGTGGACAAAGGGTAGACATATTTATCCCCAGATTAAAAACTAAACATCCATAGCTGGTTTTAATCATTTTGAACTAGGGGTTGTTTGTAAACATCAAAATCCAATTGACATATAAATTTCAGTATTTTTGCAATTGTCTTAAATACTAAAAATGTAGATTCAATTTGGATATATTAGCACCCCACCCAACTATGTATACAGATCTCTGAACCTGAGTACATTGGATTATATTGATTATATGAATTAAGTTTTAATTTCTTAACACAGCTAACTAAATTATTGAAGCTATAGTTAGAATCAAAAACAACACAACAACAATCTAGCTTTCTTAGATTTTGTGGAAATTTTTATTTTACATGTCAGATACATACTGTTGAATGTGGCTACTTTTCAGCATAGAAGCTAATTAAATTGGATTATGACAGCACCCAGCCCAAACAACCCCTTTGGTACCTCCACAATGCCTTGGGACAGAACCAGGTACCTCATTCTTTTCTGCTAAAACCACAGCTTTCTTACATATATACTATTGTGCTTTTTACTGTAGAGTATTGTCTACTACTATAGTCTGGTATATTTATGACTCAGCTCTTAGGTACTGGTCTTGCAACTTATTTCTATGCCTGGCACATTTGCAGATAGTGAATATTTAGACAAAGGGAAGAAGGGAGGGAGGGAGGGAGAAAGTCAATTTAGAGCAATCACTGAGGAGTCTTACATGACTATTACACACACACACACACGTATATACATACACCTATATATATATATATATATATATATATATATATATATATATGTATGTATGTATATCCAAGCTATAAAATATTTTCAATCATTACTGACTAGGATAAGTAATGAGACTTGGAGTGATGTTTGAATGTCCTATTGAAGGAAGGGTGGGGATAGGAAGTAAGTCTACTTTCATACTTCATTCTAGAAATGAAGATAATGTTGTGGGGGGAGGGGTTCTACCACTTGTCTCTGCCACTTCACAGCTGTGTAATTTAGAGATTAACTGTTGTTAATCTCATCTGCAATTTGTTTCATAGAGCTATTTGTACTGAAGCATTCAGCAATCAACAGAACCACTACAGTGGCTTAAATAAAGTTTTTGATTATCTAATGTAACTAAAAGTCCTGGTGGGCAGATGGTTCCATGTTCGTTCAACATTGTACATGCCATGTCTAGTGTCTGGCTATTGGCTCCCTCCTCCTGCTATCAACGCAATGATCATAGTGTCAGGGATCACTCCCTCAGGAAACAGCCCCACAGGTAAGATAGAGCAGGAATAGAGAAACAGTGACATAACGAGGACTGCAAGAAAGCTTGCAGCCATTTTCACTTTTCAAAAAGTGAAGATCTATGCCCCCACCCCATCATTTTTCCTTTGTTGACCAAAACCAGCTATAAAGGATCTTTGGAAACCAACATCGTTATGTTCTATTTTTTGGCCCCCTGACAGAAGATGGTGGTCAAATATCCAACTAAAAGTGAATTTTACCATTGTTATAAGGCTTATGATTGCTTAGCGCCTTGCTTGGGACAGCATCAGTATTTACTAAACACTGCTGATCTTATCATTAATTATTCTGGACACAGTAAACAAAGTAATGTGAGTATAATGTAATGTTTTCCATGTGAAAGTAGACCAGTTTCTACCAACTAAAGTTTGTTTACAAATTGTTTAGAAATTCAGGTATTAATATTACTGCTAGTTCTGTTATATTTGACCCCATCTATCCTCTCTTTATCTCATCCTCATTGTGCTTTTGAGAAAATATTCAAATATGAGAAAGAGTTTGTTCCTGTTTTTGGTACTGAAAAGTAAACAGTGGGTTTCCTAAAATACCAGTTAAGATGAATGGAAATTTTAGTTTTAATTATTTTGAATATAGCCTCAAGAGTTAAGTTTGAAGCTTCTCTTAGAGATTCATAAGCTATGAAATTTTCATAGCAGAGAACCTCTTGAGATAATACCTTGCCCCTCAGCTATCCATGTGGACTATTTAGCTAATGGGGAAATTCATCTAATATACTCTTCCATCAATTTAATTGAGAACACTGCTTATTTCAGTTATGCCATGAATCATGGCAAGTTTGGGAAGATAAAGTAGCCCATATCCAGGGGCTCAAGTAAGAATTCAAAGAGTTAAGAAAAACAGCACAAAGAAAGGATCTCTGGAGATGAGAAAGAAGGGAAAAAAATTTAAAAATTCACAACCACTTCCATTGTGTTAGGAAATTAGAGGCCCCCTTTAAAATCACAGGACATTGTTCTACATGTTGTATACTGGCAGTATTAGAAGCCTTGAACAATAATAGTAGTTTTCATGTTTGTAAGTAAACCAAATAATTACTTTAAAAAATCTATATATTACAATAGTCAAAAATGTACTTGGTTGTTTGAGATGTATGCCGCCAATTATGATACAGGGATCAAAGGACCAATTAGAGAAAAAAGACCACTTGGAAGAATGTTGTAGTTTCTGTCTTAACTTCTAGTTGAAATGTTTGGAAAATGGGATCAAAGTCAAGCTTATCATTTAGTATATATTATTATCTGTTTTGTTTTTAATGTGCCTATGTTTAAAGATAATGTATATACCATAAAGTCCACTTGTTTGATTTCTAAAACTTAATTATTGGATATACTATTTTTAAGTGAACTAAGCAAAGTTTTGTTTAAACTGGAAACGATGCATAGAAACTACTGGTTTCTGTTTAAAAAATGTATAAATAATAAACTTATCCATTGGAGGACAAAGATTTTATCTAACGCCAAATGAGTATTGGAAGTATTTTTATATGCAACTGTGTTCTCTGTCCTGAGCTGTGGCACGCTTGGTATGTGCCCATGGTCACCTGCTCCCAGGAATGGGAGAATTCCAGTTTCCCCCAAAGCCCTCTCAGTCAGTGCAAATGGGCAGAGAGAAGATGGAGTGGAAAAGAGGCGAAGGAGGCGTTCCATGAGGACCCAGCTGGGCTTCTTCTCCTGTGGCTTATGGTCACTTTTTCAGTTTTTCAAATACTACAGCTCTCCAAAGTATCATTTCCTATTTTTTAATTTTAAAAGTTCCATCAGCATATATTTTAAACTACTTAACTAGTGTAAAAGAAGTTTCTAAGAATATTTGAAATGTGCTATGCAAGCCTGAAGCTTCTTTTCAGGCAGTTTGCAGAAATGTGGAGTCTTTTGCATAAAAGTTCTTCACTGACATGTCAAAAGGATAAAATGGTGAGGCTTCAAGTTCAAAGATGTATACATTCCATTTGGAAAATTAAAGAGAAATAAGACAACAGCCACCTTTTTTTCAAGGAAACAAATTAAGATAATTGGAAGGCTCAGTGAATTTCCTAGAGTTTATGTTGACATGATTGCCAGATAGATGAGGTGTAACCCTACCAAAGCCCACCCAGAACTCTGTTATCAGGGCTCACTGCTCCATGTTCCTGCTGTCTTCAGGGAAGTGTGCTTTAAATATTTACTTAAGTATTTCAGTTAGTCTGTTTCACTAGATATTTATTAGACTATTAGACTTTTATTTGATGTTCTTTGTACAAAAGTGAAGCTATGTCAAAAGGAATGGATTTTTGCTAAGTATAAGGTCATGAACATGATGGCAATCTTTATTACTTTCAAGTAGTATCTTTCTCTGCTTTTCCTTTTGTGTGAATTTCAATACTTTAGAAAATTAGTTTTAAGGAAAATCTGCAACATAAATATAACTCTTTTGTGTTATTTAACACACATGATATGAGGCTCTCAACTCTACTAAGAAAGCTGTAACTTTTGGTCTATGTATTAGAAAAAATATTTTGTTTCATTGATTGAAACCTAAAGAATTTAACCTTATTTTCATCATTTCATATTTTCTATCCTTCATATACTCTCACTAATTCCATTTCACTTCTAAAGACAAGATTTCTTTCCTTTTCTCATTCTTTCTTTCTCTTCCTTTCTCCTTTAATTTTTCTTTCTTTTCATTCTTTCTTTGTTTGCTAGGGATGGAAATCAAAGTCTCAACATTTTCAAACATTTCTGACCTGAAATCTTTTATGTCCTCGCTTTCATCAGACCTGTTTTACTATCGCCCATTTCTATGGCTGGATTTGCTAAATTCTTGAGCTTACAGAAGTAGGTCAGAAATCCCATGGTCTACTTCCAGTGCTTTCTATGTCTGTGTGCATAGCCATCTGCACTTGAATCACAGGGCACATCTGAGAGAAGAAATCTGTCCCCATTTCTGCTATGTATTGACTTTTCTTAGACACATAATACCATGGAAAATGTCTTCAGGAGAACACTTTATTTATTTATTTTTTATTCAATTTGAAATTTTACAAGAGATTAAGGTGTATGGCTACCTAGACTTGAATGGAAAGTAATTAGGAATGACACGTGACAGTACTGTAGAATCATGTTCTAATTTTACAATCGTGGCAGCTGTGTCTACATTCTCAAGTAGATAGGTGGTCACCAGTGCCATTTGGCTTTAACAAATGGATCACCATTCTTGGTGTCCTGGCTTGATATCATCTAGTGTTTTTGTTTAATATTTTTATTTATTTAGTTATTTATTTATCTATTTATTTATTTACAAGCAGAGAGAGGGGAGGGGGTGAAAGAGAGAAACACAGAGTATAGGCACACAAGGACATACAACTACTGCAAACAAACTCCAGATGCATCTGGGTATATGTGGGTACTGGGGAACTTTGCAGCCAAGCATTTTAACCACTAAGCCATCTCCCCAGCCCCTCTTCTATTGTTTTTCATGTGTTTGTTCATTGTCGTCTCCAAAAAGGTTTAGCTTTTGAGCTGCTAGCTAAAGATTTTGTGTTCTCATCTTCTCCAGAGGGGTGGCTATCTTGTCTGGTCTTTATCTTTAATCTTGCATGTGAATATACTAGGTGAATATACTAGGTGAATTCCTTGTCTCCTCAGTTAGTTTGCCTCAGAGTTTAATACTTAGGCACACCATGCACTAACCTCTCTGTAACCCCAGCACTTCACATGGTCCTGGACACACAGCAGGCAGATCATCCTACATGTTTGGCAAATAAATTCACATATGTATACATTTATATTATATATCCATTCTTCAACAAACAAAATTGTACTACATGCTAGTAGCACTGGAAATATGACTATTTCACTCTACTGGAAAATAATTTTCTGTTTTTGTTTATGGTCCAATGATAAGCATATGCTCAGGTATATCTGATCCAGATGCTTCACTCTCCTCTTATATCTTTGATACAACAATGTTATAAGTGGATTTGCATCTCAGTGCTGTCTTGTTGCATGGATCCTGTGTGAAGTATCAGATAATACTCATTTTTCCATTCAAAATAAGTAATGCTGAAAGTGGTTATTTTTGTGGTAAGTTTGAAATGGACAGAAACAATCTATATAGTAATTCTGGTATCTGAAATGTTAGATCTGTGAAGAACGCAACAATCAATGCCACTCCTTATTTAGTTGGTTAGTTTATTTTGTTATTATTATTTATTTGTGCATGTTCATATGTGAATACAGACACATGTGTGCCACAGCCTAGGTGTGAAGGTCAGAGGACAATTTTTAGGTTGGCCGTCATCTGTCCACTCTTTTGAGGCAGGGCTTCATGTTCCAGATTCTCATTATTCTGTCCTTTGCTGAGCTTACCTTGAGCTTCTGGAAAATTGTCCTGTCTCTACCTCCCATCTTGTAATAAATGTCAGCATAGTATACTGGGATTAAAGGAACCTACTGCATTTTCTGGCTTTTTACATAGGATCTGGGAATCAAACTCAGGTTTTCCAGCTTAAGCTGTAAACACTTTATCCACTGAACCATCTCTCCAGTCCCTGTGACTCTTTGTAGCATTAACCCAAGCCCCAGAGGAGCAAGCAGGCCCTAGGTACCCTGCCAGAGTGAGTGAACGCTGCTGCTTCACTGGTACGGCCTTGGGAATTCCGTGGCCTTGGCTTCCATAGTGGTATGCTATGTAATTATTTATGTCTTCGGGACTTCTGCTTTTTTACTTTTCCACTCAGAGAACAACACACCATGGCATTTATATAAAATCAAGGGGAATAGAGAGCTGAAGGCTGAGAATATGTGATCCAGTATATGGACAAGATGCCAACAGAAAATGACATTTATAAATCTCTGCTTTCATATGAGATGAATTTTGCTCTAATTGAACTCATGAGGGAGTTATTATCATAATTCAAGTATGTTGAAAAATATAATAGTTGGTAATCCAGCATTTTTGGAATTGAGTGTCTATGTTCTTATAAAATATATTGATAAGAATTTCACCTGCTGACATATTTCTTCTATTTATTTATTTATATTTGCAGTGCTGGGGATTGAATCCAGGGCCTGGCATATGCAAGGCAAGTGCTCTACAACTCAGCCATGTCCTTGCCCATTTCCCCACCTTCTTCTTTATTTGCCAGCCAGCCTCTCACTTCCTGCTGGGAGGGGTGAGAGAATTTGCAAATTGCAATTGTCCCCAACTGGTTTGGTTCCAGGTTGATAGCTCAGGAAACACAAGTTCTCTATCTTCTGGCCACCATCCACAGAGATTAGTCAGGTACTGACTCTAATCTTCGATCTATAGAGGCTTCCATCCCAGCACCTGCAGAAATCCATGGAACATTGCTTCAGCAACATCATTTTACTCAAATCTTTGGCCAGTCACAATGATTGATATGGGATTGAGTTCATCTGAGACTGAGATGAAATTATTCAAAGCATGTGGATTCTTTAACTTATGGAACTGATGTTTATGAAAAAGGAAAACATGGTTCTTAATAATATTTGATAGTATGAAGCAATTAATGCCATTTAGAGCAGACTATGTGGGTTATATCACTAAGCAGAAGATCCTGTAGTCACAGTTGTAACTAAGAAAATTTTATGACTATTTTAATGAGCATGTAATAAAAAATAAAAACATGGGATCTTAAATTGGTCAACTACCAGCAATGAAATTTAAGTTAATATTTTAAAGGCAATGAGAAGGATTAAAAAATACATACTTCTATGTGATAAGGAAAAGCAGGAAGTCAGTAAGGGTGGAGCATGAAGTAGAAATTGTGTAGAGAACATCTGACTGAGCACAGAATACCTATGAGAACATATGGGTGGGTATCTGAACTTGAGTTGAGGATGCTGAAGAAACCAAGGTCAAACATGTAAATCTAAAAGTTTTATTTCACTATCAAAAGAATATGAAGATAAATAAAAGTGGAAAGATATAAAACTATAAGTAACTAATCTGATAATGGATAATATCTCAGTATAAAAAGACCACTTATGGCTGGGTGTGGTGGTGCACGCCTTTAATCCCAGCACTTAGGAGGCAGAAGTAGGAGGATTGCTGTGAGTTCAAGGCCACCTTGAGACTCCATAATTAATTCCAGGTCAGCCTGGGCCAGAGTGAAACCCTACCACGAAAAAACAAAAAAGAAACAACAACAACAAAAAAAAACAAAAAAGCACATATGAATTAATAAGAAAAAATTAGGCTATAGCAAGAAGAAGAAATGATTTGATAGGCAAGTGACAAATGAAGAAAAATGAAGAAAAGAGAAAAATGATGCTGTATAATTGTTAAATAAATGCACAGATCTTTCTTTTTCTGTGATCAAATTGGCCAGAAATTAAAGTAATTAGATTTCCACTTTTATCACTATTCACGAATAAAGGTATGCTTATTCATTGCAGAGGGGCATGTAAAATTGTACATTCCTGAATTATAGTATGGAAGTATCTATCAAGAGCCTGGAAAACCATGCATGATTTATGAACTAATCATTTATCATCTAAATTGTGGTTCAAAGAAATAATCAGAATTATTCACAAAAATGTATGTTCAAGAATATCTATTACGTGGGCTGAGGATTGCTCAGTGGTTAAGTGCTCTTTTTGTGCAAGCATGAGGTAGGTGTCCGGAAGACCTGAGACTGCCTGAGTTCAAATCTCCAGATCCCATGTAAAACAGGTGGATGGAGCCATGTGTGCCTATAACCCCAGTGCTTGCAGGGAGCAGAAAACAAGAATCCACATAGCCCCTTAAGCTCTGGAAACAGTACAAAGGGAATCTGGCTCAAAACCAAGGCCAGGCGAAAGAATGACTCAGTGGGACATGTCCTGTTCCCCTTTGGCCCCCATAACTGAATGTCTTTCTTAGCCAGCACATGGGGCACTGCAAGTGCACATACACATTTTTCTTTTTATTTTTTGAGGTAAGGTCTCACTCTGCCCCAGCCTGACCTGGAACCCACTATGTAGTCTCAGGGTGGCCTCGAACTCATGGTGATCCTCCTACCTCTGCCTCCTGAGGGCTGGGATTAAAGGTGTGTACTACCATGCCCGGCCACATACACATTTATATATCACACACACACACCACAAACACACAAGCAAAACAAAATTCCCATTACAAAACTCTATAGTATTAAAATACAAGGAATGATTACCTCTGCCATGTAACATCATTAAATCTTATGCAAACATGTAATCTATTTTATGACTATTCAAGATATTAATTCATGATATAATCTTACTAAAGTTTATATGAAGTTTTTATTATTATTTATTGATACACATACTTAAATTTTGTTAATTCTCCCCCTCCTCTGCCCCATCTCTCTGTTCTACCCTGCTTTACCCCTCCCAGCCCCAGTATTTCCCCTTTAGCTTTCATGTTACTTAAAATCTGCTACCTTCCTCCCTTGAAGCCTCATTGCCCCATCCCTCATGGGCTACTTTCTAGTTCCCTGACATCAATACATCTCTCCCACTACAACTCTCCCACTACAATCTCTCCCACTACAACTCACACATATAAAAGTTCTCAGGTGTATATACATCAAGACATCTAAAAATACTTGATTAAATTTCCAAAAATCCTGTCAGTAGTTACTGATGGACAATGGGATTAGAAATGTATTAGTCAGATTTCTATCTTGACTCTCAATTTTGGGGGCTTCAGTTCATGACTGATTGGTCTTATTTGCTTTGGCAGTATATCATGGTAGGAGCTCATGGCAAAGCAAAGCTTTTCACCACATAACTGTGTTAAAAGGGATAAGAGGGAGCTGTGGTCCTGCTATCCTCTTTAGGGACACGCCCTCTGTGACCTAAAGATTCCCACTAGACCCCACCTCTTAAAGATTTCACCATTTCCTAATAAGGTAAACCTATAAATAACCTTTAAACATAGGCTTTGGCTACCATTTCATCTGCAAACTACAACATAGGTAATTTTTATACTTTTGTGAATTTTCCACATTTTCTATATTTAAAATTTTTTGGCTATGATCAGAGGAAAATAATAAGGTATTTTCTCAGCTTATTGTATGCAAAAATTTCCATCAGTTCTTTGGGTGTATTGTTTGATAATGTCCAACACTGATACCAAGTGGAGCACCTGTCACTGAGTTGAAGATAATGTTGCCATTATCTGAGGGTTCCTCTTGTCCCTTTGTCATGAATCCCTTTCCCCACACAACTACTGGCAATCTTGTCTCTATTTTTTTTTGTCATACTTGGCTTGTCTTTTTTAGAATTTCATAATTTTTAGATTTATTTATGTTGCTGTATATACCCATATTTTCTCCTAAAGATTACATTTTAAAGAAATACTCAAAATATGGTTTATTCCAATAGTCTTGGAGGAGGAGGCCATGGAGCCAACTGGGAAGCACATGAGATTGAGTCTAGAGGTGTAGGGGACATCTACCATACTTTTTTGTCCTGTTTGATCGACACTACACACTTATCATCAATATTTGAGTGTAATTGTGGGTAGTGGGTATAAAGATGTTAAGCCACATTGTGAGGAATGAAAATAAGATTGCTTTAATTATTATTATGAATCTGATTGATATTGCTGATGAGTAAGTTAATATACCTACAACTTCAAAATGAAATTGACCTTTGTATAAAATACATATCTCCTTCATGAAAGCATCTTCTAAGATTAAGATTTTAATGAATTATCGTCATGGGAGATGTTTGATCCTGGTGATTATCATGCTTGGTAAATTATTAGATTGTTTAGTGTGACATTTTCATGTTACATTTCTTATATATAGATATGTTTCTCTCTATATGTGCATGTATATATTTTTTCCTTATTTTCTTTTCTAAATTCCTCTGGGTTTAAAGTTATATTGTAGCTAGAGTTAGAGCCCATGAGCTTTCGCTTTTTATTAATATTTGTAGTAATTCTTAGAATTTTTCAAACCATGGGATGAAAATTTAGGGCAGCCAAAAGCATTGATACATTTTCAACTCTGCTTGATGATAAACAGTAGGTACCAGGAGACTCTTCCAAATGACTTGAAGGGGATGGTTATAAACAAATGTGCCTCATTCATTTATTCTTTACCTTCTCATTGCATTGTCAACACTGTCTGATTGAGTTCATACTGATAACTGCCCTACAACAATTACAGTCAAGTAGAAAACTGAGACCAAAAAGACTTAAGTTGAGGGCTGGAGAGATGGCTCAGCAGTTAAGAAGCTTGCCTGCAAAGTCTAACGACCTGCATTGGATTCTCTAGCACTCATTTAAAGCCAAATGAACCAAGTGACACATGAATCTGGATTTCATTTGCAGGGGCTAGAGACACTGGCACACCTATTTCTCTCTCTCTCTCTCTCTTTCTCTCTCTCCCACGCATGTTGACATATGCCTTTAATCCCAGCACTCAGGAGGCCAAGATAGGAGGATTGCTGTGAATTCAAGGCCAACCTGAGACTACATAGTGAATTCCACATATGTGGGTGATTTGGGAATTGAAGCCTGGCTGGAAGGCTTTACAAGCAAGTGCCTTTAACCTCTGAGCCATCTCTCCAGCCTCTTATACTACTTTCTCTATTGCAATCCCTTTCCTTTTAGCAGCAGGCAGGAGTCCCATTCAAACCAATCAGATGCCCTGTGCTAGTGCAGGCCTTGGCTGGGCTTCTGTGAAGAGTCCTTATTGCATTTAAAATAACAGCAACAGAACATGATTTATAAAGTTATAAATAATTGGAGTTGGAAATTGTTCCTTTCGTATCTTCACTATCTAAATCAATGGTTTGAAGTTCATAGTAGAATCTTGAAAATGCTTTGTTTTTTCTCTAAATGCCACATACATTTCATAAAAAGGTCAAGTATACTTCAGTGATTGTCATAATTGTACTGAGATGATTAAACAGATGTCTTTTGTTTTACTTGCAATGGTAGGCATTGCATTTTCTGTCCAAGGGCATCTTTGTGTGACTGCAACCTCCTGTTGATGTTCTAAGTTTCAAAAGTGGCATGCTTCATTAGAATATCTAAAACAAATCGAGTTGTCTGAAGAGTAGGTTTTATTTCTTTTTATTGCATAAAAGCTTATGTAATATATCAGGACTTTAAATTTGAATTCAAACCATGGCTTTAAAACTTACTGGATGAATTTGGGTACATATTTAACTTTTAGTGTAGGTTTCAGTTTCCTCATCTAGAAAATTTAGGGAAAAGGAACAGTGTTAAAAATTAAAGAACTAAACTCTACTGTGCAAGTCCTATGGAAACATTTATTTTCCATTCAATAAATTACATGCCACAAGAGAGGTGCTAAATATTGGGCACACCAAATATGAATGCACATACTCTTTGTCCCACCTGAGAGATCTACTTGTTTCAACAAATGTAGAAAGGACAGGGGATGGAGTGGTAGTAGACAGTGAAAACAAAGCAAGCCAGGGTTGTTAGAAGAAACTTTAATCCTTTTGTACTGTGCATGACTCCAGTGTGATGGGGTGTGATGGTTCAGTCAACAGTCTGCAGTCTACTATATTGCTTTGCCTTGATTCACATTTGTCAAGTCAAGTGCTGGCCTATTTATGGGAAGCCACAAAACTTTGTATAAGTTTTTGTTTGTTTGATTGTTTAGTTTCTTGGTTTTTGAGTTACAGTCTGGCTCTAGCCTAGGCTGACCTGGAATTGACTACATACTCTCAGGCAGGCCTCAAACTCACAGCAATCCTCTGACTTCAGCCTACTGAGTACTGGGATTAATAGCATCCTGTAGTGGGTAAGTAAAAGCACAGTCTGTAGAATCAGATTGCCATGGATTCAAATCCACCTTGAGTCATGATCTGTAGGTTTTTTAACTTGAGACTTTTTCCTTGTCTGCAGTCCTGAGACAATGATGCAAACTTCATAGGTTTGCATTGAGAACTAAACAAGAGCTGCGTGTAGAAGTCTTAGCCTGAGTACATCATGTAGTGCATAACTAACCGGTTCTCAACATTAGCTAGTATTACTTTAGAATTAGCTTAACTAACTCTATCTGTTATGAAGACAATGATTCATAAAAGTAATATTAATTTTATGATAAATGTATCCAAACTCATTTCTTGCTAGCTTTGAAATCTATGCAGTTTTCATTGATTTCAGTCTTTTTCACAAGAAAAACAAAAACTGGGCAATTGCTTGTCACAAGTTAAAACAATATAATCCCTGAACATTATTAACAAATATAAAAGGCTCCTAGTTGTTAAAAATAAGATGGAATAAGTATAAACAGTGCGACATTTTCTGGAAAATGACAAAAATAAATAGCAAGTACAATTTTCATGTGCTTTCTTCATTAAAATCCCCTCCCAAGCAGAGTTAGCACTTGGAGGATCTTCCAGATCACAGTATGTCTCTGTTTCCCAGGTGAGCAGACCTTATGGTCTAATTTGAGGCTGGCTATTAGCGTCAGAAGCCCAGATGCACAAGGCAGGGTGTATGGCCGAGGTAAGCTCTGAGTTCTCGTTGGTGGGATGCAAAGAGTATTCACATATAAAGTTTGAACTTGAAATTATCCTTTTACAGCACCCATTGGCAAATAAATCTGTCATACGCTACACTGTTAACAATGTGATGCTTAGCTTCCCCTCAACTCACATGATTTATGCAGGCAGTAATTGGAGATTCACTGCTTTAATCTCCCCTCCTCAAAGGTATTAATTCATGAGTTCTTTACCAACTTGGCCACACTGATGAATTTTATTATAGAATATATTGAAGATATGTAAGTTCTAGTATGTGGGTACATACATATGATTATGTAAAGGTACAGTAGACATCTAACCTGAAAATTGAGAATATATATAAGAATGAATAACATTACAAATATTAGGAGACTGTGAATATGAAGGGGTTAGAAATGAACATCTCAAATGCTTATATTTTTAACAAGCCTCCATGGACTCATTAAAATTTTATATTCATACTAAGAAATCATCCCCTTTGTGAATGGAAGTAATAGGATTTCAAAGTTAAATGAGGATATATTTTAGCTCATAGACTTTGAATACTTACTATGCATTTTGTATGTGACAGGGATTTTTATTTTTAGTGAAACATAAGCTGCTTAATTGCTGTTGCATTGTCCAAAGTAGTGCAGTGTTCTATATTAACGTCTCCTACTCAGTCCAGAGTGTGCAGCCTCCTTCCAGCCATGCAGATAAAGACAGTAGGGAAAGTTTCTCTTTTCCTGGGTTCTTTGTAGCTGCTCCTCCTAGGTATAAGAAAATGGAGGAAATGGCAATGTTTTCCATTTTATGTGTTTTCAAATGATCTCCCCATGATTTCTCTTTCTTGTATGTTACCCATGAATCATCCTCATTTAAGATCCCAAACATCATAGCATCCTGCAGGGCATCACTTTGCTTTGTTTGATGGGATGGATAATACATATGACTTCAGCTGGGATAATCATAAATTACTAGTACTTTTGGGGCTTTTATGACAATCAGGGCCTTCTTCTAAGTCCTCTACACATATTAGTTAGTTAATTTCAAAGTATGATGGCATAGGTAGCATTATGAGGGGCTGGAGAGATGGCTCAGCACTTAAGGCATTTGTCTGCAAAGCCTAACAACACAGGTTTGATTCCTCAGAACCCATGTAAAGCCAAATGCACAAAGTGATGCATGTTCTGGAGTTTATTTGCAGTGGCTAGCAGCCCTGAGACACCGATTCATATTCATTAATGTTATCTCTCTTTTCCCTTGAATTATGGTCTTAAATATGCATATGAGAAGCTAAGATGCCATGAGATTAAGGAGATTTCTTAAAGCTTCTTGTAAGTGGTAAAGTTGGTTGTAAGTCCAGGCTGTTGGGTGCATGGTCCCTGCTGTTAAGCACTAAGCTGAACTGTCAGCAGAGCTGGTGAGAGATAATGTTCATATTAACAACACTAGACCCCACTTATCCATGGTTTTCAGTATATCAAGACAATGCTAGCTATATCTAATCTCCAACATCTCAAAGTGAAAAGAATAGTGGAACTTATTTTTACAAAGGGAAATCAAGGCTTTGAGAGACTATACAGTAGACTTGGGCTTACATGTTGGATACAGGGCTGGCCTTGAGTTTGAACTGAGTCTAATATCACAGCTATCAGTTGAAGGTACAGGAAACCTGCTTTCCTAACATAAGCCAAAGCTTCCCATTACCTACTACCACCTCTCTTACAAGCTAGGGTCCATACAAAGTAAAGAGGATATTATACATATTAGTTCAGGCTTTCTTTGTGAGTATGAGAGAGAGAGAGGAGACAGAGAAAGAGAGAGAGAGAGAGAGAGAGAGAGGCTATCATCTTTCTGTGTACATGGTCAGCTATTATTTTAAGTCTATGTTGCATAGATTTACTCATGAAATTTTCAAAAGAAGCTAAATTATTAGTGAATTCCTCTTCAAAGCTCCCTAAAAGATCTTTATCAGAATTAATTCAAAGGATTTTAAGAGGATTAAGACATTACTATATTTAAAGTACACTATGTCATAATGTTGAACTTCTGAGCCCTCTATATTCTTATAATACTGAAAAGGCCTTTCTACTAAAACCCATACACCATCGTGTAAAGAAGCAGTAATGCTCCAAGATGTCCACTGTGTAGGAAAGGAGGGTTTTATAGCTTTCTTTGAGTTCATTAAAAGGGGGAGAAATGGGAAAACAATTGGGGAACTATTGTCTGAGAGAGGACTTGGACATTATAGGGAGGTACATTTCACCTCAGCCTTAAGAAAAACGTTCTGTCAACTAGAACTGTCCAACTGTGGAATGAATGGCCTTCAAACCTCCTCCCGTCCATGCCACCACAGGCATTCTTGCAGAAGGTGGACAGCAAGCAAGGGAGCTAGGGAGCAAGCTCACTCTTGAAGGAAAAGTGGAATGGGTAATAATTCTCTTTTGAGATTTTTTTAATTTTACATGAAACAATTCCACTTAGGCTAGTTAACAAAATAAATAACTTATTTTAATATATTTCAGAATTTGTTATCTATAAAAGGTGCCAAACAGGTAAAATCCTTTAAATGGAGAAAAAATTTGGTTTAATCTATTGGAAGATTGTATTTAGAAATAATTAAAACAGTGATATAGGTCAATGGAATCTATAATAAGATTTAATATCTTGAATGATATTACAGATGCATCAGAAAATTTATAAAATTTTTATAGCTCTATTTGAGTGCAGCTGAAAAGCACAGAAACAGGAAAGTGAGGTTTTAAGAAAAATGATAAATTACATAAAGTTCACAACACATTTGATTTTTGAACAAAACCACTGAGCTTGCAGAACATAAGAAAACTGTGAGATGAGGCCAGTCATAAAAAAGGCAGGATGTTAAAATGAAGAGTTCTAAACATTGAGGCATTTCTTTTCCCTTGGGCTGCTTTCTCATATTTCCTTTCAATGTCGTATCATCTGCACTATGTTGACCATATTCATATATTGGAGTCTGAAAATATATTTCAGTAAATGTCCAGATGCCAAAACATGTTGATGGTATAATAACAAACTGCAAAGGTATAATGGAGCCTTTTGTTTCTGAGCATTGCATGCAGAAAACACATCAGTAGGAGGCCATTGAATATTCTGAGCTACCTACTCACTTTTCCATTTCTGTTCTGGGCCATGGTTTTAGTAGTAGTCAACCTCTTTTATATTTAAGGGACATTAAGAAGACTAGGCATGGTACAGCGCTGTTATTAGGTGTCCGAAAGAGAAGGTGCATGTTGTAAAGGAAGGCAGTGAGTTTCTCTACAGCTGTGGCTCACACAAAAGCTGATGTCCACTCGTACTAGGATTCTTGGAGATTGTACCCTTTCCAGAGGAAATAGAAAAGGAGGGCGAGCTGTGGGAAGAGGGCTTGTGCAGCAGTGGAGAGAACTGCAGTTTGTTGAAAGGCACAGTTTGGAGCGCAGAAATCTGACATGCCTAATTTGTTCTTTTTAAGGATACTAAAAGGTAACATGATCACATTAGTCTTAAGCCTGTTAGTGTCTGTTTTTTGGACTTGCAACCATCCACATTCATAGAATTTCCAGACCAGCATTTGGGATGCGTGAGCTGTTAACTCTCTGGGCCAACCATCCTCTTCAGCCTTTTTCTGATTAGGATCCTATGTAGAAATAGCAAAGACCTCAATCTATGTGAAAGTAAGATGGAGGGTCCTTAAAACCCCACTTTAGATATTTAGATATTGGAAAGGAGATATTTTTTTTTTTTTTTTTTTTTTTTTTTGGTTTTTCGAGGTAGGGTCTCACTCTGGTCCAGGCTGACCTGGAATTCACTATGTAGTCTCAGGGTGGCCTTGAACTCATGGCAATTCTCCTACCTCTGCCTCCCTAGTGCTGGGATTAAAGGCGTGTGCCACCATGTCTGGCTTAAGGAGATAATTTTGCCAATGAAGGTAGATGCCTCCTCCCAGGTACCAGCCTCTTTTATTTATTTACTTATTAGTTATGTACGCATTGTATACAGTCATGTTGGTACCATCCTTAGTCTTCTCCCTGTCCTCCCCCCTCTGCAGGGACCCTCCTCACTGAGGAATATGGGTCGTGCATTGTGGGGTTAGCCATCACTTATGGATAAAAGGCAATGACTCTGTGCATAATGACGCAACGTGTGGCTCTGACATTCTTCCCACCCCCTCTTCCACAAATTTTCCTGAGCCATGTTGGGTTCATTTTAGGTCTGCTTCAGTGATGAGGCCTTGGGAGCCTCTGTATCTCTGAATATCTGGCTTGGTAGGAGTTGAGTGTTCTCTGTGTCTATCTCCTTCACCCTTGTGCTGGTACCAGGTAAACCAAGAAAGCAGAACTCTTCCTCACTTCTCCAATTACTCTTAGTTTCATCTGGGGTCCTTTTGAGGTGCGATGGGCTGGTTTTCTCAGGATCTGCATCTATCTGAAGTAGAGAAGCAAATTTTCCAATGGAGAGTGAAGATAGCACCAGGTAAATGGGATAACCATTGTTTTTTTTTTTTTTTTTTTTTTTTAGAGAGAGAATTTAATAGGTGTAGGCCCTCTTGTAGCCCACAATTGGTAGGAGCTTGATAAAGGCAAGCAGGCTCATTTTTGGATATGGTTCTGACTTATCTCCCAGCTCCAGCTATAGGTTCCATTCCACTGAGCAGATCAGTTAGCCAAATCAAGAGCAGTTGGTTTCCCACCATGGCTGTGTGCCACTATTGGTTGTTTGCTGCTGAGTATCTTAGACCACAAATTGCTTGGACAGATGTTGGTCAATTTCCCCCAGTTGCTCATGTAGCACCTTCTGGCATTAGACAAGCTGTCTGGGGACTGACTCTCTTCCAAGTTCCAGCCAGGTCACTTCATGTTCCATACCAATAGCATATGGTGTCTTTAGCAGTAGGGTCTTACCACTAACCTTTGGTAGGTCATCAAGTACTCTGACAGAAATCTATCTTCTTTTGGGAAACCTTGTAGGTCTCTCTGATCATCAGCTCATTGTGGATGTTAACTGCATGCTGGTACTGGGAGTTATAGGTCAGCACCAAAGAAAAGAAGGAAGAAAAAGATAGGTAATATAAAAGAGATGGAGAGGAGAGGAGGAGAAGGAGGAGGAGGAGGAGGAGGAGGAGAGAGAGAGAGAGATGGGGGGGAGGAGAAGAAGAAGATTAAGGTCAGTCTTCATCACACCCTCTCCAGGGCCTTGTGATTCAGGTGTTCCCTCTAAGGGCATGGTGAAGGTTCAACCATTTGGTCTGCCTTTTAGGATGTAGAATTTTACGGTACCATTGCCGTTTGGGTCCAGTTTTGTGGCCACCAAAGGTCAGTTTTCATCATACCCTTTCCAGGGCACTGTGGTTCAGGTATTCCCTCTAAGGACTGGATGAAGGTTCAATCATTTAGTCTGTCTTTTAAGATATAGAATTTTATGGTACCATTTCCATTTGGAGCCTATTTTGTGTCCTACACCCCCACCCTTACCCTCCCCTCCTGCCCTACCCTCCCTATTGTCCAGTCCTCGAGATGCTTATGGGTATGTCAGCATCTTGGGTAGAGTAGATTCAGGTTAGGAGCCATAGGTGAGTGAGACTATACAATGATTATCTTTCTGTGTTTGGGTGAGTTCCCTGAGAATGATCTGTTCCAGGTTCAACCATTTTTCTTTAAATTTCATTGTGTCATTTTTCCTTACTGCTGTATAGAATTCCATCATGTAGATATACCACATCTTGGTTATCCATTCATCTAATGATGGGCATCTGGGTTGATTCCGGCTCTTAGCTATTATGAATTGAACAACTATAAACACAGTTGAACAAATCTCTCTGAATTGAGGCGTGGAGCTCACCTCTTTGGCTGTAGCGTCAAAACAGCTTTAGGGAGGTTTTGAACTCTCTCCTCTAACTGCTACTGGAGAGGCTATGAATCATCTCACTTTTTCATTCCATATAGTCCCTGACTATTTTCTTTGACCAGTTATTCTTATTTTAAATATTTTTTGATTTTTATTTATTTATTTGGGGGAGAGAGAGAGAGACAGAGAGAGAGAGAGCGCACTCCAGAGTCTCCAGCCACTGCAAAAGAACTCCAGATGCACGTGCCACCTTGTGCATCTGTCTTACATGGGTCCTGGGGAATCAAACCTGGGTTCTTTGGCTTTGCAGGCAAGCACCTTAACCACTAAGCAATCCCTCCAGCCCTGACCAGTAATTCTTAAAAATTCAGTGGAGTAAGGAGAATCAAAGGCTGTGTGTTTTCATAATGTTGCCATCATTTTTTGTGAGGTTCATCATATTTTGGAAAAGTAAGGAACAGAGGTAGAAACAGAGCTGCAGTGTTCCAGCCTTTCAGACTTTTCACAGCTGTGAAGAAACCACTTAAGGGCAGTTAATAGCTCAGAAGTACTGCATCCGTAAAGGCAATACCTTGCAATGTGATGAATCACAACACTCTGCAAGAAAGCCCAAGGAAAGCCCTCTTGCCCTTGCAGTCTCCTACTTTTTACCCCATTATTAAACTCCTGGGAATGCATAGGAAGCATTCCGGTTTAATTTGTCTTGCTTGATTTCATCACCTAATGCTGTGAACATACACCCCAGAATCAGACTGCTGCCCAGAAGAGGAATCAGAGTGGAAGGGAGTGTTCTAAGTGCTTGACTGGTACTATCATGTGGTCGTCACAGGAACCTTCCGTGGGTGGCTTAAAGTTTGTTTCCATTTTATAGATAAAAGACTCCAAGACATAGAGAAGGCAAGGAAATTGCCCAAGTCTGGGGTCAGAATTAGAATTTGAACCTTGCAGCCTGATTTCAGAATTCATGCTGTTCACCTTCACATCAATGCTATACCACAGTGATAATCCAAAAGACATACTGAGCCTTTCTTCTTCTTCTGTCTTTTAGCTCAACTCCTACATAAGGTTAAATGGCCAGAAAACTGAGGTAATAGTTTCATTGTTATGGTCCCCAAATTATGAAAAATAAAAAAAGAAGAGAATAAAAGCTTGTCTTTATAACCTAATAAGACAGTTTTAATCCAGACTCTAATTCTACTAGCTATGTTATACCTGGATTTCTCTGGGCCTCACTTGCTTCGTATGTGAGTGAAATACAGATATGTTAGTAGCATCAACTTTGATAGGAGTGTATGCCATTCATTTAAAGTGCCCAGCATCATGGCTGATAATACATGTTAGCTGCTAATATTTTACTAGACAGGCACTTTCATCAGCTAAGCCACATACCTGCTAATAATTTTAAAACAGCTCCTTTTAGAACTAGAATGGTGACAGAAAATAAACCAACAATGGGAATTGTATTAAAGTGTTATTGTTTTAAAAGATGATGTGACATGTGAATTTTATGTTCAAGTCAGTGGTCTGTATTGTAATTAAAGGATATTTTTCTGCAATATTCCTCCTCCGTCTCTAACTTGGGGGCACTTTAGTAAGGAGATAGCGTTGGAAGGCAAGTGTGAGATACTTGTTACTTTCTAGGATCTGTATTTGTTATATTCTAGATATCTGTTGTCCTCAATTCTGAATTACAACAGCGTGTTGCATGTGCTTTAACCCCTCCCAGTTCAAGAAGGAGGATTTTCTCATCTCTCCCGGTTAATTAAAAATGGAAAATCAGAACAGTCACACACACACACACACACACACACACACACACACGCAGAGAGAGAGAGATAAAGTGGAAAACATAAGCACCCTAACAAGGCTTTAAGGACGTCCAATTCTCCTGGGGAGTCTTTTGCGGTTGGTGCTTCCCCTGAAGTCTACTGTTTGGAGAGATTGGGGTAGCCCAAGTGGGGGTGTGGCATGAACTCCGCCCGCAGCCCTCCTGGAGCTTCCTTTCTCTAAATGAAATGATTCAGTTTCTACCTTCAAATTGAAAAGTTCTCCTTTAGAGCTTTAAAAACTATACACTCCAATGCAGCCACTCTTAAAGCTTCCTTAGAAAATGGTGGGGGTATGAATCCCCACTTTAGGAAACAACACCCCACCTCCAGGGTAAAATTCTTGCAGAGAAAGGATATCACGTGGCTTTGGTGGTGGGGGTGGGGGGCAATCCTCAATTTAGAAACTGCCTTTGCCAAAAGGTACGCCACAGATGCATTTGTTTGCACAGCTTTCTATGAAAGAGATGTTAGGCTAGAGAGAGGGCGGGGTGTGAGTGTGTGTGTGTGTGTGTGTGTGTGTGTGTGTGTGTGTGTGAGTTTGACTCTCTTGCAGGCTGCCTATCTATCATCTATATGATGCATGTATCAGGGTGAAGACTGTCACTCACAGCGAATAAAAGAACCCACACACGACAGGGATTGCTTTTACTATAGATCCATTTTGCGATAGCTCCCAATATATTTTGTCACGTAAATCAAAAGGGAGCATATATCTTATCATTCAGAGACATCGCTTCTCCCAGTGTCCTAGCCCCTCCCCCTGTGCCAATTTCCAGCCCCTCAAAGATGCTTTGTGCAAGAAAGTGCAAGTTCCCGTTCTGGCTTCATTTTTGTTCCTTTTTGCTCTCCTCCTGGCTCCCCCCCAAATCAAGCGAGCAAAGCAAATGGCCCGGGTTCCCTCCCAACGCCTGACCTGCGTTTGCTGGGAGGAGAGCTGGAGAGGGAGCGCGCATTCTGGAGCAGGCTGCTCTGACTCCGACCACTGGCGGGTTTGTGCAGGCTGTCCCTCTCCTTCGAAACCCAGCATCCCCTCCCCTAAGCAGCACGCAGGGCGCCTCCATTCAGCCACATTTGGTATGCATGAGCACGGCTGCGGGGAGAGGGGAGGTGGCTTTCTTAAGAAGGTTCAGGGGCTCAGGCAACGCCACTTGACGAGTCTCCCAAGTTCCAGGAAGCCTCTGCCCTAATGGAATTCGCAGGTGTGGAGATGGCCCTGGGATGCCAGGGCCGTGGGGGGCCGTTTCTTTTCTAGGCACTGCTCAGGTTTGCAGTTTCTTCTTTTTTCGGTGGAATTTGGAAGGGGTCATGAATCAAACTGATGCTTCTCGACCCCTAAATTGGACCATCCGGAAGCTGTGCCATGCAGCCTTTCTCCCTTCTGTCAGACTCCTCAAGGTACTGTAACTTGCAGCTTTGAGTGGATCTTGATCTGCTTTTCAGGTCTCAATGCCCAACTTCACACTTGGGCTGGGACGCCGGTGGTTATGGGGAGTGTTGAATGCATGCGGTTCTGGCTGTGTGGCCCATGGCTGGAGAGTTCTCAGCACCCCACCCCCACCCTACTCCCACTCTGCCTGGAGGATGGCATGAGCCCTTCTCCAGAAGGAGATTATGGTCGGGGAGATGGGGCTACCTGAGTGTGCCCCCACCTTTCTTCACAGTCCCCAAAAGAGAATTAATGAACTTCTTTGGGAGGGAGGGGATAATAGTGGGTGTGAAATCTCTTCTTCCCTGTGGTTAGCTTCGGGGCTCTCCTTCCCTCCCTGGGGAAGCCCTCGACCCACTTTCCCTTAAATGGAACCTGGGAGAACAAAGGATTCTCCTCATTATTTTAAAAGCTCTGTTGTTAGGTGGTCAGTCAGGTGAAGACAAAGAGAGATTGAACCTTAATGACAGTGACGGTTTGAAGGCTCTGGATTAAAAAAAAAAAAAAAAAAGATAATTTCTGTCTCCTGAGTAGAGTCAGTAGTAGGAAAGTATTGTTTGACATAAATTGAAGGCAAGCTCCCTCTAGCTCTGAGTCACACAAAAGATCCTTACTCCACCTGAGCTGGGAATTGTCATCCTGTATCACCATGCTCCTGCTTCTAGAAGCAAATATATTAAAGATACTGAAACAGTGCACACAATTCCTTAATAAGCCACCATCATTATCCACCTGGAAGGGAAGAAAATATAAATAAAATGGAAAGGTGTAGAAAAGAAGTATTTTTTTTTTCCTCTAGAATAAAAGAATGTGGTAATAACTGTTTGGGGGAGGAATGCCTATCTCAGAATGTTCTACATGTAAAGTTAACAAGGCAAGACAAGTTCTTAATTCTCTTATTTTCATATTATGATCTTTTGATCTAATTATTGGAGGGTATTGAGGGACTTACCTTGGAAGATTAATGGATTAGCTCAGAATACATCACTGTTGCAGAATTTTTTTTTTCCAGAGCTGGTTAAGTTTGATGTAGAGAGTTAATTCTATATAGCTAAGTGGCTTTGGATGACATAATGTACACAGTGTCTGAGTTTTTATAACCCTGGTAAATGCAAACTGTCCTTAACTTTCACAAAGCCTGCCCCCAACTACACTTCAAACTCCATTATATGGTTGTCATGGCAATAACTTGCTTCCTAAGGAATATTTGGGAGGAGAAACAGGTTTGGCAATGGGCACTGGGAGAGAAGGTGCTTAAGTTATGGTGCCTTTGTTGTACTGGAACATATGTAATAGGGCATGAAAAAGAATGAAGCCAGAAAATTAATGGATTAATGTAAACTTCTCTTCATATTCACTAATGAGTCCAGACTTTGGGGGGAGGGTATGTTTTGAAAAATCTAAGTATGGCTGAGACAGTGGACTTCAGTGACTCCATGTGCAATGAGAAATGCCTTTTCAGTTAATGTTCATTCACTTTTTAAGTGGAAATGCTATTATTCATTACTAGTCACAAAAGCAGGAGAGATGTATCAGAGATTACTTATTTTTAGAAGAGCTCTCATCTTTTAAAATTGAATATATACACATATAGGTGTGTAAATATGTAGATAGTTAGATAGATATAGATATAAGACAGGGAGACATTATCTGCACTTCAGCCTTGCTTTTCTTATCGTACAATTCCCTTCTTCCACTCATGAACATGGTAGTGGTTGATAACAACTCATCCAGTCAAAGCACTTGTACATATCCTTTCACTGTTTTGAATATCTGAAAGACAGAAGAGGATGCATTTTACTAGAGATTGTTTTTTTTTTTAAATAGCATCCATATGTTTGAAAAGTCATAGCTATCCTGTGAGACTTCACATAGTGAACACATTTTAAACTCTTACAAGGAAAATGGAGTGATACCAAATTCTTGCAGCAAGACTGAGGAAGACATCAAAGCTGCTTTTGGATAGGGGAGACTGGACTATCCACGTGAGCACAGTGCTGTATTTTCCCCTCTGGGTCATTGCTTTACTTAGTACCCATGCATCCTTACACTGCTCCTGTTTTCCAAGCAAACTAGAAGCTCATGATCAATAATTTGGATCTTTTCACAAGTGTTCCTCATGGCTTAGGTTAAATATTAAATATTTAGAAATGTGCTTTTTTTTCTTTCAGTTCATTGCTTACTTTCTGCTTCCTGTCATCCTCCTCCCTTAGACTGTCATTATCCTTCCCCCACACCATCATGTGATAGATGGGTTCTGTGGGCATCTGGAGTCTATTGAAGCCCTTAGCTAACAAAGCCAATTCTCCTATTCAACAGGTAATTTTTATTAAACTTCCATCATTCTGATGTGCTATGCCCTCTCTAGTGCCCTGGCTTGTCAGGAAATGCAGCATTGGGGCACAGTGGCCAGATTGGATTCAGCTAAACGCAGATCACTCACCCATTCTGACACTGGGCTCCATCCAATTTCCCTTTCCATTACTTTCCTTGAAATTCTATGTTTCTTTGCTAACTTACTTTAGTAGCATATTAATAGTTAGAAATGGCTTCATAATTTAATTTCCTGTATTTTCCATGTTCTAATAGAAATAAGATACTAAAGAATCAGAGGGGAAAAGACAGCCTCTGAAACACAAACTAAACCAAATAAGTGTTGGAATATACTTATTCATCTTAAAGTATCTCATTTGTTTTGTCCATCCCAGAACAAAATTTGAATATGTCAACCAACCTTCATTCTGAATTTGGGACTACATTTAGAAATAAACTTGAAAACGAATTTCTGGACAGATACATGGTGATGATAGCCAAAAGACAGAGCCAGTTTCAAAATGAATGCATTTCCGATGGGCCTCTTTCCAGATGGTCCTCCACTCTGTCATTTGCTTCATTCTCATGTGGTTCAAGACTTCATCCAACCACTAGTCACAAAAAAGTCAAGCTTGTTGCAGTGACAGAATGTTCTTAGCATATTTCATATTCATTATCAGGTCTGTCTTTGCCATTGTTTTATTTGAGAGATTTTATTTTGGTAACATGTTGAATTTGAATATTATTTTTAGGGCAGAGAGTTTTCTTAGTAGTCAAGTCTTGGCAGACTTTCTGAAGAGATGGCTTCTGGGAAGTGGGTAGCATTGGGGGAAAGGGATGCTATCGGACAAGTTTTGAATAGACATGTAAGTCAACTTGTTAAGGAAGACCAAATGATCAGCATGACCTTAAGACTTTTGACATTTTATACTGAGCAATGATGTGCCAGAAATAAGTTATATTTGTGAAAGGTAAGGCCTAATCACTGTGTCCTAATTCCACCATCTTCCTAACCAGCTAAGTGACCTTGGCCTGGTTACCTAGAGTCTCTGAAACATGGAATTCTCTTTAGAAAGAAGGATTCAGGTCTAGGCTTAGAACCAACATTGATTTCCTATGGTAAAGCATGCATGTTTTATGGGAATGGAAGAGGAAAGTCTATCTGGGCTGAAGGGATTGAATAGTCAAGTGGAAAAGAAATGTTTAAACAAGTGATGGTATTTAAATAACAGAGTGCCTTGTCTGCTAAACTAGGGCATTTGACCATTATCCTGAAACTGGGAGGTGTAGTTAAAGGCATAAGGTGACTTTGGATTTTAAAGTTGTAACAGTACAATTGGAAGCTGAGTAATTTACAGACTTAAAGAATTGAGAAGAGCCTGGGATAAGGTAAAAACAATAAAAGAAAATTGAGTAGGGTCTTGTTATCTTAGTTATTTGTGGACAAGCGAAGGATCTAGCATGTCTTCTGAGAATGTGTCTTTACTGTCTGGTTGGATGGTAGTCCTAGTGCCTGATAACAAAGGTTCTGAGAAGAAAGGGAAAGCCATTTTTGTGGTCCTCATGGTGAATTAGAAAGGTGTGTCACTTATGAATGAAACTGCGTCAAAAAGTGTTTCTTTCTCTCACTTATCTCCTTTGGCATGGGCCCACTGAAGACCTAATAGCAAAAATCTTGAAGCAAATTATATACAATCAGTACTAGTGGAAGTTTTAATGTTATTAGTTTAAATCACAAAAAAAACAGTCTATCTTTAGATAACACCACACGTAATTTTACCAAGGATACCTCTGTGTTCCCCATGATCCAGCTGATTTTGGATTCAAGCAGTTCTCACTTAAAAAAAAAAAAAATCTTTACTTTCTGGCTTCTATACAAAAGGAGTTTTAAAAAGTAAACTGCATAGCCAAAGGACATTACTTGAACAGTGACTCACTTAGGAGAGCAGGGTAGTAATTCCCTAATCGCATACAAAGTTAGCCTCTGTTTATCCCGCTGTTGAGGAAGCACAACAGATCCTACTGGCCAAAATCACTGTCATATCTTCTATAGTTGATGCTCAGCTTTCTAAGGATGCACTTCTCTAGTGTCCTCCAATTACTCCAGAAAAGAATATGTTCAGGCCTTTAAAAAATTTTATTATTTTATTATTTTCTTTTTTTGAGACAGAATCTAACAACAGAGTGCCCCAATTTTGTCTTGAATTCATGGCAGTCCTCCTACCTTAGCCTTCCAAGTGCTGGAAAGGAGGCATCTGCCATCCAAACTAGGCTTTTACTTTTTCTTTTAAAATTTGTGACCTCTAAAAGTCTCCAACTATATAAAATTCAGAATCTTCTAAGAGAGGTAGAATAATAAAAAATAAAATAAAAATGGTATTTTTGTCTAGCAAGGACAGGGAACACTTCAATTATATTGTTTGTGAGCAAAAGTTAATTTCCATAGCCAGAGAGGGAACCCATCCCAACCATCATGTACATCATGTTGAGCAACGTCAGGGGGTTTGCTATGGACCCATGGAAGTATTAAAAACAAATTGCCTTTTAGGAAAAAACAAAGGTGTATTGTAGGGCAGAATTTTAAGAGATGGAAATAAAGAAAATTCTTTCTATTTCTTAGCCTACTAGGCTCTGCTTCCCTTAAGAAAAAAAAAATGAGAAAGGAAAGAAAATTTGACTAAACTGAAAGCCATGACAGAAGCAAGACTGTGTGATGTGTTTCAAACCGTGGCCTACACTCAGGTTGCTGAGCACAGCCATGTGACTTTTTTTGTTTGCTTTTTTGTAAAATGTTCTTAATCATCCCAAGGGAAATTTATGAGTCTGCAAGAAATCTTCCTGTCTCTCTGGAAAGTTCTGTCTCCTCTATTGTGGAAACAAGAATGAAAATGTGTGGTCCATAGGGATAAGGGAGGAAAATGTTTGGGATGTCTAAATCCAGGGCCACCTTAGAAGCCTTGAGTTACAGTAATGCCCATGCCAACTTCTGTGCCTGCCTTTTGTGATGACTTCCTGCCTCTCCCTTGTGGCTTCTAGTCCTCTTCTCTGTTGTTTATTACTGTAACCACAGATGGCACTCCTTCTTCAGATGTCTATATCTTTCCTTCCTTCCCATTTTCCATTACCTGACATGAAAAACTATTTAACTATTTAAACTAAACTATTTAAGACTAAATATTCAGAGTTAGGAAGATAGCTTGGCCTGTAAACACAGCATACACCACAATAAAAACAAGTGTTCAGTAACTTGTATTGAATGTACTAACAGTAAAAGATGTATGAAATCAAAAGCATATTTAATAATTTGGGGAGCTATTAAGAAAAGCAAAAGCGTGCCAAAGTTGTTGATTCAGTAGGTGGGCAAGAGTCCAGATTTGTACTTTCACCCTCTCTGGGTCCAGGAATCTGCATGTTACACGACATTCCCAGCGAGCCCATTACCTGTAGTTCTTGCATGGGCCTGGCATTGAGAAAAACTAGAGTACATTCAGCAGAGCTGGAGGAAAACTGAATTCAATGGCCTGGCTTATGCTGGCATCTGGGTGGAACAGATTTTGTGTTAGTCAACAGTGAGAGCAAAGGGTTTGAAGTAAACAGTTCACAGGTTTTCAGAATTTAATCATGAAAGATCATGTACAGAGAGAAATAAATTGAGTTCAGCTGCCCTGTTTGGGGTTGTAGGTAATATAAAATCATAATCTGAAGAGATGTTTGTCCTCATTCCTTTAATTTTCTTTTCTTAATTGTATGATCGTTTCTCTGTGCCTTTGCATGCATGGAATTAAGTCATATGATATAAATTTAACATTTTATGTCTTCTTAGATTTATATGAGATACAGCTGTGAACCAGAGATCCCAAAGGTAGTGTTCATAGTTAAGATTCTAGAGGATCCTGCTTATGCATCCGTTATATTCCACAATGATTTGGGGATGGCAGTGGTCTGTCAGTGCATGCCCCTTAGACTGAAATAGTATTTGATAACACAAAGGCAGAAGTGGCCAGTTCACTTGGGGGCCTAAACAAAGTAGCCATGGCTGATTTCTACCTTAAGAACCATCAGCCAGACTGCTACCAGTTCCACCCCACAGCTATCAAAGAGAATCTCAACAGGAGAAGGTGAAGAAGACAATACCTAGGGCTTCTTTTTGGTAAAGCATATTCATATTTCAAATTAAATCCATATATGGACATTTTTAAAGTGGTGCTTAGTAATAAACATTCCATATGGGAGAAAGGACCTGAACAAAATAGGCATGGTTCCTAAGCACATGGCTTCACTTCAGGGGTGGGAGGGAAGAGGCAGAACAAAATCTCTCAGGGAAGACATTCACATTTATGTTTGTCATGCATAAAGTGTGAGTTTAAAAGCTTTTGGGAATTGGGCTCCAAAAATTAGCATCATTTTCAGAGCCATTTAGCCAGGAAATATAGTTTTAGGACAGTATTGATCAATTGTGTTTCTTATCCTGAAAATAAAAGATTGTTAAATTAAATATGTATGTAGATGTAGCATGTATAATAGCTAAGTAGATGATAGATGATTGATCGATGAGAGATAGATGTGTAGGCAGATAGATGATAGAGCTATTGACAGAAAGGTGACTAGAATTAAGGAAGGAAGATCAAGAATGAGAACAAGACAGAGAAGATAGAGGGAGAGAGAGAAAGGGGGGGGAGGGAGGGAAGAATATTTATCCAGCACAATGAGCACTTGAAGAACTGTTTCTCAAGGTATGATTCTGGAATATCTGATGTGGATCTTCTATACAGGCCTGTGTAGATCCTGAGAATCTGCATTTTGCCAGTAATTTTATGCATAATAAAATCTGAGATTCTTCTAAAGTGTGACATTTCAGTAAAGAGATGCTGGCTCATTAAAATTATGCTTGTGGCATGACCACACTTTATTATCTGATCTTATTATTAAAAGATGAAGACTTGGCATCTCTCAATGAATTATATAGGCTTATTCATCCACGTCTTGTAATTTCCCATGCTCGCAGATAAAGATTGTTATACTTGTTTCTGAAGGGATTGTTGCAGTAAGGTTTAACCCATAATAACATCCTGGGTTAGAGGAAAAGACAGTATGTCAGCTTTATTCTTGTTTACTTAGAACATGGCACACTATAATGCGTGGCAACAGAATCTCTGAAACAGAGGTAGAACGCTGACTAACTTCTTCCCAAGTTATGTGGTCATTGATGAAGTTAGCAAGCTCCCCGCACCCAAGTCTGTTTCATTTTCTCTGAACTTCTTTCCACTTGATGAAATCACCTATCATGCTGTCACTTAGATTAGAAAATGCAGGTTTATGTCTTTTGCCTGATTTTGTTTTCATTCCTTATGTAATCAACCAATTAGCCCTGCCAGTTTTTTCATAGCTGTGTCTCTAATCCACCCCCTTCTGTCTATTCAGAATTTCCAAAATTTTTCTCCCTTTTTCTTGGGCCTAAAATATTACAACTGCCTCCAGTCTTGTCTACCTCAAATTATTCCTTCCCACAGCCCCTGGAATGGTCCACTTAAAGTGCAAGTAAGCTTATCTGTGGCTGGGTTGATATTCTTTGGTGGTTTTCCATCTCCTGAAGAATAAAACTTGAACTCTTTGGCTGAGATGTAAGTCCTCAGTGATCTGGCCTCTATTACTTTTCTGACTTCACATCTCCCAGACCGTGGCTCAAATTGTGGGGTGATTTACAGCTGGTCTTGTTGCATAAATGGCATCCATACCTGGAGAATTTGAGCCACACTCTGTGCCAACTCCTGCCCATCTTTTAATGCTCAGTTCAGGTGAGTAGGATGAGTTCAGGAAAAGCTAGCCTGAGCCACCCAAGTAAGACCTGTTCTCTTCTGCATGTCCATAAAGGCCACTGGCTATTTCCATTTCTCAAGCCCCCAATGTGAAGAGCTTCTCAGAGCCAGGAATCATACTTCATTTTCTTTGGTGCAGGCCATATTAGGTGCTAGGTGAATTGTGCTTAAGTAGTTAAATGTTGAAGGAAATGAATTCTATGTTCTTGTTTCAGTGTTATGAAGTTGCCATTTAGAAGAGTGAAATGGTATTAACACTGTCTTGATACTTTTGTGTGATTAAGGATTATTTTCAACTTAAGGTTAGTTAATTCATGTGCTTTCCAAATTGAGGGATTAAAGAATTAAATCAGCAATCGGCAGAGTACTTAGTAAAGTGGCACATAATGAATAACGTACATAAGGAAGACACTGAGGAGTCAGAACCTGGTGCTTGCTTCATAATATTCACCGAAAGAGAAAGTGAGAAATTGAGGTTACCTCATATACTGATTGTGTTAGAGAAAGTGCATTCCTTAATTTAATAATATAATAGAATTTATTTCCTTTAATAATATTGTTAGCTAGATTATATTTAGAAATACATAGCATGTTAGAAGAAAAAACTATGCTGTTAAGCCTATTGGACCTCTGCTACTTTCCCCTTTATTTCCTTAGAAAATACCTAGAGATAATTATAGATACTATCTTACTGAAATATTTTGGTTTTAAAGTTGAAAGTGACTTAGGAATTATATTTTCTGCAAACATAAGTTTGTTTTGTTATATTAGTTACTATAGATCAATATCAAATAGAAACCTTAGGGGCTGGAGAGATGGCTCAACAGTTAATTGGCTTGCAATGCCTGACATCCTGCATTTGATACCCCAGTATCCATGTAAAGTCAGGTGCACAAAGTGGTACATGCATCTGGAATGAAAAAAAAATAGATGAAAATACTTTTCTTGTGAAAGAGATCAGAATTCTTATAAAATTATCCTACTGCTGTTGGATGAGATTATGCGTGTGACTAGAAGAAGGATCAACATGCATGTGTGGCATGACCTCTGTATTCATTCATTCATCTCTTTGCTTGATGGAAATGCTACAAAGAATGAGCTGTTGATATGTTCTCTGTAGTGATAATCTACAAATAAGTCATGGCTTGACCATTCAAGCACTGCCAGTTTAAGTTTGAGTTGCTGAATGCTTCGGTCATCTTTTGTGTTTTTTTTTTTTTTCAACCTCAGCATCACTGACGTTTTGTCCTTTTTGATCCGTGCAGTGTAAGGTGTGTCTTGGGTTCCCATCCACTAGTGAGCAGTGCCTCCATGGCAGCCAGCAACACTATCTCGAGACATTGCTCAATATCTTTAAGGATTAAAATATCACCTCAAAGCGACAATAATGGCTCTTAAAGTTCCTCCCTGAAAACAGATTTTTAAGGGGTGGGTATGTACTTGGCTTGTCTGGACTCAAGATAATTCCATGGTATGTGAAGGGGACGTTTAAACTTTAAATACATTATACTTTCTATTTCAAAATTTAGGTTATATTTAGAAAAGTAACTCATGAAGTTCTATTCACTAAATATAGAAAGATTAAGGATGTATTTTCTCATCTTATTGTCAATCATCTCACATGAAAATTGAACATGTCCAAGTTGTGTGAAAGTAAATATTTGATAATGTTGCATTGCAAATTAAAAGCAGAACACACTTGTCATTTTGATTGATGCTTCTAGTGAATATTTAAATTTTACCATTATTTTGTTCTATAATAACATCTGGTTAGAACTCTTTAAGAAAAAGCAGCACAAAGTTTGTTTCAATGAATACACTTCATCAGTATGAATTTTTTTCATGGTTTTATTTCACATGAGCAAAGATAGGGACTTATTCCAGTAATTTACATCTGAGGCTATCTAATTTAATTTGACAATGAGTATAACTAGAGCTAATTTTCAGTTATTAACTTCAGCATGATTAAATGGACAATGAAACTGAATATTAGCCCTGATTTCTGCATCAATAAATTCTCCTACTGAGTTATCAAGAATGGCTTTATTCTTCAGTGCCTCAGTTTTCCAATCTATAATGTAAGAGGAGTGGGTTAGACCAGGCCCAACAAATTTTTTGCTCTGAATATCAAGATCATGAATGTTTTAGGCATCGTGGGTCATGTGGTCTCTGTTGTAACTGCTCTGTGCATTCTCTAGTCTGCACAGCAAGTCGTATTACAGCACCTCCACATCCACCAAAGATGGCAAGACATACAGCCAGAGCTGTGTTCCAACAGAACTCACTTGGAAGCCCTGAAGTTTGACTTTCACATCATCAAATATCGTTGTTTTCATTGACCCCAATCATTTTTAAAATAAGGAAATACTTTTAGCCTACTAGTTGTAGACAGAGGACAGGTGGGACAAAGCTTTTGCAGTTTGTTAATAAATGAGATAGGGTACTTCTCTACTCTAAAATTTTTTAATTATAGAAGGATAATGGAAATAGCATTGAATCTCTTATTCTTAAGGTAGTCCAGAGTAAACAAACTCTTGTTCATTATGATGATGTCATATACTCATTGGGAGCAGTAGGTAGTGGTTTTACTATCTTATGGTGGGTTGGAAACTTTTTCTGTCTCTTAAAAAAATAAAGGTATTGGGCTAGATAGATGGCTTAGTGGATAAGGCATTTGCCTACAAAACCAAAGGACCTCTGTTCGATTCCCCAGGACCCATGTAAACCAGATGAACAAGGTGGCGCATGCATCTGGAGTTTGTTTGCAGTGGCTGGAGGCCCTGGTGTGCCCATTCTCTCTCTCTCTCTCTCTCTCTCTCTCTCTCTCTCTCAGTCTGCGCGCGCGCGCGTGTGTGTGTGTGTGTTTGCCTCTTTCCCTCTCTTTCTCTCTCAAATAAATAAATTAAATTAAAAAATAAAGGTTATTTATTGTTAGTTCTTCATAAGATGTTATTACTTGTAGATTATATTGGTATGTCCAGGAATTGAAAGTGAAAGGATATTAAAAACTTAACATTTTGGGCTGGGGAGATGACTCAGAGGTTAGGGCACTTGCCTGCAAAACCTAATGAACCAAGTTTAATTCTCCTGCCCACATAAGGCCAGATGCACAAAGTGGTGTGTGCACCTGGTGTACCCTTTCTGCTCTCTCTCTGTGTGTCTCTCTCTCTCTCTCGCTGTCACCCCCCAGTGCAAATAAATAAATAGATAAGTAAGTAAATATTTAACATTGGAAAAGTCCTTCTCAATTTACAGGGTATTTTGCTTTACATAAAATAAAATGAGCTTTGTAATTGTCCTGTGAACGAGTATAGTAGTCCAGTTATTCCATTTCTTAGGTGAAAAAGATATGACCTAGATAGTTAAGATAGGTTAAGCCAATTACTAGTGGGCTTTTCTGATTCCAGACTCAAAATTCTTTACCTGTCTTCATCTGTATCTCACCTCTGTCAACCTTACTCCTCTCCTTCATCTGAGATTGCTGAGTTATCTCCTACAATGATAATAAAAACAGCCAGATTGTTCAAGTACTTGACAAAAACAGCAAATTGGAAACATATTCATAACAGGATTGTGGACAAGATTCAAAAGTTCTCTGAGTCTTAACTTCCTTACTTACAAATTAAAATAATGAAAACAATATATTATAGAATTAAAAAATTAATAGTGTTTGGTGTTAGCATAATCTGTAGTTAGAATTCAGTAAATATAAATTAGTTCTTTTCAGCCTAATGAGATAAAAATGTTACAATGCAAATGAATAGAATTCAAGATATGTTTTGGGATAATGTGGTCTTGGGAATGGACTTGATTTGTGTGGAACTGTTTCCACTTTGTAGTTAATATGTGTTATATTAATGAGGGCTTTCAAAAAAATAAATCTGTAGGATGAACATGAACATGAGAGAGATAGATGATAGATAGACATACTAAACACTTTTTTGTTTTGCTTTTTTTGAGATAGGATCTCTCTCTAGCCCAGGCTGACCTGGAACTCACTGTGTAGTCCCAGGCTGGCCTCAAACTCACAATGATCCTCCTACCTCTGCCCCCAAATGCTGGGATTAAAGGGTTGTGCCACCATGCCTGGCTGATAGATAGATAGATAGATAGATAGATAGATAGATAGATAGATAGATAGATTAGATAGACAGATGTAGTGGAAATATAGATATATAATGGATAGATATAGAACTATAGATATATAGATAAAAATATGAGAGAGAGCTCTATTTTAAGGAATTGCCTTGTGCAGTTATAGAGATTTGGCAACTTTGAAACCGGATGAAGGAGGCCAGCAGCATGAAGATTTAGGAGAGGTCCAGATGAGATGGCTTGTTGGTTAAGATTCTTGCCTGCAAAACCTAATGACCCAAATTTGATTCCCCAATCTCCATGTAAAACCAGATGCACAAAGTGGCTCATACATCTGACATTAATTTGCAGTTGCTGGAGGCCCTGATATGCCCATTCTCTCTGTCTGTCTCTCTTCTATCTCTCCCTCTCTCTCTGCTTGCAAACAAATACATAAAAATAAATATATTTAAAAAAACTGATTTGAAGTATTCTATAAAAAACATACTTCTGAAAAACGAGCTTCAAGAGCCTGAGAAATGTAAAAGGTACTCTCTTACATTAGAGGAGTACATTGAAATCATGAGGAAATGCTTTCACAGGTCTAATCCAAGAAGTCGTGATGAACTCAAATGCCCCCAAAATGACTCCTTGATTTCCCCCATAGATTAAGAATTCACTACTGCCAAAATATTTCATGTTCATGCAACATTTTTTGAATATGTTTCTGTGCAGATGTGCATGACCCTTGTGTGTGAGTTTAGAGGACATTCTCTTATTGCTCAATCCATGTTTCCATGAGATGAGGTGAGATGAGATGAGATGAGATGAGATGAGATGAGATGAGATGAGGAAAGGAGAGGAGAACAGAGGAGATAAGATAGATGAGATGATGAAATGAGATTAGGAGAGGAGATGAGATAAGATGAGGACATGAGGTGAGATGAAATGATGAGATGATGAGATGGAGTCTCTCTGCATGCAGAGCTGCTATTTTCATGAGCTCCGGTGATTCACTGATCTCTGCTCCCCACAGGACTGGGGTTACAGGCATGTACTGCCAACTGTTTATGTGAGGGCTGTAGAATCAAACTGTGACAGCTTCAGGTCCTCTCAGGCTCTCATGTGACACTGTCAGTGCGCTTACCCTTTAGCCATCTCCAAGCCTGCCCAGGGAACTTCTAAAGAATATTGACAATTCTTCAGAATGACTGAAATTATACCATTCCAAATTTGTACCATTAGGGAGGAAAAGCATAATAATACAATGTTTAGAAGTAATGTGATGATAAACTGAATGGGAATTAGAAAAATTTTACAATATTTTAGTTAACCATGCAAGATATTGTTCAATATAAAATATTATTAATGCTTTAATTAGAATAGTCCTGTTTTCATTGACATTCTTTTAAAGTCAAAGGTGCATTTACATTTAATGTGCTCAACATGAATATTGTTTTTGTTTCTCACATATTTAGCCAGTCACACATTGATATAAGAATACACAAAATTGGGTCTGGAGAGATGGATTAGTGGTTAAGGCACATGCCTGCAAAGCCAAAGGACCCAGGTTCAATTCCCTAGTACCCAAGTATAGCCAAATGCACAAGGTGGCACATGAGTTTGGAGTTCCTTTGTAGTAGCTAGAGGCCCTGGAATGCCCAGTGTCCATTCTTTCTTTCTATCTCTCTCTCTCTAAAATAAATAAACTATAAAAAATAACAATGTACAAAATTAGCACTCCTCCCCATCCATTAATGTATTTTTCCTCACTGCTGTGCGTCAGAAATTGTGCTAGGATTAAAAATTCAAACATGGAAAGTATTATTTTTTTGATCAAAAAGAGCTAGTAATGCCATTAGGGAAACATAGGACATTTGAAAGGTATATGTTTTTATTTTGGGGTGTTCAGATACAGACACCAATTACCACCGAGAATGGTAGGCAGGCTTTCTTGAACTTAGTACTGAAGGGCAAGCCTGGGGTGGGGGAGATGGGCTTGAGAGAACACTATGGATAAATAGAGAGAGACATAGTGTGTTCAAAGATGGGAAAGTATCCTCTAAGATAATGGGGTCTCTGGTGGGAACTCTCACAAAGTGAGCAGAAATGTAAAGGTTGAGGGGCATGTGGCAGGGAGGGAGCCACATGAAACTATGGGCTGTGTCTGTAGTGGGTGGGGAATGTATTCATACTGCTCTGTGTACAGCTCGTACTCGCTTAGCAGACTGCCGAGTTTAGGCTGCTCAAGTTGAAGTGCAATGCTGCCACCTCCTCACCCTCTGCCTCGAAGCTCTGTAGATAGTGCCACTGCCCCCAGCTGTGCAAATGCAGGGGCGAACCCAAATTCATTAGTCATTAAATGTGGGAACAGCTAAAAAGCAGCAGGATGCTCTATTAAGAGGGTTACACTGTGGGAGGGATTTTTCGCTTCTCTTTTTCTTTCTTTCTTTTCTTTTTTAAAAAAATTGTGCCCCTGGTAAACTCATTTTCCATATCCAAACAACTTTACAAAGTGCTTGATGGCAAAATTTTTTATTTTGTTTTATACATTTTAAAGTGTCATTGTCCAGGGTGATAATGGCATTGAGAGAATTATAATAAACAAGTGTGTGGCAAAACGGATATCTTTCTTTTTCTCTGGACATCTGTAAAAAGTTAAGTAAAGTATGCTTGACTATAATCAACAATCAGGAGAGGAGACATGTGCTCACATGTATCTCTAGTCTTCCAGCAGGTGAATTCCCCAGCTTGGAGCTGCTGAGCTCACTCTGAACTAATTCTCTAAAGTGGTGATCCTCCACCTTCCTGTGCACACCTCCAGCAGGTGACCTAGTTAAGAGAACAATGGTACATCATCAAGAAAACTTTCTCAAAGTGAGGTGTAAGTTACATCAAGTAAAATCTGTGAATTTTAACCATATGCTCAATAATTTTTATAGCTGTGATCATGTATGTGAACACTTGTGTCAAGGCATATTAATTCATATCACCAGAGAAAGCTCTCTGGTGCCCTTCTCCAGTTAATATCACCACCATGTCCCAAGGTAATCACTGTCAAACTTGTATCATTTCTCTCTGTCTGTCTGTATTTCTCTCTCTCTCTCTCTCTCTGTGGTGTGTGTGTGTGTGTGTGTGTGTTTAAGCACTCTGAATATTATGATATTGTCACATCTTTAGAAAAATTCAGGTGGTCAGGAGGCAGAAGGCCTGTTAAACACATTAAATCAGTTAGCCAAATTAAGAGCAGTTGGTTCCCCACCATGGCTGTGTGCCACTATTGCACTTGTGTGGGCATCATGACAGGTTATTTGCTGCTAAGTAGGTTAGACCATGAGTTGCTTGGACAGATATTGGTCATTTTCCCCTAGTTGTCCATGTAGCACCTTCTGGCACTAGAGATGCTGACTGTCTGGGGACTGACTCTCTTCCAACTTCCAGCCATGCCATTCCATTTTGCATGTCAACCACATAAGGTGTCTTTAGCAGTAGGGTCTTACCACTAACCTTTGGTGGGTCATCAAGTACTCTGACAGAAATCTGTCTTTCTTTTAGGAAACCTTGTAGGTCTCTCTGATCAAAAGCTCATTGTGGATGATAGCCCCATGCTGGTACTGGGAGTTACAGGTCAGTGCCCACTAAGAAAATGAGGAAAAAGATAACTAATATACAAGAGTTAGAGAGAAGAGAGAGAGAGAGAGGGAGGGAGAGGGAGAGGGAGAGGGAGGGTGGTCAGGAGGCAGAAGGCCTATTAATCACATGAAATTAGTATAAATAAGGAGCTATACAAGACACATGCTCTATCTGTTAGCTTGTACAAGTCAAATTGTATCAAACGTATTTCATGGGCTGGTCTCCCTGGGGACCCACATAAGCCAGGTGTACAAAGGTGGCATATGCATCTGGAGTCCTTTTACAGTGGCTGGAGGCTGTGGCATGCCTATTCTCTCTCTTGCCCTCTTTTTCTTTCAAATAAATAAATAAAGATTAGAAAAAACATTTTTTCCCCTGGCTTCTTCCACTCTATGTGATAGTTCTAGAATTCATTCATTTTCTGTTTTCTATCATCCTGTGATACAAGGAATGAATATGTCATATCTAGCTTATTCTTGGTTTATTTCTCACTGTGGGATCCATGACTGAAACTGCCATGAACATTCTTGCGGAGATATGCACTCATATGTCTTGGTGTCTGCCTAGGGATGTAATTGTAGGGTTATACGATAGACAGGCATGTAACTTAGTAGAAACTAGCAATGAATTTTTCACAAAGATCATACTATTTGATGATATTCCTTTAATGTGACTGCTGTGCTGTAATCCATATTGCCATTTAGTTAGCCATTCTGTGCAGTAACATCTCATTATGATTACAATGCTAACTTCCCTAATAGGTGACAGATATGATGTTAAACTTCACATGCAAATGCTTTTCTAAAGAAACTTCATGGGTTTGGTGGCTTGAATGTAACTGTATGTCTGTTGTAGCTTGAGGTAAGTTTTGATTGCCTAAGCTTCCTACTTACTCTTCAGCAGGTGGTATCCTGCTGGAGAAGGTGCGTCACCAAGTCCAGACTTACTAGGTGTGTAGAGAGCGGCTTGTGCTCTGGCTGTTCATGCTTGCTGGTGTTAACTTTTCTCTCTCTACTATGAATCTATGCTGAAGTGACAGCTCACTCTTCTTCCACCATGATGAATCTTCCCCTCTAATCTGTAAGCATGAAATAAATCTTTCCTTTCCTAATTGGTTATATATTTGTCCCAGCAACAAGCAGGTAAATGCAAAGGTGGGTTAAGTTAAAAAAAAGGGCAAACTGAACGTTTATGAAATTATTTTGACTAAGCACAAGATAAATGGCTTACATCATATTTAAGTCTTAAAATTAAGTCCTATTATGTCCAGTTTTCAGATGAGGAATTTAAGACCAGGAGAGTATAAATGAAGTAGGAATAGTATGAATATGAATTACTTTGTGATTGGGAACCCAGACCCAATGAGAACACATGAAGTTCTGAAAATGTCACAAAAGAGCTATTCAGTGTGCTTTTGCTGTTTTGAAGTAAGTTAATAAATTATAGATAAAAACATGTTAAAGTTATATGTATCTTTTAAGGAAAACCTGAGGTTCCCATCAGGTACATTTATAACATATCAACTGTACCTGAGTTAGTAGTATGGGCAGGTCATTCATGAAGACTTACCAAAGGCTCTGGTTGTTCTCAGTGGAAGTTATCTCATTAAGCTTGGCTGTGATGTAAAGGGCTCACATTTCACAAAGAGGATGTGACGCTTAACCTTGACTGTGTACTTGACATATCTAGAATCACCTAAGAGACAAACTACTGGGCACATCTCAAAGGAGTTTCTAGATTGATTTAAGTAAAAAAAAAAAAAAAAAGTAACGTAACGTATAAACACATATTCTAAACATGTGTGGCACTATTTCATGTGTTGGTGTTCTGGAATAAATAAAAAGGAGACAGCAAGAGGAGGACCAGCGTTCATCACTCTCTGCTTCCCGATTGTGCTGCATTGTAGCAGTGTCTCATGCTCCTGCCACCACAGCTTTGTCTTCACTCTGAGAGTCAAAATAAGCCCCTCTCATTAACTTTCATTCCTTGAGCATTTTGTCATAGCAACAATTAAAGTAATACATAAAACTTGGTACAGAAGAGTGGGACTATTGATGTGATAAACCTGACCATGTGATTCTTTGGCCTTTGGAACTGATTTGCAGGAGGAATGTAGAAGAGTTTAGAGCTGCAAGGTATAAAAGTTCTAGAATGCTGAAAGCAAAGCTTAATGATTCATCCTGGCAAGAGTTTGGAAGACCAGAATACTCCTAGAAATGTGGACAGTGTAGCCTGGACCCATGTGGTTTCAAAGGGGAAAAAGGACTCTATTTTAGACTACTGGAATAAAAAAAAAGTGTTCATGTTATATTCTCACAAAAATATAGCTACATTCTGCATGTTCTATGAGAACTTGAGTGAGGCTAGATTCAAAAGTAAGGAACTTATTTGTTTTTGTTTGTCATGGGAAATTTCAAGACAGTCCAGCATTTAAGCTATAGCATGGTTACTGATCACTGCTCCTATTCACAACTACAGTCAGGGAAAGCAAGCAGAAAGTAGAACACAAAGATGAAAAAACAGGATGTGTGACAATGAAAAGATTATGGATGAGTTTAAAGTTATGGACAAGGAGATTATAGACAAAGCCTCTGTGGTTCTTAATGAGATTTGTGACATTAAAATGAACCATTGAGTTGGGGCAGTGCCTCAATAAGCCTGAGAACCTGAGTTCAATCCCTAGAATTCATGTAAAAATTTTTGTCAACCCAGTTCTGGAATAATGGAAACAGGTAGATATATTTGGGGCTCCATGCCAACCAATCTAACCTAGTTGGCAAGCTCTAGGCCAATAAGCGACAGTGCCTTTAAAAAGTGGATAGTATCCTTGAGGAATGACACCTGACATTTCCTCTGGCCTCTGCATGCATGTTCACGCATGCATGCGTAACAACCCCCACCACCACATACAGATGCACACACAAAATTTTAAAAAAAGGGGAAAAATTATTTTCTTTACAAGGACAATAGGGAAGATGTCCTAAGCTTAAGACTCCATCCATCAAAGGTTCAAACTAGTAAATATGTAAATTCATTTAAGAGGGCTTAATCTGAGAATGCCACCACAGGGTTTGCATGCTCAAAAGAAACCACCTTGAAAAGTGTTTCTCTAGGGTCAGCCTCAAAGGCACACAGATACTGTTCAACTGTGGTCCAACAGGGCCAAAGCTATATGTCTATCTGGCAGCAAAATTTAGAACTGTCATCTATGTGGCACTAGTTTTGCAGACCTGAAAGGTGCAAGACAGAAGGAGCCATAGAGTTTTGTACCAGTGACTGATATAGTCACTAAAGCATGGTCATATATGTGATAGGTGCAGGTCTTCTGCAAGGAGACCCTGAGAAGCCATTGGATGGAGCTGGGAAGATGAAGCCTAGGTTACACTGAAGACTCTGGGATATTGGAAATGCCATGACAATGAGATAACCTCTGACAAAAGCTTCATGCACAGAGTAGACCTGGCCCAAGAGAGAGGCTGTATACTATAGGTAGCAGAGCTAGATAGTTGGGGCGGGGACCTACCAAAGACCTTAAGAGTCCAGATCATTCTGTGAAGAGCCCTGATGCTAGGGGTGGAGCTGTAAGGTTTGGTGTTTGCTCTGCTGGAGTTTGGGCTGGCTTTGTTCTGTTTTTTGCTATGCCTTTTGGAATAGGAATATTTACTCTGCGCCATTGTATATTAGAAGTATGTAACTTGCGTTTTTTTTTTTTATTTTATAGAGATTCACAGTCAAGGAATTGACTGTGTCTCAGGAGAGACTCTACACTTTAAACAATGTCATGAATGTTAGACTATGAGGACTTGTGAAGTTGTACTCATTTCCCTTTTGCTATGAGATGGATTTGAGCCTATAGAGAACAATGGTAGATGATTATGGCTTAAAAGTGATATGTTATGGTGCTAAATTGACAACTGTGAACTTTTGATAGTAAGTCTTGATTACCAACCTGACAGATCAAGTATCACCTAGTAGACAGACCTCTATATATGTCTCTGAGGAAGTTTCTAGATTGATTAACCTATAGTAAGAAGACACTTCCTAATTGTGGGTACCACCATTTCATGGTCTGGGATCCTTTGAATGAAAAGGAGAATGCTGGCTGAGCACCAGCATTCATCTCTCTCTAAACTCTGATTTGGATGCAATGTGATGAGCTTCCTCTAGTTCTTCCACCATGACTTCCTTACCATGATGAACTATACTATGTGAGAAAAAAAAGAAAAAAACTTCCTTTCTTATGTTGCTTTTGCAAGGCACTTTTTTTGTAGTGACAAGAAAAGTAATTAATATAGAGGCTGTAGTCTGTATATAAGTGAGTAAGATCTATCCTTAACACTGATCTTCTCAGGTACATCTTATATATGGGATGCTCTACCGTGTGCTGGAAGCAAACACTGGTTTGGCTTCATCTCAGAGGCATGCTCTATGTTCCCTATCACATCCACTTCTTTACTTGATTCTGTGCTTTGGAAAACTCTCCTGGTCACTCATCCTGTCTTCATTCCAGATGCCTGTAATTAGTGGACCTGACTAAACACAAAAAGTATTTTGAGGAATACTTTTTGTATCTTAAGTGTCTTATAAATAAATTTCTAGTATTCAAGTATTTGATAATGGTCTTCTCAGCATCAGCTTCTGAAATCTCAGACCTTATTTGGTAGTTTTCTCAAGTAGAAGTTCATGTTCTGACCTTAGCAAGTTGAAAGACAAGTTTTCACTGGATGCTTAGGTGATAACAGGAAAGACACACATCGCTTTGTTCTAACATTTCTATTTCATTTTAAAAATTTTTTCTATTTAATAACTTCCATTTCATCAAAGAAGATTTAATGGGTGCATTTACCTTGGTTACAACTATGAGTTGGTGGTGAAAAAAAAAGTATTTGAAAAGATTCACACATTACAATTATGTGTGTGATCATGAGAGGTATTTCAATGAACGAAGCTCTTATCCACTTTATTTATTTGCTTTCGTCTTGAGCCAAAGAGAATTTGAGGCAATGTTTTAATTTGAAAATAAAAAGAAAGTTTTTTTATTAGATGTTGAAAATGATATTTCTAAATTCTGATAAACATAAATGCTGGGAAGCAGTAAATTTGTTCAGTTATTCCTCAGTGTCCACCAGGCTTGGTTCCAATACCCATGCAGACAGCAAAATGTGTGGTTGCTCAAGTCCCTTTTATACCATAGCATAATATGTTTCATCTAACCTACACACATACTTCCATATACTCTAAATTATCCCTATATTATGTACATCTAATGCAAAGCAAATGCTACAAAATAGTTGTTATACTAGACTGTTTAGTGAACCTGGACAAGAAAAGAAGTTTGTATTTGGTCAGTACAACCACAACCTCTTCATGAGTATTTTCAGTCCATGGAAGTTGACACCGTGAGTGAGGAACCCACAGATATGAGTGGCAAGTTGCACTGGTTTATCATCCACAGACAGCATATGTGCCAGCCTCAAAACTAGAATTTAACTTAATTCAATAAATATTTGTGAGCATTGCCTTCCTTCCAAGCTCCATGCTACCCATTAGTCATATGGGGATAAAAACAACATGATCTCTAAAATCTAGGGACTGAACAAGTAATGGGAGAAAATGACATGAACAACTAACCACAGTACTTTTTAACACCAGATGTTATAAGAGCAGAGTGTGAAACAGCTAATTTTTCCAGAGGGAAAAAAAAGTTACTATTAAAGAGACTATTTGGCATTTGGGCAATTGTTTTATCTTTAGTTTTGCTTTGTGAAACGATGTCGAGCAATGTAGCCCAGGCTTGCCTCAAACTTCTGTCTCTGCCTATATTAAGATTACAAGAATGTACCATCACATCTGGCCCTTTCTTATTTTTGCTTCTTCCATTGTTTGGTCATGTTGGAGATTTAATTTTTGTCCTCATACATGCTAAGCTAGCATCCTACCAGTGAGGAAGAGACTTAGCCCTGGATGATACAATTCCTAAAAGATGGAGGAAAAGACTTTTGTGTGAAGAAATAGTTTATGTGTAAAGGCATTGTCTTGTGAACAAACATGTCCTCCTGGATAACATTGGGATGCTCAGTGTAGCTTAGGAAGGCTAGAGGAGAAAGCAGGCAGTGTGGAGAGAGCGGGAACAGGGAATGGGAAAGGTTTCACGGCAGTGTGCACGACTTTGCATTTTAAGAACATTCTGAAATGTTCTGAGGGAAAATGTTCAACAAATATTTACTGAAATCATTCTTGTGGCAGAGTCTGGGTTAGACAGTAGGAATAAAATGATAAATGAAAAATCTCCTTAGCTTTCAGAAATCTCAAGGGGACTTAGTCCCACGAAAACAATGGCAACTCAGGGCCACGTGGTTTCCTTTACTTAACACACAGGAGTGCGAAGCATAAAGGACAGCTTTGTTTGCTTTGTTTGTGGGGAAAAACAACACATTCCATCTTTCTACCAAGGCAAAAATGATTATTCTGCCTAACCAAGATTTAATGTATCTATAATGTCATTTCTGATTTTTCATTGCTATGGAGAGAATGTTTGAAATATATTTGAAAAGAAATTTCATGCTGACACTCTACTTTCACAGAGATACGGTGTTCAAATCACAGACGTATTGCCCTAAAAGGAAAACTGGAATGGAGTTTTTACTTAATTGCATCTTCTGAGAGACCCAGGCAGAAAGCTGTTGGACTTCACAGGCCTTTACCAGTTTTATCAATAATACAAGAGATGGCTGCTTAAATGTAGCTTCCTCACAGGGGAAATGCTGTCACAGGAGCCAATGACCTAAATTGTCTTTAAACATCAAACTTTCTAAAGTGAAGAGGACACATCTGCCCTTTGAATATTAAACTAGTCACTAAACTGGGTCAGAAGGCCCACAAAGAGTGCTTTGACAGTGTTCTCTTCTCTTTCTAGCAGCAAGTGATGTCTGGGCTATTCATTACCTTGTAGAAATTAATACTACTTCCAGTGACACTGCTTCCACAGGAAGAGCTGGTTTATAATATTTACCTTAGACCACATGGCTACCAGGCAAATTTTAGGGTTCCTTCACTGAGATTGAATCTTATTCCATGGATACCCACTCTACCTAAGCTCTGTGCTTTGCTCTTACATATCTATCTTCAGTTACACACACAAAGTTAAGCTTTCCCTGCAGTCATTATAATCTTAATAATTACTTCAGACAATTTTACCATATTTCCCTATGTCAGTTAGGCTAAAGAGAGAAAGTGAATGGTGACCAAGGAAAGACTCTACGTGAGTAATTTTGGATGGTCAAGGGTGATTGATTGAAGAGGAATATGGTGGGAAGGCCAAGAATAAGTGGTTTGTAAAAGCCCACTTAAAATCATCCCAAGAGCAAGGATCATGTCTTGTCCATGGTCATTTCATCACACTGTGCTGAAATCACAGATGCTTGTACGCACTTCCTTAAGCAAAAAACTAACCAGGAAGAAGAGTCTGTGGGAGCATTCTTTAGGAGGATGAACATTGAAAGAGAAGAAAGCTAACAGGTGGATGTGTGGCTCCGAAGAAACATATATTTAGTTTATATATATATATATATATATATATATATATATATATATGCAAGCAAGCAAAAACTTAGATTTTAAATTCAAGCACAATTTGGGAGAATTAAGAATATAGAAGTCATGCCTCCTGCCAGGATAGAAAATGTAATTTTGGCTCACCCTTAGATCTGTGCTACAACTATTATGACTCTCAGCTGCCTTTTATCAGCTCAGAATAAAATGACAATGGTTAGTATTTGCTAAATAGTTATTGTGTCTAAGGCAAAGGACTTTCCTTGGAGAGACATCTAGTAGTAAGCATACAGTGCATATCTATTGATCCATAAACTAATGGACTATCTATAGCAGAATGCACGAGGAATAATACTTCAGCTTCTAAGAGAAAAGGAAAAACCAAAACTATAAAGATTTTGACGGACAAAGGGGAAAGCTCAAGATGCTTCAATCATCTCAGATAATTATAGTTAATATTGATAAAGGATTACTTTAGTCCAGATACTTTTTCATTATAAACTTTTATTACTTTTTTACTTTTATTGTAAATTTACAAGAGGGGTAGAGAATGATACTAATGTGTTTATAGCTAAAATAATGTGACTGATTCTAGTTTTTGCATGTGTGTGTATGTATGTATGTATAAATGCATGTGGGGGCAAACATGTCTGTGATTAAGCACACATGCACACATATGTATCTATGTGTGGAGGCCAAAAGTTGATGTTGAGTGTCTTTCTCAATCACTTTTCACCTTGTTTTTTGAGATGATTTTTTTCCCTGAACTTAGAGCTAACTGATTTGGCTAGAATATGAGCTAGTGAGTGCCAGGAATTCCTTGTCTCTATCTTTCCTGCACTGGGATACAGGTGCACATCATTATGCCTGGGATTTTACATGGGTGCTGGGGATCCTATTTCAGGTCCTCATGTTTGGGTGGCAAGCACTTTACCCACTCTTCACCCTATACAATAACAAAGCTAGGATTTGAACTTGAGCACACCTCTATGAGGTTGGAGGTTTGAGTATACTTTATTTCATAGCATCTGATGCTATTTGACGTTCTCCTTCTACACAAATTACATGCACGTGCATCTATCCATATATACCCTTATGTGTCTGTTGTTATATGCATTACTCATTAAGGGGAATGATACTGACTTGGTGTTTGACCCTCTCTTGGTGACTAGCAAAACTTGTCTTGCTCATCACAGTCAGTTGAATATCTGTTCATTACATGGTTTATTAATCAAGGACTTTGGACATGAAAATTACAAACTGAAGATTCAAAAGTAATTAGGTTTTATAAAGCTAACACATAATGAAACAGAAATATACCTGTTTCTCTATGTATGGCCAATTAAGATATGAAGGCCTTCTGTGTAAGGGAAAAGTTCTAAAATAGAGGCATTTTCAATATCTTACAATATAAAAATAATGGCAAAGATTACAATGCACTTCCAGACACATATAAAAGTATATAAATATACTATAATACAGAGACAGAGTACCACAGACATCTTAGATTGAAAATATGTTCAAATCACATCTCTATCATGGTTAATTTGGGGAAAACTAGTCTCTTTAAATATCAGTTTTCTCAGATATAAGGAGAATAATAATGATGCCTACTGTCTGGGATTAGCATTAAGGTCGACTGGAGTACTTGATATTGAAAGCTTATCATTTATTTTTGCCTGTTTGTGATTGAATTTACGGCTTTGTGTATATTAGTCAAGTGTTGGATCACTACATCTCAAGCCCCAGGAGTTTCATTTTGATTGAAGGAAAGGAAGTACAGAATTTTTACCATATTCATGGATCTCTGGCTAAGCTGGAGTTGTATTTTTCTGTCCCAGTATGTGAATAAATTGCTGGTACATTAAGCTTGTTCAGGATTGTGGAAGAAACAAACCCATTTAAAGGTAAAGTCCCAAACAAACCATTGGTGTATTGCAAAGACCAGAGGGGAAGATGATATTGCCTCTAGCATTCTACCTGCCTGTGCCTCTCAAGATGATAGGGATTATGAGTGCAGTTTCATGAAGTGAGATAGGAGAACTCTTTCCCTTTAAAGTGCCACAGGCATTGGAAGCACCAGTTGCTGTGGTCTAAGTTATTGGTCGAGCAAAGTTTAATTTTCATCTATATAATTGTGAATTTTAGGTAAAAAATAATTCCTAACACAAAAGGTTAGGAAATAGAGCCTTCAAAGAGGTAACAGGTTGTGACAGGAAAGCTGTCATTAGTGAAATTAGTGTCCCTATAAAAAAAGGTCCCAGGGAACTATCCAGTCCCTTTCATACATGTCAGAAGATTGTGGGAAGACACTGTCTGAGAACCCAAAAGCAGCCCTGATGAGACACGAAATCTGCCAGTGTCACCTTGGACTTCCCAGCCTCTAAAACTGTGAAACGAATTTATGCCAAGTTTGTTTTAACCTCAGTGCCATGAGTGCATAAAGGATGGGGAAATGGCACATCTTCCCTCACCTGGGTTTCCCAGCCTGGCACTGTCACTGGCACCGTGTGGATGGTGTGGTATGGACGGAAGTGGAGATCAATGCCTAGGAAAGCACTAGAACCGGTTCCTGAATGGTGACTCTGGAGGCAGTCACACTTTTGAAATGCTCTCAAGGCTTTCTGGCCACTGACATCTCCAGAAAACTCTAAGAGATCTTAGGACAACATTTGGGGAAGACTCATAGTTGAGGTTAAATGCAAAAGAATATGATAGAATTATATACGTGTTTTTACAACTTCCAGTCCAGTGAGGCTAGAGGAATGAGGTGCAGAAGGAACATAACTGATCTCCTTGTTGAATTTTGTCTGAGGCCCAGGGTGAGTGACTTTGTGACATCACCTGTTTCTATGAACCTGATTATCAAAGCTTGGGCAATAAAGAACACTCACCAATGCATTTTTTAAAATTGTTTTTATTTTTATTTAGTTAATTAGTGTTTTTATTTTTTGGATTTTTTGAGGTAGGCTCTCACTGTGGTCCAAGCTGACCTGGAATTAACTATGTAGTCTCAGGGTGGCATCAAACTCATGGCAATCCTCCTACCTCTGCTTCCCAAGTGCTGGGATTAAAGGTGTGTGCCACCACGCCCGGCCTAATTAGAGTTTTTTTTCTTGGTTTTTCTAAGTAGGGTCTCACTCTAGTTTAGGCTGACCTGGAATTCATTATGTAGTCTCAGGGTGGCCTGGAACTCACAGTGATTCTCCTACCTCTGCCTCTCAAGTACTGGTATTAAAGGTGTGTGCCACCATGCCCAGGCCTTGTTTTTATTTTTAAGTTAATTAATATAAAAAATAATGAGTTTCCTTATGATATTTTCATACATATATATCATTGTACCTTACTTATATCCCCCCCCCCCAGCTACCCTCCCTAGGCTTTCTTTTCTGCTCTTGCTGAAGACTGGATAATGTTTAAAGAGCAGAAATTACTTCCTACAATTCTGCAAGCTGGGAAGATGCAGGTCAAGGTGCTGGGCTGCTCTTTACCTCCAACTAGCACCAGAGTGGGGCATCCCCTGGAGGTGAGGGGATGACATGTCCTGGGGTTAGAAAGGTAAAAAGGGATGAATTTCTTTGGTCAGATTTTTTTTTTCACCAATGCATTTGCCCATCTCTGACAAGTTGTATAAGAAGAGCAACTGAGAAGTGTATGAAAAACCATTGCCTACAAACCGAGACACCCAGTGTGAACATTGAGGAGGCCTGGCTTGCCTGAACATATCTGCTCTTTTATGTCTCTTTTAAGGTCTCTCGTCTAACTGATGACAAATATTTCTCCAATTCCCCACACACCAAATGAACTCATGTTCACTGCCACAAGATTCCCACTGTGAATTGTTGATTTTACTGTTTGTTTCCAGTAATCATTTTCATTACAGTTTGATTTAGGGTTTTGTTTACAGAGGGAGGACATCAGGTGGAAGCATAGACCCTAACAAAAGGCTAATAGGAGATAAGTAAACATATTACATGTGCCGTGGTGTTGACTGCAGAGGCACCTGTACTATGAGACCCTTGTGTCATGAAGCAGTACAAACAAACCATGCTGTTATTGGGCAAATGTGTACATCCTCACTATTCTTATGAGAATATACTCCTGAGAATCCTGGATGCCTTCAGCAGCTTCCCAGCAGCATCTTTCCCTCACTGGATTGATTTAATTGTAGATCCTGTCTTTGCCACATGTCCTCAACTTTGGGCCATCTGTGATATTTGGCTGCAATTTATATCCAAAGCCCCTTGGCTCCAACATCTATTGGTTTGGATGGGGCTGAAAATATTTCATTTGTTGGCACTGTCGTTAAGAGCCACTAATTGGTTATTTTGTCACCTTGATATTGATATATCTGTGTCCTTCTATAATGTGCTGTTGAGCATTTGGACTTCCATTTTAGCTGTTCTTAAGGTCTTAACATGCAGAGGCTCATAATAAGGAATGCCAGGATGTGAGGTCCTTTTGTCCTATGGGGAATCTGTTTGGTTCTAGGAGAAAGTCGAAACGGATAATATGGAGCTCAATGTGCCGCTGAGTTCTCTGTGGTGCATCTCAAGCTCAGAGAAGTTTGGAAGAATTCAGAAACTAACAAATACATATGCTTTTTGTGTGCATAATATTAAATACTAACACTACACAAATGTGAATTATACTGATTTTTACTACATATACATATGTGTATATATTTACATCAAATGTTGGCCACACACACACCCCAAAGTGTTAGTGATAAGATTACATTTCAGAATTATGGACAGTATTTCACACTTATTTTGAAAAATTTTTAATTTTTATTTATTTATTTGAAAGTGACAGACAGAGAAAGAGGCAGATATATGTAGAGAGGGAATGGCTGCGCCAGGGCCTCTAGCCACTGCAAACGAACTCCAGATGTGTATGCCCCCTTGTGCATCTGGCTAACATGAGTCCTGGGGACTCAAGCCTTGAACCAGGATCCTTAGGCTTCACAGGCAAGTGCTTAACCACTAAGCCATCTCCAGCCCAGTATCTTATATTTTTTACTGAGTTTTCCACTTTTTTCAATGAGCATTGAGTGGTTTTATTAAGAGGGGTAAATGTTGTAAAACAAGTCTATCCCTGAGTCATTCTGAGAACAAACCATGGAATCTGCCAGAGTCAGGAAGGACACAGGAAATTGCTAATGTTGCCTGGGCTCTGGCCAAATAGGTCACAGAAACTGTTGTCTCCCTCACCACCTTCCCTGAAGCACCAACTATTCTGAGCCAAAAAGAGGTATGTGATCTATAAAATGACTATGATGCTGTGAGCAGGCAAGTTCTCCAGCCACTAGAGGCAATCCGATCATTGAATTTTAATTTTTTTTTTTTTTTTTTTTTTTTTTTGTTTTTCGAGGTAGAGTCTTGCTCTAGCTCAGGCTGACCTGGAATTCACTATGTAGGCTCAGGATGGCCTTGAGCTCACAGCCATCCTTCTACCTCTTCTCCCAAGTGCTGAGATTAAAGTCGTGTGCCAGCTCGTCTGGCTTAAATTTTAAATGTTTTTCTTTTTTCCAAGGTTCCAGATAGTGTTTTTTCCCCCACTTACCCTCAGAAATTATAGAAACATAAATCCAGTTAACTACAGCTGATCTGGAAGTTAGAGTTTATGAAGCATTATTAGCGTATAGATATGATTGTACCACCACAGGTAAATAAAAGCTGCCAGCTCTGTGCTAATTCTGTGTACCTTCTGCATTATTTTATTTATTTCATGCATATGCTTTTGTGTTTCAGGTGTCTATGTGTATGCAGCATATGGGGGTCCCAAGTGTCTGTGGAAAATCCTACAAGTTTCACACCTATTGGGTCCCATTTTTTGTAGAATATTCTATCACGCTCATCTTATCTTCACTGTTACTCTGATTCTAGTCATAGACATGTTCCCTCTTTTTCAGATCCGAATATAGTAAAGTAGTTTCAGCAATTTTTAGTAGTTAAGGAGAAAGACAACTAGCATGAAATATCATGTGAAATAAGCAAGAACTGTATTCTGCGATTTGGTTCTGTGTAGGAGCATAGTTCTTGCTACTTTTTTTTTTTGAATTTACTTTTTTTTTCTGATCACAAGTTTATATTTGGAAGGAAGCAAATGAACTTATTTTTGAAACATTAACTTCACTCAAATCCAAATTTGATCCTATAAACCAAGAAAGCTAATTTTGGAAAGATATTCTGCTTGAATAATTACTTTTGCTTAACTCTTAACTGGATAAAACTGAAGTTACTCTGATGAAAATCCCAAGTATGAACTCCATTTCTCAGGTGAGACTTAGAAAGATTTGAATACCTATTGCGAAGATAATACACTGAAAGGAAGATTCTTCAAATTCTCCTAAATTGGAGGAAGTAAATTGTGTTTCACTTGTTTCACTTTGTGGTTACGACTACATAAAATAAAACTTAAATAAAGACTCTCTTTCTATGCCCCACCTTACCCCAACACCACAGCTTTTCATGAGAAAGTAGAGAATCTATAAAACAGTTTCATCTTTTATACATGACAACAAAGCCAGTGATACCCCTTCCAAATCCATTTAATAAGAAATCTTTTGTTAGTGAAAACAATAGAGTGTTTGTTCACATCAATTTTAATAGCTAAATGTAATCAGAAACCCAGAAGTCCAAAAAGCAAAGAGGGAACTGGTTAGATGACCTTGTGCCCTACTCTAGATAAAAGCCCACGTATTTCCCAGAGCTTGGATTACAGTCCATTTGCTAGATAGTCATCTGTGAAGATGTCGTGGTTGTGATTCGGAATACAAAGTCCTTGTTTTGGATGGAGTGAGGTTAGAGTCTTGAAATCCTCTAGGCGCTGTATGTTTCTACAACTGGCGAGCATTTTGGCTATCCTCCTGCTATGAGCTCTGACTTTAGATCAAGGAGTTATGAGACCATGTTATAAGTGCTGCATTATTGACTTAAGTATCAGTATTCTGTTATGAGGATGGATTTTTCCTTACTGGTTAACATGATTAAACTAGAGATGAAGTTTGATTTTTGATGCATGCCTTTATAATACTATCTAATTTACTGCAATATAGTACCTTCAGACATTCAGTGCATCCAATTCTGACATTATCCCTGTGAATTAAGATTTCCCTTTCTCTAAGAAAAATTGGAGAAACAAGCAAGGGGGCTGTTTTCCTGATGAACCGGACACCAGCACAAGGGGGAAGGAGATCAGCACAGAGAAAAATCAACTCCTACCAAATCAGAGAGCCAGAGCCTCAGAGGCCCCCAACACCTCATCACTGAAGCAGACCAAAAATGAACCCAACATGGCTCAGGGAAATTTTGCGGAAGAGGGGGCGGAAAGAATGTCAGAGTCACATGTTGGGTCATGATATGCAGAGACATTTAGCTTACCCATAACTGTGGGCTAACTCCACAATGCATGACCCGTATACCTCAACAAGGAGGGACCAAGGGGAGGGGGTAGGTCACGGATGAGCCTAATAATGGTACCAAACTGACTGTATTTGCTGAATACAGAACTGACTAATAAAAAAAAATTAAAAAAAAAGATTTCCCTTTCTAAAATTACCAAGAAAAGTTAAGTTAGCAAGTTGGGTCTTTGGTGCTAGTGAATATTAGAGCCCATCTTTGCTTGTAACTCCTTACTGATTTCCATTACTGTACTGCTCTGGTGTGCTCTCTAATGGAACAATATGGGTTCTCTGATGTGGAGCACAATATGTAGAAATGGAAAGGACAGAGAGAAGCAGTCAAGCTAATAAAGTGAGATTTGCAGGAATGGAAGAAGAATCAATTAAAAACAATTTTGAGGCAAACCCAACAGACTGGCCTTGTTTTTTTATGAGAGAGAGATAGAGATAGAGAGAGAGAGAGAGAGAGAGAGAGAGAGAGAGAGAATTGGCATGCCAGGGCCTCCAGCCACTGTAATCAAACTCCAAACATATGTGCCACCTTGTGCACATGTGCAACCTTGTGCATGTGTCACCTTGTGTATCTGGCTTACGTGGGATCTGGGGAGCTGAAAATGGGTCCTTAGGCTTTGCAGGCAAGTGCCTTAACTGCTATCTCTCCAGCTGAAGAGTCAATTTTTGACCCTAAATATATATTGGAAATAGTTTTGACAGGAGCAAAAACTTTTTCTATTAGGTTCATTCTTATATTTCTAGCCCCTAGCTGAGTCATTGCTGCTGGCACCAACCAAATATATTCAAATAAATATTTATATTTTACCATCTGTAAACTTCCCACATTGTTAAGTGTAAAAGCTACATTATAATAACTAAAGAACAAAAAACATTAATTTTGTTAGTTCAAAGCCATGCAGTTTGGTTATGAAGATTCCAGGAATTTAGAAGCATAGTAGTAAGAAATTAAATTCCTAAATTGTCTTTGTTATTCTGAAGCCATAGCATAACCCTAAGAATATAATATCACTTGTAGATACATTTGTATAATCAGGACTTGCAATTTCAAATTTTATATATTTTATAATATGTGAAATATCAAGAAGGAAAGTCAGAAAAATATGTACTCAATAAGTTGAAAAACTTAGTCTTACTTCTACTAATTAAACAAATTTTTGAGAAATCACATTTAAATTTTAGTCCTTTAATTAATGGACAGTGAATTCAATTCCAACCAATTTAGTATATATCTAGCATATGAGGAAAATAGATAGTCTGTTGACTTCTTTCCTATAATTTAAAAACATTGTCTAGGTGGTTCACTATAAAATTCTATAAGGTGCAACTGTTGTTGCAATCAGTCTATGGAATAGGGTCTTGGGCTTGGGAAATCCTCCTGCTTCATAGCCATCAGCAGCTAGCCCTGTTCTGTTCTTTAGACCAAAACAACAGATTCCTATTTGGGGAAACAAAAAATATTCAATGTACTTTTTCATACTAAAATGATAATTTGTTTTAACATTATTGGATGCCTGTGCTAGATTTTGGACAAGAAACTTACAAATGAGTGAAGTATTATTGGGCAATAGACTCACTAAGCATCAGCATAAGGAATACTAAGTTGATAGGACTATATATGTGTCTACAGATACATGTGAATGATGACCTGGGACACAAATACAGAGTGTATATAGATATATAAACATGCCTACATAGCTGAAACCAATGTTACTGTGCTCTTTAAAATCTGGGCACTCAAGTATAATACTTTATCACTCCTATATACATTTAGATTTGATAGGGACCTATTAATATCCTAGATATTAATCCTCTATCAGATGTATAGTTGTCAAAGATTCTCTCCCATTGTGTAGGTTACCTCTTTGCTCTTTCCACAGTGTCCTTTGCTGTAATTTGTAATTTCATGAGGTCCCAGTGATTAATCTGTGGTTTTATTGCCTGAGCAATTGGGGTTATATTCAGAAAGTCTTTGCCAAGGCCAATATGTTGAAGGGTTTCCCCTACTTTTTCCTCTAGCAGTTTCAGAGTTTCAGGTCAGATAATGAGGTCTTTGATCCATTTGGACTTAATTTCTTGTGCATGGAGAGAGATAAGGATCGATTTTCATCCTTCTACAGATATACATCCTATTTTCCCAGCACCATTTACTGAAGAGGCTGTCTTTTCTCCAATGAGTATTTTTTGGCATTTTTGTCAAATATCAGGTGGCTGTAGCTACCCAGACTTACATCTGGGTCCCCTATTCTGTTCCATTGATCAACATGTTTGTTTTGTGCCAGTACCATACTGTTTTTGTTACTATGGTTCTGTAGTATATGTTAAAATCAGGTATGGTGATACCACCAGCCTTATTTTTGTTGCTCCAAATTGCTTTAGATACTTGAGGCTTGTTGTGCTTCCAAATGAATTTTTGGATTGTTTTTTCTATTTCTGTGAAGAATGCCAGTAGAATTTTGATGGGGATTGCATTAAATGTTTAGATTGCTTTAGGTAAGATTGCCATTTTCACAATATTGATTCTTCCGATCCAAGAACAAGGGATATCTTTCCATTTCCTAGTGACTTCTGCAATTTCCTCTTGAGTGTTTTAAACTTTTCATTGTAGAGATCCTTCACGTCCTTGGATAGACTTATTCCAAGTTATTTTTTTTTTTTTTTGATGCAATTGTGGATGGGAAAGAATCCCTGATTTCATCCTCTGTGTGTTTGTTGTTAGCATATAGGAATGCTACTGATTTCTGTGTCTTTTCTGTGCTACATGGCTATAGGTATTTATCAGCTCTAACAGTTTGCTGTAGAGTCTTTTGGGTCCTTTATGTATAGAATCATGTCATCTGCAAATAATGATAACTTGAACTTTCCTTTCCCTTTCATGTGTTTATCTTGCCTTATTGCCTTATTGGTATGGCTACGATTTCCAGTACTATATTAAATAAAAGTGGGAACAGTGGACAGCCTTCTCTTGTTCCTGATTTTAGTGGGAAAGGTTCAGGTTTTTCTCCATTTAGTAATATGCTAGCTGTTCTCATAAATAGCCTTTATTATGTTGAGATATGTTCCTTCTATTCCAAGTCTCTGTAGGACTTTTATCATGAAGGGATGTTGGGTTTTGTCAAATGCTTTTTCTGCATCGAATGAGATGATCATGTAATTTTTGTCCTTCAGTCCATTTATATAATTTATTGCATTTATTGATTTGCATATGTTGAACCATCCATCCCTGCATCTCTGGGATAAAGCTTAGTTGTTCAGAGTGAATGATCTTTCTGATATATTCTTGTATTTTGTTTGCCAATATTTTGTTGAGAATTTTTGCATCTATGTTCATGAGGGAGATCTGTCTGTAATTTTCTTTCTTTTGTTCTATCTTTGCCTGGTTTTGATATCAGGGTGATGCTGGCTTCATAGAAGGAGTTTGGTAGGTTTACTTCCTTTTCTATTTATGTAAAAGTTTAAGAAGTATTGGTGTTAGTTTTTCCATAAAGGTCTGGCAAAATTCAGTGAATCCATCTGGGCCTGGACTTTTTTAGATAGGAGATTTTTGATAACTGCTTGGATCTCCATACTTGGTATAGGTCTATTTAAGTGATTAATCTCATCTTGATTTAACTTAGGTACATCATATAAATCAAGGAAATCATTCATTTCTTTCAGATTTTCAAACTTAGTTGAGTATATGTTCTTATAGTATGTCCCTATGATTTTTTGAATTTTTCTAGTTGTGGTGGTGTCTTTTTCATCTCTAATTTTATTCCCTCTTTCTTTTGGTCAGACTTCTTAAGGGTTTATCAATCTTATTTATCCTTTCAAAGAACCAAGTCTTTGTTTCATTGATTCTTGGATTTTTTTTTTTGCTTCTATTTCATTAATTTCTGCCCTAATCTTTATTATTTCCTATCCATTGATTTTTGGTTTGCCTTGTTCTTCTTTTTCCAAGGCTTTAAGGTGAAGCATTAAGTTGTTTACTTGTGACTTTTCTAATTTCTTAATATAGGCACTTAAAGCTATAAGTTTCCCTCTTAGGACTGCCTTCAGTGTGTTCCAAATGTTTTGGTATGTTGTGATCTCATTATCATTTGACTGTGTGAATTTTTTGACTTCCTTCTTTACTTTTTCATTGACCCATTCATCATTTAGTAATGTATTATTTAGTTTCCATGATTTTGTGTATACTCTACAGCTCTTCTTGCTATTGATTTATAGTTTGATCCCATTGTGATCTGATAGAGTGCAAGGAATTATTTTAATTTTCCTGTGTTTGTTAAGATTTGCTTTGTGTCCTAATATATGGTCTGTTTTAGAGAATGTTCATGTGCTGCTGAAAAGAATGTATATTCTGCAGCATTTGGATGAAATGTCCTGTATATATCTGTTAGGTCCATTTGTTCTATGACCTCCTTTAATCCAGATGCCTCTCTGTTTATTTTTTGCAAGGATGACCTGTCAAGTGATGAGAGTGGAGTGTTGAAGTCACCCTCTACAACTGTGTTTGGTGTTATCTGTGACCTTAGTTCTAATAGTTTTTGTTTGATGAAGTTGGGAGTCCCGATGTAAGGTGCATATATGTTTAGGATTGTAATGTCCTCCTGTTGGTGTTCTGAAGGCTTCCTGTATCTGCATTGGCATCTCTTTCCCAATTTGGGAGAACTTTTCTTCTATGATTTTCTTGAAAACACTTACTATTCATTTGGAGTGAAATTCTCCTTGTACTATACCCTGAATTCTTATGTTTGATCTTTTCATAGTGTCTCAAATATTTTGAAATTCCCATTCATACTGTCCTATTAGTTTGTCTTTCTCTTTGTTGGACTGTATTATATCTGCCACCTGGTCTTCTAGTTTAGATAATCTGTCCTCTCCTTCATCCATTCTACTGGTGAGATTTTCTACAGAGTTTTTTTTTTTTTTATTCCACTGAGTGTGTTCTTCATTGCTAGTAATTCTGACTATTTTTTCTTTATTATTTCTATTTCCTTACTTATGTCTTGTATTGACCTCCTTATTTCATTAAATTGGTTTCCTATGTCTTCTTTGACTCCTTTGATTTCCTCTTTTATTTCTTTGAACATATTTATTATCACTCCTTTGAGATCTTTCTCAGGCATTTCCTCTAAATCAGTCTCATTGAAAGTCATTTCTGATGCATCCATACTTTTTGGTGGATTTATATTGTCTTGAGTTTTTGTGTCTCTTTTGTTATAATATACATATTTTTGCATCTTGGATTAATTTAATACTTAGACTTTCTAATTATCTGCAGTATTATTAGATGTATCAATCAATCTGATTTCATGTATCTTCAGGGTAGGAGCTTAATGTGCTAGGTGTGGCTCTTAAGACTCTCAGAGTATCTACAAAAGTGACCCTAGATATTGGGTTTGTCTGCTATGAGAGTGTTCAAGTAGGCTGAGTAGAACAAAATACAGGCAGATTCTAAAATTTAACTAAACAATCTACACATTCAATGAAGAACAGCAGAGTATTTATGCCAGAGTAGGGTTTTTGGATACTAGTATACACTTGCAACTGGTCTTCTCTAGGCTCAGATACTTGTCTTCAGCAATTTATGTAAATTGTGATTTCATTTGTATCAGCTATGGCTTTTTGCAAACTGAAAACAACAGCAAATTCAACACAAACCAGTTTAAAGCACAAGAAATTCACTGGAAGTGCTAACTGGAAACCCCAGGAGTTTGCCTAGCTTTAGCTAGACAGTGTTTTTTGCTTCCTATTTTTATAATTCTTCCTCTGGACTAATCCATCTATGGGCAGGGTCTCCTCCTGTGACTCAAGATGACTGTAGCAACTGCACATTTATAGTATTGTGTTTTGAAAACTTTGGTCTTACCCTATAGAAAATTTGAATCAAGGGGTTCAAAGAGAGAAGCCATGCTATGTGGGCATGAGTTTGGATCATGTGCTGCAACCTTGAGAGATGGTGGATTTTCCAGTGAAACAATAGGACTGAGGTTGATAGTGAGGTGACTCCTCAAAAGCGTGGGGTTCTATTACCAGAAGGAGTTGAGAGAAACTGTAGGCAGCAAAAACAATACACAGTAACTAAGAGAGACTTTCCTCATCTTTTTTTTTTTTAACACAACCACTAATACTGTCATAATAAAAGTTTCTAAATGGGTTGGGGAGATGATTTAGTGGTTAATTGAGCCGTAATACCAAAGAAACCAAAAAAATATCCATAATGGCACAGAATAAACATTCACATTGCACAAGATGGCACTGGGTATAGCAAAGAAATATTCAACCAGTACAAGATTTAAACAGGGCAAACATCAAACTCTGTAGCTCCAAGTCAGACAACTCTAGCCAGTGACAAGTCTCCATGTCCAATAATTCTAACCAGTAACAATTTTCAGGAGTTCCAATTCTGCCCTTCCAGCTAGGCTACTCACAGTCCCAGAAAACGTCATCCAGTGCTGGCAGCTGTTTTTGACAGCAATTCCATAGTCCTGATATCTCCATTCGGTCCTGGCTGCAACCCATGGTTTATCTTCATTGCTTCATTGGGCCTCTGTGCAGGTAATCCAATAAGCCTGCTTCACATTGCCCATGGCCATTTCCAAAAAACAAAACTAGGTTGCAAATTCAATGACTTTCTCTTTCCTGCATTTGTTATACTCCATAATACCAGGAGTGCCAATTTGTTAATCCCAGGCTGCATTATAAAGCAGACTTTGAAGAACAGGACACTCCTTTAGTGCTCAGATCCTTACAAAGATGCCAGGAGATTGTGAGGACCATGGGATGGCTGCCAAGGAGAGCTGCTGGCAGTGTGTGGTTGTTTGATTCAGGTGTTCCCCCTAAACTTAGGTGTTCTGAATGCTAGGTTCCCAGCTGATGAAGATTTGGGAATTAATGCCTCCTGGAGGGAGTTTATTGTTGGGTGTTGGCTTATGGGTGTTATAGCCAGGTTCTTCTTGCAAGTGTTATACACACTCCTGTTGCTATGGTCCACTTATGTTGGCCAGGGAGTGATGTCCACCCTCTGCTCATGCTGTCATTTTCCCTGCCATCATGGAGTTCCCCCTCATGTCTGTAAGCCAAAATAAACCTCTTTTTTCCACAAGCTGCTCTTGGTCTACCAGCAATTCAAACCTGACTACAACAGTAAAGTGGTACCGAGGTGTGGCGTTGCTCATAGACACCTGACTGTGTTGCTTTGGCCTTTTGGAGATGATTTTCAAGAGGAATGTGGAAGGATTTGAAACTTTGGCCTAAGAGACACCTTGCAGTGTTTTAAGTACAGATTGATGGACTATTCTGGTCAGAGTTGAAAGACATGAATGCAGTAAGAACTATGGACTATAAGGTTTGGCTTGTGAGGATGAGAAAGGGTTTTGCTTGGACTGGGCTAGAAGCAGTTTGTGTGAGAAACTTGATTTTATGCCCATGTCCTGAGTAGTTGTGCAGGGTTGCTTTGTGTAGAAATGAACTGGTGTGAGCAGAGGGACATGGCACAGAATGAAAACTGTTTGGGTGAACTGCTGCCCATTCACCTGCAAATTGTTTGAGAGACAACTATTGAAATTGGGCCTGCTGACCTGCACTGGGGCAATAGGAAGAATGTAGACTGTTTGGAAGGGGCCTGAGTGCTTAAGGAGAGTCCTGTTCTTCAATGTCTGCTTTATTCCCCTAGATTAACAAATTGGCACCCTACCTGGTATTGTAGAGTATACAAAATGCAGGAAAGAGAGGGTCACTGAGTTTGCAACATGGTCTTGTGTTTTGTAAATGGCCATGGGCAGTCTGAAGCAAGTTTGCTAGATGCCTGCATGGAGATCTCATGGGGCCATTAGGATGAACTGTGGATTGCAGTGAAGACCCAGTGGAGATGCTGGGACCATGAGATGGCTGCTTAGGAAAGCTGCCAGCCCCACATGAAGTTTTCCAGAACTGTGAGTAGCCTAGCTGGAGGGGCAGAACTGGAACTCCAGAGGCTTATTGCTGGTTAGAATTATCAGACTTGGAGATTTGTCATTGGCTAGAGTTACTGGACTTGGAGCTACAGTTTGATGTTTGCTCTGTTTAAATCTTGTATAGGTTGAATATTTCTTTGCAATGTCCAGTCCCATATTTTTCAGTGTTAATGTTTATTCTGTGCAATTGTGGGTTTTTTGAGGTTATTTTTTGGTATTATGGCTCAATTAAATGACCTTGGATTATGGGTATGTATGAACATCATTGGAATTGATAAAAGCTATGGGGACTTTTAAAATTTGAGGAATGTATTGCATTTTACATCATGTATGGTTATCAGTTTATGGGGGCCAGGGGCAGAATGTGGTGGTTTGATTCAGGGGTCCCCCATAAACTTGGGTGTTCTGAATGCTAGGTTCCCAGCTGAAGGAGATTTGGGACTCAATGCCTCCTGGAGGCAGTGTATTGTTGGGGGCCAGTTTATGGGTATTACAGCCAATGTCCCTTTGCCAGTGTTTGGCACTCTCCTGTTCCTGTTGTCCACCTGATGTTGGCCAGGAGGTTATATCCACCATTTGCTCATGCTTTCATTTTCCCCTGCCATCATGGAGCTTCCTCTTTGGTCTGTAAGCCAAATAAACCTTTTTTTCCCCACAAGCTGCTCTTGGTCGGGTAATTTCTGCCAGTAATGTGAACTTGACCGCAACACACTGAATGAAGTTTTCTGTGAATGTGGATAACCTAGCTGGAGAGACAGAATTGGAATCCTGGAAAGTTGTCACTGGTTAGAATTATTGGACATGGAGGCTTGTAACTGGCTAGAGTTATCTGACGTGGAGCTCCAGAGTTTGATGTCTGCATTCTTCCTGATGTCCCAATGCTGATCAGCTGGCCCAATTTCAATGGTTGTAATCTGTCAAATAATTGCAACTTAATGGGCAGTGGTTTCAGCCCAAAGATTTTATTTCTTTCTGTGCTATGTCCTTCTGCTTACACTAGTCTGTTTCTATGCAATGCAACCCTGCACAGTGTTTCAGGACATGGGCATAACAGCAAGCCTTTCACACAAACTACTTATAGGCAGTCCAAGCAAAGCTTTCTCACCCTAAGCTAAACATCACAATCCATAGTTCTTACTGCATTCAGGTCTTTCAACTCTTACAGCACTGGAAGACATCTCTTAGGCCAAGGTTTCAAATCCTACCTACCACATTTCCCCCTCAAATAAGTTCCAAATGACCAAACCCACAGTCAGGTTTCTAGCAGCAATGACACCACTCTTAGTACCAACTTTACTGTTGCAGTTAGCTCCATGTTACTGGCAGAAAGCACCAAACTAAAGTCAGTGTGTGGGAAGAAAGAATTTATTTTGGCTTACAGTCTAGAGGGGAAGCTCTATGATGGCATGGGAAAATGATGGCATGAGCAGAGGGTGGACGTCACCTCCTAGCCAACAGCAGCAAGGGGCCCACTGGCAAAGGAAAGCTGGCTATAATACCCATCAGCCCACTCCGAACAATATATCATGTCCAGGAGAATCCAATTCCCAAATTTCCAGCAACTGGGAACCTAGCATTCAGAACACATAAATTTTTTACCACCCCTGCACTAAGTTGCCTTTATTTATGCAGTGCTGTTATCTGTGATATCATCCAATGAGCTCTTTGTGAGCACCTCAAAGAACAGAGATACTCAGATCATTGTGAATTCAAGGCCTGCCTGGGACTATTGAGTGAATTCTTAATAAGCCTGGGCTAGAGTGAGACCTTACCTCAAACAAACAAACAAAAAGGATATGAACACCATAATGCTTAGGACACCTGCTATGGTGGTCTTCCTGGGTGACACAGAGTTACATTTCAAAGGCCATGGTGATGATGTCTAACTTTTGTACTAAGTGGAAGATACTTCACATGAATGCCAAGACCCCATTTTACTCTAAGTTATATAATATTTATGGCATAATTTTATTACTATTTTATATTTCCCATTTTTAGATATTACATTATATATAAGACTGAAAATAAAAATTCTAAATTATTTTCTGTCTCTGAAGCATCTAGATGCCATAGCTGTAAAGAAACACTTTCAGATGACAAGGAGGATATATGGAGGATGTGGAGGATATATAGTTTGTTACTATCTTTTTTATTTTTATTTTTTGTTACTTTTATTTATTTGAGAGTGACAGAGAGAGAGAGAGAGAGGTAGATAGAGAGAGAGAGAGTGGGTGTGCCAGGGCCTCCAGCCACTGCAAACAAACTCCAGACACGTGAGCCCCCTTGTGTATCTGGCTAATGTGGGTCCTGGGGAATCGAGCCTGGAACCGGGGTCCTTAGCCTTCTCAGGCAAGCGCTTAACCGCTATGCCATCTCTCCAGCCCTGTTACCATCTTTTAACTTTCCCTATTTGACCATCTATACAATTAATAAAAAGATGGAAATGCTACTTGAAGAAAAATTTGTGTTATACATTCTGTTGTATATGCTATATCTTTGTATATCATGTTTGAGGCTATGTCACTTTTATCTCTCTCTCTCTCTCTCAATCTCTCTCTCTCTCTCTGCCACACAAACACACACACATACACAATCTTATCTTCAGGTGGATGATGGAAGACTACAATTTATTTTTATTTGTTTATTTGAGAGTGACAGACACAGAGAGAGAAAGAGACAGTTAGAGAGAGAGAGAGAATGGGTGCACCAGGACCTCCAGCCACTGAAAATGAACTCCAGATGTGTGCGTCCCCTTGTGCATCTGGCTAACATGGGTCCTGGGGAATCGAGCCTCGAACTGGGGTCCTTAGGCTTCACAGGCAAGCACTCAACTGCTAAGCCATCTCTCCAGTCTGGCTATGTCACTTTTGCAAAAATAAATACTTTATAGCAAATTTGAAGATTATATACATTTAAGCAAATATATGAATATACATGACAATGCATATAAAATACATGTATACATTAAATCGGTATGTGTGTGTGTGTGTTTATAAATGCATTTATGTAATTTGTAAGTATGGCTTTATATTTGAGTTTGCCTTTTACCCTGGAGAACAGCTAAGAGAGTGTCAGATTAATTTAAGAGAAAATGAACAGGAAAAAGAGAACAATCTATCACCATCTGTCTCATTCCCCCAACCCCACCCCAGTTCACCATTATATCTGCTTCCTGCTCTTTATTGGTTTATGTATGTTACCACGTGGTCCCAATGTTCAAGTACAAATAAAAACTTAGGAGAGAGTTACTTCCAAAATCAGAAAAGCATAACGATGTCAAAGAAAGGAAATTGGGTGAGGAAGTATAAAATTTTAGAGGTGTAAATGACTTTACACCCATATACTAATTACATCACCATTGGGTAGTTAAGAATGAGGGAAATTCATTATGCCTTTGAAACTTTGCTGCTAATATCTAGAAAAGTCAATCAGGGTCTTAGTTTATACATATGCTTTTCGACTTTCTAAAATTCAGTGATGTTACTTGAGTTTATGGGTAGAGCTAAGCAGTCCTGATATTTGAAAATACTTTGATAACCATAAAATTTTAGTTGAGTTTCTATAATCAACTATATTACGTTATTACATAAAGGTTATTTAATCTTTATAAAAACAGTATGCAAGACTCAAGGATACATCAAGCTGGTTCAGGCCATTGTTTACTTCTCTGTGCTCTTCCTAGTTCATAGAGGGCAATTCCTCTGCCTCCTAGTGGAGTTCCGCTCAGCCTTCATAACCTATTTGGATTTCTTCCTTTGTGAAATTCATTTTCTTTTTAATAGGGTAATGGAGTCTTCTATTCTTTGTGTAGTTTGGGTACTTAAATCCTTCTCTTGGCCAGTGCTTGTCTTAAGTACTCTCCTTTTTCAGTTGCTCTGCAGTCACGGTAATCTGACATGTGGAACTGTTGCTCACTGTTCACAAGAGCTCGTTAAAGTGCAGAGGTCTTTATCTTCATTGTATTTCTAGTACCCAGCTCGTATCAAGTGCAATGGAGACATGGCAAACATTTGAGTAAAGGATCAAAAGCCATGTAAGGGGCAAGTCAGATGGCCTGTCTTAAGTATGCTATCTTCCTGACAACATTTGAATCCAAAGAACATCATGTTCATATTTTTTTTAGCTTTTTAAATATTTGAGTCCCAAATACATATTTGTGTTATATTTGCACAGGTTGTAATTTTCTAAGTACAATTATACTATCAATTCCCACTAAAGTCTTTTATTATTTATAAGTGTTTTCTTAGTCTTTATACTCAGTAAAATTGGCCTAAATGTGAAATAGCCTATGTTTAAAATGTACTTTGCTGATTGAAAGAAAGAAATGAGCTTACAATGGCATGCACTGGCTGGCATTCTCTCCCAACCTATCCCTCCCCACATCCTCCATGCCTCATTCTTTCCCTAAAAGACTGTTAAACCAAGTACGTTTACAATACCAAAGAATATGCCAAGTCACGCAGTGAGGTGCAGACACACTGAGGGACTGCCAAGTACAGTTTTACTGCTGAGTTACACAAAGTTGCCCTCTAAAATGAAAGGGCACCTTCCTTCCAGGGGTCCAAAGATCAGGCTTGGAACAGTTATAAATGGAAATAACTTTTTTTTTTAAATAAAAGGTACACTAGTCAGTCATGGTGGTGCACGCCTTTAATTGCAGCACTCCAGAGGCAGAGGCAGGAGGATCGCTGTGATTTCAAGGCCACCTTGAGACTACATAGTGAATTCCAGGTCAGCTTGGGCTAGAGTGAGACCCTACCTTGAAAAAACAAAAAATAAAATAAAACAAAGAAAAGGAGCACTAAGGTTTGTGTTCTATCAATGTTGTAAATGAAGAAGAGTGGGAGAGGGAGGAAAAATTTAATTTCTATTGGAATGTGAAAGACCTTCCTCAGGAAAGGGCACCTGAGTTGCACTTTCAAATGCCCAGCATAAGCTGTAAACAATATAAGGAATAAGCAGAAGCCCACCTCTAAAAATATATCACACCTTGGGCTCCGGGATAAAAGCAGCCAGGTTGGAGCTCTTCTTAGGCACATATGGGATGCATACATAGTCATAGTGTATATGATATGGGTAGTAGGTTAGCATTTTGATATTGTCACAATTACTTGAGATTACTTTTAAAGAGTAAAGGTTTTTTCGGACCCACAGTATGGAGGTTTCTGTGAATTATTGGTTGGGCTATTGCTTTGGGGCCCGTGGGGAGGCAGCACAGCATGAAGGCAGAGCATGACAGAGCAAACCACCTACCTCATGGAGGTCAAGAAGCAGAGGGAGAAAGAGAAAGAGATCTCCATCCCATAATGCCCTTTGAGGGCACACCTCCAGGAGCCTAAAACCTCTCTCCAGGCTTCAGGGCTCTACTACCTTGCAAGTCTCTAATAAGTACCCCTTGGGGAATATTCCAGGTCCAAACTCTAGCAGCTAGAGATAAGATTTGCATGTAAAGTCCTTGCTGAAAGATGAGGCTCTGCCTTTAACTTTCCAAGCACCAGGGAGATGTGAAAGTTTCTAATATATGGAGGAGAAAGAGCAAGCCTAGAGTTCAAATGTTTTCAAGAATCAGCTTAACATTAATGGAGACTAAATGAAGGAAATTTGACAATGCCATAAGGAAGTAAAATGCTCACTTATAATCCTCAAGTTCTCAAATAAGGACATGGAGTGCCTCAGGTGTAAATCAGGAGGTGCTAATTCTCAGGGACTGACAGGCCTAAGGAAAGAGTGCCTTTATCACCTCATCTAGGTCCTGATCCTGCCAGGAATCTTGTTAGTATCACATTGAAAGTGATTCATATACTGTTGTACCTGCCATGTTGGGTTCATTTTGGGGCTACTTCAATGATGAGGTCTTGGGAGCATCTGTGCCTCTGGGTATCTGGTTTGGTAGGAGTTGAGTGTTCTCTGTGTCTATCTCCTTTACTCTTGTGCTGGTACCAGGCTCAACAAGAAAGCAGCACTCTTGCTCATTTCCCCAATTATTCTTAGTTTCAGCTGGGGCTCTTTTGAGGTGTGATGGGCTGGTTCTTTTCTTAGAATCTGTCCATCTGAAAAAGAGAATCAAATTCTCCAACGGAGAGTGAAGTTAGTGCCAGATAAATGGGGTAACCTTTGTTTCTTAGAGAAAATTTAATAGGTGTAGGCCCTCTTGTAGCCTGCGATGGCTCAGGGAAATTTGTGGAAGAGGGGGCGGAAAGAATGTCAGAGCCACTTGTTGGGTCATGATACACAGAGACATTGCCTCCTACCGATAAGTGATGGATAACCCCACGATGCACAACCCATATTCCCCAATGAGAAGGGTCACTGCAGAGGGGAGAGGACGGGGAGGAGGCTAACGATGGTACCAGCATGACTGTATACACTGTGTACATGACTAATAAAAAAAAAAAAAAACGATTCATTATGCTTCCTGCATAATGTGTGTGGTTAGGTACTGAGCAGAGCCACTATTTGACTTCTTCGTCAAGGAGAAGGGCAAAACTGATTTGAATGGATGGGTTGCACTGCAATGAGGTTCACCAGAGAACCAGGCTTTGAAAATAATACTTAAGGGCTGGAACCATAGCTCAGTGCAAGGTGCTTGCTGAGCATTTCCAAGGCCCTGGGTTTGGTCCCCAGATCCCTAGTGCTGCCAAGGAAGAAGAAGGCAAAGAAGAACAGGATGTTACTCTCCATCAGCCTGCAGCAGCCAACTTCCCTGGCTGTATCATAACATCCCAGGCCTCGGTCCTGTGTCAGTGTGGATTTCTAACTGAAATCAGGAAAGGACATCTTGGGCTGATTTGTGAGGAGTATCTTGACTTGAGCAGTGGGTTTGTGTCAGTAACTCCTTACAGAAATGCAGCCTATCTTGCTTTTCTAAGGCTGCTGAGAGGAGGAGGATGAAAAATAAAATGAGTTCTTTTACTTTTAAAACCAAGTAGTCAGTGTCATTTTTCATTTCTTGGCCAGCATCAATTCCTTCCATTGTTGAGTTGTTACTGATTTCCTGTGCGCATCTAATATAATTACAGATTCATAGCATACTCTTTTATTTTTAAATATTTTATTTATTTATTAGAGAGAGAGGCACATAGAGAGAGAATGGGCGTGCCAGGGTCTCTAGCCACTGCAAACGAACTCCAGATACATGTGCCACGTATGCATCTGGCTTATGTGGATACTGAAGAATCAAACCTAGGTCTGTAGACTTTGCAGGCAAGTGTCTTAACTAGTAAGCCATATCTCTAGCCATGGTAGCATGCTTTTTAAAAAAATAAATGTACAACATGTCAAATTATTGTGCATTATATATGATTGTCAGGCTAAGAATGTCTACAGAACTGCCATCAGCCAGCCCACTTCTTAAGAGTGTTATGCAAATCAGTGGGGAAGTTTGGGAAGTTCTTAGCACTGCATTGGCACTTTGTTGGCCACAGAGTCAAGAACTAGCTCTTTTCTTCCTTTCTCTCAAGAATAACTTTCCTCTGTAGATCCCTTTTTCCCCATAGGCTGAGTGCATACCCTTTGTCTTTGCTTTATAATAGCAGTGCTCAGACAATTCTAATTATCTAAATATTAGAGGTGCTATGTTATCCATCTTTCAGACTTTAATATATTTTGCCACCATATGGAAGGAAAATTGGTTAAAATTATACACACACACACACACACACACACATATATATATATGTGTATATATATATATATATATATATATATATATATATATATATATATATACAGAGAGAGAGAGAGAAGCAATAATAAAATAATGAAATTTGGACATACATGCAACTGTTGTTATGAGTAAATGTCCTTCAGTATATAAGACTACTAATTAAAAAATGAATAATACAAAATGAAATAGTTATTAAAGCACAGATGGGGTAAAAAGATTGCTCAGTGGGTAGAGTGTGCTTTTGTGCAAGCATGAGGACATGAGTTCATATCCCACATAAAATACCAACATGGTAGTGTACTCCTGTATTTCAAGTATGGGGAGGCTAGTAAGACAGGGAATCCCTGGTCCTCACTGGTTATCCTGTCTAAGAAAATCAATAAGCTCTAGTTTCAGCAAGAAAACCTTTCTCAATAAATAAGGTGGAGAGAAATAGAGGTAGACACCGAAAGTCTATCTCCAGACCACACACACACACACACACACACATGTTCACACAAACATGTTCAATAACCATACATTATAGCATAAACAATGTGGTTTTTTTTTTTTACATTTTTTTTAAATTAAGGACCATTTGTTCATCCCTCTTCATCACATTTTCTCATCCAACTAAGACATCCCCATGTTTTTTGGAGTTTACAGTTTCAGATGAAGTGGTTCTTAAGATTGTTTTATCCAATAAAACACAGAGGTACCCTAGAATGGTGAAGGAGTGATGGCTTTGACTCAGTCAGTCAGGCTTGGGTTCCCGCTCCCCATTTACCAGCTCTATACTCTTGGCCTGCATGAATTTCTGAATATGGCTTCAGATATTAAATTGTCCCAGTGCACTGTTGTCAGCATTCCATGAGATGATGGACATAGTAATCTGGTGTATTTCCCTATTAATGTGAGGCAGTCAGCAAATGGTAATTATCAGACTGACATTAGCTGTGTTTTATGAATTATGTCCATATCACACATTCAATGCCTCAATCTTGAATTCCCCACAAGATTCACTCAGAATTCAGATCCAGATCTTCTAGAGGAATTTAGTCAAGCTAAAAATCTCTATATTCAATGTCTATGTGTCCTAAAATTTTATCAATTCTGTTCCTGCCTGATTAATCCTGTCCTGCCATTCCAAAATCTCTCACAATAGGAGTACAATTCTAGGCCTTACTGTGTTTCTGTTGCCCTTCTTTTCTCTGCTACCAAGAGACACTCTTCCTAACAAGGCCACTGTCATTAGTTATATTATTAACTTCTTAGCTTATTTGCCCTGATGAAGATCATTTAAATTTCAAGAAATCCTATCCCCTCTTTCTTCACTATACCAGAGATCAACCCACGTAAAATTTTCTAATCCCTTAACAACATGAGCAGACTATTTGAGCTGGAGGGTGTTTCATAAACTATCTAGGTCTTTCTTTAGAAAATGCCTCCTTCCTTGTTTGCAGGAAGAAGTGGAAGCTCTGAGATATGAAGGCATCTTGTGAGCTTTAATCAATAGTGCCTATAACTTATATCTGCATATCCAGCAAATTCACTTTATTTACCTACATCACAATCATAACATGGGTCTATCTTGCCATATGGATATTTACTTTTTATGCCTTATGATCACATGTGTTATCTGAGAAGGCAGTGAGAAACAATAAAATTGTACAGCCTTGTTGAGAAGATAAAATCTCATGTGTGCTAGGAAAATTGGCATCACTAAGTGACTTCTCCACTTTTTGGTTACCTATGCATCCAAACTTGGGAATTCAATCTTAACTCTAGAATACATATATCATTCCAAAGTAAACAAATAAGTATCACTAAGCACCCAGGAACATGTTCATAATGCATTTAATATGGCCTTGAAGACTTTTGTTAGGATTACTTTGTAGCATGTGAGTTAACTAAATTGGTAGCTTGACAACTCATCTAGCTACATGTAAACACAGGCAGAAAGCTGAATTTTTTCTGTATTCTCTCCCATATGGATTTTTTCTAAAACACCAATTGAAGTTGTTGCATCTGTGCAGAGACAGAAGGATGTGCTAGTAGAAAAATTGAAAGATGGGTGAGTAGGCAGATGTGGCTTTTATCTTATTTGGAATCATCTTAAATCATAAGCCCAGTGAATCGGTAGCTAAGGAAGGAGACAGAATGTAAGACAGATGTCTGAACACTTTCATTAGATTGCTTACTAGTAGAACAAGACTACAAGATTGGAAAAAACCAATGGTTATAATTTCAGAGATAATACCCAAGGTATGTAGTGAAACCAAGTCTTGTTTCTACCAGCTGTCATATGGATGTGCCTGGGTGAGTGTCTATATTCAACGACCCAAGTGTTTCATCCAGAGAATCTTCCAAAATTAAATTCACAGCTGTTTCCTTAGAGTGGCTATAGTTATGATTTTCAGTAAACAACTTCTTCCTGGATACCTTGAAAATATTTTTGCATTACTCTAAATTTCACAGAAAGTTCCCTTCCTTGAATCCTTACATGTAGCATTGATGCAGGACTGCTGTGGGTACCATTATGAATATCTAATCTGCCTAATGGTTACTTAGGTAGCTGTTCATACATTTCTATATGTGAAGAGGAACCCACTAAAACACAGATTCTCTTGTGCAAAGATACAGTGAGCACTTAAAGAGCGATAGGTGGAATCCAAAATTCAATGGGAGCTCATCTCCCTACTCACTTCCACAGGTTGTCTTACATGATCATTATTATCTGCCACTTGACATGACTACATAATGTCTTTTCATATAGTTTGCTAATTCATTATGGCCCAAATTCCTCCTTGCCCCTTGTAAACTTATTTGATAAAGATCAAATGAACTTTATGTGAAGAAAGCCAAGTCAGGAGGGGGTATCCTAGACGTGCCAAGGTGAACGCTGGAAGGTGTAGTCCTCCCTGCAACAAGCCTTGTGTTTCCATTCTCTGCCTCACTTTCTCCTCATCTTTGGCTTTGTTCTTGTCTGCAGTATGCTCGACGCCAGAATGCAGATACAACAGCAGGTAGGCTTCACCCACCCCAGCTCACGATTAGCCAGATCTAGTGCAAAGGATAACTTCAAGGACTTTTATTTAAAAGCACACAAAAGGTCTGGAGAGATGGTTTAGCAGTTTGGCACTTGCCTGTGAAACCAAAGTACCCCGGATCAAGGATTAATTCCTCAGGACCCATATTAGGCAGATGCAAAAGGGGGCACACGTGTCTGGAGTTCATTTGCAGTGGCTGGAGGCCATGGCGTACCCATTCTCTCTCTCTCTCTGCCTCTTTCTCTCCCTGTCTGTTGCTCCCAAATAAATAAATAAAAAGAAAGAAAAAAATTTAAAAAATATTTAAAAACACATGAAAAATGTATTACTTTCCTTTGGATTCTCTGTCTTTACCACCTGTGCTTTAAAAAAAATGTGCTAACTAATGTGCTCATGCAAACATAGAGCTACATACTGGATCAATATGCCAAGGTCCCTTCATGGAGGGAGTGAGAAAGAGAACAAGTGCAAGCTGACGTTGGTATGACGAAAATAAATAAATAAATAAATCCATCCAAAGGAGGCAGTGGAAGCTGAGACCTCCACTGAGCCTGGGCTCCATAACCCTGGTGATATGGGGCTTGTGGAGAATCCAGGAAAGTACTTGAATCCCAAATCCTAAGTTCATATTTGTATTTAGCCAAAGAATTGGGTAAACCAAACTGAGAAGGATTATTATTAAATTATTATATTTATTTAGGAAAAAGACAAAATGAAGGGAAGGAAAATGAATATATCCACATGGTCTGAGAGCCCATGTTGGCTAAGAAGAAATGTGAAAAAAGATTTAGGGAGAAAGTACAGAGAGCTCCTGCCATGTGGAGGACAGGAGGGGGCAGAGAGGGGTCAGGGAAGTTCTTTCTTCCTCTCAGCCCAGCTGTGCAGAGAGGAGGGAAGACTTAGCAGACCTGGAGGTTCAGGACTGATGAATGGGCTACCAGGAAAGCTTGCCCTGCCCTAGTAATCGTATTTGTAACCTCACAGTGGTGGGCCATATCTTCAGGCTCAGGTGAGTCAGAGAGACAAATGATTGGGCTAGAGGCAGGCTCAGGAAGAGGCTAGCCATGATGCAAAGTTCTGGAGGCTAAACTTGACCAACCACAATGTGAGGATTAGATTTAAGTTATAGGAAAGGGGACCTCCCTTCCAGGAGAGGCTGAAGTTTTTTGTGGATAAACAGATCTAGGGAACTCCTTTAGGCCAGAGATAAGGAGAAGCCAGCTTCCTCCCTGATTTCCAGCTGAGCCCAAAGACATTCCTGCCTTTTACTTTCAGATCCCAGTCACTCTATCTAACAAAGCTTCCTGACTCACTCTCACTGTTAGGTCACTGTTCTCTTGAACTTCTCATATAGTATATATGTAAAATATAATTCCAAGTTAGTAATTACAGATTATCAAACCTCAAGGGACAACCCTGCTTTCTGAGGATGAGAGTCTGGGCAGCTGCGATGGTGCTACATCCACAAAGCTGATCCTTGGTGCATATTGATTTGGTTTGGCTAAGGGTTGTAATCTGGTGGAAAGTACAGCTGTAGCTTTGCTAAGCTCCCAGTCGTAGGGTGATGGGATCCTTTGACATTGTTACTGAGTAATTCGAATGACTTGATTGAGAATCTTAGCAGGCAAGCTCTGTTTTTCCTGTCCGTAGGAACAACAGTTCCACCATGAACAGAGAACACTATGGGAAGGCCATCCCAGGTTTGGCAAGCCTTCCTAGTCCACTCTGAAAGGCCATGATGAGGATTCCTACCACTTGATAGTGACTCACTGACAGGCATTGTTGACTCTTCAGCAAGCCAGAGAGGGAGCAGATGGAAGCCACTTGCATAACCAAGCTAGCTCTGAGTTCCACTGGGAAGACTCACATGCATTTTTAATAAAGAACTATCTACTTCCAGCTTATCTCCAAAAGGTACATTTCTGCATGTACAAACCGAATGGGACTTTAAAAATTCACCCCTCCCTACTCAAGCATTCTACCAAAGAGGACTGGCTGATGTAAAGTCATACCCCCCACCCCCAGAGCTACTGTTGTTCATCTAGCCTGGTTTTTATTACTGCACCTTCTCCTTGGGAAATTGGCTCAAATTCCTGGTAACAGAATTTCCCTTGAGGGAAGAGTGTAGAGTGTCAAGGCCAAAATCTCTCCTTCTCCTTTTAAGTGCTTCAGTTTTCCTCCTGTGTACCCCCCTAGTGGTTTGCCTAAGTTTCAGCCACTACTGCTAATGGACACAGTGACACATTTCCTTCCTCTTGGGGATCTTTTGCTTGTGCAAAAAGATCCTGAGTCCCACAGGGTGACTTCTTATCCCAGCCTCTTCAAGAATTCAAGGCAGGTCTGAGTATCTAGGTTGAGATCAACTAGGAAAAATGTGGTTCCTCAGACCACCCTGGAAGTGAGTTCTGTGGAAAAGATTTTATGGTTGCATCCCTGCTCAGTGGAGAAGCAGGCCTTGACTTTGTTATGACAGTGGTTTCCTGGGTGCTGGGGCAGAAAGGGTCACAATTATATCACCTACTTTGAGCTAGCTGAGGCTCTTGCTCAAGACTTTTTCTCCATCTTTCATACTTTAAATTGCAATGACATTTGAGGGAATGAGTTTAAGTGAAATTGTAGGCTATATACTAAGCTTTAATGAACTCCTCTATTGAGTCCTGCCAGCAGAAATGCTGTCCTAGTATTTTAAGGAACAACACAATTGGAGGAAAGTGCATTTAGTGAGCCTTTTCACATTGCAAATGGTTTGTTTAATAACATTTTGTGCTGTATCTATCTATCTATGGATGTGAGGCAATATACTTTAGAACTCTTTAATTATAGTGATTTCTATAAATTTTGAACATTAGATAAAAAGGTAACAGGCTATATGGCAAAAGTTTTCAAGTATTCAAGAAAGCATTCCGCATGGTGCCATCTCATCACCAAAAATGATTTCCAAATTATCCCTGCTATAAGACAATTCCTTAAAAAGTTCCCTTTGTGTTTTTCTAGAAATTGACTGTGCAAATTTCATTGTAGGCAAAGACGTGACTAAACACAAACACAATGGAAGTAAGGGGAGAAGCTGCAAGCTAGGCACAGTATTGCAGGAAACTCACATTTGTATTACTTTTGTGTATCTCAAACATCTTTCTGCTTTAGCTAGTAGCATTTATGTGCAACTCAGGACATGGGGGTATAACTCAGGACATGGGCATATACAGGCTGTTCATTATGTGGCTGTGGAGTGAATCCCAAACATTGCTAAAGCCATTTAGAGCTCAGAGTATTTCACTCCACAGAAACATTGTTTTAGTGCACAAAGCATCACATGAAAGCATACCTAGTGCCAACAGCTGTGCACCTGAGTTTAAAGTACGTGGTATAAACAGGTGAGTAAGCAAAATGCAAAAGTAATATATTGAGAATAGCAGCTTTCCATCAATGCCTGCACCTGAGACACCCAACTTTCCTTACAGGAAGGTAGAGTCTAAGTAGATTCTACAGGGCTGTTGTTGATGCCCCGGGAGCCAATGCATCTTGCCTGCTTTCAGCTTTTTATTTAAACTACCCTTTTAGAGATTCATGGAAATGAATGCAAGATGTTTTCCTCAGGTGTAAAGGGAAGAGTTCAAGGAAAGGGTAGAAGGAGGCTGGAGATCAAAGGAGGAATACATTAAGAGCTATCCTGAAATCTAGGGTGGGGGACAAATGAGGAACTGCCAAGTAATGCTACTTCAAGTCAGGAGACTGACTGGTGGAGCAGATGTTTGTCCCTAGCCCCATGGTCTGGAGGGAGACTGACCTTGGGTGGTGCCAATTTTAAGCTAGTAATTTCCAAACCAGGAAGTACTTCCTAGTCATTTGGAAAATGGAAATTTAGAGTCCTGTGCTTGAATAGAAAAGCTTTGACTTTGGAAGCAAAACCTAGGAATCTGCATTTTCCTTTATAAATAATGACAGAGGTAACTATTTCACTCTGTCCTATTTTACGAATACACACTGTCCTGAGGACTTTGTAGTGCCATTCTCTGGTAATACTTGCAATAACCCCATTCGGTATGCATGTCTTTGTTGTCTGACGTGTGAGAGAAGCTGGGGGAAGGATGGTGAGTAACTTGCTAGGTGGGGGCAGGGTGTGCTGAGTCCTCTGTCAGAGTTCACCACTGACACAAAGGGATCAAGAAATCTCCAAACTCACCAAGTCCTCAAAATCTGAGGAAGAACCCAAAAGTTGTATTATTTTTCTCTTTGAAATATGAGTAATATATGAATAAAAATAAGCAAGTTTCCAAACTCAGAAATTCTTTCCCTAGTAACTGGCTTATTCTTGTTGCAATCAAATTAATAAACAGTGCTAGAAATAGCTTCCCAGGACACTTGCATCATGAGCAGAAAAATACTGTACACCATTTGGACAATAATTTAAATAGGAGCTAACCACATCTACCTTACCTCTTCTGCTTCTTACTGGAATAGAACTAATTGCAGACTATTAAATTATACTGTTAACAGTCACTCAGTGCTTCTAGTCTCTATTAACCAACTGGGTAAAAAAGCATGTTGTAACTATGGAAGCTATTTGTTATTATCTAAAAGCCCCAATTTAATAGAATCAAAAATGTATTTTTCTCAGGATGAAAAATAATCTAGCAATGAACTTTTAAATCAGAACAGTTTATATGATAGGATCATATTCTTTTCCTTAATGTTTTCCCAACTTTATTTTTATAGCTACCTAGGAAAATAAAATCAAAATAACCATTAATGTGTTTGTAACATGATAAAATTCAACATTCTCTTTTTACTATTTTCTCTTATAATAATTTTCTGTTTTTTAAATAAATAATATTTAATGTGTATATTATAGAATTCCATATTTTAGTTGGCAGTTTGAAAAGCAATGCTCTCTGCTCTAATATTATGCAACACAAGGGATAAAATTTTCTAACTAAATTGGTTTATTGTTCTCTGATAATGTGTGGAGTGGAATGGGAAAGATATTACAGCTTGCTTTAAAATCTTATTTGAGAAACTGTCAATGGACATTTTGGAATATGAGCTGTATATAGCTGGAGCTACATCTCTGGCCAGGAAAATTAAAGCAGTTAAACAGTGTCAGAAGCTAATCACAGATGGGACCTCTGTCCTTTCTCAAGCTCAGGACCAGGAAATTAAATGAAGGCTTGAGAAGGATACAGCATGTTTCTGAGTCATAGATCTTTCACTGTATAGGGAAAACCCTGTCACATACCCCATTTTCCTTTTTAGCCTCAACTACCAAGGAGTTCACTGGTATAATTTGGGCTCAAGTGCAGCATCTTGCATTAATCTTATTTTTTCTTTGACAAAGGTTCCCCTTTACTCTACCTCTTCCATCATATCATTACCACTCAAAATCCCCTTTTTAATATTGTTTCTACAGTTATTGGTACTTTTCTTCTAGTTTTGGTGTAGACTGCTATATAAGGTTTCAGTTTTGTTTTTATTTTCTTGTATTATGAGTTCTTGAACAGCTAGTGAACTGACAGGTCCTTGTCTTGATTTTGCCTCTCACCTGCTGAATGCCTTTACTGTTCACTTACCCCACTTGGGAATGGGATAAGAATGGTACATGTCCTCTCAGGTGATTGTGAGGAATTAAATGCTAAGTGTAGGCAAAATGCCTTAAAAGGGGTTCTAGCACAGACAAAGTGCCCAAAAGGTATTAACAACTGAAGAGGTAGATGGATGGACAGATGAGTTCAGAAAAAAAAATGCAAGTAGGTGACTCCAGGATAAAACATATTAGAAAAGTAATGCAAGGATTCCTTAATTCCTTTTAAATATTAACTCATAGCCACCAAAAAGAAAAATGTAGTCCTGATATCTGTTGCAGTTACCTTCATGTTGTTAGCACAAAACACCTCACCAAAAGCAGCTGATGGGAGGAAAGATGTGTATTTTGGTGCTTACTTAGATTATAGACAAGAATTATAGGCAAGCTCAGGGGGAAGCTCCATGATGGCAGAGGAAAACATAGCATGAGCAAAGGGTGGATATAACCTTCTGACCAACATAAGGTGGGCAACAGCAGCAGGACAGTGTATCAACACTGGCAAAGGGGAGCTGGCTATGACACCTATAAACCCACCCCCAACAATACACCTTCTCCAGCAAGGCTCCAATTCCCCAGTTGCCATCAGCTTGGGACCTAGTATGCAGAACATATGAGTTTATTGAGAACATCTAATTCAAACCCCCACAATATCTAGCAACTATAAAATTCAAATAGGAAAATCTCAGATGTATAAAACTTGCCATTAATGAGGGTGTTCCATAAACTACTGAAAATACATCTGAAATGTCTGGGTTTCCCATGGGGAAGTGAGATAGGTAAGTGTTTTCTGACTATAGAATTAATCAGATCCAATCTGGAAAGTTTTCTTACAGTCTGCTAATTCTACTTTCCAATACTTAAATAAAAGAGGTAGTACCCATTGCCTTCTCTTTCCTTTTAGCCCCTTCTTTGCCATAATCTGTCCATCATGTCCCCTCAGAGGAGTAGATGAGTGGTTAACACATTGAACATTGGCTGACTCCCTTCCATCTGTAGCCATGATGCCATTGGCAGGTCATTTACACTGCATGCTCAGGGGAGTTATTATTTTTTTTTATTATTAGTCAGTTCTGGATTCAGCAAATACAGTCAGTTTGGTACCATTATTAGGCTCATCCGTGACCTACCCCCTCCCCTTGGCCCCTCCTTGTTGAGGTATACGGGTCATGCATTGTGGAGTTAGCCCACAGTTATGGGTAAGCTAAATGTCTCTGCATATCATGACCCAACACGTGGCTCTGACATTCTTTCCGCCCCCTCTTCCGCAAAATTTCCCTGAGCCATGTTGGGCTCATTTTTAGTCTGCTTCAGTGATGAGGTGTTGGGGCCCTCTGAGGCTCTGGCTCTCTGATTTGGTAGGAGTTGATTTTTCTCTGTGCTGATCTCCTTCCCCCTTGTGCTGGTATCCGGTTCATCAGGAAAACAGCCCCCTTGCTTGTTTCTCCAATTTTTCTTAGTTTCAACCGGGGCCCTTTTGAGGTATGATGGGGTGGCTCTCTCCTTAGGATCTACATCTATCTGAAAAAGAGAAGCAGATTCTCCAACGGAGAGTAAGTTAGCACCAGGACAAATGAGATAACCCTTACTTTTTTTTTTTATAGAGAATTTAATAGGTGTAGGCCCTCTTGTAGCCCACAATTGATGGTAGCTTGATATTGGAGAGTGGGCTTATGTTTGGATCTGGTTCTGACTTGTTTCCCAGCTCCAGCTATGGGTCCCATACCAGTGAGGGGATCAGTTAGCCAAATTGTGAGCAGTTGGTTCCCCACCATGGCTGTGTGCCACCACTGCACTTGTGTGGGCATCACAACAAGTTATTTGCTGCTAAGTAGGTTAGACCATGCGTTGCTTCTACAGATATTGGTCAATTTCCCCCAGTTGCCCATGTGGCACCTTCTGGCACTAGACGCGCTGACTGTCTGGGGCCTGACTCTCATCCAACTTCCAGCCATGCCATTCTAATTTGCATGTCAATCACATAAGGTATCTTCAGCAGTAGGGTCTTACCACTAACCTTTGGTGGGTCATCAAGTACTCTGACAGAAATCTGTCTGTCTTTTAGGAAACCTTGTAGGTCTCTCTGATCAAAAGCTCATTGTGGATGATAGCCCCATGCTGGATCTGGGAGTTACAGGTCAGTGCCCACTAAGAAAATGAGGAAAAAGATAACTAATATACAAGAGTTAGAGATAAGAGAGAGAGAGACAGGGAGAGGGGAAGTGAGGGAGGGAAGATGTAGGAGATTAAGGTTAGTCTTAATCTTACCCTCTCCAGTGTCTTGTGGTTCAGGTGTTCCCTGTAAGGGCCTGGTGAAGGATCAGCCATTTGGTCTGTCTTTTAGTAAGTAGAAGATTATGGTACCATTGCCATTTGGGTCTAGATTTGTGTTTCCCACCCCTTTGATGCCCTCCCCTCCCTCCCCTTCCATCCTAGTTCTGAAAAAGCTGAGTATAGAGATACCAACAGACCCAGTTATTCCCTTACTGGGCATCTACCCTGAAACCTTCAAACCACAGACTAAAGAGATTTGCTCAACCATGTTTATAGCGGCTCAATTTGTAATAGCTAAGAGCTGGAATCAACCCAGATGTCCATCACTAGAAGAATGGATAACTAAGATGTGGTATATCTACACAATGGAATTCTATACAGCAGTAAGAAAAAATGACACAATGAAATTTGAGGAAAAATGGTTGAACCTGGAACAGATCATTCTCAGTGAACTTACCCAATCACAGAAAAAAAATCGCCACATAGTCTCACTCATCTACAGCACCTAACCTGAATCTACCGAAGATACCTTACATACCCAGCAAGCTCAGGGGAGTTATGTGGCACCCTGCAGTTAGTTATAGGAGGCTGAGTTGGAGCCACACCTAGATCTATATGAGGCAAGAGTCCTCCTTTTCTGGATCTCTAATTATTCTACTAAAAACTCTGTGTACAAAGCTGAAGCTACATTGATTTGATCCCACTTATCTAGAAGTCTTTACTACTGGATGTAGGGTCTAGGTCGAACTCCTTTTGTTAATTTTGGGTTTTCTCTTCTTCAAGGTTTTCCCAGTTAGGTCAATATTATTCATCTTATCATCATGAATACAGTCCTGCATCTATAAAATTTTAGCCATATTTTGTCCTGTGACCTGTCTGTTCTTGATTACTAATAATCATGCTCCTAGAACACACTGTTCCATCAAGCCATCTTTATTAAGGTACAAGCTATGCTTTATGTGAAGAAAAGGCACAAAAGTAAAGTAGCTCAAACAAGAGAGAAGTCTGTTTCTTTGTCAAAGAATAATTCAGGAATTAAAGGCAATGTGTCACCTTTAAAGCATGGCTCCTCAAAAGCAGGGAAAAACATGGAGTCTGAGGCAAAAAGATGGAAGCTTACTGTCACTCTCATTTTATTGGCCCAAACTCTCTCATGGCCCCCTGATTTATCACTTATGAAAACTAAAGGTACCCTAAGAATACCATGGTTTCCCATGTCAAAGATGACCAAATTCCAGGTTTCTATACAATGATAGAAAACTTTATTCACTCAATATTTCCCCTACTCTGGAGAATCACTAATGTAGGGTTACATCAATTTTAGAACAGAGCAGAAGTCTTCAAGCAACAATTATAGTCTAGGCATACATAATAGTCTGTATATTACAAGTCCATCAATTGAGGTAGAAAAATCTCAGGGCTGAGGGTATTATAAATATGATAGGGAGGGTGAGATTTCTGTTTCATACTAGCTATAGAGAGAGTGATTGGTATTTATTATGTTAACTTTTTATTAACAACCTCCATACACATACACAATGTACCCTGATCATAATCCTCTTCCCACTACCCTCCTTTATTCCCTCTTCCCTATCTTACTTCCACTGATCCCCTTCTTTTTCACAACTAGTGTCCCTCTTCTATTTTGATATCATCATTTTTACCCTAATATTATGCACATCTTGTGTAAGTTAGCATCAGCCACTGTGAGGTCATGAATTCAATAGCCACTTTATATCTGGAAAACAGTGTTCCAAAGCATTCCTTTTTATCTTTGACTAGTATATTCCTCCTGTTACCTCTTCCACAATGGTCCCTGAGCCTTGGAGGGTATGATAAAAATGGCTGTCAGTACTGAACACTCCATTGTTACTTCTCAGCACTTTGAGGAATTTTGGATCTCCCAATAGATATTGCCACCTGAAAAAAAATAAATAAAAGTTTCTCTTACCAAAAATGAGAGTAGCATCAATCTATGGGAATAAACAAATATTTAGAAGGCAGTTTGTGGGCATAATATATCCATTTAGCCAACCAACAGAAGTAGCTTTGTTGACTAGGCTTACAGTACAGGGTATGATTTCCCTCCTGTGAGTAGGCCTCAATTCCAATCTGAGAGCACTTGATTACCCTATAACAGATATGCCAACATTACACCAATTTTCATATTTTACCTGTCTGGCTAACTATAGCTTTCAGAGTTCATTGCTGGTTAAGACCGTTGCTGCCTCCCTCCTCCCCCCAGCAGATAGCTCTTTCCAGCATCCTGACCACTAATGAACTGGGAGGAGGCATCCAGCTGAATTTCTCAGTGTCCTGCCTCCAAGCCATGTGGGGATTTTAGCAATATGGTCATACTGTCTAGTTCTGGTGGGCAACCAATAGCCTATGCAATTGCTTCTATTATTTGAGGGCATCAGGGGATTCCCTAAGCAACAACTTGCTGTGAGGTATCCTATTCTGGCACTGAAGTTTTTCTGTAACAATCTAGGGCTTCTGGATGCAGCTTTATCCAACCCCATAGGGTACTTCTGTCCAAACTCTCTCTCCTTCTCTTTAGCATATATATTCTAGTTTCAGCTAGAAAGGAAGCAGGTTTGCATAGGGCTTACTCATAACATCTTTAGGTTTAATTAACTCTCCTCCCACACCCTCCTCTTCTATACCTCCACCCCTGACCCCACTTGGACTATCATAATTTTCTGCCCCTCTACTATATATAGTGCCATTCCATTAAGCCCTCTCCTCTCCTCCCTCCCACCCTCAGTTTTCTTTTCAGTCCTCCTGGCCTCTAATGCTGACTTACTTCAACTCACATACAACTCTAAAAATTTGAAACCAGGATCATCATATGAAAGAACATTCGACCTTTTGAGTCTGAGTTGCCTGACTTAGTATTTAGGTTTTTTTTTTTTTTTTCAGATCCATCCATTTTTCTGAAAATGCCACTATGATATAATAAGGCAATCATGGGTTGAGGATGTAGTGTAGTTAGTAGAGTGTTTGCCTCACATGCACTAAACCCTGAGTTCAGTTCCCAGAATTACAAATAAACCGAGTGTTGTAATTCTTGCCTATAGTCTAAGTAAGCACTTTGGAAGAGGCACATGGATAAGTAGTTCAAAGCTAGCCTCAACTAAATACTAATTTTGAGGCCAGCCTGGGTGACAAGAGATCCTGCCACAAAATAAATAAATAAATAAATAAATAAATAAATAAATAAAAAGTCAACCACTACACTAAACCATAATACTGATAGTCCAATGTCTGTTCTTATCCTCGCTCCCTTCCCAAGTCTCATCATTTAAAATAAAAACAAGTGAATATGCTATTTCTTGCCTGGGTATTCACTGACAGTAAATATTATGCAAGTCAGAGTTTTGCAGTGCTATTCTTCCAAAACACTGTGCTGTGGCTTTGTGTTGATTTGAATTTTTTATTTGCTTTATTTCTTATTAATTATAACCTTTGTTGTATGAACAAATGAAGTGGTGGTCCCATTTCCCTCCTCCCCACTCCATTCCACTGTGGGCCCTCCTCAGTGGTGTTACTCCTCATGAGGTTGGGGTTGTGGGTTATGAGCTGTAAGAGCAATCGTACCCAGAGGCGATGCCTCCCCCACAATAACTGTTTTGATTTTTTAAATCAATTTCTCTAATATTTACTTTTATTTTTATTTGTTTATTTGAGAGCGACAGAGAGAGAAAAAGGCAGAGAGAGAGAGAAAAAGAATGGGCGTGCCAGGGCCTCCAGCCACTGCAAATGAACTCCAGATGCATGTGCCCCCTTGTGCATCTGGCTAACGTGGGTCCTGGGGAATCGAGCCTCGAGCCGGGGTCCTTAGGCTTCACAGGCAAGTGCTTAACCGCTAAGCCATCTCTCCAGCCCTGTTTTGATTTTTTTTTTTTTTAAAGAAAATACATCTGATAAAAATCTGGCCCAAGAGGATTTTCGGAACAAAGCTTACAGAAATTGCAGTGGATTTGTTCACAAGCTGGCATGAAGGTAAAAGCAGGGCGAAGACGTGTTTCCCTGCTCAGAACAGTGCGCTCCGTACGGCCGAATGTGTTGTGGCACCATGCATCATTCATGGTCTGACGGAGCACACAGCAATCGATGCAGAAACCCTGCCACAGAGACAAGTTCACCAGCAGGCTGCAGACTTCACCAATCTTGTTTTCTGCTGATCTAGGACATTTCCTCCTCCCACTTCAGAAACAAATTACTGTTACATTTTGATAATAACCCTTCATCCAAATAGTTCCCCCTGGATTTGCATGCTGATTTCAGTGATAAGAGCTTTGGCAACCGTTAGAGCGAAATATAATAATTTCATAGTCAGCACTCATTAAACTCTAAACTAAAAAGAAACATGGCTTAGTAAGTTAAATTATTAGACCAGTGGCTCCAAATAAATACACTTCTCCTTCCTCTGAATATACAACTGAATATATAAGTGTTAGGGAAAAGAACATGTCAATTTAAAAAATGTATATTTTGTGTGTGCAGGTGTGTGTGTGTGTGTGTGTGTGTGTGTGTGTAGCCATGCCAGGGTATCTTGACACTGCAAACAAATGCCCATCTGGATTTACATGAGTAGCTGGTGAATTGATCCTTGGCCTGCAAGCTTTGCAAGCAAGTGCTTTTAGCCACTGGGCCATTTCCCCAAAACTGCCATATCAGTTTTTGAAATTTAATTTAAAAATACAAGTCCTACTTGTTCCTACTCATTCTTTCTCTGTCTACAGTGCCACTCTCCATAGTAACCATTTTTATTAGTGGCGTTCTGTACAAATGAAATGCAAATAACATATGTCCTTATTCCCGGCAGAGGTAGTATGTGAGCACTGTAATTACTCCTGAATATTTTGTTTTTCTTATATATTGGAAAGTTTTTCTCTGAGTACATAAGCAGCCTCCACATACTTTCATAGATTTTCAAATGTTTATGTTGTGTGCATGTAGCACAATTTATCTAACTAAGGAACATTACTTTATATTTTATATTATAGAATAAACAAAAATACTGTAGAACATTTTATATTCTCAACTAACCTGTAACAGAGAAACCAAAGCTCTGAGATGATTTACAGTATCTCTCTGGTGACCACTGTCTTCCAGGGTCTAATATATGGCTCAGGTTCTATTACCATGATAGAAATACTAATATGTATTCTTAAATATTGAATATTCCTAGTACAATGCCCTTAATCACACGATCACAAATTTCTTCTATGGCTCAGGGTTTAAACTTCAAAAACATTAGATACCTTTGAAGAACATGTATCTCAAGGCTTCACGCATTAGATCTCACCAGTATGTCTGGGGCGACTTGCAGGTTCCTCACTGCCCAACTACAACATGGCCATTCACACCGAGTGAACTTTGAGGTCTCCCTTGACAATGTTCTTTTCTGTTTGTTTGTTTTTCAAGGTAGGGTTTTACTCTAACTCAGGCTGACCTGGAATTCACTATGTAGTCTCAGGGTGGCCTCAAACTCATAGTGATCCTCCTAGCTCTGCCTCCTGAGTTCTGGGATTAAAGGCATGCGCTACCACACCCAGCTGGCAATGTTCATTTTTAACTTACACCCAGATGATTTGGGAACAATGATCCATGGCCCACTCTCTAAGACATAGCAGTAGATGGTCTCTAGGGGCATTTATGATTGTGCGGGCATCGTGTAGTCAGCTGCGCCCCTGATCCCGTTGCCATCTGGTTAACGGTGACACTCTGAGCCAGGCTTGAGTTTCAGAGCACTTTGCACCCTGGCTATGAACAGGCTGCCTTCAACTGCAGTGGGTGCAGCAAAGCATGAGGCTGAATATCTCTTTTTCCACTGGGATTGAGAAAGAGCACAATTATCTGTAACAAATTAGCATATAAATAGGTATTGCTGGATTCTACTCTTTTGAGTGCATCAGGAGTTGAAAGTATGTGCAAGAGATTTAATTAGGAAGCTCTATAAGCTGGAAAAGAGGGAAATTTTCCATTGAGGAAGAGTTGCTTTCTGAACATCCCTTTACACTTTTATATATATCATAGTCAGGTGAGGATCACTAACAGTGTCAGGTCCATGGAAGTAACCTCAGAAAGTGAGAGTTTGGAGACCCATCAGAGATACACAGCATGGAGTTGTTAAGTGAAGGCCCTTAGAAGAATTTTCAGGGGTCAGGAAAACCTCTGAAATCATGAACAGAGTGCAATTTCAGAAGAGTTTCTCATCTCAAATGTTTAGGAACCACTAATGGAACATAGCCCCATTTTACAGATGGTGTGATTTAAACAACAATCCAGTGATTTGCCAAAGTTACTCAATAATTAGCTGCAGGAAAAGAGTCAAAACATAAGGATCTGAATATCAGATTCTATCTTTCATAGGATTTAGAAAATAACCTGAAAAATTGGCCTAGTAAGAGCCAGTGACAATGAACACTTTATTGCCAAGACCTACCATCTTCATAACAGAAAATGTTGAGAGCGCTATATTTGTGTTGCCCACTGTGTTAAGTACTTTATATATGAACTAATTTGATTCTCATAACCACTTTGCAAAGTATTATTACCCTTGTTGTTATTTTACTGTCATCTTCATTTTAGCTATGGGAAAATAGAGTGCAAAGAGGTTCATTTATTTACTGAGATTCCAACTCCCGTTAATTGCGCTACAACCCAAGCCTTCATCGTGATCCTATGCCATTTCTGTCTCTGACCTGATGATTAACTTTAACCAGGAGAATGACATTCAGGCCTTTTACTGATCATGTTTTCAAGACATGTGGGAGAAAGTCACAGTGTCCTCTTCTCTCTAACTTCTAAGCTAAAACATGAGACCCTCTAATCAAGAAGCAGTATGGATATGTTTTCAGTGACAACAGGCTAGAGAGTTATATTCTAAACTATAATCGGTGTATCCAAGTCATACAGTAGATGAATTTAACCTTGGCTTTGTACTTTTGTGTCTTTCAAGTTTTCTGCAGCACATGCCTGCTACCTTACTTAGCAAAAAGAAAGTATTTGTTTTGAAATAAAAAGTGCACAAAACTTAAAAGTTCATTGCCTCAAACCATTTAAAGTATTCTGGACCTCTACTGACATTTGCAGCTAGGTTGCTAGTCTCTGGGGTTTCCTCCTCTATCTTAAGAGTGTTTTTATAGAAGTGGGAGGTCAAGGGCTGAAAGAACTGCTTTAATATTCTCAAAGGTTGATGTGTGGTACCATAGCACCAACCTCTCAGTTCAATAGAAGGAAACAGATTTTCTCCAAACATTTACCTATAGAGTTGGAAAATGATGAAATGGTGAGGATTATAAATGAAGGGATAATGAGTGTTGACTTTGGGATATAGAGAAGTGAATAAAGAATGGATACTATGGTGTGAAAGATGAAAAGAATATCCTGGGGGCATGACTCAGCGAGTAAAGTTCTTACCATGCAAGCATGAGGTCCTAATAGATCTCTAGCATCCATGTAAAACCTGGGTGTTGCTGTAATCCCACCACTGGAGAGGCAGAGACAGGAGGACTGCACCAGCTTGATGACTAGCTAAATTGGTGAGTTTCTCGTGCAAGAAGAGAGCCTGTCTCAAAAAACAAGGTGGAGAGTGACTGAGGAAGACCCCTGACATCAACCTCTGGCCTCCACACACACATTCATATATGTGCATATGCAACTGCACAAGCATACTTCACAACATCTGAACACACAAGCACGCATGCATACAACACACACATGACCCCCCCCCAATAAAAAGAAAAAAAGAAAAGAAAAGAATGATGGAAAGGGGGACAAGTGACAGGGAAAACTGGCAGTGGGAGAGCCTTTGGGACTGGGACAGACCAGTCTGGAGAATAGATTGTTTTCAGTCATTGTTTCTGCATCTCATGCTTTAAAAGCATAATTTAATACTCAGCAGCTTTCGGCGCTAGTCAACAATGATTTCTCAGTGTGTGTTTTGATATGCCAGAACTCCTAGTTGGTAATTAGACAATAGCATAAATGTGACCTCACATTGCATATGAATCTGGGAAAGGCTTTTAGTTTTATGCTGTCACAAAACAGCATTAGCCCAAATTAAAGTTCCTCACCCCCATCTGCTAAGACCCCGTTTCCAAAATGTTTTAGGTTCTATTATTTATGTCTCATACAGTTTGTTACAATCTTAGTTGGAAGTTAATGGGCAGTTTCTGACAACTCTCAACAGAATCGCTTTCTCAGGTTTTTGTTTCTTAACAGATAAACAAGATTATATCAAATTTTCTCAGGAAACAACATTTCTGGAGGGTGAAATTCACAGGCATTTTTTAAACATTTTAATAATAAAGGTTACTAAGCCTTATTCAGATATCAGTGACATAAAAGATGTAAATCATGTTGCTCTGGTCATTATCTTCCAGAAGGCATTCTGAATAGCCAGGGATCAATTTCCTGAGAAGCATTGATGTGTAGACAACAGTTGTCCTGTCTGTGCATGTGAGTCCTTGGCTTCTGTGCTGGTTCAGTTACTGGCTTACCATTACTACACTCTTTTTGTCTATTCTCTTGCTATTTTACTTCCACAGTGATGGTTCTCAGTTTTGAGTGTGCCAGTCTTTAGAAATGCCCAATGTTACTGACAGCGTGTTGCTTTGCTTGTACTATGGATTTGGGAAGCTGACAAGCAACTCATGTGTGAAGTCTGGTGAGTGTTCTGTGAATAAAAGACATGAGTGTCGGTGCACAGACATGTGATAAATACTTTCTTACTTTATTGCTTTTGTTCTAGGATTCCAGATAGAAAAAGTGAATAGATGAATATTTTAGGTAACCTTTTGTTATAGGCATTGGCAGACATATTCAGTTGCCTTAGTGAATTCACTTAACTTAGGAACATGACCTTTAAGGACTTAAGCACCTGTTGGGGAGGCTTACTTTTTTAGGAAATGTCAGATCACTTACAGAGTCACAGAATTCTGGAATTGTGATTTGATATATCACTTAGCTAATCAGCAGTAGACAATCAAAATAACACAAATAACCTTCTATATCACTCAATATACCCAGTTTTAATTCACACACTTGTTCATACATTTAGTCAATCATTCACTCATTACGTGATATTTAAGGAGCAGTAACTTTGTCATTGTGTGCATAATGATCTCAGTAGAAGAATGAACAGAGTTGTAGTCCTTTTAATGCTGAAAGTACTTCACATCAGTTAGAGGCAATTTCAATCATTTAGCATAAAAATCATCCTTAAAATCATACTTGAAACATTTTCCTCATCTATTATCATTGGATGAGGTAATGGTACATCCTCAATTAAAAATCAATTTTATAGCATAGTCCATTACATAGGTATTTGGGCAAGTGTTCCTCATAATACATCATATCACCTTTGATATAATAGTTGTTTACAAACACTATCACCTAGCCATATAGAGTATTACAAATTAGGGCATCTTAATCTTTTTCCACTCATGACCTGTCTTAAGTTGAGAAATTTTAACAACACTGTAGGTACATAGAATAGCATACTAATCAAGCGTTTACTAATAATCAATCATAAATAAATGTTTTAATATAATTATTTTGTACAAATATATTTTTACCACTAATTAAACATAAAAAGCAATTTTGCATAATAATGAGATGAATGGCTGAATATTTCATCTGATATGACTTGGGGCACCTTTAACATCTTTCAGAGTTGGTTGATATTTTGATTTTATAACCATCAATATGAAGTACAAAATGTTAGAAGTATACTTAGGCTCGTTTTCCAAATTGCTGTAAATTCTATCCTGCTCTCTAGCCAAAATTCATTTCACTTTTTTTGAAAAATGGAACTCAATTTAGCAACTCAAGCAGCCACCTTTAAAAATGAAACATTCTTACACAGCTCAACACAAATGTATACTAATTCAATGCTGAAGAATAATGGCAGAAAAACATTTAGTGTTTGTTTTCTGTAATTAAATAATTCCATTTTTACTAGAGCAGAAAACATTGTATGTAATAATAAAACCAATGCAAATCATAATATACAACAATCTCAAATATGAGCCGAGGATTTCTACACAGCACTTGCTGGCATTGGACGGCATGGCAGCATTCAAAATGTGTGTGTGGTGTGTTTAGAACCATGGAGTGCCTCAGGGAAGTGTGTAAAGCAACGTGAGTGAGTACTATAAGAATCACATCAGATTTCTTCCACATTTACTTTTGAATGAATGATTTTGAATTGTGACCTTTGCACATTCAGACACTTTTTCCTTTTTTTGGGGGGGGGGGGTTCAAGGAAGGGTTTCACTCTAGTCCAGGCAGACCTGGAATTCACTATGTAGTCTCAGTGTGGTCTCAAATGCACTGTGATCCTCCTACCTCTGCCTCCTCCCAAGTGCTGGGATTAAAGGTGTGCACCTGCCACTATACCCAGCCGGCCAGAAACTTGATCCTTTTGAAAAATTTTCACAGTCCCCTCCCCCAAGTAGTTACACAACCCTGTGTGGGGTCATGACCCACATTTAAGAAGTTGAGCAGACATTTACCTCTAATTTATCTTGCTTAAATTCCTCCCAGTATGCCTATATATTAATTACACTTTCTAAATAATTACAATGTGCTGTGACCTTCCACAAGCACTTGAGACACAATCCCAGGCTGCAAAAGTTGATAAGCTAAGAACAGAATAATAATAAAAAAATGATGACAGTAATAAATACTTTAGTATAATTATGAAGGGGCTACAGAGTAGAAATTCAGTACATTATGAGAATGCACTATCAAAACCAGGGTTTTTTTTTTAATTCTTCTTTAGGAGCTCTATAAGAAAGACCAATAAATATTGATTATTCCCTCATGTTGCCTGTCATGTACAAATATTTCTTATAGCCCAGTCACATTTCCAATAAAATTTCATTTCATTTAATAGGCATGCTATTTTTAATGTTTATTATTATTATTAACAAGATGTTTCACATGGATATGTCATGTGTTGGTACCCTCTTTTCCCTCGTCCATGCCCCATTCTGTTGGGAACACTCCTCAGTGGGATTTCAGGTATTCCCCATGGGGTAGTGGTTGATGCCTTGAGGGAGCAGTAGTCAGTTATTTTGTGGGGGAGGGAATAGACATGCTATTTTATTCTTTACTTCTCTGTCATTTCCAGAATTTTTTCAGGGTCTCACAACTTCTTCCTTACTACCCTACTGTACCTGCTCTAGAAATGTCACCTTGTAAACAAAAGATCTCTTCTTCAAAACATCATTGGCAGACATTCATCATCCACAAAAGAAATGTCAATTTTGTACCACACCCCTGGCTGCTCTCAGCCTCCTTTCTGGCTTTATCTTGCATTATTTCCCTGAACACACCCTCCCCTCAGCATCTCAGTCAATACATGGCTTCCTGAATGTGCATTTATGGTCATTACTGACCCCACTGAGATGCTACCCCACTTCTAGCCACCAAGTTTCTCCAGTCCTCTTATTTCAGTATAAATCCTACTAGAAAAGGCTTTCATGGTCTACACAGAGTTCTGTCTTTTCTGACCTTATAATATGAAGAATGTGTATTTGTTACTTAACAATCTAATCCTATCTTTTTGATATTTTAATGTATTTATTTGCAAGGAGATGGGGGATGGGGGAGAATGGGCATGCCAGGGTCTCCTGCCACTGCAAATAAACTCCAGATGCATGCACCACTTTCTGCATCTGGTTTTACATGGGCACTGCAAATTTGATCCCAGGCAGTCAGGCTTTGCAAGCAAGTATCTTTAACCACTGAGCCATCTCTCCAGCCCAGTCCTATCATTTCATTGCATTGCAATCCATCTAGATCTTACATTCATATATACCAAAGGCTATGGCACCTTTAGCAGATAGCATGCCTCTTACAAAGTAGATACCCTATAAACATGTATCGGCTTGATAAAAAATTATAATTATACTCATAAAGTTGGAAGAAATTTTATTGATCCATATGGTGAGATCCTCTGTAGTAGTGTGCCAGGTTCCTTGGACAAATTAAGTCTCTGTGCTTCATGACTTTCCCAAGCAGTGGTCCATGGTAGAGGGTGAGTATCATTATAGACATTCACATCTTCTTTGACAAAGAAACCACAGTGGCCAGATTTCGTGGGAAAAGATGCAGCCATGTTGCTTGGTGCTTCCTTATTTTCCATGCAGGCCTGTCTTATCAATGTTTTATTGCCTCTTTTTTGCTTCTGGGAATATAAGAGTAGATATATTGAATTTGTGTTTATTCAAAGAAGCAAAGGCATTTAGAAATCAACATCAGCAGTTTTATGCATTGCTCCACCAGCTACAGGAAAGTCTGTATGTGTTATGTTAAATGTGCTTTTGCATGGTTTTCTAGTATATCTTTATTGATAGCTTTTGCAATTAGTAGCAAATAAAGTACAAAGACATGACTCACTTTTCATGGTCTTGGATAATAAGTTAAAAGCATAAAAAGTGGACATTAAGCCATAACATTGGCTGGATTAATATAAAGACATAAAATAGAAATACCCTGGAGTATAGGCTCATTGGCACAATCTGAATTGTAACACACACACACACTACTACTACTGATAGGTTCAGTAATTCAGTAAGAAGTCTAACAGGACAATTCTAGTCTTTCCCGTGGATGAGATTTACTACAGGGAAAAGATGCAAAGCAAAAATCAGCAAAGGCACCTGGGCATGGTGGTGCACACCTCTAATCCCAGCACTCAGGAGGCAGAGGTAGGAGGATTGCCATGAGTTCGAGGCCTCCCTGAGACTCCATAGTGAATTCCAGGTCAGCCTGGGCTAGAGTGAGACCCTACCTTGAAAAACAAACAAACAAACAAAAAATCAGCAAAGGCAAAGAACACCTGAGCTTTACTCTAAAGATATCCAAATACAAGCTTCCAAGAGTCCCACAGGATGACTTTATCCCTCCAGCAACAGATTGGAATAGCACTTATGAAAGTTGCTGGGGAAGTCCACTGAATCCTTACCACCCCTGACCGACACATCCTAAAATTTCAGATGACAAAAAGCAAGCAGGTGTTCAGTGCTGTATTGTTTTACAGTTTAGACACCTTTAGACATTCTAGACTGTTCTGGAGATGGTAGTAATATACCCAGTTTGCTGATGCCAGCCAGTGCCCGGCCTTGCAAAAAGGACTTCCTATACAGCACTCAAAATCCAGAAATGATGGCATCTGGGCAGCATATGATTGAGCTATCCAAGCCATGAAGTTAACAATGTCTTGTGTACATTCGTTGAAAAATGCTTCATACTCTTCATGGCCCTGCATGAAATGGTCTCTGTCCACCTCTTTGGCTGTGTCTATGCCACCACTGTCTTTCAGTAAATTGGTCATACTGGCCTTCCAAGTAGCTTCCATTTTCACACTATGTCACTTCCTGTCCCTGTTCACACATACATTCTTCCTGCTCATTGACCTTGGCAATCACTTATTGAGAGGTGTCTTTTCTGACTTTCTGGGGACCTTTTATTATTCTCTCAGTACTGTTTTCCTCTGCATTGGTGACAATTGTCATTAAGTGTTTACTAATGAATTTTAATTTAGTACTTGTCCTCCCAGCTAGGAATGAGTTTCTTTATCGGATAGGGACCATGTCTTCTTGGCAAATATATTAATAGGTAACTAGTAACTGTGATCCACCAACACTTAAGGGAAGAATACATTTCTTACACTTTGAATCCTTTAACAGATAAGGCCTTGCCTTATCCCAGATGAATTATCCACGTTGGACTAGAGGCAGAAAACCTAGTATATAACTGAAACATCTGATCTAAGATTAAAACACACACACTGGGGATTCCTATTGTGGTTTTAAATTTTATACTTTCAGACAGTGTTCTACAGGCTTGTTCTCCATCACAAGAACTATAAGAGTGCATGGAGAGTCAGACAGGTCCATGTTTGAAAATAATAACTACCACTTATTCAATGATGTTGGACCAGATAACGAACTTTCCAGAGCCCTGCCTCTTTGTAAGATGAAGATACCATTAGAAAAAGTCAAAAGCAAGTAAGAATCTCTTAGACAAAGAAATTCGACCTTATTGGAGAAAAGTTCTGGAGAGACCCTTCACATCTCATCAGTCAGGACTCTGGAAACACAAGGCTCCATGTAATATTTGGCAGGGGCAGGGGGTTACACTAGAAGGTTGAAGTCCTGTTGGCAGGGAGCGGGAGGGAGAAGGATTTTCAAGTGTGAAGGAAGTGAACCTCTTTGAACCTCTTTCTTCTGAGATAGTAATCCAGGTATCCCAGTTTCCCTGGAGTTATCAAAATAGCAGAGAACCTGTCTCCAGACAGACTTCAGCAGAAGTATGATGAATTCCTCAGAGCCTCAATAGGGAGATTTACTAAATACTTCATGACAGACTCTTTTATGTGTGTGGAATCTGGGAGAAGAACTCAGTACCAGGTTCTCAAGGAGTAGCATTATTCTTGAGGGAGAGACTGAAGGAGAGAAGGGGCGGTGGTGAGGCCTATTATACACGGAGTCAGTTCCAAAGTAAAAATAGGTATTTCTGAAGCCATTTGAAGTTGGAGCTGTTGAAATAAACTATATAAGTAGACAGATAAAAGATTGACTTGTATGATTGGAAAATAAAAAATACATCAAAGGAAATAAGGAAGGTCTCATACAACACCAGTAATGTGAAGTTTAGAAAACCATGAAGAGCTCTGATGTTAGAAATTTAGGAATTATACACAGAAGAAGAAAATAAGGGGAAGGGCTATCAAGAAGCCTCAGGACACAGTGGTCCCCTGAAGTAGAGCTGTGCTGGGAGATCTTTAGGGCTTGTGTCTTGTCAGAATAAAGAAATCTGCTTCTGGAAGCACAGGAGACTAGAGAGGGACCCATGAATACAGAGTAGTTATCAAGGAGGGAATAACTGAGTCTGTTGGACTAGAGGCAAAGAAAAGACCATAGGGGAATAAATTACATGCCAAAGACAGGTATAGATCTAACTTATAGCAACAGATAGCTGGTCCCAGAGAAGTGTCAGGTCATATACAGAAAAATAATATTTTTGGCCATTGAAATGGCTCTGGATTGGTAACATTTATTTCTCTACAATTTCTGCACTCCATTGTTGAAGTTCTAGTCACACAAGTATGGCTTTTGAGAGCCTCAAAACTTGGTTCATTTGCCAAACATCACTGAACTTCGTGTACATGGCACACTATGGTCCCACGGGGCTTTCTCTTAGAGTCTTATAGAAAACACTGAATCAGGCATGGAGGCAGCTTCCTCAGGAGAGTGATATTAATCATAGCCATTATAAAAGAACCTCCTATAGCATATTAAATCTATTAGGCCATTGTGATCAATCTGGTCATTATATACCTATATGAATTTTCCTGTATATGACATGACATTTACAGGAAATGCATGAGCATTTTATCTCAGGTTGAAAATAATAACATAGGCAGTAAGTAAGGATTATTGTCTGCTGTAGAAGTAAGGAAGAAGAGTTAATTGAATTTTTTGGAAGTAAGAACATTTTATTTAGTTAAGGTGGATGTGAAAGGTGTAATAAAGTAGTCTGAGTAATATTTGGATTAGAATAGTTAAACATGGTAGAAATTAATTATTTTGAAGTTTAGTTAAGAGACTTAAAAGTTGTTACAAGTCTTTTTAGAATAAAGAGCTTATTTTTTACTTACTTGGTCCAGAGAGCTTTAGAAGAACTAAAGGAAGTGTTTTAGACTGAAAAGGTTAAAAGTTTTATTAATCTTGATAATTTGTTATTATCAGCTGTTTATTTTACAGGCACATTAAAATTTTATATAATTTTTGTCCAGTTTCTATCTATGAGAAAAAGTTTATAGCAAAAAGTATACTGAGAAAACATAAAAAGAGTAGAATATTTAAGAAATCTAATATTAGAAACAGATGTTTAATCAAACAAAATGAAAGTTTTTTTTCCAAGTAAAACATAAGCTTGCATTTGTATATAACTTTTAAGTATTTTCTTTGACACAAAATTCCTGTTTGCAAACCATTTTGTGAATGGTAGTAATGTCTATGAGATCTGTTGTAGTAGCAGAATCAGACGCTTTATTTAAGAGTAGAATTTGATTTAAGAAAACTTCAGTTTTGATCTTAGAACATTAACAGTGCTTAAAATATACTTATGTTATCATTTCATTTAACTTTTAATATATCCCAATCCAAAATTTAATAACCTTCTTACTATAATTTATCAGCACACATTATGCATTCTATATCCTAAGTTAAGACCAGATCTATGATCAAAACAGTGGCTTTTTCTCTTTTAATCTTTCAAGGGGCAAAGGAAACTGGGTCTGTATCTTAATAACCTCCAACTCTAATGTCTGTCTTTTAAAAGTGGAGAGAGACCCCAAGTTTTTTGGAGATGGACATTGGGTTCAAATTTGAGTTCTTCAAACTGAATTGGATAAAGAGAAAAAAAATATTGGGGTGGTCTCTACTCCTGGTGACTTTTAGGCCTTGGAGAACAATTAAAAGATACTTAGCTAGATGGAGTTAGTCTCTCATAGGACCCTCTGACATGGATTAATGAACTGTAAAGGTCAAGAAGGTCATTTATATAAATCTTGTAGTTTTATTTCACTTTTTTTTTTCCAGGTAGGGTCTCACTCTAGTCCAGGCTGACCTGTAACTCACTATATAGTTTCAGGTGGCCTTGAACTCACAGTGATCCTCCTAACTCTACTTCTGCCTCCCAAGTGCTGGTATCAAAGTTATGTGCCACCGTGCTTGGCTCTTATTTCACTCTTAGATAAAGCTTAACCAAGAAGACAAAAAGTTAAACTTTATCTTGATTTTGTTAATGACTCAGGCTTTTTCTTAGTAGTCAAAGTTTAACGTAGTAGGAAATCTATGTACACCTGAATTTTAACCTTAACGTGATATAGAAATATAAATAAATTTACCAACTTATTATAGAGTTAAGTTTGAATTATATAAACAATTAAGTGAAAAGAAAATACAGAAAAACAACCTTTTATGTTAATCCATGCTATCATAAGTAGAAACAAACTTTGTAATTTTTTAAAAACATTTTTATTTATTTATTTACTTGAGAGAAACAGACGAGAAAAAGAGGCAGAGAGAGAGGAGAGAGAGAGAGATAGATAGATAGAGAGAGAGAGAATGGGTGTGCCAGGGCCTCCAGCCACTACAAATGAACTCCAGATGCATGTGCCATATTCTGCATCCAAATTACGTGGGTCCTGGGGATTGAGCCTTGAATCAGAGGTCTTAGGCTTCACAGGCAAGTGCTTAACCACTAAGCAATCTCTCCAGCCCCCTGTAATTGTAATTTTGATGGTCACTTTCAGCATTGATATCATTACCAATGTTATTATAAAATTTAGATATTAACCTTAAAAGCTTGGAAGTTGTGGTTTGACAGAAAGCATGTATATTATATCTTAAAAGTTATAAATATAAGGCAAAATATATTAATATTTCTGTATTTTGGCAATAAACTCAAATTAATCACTTCTTTGGAGATTTAAGTCATAATAAACATTCAGCAGTCATTGTTAGAATCAGGATTAAACTTTGGTATGTGAACATATCTATGGTTGCAGTAAGCACGAATGAGCATAAAGCCAAAAGTACAAAAGTAAAGTAAATTATTTTAAGTATATTGTAAACCTGTTTTTACCATTTTTTTTCCAGGTAGGGTTTAACTCTAGCTCAGGCTGACCTGGAATTCATTCAGTATTCTCAGGATGGCCTCGAACTCACAGAGATGCTCCTACCTCTGCCTCTCAAGTACTGGGATTAAAGGTGTGTGCCACCACAACTGGCTTGTTTTTAGCAATTTTATGTCATCTCAAAATATATCTATGAACATCAGCACATTTAATGACCATATGCACTAGAACAATTACTGACTATAATTTAGCTGCACATAAATCCAAGAAACAGAACACATGGTATGATATGGCTGTCACGCATTAGACATGCCAAAGAACCAGAGGAAGAGCAAAAGGAAGGGATAGGAAGTAGTACTCATTTTGGAATTTTAGATAGAGGCTGAGACTAATTTTTGTGACCATGACAAAGGTTGTCTGAAGGACAAATCACCTATTGACTTGGCTATTTGTAGATGTGGGTGTATCTCCCTGTCAGCACCAGAAGATGTGAGTCTCCCAGTAGCGAGATGATATGAGGACACTTGGGGTCTATGAAATTGAAGTCGTAATCACACTCCAGGAAATTGATTGATTGGATGATGCTGAATATACCATTGACCATCCCAGGAGGTGGAAGGATAAAATTGTATAATCAAATGTATGAAATGCTGAACATGGTGTCTGACATATAGACAAGCTTAGGAAATCATAGCTGTGGCCTTGGAACTGCCAAGGTCAGGAAGAGCTTCAAGGCCATATTTCCTTTCGCTTACCCAGTTAAGAAGTCCTTTCTCCAAGCTCATTGTACAGTTATGATTGAATGCTGCTCTCTTGGTGTTCATTGTTTCAAGAGGAAGCTGGTCATTGCTAATGATTATCAAGCTATTGCTGCATTGATCCCTAATCTGCCCGCTGTATCTTTTACCCCTAGAGCACAATTCTGTTTTCTTAGACAATGTAGAACAAGTTTGATTCTGCTCCATATTTCAGAAGTTCACGTATGTGAAAACAGCCATCAAATCACACTTGGGTCTCCTTTGTATTTATTCTGACTAAATATTTGTAATGCATTCAGCTATGAGTCACATATATAACAGTTTCAAGATATTGGTTTTCAGATTCCTTGCAATCTTGGCTGCCTTCCTGCAAGCATCCTCTATTTTAGGGTTTATCATAAAATGAAAACCAATAGTGTGTGTGTTTCTGTGTTGTATGTTTGGTGTATCAATATGTGTGTGTGTATGCACATGCAGGTGTGTGTGTATGCACATGCACACATGTGCGTACATGTGTAAAGAAATGTGAGGGGCTTACATAGCTTTAGCTGTGAGTGACAATCCTGAAATATGTAGAGCAAAGTGGAAACTGAGGCAGGAAATGGTGCTGTGGTTTTGAGGCAAAAGTTCTTCTTGTTCTTGAATCCTTCACTTGATTGGCAGAGGCCCACCCACATTATCAAGGGTAATTTATTTTACTTGAAATCAGCTGATTATAGATATGAATCACATACACATATCTTCATAACATAAGAAAACTAGTGTAATTTAATAACTGGACTCTACTGCCCAATCTAGTTGTCAACATTTATCAGTTATGGGCAAAATTCTTTAACAGTTCTCAGAACTAAATGCAAAACATTGCACTAATGAGGGTCCAATAAGGGAGATCAAGCTCTTTTGTTCTGAAAGTTACTTTATTGTGATTATAGACTGAACTTTTATTAGGTTTATAAAACTAGCCAGACCATACTGACAAGTTTGGATTTGCAAATGAGGTCTGATACCTACATTATAAGCTCAGGAGGTTTGGTGTGCCTGGAAACAAGAAAAATGCCCTATTTTGATGGAGGGACATGATTATGAAGCTAGAGAAGGAAGCTCAGAAGGAAAACTTGTATTTGACACCCTGTTATTTGTAGAAGCTCTTAGCATAGCCTTCCCCACTTCCATTCAGCCTTCATTAAGTCCCCAGCTGCCACCAAATAGCCTATAGCACAGGATCATATAGCATGGATCACAATGACTATTAAAAGAAGGTTTTTTTTTTTTTTTCCTGAGGTAGGGTCTCACTCTAGCCCAGGCTGACCTGGAATTAACTCTGTATTCTCAGGGTGGCCTCAAACTCACAGCAATTCTCCTACCTCTGCCTCCTGAGTACTGGGATTAAAGGCATGGGCCACCACACCTTGCTTAAAAGAAGTTTTTTATACCAAATGAACTCTTAGTTTGTTTGGACATAGAAGAATTCATAAATTTGAGAGTGCCTTGGACCATGAAGATTCAGCAGGTCTTTCCCAGAGTATGAGCAGCACACAGAAACAAAGTAAGGAAATCACTTGATTGGCTAGAGAGCTGGGCATGAGCTTGATTTCTGCCTCGTGTGAGGAGGTGGCTGCCTATGATTGGCTGTAAATTGCTGTTAGTGATTGTCTGAACAGGGCATGGTTTTCTTCTAAATGGGATTTCTATCTGTTGACTAGTACCTGTAGTTGGCTATATAGGAATTTAAAGTATGATAGCAACCTCAGGCCACATTTAAGTTAATTGGAAATACCTTATGATGTGTCCTATAGGTTCTGTATAGATGACTTTTGAATTTTGAAAAGCATATCATAGAAAGCATTTGTTGCAGCAGGATTTCCAAACCCAGAGACAGGCAAGAAGGGAAATTTTCGGACATTAGTACATGAGTCACCAGGTGGACCAGCTGTGCCCTACTCTCAATTTCTGAAATCTATCCACTGAGCCTGTCAAGAGGCTGGCCTTTCCAACAACCACATCCCTTGATTACCCTGCAGGGCCATCTTCCCACATCTATGCAGCTGTGCTACCTCCATCACTGGCCTGGCTTCCTAATTCTCATATTAATATCAAGAGGTAATGAATAGCTAGCTGAAGACTCAGCAGGAGAAAACACGAGAATGTGTCATGTCAAAACTAGTGAATGAAAGCTTGTGTGTCCATCAAAGAAACTACTGATTATAAATTTCCACCAGGTGGCTGTGCAATTTGCTTACATACTTATCTGGTATTAATTAGGGCAATCTCAAAGCTTCTTTTGGGCAATGTTCTGTCTATTCTGTTTGAATATGTAATATTTAAAGAATATTTATTTATTTGTGTTTGTATGTGTGTGGGGGGGGGGAATGCATCAAGGCCTTTTACAACTGTACATAAATGCCTACATAGCTTTATCTGGATGGCTGCGGAATTGAACCTGGGTCCATAGCAATTTCCAGCAAATACCTTTAACCACTGAGCCATTTCCTCAGCTAAGCAAGTAGCACTTTTGAGTGGAATGTTCCAGAGAATGCTATATATATACCACTGGTGATGCAAGATGATGTTAGGTACTCTGTTAATGCCCATTTCCACTCTAGACATGAATGGTTACTTATTTTAATGTATATTCTATAATGTTGTGCTTATTTTAATATACTTTAAGATACATATTTGCTGCTAAACTTGTCAGGGTCAAAGCCTAATGTCTGGCAGCCTAAGCTAGGCTCATCTATACATAACTAAAAGGACAATTTAGAGATAAAGAATAGTGAAAAACACAGAATGGAGGTTTAGTCAGTTGGCCACACTGGGAAGATGAACAAATACAGAGGTCCTTGGCTGCCATCTTATGTCATGGCATCTCCAGAATCCTGGGGTCTCTACTAAAACCTATAGTTCATCTTCCTGTTACACTATATCATGCCCAAATATCTTCTTATAGAAATCCCAATCACATTGGATTGGAGTCTACCCTAATAACAATTCTAACATATTAACTTCTATAAGATCCAATCTCTAAACAGCATCTTTGATACTCTAGATGCTGAATGTCTTCTAAATGTAATGAATTTTTTAAATTAATCTCTGGGTAGCAGTATTAGAGAGTACAATAGACCTTCAGAGGTGAGAATTTATGGAGGATCCTTTAGACACTGGAGGCATGCCATCACGAAAGATTGTGGGGCTCACATACTTTCTCTTCTGTTTTATTTCTTGTTCTTGACCTCAGCAGTTTACAATGCACTTCCTTTCATGCCATCTAACTCACCTACCAGAAGCCCAAATCTTGGCCTGGAAATCTCAGAACTGTGGGCCAAAGAAAACCTTTTCTCTAAATAGACAAGTTATCTCAGGTATTTGAATCTAGTGATGAAAAAATGACTAATACACATCATTTCTCTGGCACTGCAGTTAGAGCTTCAGCATAAGAGTTTGGGTGAATGCTACTCAGTTTATAACAAATGTATATTAACAACTTCAGTGAAGGAAGGACTGTGACCTTATTTATTATCTATTGTCTCCTTGTTGTCTCATTGTCTGTGTCTGTCCAGTAATTCTTAAGAATCAGAGTCATTTCTGTGGCCTAAAATTTTATAGATAATAAAATTAGCTTTCCTTTGAATATATTATAAAAATGATTAAATAAGACAAGACACTATGACTTGTGTATAAATTCCAATTTTTAGCTACTAGATGTTTTGTAGGGGAATACATTCTTCCATTTTGATGGTCCAAGTTCTTTCTTCAATCATGCTGTTTTAATGAACCATCAAGATTTTTTTAAACTATGCTCTTGTCCCAGATACTTGACCAACTTTTGAAAAGTTTGAAAGTCTGTATCATAGTCTAGTCATATATAGAAATAAGATAATAATTATTGGATAGGAAGCTGAAGAGATAAAAGGAGACTAGCTCTTAAGGATTTGGTAGAATTCCTGGCATTTTGTAGAACGCCTTCTGGTTCTGAACACATGATAGGTGAGGTTATCCAAATATTTATATGCAGAGTATTTGGGGATAGACTTTTAGTTGTTGAATTAGGTTTGAAGAAGCAATAAAAAAGAAAATGATGGTCACTTACAACCCATGTTATCTATTGATAATGGAAAAGCTATTCTGGTTTAAGCTTAGAATTTTTATTCCAGTCAACATTCAATAGTTAACCAATAACAACATAGTAATATTTAACTGTAGCAGTTCTAGCAAATATAAGTATATGCTTAAGAAATAACATAAGGATATGAACTTGTGCAACTTTTACCTATATGATAATTTCTTTCAAGTGAGTAAGTAGGGGGTATGGAGAGCCTGTCATAGATATTAGAGCAAGTTATATGAAGCTATCAGTAATCTTTCCAATACATTTGAATCCTGAGTGCCAAAGCTGCTTTCCTTGGGGGGGGGGTAATGAACCTCCAGTCAAATAAAAGAAATGATGTATGCTAAGTATTTTCCAATCACTCATGAATCCTGGTCATAATAGTATATGGTGAAATCTAGGAAGCTAGGCACCCTGTGTTTTTTCCCATTTTGACTCTATTACTCTTCCTTACTTCTGTGTGAAAGTCTTAAACATAGTTGTAATTTCCTCTATTTGATTATTTCCAGTGGTGTTTTATTATCTTCATACAGGCTCTTCCCTGTTTCTGTAGTCTGGCGATCTAACTAAGCTTACATTCCCACTAACTTCTAGTCCAGATAATAATTTTTATTACCATTCTTCCTTATTCTCTCTCCCCATGATCCCATCCCAGTTGCCTTATTAAATAAAATATAACTGTTCAAACTACCCCTTGAAATCATAAATATTCAGGCATCAAATAGGCTTTACCAGTGGTTTGAATACAGTCTAAGCTTGGCTTTCCCAATGCTGTTAACCTAGCATGAACTAAGCTTGGTTTTCCTGATCCTAAAGTCTTCCTTCTGCCCTACTTAGTGCTTTGCTTTTAGTCAGTTTACCAGGCTGAGCTTGCTGATACATGGGCATCTTCTTCCCTAGTAAAATATCAACTCCTTTGCTATGGACACTAAGAAGATGCTGGCTGTAGATCTTATATTACTCATGAGCTGTAGCATCCTGTTAACCTCACAGCAGGTGCTCCATACATGTTTGATGGATGAATAGGTAGAATGGTGTTTTCAGATAAGCCAGATAAAAAGGTAGAAAGCAAAGTAGCACCTTGTGCTCCCTGACAGACTTAAAAAACAAAAGCTGAGCTGAATTAAATTTCATTTTATTTCACAACTGACTCAGTAGTATGTCTCAAGGGTAGAATAAACACATTCCATGAAAATTATGAGTTCATACCTATAAAAGAACTTTGTTGATGTGTGACCTCCAACAAAGGGGAATACTGCTTCATAGCAGGCATAGTGCATGATAAACTAGTCCTGTGTGTGGGAAAACACTCAAGCTAGGCTTCCTGAGAATAGTAATGTTTACTTGGCATAGGCACCCCTGACAACATCTACTTAAGCAAGCCATCAAATTCCTCATCGAAAACATGCAAAGGATTAAAGTCATCTTTTAATAGTTTATTTATTTGTTAGAGAGAGGGAGAGGGGGAGAGAAAGAGAGAGAGAGAGAGAGAGGGAGGGAGAATGGATATGCCAGGGCCCCTAGCTACTGCAAACAAACTCCAGACATATGTGCCATGTTGTGCATATGGGACCTGGAGAATCAAACCTGGGTCCTTAGGCTTCGCAGGCAAGCAGCTTAACCTCTAAGTCATCTCTCCAGCCCTAAAAGTCATATTTTGGTCCCAGTCCCACCTACCATGTTTTATGTGCCACACACTACACTAAACATGTACCTATGCCAGGATTAATTGCACAGATAGTATGTGTCAAAGGCAGCATTTAATCCTGTGATATCTAACCTCTAATATTTTTAAATTTCTTCCAGATAGAAGATCCAAAAATGTTCCCAAAAGTTCCATTTTACTCCAAAATTCTTAAGTTGCCTGAAGGCCCTGCACAATGACAGGTTTCCCATATCATGTTTTTTGATAGTTAACTAATAACATGCACTAGTGAATTTTTTAATTTCTAGCTCATGGAGTACCTGAAAAAGAAATCTCAGCCATGGAATAGGCTGTACTAGCCCACATATGTTAAAAGAATTTGGAGTACAAAGTGTGAGATTTCTGGCTAGGGCTCAGCAAAAAGATTCTAGAGCCAAGTCCATGTCCCCCAAAGACAATCTAATCCTTCAATAGAAAATTTATAAGTTGTCTATTTCCCTACACAAGACAGTTTGACTTGTGATTTTTCCGATTTATGATGATATAAATCATTGCATATTATCATTCTGTTTTGTACTGTTAGATAGACTAATATATGATATCTGATATGTTATGTTTATAGTGTACATTTTCAAACTATGATACTTTCAACTCATGGATTTGTTGGGATAAGCCAAGGTAAATACTCAGAAAACCTCTCTAACTTCTTACTGAGCTGAAAAAATAATACATGATCAAGTTGAGCAGTGGGATATTTATGTAGCATCACTACCTCTTTGAAAAATCTTCTGTTTCATGTACAGTGAATGTGTTGTATGTTGTAAACCTAACATATCAGGCACCATAGATTAGTTTTCCTTAACAATTAGATCAGAACACCCACATCATCCTCTTCCACAGTTTCTCTGGGTTACATGGGGAAAAGTGCTTAGGTTCTCAGGGCCACTTATCTGTGAGCTAAATTATATATCCTTTCACTTGTTCAGCACTTTCTCTTTGAAGTCCACATGAAGGTGGAATGACCTCCAGGCACTTAAAATGTGGTGTTGGGAAGTGAAGTGCACAGCGCTATTTAGATGAGGGGATAAAACTGGCTGAGTTGGTATGTGGGGGTACAGACTGCCTTCTTTAGGGTCTGTGTGTTCCTGGCTTTAACCACACTTCTGCAGCAGGGAACTGCAGTATCTGATCCTGAAGACCCTTCCAGAAAGTTGACTATATGATTCTCAACATCTAGTTTAGGCTTAAGAGACAACTTTACTCTTCCTTACTTTTCTTTTTGCAAGGAATTATTTTTATTTTCATTTATGTGTATGAATATGTGTATGCATGTTCTGTATGTATACTTTTATACATGTGTATGCATGTACATGGGGCAGAGGTGCATGTTTTGCCTGTAGAATCCATCAGTTAACATCAGGTGTCTTCCTTCATCACTGTTCTCTTTATTTAATGAGGCAAGATCTCTCACTGAACCCATATCTCACCAATCCAGCTAGTTACCAGCTTTCCTTAGGGATTCTCTGTCTCTATTTTCTAAGCACTGAGATTATAGGCCATCATTCCTACCTGTTTTTTTTATGTGAGTTTGGGAGATCCAAATCCTGTGCATGGAGCATTTTATCCATCTCCTAGTGCCACAGAATGATTTTTAAATGGAGGTACATTCATTTACTGATAATATATGTATATATATATATATATATATATATATATATATATATATATATACACACTAATAGAAAGATCTGATAACAATTTTAGTCAACACAAAGAAAAATGGCTTGGTAAAAACTCCAGCTTTTGACTTTTGAGTTCATTTCATCTGGTTACAGTGAGTTGTGCTTTGTTTATGTGCTGAAGACAGTGAATGATGATAATTTGGATATTTGCAGCAAATTCCTGGATACCTAGAGCTGTTTTCTTATATGATTTTGGGCCTAGCTAATTAGTGGAAGTAGAAGAAAGTTCTTTGGAGGTTCTGTATTGTTAAACGTCATTGTGCTGTATTTTATGGCTTTAGTAGGTAGAGCAAGGATCATGAAACCAACAACATGCATGCCACTGCTTCTATTCCCAACCCATCATAGACATGGCTGATCAGACATGCTGCTCTTTCCTACCAACTTAGATCTAGGCCTAAGAATGCTTTCTCAACATAGTAACCCAGGACACCTCTACTAGCTAATGAGATTGGTACCAAAATCAATCCTGCCCTTCATCCTGTATGTGTACTTAAGATACAGCTGTTTCTCCCACTGTGTACTCTAAGCTCCAGTAGTTGGCCAAGCTTTGGCACATATTTGTTCTGTGACAGAAATGGACCTTCACACAACACTTTACTTTTGCATCATTGAGCTTAGTTAGTTCGAACTCTTTACCATAGAATCATTTTAACTGTATCCGAAAAGGCTACTCAGAGGACACCACAGTGGAATCATTGATATGCCATTCTACTGGTGATAGGGCCTGGGCAAGGTCCTTTAACTCACCTAACCTTCGGACTCCCCTAGTATGGAATGTGTTCAATAATATACACAGTTCCCACCCTAACATGAAGTCAAACTGTGCACTGAGCTTGACCTTCCCCAGTGATACGGAGCTAAGCACCACTGAGCACAGTGCTACCTCTGTTCTTTCCTCAGAACCTGCCCAGCTTCCTTTCTCCTTTCACTCATGTATTCTCACAATAGGAGAATATTTGATGAAAAAATTTAGATGTGTTAGAGAAGGAGTCTGTGTTTATGCCAGACTTAAACACTCATTGGCATAAAATTAAGTGATAATTAATTTCCTTTCAAATCTCCTAGATGAGTCTGAAAGGGACAGCACAACTATGTTTTGCAGAGATCCATGGTGACAGAAAAGAGGGACAGCAGCACCATGGATTCTGAATATATAGAACATGTTTGGCTCTTTTCTTTGGGTATAAAGACTTTGTCATATAGCCCAGGATAGCCTTGTGATACTCTTACCTCAGTTTCCCCCAGTGCTGGAATTATAGTTGTGTGTCACCTCAAGAGCTTCAGAGCACATGTGGAATATTAAATAAGATGATATGGCCCCCTTTTTCTCTATCTATTGTACAACATAGCCTAGACTAGAAGAGCCCCTTATGTGGGTGAGGTGGGGTTCTGTGGGGGAAACCACTGGCAGTGATCCAGAATCCACACTCCTAGGTTCAGCTCCCTCACTGGCTACCTGGTATTTGTGAACATAGGCTTATTCTATGAGTTTCAGTTTCCTTCTCTTTAAAATGAAGAATTCTTTTGAACTCATGGTAGTGCTAAAATGAGACCACAAATAGGTTTTGGTACATTTAATGATGGATTTCTTATTTGCAAAGCAATGAAATAAATTCACAAAAACTAGTTGCGTAGGTCCAAGCCAGTGAGGTCATTGTGGCCATGACCATCATGAGCCTGAGTGTAATCATTCCTTAGAGAAGTGAATGTGTAATAATTTATTCAGAGAAAATCTTTCTATGGAAAGCCAATAGGTAAAATATTTTTTTTAAAGAAGCTGCCTTGTAGAGAAAAAGAGCTGTAGTACCCTGTCCTAATATCACATCTAGTAGCACAGGATTCCACAAGGACCAGGAGCTACCATTTCAGAACAGTGACAAGGTCTGAATGTCTTGTTGATGAGGAAACTAAAGCCTCTGTATGAGGGAGTTTATGTCTTATGAGCTGAAGACTTGATGCCTTCCTGGACATCATCTAGACAGTCTACATTCTCGTTCTTCTCCCATCTATCTTGCCAGGTTTCCTCACTGTCTTGTAAATGTTCCTGGAGCCAGGATGACCCTTTTCTAGGAAGCAAAGTCCATAGATATCGGAAGGAAATCAAGCAAGAAGTAGGCTGTGAGCTAGCAGCAGTAGAACAGAAGCAGCTCCTCCCATAGTTCCAACCATCTATTAGTATGGCAATTTGCAATTGTAGATAAGTAAAACATTCAAGACTCTCTTACAATGAGTGTGTACCAAAGGTGGGCGTATATTTCAATGTGTTCTATAAACTGAAGTGTATATTAAGTGTATATTAAGGTATATTTTTCAAGTAGTATACTAACACATATTTTATTGTGATATATATATATATATATATATATATATATATATATATATATGAAATGAAATAATAATTCCTCATTAGATAATTACAAAATGGTTATATTTCAGTAACCTAAAAGATGACTTTTGTGCTCTCCTCCTATCCTCTCTCTCCTCATCCTTTCCTGCTGTTTTCTTGTCTGCCATGGCAGAGACTCCAGGATTAGTCAAAGCAGCACTCCCATTTCTGTGTATAGGATTGTATCTCATCCTTGGTATAAACTGTACTTCCTCATATTTACTTTTTAATTCTCAGTTACCAAGGTGTATCCATGACCTATTATATGAATCTCACAAGAAATAATTGGTAAGTTTCACTCATGCACATAAATATTCGTTGAGAGCCTCTATGCCTCAAACACCATGCTCCACACCAGCACAACAATGGTGGGAAGATCACAGTTCCCACTTTACAGTTTTGTATGCATATTTGCCCCTTTGTTCATGATGCTGAGGGGGACATGCTGAACAATTCTACTAATAAGGCTTTTGAGAACTTTCTATGATATAGGACCACTTGCTATTTCATTTTGTTTCATATCATTTCATATTAATCTGGTGGGATATTACCTGTGTGTGTTAAGAGTACTTAATAGAAGGTCTACTCTCTCAACAAATATTAAATTGTACTATATAGTTATAGGTAGACTGTTGTGTAGTAGATCTGGAGGGAGATTATCAACCCTTGGGTCACAGGCAAGAGAATTGACTCTCAGAGGAGGGAGCATTATTCCAAGACTTAACACAATTGGAAAGTGAGGGAAATGGAATTTTAATCTAGACTCCTGAGACTCTGTAGCCCATACTATTTTTCACTTAAGCACAGCAGCTTGTCTGTCCTCAAAATCTTGCAGACCTTGGACTAACACAACCTAACCATGATGGGCAGGCAAGGTGAAATGAAGTGTCAGGTACCCAGAAGGGCCTTTTTACACAGCTATCGCTTTGATTCCTCCTCCAAACCTCCTCCAAGCTCACTGGCATGGGCTGCTTAGGGCATCCTTGCCCCCTTCCTCTCATGAACCAGGTTACTTTGGTTTATGCATAATTACAAAATAATATCTCACAACTGAAGACACACTTTTCAAATGTGGATAATATTGTTCATGTAGTATATTTTGGAGCATACATATGCTTTATATTATATATTAGTATAGATACCTATTTAATTTGGCATATATACAATACTGTATATTTTGGAGACTTTCTCCTATACACTGAAAGTTGAGTACTTAACTCTCTGAATATGACTTTAAGTATTTTACTTGATGTTATCATTGTTAGGTGAAAGAGCTATGTGTGTGGAGGAGAATCAAGACATGGTCAGAATAGCCTTGGAGTGACTAAATCAAAGTGGATCTTATGGTACCAAATATTAGTGACATAGAGTTAACTTATAGTGCCTACCACTTCTTTAGCAAATACTGTTCAAAAATGATGGCATAGCAAAGGTTTGTTGAAGAGGTGAGAATCCTCGGTCAACTCTGAGGGAAGACCTATTTGTCCTAAGTGAAAGATCAGTGGTGCGACTGCATAAGATCACATTTAAGAGCATGAGTAAGAAGGAGAAATTTCTATCTGTTTCATCTTGTAATGGCTAAAGTATGCCAGAATTAAGCCATAGCTCAAAACCCAGATGAAAAAAACCTATGACCCCATTACATTAGGAATGAGTGATTTCCACTATCTGAGTTAATTCAATACCTCACAGAAATCCTTCTTGATGTTCCTCTCATATCAGCATTCAAATTAGATTTTGGTCTTCAAAAAAGAACTCTGTTTGCAGTTCCCTAATGGTTCCAGGCATGAGGTGATTGCCTACAATCCTTCTTCTTTCTCCAAGGCCTAGTCTCAAATTCTAATACACACAACAAGCACAGTAGATTCAAATCACAGAAACAAATAGGATAAGTGGAACAGAGTTCTACTTCTGGCAAGTGTGATAAGAAAGTGCCTAGCAAAGAAAAAGAACCAGTGGGAATTCAGGTTTTGATGGTATATGCCAGACACAGGACGGCTAAGAACACATAGAACCCCAGAATGCTGAATAGAAAAGTCAGGTTGGACATTTCATGGGTGACCAGTGAGTGAAGGGCTCCCAAAAATAAGGGTTTGAGACTAGGCAACTGAAACTGTGCGAAGGTCCAATGAGAGGGCAGATTAAATGTGAGCAGTTATTAAGTTCTATATCATAAAGTGAGATAGGTAATAGAATACCTAGGTGTGGAAAGAAGCTCTTCTGTTCTAGTCTAGTTTGGGAGTGCAGTATTGAAAATTCACTCAGCCTTACATCAAAGAAAAATCAACTCCTACCAAATCAGAGAGCCAGAGCCTCAGAGCCCCCCAACACCTCATCACTGAAGCAGACCCAACATGGCTCAGGGAAATTTTGCGGAAGAGGGGGCGGAAAGAATGTCAGAGCCACATGTTGGGTCATGATATGCAGAGACATTTAGCTTACCCATAACTGTGGGCTAACTCCACAATGCATGACCCATATACCTCAACAAGGAGGGGCCAAGGGGAGGGGGTAGGTCATGGATGAGCCTAGTAATGGTACCAAACTGACTGTAAAAATAAAATAAAATAAAAAATAAAAATGAAAAAAAAAGTGAGAAGAGCATACCAGATTGCATAATCAAGATATGAGCATCAAAGAGAAGAAGGAACCGCCCACTCATTCATTCAACAAATAGCTATAAAATGCCTACTGTGTGCCAGGTGCTCAGTGAAACTTTGGTGAATTACTGGTGGTGGAAGAATCACATGTTATGTTCACCACCCCTTTATATGGTTGTTCTGTGGCTATAATCAGTAAGCTTGCAAGGAAACCATAATTTTCAGGAGCAATTGCATATGGGTCCAATTGACATTTTTTTACAAAAATATTTTATTTATTTATTTATGAGAGAGAGAGAGAGAGAGGCAGACAGAGAGAATGGGCATGCCAGGGCTTATAGATACTGCAAATGGACTTGAGACACATGATCCACCTTGTCCATCTGGCTTTATGTGGGTACTAGGGAAACAAACCTGGGTCCTTAGGCTTTGCAAGCAAGTGCCTTAACTGCTGAGTCATCTCTCTAGCTCTCAAACTGATAATTTTTTTGTTTGTTTTTTTGAGGTAGGGTCTCACTCTAGCCTAGGCTGACCTGGAATTCACTATGGAGTCTCAGGGTGGCTCGAACTCACAGTGATCCTCCTACTTCTGCCTCCCAGTGCTGGGATTAAAGGTGTGCACCACCACGCCTGGCTCAAACTGACATTTTTTATTGACACACTTCAACCATACAAATAATGTTTTATTGCAATATTTACGTACTTGTATACTAAGAGTGGAATGGGGAATGATCACTATATAGTTAATGCATATTCAACACCCATGATCAATATGAAGTTTTATCGTTCTTACTTGAGGTCAAATTTCACTGCTGCTATATTCACTGAGCATAAGGGATTGAGTTATTGCCTTTGGTGAAGTAGTAGGCTAGGTTGTATCTTGTTCAGATACTTCAAAAGAAATAATAAAATGGATAGCATATTTATTTTATCTAGATGGACAGCCTAAACTGCAGAGGCTCCCCATACTCATTTTAGCCAGAAGGTTTCCACCATGGTGCAAAAATAAACCATTTGATTGAATTCTTTACAACAATATTTGTGATATGCCTATGTTCTTAATGATGGATCTTGATTCTGGGATATTCAAGTAAAATAATGCATAAGAACCTCAGAAAGAAAAACATTAAAATTGATCAATTCAAGCTATGGTGTTTGAGAATATAGGAGAAAAATAGAAAAGTGTAATAACACTCAAAATTGGAAGATACAAGAAGGACTAAAGACTATAGTATATTTGTCATATACATGATCAGAACACAGCAGTTTCTGCTGACACATGGTGATTTGTTTTCTAAATTGGCTTTGAAGATAATCGCATATGAGTATCTTTCTCTAATTAACTCCACAAGTTGATTGAATATTTAAATATACACATTGTTTTTTGCTTTTCTAATGTCATTAGGAATTCATTTCATAAAATACTGCAGAAACAGATATTATGACTTCATAAGGCCAAAATAGCAGTTCTTTCTTAGACATTTTGAGGGCAAAACTATTTTGTTACCTATATGAAACTCTGGATTTGTATTGTGGTAGCTGGTGCTTATTATTTTAAAGAGTGATTTTAAACATTTCTCAAGTAAATGCCATGGCATTTAGGAGGGAAGGTCACAACTAGGAAATATCAAAGCTCAGAGAAAGTAGGGACTGCATTTCTTCCCCATCAGTCTTATTCTGCATCCTCATGACAAACTTCTATAGCACACATATCGATTTAACAGTACTTTCAAGTCATGGTAGGTGCATTAAATTATGGATTGTATAAGATAAAAAGTGAAAATTAATTCCTCTAAAGGCCTGACAATTTTGGATGTAGTTAATTCCATTTTTTCATACCTTTTTTGAATTGCAAAGATTCTTCCAGAAAAAGAAGGAAGGGTAGAGGAAAGATCTAGAAATAAGCAACACACACTGATGACCTAGGAAATCCTCTTGAGAGAGGAAACTGGGAAGTGGATGAGAATATCCGGATACTTGAATTAGAAACACCCTTTTCTGTGTCATTTTATGGGTCTACTAATTCATCATTCTACATCTAAGGCACTTGATATTAAAAAAAAAAAATCTTTAAGGGCTGAAGAGATGGCTTAGCAGTTAAGGCACTTGCCTGTGAATCCTAAAGGCCCAGTTTTGTTTCTCCAGTTCCGACGTAGGCCAGATGCACAAGGTGGTGCATGCATCTGGAGTTCATTTGTAGTGGCTGGAGGCCCTGGTGTGCCCATTCTCTCTCCCTCTCTCTGTCTCAAATAAATAAAAATAAATGTTTTGCAAAATCTTCAAGTTCTTATTTAAAAGCTCACAAAACATCAAGTTGGAAAGAGTAATTGTCATAGTGTTTCATAGCATAAGTTTGTAAGAGGTGCTGTCCTTCTCCCTGCTCTGTGGGAAGAGTACAGAGGTCACAGGAGTGTAAGAAATACCATGGCCTTAAGTCACACAGCAGCCAAGGGAGGCATCTAAGACATGGTACAGTAACGAATACTATTTGCTTTTGATGATTAAAGTTTCCCAAATTATTTTGGCATAGAATCCTCAACTATATGAAACAGCACCTATTCATTTCCCATGGAACTAATGCTACACAATCTACCAAACTGAAGATAAATCCAACTGAGAAGTCCTCCCTAAGTATCCCTTAATGTTTACAATGGAGAACAAGTTTATACCACTTTCTTAAGGGTCTGATTTAAGAAAATTCCAGTGTTTTTTCTTCAAGTCAAAACTTACTTGTACCCCACATCTTCTCAATGGCTGATTCTCTTATGAGGCCCAGCAATCATCACATAAGGAAACTATAGACCAAATTTACCTATTCAACACACAGAATCTTGTATGTACTCTAGGTACCAGGTTAAGAATGAAAATTTTAGGGGCTGGAGAGATGACTCAGCAGTTAAGGCACTTACCTGCAAAGCCTAACAGCCTTTGTTTTATCCCCTAGTGCCCATGTAAAGCTAGATGAACAAAGTGGCTCATGCATCTGGAGTTTGTTTGAGTGGCTAGAAGCCCTGGTGCCCCCATATTCTTTCTTTCTTTCTCTCTCTCTCTCCCCTTGCAAATAAATAAAATATATATATTTTTTAAATTCACCTTAAACTCTCCTGTGGTGAGTAACCTAAATCCAATGACTTGCCTTACAAGAAGTAAAAGAAAAGACAGGCAGAAAAGAGGAGAAAGTTGCTACCTAAATATTTATATTCATGGCCATATATTAGTGCTGTTTTCATTTTTGGTCAGAAAAGCTTCTCTTTTCAGCTGGCAGTAACTACTGAAGAGACTCAAAGCTCATCAATATGCTAAGAAGTGACAGTAAAATGTATAGCACTAAATAAGTGTTCAGTACACCTTCAAAGAGGAAGAGATGGAGAAAAGACTGTAAGAGCCTATAAAAGGCTGGAGAGGTATCTCAGTGGTTAAAGGTACTTGATTGCAAACTTTGGTGGCCTGGGTTCAATTCCCCAGTACCCACATAAAACCAGATGCACAAAGTTGTGCCTCAATCTGGAGTTTGCAATGGTTGGAGGCCCTAGTATACTCATTCTCTCTGTCACTCTTCTATCTCTCTATGCTTGCCAATAAATAGATTAAAATATTTTTAAAAAAACAATGAAAATTTAAAGACTGGCTTAGTATCTGCTTTCAATGTGTATATAGTTTAACCAAAGTCAAAAGGAAGTTCTTGTGCACATTGCATGATAAATCGTAGATTTATTACCTGCCATAATAAAGTTGTAAGAGGTAAAATTGGAGAAAATAATGTCTGAATGAAGACAACCTAAGCAAAGGATATGGAAGAGGATTGAGATGGCATTCTGCATGGGGTAAAAATTGAAGCTAAAATTATAGTAACATCAATAAGAATCCCAGTGGTTCTGTAATGGGATGTTTCTTGGCATAGTTAGGGTATAGCATGGAGTATGTCAGCTAAGCCCAAGGAGAAGGGGAGTCATGTACTAGATACACTTAAGATACAAGCTATTGGATGGAGGCATTATGGGGAATATAGTGGTAAGGATAGAGACCTATAGAATGTCTTCTTAAAAATACAACAAAACACTAAAATAATGCAATGAGAAAATTAACAGAAGCAGTTATTATCAAAAACTAAAGGGCTAGAGAGATTGCCTAGCAGTTAAAGCACTTGTCTACAAAGCCAAAGGACTCAGGTTCGATTCTCCACTACTCACGTAAGACAGATGCACAAGGTGGTACATGCATCTGGAGTTCGTTTGCAGTGAATGGAAGCCCTAGGATGCCCATTCTATCTTGATTTATCTGCCTCTTCCTCTCTCTCTCTCTCTCTCTCTCTCTCTCTCTCTCTATATATATATATATATATATATATATATATGTATATGTATATGTATAAACTGAATCAAAAGATGATTAAAAACTGAACCTACTAGAAAGTTGGTAGAAATAAAAATGTAAATAGACTCAATGAAACCTGGCAAGTAATTGGCCATGGAGTGAATAAAAATTGAGATGATCCTACGCCTTTGGGTTTTCTTGTCTGTGAGTCTTGTGACACAAGCAGGAGGAAGTATTTTGAGGGTGGTGAGGACCGGGTGCTTGCAGTTTTTATGCATCCCTTGTAAGTGGTCATGGAATGTAGAGCTAAGCAATTGGGAAATGAGAGCTGCAGATTAATAGCTAGGTTTGTGTGGAAAAGCACTGTTTTGAAGATCCTGTGACTCAAAATAGTTAACAATTGAGATCATAGAAAAATGTTATCTCCTCATAAGAGAAAATACTATGAGAACAGAGATGAGAGTTAAATGTGGAAAATTCCAGAAAAGGGGAATAAAAGAAGTCAGTGAAAAATATAGTGTGGATAGTGTGGGACAACAAAAAAGAATTGAGGTATTATAAAACACATGGAAATAAGAGACAAGAAAAATGTCGAGGAGTGGTATGGCTTAGTATGGAAATATGAAGGTTGAGTCTGAGGTAAGACCACAATTCACTGGGCTAGAGCATTAGAGAATAGTTCCAGGAGGCAGCAGTCAGTCCTTAAACCAGTGTGCAATGGAGCCCTGGAGAGCTGGGTAAAACCCAGGACCAGTCAGTCATTTCCTCTTACTTGACATTTCTGATTTGGAAGATCTATACTGAAGCCAGAAAGTATCCACTTCTAACAGATTCCCAGCTGACCCTGAGAAAACAAAACTTCAATTAGTTAATAGAGAATTGTAATAGATGTTACAGAATACAAGAATAATTGATCAGCATGCGCATGCAATAATCAGAGGCAAGTTCAAAGAGGGTGAGCGAAGGCTGTAGCTCTGAGCACGAAAATTCCCTTCTGCAGACCCAGCCCTGTGGCTTATACTAGCTCCATAGAGGTGATTTACATATTGACGAAACACAAAAGTCACTTACTTCCACTTTCTGTGGTAACCAAGGCTTTTTAAATGTTGCCTTAAAGAAAGTTAAGTTGTCTCAGCTCCTCTGTCTCTTCTTCCCAGAAACTACCACTTCATTCTACCCCATATTCATCCTTCTTGGCATTTTCTTGCCCATTACTGCCAGAGATGTTATAATACTCAGCTCCTTTTTCATTATCTGACACCATTCCTTCATCTTTCATTGATTCCTTTTTTTCTGATTATCTGGAATTTTCTACCATTAAATGTCATCTCCATTCTCATTGTGGTTTCTCTCATGAGCTTGTAGTATGTTTCTATGATCTCAATAGAGTCACCAAACCTGTAAGATCATGGTCTTCCACTCAAGCCTCACTATTAAACTCCATGTTTGTCTGTCCAATTACTTGCATGGAAATGGCATCTCTAAACTCCATGACCATTTGTAAGTATAAGGGAAACATAAAAACCCAATTTTCTTCATATCCAAAATATATCAGCAGCATGGTAGTCCCCACACCACACTCACAATATCAAACTTGGGCTGTAGCAATGCTTTATGCTCTCTATCAGAGGTCTGGCTACTAAAGAACAGGGAGAGAATATGAGAAAATCCATCTTAGCTTAAAATGTAGCCATGTGTGCATTCTGACGCTTATGTGCTTAAATGTTCAATATCTGTTTTGCAAAGATATCGAAAGTTCAGTGCTTCTCACAAAATGGCAAGGACTTGGCAGGCAGTGCAGGCTGACTTTTCTTTTTCCCAGATATAGTCATGCTCCTGGGTAATCCCAGGAAATAGAAATTAACGTAACTCTTGCAGTTTAGTAAAGTCATTTCAAAGTCTGTGTAGTGGTTTTCTTCATGACACTATGATTTTATTGCCTATAATTTAACACAGCATGGAGCTTCCTGATGAACTGTTTATAGCTCTTTCATTTTTCCCAACTGCCAGGTATGTAATGCTTATTTAAATTAAGGTTTTCCTTTCTTGTTCAAACCCTTTTGGGAGCAGCTCTTTGAAAAATTGACTCTTACCTGGTAAGAAGAGAATGAGGGGTTACCCAGATGTAATCATTAGCTGCCAGAAGGCCAAGGCTTCTATTAGTGAGAAGTCAGTTTCAGGACATCCAAAGGCCACTTAGTATACATGTAAGTATTAGAGTGGGTACATTAAATTAGAAGGGTAAAATTTCAGGAACTATTCAGGAATACCTGGGAAGATAAGAAATGGTTTAGGAAGCTTAGTGTGCCCTGGCAGTTATCATGGGGCACTTGTTAAACAGCCTACTATGTTCTTAACCTGAGAAGGAAACTGAAATATGATAAATACTATCTCTGCGGATGGAAAGACATTGCATAAAACAGCAACAAACAATTATTTATGAAGTGGCTATTGCATGACAAGGTTTACATTAAGTAAAGATTTTTGTACAACATATAAACACTGAAGAGTAGGGCACAGATTACTACAGTAGGTGCAAAAGTAGTTAATTTACTTAATTGAAAATGGCATCTTGGACTGGAGGGATGGCTTAGCAGTTAAGGCACTTGCCAGCAAAGCCAAAGGACCAAAGTTTGATTCCCCAGGACCGATGTAAGCCAGATGCGCAAGTTGGCACATGCATCTAGAGTTTGTTTGCAGTGGCTGAAGGCCCTAGCAAACCCATTCTCTCTCTCTCTCTAGCTGCCTCTTTCTCTCTCTCTGTCTTTCTCTGTCTGTGTCTCTCAAATAAATAAAATAAATTAAAAAAATGGTATCCCTTGGGCTGGAGAGATGGCTTAGTGGTTAAAGTGTTTGCCTGCAAAGCCAAAGGTACTTGGTTCAATTTCCCAGGACCAAAGTAAGTCAGATGCACCAGGTGGTGTATACGTCTGGGGTTCATTTGCAGTGGCTGCAGGCACTGGTGTGTCCAATCTTTCTCTCTCTTTCTCTCTGTCTGCCTCTCTCTGTCTCTCAAATAAATAAAAATAAATAAATAGAAAAATTATGGTGTAGCAGACAGATTAAGGTTTGCTGAGGTAAACTTCCAGACCAGGCACAGTTATGGAGGAAGGGATTTACTGAAGCTTACAGATCCAGGGGAAGTTCCATAATGGCAGAAGAAGCTGGCCTGCCTTCACAGGCCCAAGCAGAGAGAGAGAGAAGCACAAGCCTAAAGGTCAAAAGCCACAGCATACTTCAGGAACTCCAGCTAGGCACACTTTGCATATCTTTAGACTGAAATCTGAAACCCACCATCACACCTTAAGATCCACCCAGTGACACTGCCTCCAGCCAGGTGGCTGCAGATGCAAACTACCAACAAATAAACAACTGAATATATTGGGGGGCATCTATTCTATTCAAACCACCACACATGGTATCTCTCAAACTTGACAATTGCCCTCTCACTTTCATTCCCAAATTACAAGTTTAATATTTTAAGGCATGCATATTTTATAAAATAGGTATGAAAAGCACACATCTGGATACAGTTGAACATTCTGTGTTCTGAGCTCTAAAAACTAGAATTATAAAGTTTTGTACAGAATAGAAAGATGAAATTCTGCATGTGTTTACACGCATGTTATAATCTAAAATAATGCCTGACAAGAAGTTGACATTCAGTATTTTTGTACGATAAGATCTCACATAACTCAAGCTGGCCTCTACCCCCAATGTAGCCAAGGATGACCTTGAATTTCTACTCTTCCTGCCTATACCTCCTGAGCGTTGAAACTACATGCATGTACCACCACACTGGGTTTACGCAATGCTGTACATAAAACCGAGGGTTTGTACCTGCAGGGCAAGCACTCTACCATCTCAGCTACACCCCACACTAATATTATTGTTTGTATTTATCTATTTTAACTAGTAGGGAAAATTGTATGATCACATATTGAGACAGAAACAAATATGATTCAGAGTCAAAGAAGTGAACGGCCTATCTCAGAAAAAGAATTATTTTTTAGTATAGAAAGAATTATCTTAGTTAAGGATTGTCTAAATAGTATTGGTACTAAACACAGCGAGAGGAAGATTGGGAACAAGAGAAAAGAAACTGTATAGAGTGCTTAGAAGGAGAGATATGAAAGGCAGAAGTAACGAGCTATTGTCCTGAGGGTACCAGCCAAACCTTTGTGAATGGCCAATAGTTCAAGGCAGTCTTGTTTCTGAGCAAGTATTCAGCAGTCAATATTTGCCCACTGGGTTTAGGGGCGATTGTAAGAGCTGCCTTCTATGCAATATTTCGTATTATGGAGAACCATCTGGAGTAGGAGAGAAGATACATATGTATGTATTAGGTTTGTTGCTCTTCTTCCCCATGTCCTCTGGCATGGCAGACATCTGCATAAGATATTTATAATCAAACCTAAGACCCTACATCATTTGAGAATGAAACCATAGCACACCAGAAACAGTTTCTGTCATTGAGGAAAAAATACTTGTTTCTCAATGGTATTGTAATTTCATACTTCCCAAAGAAAGACACAAAAGAATCCCCAGGTGCTTGACCCAGATCACTCATAGTGCCTAGATTTGGACATTTTAACCTCCACTTTAGACCTGCCTATCCCCCAACCTCTCTCACTCTTCCCTCCTCTTATGTCCATCCTTCCCTCCCGCTCCATAGGCACAAGTTCCTTCTATACTACTTAGTAATAAATTTTAGACATCATATCTCACTTCTTACAATTTTCAATGCATTTTCCCCCAAACAAGGGGGCATTCTCTTTAACACACCTTAGTCAGATTTTGCCAGTTGCCTCACAATTTCTTTATACAAAAAGGATTTCTTAGGTTGAATGTTATCTCTCGTTGTCATGTCTCTTCAATATCTATCTTTTCTTCTATTTCTCTGACTCTTTCCATCCTTCCTTTCTTACTTTCTCTCTCCCTTCCTTCTTTCCTGATTTTTCGATGTTGTTTGAGATAGGGTCTCATTCTGTAGACTAAGCTGACCTTAAGTTTGAGGTACTCTTGCCTCAGCCTCTCTAGTACTTGGATTACAGGTGAACATCTCCACACAGCATCTTCAGTTTCTTTCATTACTGGAAGCACTTCAGGCTTCCTTCACATTTCATGACCCCAGCACATTTCAAGAGAAGGTAATAGTCATTCTGGAAAATTCTCAGACAGTCCCCAGTTGGCTGGTTATTGCCTCATGATTACATTCAGGTCATTGTTTCCAAGGTCAGGTGCACACTGCTGCTCATGTCAGTGTTCATTGCTAGGCTGAGATGGCACCCGCTTCGCTCGGGTTCCCCCTCTTCCCTTCTGCCTTATTTTCCCATGGCATACACACTGTTAGTAATCAAAGTTTATGTCACTTGTTTGAACATCCACTGGTGTTTCATTGTAAGCCATATATGAACCATGTTGGCTGCCAATTTGTGCATTTTTTCAAACTGCAAGTCACAGACATTTTTAAAAAATATATGCATTCAGAGAGCTCCTACTATATTGGAATTGCTCTAGTTTACACAGTGCCACCCTGAAAGCAAAATGATTTATATACAGCATGAGAAAATATCTCTAACACCAGCTGTGACAGTCAGTGTCATGGAGAAGTACTGCTGAGAAGGCATTGAAGGCAGTATCTGGTTGATGAACAGCTATGCCTTTCAAAGCTTAATTCTTTACAGAGAAAGCATTGCTCACTAATATTTACCCTTAAACATACTGAGAAATATTTCATGCTTCAGGGTCAACTATTTTTATGAAGAATTCCCACTCTGGTCACTGAGGCTTCATCCTGCTTAAAAATATAAAGCATGTTATTTTTCACCTTTGCTCAAGCAATAGCCTTGTTTGGTTATGAGTGAAAGCACATTTGAAGTGGAAAAAAACACAGGCTTTTAGTTTCCTTCATAGCGACCATAGGTATTTCCCCCTTGTTTGAAAATTATGAAGAAGTGTGGATTTCTGTTATATCTATTAGATGCATTGAACAAGGAAAAAAGTTCTATCACTTTTAGTTATTGTCCTTGTATTAAGCATTATAATTTCATGCTAATATTATAAAATGTGACCATATTCCATGGATTAAAAAGTAGCACTTATGATGCCTGAGCTATGGGGGCTTCTGCTGCTGCTACTACTAGAATTAGTAATAAAGCTTTCTTCTCTCTCTTGGTCACCATCTAATTCTGAGATGATCTAGCAGCTAGTAACACAATCACAGAGGATGAAATGAGATATAAGAAGCATATGGTTCTCTACCTGTCATTTCCAGGAATCTCAAGCCCTTGATGGTGTTAATGATGGTGTTTACAATCTGAATTTGCTAATCTGTGCAGGTTAAAATAGTCTTAAAATGAGCTTCCCATGTCTATGACCAGGTAGCTTATTTACTTCCTTGACTGTGGCTGGCTATATGCAACATCATCAGATCAAATTGTTCTCTTGAAAATGTAGTTTGCTTTAATTCCTGACAGTGACTGTTTAGAAATTACATATTTTACCTTCCTTTTACATTTCTGTAAATCTATGTCTGTAAAGAGTGCTTATGATATTGTGTGTAAAACTTTGACTTCAAAAATGCCCTTTACTTGTTTATCTACTTATTGTCTATTAAATCCTTCATGTGCTTGACCCTCTGTTGGGCATTTTACCTGTGTCCTTATGGAAAGCAGTGTTGAAGTCTGATTCTACAAAGGAGAAAGCCAGAGCATGGAGCAGAAGATTTATTTGCTGCAGATCAAAGCATTAGAAGTTGTAAATTCTGTGGTGTATCTGATTTTAGAGCCTATACCCATAGACCCCCATTGAGTGTCATGGCTTTCCTGGGGTTTCCGTGCTGTGGGATTGGACACTGACACACATCGTTATGGTCAATGAAGCTTAGCACAGATGTGTGATTCATTTTCCTCACTTTTTAAAAAGCTTACTTCAAAATGTTTCTTCTTGGTTCATTAATTTATATTTTTTAAACTATGTAGAAATTTAGTATTTTTGAGAAATTTGGGGATGGAGTTTTGGTCTTGAGAAAAAGGTCAAAATAACTAGTTCTTCACTATTACTTGGTGTGTCATTTCTGCCAATGCTTCACTAATGGCCGCCTCTGTCTTAGAACTGAGCAAATTCTGCTATGAGATACCAGGGCATACCATTTCCTCTTTCTGTAACTGTTATCCCCCTGTTCTGACAGGGTATCTCCTGCTTGTCATTCAGGTCTTACTGTAAATATGACTTCTTCAGGAAATGTCTGCCACCCTGCTGTGGTCTGTGTGCCCTACTTGCCTCTGAATTTCATGAGCCCTAGGGGCCGATCCAAAGTTCTAGTCCCTAACATTATGTGGCCACATAATATAGACTCAGTGAATAGTTGTTACAGTCCATGGATGGATACATAATAGTACAGACAGGAAATGAAAAAAGGAATGAAGATAAGGAAAAAGGAAAGCAGGGAGGATTGTTGGAAAGTAGAAAGTGAGAAAGAAGAAAACGATTTTCTGCCAAGTTATTCAGTGAATAATTATCATTGAAACAATTACTGGACCTAAGGCCAATAGGTTTAAATATTGTCTTCTATTCAAAAATTCTATAGCCCTGAATAAATTATTTTCTTTTCCTGAACTTCATTTGCCCTACTGGTAAAATTAAGGTTTAAACTTGAAAGCAAGAAGCATCCCAGATCTGTTCAAATTCTATCATTCTGCAGGCCCTCAATTGCTAGTGGGTATATGTTTTCACATGTCTAATCTGCACTTTTCTACTTGACTCCCAACTCCCCCTGTATGAAACAACCCATGGCCTTGAACAATGCAAGTCTGTTTGAAAACACTTTATACCCTGTCACTCCAGCCTTTATCTTGCCAAGCTATCTAAGACTGATGAAAATTCAGTAGGATCATTAAAATCAATGCTTAGACTTTTGTGCCTTTGTAATCAGTAAGCACTGTGCTTTGACTGAAGAAGAGAATCAAGGCATCTCAGAGAGGTAGCAGTGAGAATAGATAGCCTATGACACTTATTTGCATGCACACTGTGTCATTTTCTAGAGACTGATGTTGTTTTCCAGGTTTTTCTTGATTAAGGGTCCCTTGTTGCACTACAAGCGGACACGAAGGAAGGATGGCACAGGGACTTTCATTTTACAGCTCATGGGCTCTCGTACTTTAATGATTAGATTTGGTGTGATTCAATTCACTGAAATGCTTTTGCATATTTCTGCCACATCATAACTACGTTCTGAAGGATGTTAATCAAGAAATGGAGTGAATCAAGGTATGATGCCTGAAGATCTGAGTAAATAGGAAGTGCTTCATGTTGGAAGTGCATGCTAATTTGACAAGAAAAAGATTATATATAGCCTCTAATAATTAAAATCAAGTATTGGGGTTGCATGACATATTGAAACTTTAAATACAATAATCGCCTAGCTACCAAGACTCCTTCTGAGGATTCCAGGATATCTTCTCACTAGTTAGTTAATAAACTGCCATTACACACCTAAGTATCCCAATGTTGAATCCCCCCACCACCACCACCACTGTTCCAAGTTACAAAGTATCAGGGGAAGAATTGTTCAGGAATGAGTGACCAAGATACAGTTATTTTTTTACTAATAGCCCAAGAAAATAAGTATAGTTTATCCATATTATAGTATATACTTCATAGAGAAGGTGCATGTGTAGTTATGAACTATTGCCGCTATTGCCTAGAACTTTATTATCACTACTGTTGGCTCTGCACTGCTTGAGTGTGGTCACTCTGTTTCATCATTCTTCTTATCTCAGTTTTAGGTTCTTAACATGTGAAATCTTTTAAATCATGTTGTAGGGTTGTCTTAAATGTTGGATCATTATAAAACCACAACTTTGTGTTTGTGTTTGAAGAGTGTGTTTTTGCACATACTTAAATACATGTATCAGTTGCTGTGTGACTCCCCTTGAGCCACTTAGTAGTACCTGTAAGATGCAGAGGGATGTCCAGCTCCCTGTGCTGTCATTTTGCAAAGCTCTGTCTTGTGAGGTGCATCTTGATGGTAGGGCAGAGATTATCTTCAGACACAGGAAGACATACTTCTTTCAAAACTTCCCTCAATCTAGGCAAGGGACCAAAGCCTTCTGTTTCAGAGTTTTGTTTATACAAAGCAAACTGAGAGAAAGCCTTCATGAATTCACCTGTTTCTTCAGAAATACTGTACCAACAAATTTATAAGGAGGCTCATTTTGCTTTCACCTTTTCAGTTAACAGCCAGATAGTTAAAGTAAGTAAACTGGGATCTGGGGGAAACCAGGAGACAGTGTCGATATTGCCATAAGTAAGTGACATCTGGAGATAGGAAATTTGTATGGTCTTACTGAACACCAGACTAAGTGCCTGAGACAGAAAACCTTTTTGAAGATGTAAAATTTACAGAGCAATGAGACCTAGGAGGCTATGCTACATGCATCCCAATTAAGTAAAACAGTCCCTAAAAATGCTTTCTGTCATCTGGGTGAGAAGCAATTACAGTTATATTCAGGTTTGTGGTTCTGTTAAAGAGCAAGGTATTGTATTTAGCTGACAGCTCTAATCAGCTGAGGGGTAATACACTAATGTCTGTACTTATGAAAATGCAGTGTGACAATGGAGAGGGCGATCTTAACAGCTTAGAAGATCGAGAATAAAAGTCCCATGTTCAAGCTGTAGAGATATCTTACTGGTTAAGGCGCTTGCCTGAGAAGCTTGAGGACCCATGTTCAACTCTCCAAATCCCATTTAAGCCAGATGCACAAAGGTGAGGCAAGCAAAAGGTTGCACATGTCCACTAGGTGGCGTAAGTGTCTGGAATTCAATTGCAATGGCTGGAGCCCTGGTGTGCTATTTCTCTCTCTATCTCTCTCTTTCTAAAAGTAAATTTAAAAAATGTCCCATTTTAAATGTTTCTAGATCATGAGGTTAGGGCTGGTGAAAATTTTCACTTTATATCTTGCTAAGATTGAGGAAAAACAAAACCACATCATAGAAAAATATCAAACCACAAAACCATGAATCTGACCTGTATAAACAAGTTGAGTTTAAAATGTATGTAATAAACTCAATATTTTTGTATAGCATCCTCTAAATGTCTCTATGTAATAAGGATTACTATATGTATATAGTAATTCTATATAATACTATATTATAGTAATCTTATATAATATATGTATAGTAATCTCAGTCAGTAACTATAACATTGTTTTAGAGATCCTAATTATATCAAGTCTCAAAAAATGTTGTATGGAAGAGAAAACTTTTTAATGTTTGCATGTGTGTGTGTGTGTGTGTGTGTTTTGTTTCATTTTTGTTTTTCAAGATAGCATCATGCTCTAGCCCAGGCTGACCTTGGAATACACTATGTAGTCTTAGACTGGCCTTGAACTCACAGTGATGCTCCTACCTCTGCATCCAAGTGCTGGTATTAAAGGCATGTACCACCACACCTGTCCTATAATGTGTTTTTATATAGCATTAGAATAGCAAAGATTGTGACTTATCATCTCTGTTCTTAAGATAAGTTAGATTTGTGAAAATGCCTACCACTAGAAATTTTGGGATTGTTACCAATAGCTTTTCTGGGATGAATGAAAAGTTTGTATGCACTGGCCATTTTTTGGTCTGTTTTCTTTTGCATAACAAAATATTAAAAAGACTGGGTTATTTTTTAAAAAAAGAAGTTTATTTTACTCACGTGGAAGTCCAAGGGAAAAGCAGTATCAGAGAGGATGTGACCAGAAGGCAGAATGTGGAGGATGAGGGAGTGCATGTCAAATAGATAAATGGGAGGAGCCACCTGACCTCACAACAAACCCTCTCCCAGGGCAACTAGTCCAGTGTCTATATAACCCCTTTCACCTCCTAAGAAACAGCACCTTTGCAAGGCCCTCTTCCCAACAATGCCACAGAGGTCATCAAATTCCAACATGAGTTTTGAAGGGAATAAACTAATCATATTCAAATAACAGTCATGTTTTTGGTATTTCCATCTTTACTCCTGAAATATCCAAAGACTATGAGTTTCTGGTTCCTTGATAGACACAGATAGATGAAAATTATGTTTAATTTTTTTATTATTTTTATTTTAAAGAGAGAGAAAGAAGCAGGCAAAGAGAGAAAAAGAAAGAATAGGTGTGCCAGGACCTTCAGCCACTATAAACAAACTCCAGATGCATGTACCATCTTGTGCATCTGGCTTATGTGGGTCTTGGGGAATTGAACCTGGGTCCTTTGGCTTCACAGGCAAATGCCTTAACTGCTAAGCCATCTGTCTAGCCCACAAGTTTTTACTAAATAAGACCAATCAATAAACTTAAGAAGAAAATCTTTTGGAATAAAATATTGATTAGCCACAACAAAGGGACCAGCCTACTGAAAGACAGAACTGGGCTGAAGTTGCCAGGAGGGTGTGAGTACGACCCCTACTACTCGCCATTGAGAACAGAGGTGGGGGAGGAAGTTTGCAGAAACAGTATTAAGAGAATCATATACTTCAGCCAGCCTCGTACTTCACATACTGCATGACTGAGGGAGGCAGAGCAAGATTTAAAGTTCTTTCCAATTAATTTTTCAGAAACTTAAATTTGTAGAATGCTAGAATGTTTACATACACACCAACATACAGACATACACTGTGTGATATGCAGAAAAATACCTAACAGATCCCTGAAAAAAATACCAGTGAAAGCCCAAATTTTTAGCAGTGTTGATTTCCATGGCATACATAATCATAGCTGATTTCAAGTTATGAGGGTGTGATTACTGAGAGGATAGTGGGAAAAGATACACACCTTAAGTGATCACACTGAGGTGAGCCAGCTCAAGTAAACCTCTGTGTATGTCACACCATGTATCATTTAACATCAAATATTTTAGAAGTTGAGCCTGTGAATCATACATCAAGGTGACTTCAAATCCAGTGTGAAATTGTCTACATCTATATGGAATGAAATATTCACCCATCTTTTCCCCATGTTATATTCAGCCAACCAAATATGGGATTAACTAAATTTAATGAAATACATGTGGTTGATAATAAATATGGAGCATCCACCCATCCTTCAGTGATTTTGCCAGTGACCTACATCTATGTCTTCTTTGAATGCTGCCTAGGTCTTTGCTGCTCCAATCAGTGCTGAGGCATGGTGATCATGACAATTGGGACGGGCACCTCTGAAGTGGTTGCTTGGGTTAAAAGCCTTGCTCTCAGCACATTGGAACACTCCCCTCTGGCTGTTGGTTTCCCAATACATTTGTAGCTTTCTTAACTTCCAAAGTTCTTTCTTGCCTCAGAGAACGCAAGTTTCAATTTGCTTCAGACAGGAAGATGATTTCATTGAAGTATTAAATAGGTGCCAAGAAAGTCAGATAGAAAAAGGATCTCACTGCTTAACTCTGCTTATAATCAATAATCGGCACAAAGTTAAAGTGGGAATTTTAATCAAGGTAAATGGAACTGTGATGGATAAGTAGCTAGCTAAATGGCAGCTGGAAAATAATAAGAGTATAATTCAAAAAGAGAAGTAACATTTTATTCAAGTATATAATGTGCATCTGACAGAAACAAAATTGTGGAAATTCAGTTCATGAATATATATTGAGGATGCATGGGACAGTATGCATAGTCACTACACAAAGGGAAATATTCTGACACTCTAAATTGTCTACCTCTAATCAAGCATTTCCCAATATCCTTACTGATGCCAATTAAAAGCTGAGGTGGAATTTTATAACCCAAAATTAATGACTATGTAATCTAGCATTTTTTCTAATAAATGAAACACATTTTACTTCAAATATCTGTTTGCAAAATGCTGAAATTAATATGAAAGATCAATGAAAACTAAAACATTTTAAAATGTGCATACATTCATCCTTCAGCATTGAAGCAATAAATAAATGTGCATATTTTCAGGTCTGAGATCAATTGGGCATAGTAAGTCGTTTTTTCATCATGTAGATCCAAATGTTTTCTTCATGAATGTGTTTATATTATCTCTAGTGAATAGAATGTTACCACATTTGTATAAATTTAGAATAACTATCATCTTGTCATGTACTCCTGCACTTCCTCATTCTCCTCTTGTCCTGTCTGCTGGCTTTACTTCTGCAATATTCAGACTCTATTTCCATTATATATTGAGCTTATCAATAGATACATAACCAGCTATTTATAAATATATAGTATTTACTACTGATAGCAGCAAGTACATAGAGGATGGGTCCTAGTGTGTCCTTCTAGGTCAATTAGTAAAATGTGTTCATTTTCAATAGTTTTCAGTGCATATAGTTCATGAAATATATTCTTTAAAAAAATCACTGGGCAAATGGTATTTCAACTCTGAAGTTGAGAATTTTGCATCTGAAGAACATATAAATCTCCTACGATCTCACAAGATCCATGGCCTTAGTAGACTTTGAATTTGAATGTGGATTTTAATATACTAAAATATTATCACTGCTAAATACAAAAATGAATGATAGTAGCTGGGATTTCTTCAGTATCTCTTTTTATGGCAGGTACCTGGCTTTCTTAAATACTCACTATATGCTAATTGCTCTGCTAGATGCTTCATGTATGCTGTATTCACTCTTCACAGCAACACGACAAAGAAGGTAGCACTATTCTGAAGAGGCTGAGGTTTTGAAAAGCTCATAGAAAAGTTCAGGGAAGTACGAAGTACAATCTTCAAACTCAAATCAGGTTAACCATGATTCTGTTCTCTCACTACTACAGCAACCCAATTTTAAGCTTTGAAAGGGCAGAGATTATATTGGTTTTACTCATCCTTCTATTTCTAGCACCTAATAATTTCTTAGGCATTCAGGGTATATGTGTGAATTTAAAGGATAAACTTGACTTTTTATATCTGTAAAGTAAGAATTATAGTGCTACATATTTTTGATAAATTTTCAGACATTTGATGTTTGCAGAATTTAAATCCATAATACTAAAGAATAGTAAGAATATGTAATCTAGGGAAGACTAAAATATACAGAGCTGAAGTATACTCTCAAATACCATAAAATCACCAATCCAAAATTTCATTCAGATAATTGCATTAGTGACCAACAGATTGTACCAACCTTATGCTTGGGTAATTTCCTTTCAAGTATTTCATGTCAATATGATCATGATAAATAAAATGAATTAAAATGAGAAGCTCTTAGAGAAACAACTTTAAATTCAGTCTCTGTAGCCCTGTAAAATTGTCAAGTAACATTGTCTATGCCCTCCATGTTGAATAAATGAACATATTACATGAGTATGCCAACACAATTACTCATTATGCCCTACTAACATTGCCATACCAGATTCCAAAATGAATAATTTTGTCTACACCAAATGACATTCCTAAAGTAGCCATTCAATCTGATTCATTGAGGAAAAGCTGAGGTGTCATTTTGGTGAACTTTGAACTTCATTAATATTAAGGGTTATGTCATAACAGAAAACTGGAACTCATCCTTACCAAGGATGATAATGTGTTTGTCACAGACAACACAATGGAAAATTATTTTTAAGTAACTTAAACAAGTTCCCTAACTATAAAGGTAGCATATCATTGAATAGGATTTATAACATTCAAAGAAATTAATATATCTCCTGATTATAAGATAACTCCTATGAGCACCTTATCATTGGTCTGTTCGTGCTCAAGATCTTATGTCTTTTTATTGATATGCAATTCATGGAAAGAGAATATGGACTTCCTTCTTGTCATTATAGAAATCCTCAGTGTGACATTTCAGCTGTAAGGATGCCTAGAGTAAGCTACTTTAGCTAGGAGTTAATATAGACACAGGTATATGACTCAAATAAAAGCAGCCTCCTAAAGCAATAAATGACCCTAATTTCATGTTTTCACTAAATGTTCCTTTTTCATTTCCAGCTTTCTGTATGAGAATTGTTTGTTATCAACATTTATAATGCAGACATTTAAGCTCTTATCTGTGTTAGGATAAAGAGTGGGGCTGTAGAGATTTCTTAGTGGCTAAGGTGCTTGCCCACAAAGCTAAAGGGCCCAGGTTTGTTTCCCCAGGAACCATATAAGCCAGATACACAAGGGAGCATACATGTCTGGAATTCATTTGCAGTGGCTAGAGGCCCTGGTATGCCCATTCTATCTCTCTACCTGCCTGTTTCTCTCTCTCTCTTTCTTAAATAAATAAATAAAATATTAAAAAATAGTTTTAAAATAAGAATAAAGAGTAACTTAATAACCTACAATTGAGGAAATATGTACTAATTTTGTGTACATTTTACACACTGATCATCTTTCAAGACACAATTTTTATTCCACACTGAATTTTTTATATCTCCACCATTATAAATCAGTGCATACACAGATTTTACTATATAATTCCTCTTCTAAAGTTGATCTCTTTTATTAATGTCATTATTTACTCTCATTTGATATAAATAGTTTGATCATATTATAGGTCAGGATGTATTTATCTGTAATCCTCAAACACACAAAGTGAACAAGAATTGAATGCAAGTCTTTGAATTTCAATGGGAACATATATATAGAGAGAAATATAGATATGTGCATATATATGTATGTTTATCTTTATATTCAAAAACTTGGGCTGGAGAGATGGCTTAGCAGTTAAGGTGCTTGTCTGCAAAGCCTAAGGATCCAGGCTCGATTCTCCAGATCCATTGTAAGCCAGATGCACATGGTGGTGCATGCATCTGGAGTTTATTTGCAGTGGCTAGAGGCCCAGGAGCACCCATTCGCTCCCCCCTCCCTAATAAATAAATGAAAATAAATATTTTTTTAAAGCTTATACCTAAAATTTAGTTGTTTTCTTGATTATAGGTGTAGACAACAAACCATAATAACGGTAACAATATCTGTGACTTTATCACTGATGAAGTTCACAGTTATTTTCAGATTGTCTTAAGTTGTTGCTGCTATCTTAAAATACCACTTATATTATCCTCACTTTGAAATTATCACAGTTATTAGACCTATGCTAGATCCTTGTATCTAATGTATTAATAAAAGGTGAGATATTTTATTCTAGCTCCAATTTCAGGTTTTAATATTTCAATAACTGAATCTCACTATATTTGACATTATTTATATAATGCAGGTATAATTTATTATATAAAAGCTGTTTTAAAAATGAAAACATTCTTCCATCAATTTATTTTAGTCCTCCAAAGACAAGATAATATGCCAACACATATTAATAATATAACAGCTGTAAATATTAAGAACTTTCTAAAAATAAAATCATATGAGCTTTAAGACCCAATTTAATGTCTAGACATTTTCATTTAACACTTATTTAAAACTACATAGTTTAAACCACACTGACTTTGACCTGTTTTTCTTTGATTTATAGATAATGAATCTATTTTTCCTTCAGAAGTAACTACTTGTTATTAGGTATATGTTTTTCTAGTCTTTTTCTAAGACACATAAAGAGATAATCACAACATGTATAATATTTTATGTGTGTATGTGTTGTGTGTATACATGTTCATATGTGTGTAGGTACAAATGTGTGAGTATGCATGCATGTGTCTATGTATGAACGTAGAATACAGAGCTCAACACTGGGTGTCTACATCTACCACTCTCTACCATGTGTCTGTGCACGTGTGTGTGTGTGTGTGTGTGTGTATGTGTGTGTATGACAGAGAGAGAGACAAAACTTCTCACTGAATTCAGAGCTCACCGATTTGGCTAGACAAGAGCCATCAAGCCTGAGGGAGTTTCCTGTATCTGCCTCCCAGCACAGGAATTTCAGTGCACATCACCAAACCAAGCTGTTGGTGCTGGGACCCAAACTCAGGTCCTTGTACTAGTGTGGCAAGCATTTTACATACTTAACCATCCCGCCAGCATTGCAGAGTTTTACTACAAGCCATTTTGATTGAAAATATACCAACATGCCTTTACCTTATCATTGAGTGTATGCTATGAAATGTCTTAATAATTACTCAATATTCCTTTGATGGATGTGCCATACATAGCCAATTCTTGACACTTAAGAAATGTTTTCATTAGTTTCCATATTTTGTTTAAAATGGTTACTATAGAATTATTAAAATTAGCTTCAAAATGAACAAAAGGATCAAAAAGGTTAAACAAAAGTGATGCCAAATAAGCTTCAAAAAGTGTACAACATTTCTATGTATAAGTGAAGCTAATCTCATCTAGGGAATGAGTTGCCAAGTTACTATGAATTATTTCAAAAAGACCTACCAAGATATGGCAGGCTGACTTCATAAACTAAAGCAATGAATTCGCAAAACAATTTTAGAAAGAGGGTCTTCAGACATAGTAGTTATTATTGCCTATATTTGAAAGACTTCCTTCCTCTTTCCTCTTTTTACCACCTCGGCGAACCTGACTATTCCTAGGAAAAGACCAATAAATCAAAACTGAAAACCTTTTCTTCATTCTATGCCCACTCATTGTATAGCTATGCCAAAATTATGTTTCTAGTTTTTTCCTGTACTTCCACCAAAGATTGAAAGAGAAAGTTTAGTGAGTGGTGACTGCAATGATTAGGGGGCAGATTGAGGTTTTATTTTAGAAGGTGAAACTTGATTTAAGCCCAGCTCTATACAGTTATGAAGAATATAAGTAAAATGGAGATCAAGTTTGGAAAAATAGAACTTCTCCTTAAAATAATTCACTTAAGAAATTAAAAGAAAAGTCGTTGTTGGTGGTGCACGCCTTTAATAACAGCACTTGGGAGGCAGAGGTAGGAGGATCATCATGAGTTCGAGACCACCCTGAGACTACTACATAGTGAATTCCAGATCAGCCTGGACCACAGTAAAACCCTACCTCAAAAAAATAAAAATAAAAATAAAAAAGAAAGAAGAAGAAGGAAAAAGAGAGAGAGAGAGAGAAAGGAAAAAAAAAAAACTAAAACGAGATAGAATCACTATACCCTTCAAGTTGTGTCCATTTGAAACTGGTTTTCTCCAAAGCTGACACTTGCCCCCATGAACAGAAAAGTGTGTTAAAGCAATTAAATATATAGGTGGCTACCTTATGTGAAGGTTTCATTGAGAAAAATGATAAGCTACATATCTAATCTCCTAAAGGTACCAACATGAAAGGTCACCACTGCCTAAGACAACATGTCCTTTAGTGACATTAATGGGAGCCACAAAGTGACGTGAATTCCAGGTTTCCTATCATGTAACACTGGCTTCTAGCATTGCATACTGTGTATTTTTTCCATAGCCATGGCTGCCCAGGCCGTACTGGTCTTTATGAAAGACATCTTCTAGGAAAACCACAGTGTTATTTCTTCCTCAGATAGATCATTTTATTCATGATCCACTGGACCATAACTCTTGCATATCTCACTCATACTCTTAAATTGAAGGCAATGTTTTCCCTCCCCAATGAATCATATATTCTTCCCAGGAAAGCTCAGGCTCTCTTAACAATAGCATTTTCAGTTGTCATTCTTCAGCTTCAGGGCTGTTCCATACCACTCTGATAAGCGTGTGTCTGTGGTGGTTTGAGTTAGGTGTCCCCCAAAACTCATGTTATCTGAATGCTAGGCCCCAAGTGGATGGTATTTTGGGAATTGGAGCCTCCTAGAGGAGATGTGTTGTTGGGGGTGGGCTATATGGGTGTTATAGCCAGCTTCCCCTTGCCAATATTTGGCACAATCTCCTGGTACAGTGGTCCACCAGATGTTGACCAGGAGGTGATATCCACTCTCTGCTTGTGCTATGTTTTTCCCTGCCATCGTGGAGTTTCCCTCAAGTCTGTAAGCCAAAATTAAGCACTTTTCTCACACAAGCTGCTTTTGGTCAGGTGCTTTTTGCTGGGAACATAAAGGTAACTACCAAAATTCTGTTGGGAATTGAGAGCCAACATCATCAATCCAGACTATTACTGCCTGACAATCTTTACTAGGAAGAAAATTGCAAAGAGCAAAGTTAATCAGTTGGGCTGAAAAATGATTCTTGCAGCTTCTCTTTGGTGAATGCATGTTGTGTAACGGAAGGTATGGTTGTGCTATGGTGAGGAATACAATGTGTTTTTGGTCATTAGAGGGTGAAGAAACATTAAATCTATATATTGCCTTTGGTAGGATTGCCATCGTCACAATGTTAATTCTGCCTATCCAGGAGCATGGGAGGTCTTTCCATTTATTCAAGTCCTCCTCAATTTCTTGGTTTTTTTTTTGATCTTTTGAGGTAGGGTTTCACTCTAGCTCAGGCTGACCTGGAATTCACTCTGTAGTCTCAGGGTAGCCTTGAACTCGTGGAGATCCTCCTACCTCTGCCTCCCGAGTGCTGGGATTAAAGGCATGCGCCACCACACCTGGCCTCAATTTCTTTTTTGAGTGTTTTTATGTTTTCGATGTGTAGATCTTTCACTTCCTTGGTTAACGTTTTTCCAAGGTATTTTATTTTTTTTGTTGCTATTGAAAATGGGACCATGTCCCTTATTTCTTTCTCTGTATCTTTGTCATTTGCATATAGAAAGGCTACTGATTTTTGTGCATTGATTTTGTATCCTGGTACTTTGCTATAGGAGTTAATCACCCTCAGGAGTTTTGGGATGGGGTCTCTTGGGTCTGTTACATATACCATCATGTCATCAGCGAATAGAGCTAACTTAACTTCTTCCTTTCGAAATTGTATCTCTTTTATTTCCTTCTCCTGTCTTATTGCTTGAGCTAGGACTTCCAGAACTATATTGAAAAGCAGAGGTGAGAGTGGACAACCCTGTCTTGTTCCTGATCTCAATGGGAATTCCTCTAGTCTCTCTCCATCAAGTATTACTTGGGCTTAGGAGATTTGTATATTGCCTTTATTATGTTAAGATATGAACCAACCATGCCAATTCTCTCCAATATTTTGATCATGAAGTGATGTTGTATCTTGTCAAAGGCCTTTTCTTCATCTATCGAAATGATCATGTGGTTTTTGTGTTTAAGTTTGTTTATAAGGTGTATTACATTGACAGATTTCTATATGTTGAATCACCCCTGTGTACCTGGGATGAATCCCACTTGGTCAAGGTGGATAATGCTTTTGATGTGTTGTTGGATACAGTTTGCGAGGATTTTGTTCAGGATCTTTGTATATAAGTTCATCAGGGAAATAGGCCAGTAGTTTTCTTTCTTTGTGGTGTCTCTGCCTGGATTTGGAATTAGGGTGATACTAGCTTCATAAAAGGAGTTGAGGAGCTTTCCCTGTTCTGCAATTGTGTGGCACAGTTTGAGGAATATTGGTTTGAGTTCCTCCATGAAGGTTTGATAGAATTCAGCTTAGAAGCCATCTGGTCCTGGAGACTTCTTTTGGGGGCAGTTTTTAAATACCCTTTTCAATCTCAATGAGTGTGATACGTTTGTTTAGGAGATTAATATGCTCTGAGTTTAGCTTTGATAGATGGTATGCATCCAGGAATTTATCTGTCTCCTCCACATTATCCAGTTTTGTGGAGTAGAGGTTTTTGAAATAAGTCCTGATGATTCTCCCAATTTCACTTATGGCTGTTGTGATCTCTCCTTTTTCATTTTGAATTTTGTTAATTTGAAGCATCTCTTTTTTTTGCTTGATCAAATTGGCCACGGGTTTGTCAATCTTGCTTATTTTTTCAAAGAACCAGCTCTTTGTTTTGTCAATAGTCTTAATTGTTTTCTTAGTTTCCAATTCATTAATTTCTACTCTGATTTTAATTATTTCTTTCCTTCTGGAGCTTTTTGGGTTGGATTTTTCTTGCTTTTCCAGTGCTTTTAGGTGGATGGTTAGGTTATTGATTTGGGATCTCTCTGTCTTTGTTATGAAGGCATTGAGTGCTATGCATTTTCTCCTGAGGACCGCCTTCATTTTGTCCCATAAGTTTTGATACAATGTGTTCTCATTGTCCTCCCTTTCTAAAAATTTTGCAATTTCATTTTTTATTTCATCCACTATCCATTTATTGTTAAAAGTGTTCAGTTCAGTTTCCAGGTGCCATTGGGAATTCTTGGTGGGTCTTTTGTTATTGATTTCTAGCAATATAGCATTGTGATCTGATGTCATGCAGGGAATTATGTCAGTCTTCCTAAATATGTGGAGGCAGTCTTTGTGACCCAGTATATGGTCTATTTTATTGAATGTTCCATGGGATGCTGAGAAGAATGTGTAGTCTGTGGATTTGGGATGGAAAGTTCTATAGATGTCTTTTAGGTCTAAGTGATCTATGGTTTTGTTGAGCTCTTTACTTCCCTGTTGTGTTTCTGTGGGGGATATTAGAAATCACAGCCAGATCAGGGGGAAGGTGTCAATGAAAGGTGGTGTTGAACCCATCTCCATTGTGTGTGGGGTGGGCAAGCAGCACTGCTCAATGCTTGGCTTCTTCAGCCACTTAGTAATGGGCTTGAGAGATCCAAGATGCCCAGTTCACTTCCTCCAGAGAAAGAGGGATGAAATTAGGTAGTCAAGCCCCATGGTATGCATGGCAAGAAAACAGAGTAGGAAACTTTTCTCCTATTGTCATCCATGACAAATGCCCTGCTGTCAGCTAATGCACTTAGCAAATACCAACTGAATGCCTGACATTGCTCGCAGGTTTCTATGCACAGTGATTTGTTTCATCCTCAGATGCCCTGTGTGATTCATGACCAATGAGGAAATCTGAACTTAGAAGTTTCAACAACTTGCCAGAATCTGAGTCCATGATAGATGGAGTTGGTGTTGAATCTCAGAAAGTCAATTTGATAACTCACACTTCTAATGGTCAGATTTTCCGCCATATTGAGGAGTCATGGAACTGAGATTTATCTTTGGATTTGCATCCCTGGTTAGGAAAAATTCTCATTGAAATCTCCATGTTGACTTCCCCAGTACCCTCTACTTCTCTGGTATTATGCAGTCTACCTGTTCCTTCTGCTCCAGAACTTAAAAATAGGTAAGTTCTTGGTATTTTGCAGCTGTGCTAATACGAATGTGTGTGCATGTATATAAGCACACACACATATACCAACATGCATACATACATACATACATGAATACATACACATTCTATCTTTAAGTATGTAGACAAAGTAATTTTTGTTTAGTTGAGTAACTAAAATTTTATTTTGAACCAAATGTAATTCACATACAGTTGCAAGACATAATGCAGAGATATTTTATCTCCCACATGGCAACATTTTGATAAATCATAGTATTACCAAGATAATATTGACATTGCCTAATTCAGATTCCCTGGTTTTAATTGTACTTGTCAGGATAGTTAGTTCTGTATATTTTTAGCATGTGCATGTCCATGTGCTGATACCCTAGTCAACTGCAGAAAAGTTTTATCTCCATATGATCCCTTGTATTGCCTTTTTTACAGCCACATATCTCTTTCTGAATGTCCTCTGCTCTGTTTCTAATCCTGGACAACTACTAATTTCTTCTCCGTTTCTAAGATGTTTTTCTTCAAAGTGTTTAATACAGATGGAATCATACATAGCACAATTGTTCTAATTGGCTTGTGTAGGTATGTTTCTGGGTTCTCGGTTCTGTGCCATTTAGCTGAATAGATAGTCCTTTCCCAGCACCATGCTGCCTTAATTAATGCAGCACTTCAGTAAGACTTGATATCCCACTTGATTCTTTTGTTTTTACATTTTTTAAATTAATCTTTTTAGGTAAGCATACAAAGTGTTGAATTTCATCTTGGCATTGCCATACATATATGTCATTATATTTTGTTCTCATTCATTCCCCTCTCCCCTACTGCCACCTCTTGCCTCCTCCACCTCTAGCTGGTTCCCTATCTTTCCCCAATTAGTCCTCTTTCTACCTTATTTTTACAAGTGTTCTACTACCCTTTCTATTTCCCATCTGCTTTAAGATGTCCTCCTCCCCCTCGTGATTTCCTTTATAGTTTCATGACCTATAAATACACATACATACATACATACTTTAAAATTAGGTTCCACATATGAGACAAAGTATGTAGTATTTATCCAAATATGCCTTTTTTCACTTAATGATTCCAAGTTTTGTCCAATTTCCTACAAATGTCATCTGTTGATGGACACCCAAGCTGGTTCTGTTCCTGGCTACTATGAATAGGACAGCAAGGAACATGGATATGCAAGTATCACCGTAGTAGCTGACTTAGTGTCCTTTATTTATATACTCAAGAGTAGTATAGCTGGGTCATATGATAGTCCTACTTTCTGTTTATTAAGGAACCTGCATACTGATTTCCATAGTTATTATATAAGTTTAGACTCCCACCAGCAGTGAATAAGGGTTCCTCTTTCCTTACATCCTCACCAGCATTTGTTGTCTTTTGTTTTCTTGATCATAGCCATTCTGACAAAGGTAAGATGAAACCTTTAAAGAAATTTAAATTTGCATATCCCTGATGGTTAAATATATTGAACATCTTTTCATGTATTTATTGGTCATTTGTATTTCTTCTTTTGAGAACTGTCTATTCCATTCATCAGCTCATTCATTGATTGAATGAATTGTTTGAAATGAATTATTTTTGTAGTTCCCAAATTTGTGGAGACATGCTTCATGCCCTAGAGTTAGGATGGAATGTTCTATAGATGTTTGTTAAGTCCAGTTGATTGATGGTATTGTTTAGCTCCATTATTTCTCTGTTAATTTTCTGCTTTAATTGTCTGTCTATTGGCAATAGTGGGGTATTAAAGTGTCCTACTATTATTGCATTGGGATTTATTTCTTTTTTATTGTTTAGTGGATTTTGCTTTACAAAATTTGGTACACCTGTGTTTGGTGCATATTAGTTGATATCTTGTTGGTTGGATTGTTTCCTTAATGAGTAAGAAGTGGTCTCCTTTGTCTCTTTTTATTACTCTTGGTTTAAAGTCTATTTTATCAGATATTAGTATAGCTACAACTGTGTGTTTCTTTTTTTTTTTATTGGCTTGGGTATTGAAGATATGTATATGTATGTATATATGTACATATATAGATATATATACATACATATATATGTATATATAAATTATATGTATATTATGTATATATAGATATATATACATATATATCTATATATACATAATATATATAAACATAATATATATGTATGTAATATTCAGTAGAATGTTCTGCAATAAATTCATGAGTGGCAATATCTTCAGAAATTCCTTATTTCTCTAATGAGTTATTAATTAGGCTAAAGAAAACTGTCTAGGAACTACCCAACACCATCTCTCAGTGAAATTTAAGTATTCTATTCCAATCAAAAATCTGTTTATAGCCTTTAAAGAATAAAATTAAACATCTCTAGTTTATTGATTTTCTTTTTGCTTAGTCTACTTTTACAAGTAAAGCTTTGCATTATCAATTGAAAATACAGAACAAGCATGAGAGGCTTACATGATAAAATTCAAAATGTAATAATAAAGTAACCACTCTTTAAATGTTATGGAAAACAAATAATTCTTCTAAGAGTTTCTATAGCAGTAAACAACATTTTTATTTTAAATTAAAATGTTCATGCTTGTTTGTAGCACATTCTCAAGGCTGTCTATCCTGTTTTGCATCAGATAAGAGCCTTTTCCTTGTCCCAGAGTTCTGTGACTAATAAATCTGAAATTATTTCAACCCCTGACTAGAAAACTGTATTAATGGTTTAACATCCTAGGCTTTATAGTATTTCTACTCACAACCCATGAGAGGTCTCTTCTGAGTGACAGGAAAGGCACAAGAAAAATGATCAGCATCAGGAGGGTCAGGAGAAATTGTCAAAACAACCAAGGTAGACTGAGACCTGCTTGTTTGCATGCAAATTGAGTCTTTAAAAAAGCAATGTTTTGAAATTGGGTGAGTCAGCACTTCAAACAGCAATCCAGCATAATTCAGCTGTAAAGAGTGAGCCTAAATACTCTTAGTATTCTAAGTTTATTTCACAGCAAAGAGTGTTGGAGACTTATTATATTTATATATTAGTCAGTTTTCCAAGATAGTAAGAACATTGTAAAATATATTAATGGAAAACTATGTGTTAAAAAATGGGAAATTTCAGGCAGGAGAAATAGCTTAGTGCCTGAGAAGCCTAAGGACCCAGGTTCGATTCTCCAGGTCCCACATAAGCCATATGCACATGGTGGTGCATGCATCTGGAGTTTGTTTGCAGTGGCTAGAGGCCCTGTTGGGCCCACTCTCTCTCCCCTACCCCTTTCTCTGTCTCTAATAAATAAATAAATAAAAATAAATTTAAAAAATGGAAAATTTGGGCTGGAGGGATGGCTTCATGGTTAAGGCATTTGCCTACAAAGCCAAAGGACTCAGGTACAATTCCCTAGGACCCACATTAGCCAGATGCACAAGTGGGCGCATGCATGTGGAGTTGCAGTAGTTGGAGGCCCTGGTGCACCCATTCTCTCTCTCTCCATCTTTCTCTGTCAAATTTATAAACAAATAAATAAAAATACTTTTTAAAAAGGGGAAATTTTTTGCCAATGAGAAAGAAAAAAGAAACTGAGAGACAAAAATGCAAAGTATATCATTTCAATGCCTTTCAGGTATAACCAATATTTTCAATTGATAAACCAAAACTTTCCTAGTAAAAATAGGCTTAAGCCTAAAGAAGCTCAATGGATCTGTCATTTATTTCAGCAATCTTCTGCCTCAACCACTTGGTACCTCATCCTGTGTGAGTTGTTTAATTTAGGTCATTAAATATTTTAAGTAAGGTTTTGTCATGAATGTTCAGTAAAAACCATAGTAAGCAAGACAAGACATGGCATGCATACCAATAAATGTAAATGAGTTAGACACAATGTATAAGCAATACAAGATATTTCAGATTACTACACAATCCAAAAGTCAAACCAATACTCTATACAAAATACACCTTAAAGTAAATTTTAAATGCTAAAAATTAAAAAATGGAAGCAAGAGGTAGAGGCAAGTAGATTACAAACTTGAGGCCAGCCTGGGATATATCAAAACAAAACCTTAATTTTAGTGTTCCCACCACCCAGCCCCACAATTCAACAACCCCAAGCTTTAGGAAATCAGGATTATCATCCTTCTATTGTATAGCCAATGTAGATTGCAGGTCCCAAAAGAAACTCCTAAGGGAAAAACTAAGCCAAACAAAACCAGAGAGAAAGTAATAACTGTAAAAACTGGTATTCGTGCAATCGAAACAGAGAAGTAGAATACAGAAATAAGAGAAATTTCTAGTTTCTGATTCATTAAGTGGGCAAATCAAATTATAATTACCAAATCTAATTACAGGGACAAATGTGTGTGAGTTTGTGAGAAAACTATAAATGCACAGAACAAGAAATGGCAGTGGGTAAACCTATTGAAACAATGAAAACCAGAGAATCATTGAGGCCCCTCTGTCCTGCTTTCTGCAAATGTTTGTATATCTAGCCAAAATGGGCAATTACCTCACTTCATGCAATCTGTTCAATTTGACCTTAAGAGATTAAAAGCTTAAACAGACCAATTTTCACAAAATAGATCTAGTTATTAAAGCAATACCTCACAAAAAATGCTCTCCTTTGGATATATTCACAAGCACATTTTACTAAAACTTCAAAGACTTCATTGTCTCAAATGTACTTAAATTAAATTTCACAGCTACAGAAATATAAAAACAAAATTTCCCATGTATTCTTATGAAACAAGTATGAAATGAATCCTTACTGTTACAAAGCGAGAAATGGTAGCCTGGCCCCACATACACGTAAAAATCTTAAATAAAGTTTCATATATCTTCAAAAGTATTTTATGACCAAGGAAAATTTAGTTAAAAGAATCAAGGATAGCATGACATAAATTCACTAGTAACACTGACCATAATAACACATGTAAGGAGAAAAATCATATTTTTGCCATGGAAAGGGCATTTAATAAAATGCCACTCAGTCTTGATTTAAAACAAAATTCAACAAAATAAGAACTGATGTATTGTCTCTTAAAATGACACCCTTCACACCCTCAGGGAGATCCTTTCCTAAAGTGACTCATAAGGAAAGGGATACAGAGTGGAGAGAGGAAGATGAACACAGAGAATATTTGGGGAGAGGGGTAAAGTGACAGGAAGGTTATAAAAAAAATTGTCACTTTCTTGCATTGATGAAAAAATCCTGCAGTGGGTAGTTACCAATATCTAATTAAAGTTCATATTCATCAATCTAAATTTTAGATGTTACCATGAAAATGCATCTTTTTTTTCAATGGTATATAACTCAACTTCTGGGAAATAGTGAGTTTGATACTAAGGTACAGTATTATTATTTTTTTAATTGTTTTTATTCTTATTTATTTGAGAGTGACAGAGAGAGAGAGAAAGAGGCAGATAGAGAGAATGGGCGTGCCAGGGCCTCCAGCCACTGCAAAGAACTCCAGACGCATGTGCATCTGGCTAACATGGGTCCTGGGGAATCGAACCTTCAACCGGGGTCCTCAGGCTTCACAGGCAAGCACTTAACTGCTAAGCCATCTCTCCAGCCCAAAATGCATCTTAATAAATACAAAAAATGTATATGTTGTTTATATTATCATTATCTGTAATAAAATTCTAGATACTACCTAATGCCTACCCCAGAGGAATGACCACATGAACCTGGTCCAACTAGGGAGGAAGAGGTTGGAGGATTGTTATGAATTCGAGGCCAGCCTGAGAGTACATACATACTCCATGTCAGCCGGGGCTAGAACAAGACCCTACCTTGTTTTTTTTTAAAGTATAATAAAATAAACTTTGTACAAAGACACATAGAAGAGGAAATTTTCCTTCACCTCCTATGGAGTAATTTCCACAGTATCCTGTTAAGTATAAATAAGAAGTTCAAGGTATTCAAAATGTAAGACTGAATCAAATCTTGAAGAAAAACAAACAGCTATCAGATAGTGGAAAGCTCAAGAATATATTGGTTCAGAACTTAAAAAAAAAACAAACCTAAAATGTCAGTGCAATGAAAGATAGGAGACAAAGACATAGCAAAGTGGGCCCCAAAACTGGGCATGGTGGTGCACACCTTTAATCCCGGCACTCGGGAGGCAGAGGTAGTAGGATCGCCGTAAATTCGAGGCCACCCTGAGACTACATAGTTACTTCCAGGTCAGCCTGGACCAGAGTGAGACCCTACCTTGAAAAACCAATAAATAAATAAATAAAGGAAATGGGCCTCATCTATATTAAAGGAACCAAAAGAAACTTAAGATCTGGACAGATGGCTTAGCAATTAAGGTACTTGTCTGTGAAGCCTAAGGACCCAGGTTCGATTCCCCAGGACCCAGGTAAGCTGGATGCACTAGGTGGCGCATGCATCTGGAGTTTGTTTGCAGCGGCTAGAGGCCATGGCATACCCATTCTCTCTCTCTCTCTGTCTGTCTGTCTTCAAATAAATAAATGAAAAAAATATTTTAAAAGAGACTTAAATTAAATGTACTAAGCCTTCTGCTTGTGTGCTTGATCCAACAACAAGCTTCAAAACCCAAAGCCACTCATTGATTTTCTTTAAACAATATTTTGAGAATTGGCACGTCAGGGCCTCCAGACCCTGCAAATGAATTTCAGACGCATTTACCACATTGTGCATCTAGCTTACATGGGTCCTGGGGAATCGAGCCTGGGTTCTTTGGCTTTGCAAGCAAGCACCTTAACCGCTAAGCCATTTCTCTGGCCCCACTCACTGATTTTTAAGTTTAATCTAGAGAAGTAATTCTCACAATTGATAATGTTTATGGTCTTGAACACATGCTAGTAACCTAGCACATAAAATCTGAAAATGCTTCCGTGGATAAGTGAGGTAGAGAGGCTGCTAGAGGATGAACTAGAGTTAACTAAGCAAAGCAAGTGGGTGACACGGCATAAGCAAGAGCAGACACACTGAGGGAAGTGCTCTACCAACTGGGCTGGGGATGCAGTTCAGTGGTAGAATGCTCACCTATCATGCACGAAGTTGGAGGCTGAATCTCCAGTTCTGCATCATCCTGTGTAGTGACAGATGCCTGTAACCCCAGCACTCCAGAGGCAGTGGCAAGAGCATTAGACATTCAGCCATCCCCAGCTACATAACAAGTTTGAGACAAGCCTTGGCTATAGCAGATCATGTCTCAAGAAGGGGGTAGTATGGCTGAAGTACAGAAAGGGAAGAGATTAATAGCAAGAAATAAGGTAGCAAACTTTTCAGGTAACTGATTGCTCAATCCCTCTGAATTAGCATGTCAACCACAAGGGGGCATTCAAGACTCAAGACCCAAGACAAAAACCTTCTCAGCCATACCTGCCTTCTAACCACTGTTTCTTCTTCTGGTAATACAAAACCATTTGGGTAGCACCAATTCGCCCACACATACCTCTGCCAATGAAGCAACAAAAGCAAAACCAAAGTGACCAAGTTTCAGCTGGCTTTTACCATGTACTAGACGTCACGTGTGTTTTAACACCCTCCCAGGAAAAGAGCTGCCTGGACAAGATGGATCAATGGTGCCACTTTTAGAAGGTTTGCTCTTTGGATTCAACATTAGAAAGGCTTGTTTTCCATGCCTTGGATTTATGTATAAGGGAGAGGGAAAGGAAGTGTTAGTGTTATTTTTCACAATGCCTTGCTCCTGACTTTTGGTTTTAATGGCCATCTGGTGGCTCTGAAATATTTACAAGTAAGTTCAGGAACCAAACATGATAGCACAGAGCTGTAATCCCAGCACTCTGGAGGCAGAGTCAGGAGGGCTGTGGGTTTGAAGTCATCCTGTTCACAAATGAATAAATAAAATTAATAAATAAGTATAAGTCAACATACCTCAGCAGAGCGCATTGAGACTACCAGAGCTTTGCAAATTTCTGGTACTAGAACTGTGAGGTACCAGAAGTCTTAAAGTTTGTTGAAAGGCATTAAACTGAAGCTTCTTGAGTTGATTGCTGTTGTTGTGTTGTTTTTAGCTTTTTGGAGACAGTGTCTCACTATGTAGCTCAGGCTCATCTCAAATACATGACCCCCCTGCCTTACATTAGCTTCCCCAGTTCTGGGATTATAGACATGCACCACCACACCCACCCTCATCAAAGCTTTTCTGACAGCCCAAGTAAAAAGAAAATGCATATAAGAACTCAAAGGAAAATGATGTGTGTATGTTTTTTCTTAATCTCTATATTTGTGAATGAATACCTAGGATTTACAAATTAAATCAGAAGGTGAAATGGTTACTAAATGCTATACCACTTAGCCCAGCCTGAACTTCTTGTCCCCAAGACTAGAGAAGCCTAAAACTGGATTTAGATTACAAAAGAACTACTAATTAGAGTTTACTCAATCACTCAACTATGAAACTCCACTTGTGCATGTTCTATATCAATATTCCAGCCATCAGAACACAGGATAATGTGGGATCACTGAAGAACCCCAGCAGCCCAAACTACCACAGCATATTCTGTAATAAGGAACGGGGTTTCATTGGTTACCTGGATGACATTATGTCTATAGGAACAAACACATCAGTCTTAATGTCTGCTCCTTCTAAAGCCCTGGCAAGACTGATGGATTGAAAGATGGTGTGATTATGACTTATCTTGAACCTGTGAACAAGTTTATCCTATGCATGCTAATGAAAATGATGGAAATACCACATATGCTTTTCAGAGACAACTTTGTAGACTAATTAGCAGATGCACATTTCGTTAGCTCCTTGTTAACTGTGTGAAGGGCCTTAGTTAATGAAGTCAAGGGCCAGAGCTGTTCCTTTGTATTTGCAGGTGGATGTTGTCTAAAGTGTCTGATTAACTCTGAAGGTAATCTAACTAGATAAAGTTGAGTCCTAACTGGCAAAGGGAAAACAAATAAATTTAAAAAGAAAATGTTATTTTCTCTAGATCACAATGAGGTTAAGACAAATTTCTTTCTGCCCTATGTATACACTTTAAAAAATTATTTCATTTGAAACCATACCACAGGGGATTATTTTTGCACCTGAGAATGGGTTCTGTAAACAAGTTTAGCACTTTATTTTCAAAGTTTAGCAATCCTGAAGAATGGATACAAAGGAATGACTGACACATGAGGTGGAATTCAATGCTTCAGCCTGAATATTCAGCCAAACAGAATCTTTAGTCCCTAAATTATAAAACTCATTCCATTTGACTTGTTTTTGGGTCACATTGAGCCAAAACCAACTTATGTGTCTTGAATTCATTGCTTTGAACTGAAAAGTAGACTGTTTACTTGTTCCCAATGGGAATACATTATGCTGAGCAATTGCTTCCTGTTTGTCCTGGGGCGGGCTCTGGGGGGGTGGAGGGGGCTTTTCTGCCCTGAAAGAAGTCACAAATTGGGTCAGCTGTCTCTGCAGGGGCCGTACCCCACAGCTTTCTCAGGATAAGTGAGGTCTGAAATGCCGGGCTGTGGCAGAATAGGAACTTAAAGGTCTGGCGCGTCCCCTGGCCTGGCTGAGCGCCTCACAGGGACAGAGCAGTGCAGTGCCTTCACCACTGCCTCCTGGGCAGCCAGCCGCCCTGGGAAGGATCGTGTGCTCCCCGGGAGCCAGGATGCATGCGCGCCCTCCTGGGTATTTGAGAGGGTCTGTGGGAGGACTGCCCAGAAAGTGTTGCACCTTCCTCCAGGGCGACAATGGAACTTGCTAAAGAATAAAAATAATCCTGGATCAACATATGAGTCAATTGCTGTATTTATCCATTCTGCAGTTAAGGAACAAAAACTGAAAATGCCACCTTGCTGAAAATAACAGGCAATTAAAGTATGCCAAGTCCATGATACTACACATAGCAGCCAAGTGCTCTCAAGATGTCTCATTATTGGGGGAATAATTACACGGGGGTTTCCAGTCTTTCATTCCCCCTCATGAGACCTACCTACTAAACTCGCTCTACTGTTTTGCATTTGGAAAGCACGGATTCACGCAGGGCAAAGCGACCACTGCACATCACATCTGACCATTTTCAGAAGGAATAACTATGTCCCGTCTAACTTTTCTTAGGGTGCTAAATTCTGGGATGAGCTATTGCCTGGAGGATTTGGAATGAGAAGGTTTGGTTGTGTGAATACTAACCCATTTGTCAGCCTGGAAAAATCCATTTTATTGAAAGCCCACCTGCAATCTCCGTCAGGTGTGATGGGCAGCACATGACCAGGTCACTGCCTTCCTAATTCCTACTTTCTAGAGAGACGCTGCAAGGGCCAGCAGATACTCTTGTCCATCTTTAGTTTCACATCAGAGCAGACTGTTCCTGCCCTAGAATTGAAGAGAGATGGAAAACATATTGTGACATGAAATTGAATTGAATCGGAAGCCTAGAGTAGGTGGTGATTGTCTGGCACACATAACAGGCTTTCTAGAACATGTCTGGTAACAGATCTGTCTGATCTCAACCAAGGTGTCCTAGGTGCAGGAGGGATGCAACAAACAGCAAAGGAATGTAGGAAACTGATGAGTGGACTGATATAGATGTTCAGGGGCTAGAAGGGGAGAAAATGAAGGCATTGTAAAATAAAAGTAAATGTAGTTCTAGGAACTCTGACCTATGGTGTTAAAATTGTGCATTGTACAGTCTTATAGTCTAAGATCCAAGAACAAGCAATGTATCCTTATAGGAATAATGGAAATGGGAAGGCGGGCAATGAAGATAGGAACATTCTAGAAATGACTAAAAAGCAGTGGTGGGGGAGGGAAGAGTGGAACACAGAGGATTTTTAAGGCAGCAAAGTTACTCTGCAGGATACATGATAGTGGTGCAAACATTGTCTACACATAATAATGTACAGCACTAGGAGGGAGCCCTATAATGAACTATAGTCTTGGTGCAATAGTTATGTGCCCCTACAGAGTCAACAGTTGTGACAATATTCACTGCAATGGGCTTGTGGTTCATGGGGTAGTTCAAGCATATGTAGGACAGGGTGGGTATGGAAATCTCTGTGTCTTAATCTTAGTTTTGCTTTAGTATAAAATCGTGTTCAAAATTAAAATCCTTAAACAATAATGATAATGACACAAATAACATCTAGTAAAAAAGGGCACACTAGTCAAGGAAGAGCTAAGCTTAATATATAGAATTTTAACACAGAAATTAAGATTTTAAAACATAACAATGATTTTGGGAACAACCATAACCTTAGAGCATAAGTAAGGTAAATCTTGCTAGTGTGTGTGCTGTAGGACGTGGGATATTCATGTTTACTTATTTCTTTTTTTCCTTCCTTGTTTTTGGTATGTGTGTCGAGTGTGTGGGGTATATGCACCCACCTCAGGCCTGTGGAGGACAGAAAACATGTTGGATTTTCTCCTTTGTCACTCTTCGTCCTCATTTCCCTGAGGCAGGTTTCCCACTGAATGTAGAATTCTCCCTTTGTTTGGCTAGACTACTTGAGGTAGACTGAACAAGGTGAGTTATTGTCTAGAGATCAAAGTTCTTAAGCCCTAAAATAATGTGCAGATTTCTTAATATGTGGCTCTGTTCTCTTTTTCTGAGATGCGTGGCTCTGTTCTCTTTTTTATCGGCCACTCACATTCACATGGCCCTGAAAAGGTTAAGAATGTCCTTGCATAAATTCGACAATTCCATGCCATCAACAGATGAAACACTAGATTCTGTGATTATAGACCTGAATAAGAAGCAGTAATTGCCTTGAAGCAGTTCTCCATCCACTGGGGAAAACAAACCTAAACCAATTTTAAAAATGCATTCTGCATTACAGTAAAAGGAAACATAGGGATAATGGATTCAAGACACTACAGAGGAAAAACAGTCCCAGGTTAGGGTTTCTTCTTGAAAGTATCAGAAATGATGCCAGTAAGGGACCAAACCTGGGACACTAAGACAGGACAGCCAAAGAAACTTAAGTCAGCAGGTAAATAAGTATGCATACATGAGTCTCTATGGAGACAGAGGGCAGACAGCAATTAGGTTTTGCAGGACTTTACTTTTTTATGAACTAGTTTTTTAAGAGCTTGGCATGCCAAGTTCATTTGTCATCTTGCCCACACATCTGGAACCTCAGACATAGCTCATGCAAACAAATCACTCTGATTATGGCCTTATGAGGAATATGGCAACCAACACCTTACTCTTTGTTAATAGGGTTGCCACAGCCTAGTGTGGGGGGAGGACAAAATATCCTACCAGATTTATTTTGTAATTGTTGCAAGGGAGTACAAGTGTTAAACAAAAGAAGATTATAAAATGCATACACCCAAGTATATATACCCTTCCTGGACATGTACCCAAACATTCCACAGAGATACTGGCGCACTCATGTTTACTGCTATAATGCACAATAACCAAGTTACAGAACCCACTTCAGTGTCCATCCATCCATCCACAGATGAATGGGAAATATATATATGTATATACATACATACATAAATATATATATTCCCTACATACGATGGAACTTTTTTAATCTCTAAAGAAGAATGAGATTATTCCATTTGTAGGAAAATGGATATAGCTGGGTGGAGATCATCATATTAAATAAAAAATAGACTTGGACAAATATTAGATGTTTTCTTTCATCTATGGACCCTAGATTTATAGAGATACATAAAATTGTGTCTGTATATAGGACATGGAAGCAGAAGTGAGATTATCTGGGGGAGTAGTGGGAATAATGGAAGGAGAGAGAGAGGAGAAAGAGGATAATAGAGAATGAGTATGGTCAAAGTAGATGATATATTTTTATGAAAAGACTTTTAGGAAAACCATCACTATGTACAATGAATGTATTCCAATAAAAATAAACAAAGCCTGGACTTTTGGTTTGGAGACCAATCTGATCATATATATATATATATATATATATATATATATACATAATGTATGTTTTTCATATATTGTAACCATCTAACATACACACATTTAGGAAAGGTTAGAGTTGAAAGAAGAATGTGATCCATTTCTCTCCCACTTTTCCTGTGGCCTTATCTAGATAAAATTTGCTTAAACTGCTGATTTAAATGTATTCCTGAATAAATCGTAACTGAGGAGGACAGTTCAGAAAGTTAATTAGATTCTCTAAACTTAGGAAATGCTGAGTTTTAAGGAAATAGCACCCATGTGTTGTGCACTGCACTATAGAGACTCCTGGACTAATTTTCAACCAAGTGTAAGGCATGAAAATGCTGATGAGAGAGAGGGGAGAGGGGAGGGGAGGGGAGATAAGGGGAGGGAAAGGAAGAAAAGGGGGGGAGAGAGAGGAGAGGGGAGGAAGGAGTGGAGAGGAAAAGAGAAGAGAGGACACAAGAGGAGTAGGAATCCTGGATACCTTTTGTGCTCTCTGATTTCTGGAGTGCCCTGTATAGCGTGGGGATTGTTCTTTTGGAGTGCGCCCATAGGCCCATGAGTCACCTATGCAAATACTAAACAGATTCTGGAAAGTATGTTCCTCAGGAAGTAAGGAAGGGACTTTCAGAGATGACTGTCTTGGGCTGGTTCCACGTGTCCTATCAATCATATGGGAGGATTAAATTGTCTGCATTTCTTAGCCTCTCCTATGCAAAGTGGCTGGAGGGTTGGTTATTAAAGAGGATGTGCCCCTGAAAGCCGACTCAGCAGGAACTGAGCTAATGCACACATTTAATGGCAGCTTGTTGAGAACGCAAGACTTTTACTCCTTGCTAGAGACCCTGGATGCTGAGTAAGCTGAAGTTTCCCTGAGGATTAAGGTGGGCTAGAAGAGGAAAGGGGGAAGTAATGAATGAGTGATTTTTCCCTGAGCCTGTATTGGAAATACAACATGTAAAACCATGTACTTCGCTGACAATGAAGCATAAAGCAGGGCCCAACTCAGGAAGCAGCAGAGACCTATGTCTGTTTTTAAAGAATATTTATTTATTTGTGCATGTGTTTGCTTGTATGTGTGTTTTCAGGGTGCATGTCAAGGTCTGTTGAGAAGCGGATCTGGTGCTGGGGAATTGAACCTGGGCAGACAGGATTTGCAAGCAAGCTATTTAAGCATTAAGCCATGTCCCCAGCCCCTATGTCTAGTTTTTAAAAATGAAATTAGATTTATTTGTTTATGAGGCAAACAAATATGTTATTCTTTGGATAAACATAGATTAGAAATAAGGAATAGCACCCAAATCAGCTATTTCTGAGGCCCATGCGTCACAGAATGCTAAATGTTCACGGGTTTTTTTGCTGTACATTCCTGAGGAAAGTCTCTGGACTTGTGTCATAACAAGTGGGACTCAGAGTACCCAAGGTGTTTTCAAACTGATAAATGTGTCTTATGCATTAGGCTTTTATGAATTATAGATCTAAGTATCCTGTCCATGGTTACACAGCCAATAGTAGAGTCAAGTTTTTAACTCAGATCTGTTTGGCTATATATTTGCATTCCAGTGATGTAACCTGAAAAATATACTTATCTTCCAGGGCTTATGGGTGAGCAGAGTGACAGTTAAAAGTGGCTGGTTTTTCTCTCTCCCTGACTGTACTCATTTGTGTGGTGCAGAGTCACAGGAATCTCTACAGTGTGCATGTTCAGTTCCAATGGCCAAACTCTCAGAACGTGCCTGTATTGTGCCAAGGATAGAGTGATTACCATTGGAAGGGAACAAGACGCCTGCCCAGGTGCTAGGTCTCATCCGCAGCAACCCCCAACCCACACACGCAGAGCCCTTTCTCTGCCTTCCCTGTGCTCCTCACAGTCTCCACCCTTCAGGTTAAAGGACCATCTCTATGTGCAACTCTCAGATCCACATTCCCCATCCTGACCTTCGCAACTCCAGTAGCGATGCCTCCCTTTAGAAGTTAGTGCCCTATGTGTGACACATCTAAAACCGCACGCTTGGTTTTGCAGCCACTTCTCTCTCAATTATTATCTGAGTCACTGGCATGGTAAGACATGTATTTGACTCCTCTCTGTGTTCATTAGTCCTTAGAATGTGCTGCTTACTTTGCTTCTAGAATACTATTTTATTTTGGTTTTTGGTCTTTTGAGGTAGGGTCTCGCTCTAGTCCAGGCTGGCCTGGAATTCACTCTGTTGTCTCAGGATGGTCTCAACCTCATGGGTGATCCTCTCACTTCTGTCTCCCAAGTGCTGGGATTAAAGGTGTGGGCCACCATACCCAGCTTCTAGAATACTATTAATCCCATTCGTGATTAGAATGTAAATTTGCCAACACCTCATACCTGGACTCCAGTAATTGTCCTGTCCAGACTAAAGTTTCCATTTTTTTTTTGCACTTAAAATACATTTTATTTATTTATTTATTTTTACAATGGTACATTTTTTTTCTTTATTAGTTAGTTTTGTATTCAGCAAATACAGTCAGTTTGGTACCATTATTAGGCTCATCCGTGACCTACCCCCTCCCCTTGGCCCCTCCTTGTTGAGGTATATGGGTCATGCATTGTGGAGTTAGCCCACAGTTATGGGTAAGCTAAATGTCTCTGCATATCATGACCCAACATGTGGCTCTGACAAAGTTTCCATTTTTTAATCCCTTCTTTATACTACCATCAGTATGAGTTTTAGCATATTTAGATAAAATCATACTGTCTCACTTAAATGCACTACAATGATATCCTACTACCCAATGTAAGGAGCTCAAGCTCCTTACATTGGTTTACTGAGCTATTTAGTCCAGACCCAGCTCTGCTCTGCCTTCTGGTCCCACTGCAACCCCTTTACTCCTGCACACCAGGTATCTGGGCCTTCATACCCCTCACACAGAGTACACATGACTCTATTGGGGTTTTGAATCTCTTCCCTCTGCCTAGAACTCTCTTCCTTTATTTTTTCTTGATTCTTAAGTCTCAGCTCTAATCTCACTGTTTGAAGAAACATTGCCTGGCACCTCAGCAACTATTTTATCAGCCTGTGTAATCCATTGTCTACTCTTTCGATCTCTGGTTCTTTTCTTATCTATTTGCATGTTTATTGTATAATTCATTTCTATCACACCCACTCCAGAATGCACTGTCAATATTGTATTCACCTCCAACATATGACCAATGAGGGTAAAGGAACTAAGTTAAAATTTCACTTTTAGTCCTATATACATACATGCTAACAGTGACTACAGAACAATGTAAATATAGACCAGTTCTAATAATGTGAAATATTCTATACTGTAAGCTTCCATGCTTAGAGACAGGGTTCACTCACTGTTGAGCCCTCAGATAGTGCCAGAGATAGTAGGTTCGCAGAAGTATTTGCTAAGTGAATGCATGCTAAGCAAGTGGTATATAGAAAGGGGGTCTAACTTTTCATGAGGAGATACCACTTGGAGGTAGATATAGTAGAATGGTAAACTGTTGACTTACAATGGTTATTCTGTCATAGGGTAAATCTTCTCCAGGCCATTCTGAAAAATAACTACCTTAGGGAGACCAGAAATATTTAGCATCAATGTTTAGAATGTAGAAAGCCTGCCTCAGATAAACAGTTCTTAGTAAAGCAAATTACCTAGTCCCAATTTTTGCACAGTTGAGGGTCATACATTGACTACAAACACAGCTTTTAGGCCAACTTAAAATTTACTCTTTGAATATATATTAAAAATATTACATCCCATCTTCACAAAGGATACTATAGTGCTTGCAGTGTGCTTAGTACCATTCTAGCACAAATGTCACAGGAGCTCCCAGACTCATAATGCCTTAACATGAGTGGACTTGAGAATACATAACTGGGGTGCCTTGTACCTAGGAAGAGTACATAGGAGAGAGCAAAGATTTGCCCCAAATCTGGAGGGGATGAGAGTTAATATGAAAAATGGCATGTCACAGGGAGGTGACCTTGAGTAGTATCTCAGAGGATAAAGTGGGATTTACCAGCAGCTAAGTCAGGAAAATACTTTTTATTCAGAATAAATAGTGTGCCCATGATATAAGAGAGTCAAGTGGTTCAGTAGATCTGGAAATTTCAAACAGTTCCAAGCAGGTGGGTTGTAGAGCCAGGATGGGCACATGGGTGGCAAGGCAGCCTAGGGAGATGCAAGGATCATGAAAGGATTTAAATAGTAACTGGAGGGTATCTTGGAGCCTCTGAGGATGTTTAACATAAAGTTAAATTAAAACTTCCTTAAGTTAACATGGTATCTTATTTTAGAAATATCTTTCTAAAGTTAGGGTTCTAATTCTATTGGGTATACCATGGACATCTTGGGCTGTCTAAAATAGCCTATCAATCTCTTCTCAGGATGAAATAAAAATACACACATAAAATTTCAAAGGGGAACAAGTACAGTGAAATGTAGTTATCAAAATCAGAACATCCATTTGTGATATGGCAATATATGCACTTCTTTATTCATGCATAATGTAAGCTATATCATAGTAGCAAGGCTGAAAACAATCATGATATTGGGTGGTGGCCAGCATGACAGTTGGGGATATTTGCTACCACTATCATGAGGCAGTAATTATATATAATTTTGTTTGGTTACAAGGTCACAGCTACTGCATATAATACCAAAGTTTGTCTCCATTCATAATAGAAGAAAATGATAAGTCTCTGTTAGAGATTATAAAAACTAAAGACATTTTTATATAACTTTATGAATCATTAAATTTTTCATGCATCTAGATTTAAGTGGTCTACATGAGGCAATATGAAGGCTAAAATTGGCAGTGAAAAAGAGTGTGGGGGATACATGTTATAGGGCTGAATACAGGGGACATCACCATAGTTCATGTGAGAAATGAATCCTATGCTGAACACTTTCCCTTAACTAGATATGGCATATATTTGTTTTCAATATAAAATATAATTAATTACATTAGCAGAGATTCATTGAAGGTCTCTCTATCAGTTATTTTCTCATTACTGAGACAAACTACCAAACCAGAAACAACTTAGAGAAGAGTTTATCTTGGCTTTTAGTTCAAAGAGTAGTCTATCATGGTGGGGAGAGCGTGGCAGGAGCAGTACGTTGGCATCACATCATCACATCAGCAGGGTGGAATAGAGAGGCGAATGCTGCAGGCTGGGCTAGCTTTCTCCTTTTTATATCAGCCAAGAATCCAAGCTATGGCAGGCTGGTACCCATAGTTAGGATGCATCTTCCCTCCTCAACTTTTCCTAATCTAGAAAACACCTCACAGATATGAAAGGTGACTTATTTCCGTAGTGATTCTAAATCCTGTCAAAAGTTGATAACCAGAGATGAACCATCATAGTCTCATATAACTTGGTACTCCCTTTACTTAAGACAAAATTTGAGCAGCAGGATTTGAATATATGTAAGCTTCTGAAACACTATGTCAGGAGCAAAACAGTTGTGCTGGTTTTGTTACCATGTGGGACTCTATGGTAAGAAAATGGAATAATTCTAAAATCGGTTTGTGAACAAGAAAAAAAAAAACACCCCTGTGTTGGATTTCATGTATTTGTTAAGCATATGCAGCTGTGTACACACCAAGTGTTTGAACTCATGGCATCACTGATAGCAGCACATAGCCCAGGACCTACAGAAGTTTGCCTTTTCTCATTTGTATATAAACACCTCAAAAACCGAAGTTTGGGATCCAAAAACACATTATAAAGGAGCAGAGATCTGGGGGATCACCTCTAAGGACCTATTTATCTCATAACCAGGACTGCAAGCATCTACCTTGTTATCAACTCTTAAACTTTGCCGTCTATTTTATTGTGCCTTATTGAATTTTCTAGGCTTCAGGCAGAAGTCTTAAAAGTAGACTTTCTCATTCCGCATTTTTATTGCCAATAGCAGTGGTGAGGGAAAAAGGAATGTTTGAAGAGAGAAATATTTGTACTGAATTGCTGGCCATCAGTGTTTTGTTGTTCCATGCTTAGGCATTTCCCTCTCCAAGCAGAGATAATGGGTTGTGACGTGAGGGTCCTATATCTTCTGCTGAATGGTACCCTTTGTGTGCAGCAGATTTTTGGACTGAGAGAAATACAGTGTCTCATCTCAGAGTAGTACAGGTATTAGATACACCATCTAAAATCAGACTGAGTTGTGAACTCCTTTCCTTATTAGCTATATGTTTAGGCTGGATTATTTAAATGATCTCAGTTCCTCATTTTACAAAAGGCATAATATTGGAACTTACAGTCCTATCACAGAGAAACACTGCTCTTAGAAATAAACTGATACCCATGAAGTGCCCACACAGAGACTGCCATATAAGCAAATGTCTAATAAAAGTTAGGTGTTATCATCTCTACCAACATGAAAAACACATGTATGTTTCTGACACAGAGAGATTCCTATAACTATTTGCTTTAGGTTATAAAAAGGAAAAACATATCACATTTCTATTGGATGTGACTTCATTAAGCCTGGAGATACGGTTTATTTTTACTTAAAGCATATTAGATTAGAATATAGAATTTTGATGAATGTCCAAGTTCCTAGTCAAAACAATGTCAACCAAATGGGATTTAGCTCAAGCAACACATAAAGATTATTGATCTAGGACAAGATCATAAGAGGAAAATGTGGCTACAGCCATCCCCTGAACCATATAGAAAGGCTAAGGAAAAGAAAAGTGGACAGCAGTACCAAGGGAGAAAGCTCCTCACAGCTGTAAACCTTGGGGGATTGCTGTTGGATTACGTTAATATTTCAGTTGCTGTTGCTTCAAGATTCTTAGCTATGCCTGTGGCAAGAGGCGAAGATTGTTTCACTGTAGGGCGTTTATAACAAACTGAACGAGCTGTAGTAAGAGATGTGTGCATTTATGTAGTCCTCAGTGATATGTCAGAAGAGTGGAAATGCTGTTTTTCCTTCCACTTTTCTCTTGGAAGATAAGAGTTGTCACTTTTTATTTATGTCATAGTTATAAGCTTAGGTGTACAGTGAAAAAGTCAAGAAGAATTTATTTTCTAAATATTTCCTTTTAGAAGCATAAGCATACAATTTCATTACATGAATACTAGTTATGTTATTGTCATGTAGCAAATGATCAAATTAAAAAATTTTAAACAATACCTGTATTAGTCAACTTCTTCTTACTGGGACAAAATACCAAACAAAAATCAGTTTCAGGGAGGGAAGATTTATTTCAGCCTACAGTTCAAAGTTACAGTGTCCCAAGGCAAAGAAGGCACTGTAGCAGGGGGTTGAGGCAGCTCCTCCCATTCAGCATAGCGAGGGAGCAGAGAACTGTGAATGCTGCTGCTCAGCCAGACCTCTCCTTTTCATAGAGCCCTGAATTATAGCTCAAGAAATGACACTACCCACAGTTGAGTCTTCCAATCTTAATTAATTTAATACAAAAAAAATCCCTTACAGATGTACCTGGGAGCTAACCTAGCCTACATGGCCCCTCCAGGTTTTGCCAGGTTAAAATCAATGTTTCAAATGTAAAGCACTCTCCTAGCTTAGTAGGCATAAGCCTGGGTACACTCCCAAGTACCACAGAAAATAAAAAGAAAACAAATTTTCAAGAAATCAGGCAGAGCTGCATCATCTCGGGGATCAACTAGGAAAAGGTCCCTCTTAGAGCTCTTTTAGGTTGTTGTAAAATTCATTTCCTTTTGGTTGTAGGACAAAAGTACCTTTCTTTTTGGTAGCTACTAGTTGGAGACTGATCTAACTGACTAGAGGCTACTCTGAGGTCCTTTCCAAAGGCCACCCAGAGGCAGCCCACAGCATGATATTGACTTTCTCACAGGCCTATCTGAGTTCATCTCTCTTACTTCTGCTTGTACAACCAGCAAAAGAAGGCTTGACTCCTCAAGTTCTGATGTGCTTAAATCAAGTCCACCAGAATAATTTTCCTATCTTAAAAGCAACTAATTTGGAACTACATGGACAAAATTCCTTCACAGACACAACTGCCTATATCTGTGTTTAAATGATTAACCATTGGCTTGGAATCTTCATGAACAAACTTTAGATGCTATTCACCAAAGCATTCACATGAAAAATGTATTAGACACAAATAGCAGACAGATTCAAGGAAAGTGGAATGATAAGGGACTGAGTTTCAATTGAAAATAAATGTTTAAACTCTATTCTGTTTTCTTTCTAGTTCATTCTAGTTTTCTTTCATGCTTTTTTGTTTTGTTTTGTTTTGTTTTTCGAGGTAGGGTCTCACTCTACCTCAGGCTGACCTGGAATTCAGTATGTAGTCTCAGGGTGGCCTCGAACTCACAGTGATCTTCCTACTTCTGCCTTCCCAGGGCTGGGATTAAAGGTGTGCGCCACCACACCCGGCTTCATGCTTTTTTTCTTCTATTTTTTAAACGCCTTAACCTCTAAGCCATTCCTCCAGCCCTTTTTAAAAAATCTTGACAGAGTTAGGAGTGGAACCAAGGGGCTTTGATATACTTTACCACTAAGCTACATCCCAAGCTCTTCTTGCTTACTTCTGACAGCCCTTCCATTTTACATGTGAGACAGCAGAGGCTGAGATTCTTTTCAGTCAAAAACATACTGGGTCAGAACTAGAAATCAAGAAGGAAAAATTTTACACTTGAGGATATCTGGATCTAAGGCTTGTACACTGTCCTCCACAACTGTGACTCGCATACACTGAAGGCCTGTGAGCTGACGAGAGTTCCCTGAACACCCATTTGCCAGGCTTTCCTCCCAGATACTCTGATCAGAATGATCATGCTTTGTAACATTATATCCTGAACATCCCCCCCAAAGACTATTCAGGGTTGGCATATGTTTGCTTACGTTAATAGCATTTAAAAAGATATAACAACAGAATGCAAGATGATCTTTTATATTCTTATTTTTCTCATTGCTCCATGGAATGCCAATAAATTTATATGAAGCACACTGACCCCAGGTTTGACATTTGGGACCCAGTATTCTGTAGCATAGTTGGAATGTTTTAAAATTACTTATGTTGTATTATTTATTTATTGTTCATGAATTCAAATTCTAAGATAATTTAAATATATGACTACTTCAATATAACGTTAATATTTTGAAAGTGCCAAAGACCATTCAAGTTTTAGGATATGGGGTCAGTCTTTGTTCTATTGTTTATAAAAGTAGATATAACAGAAAGGCTCAGCTAAGACTGCCTGTGTTTGCCTATGTTCTCAGAAAGAGAATGGTAGCAATAAAAACCTCTTTAATCTTTTTTTAATCTGTTTTGGGTTTTTCAAGATAGGGTCTCGCCTAGCTCAAGCTGACCCAGAATTCACTATGTTGTCTCAGGGTGGACTTCAACTCACAGCAATACCCCTGCCTCGGGCCTCCCCAGTGTTGGGATTAAAGCCATGTACCACCATTCCCACCCTTCTTTACATCTTTCATTGTTCCCTCCCCCCAAAAAACTGCCCAACTCCAATATGTATGTGTATTTACCCAAATTTAGCCATATTCATGAAAACCTGTATAATCTGTTTCACTGGTGACAATTATTACGTGACATATCCTTGTTTCTGGCTATCAAAACTTCAAAAAATTACCATAATTAGAATTTGAACATAATCTATATGTAATAAGTTATCATTTCACATTAAAAAGTAAGCTGAAGGTTCGACTTGGTGTCACAAGCCTCTAACCCCAACTACTCAGAGGGCTGAAGTAGGCAGATTTCAAGTTCAAAGACCTCCTGTGCTACAGAGTGAGTTCAAGACCATCCCAGAACACTTAGTGAAACCCTGCATCAAAATTAAAAAGTGAAAAGACAGCTTAAGTTGAATACAATTCAGTGGTATAGTGCTTAACTAGCATGTGTGAGGCCTTATGTTCACTCAATCCCCAGTACTCCAAAAAAGTATATTGATTTATGAAATAATGAAGGATATTAGAAAATTTAAAGGCATTTAATGCACATAGACATAAGAAATTGGGAAATTAAGAAAAATTTTCCAAATAGGCCAAAACATTTTATTTTATTTATTTATTTTCTTTATTAGTTTTGTATTCAGCAAATACAGTCAGTTTGGTACCATTATTAGGCTCATCCGTGACCTACCCCCTCCCCTTGGCCCCTCCTTGTTGAGGTATATGGGTCATGCATTGTGGAGTTAGCCCACAGTTATGGGTAAGCTAAATGTCTCTGCATATCATGACCCAACATGTGGCTCTGACATTCCTTCCGCCCCCTCTTCCGCAAAATTTCCCTGAGCCATGTAGGGTTTCTTTTTGGTCTGCTTCAGTGATGAGGTGTTGGGGGCCTCTGAGGCTCTGGCTCTCTGATTTGGTAGGAGTTGATTTTTTTTCTGTGTTGATCTCCTTCCCCCTTCTGCTGGTATCCGGTTCATCAGGAAAACAGCCCCCTTGCTTGTTTCACCAATTTTTCTTAGTTTCAGCCGGGGCCCTTTTGAGGTATGATGAGGTGGCTCTCTCCTTAGGATCTACATCTATCTGAAAAAGAGAAGCAGATTCTCCAATGGAGAGTAAGTTACCACCAGGACAAATGAGATAACCCTTACTTTTTTTTTATAGAGAATTTAATAGGTGTAGGCCCTCTTGTAGCCCACAATTGATGGTAGCTTGATATTGGAGAGTTATGTTTGGATATGGTTCTGACTTGTTTCCCAGCTCCAGCTATGGGTCCCATACCACTGAGGGCATCAGTTAGCCAAATTGAGAGCAGTTGGTTCCCCATCATGGCTGTGTGCCACTACTGCACTTGTGTGGGCATCAGAACAAGTTATTTGCTGCTAAGTAGGTAAAACATTTTAATTACCATCTACATGGAATACAGACCACAGAACCATAGAAATTGTATCTTACTAAGTACCTGTGTTTAAACTTCAGCAGGAAATTCAAATTTCATATCACCCAAAGTTATTTTTGAAAACCAGATAAAGGACAGAACAGGTCTTCTTCAGTTATCACTACATGCAGTATCTTGTGTGATATGGGTGCCATTTTGTATGTTAGAAGTACACAGTTTTTTGTTTATGTTGTTTTGCTATAGATATGTTGTCATTGATGTACTGATTTTATTGAGTCCATATGTTCAGTTTAATGGATATATGATACCATTACACTCTAGGACACATTATAAGAGATTAATTATATTATTGTATATTCATATTCTGAATACATCTAATGCAAAATTAAGTTTAAAAAAATCCAATTCCTAAGTCATTGTAGACATGTCAAGTGTCCCATATGTGCAGAGAGACTATAATAGCAGATAGTTATAGCTCAGGTACTGAATACTTCCATCAGCCACAAAGTTTTGGTGAAAGACAATAATACATTATTAGCTAAATGATGTTCCCTGAGAAGTAACCATGATAATGACAATAATTAGGACACTTCTATGCCTTCGCTTGCTCTCCTTTTGGAAATTTCTGTTATGTGTGCTAGAAATGTGATCTTCAAAATATGAGGTAATGCTGCTCTCCTTACATGATAATAATTAGTAGAATTAGTTGAGAACTCACAATTATCCAAACTCTGTCAAATGTTTGGCAATTGTATTAATTTATTTTCTGTTATGATAATGAAATATCTGAGGTTGAAATTACCTCAAAGCAAAAAGTTTACTTAGTTTACAGTTTTGAATGTTGAAAGCTAAAACATCATAGGATCTGGCAAGGAACCCTTTGCATGTCAGATCATGGTGGATGTAGCATAGGAGGAGTGTGACAGAAGAGAGAGACCACATGATAAGACAAGAAGCCAGATTAAGGAATAGTTATCCTTTTTGTTTTTTCCTGTAACAGTCTTCTCTAAAGACTTGAAGGTCCCCTGAGTCCTCTGGTAGCATCTAATATGATTAAAACACTTTCTACTTCTCTCATCTCTTAAAGGTCTGGCTACCTTTAAGATCGCCAGACAGCTGACAAATCCTCTAGCAGGTGAATTTCTTGGGGGCCATGTCCAAACGATACTACTGCATATCATCCTTTCAACACCCACATGACTAAGGTGCCATTATGGTTACTACAGAAAGCCAAGGTGGAGGGAGAATGGGAGATTGGACAAAAATGTCCTTGGTCAAAAATGAATCCAAAACTTCCTTAGACAACAGCATTGTAAGCAACATACCAGTCTGTGGGGACTTCTTGATTCTTTTCACAACTGTCTCCCAGTAAGCACTACTTGTTCAAACCATTTCAGACACCATCCTCCGCCAAATGACACATCTATGTCCCTTTCAGCAGGCAATAAAACTATTTTTGCTAATGGTTTAATCATGTACTTCCAGACACCATATTCATAATTTATCAGGAAATTTTGTTAGTGGCCTGAATCAAAGGGGTTGTTGCTCTTACGGTGCTTTTAGACTCCCATTTCCAAGCTGCCGTGAGTTATAAAACTACCAAAGGAAACAGAGTTGCTTCCAGATAATGGCCCTAAAATGAAGGGTTTTGAAGATCTGAATCAAATCTTGACTCATTTTTCTCAGTGGGAACAAGCATGTCTGCTTTGATGGAGAAACATCATTGGCTCAGACAGACTGCATTCCTCAGAGCTAGCTTTCCAGTCACCAAGCAGTCATGTTCTTGTTTGAATATGTGAAAGTATAGACATGTTTACAGATGTACTTGTGTGTGTGTGTGTGTGTGTGTGTATTTCATTGGATGCACTTTCTAGGTCCTAAAACATAAGGAAGGATGAAAAGGGAGGGAAATCTCTATGGTAGCACATATTTGGCTTAGAACTAAATTCAGGGAAAGAGTATCACCAAACTTCCCTTAAATTGGATTCCTACATTTAGAAGAGTTCAGCTGATTTTTACTTCTGTCCCCTCTTTAGACAGAAGTGCAAGGTAAGTTAGTTGAAGGGAGGCTGTATTGGCAAGGGCAAGAACACTACTGATAAAGTAAGCCAGGGTGGGGCAGAAGGATGATGGCAGTAAGGAAAGGACTATGTGGGATGAGTAAGTCAGGGAGACTGGATGGAGCTGGAGCAAAATGAGAATGTACAGCAGATGCCTTAGAACCCCAGGGAGCATGCCAAGGTAGAGCAGAGGGAGTCAGGAAAATGAACACCTACGCACATCCCACATCCATTAGCTAGCTCTCTCCATCAGGAACAGAAAGCAAAACAATGTCGAAAATCATTCTAGAAAAACAAAAGGGAGAGAGAGAGAGTATGAAAATTTTCCCAGCCTGCCAACTTTGCTGATCTCTTGCTTCTAGCTCTCCAATGCTACTGCTCTGTACTCTTAAAAATCCTCTTTGCTACCACTCAGAAGTTTCTTTCTGTTCTCCAAAGAGTTCTGCAAATCCCAGTCCCCCCATAAAATCTTCACTGGTAAATAAAAAGACACAAGGCTGACTCCCCCACATCTCTTGCAGAGTACACCAAGGCCTCTAAGCACATACTTCATGGCCTGTCATGAATAGGTAATCCTGGATCTAATGAAGTCATAACCTGGACTCTCACCGTGGTGCCAGCTCTTGACTTTATGAACATCAACTCAACATGCTGGGAAGTGAATTGTGACCCTTCAGAATCCCTGTGCCAGAGCCCTGACTATCAGCGTGACTCTAACTGGAGATGTCTTCAGGAAGCAATTGCCACTGGTGGGCTGTTAAGGACAGTGCCCAAACCTGACAGGACTATATGTAACCTTGTCAAAAGAGTAAGACAGAGGTTACCACTGCACACTCCTCCTCCCCTCTACTCCTCTGCTATGTAATAGGGCATGAAGGTGGCCTTCTGCAAGCTTGGAAAAAGCCCTTACCAGAAACCAAACCCTGTCAGAACCTTAATGCTGGACTTACCCGATAAGTACATTCTGTGTAAGAAAGAACATTTCTGCTGGTTAAGCTTTCCAATTTACATTTGCATATAAAACAAATAGGCTGCATGAATCTGGGGGTGGTGGTGCATGCAGAAGTAGGAGGATCATCATGAGTTCAAGGCTACCCTGATACTTCATAGTGAATTCCAGATCAGCCTGAGCTACAGCAAGACCCTTCCTAGAAAAACCAAAGTAAATGTTACATATATATACATAAAATGCCTGAGCCCTCTACAACAGTTTGTGTGGGCTAAGTAGCAGCAGTTACAAAGAGTGCTGGTTGAATTTAGGTCAACCATGCTAGAATAAAACTCCCGAGAGGCAAAGATTGTCAGCTTCACTTTATTTATACCAAACAGCATAGTGTTTACTTAAAATAAGTACCCAGCAAATACCAGTAAATAATGCCCTAATTTGGGTGTGTTCCGCTTTCCTTACTTGATGCATATAGTTGGTTCTCTCCATGTTCCCCTCTGCCTCTCCTAAACTTCCAACTTTCCTGAAACCAGGGTCTCAGTGCAAAATGATAAGTTTGAGGTTATTCAGGACCACACTGGGGTTACCTGTAGCTTGGAGAGTTGAAAGGATTTGGTCACATGTTCATTGCACCAAAGCTTGTATGCACCTGGAACATGTAGTTTACAAGGGAGAGTGATATGAGTGAGAGCAGCTGTGGTTCTTAAGAACCAAGTAGGTGTACGTCTGTCTTGGCTAATGCCTTTGCCATGATCTTCATCAGCCTGCTGAAGACTATAAAAACCTAGAAGTGCTGCTTTCTCGGTGAACCTGGTACCAGCACAAGGTTGAAGGAGATAGACACAGAGAACACTCAACTCCTACCAAACCAGATATCCAAAAACACAGAGGCTCCCAAGACCTCATCACTTAAGTAGACCTAAAATGAACCCATCATGGCTCAGGGAAATTTGCAGAAGAGGGGGCAGAAAGATTGTTAGAGCCACATGTCAGGTCATTATGCACAGAGACATTGCCTCTTCCCCATAACTGATAGCTAACCCCACAATTCATGACCCATATTCCCCAACGAGGAGGGTCCCTGCAGAAGAGGGAGGACAGGGAGGAGGCTAACGATGGTACCAACATGTTGACCCACACTGTGTATATAACTAATTAAAAAAGTAAGTGAACTGGAAGTTTTCAGTAAGAAGTTAAGTATGTATTCACATAATAATATAATAAATAATAAAATCAGAAAAAAATCTGGAAGTGATTAAATGTGTTACAAGAGGGTGAAAGGAAAATGCCCATCTTATACCTTGGACCAGCACACAGAATTCATCACTGATATAAATGAATTCTACCCTCTGGCTCTGGAAGATAGTAGTTACCTGTTAAGTGTCCCTGAAGACTCTTAAACCACTAGAAACAAAGGGTATAAGAAATAAATTATGAACTGTGTAAGAATGTGATAAGTGCCGTGGGGACAGAAGAGAACTGGAAGACAGTGGGAGAGCTGAGATGAAGGAAGGATGAAAGTTGCATCTTGAAACAGGTGGTTGGGTAGACATCCAGAAGACGGTGATTTAAGAAAAGAAAGGAAGAAAATTAATTAGCCATCAACATACCATGGGAATGACATTCTAGGCAGAGAAACAGCTAATGCCAGGGCTTTAGGTTGGGGTGGGCATGGCATGTTCCAAACCACAAAGAGGCTACTGGTATGACAGTAGAATGAGTGAGAAGTGAGGAGTTGGAGGTGACGATGGAAAGACGGACAGGTAAAGTGCTTAGGAGGACCTTGACTTCTCCTTGACTGCAGGGCAGTGACACGTAGCAGATACTAAGGAAGAGGAATGGCATGACCTAACTTACATTTTAAACAGATTACTCTGACTGCCTTGCAATAATAGTCTGGTTCTTGAGTCAAAGGTAGCACAGAGGTAGGGAGCAATGAAATTCTAGATACATAGGGAAAGATGTCCTAATAGATTGGATGTGAGATGGAAGAGAGTCAAGGACCATGTACATTGTTTTACCCAAGTGATTTTTACCAAGGGAAAAAATATAGATGTAGAAGTCTGTAGGGGGTGCAAGTTTCTGGAGAGATGAAAACTTCAGAGACAGTGTAAGGTAGGAGGGGAATCCTCCTACCAAGGGCAGCTAGTATTGGAGTGCAACCCTCCTTATACTAAACATGATGAAGTAGAAATTTGCTTGTCAGGACATATTGGCTTCTCTACTTTAACCAACCTGGTTATATATAAAAAATACCTGCCTGAGATAATTCTTTAGACAAAGGGCTATGATTTTACTAGGCATTATTTCTCTGTATCGTGGGTAGTATCCAATACAGAAGTTTTATAGAGATCCCTCAGTATATAGTGGGATAATTATAAAATTAGAAATCTCATAGTACATCTTCATCTTTGTATTAAAAGTAACTTTGCAGAGCTGGAGTGATAGCACAGTGGTTAAGGTGCTTGCCTGAAAATCCTGATGACCTGGGTTTGATTCCTAAAGACCCACACAAAGCAAGGAGTACAAGGTGGCACATTCATCTGGAGTTTGCAGCAGCCAGAGGCCCTGGTATACTCATTCTTTCTCTCTCTCTCTCTCTCTCCTTGCAAATAAATAAATAGTTTTTAAAAAATGTAACTTTGCCATGCATAAGCAAATATTGAATATTTATTTTCTAAATGAATAGAGAGAAACTTCTACTACGACTCTCCAGATCTGTAGGTATGAATGGGCAAAGATGAGACAGAAGGAGGGGAATAGCAGAAGACCAGAACTACTAAAAAGGCATGTGATGGAAAGAGCACATCATTTTTGCACAAAGGGGACTTTGTTTATTGACTTACCACTGGTATTACAGTAGTATACAATCTAACGTGGGAGTGGATGTACTCACTGGGAATTTTTTTCTGTTGTAGAATAAGGTGTTCCCTTGAAATGATTCACCCCAAGATATTGGCACCCAGTTTTCAAGTTTATTTATTTCTTAGGGGAAAACTCATTTAAGCATGTTTCCGTCTGTCATTTTGTTAAAAGAACATATCAGTTGACATTTCAAAACAAGCGTGTTCATTTCCTATAACATGAATGGTGTCCAAGCTTGCTGTTTTGTATTGAGACTGGCAGGGAACCAGTGAGCTTGTAGCCATGAGGCTTATAAACTTTCTCATAGAAATTCAAGCTGTCAGCCACCCAAGCTAATGTGTTTCCATTTTGTCCCATTTGTATTTATGAAAGACTTTAATTGTATGGATAGCACATTACCACCATGTGCAATGCCTTACCTCATGATGGGAACTGTAGCACATTTCTCCAGAATTTAATGTTTCAGGAATTGAAAAGAAAAACAGGAAATAACCTTCAGTGGCTGGTGTCTCTGAAGTACTCAAAGCATCTCTGCTGTTCATGAGCTAAATAATTATTCTTGCTAGAAGAGAAAGAACATAAGTTTTGAGAGGGAGAAAAATGTTTAAGAGCTTTTATGAGTAACATTAACTGCCTGGACAAGAGCAAAATATACTATATTGAAGGCACATGACCATCATTGGCTGCCTTGTACTCACTGGCTGGATTGTATTTGCTTTGGTCATTATACGTACTGCAGAAGTGGTCAGAGGCTTGAGCAGTATACAAGACAGCTTTCATGTCACATGTGCAGTGTAGTCATAACGACACAGTATGTAGCACTGGTGACTATGGTTATAAGAAATTTGTGTTTCATCTTTGTCTCTCCTACACATAGCTTCTAAAGCCCTTGTAATGTTCTGAGTGACAGGAGTGTCTCTTCTTCTAAGGCCATGTTTGGTAGGTTCCAAGATAGCTTAAGATTCGGATGTGGGGAGGCACCAGAAAGAGTGAGGGTTAATTAGAGAGTTAGAAGTTTCAGCCCTACTCCTGAGCTCCAGAAAGGGCACAAGAACTGGGTCATATGTTAATTACCAATGGTGAATGAGTCAATCAGTTTTGCCTAAAAAACAGAGCTTTTGTACAACCCTTCAATGACAAGGTTTAGAGAGATCTGTGCTGAGGAGCAGCAGAGGTGCTGGCGTTCTGGAAAGTGGATGGAAGCATTCCAACCTGAGCATCACTCTCATTTTGCTGCTCCCAAGATATGCCCATTAACCAGTGATACAAGTAAGCTATTTTCCTGAGTCTTGTGGGCTTATTTTTGACAAATGACTGAACCCAAGGAAAGGGTTATGGTTGCCTCTTAACTTCCTAGCTAGCTGGCCATTCAGATGAGTTGGACTTGTGGTTAGCATTGGAAATGGAGACAATCTTATGGGGCTGAGTACTTAACCTACAGGGTCTCCACTAACTACAGATATTCAGTGCCAGAATTAAATTAAAAGATATTCACTTGATGTCTAGGGATTTGGATAACTGTTTGATGGGGGAAGAAACCCATACATTTAGTGTTAGAAATGAGTAAAATGTAATTTAGATTAATGCATCTTTTTTTAATTCAACACACATAAAATGTCTTTGAATGTTAGTACATACAAATATTTCTTAAATATTTTACCCTTTATCAAGTTATCTTCTAGAAATAAATCCCAAGAGTTGGATGGACAATCAAATGCTGGTGATTGACAAATGAGGAAAACAGAACTCTAAATATCATTCAAAGACTTAGTCTGTTGTCCACAGCAGCAGTACCTGGGGCACTCGCTCTCAGTCACGTACTCTATTATTCATCACTATTATTCAGGATGCACTATCAAGACACCAGCTTAGTGATGCATAATATCTCACTTAATCATCACAATAATCCATGAGGTTGAATCTATTGTTTTGTACATTTTTATGGACAAGAAAACTCAGCTAAAGTGACTCTCCCACCATTGCACAGTTACCAAAGCCAAGATCTGGGCATTATATGTAAGCAGTCTGGCTGGGTGAACACATCCCTTAATTGCGGCACTAACAAACTTTTTTTTTTTTTTGGCTGTGTTTTTTGAGGTAGGGTCTCACTCTCACTCAGGCTGATCTGGAACTCATTCTGTAGAATCAGGCTGGCCTCAAGCTCATGGTGATCCTCTTACCTCTGCTTCTTGAGTGCTGGGATCAAAGATGTGCACCACTATGACTGGTAGTAAAAAAAAAAAAAAAAAAAAAACTTTTAAATACAGCAAGCATGTTCAAAAAAAATGCACAGTTTTGGAAGGAATTCTTAAGTGATCATAGAGAATGTGAGAATCTCAGAGAACTCTCTGATTCAGTAGACTGTGGCTGAAGCCCAGAAGTCTTCTCTGGATCAGGCATATGTGGCTAGATTGCTCCTCCTTAGCCCCAGTTTTGTGTTGGCTTGCTCTGTACCAGGTTTGGGAGCATATCTCTGTCTCTTCCCATTGACCAAGGAATCTCACATGGAGACTCTTCCACACACTGTGAAGAAATGCACTCTCACTAATTGTCCTAAAAAATGTGCTGGGCACAATTTGATGAAATTGTCCATGGAGACTCTCTCAGGTTTAGAATAGAGTTGAAGGAGGAGAAATGGAAGAACTGGGCCTTAAGACATGTATCCTAGGCACTGTGCTGGACAATTTGGGTAAATTATCTAAGTAAGATTCTTACAGCAGCCATTCAGAGAATTCATAGATCACCCACATTGTTACAGATGAGGACCCTTGGTTTAGAGAAGTTAGAGAATGTGCACCAGGTTGCACAGTTAATGGATAATAAAACTTGTAGCTTAATCCTGGTCTCAGTGTTTTGGTTTTGGTTTGTCACCAGAACATAATCTTATATCTCAGCACACCAGTGCAGGGGCTCGCAAAAGTAAGTTCCTTGGAATCCCTAACTCTGCAGATTGTGAATTGTTAGCCTTTGAACTATAGTAGGCTTCAGCAAATTCTGAGCTAAGAAGAGTTTCCCCAAAGGCTCTCAATTCTAGATAATCATACAGCATTTATCCTTTATAACTCATTAGGGAGACAGCTACAGAAATGATGCTATACAACATTGGTTCTGTGCACGTGTGAATATCCCCCTACTTATTTTTTGCTCATACAAACACAAATTGTTTAACTTATGCCATGGAGATCTTTCCAAACAGATGTGCATTCAAAAGGTTTCTCCAGCACATATGTGCTAGGAATGGCTATGGCTTAAGATATTCCTTTTCTTTCAAGAATCCTGTGGTCTCTGTGTCTGTCTGCCAATGTCATAAACTCAATGTAACAGGTAGAGTGAAGAAGGAATAAAAACGAATCCTTAAAGCCATTTTATTCCCTACTATTTTTTTAATTTAATTTTTATTTAGTTATTTGAGAGAGGATAAGAGGCTGAGAAAGAGAGAGAGAGAGAGAGAGAGAGAGAGAGAGAGAGAGAGAGAATGGGCATGCCGGGGCTTCCAGCCACTGCAAACTAACTCCAGATGCATGTGCCACCTGGCTTACATGGCTCCTGGGGCATCAAACTGAGGTCCTTTGCCTTTGGAGGTAAGTGCCTTAACTGCTAAGCTATCTCTCTAGCCCCTTATTTCCTACTCTTAAAGAAACTTTTTGAGGTGGTTAGAATAACATGATACAGGTTGGATATCCCTTATATGAAATGTTTGGAGCTAGAAGTACTTCATATTTCAGACTTGGAAATATTGGCAGATATGTTGAACATCTTGAGGTTGACATCCAATACTGTGCATGAAGTTCACATGTTTTGTATATAACTTATGCAATATGAGTATAATATTGTACAGTATTTCTAGTGTACCTGTGTTGTAAATAAAACCTGTCCAATGAGGTGAAGTGTAGGTTTTCCACTTGTGGCATCACGTTGGTACTCAAAAAGCTTAGGATGCTGGAGTATTTTGATTTTGGACTTTCAGTTTAGAGATGGTCAATTTGTACTTAGAATTAGCTCCATTCAACATTCTTCAGTGATGTTATCTTTTTGTAATGAAAGGAAAGGGGTTGGTTTCGCTGAGAAGTTTCATCACTATGGGGAAACCTTGGCAGAGCAGACAGCTAGCATATGTCTTCACATTAGCAGGAAGAAGGTAAGCATGAAGAGAGGCTGATGTTCTCTGTTCCTTAAGGAATTGTAATATTTTTTGAATTTTGTTCATGTGAAAATTATTGCTTCCTGAAGTTCAAATCTCTTCTGTGTTAACAAACAAGAAAACATCTTTCTAACTTTTATCTGAAGATTATTTTATCAATAAATGAAAAATAATGTATATGAAAATGCTATGAAAGAGAAAAGCATTCCTTCAAACCATGATGTATAATTGAATTTTTAGGACTAGCCTGCTGGTGTCTTTTGTTAGCTGGTAGTTGACATTTGTTAAGTATTACATTTTTTCATTTATAGAGTACATATTTGCATACACTGCAATTACTATACTCCATTTTATAAAGAACAACTCATTTAAACTTTTGTGGACATTGTCCTTTAAGGTACAAATGCTTACTAAAATGATCCATCCATTAGTGTGGAAATGTATTACTTTGAAACTGACCAACTCAATTCCATGTGATTGACAAAACTTTATAGAGAATTTTCTCAGTGTCATCTCTGTTCCAACTAGCAGTTCCTTTTCCAATGACTGAAGTTCAAGTTTTTTTCTCTTTCCTTGCAGTGGTAGATCATCCTCTCCCAGTGGTAAATGTTCAGTAACTAACTGGGTGAATGTTTAATGATGAGAGCAAATGAGGGCACAAAGGCCTGAATTTGCAGCATTTTCCAGTCTCTGTGGTGGAAACACTCTCACCACAGCCAAGCTGATGTTTCCCACATGATGTTCCAGCTTGGAGTGGGGAAGGGGTGCTAACTAAGGTCAGTCCCCATAATTGTCATGATTTCATTTACCATGAAGATGCTACACATTCTAGTTTAGTGAGAATGGTCTAGACACTTAAATGAGCTCAGAAGAAAAGTCTCAAGGATATCAGCATCTAGAAGTCACTATTTTCCTGTGTAGGTACAGTTAACAAGGTAACCAGCTTGATATAAGCATCCATGAAGAAGAGGGCATTCCAAGCACAAGTACAAATGCATAAATCCCTCTTGCTAGAAATGACATATAGTCACCAATGTGTGAGACCTTGGATTTGTGATAACTTAGCCAAGGAGACAGAGCATGCAGTTGTCTTGTCAGTGAGATAATGAAGGCTGAAGGAAGCAGCCCTTCTAACATCAGCCACCCACAGCCTGTCAAAGTGAGAAAAATGGCAGTCCTGTGTACCAGATAGTAGTACCTGGTAAGAGATAAGGCCATCTAGACTAAATTCAGCACTTCCAAACTCCAGCACTGGTTCCTACGTGTGTCATGTAAAACCAAAGTTGACCTAATTCTTTCATGTTTATACTGGAAATAAAAATTTTGAAAGTAGAAATATAAGAATGCTTAAAAATCAAATATCACATGGAAATAATAAGATATCCCTGGCCCAATTATGTCTCATGTAGGGTTTATGTTCCAAAGTCAGAATGCAAGAAATCATGTTTAATCTCACTTCATGTGTCTAAAGCTTTAAATGTCCCAGCTTCTCTAGAAAATAAAAATCTTAGTAGGTCAAACTAGGCACACAACTGAGCAGTTTCACTGGGTGAAACTTTATAAGTATTTTAAGCCACACATGTAGCATCTATGGTCTCTTTGCCCCTTGAGATAGACAGAAAAAACAATGTGCACTAACTTAAGTCCAGATCAATTAGATGCATACATACATACATTAGGTAGATAGAAGATGATAGGTAGATGATAGATAGATAGATAGATAGATAGATAGATAGATAGATAGATGATAGATTCATCCTGCATATGGTACTAGAGTTGGGGAGATGACTCAGCAGTTAAATACTCTTGTACATGTTAACATATATTTTCAATCCTCTTGGTTATCTAACCAGGAAAGGAAATGTCAGGTCACATGATAACTCTGTTTAACATGATGATGAATTGCCAGACTCCTCGACAAAGCAACTGTGCCATTTGCCATCTACATCAACTGTGGACTAGTGTCCCAATATCTCTCTATATAGGCAACCAATTGTTACTGTCTGCATTTTGTTATAACCATCCTAGTAGGTATAAAACTCTATTTCACTGTGGCTTTTATTTGCACTTCCCTAATGTTGAGTAATATTTTTATATGCTTATAGGCAATTTTTATATCTTCTTTGGAGAAATGCCTATCCAAATCCTCTTCCCATTGTTAAATAAGTCATCTTTATTATTGAGTTGTAAGAAATACTTGTATATTATTTATACACGTTCCTTATCAGCTGTGTGATTAGACAATAAATATCTCTCATTATATGCTACCACTTTCTAAATCATATTTTATTTTTTAAATTTTATTTATTTATTTATTTGAGAGTGACAGAGAGAGAGAGAGAGAGAAAGAGACAGAGAGAGAGAGAGAAAATGGGAGCACCAGGGCTTCCCGCCACTGCAAACAAACTCTAGACACGTGCGCCCCCTTGTGCATCTGGCTAATGTGGGTCCCGGGGAATTGAGCCTTGAACCCTTGAACTGGGGTCCATAGGCTTCACAGGCAAGCACTTAACCACTAAGCCATCTCTTCAGCCCTAAATTGTATTTTAATTGACACACTGTAATGATTTATGGATTGTGATGTCTTATTACATGTATACAATGTGTGAACATAAGTTCAAGGTAATTGTATATCTATCACCTCAGCTATCCATCACTTCTCTCTATAAAAACATTTAAAATTCTCTTAACTACCTAATTTTAAATGTTTAACTAAATGTGGTCTCTTATAACTATCCTGTGCTGCTATAGAATATTGAACATGCTTCCTCCTGTTCAATTTCATTCCTATACCCTGAAACCTCATCACCATCCCTTCTCCCAAGACCTCTCCAGGTTCTTTATATATATTCAATGTGCCCTTGAACCCTCAATAACTTCCAATCCCCCAGGCCCTCTTCCATCTGGGCTCCTTCTGTTTTTACAGTGACACACAGGGAAATTGGGTACTTTCTTGAATCACACACACAGACACACACACACACACACATACACACAAACACATACACACCCCTCTTCCACAAAATCATGTCATAGTCAGAATGAAGAGCCTAACACCAATGTCTAGGCACTTCTGACCTACAATGTTTTTTTGGTTACAGGACAGTTGATGGCTTACTTCCTAACTCCTTATTTCTGTTTAGTTCTCTCCCCCTACTTCCACTCTATTCTTCTTTCCAAAACCTCTTATAATCTAAAACAAATTTGATTCATTTTCTCAGGTTGCACAATTTAACTTTCTTAATAACATTTATACCCTCTGGATTTCTCACTTTCTTCTTCCAAATAATGTATTTTCCTCCAAGATACCATCTCTCACATTATTACTCTAAGCAAGTTTTGACAGGATGGTGAGCAGAAGCTGGAGAAAGCCTAGCTACCTGAGTGTCAAAAAAAAGTGAGAATAGAGCTAGAGAGATAGCTTAGTCACTAAGGTGCTTGCCTGCGAAGCCTAAGGACCCAGGTTCAGTTCCCTAGTACCCACATAAAACTAGGTGCACAAAGTGGCACATGAGTCTGGAGTTTGCAGTGGCAAGAGGCCCTGACACACTCATTCTCTCTCTCTCTCTCTCTCTTTCTCTCTCCCTGCCTTCTCTCTCTCTCCCTCCCTCTCTAAAATAAATAAATAAATGAAATATTAAAAAAATAAATGAGAGTAACCAATGGAGTAACGGTAGACACACAGACAACAGTGCTTGTCATGGTCACCTCAGCTGCCAGCAGGCAGTAAACTAGTGGCAGGTGAGGGAAAGGTGGGTGAGGGAAAAGAAACTAAATTTTAAATATAGAATATAGGGCTGGAGAGATGGCTGAGCAGTTAAGACATGTGCCTGCAAAGCCAAAGAACACCCAGGTTTAATTCCCCAGGACCCACATGCATCTGGAGTTCATTGGCAGTGGCTGGAGGCCCTAGCATACCCATTCCCTCTCTCTCTCTCTTTCTCTGTTTCTCTCTCTCTCTCTCTCTCTCTCTCTATGTATATATCAAATAAGTAAATTAAAATTAAAAAAGAAATGTATATCATGCCTGGATTCTTCCACTCTATGTGATATTTCTGGCTTCTTCCACTCTATGTGATATTTCTACAATTCACCCATTTTCTGTTGTCTATCACCCAGTGATACAATATGGAATATGTCATATCTGGTTTATTCTTGGTCTGTTTCTCACTATGGGCTCCCATGACTGAAGCTGCCATGAACATTCTTAAAGGCCTTCAACATGGCCAACTGCCTCCCTGGGTGATGTTGGACAATAAAAAATGAGCACCAGATTCTAGGAGTGACTGGCAGCCTTAAAGTTTAAACACACTTCATTTTGGAATTAGCCTTAATTTGCCTTTTATTTGTGAACCCTTCTAATAAAAATATTCTGTCACAGTTTTTGTGTAGGTCAATGCTGAACTTTGCATTCAGGACATTGGTTCTTATGAATTTCCTCTCCAGTATGACCCTGATAGGCACCATCCATTTTGATTTTATTATAAATGTAACTATTTGTAAAAATCACACTGAAGGAAATATGTTATACACATTAGATCTAATATGTATACAGCCTTGCCATTAAAGCCTTGTAATCAAAGAAAATGAAAGTTAGAAAGACCTGTGGATTTACTCAGGTTCTACAATAGTGGTTCCATCCACAGACTCACGCAGCTTTGTCTGAAATGAAGTTCCTATCTTTCTTCTGCTCATGGTGTCTCTATTTGATACCCTGGTTTTGTCATTGACACTGATCTTGTGCATAATCCTGGAGTATTAACAAATTGTAGTATTAAGTACCATTTACTATGTACCAAGTGCCATCCTAAGAAATTTATTTATATAATTTCTTACAATCAATATAGTCAGTTAATGTTTATGGCAATTGTACAGATATGTAGCATAATACTGCTTATAAATGAAGAAATGGAGGCACCAGGAGGCAAACTGATACAGTTCATGAGAAGCAGGAGCTTTCAACACAGTGGCCTATAAGCAGAATCCATGGTTTCAGTCAGGTCACCTTAAATCCCAAGTTGTTAAAGCTGAGACTCCATTTCCTTATTTGTAAAATAGTATACTATCTACTTTATACTTCTTACCAAGATAAAAAGAAGACTTATAAGGAATGACTTAGCACAGCCTGACAACAGGCATTTCGCAATGTTACTTTTCTTCCCCTTTGCTCTGAAGCAAGCACAGCAGTTTTAGAAACTAGTATATGCTACAGTAATGACCAGGACTGCCTTTGTGAGTTAAAGTGGCCTGGAGCCATCCATCAGGCAGTGCACACTCTTGAAGTAGACCTAAGTTCACTATAGGAGAGACCAGCAGATTTATGCATTTGACTCCAGGGCCATATTTGAACTGAAAATTCCTATTGGTTTCACGATGAAGGAAGGAAGGCACCCTTACCTATAACAATTGTCATTCAACCTATTTCAGGACAATCTTTTACATCTGTTGATTATGACAGTGTAGCAAAAGACCAGTGCTCAGCATTGCCTCTTGCCAGAGATAATCAGGACTCACATTAATCTTAAGTATTTTTGCATTCTGTAAAGAACTAAGTTCATTCAACACTCAGTATCGATGTTAGCAAATAGAATCCCCATTTGCTCTCAAAGTTTATGACTGTAGGGGATAAGTAGATAATGCATTGCATCAGCTCTTAAAGACTCTTGTAGTGCCAAGAGAAGACAGGTTGCTCAAGGAAAGATAGGATGCAAAGTGACATCACATGGAAAACAAGAAAGAAAGTCTCATTATTATCAGAATGAAAGCTTGGACCTAGAGCCTGGATTATCTGAAAAACTTCCATAGGAAAGAAGGGATATGAGCTAGGCCCTAGAGCCTTGCCTGACACCTCTAGTTCTCATCTATAAGATGGGGACAGCCTACCAGTTTGGTGGGCATGGAGTTTTCACAAAATATTGTGAAATAGTTTTATCCTTAGCGCATTATAGGGACCACTACACCCTAAAAATAGCCCAAGAGAAAGCTACTAGTATAAAATAAATTTGCAAAACATTATATGTATCTTAAAGATTTTTTTTTCCTGAGGCAAACAACAGATTGGCCTTTTATGAGAGAGAGATAGAGAGAATTGGTGTGCCAGGGCCTCCAGCCCCTGTAATTGAATTCCAGATGCATATGCCATCTTGTACACATGTGTGACCTTGCACATGAGTCACCTTGTGCATTTGGCTTATGTGGGAATCTGGGGAATCAAACATGGGTCCTTAGGCTTCACAGGCAAGAGTCTTAGCCACTAAGCCATCTATCCAGCCCTATCTTAAGATTTTTTTAAAGCATATTCACTAATGGGACTGAGAAGCATTTAAGGTGAAAAAGAAATTGTTCAACTTTGTTTAACTGTGGGGGTTCCTAAATATTTAGAGAAATCTTTTATTGAGAAATTCTCCATTCCCTCTCATGGGTTCCACAGAGCACATCAGGAGAAATACTCATACACATGAGGTTCATTAATGCATGCGGTGGCATGATGGCTCACATTACTATGTACAGCTTTAAACGCAATGTACACATGGTTTCCATACTGTAGGGTTATCATGTTTGCCATAACAAAGTAAGCCTGGAGTTCTTAGAATCAAAAAGTATATCTAACTTCAGTCCCATTTTTGCCCATTTGGCTTTTCTTACTTGGATTTTTAAAATAATTTATAATTTGTCTTACCATTCAAATAAAGTCAAAAAGAAGCCTCTCAAATCTGGGTCAAGATCTCTCTTTCTCTTTCACAGAATTGTTCCAAGCCTCCCTCACCTCTGGCCCACAGGGATTTCTCTGTTCTCTGATCTGCTCCGTACTGACTGTCCCCAAGGAACTGGGGCTTTGGAGGCGTCTCTAAGGAACTGGAATTATGCAGAATTGAAATGTCGCACACTTGACAGAGCTGAAGAGGACCAGAATGAAATTTGTGAGAAGGCTGTAGTTTTAAAAGAAAAAGGAGCATGGCCCCCAGTTCCAGAATAATCATGAGGGGAAACTATTTTGCTTTATACTTTTTGCAGTATGATTTCATCCTGCATTCATAATTACATAGGTTCATTTAATCAAAGCACATTAGGTTTGGATCTTCTAAACTCAGATGTGGATTTTCATCTAGATTTTTCATTTATCTGTTTTATAATACAGCAACTGAACGACTAAAAAATGAGTCCTCTTCTCTTTGTGACTTCTTGTTTGTTCTAAACTTTCCATAATCCCCCACTGTATTGATGGCTATGTAATTGTATTCAAACCCACTTTTTTAAAAACTAAAATGTGAAAAAATGCAACATTCCTAACGAAGCTTAGCATTTCATTTATTACTGAGCTCCCTTTAAAAATATTCAATACGGGTTGGAGAGATGGCTTGATGGTTAAGTGCTTGCCTGTGAAGCCTAAGGACCCCAGTTCAAGGCTCGATTCCCCAGGACCCATGTTAGCCAGATGCACAAGGGGGTGCACGCATCTGGACTTCGTTTGCAGGGCTGAAGGCCCTGGCGTGCCCATTCTCTCTCTGTCTCTTTCTCTCTGTGTGTCTGTCACTCTCAAATAAATAAATAAAGAAAGAAACAAAAATATTCAATAGCTAGGGGAGAGGGAGGGAGCTGGAGAAGTAGAAAACATTGCTGTCAGTACCAAAAGGGGACAGTTGCAAAGGCATTCTGGCCCATCTTGTTTACTATACTATGAGAACACATGAATGAGATGTAGTACTCATTTTACTGTATGAAGAGAAGGTAAGACAGAGAAAGAGTCTGATACACATTTTCATTGGTTCATATAATTGAAAAAGTGAGAAAAGTTATGACTGATTTTTTTTAATTCTCTTGATTTGTGGAAATAGAACCAGACACCTAAGTAGCATCTTTGGAAATTAAAGGATGATTCATCTGAAACAGCATGGTTTGTTAGAATATCCATTGTTCAAACACAAATTATGATCTATGAAAACTAGCACAGGACAGGAGTCATACCTGAGGCTATAATTCAAAATTGTTATTTGTGATAATTCATTCTATTAGCTCAGACTACAACTGGAACTTGGCCCAGGTGTTGATCAGCCAGAGAGTTCTGGATTATTCACACCCTGGTGCCCTGACTGAGCCTAGAATTGGTTCTGCCCAGTGAACACTTGCTATCCAGACTAGTCACCTGGGGAATGGAGCCAAATGAGGAGCCCTGAGGGAAAACAACAACGAGAGTGAGGTTATTGCCTTATCTTGCGGACCGTGCTTCTGTCACTTGCCATTTATGCCATATCTCATCATTTTTTATTATTTTTATGTTATTATTAACAATGTATTTCGTATGGATGCATCATGGGTTGGTATCCTCTTTTCCCTCGTCCCTGCCCCCGTTCCGTTAGGGACTCTCCTCAGTGGGGTTGGAGGTATTCCCTACGGGTTGGGTTGTGGTTTATTCATTGTGGGAGCAGCAGTCAGTTATTTTTTGCAGGGAGGAAATGCCTCTGGTCATGATGTCTCAACCTGTGGCTCTTACAATCTTTCTGCCCTCTCTTCCACAAAATTCCCTGAGCCATGGTGGGTAAGTTTTAAGTCTACCTCACTGATCTCATCTTTTTTTCCTTTTTCGAGGTAGGGTTTCACTCTAGTCTAGGCTGACCTGGCATTCACTCTGAATTCTCAGGGTGGCCTCCAACTCATGGTGATCCTCCTACCCCTGCCTCCAGAGTGCTGGGATTAAAGACATGTGCCACCATGCCTGACTGATCTCATCATTTTTAGTGTTGCATTATTCTGTTTCTTTTGTCAGTTCACTCATTCAGCATTCATTCCCTCACTCTTACTTCAGTTAGTCTATATGTTAAGTATCCAGTGAACACTGAGATAGCATGAGCTTAATCTCAGCTCTCTTAGACCTTGTGATCTGAGAAGAGTGGCAGACCATAAGCAAGTAAGAAATTATATCCCATCATTATTAGAATTGTGAATACAAATAAAAAGTAATGATGACAAATGCCCAGGCATGGTGCATTACTGCTGAACAGCTGTTCTAGGTGGATAAACAGTGTACCTTTTCTTTGAGAAATAATTCATTAAATTGGTTTGCATGCACTGGTGTGCAAAGTAGATACTAAAACTGAGGCTAGAAACCTCTCACCCAAACAAGAAACTACCATAGAAAACATGCATTACTGAGTGGTGGGGGAGGCTATGTGTTTGGCTGCTCAATGACCTTCATGTTTTTAATTTATTTTAATCTTGCTTTAAAGCACTTCTTTCTGACCTCAGTCAGAATTGGGAAGACTACAGCTTGAGGCAACAGATCTTTGTAGAGCATTTCCATGCTCATCTTGGGAATTACAGGTCGTGAATCTATGCTTTGCAAAGGCTTCCACAGGGAAGGCAGACACGTTCTTTAATCCATCCGAGCTTCAATTTTGCAAAGATATGAGTACAAATATGGCATACTTACAAAAATGCACAAAGTATCAATATGTAGTTAGTGAAACAATTAGTGAAAAAAATATGTGTAGCCATCAGTTAGGATTGGACTTGGACCAGTTACAGTCCCCCTGTAAGGTCCTCGTGAGCCGCCCCCCCTCCCCCGCACTTGCTTCCCTCTTCTTCTCCTGACTTCTAACATGACAATTCAGCGTGGTACCCTTGCAGACTTCATCCAGAACCCATTGCCAGTATTATTTGGTATCTAGCTTCTTTCAGGGAGCTGTATTTCCTTCTCTTGGGGAAATGACGTCTTCCTTATTCTGTGGTTCCTTATAATGGGATTGGAGCTGTGCAGCGTGGAAGGCCCTTGGCCTCTACCCAGTTTCCAGATAAGATGGGTGCTTCATAACCCCACCAAGTAGGGCTCTCAGCAGAATGAGGATGGGGAGGAGGGAAAAGATGGTACCAACACATGATGTATCCACACAAAGTATGCTCTTAATAAAAAAAAAAAAAGTAAAGTAAAATAAAAAGAGAGATACATGTTAAACATGCATACTGGAAGTTGTTTTATATATATATACCTTTCTACCCATTTGTAAAGATTAGGTCTTTGGAGGGATTTCAGACTTCTCTTCACTCATATAAATCAGACAGGATTGGACATCAATTTGATTGATGATGACAAGGCAGAGGTAATTGAACTCAGTTGCATTCAGCAAAACCTGGATGCCTGTGCCATGAGATGTGAGCAGCTTGGTCACATTGAAACACTGACTGAAGGCAGTAAAAATTAAGGACAGGAATTCCCACGGGAGCATCCAAATGTAGTCTGATGACACATCCCCTCCTCCTCATTAAAGCTACTTCTTCGCTGATCTTAATGCAAGTTAAAAAAAAGATGGGTGCTTTATCTGAACAAGTAGTAAGATGAGCACACACACGAATGCTATTCTTAGAGATGGTAGTGTTTGGCAGTATTTGATACAGTTTACCTTTCCTCAAGGGCCACTGTGCAAACATTGGCCTTAATCCTACTGACTAATTCTCGTCTTCTCTAGGCCCCTGCTTCCCATGGAGTTCCTTCTTCATTCATTCATTTTGAAGTATGCTGAATTTCTGTGTGCTCCAGAAAGTTGTATAAGTAACCCCAAAAGAATTTCAGAGATGACAATAGTTGCAACTTATCCTTCATGAGGCTTCTGACTGCCTGTTATTCTGCTGATACCCACATGCATTAGCAATTTTCATTCCTCCCACCTGAAGCTTCTGATAAGTATTTATATTAGCCCTATCATGCAGACAAACTACTGAGGCTATAGAGAATAACTAAGAGAGGGAATTAGGATTTCAACCAAGGCAATTTGTAAAAGGCTGGTTTTTAATTGCTGATAACATTTCCCTGGTATAGGCAGATCCTTGTTTGTTTTTTGTTTTGTTTTGTTTTTATTTTTAATGGAGTTCTTTAGGAAAGGTTGTCATGTTCGGATTTCAGCACATCATTGGAGAGATTCTTGGCTTTAAAAATAATGGGAATATCTCTCTAACTTTACTGGGAAATGGCCTCTGTGTCCGAATAGACTTTGGAGACCACAGGCCACATAAATGTCTCCTTAAAAGTGCCAAAATTTAGCTTGGCATGGTGGCACACACCTTTAATCCCAACACTCAGGAGGCAGAGGTAGGAGGATTGCCGTGAGTTCGAGGCTACCCTGAGACTCCATAGTAAATTCCAGTTCAGCCTGGGCCAGAGTGAGACCCTACCTCAAAAACAAAAAAAAAAAAAAAAGAGAGAGAGAGAGAGAAAAGTGCCAAAATTTAAGGCCTATATCAATTCTTACAGTGTTCCAATTGCTCCGGATCACACAGTGGTTTATCTGGGATGTGTCTTTGGGGAATGTTTTCTCTAGTTGAAACATATCCTTCCTATTATCTTCATAATGTTTTCACCTAGTTCTTGGTTTTTCACTACTAACCAGTAATCACAGCTTCACAGAATTATTCTATATTTCAAAAAGGAAATCCTATGCTGGTTTTAAACCTAGGAAGTTGCTGATAAGAAGGTCTACTTTGACATTTTATGATAAACATTCTTACAGTGTTAATTAGTATACCCTAGGTTATAAAAACAAACTAGTTAATACACTTATCTCATCCATAGCTCTGAAAAAGTTGAAATTTATTTGGGGAAGAATTAAAAATTATAGTTATAGAAATTTAAATAGTTCAAAGTAATAGGAAGAGCATTGATATACTGCTTATGAATAAGAGATCCTCTTAAGATGGTTTCAGAATTATTCCCAGAAATGTTCAGAGGAAAAGAAATCACTTCAGGCCAGTAGGAGTGGTAGAGCAGAGTTTTGCAAAGGAGGCTGGTCATTCTCACAGCCTCAGAATGACAAGGAGAGACAGGGTAGAAGGTAGGTTAGTTTCCCGCTGCTACCTCAACAACTGTACACAAACAGGGTGGCTTCAGACATCAGGCTCTTAGGCTCTTCTGCCTCCCAATATTCCTGCTTGAACATGGGAATGTATATGTGTTGTGCTTTCTAAAGAGTCATCACCATCCTAGAGAAACAAAAACTACCTCTCCAAAGGATCTTCCAGATTCCCAAAGGATTTAGATAGATAAGGTGATCTTTTAAAGTTGTCTATAATGAGGCACTATGCAAGCTTCAGAATGTCCCAGTGAGACTGTTTCTATGGAGGGCAGGAACCATCAAACTCAGGCACTCAGAAGTACTTTAATTCATGGTGTCCACGGCAGAGCTGAGGACTGTGCATTAACTGTCTGTAGCTTTCCCTTTTCTGTCATACGGTCTGGAATTTGAAGTGGAAAGTCACACACCATGAGTTTTGATTGAGAAACTTACCTTATTAGAATTAGCTATAGCTTAGCTCCCTACAGGTATGAAATTAGAAGAAGGGAAATTAACATGCAATAATCCAATGGATTAGTTGACTTGCAGTTGGCTAAGAGATTGTTAGGGGAGTTCTCACTAACATACAGGCAATTGCTAGAGTTGCCTCTCTGGCAAAACAAATTCAAAGTTCAGATAAAAATTAAGCTCAAATGGTTATTAAGTCATTTGGGGGTCTGATCATTAGTACAGTTGCTTATCTAGGGTAAAGAAATTAGATGGCATCAGATAGCTCTGTCCAACTCCATGGAAACACTTGACAGGAATTTTTCAGAATGCAAAACTTTCTTTTCAGAAGTGGGAGAAAATTATTAGTGTTCAGACTAACCAATTATAACAGAGTCTAGAAAAGATGGACATTTTGGAGTGAAAACACTTCTTCTGTGCAAGGCAGACTACTTCAGCAAAATTATTTGGGGGTGTTTAACAGTTGTGATGTTTAGTAGTAAATAAAATCCCCAGACGTCTTGGAAGGAAAACATCCATATTCAGCTTTGCTTTTAAAGACTTGCTCTTTTCCTGCTTAATTGTGTTTACCTTTCAAATAACGACAAACAGAACTAAAACCTTGGCAGAGGGTTGCTTGGTAAGGAGAACATATTCCTTGGCTGCCAAACAAGTGCGCCTTTCTTCTCATTTGATTCCTTTTCTTTAAAAACAAAAGGAAGTAAGACACTTCTTTCATTCATAAGCATGTTACCCTTCCTCAGTATCCACTCTTCAGAATGTGGGAGGCCCAAGGACAAGGGAAGGCTATGACTGTTATTATCATTCCTGTTGCTATTGCATTAAGTCTCAAGTATTCATTAAAGTCAGGGTATCAAGCATTAGAAATATACTGGGATGAGAGATATAAATATAAACAAATGATTGCTATACCACAGGTTAGCTATTTGGACTTATTGTCTGTGTTACTGTTTTTATTGAGAGAGAGAGATCTCCAGTTAATTTATGTACATATTTAAGTATTCATTAAAGTCAGCTATAATGCATTAGAAATATGTGGGGATGAGAGACACAAACATAAACAAATAATTCCAATTCCACATATTACGTATTTGGACTTATTATAGGTGTTACTATAATTATCGAGAGAGAGGATTGCTAGAGAGTTCGTGTACGTTTTTGCCACCTTTCAAGAGTTTCTTACATGTGATGTGTGCAACAAATAAATTATGCCAGCAATAAAAGCCTACTCATTTTGGAACTTGTTTCCCATGCTTGTGATATATCCTATAGGACAGAACGAGGCTGTTTCCTTAGAGTCATTGACATCACTTAGTGACCACAGTGCTGATCAAGAAAGAGACCCATGGCAAGGGGAAGAGGACTGTGCTAGTTAACATTTTGTCACCGTGGCAACATACGGGAGATAATCAACTTATAAAGAAGTTTTGAATCATGATTAATTGGATCTATTGCTTTTAGGCCTTTGGCAAGTGGCAGCCATCATGGTGAGTGTACCTGGTAGACAAATCTGTTCACTGTATGGCTGTGATATGAAATGAGAGAGGGAGAGACCAGAGGAGCCTCAGCCTCCCCTGAAGGCATGCCTGCAAATAACCTAAGACATCCCCTTTGGCCTCACTTCTTAAAGGTTCCACCACCTCCTTATAGCACTGAGCTGAGGACCAAGCTTCTAGCACGTGGGTCTTTGTGGGACATTCTTGACCCAAACTATAGCAGTGACTTCAAGCTGTGTTCCTTTCTGATTAATCTGAAAATTGCAAGTTGCAGGCTTCCATGATTCTATTCTAAATGTTCATGTTACTAAATCACTTCCTTCATGGACAGTCCCTCCACAAAAGTGAGCTCCCAGATGAAGTTTCAGGAAATTAGAGTAGGGGCAGCTACTTGGTTGAAGGGATTTGGACAAAATATTCATTACTATGAGATTTTAAAGAAACTGAGAGGAATGAAAATTCATCCACTGTTGCCGGGCTCCACCGGCGGGGGCAGGTAGTGCCGAGGGAAGGACCAGGCCCGCTGGTTCCTCCCGAGGGGCTGAGGAGGAGATGAGCGTCCGATGACTCAGACCTCTCCTGGCCACCGGAGAAAAACCACACTGAGTCGGGAGTCTTGTAGAAGCAGGAACTCGATTTATTGCTATGAACAGTTGCCTATATAATGTTGGGGGTGAAGGCGGGGATTGTAGGATGGTGGGGAAAGGTAAGGGCCAATAGTAAACTGTGACTATTGAAATGATAATTCTAACTCCCATGTGGAGGTAGCAGGTAAGAAGCCATTAGGCGTCTTGCTGAGTCACGTCTGGCCAGAGGCAGATCACCAAACTTTAGCTAGGCTCAGGAAGTTCCACTAGGCCTCACACCTGGGCCTTTAGAGGCCAGCATCTCCCCCTTTTGTTTTTGTAAGAGCATTAGTCACCATGGCCCCTGTTTTAGGTTGTCCCCCTCTGGGGGTCTTAACCGTCATTGGGTACCAGGTGTTTAGCTCAGAGCATTCATCATGGCCCCTGTCTTAGGTTGTCCCCCTCTGGGGATCTTACCCATCACTGGGTACCATGTGTTTAGCTCGGTGAGAACCCACCCCATGGCCTGTCTTAGGTTGTCCCCCTATGGGGATCTTACCCGTCATTGGTCACATGGAGGGCAGAGGAGGTGGCAGTGGGTCATCTGAGGAACTTAATTCCTGAGTTTCCAGCCTGTATTTTGACCTGATGAGGTTTTATTGTCTCTAGCCATTGGTGAATAAATTGTGTAATCTTATTAATTACACAAGGCCCGACAGTGAGGAGAAGGAGAAGGAGGGGGAGGGGCCCAAGTAGAGGCAGAAGGTAGGGTAAGAAGTCATATAAGCCCGTCCACAGCAGGTTGTCCTGGAGATCCCGCTGCCACCTCTCCAAGTCTTCCTGGAGCCTCTTAATCTTGTCCTGGATGATTTCTGATTTATTGGCGTAAAAGCAGCATTTTTCCTGTAAAAACAAACATACGCCTCCTTTTTCGGCCGTTAGTAGGTTTAGTCCTCTCCTGTTTTGTGGGACTACCTCAGCCAGGGAATCTAGCTGTTGTTGAAGATAGGTCTCCCTCTGATATAGGGAGGGCCTCATTTCCAGGGATGATATTTACATCTGGGATTAAGGTGGCTGGGGCACAAAGGCCCGTCCAATTGGTGGGCAGAAAGTCATAGGCCATCCCGCCTCCACAAACATAAACCATTCCAGAAGGTGGGCAGCATTGAGCATTGGGATCAGCTGTGTTAAAAGTACAGAAGGAAGGATGAATGTATCCCACATCTATACTGGAATTATTAGGGGAAGGCGGGGCCCAAATGCAAGTTCCAGGGGAAACATTGGGAAAAGCTGGACGGGGATGGGGAAGGTGGCTGAGTAATGTTTTAAGGTCGTACAGGCAACTGTACTGCAAGCAGCCAGAGAGGCCCAGATTGGAGGCAAAGCCAGCAATCCTCCACAAGGGAGGGAATTGTTTAGTTTAGTAGGGTGAAGGACCATTTTAGGAACAGTCCTCAGGGGTGGGACACTCCCTAGAGAAGTGACTGTCAGTGTCCTCTTGTTGGGACAAATATTTTAGGTCTCTCGCTGGTACCCAAATGGGTCTTTTTGCATCTTGAGGGAAGACACATCCAAACCCTCTCCCTGCTGTGAGGAGCGGATCAGGCCCTCTCCAGGCCCCAGTCAATGGGTCCCTCCATCTTACCCAGATAGAACTGTAGGTAATGGATGAAGACCAATGTTTTTGAAAAGGGGAGAGTTGTTTATCTTCTTTAGAAAAGTTTAAAATATTTAGGGTAAATAATGCCTTTTTTAGTTGGTCGTGTGGGGGTAAGGATTCCCCCTTTTGTTTTTGTAATTGAGACTTGAGAGTCTGATTATATCTTTTAACGATAGCTTGGCCCCGGGGGTTGTATGGGATGCCTGTAGAATGTGAGATTTTCCAGTTCTGGAGAAAATCTACAAAGGCCTTGCTTACGAAGCAGGGGCCATTATCTGTTTTAATTTGATCAGGCAGCCCAAGAGTGGCAAAACATTGAAGCATATGACTAATGGCATGTTTAGATTTTTCCCCGGCATGTGCTGATGCCCAGCAGGCACGGGAAAAGGTATCAACTGAAAGAAAAATATATTTAAGTTTCCCAAATGGAGAATAGTGTGTGACATCAATTTGCCACAGATGATTAGGGCGTAGCCCTCTAGGATTGTTTCCTGTAGTTTGAAGGGGGGGTACTTGGAGGAAGGGCTGACAGGACTTACAAGTCCGGACAATTTTTTTAAGGTCCTTGACTGGTACCTGTGGAAACCTGTGCTTGAGACCTCTCCAGTTGACATGGGTCAATAAGTGGAAGCGTGTAGCTTCTGTAATAGTATTACACTGAGGCATAGAAGCCATTTTATCAGCCAAATTGTTTCCTCGAGAAAGAAATCCCGGTAAGTTTTGATGACCCCTGAGATGTTGAAGAAAAATGGGGTTAATTCTTTGTTTGAGTAGGGAACGAGCTTGAATCATCAGAGGAGATATAGGGTTGGAGTCCAGTCTAATATGGGCCTCAACCAGGTTGGGTAATAAATTAACAACATAAAGGCTGTCAGAAAATAAGTTAAATGGCTCTTGAATAGTGTCCAAAGCTAGAACAACAGCAAATAGTTCTTTGAATTGTGCTGACCCCTCAACCTCATGAGAGACTGACTTTATGGGCATAGGCTCTTTTTCCTGTTTTAAGGGAGGGTAAACGACTAGGGAAGCCCCCAGGTGCCCTCCATCAGTAAACACGGTAAGAAAGTCAGGGTTAGGTTGAGACAGAAAAAGCCTGGGGGGCTTCCATTTTAATCTGGAGAAAGAACTCATCCATTTGTGGGGGCCATAATGGCAATCAATTTTACCTAGAAACCCCTCGAGAGCCATAGCAACTCTATTATTATTTCTCTGAAGCCAGGTGAAATCTGTTATCTTAAAGGGGGTGACAATAAGGTGAGGTTCTGTGCCAAACAACCGGACAGAGGTGTCTCTGCCCTTGATAATGCAATCAGCAACCTGGTTGGTTATAGAATAAACTCTGGGGACCCCACCGATTGAGAGGTGGACCCATTGGATGGGTTCACCTTCCTGGGCCAACAGTGCAGTGCATAATGTTTCCCCAGAGAAAATGTAGAGGGAGATGGGCAAATCAGGATTGAACCTCTTTAGGGTCACAGTATTTATAGCCTGTTGTACCTTATGAAAAATTTGTTGATGACAAGGGGACAAAATTACCTGAGAGGAGAAGTTAAGGTCCTTTAGGAGGTCAAATAAAGGGGACAGCTCTTCAGTAGTTATGGGTATCCAAGGCCTCATCCAATTAATTTCTCCCAAAAGCTTCTGGAGTTGAGGCAAGGTGTAAGAATCCTGAATATAAAGTTGTGGTTTAACAGGTGAAACTGTATCTAGGGTAAGGATTGAGCCCAAGATCTTAAAGGGAGGCACAGTTTGAACTTTTTCTGGAGCTACTTTAAAGCCGTGAGTATGTAGGATAGTTAGACATTGGTGGGTAAGGTCCTGGAGTGTGGAGGAATCTAGGCACCCAAGAATAATATCATCCATGTAAATATAAAACAGAGTATCAGGGAGATTGATAAGAGAAGAGAAAATGGATGACAGGTAATATTGACAAATGGGTGGGCTATTTGCCATGCCCTGAGGTAAGACAGTCCATTCAAATCTCCTATCTGGGCCACAAAAATAACAGCAGGTACAGAGAATGCAAATTTTTCCATGTCTCCTGGATGGAGAGGGATAGAGAAGAAGCAATCTTTAATGTCAATGATAGTAATATGGTATATATTGGGAATAGCTGGGATCCATGGGAGTCCCCTCTGGGGAGTTCCGAAGGGGATCATGCATTCATTGATCTTTTTTAAATCATGTAAAAATCTCCAGGACCCATTAGGCTTTTTTATGACAAAGACAGGAGAGTTCCAGGGACTAGTGGAGGGACGAATATGTCCGGCCTCCAACTGTTGATCAATAAGTATGTGGAGTTGGTGTAACTTAGAAGAAGGGAGAGGCCACTGCTCAACCCATACAGGATCCCCCGGTCTCCACTGGATTTTAAATGGGGGGGGCTGGGCAGTGGCCCTTAGAATTGGGGGTGTTTATTGGAGTACTTTTGTCTGAGTTGCTCAAAGTAAGGGTCATCTCTATAATTGGGATGATATTCCCTCCCTTCCTCAGACTGTTGTTGATATTCTTTTTTATCTAACAAATCATTATAAAAGGCCTTATGGTCAGTAGTGATGAAAGCCTCGGCATCTCCAAGGATGTCTTGCCCCAGTAAGTTAGCAGTGAGCCCAGTCACCACGAGAGGGCGGACTTTTCCCCTGTCCCCACCTGGGTCAGTCCAAGGGAGCCACGTGGCAGTCTCCCAGGAGGTGGATTGCCCGCCAATTCCCAGTAGGGGAGGGCCGGGCACAAGCTGCCAGGAGGGGGGCACTTCCTCCTTTCTCAGGACCGTTCGGTCCGCTCCAGTGTCAATGAGAAGTTTGAATTTTTTATTGCCAATATTCAAAATAATTTTGGGTCTAAGGCCGGGGACCAGGGGGACGGTCCAATAGGCTTTGATGGTCTCTTTCCCCTTATTTAACGGGGCTGGGGGAAGCCCCTGGAGGAGTTTAAAGGCTTTCCCTGTATGTTAAACTTCCATTTACATTCCTTAGCCCAATGAAACCCTTTATTGCATTTAGGGCAAAGGGTGTGAGGGGCGTTGGTCGTCCCCCCAGAGCGCGGAGGAGGCTTTGTCCTGTTGGGGCACTCCTTTTTAAAGTGGCCCTCGTCCCCGCATCCAAAACATGTCAAGTTTTTAGAATTTAACTGTAATGCACAGATCGTATTGGCCAAATCTCTCTGTTTATTTTCCTGAAGGGCGGCAGCCATGGCCCTAGCGTGATGGGAGATAGTGCCAACGTCCTTGGTGGCTACAATCCATCTACTCATGGAGTTGTCCTTGAGACCCGCACAGGCGAGGCGGTGATCGGCCGTCATCCCATCCCAGACCAACATTTTAGTAAACTGATCCCGTAATGCCCCTGGGGGAAATTTTCTTTGGAGACTTTTTTCCACCCTATCTATAAATGTAGCCAAATCCTCAGATGGTTTTTGAGTAATACTCATAAGGGGAGTTTCAGAGGGTCCCTCATCAAGCTTTTTCCATGCCGCCAAGCCCAGTGCCCTGACCTGGTCCCTATACGGGTCAGGTATAGCCGCCTGTTGAGTGCCTGTAGCATATTGATCAGAGGTACCAGAGAGCATCCCAAAAGTTATCGGCACAGGGGGCTGTTGATTTTGGTTTCGTTTTGCCTGTGCATGGCATTCATCTCTAAAAAAGGCACACCACTTAATGTATAGGGGACCTGACAAGACAGCCCTGACTAGATTTTTCCAATCTTGGGTTGTACAAGGTTGATGGGCAAGGCCCTGTAACAGGGTCTCAGCCCAAGGAGAGTTGGGTCCATCCTCCGAGACCGCTTTTTTAAGCTCCTTAAGGTCCTGAGCTTCCCACGGATACCAGGCAGCAGGGCGATTGCCCCCAGGATTTAGATTGACGGGAAATAAAAAAGTAGCTTTATTTTCTGACGGCTTGGCTGCCGAATATGGAGGGGCTGAGGGGGTCTCGGCGGCCGAATATGAAGGAGGGGCCGAGGGGGTCCAGAAAGGGTTAGTTGATGGAGGAGGTGGAGGAGGTCCCCCGGAAGGCCAGGGAGCACTCTCAAAGGGATCGAGTGAGGAGCATAAAGATGCATCCTTTTGGGGTTTTTTTAAAGCTGTATCTCCAGGAGGAGTAGCTGGATTAGGCTGTATATTATCTTTTTCTTCTGTCTTTTGTTTATGTTTGGTTGGCCTTGGAGGGAAGCAGGCCTTGAGGGCTGAGATCATAGGGAGGACCCCTGAGGGGGTATTTGACCCTTCTCCACATGTGCCCGACAAACAAGGGCCTCTACCCTATTCCACGTGTCCCAATCAAAGAGATTTCCTTCCGGCAGCCATGGCGCCAGTTTGAGAAGGCAATCCCAGGTCTGTTGAGCCTGATTATCAGTCAAATTAAGCCCTCTACTCTTTAGGAGTGCCCTGAGAGATTCTAAGGCAGGATTGGATTTACAGTTAGACTGTCCCACATTATAAAGTTGAGAGAAAAATGTCCATAAAATTAGGGCAATAGCAACCCACATACACATGAGTACAATACAACCACAAGGATCCAAAAGATAGGTAAACATGCTGTACAAAAGCCGCAGATGTAGCTTGTCTGCAAACTAAAAGTGAAAGGAAAGAGAAAGAGAACAAAGAGATGTTGATCAACAAGTACAGGTTATAGAAGCAAAGTTTAGCACATTAAATATAAAGACTACTTATAGGGGTACGCTCACCCGCATATGTACACCAATTGACCTCCTCAACGAATGTCTCTCAGGGGGCACTAGTCTGCCGGATTCCAAGAGCCGCACGTTAGGCGCCAGATGCCGGGCTCCGCCGGCGGGGGCAGGTAGTGCCGAGGGAAGGACCAGGCCCGCTGGTTCCTCCCGAGGGGCTGAGGAGGAGATGAGCGTCCGACGACTCAGACCTCTCCTGGCCACCGGAGAAAAACCACACTGAGTCGGGAGTCTTGTAGAAGCAGGAACTCGATTTATTGCTATGAACAGTTGCCTATATAATGTTGGGGGTGAAGGCGGGGATTGTAGGATGGTGGGGAAAGGTAAGGGCCAATAGTAAACTGTGACTATTGAAATGATAATTCTAACTCCCATGTGGAGGTAGCAGGTAAGAAGCCATTAGGCGTCTTGCTGAGTCACGTCTGGCCAGAGGCAGATCACCAAACTTTAGCTAGGCTCAGGAAGTTCCACTAGGCCTCACACCTGGGCCTTTAGAGGCCAGCACACTGTGAGCCGCACACCCTGCTAAAGAACTTAAACTGTTTGATTTGATATCATCTTCAAACAAAGCATGAAATTAATAGCTATGAAAACCGAAGGATTTGCAAAAATAGCACCCAAATACATCATTCTACAATTACTAAGTGGTAAATTGGACATTCACATTTAGTCCTTTGACCTAGAAAGACTCCCCATCCTAATAAGACCTGTATCTGTGAACAATAGATAATTAATGCTTCCAAAGCACACTTAGGTCTACAGCCCATATATGAGCAGAGGTGGTCTCACTGGCCACAGATTCTGCTTCCAGCACGAATCTGACATGGCAATCGTGCACATTCTAGTTAAAACAATAAATAAATAAACATTTTCTTGGGCTGGAAAGATGACTCAACAGGTAAAGGCACTTACTTGCAAAGCCTGATGGTCCAGGTTCAGTTCCCCAGTACTCATGTAAAACCAGATGCACAAAGTGATGCATGCATCTGCAGTTCATTTTCAGCAATAGGAGGCCCTGGTGTGCCCATACTCACTGTTTATCTCTCTCATGGTTAGGCTTCATCTCACCCTCTCCAGGGTCCTTCGATTCAGGTGTTCTCCCCAAGGTCCTGTTGAGGGTTCAATCGTTTAGTCTAACTTCCAGGACATAGGAGTCTAGGGTACCAGTTTAATTTGGATTCAGTTTTGTGTCCTGCCCCCGCCCTTCCCCTTCCTCCTATACCTACCCTTCCTATTGTCCAAGCCCAGAGATGTTGTTAAGGTGCGCCAGCAACTTGGGCTGATCCAGTCAACCTAGATATTCTTTAAGATACATTGCCAAATAGGCTAGTGAGGATCATGGAAAGTCCTCTGATATAGTCTCTCACTAGATACCAGCCCACTGATGAATTATTATTGGCTATTGAAAAGTTGTCATTGATAATGATATCTTGTCATTTCATCACTGTTCGACTTTCTCAGCACAGTAAATAGATTAGATGTCAGTGAACAGTCACAGCAACTGCTCCAGGGATGCTGCAGTTACCACTGAGCTTTCCGTGTTAGTTTGAAGCACAAGGAGCAAAGCATTGACAAAGATTAGGATTCTACCCACCAGGAACAAGACCCAACATCCTAGAGTAAGAGAGTTTATCCTGTGACACCTTCCCAGCTCAGGGAGGTAATGTCCTGCAAGCTGCCATCTTATGTGGTGAGCTAGGACAGTACTACCAGGGGTCAACAGTTTTGAATGCTAGTCCTGACTCCTTTGATTTGTTATGTGATTTTGAACACATTACTTAACCTCTTCCCTGGGTCTCAAACTTCTCACGTGTAAAATAAGAACAAATAATTCATTTCCTCGAGAGTTTTCAGTTGCTGTGAAGATCAAGTGGATCAGACATGTATTTGTGAATGGGTGTGTATCAAAGTATTAAGAGCTAGAGATATGTTAACTTTTATCAATATTATTGTTATGCAGTCATAGTGGGCAAAGGAGAATGTCTGAAGACAGGTACATGACATCCAAATGCAAAGGAGGATACTGGATGAGACAAGGGAATTAAAGGTGATCAAAGGCTAGTCCTCAGTCTCCCATCATCTCATAACACAGAAATAACTCCAAAGGGAGTATCTGTAGGCATCCTTGTCAGACAAGGCAGAGAAGTGCTCTATAGAAGAGGAATAATACTGTCCTTTTCAATAAGGCTAAAAATTCTGGGCAGAAAAGGCAAAGATTGGATTGAGAAACACCTAGGAGATCAGTACATCTCTTACGGTCTCATTTCCAGACAGGATTAACTGTGTGGGGAAAAGACCTGCTCCACAGTCTAACAACCAAACTCTGAAACAGAGCTGGGCCGAAGTGATGAAAGGGCTGGGGGTGGGGGAGTGCTTCGTGTTTCCACAGGTCTGGACGTACAAGAAACTCCAGAGCTGCTCTGGACTACCTTAACTGCCTGCGACACCCAAATGCACCACTCGGGGCGCTCCTTAGGGAAACCTGGCAGTCCTTCTTGCATTCTGCTGCTGAATTAACTTTCGGTCATTATACCTTCAGAAAACTTTTACTCTTGCCAAACATTGTGTCATCCCGAATTCAGTAATGCCACCTCGTGTGGGGTCACAATTCGCAGTTTAAGAAGCTTTAGACGATAGGAGTGATGGGAGAAGCAATTTTTGTCTTGAGCAGCAGAGGAAGGGGGCAGCCAGGTTGCCACTGTCTCCCTACAATAGCTTCCTGTGGAACACCATAGAGAAGCAGCTAATTCTCAATCTGTTGTCATGTCTTTGTGCTCCTGTCTGCCCTTTGCCCGCATGGGACCTGAGCGAAGATGTTCTGCTCATTCTCAGGAGCTGTTCTGCCATCTGGGGGGTTATGTTTATATCAATTTCCTTTGGAACCTAATGGCCAATTTATGGCTCATATTTTAGGCTTTTAACTAAATTCCATAATAATTTTGCATTGTATTTAATGTCATTTCATGGCCTGCAAAGCAAGATTTTAAATATCATAGCAAGTAAAAAAAGATTCTCAAAGGAATATATTTCCTGGTTTCTGAAATGGGCATGATTGTGCTCATGATGAAATAGTTTAAAATGTTTGACAATGTCGCATATTTTTTCTGGAGATGGTGTTGGATTCTTCCTTTAAGTGATTTATTTCCTTTCTGTTTATTTGAAACTAGAAGACTATCACCCACAACATTCTTCCCCAGGGCTGATTGTTTCATTCTGAGCTCCACTTCCCTTTCAAAGAATGTTTGACTGTTTATGGACACAGTCTTCCAATCATAAATCCTGACACTTGACAGTCTTATCCTCAGAGGCTCAAGTGGCTAGGTGACCCCGAAAAACAAAAGCACTTTGAAACTGCATGAACATTACATGGAATATTTTCAGGACAATCTCCTCCTATGGGAGAAGAAAAGATTTGGGATCTGTCATGCATCTTGCCACTTACTGACATAAGAAATTCAATTAATTAGGAACCAAGTATGTAGGATCCCAATTCTACTGTCCAATGTAAGCCAATATGAACTTTCAACTAGAAAGGGAGCTGCGTATTTTTAAGACCACTTCTAAATTATTTGAGTCAGTAGAGAAACTATTTTCTCAGCATTTGTTGGTGAATCAAATTCAACCATAGAAGGTTCTGTGTTTGAATCTTCCTTCAGTGGCTCCTCTTTATCTTCTGAATTAAATCTTATCTTTTTCCTTGCTTCAGTATACCCTCCAGCAATGGGTTCCTACTCATTATCCTAGATTCATCTCCCAAAGACACCTCATTGGCTTTCTTCATACCAGTCTCAATGAACACCCCATGTCCCCCAGTACTATTGCTCAGCCGCCTGTCCTTGTCTCCCTTCTCATATTTCCATCTGCTCCTTACTGAATCTTCTAGAGGAATTTCCACTACATGAAAATTGAAGCTTCTCCAAAAATTGACCATATTTATTAACTTACAAATTCCTGGTGCCTATCCAGAAGGCTAGTGCATTAGAGGAATTCAGCACAAACCGCTATGCCTGAAATGAACTGGAAAATTATGTAATTGTCTATCTCATCTCATCCTAATATCAAGAATTACACCAAACTACAAAAATTTGCACATTTAATTTCAGGGGCACCTCACTAGCAAAGGTCTTTTGAGTCATGATCAAAATCCTTATTAAGAGTATATTTTAAATTCCTTATCTGAAGCAATGTCCCAATGTACCATTTAGGAATGCAACATAATTGTCTCAAGACCATCCTCAGGCTATGGAGCAAGACTCCTAAATCAATTGTAAAAATTATGTTATTGAAAATTGTTCTTCCAGCTGTGCGTGGTGGCGCATGCCTTTAATCCCAGCAGTCAGGAGGCAGAGGTAGGAGGATCACTGTGAGTTCGAGGCCACCCTGAGGCTACATAGTGAATTCCAGGTCAGCTTGGGCTAGAGTGAGACCCTACCTCAAACCACCTCCCCCCCCCCCGGAAAAAAATGTTCTTCCATTAGTTCTGTAGGTTCTCCAGACAATGGGGTCTTAGTTGAATGACAATGAGATCTTTTTTTAAAATTTATTTATTTATTTGAGAGAGAGAAAAAAAATACAGTGACACAGAGAAAAAAAACAGGCATGATGCAAATGAACTTCAGATTCTTTAGGCTTTGCAGGCAAATGCCTTACCACTAAGCCATTTCTCCAGTTCCAAGATCTTTTAAGGTAGAAAATTAGGGCTCACTAATGGCTAGGGGAGTCATGCTTTTCAATCGGGATTATCACATTTGTTTTCTGGAGACTGGATCATGACTGTAGGAAGCCCAGGGAGGTTCGCCTTTGTCTTCCTGCAGCCAATTTTGTCTGTATTTTAGTTGCTTTTGCTCTACAGTACCTAATTTTAGCACAGAGCTAGCTTTGTGGTTCAAGATGAAGCTGTATCCAACTTTGGTTCAGTCATTCTATTCTAGAGAATTGATATGTAGACAAGCACACTATTTTTTGTGGGAATGCTGGTTAGTAAACTCCTCTAACTCATAACCGGATTACTTATAGTATGATAGAGTGCCATTACATCTACACTATTCAAAATTATCTTGGTCACACAGTTTTCAGACTGAGTTAATTTAGATATACACAAAAATGAAAAAATTTCATACCATCATCTTTATTTCTTGATGTTTTTATCCATCTGCCCATTCAAACACAATTATTTATTAAGGTAGCTACTAAGTACTGATCCTGAGATGATAAGTCTGCAGTTATTTACTACAAGATTTTACTTATAAGAGGTCAGGAAATGTTGAAGGCTAAATAACTGAAAAACAAATTTTAAAAATCAGCAAGATAGATGTGCTATGTATGTGAAGCGACTTTGATATGGAGTAGAGAAATGTGATACAACCTAACAGGCCTTTCAGGTTCCTACTTTCACTGAATTCACAGGTCATGATGTTGACTTTCTTGCCACATTTGAGTGAATTTCAGTTGTCTCAGAAACTGCAGCCCTATTAAATGTAGAGTGAGCACCGTTCTGGTGTGTTGATTTAAATAACTTGTTCCATAAAAGAATGCATTTCTCAGGGACTTTCAATGACTCCCATGAAATCCACATATGACTAAGTATCCTCAATTGTGTTTGTTCTCAAGCACCTTTCTTTTTCTCTTGTGATACTCTTAGCAACAAACAATTCATATGTCACCCTAGTCCATGAAATTATTGTGGAGGTTTGCTTACTTACTTTTGATGGATTAAGTCAAAAAATGTATTGCAGCCACTTGAAAAAACAGCATCATGAACTTGTGACAGCTCTTTATTAAGAACAAATAGAGAAGTCTCCAAAAGATTCTTTGAGGCCACAAGTCATGTTCTACTATACATTTAAATGCATTCTTACTATAGCAGTGCTTAAAGCAAAAGTCATTTTTCTACTTATGACTTAATTTAAATTGTTTAAGGCAACTTTAGATGATTTTTGCTAGAAACTGCAATGCTGTGTAAACCTTCTTATCTCAATTTGAAAGAGATTATGACTGCACAGAGAGCCTTCGAATAATTTTTCCTCAAATCTTAGTAAACAAGGTATGAACATACAGTCATGCCAAAGCAAATTGCATTAGCATTTTTTCAATGCCAAATTAGCATTCAGGGAGCTTCCAAGTTTTATGAAAACTACAACAGAAATTGGTTTGCCCCATGGCGTGGGCATAGGAAGGAAACAGATCCGTCTAAGCAGTGACTCCCAGGTTTCAGATGAGGATGAATTCTACCTCTGAAAATGAAAGGAGGTTAGCTTATACTTTTTTCAGAATCCCTTATTGTTCTTGTCAGAAATTTATGTGTGGGGACTGGAGAGATGGCTTAGGGCTTCTCTGTGAAGCCTAAGGACCCAGGTTTAATCCCCCAGTACCCATGTAAGTCAGATACACAAGGTGGCACATGTGTCTGGAATTCGTTTGCAACTTGGAAGCCTAGTACATCCATTCTCTCTCTCTTAAAAAAAAATTGTGTGTGCACATATTTGACCATTGTCATTTTGTATGCTCTTAATAGCCCTCATTACTTCCCCATTCATCACCTTGAAGATTATATTCAAACTCTCTTGCATGGATGAAGGTTTTACCAGGATCTAACTCAGGCCAACCTTGCCAGTCTCACTTGCTCCCTTCATCTGCTGCTGCAGCATCTACATTTCCTGTGGTTATCCCTCCCCACCCTGCCTCCCAACTCAATACTGACTAGACTCTGCTCCATCTGTGGACTCCACCCTACCCACTTCATCTGTACATATGTTTCAAAAGTCACCAGGTGACTCACCTTCTCCACAAATATTTCAAACACATACCATCACTTTTGGTACCCATTGAATTTTCTGTACTTGTTACTTATCTGTTCAGCTCACTGTACTATAAGCTGTTTAAAGGACAGAGCCCAACATAGTTATCACTATGTTCCCAGGGCCTAGCACAGTGTTCAACATATTAGAAACAGTAAAGATAAAAGAGGAACAGAGTAATTTACATGACCTTATGAATTTTCATTCAGAGGTTTCAGAAATAATTTTGTTGGAAGACTTTGGAAATAAGGGATTGTGGTAGTTTGAATGTGATAGTATAAATATATGACTTCATCATAGACTCAGGTATTTTATTAAAATTGAGGCTGAAACTTCAGCCCCTAGCAGGTAGATTCATGCTACAATGGGGTGTGTCACTGTGGGTTATGGGATTCCAGACCAAAGGTGTGAGAGAGCAAGTCTGTGCCCTGGTGGGTTTGTGTGTGTGCCTGTGTTGGTTTTGCTTGCTGCTGTTATTTCCCTTTGCTTGGATGTATGGAACTAAGAAGCATCTTCTGCCAGTAATGGGGTTTCTTTTGAATCTGTAAGCTTGAAATAAATCCTTTCTTCCCATAAACTATATCTGGTTGGATATTTGTACCAGCAATTTGGAGCTGAGTATAACAAGGATTTATTCCATAAACTACATTTTTATAAAAGGAAATAAGCTCTATTATTATTTTATCTGATTAAAATAATGGAAGCAAATTACACAATATAGTACAAACTGTATATAGGAAAGAAGAAAATTAAAGCCACATTGAGACAGTCACCACTAATATCCTCTATTATATTCTATACTTTTTATGCAAAAGTATTTTTAAATACTATTGACACAGACAATAGTATGGCCTCCATTTTAAACTATACCATGGTCAGCTTCGTCTGTTAATAGAGATTATGTCAATAATGACTCTTAAAATACAAAAGACACTTTGTACATCTTTACATATATCAGCTCACATAAGTATCAAGATGGTCCTACCTTAAATTGTTTGCTGTTTTATTTTGTAGATGAGAAAATTAAAGGACAGAGACATTATGTGACTTGACAAATGCCCTATAGCCATGAAATTGCTAAACATCAATTTAAATTTTGTGAGTTTTATTTCAAAACCAATGTTCAAAATCATCAGCAATCTTACTTTTAGTGACTGTACAATGTTAAATTGTGATCAAAACCTTACTTTATTTATCAGGTCCCTTACTGTTAGACATTCAGGCTGCTTCCACTTTTTCAGTTATACGCAGTGTTATAATAAGTAGCTGTCTAATCATCTTTGCCTGGCTGGACAGTTATGGTCTCATGACAGATCCTCATCTTTAATTTGTTCTCTTCCCTTCAGACACTATATCTCCTCCACTTACATTTCTTGTCTGGTCTGCGTATCCACCAACTAACCACCTCAGAACCGTCCCTGACCACCCTGTCTCCCTATAAGCTCATTCATGTCATCCAACATCATTGAATACAATTTGTTCCATTCAAAGCCCCAAAGCTTTCATAAAATACATGTTGATAGACCACTAATTGCCACCTCCTTCACTTCCAGTGCCCTGTGAGCTCTGTAAGTACACAGATCATGTCTACTTTACAGAGCACAGTGTGCCTAGGGTTTATTTCCGTGCCTAGTTATGTACATGTGAACTGAATGAACAAATAGAGTGATGTATAATTGCTGAGTGATGGAGCTGTCTTAAGGATATAAGCTTTCAGCACTAACTTTCTCTCCCTATAGTAACCATGTAAAGCCAGAATCAGCAAAACAACAGGCCTATCGATCTACAGTAAGGACCAAAGATCAAACCATTAAAGCAAATATAAATAAATAAACTATAGCTGCATTACTTACTATTCTTGGCAATGAAGCAAATGATGTGTTAGCTGTTGAAAAAAATCCATGTCAGAAGTGACTCTGGATTCAATGTCAGTGTGTGAGGTCATGAGAAGTGTGGGACTCATTTTGGGGCCCACTAGTAATAGAGGTTTCACCCTGCAGCATGAACAGTGGCTGCAACACCAACTCCTGGGACAGAAGAAATTATATTTGCTGCTTCTAAATTCCTAGGGAGGGTAACATGGGTTTACTAGCCTGTCTATGACCCAAGCCATGCTTTTGAAGAGTCTCCACTTTTCAGTAGATGCACTAATCTTTAACCTACAGCCCAGGCTGTGGGTCACATTCACAGCACTTTACAAACGTACCTCAAGTGAACGAAATGTCACCCAAGGGCTCTTTCTTTTTCAAGGTCAGTGCAGCCAGACATCGTTCCAATTGACACAGGTGACTCAAGATGTTCTCTTCCTTCAAAAAATACTTCGAATATTTTCTACTCAGGGAGTTTCAAATTAAGGCGAACGAAAGCTTTGTGTGATTTGAACATTAACCAAAAATATACATTTATTAGCTGGAATGGTTCGCGAAAATAAGGAGTAGTTCAGTGTGCTAATCTGAAAAGTAAAAAAAATAAACGAATAAGCAGAAAGAAAGAAAGATTCTGGGCAGGATGGCATACACTTTCAATCCCAGCACTCAGGAGGCAGAGGTAGGAGGATTTCCATGAGGCCAGTTTGGGACTACAGAGTGAGTTTCAGGTCAGCCTGGATTAGAGTTTAAGAAAAAAAAGAAGATGATAAAAAAGAAGAGGAACGAGAAGAAAATGGCTTTGTGGGTGAGGATAAAATATAGGCCCACTATCCTGGATGATACCCAGCCTGGTATTTATAAAATCCTATGTTATAAAGGAACAAATGAACTGATTTTTATGCATCCTCATAAATATGCAGAGAAGCAAAAACAGTTCAGTGTTTTAAAGATAATTTCTTAAAATAATAACATTTCCCTATTTGATTTCCCTCAAATATGTTTGGAAATAGCACAAGAAAACGTAGGTACATCAGTGCATATGCTAACAGTGGGAGGAAGTCAGATGTAAAATTCGAAACTGCAATCATGTGTTCCCATGCCGAGTACCCGCAGGCTTCCTGTGTTGTCATTCTTAGGCTCATCCTTGTCTCTCCCAACACATACACCTACTTCTGGAATGCACCTTGCACTCAACAAAAATGGTGTCAGGGAGCTTCCAGAAGTAGGTCAGCTCCCTTACTGTCTTCCCTCTCTCTCTTCTAAGCTCTGCCTGCCTGCAGAGCTGAGATAATGTTTTAATTCCAGTTTGAATAGCAACAAAAAGCAAAGCAAAAATGTGTTTTGTGGAAGACCCCCTATCTCTTTTCTATTACCAGAGGATAATTCTCTAAATTTCAAAAGGAATAAAAAGTGAATAACAAATAAAAGTAGGGAATACCCTTGGTTCAAAATTAGAACTTGTATTTTTCTAAAAAAGCTTCAGACAAAGTCAGTTATTAAAAACAAAGAAAAAATGGCTTTTAACCTAGGGAAAAAATCTGAGTTCAGATCTTGGTATTATTTCATGGTATCAGGTGCTGAACCTCATTAGTCATCAATGAAATACAAATTAAAACCACAAGGAGATACCACTCTGAGCAGCTAGCCTGGCAACAATAGAAACTACAAAGTGGAATTCTCCCATTGCGGATGGGAAATTGTGCAGACATTTTCTGTTTTCCAGTATATTCTAAAGCTAATTAGATTCATGCACTATAAGCTGAAAATTTCACTTATAAATGTATACCAAGTTAAAAAGATATACATAGTCACCATAAGGTACTAACAGAATGTTTACAGTTAAACTATCTGTAGCATTTTCAATCTAGGAACTATTCAAATGCCTATTAAGTGTGAAATGGATGTACAAACTCCGATGCTTACAAATGGAATACCATACAGCTGTGAGAACCAAAGATTTTTATCTACACACAGCAACATAAGCCATTTCCATAAAGTGCAATAGTGGTGGGAAGAGTCTAGATAGAAAAAGTTACACGTTGCATGATTGCTTTTGCAAAAGTGCAAAAATCAGCAAGAATTTTGTTGTAAGTCAAGATTTGGGCTACTTTGAAGTAAAGGAGAGAGAAAAGGTTCTGGTATGTTTCATATGTTTCATATGTTTCATAGCCCCCACAGACTCAACAATTGTTTCGTCCTTAGCTGGTGGGTGTGTTTGGGATGCTGTGGGAGGTAGGGCCTACCTGAAGGAAGTGGCCACTGTGAGGGGTGAAGTGGACACTTAGGAGGTCAGACTCTAACCTGGCCAGCTTTTGGTGGGGCTCTTGGCTTCCTGGTCCATGCACCAAGATGTGAAGAGTCCAAGCTCGACGCGCCCACTGCCACGAACTCTTACATTCCTTCCCCACTATGTGGAACCCAAACTGGGAACCAAAATTATAAATAACACAGAACTGATTTTGGGACCAGGTAATAAATAGTTTCATGAGATGAATGCTGTTTCCATGGACACCATTAATGTGTGAACAATATTCAAGGTGCAAATCTTAAAAGCTTTGAGGAATCCTGGTGCCCTCTAACTGTTATTTGTATAAATTCTTATATATAATTTTAAAGTACCTACTCTGTACCTGCATTCTGAGTGACTTATAAATATTAATGCATTTCATTATCATAATAACCCTTAATACAGCTTATAATTATTATTACTCCTAGAGGAGGAAACAAACATAGAGAGACATCAATCACTTACCCAAGTCCTATGGTGGGTGCATATTAGATCTTGGATATCAACTCATTCCTTAAACACTATGTTGTTCTTGCTTATTTAGAAACTTAATACCTTTGGCTGCCATTTCCTTTGTTTATAAACTCAGGATAGGGGCTGGAGAGATTGCTCAATGATTAAAGGTGCTTGTTGGCAAAGTCTGATGGCCTGGGTTCCATTCCCTAACACCCACATAAAGCCAGGTACATAAAGTGGCACATGTGTCTGGAGCTCTTTTGCAACATCAGGAGACCCTGGTATGCTCATTCATTATTTGAGAGCAACAGACAGACAAAGAGAGAAAGAGGCAGATAGTTAGAGAGAGAATGGGCATGTCAGGGCCTCCAGCCACTGCAAATAAACTCCAGATGCATGTGCCACCTTGTGCATCTGGCTAGAAGGGTCCTGGGGAATCAAGCCTCAAACCGGGGTCCTTAGGCTTCACAGGCAAGCGTTTAACCACTGAGCCATCTCTCCAACCCTAAAGTTAGAAATTTAAAACCAAGAAACATTTGGGGTAGGATAATATCTTATAGCTTCTTAAGATTTCATATTATTACTCTTTCTTTTTTTTCTTTTCTTTTCTTTTTTTTTTTTTTTTTTTTTTTGAGATAGGGTCTCACTCTAGCTCAGGCTGACCTGGAATTCACTCTCAGGGTGGCCTCGAACTCACAGTGATCCTCCTACCTCTGCCTCCCTAGTGCTGGGATTAAAGGTGTGCACCACCACGTCCGGCTATATTATTACTCTTTCCCATAAATAAAATTTTCTTCTGTCATCAAAGCAATCTAACATGGTAGGTCACAGTATGTTTCTGAGAACGCTGATGCTTGATCAAATCAATTAATAGATTTATTTATAGTAGAGCAACTACCCTATGCAAAGTACTGTTTTGAGCTTCTTGAAGCTTGCGTTCCCAGAAGAGATGAGCCATACACAAATAGCGACAGTATATCAAGACAATTTCGTACTGTGGTTAACATCATGACACAAATCGTCAGACAAGATGATGGGATAAGAATGACCAGCAGGGTGCAGGTAGGAGCAATTCAGGGTAGAATTTCCTGGAGCATCTCTTTTCTACTAAAAAGTACTGCACACAGGCTGCATACTAGCTAGTCACCTACAAAGCTTGGTAAACACCTGTGCCTGGGCCCTGTCCCCCGGAAGATGTTGTAAGTAGACACGATACCAATAAATGCAAAAGGCACTGAATAGAGCCTGAAGAGTGACCTCTTGCTTCTTTCTTCTGCTGCCTTATGTTTAAAGCAAAACAACAAACCCACAGTGATTTCTGATGATTTACTTCATCTTCTTGTGTTCACCATGAACCTTTGCAATGGGAGAAAATCAACTTAATCATAAGTGAACAAAACATTTCCTCATAAACCATGAAATGTTACATAAAAGTTTTTTTTTTTTTTTTTTTGGTTTTTCGAGGTAGGGTCTCACTCTAGCTCAGGCTAACCTGGAATTCACTATGGAGTCTCAGGGTGGCCTCAAACTCACGACGATCCTCCTACCGCTGCCTCCCGAGTGCTGGGATTAAAGGCATGCGCCACCATGCTCGGCAAAAGTTTTTAAATTTTAGCATTAATATGTCCTTCTGGTCTTTTTTTTTTTTTTTTTTTTTTTTTTTTTTTTTTTGAGGCAGGGTCTTCCTCCACTCCAGGCTGACCTGGAATTAACTATGTAGTCTCAGGGTGGCCTCGAACTCACGGCAATCCTCCTACCTCTGCCTCCCAAGTGCTGGGATTAAAAGTGTGTGTCACCACCCCCGGCCTCCTTCTGGTCATTTTTATCATGAATTACTGGGAAGAACTGAAACAAAATATGAAGTTCTATTACATACTTTTCAACTGTGTGTCCCTAAATCAAGTGTCCCTTGCTGGTAGAAGCTGTCAACATGGAAAAGTTTGGACTAATATCAAATAATATTATAGTCCACCCTTTCCCATTAAGGCAAACGGAGTCATTTATCAAGAAGGAAAGAGGAGCCTTTATGGGGAGAATGTAGAATAACTCTTCATTTATGACTTCATTACCAGAGGAAAAAAAAAAGGTTAGATGAGAAAAAGAGGGACAGCAAAAAAAGGAATGAGAAATTTAAAGAAAATGGTTGTTGTGGAAATGGAGAGGGCTGTGAGCTATATGGTCTAAGGCAGTTGAGTTCACACAGAAGTCAGAGAACAAAATAAAGGAACAAAAGGGAAACTTGGGACCTGCTCCAAGATGATTCTCACTTAGCTTGTGACTTCATGTTTGTTGCTGGTGGAACGGCTGTTCCAGGAAGATGGCCATTAATGTTATCACTCATCTGCTCATAATTTTTACCATTGCTGGCTTCCGTTCATCCACCTTCAGATCTCTAAGGGCTTCTCTCCTTGGATGGCCAAATGGAGCAGAGGGCAGACTGAACTGGTTTCTGTTACTTGTATAATGTCTTGTTAGGAGAAATTATTTTAAGACCACTATCAGAATAACTAACATTTAAAAATTTGTATTTAAGATCATGAATTTTGACTTTGAGATTTTTATATCATCTTTTATCCAGATTTTTTTTTTTTGAGGTAGGGTCTCACTCTAGCTCAGGCTGACCTGGAATTCACTATGTAGTCTCAGGGTGATCTTGAACTCACGCCGATCCTCCTACCTCTGCCTCCCGAGTGCTGGGATTAAAGGCATGAACCACCATGCCCAGCCCAGATAGTATTTTTTGAGGGGACAATTTCATGAGATAAAAGAATAGCTAACTTTGGAATTAGAGCAAAATAACTGTGAACTATGTCTGTGCTTAGCAAGGCTATTTGTTATCAGCCAAAAGGGGATGCATATAATCAGTAAAATATATTTCGAACCCAGTAAAGCAAATTATTTTCTAAGTCTTTTAGGGAGTGGTCAACTTAAATGACTAAATAGATATGTGACATAGGATAGAGGGCTTAGCAGTGGGGACACCCAGGAGTAGGATGTTATATAATTAAAGCATTCCTATGGTTTGTTAAATCTATGACCCATGAAGTTGGGCCTTGTTGTCTTATTCAATAAGTAAGGACACCATAGGTCACACAAGTTAAGTGACTTTGCCAAACTCCAACATGAGTGATTGAATCTGTGTAGGAATTTGGGTCTTTGATACCCCTCCCATCTCACCACAGGATCCTATTGGGCAACACTGATTGATGGCTAATCACTTCTTATATCCTTCTGTCATTAATCTTCAAAGACAGTGGCTTTCAAAATTTGGTGGGAGTGGGTAAAGCTGTTGTAACCCAAGCATTGCCCCCACCCTGTAAGGAGCATGTCCTCTCTGTTCTTCATTAGCACTACCAAAATGTGAGGGCCATCAGTCAAAACCATTTCTTACAGATGATTTCCAGGGCTCAGTGGTTTGCTCAAAAGTCCAATGCTAATAAACAGTGGCACCAGAATTTAACCCTGTTTATTCCCAAATGTTTTTGCCTCTGAACTTGGTGTACCATGATAGTAGAGATACCAGGCTTCTGGAAAGTATATCCTAGCCCATAGAAGGACCGGGCTTCCTTACTGACAAAGACGGAGGAAACATTGTAACTGCTGATAGAAAAAGAGCTCCATATAAGGAACTGTCCAAACAAGGTGTTGGTTCTCCATGAGCAGGAGTTTGTAGATAATGTGTTCAGTGCTCCTATAATAATGTCTGAGGACGGTTTAGACACATATCTCTCATTTCATCTTACCATCTCTTCTGTTCACCTGTACTGTTTGACTTCTATGCATTCTGTCTTAAATGTAAATGACGATCTCTCCTTTGCTGCACCCAAATTGTTACTTCATCTCTGTGTGTGCATCTGACTGTGTTCATATATCAGAGTGTTTGAAAGTCCCAAAGATAGCTCTAAAAAGAGTGTAAGAAAAAGTGGTTTCTGCGTGTACATTTAGGGAGGAAGATTGTCTCTGCTGTTTAAAATTGTTCTGCTTCTGTAAAATATCTCAGATAAAGCATGGCCAGTTGTTCCCACTAGTTCCTGCTAACCTGAAGAACATGGTCCACTTTTGTCAGATAAAAATCAAATGGCAACCAAAAGAAAGATGAAAAGGGTAGGCAATATGATTTTAGAGGGAAAAGTCTACAGAGTGAAAAAAAAAAAGTAAGATGTTTAAGGGCTTCTAGCTGATTGGTTCTGGAAGAAATAGGATTATTTTTTCAAGTAGCAGATTTGAGAGTGGAAGCTCTCTGCTGAACTGAGGAATCATGCCAAACAGTAGTCATCTCTATTATCTAAACAGTCCAATGAGTTCTCAAAGGTACCTGAAATTCAGTGGGATGAAACTGGAGCCAGATGCTCATTTGGTACAATCAAGCCTCCTGGATCCTTCACAATGTAAGCAAAAAGCTAACAGTTTTCAACCTTTCCACATCCCCTTATACTCAACAGAATCCACTATGCCCCCTCTAGCCCAAGGCAGACCCCACACTGATGCCCCTGAAGTCCCATAGCCCTCTGTAGTTCTCAAATTCCATTCTTGAACTTTTCATAGGCAAACTGCAGAAATCATAGCAAAGTCATCATTTTGAAGGGGAATCTTAAGTAATGATTTCATCTATAAAGTAAAGTCCCTCGTTAAGATAACCACTCTAAATTTACTTCAGTTACTAACTGTGGCTGAGTCCTTCCTCGTCTGAAGGTCTTTGTTCAGGTGCTCACTCCAGACTAAGCATCTTCCTTCTTTCTACTTTCCTGTCCATCTCCAACCTCCTCGCTGATGACCCCTTCTCCTTCAATTTTAGCAGCAATACCCCTTCCTCTGTGCCTTGGTATTCAATTGGCTTCATGATTATTTCTTTTATACTACTTCTATTGTACACACAAACACACCTATTTCTTTGATTTCTTTGTCTGTTTCAACACCATACTGTAGGCCCAATCAGGGAAGGGAGTACCCCATCACCCAGCAGAGCCCTAGCACATAGTAAATGCTTGAGAAATGCTTCCACTGATGGACCAGAAAAAGCAAGGGCTCACGTTTAACCCACTTTTTTTCTATTTTTCCCTTTTAAAATCTTTTTTTTAATCTCTTCATTACATATTTTGATCATATTCCCCTCCCATTTTTTCTTTTGTCCCCTGCCTTCATCCTTTTTCTACTGAACCCCCTCTTCTTTCCAAGTAGTCCCTCTCATAACTTGACTTTTTTTTTTGCCCTCCTCCATCAACCATGACAACATGTTGATGAGCCCAATATTATATAGGCCCTGTGCAGGTAATGACAGGCAGTATGAGGTCATGAATATGACTATCACTTTGTGTCTGAAAGACAGCATTCCAAAGCATTCCTATCATCCTTTGGCTCTTACATTCTTCCTGCCACCTTTCTGCAATGTCCCTGAGCCTTGGAGGGTGTGATAGAGATGTCTCATTTAGTGCCATACACTCAATTGTCATTTCTTCTCCGAGCATTCATTCTGAGTCTCTCCAGTGGTCACCACCACCTGAAAGGAGAAATTTCTCTGACCACATGTGAGGGCAGCAGTAATGGATGGGCATAAACATAAAAGTTTTGAGGCCAGTTGGGTGGGCTTAATAAATCCATTTAGCCAAATAACAGTAGTAGCTTAGAGTTTATGATCTCACGATCTATAGGCTTTTGACTGGTTTTCAGTACCAGGCATGAATTTCCTCCTGCTTATGTACATTCTTGTCCCCTATCCCATTGCCCTGACATGGTACTTACTTTTAGTCCCAGTAAAATCCTAACAAGCATTCAAAGAAACCTGAAGAGTCATCCCGACCTAACAGTGAGCATAAGCTCCAATCAAGCCCTGCCACTTTGCTGCCTAGTGAATTTGGGCAAAATGTTTTACCTCTATATGTCTGCAATTCGCCAGCCAGTCATTGAAGGCAATAATGGTGTCTACTTCAAAAGGCTGTCTCTAGGCTTAAATAATTGAACCCATGGTATAATCTTTAATAGAGGATAGAACATAAATGCTGGCTATTTTTCCAAGTAGAGAGATGATCAGGGTTAGTCCACTACTGGATGATTGAATCCATTCAACTGGGAGTCAGAGTTGTTTCTTTCAAACATGGAGACAAGCATTCTCCACCCACCAAAGTTTAACTTTGGCTAGAAAGTAGCTTCCTGTAATTATGAGAATCTGACTCACCAAGTGGAACTCCAAAGGCATGTCTATTTCCTTGCTGGCTTCACACTTCAAGGAGCAACATGTTATGTAATTAGCAGAATTAATTTCATCAATAGATGAATATGCTGACTTGAAGGGACTTCCCCAGGGATAGAGAATGAGGGAATCAAGATTGTTGGGAAAGGCCACAGCAAATCTCTTCATCATTCAGCACTTCATCAAAAAGATTGAGCTGTCACTCTGTTAGATTTCTAGTCCATCTCTCAACAAAACATTTAATTGCATTTAACTTAGGAATTTATTTTTTCTTTTCAATTTTTCCCTTGCAAAACCAACCGTGAGGATACACTGGATCACTACAGCCCAATTAAGAATTTGTTGATTTATCTTAGGAAACTATCCCAGGAAGCACAAGGTAAATTTCCCTGCTGCTGTGCAGATCTGACACTGCTGGAAGCAGTCAGGCTGACGGGTATTTGCTCGCCTTTGGAATCAAGAGTGATAAGTTATTAATCCTTCTGAATAATTAACATATGAGCAAGGGGGAGGGATTCCTGACATCTGAAGAGAGTTTCAAGTAATTAGGAGCAATCGTGGGTGGACCCTCTTGCTCTCTCTGGATAGTTCTGTCATAAATAGACAATATTATTAGAAAGAATTCTAAGACTAACAGTTGTAAAACCAAATTATAAAGGAAGCAAAACATACTCTTGCTGTTTGTTAAGCCCTTCCAGTCTTCTCTTTCTCTCCTTCCCTGTTTTCCTGACATTGAGAGCTACCATCTGCTATGTCCCACCTTTCTCAGAGGAAAGTGGCTTTGAGAAGCACATATATCTCAACATCATTTAGTGAGTTATTGCTCATCTAGAATATTGTATATATGTGACTCACATGTTTTCTGTGTTTGGTGCCTCATTGCATCATTTATGAAGACCCTGGGGACTTTGGGTTTAGCATCATAAATCTTATTTACTGATGGAAGGTAGAATAAAATTTGCCCAAAGATTATAGTTTATGCCCAGCTGTGAAGAGAGGCTGAGACTACAACTTAAATCTAATTCCACACTCAGGGCCATTTTCTATACAATCTACCTCTCACACGACTTGTAACTGGCTACTTTAAACAATTACCCTGTTTTTCAATATACAGTTGTAACAGAGCAGTGAAGTTATGTCAAAATATTTAACAAATCACATTCATAATTCGCTGTAAAACTGTTTCCAGGCACATTATCTCATTGTGGTAATGTAAAAGAGACGTAAGAGCTATTTATGCCTCAGCCTGAATTTACTTCCAGAAGCTTTTCTGGTAGCAGGGGATGAAAGGTAATGATATGGGTTTTGTATGGTCTGAACTGCTCAGAGTCTTGAAGACTTGAAGATGAGCAATAGCACAGAAATATTGAATTTCCTCTTCATGCCAGAGCCTGAAGTCAGCTGAGCTATGTCCCCGTGAGTGTGACCAAAGCTCACTTCTCCCTCACGGACCTGTGACAGCTCCCTCAAATACACAGTATATCTCATTGAATGCTAGTAAAAATCAATGGACTGCGTCAAGAGAATTCTGAGCATAGGAAGAGGCTGGTATGAAATAAAAGTCAGAGCACCTGAGGGGTGAAGACCATAGCTGTCGGTTCATCTGTACGTCATCCAAAACATCCAGCAAACTGTAGTATTCAAATCATCTCAGCTCTCATTTCTACTCCTGATGACCCATGGCTGGTCACAGAATAAATCAACTGAAGTTTGTTATTTCCATTAAGTCAGCCTGTATGAATGTCCTTTCTAGTCCCAAAGTGTTAATAATGAGACATTCTGTTAGAGCCTTGGGGGAGAGAACCCCATCCTTAACCAATGTTCTGCAAAAGATGGAAATGATGCTCCCTTCTGCTTCAGGGAAAATTCTGTGGTTGCCAGGTCATCATAGAAAATCTAACGAATGGAACTGAATGAAGGCTTGTTTTGTTTTGTTTTAGAAATCCTTAAAAATGTAATTAAGACAAAGTAATACTAGTGTTCATATCCAAGGATTGGCATATTTGATCATTGATTTACTTACTCATTTACACCATCTACTGAACTTATAGTGCATTTATGGCATGGAATAATGTTTAAAAACCTCAGAGGCTGAAACTTGAAAATTAGAAAGTTACTTCCATGAAGCAATCACCCCCAGGAAAGCCATCTCTGCCATGTTTCACTGCCAACATGAATCCTATTGCTCATGCAGATGCCAAGGGTCTTTGTCATTACCCAAAAGCTCTTGCAAGAAGGTGAGGATATAACTTCACAGATATCCACAGGCCTTTTGTTCTGTTGGTAACTAGGCCACCACGAATATTCCTTTTCTTCAGCCTTTAAAGCATGGTAAAACAAGTGTCACAGTGGGTCAGAATGGACAGCATAGAAAGAAGATGATTTAATGTATTTATCATGCCTGGGGCTGGAGATCTGTTACTTCTTTTTATTAAGTTCACAACAAACATAAGTATGATTTTGTCTAAGCTTTACCCATAAAACACACATAATCTGTTAAGTGCCCATTCTCAGTATTAATAGGCATAGCTGCCTTTGTAGGGTTCGTAGTGCCAAATGACCCAGGACACACATCAGTGAGTGTTGAAACAAGGCAGAAAATAAAAGATATGAAGGTAAGAGATAGTGTCACACCATTTGGTAGGTAGTCTATGATGTTTAACTGCTTCCTGTGTTACTTCCAAAAAAGACAAACTTATTAGGTAATTTTTCTCTGAGCTTTGTTATTCACAATATCCCCAGCGTTCATTCTTAACTTCAACATTTATTAAACAGTGTGACACTTTAGCACCAGGGTCGGTGCTGACATGGTGCCAAATGTGAATTGGGTCCTTTGTTGCTAAGGTACTTAAAATCTGATGAGAGTAAGAAAGTAATTAACAATTTAATTAATTCCAACCCAGAAAGTATTACAGTGAAAATATTTTTCAAAAGTTCAAGAGCATACCAAGCCTGCAGAAGAGAGAAAAATCTGAGAACATGGGGGAGTCTTCACAAAGCAGTGGACTGTGAGTTGTGGACAGGATGGAAGAAGCCAGAACAGTGTCATGGCAGAGTTGCCAAACAGAGTCAGAGAGTGAGGGGAGCTGGGGCTGACGCATAGCGTGGTGTCGGGTGATAAAGGGTTTGGGGAGAATTGACACTTCATTCTTGACTGTGATTTGAATGTGTCTCCCAGTGTCCACCTGCTGGCAATTTAAACCTTAGCAGTGTGGGCAGGAAGGACCATTAAGAGAAGAAGTTAGCTCACAAACTTATTAGTGACGCGACTGCTCCAGTGGAAGTGATTCCTCTGGGTTCTAATACTAAAGATATTAAAGTACAGCCTGATGAAGTTGGCCAATTTAAATTATTAGCAACCATTAATTCCTAATTTATATCTCAAGTCTTTCAGTTTATGGTAAGAAGACTCAAAACTACTAGTTGCTGATTGCTGGTGGGTTCAGAAGGTCAGAGGATGTCTCATGGCTTGATGTACATATACATTTAGAGACCAGGTCTAGGTGAGCTCGCAGTAATCCACACTGTGACACTGGCTTCTCCAGTAGAAAAGAGTCGGTGAAGTAGCAACTTCCTCAGCTTCCCACCACCAAGCTGGATCCTGCCTTCACCTGCAACTCCCTCTTCTCTTTCTTTGCATTGTGGGAATGCCCTTCCTCCTCCTCAAGTCTGATCTTGTCCCTGTGTTCGAAGTCCTATGCATCCATCCTTCTCAGGAGGCCAAGTCTTTCTCTCTTTTGCATTCATCTTATTTCTCAGCTAGTTGTTTTCCTTTCAGTACTTAAGTGTTCTCCACCTGCACCAATCTTTGCTCTCCATTAACAAAACATACCTTCTGAGGGATATGCCCCTTTTGCTATGTCCCCACCCAGGTTCAACTTCTGTTGCTGTAATAGAATAGAAGAGATTGGATAATTTATTTCTTAAAAAGAGGTTTTCAGGCTGGAGAGATGGTGGATAAGGTGTTTGTGAAGCCTAAAGACCCAGGTTGGAGTCCCCAGCACCCGTGTAAGCCAGATGTACAAGGTGGCACATGCATCTGAAGTTCATTTGCAGTTGCTAGAGACCCAGGCACAGTCATTCTCTCTGTCTACCTGCCTTCTCTCTCTTTCTAATAAATAAATAAACATAATATAATATAAAAAAGATGTTTGCTGTGGCTCATGGTTTTAGGGGCATGGGAGTTCATTATTTGGCACTTATATCTGCTTGGCCTCGAGTAAAGGTCATGTGTGGCTTTCCCTGGCAGAAGCAGGAGTGCAAGTGGTTCTGTTAGCAGAGAGGAATGAGACTGGACTGCTCGGGCAGCTGACCCACTCTTCCTAGAAAACTGTCCTCATGTGGCACCACCACCTCAATCCAAGCACCAGCCATTCGGCTGTACCTCATGACATTGTCCCATGGAGGTGCTGAGCCACAAACCATAGCACCCTGTCTGCCTTTTCCCTTGTAAGAAACTTTCAGAAAGCCTTGTCTCTTGCTTTCATCTTATCCTACCTCTGCTTGCTACTCAAGCCATCCCATCTTGTTTCTCCTCTACTATACAGAGAGCTGTGAGTCTGACTGTCCAGGTCACCCAGTGCTGGGTCTATTCAGCCTTCACCTTACCTTCTTACAGTTCTCCCTTCTGCAGGAGTCTATTTTTCCTACTGCGCTGGCTTTCTTCCTACTTTGTGGCACTAAACCATCCTCAGAGGATAATCCTTAAGTGTCCTAGGTCTTAACCCAGAGCCTCTTCTGTTCTTACCCTTCACTCTTTCTCTAGCAGCTGTCATGTATACTGCAGGTTCAGCATTTACCTATAAACAAATATCAAGATCACTTCTTTTCTAGGTCCATATCCCATGCCCAAATGCCTATTGGATATATCAACTCTAAGACCCGAAAGAAACCATAAACTCAGCAAACACAGCGAGCCCATTACCTCTTCTAATCTTATTTGTCTGCTGATGACAGCTGTACTCACCCTGATGGTTATACCAGCATCAGAGCCCTTTCTGGAATTACACACTCTGTTGTACCTCATTTGTAAGCACTTTGCCAAATCTTCTCTTATTTCTTAAATGTATCTCAAGCCCACCTACTTCTCATCATCTCTTCTTCCATCAGGCTGAACTGAAGTGCCTCTAGTTTAAGGTACAACATCTTAAGTGCATTCTCACATCATCTGTAGTTATGTATAAGATTCTCTGTCTGTGCAGACATAGTGTAACAATCTGAGGTTCTCCCATCAAAATACCCTGCAGAGGTTCAATTCAAATATAGATTAGAGACCTGAACAGGACTCTGGATCCTACCTAGATCCAACCAACTTGGGTTCTGTCAGGATATTGTTCCCACCTGCTACAGGACCTTTGTGCATGCTTTTCTGTTTGATCTATTAGTCTTTTATTTCTTCCCTTGATGTAACTCTTTTCTAAAGACCCCGAATTAGTCTAGGTCAAGATGCATCATTTGAGCTCTAAGCATCTTACTTATACTTTTATTACAGACCTAAAAGTATGACTATATACTCGTATCCACTATGACTCTGGAAGCTCCACGCAGCAGGACATACCCTGTGTTTCCAATGCTTTCTACAGTGCCTAAAAAACAGAAATAAAATAAAATGAAAACTCGAAGACCACAGACAGAGAAGCAAGCAAAACAGAACAATCTAGAATATGTGTCTTCAATCCCATCCTCACTGTCTCTAGCCTTATTTCCATCACAACCAGCCAGAGAAAGACAATGGATCCAACAGGAAGGTTGGCTACCATGTAATGATAGATCAAGGGTAAGGAGGCAAGATATGCAAAGCAACACTAAAGTTTTGTTTTTCCCAGACTGAATCCTAGAACCATTAGATGGTATATTTTTCCTTCTGCATTCTTCCATTCTCAGTTATTACTGGTGGTCTCCACCTGTGTGAGTCCATGTTCTCAGCATTTTGTTCAAAGAATTGAACAGGCACATACAGATAGCAAGGTGGAAAAAAAATTGTACACAGACAAAAAGCTGAAGTACAGATCAGAAATGCTGCAAGAGGCATGGCCCAGAGCTAGGTTTAGAATAGCAATGGGCTCCTTGATTTAGTGCACTCAGTGGCCCTTTGGTTTCTTTTTGAGACTTCCTGTCATGGGGTCCAGGAGGAGGAAGAGGATTTGGTTGCTAAGAGGTATAGTATAAGTGGCTCTCTAAGTAGACTGATAGCCTTGGATTCTGAAAGCCTTTCATTACTATGCATGTTCCCTTCCAATGATGAATCTGATTTTAATCAGATGCATGCATAGGCATAATATGGTAAATAGCAGATTTTCCCTAAAAGTTCACTCAGAGAATACAGTTTGCTTTACTAAACATGTACCCCAAACTGGTTCAGGCTGGATTGCCCCCTGCATCCAATTCCAAATATGTTTCAGGACATGTGTGAATGGAACGTTGTCATGGAGTTGTCAAGGAAGAGCAACTGCCATTGTATGAAGTGGGCTGTGCATGCAGCTCAAAGCAAGTGAGGGCCCCAAGTTGCTAGGTGCATTGTTAGAAAGGAAGGGGAAAAAAGCCCAAGCCAACTGTAGGCTAAGGCTGCTAAACTATTCCTAAGTTTACCTGTCTCAATACCATCTTACATGATCCATAAGACTTACATCTGGTCTCTTCTCTGTTATTCTTGAGTCTACCTGAGGCTCATCACATACTGGTGTCCTGTGCATTCCAAGAATGTTGGTTCACTTACAAAAGAGTTTTGATGAATGCATGTTGAGGACAGCCAAGAGAAAGCTGGCTAGTATCAACATGTTGACAAAGCAGCAGAGGTCAGAGAGTGAAACTGAGTGACTTCTTAACTTCAGGGACTGAGTTTAGGTAAACAGCCTTCACACAAGGTAGACTATTCAATGATAAGGTCAGTATTCTTAAACACACACATAAATACACACCTGTAATAGACAAACTTCAAGACTGATTTTAAAATTTTGACCTTAAGATTTTTATACTAATCCAAAAAATGTATGAAATATTTAAAAGTCTGTGATTTGAAAAAAAAAATACCATCTTTCTCCAGAGAGCTCATTTTTCCATTTCTTTCTGATCATTATTCTATGCTATGAAAGAAAAATGGCACAGAAACAAAAAAATGTGAAATGTTAATCAATCCTGCCTTTTGTTTCTTTAAAAGAAATGTTTCCTTCCAACTTCATTTTATTGTTCTTATGTGAAGGTTGGGGAGTATACATCTTTGGATATAGTTCCACTTTCTAGTTTTTGTCTCTAACCACTTTCAACCAACCATCCAGAGCTCACTTTTATGAAGCAATTCTGTACTTCTTAATTGTGCAGATATTTTCCTTGAGATGCAGTCTAAGCATGCTGCTGTTAAAATTACATACCCTTTACATACTTAATTCTTGAATGTATTCGGAGAACACTTTTCTTGTGTTTTCTCCCAATGCAGATTATACTTTTCACTTTATTCTTAATCCTTGCAGTTTACACATGCATTCCCTGTAAGGATCCCTTCCATTGTGCAGGAACCCCTGTGGAACATTAGGATGTACAGAGTCTGGACATTGTCTACCAAGAGTTGCACTGTTCACTATTACTCTTAGATTATACAGGAAAGGCAGACAAAAGCTCTGTCACTTTTCAAAACAAAAGACATTCTGGGGAAAAAATAAATACTGTGATCTATGCATCACCCCAAATCTTGGAGGATATCATGGTTAGCACTTCTGGGTCCTTACGTAGCTGCACTTTTCAACCTTGAGTGCTGCATTTGATATAGAGGACTGTGTGCTTTATCTCCTTTCCTCAGCTACTTTTCTTTATTCTGTTTTTCCTGTTCTTTCAAGCCCAATACAACAAAACAGTCTGGAAAGATTTTGCCTTGTTTTCAATGAACATTTAAAATAAAACTATTTGGTGTTATGACTTTTGATATTGAAGGTATTTGATGTAGGATCACATTTCATTACAAGATAGCAGCTCTGAAATCATGCTCCAGAATACTCACTGGTCCTTAAGATCTCAACACTTTCACATCAAGACACCTCCTAGTGGGACATTACTCATTACTCGGACAGTATAATGCTCAGCTCTTTCCTTAATAACCATATATTTCTTTCTTATAGACTTTAGTACTAAAATAATGTGGCTTCAGTCTTAAGACATTATTATGTAAAATAACATTAGTGAGTGTAGCTTTGGGGTAGAGCAATTGCTTCACACACAGGAAGCCCAGGGTTCAATTTCAATTCCCAGAACTACAATAAATGAATAAATGAGTGAATGAATGCGGTAAGGTAAAATAGATCAATAACATTCATGCTATGGGTGTGTGTGTATCTGTGTATCTGTGTCTGTGTGTTGCTAGAGATTGAACATAAGATCTCACACATGGCAGGCAAGTGCTGTGTTATTGAGCCATGTCTCCATCCCACATGTTATAATTTTAATCACTACAAGTCAAGTATATGGAAAAGATTGTGGAAATTGATGAAGGAAGTATAAAAATCACCTAGAGGGCTGGAGACATAGTTTAGTGGTTAAGCCATTTGCCTGCAAAGCCAAAGAACCCAGGTTCCATGCCCCAGTACCCATGTAAACCCAAATGCACAAGGTGACATAAGCATCAGGAATTTCTTTGCAGTAGCTGGTGGGCCTGTCATGCCCATCCTCTCTCTCTATCAAATAAATAAATAAAGGATTTTTTTAAAAATCACCTAGGGCTGGAGAGATGACTTGGCAGTTAAGGCACTTGCCTACAAAGCCAAAAGATGCAGATTTGATTCCCCAGGAACCATGTAAGCCAGATGCTCAAAGTGGTGATTGTGTCGGTTGGAGTTCATTTGGAGCAGGTGGAGGCCCTGGCATGCCCATTCTCTCTCTCTCTCTCTCTTTTTCTCTGTTCCCCTCTAACTGCCTCTCTCACATAAATAAATTTAAATATATATTTTAATGAAAAAGTCACCTAAAGAAACAATTTTCATTTCACTAGTGAATCCTGCTAACCATTGCTCACAGAGTCTTATGTAATCTTCACAGAATGACAAGATAGAAAAGTCTTGAACTTTGAGGGAAGATGATGATAGATAACCACAATTCACTGCCTGCTATCAGTATTAGGTATTACACTAAGAACTTTATAAATGTTACTGTATTTCTAATTAAAATTTCATTTTCCCCATTCACTCCTGCCTTCCACTCTCTCTTGTGGGTATTTTAATTTTTCTCCAAACCCCAGAGAGAGGGATATAGAAAAGGAAAAGTTTGGAACCCCATAATCTTGCTTCCTGGCTCCTCCATGTACCCCCTATAGGATTTGTGATTTATGATTCTCCTTATCCTCCATTAAACCTCAGAGTTTCAGATGGAAATGCAAACAGAGATATCTACCTTAGAAAATTGTCACAAAGAACCAGCCATATTTTCATCTAAGGTTCATACAGACAAGCCCCGGTTTCTTATTCTTTTGTTTTGTTTTGCTTTTACTTTTATTTATTTGAGAGCAACAGACAGAAAAAGAGGCGGAGAGAGAAAGAGAGAGAGAGAGAGAATGGGCATGTGAGGGCCTCCAGCCACTGCAAACGAACTCCAGATGCATGCACCCCCTTGTGCATCTGGCTAATGTGGGCCCTGGGGAATCCAGCCTTGAACCAGAGTCCTTAGGCTTCATAGGCAAGCACTTAACTGCTAAGCCATCTCTCCAGCCAAGTTTTCTTATTCTTCTAACATACAGACTAATGATCTAGGATGCTAAACCCTAATCCTAATTCTAAGTGGATAAGTTGGGTGAGAGAAAGGATATCAAAGTATCATCTTTTTTAAAGATGGGAAATTTATTTATATATGTTCAGTCCCTTGAAGAAGCTTGTGCTTAATACAGTTCTGTCCAGCAAGGATAAGGAAGCCATTTGTCCTTAATGGTGGTGCTCATGGGTCAGCCATGAAGAGACCCATCCAAGTAAAACTTGTGATTTCACTTCAGGTTATAAATAACATGTGCATTTGGAAGACATATATTATCATATGGCTTGGACTCTGAAGATCTGAGTAACTGTGAGAAGAACCATACAGTAGACCCTCAATCTGCAGTGATCTACTGAGTGGTTCAGTGACTGCTGTCAACTGTTGTTTGAACACATTAAATGGAAATTCTAGAAATGAGCATTTTCTTTTTTGATATAATGATTGTAATCCCCTTCCATCACCCTCTTTGCCCCCTCTCTTAGCCCTTAAATGACTGTTTATTACAAAATACTATTATTATTACTCTACTTTGCTATTTTGCTAATCCTGTGCTATGTCTATGGTACAATTAATACCTTTATCATAAGTATGCATGCCTACATGCATGGAGTCTGAAACTACTTACAGCTTCACATATCCATGAGGGGTCTTGGAATGCATCCCCTAAAGATAAGGGGGTTTACTGGATTTAAGAAAGGGGCAAGAATAAAAGGTAGTGCTTCAAGACTGCTGGAGCCTGGCCACAGCCTAAGTTAGCTCCTTACCACAATTCGTGGGTATGGCTTGAAAAACCGTAAGAATGGAGAATCCTTTTTGTCTTGACTAGGTCCTGAGTATTTTCCAGGCTGTAGAGGATTCCATGGTTGGCCGGCCGCCTGGGAATCATTACAATTCTCATCACACTCAAGTGTCACACTGTGTCAAAACAGAAACGAAGGACTTTTCAGAGTGGCAGTTTGGTGGCTAACAGCAGGAGCACATTCAGAGTTGATTCTTCAGGAGGTAGTTCAGTAGCAGGACAAGCTCCCTGACACCCAAGGGCAGTGAGCAGGGCAGTCTGGGTCTCTCCTGAGCTATCTAGTCTCCTCCCCTCCTCTGTCCACATGCCTGTTGCATTCTCCCACATCTCTCTGCACATCATGTTTCTTAGTTGACTTCCACTCCTCTGTACCACCCCTGGCTCAGGTTCATCATGAGACATCATTTAAACCCATTGAAAGTGTTCAGCATCCAACCACACTGAAGCAAAGAGGTCATGCCAAGGACAGTGACATTCATAGTGCCAGAAGAGTTTCAGTAGTCCATAATGTCTTAACTATATTCTGCGTGGTTCCTTAAGATTAAATTACCAGGAAGACCCACAATTACCTGTCATTAATCTCTAGTCAGGTTCCCCAAGGATCAGGCTTCTGCACTGACCAATTACTGTGGCCAAAGGGTTACAACTATGTATTTAAAATTTGTCCTTTGGGCCCTTTTTTCATAATAATGGGAAAGAGGGCAATGGTTTAACAAGGGGTGATGAGCCATGGTGCATTCAGACAAGGCCACGTGTGTCCAGTGGAGCTTTATTCCTGTAGTCCTGTGCTCTACAGGTGACATGGCATGGGCTGTACTTCACAGATGAAGAAACAGAGGGCCCCAGATATTAAAGCTCTTGCCCACAGTTATAGAGACCGCAGTTGATCCCTGATCTGCTTCTCTGGCCCGGGACCATGTTCTTTCCATTTTGCCCTATTACTGAAATATCCAGATGGCCTACAAAGTTGGGACTATTTTTCAGAAGTCATTGAAACTCAAAAAGACTGAGTGTCCAGGACAGGCTCTCTGCTTCCAAGTAGTGTACGCGTTGACTTGGCACTGAGTTCTATCTCAGGAATGTGCCCAGTAAAAACATGGATATTGCCTAAATGGTGCTAGAAACCCTTAGCTGGTGAAAAGTGAGATACCACATTAGAGCTGATAACAGGCAGGAAGTAGCTTAAATTAGGGGGAAATGGCTAATACCTAAAGGGGAAAGGATCCCAGCTTGATTGTGCCTGTCTTTTGGTTTTGCCATCAATCACCCAGCTGGCAGGGCAAATGACTGTGACTTGGCCAAATCTACTTTGTTTCTTTTGTAGAAAATGGGACACACTAGACTCTACCCAAGCCTAAGTGAAATACTTAGAGAACACAGAAGAATAGCATTCAGAAAGTCCTTGCAAATAGAAAAGACAATTGGAAAGTGGCAGCTCAAGAAGGACTATATGATATCAAAACCTTCTATGTTCTTTCCACAAGAAAACCTTAATGCACATTGCTTAAAAAAAACTGAACTGGAAGATGTGGATGTCTTTAAGTCCTTGCTGGTGCATTTAAATTGCTTTACTTTTTCTTTTTATACCGAGACTTCACTTGAGACTTCCCTACTTGTCTTCATACTATCTGACGATTGCTTTGTGAATAGCATTTATACATTGTTCAAGTAACACTTAACTGTGTTTTATCCATGGCTTGATGCATTTTCACCTCTAATGCGCAGAGACTGATAGTAGGAAAGTGAATTTGAATTTCTATAACAATGTAAGAAGATGCATTCTTTCAAGCTTTTATGAAATTATTTTAAGAAAAGAACTTGAGTACAGCAAATTTGAATGAAAAAAATAACAATAAATGGTTGAACATATTAGTATGTTGGTGATAAAACTGTTGCAAAAAGCCTAGATAAATAAGACCATGCCTTTCAACTATGGCAGGCATGGAGTCTTCAAGGGTAAATTTTCATGTTACTTGAAAAGGGATTTCCTTAGATATGGTGTACTTTCTCATTGACATTCAAGCTTTAAGGTAGAATTTTCTGATTAAATTCATTGCCTGACATGGTGCAAGCTGTCAGCATGTCTCCTCTGATTGGAGAATATATGTTGCAGTGTACATATTTATGATCTCAAATCTGCAACATTGCTGATACCTTTGAAAATTTGGTTTTACAAATGTCTTCCCTAAACATACCAGGAATAAAACTTGGTTGCCAATGGTATATTTCAAGAAGCAAAATAGCCGAGTCCATCAGTCGGACCTTGTGTGGAAAACACTCAGTGTTGTAACTATTCAAAACCTGCTAGATTACAGTAAAATTGTTCCATTTTTTAACTTGTAATATTGAAGAATCAGAATGGAATGCGAGTTGAGGTAAAAACTACTTCTATGTTTCCTTGAAACAATACTGAGTGAACAGAACTTGTGACTTTTTAAATCAGATGTTTCTAGATCTGAAATAGTAGTTCAACCTTTGTACTCTATCTGTGTCTTCATCAAATGCCCAATGCCTTTTGCAGGGAGAACCTATCTTTTGTGCACTTTTAAATAAATAGTCTATAGGGGGCCATATGTTAGCATCCTTGAGTTATACAATTCCAGATTATTACAGATAAATGTTGAGCTAGACTGCAATATTTAACAAATACTACTTTGTCTTGCTTTGGTCTTGGGAACATCTCCCTCTAAAGATCAAACAAACCCTTATATTTATGAATTTGGGAAGGAAACTATTATAATTCATCAATTTAGCAGTGGTATTGATCACTGCTCTCATAGTCAACATTCTGGTTTGTATGTTTTACCCTTTGAACACAAATAATTGTTCTTTAGGGTTTAATGATGATGGAATTGAAGATTTGAATTTTGGGGGCTGGATTTCAAAAGTGGTTTGGGTTCTGTGTGTTTGGCTTTGATCTTCTGCTTTTCCAAGCAGACCTTTTCCTTCTCTAGTCAAGAATGGAAGACAAGGTACTGTATTCAGATACAAACTAACTCTATTTTCAGACAGGTTGGATTGGTCTAATTTCCTCATGGTATATATTTTCTCAACCTAGGAAAGAGGCTGTTCTTCTCTAAGTCCTAATTGTGTTAAAGAGGACCTGTAACCCAGAATTGACAGGGAGAAGCTGATCTCCACTTGTGGTGAAAGGAGTGTTCTACCACTTCTTCCATCTGAACATCAAATATTGTGGAAAATGAGTCACAGCTGATTGCCATCCATTTAACGCATGTGACTCATTGTATCTACCATGGAAGTAATATAAAATCTGTATGATGAGTCACTCTCCCTATAACTGCCCTACCAAAAATTCATCTCTGAGCCCCAAAGCTTCCCCAAATCCTTTTCTTCTGTGCTCTAGGAAAAAGTCACGTTTCAGACACTGTAGGGTGGTGATCCATCACTGACTCTCCCTCAGTACTTTTGCAAACGTATTGTTTTCATCAACACTGAGCAGACTGTTTTTATGCTGGAGGTACACGGTCTCATTTTCAGATTCATTTTAAGGTCTGTGAGCAATTTCAATAATAGCAATGTGCAAAGTAGACTTCATTAAATACCCTTGAGCAGCCCTGCTCAATCAATCAAAAGTTACAATAAGTTTTAGTGTAGTACATTTAAACATTGGGAAAACAGCACCATCTGCTGGAAAGGGGCAGGTAGGGACATACAAGCTTGCCAGATGTAAACTGGAGGATCTGAAGGTCAGAACTCCCGACTGTCTCAACCCTGAGTGTACACGCCTGTGATCATGCACTTTCTTGTCATGCAATGACAGAAAGGGCAGTTCCGTGACAATGAGGCAGTATGGTTCAGGGCAACCATACTGAAGGCACATTAGCTCCTGGTCCCAGTTGTTCCCCTCACTTCCTCCTCTCTCTTCATAGCCATGTCCTGAAAGGAATCACTTTTGAAAACTAAGAGGTTCTTTTACAGATGCTTGGGTGAGGTGGGTGTAGTGCTTGAACTTACTACTTTCCATTAGTCAGCTGAGAGGCGGTAATTAAGCACTTAAATCCTGGAGGTCAAATGCAAGGCACACTATACCAGTACTGATGTTAGCATGTCAGGTTGAAGCCCAGCAGTGTGCAGTAGAAGCAGAGAAGGCCTGGTGATCACTTGAATATCTTGCCAGAGACTTCATTGGGAAAGTGATTTGGCAACAAGAGAAAGAGCTCATTTAGTTTGACTCGGTAATTGTTCTTCTAGGAATCCATCCAAAGAAAATTATTAGAGAAATGGAAACAGATTTTATGGTCAAGAATGCTCCTACCAACATTATTTATGATGTTGAAATACTGGAAATGGAAGTGCTGATCATCAGTAAAAACAATAAGTCATGTGATAGATGGTTACACTGCAGCAAATGTCATGTTATGAAGCATCATAATGTGGAAATATAATATAACTGTAAGTTTTTAAATATAGCATGGGAAAAAAGTTGCTAAGTAGTGTGATTACAATCTTGGGAGGAAAGCGCCATCAAAGAAGGAAAAGAGATAGTGGTGGCTATAGAACAACATGTCACAGCAGTGATCTATTTGCACTGTTGGGCCTGTGAGCATCTGGGCTCTGTAGTTCCATGCTGTGTATGTGGGGCTTTTCTGCACATCTGGGGATGTTTAGCAGTGTTCCTGAACCTCAGCCTGGTGGGTATCACCCAGATAGCACTGTTTCACCCAGAGGTGACAACTTTAAATGTCTACAGACCTTGCCAAATGTCCTGGAGTAGAAGGACAAAATCACGCTCATCTGACAAACTGTGGGCTTAAGGGAAAATAGAAAAAAATGAGGATGTGAAACTACTTCTGTGTTTTTACATTACTATGCCACACTTGATAATAGGTTGGCTGTAGGCATCAAATGGTGAACTCTTAGAACAGCTATCTTGTCCTCCAGAGCCTTGCCTGAAGGCAATCTTTGTAAAGTTGATCTGATATCTGGCTAGAAAAACTCATAGAAGATACATATTCATACACAGATAGAGCAAAGATTTTATGGCATGGACATAAAAATGATTTTATAATTTTTATTTTTTTATTACTTATTTATTTGAGAGAGAGAAAGAGGAGGAGTGAGACAGAGAAAGAGGCAGAGAGAGAAAAAGAGAGAGAGAATGGGCATGCCAGGGCCTCCAGCCACTGCAAACAAACTCCAGATGCATGTGCCCCCTTGTGCATCTGTCTTACATGGGTCCTGGAGAATCAAACTGGGATCCTTTGGCTTTACAGGACAATGCCTTAACTGCTAAGCAATCTGTCAAGCCTTAAAAACATATTTTTTAATATTTTATTTATTTATTTGAAAGAGAGAAAGACAATGGATATGTCAGGGCATCTAGCCAGTGCAAATGAACTCCAAACACATGCAACACCTTGTGTGTCTGGCTTACGTAGAACCTGGGTCTTTAGGCTTCACAGGCAAGCACCTTAACCACTAAGCAATCTCTCCTGCCCTGTCATGGACTTTTAAGAACCTCAGTTCCTTTCCTTCTGTATTACAGACAGTATATCCATTCCTTATCAGAAGAGACTCAATTCTTATCATTGACAAGTGATAATGAGTGATATTGCTTTCTTCCTTATACTTTATATGTCTTCCATAATTTTCTACAATTGACATGAACTAATTTGTCATTGGTAAAATACTAAATGGGTGTTTAAAAAAAACCAGGGAGCAGGCTAGGACACAGGTCCTTGAATCCTGGCTGGCTTTGTACTTCATCCTGTCTCCATGACTTCCATCTTCTCTCTCTTTCCCTTCCATCATTGCAAGACAAAACCTGTATCCTTGTAAGAGTACATGTGAACACGAATTGAAAAAGAAATGAACACTCAACTATGTAAGGAAGCATTTGCCTCAGAGTTGATTTTCTAGGTTTCTTTTTCATTAACTAGTTTGTTCAAATTAGTAAACAAAGCAATTAGTCAACCATACAACCTGGGCCTTCCATTTATTATCCCTAGATAGACACTATATTGTATTGGCTTATTGATTTATCTTGTTTTATTGGTCCAGTAGTTAATTCAATTTAGAGAAGTGGAAGTCAGACGAACCATGGTTTTGGCTGTAGGTACCCACTGCTCTTGATAAGCGGACCCATTGTACTGTGTCTGACTGGCTCGTTACAATGAGAAGCTTGTGGAGCATGTTTGCAGAGTCTTTTCTCTTTCTTCAGGCCCAAAATATTACATCCCATATGACATGCTGGTTACCTGCAAAATCTCCTTTTGAAAATAACCTCTTTGGAGACCCAAGCTCAATATGTGAAAAAAATAAAATGAGCCTGAGACCATGCAGCAGCACGACAATAACTGAAATCAAATATGATCGAGATCGAGCAGGCTGTTTCCCTTTCCAATTGTTTGAAATGAAATTTTCCCACCAGTGGAGCATGAGTATGTGAGAGTTTGGCCATAAGCAAAGGCAAAGGAGCTGTAATAAATTCTGAAAGCAATGATTTAGTAGGAAGATGGTAATCAAAGGAAAGTGTCACATGTCATCACATAGCAGCCAAGAGCACACATGCAGAAGATGAACAGAACAAAAATCTCTAAGTACTTTTCTGTGTTTCAGTCTTCCCTTTGAAAGTTTTGCTGAGGATTAATTTATTTAACATTAAATCAATTCATTGTAAGTGTGAAATTCATTAATAGTTAGGAAATATGTAGGACTGTGCATTTAGTCCAAGAATTTAATTCTTTCTGAGTCTTAGTATATTTGATTGCAAAAGTTAAATCTTAATGATGTAATGCATTCTTTTCCTTTCAAGTGTTACATATCAGTCTCCCTAAATTGACCACTTAGAGATCCACTTGGAAACGTCACATGACTTTAGGAGAAGCAGTGGAGAAATGTCACATCATCTCTGCACTCTTTCCCAAATTATTGTGTCTCTTGGATGGTTCAAAGCTGTGGACCTGACAGATGCCCAAAGCACCAGTTTGGAGCTTTCTTCTCTGTGAGTCCTACATGGCTGAGTTAGCACTTCACTAGACCGTGTGAAGGAAGTCATCCATTATTGATAGCTCAGCCATTTCATTCCTGCAAAACTGAGTCAGAAAATTCTGTATTTGAATATCCTATTGTTGGCCTTTAATCTAAAGGCAGTACAAAGCAGAAAAGCAAATAATCTTGGCTTGAATGTAAACTGCCCCCATAGTTTTGAATACTTACTCCTCACCTGGTGTACTTTGGCTGAGAGGCTGCCAAGTGACTTCTGTGTGAATGAAAAAGAGGTTTATTTTGGCTTACAGGCTCCAGGGGAAGCTCCACGATGGCATGGGGAAATGATGGCATGAGCAGAGAGTGGACATCACCCCCTGGCCAACATAAAGTGAACCACAGCAACAGAAGAGTATGCCAAACAGTGCCATGGGAAAACTGGCTATAACACCCATAAGCCCGCCCACAATACCCTCCCTCCAGGAGGCATTAATTCCCAAATATCTATCAGCTGGGAACCTAGCATTCAGAACACCTAAGTTTATGGGGGACACCTGAATCAAACCACCACAATGACTTATGGTATATTTGGAAATTTTAACAAAAGGCTTTTTTTTTTTTTTATTACTCGGAGTAGAATTGGTTTTAGCAGTGTTACTATCAGAGAAGGTATACATACAAGCCGTATGCACTTATAGGTTGCCAAATCCAAATCATATTCTATTTTAGAAGCTGTCCATCTCACAGGTTAGATATTCATGTGTGCCTGTAACATCTTTGGAAGGAAAATATTGTAAAGAAGGAGGCAAAACCTTGATGATGACATAAAAGTAAAAAAAAAAAAATCATAGTTATACTTATGTATATATTTTAAAGCTCATTTGATTATGTAATTAAAATATGTGTACTTTGTTGTTTATCCACTGTGTTGGGCACTGCCAGGCACAGGTTGAAGCCTTCAGGAGAGAAGCCTGAGTTGCCAGGCATAGCTAAGGACCCCTGGGCTACAGGAGGCCACTCCCTCTCCAAGCCCGGCACACACCTGAATTTAGGCTTTTCCCATAGCCCTGTGACCTTTGGCCAGTTGCCTAGGAAACTCCTTATCAGCCAGGACCTTCCACAGTCCATCCCCCTGAGACCCTAGATCACCTGACACACCCCCATGCCATTGTCTATGTGCTAATTAGGCATCAGCAATGAATCTTGTGCATCCAATCCCCTTAGGACCCTCCTCCTCCTCAGATGCTTATAAATCCATTTCCCTGATAATAAATTGAGAGAACTCTTCACTGAAACTATCGCCTGAAAGCCTTTTACTGTCATGCACTCACCCGCCACAGTTGCCTGGGAGCATTTGGGGGAGACCGTGGTCGACCCCGGAGCAAGAACCCAGGAACCCACATGCCTTTATCACATTATAAAAAGATGAAAGGTAGAAAAAGGTGGAATGAAGCGAAGTTGAAACCACCATGCACTGTGCTTGACACAGAGTCAGCACCCAATAAGTTTTAGCTTGCTTTTCCTCCCCATGAATTGTTGTGCCCAGGCTTCCTACATCTGCTCTCTCAAACACTGCTAGGAGCAACATGCATGCTTGCTTTGTCCCAAGGGCTACCTCCTGTTGCTGAGCATCCTTTGTAACATGTGTACCCTTCAGGTGGCCCCTTGCTCTGTTTCCTTAACCACTGTGACCACCTCAGAAGGAGAGGATATGCTAGACTAAGGTTCCTCTTTGCTTCAATGCTAAGGTTCCCTCACTTCATCAAGACCATGAGGCAGCCCTTCAGAGCATCTTTAGGAGAATTGTTTTAATATCTCACCAGGTGGCAAAAAACATTTTCCCCATGTGGTCCTTGAAAGTGTTATTTTACAGTCTTAACTCTGAGAAACTGTTTCATAACCCCTAGCAAATATTCTTACCTTCATGCCTTTGGGGGAAAAATACTTTGTGAGAATTACAAGCTGCCTAAGACACAAAAAGTCAGTATGATGATTTTCAGGGCCAATTACGTTAATCCTTTAAATATTTATTTGCCATTATTATTACTCCTTATTTTCCTCTCCCTCCTCTTCTTTCTTTACTTTTTTCTTACACCATAATCAATTCTACTTGTTTTCAAGCTTTAGTTTTTGATATGTCATTTTGCTTACAATTTATTTTGTGTCCCATTAGGCTGGTGAGAATCATTCATGTTATTACATGTGCTGGCTGTGTGCTCCTTCCTATCACTGTGGCATAGTGTTTCATTGTGTGAGCAAGCCATAATCCATTGGCCTATTCTACTACTGATAGCAAGTTTTATGTCCAATTTGGATCCCTATGAATGATGGTACCATTAGAATTCATGTACATATATTTTTCATAAAGCATTTGGTATACGCTTCAGTTGTTTGTTTTGGAGGAGAATTGTTGGAGTACAGCATAAGTTTAACATTAGTTGGAAAGTTTAAATACCTGTATCAAATTGTGGCATTCAAATTCTGCCCGGCATTCAAGAGTTTCAGGTCCCCATCCTCATCAACATTTCTTGCTGTCAGTCTTTTTACTTTTATCCCCTATGGTGGGAATGCACTGGTATTTCATTGTGATTTCAATATTTGTGTTTGTAATTATGAATGAAATAGAATACCCTTTGTATGTTTATGAATGTCTTAAACAAAAGTATGTATTAGACTCCTGTACACTTTCCCTGCTTAGCTTTTCTAACTGCATCTTTTGGACCCTTTGCCTACCTGATTAGTGGACAGGCCCAGTTGCCAAGAATTTGCCACCTTTCCTAATAATATACATTGCTTCCCAGAGTAAGGGCTGCATCTAAGCTGACTTCTCTCATGCCATCATGACTGGAGCTATAGCAAGTATGGTTTCCACATCCAACCTATCTCCATCTAAAAGGTGTGGATGGCTCTGCCGTCACCTCTCTAGAGGTTCCTTAGGGGCTATCTAGAAAGATCAGATGACTCAGTCTAGCAATGGAAGAGTTAATGCTCTAGGGAGAAAATTTTGAAAATGAGAGAAACAAGCCAGACAAAATTCTCTACAAATTCTTCCCACCTTCCCTCAACTACTCTTATGAGTTAGGTAACTTCTATGTCTTGCCTGAAAACAAAAGCACTTTACTATGTGGTTTCATTTAATTCTTATAATGCAGTTTTTGCTGAACAGTAGTTCATTAATGTGCTTCCATTAGACCTTTATTCTGTTTTTTGCTTAGGGTTGATGCTACTGTGTTCTACTTAAAAAATCTTTGCCTGCCCCAAAGATGTAAAAATATCTTCTTCTAGATGTTTATTTTCATTTCCCATTCATACCTGCATCTACCTTATCTTGTTTGGCAATGTGAGATGGAGTAGTTTTGTTCATGTCTCATTGGCTATTCAGATAACATAGAACCCCCATTCATCCTTTACCTGATCCTCTGATCCTTGGGTCATTGAGCAAATGTGGATCTACTCCTTGACTCTGCATTCCCTTGCTTTGGTCTGTCCACTGGTTCTTGTGCCAAACTGTGTAAATCAGTGCAGCTCTATGTGAGTGACACTAAGCTAGTGTGAACACTCCAGATTTGTTGTTTAATCTCACAAGCTTCAGCTAAAAGCCCCCCAGAAATCTTCATTGGAATTACATGGGTGGTCTATCAATTTTGTGGGATTTGACATTTCCACTAAATTCTGCTTTCCAGTCCATGAGTCTGTTATGCCTTTCCAATTGGTCTGTGTTTTCTTTAGTTTCTGTCACCACAAGTACATTCTACCTTCATAGCTTAATATCTTTAAAAATGCATACATGTGCTTTTCAGTTTGGGTGAAAGATTGTTCTGAAACCAACTATTAGATCACTGCATGGAGTGGGGCATTCTCTGCTTCTCTACTTATGTAATTCAATGTTGTTTACTGAAGTAGTTGATTCTTGTAGTTCAGGAGTGATTCTACAAAGCCACAATAAAGACTGAATCATCAAATGCAAAAACATTGTTGCTTGGAGAAATGTAAGGTTTGGTTTTGGAAGCCTTCTGATCACAAGGTTTTCCTTTCAATTAGAACAACTAACACATAACATTGGATTTTATATATTTTTGTTTGAAGACAACTTATTTTATTAATAATTTTTTCAGTTATTCATTTATTTTGGATATTTGAACAGAATCTCACTAGGAAGTCCACCCTGGCCTCAAACTCACATTACTCTTGCCTTCACCTTTAGAATGCTGGGGGTCACAGGTGTACATCATCATGTCTGGCAATGACACCTTATTTAATGTACATCATGAGTTCATTAACCTTGAACTCAGGGCTAGCAACACTCGAACCCAATTCTGAACAAAGTATGTATAAAATGTCTTCCCTCCTGAGGCACAGCACATCCAATTTAAGCTTAGGGACAGTGAATAGCACTTCATTTCTACACTTGGGAAACATTTGAGCAGCAAAATTACCAACAAAAAGCACAATAAAGTAAAAAAAAAAAAAAAAAAAAAACTTGGAACCAAACAGTCATAAGGAGCTTGTAGTGTACAACAAGAGGCCCAGAACCTCCCTGAGCCCTTCAGTGGCAGCATTCACATAAGCTAACGTGAACATTTTTGCTACTCTGTGTGAGCCTCTTAGTGACCCTAAGAGAGCACCACAAGAATTGACTTTGAGGTCATGGATGCATTACTGAAAACAAACAAATTCAGCAAGCAGAATCTATGGAAAGCAGAGAGCAAGTGTATTGTTTAAGTGAAAAAAAAAATCACACTATTTTCCATAAATGGTGCTATAAATTAAATTAATATAAATCTAAGGAATCCATTACACTTTTCACATTTGGGTTTGTCCTGCTATACTACCATCTTTCCTTTTTCATACTCAACTTCTTTTCCAAAACATTGTCTTTTCTCACTTTGGTAAGATACAAAATTCCCATCTAAATATTACTCCCTGGCTGGAGAAAGCCTCTCGAAGCTTCCAGAAACCCTTGAAACCTTCCTGGTACTTACTTCCCTGGAACAGAGCAGAGGTGTGGCCCTAATTTAACCTGCCAGAGTCCCCAGTGCTCCCCACCTTTGACTCAGGACAGTGTGAGTGAAGAGCATTTAGAACCCTTCAGCTGGCCTCTCTTTGGAACCTGTCAAAAGAGAATGGAACCTGTGTCCCAACCCCGGTTCTTTTTTTATTCTTTTCTGCAACTGCTGTAAATTTGAAAAATCTTGGCTGTCACTTAAGATTGTATGTATAAAATCGGCAATATTAAGTAATTCACAAAACATTTTCCTATAAATGTGATTCAAGAAATTTAAAAAAATCAGCAAAAGAAAGAAATAAGTTGTCAAAGGAAGAACAAAGTCATCATTTCCCTCTGTCTTGTTGTCAGCTATTTCCTTTGTTTACCTGACACCATAGAAGTGAGGGCATCAACAAGAAAAGAAGCCATGTCCTTGAGAGAGGAATGGTTATGGCTTTATTTTGATCTTCCTGGGGGTATGTTTATGAGCTAGAGAGATGACAGAAGCGTATTCATTACATAGCTAATTTTCAGGCATTTCTAAAGTGTTGCTGCTTCTGGTTATGACTGGAAATCCTGTTGCCTCTTGTTATTCTCTGGAATGACTTAGTGCACTCTCGAGAGAACATAAAATAATGAAGAGTAACAAGAGGCCATTTCCTTCAGGTGAAATGATACTTTTTGCAAATTCTAACATGTGCACTTTGGTGTCTCCCACAAGACCTTGACTGTTGCTGCTGGTCTCTAAACACAGGGTTGAGGGCTTCTTCATTACATAGGTTGGGGAACGTAAGCATGAGCAAAGTTAAAGGGCTTTCTCTGCTGAGGCACTCATGTGGTCAACATGCAGATGCATCCTGGTACCTCTGCACTCTATGGTGAAGGCAGACATATTTAATTCGAGTCAGCATCTTACAGGAGTGCAAGGCACAGGTTTAGGAAATACTACCCGTGAATATGATCTACCAGTAAGCTTCGAAACTCCAGTGGAGGAAGATAAATAACTAATGACTGGCTGATGGCAGCCACATCTAATTGTCTAAGTATTATTGATGCTCTGGATGTGGCTCTTCAGGGTTGCTGGCATCTTGCCAGGGTATCTCAAGACCTGCCAAAACAGCTGAGTTTTTGCTTACTAGTTCATTAAGCCGCACCACAAATGAGAACATATGATAAGATCCGGGGACCACAATAAGGAAAGCATCCCCAGTCATATAGCCAGTTTAAGTTTTAGAATATAAATGAAATCTTAGAAAGTCTTTTAGATTTCATGAATTAAAAAAAAAAAAAACACTGTTGAATGAAAAGATTGTCCATTAAAGATTCATTTTAAAATGCTCTTAAGGGAGCAATGGTTCATTTTAATGCCTTTGAAAAGCAAACACCCTAACTGCTCAGCTCATCTTCTCAGAGTATACTGAGTTCAGTTTAGCCCCTCTCTCCTGTGACAGGGAGGATTGTACAGTCCTACAGTCAGGCAGCTTCCAGCCTATCTGTATGCGTTGGACAATTCCATCCCCATGTGGCACCAGCATGCTATCTTGAGGTGACTTCCTAGTTCCTGCCTATGACTTCTTTGTCTTTTATCCTTCCTTTTCCTCTGACCCTTCCCCAAGCTGCTTCTGTGTTCATTCTTGGAAACCTCATTGATACACTTGCTCCAGTAGGTAGACAATTAGAATGGCTCACAATGAGCATATGACTTGTGCTTCTTTGATCATAAATAAGTAACTTTAAAGACTTTGTTCTTGCTGGGAAAGTGTTCAGTCATGAATTATGACCATGATTTGAGGCTGCTTTTGAGTACTTAGATTTACCAGAAAAAAAATGGAATATCTTTATGATTTTATTAATTACCTTTAAAATGTAGCAAAAAACCATCTGACAACTTAAAACCTTGTGCAATTCTACATTTCAAGGGAAACATTTCTCCTTTGCATTCTTGGTTATATAAACCTGCTTATTCTGTACTTCTCATATATGAGGACCCCTGCTACATGAAAGTAAGAAAATAAAAGCCATGGCACACTAAACAAAGCCCTGCACTTTTTATTTACTGGCTTAACAAAGTTAAATGAGATTCTGTTCATTCACCCACCTGCAATTACTGGCCTTGGCATTTCTCACTCAGCATTTCACCTTTGCATTGTTTTTATAATTAACTTCTATAAAAAGCAAGTTTCTTATATTTCAATTCCCTTGTTAAGAACACAGTGCTGAGTCCTAGCCCCTTTCTTTTTCTGGATGCTCTTTACACGAAACAGGAAAATTTCCTTTTAAGGGAGGTGGTGAGAAGCCCCTGTGGAGTCTTCCAGAGGGAGAGAATGTGAGTTCAGGGTGCCGACGTGGCATTTCTACACAACGGAGCTAATCCTCACCACCAAACATGCCAGTCATTTGTCAGTGTCTTCATGTTCCAACCCTCTTTAAATGGCCAGAAAAATCCAGATCTTTGTTTGAAGTGCAAAACCCTGCTGATGGGCCCATTTTGTGCAGTTCCCAAGCACATTGTCTGTGTTTAGTGACCTGGAAAAAAAGAGGCCCATTATATCTGAAAATGTTAATGTTTCAACACAGGAAAGGACAGTGAGGTACAAACCAACACAGCTCATCTTTCCTTTGTGTGGGATTTGGTTTCTGAATTCCTTCCTGGGAAAGAGTTCCGCTGTCATTTTTCCCTTGCCAGCTAACTGGATAACATCTTTACATCCCCTATTTGCCTTGCCTTCTACATTTACAGCAAAACACACAGTGCCTTGTATTGTGGTATCTTGTATACTAGTGACAGCCCCTGTGCTGAGCTGCAAGCTGGAGGCAGGAGGTAGAGGTAGAGCTATGAGTGATCTGTGGTGCATGATGGCTCAGTGCTGCAAGCTTTCAACAGGATCTGTGGTTTATCATGAGATTCAAGCCAACAATGTTCCCCTCCCTGTGAAACATTACTATGTCCAAATCACAGGCCACTTATTCATAAAGGATACCTTAGAATCCAGGAACTGTGACTTATCCATCAAGGCTCCTAGGTACCGATTGCCATGCCTGGGACCAAACATAACCTGAACAACAAAGTCAGTGAGTGAGTGCCCTGTGCTCTGCTCATCATAATTTCTTCAGAAGAAAAGCAAAAACTGTTGATATGATTCTTATTCAAATAGTAGATGAAAGATTGGAAGGAAAAGTAAATGACTAACTCGAGGCATACAAATACGATGAATGAGTCTCCTGTGCAAAATCCAAAATCTATGTCCCTCCCTCATTCTCCCCCAGATGAAAATATGTTGTTTTCATAGAAACAGCATGAATCTAAGCAGTTCCTGTTCAGTTGTCAGCATTTACTGAATATGTACAGTGTCTGGAACAAAGGAAACGAGGCATCCCAGGCTGGGAGTGCAGCAAGGTCAAGTGAAACCTCTCATGGATGGAGCGTGACCCGGCAAAGGCGCATGTCGGGAGTTGCAGCTGGACCCACAGTGAAGCACACAAGATTCTATGTGCCATTTGTACCTTGGGTGTCTCTGATCTTGCCCTTGCTCCATGTCATTTACCTGCTCGTATGGTGAATTTGCCACTTTATCAGTTTCCCTTCACGTGTGGTAAAGCAGCAGCCTTGGTAAAGCGATATTACATAGAGATAGCCATGCCTGCTGAGTACGTATCCAGCGTTGACCTTCATATTCCATATGACCCCCAGTCAGCAACGAACAAGAATGTCAGTGCATGGGGCTTGCTTTTTTGACTGACTACAGGTGTCTGCCCAAGTCACCTTGTCTTCATGGCACCACAAGCACAGGGTGTGATGCTCCATAGGAGAGGAACGATGACAAACACCAGCTTGTTTGACTTTCACAAAGAATCTTCCCATATGTGCAGTTATATGCACTCTCAGATTGTAAGCTGTCTGCGACAACCATTAATTAGTTCTTAATTGGAAATCAAGAACACGAAAGAGAGCCAATTCCTCTTCTCTCTGATTTTGTACATCAGGTCAGGTACCAGAAACGTTTTGATGTTCCCAATGTTTTCAATTTTCAAAATTTAATCACCATTTATAGTCTTTTTGCCCACTGATACTCTCCCACTATAAACACTTTTTTTTTACTTTTGAATGTGTAACTCGTATTTGACCCTTATTTTCAAATTTATCCACTATATTCATTTTTGAATATGAAATAAAATCCCTGAGTGTGTTCTTACCACAGTATATTTCAAATTCTACAAAATGTTTTACCACCATGAATTTAAAGTCACATTTTAACTTTACTTTGTCTTTTAAAAGAAAGTGAATGCTATTTGGTGTGTTGGTGCATGACTTTAATCCCAGTACTCTTGGGCAGGAGGATTCCTTTGAGTTTGAGGCCAGTCTGAGATCACATAGTGAATTCCAGGTCAGCCTGGGCAAGACTGTACCTCAAAAAAAGTATATGTTATATCTTAATAATTTTACTGACACAGAGTGAACCATTGGATCATAAATAAGTATCCACAGAATACTACTTCACATGAACCATGGCCCCTCTGTCTCCACCTAGACCCATTCCAGTAATGCTATGTACACCAAATTCCTAGTACATAGTGGCATAGTGCTTGCTATGTGCATCCTTTTTTAAACTTTAGTTTGTCTATAAGTTACCTATAATATCTAAATATGATGTAAACATCAAATAAACAGTTATATTGTTTGAGGAAGAATAACAAGCAACTATCTGTATATTTTTAGCATAGATTTAATTTTTAACTGGTTTAGCTCAGGAATGGTGTGACACCTACAGATACAGAGGATCTGCTCTACTTGGCAGTACTGGAAGATGACTCAAGGGAGTTTCTGCTACTATCACACACTATATTTCATGGGAATGCTTAGGGCCATTAATCTATTGCCCTAAGAGCTCAATGACCAAGGGCAGTTACCTCTAATTTGTGGAATCCCATACACACCCATATACCCCATAACCATCCAGTAAGTTAGTATAGTATGCAGTTTTACCCAATTTATTTTTTTAAATATATTTTTAAACTTTAATTTTATTTATTTATTTATTTGAGAGAGAGAGAAAGAGGCCGAGAGAGGGAGAGATGGAATGGGTGTGCCAGGGCCTCCTGCCCCTGCAAAGGAACACCAGATGCATGCGCCCCCTTGTACATCTGCCTTACGTCCTTAGGTCCTGGGGAATCAAACTGAGGTCCTTTGGCTTTGCAGGCAAACACCCTAATCACTAAGCCATCTCTCCAGCCCCAGTTTTATCTAATTTCTCTTGACATATAAGGTCCCTATCCTGATTTTTCTTGCTTTTTGATGTTACTTTCATTTTAAGCTATCTGATTCCTTCTGGAACAGGACAACATATAAATAGTACTAACAATAAAGGTAGTATGAGAATCACCAATCCATGATTTCTGTGGAAATGAATGAGGAAAAGTTGCCCTCTATATCCCACTGGGAGAATAATAGAAAATAGTTTTAGAAGCTCTTTAAGAACTTCAAAGGAATGTCTTTCACTGTGTCTTGGGCCCAGCAGAAAAATCCTGCCCTTTTGAAAGTATTATGACTGCCTGCCCAGGTGAGGCCAACCACAAGTCCGTGTGCACCAGGCCACCTTTTCCATTGTCAGTCATGAGCCAGAACCCACAGACGGGCTAGACAGTCAGAAGTCCTGTCCCCAGAAATGGTGTGCAGTGTCTTTGGCCTGGAGAAAAATGAAAGCATATACATATAAATATGCATATACATATATATCAAGGATGATTCCAGTGAACAACATACTTCTAATATCAGAAAATAAAATGTCATATTAAAAGAGACATGGATATTTCCTGGTTGAGTGCATTCCTTTTGGAGTGATTATTCTGATTCCAATAATCTACTTCTATAATGCTCTGTTCTCTTATATTTTCTTATCCTTCGTTGTTCCTTAAATTCCAAATTTCTTTTTCATCATTTCCTAATTTCTGTAGGAAATCTTTCAAACTATCACCCATACTTGTACCATATTCACTTGATTTTCTAAAGATTATTTCTTGACTTTTGGCAATTTGATTTTATCTGCATCATCAAAGCCATGATTTACAAATGTGGAACTTGACTTTTCATTTTTTAATGAATCTATTTCTAAAGGCCTTCTAACCCTAAAATGCTTTAAATGTTCCCTCTATCCAAGTAAGGAAAGGCACAGGGTACACAGAGCTTGTTCTTTTGCTGCTTAAACTAGTGCTGCAACAGTATAACTAAGTCCATTTACATAAGTGTGTTGATGCAGTGGCTGGCTGATAAAGGCTACACTTACAAACATAATGCTAAGAATTACATGCATAGTGATAAACCAGAAAGAGTTATTGACACAGAGGAATCCATAGTCTAGAATATGGTTAATGCATTTGCCTATAAAGCCTAACAACCAGAGTTCATTTCCCCAGGACCCACATAAAGCCAGATGTGCAAAGAGGCATACATCTGAAGTTCATCTGAAGCAATTAGAGGCCCTGGTGTGCCCATTCTCTCTCTCTCTCTCTCTGTCTGTCTGTCTGTCTCTCTCAATCTCTGCTGGGAGTGGTAGTGCACACCTTTAATCCCAGCACTCAGGAGACCAAGGTAGGATGGCTGTGAGTACGAGGCCAGCCTGAGACTACATAGTGAATTACAAGTCAGCCTGATCCTATCTCAAAAAAAAAAAAAAAAAAAAAAAAAAAACAAAGACTGGCAAATAAGTAAATGCCAAAAGTTAGAATCAGGGCTGGAGAAATGGCTTAGTTGTTACGATTTTTGCCTGTGAAGCCTAAGGACCCAGGCTTGATTCCCCAGCACTCACATAAGCCAGATACACAAGGTGGCTCATGAATCTGGAGTTCATTCACAATGGCTAGAAGCCCTTGTGTGTCCATTCTCTCTGTGTGTTTCCCAAATAAATAAATAAATAAATAAATAAATAAATAAATAAATTTTTAAAAACTTAGAGTCAGGTGAACAGGTCTCCTGACTAAGCATCAGTGGACTGAGAAGGAACATGAGGCAGTAGTGTGCAGTTCCTTGGAGCTGGGAAGTGGGAAAAGCTTCGTAAAGGACATTGCAAATCAGTTGAGCCTTGCAAGACTGCAAATTTATAAGAAGCCATCAGAAGAGAGCAAAGACACTACTGAAGCTAAGGAGTGAAAATCATTGAACACTGGCCAATGCAAGCAGCTTTGAGACTAGCCAGCAGTCCTGGGCTCAAATGTGGGTTGTGTAGCAGGGACAGAGTAGGAGGCAAGAGAAGAAGGGAAAGGGTTCATTCCACATGTTACATCAAGTTTTGAGGCAGTTTCTTTGGCAGTGGTAAACAGCTAGAGAATATGATCTTGAAAAACTTCTACTAAAATAAACAGTAACTGTGAGTCTCCCTCCAGGAATGACAAATAATCTTCAAGGTGGCAATCCAACACAGTGACAAGTTTACCTTTCATGGTGATAGTTTGTATCTTTCCATGAAATTGAGATCTCTTTTTCCCTTTAAACTGTGGTTCACCTTGTTGATTTTCTTCATGCTGGCTCCCTCCCACCAATACTACCAGCCCTTGTTGGGTCTATCTCTTTGTCTCTCCTGCAACATGAAGTCCAGGTTCTCTGAACACATGACACAGGTAATGGCCTTGACTTTGCTCCTTTCACTGGTTGTGCATTAATGAAGTTTAGGATTCATTTAGGTAATAAACTTGCCAATTATGCGAAGATTTTCCCCCCAAAAGTTGCCATTTGAACCACCTTTCTTCCCAGTAAGGGTTCAAATTCAAGAGAATCATTCTATCCAAAGTTTATCAGCACTTTCTGATGTTTTTATTCAGCTGCTTGGTGAAAATTTCAGAACTTAAATACCAAAACATTTCCCCTGAGTCCCTCAGCATTTAGCACTTGATAGGGATCTTTACTTAAGCAAAAGGATCCCAGATCCAGATCAAAGTTAAAATGCTTTCTTTTTTGCCTTGAACTGTTGATTATTTGTGCTTAATGACAGCAGTATAAACCACTTCACCTTGCTATAATGGACCCATCTGACCTTCTCTGAATGTCAACTACAAATGCTATTAATGGCCAGTGAATTGGTACACAGAAATAAGGAGAATTTTCTGCTAGGTTATTGGCATAATTTAGAAGTGATTATTTCTTTAATCTCTCAAAGCATTAGCGTAACTGTGTTTCTGCCCTCCATTAAATGAAATCATTTCCTTCTCCCAGTTGGGAACATCTAACTACAGATTTTATCATTTTTCTGAGAATTTGCTTCTGGGAAAAACAAGCTTTTCTTTAGAACCCTGGCTAGATTTGGTCATGCATTTACAAAAGTCTGATAGAATCAAAGATCTTCAGTTGCTAGAAAATGGTTGTCCAGTTCCAATCCCAAGATAAAATCTCCTCTCTTCGGTTTTCTCACCTAACAAGGATTGTTTATAAATCTCTGCTTGGTTTCCAAATGTCCTGTGATAATAGGCAGCTCTTTCTACTGCAGTGACAAATGGAAAATGGTTGTAAAGTGGAGAATTCATTTTCATGATGCATACCTCTCCTGGTTTAAGCATTAATTCCCACATATCTCATCATTGCTATTTATTGTTAGTAATATTTTAATTAAAATCTGCCTAATTCAATCAGAAGGATTTACAATGAACAGGATAGAATTCTATTAGTAGACATTAAAATATCTTAGCTGTACAGTGAACATGAATACCGATTACATTGTCCTTTTTGTTCCTTTTATTACTGAAAATGCTTTTTTTTATCTGTATCTGTTCACATGTTGGTTATGAGTCTTTTTTATGCAAAAAGTCATGCACCTTCACTTCTGAATTCATCTTTCTTCTAGCATCTAGTCCATTGTTCTGTGTGCCTGCCTATAAAATAAATTGAAAATGCAGCAATCATCTGCCTAAGGCAAGTGAAGTGTATAGCTGTGGGTAACTCATCCAGGTCTCTGACCTGTGTAGAATAAGGTTAACTAAGTAAGCTGCTAAGAGTGAATCACTGTTTTATAGGAGGCTTAGAGCTGTACCAGATAGCCTCTCCAGAAGGCCTCACTGGCACTAGGTGTGATTATCTAAATGGTTAACTGCTCTTGTACTGCATAAACAGAGAGTGTCACCGAAAAAGTCAGAACCATGTCCACCAAAAGTGTATTTTTATAATTTTTTATTGCTATGATCTGCTTCTGTTTGATTAGAGATGGTTCCGAGGATAGAGCACTTCCTGTGCAAGCATGAAGCCTGAGAGACTACTTAAGTTTGATCCCTTAGGACCTATGTAACATCCGGGTGTGGCCGTACAAGCCTACAACCCCAGTCCCATAAGGAAGCAGAGGCACAAAGCAAACCAGAGCTCTGGAATCAAGACCCAACATTCCACTCTGACCACCACAGGCCAGCATATGATGTCCTACATGGGAAGTTATGCATGTATACAACACACACACCACATTATATATACACACCACACATATAACATGCATAAACACACATGCACACAGGAAAAAAACAACAAAAGAGAGAAGATGGCAGTACAGTGCCCTTCAACCCATATTTCTGTCCCAACTGTTCTATTCTTTCTCTCCCCAACCCCTGAAAACAGTTTAAGGAACTTCATTTTTTCTATCTTTTATGAATTAATATTATTTTTGATTGGATTTTAATAATTATGCATATTAATGAATAATGTGATCACTTCTTAGGTATTTATAATATAAAATGATCATCAAGTTGTTTAGCCTTTCCCTCTCTTTAAACGTTTTTCATTTCTTTGAGTTGGTGAACTTTGAACCCTTATAGTTGTTTATAAACTATATAAAAAATTATTGAACAGTACAGTTATGCTTCTGTGGAACATTAACTTATTCCTCCCACATAACTATATTTTGAAACCTATATTCTTAATCTCTTGTGGCCCTTTGGTTAAATAATTTTAGGTCCCTTTTGATACTTTAGGCCATACATTGCAGGGCCATTTGACCAGTAATGCTTTTTGCAAGAAGGAACATTTCCCATCTAGGTTGATATTTCATTGGATTCATCTCTGGATAAGCACCCTATCTGCATTCCTAATTTAATTTCATCTAAAACTTTGTCATCTTTAGTCAAATTTGCTGCTTCTTCCAGGTGTATTATGAATGAGATATTCTCTGTATGTATTTCTGAATTCTAAGACTCATTTGTAGTCTCATTTTGTAAGTTATAAAGATCATTTTATTTCTAAGGTCATATTCTAACAATAAAATATAGTCTCAGTAAAGGTTCACCTCAATTGTATGGTAAATTCATTGAATATGCAATTTTCATATAAAATGTACTATATGGCTACACAAAATTTTTCTGTGTTGTAAATACTGGGAAATTTCTATAATCCATTTGTCTTATCATGGGACATGGAAAGTATCACAAGTCATCAGTAATGACTGATTTTTTTTGTGTGTTAGATAATTCTAATTACAATATCATAGATATAAAGAAGAAAAGTTGGGCTCCTATCCAGACATCAATTATCTAATTTCATTTCAGAATCTGAGTACTTATGCTAATTGTAATAATTAGTTTTGTCATTTCTGTGACCTAATACCTGGCAGAAAGGACTTAACAGGAAAAGAGATTAATTTTCATCAATGGCTATGTGGTCAGAACATCATGGTAATGAGAATATGCAACAGAAGTTTTTGCCTCATAGCAGACAGGACGAAGAGTGCAAAGAAGGGACCAGGTACTACCCACAAGGGGATGCTGCCATGGATCTCCTTCCTCAAGCTAGGCACCATCTCCTCAACCTTCCAAAATCTCCTAAAGCACCACCACCATCCCATGACCAGTGTTCCACACTGTGGGCAACATTTTGTATTCAACCATCCATGTCCTTCTAGATTCTAACACACAGTGCAGTGTAAGCTGTTCTATAGACAGATGGACTTCTTTGGAATGGTGTGGATAGTCCTGTCCAGTTATATTAAAAAAAATTGTAACTTTAGAAACCTTGTTAAACATACAAGTAAATACAAAGCCATGTTACCTTGAAAACTGTACAGAACACAGAATGCAGCTTTGGGTCTCTTCAGAACCCAGCTCCATATTTGCATGGACTGGTGTACAGAACTGTTCTACTATGAGAGTTCGGTTAGCATCTGGTACCTCACAAAGTGCTCTTCTGGACAATAACCTCACTTGCTGCTCAGTGCAGTTGTAAATGAGGTTCTGATGTCCTCTTTTGGGCTGATGAGGCAACTGAGACTTTGAGAAGGTGGATAACCTTTGTGAGGCATGGCACTAGCCTCTACTTCAGTCAGCACTCGAAAAAAAGTTTGCCTGACTATTTAAAAAATGTGCTCTGTTTCTCCTCTCATGTTCCTAACCTTGACATAATGGCCACAGCCCCATATTAGGTCCTAATGTAATTAATATAATCATGACAGCCCAAGGATGTAAGCATCATGAAGACAGGGAGTCCAGAGCTACACTAGAAATAGTATTGTCTGAATACGATTAGCATTTATGTAGGAAATGGGCAAATTCTGAATTCATGTTGATGACATTTTAATAATTGTGTACAATTGCCAAACAGATATATCTCTCAACCCTAGGGAGGCTTTCTGCTCTCTATGCATTGTGAATTACACATACCCTTGTATTTTCTCCCTATTTTCAATGTTCTGTTGGTCCTAAACAACCAAGTAGCTAAAATGAGCATGGTACTTAGTTGGCACTGTTAGTAGTCAGAGTTCGTTAATTGAATTAATGAATGAATGAAATGAAATGGCAACGTTGCCTTTGTACCCAAAGCATGGTTCTTCATTATGATTCTTGGGTATTAATGATAAATGTAGCAAACCAAGTGGGGAATCACAGAGAGCCCTTGTAATGATCGCTGATCCCTTGGGCCCAGGGGTTTAAAACCGTAGACAGCAGAGCAAACCTCAGTGATTGACTCTGTTGCTAGCTGCACTGACAACTCCATTTCAGATAATTTTTGTTGTTTGTTCATGAAACAGTTTGTGTACTTGTTTTTTAAACATGTATTTTCTGCATTTGTCTGTAATGTTATACATAGTATATAATACACAAAGGTGCTGCCAATACTCAAATTTGATGAGGTGCCTTATGCCACTTTTAAACTCTGTCTATTGTACATGTTGTCCTTCAACAACATCTCAGATAATTTTCCAAGACTCCAAACAATATTCTCAAATTCTTGGGTATTTTAAGATAATACTCCCTGGAACACAGAGTTGTATCTTTTATGTGGAGTAAAGCCCTCATCCCATTATATCTTTTGGCATTTATTTTTCAGTAGAATAAATTTGTGCTTACCTCTTTATATTTTTTCAGCTTCTTGCAATGCAACTGAGAGGCTTGGCATGTTTTGCATAACACTTCTTTCGGTGTCCCAGGCTTTCTATGGGAGGAAAAGAAAGAACCCTTTGATGTAGATCTTTTTTGATGTAATCCTTCTCTAATATTAATCTTATTCACTCTGTGTCAATCTTTAATTACTATCAGCCCTTGAATCTGGACACATGTGGGATTTGGAAGGAGGCACTTACGTGTTCTTTCACAGATAAAATGACTCTGGTTCCATGAGTTATAGTTATCTCTCTAGTACTGGAGGACTCTCACCTGTCTAGGCCTGGAAAGCATACTTCAAATCCCAAAACCATCAATGTACTACAAGATATACGTATTGTACTATCCATTTTGTATTCACCAATGGAATATTTTATAACATATGTTATTATAATATATGCTATTACTTATAGTAAGAGTAAGTTATTATAGCTTGCATTTCTATAGGGCTTATTTACAAAAGCCCTGTGAAGCAAAGAAGACTTCCTTTTTATGGATAAGAAAATTTGCCTAGCAGTATTTAGATGAATTGCCCAAGGTGTCTTGTAATAGTATGAGGTTTTTAACCAAAGCCCCTGGAACGGTCCACATGATTTCACCAAGCAACTTCCCTTCATGGCTATGCAGGCTTTCTTTCCAGCTTGGAGAGCTTGGGAACAATTTCATTAGCATGCATTATTACTAATAGGCAGTATCTACATGGCCACTATAGCAGTAGCCCAGTTCATGAGACTGACCACTGTGGGAAGGATCACTGTCACATTTTATCAGAAAACATTGTTGACAAATGGTGTTCTGTGATTAGTTAAAACACCCTCTTGGGCTGTGGCTGCAGCTCAGTGGTAGAACACTCACCTAGAAAGAACAAGGCCCCATGTCCAATCTTCAGCACTGCTACAAAAGAAAAATAAGAAGAAAAATTCTTACAGTAGCACCTCATATGGTCACATATTAAAACCTTATAAAGAAGTTTGAGTGGGTGGTGTTTGCACAGTTTTATTTGTGTGCACATTTGGTCATCTAGTAAATATTTTTTTTCCTTAGGCACACAAAGCTAAGCAATGAGAAACTAAGGAACTAGAAATAATTTCTGTCCACTACATACTATGGTTAGAATAACAATTACCAATGTTAGCTTTTAGATTCCAGTATTGATTGAGATTTAAAACATCCACTTTATTTGGAAACTCTTAACACACAAACAGAAATAAATTCTCCTGAAACTCATCTTAAGCATCATGGACATGAAATATTTTCATAAGTGCCTTCAAGCTGGTTTAATTTATCAGTCCTCTTAGTGTTTATTTTTGTTTTGATTTTTTTGGGGGGGGCATTCAAATAGGGTGAACACAAAGCTTGAACCTGAAGAAGAAGTATAATAATTGAGAATTTTTTCTATTTCCAAAGCCTAGAGGATTGAAATACGTGACAGTGAATGAGCCACACCATGGCCATTCTTTCAAGATGGGTCTTTTAAAGAGCACCATGTTCACTGCCACCACTGTTGTCAGCTAAAACTCCTCCTCAGAAAATTATCAAATGCCACATACTGGCTGTGTACATGATCCCCAAATTCAGGATCTGACCCCAATAATGTAAAGGCAGAGAAGGGCTATCAAGGAAATCATCCTGTTTCTAGGTGTTTTCACTACTTTACAGAAACCTCCTTTCATGTTCCAGCTTAATAGAGGCTTCTTTCTCTGCATGCTGTTAAACATTGTTGGTGTTTCCTATGTTGTAATCTTCAGTACCCTGATGGCTACAGAAGTAAATTTTGTAGCTTTATGAATAATTCACTTATACATATAGTCTTTCAAAACTGCAAAATACAAGATATAGACAGTGTTGGAAATTCATTCCGAGAATAAAACGTCTCAGATCTTGCTTTCTGTTTTTCCCACTTTCTTTCTAAATTCCACATCCTACTGCAAAAATGCTACAGGCATCACCCAAGTGCCCATAGTGCTGTTGGCCTGAAGGAGGTCTGGGAGAAATAGGATAGACCATAAGTTTTGGCATCAAAATTTCTTTTGTTATAGCTGTTAAGTTCATTCTTTTACATAGTCTCTTATTGATCCCTCATGATCCCATATTTCTGTTTATCTGCTTTCAAATCTTTTAGTTTATTTTAGGGGTTATTTAACTCTATATTTCTAAATATCATGCTTACAATTTTACTATTCTGCACGTGCATGTGTGTGTAGTATGCATCTATTTGTGCATGCATGTTCACATGTGTGTGGGAACCCTTATGAGCAGGTGTTTAGTCAAATGTACACACGTGCATGTGGAGGTTAGAGGTAAATATCAGGTGTCCTCCTCAATTGCTCTATGCCCTGTATTGTTTTGAGACTGGGTTTCTTACTGAACCTAGACCTCACTGATTTGACTAGACTAGCTAACTAGTAAGCCTATCTCTACTTTTGTGCTTGGCTTTTACATGGGCACTGGAGATCCAAATTCATCACATGCCTACTGGGGATCAAAGATAATCATGATGGTACTAGAGAGAGATCCAAGTTCATCACATAGGCACTGGAGATCCAAATTCATCACGTGGGTACTGGGGATCCAAACCCGGGTCCTCATGCTTAAGCAGCAGCACTTTAGGCACTGAGCCATCTCTCTAGCCCTATAATTCTACTTCATTTCTTCAAAGCAGGTATTTTGTAGTGTGAACGATGAGTTTTAGCTATTTTTCTCTCCTTCACCAACAGACCGCTTCTTTTCCATTGCTCCCATGTTAGATTTAGCAAACTATTTTTAAAACTCTATTATTTTTTTATGACGATGTAAACTGTTTGGTGCTGAACTCAACAATAACATTATCAAAACTTGTTTCACAAGAGGCCTTTGGGTTATGTGTGTGTTGGTTTCTCTTGTTGTTTTCATGTGAGTGGATGTGCTCCATCTCCAGCCCAGTTTCTTCACAGCCTCTGTGTTTCTGTAGATGTCTCCAGATCCTGTTCAGTTGTTGGTCTTCCACTCTAGCCCAGAACAGCTGCTCTGGCTCTGGGGTAGAGCTGTCTGTCTGACGGGCGTTTTGCTTTTTTATACTCTTACAAAGTCTCTCAACTTCTGCACTGTGATCTGTTTACTAACCCTCAGAAATGGTATTGACATATGTTTACAGATGTGTCTGCCATTAGCTTCCCAAGAAAGGATGCACATGTAATTGCATTTTGAGGTATGTCTTGTTCTCATACTTGCTTGAAAATTACTTATCCTCATCATTTCAAGATACCCCACTGCTTTTTAGTGATCACTGACTCTTGAGGGTATTTATAAAACCTACTTCCTTCTGACAGGAAGCCTAGGGAATCTTCTGGTTTAGCCAGAAATTTTGAAAATCCTGCCATTTTGTACTTTGTCATAGGTCTACTTCATCCACTGCATTTGGTACTCAGTGGCCTCTTCAATTTGAAAACTCCTATTCTCACAAGCCTGGGATTCTTTTCTTAAATCAATGTTTACTTTATTTATTTATTTATTTATTTATTTATTTATTTATTTATTGCTGTGCTAGGAATAAAATGTAAATTTCATGCATGCTAGGCAAGAACTCTATCCCTGAGCCCCAGCCCCAGCCTCAGCCTCTCCATCAATTTTTGACAATCTCTCTTGGTGATTGCTGCTGTTCTTCTTTGCAGACTTTCAGTGTTTCTTTAATATTCTTAGATATTCCTTTTTGTTCTATATTCTAGTGTTCCTGTCATTCAGTACTTCTGTTTAATTTAATTTTTTTTCCTTTCCTATCTCTTCCAGCTTGAGTACTCCCTCCCATACTGGAAATGTCCTTGGTTTCCATAGCCTCTTTTCCTCCTTGTTTGGGTCTTTAGTTCTCAGAAATTGTTGCTTATACAGTTCTCAAGTTCTCTACACTGTTTGCTGTTGATTTTGGAGTAAGATGGACTACCATTATAAGAGGTCACTGTTTTCTCTTGATTTTGATTGTTTCTATCTTTCACGAAAAACAATTTCTCTCTCTTCCAGCTTGAGTACTCCCTCCCATACTGGAAATGTCCTTGGTTTCCATAGCCTCTTTTCCTCCTTGTTTGGGTCTTTAGCTCTCAGAAATTGTTGCTTATACAGTTCTCAAGTTCTCTACACTGTTTGCTGTTGATTTTGGAGTAAGATGGACTACCGTTATAAGAGGTCACTGTTTTCTCTTGATTTTGATTATTTCTATCTTTCATGAAAAACTATTTCTTCATTCCTGGTGACTCTGCTATGATGATATTCGAGTGAGGGAGTAAGATACAAATTTGAAATTCCGTGTCCTTGTATGGAATTTATTTGCTAGTGGTATTTTCCATGGATGTCCAACTTTTGAGGGGAGATCCCCAAAAGTCAACATCATTAGGTCACTATTTGGTTTTCTCTAATCTTTATAAAAGAAAGCCTGTGTGAAGGTGTGTACAGGGTAGGGCAGGGGGAGGTAAGGGGGTTGTGGAAGGATCTCCAATCAAATTGACCATGGGCTAGTAGATGAGAGAGGTAAAGATTCCAGAGACCTCTCTAGTCAACTCATGGGGCTTTAGTCTTGCTGCTTACATTCACATGCTTTATGCCTTCTTTCAGCAAGTCTTAGGACTTATCAAAATGTCAGCATCAACATTATAAATTGATCTTCCACAGGGGTGGGAGAAGGGCAGCTTCCTGGCTTCACAGAGTGGAGAAGAAAATTTGGTTGCTTCTTTTAAAAGGCTTTTTACAATCATGTGTTTCATATGAGTCTGTCTCTATGATCACATCAATTCTTCAGCCTTGAAAACGACCTCTTTGAACTACCTGTCCTATGTTTTACAGAGTCCAGCAGTGTGCCAGCTTGTTTCTCACTGGCCACTCCTCCCCTTCCGGTCTCTTAGCTTTGCATATTCTCCAATCAGCTGTATCACTTACCTCATCCACTCACTTTGAAGCTTCCAAAATGTTTGCTGACATCCACCCTGCATTCAGACCTTCTCTCCCTTGCTCTTCTCCCTGAGGCCTATACTTTTTGTTATTTTTGTTTGTTTTTTTTTTACTGTTAGTTTAGAAGAATATGTGAGAGAAGCTAAGAAAAGATAAATATTTAGTTTTCCATGAGTGATCATAAGTACTAATGATCTTTCTCATTTGAAGTAGACATGGTCATATCTTAATTGGGCAAAAGTTAGCATGAGGGGAGCCATGTTCCCCTCATCAGTTCATCATAAACATAGCATAGGAGTCATAAATGCTCCAAGTAGGCTGGTGGCAACAGTGAATTATCACTGGCCAAGTACAGGGTATGATACAGCCCTCCTAATACTTCCACTGAAATTTTGGAGGAAAAACAATAAAGAAATGTCAAAAGAAAGACATGTAAGACATATATCTACCTTTAGCAAAAATAAATATAAGGTTTACCAACAAATAAAGTGTAAGTTTTTTTAAGAAAAGTCATAGGATACAATATATCTGATAATTTCCAATTTGATCTTAATTATCTAGAAAATTTTATATCTAAGATTGAATAAAACACACTCAAATAAAAACAACAGCAAAAACTACTCCCAACCCTCACAAATCAAACATGAAATACATAGTGAATATATTGTCATAAAAATTCACATTTCTATGTTCTGAGTGGTTATAATGGTACATAGTAAATCCTGAAGTCAAACAAAATCCAGTTAATATGCCTTCTTGGTTCTATGGAGCATGCTATACTCTGTGCCAGATGCAATTATAGAATGGTTCAAATAGCAGTCTGTGGAGCTTTGAAGATATCTGTGGGAAATAGGCTGCTTGGCTGTTCATTACTGTTGTAATAGATTAGAAGTGACATTGGCTTGAAAAAAAAAAAAAACACATCATTCTGGTCCAGTTGATCAATTAGGGCATTCACACTTGTCATTCTGCAATAGCACAATTGTTGACATTATTTTTTAATCACATGATAGATATGGGAGAGACATGCAGCACTTTGTAGACTCATAATATCTCTGATTCCACCCAAGTTAATGTCTTCAGGCATAACACACATGAGCGTGTGTTTTTATAAATAGTTGAAAAGGAGCAAGCCATCCTCTTGAACTAAAGAAGAAATTGGCTGATGTTTGATGTCTGAGAGCTTGTTTGAAGGTTCTAGCAGGGGAGCATAGCTACTCATATACCCATGACTGAAGACCAGTCCTCCTCTAATAGAGGAAGGTCATCCTCTTTGACCGAGCATGTGGCTTCAGGAGGGACACACATGAAGTGGTGAGAGAGGAAGGGGACACCAGCCTAGCCAACCAGATCAGCCCAATCAACCCTGGTGATCAGTGGAGTGATCGATGTCACAGACAGATCACCCTCACATCCTGATATTTGATGCTTAAAAGCAAATGATAAAATCTATATACCTTGGTCCTCAGAAAACATGAGTTGCACATGGGCATCCTCATTCTCCCAACTGTAACCCAGGTACAAAGAATCATGACTATTGAAGTAAACAACTCAGAGATATCTGCCAGAAAACTGTCCTCCTCATTTCAGAAACCCAAGGAAACTATCTTTTCTAGCATTCATAGCAAGAAGGCATAATGATATTGTACACATCATAGAAGATAATTTTACCTATTAGCTTTTCATCATGTGTGCTTTCCAATGAATTCTAAATGTGAAGAATAAAGCATCTTTGCATTTATGTGCTTCTATGATATTTACTATCATGTTCTACTGGCAGTTGAGAAATAGTAAAGAATCACATTTCTCAGTGAATAATTAGCTCTTTGAACGTATTCTCAGAACCTAAGTAAATGAATTTCAAGACCATTCTGATAGCATCGAGAAGGATGGATGGGGCTGGAGCACTGATGGCACTAAGTTCTGTCAGGGAATTAACCACTCAGGTGCTTGTATGAGATGAGGGGGTAGCAAAACCATACAACAGGAGTAGATTTAGCAAATAGAAACTCGTCCAGCTTGTAGCAAGTCCACATGAAAAATCCTAAGAAGAAAATATGGTAGCAGTGTTCCTTAGTAAGCTGTGCATGGAACTATCTTGATATAAAGTTAAATTCTGAAAACACTCTCATATGCAGATTCAGAACCTATGAACAAGGGACCATAATGTGGCTTTGTCACTAACTTCTGAGGTGGTTTTTCAGTGTTTTTCTGCTTCAAGTCATTGCTTCCTAAATCTGTTTTCAAATATTCTACAATGCTATTGTTATCTCAATCATGGTCATAATTTAGTCATAATCACTTAAATTATGAGGGTACATGTTTGGTAAAGCGTAAACATAAACCAAACATGTAAGAAGTTGAAAGGACCTCCTGATATGGAAAATGGAGGATGTATATAAAATGCATGCCTCTCTTATGATAAGGAGTCACTTTGCCACATGCTATAAGCATAATTTCCCTGTACTGGGGCTGTCCCCAGTTCTGCCCCGACTTGCCCAGTCAGCACATTCTCAGATGAATGGTCAATTCAGTTCTGCATGCTTTCACCAGTTCATTGCATCCCAGGGAGTAATCCCACATTGCTTTGCAGGCTGATAGAGAATTCTACACACTTCTACAAGAACAAATGCCAGCAGGTTACCTGGGTTGCTTTTGAGTGGGAGTCAGGGTTAGAGGGAAAAATCACTTTCTTCCTTTTTAACTGATTTCCCATAAAGCCCTCACAGCCGTCATATGATATTTTAAAATACTTTATTATTTTGAGAGAGAGACTGTGTGTGTGTGTGTGTGTGTGTGTGTGTGTGTGTGTGTGTGTGTACACCAGGGCCTCTAACCACTGCAAACTAACTCTAGATGCATGCGCCACCTTGCGCATCAGGCTTATATGGGTATTGGGGAACCAAACCTGGGTCTTTAGGTTTCAAAGGCAAATGCCTCAATCACTAAGCCATCTCTGCAACCCATTATTTTTATAACACAATAAGAGTACACAAAATGAATTGTAAATAAAAAAGGGGGAGAACATGCATTTGGTGTTACTCCTACAAAGGATTCCTGTTAACCACACCCTAGGCAAACTTGCTAGGAAGCCCTTCATAATGGATGAAGATAGGAGATGAATCTTGGTAAATAGATGCCTGGTATGACCTGAGGTCCCTAATATAGGATTTAAATACTGCCTGGAAAACAACCACTCAAATGCTGAAAGTCACATTTTGTTAGATGAATCACATTAAGTGAAATGTTGAAATATTTAAGGCCTAAAATGTTTACAGATAAAATTGCTACCATTTCCAAGTGCACAATAACTCCCAGGGTCTTGACACTGATGTACACAGACGGCTTCAATCTCTCTGTGTATTTCCTACACAGTCAATCCCTTTCTGGAGGAGAAATGCCCCATCATGGAAGTGAGCCAGCTCTCTCTTTGCCAAGAATCAAGTGTGATGTGACTGGAGTATGCATACTTCTAGGGCAAAAGAGCTGGCTTTCAGCACCAGATTTGCTAAGAGGCAGTGGTATGACCTTGAACAAGTTACATCTCTTCTCTGAACATCAGTTTATTCCACTGTCAGGGACAATTGGATCAAGTGAGATGTTCAATTCAGAACTGAACCTAGGAACTTTGAATTTATATTTTTAGTATCTTTGGCTCATATAAGTTTAGTATTGCCATTCCTAGATGTACTAAGAGTGACTCAAATTACTTAAAGAATAGTAGTGTACAGAAGAATTGAGGAGAATTGAAATACAGAAAGCATATAGAGACAGCTCTCTTCCTCTTCCTCTCCCTCTCCCTCTCTTTCTCCGACACACACACACATACACACACACAGCACTTGTCTCTCTGGCACACACAGGATCTCTGTGTCTAAGTGCTATGGGGTATTCAGTTAATCCCTGTGCTCTGCACTTCATCTGTGCTAATGCCTAAGTACTGCTTTCCTTTCAGAATTTTCTCGACCTTGTGATCTTTGCTCCCCACTTCCTGGATCATTTTGTCTGATTTTAGATTCAAGATTTCAAAAATTGGAATATAATTGATCAGCTTTATTTGGGGACAGTGAGTATCCAACAGAGTGGCTAGGGTGGGAGGGCTTTTACTCAACACTTACTGGTCTACTGGTCCAGTCAGTCATAACATTGTGGTGAGTGTGGATGACTACCACATTAAGACTATGCTGGTTTTAATACATCTAGTTTTAATACACCTTTAATACATCTAATACACCTAGAATTCCTAATTTTAGTACTCTTACATCTATATCATTTTGAGATTTGTTCCTATATCATTGGTATTTGTTAAAGTGAAGAAATGTATCCAAGGTGCTACCTTGGGAAATGGACCCATGGTTGAAGTGCCACCCAATCAAATTCAAAATCACCACATTATAAGATGAAGGATTAGCCTTCATTTCCCTTTCTTCTTTATGGTGTTGTGAACTCATTCAGACTAGTCGTTATGACCTGTGGCAAAGCATCCTTGCAAAGTCACTTGTTAGAACGCTTAAGTGGAAACTCTACAAATTAAACATTGACTTTATATGATAAACAGCAAGAATTTAGTAGACACAAATGTAAGATGAAGTCTAAGCCTAAATTTCAGGGATATATGTTCTATGACACTCAAATTTTTGTGCTAACTATGGTCTACATATTCTGAAAACCTGAGGTACCTCTATAGCCAATGGAGAGAACACAAACCACCTGGCATTTCTAGCAAGTTAAGCCTATATCCATGTACTTTTGATGGTATTCAAATGTCTAGCAATGGAACTAAAATTGACTATAGAAGTTCATTTCTGACCATTCCAAATACCAAGCGTTGAAGACATGATATTTATATACATTCTCACTGTAGCATTTTCCAGCCTGATCTTTCTGTTTGTTTGGTTGTGTTTTTTTGTTTTGTTTTTTGTTTGTTTTTCAAGATAGAGTCTCATTCTAAATGAGGGTGACCTGGAATTCACTATGTAGTCTCAGGCTGGCCTTGATCTCATGATGATCCTCCTACCTCTGCCTCCCGAGTGCTGGGATTAAAGGTGTGTGCCACCATGCCTGGCTTGATTTATGACCTTAATAAGTGAGGATTCCTCTTTATTTTGCAATAACAATTTTAACCAATTTACTGACCACAAGGACCTGGTCAGGCCAAGAAAGCATGCTAATGTGTTCATTTGATTGACATAGGCTGAGTACTCTGGCAGAATTCTATGAAATTAAAAAAAAAATATTCCTGGTACAATTTATTTATATGATGACTATGAATCCTTTAGTTAGCACGGTCACTTTTTTCTCGAAGAACTTGAAATTTGGGTGATAATGTTATTCATTCACCTGTTGTACAAATACCGAGAGCCTTTGTATTCCAGATACTATGCTTATTATTTAGCACTCAGATGAAGGAAAGTTGCCACCCTCAAAGTAGTTATAATCTAGAAGAGGAAAGAGAATATTTGAGAAACAGTGAGAAAGGTTTGACCACTCTAGGCACAGCGTGGCCTGAAGTGAGCATTTCCGTACAGGGCTCACATTTCATGTGATTACATCTTCAATGTCTCTCTAAGTCAATGATTTCTAGGAGTTGGGTTTTTGCAACTCCCTAAAAGGAGTATTCTAAAGGAAAGGAAGCCACACATATGCAGAGATGGCTCAAAACACCAATGCAATGTCGCCGTTTATTAGCCCACAGAGGGCATGTAATTATTCTGCTAAATCTCTGTTTGCTATTTGAGAGCAACAAATTAAACCCCACTAATCTACCTCACTGGATGGTACTTACCAAAACTAAGAGGCTTCAATTATCAACAGCTTAATAAATGCATTAATCTGCACTAAATGAAATCCTTTATGAAATCAGATTGAAACAATGCCTAAGTCCGAATCAGCCTGCCTAGTACCTCCAGCCTGCTGTGGCTGAGCCCCAGAATGCGCTGTGTAATCAAATTCCATGTTACTTACATCTTGGAAAATTCCTAATATGTTATTTTAGGAGAAGGATGGGCAGATTAAGTCATATAGTTCATATTTAATCCAAAAAAAATAGCATTTAGGCATAAGTCAAGCAAAAATGTAATTTAAAACTACTTAAACTCAGACATGAAATTTTATGAAAGCAAAGCTTGAAAAAATGTGTGAGTCTGTTGGCAAGCCAATAGCCTACACCAAGTCCTCATATGACAGTCTTACGAGATTCAGGTTGTCAACATGTTTATCTGCCTGGCCTTGTGAGGTACCCAGATAGATAGTATTCTTTCTGCTTGCACCAAAGTTGGAACAATGGAACAAGTTGTTCCCCTTCACAACTTGGAGTATAAGCAGGTTACCACCTCACCTCTGTGCCCTGTTCTAAACAACACAGGGGAGAAAAGACAGTAAGAATAACTGACTGAGCAGCTTAGAATTCACATGCATGTTTCTCTAGGTTACTTAAATTGATATCTGACCCAAACGCTGAAGTTGAAGCTAATATCATGAAGACTTCATCAGGTTGTACGTGATAAATTAGAAGCAGGGCACTTACTGATGAGTGAGGATTTGCCCATCAAAGGACATAAAGATGCTGGAGGCTGGCATGAAGGTAGAGGATATCTTCACAGTATTAATCATGATAGAAGGAATGAATGGAGAGGAAAAATAAGAAAGTACTTAGAAGCTCAGAGGAAACAAACACCTTCTATTATAAAGACGCAGAAGAAACAAGAGGAGAAGGAAATGTTAATCTGAAACTTCAACAGTGTAGAATTTAAGAATAGTTAATTAAATTAAAATATTCTTTCTGAATTTACCTGTTGCAAAAACAATGAATGTGTTTATTATTCCTACTGATATTTAATGTTATCTTTGCTGTATCTTTTTTTGTATGAAGATATTTATTTAAGATTACTTCAAGTTTAAACTTCCCATATAAATGTCATTACTCTTTATTTTTTCTCCAGTTTCCCAATTCCAATATTGTTTTCTTTTTTTTTTTTCTTTTTTCTTTATTAGTCAGTTCTGTATTCAGCAAATATAGTCAGTTTGGTACCATTATTAGGCTCATCCGTGACCTACCCCCTCCCCTTGACCCCTCTTTGCTGTATCTTATTTCCCTCTACAGCACTATTTTTTTTCTAAATCTATTTGAAGCAAACACCTGAGAAATTTGTTAACTTACTGATATTCAGTAAGCCTGGAATAGAGCTTAAGCATCCACATAGCTGGGCTGGATTAGATGGCTAAACAGGGAAGAATGCTTGCCACGAAGCCATGGGGGCCTGAGAGTTCAATCTTCAGAGCACATGTAAGAATCCAGGTGTGGCCACATACTCCTGTCACCCTAGTACTGCAGGGACCAGAGACTGAAGAAGGGTCAGGGGCTTCTTGGTCAGACAGTTTTGCCAAAATGGCAGCTCCAGGTTCGGTGAGAGATAAACAACAGGGAAGAGTGATAGAGAAGGAGATCTGATATTCTCCTCTGGCCTTCATACACATATGCATGGGCACAGGCATCTGCATACACACATGCATGCACTTATAAATGCACACATGTCACACACACACACACACACACACCACATATGCCAAGTAAATAACTGAATGAATGGATGAATATACCAAAGGGTCCACATTCCTAACACATTGCCAGATGATGCTGATGCTACGAGTTCATTAGCTGTGCACTCATTAGTGTCTGGTGGCCCATGAATCCATGCTTGTGAATAATAAGAGCATAAAAAATTGAAAATAAATATTTAGAAAGTTACATATCAATCTAACATTGCCAAAAATGTCAATGTATGATCACTTATGTTTTATAAATCTATTGGCTTATAATGAATTGGAAAAAAATTAAGTGATCTTTCACCACAAATAATTGGAAGACATTATGCTAGAACACAGGATAAGCTTGAAAACAGATACAAAGACTTCATAAAATATCATGCCTTCTCAGAAACTAAAAAAAAAAAACTTTGTATAATTGATGTTGAAAGGATATCTTTCAGCGTATGAGTGAATTAAGTAAGACATAATCAAACCCAGCTCTAATGGTCCCATTTTTAAATACCCAAGTAATGACTCAAGTCTGAGCACCAGGTAGTGTTGGTATTAATACCTATAAACAGTTAGCAATTCCACAGCTGTATTTCTGTTTATATTTCTTCTTAACGGTTGTTGAAAGAGTTCTACATTAGAACTGCAAGCACATGAAGTGTTTTCTCTACCTGTCTCTCTCTGTGAGATAATACAGCTGCACATTTGGTGTCACGTGTGTCCATTTGCCTGATTCATTTTCAAATAATTAACACTGGTACTGGAAGTAGGGAAAGATCCATAGAAATATGACCATGAATGGGTCCACATTTGGTTACTCTGGATCCAAGTAGTCACTTCTTAGCAACAAGGTATATAGTGTACTATGGAACTCAAGTAAAACATTAACAAACAAAAGAAACATTTACTGGGTTCATGGGAGCATCATCTAGTATTATTTAGTACATTATAAGTCTTCACCAGTGATGACAGTTTTACTGGATAATCACAAATAGCATTCTAATGTAGGTAGTGTTCCAGAGTTAAGGAGGTATGAGAGTATGGAGGGATGGAGGAATGAAGAAAGGGGAGACAGGGAGAGAAGGAGAGTGAGAGAAACATAACCTTCTTTGAGCAGTTTACCATCAGCTAGAAGCAAAGTGTTTATCAGGAATACATTAATATTCTAGTAAATGTTAGAGAAAGAGCCTCAGAACGTTCTTATGAATAACACATTTAGGATTTGGGATTTCTAAATTGATGGAGAAACTTGTATGTTTTGTCTCTACTCTTGATTTTCCAGTGATTAATGTCATTATCTGAATTCCAAAATAGTTTCAAATTTGTTACTCTTGATCAAACAGGAAGTTTAGAATAAAGCATATTATCAACTAAAACAGATTGGTGGGGAAAGTTGTGTTCCCTAAAAGAAGTTGGTTCAGAAATCTCTACTCACAAAGCTTAATATTTGAAACATCAAGTTTTACGTGATCTAGTCATGATAAATATATTTCTTCAAAAAGTAGTATTAACACTAAACCCTGATATCTTTTCTCTTATTCCTTTTGAGTTGGAGCAGTTAGAAATCTGAAAGCAGGAGAATGTGACTGGAGGTAGTGAGGTAGGTGAGCCTGGCATGCAGTCTGGAGATATGAGCTGGCATATGGCAAACAGGCCTCTGAGACCTGGTAGGAATCTGGATTCTGTTCTCAGAATAGCAGGAACTCATTGCATGACTTTAGGATGGAGGGATGATATGCCATTGCTATGTCATCAATTTAAAAGCTCCCCAGGGAAACCCTTTTCTATGCTGTGGTAATCAATGAACACTTGCTATTATGCATTTGGCAAAATCCATACAGCTGTTACAACTTGAAATTTATTTTAATTTAAAAGATTGATGTTAGTTAATAATCATATGATAAATATTTAGCAATTTCTCAGTTAAACAAATATGTAACACCAATGCAAGATAGGTGATAGTAAGTAAAATCGTAGAAAGTGATAGGTGGAGTTATGGAAAATAAATCTCTATAACTTTTATTCAGTTTTTCTGTAAACCAAAAACTGCCTTTAAAGCTGAGTGTGATGGCTCACACCTTTAATCCCAGCACTCAAGAGGCAGAAGTAGAAGGATTGCCATGAGTTAGAAGCCACCCTGAGACTACATAGGGAATTCCAGGTCAGCCTGGCCTAGAGTTAGACCCTACCTCAAAAAAAAAAAAAAAAAGTGAGTTAACTAAGTGGAGGGAGAATATTAGTTAATTTTGGGTAAAGAAAGGACTGGGGAATCAATTAGGAAGACAGTACAGGTTTCTCTTTAAAATTAACGTATCTTCTCTCATAAGAATCATGCTATCAGAAACCTCTCCAAATGTTCAAAAATTGGAAAGTGACATTACAGTAGGGGTAAAGTGGTTGGAAAACAGAGAGAAGAATTCATGTTGCCATCCAGTGGATGCAAATTGATGACCAAGTCTATTTTTGTGCTACCATTAATAGTCTTCATGCCTCCTTTGGAGCCCATGTTCATTTCTTTGTGCAACAAAATTAAAATAAATTTAAAAGGAAGCTATGGATGAGAAGCTCTTGAGACTTCAATCTTTCAAAGAGATTTTATTCTGACAAAGGTAAGAGTAATCAGATACAGACATTGGTAATGAATATGCAAGAAAAAACACTGGCATTGTATTAGAGCTATGTCTTGAACAACTTCACAGCATCACATTAGCACAACATTACCAGAGGCTGAATGTAGAATGGCTTTATTTTCTATCTAACAACCCAGGAATTTGATAAAGAAAGAAGACTATCAGATACAAATATATTTATGTGGCATTAACTTATTACCTGATAGTTTTTCAATTCTCGAAAGTAATAGAAATAGGTCTGGAGAGATGGCTTAGTGTTTAAGGCACTTGCTTACAAAGCCAAAGAACCCAGGTTCGATACCCCCAGGACCCATGTAAACCAAATGCACAAAGGGGCGCATGCATCTGGAGTTCGTTTGCAGCAGCTAGAGGCCCTGGCATACCCATTCTCTCTATTTCTCTCTCTCTTCCTGCTTATTTCTGTCTCTCAAATAAATTTTAAAAAATATTTTTTTTCATTTTTAAAACATTTTAATTAATATATAATGATTATATATATATATATATATATGTAGGGCATAGAATGATATTTTGATATATGTATACAGTATATAATGATCATGTCAGAAAATTTAGAACTTGGGCCAGAGGTATGGCTTAGTTGTTAAAACACTTGCCGACAAAGCCAAAAGATCCAGGTTTAATTCCTCAGGGCCCACGAAAGCCAGATGCACAAAGGTGGCACATGTGTCTGGAATTTGTTTGCAGCAGCTAGAGGCCGTGGCACTCCCATTCTCTTTCTCTCATATTTGCCTCTCTCTCTCTCTCACGCTCATAAATAAATATTTTTTAAAAAGAAAATTTATAATTTCCAACATTTTTATCACATTGAACAGTTATCATTTGTATGTGCTGTGAACATTAGAAGTCTTCTTTGCTGAGCTGTAGAGACGGCTTAGCAGTTAAGGTGCTTGCCTTAAGTACCCAGGCTTGATTCCCCAGTACCCATGTTAAGACAGATACACATGGTCTTGTATGCATCTGGAGTTCATTTGCAGTGGCTAGAGGCCCTGGTGTGCCCATTCTCATATTTTCTCTCTCCCTCCCTCCCTCTGTCCCTCCCTCCCTCTCCCCCCCTCTCTCTCATCTCTTTCTATCTCTCAAATAAATAAATATTTTTATTTTATTTATAGCTATTTTGAAATATATAGTAATATTCTGTGTACTATATTCACTCTACAGTGCTATATGACACTAGAATTTCTTTCTTCTGTGTTTTGGTACTTCGTATAATACCCTCTCTCTATCCCTTTACCTAATTCTCTGTTGTTTTATTATTATTATTTATTAGTTTTGTACTCAGTGAATACAGTCAATTTGGTACCATTGTTAGCCTCCTCACTGTCCTTCCCATCTTCCTGGCCCCTCCTTGTTGTGGTATATGGGTCATGCATTGTGGGGTTAGCCCTCAGTTATGGGTAGGAGGAAATGTCTCTGTGTATCATGACCCAACGAGTGGCTCTGACATTCTTTCTGCCCCCTCTTCCGCAAATTTCCTTGAGCCATGTTGGGTTCATTTTAGGTCTGCTTCAGTGATGAGGTGTTGGGAGCCTCTGTGTCTCTGGATATCTGATTTGGTAGAAGTTGATTGTTCTCTGTGTTGATCTCCTTCACCTTGTGTTGGTACCAGGTTCACCAAGAAAACAGCACCCTTGCTTGTTTCACCAATTTGCTTAGTTTCAGCTGTGGCCCTTTTGAGGTATGATGGTGTGGCTCTCTCCTTAGGATATGCATCTATCTGAAAGAGAGAAGCAGATTCTCCAATGGAGAGTAAAGTTAGTACCAGATAAATGGGATATCCCTTATTTTTTAGAGAGAATTTAATAGGTGTAGGCCCTCTTTTAGCCCATGCTTGGTGGTAGCTTGATAATGGAGATCAGGCTCATTTTTGGATATGGTTCTGACTTGTTTCCCAGCTCCAGCTATGGGTTCTGTTCCACTGAGCAGACCAGTTAACCAAATCAAGAGCAGTTGGTTTCCCACCATGGCTGTGTGCCACTATTACACTTGTGTGAGCATCACAACAGGTTATTTGCTGCTATGTAGGTTAGACAATGAGTTGCTTGGGCAGATATTGGTCATTTTCTCCCAGTTGCCTTTGTAGCACCTTCTGGCACTAGATGCACTGACTATTGGGGACTGACTCTCTTCCAATTTCCAGCCATGTCACTCCATGTTACGTGTCAACCACATATGGTGTCTTCAGCAGTAGGGTCTTAACACTAACCTTTGGTGGGTCATCAAGTACTTTGACAGAAGTCTGTCATTCTTTTAGGAAACCTTGTAGGACTCTCTGATCAAAAGCTCATTGTGGATGATAGCCACCTGCTGGTTCTGGGAGTTACAGGTCAGTGCCTATGAAGAGAAGGAAGAAAAAGATAAGTAATATAAAAGACTTGGAGAGGGAGAGGGAGAGAGAGAGAGTGAGTGAGAGAGAGAGAGAGAGGGGCTGTAAAAGATTAAGGTCAGTCTTCATCGTACCCTTTCCATTGCCTTGTGACTCAGGTGTTCCCCCTAAAGGCCTGGTGAAGGTTCAACCATTTGGTCTGACTTTTAGGATGTAGAATTTTTAAAAAATAGTAGGAATAGCATTTCATTGACACTATTGGATCTGTTAGCATATATGTTTCTGCTGATGATACAAGTGGTTGACTAGGTTTTAGCCCATCCACTTAAATAATCTTTGTTATATTAAAAAACAAACCAACTGTATAGATCATGGGAAGTCCCAGTATATTCTAACATAGATGATGACACTGATATTTGGCTTATTGATTGGTAGGGAATGAAGTTATGAGAACCCTACATTCTGGGCTTAAAATTTCTCTCAAAGGCAGAACAAGGAATGCCAAGTTATCAACTAATCATTGCAGTGTCGTAGTAACACATGGAGTCTCATTGAAGCAGAACAGGACTTTTACATATATGCTGAGCCGTTCAACCAGGGGCCTTCTCTAGAATAGTTGAAACCTGCTGAGAATTCTTTTGGGGATTATTTATTAATTCAAATCTCCTTATGTACTTTGTGCTCAATAGACCCAAACCTTGTACTCGTTTTCATTGCATAGTTATGAAAAGAATAAAAATTCTAGGAATTTATAAAGATTTTAAGAATCTCTTAGTTTTAAAAAGCCTCTCTACCTACTCTGTGCACACTAATGAGGGCCAAACAGCAAAGCTGCAAGGTTCTCAGTCCCTGGATCCTCAGCTCCAAGAGCTGGAGCTGACCTTTAAAGTCACCAAGATTAGGTCACTCTCTTCCAAGGTCACACACATGGTTGTCAACAAGTCACTGCCAGGATTCAGTTCTTGAAATTCATAATCAATCTCCACCTGGCTCTGCCATAGTACTGCTTTGAATGAATAAAGAAAATAGGGATTTCAGAAATAAAATCTATAGGTCTGTACCTTGTGAGGATTAAGACTTTAAAAACCTAAAATACTTTAAGGTACTTAAAAGTATAGGAAGATGAAAGTTGAGAGAGAGATAGAAAAACTGACAAACTGCATTCCTTAATAGCTGATTCTGACTGTGAAACTCCATCACAGATAGGATTGTGGTGACTTATCCATTCTCACATTCTGCTTTCCTCAGAATCTTCATCCTTCCAGGACAAGAGAGAATTAAACAAATTTTAAATTAGCTCTAAATCTGACATGATGTGTCACATAAATTCCACATGTCTGCCATAAAATGACTCAGCTCTTTTTGTCTCCTAATAATCAGAAATGGCAAAGAATGGGCCATTGTGTAAACTATACAGAACTAAGGATGTAAAAGGTGTCACTGCAACTCTGCATTTATTGACAGAAAACAGTTATAACCACCCCCTCCTCCCAGCTTCCATGCATTCAGAAAATGCTCCTGGTCACAAGTGTGGCCAGAAATCATCACAGCAGGCCTGGAGAGATGGCTTAGTGGTTAAGCGCTTGCCTGTGAAGCCTAAGGACCTGGGTTCAAGGCTCGATTCCCCAGGACCCACGTTAGCCAGATACACAAGGGGGCACACGCATCTGGAGTTCATTTGCAGTGGCTGGAAGCCCTAGTGCGCCCATTCTCTCTCTCTCTTTCTCTCTCTCTCTCTCTGTCTGTCTCTCTCCCCTCTTTCTCTCTCTGTCACTCTAAATAAATAAATAAAAATAAACAAAATAATTTTTTAAGAAAAGAGATCATCACAGCAAACTGTTTTCTCATGCAGACCTATCATGTTAACATTCCTGTTCCCCAAGGATGGCAAGCTTTACTCTCATCATAGCGTTTATTCCTCACCTTTCGCTTTTTTTTCTTTTCAGGGAAACATTTATGTTACTATTATTTAAAAATAATTTTAGTTCATGTTAAATAGTGTTCATTCTGGCATTTTCAAATACAACCTTTTAAAAGATATACACCAATTTCATAGGGCTAGCAATACTGTCACTGTAGGGTTTTTTTCCCCCATTGGTGAACCAATGAGTTTATTGAGGTTACTTACAGAGCAGGATAAGGAGCTAAAGGAGCAATAGATGACTCAAATACAGCTGCACCGTAAGAAGTCTCATGCCATCCTGGATGATGACCTTGACGCAAAGGCAACTGTATCTCCAAAAAGCCCACTCCAACATAGGTGGTGACTCACGGAAGCTTTGTCCCTGGAGCTCAACTGGTTGGAGAGTCTCAAGCACACTGTACCACTTACAGGCAGCTCAATTAGAGTGGCTCTACTTGTTATAGTGTTTAATCAACTGAGGCAATAAGTCTCTAAATGTACAAGTATAACATGTTAAGTTTTTAAGTATGGAAACAGCAATTGCATTGGAGCTAGTGAATAATATTGAAGTAAAGACCTCATAGTTTTTATCACAGTCTTTGAGGCTGGATGAAGTATATGTTTAATATACTCATAATGATTAAAATGCCCTTATTCCATCACACCACGAATGACAACACCATTCAGTAGACCAAAAACCAGTGACAGAATATAAGGGATGCAGAGCTCGTGGCACCTAAACAAAAGCATTGGCTCCATTAGGCTAAGCCAGTGACTGGCATATAACTTTGGTATGATGCTTAACATCTGTAAGCTCCAGCTTTTCATTAACATAAGAGAATCATGTAATGTCACTCTTACAGATGTACTGTAAAGATTAGATGAAATGCTGTGTGCAATAACATTCTGGAAGCAACAGAGTGCTTTATAAATATAATGCATTGTTGCCAAGCAATGATTAATTGCTTCACCATGAATAAACAAATTTCCAAGGAAATATAGAAATATCATTATAAATTGCTTATAAAACTGGGTATGTGGCCAGAAGCAGTGGCATACGCCTTTAATCCAAGTACTTGGGAGACAGAGGTAGGAGGATTGGCCATGAGTTCAGGCCACCCTGAGAGTACGTAGTGAATTCCATGTCAGCCTGGGCTAGAGGGAGAATCTACCTTGAAAAACAAATAACAAAACAAAAAGAAATGGCTATGTGGTGTTGGTAAAGTAAACTGGAACAGCCACTAACAAAACCACTGTGAAGGTTCTTGAGAGAACTAAAAATAGATTTGCCATATGACCCAGTTATACCACTCCTTGGCATATACCCTGAAGAATTTACAGTTACTTTAGATATACTTGCTTTTCCATGTTATTGCTGCTCTATTCACAGCAACTAGAAAATAAAACCAGCCTTGATATCCATCGATTGATGAATAAATAATGAATTATGAATTAATGAATAAATTAATGAATAAATGAAGATGTGGTACATTTATACAATGGAGTTGTATTCAGATGTAAATAAAAATGAAATTAGGAAATTAGCAGGGAAATTGATGGATCTGGAAAAGAACATACTAAGTGAGATATCCTAGGCTCAGACAAATGCCCCATGTTCTCTCTCATATGTGGATCCTCAAATGTTTAAATTTGTATATGAGTTGGAGTAAAAGTCAATGGTAGAGGCTAGGAAGCTAGAAAGGAGCCATGAGGAAGGGAAGAGAGGGGAGGGCTTAAGGGAAAGATAGTAGATAAGTAAGTAGAAGGGCAGAATAGAATAGAATAGAATAGAATAGAATAGAATAGAATAGAATAGAATAGAATAGAATAGAATAGAATAGAATAGAATAGAATAAGAATAGAATACACTAATAGAATAGGACATGAAAAAGACTATGCAGATTGGCCATTCTACATGAAAATTCTAAATACATTTAAATGTATTATACAGTATGACGTGTAGAAAAGAGATACATTGAAGTAGTAATTGTACAGTTTGCTGAATCTTTTCCAAATTGGGTAATAAAACAATTTAATCTAATTTTACTATATGTTAAGGTATATATGATATAAGAATAGAAACTATCAAGTAAATTTTATTACAAATAATTTTAGTCATGAAGAGATTATTCTCCAAAAGTGAGTTCTAGTAATGAGGAGTTAGTATTTCTCTAGAAACAATGGTTTAAAAACATAGGATGAAGCAGAAGAGAAATCTTGTAGGGGAAATTCTAGACTCTAGAAATGCCACGGTAGACAGGAAGTGTACGACAGCAATCAGTAGTTCAGTAGAAAGTGGATGATTGCACATATTTTGTGTATTGTTTGTGTGCATATTGAAGTGCAAATAAGTAATTAGAATAGTACATGAGTGTACCCCGGTGCAAATGTGAGCCAGGAATTGATGTATACAGGGGTCACAGCAGGTGGTTCTCACTCAGAGTGGACAGCCAAGCCTCTCACTGAACACATGTTGCATGAAGAATTGAAGAACACGAAAGTAAAGTAATCAGGGGCACCATGCCCAAAGGCTGAAAACATGGAATGACATGGTGCATTAGGAACAAATTAGTCAAGTATTAGTCTTACCTGAGCCTAAAGTACATGAAGACATACAAGGAAATTAAGAGACTTAAATAGGATACTGCCAGAGTCATAACGCAAAGGCTTTCAATGCTGAGTCAATCTTCCCCATCCTTAGGGGGAGCAGAAGAACATCAGTCAGAGGATGGCATAATCCCGGGCTGTAGAATGCACATGCTGGTGGCAGTGCGCTCCAGAAGCAAGTGGCCTTGCCATGTCTTTTGGCCTTGTTTACATGTTAAGTGAAATTTAAATGTTAAAGACCACAGCATGTTTCTTTTCATTCACTGGAATCAAATCAAGAAGTTTAAGGGCCACTTAAGAGGAAGCTTCAGTCCGGTGTGGTGGCATAACCCTTTAATCCAGCATTTGGGAGGCAGAAGTAGAAGGATTACCGTGAGTTCAAGGACAGCCTGAGACTGCATAGTAAATTCCAGGTCAGCCTGGGCTACAGTGTGACCCTACCTTGAAAAACAAAACAAAGAAAGAAACAAACAACAAAAAAAAAACAAACTACAACAACAAAACACACACACACACACACACACACACACACACTGCCACCAAAATAATTCAGTTTCCTAAACTTTCACTTTTATGACAACATTATGACCTTTATCTACAAATCGTTTTTACTCTTTTGGGGGGTGGCAGTACTGGGGATTGAACCTAGAGCAAGCACTCTTATCACTGAGCTATATTCCCTGGTTTCATTCATTTTTTTTTTTATAAGTTTGAGACTAATTTGCTCAAGCTGATCTTGAACATATGCCAGAATCCAGAACTTGTGATCCTCCTGCCTCAGCCTCCTGAGCAGCTGACATTATAGGCCTGCAGGCCTGGCTGAATACTTTTGATGAATTTAATTTTTATATCTCTAATGATAATTTTATTCATTAAATTTCAGGTGTAGCCATTTCTTACATATTATGTACTACACTATAGGCCAAAGTATTCAAAGCTAAACTCCGACCTGGTTATTGCCCTCAAGTTCCTCTTTCAAGGATATCAATCCATGGAATGCAATCACTCTCCAGGGGAACATGATCCAAGTCATCAAATGCTTCCTAGTTTGTGTCTAGGTTGTCAGTGCCTGCATGTCTCACAGTTCTAGGTGCTGGGGTAACAGTGGTAACAAAGCAGAATTGCTACCCACGGGAACTTTCCTCCCAGTCAAGGACACAGACAGCTGATAGACACATGAAGGCATGGCATAGTGCAGGTGATATGTAAGGCTACGAGGAAGACAGAAGGAAGTAATGGAAAGTAATGGAATAGAGATAGACATCCTGTGGATATAGGATGATTGCAAGCACCTTAGAACAGTCCAGATGCAGGAAGCAAGGGACTTGTGAGACATGTGAGGCTGGAACTTTCACAGTAGGAAGAACCAAAGGAGCAAAAGCCAGGGGAGGACAATTTGCCTGGCACGCAGCAGGAAGAGCAGAGACTAGTGAGGAATGGTACCACGAAACCTGAATCCACTGCCACTTCTCTGGAGACCCCATTATATATTTCTCCTTTTTCTGTACTAGGGGTTGACCAATACACTCCAGTTTGCAGCCCACTTCCTGTTTTACTGAAACAAAGCATGCTCACTTGTGAACATGTGTTTTGGGTTGTTTTTGCACCACTCTGACAGTCAAGTATTAAGAGAGAGACCTACTGTTCCCAAAGATCCTAAAATATGTGCCATCTGGCCCTTTGCAGAAAACATTTGCTGATCTCGAATGTGGATCAGGCTTTCTGTTACAGTTATCACCATATAAAGATATAACAGAAAAAAATTTGCATATCTTCATAGTAATAGAATATGTATTTTCTGTCCCCAAATCTACTTGCTTCTGATAGAAATCCATTTTACTTTTTAAAAATTGAATTGTATACAAAAACCTTTTAGTATGTAATTTTCAAGTGTAATGTTTCATTAAAGATGAATTTAAAGACTAAGGTACCCTATCGTTGCACAAAGCTAGATGTGCACAAGAGATACAGTTAGCATTGTGCCTGTGGTCATCTCATGTTAGTATTCAAATTCTCTCTAAGCTATATCTGAAACAGGCTGGTAATAGATCCTTCTGGGAGCTGCATTGTTGGGTGGTATGCAAGATTTTGAAAAGATCCATAGGCACAGTGGACCAGAGTGACAAGTCTCTTTGGAGCTAATTACCTTCTTCAATCAAAGAGACCTAGTATCTATCACCTTCTACCTCGTATGAAAACATGGACATGCTGGCTTCATCTAGGGCTCCCTGTTTTAACTTACACAAAATGCCCAAGGCTCAAGTAGCATTATTTTTATCTTTGGTGCAGGTCTCATAGAAGGAGGTTCATACCATATTTTCTAGTGAATATTTAATTCTCTTTTGAAAGGGAAGGAAGCAAAATCAAAGAAATCTGACTAGAGAGAATAGAGTCAAATAATACATGGGCAATGCTTAGAAGACTCAGTATCCATGTAATAGAACTCAAGTATTATAGTAATATGAAAAAGCTTGTAATGCCTAGTGAAGCAGGAAGTTGACATAGGTACATTGTTGAATCCGTCTGCATTGGGAAGATTATTGACAAAGAATTGATTAGGGTTAAGGCCCTGCAACCGCCACCCTATTGCCTAAGTGACTTAGGCGCTTGTATGCCAATGTATCCCTTCCTGTTGCTCTTTTCCTCCCCTCTTCTCCTCCTTCTTCCTTCTTTCCTCTACTCTTCAATTTGTCTCTCTAGAAAACTCTCCCTGCACATTATAAAACTTTCCAGGTCTTTCCCACTGAAGTTCCCCCCATGTTCTATGGAAATCCATTTCTTCATCACTATTTTGAGCTTCTCTTTCACAATAACCTATTATCATAAGATAATTGAAAGTCAAATCTTTTCTGAGTATGCAAAATGTAGTTTTTTATGACATATACACAGTTACAAGGGAAAACTGAAAAGCAAGTTGAATAAAATTAAAAATAGCCACAACTACTACCATAGAAGGTATTCTACTTATAATCCTTGTATCTATTTGTGAACTTCTTTTTATATAACAGTGCAAAAACGCATACTGCTCCATGTAAATATAGATTTCTAGAGCCTAATTGTGATCACCACATGGAATAAACCATAATTTACTCAGTCTCCTACCAATGGACTTAATTTGTTTCCATTTCTGTTTCATATAGAATACTGCAAGGAATATCTTTTTGTTCTCAGATCTTGGATGATTTGCTCAGAGTGAATGCTTAGGAGTGTGGCATATGCACAGAGGAAGAGAATGTGTATTATTAAAGCTCTGGCTGATTCCTGAAGACAAAGGAACTTTCTCCCACATGTGCTTCATGCCACAGCTCAGCCCACTTTTTTCATTTGGTTCTTTCCCATCATAATAGTTTATCAATTCAAAGTTACTAAGTAGTTTACTGCCTCTTGTCTGTAATGAAGCTTTGTTTGGTGAGAGACCAGAATATGTGGGAATTGAAAAATCAATTCTGGAAGGAGCACAGATAGTGAAAATGGCTTAGGACCTAAACTAGATATACTTCTGTCAGTTACCGTCATCACTAGTATTAATTACATGCATGACACATTCCAGTCACTCTGATACAAAATCACGGAAAAATGAAAATCAAAGAGCCATCACTCCCATGGATCATAGCACTCAGGACTCAGTGGTGAAGGATGGCACCTCTTATTCATAGGAAAATGTGCTGCTCTTTCACTTCTTAAAGAGGACACTTGCCTTACCGAAATTCGAACTCTTTTCTCCCTCAGTGTATTCACTTATCCAGTTAAGAACTCCTATTATCCTAAAAAATTCTCTCTTATATGACCTTCGAACACACCCTTTCCATGTGACTACATAGCAAGCTGGAATCTGAGTGGAGCCGTGCCAAATAAAAACATCAGTGTCACCACTCACTATGGAGAGCACAGCTCATCATTCAATAAGGGAAGGTTTCTCAGACATTTCCAGCTGTCAGGGAACGGGCAGAGGATGGAAAAGGTAATCAGTCAAGTTTTGTTGACATCTAGAAGCCGCAGAAGGTCCCTGGCAAACTCCAACATTATTCTATGTTCGCTCATGTCCAGGGGCTAAAGTATTCTTTTAAAACACTGAGTTTTTAACAGTTCCTCTTTAAAGAAATGCTATCATGCACTCCGTGCCTGTGGGTGGAACAATGCCTCTTGTGTGTTCAAACTTCTTGAGGCATTAATACACTGTTTCTTTAGAAGGATTCACTTTCCGAAGCTGAACTTTCAGACTTAGAACACCTTATCACAGGCTCACAAGCTTGCTTTCTGAAAATGGAAAAAGAAAAGGTGGGGGTGGGGATGAGGAACCTGTTAGGACCTGTGCCAGTTAAATCTGATCTCTCCAGTCTCTCTGGGGATTTGTTTTTCTTCTGGCGTCAGATTAGATGTTCCAATCAAGCAGTGTTTGAGGGCTGTGAGGGAATGTCCATGGGACTCTTAGTGAGGCTAATCCTGAAGCACCAGCACATTCCAAGGGGCTAATCTGCCCAAGTTCATTGCTTACTTGAAACGTCTCTTGGGGGAAGAGCCGCCCAGCTAGTGACTTTTTTTTTCCAGTGGGCGGTCATACGAGCATTATTAACGGGATGGCCAGCACTGGTCACAGCAAAATGAAAGCAACAGGAGCAGCTCAGGGGACTGCCTTTGCCTCCAGCCAAAGTCAGTGAGCAGGTAAAGTGATTTCAGCTAACTTTTCTCTTGTTCAACTTAAGGATATTGATGTGGGGATTTGGAGGAAGAGCAAATTAAAGCACAAAGAAGGGTGTTAAAGGAGGCAGAAGATGAGAATAAACATATGCTTTGGTCCCTTTGGATCTGTGATATTTTTCTCTTATAAAGATTGGTGTACACTAGATCATAGAGAGTGGGACCATGCACAGCACCATGGAATGCCTTTTGTAATTTGTTTCTAGAAAGTTAATGTGCTTTTGATGTTGTGGTCGCTTGTCTGAGTTACTGCCTGTGTCCATTCCCTCCTGGAGAAGGGCTGAGTGCCATAGCTGGTGGGGAGGGGAGAGGAGGAAGAGTAAGTGTGTGGTTGTATGAGGCTGGTAGCAGAGCCTTTGTGACAAGGAGGTGAAAACTGTTCAAATAAAATGACTTAATTTTACTTCTAAGATAATATTATTTATAGGTTCATTTTGCTACCATTTTGATGTTTTATTGACTATATATTTAATTTTCAAAAATAATCATTGGTTTGTTCCTTGAGACCAATCATTATACCTTGTACAAAATGTAGTTGTCTTCACTTTTGTTTTGAAAGAGAACATCCTTTAATTATTAGCCTGTGTAAAATACCTACCTATTACACACCATACATGACTGACAATGCAGAAAAACAAGATGGAAATAATCCTTGACAAGCACAGCATGGTTACCTGCCCATCCTGCGACCAGAAAAGGAATGTCCAGAAGTGATTTTCTGAGGGCAAATAGAAACTATCTTCTCTCAGAGGACAGGAGACTTCTGAGACATATTTCAAAAGGGAAGACATTAGGACAAACTTTCTATTGAAGTTTCGTATTAGAAGAGAATTAATAGGTCAGCCAGAAACAGCATGTCAGACTCATTTTGTGCTCTCTAACAACGAGGCTAATATTCAGTGCTAACTTAGTTGAATGTTGGCGAAAGGATAAAGCTTCATGCAGAGCAGTTCAAAGCATTCGGACAAAAGAAATGGGAATTAGCTTAGGCAACAAGTTAAACCACGATTATACACCAACTATGCCCACTCCAAGAAAATAAGTTTAAAAATCTAATATTTGTCCACACTAACAATCTAAATAAAAGCACAATGAAACAAATCCCACAATAGTCAGTTATGCATATTTTGTAGCATTCCTAATCATGTGTTATGCATGCATTCTTTTTGTGACATATTATGCATTTCTCACAAACAAGAAGAATCAAATTCACTTATGAGGAAGATCTTTTACCTTCCCTCTCTCTTTTTCTCCTAATTGTGCCTTGGCAAGGAAACTGATTAATCTAATAATGAGAAGTAAAGACTGGTTCTTTTTTTTTTTTTTTTTTTTTGCTAACAATGAAGTCCATTTTTGCTTTTGAGAACGTAATTAAGTTGCTAAACTGAACACAAGCCAAATTACTTTATAGGAAAGATTAAAAAGCAGGATGGCATTCTATATGTAATGATCCTTATAGACACATCATCTTCCTGAAACATCCAGGAACTTCAACACTGAAACTAAGATTATGAGTAAAACAAAGAACGAAGGTGTCCTTGAAAAGTTTAATTCATAAGCCACAGTCTCCTAGATTCTTGCACCAGGAGCTCTGCTGTGATTTCACTTCTTTGCTAAAGCAGGGATAATGCTCGTCCTTTTGCTTCTTTCTTGGATAGCTAGGTCTTCATAAGGTTGCACTCCACCCGCAAGGAGAGAGGAAGAGCAGATAGCAGAGAGTTTATTCCTCCACATGTGAGGACTAGAAGGGAATATAATACAGGGAGAGATGCAAATCTGAACCAGCTTCCTGCAAGCCACTTGATTAAGTCCAGCATGGTCCTAATACAAAGCACCTCCCAGGCATTTCACATGGCTGTGTGCATATCAACATTTAGTGCCAATACTATCTCATTCAGAAGCAGTATAGAACAGGGAGTGAGATTGTGGATCCTGCAGCCAGGCCACTCAAGGTCAAACCTGTCTTTCCCACACAGCTTTTCTAAAGCTCCACGGAGATGGTAGGTACACATATGGCACAATGACAAACACATGATGGACAAATGTCTTTATTGATTACTACTATGTGCCAAGTGTTTTATCTGAATTACCTCATCTGATTATCACAAAACTTTGCAAAGCAGCTAATGATATGAGGCTCCAAGAAGTAAAGTAACCTTTCTTTATACCCTGTCTTTGCCAGCCCAGTGCCCTATGATCCTATGATTCCCAGCATGAAGCCATAAAAGGAACAGGTGACTTTGCTCATTGCCACACAAATTCCATAGTGCCCTCACCTGGACTTCTAATTAAACTTTTAGTATAAGAACCATCCCAGAACCTGGGAATTGGGGTTACATGACTATAATTTCAGCATTCAAGAGGCTGAGGTAAAAGAATTGACACAAGTTCAAGGCCAGCCTGGGATACATAGTGATTACCAGGCCAGCCAGGGCCTACTGAGTGAGACCCTATCTAAATAAACAACCACAGCAAAAAAGCAACCCTTTTTTTTTTCCTTTTCTTGAAGCGAAGCATGCTAACCCAAAAATAATAACCGAAAATGTCAGACATTATTATTGTGCCCAATATGCAAATAAGGAAAGCTAAGGATCACAGAGCTCATGGCTTGCCACATCTGCCAGAGTCCCACTCAGGCACTTTTCCAACTGTAAACCTCACATCTTACCCATGATACTCCTTATCCAACTTCCTCTCAAGGGAACTGATTAGCACTTCCTGAAATATGCAGATGTTGCCCCACAGCAAGCCTTTGAAGGCCAATGTGAGTGGTCACAAAAAGAGTTGGGAAAGCACACTCTCCATTCGCTGCTCCCTGAGGTATAGGGAAAGAAAGTGGGTTTCAAATGTCCAGTGAGGAGCATTTTCTTTCTGCCAAGAGATTATATCAACAACAGTATTCGGTGTTTAGGGAAAATCACCAGCTACGAATAGTTTAACTTACAGGCTTTTTACAGAGATAAAGACTGGTTATCTTTGCCGCCCAGCTCATTTCGGCTGCAAAGATGGCGCCTCTCATTTTTCCTACATGCCTGAGAAGTAAAATCTTTGAAATAGGCTTTTCATGTTCAGCTGACCAACAAAACTGCAAATATCCTCTTTGTAGCATGAGCAAGCAGAGGCCCACCTGGACCTGCAGATCTTGGAGGGAGTGTGGGCAGCGAGGACATCTATAAATAAAGCGACCCAGTTATGATCATTACTGACACAGAATACAGTGCGGTGATGGCCCTCAGCCATGCCCCATGTGAAAACTATTTTCTCTCTCCTAAAAATCTTTTGCGACTGCATGTATGTGTGCTTGTCCGTGGCACGTGTGTGTGGAGGTCAGAGAACAATGCCAGGCATCATTCCTTGCCTTCTGCCTTGTTGGAGGCCTGGTCTCTTGTTGTTCACTCCTGTGTACACCAGGCTGGCTGGCACCCGCAAACTTTGAAGGATTCTCCTGCGTCCATCTCTCATCTTGCCATAGGTCTGGCTTTATACGTGGGTTCTCTGTATGTGAACTTAGGTCTTTCTCTGTTGCCCAGCAAACACTTTATCTACAGAGCCATCTCCCCAGCCCTGAAGTGTGTATATTTTCATAAACAATAAGGAACCATTGCTGTTGGTGTCCTATGCTTACGTAGACCTCGGCTGTGTGAGTTCAAGAAAGTAAGCATAGACCAGAACTCAAAACAGTGCCTGTAGCTGAGGGAGTCCCAGGCAGACAACGCCACCACCAAGCACAAGCTGGGAATACATCCCGGCAGTGACTGACAGAGGTCAAGTAGAAGTTGCTTCTAGCAACTTCCATCTGAAATACTTACAGAAGGAATTTTCTGAACAGCTTACTGAGTTTCACAGGAAAGTCTCTACTGTTTCAAATGCTAGTGAAAGAAGGATAGACATGTTCAGAATGGCAACTCTGCCTCATGATTTTAAAGATCCTTCAGTTTGACAAAACATCCTTTGTTCACCTGGGAACCTCGTATGGATGGCAGAATGTTTTGGGTGGGGGTCCCAACAATGCCATTCTAAGAAGCCATATTTTCTGTATGTGTGTGGGAAGGGATTGCAAAGAAAAAAGAAGTATAAACTTCCTTATCAAGCATTACCTGTGAATTCTGAGACTGTACTGAGACGTTACCTTCCTCATCTTTCCACCTCTCCCCTATTCTTAAGTATTGCTGATTTAAATTTCAAGAGAACCTTAGTGATGTAGCAAAGTTTTTGAGTTATGCCATGTAGGCCTGTCATCTTCCTGTCTTTCCATAAGGAAACTCTAACAGAAGCCTCCACCAGAAAAACCTAAACTTTTTTTGATATGCTGCTTCTAACTCTTGAATATTCATTTTCTGTAATGTTACAAGCATCATGTTCCATCCCTCCAAATTTATTTTTTCTAAAAATAGTATTGGATTACTATCCTTTAAAAATATTTTGAATTTGTCTTGCCTTTAATATTCCATATCATGTTAACCTAATTTATAGGCTATAGGAATCACTGATTTTATTATATACAGTGTGAAATAAGTTTATTATATACTAGGTTATTATGTCATTATGTAATTTTGCTTCCCGGTCAAAAATCTTTAAGTTTTGTTTAATTTTTCCTTACTCTTTATCTTTCAGGCTCAGAAATCCTGGATAGAAAGAGCATTTTATAAAAGAGAATGTGTTCATATCATACCCAGCACCAAAGACCCCCATAGGTAATCTTGTTGTCTTTAATGTATTAAGAATGTGAAAGAGTAATTATGGGGACACACTACAACAGTAAGCACAACCCATTGTGAGGGAAGCACTGTCAAATTGAAGGTATTTTGAAGTAGCCATCTATAAATATCCTGCATACCATGCATGCTTGCAGGCATCTTAGTTTAAGAGTCTGTTCAGAATAACAAATATGTCAGTGCAGTAGGAACCAAACACTTGATATAACTCTATTTTTTGTTATGATTACTTGTTTTTCTTTCTAAGTATTTTGCCAAAATGTTTCATTTATAACAACTTTTTTTAGGGGTGGGACGATGGCCCAATGAGTAAGCATACATAGACATGAAGCCATGAGTTCTGATCACACATAAAACCAGAACACAGTAGCACATATGTCTGCAATACCGTGCTCCTATGGCAAGAGAGGTGGAATTAGGAGAATCCTTGTAAGCACACAGACCAGATAGCCTGGTGTACACAGCATGAACAAAGAGACCCTATCTCAAACAAGATTGAAGGCCAGAACTGTGATCTAAGGTTGTCCTCTGACATTCACATGCCCACCATGACATGCATACACCTGTACTTATCCAACCATGTATACAAACACACACATACACACACACACACACTTTAAATAAGAAACTCATAGCAAATTAATGAGGGTATAGACCTTCAGATTCTCCTACATATTTTCTGAACTTTACTTACCCTTCTGAAAATCAGTGTTATATAAATGGGAAGCAAATTGGACAAAGTAGCCTATCTACATTTGGGAATGTATCCTTAAGTAAACAATTTAATAAAGCAGGTTGAAATAAAGATTATGTAGCCATAGACTAACCATGTAACCTTGGGCAAGTTATCTAAATTTCAATGCTACAATATTTTGTCATAAAATGGGTACTAAACTGTTAATGTTTAAAAATGGAAGCTATATATGAAACTATTTTTACAAATGATTTTAATAAAGGTGTTGTAATGTGTGAAGGTCATTTTCATGGTAGAAGAAACAAACTTTAAGTTTTCAAATATCTTTTATGTATTTTTTCAATTACCTGAATATTGTCCTTCTCAGAATTAGATATTTGATGGCAAATGTCAATTAGGAGCACAAGTTAGATTGTGACTTACATATTAGTGATATTCCTCACTTAAAATTCTTTCCTCAAAACATGTCAGTGTCCTATATAGAAGTTTTGATATTTGATAGATGGGGGTAATAAAAAGTAGAAATACAGATGAAACCCAAAGGCTATTCGTAGAGGTTCATTTCTTTCCTTCTTAAAAAAAAATAAATGTTTAATTTTCAAGTAGGAAAAACAAAAGAGTAGAAATGTTGAGCTGTTCCCAGTTGTCCTACCAAACATTATACCAGGAGAAGAAGGTGCAGATGGAAATGGAAGGAAGCGTGATTTTACAGCTAAAAGAAAATGGGGAAGGAAGGAAAGAGCAAGAGATAAGGATATCACAGGAAGCTCCCGTTCCCCATCGGCTGCATTCTGGGATTTTCCTAGATACTTGACTGAAATGGGTCCATATGGATTGGGGGTTTCTACAGCTCTGTGGTCTGACTGTGCCTTCCAGTATTGGCTGATACAAGGGGTTCACTTTAACTCTTATGTTGCAGGTGTTGCTGTGGGCGTCTAATAGGCCAGCATGTCGGACTCACCCCCAGTATCTCTGTGCTTCAGAATGAGAAAAATGAAAGTCGCCTCTCCAGAAATGACATCCAGTCTGAGAAGTGGTCCATCAGCAAACACACTCAGCTCAGCCCAACAGATGCTTTTGGGACTATTGAGTTCCAAGGAGGAGGCCATTCCAACAAAGCCATGGTAATCAGAATAGTTCAGTTCCTCATTCCCACATGGGACTTCCCAATCTGTGGAGGATAAGAGCCTGGGACGTAGGCTTCCTGCCTTGTCTGATTTTTGCTGCTTTCTGATTTTTGCTGAGCTTTCCTGCTCTAATTACCTTTCCCTTTGTCTTCTTACCTGTTGCTCTATAAAACAGGGGAAAGAAAACTTTCTACTCAGGATGTTTAACATAATATAAGATCAGATGAGTTCCATTAATAATAGGACAAATCGCTTTCTTTTTAGTAATTTATTTTTGGTTAACGTATCAATTGCACATGTCAGTGGGGTTCAGTGTAATGCTCACTCATGAGCATGCAGCAGGCACAGACACTGATGAGATGCAACTCTCCTGTATTCAACCGCCCCACACTTTTGCGTTCAGATCCAGTATTTCTAGTGTTCACATATGAGAGAGCATAGCGTACTTTTCTTTCTATCTGGCTTATTTTCTTTAGTTCTTACTGTTTGTTATGATATTTTCGGCATCTCACCCATTGAGACTATTTTGCACCCTTCCCCACTCCCTTTGGTGAAAAATGTTACCTCTACATTTCCTATTTTTTCCCCACTAACCACCAGCACTCTCCTTCCATCCGAGGTAGAAATGATCGTCCCAGCCTGACCTTTCTGGTTCTACCAGAGCTCTTGTCATCCACATCAAGTGCTTTTTCTCCAAGCATCTAGCTTCAATAATGTTTGCCACAGGAAGATTGCATAGGAAAAGAATTAAAAAAAAAAAAAAAGAGGCCTTGGGAAATGCATAACTTTTGATTCTAAGAGTTGTCACTTTTAGCTTTTAAATCTCCTCCTGATCTAACTTCCTATGTGGCTTACAGATTTTTTTCTCTCAAGGACTAAAACACAGCATGTGTTTTGAAAATTTTGGAAGTTGTATAGTATAACAAGTTTACTTCTAACTGTGAAGAGTTGGCTGAGGGTGGGAAGTGGAAGGTGGCTTTTCTTAGGGACACCATTGTGTTCTGAATTTGGAGGTAATTTCACTGAGGATAGCATACCTCAAAGTTTCAAGAGACTCACTTCACAGGAGCTACTTTAAAAATATGCAGTGAAGTTTCTCACTCTCTTCCTCCCTTCCTTTATCCTCTCCCCTCCTCTCATGTAATAACTTCTTCTGCAGGAATGAATCACCAAGCTTCTCCCAAGTTCCTCTCAAATAAAATTAATTTTGAGTTATATGTTCAATTAAAGGAAGATAAAATAGAATTAGAGATTCTCGCATTTCTCACCTACTTAAGGGATATATTTATCCACACAAAATCATGAATGGTCCCCAACTCAGAAAAGCCCCCATTCACAGGACTGATTGAACCCATTTGCAGCACAGGCCCTCTGGAACTGTGCATTTGGGAGTAAGTAGCTGGGCAGTACACATGATAGAGTGGGGTAACCAGCACTTCTGCAGGTGCTTGAATGGTACCTGTAAGCCCTGTGCCATGAGCCCTGTAAGCCTATGGAAAACATCTGGTTATGCTTCACATTCTCAATGTCCAGTGTGAATATGCTCATCTCTCTATCAAGCCAACTGCTGGGGAGACTTTAATTGCCATGATGGTGCCATTTTCCACAAGCACACTGATCTGCCTTTTCAGGACTGCCTTCAGCTAACTCATGCATCACAGAAGAACATCAGTCTATATTTTCACCAAATACAGTTTGGACAGAAAAATTCACTCAGGTGCCTTAAATTCATGAAACTTGGAGCTAAATTAAAAATAACTTCTGCAAATTTTTATAAATCTACTCCATTGTTTGAAGATAAAGTATCCCTCTATTAAAAACAGCTTAAAGGCCGAAGGCTAGACTGTAGTGTGGATTCTGAATACAGAATTCAGCCAAGGCTCCTCTTACAACTGTCTCATAAATGCTATATGGGACAGTGAACATTACTTAAATTCTCTTGACATCAGAAGTTAATTCTACTATCATAAGTGTTAAACAAGATGACAGGTTAGAGACACTGGCACAATACTGGGCACATGAATAAACATTAATTAATTTCTCTGCTATTTTTACTACCATCCTTATTTCTCCCAGGCTCTGAATTAAATTACAAACACATTTTCCTCGTACTTTGAAGTATACTCATTTGATCTATATGCCTTTGCTTACTATTTTAAATAGTTAATATGTTTTTACAATATAAATAAATATATATATAATGCAATAATTTTTTACATATAATTTTATATAATTCTAGAAGTTCTGAATTTGCAACCTACTGGATGACCTAACTGCAGCCATATGAATTTTATTTATAGCCTGATGCTGTATCTTGCTGGCTCTATGACTGTCTAGTTTACTAAGCCTGGTGCCTCACTTTCCTCATGTCTAAAATGAGGATGGTAATTCCAACATTACAGTGCTGTCTCAAGTACGGAAATGAGTCACTGTATATTAAGGGCTTAGAACAGTGTCTGATGTTAAAGCATATGAAGTTTACTCTTGTTATGTTCCTATGAAGTGGTTATTTACTCAAAGACAGGCCTTTCATCAATTAAAATGCAATGTGTGCTCTTGAAATCACATAGAACTGGATAAATTATTGAGGTCAAATAAAACTGGATAAATGCTCACTGTCTGACTAGAAAGTCTTTGTGAAGCCATTTAATATTGAAAGCCTCAAGTGCAGTTGCCATATTTGATGCTTATGAGGATTAACGACCAGATAAAAGGCACCTGGTAGACAGCAAGTTCCCCAGGCTTTATGAAAATAGAAAGTACTGAGAGATAGGGCATAGCCATGAGACTAGAATATTTGCACAGGAGCCCCAGGTTGAGGCAACCTACAGTCTAATCTCTGTTCTGTGAACAAAAGCATTAGTGATGGTCACCAGCAGGAGCAGCAAGCTAGTGGTGTGTGAGTCCCCCACATTATGCTCCTTTACATCCACATTTAGTCAGTCCCCTACATTCACTCATTCTAGGAAGGGAGAATGTGTTTTGTTCCCTGGCATCTTCTGTGCCTTGTTCCATATACACTTCAAGTATTCTGAGCAACACCCATGGATGTCTATTTTGATGAGCACAGAGAGGACTCTCGTTAACTAATTTTCCTCTCCAGGAGCATTACCTAATACCCTGAAAATGTCTAGCAAATTTGAGAAGCTCCTAGAAAACTGCAGAGTGAAACTCTAAATGAGTTTATTAGAATGTGTGCCTTTCAGAGCACTAGCTAAAGTACTGTGGAAATTTCTTTTGGTGTCTGTAGTAAATGATAATCATAATCACAAAAGAGCAACTAAAAGGTATTGAACATCCATATCACTGCTGCTGTTCCAAGTACTGACAGTGTCTCATTTGTTTATGGCTGGGTATTTTTATCCTACATGGTAGACTCACACAGTGAGGCCCAGCATTGTTAAGTAATTTGTCCCACGTACGGTCAATATGTGTTCTGTGGACATTGTGATGTTCAGCACTGGAGGAAAGGCTGGGAAGAAGGTGGAGGTTCACTGTACTCCAAAAGAGCAGACACACATGGGTGCTGCAGAGCCTGTGTCCTTTAGATGGTGAGTAAGGCTAGGTAAGGCCACCTATGCAAGTTGTATGGAGTAGAGGGACAGTGGACAATGAGAAATTAGAACCTCTTTAGGGAAATAGAAATCCATGCTCTCTTCCTGTGGCCAGCGCCCCAGCTCCAGTGGACAGCTGTCACACCCAAGACATTGCAACCTCTACACTGTGATGTGCTCAGTCTTCACAAGGGCAGGGCATGGTTAATCACTGGCCAAGATTGCAGGTAGGCCAGTAACCTAATATGCCTTTGGTCCCCTGCTTCTGACAGGAACACTTGTGGTTGAAGTGATTTTTAACGAAGTCATCAAAACACTCTGGGGGCTGGATGACTTTAATCCACTTTTAAATATGTAAGATGCAGCATTAATTTTTGCCTTCAAGCTATCCCAGGAACAGCCCTGGCACAGTCCAAATGCCAAGGTGGACTGAGCACATTGAGGCCATCATCAGGCCTTTGGGCAGAGACTATAATTAGGGGGAAAGATTTATCACTGAAAGACTACTAGTCATTGAGTATGTATCTGTGTACCTTTCCTATCACATAAGTAGAACAGTGATAGGCCTCCAAGCTTTGAGCATCAAAGACACTTGAAGTACCACACACAGTGTTTCTCAACTTGGAGGCACAGACTAATATATAGGACCATCAGAAATGCTGAATCCAGGTCTCAACTCCAGAATCTTGTTATTTAGTTTGAGATGGACCCTAGGCATGTCAGGTTTCTTTTTTTTGTTTGCTTGTTTGTTCATTGTTTGTTTGTTTTTAACTACCAAGGTTATTACACTATTCAGCCAGGCTTAAAAAAAATTAATTACCAGCCCCTTTACTGGAGCCCCCCAAAAGTTAAATTATTTTCCCAGAGAAAGTTCTGGACTCTAATCAACTAAGGATCCCTTTTCTGTTCTTTTTTTGTTTTCTCTGCCATATGTGTCTGGAACAGGTAACAGTCATTGTTTTGTTTGGGAAGAGGCTTGTAGATAATTAAAAGAAAGCTCATTGAAATTATGTTATTAGATCTTTCCTACGGGTTTTTGAAATTTTTGTAGTAGTATCATAAAATCACTAATATTTAATGAAGTGAATTAAATGCTAAAGCTGAGAGCAGGAAGAAGTCTTCATGGATTCCATCCTGGTTAATAGGATCATTTTCCAAGCTCTTCTTCCAAGCACTTGGTATTGTTGGGAACTCAATATGTAAGCTTCACAAGCTCCAGTGAAATAGCAGTGAAGCCAATGCTTTTCAGAGAGAAACGGTGACACAGTAAGGTGATATTCAAAGCTGACAGTGGGGGAAGGTCTCTGACTTCCTTCCCAGTCCCAGGCTGCTTCCTACCCAATTACAAGTCCAGAAACGCCCATCCTGGGCTCTCTGAGTACTAGAACTTTATTAGGACACCTCTCAATTTAAAAACTGCCTTAGAGAGACAGAGCAAGTTGGCCCTGTCAGCAGACATTGTGAGGTTTCCCCCAGATTCTCCTTTACTGAGGGCTCCAGCATTATTTGGAAAGGGAGAGAGCACTGAGCTGAATGCAGACTACATCTTACTTGCTTATGAATGAACTCTTCCAATTAACACTGAGCTGACTTGTGGGCCAAATAAGTCTAAACCTAATTAAGCACATGTATTCAAACCTCGAGTTAGCGAAGTAATTCTCTTCAGGGTTTCCCTTACTGTTTACTCTCCTTATTAGATCAGGTGGAGTCCCTTTATTATAGTTTTCATACAATTTAAGTAATTATACCTAGATGCTGTTGTCACACATAAAGCTCTAGGGAGACAGTCAGAGTGAGCCTTGCCCTCTAAGCATTGTGGGAGGCCAAGAGGCATACAAGGCAGGGAGGAGGCTGTTATCAGCATATTTAAAGCCATATTCTCTTAGACAGCTTCAGGATTGAATTTGAGATTTCGAAGTTTGTCTACCTTTGCATTCTGCAGATCTGATCTGGGAATCATTGACTGATATACGCCAGGTAGGAAGTTAATAATTCCGTACACACACACACACACACACACACACGGCTAATCACTACACAGTAGGTAAACCAGAAGCTTTACACATCATGGTAAGGCCGGTGAGAGGTGCTGTAATTACTCTGTTGATTTCTAATTTGCACTTGTAATTGGAAAGCCACTGAACTGGCAGTCCATTTGGATTGCCTTTCTGATATTAAGAATAAGACTAGCATATTTCATTTACCTTTCCCATCCTAATCTAGGTCAAAAAGAAAGAGAAACCAAACCACTTTCAAGAAACATCCTGCCTCCTGGCTTCTAAAAAATTTTATGCTAAATAATTCTGGCCGGTATTTCATAGCATACCCTCTATGACAAGTGTATATGCTTAGTGAAGTTTTATATTATTCCTCCATCTTTAGTTTTGAGTTATCCTAATTCAACCCTATACACATCTTATATCTCACATTGGGAAATTATAATAATTATGTTGCACCATTCACTTCCAAAGTTTTGTGGATCATCAAACTTGGAATTGAATAACAGTGAGTGAAATTCCAAATATTTCCTTCTTAAAGAGATATTTTTATATCAATAAGCTATCACCCATATTCAGCCTTGGCTGTTAAACAGGACTCTGTGGTCTTGGAAGGCTGGTGTTGGAAGAATTACCTCAGCACTCTCATGTGACATATTCTGCTTGGCCACAGCTCTAATTACAAGGACCCCCTAGGTGTGGCTACAGAAAAATAGGAAATGAAATGACATACTTGTCAAAAGAAAGGAGAATGGTACAAATTTCCCAGTGCAGGCTTTGACAGGAAGCTATTACAAATCGTGTTATAATAGATCTAGCAATGGTAGGTCTATTCTTCAGAACAAACATGAGCTAAGAAGCACCAAGTGGTGATTTCCAAGAACTAATGAAGTCTTTTCAGTGAAAGGAGAGGATTTGTCATCAAACATTCCCAAGCATGCAGCCCGATTTATTGTTCTACAGCCCATTTCCATTTCCATTAAAACAGTTGGGCAAAGTTACATGGGTAAAAGTGTAGGGCTGAAGAGGTGACTGATGAATTAGAAAAACTAAATTGCTCCGCAAAAGCACTAGTTGAGAATGGAAGATTTCTTTCTTTCTTTTTTATTTTTTTTTTATTTTTTCAGGAAACAGCCCCATCTATTGTAAGTAGTAACAGTGGTATTCCCACCCTCTAGCCTTTGCCCACTGTGGTGAGGGGGGAACACGGATACTGTGAAGTGTGAATGACATCCTGTGAGAGCTGCAACACTGATAAGTAAATACTATCATTTCTGATGAGGAAGGGGCCCAAAGTGGATACAGTGGGGAAATAAAATAAAATCACCTCACAAGCAAAAAGAACATGAGTGTCAGAGATATCCCAATCTCCAGAGATGTGACCTAGCCCTCTACCATTCAAGTGAAATAAAAGCTATGTTTTCATAGGCTTACTTACAGAATTTAATTTCTGTATCTGCTATGTGGTAATAGAAGTATACCTTTACATGAAAATAATGCTGGCTGTAGGGACCCCTATAGCTCCTAAGACTGGATTAAGTGATACGATTTCAACTAAACCTAGCTTCTGTCATACACAGAACACGCCAAATGCCACTCACTCATCATGTTTGAGCTTGCTACTCCCAGCCATGGGCACTAGTGATAGGAAGGGAAAAGCAGGGGCTAATTGTAAACATGGGTAACTTACTTGATCTCAGCTTTTTCTTCACAAATTGGGGACCTAACAGCCTACAAAAAGTATAGCTCAGGACAAGTTCTTTTATAAACACCTACATCAGCCAGCTATTTTGAAAAGCATTCTGCTTAAAGAGCTAAAGCAAGTTACTTAAGCCAGTTGTACACAGGAGCTACATGCATTAGTGAACGCAACCTTGGGCAGTTTCTGCTTATTGAGGTCTCTTGGTCTTACACATTCCACGATTACATCCATATAATATCCTGTACAGTGGTCAGGATCACTCCCTTTGAACAAGACCAGATGCTCACAATGGCCAAATGTCTGACACTGTGACTATGTGATTTAGTGGAAATCTCTAAACAGAGTCAGAGTAATGGCCAGGAGACCATATTTAATGTGCACATTAGGAAGAGTCCTTGTTATCTGAAAGGTGATCCCTTAGCAATTAACATCAAAATTGCTTATCATGACAATTAAAATTGCTCCTAATTTCAAATCTCATTGACCATTTAGCAGAAATCAATTAATTGCTCTGGGCTCAATCCTTAGGAACATGAAGCTGCCAATTTAGCACACAGGTAGCTGCAATATGATATGCAACTGGGAAGCATAGAGAACAGCCTGACTTGTGTGTGTAAGAATACAATTCAAACACTGGAGTCCCGAGATAACCTTAACACATTTTATCACTTGGTTTCGATGATCTTTTTATCTTCCAAACCATTTACTTCATTTACTAAACAATAACCAAAGAAGAGAAAAAGTAGCAAACTGGTTGATTCATTTAAATACTTGTCTTTTTATGGTACAAGAGAAGGGAAAACACATCACAGATGATGGGCAATAACCAAGTACTGCAGCTATGAGCATTTGTGATGTTTCTTAGCTTCTGGATAGTTAGGGGTTCTGTTGCGAATCATTTTCTGTGTAAGAACTTGTTTGGGTCAATAAACATTTAAAAAAATGGAGTAACATTACTGAAGGTGCCTTAAGGAGCTTGCTAATTATTTATTACACTTTTTTTGTTACTGTGGCCTAAAATTCTTCCAGTATTTCCCCATATTCTCTTTGTTATTCATGTAAACTATTAAGCATACTTTTCTTCTTTTTGACTCAATAGCAAATACCAAACACATTGTCTTGATCATATTTGGTACTTCTTTAACAGAATACCAGAGACTGAGCAATTTAGTAAGAACAGACATTTATTTCTTATACTTATGATGGCTGAAAAGTCAAGGGCCTGAGGCCATGATGCAAGGGAAAGACCACCTTATCACATTATCCCATCGCAACAGGCAGAAAGGAAAGTGAATGTGACACATACATGCACAAATGTGCATACATGCATACACATACTTTTTATCGGGAACTCATTCCTGCAACAACAGTATTATATTAATCCACTCAGAAAGGCAGAGCCTCACAACCTGATTCCTCTCAAAGATTCTGCCTCTCCACACTGCTGCACGGAAGATTAAATTTCCAATACAAAAACTGAGCACACCTTATTTGAATTTTTTCTTTTAGAAATATTTTATTTTTATTCATTTATTTGAGATAAGGAGAGAAAGAGGCAGGTAGAGAGAGGAAGAGAAAGAGAATATGGGTGCATCAGGGCCTTCAGCCACTGCAAATGAATTTTAGATACTTGTGCCACATTGTGCATGTAGCTTACGTAGGTCCTGGGAAATCAAACCTAGGTCCTTTGGCTTTACAGGCAAACTTCTTAACTGGTAAGCTATCTCTCCAGCCCTTGAATATTTTCTTTTAATCTGCGCAATAGTTATATTCCTTATATACACATTGGCCCCAAGAAGCTGTTAGAAATACAGAAGCCCAAGTCCCCACCACAGACCTATTGAGTCAGAGCCTGCATTTTTGACAAGATAGAGCTATGCACATATTAAAGGTTGAGAAACATAGTGTAACTGGTACCCTTTAAGCTAAGTGTCCACTGATGGAAAAAAATAGATCATTAGGACTCGGGGACTGGCTGGTATGGGTAAAGGAAAAAGAGAAGTATGGAGAGAGATCTGTCTTTGTGGTCAAGTGATAGGGCTGTGCAGTCAAACCTGCATAAATCTAGTCATCATCCCATATAAACACTATGAATTTGAAGACATCATAGATCTGTTCTGTCTTCATTGGTAAAATGTGGATGATGCCATACTCTTTAGTTTGGTAGCACAGAACATGTAAAGAATATGCGATATAAATGTGCCTGGATTGATCATGCCCCAATTGATAGTTCAGTCAATAGACCATATATATGAAAATGGTCTCATACAATTGTAATGGAGCCTAAAAATTACTTTCACCTGGTGACATCACTGAAGTCTAAATATCATCCTTCATGTTTTTGATTATGCTGGTGCAAACAGCCCTGCACTGCCGATCCTATAAAAGCAAAGCAAATACATTTGCAAATGCACATAATACTTAATAACTGAAGTGGGTAACTGCTCTGTGTGTGTATTATGTTATATGTTTCTTATTATTTTAAATAGTTTATCATAAAACAGTTTATGAGTCAGTGTATGCACATGTGAGCCTTGACTCTGACCTCAAAACAGAGTAGACCTTCATGCAATTGATCCAAACTTTATCCATACTTTTCTCTCCTATGCAACATTTGCTTCTTGTTGTTTTGCTTGGTTTAGTTTGGCTTTTTGGAGACAGGGTCCCTTGTTGTACTGGCTGACTTTGAACTCACTATGTACCCAATGATTATGTTGAACATCTGATTCTCATACCTCTACCTCCTGAGTCCTGGTATTACAGTTTTGCACCACAATGCAGGGATTTATGCAGGGCTGGAAATCAGCCTTGGAACTTCATGCATGCCAGACAAATCCTCTACCAACCAAACTGCATTCCCAGTCCCCATGCAGCATATGCACATAAGAATGCTATAGGGCTGGATAGATGGCTCAGCAATTAAGGTGCTTGCCTATGAAGCCTAAGAACTCATGTTTAACTCTCCAGGTCCCACATAAGCCAGACATACAGTGACACAAGTGCACAAGGTTGTACATGGATATAAGTGCACGTGTCTGGAATTCAATTGAAGTGGCTGGAGGACCTGACACGCCAATTTTCGCTCTCTCTCTCTCTCTCTCTCACTCTCACATTAAAAAAAAGGGAGTCTGTTGGACTTGCCTCAAAAAAATTAAAAAAAGGGAATGCTATAATTTTCATCAATATCCATCTAACATACTGTATTGTATATAAATTATATTTATCCTCTTATACTATAAATTAGACATGATCATTATTTTATATTTTACAGTTTATACAGTTTTACATTTACCATATAGCTCCTAATACCTTAGTTTACCATATCACCTCACATTCCAGATCATATTTATGGATTATATAAGCATGCTATATACAGTATTTTATTTTTTTCCTGCAGTGAGATATGTTAGTAGTAAACTCATTTTGGGTTGTTATAAAATGTCTATAATTTTCTGTCAGTTTTTTTTTAATTTTTTGGTTTATTTATTTATTTGAGAGAGACAGAGAGAAGGAGGCAGAGAGAGAGAGAGAGAGAGAGAATGGGCGCGCCAGGGCCTCCAGCCTCTGTAAACGAACTCCAGACGCGTGCGCCCCCTTGTGCATCTGGCTAACGTGGGTCCTGGGGAATCGAGCCTCGAACCAGGGTCCTTAGGCTTCACAGGCAAGCGCCTAACCGCTAAGCCATCTCCCCAGCCCTGTTTTTAAATATATATATACACACACACTTTTAAAATATTTTTTTCCAAATGCGGAATTCTACACTGAAAGGTCATTCCTTTTGTTGCACTGAAGTTCCTGACTTTCTGTCTACTGCTGCTATTAAATTATAGGCCTCCAGTCTAAGAACTGTTACTTCATAGGTGATCATTTTTCCCATCTTATTTTGGCACTGTTAGCTCTCCTAAACTTTGAATGAGGTTTCCTATTACTTATCTTTTGTAGGATTCACTGACTTTCCTGGGCCTGACAATTTGCATCCTTCAATCATCCTGAGAAATACTGTGTCAATGCTTCTTCAAATATTGCCTCTTCCCCCTTATTCCTTTATTTCTGTGCAGAAATATCCCCCAGGCATCTTTATGTTTCTTTTGTTTTCTACTCATTGATTTTTCTAGGTTGTGTCTACTTTATTTTCTAGACCTGTTTTCAGTGTGTTTTTTCAGCTTAATTCATCCATAGTAATTTTCATTTGCATCATTACATTTTACTTTCTGTATGTTCTGCTTTATTTTTTTCCCAATGTGTATAGTCACTCCTCAGTTTTTTGTTGTTGTTGTTGTTGTTTAGATTTTTTTTATTTTGTTTTATTTTTATTTATTTATTTATTTGAGAGTAATAGGCAGAGGGAGAAAGAGGCAGAGACAGAGTGGGCATGCCAGGGCCTCCAGCCACTGCAAACGAACTCCAGTGCACCCCCTTGTGCATCTGGCTAATGTGGGTCCTGGGGAATCGAGCCTCAAACCAGGGTCCTTAGGCTTCACAGGCAAGCACTTAACTGCTAAGCCATCTCTCCAGCCCACTCCTCAGTTTCTTGTTCCATACTCTCTCTTGTTTGTGCAATGAGCTAACTGTAGCTGTTTGTATTCAGTACTTTGTATTTTATAGTCACTGAGGATCTTGCTCAGTTGAGTGTCTCTTCCATTGGTTCTGTTCATGGCACTTGACTTCCTTGTGTAATTTTTATTTTTTCTTTATTACCAAGGAATGCTCATTTTCCCATGGGAATTATTTCTGATCTGGATTTATGGAGTATTCCCTCACAGAGAATTTTTACTTGCTTTTGTCAGTTATCTGGAATCATTTTGCTACCAGAAGCATTTATATGAATATACAGCTTGTCATGTCTCAAACCCCTAACAGTAACAATATGGACCAAAACCTCTATGAGGACATTCTTGAGTTTTAGAAATAATCAAAGAAGTATTGGAGAGGTTTGTCAGTGGCTAAAGGCACTTGCTTGCAAGGTCTGATGGCTTGGGTTCAATTCCCCAGAATCCATGTAAAGCCAGATGCATAGAGTGGTACACATATCTGAGTTTGGTTGCAGAGGTGGGAGGCCCTGGAATGCTCATCTCTCTCTCTCTCTCTCTCTCCCTCTCTCTCTCTCTCTCTGTCTGTCTGTCTCTCTCTCTCTCTCTCATTGCAAATAAATAGTAAAAAATATTTTTAAAATAGTGAAAGTAGAATTACTTGTTTTAATTCACCCAGAATCAAGGTTGAAGTTAGCAAGTTTTCTTGCTGCCTTCTATATATTCAGTTACCTATATTTTCCTTCTTGTATTTCACAGTAAAGCACACTGAAGTATGCCAGCTTTGTGAAGAGTCTCTGAAATCATTCCCATATGGCATAAAGCTATTAAGTCAGATGTTCAGGACTGCAGGGTTTAGGAGAGATGCTTAGATGCCATCCTGCTCTGCTGCTCCTAACCTCTTGGGGTTTCAATGTCTATTTTCTCTCTTAATTGAATACTCCTCCATTTCATGCCAATTCAGTTTTCATGCTAAGAAATAAATGAGTGTAATATATATATATATATATATATATATATATACACACACATATATATATATCATACATATATACTGATCATTGTATTTATAGCATTTAACTTAAAACTTTATTTGAAGTTGCATCTCATAAAACTTCAAATTCTGCTATAAAATTTAATATTTCAGGTGAGAGAGATTGCTTAGTGGTTAAGGTGCTTGCCCTATGAAGCCTAAAGACCCATGTTTGACTCTTCAGAACCCACATTAGCCAGACACACAAGGTTACGCAAGTGTGCAAGGTTACACATGTGCACAAAGTAGCGCACATGTCTAGAGTTTGATTGAAATGGCTGGAGGCCCTGGAGTGCCAATTATCTCCTCATGCTCATTCTCTTGCTCTCACTCTCATTATCTCACATAAAAAAAAGGCCAGTCTGTTGGGCTTGCCTTAAAAAAAGTTAATATTTTAGCCGGGCATGGTGGCACACGCCTTTAATCCCAGCACTTGGGAGGCAGAGGTAGGTGGATCACCGTGAGTTCTAGGCCACCCTGAGATTACATAGTGAATTCCAGGTCAGCCTGGGCTACTGTGAGACCCTACCTAAAAAAAAATAATATTTCAACTACTCTATAGGAATAACTGGTATATCTTTTGTCACTTGTATTTAAAACATTAAATCATTTGGGCTGGTCATAGTAGTACATGACTATAATACCAACACTGGGGAGGCAGAGGCAGGTGGATCACTGCAAATTTGAGGTCAGCCTAGTCTGCATAGTGAGTTCTAGGTCAGCTCGGTATACATAGTAAGATCTTATCTCATAAAACAGAATGATTGTTAAAGATATATGATAGATGAAATAGGCAGATGATAGAACATTTGACATGCAGTTATTATAGTTAACTATAATCTATTATTTTAATTTATTAAAATAATTAATATTATTTATAATATATATGTGTGTGTATACATACATATATACATGCATACCTATGATGTGATTATATATAGTTATACATCTAATTTATTTAAAGGAATTGCTTATGCTGAAAGTATTAGGAACACTTGAACTGTTACACAAATGTAAAGAACTGTAAAACAAACATAATTTCTTTGGGGCAATGAACCTATCCTAAGATTTTTTTGCTTAAATTACACTTTAAAACACTGAATAATTTTTCAGTTTGCAGAAATTCAGGATTTTAAGACACCTTTTATAATGGTTAATTTCCTTTTCTCACAAAGGTTTTATTTATTTATTTATTTACTTATTTATTTATTTACAAAGAAACTGATCCCTCCCCCTACTCTGTAAAACATCCGATGTCACCTGACATATTTTCTCCAGGTGTGGAGACAGGCAGCTACAATCAGCAATGACCAGCAGCCATTGGCAGCCCTGCCCGGCTCCCTAACCTATGGCCTTTCTTTTTCTAGTATGTGCGAGTCTCTTTTGATACGAAACCTGATCTCTTGCTACACCTGATGACCAAGGAATGGCAGCTGGAGCTTCCCAAGCTTCTCATCTCTGTGCACGGAGGCCTGCAGAACTTTGAGCTCCAGCCCAAACTCAAGCAAGTCTTTGGGAAAGGGCTTATCAAAGCGGCCATGACAACCGGAGCTTGGATCTTCACGGGAGGGGTTAACACAGGTACGGAGCGGGACCGAGAAAGCAGCACAGGGCCGTGGGAATGTTATGCCTGAGATAATTTTACCAAAGGTTGAAACTGCTCATTTCCCCACCTTATCTCCACCTATTATGAGCATGCTCCTTGGCTAATTCTCCTCTCCCTGCTTCTCCCTCCTTCCTTTACCTAAGGGATAATCTCTAAGATTATTTCTCCACGAAGAAGACCCGCACGTAACAAGTTTACTGAGTTGATTATGTATTTGTATACACAAGTAAGGGATGTTCTCAGGATGTTTATAACAGCTCAAGTTGGCATATGAGAATTCACTAAGTTTTTTAAGAATAACTTTTGGATTAAACTAGAATACCTGTCTGTCTCTGCTTTATAACCAATGTCAAGCTTGATGCTGAGCAACATTAGTATTTCAAAATTCCACCTCAGTCTGGGATATGGATTGTGATGCTAAGTTTAAATTATTATGTCTTTTTTTTTTTTTTTTTGCTAAAACCTTCTACACTAACAGATTACTCGATTCCTTATACATTCCAAATATATTTTCCTAACTACCTAATAAATTCCTGTATCATGATTTATGGATTCTGTCAAATCAATCCTTGTAAGCTCACTCACAGTTAGTTCTCACCTATAGAACATTATTACTACAACAAATAGTAGAGCAGATGTCTGTAAAATTTGTTGCCATATTTCCACAACCTTATTCAGAAATTCCTATTTCAAGTGTACCAGCAATCTTGTAGTACAGTAATGCTACCTTATCACAAGGCTCAAATTCTACACATGTGGACATGTTTGAAGCTAATGGGACATTTTGAACATAACTTTGGGCCAACTAGTTTTAAACAGCATGTTATCTCCATATTGTTTTATTTTAGTTCAGATGGTGTTGTGAGCCTGGCCTGAAGTAAGGGCTTAGAAGCCAGGTAGTGAACTAAGCAAACCCACAGAACACACAAGGCAGATATAAAATGAAAGAGTTCATACATGTTTCAATAATGTAATTGTGAAGCAGTCATAAGATCAAACAAAAGCTCCTGCAGAGCTGGACCTGTTGAGCAGTCAGCACTCACTCACACAGGAACATTTTGGCGGTGGATTCTGCAGACGGCTCTGCCCAGTGTTATTGTGTGAAATCCCAACTCAGCTCATCAGCTGGCATGATCTTCTGCAGACCTGCTCAGTCAACTCTTTACTGTTTATCCTGCAGTGATCTAACGCCCAAAAGACACCAATCGTTCAGTGACTGCTTAAGTTTTAGACTCCACATTTTATTCTCCACTAGGTAGAAACACTTACTTGTAATTATTTAGTCTTTTCCTTTCCTGATATAAAGGGAGCCACACAAAGGATTCTAACAAAGCTTCTATATTCAGAAAGCTGGAGCATTGCTTATAGACTTTCTTCTCTTATAATATGTATTTAATATCAAAAGAAAATTTATAGCAGAAAGGTTACAACATACAAAATTTGTACCTGCTTCAAAGGTTGAGATTCCAATGATGCATGCCAAAGCAAGGTAGCAGATAGTGAAAACACTATGGCAGACAGATACCATACAAATAAATACCATGCAATCAAACTTCCCATCCAGAGTTGGCCTGCATAGGTTTTGTATGTTAACATTAATATGCACAGATCAATAGATTGTAGCTTTGTTTTTAGCAGTATTCTCACTTAAAAGATCCACAGACAAACAAACAGCTCACCATGGATTAGTGGTCATTTGCACTACTTTATTTGATTTTGTTTAATAAAAAGGCTCTTTTGTTTGATTTTATGACTGTCTTAAAATTGAGTTATTGAAACATATATGATCTCTGTCATGTTACATCTGCCTGATGTGTTCAGAACTTTGCTTATTTCAATGTGTGGTTTCTTTTATAAAAAGTATTTTTATTCTTAAACTTATTTGTTTGGCACAGAGAGAGGAAGAGAGAGAGAGAGGCAAATAGAGAGAGAATAGGTGTGCTAGAGTCTCCAGTCCTGCAAACAAACTCCAAAAGTATGTGCTACCTTGTGCATCTGGCTTACATGGGTCCTGGGGAATTGAACCTGGGTCCTTTGGCTTTTCAGGAAAGCAACTTAACCACTAAGCAATCTCTGCAGCCCCAGTTCACAGTTTCTAAACCCCTACTTAAGGCTGGTCTCAAAACACCAAAGTTTAATGACACACTGCACTGACAAATCAGCCTTCCATTCAAGAAGTCTTCCTATAACATGTGGTTTTATATCACTGGAGGCCACATTATGTGGCTTATTTAAATCTTCAAGACTCACAAATTTTAATATGTGAAAATGGACAAAAATCACCTCCACCTAAATGTTCATAGAGGAAATAGCACTGAGTATGAATTTTTTCTTGAAGAGTTGGCAGAATTTCAATAAGTGGAAACATCTTATTATAGGAAATGTGTCTTACAAGACTTCCACAGCAATGATTATTTTAGAAGGAGGTTAAAAGATGAGAAATTGCATATGTTTTATATGGCTTATAAGGAGAAAAGAGGGAGATTTCCTACCATTTGTAAACTGAATTTATTTGCTTTTAATTATGAGGGGAGAGAATTATAAGAGAAGAGGAAGCTAATTAAAATGGTGAGCATTAAAGGTATACTTATGCACTTCAACATAAATTTCCCACTAATGCACATTACAGCTAGGCTTCTACATTATGCAGTGTAATAGTAAGATGCAGTTAGCATTAATAAAAATCATAGCTAAGTAGCTATTCAAATGACCCTAATTCATTCATAGACTATAGTATTGACTTGGTATCTTGTTGTGTATGTTGCTTTTTTCAAGGACATAGTGAAGGTGTCATTAGTCATACTAGCAAACCATTATGCATATGAGAAAAGATTCCCTCAGTTCAAAAGAACCATATGTATTCTTTATAGACTCTAGATGCTTTGTTATTTTTCCATGTAAATTAGAGTAAGATATGCATCATTGGAGTTTGTGTCAAATCTGACAAATGTGTCTTGCATTATCACCACAATTGCATGTACTCTCTCCTAAATATGTGTAGGAAAAGTGGGTCAATATTGCATATTCAATACTTTTCTCCCAAGATGAAAAGCATGCACAGTTCCTTTGCTTAAAAGACAATGTTAATGCCCCTCCCTCTGCTCTTAGGTGTTATTCGTCATGTTGGTGATGCCTTGAAGGACCATGCATCTAAGTCTCGAGGGAAGATATGTACCATAGGCATCGCCCCTTGGGGGATTGTGGAAAACCAGGAGGACCTGATTGGAAGAGATGTAAGTCTTGGATGATTCACTTTTATGTGACTTCTCCTGAAAGGGCTACCACAAGAGTACCATTAGTATTGTAACATGCATAGGCTAGTACACTCTGCCCCCACCTCACAAAGCGAAGCCTGTATTTGTTTTACTGAGTGAATTATTTGGTTTCCAAAATCTATCTGGATAAGCACCATATCATTCCAGAAAGGTCAAAAGACTTATCAACAGTTCCTCTCTGCTTGCACTATATTCTGTTGGGATGACTATATCAAAATGCATTTATACTATGTAACATTTGGCGACATAAACTGACTGATTGGTTCATGAAAGGAGGGCTCTCCTCTCATAGGACTGCAGCTTCATTTTTATCTGCATTCCTCTTGCCCATCTCTGGACAGCTACAGGAAGTAATGCTTTCCATCTAGTTTGTGGCTTCCCTGGACAGCCTTTCCTTTACCAAATGCTTAGCTAAAATACAGGTATAAGTAGATTCTTTATTTCCCACTTATTTCAAAATGACTTGAACAAAATATAGCAGTGTGTCAGCCTGTATTTTCTGTTCTGATGTTTAGGGCCACAGCGGAGAAATACAGCACTTTCCCCCATTTTTTATGGGTCACCATCTTATTTCTATTCATTCTGAGAATCTCCTTACCAAATAAAATAAAAGAAAGAAAAAACAAGACTAGCAGCTTACCCTAGGGAACGTTTGTCAGTAGACTTTTTTTTCCCAGTAACACTTCTTAAAAGCTCATAAATAAAACTTGTAGTAATATTGTGTATACAGATTACCATACTTTGTCTTCTTTTTCCTCCAATAACTTTAGAAATTTATTATTCATCATTGTTCTCTACAATAGATCGATGCCCTCCTTACATTATAATCAAGGCCCATCATGGAATAAAACAAATAATGTAAGCAGTTTAAATATCAAGAGGTCTGTTTGTGTCAAATCAGAGGAAAAAGAAAGGCTGAGGACCAACTTTAAAATTGATTATTTTAATGTACTATAATGCAATATATACATCATTAAAATGCAACACAGAGCAGGATGTAATGAAATAGCAGTACACACTCTTGAAGCTCTGTAAGTAATAGCAAATGTGTTTGTGTACATTAGCACTACAAAATTACACACAGAAATGCTAACTTATTCAAAGGGATACCGATTTTATCAGGATTGTCATTTGACTAGCTGTTTTATATTATAGATCTTTAAATGTTGTTACCAGCACTTCTTAAACTGCCATGTAGGCAGGATAGAAAAATAAGTGTTACTAATATGTCAGAATGTCTGAGGCTCGTCTTTCACAGAATAAATTTGCCTTAAATTCCAGGAAATGCTTATTTTGAATTAGAAAAAATGCATCCTTAAAGAATTAGAATATGCTAAATTGGGAAGCATTTAATAATGCATTTTAGAAATAAATTGATAGAATTATTTATTTCAAATGATCTGATGATCCGGAAGTCACTGTGAAAGGTTCATAGCTTCAGGACCTTTTGTGAACTTGAACTCCAACAGACTGTTAGAATCATGTAAACTATGAACAAGTGACAGCTGATTGTCTTCAAGACTGAGTTATAGAATGACAACCCAAGTTTTCTAAATTTTCACAGCAGATATTGACCTATCACCCAATGCATTTGCTCATTGTGTAGATATTATAGGACTCAAGGAAACATATCTCTAACATTTGTCTGCCCTGCCTGATAAGAAGAATTATCTCCAGCTCCATTTCCTCCAATTCCATTTGTTGTTTCTCATTGTGTCTCATCATGTGTGAGAGGACACTTTCACATGAAAATGAAAATGGGGCTTAGCGCTGTTTTCTGGTGTCCCAATTTAAATGCTCTTGGTCCTAGCACAGAGGACAGAAAAAAGCCACTCATATATTCAAAAAAAAACCTGTGTGCATTTATCTCTCTTGCTCCCAGAGGTCTAATAAAAACAAGTCATTGCTCACAAAGAACCAGGTGAACTGGAAAAGAGATCAAATGAAAAGGAAATGAGAGACCCAAGTTATCTGAATAAACATACCCAGCATTCACCTCTTTACAAAGGACCAAATCATCTTCCTGCAAATACCCAGGGCACCAATACCAACAGCTGTCCCAAGAGTGGAGTTTCTGTCTGAGTTTGAACTGCCAAGTGGTTAGAAACTACTGCATATTCCCATCCATCTCTGGAACTCTGCAAACACCTAATTTATCCCAGAAATATGACTGAGACCTAAGCCCATGGTATGCACTTTAGAGGATGATTATTGTGACAAAATGGAGAACATAGGGCACTGAAGTATGACATGATGTCTAACTGGAAAAAAACCAACATCTTCATAAGAAAGACACTCCCTAAGGAGTCCATCCATAAAAGTGGTAGACAACTGCTCAACAGACATGCTCATAATATCAAAGGAGTACAATATAAGAAAACAAATATGAAAGGATATGACTCTAGCAAAGATTAGAAGAAACTGAGAGACATGAAACATCTGGTAAAGAATTTTAAATGAATGATTATTATAAAAACTCAATGGGATCCAAGAGAAAACAGCCATATTTATAGAACATTAGAAAGAGAAGACAAAATATGAATGGAAATTCCAGAAAGAGACATATATGCTGATAGGGAGCAAACAGAAGGCTTAGAACCAAAGAGCTAAATAAATCAGACAAGAAGTTCAGTGGAAAACCCAACACCACATTAGATCGAGTGGAAGAAATAATGTCTAAACTTGAAGGCAAGTTTTATGAAATATCCCCATTAGCCAAAAATGAAAAAAAATGAGAATGAAGAGAGAGCAGTCTAGACTTTTGGGACCCCATTAAATGCACAAAACTGTATATTTTGATGGCTAGAGGTAAGGAAAAATACGTTAGTGGCATAGATAGCCTATTCAGTGCAACAGCAGTGGAAAACTTTTTAAGTCTCATAAATGACATGAACATCCATGTTAGACTATACTATATGTCAATGGACTCTGGAAATTTCTTTCAAAGTACTCATCTAAGTGACACAAACACATTTTTTGTAATCAGCACATGGAACTTTGACTAGACTAGACCATATATTAAGCCACAAACAAGTGGAAACATATTTAAGTAAACTGAAATCAGACCCTGTATCTTGTCTGATCACAAAGGAAGAAACTGGAAGTGAATAACACAATAAATTATTGAAATTGTATAAATATATAACAACAACTTTTTTTACAAACAGTGGCTCAACCAACAAGTCCAGGGAAATTGTTAAATGTCTTAAAACAAATGAAAATGAAAACTTATGGGACACAGCAAGAGCAGTACTAAGAGAAAAGTTTATAGCAGTATCTACATCAAAAGAATACATTTCAGGAGCTGGGGAGGTGGCAACTCAAACAAAAAAGTGCTTGCTTTACAAGCACGGAGACCAGAGTTTGAATCTCCAGTGTCCGTTTAAACGCATGGATGGTGGCATTTAGTTATCATCCTAATAGTGGGAAGGCAGAGACAGGAGGATCTCTGGAGCTTGCTGGTTAGCTAGTCTGGCCAATCAATGAGCTGCAGGTAAATAAGAGACTCTATCTCAAAAACTATGGTGAAAGATTATTAAGGAAGATATGACATCAACTTTTGGCCTCCTCATGCATACACACACACATACATACACACACACACACACACAAGAATTTCAAAAAACGGATAAAGAAAATGTGGTTTATATGCACAATGGAATTTTATTTTATTTTTGTTTTGTTTTTGTTTGTTTTTCAAGGTAGGTTCTCACTTTAGCCAGGTTGACCTGAAAATCACTATGTAGTCTCAGGCTGGCCTAGAACTCACAACAATCCTCCTACCTTTGCCTCTTGAGTGCTGGCATTAAAGGTGTGCATCACCACGCCCAGCCCACAATGGAAATTTTTAGCCATAAATGAAGTAATGTCATTTGCAAAAAAAAATAAAAAAGAGAGAGATGCAACTGAAGATAATCATATTAAGTAGGTTAACTCAGTCTCAGAAAAACAGATAGAACATTTTTCTCATTTGTAGGTCCTATATTCTATAGAGAAACATAAAATCAGAGAGGTGGGACATAAAAGTATTAGGGGAGTAAAGGGGAGTAATGTGAGGGAGAGGAGAAAGGAAAGATAGGACAGTGGGGGATATACTGTAAACACATTATGTACTTGCAATAAAATAGCTCTAGGTAACACAGTATATTATAATATAATTAATATAATATGTAAATAAAAAAGGTATGTCAATATAGATTTCAAATAAACAATCTAAGAACACATGTCAAGGATATAGGAAAGCAAGAACCCAAGGCCAAAAATAGTAGAAAAAATGAAAAATAATCAGAATGGAAATAAAATAAAGATTAAGAAAATACAAAATGTCAATAAAGCAAAAAGTTATATTTCAAAGATTTATCTAACCAAGAATAAAAGACCCAAATAAAATCAGAGAAAAATGTGGAGACATTATAACTGAGGACACAGAAACACAGTGGATCATTGAAGACTACTAGGAAACATCTAGAGCATATAGACCAGTTTCTAGATGCATATGACATATAAAAGCACACCCTTGAAGACATGAATAACCTAAATAGACCAATAACAAATAATGAGACTAAATCACTTAAAAAAATCTCTCAAGAATCAACATTCTCTCCCACTCTCTCCCTCTCTCTCTCTCTCTCTCTGTCTCTCTCTCTCTGCCTCTTTCTCTGTCTATCACTTTCAAATAAATAAATAAAAATTTTAAAAAAAATTTAGAAGGGCTGGAGAAATGGCTTAGTGGTTAAGCGCTTGCCTGTGAAGCCTAAGGACCCTGTTCAAGGCTCAATTTCAGGACCCATGTTAGCCAGATGCACAAGGGGGCACATGCGTCTGGAGTTTGTTTGCAGTGGCTGGAGGCCCTGGCGCACCCATTCTTTCTCTCTTTCTCTGTATCTGCCTGTTTCTCTGTCTATCACTTTCAAATAAATAAATAAAAATAAAAATGAAAAGAATCAAAAGCAGAGGATTAGAAGACTTCATTTCCAAACTGAAAAACTTGTAAGAAAAAGTCTCATGCAAATCTCAATTTCTCCAAAACAATTGAAAGAGAGGGGGCCTTCTAAATTCATTCTTTGATGCAAGCATAAGTTTGTCACAAGAAAAACCAGAGAAGGACACACAGACACAAAGAATGCCACAAATCAAGATTCCTGATGAACGTAGATACAAAACTTCTCAATATTCTTTGAAATCTAATTCAACAGCACATCACAATGTTGAAATTGGTTTCATCCAAGGAGAGCCAGGATGGTTCAATAGACAAAAATCAATAAGTAAATCATATTAATAAAATGAAGGATAAAAAATCATATGATCATCTTAATGGAGGCAGAAAATACTGATAACATTCAACATCCCTTCCATGATAAAAGCCCTAAACAAACCAGCTACATAGGGATTATACCTCAACATAATAAAGGTTATATGTCACAAAGACAAAGTCAGGATTGTGCTGAATGGGGAAATAGCAAAAACGGGAATAAGGCAAGGATGTTCACTCTCACTGCTATTTATTATTCAGCATAGTACTAGCAGCTTTAGATATAACAAATTGGAAAGAAATTAAAAGCACACAAATAGAAAGGGAGGAGGTCAAGCTATCCAACTGTAAATGATATGATTCTATATGTAGAAAAAAGTAAAACTTCTACTAAAAGACTATTAGAACTGATAAGTGGATTTGACAAAATAGTAGGATCAAAAAATGAATGGCTTTTCTCTTAATTATTAAAACATCTTTATTAAAATATTTGCACTAGTGGATATATCTTGTCTATGTGGCCAGTTGTATAACTTGTAGAGTACATTGGTGGTTAAGACCACTAATGACTTTTCTCACCCAGCAGGCGGCATAGATCCCACTTTCCCACATTATAACCACTAATCAGCAGGAAGGAGGCATCCAGCTCAGTTCTAGATTGATTTCTATGTTTCCTGAAAATGATTTATGGCATTCTTTGTGTTTGTGTGTCCTTGTCTGTTTTCTTTTTTCATTCTTTAAATATTTTTGTTTATTTTTATTTTTTTATTAGAAAATGACAGAGAGAGAAAGAGGCAGAGAGAGAGAGAGAGAATGGGCATGCCAGGGCCTACAGCCACTGCAGACAAACTCCAGACACGTGCAAATGCTTAATCACTAAGCCATCTCTCCAGCCCCTTGTCTGGTTTTTGTTGTGACAAAGCTATGCTTGCATCAATATGTTATCTTCAGCAATATGGACTTGCTGTCTAGTTCTGATGGGCTACCAAGATCCTTGGCAATTGTTTATATTGTTTTGTAACCTAAGAGGCATCACTGATCAACAGCTCACTGGGAGGTACCTCCACCCTCGCACTGAAATTTTCTGTAATAACCTATGGCTTCTGGGCACAGCATTTACAGGTGCTTGGACCGTTCCACCCCCTAAACTTGTCTATCTACTATCCCTTTCCTAAGTCCTCCCCCCTTCTACCTCACTCATGGGCCCTTTCATTGTGGTCTCTTCTACTTACTCTTATTCCAACTCACATAAAGCAAGGATCACATATTAGAGATAACATGGAATTTGGCTCTCTGAGCCTGGGTTACCTCACTTTAGTATAAGCTTTTCCAGATCCATCCACTTCAGTCTTCTTTACAGCTAATAGAAGTCTCTTGTGTATATGTACCGCATCTTCGTTATCCATTCATCAGTTGATGGGTATCAAGGTTGATTCCACTTCCTAGCTATTGAGCATAGAACACTGATTAACAAACATCTCTGCAGTAAAGTATGTGCGCTTTAGAGTATATGCTCGGGAGTAGCATAACTGGGTCATATGGTAGGTCTATTTTCAGCTGTCTCAGAAACTTTTACACTGATTTCTATAATGCTTATACCAGTTTACATTCTCACCAACAGTAAATAAGGGTTTCTCTTTCTTTACATGCATGTCAGCATTTATTGTCATCTTATTTCTCGAGGATAGCCATCAAAGTAGTTTTAATTTGCATTTCCCTGGAGGCTAAGAATTTTGAACACTTTTAAAAATATGTGTTGGTCACTTACATTTCTTCTTTTGAGAGCTCTTCTATTCAGATCTATAGCCTAGTTTTTGATCATTTTGTTTGATTTTTTATATATGTAAATAGTGAATTTGCTGAGAAAGAAATAATGAAGCTATCTAATTCACAACGGGTACAAAAATAACAAAACACCTATGAATAAGCTTAACCATGAAAACAAAAGTTCCAAAATACTGATTGAAAAAATAGAAGCCGAGAAAACATAGAGGCCTCCCATGTTCATAGATAAGAGGAGTCTCCATTGTTTGCATATCCATCCCACTGAAACAAATTACAGAGTCAGTGCAATCTCCGTCAAAACGCCAATGGTTTTTTTTACAGAACCAGATGTAACAATCCTAAACTTCAAATGAAATCATAGAGGACCCCAAGTAGCCACAGCAATCTTGAGCAAAAATAAATAAAGCTGGAAGCATCATAACTGACTTCAAGACATCCTATACAGGATGCCAAACAACATGGAATTGCCATAGAAATAGTCACACAGAACAATGGAACATGACAGAAATCCCAAAAACATTCACCATGTGATTATGAGGGCATAAAATGTTCCTCCAAACATTAAATGAAATGGTGGTAAACCCAATGGGAATTTTATTTACTTTTTTTCACCAAGTATTTTTTTCATAAATAGAAACAATTTTCTTGTATTTGTTGTATATGAGATATTTGAAATTCACCAAAGAAAACTTAAGTCATTAACATTATTCTTATGTTTGTACTTTCAAGAGGCAACAGCTGCAGAATGCTATACAACTTTACTCACAATTAACATGACTTCTGAGACCTTGTTTTAAGACTATGGAGACTGTGCGTTCAATTAATACATCCAGTCCAAAACTGGCTAGCCTTACCAATCCTGTTATCATCATTCTTATATGATCTTTGGTGAGGACAAGGATTAGACACAGTTACAGCACACACTGTGGACCAGCAGACATTGTGATAAAGATGGAAAGTTAACACAAAGAAATGTACCAAATAGCTAAAGATATTAAGCACATAAATAGAGATCTATTCAACTGGAACTTACAAACATTTGAAATGCATAATTTTTAAAGATGCCACTCATAAGGCTAGCCAGTATAATCAAATGAATTTTAAGATTAAGCGGGGCGTGGTGGCACACGCCTTTAATCCCAGCACTCGGGAGGCAGAGGTAGGAGGATCGCCATGAGTTCGAGGCCACCCTGAGACTACATAGTGAATTCCAGGTCAGCCTGGGCGAGAGTGAAACCCTACCTTGAAAAACCAAAAAAAAAAAAAAAAAAAAAAAAAAAAAAAAAGATTATATTCTAGGTCTTATAAACATTTATAACAGTATAAATAATTAAATTCAGAAAATAGATTTTCACCAAATATTTAAAGAAAAAAGAAATCCCAGAATTAAACCCATGTGCCCATAGCCTACCAATTCTCAATGCAGGCACCAAAACATACTGGGGAAAGGACAGCCTCTACAATAAGTGGTGCTGAGCAAACTGGAAATCCACATATGAAAGACTGGAACTTGACCCTTAGTTCTCACCTTGTATGAAAAACAGCTCAAGAAGGATCAAAGACACAAATTAAAGTCCTGAAGTTCTAAAACTACTAGAACAAAACAAAGGGAAAGCACTTCCAGACTTTGGGGGAATTTCTGCATAGACCCCCAAAAGCACAGGAAAGGAAAACAAAAATTGGCAAATGAGATTATATCACCCTCCAAGCTTCTCCACACCAAAAGAAACACAGAGTGAAGAGAAAACCTACAGGATGATGGGAAATACTTGTCAAATGTTCATCTGACAGGGAGTAATATCAGAACAATATAAGGAACTCAAAAACCTTAAAAGTAAACAATCCTATTTAAAAATGAGTAGATGGTCTAAGGAGACATTTCTTTAATACAGGAAAATGATGAGGGTCATTAGCTGCCAGGGCAATTGAAGCAGGACTAGCATGAGATATCATCTTATTTCAAAGTATTTGAAAATAAATAAGTAGCAAATGCTGGCAAGGATGTGGGGAAAAAGAACTCTTCACATGGCTGGTGGTGATATAAGTTAGTCTAGCCATTACACACAACAGTATGGAGGGTCCTCAAGAAAACTAAAAGTAGATCTTCCATATGATCTAGCTATCCTACTACTAGGTATATATCCAAAAGAAATGAATTCAGCATTCCAAAACCTTCAGCACTATTCAGAGCAAGCAAGATAAGTATTAGCCTCCATACCCATCAACAAGCGAAAGAATAAAGAAAATATGGAGTATGTCTATACACAAAGAAGTGTTATCTATCCATAAAGTAGAATAAAATCCTATAATTTACAGCCATGTGGACTAGACAACATGGTTAGGTGAAATAAAGCAGACATGCAAAGACAAATGGTGCATGCTCTCTCTTAATTGTATAAGCTTTAAAAAAATAGACTTGAAGCCGGGCGTGGTGGCGCACTCCTTTAATCCCAGCACTCGGGAGGCAGAGGTAGGAGGATCGCCGTGTGTTCGAGGCCACCCTGAGACTCCATAGTGAACTCCAGGTCAGCCTGAGCTAGAGTGAGACCTTACCTCGAAAAACCAAAAAAAAAAAAAATAGACTTGATATGAGAGTAGATAATTATTATGAGAAATTGGAAAAGTGGAGTAGGGGCTTGATAAAGGGGGTTGAATTTGATCAATGTATGCTATATGCACATATGGAAATATCTCACTGAATCTGTTGTGTTGAGCATATTTTTAAAAGATCAATATTTTAGAAACAATTTGCTGTTATAAAAAGGACATTGAAATGGCAGGTTGTAGGGTATACTAGAAAAATAGATGCAGTTTAGTTTTTAGTACATCTATGTATGACTAAGTTTTATTGGATTTTGACCATTCTGCTACATTTTTCCCATAATTGGTAAACAGGAATATACATGAACTTTATTAGGCTCTTTGTGATAATAGTTTGCTTTTCAAGATACAAATTAGAATGAAAGTTCTATTTTGGTGTGTAACCTTTATTACATATTTATGGTAAATTTTTACATGTGCTCATTATTATAATCTCATTATATTATTGTTTAAAAATATTGACACCAGGCTGGGCAACATAACAGGACTCAGTTTTACAGACTCAAAAAAATAATAATAATAAAGAAAAGAAAGAAACATGATTCTAAATCACCACAAAAAAGCATTTGTATTAAGTGTAAATGTCACTTATAAAAAGCCCCTGAAAAGCCACCAAATTACAAATGATATCTGGTTAGTACCTTAAGTAACTATAGAATTTTACAGCTAGCTAAATATTAGATTTTCTATCCTTTTCTTCCATTTTATGTAATCAAACTCACATAATCAACATCAAAAGGTAAACATCTTAGCATCAGATATTAAATAGCACAGAAAAGAAATATATTTTAAAATAACCTTTACCATTGTAAGATTTTATCAAAATGCAATCATGTGAAAAATGTAACATCATTACATTCTTGATCCAGTCTATATATTCCAGTTAATGTTGGTGTGGTGCCAAGTAGATGTCAGAGAATTAAAGGAAATTTATTTGAACTGAAAGTAAATAAATTGATGAAAGACATCATTTCTTACGTTTGATATTTTATTGCAGTGGATTTATTTCAAATCAGATGGAAGATATAGATGATTTTATTTTTGTAAGGCTGAATTCTGATGAGCACACTGAATGCACATGCAAGTGCACATGCTATTATTTATTACAAGTATTAGATGCAGAAGACATTGTTATTCATCTTAGAACCTGAAGATTCCTTCGGAGTGGCACTATAAAAGCAAGCACAAGTCCTAGACATGGAGAAGAAAAATGAACTTGCCTTTGGGCCTTCTAGATGTTCTGAAGCATTCGTTTCTATTCTAGTCTTATCTCCTCCCCGAGCTTTCAGGCACTTCAGGGCAGAATCTTCAGAACCCAAACTACAGCCTCAAACTTAATACATATTCCATATATGCTCATGAAGATGGATTAGGCATGATAGACTCTAGATTTAACATGAAAAACTGATGATAACTCTTATTCCCCTGATGGCCACATTCCCAAAGTACATACTATATTTGGGTGAGGGGTAGTATTTCCTAATCAGACACCTGGGGTTGCTAGCTAACATAAATTTATCATTTCATAGTGCTGGAAGCTGGGTGATGTCTTCTCATGGGACCTCACATGGACAAAAGGGCTACAGATCTAATTGGGGTCCCTCTTAATGGGATTCTTATCCACTAACCTCCATATTTGAAGATTCCACCCTCATGACCTAAGGATCTCCCAGAGGCCTCACCTTCTCAATTTCTCACCTCAAGGGTTAAGACTCAACATATGAATGGGGAAGGTATAAACATGTGTCTCAATGCACCAATTTAAAAGTGCCTCAAAGTGAGATTTGATTAATTTATTAAATCTTAATGGAATACTTTGCAAGGACATAAGTCATTGATAAGTAAATTAAACACTAACTTCATTTCTTTATCCTTATGTGAACTATAAAGTCAGTTCTGTGTTGCTGTATAGCTACTATGATCATAACAATAGTGATACTAATTACAATTTACTGAGCTTCTAATTGAGTAAGTCTGGTACTGGAGTAGACTTAGAAGGTATGTATTACACTCATAGTTAAGTAATTTAACTACACATTAGAACCAAAAACCAAACTGTTTCAAGACCATTCTTGTAACTATTCACAATCAAGTGAGATGTAGCAGTGTCTCAGTGCTCTCTACCTATCCCCTTCTCTCTCTGCTACCACTGGGCCATGTCAACACTGGGAGTCTGGGACTTATTGTGGTATAGTAATTGAGTATATCTGGGCTAAGAGGAGGGAAGGCCACCTTTCCCTGACTCACACTTCTCCACACCACCCAAGGGCACTCACTTTCTCTCTCCCCATAAAACCTACTTCTCAGCACTCATTCACCCTTTTTGACTCTCCTACTACAGGTGTGTGTATCCGCTTCATTCTCTCTCACTCTCTCTCTCTCCCTCCCTCTCTCATGCAGGCATCTTCTTTCTCTCTTTTCTTTCTTTCTTTCTCTCTTCTCTCCCCCTTTCTTATCTCTCTTTCTTTTTCTCCCCCTTCTCCCTCTCCCCCATTATAATAAAGTCTTAGGTACAAGAATCTGTCCATCTTAGTCCTCTATTGCAAACCCTGAAATCTAACATGAAAAAATATTCATTAATATTTTGGGGGGGAGTGGTTGAGTTAAAGTCTTACACCAGGCCAAGCTGACCTGGAATTCATTATGCACTCTCAGGCTAGCCTCAAACTTACATTGATCCTCCTACCTCAGTTTCCCAAATATTGGGATTAAAGCTGTGTTCCACCAGGCCCAACAAATAATTTTAATTTTATTGTTAGTTTAGACATTAATAAATGTGTTACACTTATATAGAGAGCTTGAAATAGATTAATTGTGTGATTAAAATCCTTTCCTTTGTCCTGAGAGAGTTTTGGCCTAGACAGATGATTATGAAAATATCACCAGTGTAAAGTCAAGAAGAATGTACAGTGAATTTTAATTTTTACCCAACACATTTTAAATTGATGTGTCTTACTTTAGAAAACAATTCGGCCAAAATTACAGTGGGTAACTGAACACTTCTTGAAGTTTTTATTATTTGCCTATAGCCAAAACCAACAAACCAGGCACATACCAATTTAAAAATCCAGGGCTGGAGAGATGGCTCAGATGTTAAGGCACTTGCCTACAAAGCTTAAGGATCCTACTTCAATTCCCCAGTATCCACAGAAAGCCAGATGCACAATGTGGCATATGCATTATTTGCAGTGACTGGAGGCCCTGGCATGTCTATTCATTCTCATTTTCTCTCTTTCTCTCTCTCTCTCTGTTTCCCTTTTTCCCTCTCATAAATAAATGAATAAATAAATAAATAAATAAATATCCATAGTCACAAGATAATTTTTCATTTTATTTGAGGATGGACATTATGTTTGGCTACTTTTTCTATCATCTGATCATTAAGTTATATTTACATTCACTGTTCTTCTACTTCCATTAAATTACAAATTTATGACACCAAGTTTTATGATCTTTGAAACTTCTTATGCTTAATTGCAAAGTACTCTTTTTTGTTAAAACCAAGAAATGTCAAGGTCAGTAACACAAATAATTGCTAATTTGGATGTAATTATCAACTTAGTATTTTGTCACTTATCTTTCAGATAAATCAAATATGACTTCATATTATAAACCCAAAAACTTCCCAATAGCAACTCAAGCATGAGTCTTGTTGGATTTGTGTAACTTAGATAAGATGTGCCCAGAGGATATATGCAGGAAAGGTCCAAGACAAAACAAAACTTACTAAATCTGATAGCTACACAGAAGAGAGAGAATGTTTGCTGACCCTAGAGCATGCCCAGAGTGTGGGCTCACTGCCAAGGCAGCAGTTATAGTCACTTACAGAGGGAATACAGCTTTGGTGATGGCAAGGGTGAGTTTGGATTTGGGTGTATTCATTTTGAAGTTCCTTTGAGATGTTTCCAAGAAAATGTCTGCCAGGCTAGTATATGAGGCAGAAGCAGAGGAGAAAGATCTGTGTACACAGTTTTGGAAAGCATCTCGGAGGGGTGGCACTTAAGGCCATCCCAGTGGATGCATTGCCAGAGACAAGATGTATAGTGAGGAAGAGTGGGTCCTGGTGATTTCCAATATTTAGTGACTGAGCAGAGAAAAAAAAAAAAGTCAGCAACAGAAAGCCAAACATAAGAGCAAAACACAAGAACAAAATGATCAAGTTACAGAAGTCAAGAACACAATGTGCTTCAGTGAAAAGGGATGCCAAGTGCCACTGAGAGGCTGAGGAAAGTAGGGACTTGAATCGCCCATCCTCTTTGAGACATATGTCACTGGCATTCTGGTCAAAACTATTTCAGAAGAGTGACAGAGAGACCAGCATGTTCTTCAGAGAAGCCAAGAAGCATTTAGAGATGATGGGTGAAAGTGATAGCCAATGAGAATTTTTTTTTTCTCCAAGAAAAGACAAGTTTTCTTACATGAGATAGACAAAAGATAATATGAATCAAGTACGATGAAGGGATAAAGAAGGGTGGCGTGGTGATGGAGTCCAGAGCTGAGGAGGACAAAAGCCTCCTGTACACTTGTGAAGAGAGAAGAATCTGCACATAGGGGTTGGTGTCAAAACAGGTAGAGTTTTAGTTTAAGATTTTATCATTTATCACTGAACTGACAATTATTTTGTACAGTTTACCAAATGTTAGTGGCCTTCAGGTACTTTCACATAAATTCATTTGACTTTCACAATGTTGCTCAGGATTTATTTTATGTTATTTCATTTTTATTTATTTATTTGAGAAAGGGAGAGAGAGAGAGAGAGAAGCAGATAGAGAAAAAGAGAATGGGTGTGCCAGGGCCTCCAGCCACTCCAAACAAACTCCAGACACATGCACCAGCTTGCGCATCTGGCTTGTGTGGGTTCTGTGGAACCAAACCTGGATCCTTAGGCTTCACAGGCAAGTGCCTTAAAAGCTAAGCCTTCCCTCCAGCCCTATTCTCCCCATTATGCTGACGGTAAGACTAATAAGACATTAAGTGCGTAATGTTCTATGACAGGTAAAGGTTTTACTTCTCTATCATAATAGGTATCATTGACTTAAATGTATATGTGTTTATATTTCAATACTTAGTATACGAATGCTGCTAGATTTATGGGGTTATGTTCCACAAATATTTTGTAATTCGCAAATACTAAAAGTGGAAAGTGCATTTAATATACCCAAACCACCTGACATCACAGCTTGGGCCAATCTACCTCAAACCTGCTTAGAACGTTCACGTAAGACTACAGTCCAGCCTATTCTGTAGTGAAGCATTGGGGCTGGAGAGATGGCTGAGTGGTTGCATTGGATAGCTCATATAGGTTCTTTACCACAGTACACAGTAGAGTACAGCATTGATTGCTTAGCTTTTTGTATGGCTAACTGGAAATGATGGCTTGCTGCCACTACCCAGCATCACAGTAGCATATCATTAACCTAAAAGAAGAGCAAGCATAGTACAGTTTCTACTCAATCTGTATTGTCTTTTGCATCAAATGCAGCTGAAAATCATAAATTGAACCATTTTGAGTTGGGAATTGTCTGTATCTCATTAGGCTGATTATAATTGTTATTCCTCATTTGCATACGGAGACACAGAGAATAAATTGTGCTTAGGGTCACCCAACTGGAATGGAAGTATGAGAACAGAAGTCAGATCATCTGCCAAGTAGAGGGAATGGAATTCAGGTCAGCAGCGTGAGGACACCGGCGAATGCTAGTTACCAGCCCATCGGCACAGTCACTAGAGCCATGCAAAGGGAAGGGATGCCAAGCGATACTGAGGACTCAGGGCTAGACACAGGAGTCGGGGGTGGAACAATAATCATGATATTATTTGCACTAACAAGTCCAAAATAAAGGGTAAAAACATATTTTTGAAGCTCAAATAGCAATAAAATTTAATAACACACATTTGCTTTATCTAATGATATATAAAAATTATTCTAAACATAATGGCTTGAACAAGTACTGAGTGTTTCATAGTATCAGTCAGTAAGGAATTTGTGAATGGTTTACTTGGCCAGCTCTGGCATAGGTCTCTCTTGAGGGAACAGTCAAACGGATTCTGTTCTATACCAACTGAGGGCCGCATGAGGCTATAGACCCTCCTCACAGCTCATTTGCTCACTGGTTGCTGGTAGGACTTTCTAGCCAAATGGATCTCTTCATATGGTTGTACTGCTATCTTCCCAACATGGTGCTGGATTCCCCCAGAATAAGTCACCTGACAGATTAGCTAAGAGAAACCTTTTCAGAGTCTAGTTTGGGAAGTCGCACACCATTGGTTTTATTTCATCCCTTAGAGGTGAGTCACTGCATTCACCCTGCACTAAGAAGGCGTTTCAAAGAATTTTTGGATGGGTTTTAAAATACCCCTAGTAGAGAGACGTAGCGATTACTAAAGAAAGAAACCCCTTTTGGCACTCCAGAGCCTTTTCCACTGCCAGTAGTTGAATGGCACATGGCTCCCCTCAGGACGGACCAAAAGGAGGTAAGTCCATTTGAGAGCAAGGCATGAAATGAGCACCGTGGAGCTCTCTGCAGGACGCGCGTTGAGGAACACATTTTCAAAGTGCTGCAGGAAGATGTGATTGATGCCACTGTGGATTTTAGTGAGACTTGCACAGCTGTGGGATCTGAGTGCTCTTTGAAAATGGGCCCTTGCGTTTATTGGTTCCTTGTGTGGGCTGCTGAGCTGAATGGAAGCAAGCGGCCTGCTTTGTACCTAAACTTAACAGCAGCACTGCCTGAATAGGACATACCCAGCAAGCACTCTGCTATCTGAGGCCTCTCTGTGACTGGGAGGCCACACAGAACTTTCACTTTTCCTCATTTTATTCTCAGGCCCATGTTACTTTATCTCTGACACAACAGGTGCTTCCCACAGTCCCCTCCTTTCCCAGCGGACATGGATGGCTGCTCCTAAGAGGCATTCACCCCTCATTTTGTATCTCTCTTGCCAGAGCACAGCCCCATGTTTCTAACTGCTTGTACCTTTCCTGATCTCTAGAAACTGTTCTAGATGTCTCAATCACAAATGGAATAATCCAAAAAATTCAGAAGGCAGCTCAGCCTGTAGAAAAAGTGTCCAGCAGCAAAGCCACCCACAAGATCCTCTCCACATTCAACACCAGCCTGAGCCCTGCTGCCTTCCCTGTCAATGTGGGCAGGCTTATAAAGGAACTTCAGCTCTGTGTAGCTACTGGAGCACATTGGGTCAAGACACCTCACTTCTCTGAGCCCCTACAGTGCCCTCCGTAAAATAAGTATAGAATGCATGACTCCACAGTGTCTGGCACGCTAGATGTGGCCAATGAGTACTCATTTTTATCTGGCCTAAATTAAAGCCATTGTGCTAGTAGGAGGAAAAAGATGACTCTTTAGGCCGTATGTCACCTACCCTGCTGTTGGCCTGGAACATGGTGTTATACAACTCAGTAGGTAATGGGTATGGAATTGCAGACAATCTATGATTGATTTCCACAAAACTCTAATTTAGCCCAACTCAATGTTGTTAGGAAAAGGGGTCCCAGACCTGCTGTTACATTGTAGAAACACCATAAGAGAAGGGTGCACTCCTAGAACGTCATTGTTCTGCCCTATCTGGAAAACAGCACGTGTGCTTTGTCCCACAGCCTTCCATACACATTAGAGGTAGAAGCTTTCAGACTACAGTTGAGTCCTGGCCTCCACAGAAGAGAAAATGATTTGCACAAAAGTTTCTTTTAATATACTTGGAACATTTATTGGGAAATATTATCTAGACATATGGTCATGGATCTCCTCAAGTCAGCACTGTATCACATACTGTATTTCTTCAAGAAATTTATCCAAGATACAAGTTAGTTTCTATAGGAACTATAACTCTAATCCCTATATGCTGATTTCCTGCTTAACACTCCTGGATGAACCCATGATATCTCATAAAATACTTAACAAAAACTACAGCAGGTGTCTTAGATCTCCCTCTAAATTACTGCCATAAGCCCATCCAAGGAATTTTAATGTAGCAGTCTAGTACAAGTCCATACAAAATTCAGCTTTGCCTTAACCTTTCTGCGTTAGTCTCTTTCCTGTAATGACAGTGTCCATATTATTGCCTTATATAAACTTTTCACACAGCCTCTCTTTCAGAGCTATGGTAAACAGAGGCTTTGGAACCAGAATTGAATCAGTCGACCAGGGCAATGGCATGCAATGGATTAATAAGTAAAGAATGTTCTCAAGTTCCAGGTTAGTCTGGGCTAGAGTCAGACCCTACCTCAAAAAAAAAAAAAGAAAGAAAGAAAGAAAGAGAGAGAGAGAGAAGGGGGAGGGAGGGAGAGAGGAAGGAAGAAAGGAAGGAAGAAAGGAAGGAAGGAAGGAAGGAAGGAAGGAAAGAAGGAAGGAAGGAAGGAAGGAAGGAAGGAAGGAAGGAAGGAAAGAAATAAGGAAGGAAGATAAAGAAACCTCTCCAGGAGAGGCCAGCAAAAGACAGATATTCTTTCTTTCCTGCTGCTGGAGCCAGGAGGCCTAGATGTTCTCCCTGTCAACTGTAGGCTTCATGGCAGCTCCCTCCTGTGCATTTCCTGATACTCGGGAGAATCAGAGGCAGCTCCTCAGGTTGGCTAATTGTCTGCGAGGGAACATGAGAGGAGGCTGGGAGAGAGGAGAAGTGGCTGCACCTCAATGACTGCAGCCAGAGATGGGGAAATAAATGCAGGGAGATTAAACTATAAAAAGAAGAAGAATGTTCTCATTCACTTTTCAGGGATAAGAAAGGAGGAAAACGCCATCAGTTACTGTAATTGTGGCTCATGATGCCCAAAGATAGTAAGGGTCCAAAATGTATTTCTAAGTGGATTTCTCTTCTAGGTAAAGATCCTGCCATTCTTACTGATAATAAAAACTCGCCTGATATGAAGGTCTCTGAGACATCATTCAACCTTTCTCAATCAGGCTCTTTCTCTGAAGTATGATTCACAGAAAATTATTTGTATGCCTCTTTTCTCAATTCTTCCAGAGCCAGTACATGACCATCCTATATTCTTATGAGAAAGTGATCTATTATGTATGATGGAAACTATAGAGCAGTAGATTTAATTTCTCACAGACCCTGGCTGAGGAACTTGCTAAAGTAACCCAATGCATCTATACGTTATGAAAGCATCATGATCTTTCTCTCCAGCAACAACACACTTCTAAACAAGTTGTTTTCTTTTTATGGACTCCTAATGGAAAAGGGCTTAATTATATTTCTTATTGAAAATAATTTTTTGCTATTTGAAAACCAAACCAGAAAAATGAGTACATCATTTTTATATATGCAAATTGTAGCTCAAACAGAAGTAGGCTGAGGAATAGTTGTAGTGAGGAATATTAAGTTGACTTTGTGAGTTAAAGTCTAATTTTTTGAATTACTTCAATGTTATTTCCAATTTTTCAGTTAATCAACAAATAATTCGACCATTACTTGCTTGGGAGGTATGACAAACAAAATAAGCTTTTCATATTTTACCAACAGATGGTTGATTTTCCCCCTTCCTTACAATTGATTTAAATCTCTTCTGTAAAATAAAAGTTAATGATTTGTCTCATATTATGATTCAATCGCTGGTTTACAAGTTGAAGTTCAGCTTATAGTTGGTAATATAGAGTGGAGCTGGTTAAGGAATTAGTATCACAGAATGCTTGCTAAGAGTCAGGCATGGTACCAGCTACTTTGCACATATAAACTCAACTAGTCCCCGTGAGGTGAGTGGTTTGATTATTTCCTTTTTATAGATTAAACATGTGAGACTCAGATTCACACAGTCATAGACAGAACTGGGATTCCAACAGCTTTCCCTGATTTCTGTGTTAAAGGATGGATTCTGTACATACTCTTCCAGTGAAAACTGAAAAATAAAATCTGGAATTTTACTTATTTTTCAGACTTCTATTCCCTATTGCACAGCAGAAACACTCTCTATCAATATATAGTCACCTTCAACTTCCCTACCCATAAGACCCAAAGAAAAGGGCATCCGTGTGCTGAAGAAAATAAAAGTTGACTTTTCTGCTATGACCAGTTCAGATGTATGGTATTCCCAAAGATCTGCTGAACTATTTCACCAGAAAATAAGGTCAAAGTCTGAAGACCCAAGGATCACTGTGCTCAGAAGTCAGTAATGAAGGACACAGATATGTTTCACTTAGTGACTTTATTGTATCCTCAGACTATGGTGAACTTTCTACTCAGCTCAGAATGATTTCATTCCATTCTTTACTTTCACTGTTACTGAGAGTCTTTAAGTAGATTCCCAGGAATTAAAAATTCTCTCTGTGTCTATGTCTCTTTGTCTCACTGTACATGTGTGTATGTTGTGTGTGTGGGAGGGCAAATGTCTAGGGTTTAACCACCTGTAATTTAACCTTCAGAACATGCAGTGTCCCCTACCTCTCACAGAACTTTTGTGGGTCACCCCCCTGAAGTTCCCCTCTGGCCCTCAAGAGCTGCTCATAGAAGAAAAGACTGTGGTAACTAAAGCAGTTTCTTTTGTCCAAAAGCATAATAAAAAGACTCACTCGGAACAGGAGAAAGCTTTTCTGCTAAGACTTTTAGCAAAACATTAATATTTAGTAACTCGCACACCCCTGTGGAATGAATGTTTTATGATAAAAAATGAGTAACAGCAAAATGGGCATTTCAACCACCAGAACCTAATCTTCCAGGCATGGAGAGCCCAGGACAGGATTAGATGCATTGACTCTATGTTCTGGAGAAGTCCCACCCACTGTTATAGACAAGGCAATAATTAATTATTGTCCCATGAGGTTATTATTGAGGACAATAAAAGTTATAATTTTTATTATCTGTAATAATCAGGTTAAATGAGAAATAGCATAATATTAATGCTACATTTAAAATAGAGTATACCTTAATAGGACCAAAGACTATTTCAAAAGTTCAGAATTATATACATATTTTAATTTTGAACTAAATCAATTCTCAATTCAGAAAAGAGAATTTTTTCCAGATTTAATCAAAATTCTGCCTATCCCTAGCTTGCCTATTCATTCACTTGCTATTTATTGAGCACATTTTATTACCCTGACATGAGACTGTGGGGTTTTGAATCAGCGTTATAATCTAAAAAAATGACTTACATGAGATCTTCACAATTGAAAACTGCCCTTACTAAGTCACTTTGTAATTCCTCTAACACACTACTCGATCTTACCATAGCATTGCATGGTGAGTTATTACATACTGAAAAAGACCAAGAATGTCTCATCTGTATCGTTAATGAGCATGCTGCACAAAGGCCCAGAATAAAAACCCAGTAGCATCCATGTCTACCCTGACAACTCCAGTGATTCAGTGCAGTGATAACTATATGGACACTGGGTAACAATAAGCCTGTTGAATGGTCCCTTTTCATCATCTTGAGAGAAATTCTTAACTAAATATCTTAGCAATAGATTTCTAACACACGACTGTGTTCCCTTGTGTCTAATCAATATGGGGAAAGGAAGCAAGGACAGATTTTGGAATCAGAACTCTCTGTGAATTCTGGTTATATGTATAAACTTTTGGACAACTTGCTTTCCTTATACATTTATGTTTCTTGATCTACAATGAACATAGTATGTAACTTGTAGGATTGTTATAAGGAACACAGATACTATATAGAAAGCAATTCACAGTAGATACACTTTTATAGAAAAATTATGCACTACAGTGGACTTGCTCTACTTTAGATAGTAGATAGCATAAGTCACCATGAAATTAAATAAAACAAAAAGATAGTCTACAACATAGGTGAACATTCTAAGCCTTACTCATTCTCATCTCATGAGATAGTTCTTTTACATGCAACATATTTCACACTTAATTAAAGTGTATACTAATAATAGTGTTGGTTTTAGATAATGGGCCTTCAGGTCACCAAGTGTGATTGACCAGAAAACTGTATTTCTCTATTTCTAGCTCCAATCCACATGTTGTATAATTATTTCTTAAATATGGCTATTTAAGAACATTAATAGAAGAGGAGATAAATTAGAAACAAATTAACTAAAGTTGAAAATTATTTTTGGTTTAATTAACAAAATAGCCATTTCAAAATGTAACAATCATTGACATGTTACTTTACCTTTTTAGTTCAAAGAAGGCACACACTATAAATTTGGTAACTAAACACTTCTTTAAACAGTATTACTTTAAGCTAGGCGTGGTGGCTCATGCCTTTAATCCTAGCACTTGGGAGGCAGAGATAGGAGGATTGCCGTGAGTTCGAGGCCACCCTGAGACTACACAGTGAATTCCAGGTCAGCCTGGGCCAGAGTGAGACCCTACCTCAAAAAAAAAAAAAAAAATCAAAAACAAAAACAAAAACGAAAAACAGTATTACTTTGAATGGAACGTTTGTCATTAATCTTATTGCTACTCAAAGCAGTTCTAGGAAGAGGATGTTGAGTATGAATCCATTGTACCAAAGAACTGGTATCTGTCTGGTTCCTTGTGTTTGTTTCCCCTGATTTCTGCCTCTTTCCTTTGATGCCTGCAGGTAGTCCGGCCATACCAGACCATGTCCAATCCCATGAGCAAGCTCACTGTTCTCAACAGCATGCATTCCCACTTCATCCTGGCTGACAATGGCACCACTGGGAAGTATGGGGCAGAGGTGAAACTCCGCAGACAACTGGAAAAGCATATTTCACTCCAGAAGATCAACACAAGTAAGTAGGCCACTGTTCCCATGGTTGTGCTTCGTAGAGAATATATTCAAAGTGAGCAAGTTTAAGTGTGTGATGCAGCAACACTGTAGAAGCCTACGGAAGCCATGGGCACAGCCCGTTCCTCCTGGGCCAGCAGGTTGAATAAGGAAGATATTCAGGAGAGGACAACTCCAACCACATGAACTGATGATACAATTAGTGTGCCCAAACTCATTGATCACAAATGTCTGGGGTTTGGGAATGCAGCTAAGCTTTCTATCAAGCTTTTCTACATCCTTTACATAGTACTCAAAAGAGCAAACACAACCCCAGAGAAATTGCTTCTATCTATTAAGCTTTCTTTCAAATTATTTTTGGTGGCTAAAAGAAAAACACCAAAGTCAAGTTTTGATCTTAGCACAGCTCTAGCTCTGCAAAGTCGTCTCAAGGGAAATGAATGTTACGGAAAACCATCCTGATGAAGCTTTGACTCTGTCCCTTAATGTTGTGTGCGAATGCTTTCCTGGGCTCTAGAAATGCATACACTGTGATGCATGTATTTATGGATTCCACGCAATGTGGTGTTTATCTGATAACTACATTAACATCATCTCCTAAGAACTCCTGAGCCCTGTGCTGAAGTTATCATGTGAGCACTCAGCTGTGAGAGGAAATAATGCCTCCCCTCAAGGAGCAAGTCACTTTTAAAAGTGATAGGCATATGAAAGCAATCTGTTAACTACACACAAAATAAAACTGAATTTATTTTTACAAAGTAGCATGTGAGGCTTTGATGGCAAACTCAAATTCTGTGGTGATTATATGTGTCAGAGCAACTTGCATCTAACTTCCAAAGCTGTAATGTCAAAAATCAATATACTCTCTTTTGCCATGTTACTTTGTTACTATGTTACTTTTACTACAAATGCAATGTGTTTCAGCTTTTCTAAATCCCTGTTCTCTGTATCTGCTGTAGATGGGTCTTGCTACTACAATTCCTTCCTCCCAGAGCTGGCATATTAGACCCCTCTGGCCATAGCTTCTTCCTGCTCCACCTTCCCTGTTTTCTTCTCTTGAAAATTTCTAGTGCTTGATTTCATCCTATTCAGAGTGAAGTCTGGAGTAATGAATTTTGGCTTTTCTGAAATAAAAACTAGAGAACCCCTTTCGAGAACCTTTGCAAAGAACGTCCATAGTAATAGCCCAAGCTAAGCATTTTCTGGGGGTAAAAAGTAGAAAAAAATTTAAACATGGATCCAGAAGCCAGCAGAGAACAAATATTACAAAGCAGTGTTAGCACCAGATGATACACTGTGCTGAAAATACACTGAGCTTCCTGACACTATTCAATAGAATGAGCTGGAAACGCTGTGGAAATAGTACTACCTTTCACGTTTTTATAGACTATAGCATTACTTTTGCTTTTCCCTACCATCAGGTGAAGAGTAAGAGCTTAAAGAGGAATAAACTGGAAGATGAAAAATGACAGCAGGGAAACAAAGAATTTAGGGTCAATGCGAAACTCTGTCTAGACCAGTAAAGCATATCACTGTGTCAGGCCCTGGTGGCAACTGGGCCAACTATTGAATAGTGTGGGAAGCAAAGCTATATGCATGATTGTATGAGTCAAGTACACAGGAAAGGAAATCGAAGCTGAGTTAAACCTAGCCAGGGCTTAGTCAAGCCTTATTCTGCCTTACAGGCTGCCCAAAGCCAGAGGTTGCCTTTTACAAACTGCTCATCTCTGATAGTAAGTGGCTCCTGAGTTCCAGTGAATAATGCTAGGAGTTAGCACCTCCTCTAGTTTTAGCCCTAAAGTAAGGAGTGGCAGGGTGACCAGTTCATCATGGTGTGTCTGGGACTATTCCTGGATCCCATGGTTTTTGAAAAACTGAGGTGATAGATCACCCGATAAGCAAGTGACTCATAAGTCATAAGGTCTCCTTCCCTACCTTCAATATCCTGGGAGAAAAAAAAAAACAGAAAGCTCTTTAGACTAAGGGATGACCCAGGCTCCTCAGTGAAGAGCTCCACATTTTGTTAGAGAGCTAGAGAGGGTAATTTCCGGTGTGTTACTTATACGCCAGAGGGTTGTATGTCTCCAAAGCTTGCAAAGGTGCACTGTGTGTGGATAGCCTGCAGGGAGGCCCAGGGAGGCTCTTGAAACACAGCCTGGCCTCAGTCAGCCTCACAGCCTAGCCACATGCAGCACGGGCAGCCAAAGAGATGATTAGGGATGGTGAAGGGGACCCCACTAAATGCTGCTCTATGGGTTGGTTGCTCACAAGAGGCACATCAATCTCATGCACAGAGACACTGATCCTTTACTTAACCATCAAAGTGGACAGTAGCATAGATACAAACCCAAGCAGGGGTCCAGGGTAGAAAGTAGAGTAGAGGCATGAGCCCAGGTACCAGGGGACTTAGCTGCTTCTGAGGCATCATAGGCACCCACAAGCTCCCACTCAGAGGATATAAGCAGGTGGTAAGCAGAGGCTGACAAGAGCCCAGGAGACCCTTGAAATCATACGAAATTGAAAGGGAAAGGATAGCCCTTGAGCTGCACTGAATAATGTTAGCAGTTAGTCCCTTTGCAAATTCTAACTCTAAAGTTGAGTGTAGGGTGACCTTGAATGGTAGGATGACCATTTGGCTGGGATTGTTCCTGGATCCCATGGTTTTGTAAAAATTGAGCGCCCAGTGAATCACAAGTCATAAAGTCTATTTCCCTTCCTACTGTATTCAGATCCCAAGGCATGGAGGTAACAGAAAGTTCCTCAGATGTAAGGGGTAACCCAGGCTCCCAATATAAAGCTCTATATTCACTTATCAGCAAGGAAAATTGCCAATGGGGATCATAGAAGCTCCCAAAACAGAACTGAAAAGAGGGCAAGAAGTGGACCTGATCATTTCATGAACCAGCCTAGGAAGAAAAACCATGGCAGTCCTGCTCAATGTGAAAGATAACTGTTCTGCTTTCTAATCTGAACATACTTTTTACCTTTCTTCATAATTAACAATTAGTGGTTCTTCCTTTCAATAGGTTTTATGCTACAAGTTTATTCTAAAAATTCCATTTATGTTTTCATTTGCTGCTTTAAAATCTACAGTGCATCTGGTAAATTCAGTTCCCTGAACATTAGGCTCTCGGCCACAGCCACTCTGCCCACCATCTCTTACATGCACCATGGCCCAGGGATGTCGCACACACTCAGCACTTTCCTCACCAAACCGCCAGATCTCATCACTCACAAGTGACATGCACACAGCAGAATATGCCACAGGCCTGTTTATTACGTAAATGGCATCACCTTCTGGAAAATTCTTCCCTCATATATAAAGTGAATTCTGCTCAGGACACCCGTAGGCCCTTTCTCATCAACATGCCAATTGTTAATAAGAACATATTGTAAGAGCCAAGTGTTTTTACATTTTACATGTACTATGACATCCATTATCTCCTGCACTGCCCTGAGAGGATCTGACATTTTATCATTAAACATCACATGTAGAGAGGTCAGAGGCTGCTTTTAGGAGGCTATTGCAGTAATGCAGGAGATTCAACATATAAAATATATATGTGCTGCTCCAGAAAGTAGTATCTAGATATACTAATGGAACTTTAAAGTTCCAAGTATATGTTTTAAAAACACTATTTTAACATTTCAACTATGTGCAAAATTGGGGTATATGACACTAATGAAGGTATTACTATAACTGTCACTCCTGCATGTTATCCATGACAGCCACTATGTTTACCAACCTACGACTGAACTGGTTTCCTCTGGGTACACACTCACCCGCCTGCTCCTCTGGAGAATGTGAGGAAACTGACAGCAAATGATTTACAGTTCCATTCATAAATATTTCAGTGCCAACATATTTAAACTTGTGTTGGCCACACATTGGCTAGATGTTAAAAATATTTCTTGAACTCCACAGAAGAATAATGGTAAGTATTGATCCAAGAAATCTTTAACAATTTTTTTGTGAAGTAAAAATTATGGAATACACTAGCTTAGAATCAATCACCAAAACACAGAGAGGAAGAATTCATTCTTGTTTTCTATAACCCAACTATTACTTAAAGCAACCTCTCATATATTTTTAATGACTGAAAATAAAAAGCATATGTTAATGTTAAAGATAATCAAAATGCTGATTACTGATTTGATTATTACACATTGTGTACCCCTATAAAGATGTATAAAGCTCAATTAAAAAATCCTACTTTCCTGCTAAGATTTGCCTTAAAGTTAGACGACCATCTTTTCAATTGCCAACTTTCACTCTCAGCTGACCAAAAACCACTTAAAAGAAACAATCGCATTGCAATTTTCAAAACTAAAGGTCAAAAAAATTCTCAGCAATTACAAGTTTAACAGTTTAGAGAGAGGAATATTACTCTGGAGAGAAAAGAAAGGCTTTTCTATTGTACATGCTATAAAATACAGAGGCAGATAGGCCTGGGAGTGCAGATCACCTGGGTCCTAAAGGCTAAATAAGTTATTGTTTTGTTCTTGGCCCTGTTTTTATAACCGTAAAGCACTGTAACTAAATGACTCAATACATGAAAGGATTCTGCTGTGAGGTGGTTCTCACCATTGGTCCCATTCCTGCCTTCTCAGTGGGAAGCCATGGACCATGTCTGTTCAGCATCACTGCCATGGTTCCAGCCTGCGACCCAGAGCCTCTTTGTCACTGCACATCAGAGCCCTATACGCCTCTGCTTAGAAAGAGTCCACTTCTCCAGGCAGAGAGAGGGTCCAAACGGAAAAGGGGGAATTCATATTATACCTACACGTATATCAGGCAGTCTCTATGAATATTACTTGCTAAACATAAGTTGATGTGAGCCCTTGGTCTCTCTACCAATAAGCAGAAAGCTTTAACTTTTTCCTACATTGTTGAAAATACATTTGTAACCTGGACCTGAGTAAATAGAATACAGGAGAGAAAACAGAAGCTGCCCTTGGAGCCCGAAGTTTTCTCTGTGTGTAGCAGGAATCATATGGCTGTCAGCTGAATTGCTGAGTATTCTACTTATTTTAGGCTGAATTCAGATTGGGCCAAAACTAGATGTAAGCCAGTATCAGATTTCATTCTTATAACTTACCAAAAGGATATTGAAAAGACCAGCCTAAATGCATGCTTTTTTAGGGCTGCATTTGATTAGTGCTAGTTTATTTGAATAGTAATTCAGATTTGATGAATGCAAATTATATTTGGATTGTACATCTCAAACTATAGTGGGCAACAATCTCAGGTCTGGGAAGTTCTTTCTAAGCTAGAATTTTCTAATGTTGCCTGTCGACTTACAAAAGAGCTCTGCACGTCAGATTCAGTCCGTTTTCCGGAGCCTTCCCCATGCCGCACCAGTGCGCAAGCTTTGTGATCATGCTCATGGCGGAGCCTGGTAGGGTCAGCTTTCCATAATCAGTACTTTTGAAGTTCGCTTGAAAGAGAATTTGATGCTATTCCTTCTTTTTTTTGCCTCAAAATAACATCTGACATCTAACTGTGGTCTCACCTGAAGGGGCCGTCAGAGCACTTGTGTCTAAAGGATCAGAAATGATTGCAGAGATCATAAAGTATAATCAAATTTGGTATTTGAAGATATTGGACTTCAGAATTCACTTGGGGAAATGTTTTACTATGAAGTTCCTATGCCAACACACCTATTCATTTATGATTCTGTGCTTATTCACACACACTAACAAAAATAATAATATTTGTGGGAACGTTTCTGAGTAGGTCAAAATGATATTGTGAAGTTTTTTTTTTTTTTTATGAGGAGGGGGGCGGCATTTCCCTTTGTACTGAGATGTAGGATAGTTTAGCCCTGTGAACATGCTGGACCACAAAGTAAGTGAAAGCCAGTTGTTTTCAAGAGATTGGTGAAGTCCAATTACTTAAAATTGGAATAAAACTGGACTTGAAACTGGTATATGCCTATGAGGTAATGTACACTGATTTAAAGCATCTTATGGTGGTGAGATGCCCATAATCAGAAGGACTCATGTCTGCATCATTTATGTCCTTGTCTCATTAGCACCACCCTTAACAGTCACTCCAAAAGTAGCTTATGTATAGTTGTCAGATAGGACGGCATGGATTCCCTTAGGAGGTACTTACTGTGGGATAGGGTGGGCTGGGGATATAGCTCCGTTGGTAAAGTGATTTCCCAGCATGCACTTAGCCCTGGGTTCAATCCCTAACACTGCATAAATCAAGTATGGTTGTTCATGCCTGTACTCCTAGAACTTAGGAGGGATAGATAGGAGAATCAGGAATTCAAGGTTATCTTCAGCTACATAGTGAGTTTGAAGCCAGTCTGGGCTACATGACACATTCTGGAGCTTACTTTGCCATGGCAAAAGGGGCATGAGTGTTAACATTCTATATTATACAGATAAATTTCATAGGAATAACTGCCTGGCCCAAATAGCAAAGGCATACCTGAGGAAACGCCATTTGCGTATACGTAGAAAACACATCATTAGGAAGTAGTGTGAGATTCAAAGTATTTATCAACCTATAAAGATTTGGGTACCAAAAAACCCATCGTAGCACAAGCTGGTATAGCCTAATATCACTGGCTACTAGGAAGTTCCTCCTAACAGCCACCTTCATTTATGCTGAACGTTCTGTCATTCAAAGCCAGGCTGGGCTTTGTCGGCATTAGAACTCTTGACAACAGGGAATGGACTTGCATTGACCTTTCTGTCATTGTGGCTGTCAGGAAACCACTTTTCATACAAAGAGACACGAGGCCTGCTTAACAGACAAAACTTACTCATGATGTAAATCAGGTCAGAATTTCTAATTTAGCAGCACAGGCTCCTACCACCACTGCTTTCTGTGTTTCAGCCTCAGTTGATTCCAGAAGTATCCTCAAGGCCGGGAGCTTTCCTGTCACAGTCTTGATGCTCAGAGACATCCCACAGTCCACAGTTGTTAGCTAACTTGATGGAAGAGACAAGACCCCAAAAAGGCAGTTGGGCCTGTAACAAGCCTCCTCTCGAGATGACATTGCCCAAAAAAACATTTTAATAAACCACAGTCCAGCTAGAATAGGATTCAGCACTGAATGCCAAAAATGCTAAATTTTTGGTCTATAAATTACTGAGAATTATTTTGTAAGAGATAGGGAAGTAACATAAGTCTTGAGTAAATGAGCAAATTCATCAGGTAAGCACCACTAGGGGTGGTTTTTGTTTCAGAAAAGCACACTGCATTTCTGGTACATATCTTTCCCATCCATGATCAACAATAATAGACCCTGCATATGTATTAGTGTATTTCTATTACTAAATCATTAAGCCAATTTCCCGTGGAAAGTTGACATAGATTAAAGAACACAGTTGACATCCTCAATAGATCTATCAACCTTTCTGACACCATTACTGGCTGACATTAATGTTGGACTCAAAAAGCATTTAGGAACAGTTGCTGCTCCAGCATCATGGAAACTTAAGCAATCAACCCAATTATATATTATTACAAGAAATGTGTAAATTTACAGTTTTAAAAATTTGCAAAGCATTTTTAACACTGCCATTATAATTGAAATAAATATGGCCTATAATGCAAACTTCACATGACACTTTTTCCTGAAATATATTGGTAGATCTCAGACCATTTTCCTTAGCTAGAGCCCAGGGTTTGCTGCTATAACAATGACCCAAAATAATGATGTGTACATGAGGCATTATACCTTATGCACATGCCATTCTCAACACCAGCGTAGCTCTGACTCATCCCCATACTGAGGACTCATATTCTTTCTTTCTTTTGATCTATGTCACTGTTTGCTGGTCCACGGGAGCTTGCCAACACATCTAAGTTCTGGCTAGAAGGAATCAGAGAACAGGATCAAGTGAGGGGCATCATAACCCTTCCTATTAGACTAGGGATCAGCAAATGAGTCACACACACCATATTAATTTACATTTTATCTATCAGAATTTTGCCCTGTTTTAGCAACTTGCTAAAAGGGGGCATAGATATAATCTTAACGCAGGGCAAACACATAGTAAGATAAAACTCTATCACTAGGATGGGTAAAAAGATATTTGAACACAGTTGGTAGTTTTGGCCATGCTTCTTAAGGCTAACATTCCAGATAGTGATTGAAAACTGGCTACATATCTGCCTTTCATAAACAAGACATGGCTGTATGACCCACCCACTATGCTCACTGGGGAAACTCACTTGTCACAAAGAAGTCATATATTTCCCTTTCATTCCCCACTTGTGAGCTCTTGAGTATCTTCTCATAGGAATCAAATTAATGCTAGACCATTCTGAGTCAAACTGAGCTGTATCCCAATCCTAATTTACTTAAATTCTTAAATTCACCAACTAAATTAGATCAACTTATCCCTAAAATAACTATATGTGCTATACAATGAATAAATCCATTTTATTACACATTACTAGGCAACAATTTAAATTGCAAAATATTTAAAAAGTAGGGGGGAAAATTCTGTGGTTCCATAATATTATTTTCCTGATAGGAATGTCTCAAAGACAAATCTCAGAAAAGTTCTCATGTGATCCACAAATGACTATTATCCTGGCAAAAGGAAGTAGAAGAAATCAGAGGCCTTAACTCTCTGTGAGAAGGAAAAGAGACTCATTTTAGGAAATAAAAATATCCCATTCCTCGGGCTGGAGAGAGGGCTTAATGGTTAAGCACTTGCCTGTGAAGCCTAAGGACCCCGGTTCAAGGCTTAATTTCATTTATAGTGGCTGAAGGCCCTGGCATGCTCCCCATTCTCTCTCTCTCTCACTCTCTCTCCCTCTTTCTCTCTCTGTCACTCTCAAATAAATAAATAAAAATGAACAAAATTTTTTTTAAAAATCTCATTCCTCGACTCAGTGGAGAGAATGTATGCTGAGACTCTGGAGAGAAGACGGGATTTAATATTTTCTTATGCCAATTACCCAATCTAGCTTTTTACAATTTAATGGCCCTGAAGTAATAACTAGTGACTCAGCAACATGCAGACAGTGCTTGGGAAGAGGTGCCTAAAGCCCTCAAAGGTTAGTAAATATATGACTAGGGTGTCTGCTAATGACAATTACTAAAATGACCCCTCATACACAGTTCATAGTTTCTCCTAATTTTAGAGATCAGTCCTAGTTTTCCCTTTCATTTTAGTTTATATTATTCAATCAAGCCAGATGGTCAGTCTATAGATAGATGCACTTCCCTGTCTCAGTGAGTAAATAAAGTTTACGTATAGTTATTGTCTTGCACATTTAATGAAGACACAAGCAAAAGCTTTGAAAACAAATCTTTCATTTTTTTTCTCTGTATTTTCCATTGTACACAAGTTCTTTGCTCTGTTTCTGGATAAGAACGGCTTCTAATGATCATTTTCTAAAAGTCTGAGTAAGTTTTTAATCTCAAATGCTTGAAACACAGTACTTCCATTTTGAAATTTGGGGGATGTCAGATTTTCAGATTAGGGATATTCAACCAACTCCAAACTAACTGTAGCTATTATGACTCTTTTATTCATGTAAGACAGCTTTCTATAGGAAATATATGCTTAGAAGCATTTGTTAGATGATACAAACAATGAATTCAAAAGACAAATAGCCACTTGAAGAAAATATTAGCAACTATGACAAAGGGCTAATTTCCATAGTATGCAAAATATGTATAAATCAGAAAGAAAATGTGCAAAGCCCTATAAGAAAATGAGCTGAATATATCAACAGGAAGAGCACAGGGAGAAAAAATAAACCTCATTCAACAACAGTAACATATTTTACCCCATTAGACTGGCAAAACTCAAAGGTCACAATATCTAATGTCAATAAATGAATATGGAAATATGCGCTGATACATTTTAGGTTCATGTGTAAATATAGGCGACCTTTTTGACAGACAGCTTGTCCAGCCCTATTAAACTTTAAGTGTGTATGCCCTTGGGCTCTATAATTTTACTACTATGAATTTACTCTGTGTACATTAACTATAATATATTTTTACAATAACAAAAAAGAAACAGCCTAAGGGTTACTCAATAAATAATTAAACATATTATATGTAAACATAGTGAAAGACTCAAATTATTATAAATAATGAGATGGTTTTATTTTGACATATATAGAAAAATATCTAAAGGTATTTTTTACTTAAGTTAAAACCCTATTGTATAATACAACTGTATGCTTAATATGATCACATTTTTGATATTTTATATTCATATGCTTATGAAATACCCAAAAATACATTAGTCAAAAGATAGTATTTCAGTGAGACCTATGGGGGGAGAAGAAAGACAGCTAGAGACATTATAGCTAGAACACCTTAGCATTGATTCTCACAGTGAGAAGATACTGCTTTCCCAACAGAGTGCCATCATGCCCCTGAAGTTCTATACATGGTACCTTCCGGTATCATGTATACTTAAGGTATATGAGACAAAAGTGTACGATATAATGTAATAAGATGGTACTGTAGTGGGACCAGTTAATACATCCATCTTCTCACATAGCTCCCCATCTCTACCGACAAAGAGAGCAGCCATAACTTACTCAGCTAGCAAAAGTCCTGACCACAACATTCTATTATTTACCATAATCCTCATTTTGGTTGTTATGCATAGGTTGGTTGGTTTGTTTTCAAATTTTCCATCCAACTGTGGTATCCTTTAAACCACATCTCTTTACTCCCTATCCCTGGCTCTGGGGTGACCCCTATTATTTTTGACCAGTGGTTGAAGAGCCAGCCTAGCTGTGTTCAACATACCTTCTTTCTTCATCCATGCAATCGTTGGTAGCTCTTTGTTCCTAAGACAAAACCAAATAGTCAAGGCAGGAATCCTAAGGAAAGAGAGGCTGGTTATGGACAGACACACAAAGAACAATATTCTCAAATCATGTGCAAAGGATATATTAAAATCATGATGTGGACTGGAGAGATTTCTCAGTGGTTAAAGCATTTTCCTGCAAAGCCTAACAACATGGGTTGGATTCCCCAGTAACCACATAAGGCCTGATGCACAAAGAAGTGGTCTGTGATTCTGGAGTTTGTTTATAATGGCTATGGGTCCTGGTGCTCTCATGTTCTCTCTCTCTCTCTCTCTCTCTCTCTCTCTCTCTCTCTCGCATCAAAAAGGCAGTTCGTTGGTCTTGCCTCAAAAAAAAAAAAAAAAGTAAAAAAACAATCATAATGCCAATGTTACAGAGTCCATCTTTGGACTTGATAATGGCTGCAGTCAAAACCTAAATCATCTCCTTCATTGGGGTTGGTGAACTTCAGAACAGACTCAGCTTATTCCCAATGCTTAGCTATAATCATGTCTCACTATTATAAGGGAGGACTGAAAATGTTCTACCTCTCTACCCCAATCTTAAGGACAACCCACCAGAGCTGTAACCACTCATTTCCCTTCATCACACTCCTGGGTATCTCCCTTTTCCCCTCATCGTAAAGCTCATTCAACAGCTCTCTCACGTTGAATATTGTCCATATGCTCGCTGTGGAAAAGTATCTGCAATACACTTTATTCCACTAAAATATCAAAATGCTTGCCATACACCCAAAACACATGTTGAATTTCTTCAGCTTCTCAAAATGTGGCAAAAGCCTGTCATTTAAAATAAGCCATGATTTCTCTCTGTTACAATTCTCTTTGAAAATAGTTATTTGGTTTTTTTTCTCCTTTAGAAACATTTGTCTTTGTGCCTAAAATATGTAAGACACTATAGAGGTTGCAAGATGAGTAAGGCATAGCTATGTGCTTGAAGTCCTCAGTCATAAATACGTTAACCATACCTTGTGTTTGTTGAGTGCTATTCTAAGTAATTTACAATAAATGGCCGATTGAACCCTTACAACTAGCCTGAAGTATGTACCATTCTTTTTCCCATTACCTGGGCACAAAGAAGCCAAGGTATGCACCACAGGCCAGAGTGTTATTAAGGCAGACACAGGAAGAAAGTTTATGTCTGAGCCTGCATTTGTACCACACTGTTCTGCAGCTTCTCTTTGTGGAAAGGCTGAACTATACAGCAGCATGTAGTTAGTGGTCTTCAGTGATACAAACTGCAGTGTAAATTCAGACAAAAACATTTCTAGGTAGAATATTCATAGAAATATTTGTCAGAGGGATTTCAAGTATGCTTTGGCAGGAAGAATAGGGCAATTCATCTGCAACACACAGGAAAAAGCTTTCAACAGCCAGCTTAGTGCACTGCATGTAGTCAAAATTTTACTTTTGTTAATTTTTATTTTTTTTTTTTGCCTCTGTTGGCACAGAAAAAAAATTCAGCTGCAAGCATGAATGAGAAAAATATACTAACTAAGGTTTGTTTTATAGGAAATATAATCATCAAAACCATGGGTAAAGAAATATATGATTCATTAGCCTTCTTCAATTCACTCATTACTATAGGAAGATATTAAGGTAGAATGCAGAATCATAATATCAATAGGAAACTGTATATTTAAGTAGGATAGTGTAAATAGATAGATAGACAAGAGATAGAGGAGATAAAGGTAGAAACAGAGATATAGAGATGAAGTATAGATATCATCTAGCTTATTGTTTTTGTTTTCCAGATAGGAAAGTCACTTTTCAAAGGTCCAGTGTTCTACTTGTCTTCATGCAGTGTGTTATTTGGCAGAGCTTGTACCTGAACCCAAACTATAAGTTCCTACTTTGCTTTGTCTCTGCTCACCATCACATCACTATCTTTGTTTGTGGGGGCACTTCTCTATTTGGCATAAGACTCTAAGAATTCATAGAAGAAAAATCTCTCTGTGTACCTGAGCACATATATAAGAATGACAAAGTGTCAACCTTGTTTCAGTGTAAAATTTTAGTGTAAAACCTTTTTTACACCATCTCCACACTCACTTACCTTCTTTCCTTTGTCCTGAAGGTAATTGAGGAAACATCAAGACAACCAGGGACACAATCATACATACCTATCATCTCAACATCTCCATTTTTGTAAATTTTTTAAAATTTATTTGCAAGCAGAGAAAGACAGAAGATTGACACACACAGAGAGAGAATAGTGCACCAGGTCCTCCAGCCACTGCAAACAAACTCCGGATTCGTGTGCCACTGGACATGGGTACTGGGGAATCAAACCCTGGTCTTTAGGCTTTGCCAGCAACTGTCTTAACTGCTGAGCAATCTCTCATACCTGACATCTCCATTTTTAACTACTTCACCAAGCTTTGCCCTAGCAGATCTTCATGAGGGTGTCATATAAGCTTTTCTGGAGGAAGCATAAACTAAAAATATCAGCATGTCATTCCCTGTGCAGGAAAGACATACCAAAGCCTTCCCTCCCCTCAATCCCATCAACAAATGCTTGTGCTAAATTTCTTGGAGGGTTTGTGTGGTTTCTGTCTCCCTAGAGCTTTGCTTATATTATTTAGCAAGTGGTCTAATTAGCAGCCACAATTGTAGAATCTCTTGCAGAGTGTGCTTTTGCAAAATGAATTTGTGTTCTCAGAAACACTAATTAGGAACTTTCTAGGAAATGTATAGTAGTTACCCTTGGTTGATAATTTATGAACCATGGAGAATCTGAAATAACCAAACTTTCATCCCATGCTTCAAGGGATAGTGCTTTGTGATTTTCCCAAGAGTTCGCTGTTATGGACCCTGAGGAATGTCCTAGAGATGTTCCATAAGAAGTGAGAACTAGGCCTCTCACCACCCAGCTATCCCTAATTTACCCTACTTCCTAAGAACTGAAACAGGTAGAGGCCTCTCTAGAAGTCCAGTTCAGTCCTAGAAGCTAGGGTCAAAAAGAAAAATCTAACATGAGAATCTGGGGTCTTCCCTAAAGGCTGTTCCAGGGAAAGAACAAAAAGAAGACAGATGGAGAGGTACTTAAATCTGCGTTTAAGTTAGATGTTGTCTGAACCACCTAGCCAGAAACTAGCAACTCTAGGGACATGGTATTACCATCAAACTTATCTCCCAGTTGAGGATAAAAAGACCTAAGTTGGTATTTAATTTTTTTGAAAAAAACACACCTATTATACTGAAATGACTGATGACTTCACACACACACACACACACACACACACACCCTTGGCCAATGAGACAAAGATAAGAGACAGCAATGGGAATCAGTCAGTAAACACATTGTTCAGGTTTAACAATATATTTATATATATATTTTTTCTACCTCTTTGTAAAAAGTCAAGTACATTAGTGTTGCAGTCAGGTTCGCATTGCTAGTAGAAATCACCTGACCAAAAGCAGCCTCTGGGAAAAAGAGGTTTATTTTGGCTTACAGGCTCAAAGGGGAAGCTTCATGGTAGCAGGGAAAACGATGACATGAACAGAGGGTGGACATCACCCCCTGGCCAACATAAGGTGGACCATAGCAACAGGGGAGTGTGCCAAACACTGGCCTGGGGAAACTGGCTATAACACCCATAAGCCCACCCAAAACAATACACTGCCTCCAGGAAGCATTAATTCCCAAATCTCCACCAGCTGGGAACCTAGCATTCAGAATACTTAAGTTTATGGAGGACACCTGAATCAAACCACCACATTCCTCCCGTGGTCCCCATAAACGGATAACCATACATGATGTAAAATGCAATGCATTCATTTAACTTGAAAAGTCCCCATAGTTTTTGTCAATTGCAATGATGTTCATACATCCCCATAGTCCAAGATCTTTAAACTGAGCCACAATACCAAAAAATAACCTCAAAAAACCCATAATGGCACAGAATAAACATTCACATTGCAGAAGATGGCATTGGGCATAGCAAAGAAACATTCAGTCAATAAACATTTAAAACAACCAAGGCAAACATCAAACTGTAACACCAAGTCCAACAACTCTAGCCAATGACAAATCTCCAAGTCCAATAATTCTATCCAGCAACAAGTCTCCAGCATTCCAATTCCACCCCTCCAGCTAGGCTACTCACAGTCCTGGAAAATGTCATCAGGGATGGCAGCTTTCCTTAGCAGCCATCTCATGGCCCCAGCATCTCCATTGGGTCCCTGCTACAATCCATGGTTCATCCTCACAGCTCCATTGGGTCTCCATGCAGGCATCCAGCAAACCTACTTCACACTGTCCATGACCATTTCCAAAACACAAGATCATGTTGCAAACTCAATGACCCTCTCTTTCCTGCATTACTTATACTCCAAAATACTAGGTAGGGTTCCAATTTGTTAACCCAGGAGCAAATAAAGCAGACTTTGAAGAACGGGGCACTTCTTGAGAACCCAGGCCCCTCCAAAAGAGTCTACATTCTTCATGTTGCCCCAGTGCAGGTCAGATAGCCCAATCTGAAAGGTTGTAAAATCTCTCAAACAATTTGCAGGTGAATGGGCAGTAATTTAGGCCCAAAGATTTCTTTTTTTTTTTCTGTGCCATATCCCTTTGCTCACACCAGTTCATTTCTATGCAAAGCAACCCTGCATAACTTCTTAGGACCCAGGCATAACAGCAAGCTTCCCACACAAACTGCTAGGCCATTCCAGGCACAGCTCTTTCTCACCCTCATAAGCCAAACTTCACTGACAATAATTTTTACTGCATTCAGGTCTTTCAACTATGACCAGAATAGTCCATCAAGCTGTACTTACAGCACTGCAAGGCATCTTTTAGGCCAAGGCTTCAAATCCTTTCACATTCCTCTTGAAAATCAGCTCCAAAAGGCCAAAGCCACATAATCAGGTGTCTAGCAGCAACCCCACTCCTGGTACCACTTTGCTGTTGCAGTTAGGTTTGCATTACTGGTAGAAATCATCTGACCAAGAGCAACTTGTGGGGAAAATAGGTTTATTTTGGCTAACAGGTTCAAGGGGGAACATCCATGATGGCAGGGAAAACAATGACATGAGCAGAGGGTGGACATCACGCCCTGGCCAACATAAGGTGGAATTTAGCAACAGGAAAGTGTGCCAAACACTGGCATGGGGAAACTGGCTATAACACTCATAAGCCCGCCCACAACAATACACTGCCTCCAGGAAGTGTTAATTCTCAAATATCCATCAGCTGGGAACCTAGCATTCAGAACACTTAAGTTTATGAGGGACACCTGAATCAAACTACCACCATCAGTCTGGTAGTATTTTAGACCATCCGTCTCATTTGACAATGGAATGTTTACTCCTGCAGAAATCACAACCTTTTTTAAAGGAAGAAAGGAGTGACTCTAGTTCTTGTTCTATTCTGGAAGACACAGAAGGGAAAGATTCACAGTGATCACCATAACTGACAAGCAGCAATAACATGTCCTATGCTTTCCCCACGTGCTTGGCATTGGTATGAGTACTTAACATGAATCACTTCAACCATTTCACCATCTGGAACTTTGTCTGAGGCTGAAACAGAATAATAAAGCATGCCTTCTCTGACAGAGAGGGTGTGTATCTTAAGAACCTGTTGATGTTTGCTTCGAGAATGCCTGAGTGATACTTTGCATAGTTCTTAATGTGCAACGTGGGTTGAAGTCACACATACAAACTTATACAAACTGGGTAATCCATCTGCTTTAATAAAATGTTTATCCAACCATCAGGTTGTAGAAATTTCAAAGATTTTATTTTTTGACAGGATGCCTGCCGTTTTTCTCTCTTGAGTCCCGCTTGTTTTATTCATTTTGGGGTAGTTGCCAATTAGACCCAATTGGTAAGTATAATTAACAAACAACTTCAATTTCCTCTTAAACTCCCACCAAGAAAATTAACCATAGATGCCTTCATTTCCTTTTTAAAAATTCCTAACATTATCACTCTTGTTCTGCTGTTTATCTCTTCTAAGACATCCAACCCACCAGAGATCCTAAAGATAATGTACAGGGCCACCTGACAATGTACTAGGACAGAACAGAAAGTAAATAAGCATTTCCCTATGTTCCAGGCACTGGGCAAGGCATTTTCATACATACTGACTCTTTTAATACACTCAAAGGCCTTCAAGGTGGGAATTATAGTCCTTTTTCTAAAGTTCACAAAATGATAGCTCAAAGTAGTTTTGCCCTTATCTTATATCCAATTAGTCTGTAAACTAAGATCCAGACAGATGTGATTCCCAACCCCTTGCTTCTTCCATCCACATAAGGAAGCCTTCTCTCATTCAAGAAGAGGCCCTGTATATATAGTTACCTTGGAAAGCCTGAGGGTTATTATTTCATGCAACAATTATTTGAGCACCTTCTCTGTGCCAAGCTTGGGTTAAGCATTGCTTTGAGTGAGTCATCAAGCAGGACTTTGGGAAGAGGACGTGGGTCAGTGACAAATGGTGGAGAAATGACACGAGAAGGAGATGAGGAGGAGACACAGAGGAGGAGATGAGTGAAGGCAAGCAGAGCAGCTCCTGACCGTGTGCCCATGGCTACAGTCTTTCTTCCTGTGACTCGTGGACTTCCCTTTGTCATCCTATGCCTGAGAATATATGAAGGAGGCTGGGAAGGCAGAGGGACGTTCAATTGTCATCACTAGCATCTTTTTTGATCATTGCACCATCATCAAATGCATTGGGAAAACCATGACATGCAATTTTCCATCACTGAGCCCATAGCTGTTCTGGGAGAGTTATAACAATTCTATATATTAAAGTTCATAGGACCTTGTACAAAGAATTTGACAAGTGGGAAGGAGTGAATTATACTCAGACTAACAGTCCCAAGTTCAAACTCTATGACTTTAAAAGGGAAGTTGAACTCCTTCTGAGTGAGTATATGAAGAACATCTTTTTGCCGCCTGTGGATTATCAAATATGTTCAGTCCAATTATTTAGGCTTTCTCCTCTCTAAGCCAGTCATGGAAAGGACCAAGGCCAAACACTAAATTATAAATACCAAAGTCATGAGTAGGTCACTGGAGATGGTGATGTGACATTGCCATTGTCCAAATGCTCTCCATGCCCGTGTTGTTGGAGCTTTCCTCTGCCTTGCAGACGGTCTTTCCTCTAAAGGATAATTCATGGGAAGAAAATAAGAATCTCAGCCCTGACTTGTCTTCATGTGATAGAATGACTTAGCACAAGTTGGCTGTGTTTGCTATTCTGGTTAATTAAAAGTCTCTTTGTCAGTCAAGATAATGAAGTCAAAATAGCTTTGGGGAACAGAATAAATTCTAAAATTGTTTCTTGATGTTTGTCTATCTTGTTTATTTGAACCTTTTCTAGTTCAAGCTAGGAGCCCTCTTCTTTTCATCAGAGACATCCACTTTGGTATTACTTGTTCTGGGACTGGGAAAATTCTTTTCAACAAGTCTTAACAGGAAATGGTTCAACATTCTAATAATATCTCTTAGGCACTTTTCCACTGGGGAAAGTACTATGAAATCTCTTTTCAAATTAGAGAGATTTAGATTGAGAATACTTAATTGAGATTCTGCTCACAAGATCAGCAAAGTTCACTATTGCTGGTGAGATATAATAGACTGCTATCATGATACTGGACATTCCCAAAGGGATCCAGTCCCTTATTTCTTTCATTGCTAAGTAAAAAACTTTCCATGTTTTTCATCTATCTCTTTTCTAGCTTCTTTTCTGCCATTATGCTGGGTAGATATTCTGACCCACTTATTCTAAGATGGACACAGTTTCTCTTAACCCCATGGATATGTTTTTGTATCTTTTTGATTGCTATTGAAATAATATCCTCTGCTAATTGTGCTAATTGCCAGTGCTAATTGCCACCACCTACACTCCCTCTAAGTCTCAGCTTAAGAATCTCTTTTCTCTCCATCCAAATTCCTTCCCCTTCTCCCTGATGATCCTCATATGCCCACATTCCCCACATCCTCCCACATCATACCTCACTCTCTAAACCTCTGTCTGTTGCAGCATCACTTCTCTTTCTGGATTGATTATCTTATCTATCCACCCCCTTCTAGGTCACCTGTCATCTGCATCTGCCAGTAGTGAGTTGATTCAGGGGAAATCCCATGTCTTACCCACATTCGTCATCCTGAGAATTCAGCACACTGCTTGGCACATGCAAGTAGTTGCTCAGTAAATTACTTTTATAAATGTCAATGCTTGATTTTTCTGGCCTTGTTTTTAGTGTTGATTTCTAGCCTGTCATAGAAATTTAATGGAAGGTCTTAAATAGTAAAAGCTAGAAAGGAAGCACAAATAAGGTCACTACCTGAGAGAAAGGATTCCTGAAGGAAGACTAATTAAGAGCATGTACAGGCAAAATCACTGTGAATACCTCTAATTCATGCTTGGAAGCATTTTGTCTGGGGAATGTGAATCATAATAATTGTTAAATCATTTCCAACTAAAGAATTTAGAAAACCGATAATTACATTTTGTATTAGTCAAGGCCATTGTGGCTTTAGTATTTCCACTTATACAGAAAAAAAAGCTATTGATTTCTCCCCACATACTCAGTGATGACTGGCCTAGCTGCTTTTCAGTCTATGTTAGGATCAGTCCCTTTGTAGCACTGCTCAGCTAACTTTAGAAAGTTAGACAAACATAGTATCAATGGGAAATCTTGTGCTAAGTCCTCTGCCATAATCAACAATTCCACAGTGAGATTATATATTTAGAGAAGATGTGGTATCTCATTCCCCAATAGTTTCAAAGAAAAATGGGTTGAGATTTTAATTTGCTTAAGATGGTTAGGGCTAAATGATTTATCATAGGATCCTTCAAAGGCCCTTCCTAGGCTTTGTAATAATTTGTTAATCCCTTCAAAATATCATCTGGAACATTTCAAAGTCTTGAAATTAATAGATATAGAAGTGAAATGTAATGCACATAGTCTTGAGGAATGATTAGCCATAAGGTTCCTGGATGTCACTAATAAACTCAGCATGTTTTTAACAGAATAAGACCTTGGCTTTGAACTCTCAGCTCATTAATCCCTGAAAAAAAAATGGAGAAAAAAATCTGAGATATTATGCCCTAGTAATGGTCAAATAAGCAAGCAGCTGATTTTTTTTTTCTTTCTCTTGGCACCCATGGCTGAAACAAACAAGCAGCTCTTCCCCTCGCTGAGCAGGCTGTCCCCTCTCTGCGCAGAGACCAGATTGCCACAGCTCTGCAGTTCCACATGCCACAACCCAGCAGGCTCAGGTCCTGGAGTGGGCAGAGAAATGCACTCTCACAAGACCTGGCGTCTCTTGGCCCACATGGGCTTCTGTGGGCAATTCTTGTTGGAAAGAGGCAGCGTGAAAACATAGGTGTGCTTTTTCCAAAGGAGAGAGTGAGAATTGAAGAGTCAGCTTTTCTGGTCATCAAACAAATCTGAGCTGATCTCAGCCTCATTAGCAGCAGTTCTCGAACCCAGAGGGAGAACAGAGTGGTGCCCGCCCATTGTGCTGCCGTTAGGGTTTATTATGAACCCCCCCTCCCCCCAGGGTGTGCAGCCAGCAGACTGAACATGGCATGCCCACGTGAAAAGTCTGGGCAAAAGTCATTCGCTTTCCTCCTGCTTTTCCAGTCTCAGATCCTGTCTGTTGAAATGCAGCTGGATTGCTGTTTTTTTTCCTAATGATGTATATGTTCCCATAAGTCCATTAAAACCTACTGAACATAGACAGACATGCAGTAAATGTCACATTGGAATTTTTTTTTTTTTTGTCTTGGATTCAAGTTAGTCTACTTCCAACATCCTTTCCATGAAATTTCTGGTAAATTCAAACTGAGTCTTTTATTATTTTCTCCATCCTAAACCTGTTACTAGTCAGTTTCCCTTCACTGTAAGGAGCACCTGAGCTGGGTGGGCCTGATAGTACTCCCCCATACTTCTAGTGCTTGGGAGGCTAAGGCATGGGGATAGGAGTGCTAGGCCAGCCTGGGCTACAAAGCAAGATCCCTATCTTGGCAACAAAAACAAGCAACACAAAAACCAGAGATAACCAGTCTATAAAGAGGAAAGGTTTACTCTGGCTTTCATTTGTCATTTCAGTCTTTGAGTGGTTGGCTACATTGCCATGGGGCTTGGAGTGAGGCTGTAGACATCACAGTGGGGGGCAATGGTAAAGCACAGCCACAAAGTAAAAGAGAAAGAGGAGAAGCTGAGGTCTCACCTTCCCCCTTAAAGGGCATGTCCGCAGAAATCTAAAGATCTCCAACTAGTCCTCTTCTCTTAAAGGTCTTTCTACTTCCCACACTGTGTCATCCTAGGGACTAAGCCCTTCACATATGTACCTTTGGGATCCAAACTGTAGCACTTCCCCTCACATCCCTCCATCTTACTCTCTCATGCTTACAGAATACTTAGAAAATTGGGAAGAGCCTTTTAACTTCCTTCGGCCAAGATTACCCTTACCACAGTAGTTATCCAAGACCATGAGATCTCTATAAGGTGGGCAGCTATGGTGCTCCTGTACCAGGGAAGGCCAGTGGGATTTTTGCTGCAGCTACAATTGTTGGTCTGGGGGATGAGCTGTTTCAGATTCAGCATCCCATGGTGAACTTCCCAGCAGATCCCCTTAGACCAAGACCCTGTGCAAATTCCCAATCTTTTGAAGTTTATAAACAGGAAAGAGGTCACAAGGAAGAACAAAGATAGATAAAAGTAAAATGATGTATTGCATAGTGATAAGTGTGAGTGAGAAAAGACAGAAAAGCCAAAAAAAATGGGTGAAAGAGAAGGAATTTTCATTTTAAGTAGAGGGTGGAAAGCACATGAAGAAACAGGGTGCAGTGGAGTAAGATGAGACAAGCGCTGGAAACCAATCCCCGCATCAGAGGCAAGATGGATGAAGCAGAATCAAAGGGGGGGGGGGGAGAAGGAGCAGCCGGTAAGGTGAGTGGGAAAGCAGGGGCCCCTGAGTAAAGACTGCTTTTCGGAGAGAAAGAAGGAGGGGTGAGTTCTGCTCATGGGGCTGCCGCACTCTAAGAAGGGTCCTGGGAATTGAGCATCAGGGCGGTTGAGACTCCTTGTCACAGGGTTATATACTGTCTTCCTATCTCACCTGCTCCCACCTGTCCTCCCCAAAGACCCCTGCCTCCTTCTTTGCCCCTCCCCCAAAGATTAGCAATCTTTGGTTTTTTTTAAATAAAAAATCCGAAAACTTATCTTCATGGCTGGAGAGATGGCTTAGCATTTAAGGCATTTGCCTGCAAAGCCAAAGGACCTCGGTTCGATTCGCCGGGACCTATGTAGGCCAGATGCTCAAGGTGGCACATGTGTCTGGAGTTCGTTTGCAATGGCTGGAGGCCCTGGCACACCCATCCTCTCTCTCTCTCTCTCTCTCTCTCTCTCTCTCTCTCTCTCTCTTTCTCTCATTCTGTCAAATAAATAAATAAATAAAATTTTAAAAAAGAATGAAAAGAAAGCTTATTTTCAAACATTTCTGCTTTCAGCAGCTCTAGTAACAACACAAACCTCCTACAAACTGGGATAAAAGACCCCTAGTAGTCCTTTGAAATGCAGAGAGGGAAAACCAATGGAAAAACAAAATCTAATAAGAAGCTCAATTAAGTTATCCTTATTAATAAAAATCATTAAGTATATTCTTTATTTTTATACAAAGAACCAAGTAGGGAATGTACATCTTCAGGCAGTTATCACTAGCACTGCCAAAGTCCTATCTACATGTGCTGAATGCATTTCAAATGGTCCCAAATAGCCAGGTTTAAGGGCTGAATTGTAAGAGAGCTTATCTGCCAATAAGCTTCCTATGTCAATCACATGCAGCTAAAATGCTTGACTTACACAGTCAGATTTCTAACTTAGTTTCTCATTGCACACACAGGATTAAAGAGCTAACAGATGTTGCCTTATATGAATGTCTTTGACCACATTATTTCAGTCCAGGTGTGGACAAACCATAGTCCATGAGCCAAATCCAGAACACTGTCTATATTTATAAATAAAGATTTACTTTAAGCCGGGCATGGTGGCGCATGCCTTTAATCCCAACACTTGGGAGGCAGAGGTAGGAGGATCACCATGAGTTCGAGGCCACTGAGACTACATAGTGAAATCCAGGTCAGCCTGAGCTAGAGTGAGACCTTACCTCCAAAAAAATAATAATAATTTAACATAGCCACACTCATTCTTCGTGAGGTGTCTCTTGGTGCTTTTGTGCTACCACTGCAATGGAGTATAGTTGCAAGAGTTCATAGACCTGCAAAATTGAAAATACTTGTGTGTTTGGCCGTTTGGATAAAAGTTTACTGATGCCTGGGTTACACTTTAAAATAGACTTCTGGGAACACTATGCATGGATGTTTCAATCCTATTCTGTGAACTTTGGCCTTTATATGCAGGGAAAATCTTAGATTTCATTGGCAAATATCTCTTCTCTCTGAAACTTTGTTACAGTACTGGTCCTGAAAGTATAGTCAGTGCTATTATGTAGAAACTGTTTGGAAACACAAATTCTCCTGTCTCCGTTTAGACCTACTGATCTGGAATGAGAATGGGGCCAGCAGTGATTTTCAACAGCTCTGCATGTGATTCTGATTCTTGGTAAAAACTAAGAGCCATTATTCTAGAGCAGACACTGACAAGAGCCAATAATTTGGCATTGGGGATTTCTACATATTCTCCCTTTCTTGTGATAAATTTCATGGGCAAACTACTTTTTGCACATTAGAAGTGTGATTTTTAAAGGGAAGCCCTGGAAGTGCCCTCATCTTACTTGTAACCTAGCATGACTCACTTTCTAGATAAGAGTGTTAGCACTTATTATTGCATTCAAATAGAGTTTTGTGTGGGCAGCAGGAAAATCTGTTTCACACAGACATACAGAGTAGGCTAATGAGATTAAACACTTCTGTGATTAAGGGCCCAGAGTATCCATCACATACATACCTCTGGGCCATAGCTGTCTCCACATTTCTCATCATTACATACTGGATGAGGTTAAGTGATAGAATATAATGAGGTGTTTATCTCCTATTGAGAACAATACAGGGATTTATTTCCAACACCATCAAGAACATGAGAAAAAATTTCACCTAATATCCCTGCCATGATTGATGTAGATGTCACTGTTTTGTCACTGTCTTTCTTTGCTTGCTGACTTAATCCTTCCCAAAGCCTCATCTCTCTGGATATGTGGAGAAAGCAATAGCTCAGAAAAGCCAACAGTTGTGTTTTAAGTGAAGGAAGAAAGCCGATCCCAGGAAAACAGGAAGATAGTGGTGAACTATCTAATATTAAGTATCTAATATTGACATCAATTTCTAAGAGTAACAAGAATAGACTTGAGAGCCTATCTACACATACTGGTTTATGCAGGATTAAATAATTCAAGTTTGTTCCTGCAATGGCAGAGTAATTGTCAATGGTGACACCGCCCCCTCCCCCCAGCAAAACACACACACACTTGCAAATGTGCCCTGATTATATAAGTCAGATGATCTCCTTAATTGTAGGGCAACCAAGTAGACTTCACTACAACCCCAAATTTATAAACAATCCTATTTTGGCTCATTTGGAGTTATCATTTTAAAAAAAGAATTGTCAATTGTCAAAAAAAAGTGTCAATATTTATGAACAACCCTATTTTGGCTCATTTGGAATTATCTTTTAAAAAAAATTGTCAATATTGGTTGCTTGCAAGGAGTTATAATGAATCAAGAGAAACAACTTTCTTTCAGAAAAAGCTATATTTTCATCTAAAAACTAGATTTACATTTCCAAAGTGGAGCCGGAAGCTCAGGTTTGTTCCATACTGCTGTGAAAGAAATGCCCAAAGCTGGAATGGCAAGACTGTAGTTCACAGGGCTGGAGTCTGAGGAAGCCAGTGCATTGTACCTCACTCTCCACAAGAACCAATTGAGTTAGGGACCACAGACAGGCAGATGAAAATTAAATTGTCACTTTTATTAATCACACATCACTGGAGACAATGACTAACTGTGACAAAACATAGGATCGCTAACCTTCACCAAGGTCACTGAGTAGTATTGTTCCTCTCTAAGGAAAAAAAAAAAAAAAAGAACTAGAGTTTTTTTCCAGCTCTAGAAGCCACCTCCTCACAGAGGAGTCTGCTTTCATTCCCTCTTTTACTCTGAAATGAACTTTCATCTTTTAAAATGAAAATAAAGAAGAGAGAACGAAAATTCATCACTGAAGGACTTTTAATGACTTGCTTTCCTTAATCAAGAAGCGAACAGTAGAGGCTGGGGAGATTACTCAGTGATTAAAAACTTGCTGCGCAAGTGTAAACCTGAGTTAGTATCCCAAACGACACTGTTGTGCGTTTCTGAAATCAGCACTCCTACTGCAAGATGGAACATGGAGACAAGAGAATTTCCAGAAGCTCATGGGCCAGTTAGCCTTGTGTACACAGTGGTAAACAATAAGAGGCCTCAAACAAAGTGGAAGGCAAAAGGACTCATACCTGGAGACTGTCATCTGACTTCCACACACACACACACCATGGCATGCACATACCAACACTCACATATGAATATACACACACACACATATACGCAAACAGAGACAATAGTAAAAAAGACTCAGATGATCGATTTATGCATGGTGGTGATCTCCTTATATCCCAGCACTTGGGAAGCTGAAGCAGGAACCATGAATGAGGCCAACCTGAGCTATATCACAATAATCTCTCAAAAAAATAAATAAATAAAAGGAAAAAGCAAACAGTCACACAAATCAGTAATTCAACTCTGGATGGAAAAAAAAAAAAACAGAAAAAGGTGGTCAGAGGACAGATGTATCATGCTGTGAACCCAAGGACGAGATGTTTTACCTCACACTTGTCTCATATTTGTCACTGAGGATTTGGAAAAAGATTAATCAGACTAAAAGCAAATTTCAGATGTGCAGACAATCAGACAAAAAATAATATCACTTTTCCTATGTTGGGTCAGAAATTAGATTCACAACAGAACATCCAAAATGATCAAAATAATAATTGATCTAAAATAATCAGTGCCTTTCCTTAGCCTTGCACATAATAATCACAGCCTGTTATCTGAGTACTTTTGATGGCCTTGCTGGTGAATGAAGGCCATCCTTAGCCTACTGTTAAAACACATCAGTCAACCTAATGGGAACAGATTTGGGTTCAGTTACATAGCTTCTATCCATTTCAACTGGAGGACATAATACCTTGCTGGCATCCTTCCAACAAGGAGAATAGTGTAAACCTTTGTTTACAACTTTCTCTCCAATGGCCAAGACACTCTGTCCTGCTGTGTCCAATTCTGAGAATAGCACAGATTCAATTTAAAAGTACCAGACAGTTGAACTGGAATTTGCTGTTGGGTCTCTAAACATCACTTTTTCAGTTGTAATTCAAATTAATAAAAGCAGTAGTAACACCCACCTAGGTCATGCAGCATGTCTCCTCTGGGTCTCTGATCACTGCTAAGGCCCAATACGGAGGCCTGGCAAAGGGTATACCAAAGGGCCACCCACAGGCCTGGCATCTCTACTCCAAACAGGACACATCAATAGCTTCAAGATGTGACAGTCCCTTTGTATCTATCAATGCATTACTGTCCCTGGAACTTTACTAGTCACAAAGAATGCTTCCTGGTATTGTGCATTTTATTTTAACTTTACTTCAAAAGCATTCATTTGAACTACCTTCTGATTGTGAGGAATTTTACAAGCCAGAGTGTCACCTAAGAGCAGTGGGGATTCCCTGTCAGAAGGAGTTTGCAATTTGCTGGGAGAAACCTTCATTAAAACTAGACAGAGTAATTGCCCAAGGACATTTCTAAATGAACAATGGAGCCACAAAGGAATGAAAAATTAATACTGCCTGAAGATGTAGGGCTTCAGAAACTGGTAACATTTAAACTAGACTTTGAGCTAGAGTCTCTGAGGGGCCAAAATAAATAATATTCTTCTTCCTCATCCAAGTTGTAAACAATCTGAGAAATAAGAGTAGTGTTGGGTAGAACCCAAAATAACACTTTTATTGCTCACAGGGAGCAGGTGGAAGAATGTAGCTTTAGATGCAATGGCCCAATAGACAGAATGACATCCCAGAGTTAAGCAGAACCCCACAGTGTCTTTACCCATCCCTCCTGCCTGTCTTCATGAAAGGCTCCAGAAGGTGCTGGGTGTCTTGGGCTTCTTGCAAACAGGTGGTTGCCAAGACACAAAGGCACTGGACAGCTGACCAAACACACTTCTTTTCAATTTTATCTGGGCCAAGTGAGTAGAGGGCTAGAGAAAGTCCTACAGTGTGCTTAGATATACCTCCTCCTGAAGACAGGTGTGGGGAAAGATATTACTCTCTGCAAACTAGGGTGGCTGAGAAGTTTTAAAGTCATATTGCATGGAGGATTGTAAGGACAGTGTGAGAGAGCATGGTCAGTTGAGATGTCTTGGGTAGTAATGCATCACCCTGCCTTCCTGAAGGCCAGATTTTAGTGTCAAGTACTACAGCAAGAGAATTGTGTTGCATGGTGTACTACTGTAGTGGGTTGACAAATTTATAATGCATAGTTATTGACATGAACTTTTAAAAAACATTCTAAGATCACACAAGCAAAAAATGGTTAATTCTTCCTAAAGGCGGTGAAAGAGAGGAGACTGCCGAAGACATCTTTGAACCTGAGAACAGAAAGCGTAGTTTTTCATAAGAGGAGGTTAAAAAAAAAAAAAAGTTTCTCTTAAAGGCATTTAGAGTGGGGGAATTAATCATAGTCTCAATTAATTGATGCAAAGCAAAATAAAATAATTTGGGGTCAATTAATACACATTAACAGCAATATCATCCTTACTTCAGCCATTTGCCTCCCTGTCAACTCTCCCCTATGTCACAGGCTAGATATTCCCCCTATTTTTGCAATCCATAATTCCCCCAGCTGTTTGGTTCCTTATTAATTTTGCCAAGAAATTTGCATGGACTGTAGACTTAGATCTTGGCATGTTTGAAAAAGAGTGTGAGGAAAATATTTTAAAGTAAAATGAGTTAGAATGACTCGGTTACTTCACATATGAGAAGGCGAGGTGGACCTCTTGATGTAGATTTTGAACAGAACAGAGACTAAGATTATAGCTTTGTTTAGGGGAGTTTTCTTGTGGACTCAGATCAGTTACATTAAAACATTCAGTCTTCAAACAATGCCTCCAAAGAAAAGAATGCTGGCTTTTTTCCCTTTTATGAAAGTAACATTAGCCTTAGAGCCCATGGGATTAGCCAGGCCTTTCTTTTGAAATTATTCATAGCAATGCCACTTGGATGGCCTAGTGGCATTGGATGTTGACATCAATACCAAAACATTTCAATCAGAACTATCTGGTCATAAGGGAATAACTCTTTCCACCGACCAAGTCAAAAGCTAAGTAAGTTCATAAGTAAACATATAACGTACTTGGGCTTTGGTTATGGGTTTGGTATTTCTTTCTCTTTTCAAACCCCAACACTCAAAAGACTTAAGCTAATTGATGGACTAAGCATTTAGAAACTTGCAAAAAAATTTAAAAAGGTCATTTACATGAAAGCAGGAGATTTTAAGCTTTTGGATACAAGGTAAATGCACATAGCTTTCTCAGCATACTGTGGGTCTGCAGAAGGAAGACGTCAAACTAGAGAGACACATTTCATGGTGTTTGTTTGATAGAGCATCCTTTGATTTAAACGTAAACAAATGCATTCATTTTTATTCCATCTTTATGAATCATTTATATATTCAAAGCAGAAAACTTTATAAGTTTAGTAAATATAAAAAGCATTTTTGAGCTGGGCGTGGTGGCACACGCCTTTAATCCCAGCACTCGGGAGGCAGAGGTAGGAGGATCGCCGTGAGTTCCAGGCCACCCTGAGACTCCATAGTGAATTCCAGGTCAGCCTGGGCTAGAGTGAGACCCTGCCTTGAAAACCAAAAAAAAAAAAAGCATTTTTGTACTAGTGTTCATTTATCCAGAAAGCTCTAATTGAGTGCCAGGCTCTAAGTGGTTTATAAATAATAGCTCATTCATTGCTCAAACAACTCCGTGAGTCAGTTTCCTTCTCTGCCTGCAACATACTGTGTAGAATATCAAAATATATTTTTGACATGGAAGATGTTAATAAAAATTAAGAAAAAAATACTTTTGATACATCTGTGTATATCAAGCAGTGTTTCACATCTTCTAGGACATGCATGGGTCCAGGCGATGTACAGTTAGTTTTGTAAAGCTTAGCCATGCTGTCAGTTTCCAGTAGTGGGGGGAGGGGGTAAGGGATAGACTAGAAATAGACATGCCAAGAGCCAATAAAGAAAAATGTAGGTAACAGGAGGCTCAAGATATAGAGTGAAGATTGGCCCTCAGGGAACTAAAAACAGAGAATGTGAGGTTTTCCCAGTGTTAGGCACCCCAAGATCTAAAGAAAACCATCCTCCATGATAGTAAGACAGATCAAGGTCTCTAAGGTATGTGTAGAGATGGTAGTCTGGCAAAGCAAAGTCCTCCCAGGAAATCCCCTAAAGTCACAACAAGACCCAGACTTGAAGCACAGTTTGCCATGCCGAGAGTAGGCAAATATCCCAGACTCAGGGAGATATTGAAAGTGACTCTGTTCTCAAGAGAGAACTGAGGCTACTTGGAAAATGGGATGGCTCTCTCTGTCCCTCAGCTATTTCAGTCTCTCCACCTCCTTACTTCCCTGATTCTCTCCCTCTCACATGGATCATGTGACCTCTCCCATCAAGCTGCCTCTTCTCCCTTTCCTTCCTGCATATGGACTATTTTACTGATCAGGCTTCACTTTCTTGTGGTGTCATCACAGCTATTACTGAGGCTTCACTTCCTAAATAAGTATCCTCTCATGGCTCACCTCCCAAACACTCTCCTCGCAAATCTCCACTCCAATTCTAGGAAGGTAGATCTGGCCCAGAGCCAGTTTGCTGTCCAACCAGCTTTGAAGAAAGCCAATCAAAGCCTTCCCTGCAGTGCTGTGTGCAGGTCTCTGATAAGGAAAGGGAATATGGTGGGTGTTTCTAGTGAATCCTCCACAGTGACTCCTTAAGATGGCTTACAAGATTTTCCATTCAACTCACACTATCCCTCATTCTATCTTTTGACCTCTGACTGCTGAACAGAAAAACAAAGCAAAAAGACCATATCCAAATGAAGCTCTATGGTAGGAGCTGGTATCGGATTCCTAGGCAAATGTCTGAGGCACTAATAATCTACAAAACAGATTAGTTCAGCAGTATGAAAACTAGAAGAAAAAGGTTGCCATGTTAATTCAGTAAGATTTTTGCATTCTCAGTCTGAAGGATAGAAATGCTGTGCATCATTAGTTTTCAGTTTTTTTATCACTGTTGAAGGAAGGCATCCCCATTAATAAACCCTTTATCATCAGGGTCTTGACAACCCCATAACTCTAGACAAATCTGCTGATTTGTCTCACGTCAAGATAAAATACATGAGATGTTTTCTCTGGAGGATTGATAGTAACTTTAAATGTGGAAGGATCATCTTCAGAGGAGTTCTACTAAGTTAAATATCAATATGAGGATTTTCCGAAACTGGTAATAGAAGGAAAAGATATTGACAGAATTTACACTTCTTTCCCCCTATCTCATTCTGAAACTGGGCCTTGAGAAGTCCAAGCCTCAAGGAAAGACCCTGGCTACCTCTCAAGAAATTATTTCCCGACTGGAAAATCATAAATATCTAGGAGAGAATTATCTTATTGCAAGTGGATTAATTTTGACAACTTAAAGTTTATGGTGCCTTACATTTCCAATTGCTTTTCTGAACACCAATTTAGATGCAGAATTATTTTGGTAAAAGATGTATAGTAATAGCAGAAGACAGGGTTTGTTTTCATTAGGTTTGTCATTCAGCCGCTGGGAATCTCACCAGGATTCACAAAATATACTTGGCCTTATTACATTTTTCTAGGTAAAATCAGACACATTCCAGTGATAGTTACACTGTCTCAGACGATGTGTGTAAACTCCAAAAATGAGTATGACATTCAAAACATCTGCTTCATAGGAGACCTAAAAATATTCTACTTAAAACAAGATACACTTTTTCCTTATTTTCTTGGGCCCAATACAAAGTACCTCAGATATTCTAACATTTCTTTAAATATGTAACATATTTACATATATATGTATATACATAGCTTATTAAAATACTCTTCTATGTAACATTTCCACAACTGTCCCTGAATGTTGTTTGTTTGCTTGCTTACTTGTTAGTTTATGTGTGTGTGGACAGAGGACAACCTCAAGTTGTCTGTGCTTTACTTTCTAGAGACAGAGTCTTTTGCTGCTGCAAGCTACCAGACTACACACAACTGTCAAACTAGCTGGCCCTTGAACATCATTTTCACCATGTTTGGCCTCCCATGTCATAGGGGCATTGGTATCACAGATGCATGCACCACTGCACATCTGACTTATGTGGGTGCTGGGGAATTGAACCTGGGCCAACAGGCTTTGCAAGCAAACACCTTCCACTGCTAAGCTATCTTCCAGCCCAATGTCTATGTATTTATACCAGGGAACCTTCCAACTTATAAGAAGCATTTTTTTATTTTAAAATATTTTATTTTAACTTTTATTGAGAATTTTAAAAAATGAACATATTGCAATTTGTTCGTGTTCCCATCAAATTATCTTCTTATGTCCTCTCTCATCCACCTTCATTCCACTGAGGGCCCTCCTCAGTATCCATATCAGTAATCACTCTGGGGTTATGAATGTATCAATCAGTCTCTGTGCAGGAACAATGGCTTAAAGTATACCTTCCCACGCTGTGGTTCTAACATGTGTGGTTCTTCTCCCTCCTCTTTTTCCAATGTTCCCTGAGTCTTAGAGGGTATATTATAAGCCTCCTTCAGAGTTAAGTTGTAGGTAGCCTCTAATTTTCTGATTTGATGAGTTTTGAATCTCCTCATTGTCTACTGTCATCTCCCTGGAGAATGTTCTCAGGCTAGTAGTGAGAGCAGCATTCATATTTAATGCACTATTTCCTCTGTAATGTCTCCTAGGCCCTGGAAGATGTGACAGAGATGACTCATCTTGCATTAGGCAACAGGCTTTCTTTTCTTGTCATACTGATGGGTCTTGAGTCTCTCCCAGTATTCACTGCCATCAGTAAAGATCAGATTATCTAGCCAAGAGCAGCATGGACCAAAGGAGATAAACATGGACATTTAGAAGAATTTACAGCTTCCCTCAAGTGTCTATGACCTTCTAAGCCATAGGCTTCTAACTCAGTTCTCAGTACCAGGTACTAACTCTCTCTCACTGAGCAGACCTCCTATGCAATCAGAGAACAGTTGATTATCCCCATAACCCGTGTATGTACCACTATTGCATGAATGGGTACATCTTGCCTGGCTGGCTGGTTGATTTTATAGCTTGCAGGATTCATTGCTTGTTCACATTATTGGTGGCCATTATCCCCCAGCAACTTGCACAGAGCTTTCCAGCACTATGAGATCTATCTAGAAGGGAGCTGGCTTCCATCTCAGTTCCAGCATTATCTCTCAATGTCCTGTAACCACAGCCTGTGGTATCTTCAGTATAGGGTCTTACCATTCAGTTCTGATGGATAAGAAGCATGTTAAGCTTGGAGAGAAAGAAAGTGGATTTTTTTTTTTTTTTTTGGTCAGGCACACACAACTGGCCATGAGCATAGTTTTCTTACATCCATCTCATATATGGTAGACCACAGAATACATGCAGTAACAAGTTAAGGTATCAAGAATCTAATTCTGAAGCTATTTGTTAAAAAGCTGTGGCATTGCATAGGCAGGGACCACTGTTTCACAAGTAATCAATAAATTGGTGTCAATTCAAATAAGGCAAATTGCCTGTCTGCTCACTTCCTGCCCATTGCTAAGCTAATGTCTGATTTGTGGAAGGCTCTGTTTAAAAATGCAATATTTTGCAGTGTTACTTAGGTTTTTATGGACTCATTATATAACCTAAGTTTAGAGATGGTGACCATGTTTTTATTAGCAGAATCTGCCACTGAATCAATGCCCAGGTTACTTGAGTAAGAGGATGAGTGAACGGCTGGAGAGATGGTTTACTGGTTAAAAGCTCTTGCTGCATGAGGGCCTCTAAGTTCAACTCTCCAGGACTCACATCAAAAGTAGAGTGCAGCAGATTGTGGTGGAACATGCCTTTAATCCTAGCACGTGGGAGGCAGAGGTAGGAACATCACTGTGTACAAGGTCAGTTTGGGACTACAAAGTGAGTTCCAGGTCAGCATGGGCTGGAGTGAGACCCTACCTTGAAAAGCAAAAACAAAACAGCAAAAAAAAAAAAAAAAAAAGGCTGAGTGTGGTCTCTCTCTCTCTGTGGAAGAGGAGGGAATAGATATCAGAGAACTGCTGGAGCTCACTGACACACAGCAGATCCAGTCTGAAAGAGAGGAAAGAAATGCGCACATGAGCAGTAAGAAGATACTAATGTTCTTTGGCTTCTGCATGCACACTTGAGCCATGTGCTTCTGCACACACATGTGCATATTCCATGTATCACACACACCATACATACCATACCACACATACATGCACACACACACACACACGCACACACACACACTCAAAAAAGAAGGCTGAGTGAAGCAGACATGTTTAATGTTTTAATTATAATTAGGCAAATTTAAAACTGCAACATAAAACATATTGATGAAGTCTCAGAATATATCTTATTACAAAAGATGAATCACATAGGGCTGGAGAGATGGCTTAACAGTTAAGGCACTCGCCTGCAAAGCCAGAGACCCAGGTTCAATTCCTCAGTACCCACGTAAGCCAGATGCACAAGGGGGCTCATGTGTCTAGAGTTCATGTGCAGTGGTAGAGGCCCTGGCATTCCCATTCTCTCTCTCTCTCCTCTCTACCTCTCTCTCTCTGCTTTCAAATAAATAAATTAAAATTAAAATTAATAAAAAGATGAACCACATAATCATGAACATGGCAAAGCCAGGAATTAACTGTGTTCATATTCTTGCCCTTAAGGCTTTACCTGCTTAAAAGAACTATGTCCACACCAATGACATCTTTGGTTTTAAATTGTTTAGCATCTTCAGGCCATGACCTCATACACAGAGTGGAGCCCCTTTGTGAATGACTCAGACTATCATCATCACCGTGGCCTGTGGCCATTGAGAAGTAAAAATCAACCTTTTGTGTTCCATCTGCAAATAAATACAACCATTTCCAACATAAATACATGATACTTAAGAACTTAAGGCACTTAAGAACATATCTAATGATCTTGACCTAAAACCACAGTGTCAATATGATCAAAAGTCTCAGTAGTCCAGGCATTTATCTACAACATATCAAATATTTCCACAAGTACATGAACTGATCACAGATTATGGCTTCATACCAGAAGAGACACATAAATGTCTTATAAACAAAAGCTGGAATTTCAAGACAGTTTTATATTATTGTCATCTATCTGTCCAACAATGTCCGATCCAGTCTTTGTTTAACCCTACTTAGAGGAACCTGGCCTGAATTGTAAACTAGAGAAATTGTTTTGTGCAGTGTATTGGACTTTATATGTAACTGAAAAACCTTACCTGGAACCTGTATTACTACTATACCCATTAACCAAGCCCACATTTTGGAAGGTTATAACGTTGCCAACTCCAAAATTGCAAAAGCTGTTGTACCTGATAAGCATCTTACCTTCTCTTGCTCAAAGCAACTTAAATACTAACAGGAATTTTTTGCAAGCTACTACAAGGCTTTGTATATGGAATAAAATTAAAAGTGATTACAATCAACTAAGGAGATAACTAACCAAATTTCTTCCCAAAACAAAAGAAAAAGATCCAAGCAAAATGTTCCTGAGAAACCTACATACACTTTATCCTAAATAATAGATGCATTCTTCAGTGTAAACCTAAAAAAAACTTGTGTGTGATGTGGAGTGTGTGTGTGTGTGTGTGTGTGTGTGTGTGTGTGTGTGTGTCTGTTGTTTCTATGGAATACACATGTGTATGTGCCCTTGCAATGGTGCCCCTGTGTTCCTTTGCAATGGGGTGCCCCCCCCCCGCTTCCATAGTTTTCTCTCACATTCTTAGTTGAGCAAAAGTTTGTTTGTTTGTTTGTTTTGTTTTGTTTTGTTTTGTTTTGTAAGTTCCAGTGGTTCTCAGTTCTCTCTGATCACAGAACTGGAGTTACAGATGCATGTGCCATAGCCAGATGTTTATGTGGGTCCTGGGGATCCTACTTGAGAAGTCTCTCAGACCTCCCTCAAGCTGCTCTTAACTGCTAAACAATCTTTCCATCCCTAGAAAATATATATACTTTTGGGAGATGGGGGAGAGAAATAGACAATAAGTTCAGCTGAGCAAGATATAGATTTGTGAAGACCTTCAATGGAACTTACACTAAATTTTGCATAGGCATAAAGAAAATAGCAGAGAGCCAGCTATAGATGCACAGGATTCCCCAAATATTTTATTTGTATCACAAATAAAGCATACTATGTTTGATGTTTAAAAACCTGTTCAGTACTATGTGGGGATATCCTACAGAGTCTAATTTGTTAATTTTTCTAGGGATCATCCTAAATATGCTATGTCCAAACTGAAATGTAAAAAATCAAATGTAGATAACAAGATATAAGAACAAAAGGTTGGGGGTAGAAGGAAGGAAGACAGATTCTATAGTGTTTACCTTGGAAACTTTAGCCAATCAATATAAGTGAACAGTAAAGTATGATATAGGAGGCCAGGGAAATAGCTCAGTTGCATAGCATGAGGACCTGAGTTTGATCTCTAGTACTCATAAAAATACCAAGCAAGGAGCTGGAGGGATGGCTTAGCAGTTAAGGTGCTTTCCTACAAAGCCTAAAGACCCAGGTTACATTTCCCAGTACTCACATAAGCCAGATGTTCACTTGCACTGGCTAGAGGCCCTGGCATGCCATGCCCATTCTCTCTCTCTCTCTCCCTCCCTCTTTCCCTCTATCTCTTTCTCAAACAAATAAAATAAAGTAAAATAAAGTTTAAAAAATTACCAAGCAACGTGGCACATACCTCTGATCTCAGCACGGAGGAGGCAGACACAGAAGGATCCCAGGCACTCTCTGACCAACCAGTCTAGACTAATTGGTGAGCCCCAAGCCAATGACAGATGCCAATGCAAAAAAAAGACAGGATTCCTGAGGATGACAACTTAGGCTATCCTCTGACCTCTACACACAAACATGTGCATAAAAATGTGATATAATTCCCTCAGATTCTGAATTTAGTTTGAAAACTGTCCTAGAATTTGTCTCAATTAGTCACAAATTAACACACTCTGGGAACTGGGGTAATGGCTCAGAGTTAAAGGTTCTTGTTTGCAAAGCCTATCAATACAAGTCCAGTCCTTCCCACGGGCACATCAAGCTGGATGGAAAGTGAAACATATGTCTGTGATCCCCATGCACCTAAGACAGTGAGATACTGAGCCAGTAGAATACTAAGCCTGTGGGACAGCTAGACTAGTGTTTGCGGTAGCAAAGAACCCTGTCTCGGAGAAGGTGGAAGTAGAATGTAAACACCTTGTCTATCCTCTGACCTCCATATACATGCATACATACGTACATACATATATACATACATACATATCTGGCGATTGAACACATCATGATTTATAAGCCCACTATCAATGTACTCATGGATGAGTTTCAAGGTTCCATGAACCAGAGGGTTCATACAGAATCGCATTTGTGTCCATCTACATATACATTTACTGTTCTGGAGAAGGGTTGCTTGCTTCCATCAGATTCACAAAGCTATTCTAAGGTCCTCCTTACCTTCACAAAACTGAGTAAGAATCATGATTTAGGTCATTATTGATTACTTATTATTTTCTCTTATCAAACACAAAGGTCATGCATACGTGTATGTATCCAGACAAATGGCTTATTGTTGTCATACCTTGTCAGGTTAAATGTTACATTGAGCATACAATTTAAAGCACAGTCAGATTCTCTATCCCCCATGACTAAGAAATTTAAAATGCTCTTATTTTAGATACAATGGCTTTTACTTTCAATGGGAAAAAAATCCATGTTTTATTACTGAAGAAATTAGAGAATGTGGAGACATAGAAATGTGAAGAAAATAGAGAATATTTATGAAAAAAGATAGTATTTTGCTCCATCCAATTTTTAGCACTGAACTTGAGCTCTGAAATAATAATTTTTGGATTATCTTAGTCACCAATTTCATTCAAAATATAGCAAATTTATCATCTTGAAAATGTTTCTGTAAGTTATAGTTTGATACATTGACAGATATGTTGGCAGGAACTAGAGATAGTTCATACACACACACATATGTGTGTATGTGTGTGGGTGTGTGGATGTGTGTGCATGTGTTTGTGTGTGTGTGTATATATATATATATATATAATCTTGTCAAAAGGAGAGTTAATTTCTACATTTCTTCCCTATTTTTGTCTAGACTTTAAAACTGGGACATTCTAGAGATCCATTTAAGACCTCTTCCTCCATGTTAATCCTTAGTATATCTTAAATGAAGGCTAATTTGGTCTGTAAATTGGAGTTAAAGTCCCAGTGACAGAAGCTTTGCTCCAAGTAGGAATTTAGCAAATACTAGAATCCTTCCCCAACCCATTTCTTCCATGTTTAGGATTGAACCCCAGTTTTGTACATGCTAGGTAAATACTCTACCACTCAGCTACATCCTTTGAAATGAGACTAGCTATCTCTACTGATATATAATAGTAATAGTGTTTTATTTCTTTACATAAAATCAGCAGTGTGGGGATAAGTGCTGAAGCAAAACAAAGGGAAAAGTAAAGCATAATAATCTGGGAAATACCTCATAAAATAGCTTCACACACTGGGAAAGAGACTGTCTTTTCAAAGGCACATGAACATTCAAATCCCCATATGGTTGATATTTTTGTGGCAGAAAAAAAAAATAAGTGTGTGTTCTAACATTTCATGCTGGCCTGATTCTTCCAAGTGTCTTTCAACAGGAACTCACTTAAAGGTAGTCACCAGCAGCAGTGCTGGGAAGTCACTTCCTTCACAGACACTCAAACACAACTCAAAGAGAAGATCTGTCAGTCAGGAGCATCTCCTGGGTAGAGCAGAGCAGCAAGGCTTTTCCCTGTACTCTCCTTGCATTGAAGGGTTAATTCTCAAACCGTCCCCCTCCACAGAAACTTAACAGTTCTCTGGTGCATGCACAAGGAAATCATGGCGTCTCTTCTCTCTTACCTTGATCAATAATCATTCTTTTCTCTACATTGTCTTTTTTTCTTTATTGGTTTTTTGAGGTAGGGTCTCACTCTAGTCCAGGCTGACCTGGAATTCATTCTGTATTCTCAGGGTGGCCTTGAACTCAGAGCAATCCTCCTACATCTAGCCCAGGCTAATTTGGAATTCACTACATAGTCTCAGGCTGGCCTCAAACTCACAGTGATCCTCTATACCTCAGCCTCCAGAGTGCTGGAATTAAAGGTGTGCAATTTAAAACAACATGCATTTTGTGTAAGTAGCATTTTGAACCCATACTTTAAGATGAGAATCAAACCATGAAAATCCATCTGACTGAGGCAGGATAAGCCCTGTGAGGCTGAGACTGAAGTGCTCATCTTTTAGAAGCAAAACAGGACACATAAGCCAAATAAAATCCTTATGAATAGAGCAAAAACCAAATCCCAAACTATTATTTGTCACTGGGTAGCAGTTTCTTGATATAAGATAAAACCATATCAAAAAGGGAAAGCGAACTCAGAAGACCAAAGGTTTGGTTTTGTTGCTTTTTTATAAGCTCATCTTTATAAGAGTGGCACAGAATTTCAATTATATCTTTCTCAAGGTTACTTTTTTTGTACAGTTATAAAAACAACTCATTTTATGATATTTTTTCAAGTTTCTAACTACCTTGGCAAAGGAGGGAAAGGAAATAGAGTGCAATACAAGGTTGAACAAAAACAAGTTATTCAACGAACACTGATGACACTTGTAATGTCACCTGAAAATTAATTTGTAGTTTTCTGTTTCTCTCATGACACTGTTTTTGATATGTTAAGCTAAATACATACAGTGCTGATATTAGAGCCATACTTTTAAAATTTATTTTTATTAGATATGGACATACTTAGTATGTAAACAACACACATTGGTACCATCGTTTCCCTCATCCCTGACCCTTTTCTGAAGCGGTCCTCCTCATTGGGGGTGCAGGCCAATCCCATAGGGAGTGTGGATCATGCATTGTGGGGGCAGCAGTTAGTTATGGGATAGAGGCAATGTCACTGTGCATAATGTCCCAACTTGTGGTAGAGCTATATTTTACTTGAAAGCTACAGTGGTTTGTAACTTGAAGTAACTTAACTATATTAGGAAAGGTCTATGAACCCCTTATTTCAACTGAATTAAACAAATGTATACTGAATCCTACCATGAGCCTGGCACCTTGTTAAATAGTAAAGAGTGCAATTATGCCTGATGCCATGCTATCAGGCTAATCCTTTATGATCATGGTGCTGCTAGATCTCAGCAGTTAAGCTGATTACCTATGATCAGAACACATAGACCCCAGAACCCAATCAATAGTTATCCAACAAGCCCTCCATTGACTTTACTTGTCTGTATTAAATAAAGGACTATTTGGACATATCCTTACCACTCTTATAACCAGAAAGGAGGCAATTTTTAACTTCATATCTTTCTTGTAGAAAACTTATCTACTAAGATAGATTATACACTTGCTTAAAATCAGAATATGGCTTCCAATAATTTGGCTGCTGGCCCATGCTTTCCCTGTTAACCGGTACCTTTGTTTTTCCTTACTCCAGACTCACTGGTATAAAATGGGGTAATCCCCCTCCTTGCTGAGAGTTATAGTGATCAGGCAAAATGACGGGCTTTTAAGGGTGGGAAAGGAGGGATTCTGCTAATGAATTTTCCGCAAATTTTGCTCAGTATTTTATCCCTTCATATGTTGTTACCTCCCCCATGCTCAGTAATTTTAGTTTGTGCTTTTTGTTTCTCTTTTTGTTTCTTTGGTTTGCTGGCTTTGTGTTCTTTTCTCTTTTTTTCCTGTTCTTTTCCTTTTTTACTGCAGGAATCGGTCAAGGTGTCCCAGTGGTGGCACTCATTGTGGAAGGAGGACCCAACGTGATCTCAATTGTTTTGGAGTACCTTCGAGACACCCCTCCTGTGCCAGTCGTGGTCTGCGATGGGAGTGGAAGGGCATCTGACATACTGGCATTTGGGCATAAATATTCAGAAGAAGGCGGGTAGGTGAATTCCTGGGGCCCAAGATAGCAGCCTGAATGCAAGGCTTATGTTCAAAGTGGGGTGGGGAGGGGCAGCTACATGATGTGCTCCACAGCTTAGCCATGACCTCACATCACAACTAGCCATAGACAGCTGTCTGAATGTTCCTGGTGAGATGGTGGCGAGGAAGAACAGACTGAAGAATGGAGTGTGAAATGCATGACACCACGCTGGTAATGGATACGAGGGGAAGAAAGGAGATCGTGGGATGTATTCTCCCTTTCCCTTCTCTGAATATCCCCTTACCTATTTTCTTGCTCCAGGTGAAGGAAGGCAGGAACTGGGCCATGATGTACTCAGCAGAGCTAATCTGGACAAATAGCACAGGGTGGTCTCTGGGGTGTGCAGCTTCCAGGTGTGACTCCAATCACCAGCACAGCCAGGCCGCTGTACAAACAATTGGTCAATAGTGCTACCAGGTCCCTCTAGATTAGCCTGGGAGGCAAAATCCCCTAATTTGCTACTGCTCTGGTCCTCTATAAACTCCTCATGAACTCCTCCCCTCCCCACCAGCCCTCAAATGCCACTCTGAACTCTCTGAAGCTCTCAGCCTCCTTGAAAGTGGTCTGTCTTCCACTGCCCTCCAATAGGAATTCCCACTCAGGGCAGAGTAAGATCCAAGCTCTCTTGAAGGTGAGATCAAAGTAATTCCAGCCAAGGCATGGATGAGTTTAAGAAAGACACTTTAAGAAGACAAATAAATTTTAAATAAAGAACTTATCCTAGTTTTCCTAACACATGGTTAAAAGGAGAAAGAAATTCCACAAGAGATGGGCCCTTTTATAAATATATAATAAATGTCCAGTAGGTACCATGAACATAACACCGAGATGTAAGAACAAATAACTAGAGTTGCCACCTTCTAAACGCTACAGACTAGTGAGCAGATAAGCTCATGAGTATAATTATAAAAATGGGAGGTGAGTTTACCCATATCAGGATATTCCCTCTTCCACCTGCCTTAAACATCCCCAGCCTGCCTTAAAAACTCTACATGTGAGCTGCATATCATCTCTTTCTCTCTCATCCTCATTCTTTTTTTAATATTTTATTTTTATTTATTTAACAAAGAAAGAAGTAGAGAGAGAGAGAGAATGGGCATGCCAGGGCTTCCAGCCACTACAAATGAACTCCAGACCCATGCGCCCCCTTGTGTATCTGGCTAATGTGGGTCCTGGGGAATCGAGTCCTTTGGCTTTGCAGGCAAATGCCTTAACCACTAAGCGATCCCTCCAGCCCTAAGTTAGTTTATTTTTAAAAATATTTTATTTTACCCCATTCTCATTCTTATCTTTGCCAAACCTCCAGGTAAGCCACTAAAACAGCAGGTTTACCTGGTTAATATAGGAACCAAAGTCTGAGAGCAGAGGGATAAAGATGGAGGGCTTCTGTCTAACACTACTAACCCTGACAGCAATTACAGGGTATCTTTTTAAATGCTAATTGAAGTGGAAATTTGCTTATAGCAAATTTATAGCTAAGGACATAAAAAGAGAGCATTTGTCCAGTGCTCTCTATGTTGACTAATCAGGCAGAGTTCAACATCCTTAATTAAGCTTTGTTCTTAAAAATTTTAGCTGTATTCCTCATTTCTATAAATATACCAATATGTTCAAGAATTAAGTAGCTCTCAGCTTTGGACTATTTCTTGCTTCCTGGTGTTTGCAGATTATTTTTATCATATCCCTATAAATTAGATACAAGTTTGCACTCAAAGTGCAGGTTCCCTTGCAACAAAACTAAAGGAAAAGGAAGCTGCTCACCAAGCATGTCCGGTTGTCTGGGTCACTAGCATGTCCGGTTGTCTGGGTCTCTGCACAGTGAAAGCCAGGGGCTAGGGTTTAGCACTTAGCACTCACTGCTTTAGGCTGCCTGCCTTGAAAATGTTAAAATCTCTTACAAGGAGGTCCTTGCTATTTCTGTTTTATACACAGGAAAGGTAGTACATTTTAGAGTTGGGAGGGGACACTAGATGGCTTAATCTAGAGGAGAGATATCCAGAAAAGTTAAGTGCTTTGTCTCGGGCCACATAGCCCATAATCTCAGACTAGGAATCTTTCAGGTACTTTATAAAAACATCACTGAAATGTTCCTTACGATATGTGCTTTAGTGTTCTCATGAAGTGATTCAATAACACTGTCTTTAAAATATTCAAGTGCACATGTTACTCTCACCTCAAACATAATTTTTTATTATTCTGTATATACTACAGAGATTAAAATCATTGCATTCATGGTTATAAACTAACATTCAAATGGTTATCCCTCCGCCATCTGGATTCTTTTCTTTCTGTTCCTAGACTGTTCTACCCTCATCCCTACATTAAGACCCCAAAATCCTATGTTCTTCTAACCTTACTGAGAATACTTAGTTATAATTATTTTATGGTCAAACTATGTAAAACCACAATGTTTATAGAAGCCACACAAACATGAACTATGGCCAATTATCAAAGAGCCTAAAGTCTTACATATAACTACTGCACAGAGAAAGAATTAAATATCATCTTATATTTGTTAACTTTAAAATTATTAAAGAACACAATACTGAAAAAAATAGAAGCCTAAAAGAAAGCTTGATGTACGAGGAAGTCAATACATATAATCACATCCACAGATGTGCTATATATACAGTGTTATGTTAAAAATGTACTCCTGCTCCTGAAAAGCAGGGATAAATTTATCATGATAAAAATGAAGGCAGAATGTTTCTGTGTGCCATTTGAATAACTGCCAGAATTAATCATGGTTATTTAGCTTGATAAGAAATTGTCTAGCTACACATGTGTATGCAGTTTAAAAAAATCATTTACAAGAAACATGATTTTCAGTAGTGTTTGTCCTTTATGCTAAAAAAAAGAGAAACAAAAAGAATTTATTCACCAAGAAGGATTTTTTTCTTTAGTTTTTCAGAGTCCAACAGGTTAGCCATGAATCATTATGAACAAATATAAATATATAACCACATATAAGCAAACCCACATAAATAAAAGCACACAATTAGATACAGAAAACATACATGCCCTGATCATACAGTCTGTTTCAGAACTGAATCAGTATCTTTTCAATTACTTTAGTCCTTATTTTTAAAAAATGAATTTTAATGACAAGTTGGTAAATAATATGAGTATAAAGACAATGAGTGTATACATTCAGCTCTATAGCTGTTCATTTTATAACCAAAAAGTGAAATTTTCATCCCTTATATTTTAATCTTGGTGACCTTTCTAGCTTGCCTTTGAGTTCCTTTCCAAGAGTATGAGTTGGAAAGAGAATCACTTTGGAAGCAAATTGCAAGTGGCAAAACTGATTAGCTATCATAGATAAGATTACACAAGGTAGAAAAATGCAGACTATCACAATGCAAGTAGGTTTGGATAAACACAGAGACAGTCATAATTAAATTCTTGTTCTATGTGTGGTGCTGAGGATAAAATCAAATGCTTATTTTTGTCCTCTCCCTGCTTCTTTTCCATGGCATGTGCTACCTGGAAGAATTGGCCCAAGTTCCACTTTTTTTTTTCTTATTTTCGTCATGGATTTTCTATTTATCTGTCCTGGTTTACAGTGAGTCAGTAATCCCTTTCTCTAATTAATTTCATTGCTTTGTAAATATTATCAAATATTATTTATTAATCACAAATGACTAAGCACTACAAAGATAGATAATAATACTACCAAGTAATGATATATTTAATTGCCTAGGATTTTAAATACAATAATCCTACTCAGTTGTGTTTGATTAAGCAAGGTGCACAGCATTGCCCAGTGTTGGGATCACCTTTCTCGGTATGGACTCCTGGCCTTGATATCAGAGATGCTTTTGACTAATAATTGTCAATCTCAGGTCTCAGGTTGCAGAGAAATATGATCTAGCACCTCATTTATCATTCAGTGAGCAAGTACTTCTCTGATGAAAAATGTCAGTGTGAGAAAGGAGTTAGAATGCATGTGTGTTCTGAGACAATAGCCCTCATTTATCACAATTTTGTTACCAATGCTCATGTTTATTTTAGCATTTTTGTCCAAAAAAAAAAAAGAAACATTTGGGTTTACCATTTTTAGATACTTTGGGTAAGAAGCAGAAGCAGCTGGTAGCAAAAAGCCTTAAAGTTTTTTAGCAGTCTATTCTTAATTCATAATTGAGGAAAATTATCAATGGTGCAACCAGTTACACTCTAAATATTCCAGTGGCATTTGTAGTAGATACTGTGAAAAATATGGCATTGGGTATGAGAGAGAAAGAGAGAGAGAGAGACTTTCTGATTCTTCTCAATGTGAGTTTAATAAGAGTCCTTATGTTTTCTGGTCAGCTGAAGTAGAGGATAAATATAAAACCAACTGGTTATGGAAAGGAAATGTACATTACATAGCTTCCAGTGGTGTTGCTACAAATTACTAATAGAAATGTGGGGAAAGTTTGTTTCTCTCAAAATATATATCAAAATGACCAAAGCTAGGAGAAAGTCACCAGAAAATTGGGCCTGTTAGAAACCCAGGTGCGACTGTATTCCCTGAGCACATCATTCTGTGTGATGATCACAAATGTTTCCTCCTGCTGCTGACACCAGGGATGTCAAAGCCCTGTCATTTGTCCCTCTAAGACCTGCAGAAAGTAATTGATCTCCCTGGTCTGCCCCTCAGCATGATTTAGACATAATTGGGATGTCAAGTGAGAAAGATGGAAACAGATACCAACCATGCTGACTTCAAGTGTTCATTTATTTTTTTTTAATTTCATTTCGCCTCATCTCTCTGCTAGAATTTTCTGCAATAAATGTCAAAAATGTTTCTTAGATGTAGGGAATCTTGGTAACATTTGTACAAAGAATACAAGTAGTTTTAATATTTTTGTGAACATTAATATTTCTGGTTTACCTACTATGTGCGTGGAACTGTTGGAAGATAAAGAAGACAGTCTTTGACTGGACAGGTGACACAGTGGTTAAAGGTACTTGCTTGTAGAACCTGATGGTCTAGATTCAATTCCCCAGTACCCACATAAAACCAGATACACAAGGTGGTGCATGCATCTGGAATTTGCTTGCAGTGGCAGGAGTTTCTAGCACACCTATGCTTTCTCTCTCTATCTCTCAAATAAAGAAACAAATAAAAAGTATTTTTAAATGATGATGATTATTATTATTAGCAGGATATTTCATAAAACAGACATAATTCTGTCAAAGACATGACAATAGATATTAAACTCAGACTCTGTTATAAGCGGTTGACATGGGCTCTGATGAAGACAGAGTATTCAACCCACAAAAAGGATCAAATGCTAGACTAGGGCTTTCCTCACAGAAACCCTGTCCATGGAGCAGTATGTGCCATTGTACCACAAAATAGATATTTCCCCTTTTCCATCAAAATCTGGAATTAAATTGATGGTTAGTCTAAATGACAGGGGAAAAAAATAGTTGGCCCTCTCTTGCATAACAACACAGGACACTTGACTTGAATAGGGTGAAAAGAATTAGCAAAGAAGACATTTTTTGTTGTTATTTATTTGAGAAAGAATCTCACTGACCAGGGTAGCTTTCAGTTCTAGATTCTCCTGTTTCAGCGTCCTAAGAGGTGGGATTACAAGCATGAGCCATGATAGGGGTCAAGGAGTAGCTGGTGTGCTGGTGTTTTGTGTGTATGAGTGTGTGTATGTATGTATGCATGTGGGTATGTATGTTACTAATTTGAATTTACATATTTATGTTTGGTGGAATATATAATTAAGTAAAATAAATTTAGTCATATAATTATGATCATATTTAATCATTCATAATTAAATATACATAAGTGCCTTATCTTTATATATGCATCAATTTATATGGCTAGTATTTAATTGAAGACTTAAATATTGGATGATAGTATGACTTTTCATGGATTTCTTAAAAGCAGTACTTTTATTTCCACTTTTCTTTTGTACATTCTTTTTTCTTTTTTGTTTTTAAGTTAGCACAGAAAGTAATGGGTTTCATTTTGGAGATGTATGTATACATAGGTACATATGTTTTTATACTTTGCTGTTATTCACCCTCAAGTGGTCATCCTTGAAAGTGGGGTGCTGTGGTGATGGTGCAGAGAAGTGCACTAAGCCTTCAGAGGCTCAGTCACTAGGACCAGAGCGAGAAGGTTGGAATCAGAACACATTTTGCATTACCTTGACAACCATTAGAGTCCCAAACTTCCATGTGCAAGCAAACTATGAGTTTATTCTATTGAAACCAGGGTAGAAGGCCTGTACTTGGAGTTCTAAACTAATGTGGCCTTGCATCAGAATCACCCAGAATGCTTCTTTAAAACAAATCACTAGACAGGGGGTTGGGGTTCATGGCAGAAACTACACCCTGGAGGCTTCCTGACTAGCTAGTCTAGCTGAAATTGTGAACTCTGGGTTTAGTAAGACACTCTCTGCCCTACACACATGTTTACACATACATGCACATATGTGCATGTGTGCACATGAACATATATACATGTGACACCACACACATGCAAACATGCATATACATAAGCACACATACCATGTATACATGCAAAAAAACTATTAGGAGGTATAAAGAGTTCAAAAGCTCTATTGCATATCATGGCAACTATAGTTAATAACATAAATGCTTGTAAATTCTTAAGCGAATAGATTTTAAATGTTCTTCTACAAAAAAGTTTGTGAGTTAATTCATATGCTATTAGCTTGATTTAGCTATCCACAATATATACATATATCAAACTATATTGTATACTATAAAGTTGTATAAGTTTTGTCAATTCAATATAACTTTAAAAATAAGCAACAACAACAAAAACCCTCATTGCTAGGCCCCATCCCAGGATTTCTTTATCCAATGAACTTGTTTGACATAGGTAGTCTGCATGTTAGAAGGGCTCTAGGAGAGGCTGGTGCTGTTGGTGAGGGACTACACTGTGAAAGCCACCTTCCTCATCCTTCGTCTGCCTGGCTCCAGCCTGGGGCTCCTCCTGGAGACTCTAAGGACTTCATTTTAAAGGTGAAGATGACTAACCTACAGGTCAACCCCACATTTCGTTGCATGGACTCAGCCCTCTGCCTCCTGGTTGCAGCTTCTCTCTGGAGTCACCTCTCATTTCGTGAACCTTCCATCACCTGGGCTTTCTATTCACTAATCTCAGTTACATCATGTCATAAGCCTCTTTGTCTCACCATGAGATAGATAAATGCATTCTTTTAAAAACATATTTTTAATTTTTATTCATTTATTTGGGAGAGTGAGAAAGAAAGAAGCAGACAGACAAACAGATAGAGAATGGGTGTGCCAGGGTTCATATGTCACCTTGTGCATCTGGCTTATGTGGGTCCTGGGGAATCAAACCAAGGTCCTTTGGCTTTGCAGGCAAATGCCTTAACTGCTAAGCCATCTCTCCATCCCTTAAAACATATTTTTGATATTTATTTATTTGAGAGAGAAAGAGAAAGCAAGCTAAGGCCTCCTGCCACTGCAAACTGTAGATGCATATGCCACTTTGTGCATCTGACTGTATGTGGGTACTAGGAATTGAACTCAAGCTAGCAGGATTTGCAAGCAAGCACCTTTAACTGCCAAGCCATCTCTCTAGACCCAAGTGCATTTTTTACCCACTTAATTTCTTTAAAAAAAATCTGAAGTTCTATAGCATCTCTCATAAAAGATGGTGTAGAGGCATTAAAATCTAGATGTACATTTAAAATGTACCTGAAGGAGGCACTGACAATAAGGTGGCTTTATGTTTAATCCCTGTCCGTTAGAAGAAATTAATTCTGAGCCAGCTTTGGCTGATGTTAAAGTCTGCAACTGCTATGAACACAGTGGATTAACTCACTGCCACTGGAACCATTAATAATAAATAATGTTTGGAATGGATTTTGCTCTGATTCCGCAAGCAGTTCTCTGATGGACCACAGGATTTTTGAAAACTATATGGCATTGACCACCCACTGTAAAACTTTCTTCAGTCGAAACAGGCAAAATGCATGAAGATTAGGAACCCAGTAACAAATCTGTATTACTCTGTCTAGTAAAATCTCCATTTGGTTTCCATGAAGGTTTTTCACTTAGTATGCTACTTGTTGAGCAACTGTTATAGAGTTGGCATACATGCTTATCATGTGTTCTGGAGATACTCAATATCAAATGACTGTCCATTATAAGCAGAAATACCAGCAGGCCTTGAGAAGCTGAAACTAATCCTCTAAACACATGACAGAGACCTAAAATGTGGAGTTCTTTAAGCCAATGTAATGCCCTTAGCTTTTGACATTTGACAGTATATTTCAATTTTGCTATCTCTAGTACAGGAATAATGATTCATTTTTATCAATTGGTGCTCATATCAGTGGTGGTGGCTTCCTGGAATGTATTAAGAATGCTTCTGAGGCTACATTGAGCTCAGAGGAAAGGAGAGAGCATAACAAATTAACAAAGATCACTAAGCAAAGAAAGGAGTTCATAGTCAATGTGCTATGGACGCCTACTCTTACACTGGAAAGAAAGTGCAACCTTACAGATGAACTCATACCTGTAAGAGTGCCTGGAAACATCAAGTAGTACATTGATTTATGAAAACAGGGAGAAAAACTAAGAACCCCACTAACTGAAAGATACGCAGGGTACAGGAAGTAGCTACTTTTGATCAATACAGCAAAACTTATCTACACTTTGGTCATTTGATCACGTGAGGTTTTCTACACAGGCATTGTTCATGGAGACGCAGGACAAGCTTTGCACTATATGAAACTGGTTGGATATGAACCAATGAGCAAGTTAATTTGGCAACTGCCTATTGATAATGTGTAACAAATAACATTTTTTAAAACTAGAAACTAGTCCATCACATAATATGCAATAAAATAGACAAAGTTGAACTGGGGAGATGGCTTAGTGGTTAAGGCATTTGCCTGTGAAGCCAAGGGACTCACATTCGATTCTCCGGGACCCATGTAAACCAGATGCACAAGATGGCTTGTATCTGGAGTTTGTTCACAGTGGCTGGAGGCCCTGGTATGTCCATTATCTCCCTCTGTCTCTCTCAAATAAATAAAATAAAATTAAATGATTTTTTTAAGTAGACAAAGTTAGAAATGCCTAACATCTGAAAAGAGCATATGGAATGAGAAGTGATAATATGACAAATTACTCTGGTAAGAAACATGGAGATACTCTCCCTCTTGCTCAACACCTCTGACTCCCTAACAGCATGTTTGAGATTATTGTAAAGTTTGTACATGCAAGGACTTTATCTGAATAAATACACTACTTTAGAAACTCCATGAAATATGCTAATATGCCCCATTTTATAAATGAAGAAATGTGGAATAAAAAAGTCATGTCATTTGTTAAATGTTTCCCAACTAAAGAATGGTCTTCCTGGGCAGATTGGGGCTGGAACTATGCCCTTAGCACCAATACCATATTGTACCCACTACCTGCAAGAGATTGGCTTTGCTTCCCCCAAAGCTGGATTATTTCAGACAAGAAAAGAGGCTGCATCCTACATTCACCTCCTCTTGCGTGCTAATTTACTTCTCTGAATAAATGTTGAACCAGCATTTAATATATATCCACTGAAGGTGTGTCCATGTTTTGCCTAACTGGGGATTCCACACATCTCAACCCAGCTCTGCTCCTGTCTTTTATGCTAGGCCTAAAACAATAAAATTCTGACTATTCCCCTCTCCTGACTATGCACAGTCTTCATGGAGGGGGTTTAATTTGGAATGAATTCAGAGGATGAGCTTGACTTCGTTTTGGCAGAAGATCCATCTGACCATGTGGCAGTTGCTGTATTCCTTGGCATCATTTCCCTTTTACTCTTGGGCAAACTCATAACCAAATCCAAAAGGAAGAAGAGAAATCACACAGACAGAGCCAACACTGTTCAGAATTTTGTACTGAAATATCCTGCTTGCCTCACCCAAGGTGGAGCATTTGGCAGCCCAGTGGGCCTCAAGAGAAGCACTGTCCAACAGAACTTCAGGATGACAGAATCTGCATCTGTACTATGCCATCAGACAGGCCTTGAGAACTCAAATTGTGGCTAAGAAATTGAATGTTAATTTTATTTCACTCTAATTAAATTTAAATGTCCCCTGTGGCTAATGACTGTCATGCTGGATATCACAGGTCCTGCAGGTTTTGCAATGTGTTTCTACCAAATGAGGAGTGATTGTCAGATAAATTATGAATGTTATTGGACATTGCTAGCTCCATTTTGTAATATGATGTTTATCCATTATTATGTGTCCAGTTATTTAGCAAATATATTTGGACAAGTATTATATTCTAAGCTCTATCCCAGGCAGTGGCAAAAGTACACAAGTGAATCATAAGAACAAAAAACCCATGTGAGGCTTACAATCTAGCAACCTTGGTGGAGAATAAACATAAGATATTTTATAAGGTGATATGCTGTAGAAGGGTGGAGGATCAACATAAGGACAGAGTGAAAAAGCCTTGTGTCCTCACTATGGTAATTGTCACCAAGGAAAGGGGAGAAAAGAATAAAATACATAGTTAATATTGCATGTAGTCCATGCATCCAATGAGTTTATAATCTCATTCCAACAATCTTATAAAATGCCATGTGTGAGCTGCAGACAAAGCTTATCTTATAATAGATATTTCGTGCCTCACTTGCCACTCTCAATCCCACCATACCACCTAGGTTGTGTTTCCTTTGATATATGCATTAGCACCTTTTCTATTATTATATGTGGCTTAGGATTTGAGAATATGAGGGCACCAAGTTAAAAAGCATAAGACATGAACTCCCTTTGGGTAGTGGTAATGAAATTTGTCGTAGAACAGACTATTCCATCATTGTATACACATCTTACCCCACTGATGGCATTTCTCTAAAATCCTTCTATCTCACTTAGTAGTAATAGCCCTCGTGAACATTTCTAGGCTAGACATTAAATATAAATCATAATTGTTACTGATAGCTGATAGAGATCATTTTGTAACTAATGCTGGCTCTCAGAACAAATTTGGCAAAATCATCTCCTAACTAGCCCATATCTATGTTCCATTCAATCTATAATAGCTTTACTGTCTTCTGAAAATATCAACAGTTAAAGCTAAATGTCTTTTTAATATTGATCATCACCTATTATCCTAAGAATTACTCTTAAGGCTTAGGAGTGCTGATGATGTTTGTGTTTTTCCACTAATTAACAAGAACATTGGGTGTTTGAAAAGGTGAAGATGATTCTGGGAAAGTAGCTGGTCCTTGAAATCATACTGCTGACTCCTTTTACATGAAGGATATATAACATTATATCTTAGATGGAAAGCAGAAGACATGTCCATACTTGTGTCTAGTCATTTAAACAAATCACAAACTTTACACTAATGTTCAGAATTGAGCCTATACATTTAGGGTAGCATAATTTATTACCAAAGATTCTTCTCTCCAGAGTCTCTGGTCCTCATCCTAGATCTGACTCTTGCCAGCTATATAATGTTAAGCAAGTCAGTTCACCTCTACAGGCCTGAGAATTTTCCCTGAAATGATTGCTCTAAAATTATAACATTTCTTTACTGTAAAATTCAAATCCCTCCACTAGAATATTTCAGGGTAATGCCTTCTCTCACGGGAAAATATGGACTTCAGAAATGTCAATGTTAACATACTAGTATGGAGACACACCAAGTGAGAGCTCTGATGATTTGACTTTGAGATGACACAAAACTATCTGAGAGTAATGGTTTCATGGATCCTAGTATCACCAGGTTGTTTGCATGATGAATGTGATCCAAGAGCAAATTGGTTCTGTCCATTGATAGTCTATTTGTTGTTGCAGTTACCTTATCATTGCTGGGACAAAGAACCTTACCAAAAGCAGCTGGTGGGAGGAAAGGGTTTTCTGTTGTTGTTTTGGGTTGTTTTGTTTTGTTTTGTTTTGCTGTCTAACAATCTCAAAGGGAAGCTTCATGATAGCAGGGGAAAGCATAGCATGAGCAGAGGCTTCACAGCACCTCTGCCACAGCAGATGCAAAACAGTAGTAAGAGAGTAAACCAAGTTCTCGCAAGGGGGAACTAGATGGAACACACCTAAGCTCCACCAGCCACAACAAATTACCTCCTCCAATAAGGCTCCACCTTCCGAATTGACATTAGCTGGGGACCAATCACCCAAAACACATGAGTTTGTGGGGGACATTTGATTCAAATCACCAAATCTGTTTAAGTGATTCTCAATTGTGGCCTTTTCAAGCTCCTTCACAGACCTCTTTCACCCAACATTTATAGAACTAATGAATTGAACTCTGTCTGTTTTCCAAAAACATAGTCTTCTCCAGATGGCTTGTATGCTGGCTACCTGACTTCAACTCTGAGACAAGCATCACTTGGATTCCCTGCTGATGTGAAAGACTCTATAGTACTTAACAAAAATTGCAAATTACTCTATATTTATGTTCCTGAGACAGTTCCAGATGTTTTCATACATGATGTTTTCCCCTACATATACTAATCTTCAAAAAAAGTACTACTTCTGCTAATAAATGGATAAAATCCTAAAGAGATTAAATATTCTGTCACACGTGATCAATTGCAAAGAAACTATAGGCCCATGTCATAGTGCTTTAGTTGTATCACCCCCATCTTCTGTAGCAGATGACAAAACTGACCTCACCCTATTCATGTAGGATATGGAATTAGTCAAGAAATGTAGGTAATATGTTGTGTTGCCTTTGTGGAATATAACTACTTCCTATTGCCAAACTGCCAAAATATGTGTGAGAAAAATTATCTTGGTATCAGTGAAATCTTCAATGTTTTCAAACAATTCTTGAGCACTTTTCAGAAAAAATTCTCCTAAACATTCTGTTAGAGACACATATCTGATCCCAACAAAAACTATAGAATAATTCAAATGGGGGTGTGTTAAGGTAAAATATAGAAATAGAACATAATCTAGGCTTCTGAACTCAGTGATCATTTCTAAATACTCTGTGAGCTTTTTGTTAAAGAAAGATAGATCCTAAGAATACTTCCTTTATATATATATTTGAGAGAGAGAAAATTGGCATGCCAGGGCCTCCAGCTACTGAAAACAAACTCGAGATGTATATGCTCCCTTGTGCATCTGGCTTACCTGGGTCCTGGAGAGTCCTTTGACTTTGCAAGCAAACACTTTAGCCACCAAACCATCTCTCCAGCCCTAGATCCTAAGAATACTTCTTAAAAATGAAACTGATTAAAAGAAGGAATCAAGAAAATCAAGTTGAGCCAGGCATGGTGGCACATGTCTTTAATCCCAACACTTGGGAGGCAGAGGTAGGAGGATCGCCAAGAGTCTGAGGCCACCCTGAGATGACATAGTGAATTCCATGTCAGCCTGAGCTACAGTGAGACCCTACCTTAGAAAAAAGAAAAAGAAAATCAAGTTTTTTGAGGATAAATTCCTATGCCATGGCTCCTATTTTACCAAATAGACTTGAAGTCTATCCTACTATGAAGACAAAGAGACTTGAGAACCACCACCTAGTTACCCAGAACAATTCAGGCAGCTATTCATTCACTCAGTAGATCCCTAACCATTCCACTATAGCTAATGTTGAACCATGCACTCTTCTAGAACTTGAGGTACTCACAGATTAGAGAAGCAATCCTTGCATTCAGGAGTGAATAATGCACTAGAGGAGATAAGCATATTTCCATACAATATCATAAACATAATAATCTGTCAAGGGCTCAGGGAGTGGTAATCAGGGACTTTTACATAGTATGTAAAATTTGGAGTGGATTTTGAATGAGTCGTGAGTGATGAGTTCCGAAGCAGAGAATACTCCATCAGTAGACAGAGCATGATCAAAGGACAAAGCAGCATGCAAGAATCCAGTAGACTTGGGAAATTTAATGTTCATGAGATCTATGTAAGCATAGCAGGAAAGAGAATAGTGTGGGTGAAAGACCACAGACAAATATTAGATGACATTAGCAAATTGAGATGCTATCTTGGTAGTGATGGGATGCTGCTGAAGGATTTTAAGAAGGGTATGTTTGTAGGTTTCATGAACAAATAAGTAATAGTATTTTGGAAATTATCATTAGTTGGCTAGATGGCCACATTTTTTAAGGCAAAACTAACAGACTGCCCTTTTTTATTGCACACACAAGAGAAAATTGGTGTGCCAGGGCCTCCAGCCACTACAATCAAACTCCAGATGCATGCACCCCCTTGTGTCCATGTGCGACATTGTGCACTTGCATCACTAAGCATCTGACTTATGTGGGACCTGGAGAACCAAACATGAGTCCTTAGGTTTGGCAGACAAGTGCTTTAACCGCTCAGCCATCTCTCTAGCCCTAAATGGCCACTTTCATGGGCAGTAGTGATTATCATCACAATCAAGTGTTAAATAAGAGAATTCAGAGTGAATAAAGCTCTGTGCCACTGGAATGTGAAAAAGGCTGTTCCTTCCCAATGTTTCATCTGAACAGAATCATCTGCTGGAGCAGTTTGTCTTATAATGATCCTCATCAATACATTTCTTCTTGGTATATCCATGCTTTTCTCCCAACAAGAGAGGAAGTGTGTTCTGTCCCTCCTCCTGAATGTAGGCTTCTCTTAGTGATTTGGTGTTTTAATCCAATGCAAAGACATGACATTCTGGAACTTCTGAGGCAGTTCCAGTTTATCCTGTCTATTCTGTCTGAGCCTACACTAAAAAATCCAGGTTCCATGTCATTTTTTTCATTTTTTTGTTCATTTTTATTTATTTATTTGAGAGTGACAGAGAGAGAGAGGCAGAGAGAGAGAGAGAATGGGTGTTCCAGGGCTTCCAGCCACTGCAACTGAACTCCAGACGTGTGCGCCCCCTTGTGCATCTGGCTGACTTGGGTCCTGGGGGAAAGAGCCTCGAACCAGGGTCCTTAGGCTTCACAGGCAAGTGCTTAATGGCTAAGCCATCTCTCCAGCCCCAGGTTCCATGTCATTTTACCTACCAACCACCATGGAGAAGCAGTGCAAGCAGTCTATAGCTTCAGTCACCGCAAGCCAGGTGCCAGACTTAGAAGTGAAGAAATTTCCCTGGGCATTACAGCCCCAGCAGGTGACACATAGAGAATTAAGGCCCAGACACATATTCCCATTTAAACCAATGTCGACTTCTTCAGTCATTTCTGTCATGCCAGCTGAGCCCCAAAATGTCATTGAGAAGAAAAAAGAAGGTCTTTCCTACTGTGCCCTGTATGGTCTATAAAATAATAAAATAATAAGCGTTATGTTACAATACCAAGTTTTAGGATGTGTTGCCTATTAATAGATTATCCAGACTATATGGAATATAATACCATGAGTTACTTTATACTAGTACTGAATATTATACATCCTCAACCCACTCCTACAATAGTGCCTGACACATAACAGGCATCAGGTGGTTTAAAGAATGATTGAATAAACAAATAAATGAATTAATGAATGTGCAGATGCCTGCATGAGCTGTATGAAAAGTTCCATTATAATTAAACTTCCCTAAACGTAAGTATCTCAATTTCTCAAATGTCCTAATGATCACCATAGTATCTGGATAACAGCAAATACTTGCCTAGGACTTGTTATATAGCAGGCCTTTCCCCAAGATGAATGAGATGAATTTAAATGTACATGAAATGAATATGTTAACTCTTCTAGTTTACATATATGAAAGAGACAACGTAAAGGCTAAATAACTTGCCAAAGGTCACTTAACCAACAGATGAGAACTTAACACACAACCCTGGGGCCAGTGGTCAAGTTGTTCATATTAACAACAGTGTCTTGACTCTAGAGTGGAATCATATAGTTATAGAATTATGACATCTGAAAAGAAGTGTAACTTTTACAAAGAAGAGGGTCAATGAAAGAAAGAGGAAAGTATGGAGAGGAAAAAGAGAAAATGCCACTCTATGTGACCTCAGCCAAGGCATGAACTTTCTGTGCCCTTGATACAGTATTTAGTCACTTACATTGGCTTCATACAAGTGGAGACCCCATGGGAAATGATATCTATTAAGTACCAAATTGGAGTATTCACAGGTTTTTTTATTTATATAAGCAAAATTTTCTCATATTGTGTCTGCAGAATCTAATAAAGCACGTCTGGGAGGGTCATGGGAAGGGCTGCTCTCATCAAAAGCCATTAATTAACCTAAGATTAGCTCTCAGAGTCTCACAGAATTGTAGATGTATTTTCTAATTTTCAAATCTAGGAACAAAAAAAAAACCTGATATTGCATATAATTAAATTTATTCTGAGAAAAATATTTCTCCATGTGGGCTGTGTTATAACATTTGAATACTAATTACAAAGAGGAATGTCGGTTATCCTGGGTAAATGCTGACCTATTTCAAATTACTCTGTGACTCATCCAGAAAGCTACAGATCAGAAGTGCAGCATTGAAATGGAGACACAAATGCCATTGTACTGAGATGTTCCTTAGTGAAATGATTACATTTCCTGCCATAAAACCCTCTAATTTTAGGGCTACCAAAAATAACACTAGTGCACATGGAACCACAAGTTTCCATAAATAAGATCCAATGGTCCCAATTCTAAAACTGAAGCTTCACTTAGTACTAAGGCCATATTTTGTTGTCATGATGTTTTCAATCACTACTCTACTGCCATGGAAGAAATCTAAAATGGACTTTTCTCTAGTTTTGGTGACAATTAAATATCATGGTCAAAATTTTTTTAAATCTTTCAGTGTTGTACAGTATAAAAAAGTAGGAGAAAGTAAGAAAACAATAATTTCAAGAAACTGTGCTTTCCCAAATCCTAAGGAATATAACCACAAGAAAAGACAGGATCCTAAGAAAGACTAAATAAACTTTTGTGGCAAAAACAGAAGACAGCTAGCTCCGCAGAGCAAACACATGAGGGAAGAAAAAGGAGCAAACATCTTCAACTACTAAACATTCTTTGCCATTGCTCTTCTACTAGTTTACACTTATCTTTCCTAAACTTGTAAGATTTCCTTCCAATGTTCTGTATGTGTGTGTTAAGGAAAACCATTTTCCTATAATTAATCAAGCTTAAAATTTTACATGTGATGCATGTGATTAGCAAACTGAATGGCATAGTAATAGATGTCACAGGAAAAGTGATACCATGGGGTCAGGCTGAAGTGAGCAGACTCAACTCAAACACTGAGATCATCAAGCTATGTGACTTAGCACACAGATTATTTAATCTCCTGAGGCCAATTTCCTCTTATGCAGAATAGAATCCAGGTCTGTTTGCCTCCCATATTGTTCTCAGATTACCCCATGGCCCACTGAGGCTGGTAAACCATGATGTTACTTAGGGTCTCACTTAAAATGTACTACTGTTACTTCTCTTTTACAAAGAGAAATTGACAACATTGGGGAGTGGATAAAGGCAGAGAATACCAAAATTTATACCATAAGAAAGATGGAGAAAGAATTTAGTGCGTATTGGAAGCTTAGTAAGTGTATTACTTAGTAAGTGCTTTGAATGGAGCAAGACACCCTTGTTCCACCCAAGTGACTTCTATTCCATCAGTGATAGGCACCTGCACTCTGGGAACATGAACCTACTTCCCATGTTCTATGATTCTAGTTATCAAATGAGTTAGCCAAAGACACAACTTCAGTCAGGTTTGAAATTAGGCTGAAAAGTATAGGCTCTTTTGTCTTACACTCTCCTAACTAGGTAAATTGCACATCATTCCTCATTCCTATGTTTTTAAAAATTGACTCACTGGGATGCCAGTGACAGATCCCTCAATGTTAGTGACCTCAAGGAATTTAGATTTCATTACAGATGGCTGGCAATGTAAAACAAATTTTGAATTTTTATCAAAATTAGATACCTGCAGATGAATGATTTAACCTATCAAGTGGCTAATCAGAAGAGTCCCTTCAGTTGTTAATCATGTACAACACTTATGCACACTTGACATTGCCGAGCTCTCTGGACTCATCCACACGAATTACCTGTCAAGTAGACTTATGACCAGATATAACTGCTCAGGTCTTGATTCTTGAGAAAATCAAGTGGCAACACAAATGTAAATGTGCAACCTTCCTGCTTACATGCTTCTCATTGTCACAAATCTCAGAGGACACAGTGACACATGTTTTTAATGACAGCACTAGGGAGGTAAAGGCAGGAGGATCATGAATTTGAGGCTAGGCTGGGCTACATAAGAAAACCTATCTCCAAAATGGGTGAGCTGGGAAGGTAGTGTGATAGGTAACATGTTTGCTGCATAAGCATGACAACCTGAGTTCGAACTCTCATAATCTATACAAAATGGTGAGCATCTGTTTTCCCAGCATGCCTACAGAAAGAAGAGAGGCAGAGACAGGAGAACACAAAGACCTGAGGGACAGTTACCCTGGAAAATGCAGCTGGGAACAAGAGAGACTCTGCTTCAAAATACCATGAAAGGCCAGTGTCCCATCTGAGTACCACACACATGCTGCTGTACACACACACACACACACACACACACACACGCGCACATGCACACATGCATGCACGAAAACATGTACACTTTTAAACTTCTCTAACACAATGTCCCAAGTCTCCTAGGATCTTGTTCCTGTGAACCCTTTTCACAACCCCATCTTGTTTCACTATTTAATTTGTTCTGTGTCAGCTTTCAGTTACTGTAACAAATAACTGCAATAATTACCTTATAAAAAGAAAAAGGTTATTTTGGTCCACAGTTTGGGAAGTATGGCAACTAATCATGACAGGATCATGGGGCACAGCAAAGCCAGTCACCTCATGACCAAACTGAGACATGAAAAAAAAAAAAAAACAGATAACAGAAGCAGCCTGGGTCCCATAATCCCTTATGAGAGCTCACCCCCAATGGCTTAAACTCCCACTAGACCCCACATCATAGAATTCTACCACCTCCCAGTAGTACCAAGCTGGGACCAAGCCTTTATCACAAGGTCCTGTGGAGGGACATTTAAGATCCAAATTATCACACTCACCATGCTCAGGCCATATTGGCCTTCTTTTTCCTTCTCCAAGTTCTATCATGGCATTTTGACTGTGCTTTTCCCAGCCCTGCCACCTCCAATGCTGTAATGCTCACACCCCCTTCAAGTCTCGGGTGAAACACTTCATCCTCACAGCAGTCTTACCTGAGTTACCTGCCACAAGCTTCTCTACTTCTCTGTCACTGACAGATACAGCTGAGTTGCTCAAGCATGTCTTCCTGCTCGGCGGTGTCTAACTCACTGGAGACTGAGAATGAGTAGATCTCATCTGTCTCTGTGCCCCTGACGCATACTAGAGTGACTAGCACCATATGGATGCTCACCAAGTATTTCCTAGATGAATGAATGGACAAATGATTTCAGACCGATCCACAGCTGAGGCCACTGAGTCATTCAAAATAAGCTATAGCGTCTTGAGAGAGCATTTGGTGTCCTTTACTTCTTCAACCTTGTCTGCACTGTCCTCTTTTTTCTGTGTTCAATGTTTCTGTTACTTACTTATTATTCATTTATTTATAAGAGAGACAGAGAAAAATCATGTGTGTGTATCAGAGGCTCTTCCTGCTATAAACAAACTCCAGACACGTGTGCCACTTTGTGCATTTGGCTTTACATGAATACCGGAGAATTGAACACAGCCCATCAGTCTTTGCAAGCAAGTGCCTTTAACCATTGAGTAATCTCTCCAGCCCCTGTGTGTATTTTTGACACCAATTTTTGGGTGACCTGATCCTCTATCCATACAAATGACCTTCAGGATGCTTGGTATAGTCTATCATGGGCAATGGCCCCCTTTCCAAAGAATACCAAATATACAACCTAGGGCACAGCAGACCACAAATATAAAGATATCCTCAACTAGTTACTCCACAGGTGTCTGTTCTAGTGGCCATGGTGATGAGGGGAGACAGAGGTGTGGAGCAGCACTGGTTTCACGGACAGGCAGTGTGATAGAAGGTTCTGCTGCTTATAAGCCACTTATTTGCTGTGTGACTTCAAGTATTTGACTCTTTCTGGCTAAAATTACCCCACTTGTGAAATTAGACAAATATTTTGAACTGTTGGGTTCTTGCAAACACCAAATGAAATAATAATTTAATATTTTACCTAGCCGTTGCAGATACTATAATGAAGGTAGTGTGCAATTGTAAAACTTTATGGAAATTTTGCCAGTGGTCCATGAAAGCAGTTTTATCCTCTTGATTTTGACAGTTACCTATCTGTTAATAACAAAATGGGTTTTCAGTCTCTGACATTTGATAGCTTTTCTGACCAAGCTACAGAGACAATTAAAAATTAATATTCAAGACATAATTGTTCACTGACTGGATATGATGAATCTCTCCTGCTTTTATTCTTTCTTCTATAATATAAAAACTACCTATTTGATTCCCAGCAGTGCATAAAACAAATGTGTTAGCACCCTATTCTGATCCCAGCACTCCTGAGGTAGTGTCAGAGAATCAGAGGTCTAAGATCATCCTTGACTACCATGCTAGTTCCTGTTTGGCCTGGGATACATAGAAAAGGATATATTTTAATAAAATAAACAACGTTATGTTCCCTTATGGGGCAGACTTTGGCTCTCTGTAACAAAGTCAAATCAAATAGAAAACCTGAATCTTCAGCCACATAAGTTACCACCTACAAGGAATTTAGAGGAAGCCCAGCTTTTATTTCTAATTATTAGTACTCAAAAAAAATGTTGCTGAGATGTAACCTTCCTTCTCTCAATGATAACACACAGTTTGTAGAGAAACAATCTAGTCAACTCTCATCAAGGTGCATATAGTCAGTCTATAGAATTTCTTTGACAAGAGGTCCAGGGAGAGGACATTAAGCACAGGCCACGTGAAAGAAAGGAAAAGAGCAACAAAAAAGAACTAAATGAATTTCCTACTTTACTGTGCTATGTTGTGAGAATTTAAGTGGATTTATTTTTAAGCCTAGTTCTTTTTAAGTTGTCCACAGTCAAAATAGTTATTGTGAGAAAGCCGAGCATAGTGGTGCATGCCTTTAATCCCAGCACTCAGGAGGCAGAGGTAGGAGGATCGCCATAAGTTTGAGACCACCCTGAGACTACATAGTGAATTCCAGGTCAGCCTGGCTAGAGTGAAACCCTACCTTGAAAAACTAATATATATGTATATTTAGTTAATTAGTTATTGTGAGAAAAATACTTTCCAAAATAAATCCTCAATGCTTTCCTGCATTTTACAATATTTCTATTGCACAGTAGGATGGCTATGATTAATAATACTGTATTAAATATTTCAAAACAGTGTGAAGAGACAGATTTGAATGTTATCACCACAAAGAAATGTGTGAGTTGCTAGATATGGTACACATCTTGATTTGATTGCTGCCCGATTATCATATATTGAAACACCACACTGTACCCAGTAGTTACATGCAATTACGAATATATTAAAAAGCACTACAAGAAAAGAAATATAGACTGAATATCTGTGGGCTGACCTGTTTGACACTGGTTTTCATTATAGACTTATCAATGAATCTTTGCGGGACCAGTTATTGGTGACCATACAGAAGACCTTCACGTATACTAGAACCCAAGCCCAACATCTCTTCATCATCCTGATGGAATGCATGAAGAAGAAGGAATTGGTATGTGTGTCCCCATGGGTGGCTAGCCACTCTCAACTACGTTCTTTCATCTGCACTGTTTTCTCATTCTAGCCAAGCTTGTGTAACCTTCCTCAGGCTCCTGCAGTCTCCCCTCCTACATAGCTAGATGCCTTGGATCTAATGAGGGGTGTGCAGCTGGGTTTCAATGTAATTTCCTTTTTGGGCTCATCCCAATGCATCTAATTACCTCAACCAAGTGAACTGAAGAGAAAAAAATGGATTTCTTCCTGGGAAATGCCTAGCAAGTTCCTACTCAACATGGGATACATAGAAAAAAATAAAACAGTTTAATAAAATAGCCAACATTATACTCCCTTATGGGTCAAAATTTGGCTCTCTGTAACAAAGCCAAATCAAAAACAACCGGAATCTTTGGCCAGGTAAGTTATTTCCCCTCCTGGAAAATTCTTGGTGTGAGGCTCCACTTTGATTGTCCATCAGGAATCACAGGTATCTGGTGTCAAGTATCTTTAGTGACACCACATACAGGCTAAGGTGCAAATTGGTACAGATGTAGAATGGATAGGAATTCCCCAAAAGTGCTAGATCTATCTGTGTACAGTTGTCGAAGTGTCCTGAAAGTGCTCCTGAAATGATTCTTACATCAGTGCAAAATGTCTTACAAACATGGTGTAATCAGAGACCCTCTGATAGGGTGAACAGAAATAACATAAGCTAACATCTCATGAGCAGTGGATATATGCCAGGCAGGGAGCCAAATCTTTATGTCTAGTATCTCATGCGATCTTTTCAACTGTCTTGATAGAGACACAGATATGACCTTTACCTTACACTTGAGAAAACTTTTACTTGCATGGTTAGTAAGTAGGTACTGAGACTGACATGGCTAATATCCACAGGAAGTATTTTCTTTTACATTTCAATTTTTTGCTTCAAAAGGATTAAGTTATATACAAGAGGGTTAGATGCTTTATAAACAAGGAAAAAAGAACACCCTAGAACCAACTTATTCATCATCATCATCTTCTTCTTCATCATCCTCATCTTCACCTCCATCATCTTCCTCCTCTTCCTTCTTTTTCTTTCTCTTTTCAGCCTTGACAACTCCTTTTTTTTTTGCTGCATCAGAACTTCAGCTCTGTCGGCAGCCATGTCCTTTTCACACTGTCCCTTCAGCTCAGCGGCTTTCTTTTCATAGTGCTGCTTGTTACCTACAACAGTGTTGTTCCACGTCTCTCCCAATTACTTTGCAACATCATCAATGGGCAGGCCCGGGTGTTCTCCTTTGATTTTGGGGTGATATTCAGAACAGAACAAGAAGGCCGAGGGAGGCCTCTTCGGTACATTGGGATCATTGAACTTCTTTTTTGTTTCCCCTTTAGGAGGGATACATATTTTCATATTTCTCCCCTAATGAGCCTTGTCCACCTTGGCCATGTCTTCAAACATTCCTTTTTCTCTAGTAGATATGGTGCCTCACCTCTCAGAGCACTTCTTAGAGAACTCTGAGAAGTTGACGGAAGCATCTGGATGCTTCTTCATGTGTTCCTCCTGGGAGGTTTGTACAGAGAATGTATATGTTGACATTGTGTCTCTCTGCTTCTTAGGGTCTCTTTTGGCCATCTTTAGTTGACTCTTTTCCTCATCGAGGCACCAAGAGTACCCTAGTTGCCTGTCTGGCTCTCACTTGCTCTGGCACTTGTCTCTATGGAGCTCAGTGTATGGTGAACCATAGAAAGTATTTTTATTCAGCATTTTTTGGTCCTTGAATGTAGTGAATTACCCACTCTATGAAGATTCTGTCAGGCCTCAGCAAAAAAAATTCTCAAAGGCTCGTTGAGCCCAGCAGGTGATGAAGGTGGCCAAACAGTTCAGTGGGTTAAGCAAGGCACCTTATAGAAGGCATCCACATAGCTTTTGTAAGAAGCCTTCCAGGAGTTTCAAGGTTTGGCATTACAGGAGAAGCGCTGGAGACACTCTAACCCTTGAGTACCTGTGGCCAAGTGATCACTGGAGTTCATGGTCCCAAGTGTCATCATGCTTGTCCCTTCCACCAGCCACAGGAGGGATTTTCTTCTCTATATTAATGATTTTCAAATGCTGAGTCCAAAGCTAAAGATAAAACCTTACCAAATCTGGACTTTTCAGCAGCCCTGAAGCTTTCCTAGAAAGATAGTTCTAGCAAATTCTAGAAACCAATTGGAGGTCATGAGGTTGAATGAACTTCTCTAGATGCTTTATGAGGCTTCTGCAGGATTCTGCCTGATAATTGGCATGTCACTTATGCCTGGTAATTGTCAAGTCACTTAATCAGGCCCCTGCAAGAAAAGGTCAAATGCATTTTAATGCAAGTTAAGAAATGTGTCACATTCCTAGCTGCAGGCTAAAGGAATGCATTCTGAACCAGCAGTAAGTTATCCTATCTCCTCAGGGATAGAAATGTTAGGAATTTTTAAAGTCATATTTAATTTAAGTCATTTCCGTTTCTGAGGGACTATTTCTGTGCATGGACAGCACCCAATGCTTGACAAATGAGGTGAATAGGAAGTGGCATTTTCTGTCTCAGCAGAGGCAGGGGAGGGAATGGAGGCATTGCCTGACTTAGCGGTGAGGTACCCAGACAGCTAGGAAAAGCCAGCAAGGATTACCTTGCCACAGCTTGCTCACCACTCACCAGGCTTCAAAACATAGAACAGAAAGGAAGGAGGCATTGCAGAGTGGAATTCCTCTTCCTTCTTCTGTCCTTTGGCTGTTCCTTGATTGCCTCTACAAACTCCATGGGACATAGTAATATTCTGGGACTAGTCTGACTGCTGCTCAGTTCAACTTAAAAACTTGGGTTTATGACTAATGTGACGAATTTCTCCTGACAACACAGAGTTAGCTTTAGAAGTATGGGCCATCACTAGAGATGCATATTGACTTTGTGCAAGGTGGGCCTCTGGGCAGTGTGACCTCATAGGAAACATGCCATAATCTGTCCCGATGCTGGTAGGTGAGGCAGCCTTGCCTAATGTCACTTCACAGAGGTGTTTCACTCACTTCCTATAGTTCCTGAAGAAATTCACATTTCTTCCACTTTCTCAAAGCCTGTCACCAAAGAAACCAGCTGGGAGCTAATTAATTCCACCAATATTTTAGCACAAAAAAATAGTCTGGGGACAAATTTAAGTGATCAGATTTTAGAATCCCTCTGCTCTCTTCTTCATCAACAGTCATCTGGCCATTAAAAAAATATCAGATCAGAAAAAGAAGACCCAAGAGGCCATGTGCCCCTGCAGGCTGAATTTCTGTGCAAAAGTGCCAGCTCCCCCTCTTTGCTTCTCCCAGAGCTCGCACTAGACCTCCGAGCTGGCAGAGAAGCCTTCCCTATCACCACCTGCCAGCCACAGATGAGGGCATTAAACTTGTCTGTGATATCCTGGAGTAGCTGGACTGATTAAATTTAGTATTGGAAGCCTCTCTTGAATGTGTGCTCAAGGACGGATGGTAGCCAATAATAGTGGCCCAGCTCCTATTTTACCACCTTCCAAATGCACACTGAATTGAATGAAATAAGTCTGAGAAGAATAATTATTAAATTATCATGTTTATTGAAAGAAGTATAGAGCCAAGGAAAGGCACCTATGTGACTGGAGATCCCTCAATGAAGGGCCTGAGAAAACTATGTAAAGATAAGAGAGAAAAGAAAGTTCAAGGAGAGGGGAGTAAAGAGCCCTTATAGAGAGTAGAGGCTAGGGGAAACTCACCAACAGCTGGAAGTTCCCAAGTGATCAGGCAGCTCAGATAGCATGCCCTCCCCTTAAAAAAGTATTTATAACCTTATATTTGTGGATCCTGCCTTCGGGCTCAGGTGAACCACAGGGACAGCTGGTTGGTTATGGGTAGAAGCTGTCTTAGGAAGAGGCTAGCCATGACACCAAGTTCCAGGGGCTGAATTTGATCAACCACAATCTTTAAACCCTAGGAAAGACCTCCCTCCCAGGAGCGTTCCAGGTTGTTTGTGGAAAAACATATGTAAGGGAACTAGGCAAGAGATTTTGATTTCTAGCAACTGCAGACTTTCCTGTCTTTACTTTTAGTCACCCTAACTGCCTACTCCTTCTGAGATGAATCCTAGCTCACAATCCTCCCCAGCCAGCTGCTGAACCTCCTACCATGCTGTACCCATGCTATTTGTATTAGTCAGTCTCAGCAACATGTGATGTAATAGCTAAGAGGAACAACTTAAAGAAGGAAGGATATATTTTGGTTCATAGGTTCAGAGAACTCAGTTCACGGTGGCTTGCCTGGTGTGCTTACGCAGAACATCCACAGTGGTAGAGGTGTGATGGAGGAGTTTCTTGGCTTCATGGTAGGTGGAAAGTAGAGGTGAGACAGAGGTCCAGCAGCCAGGTATAACCTTCAAAGACATACCTACAGTGACTCACTTCCTCCAAGTAGGCCCTACCTCCTGAAATTTCTACCACTTCCAAAAATAGCACCACCAGCTAGGGGCAAAGTATTCAACATATGATTCTGTAAGGAGCATTGTATCTTCATACCATAACACTGTTCATCTTTCTGGACTCGCCTTGGAATCATGTCTCTACTTAAAGTTGGTGCTTCTCTGAATCTAAGCCTTTCCAATCCCTCCAAACACAATGGCTGACATGTTCTCTTCCCACCACTTCATTCACACTAAACCTGAACTTGGAAGCAAATGTCTCTCTAATTCACTAGACTGATCAGTAAGCAGACCTAAAATGAACCCAACATGGCTCAGGGAAATTTTGCAGAAGAGGGGCTGGAAAGAATGTCAGAGCCGCATGTTGGGTCATGATACACAGAGACATTTTCTCCTACCCATAACTGTGGGCTAACTCCACAATACATGACCCATATACCTCAACAAGGAAGGACCAGGGGGAGAGGGGAGGATAGAGAAGATGCTAACACTGGTACCAACTTGACTGTATTCACTGAGTACAAAACTAATAAAATAAAATAAATTGTAGTTTTCATTTCTCTATGTCTAGAAGGTCCATCCTATGAATGTCTACTTTTCTTCCCCCAGGTTCAGTCACCTGTCTATTCTCTGTGTCTGGTGTGCTATACACCTCCCAAAGCTGAGCCATTTAGTTATTTCACCTAGAACTTCAGTAGTGCTGGGCGTTTCTTATATTGTCTCTACTTGACAGACTACTCTTGTTCCCTACACTTGTCTTAAGCCATTTATATTCAAGTTTTTTGTTGTTGTTCATTTATTTGTTTGTTTGTTTGTTTGTTTGAGAGAGACAGACACAGAGAGAAAGGCAGAGAGAGAGAGGGAGGGAGGGAGAGAGAGAATGGGCGCACGAGGGCCTCCAGCCACTGCAAACGAACTCCAGACACGTGCGCCCCCATGTGCATCTGGCTAACGTGGGTCCTGGGGAATTGAGCCTCGAACCAGGGTCCTTAGGCTTCACAGGCAAGTGTTCAACCACTAAGCCATCCCTCCAGCCCTATATTCAAGTTTTTTATCCATGTCTGATGCATGATTGGAGTCCTAGGAGGGATTAGATCACCATAAAGATGCAAGGAGACCTCCCCCAGGTCTGTGAACCCCAAGTTCACATCCTTGTTCAAGTTATCACATAATTGAAATGCAGACTATTTTAGAGAGAGTTAAGACTAAAAGGGAAAACCCAAGCCAAGAGAATTTTTCTCCCTTCCCAGGCAGGCCAGGAATGGGGAAGAGATACCAAGAAAATCCCCTTCATATAGGAAAGGTCCAGGTCTCTCCAGGAAAGAAGTCTCTGGGGAAGGAGTGCGTGCACACACACACACACACACACACACACACACACACACACACAGTAAAGCAGAAAGGTGCCCAACACAAACAAGGAAAGCACCAGTCAAAAGAAATCCTTCACATCCCAACCAAGCTAGGGAGGGGAGATGGAAAGAGCAGAAAGACAGGGGTCAGAGGCCAAGAGATGCTCACAGGAGCCAAGCGCTTACAAAAAAAGGTGGGGAGCTTATACATGTGGTTCAGGCCTGCTAATATGAACCAGACATTTAATTAGAATGAGCCTTATCACCAGACTTAGATATGTAAAGTGTGTTTGTTGCTGGGCTCTAGAGGCTGATCCAGGAAGGGCCATCTCACAGGTGTTCAGCCTGGGAAAAGATGGGGAAGAAGCAGGAAGGTGACAATGGAGTTGATGCTTGTAGCCATCTTGGAATGAGTCTGAATCAGACATGAGTTCAAGTCTTGCCAGAGTAAGAAAGGTACTATCCATATTTCTATGGACCAGTCCCTAATTAACTACCTATAGGGTATTACTCTTAATCTGTATCATATCCACTTCTAGTTATTATACATTATATATTATTTATATATTATATAAATATTTAATGTTGAACTTTTGGTAGCTTCCTCCAGTTTAGGACTTGTTTCATTCCTATATTTGTGGTTTCCTTGAAAAAACAGAAATTCTCAAACTTAATATAATTAAATTCAACAGCCTTTTTGTCTTATACCTTTTGCCTCTTAACTCTTTCATATACTAACATCAAAAGATATATATTTTCTGCTAGATAATGTATCATTTCACTTTTTACATGAAATCTGTAACCCATCTGGAATGAACTTTCTATATATGATATGAAGTAGAAGTTTATATGACTAACTGACCCTATGTCATTTACTGAATCATCCATCTTTATGTCACATGATGCCTAAGCTGTCACAAATCAAGTTTCCATATGTACATGAGTCTTTCGGATTCTCCTAATTACTATAGCTTTACCATCCCTGACATAAGGTAGATCAAGACACCCTCTCACCAAGATAACCAGCTATTTTATTCCTCTGGTCACACATATAATTTATGTTGGCATATAATTATGGTGGCAATTTGTCAAACTGCTTGAGCCTATGCATGCTCGCATGATAGGAAGAGAGAGTCCATCATTGATAACTCATTCTTATCAACAGAACTATCATCAAAAGAAATCCATACTTTCCCACTGTCTTCCCTCCACTCCAGAGAACGGTATCTTGATTCATTCTTTGCTCCTTCCTTCTAGGATCAGAATACTCTTCGAAAATCATGGTGGACTCATCTAAAATCCATCACCTTGCACGTCCTCTGTGAAGTTAACTTTAAAATGGGTGAAACTTTTTCATAATGTAATAACCCTCTTTATGGTTCCCTCGGTGTGAGGTTCTGCCTTTTTCTTCCACCTCCCTAAGACTTCAGTGACACTGCACTCTCCTGTCATCCTCCAACTCTTGTTTCCCTTCATTTTTCCTTTCCTTTCTCATGACTTTCACCTATAAAAACTGGCATCACTAAAAGGTTTGTTCTCGCTCCTTTTTCCCTTTGTGTCATTTCTTAGAGAATTTAAAATCTTTCGCCATGTGAGATTGCATCAATTTCGCCTTGAAATTCTGTCAAATTTTTCCGTGATACATTTTGAGAATATGTTCCTAAGCTCATAAGCTTTTAAAATTGGCTATATTTCCTAGTGGATTGTTTTCTCTCATTATTCAGCAGCCTTATTTATTCCTGACAATGCCTCTGCCTTGCATTTCTGTTCGTATGGTATTAATGCAATTACAGTAGCTTCTTTTAAGTCATACTTGCCTGGGAATGAAGGCTTGCATGGTTTCTTAAAAACTTCTAACTTTTATATACCTTGTAAATTGGGTGTGTTCTTTGAAAATGATTGACAGCTTTTGATTTTAATATCATATTAGAAGCTCTATTTTTAATGGTAAGTCTGGTCTATCTGCATATACTCTGGTATGTACCCTAAGTAATCCTTTTTATATTTTGTTCAGTCAGTAAGATTATATCACCTGCTGAATCTCATTTAAGCATTTCACTATAGTATCCTTTTTTCTTAGTAATATCACATACCACCTTTTGGCTTCAGCAATGACCTTTTTGAAAATTATTCATAAAACCGTATTTCTGATCCTGACTTTCTCAGTCTCCACAAGCATAATTGAAACTTGTGTTGGATGTCACCTCCACAGTGCCCCTACCTCCACTTCTTGCTCCATCTCCTAAGTCTTTAGAATGCCAGCCCCTCTCCTTTCCTCACGTCATGTCAGCCTGCCCGTCCTTGCCAAGTAACCTTCACTTTCTCTTTGAAGTGTCACAGGAATGCGCCCCATTTCCTTGCATTCCAGCTTCATCAAGGTTGGTTCTTACCTCATCTCGAAAAACAAACCTTGTCCTTCATCTTCTGGGGGCCCAATTCTGATTTTATCATGCCCATGCTTAGAGTGTTTCAAATTAATCAAAATATTTAAAGTAGTTTTTCAACCACCCCAAAGTCTGGATGCAGCCTGGGATTTCATGCCCTTGCTATTCCCTTTATCATCCTGTGCCCCAAAGTCAAATAGTTCAGGCTTTCCAAATCCCCAGTTTCCGTAATCAGAGAAATCATTCTTGGCTGCTCTTGCCACTTGCTCAAATAGTGTACAACTGTCATCATTAACCAGAGTGCTATGGTTGCTTACTGGGATTTTCAACAGGTAAATCCAGGGTACAGTGTGCAGGTGCCTGGTTGCCTGTTTCTAGGCTCATTACTGGGACCTGTCTGCAACATGGCTCACATAGGGTCCCTGACACAATTCATTAGGTGTAACCTCTGCTAGGCTTTGTTATTATAATAACCTGGGTTAAATGATTACTTTAAATGAGATAGCTGGCATTGACTTGCAATGAAAGAGATTTTAAATTTTTTTGTTGTTTATTTATTTATTTATTTTTATTTGAGAGTGACAGACAGAGCGAGAAAGAGGCAGAGAGAGAGAGACACAGAGAGAATGGGCGCGCCAGGGCCTCCAGCCACTGCAAACGAACTCCAGACGCGTGCGCCCCCTTGTGCATCTGGCTAACGTGAGTCCTGGGGAGTTGAGCCTCGAACCGGGATCCTTAGGCTTCACAGGCAAGCGCTTAACCACTAAGCCATCTCTCTAGCCCAAGAGATTTTAATAATTACTCGTTGAATCCACATCTGGAAAAGATGGCTTCTGTTCATTATACTGTTCTAAAGCACAATATTCACATGTCACATAAAGGCATAATGTGAGTCTAAAGCTGGGTAAGGTGGTGCACACTTTTAATCTCAGCACTCAGCAGGGAGAGGTAGGAGGATCATCATTAGTTCAAGGCCAGCCTAACACTCCAGAGTGAATTCCAGGTCACCATGGTCTACAGTGAGAACCTACCTCAAAAAAAAAAAACAAAAATAATGATAATAACAGAAATGTGAGTTGATATTTATACTGTAAAGGAAAAGTTCAATAGAACTCCAGCAGCTATGAATGGATCATTGCCTTGTCCAAGATGATGTGTTAACACTACATGATTAGGAGATACTGTGGCGGGGATTTGACTTTGACTTTTACTCTTTTTTTTTTAATTAGTTATGTACACATTGTGTAAACAGCCATGTTGGTATCATCGTTAGCCTCCTCCCTGTCCTCCCCCCTCCAAAGGGACCCTCCTCGTTGGGGAATGTAGGCCATGCATTGTGGGGTTAGACATCAGTTATGGGGAAGAGGCAATGTCTCTATGCATAATGTCCCAAATTATGGCTCTAACAAACTTTCTGCCCCCTCTTCCATGAATTTCTGAGCCATGTTGGGTTTGTTTAAGGTCTATTTCAGTGATGAGGTCTTGGGAGCCTCTGTGTCTCTGGATATCTGGATTGGTAGGAGTTGAGTGTCCTCTGTGTCTGTCTCCCTCACCCTTGTGCTGGATGGAACCAGGTTCACCTGAGAAAGCAGCACTCTTGCTCATTTCCTCAATTACTCTATGATTTCAGCTGGGGCCCTGGTGAAGTGTGATGGGCTGATTCTCTCCTCAGGTTCTGCATCCATCTGAAAAAGAGAAGCAACTTCCCCAATGGAAAGTTAATTCAGCACTAGACAAATTGGATAACCATTATTATTTTAGAGAGTATTTAATAGGTGTAGGCCCTCTTGTAGCCCACAATTGGTGGGAGCTTGATATAAGAGAATGGGCTTAGTTTTTTGCTATGGTTCTGACTTGTTTCCCAGTTCTGGCTATGGGTTCTGTTCCACTGAGTGGATCCATTACCAAATCAAGAGCAGTCAGTTACCCACCATGGCTGTGTGCCACTATTGCACTTGTGTGAGCATCACGTCAGGCTGTTTGCTGCTGAGTAGCTTAGACCACAAGCTGCTTGGACAGATATTAGTCATTTATCCCCAGTTGCTCATGTAGCACCTTCTAGCATTAGAAAAGCTAACTTTCTGGGGACTGACTCTCTTCCAGATTCCAGCCATGTCACTCCATGTTGCTTACAAACAGAATTTGGTGTCTTTGGCAGTAGGATCTTCCCATTAACCTTTGGTGATTCATCAAGTACTCTGATAGAAATCTGTCTTCTTTTGGGAAACCTTGTAGGTCTCTGTGATCAACAGCTCAATGTGGATGTTAATCATATGATGGTACTGGGAGTTACAGGCCAGTGCTAAGGGGAAAGAATGAAGAAAAAGATTGGTAATATAAAAGATAAAGAGAAAAGAAAGAGAAGAGGGGGAGAGAGAGAGAGAAACAGGAGACTTAATTGGTTAGTCTTCATCATACCCTCTCCAGTGTCCTGTGATTCAAGTGTTCCCTCTAAAAACCTAACGAAGGTTCAACCTTTTAGTCTGTGTTTCAGGATATAGGATTTTATGGTACCATTTCCATTTGGGTCCACTTTTGTGCCCTTCCCTTACCCTTACCCTCCTGCCCCACCCTCCCTATTGTTGGGTCCTTGAGATGCTTATTAGGTATGTCAGCATATCAGGCAGATTCGGGTTAGGAGCCGTAGATGAGTGAGACCATCTGGCAATTATCTTTCTGTGATAGGGTGAGCTCACTGAGAATGATCTGTTCGAGGTACGATCATTTTTCTTCAAATTTCGTTGTATCATTTTTCCTTACTTTTCCTTTCTTTCTTTGCAGATTCTAGAAATTAGACCTCTGTCAGTTGTATAGCTGACAAAAGCTTTCTCCCATTCTGTGGGTATTCTATTGGCTCTGCTTATTGTATGTTTGTCTGTGAAAAAACTTTTCACCTTCATGAGATCCCAATGGTTGAGTGAGTGTTTAAGTTCCTGAGCTACTGGGGTTTTGTTCAGGAAGTCTTTTACCACTCCTATATCACTGGAAAGTTCCTCCTATTTTTTTTCTTCCAGACATAGCAGAGATTCTGGTCTTATATTGAAGTCTTTGATCCATTTAGAGTTGATTTTTGTGCATGGCGAGATGTGTGGATCTACTTTCATTTTCCTGTGTATGATAATCCAGTTTGTCCCACACCATTTGTTGAAGATGCTGTCTTTTTTCCAGACTACATTGTTAGGGCCTTTCTCAAATATCAAGTAGCTGTAGTTACTTGACCCAAAGTCTGGGTCTTGGATCCTGTTCTATTGGTCTATAATCCTGTTTTTATGCTAGTACCATGTTGTTTTTATTACTATGGCTTTGTAATATAGCTTTACATCAGGAATGGTGATGCCTCCAAAGGTATTTCTTTTGCTGAGGATATGCTTAGTTCACCTAGGCCTTCTGCCAGTCCATATGAATTTTGAGATAATTTTTTCTATCTCTGTGAAGAAAAATGTTGGGATTTTTATTGGTATTGCATTAAATCTGTATATTACTTTTGGTAAGATTGCCATTTTCACAATGTTAATTCTGCCTATCCAGGAGCATGGGAGGTCTTTCCATTTTCTCAAGTCCTCCTCAATTTCTTTCTTGAGTGTTTTTTTTTTTTGTTTGTTTGTTTGTTTTCATTGTATAGGTCTTTCATATCCTTGGTTAATGTTATTCCAAGGTATTTTGTTGTTGTTGTTGCTATTGAAAATGGGACAATGTTGCTTATTTCTTTCTCTGTACCTTTGTCTTTTGTATATAGAAAGGCTACTGATTTATGTGCATTGATTTTGTATCCTGCTACTTTGCTGAAGGAATTAATTAATCACCTTTAAGAGTTTTGAGATGGAGGTTCTTTGGTCACTTATGTATAGAATCATGTCGTCTGTGAATAGGGCTAACTTAACTTCTTCCTTTCCAATTTGTATCCCTTTTATTTCTTTCTCCCATCTTATTGCTTGAGCTAGGACTTTCAGTACTATGTTGAAGAGCAGAGGTGAGAGTGGACAACCCTGTCTTGTTCCTTATCTCAGTGGGAATTCCTTCCGTCTCTCCCCATTAAGTATTATTTGGGCTTTATATATATATATATATTTAGGAGCTTTATATATAGCCTTTATTATGTTGAGATATAAACTGTCCATGCCTGTTCTCTCCAATGTTTTGATCATGTAGTGATATATTTTGTCAAAGGCCTTTTCTGCATCTACTGAAGTGAGCATGCAGTTTTTGTGTTTAAGCTCAGGTAAGTGGTATATTACATTGACAGATTTCTGTATGTTGAACTACCCCTGTGCTCCTGGGATGAAGCCTACTTGATCAAGTTGGATAATGCTTTTGATGTGTTGTTGGATTTGGTTTGCGAGGATTTTGTTCAGGATCTTTGTGTCGGAGTTCATCAGGGAAATAGGTCTATAGTTTTCTTTACTTGTGGCATTGCTGCCTGGTTTTGGTATTAGGGTGATACTAGCTTCATAGAAGGAGTTGGGGAGCTTCCCCTGTTCTCTAATTATGTGGCACAGTTTGAGAAAATTTGGTTTCAGTTCTTCCATGAAGGTTTGATAGAATTCAGCTAAGAAGCTATCTGGTCCCAGACTCTTCTTTTGGGGGAGGTTTTTGACTACGTTTTCAATATCTCAATCTCAATGGGTGTGATAGGTTTATTTAGGAGATTAATCTGCTCTGAGTTTAGCTTTGGTAGGTGGTATTTGTCCAGGACTTCATCCATTTCCTCCATATTATGCAGTTTTGTGGAGTAGAGGTTTTTGAAATAAGTCCCTATTTAGGTTCTCTATTTTCTACTTCCAACCTTTTGCATTCTCTTTACTTGGGTACTAGGGAATTGAACCCAGCTTGTTAGGCTTCACAGGCAAGTGTCTTTCTGAGCCATTCTCCAGCCATTTCTCCAGCCATCTGTTCCTTCTTTTTGAACCCTTCATGCCAAGACAACTGCTCTCCTCTTCTTTTCTCATTTCCTAACACCCTACATACGTTTAAGCTTAGAGTACTCTTGTTAGCCATATTCAACTACCAAACTCTCTCTCTCACACACACAGAATGTACTAGCTCCCTTTTTAAAAATTCCAGTGTTGCATGTCATTTATACATTATTTATATCTCTAAGCATCTGTGTAAGCTCCTAAGAACAAAATCTACACCTGATTCATTATTCAATTTCCCTCTACTCACTCAAGCCTAATTGCACTTAGTTGCATAGCTTATACATAGCTGACACAATAAATATTTGTTTAATAGATGACTGAATGAATAAATTGAAATTATACAGTAGAGTATGATACATATTCAGTATACATACATTTTATTAAAATCTATACTCAGAGTAGCATATCTCCTTAGGGAATTATCATTTGGGTTGAAGGACTTAGATTTGACTCAGGCCCATCTGCTTCAGGCTTTTGACCTGTGGGGAGTCATCTAATCTGGCAATAATGAGGAACCAGTTCTAGAAGCAGACAAACCTAGACCCTAATTCTGGCTCCAACACCGAAGTGATTTAACCAGCATTAGTTTGTAACAGGGTTTGGGAAGCTCAAGGAAAGTTCTTAAGCTCCAAACCCTTGATTCTTATCTGTTTTTAATAAAGAATTGGAATAAACAAATTGATAAGGATAGTTTATAAACTATTACATTTATTCAGAGGAATCAGGAGAATGAGGGGGAATCCACGAACAAGGAAAATATGGGAGCTGAGCATGGGCCTGCAGGAGAAAAACACATGAATGGGGATTTTCTAAAAGGGATTGCATTTTAAAAAATGAAAAGGCAGGCTGGAGAGATGGCTTAGCAGTTAAGCGCTTGCCTGTGAAGCCTAAGGACCCCAGTTCGAGGCTCAATTCCCCAGGACCCATGTTAGCCAGATGCACAAGGGGGTGCACACATCTGGAGTTCGTTTACAGAGGCTGGAAGCTCTGGCGCACCCATTCTCTCTCTCTCTCTCTCTCTCTCTCTCTCTCTCTCTCTCTCTGTCTGTCTCTCTGCCTCCTTCTCGCTGTCGCTCTCAAATAAACAAAAAAATTTAAAAAAAAAAAATGAAAAGGCTGGGCTGGAGAGATGGCTTAGCAGCTAAGCGTTTGCCTGTGAAGCCTAAGGACCCTGGTTCAAGGCTCGATTCCCCAGGACCCACGTTAGCCAGATGCACAAGGGGGCACATGCATCTGGAGTTTGTTTGCAGTCGCTGGAGGCCCTGGCGCGCCCATTCTCTCCCTCCCTCCCTCTCTCTCTCTCTCTCTCTCTCTCTCTTTCTATCTGTCTATCTATCTGCCTTTCTCGCTCTGTCTGTTGTTCTCAAATAAATAAAAAAAAATGAAAAGGCCATAGGCATAATACAACAAGAATATACTTTCCCACTCTGGAAGCTGCCGCCATGGTGAGAAGGGCACGCTCTTACTGGTGTTGAGACTCCCGAGACTCAGGCATGGATGAACAGACAAGGAGTCAGAAAAGGACAGAGAGAGTACCCCCAGTAAGCCTCTATTTATTGGGTCCACAACAGGGAGGGTCTCAGGAAGGGGTTGGTACACCTGAGTACAGCATGAGAGTTGATTGGTCTGGGCTCAGAAAAGGGGTCCACACACACCTAGGTAAGGAAAGAGAGAAAGGGGAAAGAGAGAGAGCGAGCTGATTGGATGAGACTGAAGCAGAGGCTGAATTTGATTTCTACTGCAGTAGCCTGGCTGTGACACCTTTTAAGATTTCTCTCTTGTGAGCCTTTCCCTAACTGACTGCCAGCAAAGCCACCTAGCTAGTTCCCTCTCATGCCCCCCTCTCTTGAGAAGAAACTCTAACTGCTGTTAGCAGAAAGCGGATGATGACAGGTCTGTCTTTAACTACTTCCAAATGAATGGGGTTGTAGAGTATGCCAGTTAGAGTCTCTACCAGAAAGAAGGCTATCTAAAGGCCCAGGGGAGAAATCTGTGAGTGAGTCAAACATCCCATCACCATCTGTATGTAGATTTTTGTGACCTGATATAAAAAAAGGATTGTAAATATTAGTGACATGAACATTGCAGCTTATGTTGGAGACAGGGAAGTTTAACATTGTGAGGTAGGGATGATTTACTACCTGTAAGAAGTAGTGACTGATTAGCTTGTAACAGTTGATCAAAGAGGTCCATATAGATGGAGTTAGATTGTTGTATGACCATCTGAGCATGAGCTACCTGTAAATGAGTAGAGATAAAGTTAAAACAGCAATTGATTATACAGGGTCCACATATCAACAGAATAACTATGAAGATTATAATAGGAATAATCTTTTTCCACCATGAAATATGTGAGATTCACTCCTAGGGTTGTTCATTGAATGGAACAGTAGTGTCTGTCCCTACAAGTCTTATAAAGCAAATGAGACGGTAGCAGAGTTATCAGAACTACATACACAGTATTCAGCCATGATAATGGCTCACAAACCACCTTGGGCTGCTGGGAGGAAGTCCAGAGCCATGCAATTTAATATAACTGCCTTTCTCATCATTTGAACCTCAGAATTAAGAAGGGAGACTCCCACAACTGTGTCATTTAAAGCCTTTTGGGTGTGTCTAGTAGGGTTTCTATGTGTCAGATGACATCTTCTAAGCCAATAGATGAAATAAAAACAGAGACTAGATGATAGTACCAGTGAAAAACATTCCTAGTCCCTTGGTGATTTAACATAGGAAAATTGGCTGGGTCCTCTAAGGTTTTTACTTGTTGCCCTTGCATCTAAGGAAATGCCAGAGTGCACCTTCCAATCCATTCTGGGGATATCTAGCTTCAGTGATCAGTACCATAGAACCACTGGGTACCATTAGGGGATACCAACATCCTTTTGGCCTCAGGACCCATTCAGCAGTAGCAAACAATCCTGATGGTTGGAGGGTAAGGCTATTTTGGCATAAGTCTGAAAGGACCCATCCTAGATAACAAACATTACTGGGATATTTTCAGCGAGTATGTTTTTGTTTGTTCTCAGTATAAAGGAGCCTTTTAACCTAAGTGACCTTTGGTTGGAGTCATCCACATATATGCATCCCAGATTTGGAAATAGCCATCCTGATATCCACAATTGTCCTCCTTTACTGTGGAGCTAGAACGACTAGAGAGGGGGCCAACATACCTTAGTAGGGCTTTGTCAGTCTCTCCTTTTGAAAAGCTCTTTCTGTGTCCCTGTTCATTCATGATAAAGTTGACAGGCCATGGAGAAACATCCCACCTAGTAACCTGAGTTAAGGTAGGAAAGCTAGCTCTTTCCTAGTTAATATATACTTGAAATTGGTTCCAGTCAGGTCCTTGAGGAGGAAATACCAATCATGGAAGTCCAGAGAGCTGGAAGTGGGCAGGAGCCCACAAACCCAGCAGTTAGTCTCATTATTATCCTGTGGGGTTTTTTTGTTTGTTTGTTTGTTTGTTTGTTTTTTGTTTTTCAAGGTAGGGTCTCACTCTAGCCCAGGCTGTCCTGGAATTCACTATGAAGCCTCAGGGTGGCCTCGAACTCACAGCAATCCTCCTACCTCTGCCTCCCTAGTGCTGGGATTAAAGGCGTGCGCTACCACGCCCGGCAATCCTGTGTTTATTCTTGGACCCATACAAGGAATGAGTTTTCATCCTGCGTATAGGCAGAGTCTTTGTTATTGTCCGGGGGTAATCTCTGGTCCTATTGCCTTTTTACTTCAAGTGTCAATTTTAGAGGTATGAACTGTCACGTCCAGCAGGATCCTGTCTTTAATGATAGTCCTCTAAAGTGTCTGGTGTTGGGATTAAAGGTGTAAGACATAATACCCAGTATAACTTCGTCATTCCTAACAATCCTTTGGGGAGCTTGGAAGTCTTTAAAACCTGAATTATAAACTTAGGGTGGCATATTTGAATTGCATTTATCTATTAGCTTCCCCAAACAGAAATTGAATCCTTTTGTTCCACTTTCTCAACACCTTCTTTTATCACTTACTCAATGCCTTCTTATCATCTTCCCAATACCTTTTTTAGCATCTCTCTGCTAGATTCTTAATTATCATCTTCCCAGTACCTTCTACAAATATAACACCTACTGTTATCCTTTAATGTACGTACCACTGAAAGACTTCCTTATTAATACTATGACATCCAGTATTCACAACTTCCTTTTATCAACTTTACATAGGACCCTTATTGGAAACCACAATTTAAAGAGAAACAACTGTAAAAGAGGGAGAAGAATTAAAAAATGAGACATGTTTGTTTTTTTCTTTGCCTCATCTGACGCTTTGAAACTAGGATAGCCTAGAAAAAATAATAGCAAACTATGAACATCAAAAGTATAAAGCATTGTCATTATGTTTGAGACTGTGCCGCCTTTTTTCAGACCAGGAACATAGTGACCCCTGGTGTCAGTGGCTGGGCTCAGGTTTCAGCCTGTCAGTACCTTCTGGAGCTGTATGCTTAGAGCCACATCAGCAGCTCTGCCCTCTTCCATGCATTTGTTTCCCTCTGTGTTTCCTTTTCAGCAGCTGTTGGAGATTGTATCCCTGTATAAAGCAGCTTAAATTAGTTATTTAAAATTATCATGGCCTAGAAAGACTTCTCAGTGGTTAAGACGCTTGCTTGCAAAGCCTAATGACCAGGGTTTGATTCCCCAGTACCCAGGTAAAGCCCATGCACAAAGTGGCACATGCATCTGGAGTTCATTTGCAATAGCTATAGGCCCTGGCATGCCCATTCATTCTCCCTCTTGCACATTCTCTTGCTCTCTTTCTCTGTCGCTCCTTGCAAATAAATTCAAAAATTTTTAAAAGATTATCATATAGACTGGAAGTAATAGCACCATCCAGGAAAGTCACATGGTGAACACCATCTTGGATTAACAGGGTGATCACCGGTACCATTCAAGACACATGTTTCTTTTTCTTTTTCTTTTATTTTTCAGTCAACACCAGAGAAAAGGGGGGGGGGAGAAGCAGTAGGTTTAACTCTAAATGTAAGGGAAAGGAGAGTCACAAGTAAGCCCAGGACTACCCACAGAGCATGGCGGAGCAGCATGACGTTGTGGCACTTGGCAGACACAGACGAAAGGCATGAGGAGCGCTTTAAGAGGTCCTGGCGGCATCTTGTCCCATGCTAGCCAGCTGTGAGTTCTAATGAAGGCTGGGTTTCACATGGTCCCCTATCAGTTCCACAACCAGTTTCCCCAGTGTCCTGTGCTCCCAGTAACTGGTGGAGAGTGAAGTTGTACACTGCTGGTGAAGTGCTCAGTGAGTCCCACTCCCTCTCCCCTGGCTGAACTATGGCGATGCTTCATTGGCAGAAGGTCTTCGTCAGACTGTGATGCATCAAGCCTTTGTTTTTTTTCTTTTGGTAAGGAAAATTGAATGCATCCTGCAAGGAAATTCATTCACCTCTGCCACACACCACATTTAAGATAACAACCACGATGATGCCTAATAGGATTGCAGCACTACTATGAGATTGATATCATTTCATATAATTTCAGGAACACATTCAATCATGTTTTTACACAGGGGCTGGGAAGATGTTTCAGGAGGGTAAAGATGTTTGCTTGCAATACCTGTGGTCATAAGTTCAATCCTCCCTAGCAGCCACATAAAGCCTGATACGAAGTGGCACATGCAACAGGGATCCCAATGCACCCGTGGCACTGGGAGCAGAGCAAGCAGGATACAACGCTCACAGGCCACCTAGTCCGGCGAGCGTGCCTTTGAAGCAGCAAGAGCCCCTGTCTCAAGGGTGGTGGACAAAGAACAGACACTTCAAGCTGTCCTCTCACTTCCACATGTATGCTGTGACACCCTCCCCTCAACACACTTCCAAATAAATAGATAATAAAGTTGAAAATACTAACAATATCACTCACAACCACAGTAACAATGCATCTTTACAAATATAGCTTAGAGAATAACATATCATGTTTAGCCCTCTAAGGGTCCTTTGGAATGTCCCAAAATTAGTGCAAAGTCAAAAAATTGAGCTAAATTTGGAGTAATTTATCAAAAATGATATAGAACTCCTAATCAGAATAGATGCACAAGGACACTGAAGAAAAAAAGTTCATTTAACCAATGCCACTACCAAAATGGCAAAAAGATTTCAAAAAGAAATACAAATAGACCCATAGCCATAGGAAAAGCCCTCACTCCTCACTAGAATAGATTCAGGTAACCAAACATCACAATGCACTATTTCCTGTGAAGAGAAAATATATTCTCTAGAAAGCCTTGCTGTTTTAACATAGGGAACCAAATTCTAACTGTGCATACACTTTTAATATGAGTGTTCAGTTCTTTAAAAATGTATAATTCTCTTCTAATTTTTACCAACTTGGTATATATAAAATTCCTTTTATAAGAATCATCTTTCATAACCTTCCTCAGAGCTCTTAGTCATTCTATTTTATCATTACTTCATTCAGAAATAATATTTGAACAGCCTGGAAAAATTGTCTTTGTCCTGTAGAGATAGCTCAGTGGTTAAGATGCTTGCCTGCAAAACCTAACGACCCAGATTAGATTCCCCAGTACCCACATAAAGCCAGAGGCACAAAGTGGTACATACATCTGGAGTTCATTCTATTCAGCCCAATGTTTAGAAATAAATAAAAATGCTCTTGGATGCTGAGTGCCTTCCACAGGATACTTCTTGAACCTGCTGAAGGCCCAAGGCCCAAGGTCTAGTCGTCCTGTCTGTGCCTAGTGATTCCTGTCACTTAGGTGTCTGTACTGGCAGGTGTCTCTTGGTGACTTATCTAATATGTGACCAGGGGGTCCTTCATATGACAAAAAAAAAAAAGATGTTTATACTAGAAGATGCACTCAGTGGCTCGTGTGTGCCCTGAGTCCAGTTTATGCTATCAGACTATTGCTCTAGCCCTGGAAGTCTGACCTTCTATCTCCCTTACCCTACCTACCTCCACCTAGCATCCCAGGGATAAAAATATAGTCTGAAACAGCCCCTAGTTCTTCCCACAGTTGGCACAAATTCAGTATAAAACAAGTTTACATATCTTCTACTTACAAATTCTGGGAAGGAGGGTGTGATGAGTCAGGTGGGTGGTCACATGAGACATGAGGAATCAAGAAAAGAAGGAGGAGGGAGGGAAGGAGGAGGGACGTAGTGAGAGAGAAGAGAGAAATGTATATCAATCAGCAGTGTCTTAGAGAAATGGGGAATGGATCAGTTTAAATTCATAGGCAAATGATGGAATGGACCTTTTCAAATTTTTTAAATTTATTTGTTTGCAAGCAGAGGGGAAGAGAGAGAGAGGAGGCAGAGAGAATGGGCATTCCAGGGCCTCCAGCTGCAACAAACACACTCCAGACACATGCACCACTTTGTGCATTTGGTTTTTACATGGGTACTGGGGAATCAAACTCAGGTCACTAGGCTTTGCAGGCAAGTGTCTTAACTGCAGAGCCATCTCTCTAGCCCTGGAATGGACAAAGGAATCCAGAAAAGCTGGAAACACAGGCTGCTAGGCAAGACTGATGCCGCCTCTAAATTCTTATATCTGGCCACTGGCTTGAGCCATTTCAGTGAGGAGTGTATCTGGAGACTACCAAGGGTGACAGAGCCCTACTTCTGCAGGAGACATTAAAACTGACCTTCCAAATGGATGACAAGGCAGAAAAACTAAATTGTCATCATTATCTACAGAGGGCACAGAAGAAACATGGCACTATAAACATGTATCTAACACACAATGGGTTGCTGAGAATTTTTCAGAGGTTTGTAAAACTCGTAGATGATTAAAATGTCGCTCTTCTAAGAATAAGGATGATGCAGGCCTGAGAGTCATTTGGCTGCCTCAAATCACAGGTCTGCCATGGAATACATCACGTTGGCCAAGTTAATTTGGCAAGTTTCCATATGCCCTAGCTTTAGCGTACAGAAAACTGAGATAGTAATATCTAAATTGTGGTGTATGAATAGGAATTGAATGAATCAATGCATACAGAGAACACAATAGGCACTCAGAAATATTTTATTGCAATTGATGATGGTGGCATTTATATAGCACTTTATATTTAACAAAGAACATCTTCACATTGCTTTTTTTTTTGGAAATGTGTGTATGTGTTTTGTATGTATATGTTCATGTGTGTGCACAGATGGAGGCCAAAGGACAACCTCACATGTCATTCCTCAGGAATGCCACCAACCACTTTTGAGACAGATTCTCTCATTAGCCTGTAGCTCACCAATTAAGCTAGACTGGCTGGTCAGACCCTCGGGGATCCTCCTCTCTCTGCCTTCTCAGTGCTATCATTGCAACTGCACCACCAGCCTGGCCATTTTTATGTGGGTTGTGGGATCAAACTTAGGTCCCCCTGCTTATGAGGCAAGGACTTCTCTTAGAAAAGACTTCCATTTGGCTGTCATTCCTAAGAGCTCTCTGCCCCCCACATACCAGACTAAAATTCTGACGAGGAAAATGCAAGCCCAGTGTCCAGATCATCCTAAGTCCTCACAATATTGTCTTTGAAATAATAATTAAATAATAAAACACAAAGCTATGGACATTAAGCCTAATTTAATTTAATTTATTTTTTTTTTTTTCTGAGGCAAGGTCTCACTGTAGCCCAGGCTGACCTTTAACTCACTCTGTAACCCTAAGTTGGCCTCAAACTCATGGCAACCCTCTTACCTCAGCCTCTTGAGGTCTGGATTTAAGGAATGTGCCACCACATCTAGCTTTAAGCCTTAATTTTAACAAGTTGTAGAGGGGGCTGGAGAGATAGCTTAGTAGTTAAGGGGCTTGCCAGCCAAGCCTGAAGACCCAGGTTCCATTCACCAGGATCTACATAAGCCAGATGCTACAAGGTGGACCATGGGTCTGGAGTTCATTGACAGTGGCTAGAGGCCCTGGTGTGTTCATTCTCTCTGCCTATTTCTTTCTCTGCCTCTCTCTCACTCTATCTCTCTCTCTGTGTGTCTCTCTCGACTCAAATAAATAAAACCAAGAGCTGGAGAAATAGATTAGTGGTTAAGACCCTTGCCTGTGAAGCCTAAGGACCCAGGTTTTATTTCTCAGTACCCACATAAGCCAGATGCATATGGTGGTGCATGAGTCTGGACTTTGCAGTGGCTGGGGACCCTGGTGCATCTATTCTCTCTCTATCTGCCTCTCTCTCTCTCTCTCTCTCTCTCTCTCCCTCTCTTCTTCTCCCCGCCTCTCTCTCAAATAAATAAATAAAATATTTTTAATTTTTTTAAAAGTTATTGTGGAATTAATTTGAACAAAAAGACCTAATTATAAAGTTGGTATCTAGATATGGCAAAGAGGTGAAAGTTGTACAAAAGTGCTGGTGGGTTGGAACACTTATTCTGGAAATGTTTTAGTTCCTTAACCTAAAAACCCAAACCCTCCATGATCAGGACCTAGTCTTCCTTTCCAGCCACAACTTCGAGTATTACTCTACTTGTCCCTTGTATGCTAGTCTAAGCAGATAGAATTTTCTAGAAAGATATCCTACTTCTGTGGCTTTGCTGTCATTGATCTCCAGTCAAAATGTCCTCCCTCAGCAACCACTCCACCTCTATCCATCCTCTACGTTCAGTATAAAAGCTGCCTCTTTCCTGTAGCCACAGCAAAGGATAGTTGCACTCAAGAGGGTGATTGAGCGCAGGGATTGAGGAAAGATATTGCCCAAGAGTCATGATACCCTGAGCATTACGAAGACCTGGAGTGGAGCTTGACTTAGGAAGACTGGAACATGTATGTGGATTGGCTACAACTGATAAAGCCCCATCATACCTATTATCTTGGAGATCTGACTAAAAGATCTCATGGTAGATAAGGCAGCTGCTGTTACATATGTGCTACTCAAAGGAATCCCAGCTTAAGGATTCTGAGTGATTTGTCTAAATCCATACAACTCCAGACAGCAAGCTAGGGCATGAGCCTAAGGCTTACTTAAGCTAATAATATTAACAATGATAGTTACCTTATTTTTCTAATTATTAAAAAGTTATGGAGCCGGGCATGGTGGCACACGCCTTTAATCCCAGCACTCGGGAGGCAGAGGTAGGAGGATTGCCGTGAGTTCAAGGCCACCCTGAGACTCCATAGTGAATTCCAGGTCAGCCTGGGCTAGAGTGAGACCCTACCTCAAAAAAATAAAAACAAAAAGATATGGGGCTAAAGAGATTGCTCAGTGGCTACACGTACTTGCTTGCAAAGCCTGATGGCTGGGATTCAATTCCCCAGTACCCGTATAAAGCTGCACAAAATGATTCATGTATCTGGAGTTTGTTTGCAGTGGCAGGAGGCCCTAATGTGCCCATTCTCTCAATCTCTCTCTCTCTCTCTCTCTCTCTCTCTCTCTTCTGTCTTTTGTAGAGAGAGGGAGAGAGAGAGAGAGAATGAGCATGCCAGGGCCTCGACCATGGAAATTGAACCTAGTAGGCATGTGCAACCTTGTGCTTGCCTCACATTTGTGAATCTGGCTTACATGGGATCTGGTTTACATGGGATCTGCAGAGAGTTTGAACATGGGTCCTTAGGCTTTGCAGGCATCTCTGCAGCCCTCTCTCTCTCTCTTTTTGTAAGTAAATAACAAGTAAAATTTAAAAAAAACTTTTTAAAAGATTTATGGAAATGTAGAAAATAAATAAAAGGAATATGTGAGAAATTTAAATAAATATGATTACAATTTTAGTATATTTTTTCTATCCATAGTCTTTACATAATGGAGGCAATTTTTTACATGTATTTCTATCTTAATTTTTCATGTAATTATATAGATGATTTTTCATGCCCCTAAAATATGATTTAAATGAATAAGTATCATAATTTTTAAATTTTTATTTATTATTCCATTTTTGATATTTTCATTCATATATATATAATATATTTTGATTTTATTCTCACAAATTACCATCATTTCTCCTGTCTCCTCTCCCATTAACATCCTTTTTCTTCCCTACTAATGCCCCTTTCACTTTCATGCCTTTTTTTTTTAACCCTTTCAGTTGAAACAGCATTGCTTGCATGATCATGGGTAGAAGGTTTATTGTATAATGGCAACTTCACCAGTGGCTACACCACTAATGAACCTGACTCCCTTTCTCCCAGCAATCATGAGCTGCCTTCAGCTACTCTGGGAGGTCTGGAGTCTCATGTTTCCTGCCCCCATCAATAGGGATGTATTGACAGGCTCAGTCTTGTGCTGGAAACCACAACTTCTTTGGGTCCATGAGTGTAATTGCCATGTCCTATCCACAAGACAGCATTTCACAGCCCTCCTTCCCTGCTTTCACAATCCTTTCACCCTCTCTTCTGCACAGTTTCCTGAGCCTCAGAGGGGGGAATTTAGATGTCCTTTTTGAAGCTGAACACACAGTAGTCACTTATGCCTGGCAGTTTTACAAACTGTGCCTCTCTGGATTAGCCACTGCCTTTTGAGTAAGAAACTTTCCATTTTAAAAACCAGAAAGGCATGAAAATTTTAAAGAAGAGGAGCCTGGTGCAGGCTTGACTCAAACATTAGATTGGAGGTCCCCACAAGGAAGCCAAGGCAATTGTGGTAGGCAGCCAGAAACACAGGACTTAGCTAGAAGCTTGGGTCACTGAAGAGTATGCTCACAAGAGGACCATCTTGCCTCAGGAGTTCTAATTTTATGTTTCCCCCACAAGTTTGAGCTAATAAGCCATAAAGAATCCAAATAAAAAAGTGAGTGTATGGTACTCATAGCACTTAGAGATAGAGACAGAAGAATCAGGAGTTCAAGGTCATTCTCAGCCATATAATGAAGTCAAGGACCATCTGGACTACACGAGACCTTGTCTCAAAATGCAAAACAAAATAACACAAACAAACAAGCTATCAGACTTTCAGAAGTAATCATCCCTCAGTCCTCTGACTTCAAATACCACTCTGTCTCCTGTGACTATCTGTAATTCTGATCACAGCAGGTAGTATTTATCTAGCTCCAGACAGGATGTGATAACATTCCCAGCATCGCCTCATGTAATCCTTAAAATAATCTCTCTGTGCTAGAGGGACAGTGCTTTGTGAGCCTGGTTTGCCCAGGACAGCCCATTTATGCTTATGGCCTGGCATGATTATCGATGGCATCTTTTCCACTTAAGAAATGTCCTGACTTTGAACCATGAATTACATGGTCATCCTGAGTACAACCTGTATTTTACAGATAAGGAAACAAAAGCACAGTACTTTTTCCAGCCTTGCACAGCTGAAGAACAAGTGTGGATTTGAACTAAGCAGATGGGCCACAACATATTCTTTTAAGCACTACCTTACTAGATCCAAAGTTTTCCTACTTCAAAATATCACACAATTTAAAGAGAAAGACCAGGGCTTATGTATCTGTGTGATCCCTAAAAATTCAAACACAGTGTCTCTCCACATAACTTCTGTCTAGTATATGACGATGATAAAAATAAGGGGTTGTTTCCAATCCTGGATTCTCCATTAGGCAATGATTTTATAGGGGGTTCTCATCTTCATGTTTCCTAGCACTTGTACATCTTTCTTACATTCCCCAAGTCTACAGGGGGAGAACACAGACACTCTAGCACTATTATTTCTGTCATATAAGAAAGAGACAAGTCCTTGAATCCTTGTTCAGATATGAAGTGCGCTGAGCACCAGGCTGGATCCTCCAGCCCTGTGCCACAGCCTAGTCCAAATGTTTCCCTTATGCATGGGCCAGTGATTTCCCTCTAGTCATAATGAAAACAATTCATAGCCTACGCCAATCAGTAACTCAGTCTTGAGGGAGTCCTGTGGACCCTCTGAAATAAATGCACTACTTCATGTGTATGAGTTTCATGGGAAGAATGCACAAAACTCTCAGATTCCACACAGTGCAAATAACTCCAAGCTGTTAATAACCACTGCAGTGGTGACCTCTCCAAGGTGGCAAATAAGAATCACAAAAGCCATAAATGTTCCTTACACTTCTCATCATCCTTAAAGATGCCACAGCTGGATAAATATTTAAAGTTCTCTAAGCAATTTTCAAGTGTATGAACCTCTACATTTCTCATTAACAGTCTTTGCAAAAATAATCTCTTCCATGGGAAATAGCCAATCATGCATTCAGAAAGTCATCAGCTTATCCATGAGCTGTGATAAAATGATCTGTTTACAAATCAGAACATATTTGCTCATGAAACAAACTAAGCAATTTAGCCAATTTATAGTTTATTGTTGAAACTGGTGACAACAGAGCAAGGAGTATACTAGAAGGGAAGGATAGCTATCCTCTTCTTTGGAGCCTGTTGAGCAATAAACAACGTTTATGTTTAGTACCTGTGCTCTCTTCAATATATTTGCAGAGGGACACTAACTCTACTTTGATGCCTTAAGGGGACTGCCTCATCTTCTCTCTTCCATCCAACAATTCTATTTTCTTGTCACCTGGAAATCTGGAGCCAGTGGTTTTACTGAGTTCATACTCCATATGTGTGGGAGCAATAGCTCTTTATCCTCTACAATGTATGTTTACTTTCAATAGAAGACACATTTATCCAAAGGAACCTAGTGATCAGTGTTCCAGGCAGAGTGACAAAGTATGGGGGTAATATAGGTGGGAGCACATAGGAAGGAGTGGAGATGCCAAACAGGTTGTCTTTGTAGACATTTCCTGATGTCAGCTCATATCCAATTTCCAAATACTTCCTAAGCATATTCATGGTGAGTAATGGCAGGGGAAAGAATACATGCTGGACAAAAACTTTGGTCACCCTTTCTCTGATTTAAATTTTTTGAGCATCTAGAAGGTAGTTCAGTGCCACAGCACTTGCCTAGAATGTATAAGGTCAATTCCCAGCCTCACAAAAATAATTATTTTGGGACCCTAACACTTTCCTAGTAACTCTTCAATTGCTCCAAAGTAGGTATTTCCAAGTTTCTTGCCTTCTTCCACTGTCAGTTTTACAATATGTATGTCCAACTTCTGCATTGCTAAATCTGTGCAAATTTTACTGTTTTTGACCCACAGTATTTTGAGGGAATGGAAGGTTGAAAGGGAAATAGAAAAGGAACTAGAGAGACCATTTGCATGTGAACCAGGATCTATAAGCCAGATAGCTATTGTTTTATCTTCCATAGTAATGAATGCACATCAAGCACCCCCTTATCATTGAAACTCACTCACCCACACTTCTTCCTATACTGACAGTATGCTTGTTAATGGTGAAGCTCAGTAAATGAAGGCATTCATTCACCTTCAGTGTTGCAGCCTTGGTCATTGCCATAAGGCCAACTACATGCTGCCCAGTGTATCCCAATTGTTACCTGTCTTCACCAAATCCAAACCTTGATCTGAGAAAAATATCCTGACAGTAAAAGGCAAGATACACTACCCAGACACTATTCTCCTATCACCTCTCTGTTATTTATCCTTAGGTCTGTCTTCTTTATTCAGATATCATCTCCTTTGAAAGAGGTTTCAATTCTTTGTCTGCTTCTGGTAAATAACATCTTTGCATCTTGTCCTCTGGCCTTTCCTCTAAGATTTTCTTGATTCTCCTTCCCCCCTCCCCCCCGCCCCCTGTTTCTACTGTTGGATATGGCTATATGGCTGTCAGCTAGAGGCCCATCCTGGAATCTACCACACTTGCTCACTTCCATCATGATGTTTCACCTTGACCAACAGTTCACATCTTGTCTCTTTGGGCAACAGCACTAGCCTGTAGCAGCCTTATGGAAGTAGGTGTCTATTTTCTTGAAATTCATAGAAGCTTACGTACTCTAGAAGTTGTGTATATTTAATGTGCACAACTGTAGAGTCTAACCTTCCTTCATATTTAGTCACCTGAGAAGCTTAGAAAGGACCACTGTCTGAATTCTACTCCCAAACACACTTGTGGAATTGATCTGTGTGTTTTCAATGTGAAAGATATTATGAGCTCCCCTAATGGGACTCCTTATTGAATAGATATTCTCACTTCCACACCATTACCACTTACTCCTTCTTTCTTTCCTTCTTCCTTTTTTAAATTTTTTTTTTTTTTTGAGGCAAGGTCTCACTCTAGCCCAGGCTGACCTATACACTGTGTAATCTCAGGGTGTCCTCAAACTCATGGTGATGCTCCTACCCTGTCTCCTGGAATTAAAGGTGTGCACCACCACACTCAACTCCACTTACTATTTCTTTTTGTAATACTTTTATTTTTATTTATTTATTTGACAGAGAGAAAGGGGGAGAAAGAGAGAGAGAGAGAGACAGAGAGAATGGGCGTGCCAAGGCTTCAGTCACTGCAAATGAACTCCAGATGCATGTGCCCCCTTGTGCATCTGACTTATGTGGGTCCTGGGGACTCAAACCTGGGTTCTTTGGCATTGCAGATGAATGCTTTAACTGCTAAGCTATTCCTCCAGCCCCACTTACTATTTCTTAATGTGCCTTTAGGCCTAGAGTGCACCTACCACCATTTGCTACAAGATGTGCCTAAGTTTGGGAGGGGGGACTAACTCATATGAAACCTTTCCTTTTTAAGGATATCCCCAAGTGAAGTTTTTTGTTGTTGTTTTTAACACATCGCTAGCTGGCCAGGTTGGGGCAGGAGAATAATGAAGTGAAGTTGGCTCCAGTTGATTTGATTTTCAGTGTTGTGAATGCATCCTTCTCTAATATAGCCATGACATTAATAATAAGTGGTGAGAATGATCGTTTCAATATCACAACCATTCTAGAAGCACTACACACCCCATGAAAAAAAAATGAGTCATTCAATAATGAGCAGGGAAAAAAGGGAAGGGATGTCACTGAGTACCAGAAGAGAAGAGAGAGAAGAAAAAGGAAGAGTCAGTTCCCTAGCCTGCAGGTTGATTTTTGTAATTTTATCTTCCCCACATCGTGAGATAGGCCATGCCATTTCTATCTTCATAGGCAAAACACAATGCATGCCTGGAGGAGATATGTACTGTTCTGGAGTCTCTAGGCTAGTAAGTCATGTTACTTGGCCTCTGCCTACAACTCCAGTCTTATGCTACTCTCTGTTCCTAGACACTACCCTAATGTTGAAGGAACAAGACAGGAGAGAAAACAGGTTCTCCAAATATGCATGAAATATAACCCTCCTACTGCTTCCCATCCAGGTGGGAGGAATTCAGGCCTCTATACAGAAGAGGAAAGAAGTTATCAGTCTGTCCTTCAGGTTAAGGGAAAGCTGACTTGAGTGCCATTAAGTGTAGTCCAAATGTTCAGGCCCCAGGTCAGCCTTAAAGAGGACCGGGGTCAGTTTTATATGGTTAAAGAAGGAATAGAAGGCCATCTCCTGCAGGAAGCCTTCCATAGGTGTTCTCTGTGAAGTAGTTCCCCCTTTCAATCTTAGGCTCTCTTCCCAATAACACACACATGTGCTCCACTCCTCTTAATGATTTTTGTTTTCTTGCATGCTTTTCTGCCACATCATTAAATATTTGCTGAATAAATTAATGTGAATACTATATCTACTATACACTTTATTTTCTATTCCCTTTTTATCACTAGCATCTATGGTGGACTACATTTCAAACATAAAGCTAGAGACTCTGAACATACTTCATATAAAAGTCAGAACAGGAGCTAGGGAAATGGCTTAGCAGTTGAGGCATTTGTCTGTGAAGCCTAAGGTCCCCCGTTCAATTCCCCAGGACCCCCGTAGGCCAGATGAACAAGAGGAGGCCATGCGTCTGGAGTTCATTTGCAGGGGCTAGAGGCCCTAGCATGCCCATTGTCTCTTTCTCTCCTTCTCTTCCTCTGTTTCTCTCTCTCTCAAATAAATAAATAAAATATTTTTTTTTAAAAGCAACAGTCAGAACAAACCTATGTGATGGGTATTATTTCTCCAGTTTCACAGATTAGAAAACCAGAGAAATTAGGTTTCTTGACTAAGCCAACTTCATGACTAAGATAGCCATGATCTAAGCACAGATGAGTCGAATTCCAAAGCTTTTGCTCTTTTCACTTTGTGATGCTTTCTAAAAGGGCTGGGGAGAGAATAGAGCTGGTAGACTTTCTGAAGAACTGAGCTACAGTCCTTTCCGTTCTTCTGGCCAGCTCTCCTTTTATCCACTCATTCTCTTCTTCATGCAGCTCTTCTATTGTCAAAAACATGCATGCTCACCAGCAGATCACACACAGCAGCAGCACTGTCTGGGAACACTACAGTCAGAAAGTCACATCTACTGCCAGATCTTTTCCATGGCCCATATGGAACTCTTCTCACAATTCTTGCATTTTCAGGTCCTCTTACTGACAGATCATGGCTCAACAAAGAGGGATGCCCTGGGTTCACTGAGGGCTCTGGGGAACAGGTACTATCCCCAGATAATATACACCATCATTCCAAACTTGAGTCTAGAAGGGCCAGCTTGTAAACTTCATTGCGGTAAGAAATGAGGGCAGAAAGATGGAGAAGAGGACCCCAGTCCTGGGGGGGAAAGAGCCTGAGATTGCCAGGATTTTCTTCAGCCTCATGCACTGATGTTCCAGCTCTGTCTGGCTAAGACAAATTTTCTTAACAAGTCACTTCCTAACCAGACCTCCACCATCTGCCACCTGTGAGGCCTAATCTCGTTGTCCTCTCCATCGCAGGCTCTGGGAAGCTCTCCATCCCCATTGCAGCTGTCCTGTCTCCTTGTGGATGACGATTCTGTCACTCTGCCAGCTTAGCAGTGCTTGGTAGCTTTCTCAGCCCCAATAGGGTAAGCCAGAGGGCTCAGAAAGGAGGATTTTCCAAACTATCTTACAACTTGCCTACAAACTTCCGTGGGCAGAGGCACAGAGGGGCGGGAAGCAGCTTACATGCCAGGCACGGCACACATCATCGTACACAAATAAACATGGGCACATGCAAGCAAAGCTCACTGCAGAAACTTCCAAATAGGGAGTGCATCTCTTTCAAAAGCCAAGTCATCACTCATAACAAGTAAGGAAAAAACACTGAGCAGAAGTCCAAAATGTCCTCAGGAATTGCAGGTGGCACCCATAGAGGAGCCTTTACTTGGAACATTCATTCATGTTCCGCCTTCCAAGTCCCACATGGCAAGGTGAATCTTCATGCAGACTGTCGCCTGCAGTAGTCTTACATTAAGCCATTTGTATAATTGTTCTTCCAGAAACATTTATAACATGCCTACCACCTGCTGGTCTTATTCTCGGGGCTGGAGATACAGAACTTTTCCTCATTCTCCTGGCATCCAATTGGGAGAAGAAACAGTAAATATTTAGGATATACATACTGAAAAGTGTTAGGTGCTCATACACACAATGAAAACCTTAAAAGGCAAAATTAGTAAGTAGGGTGGAGCGGGCCCAACTCCTGAGGGAGTGAGGTATTATTCCCTGTTGTCCCCAAACACCTACAACAGTCCTCACACAGCGTTGGTGAGGGGGGTCAAAGAAAGCCTCCTTGAGGATGTATTACAGAATATGCTGTCAAAGAACTTAATGAAGTAAGGGAGCCAGCTGCTAACCAAAAATATAGAAACAAAACATTCCAGGAAGATAGGAGAGTAGATGCAAAGGCCTGAGGCAACAGTGCGCCTACAGCATCAGAGACGCAGCAAGATGGTGTTCCTTTAGAAAAATAAATAAGGGATGCAGTGATAGGAGATGATGGACACAGACACAGCCTGGGGAACGGAGTATTCCTAAATGCACACAGGCAAGTTTGGCTTTTATTCTAAGTGGGATGGGAACCCACACAATGCCAGCAGCATGATTGAACTTAGGTCTTCAAAGAGTGCTGGAGTGAAGGCTGGGGGTCAAGCACGAGGGCACCGCCGCCACATGCCTAAAATCCCAGTCCTATGAGCAGCAGAGAAAGAAGAATCATATTCCATCCCACTTATAATAAGAGGCAAACTTGTCCATGTTCATTTTCTGGTGGAGTATTTGTCCTAGCAACAAAAATGCAACTACAACAGAGTGCTCTCACACCAGCACATCCCATACTTCATGAATTAAAACTTGCCACCAGAGTTAGCAAGCTGGTGACCTGTATAAATGAAGCTTCACTGGTGCTGGGGAGAAAATCTTGAATGCACATGTTTATGAGAGAATGAGGCTATAAGGAGTAAAGAAAGTGAGAAGACAAAATGCTTCTGTGAAATTTTACCATGCAGGGATTGAAAACATAAAGAAGAAACTGAAGAATAGAGACCAAAAGATGATGTAATAGTTCTTATCCATTAGAAAACTACACCATGATCTTAACTACTTATCTTAACACTGAAAGAAATGGAGCACTGATAAATCCAAATTAGTTAAACTCAAAGATGTAGAGCGTGGTGGTGGTTGCCCGAGGCCAGGAGGAAGAAATGGGGAGTGGCTAACTAACAGGTATGACACAGTGTTGCATTGGATTTTGTTGTTGTTTTGGGTTTTGTTGGTTTTTTTTTTTCCACCATGATACATTTATAAGATACAGCAAAGTTGCAACTCAAAGTGAGGAACCTAGGGCTGGAGAGATGGCTTAGCGGTTAAGCCCTTGCCTGTAAAACCTAAGGACCCCGGTTCGAGGCTGGATTACCCAGGACCCACGTTAGCCAGATGCACAGGGGGCCGCACGCGTCTGGAGTTCGTTTGCAGTGGCTAGAAGCCCTGGCATGCCCATTCTCTCTCTTTCTTTATCTCTCTCTCTCTCTCTCTTTCTCTCTCTCTCTCCCTCTCTCTTTCTCTCTCTCCTTCCCTCCCTCTTTCTCTCTCTGTCTGTTGCTCTCAACTAAATAAATAAATTTTTTTTTAAAAAGTGAGGAACCTATTCCCATAGAAAATACACTGCAATAGCTGCCTGATAGTACTTTACAAAGTGAGAATGAATGTGCACAAATAAACATAAAAATGAAGGTATGCTAGTGAACACATAATCCTTCCTTGCTTCAGTTACTTCATTTTGTCAATTGACAAGAAGCAGCATTATTTACACATGATCACATAGCAAGTGGAATAACTCACTTGGTATCCATGACATCTAGTAGTGTGTAAGATCCTCTCTTTTGGTCTAGGAAGATGTCTCAATGGTTAAAGGCACATGCTTAAAGCCTGCTGGCTGGAGGCCAGTGTTCAATCCCCCAGTCACTTACTGGGTGGGGGTTGATGCCAGACTTAACTTACTTGTCAGGTGGAAAAAGTGACACATCTCTCATTCATAGTGGCAAGAGACCCTAATGTTCTTTTTTTTAATTTTTATTTTTAGTTATGTATATAGTGTGTATACAGACATGATGGTACCATCATTAGCCTTCTCCTTGTCATCACCCCCCCCTGCTGTGGATTGTGGGTGTTGCATTGTGACAGTGGCCTTCAGTTATGGGGGAGAGGCAATGTCCCTGTGCATAATGACCCAACTTACGGCTCTAACATGCTTTTTTAAATATATTTTATTTTACTTTTTTTATATATTTTTAAATTTTTTGTTTGTTTATTTATTTGACAGCGACAGAGAGAAGGAGGCAGAGAGAGAGAGAGAGAATAGGCGCGCCAGAGCTTCCCGCCTCTGTAAATGAACTCCAGATGCATGCGCCCCTTGTGCATCTGGCTAACGTGGGTCCTGGGGAACTGAGCCTCGAACCGGGGTCCTTAGGCTTCACAGGCAAGCGCTTAACCACTAAGCCATCTCTCCAGCCCTCTAACATGTTTTGTTTTCTTTTGAGATAGGTTCTCACTCTAGCCATGGTTGACTTGGAATTCACTTTGTAGTCTCACGGTAATCTCGAACTCACAGCAATCCTCCTACTTATGCCTCCTTAGTGCTGGGATTAAAAGTGTGTGTCCCATTCCAGGTTCGGTTGTTTTTGGTTGCTGTTGTTGTTATTGTTTGTTTGTTTTATTTGATTTGGTTGTTTATGTTTGTCAGTCTATGTGTTTGTCTCAGAGACAGGGTCTCATGTAGTCTAGGCTGGCCATGAGCTTGCTATAAAACTTGTCTCTACCTGCAGAGTGCTGAGATTATAGGTGTACACCATCATGACCAACAGCATTGTTAATAATACTGTATTATGCATCTAAAATTCTGTGTGTGCTTACTACAATTAAAAAAGAGGCAGAAATTTTATAATCTTCATGCTATTCTAAACCCAAGAGGATGGCATCAAAATATTTCATATCCACTTAAGAATTAACTTCAAATAATCATAATAATAATGCTAAGCAAAGCATGATGACATTATACATATAATTTTTACATTTGGAAGTGGAGACAGGAGGATCAGGAGTTCAAAGTCATCTTCAAGTACATAGTGAGTTTGAGACCAGTGTGGGCTACATGAGACCCTGTATGAAAACTACAGTAATAATGATAACAACAATAATAATAACAGCTACATTTCTTAAGTACTGGCTAGGTATTAGGCAATTATATGTAATTTTATACATATAATCTCTCTCCTCTCTTAATTCAGTCTGCAAATTACATTAAGACATTAAATGTAACTTTTTCTTTCTAAAGCTTAGAGAGTTTAAATCATTTGCCCAAATGATGGAGAGAGTTAAGGAGCATTATCAGAACTTAGACCCAGACTTATTTGAATATATACATATATTTCACATCTCTCTTCTTAAACCTCCAGCCCAGAAGTCTCACCTTCCAATAGCCTGATGAGATAGAATACATCTAGATGAGGTCTGGGTCCCATTCACATTGCCTTTCTTGGATTTGATGGCTCATCTCCATAGCAAGAACTTTCTTTTATATTTCAAACTAATTCAGATTTCTTAGTGAACAGTCATCTTTAGACTTGAATACAGCTTTGATTGAGTACATTTCTTCCATTATGAAAGTAATGCATGCTGAGGAAATTATGTTGATTGGATTGGAGGAGATGGGTGATATGCTCGCTGTGCAAACATGGAGACCTGAATTTGGATCCCCAGATCCAGGTGGAAGCTTGCCATAACCACGTATGCTTTTGAGGCAGAGCAGGATCCTTGGGGCTGGCTAGCCAGTCTAGCCAGATCAGTGAGTTCCAGCTTCAATGAGAGACCTTGTCTCAAAAACTAAGGTGGAAAGTGAATGACTAAGACATTGATGTCTACCTCTGGCCACCTCATACATACACACATACACATGCACCTACACACACACACACACACACACACACACACACACACATACATACAAAAGAAAATATGTCAATTATAGAAAATTTAGAAGTTATCAACATAGAAAAGGAGGGAAAATATCACATACCACCCCATAGACACCTATAGCTTGATGTTCCTTCTAAAGTAGTCTCCTTTTTCTATATAAATTTTAGGTTTACTGTTTTGTTTGGAACACAGTTGTGATCATGTAGTAGATATTTCTACATAGTAAGAGTTTTCACGTCCCAATAAAATTGGCATCTTTTCACACTCTCACTATCATACTACGAGAGTGCCCATCCTCCATTGAAAACATCAAGCTGAGTTTTAAAGTACGGGGAGTACCAAGGGCACTTAGCCCTTCGAGCCATGATTTTAGAAAAGAGTGTGTGCCTGACTATAAGGAGAGCCATGGCAGTGCTCCTAACATCTACCTCCATCTTCACCATATTCTTAAACCTCCATGCTGCAAGTCATCTGCCTAGGCAGGTATGAATGTTAAGGTTATATAGAACCTCCCTTCCCCCAGCATGAGAGTGGTACTGATCAACATCCGCTCCATGACTGCCTAAGACTACAGACTTGGATAGGACTCACTGTTAGACATTATAATGTGGAGATGACCTTTCCTTCTCATCCTTCCCACTCGTGAACCTCATATAACACAGTTAACTTTAATTCATTTAATGTCCACACACTTGGGCAACTTCCTCATTTAGTGAGACTCTCTGGTATCAAGCATGTGACCTTATTCAAAGCCTACCAAAGAAGCTTTGTTCCACAATACAAGGCCCTAATGAAGGGGCCACAGATAAGAGGTAATTGAATGACAAAGAGAACTATGAAGACCCAGCCTGTCCTGGAGGGCAGTGACAAATGCTGCCAGCCTACCTCCCTTGAAATTGGTACTCTCCATCAGTGTACTTACAATGCTATCCTGGTACAAGCCCCCTTGCACATCTCCTGTTTCCTGATATAACACAGCTAGCAATGTAGCTCTATTCCAGGTGCTGACTAAGGCAGCAGTGGCCAGCTCCTGAAGAGGTTCCTGGGTAGCCTACTCTACATGTGAGGAAAGTTATGTTGGGTACAGTGTTAGAAGGTGATTAGAGAATCCCCTTCATCCTCCTCTATGAACACTCTGTGTCTGTCTCTCTTTCCCTTGAGAACTGTTTACAAGCTCCATTGCTAAGATACTTATGTCTTATGAGAAGTGGTATACCCTCACTGGGGCTGTGTGTACCTAGAAGACTGTCTTTCTGACTGCCTTGTGGCTCACTCATGTTTCATTTAAATTTAAAAATACTTACCTATGCACTTGAGAGCAGAGCAAGGAACATAGCTCCTAGGTTTGGATAGTGCCTAAGTACCAGAAAGTACAAGGATATACTATCTTTCTGGGAGAGGACATACTCACTAGCCCCAAGCCTAATGCTATGCAGGTGACAGCCCCCATGACTGGCATTGACTCTGCACAGGAAAGTGTTTGAGGAAGAAAGCAACTACTTAGGGAATGAAGGATTTCCAGCAGCATTTGTTAAAACAACTGGCCCTCGGCCTGTCCAAACATTCCCACAGATTTATCACATGAAATTACCGTATCAGAATGAGCCTCAGGGAGCTCAGACAACCAATTGACAAGCTGTTCTGCTTCCTATTAAGGCGCAGCTGGATCTCTTACCTTATGGATCCCAAAGCAACTGAAGTTAGGCCAAGTTTCTCCAGCCCCAGGGGAAATTACCTGCTTATTATAATTTCATCAGTCCAGCAAAATAACAAATAACAAGCACGTAAATGTTATTTGCATGTAGTGAGATGAAACTCTGATGTTTCTACCTGCTCGCTGTGGTCTCTTTACACGGCAAGAGCAATTCACATCTATTAAATGTTAACTTGGCCCACTCTTCTGCGGAGCTGGGCATTCCATCAAAAGTTAAAGTGCAGATAATATAGCATCGTCAAAGGAAAGAAACTGGGAACCACCCGAGGTGAATGTACCCTTCCCTTACCACTGAGAAAACTTGAACCTTAACAAGAACAGTCACAGCATTAACTAAGCACACACAGTTTCTAGTCAGCTTGGGTTCTTCACCCCAAGTGTCAACCTAGTCCATTGTCTCCAAGAAATGCCAGGGATATATGTGTGTGGTGTGGGTGCATATGTGTGTGTTTCTATGCATATGAATACATATATATAAATTCAGTTTTCTCAAAACCTATAAATGAAATATTGTTAGTATCTGACCTAATTTGGGGGACACAGCCCTGAATTTAGCAAAGACTAAACTTTTCTGGAACTTTCCTGTCCAAAAGTAGGCAAACAGCTTCTAGGAGCAGAGCCTGAGAGGTGGGGGAGCTAACTCCGTGTACCCCTATCCCAGGTGTGGGCTGCTTGCCTCTAGCAGTAGCCTGAGGTTAAAGGAAACTGAAGAGAGGTTTCACTTAAGTCATTAGCAAACCTGCTGCATCTGCGGTCACCACTGCTGGAATGTTAATGTGGTTGTGGCTTCCTCTGCATACAGGCACTCATTGGCACTTTTACTGAATAGTCAAAAACCAGTAATACATGAACAAGCAGTGCATTACATGTGCAAAGAAAGTGTAAGGAACTTTCAACTTTTGATAATCCCTAAACGTTTTGTTTAAAAAAGGGTTGGGGGGATTTAGGGGTATCACTTCCTGGACTCTGCTGATCCCGAACACACACTCACACTGATTACAAATGTAATCACACTAAGCCCTTAGCTACTGACCTCATTGTCTCCGACGCTATGGATCAGCACTTCCTATGAATGCCTGTTTGCTCTGAGTCGAGAGTCCAACCAGCCCTCTGAGGAAAGAGGACAAAGAGCACAGTTTACAATCAGTCAGCGACTCTAAACACTGCTTGTCAATATTGGTCATCTGTGCCGCTCAGACCAAAAATACACAAAGGCAAAGGAAACCCAGTCACATTGCTTCTAATGGGTGAGCTACACAGTTTAAGATTACCTTTAGGGCAAGTTAAAGTAAGGAATTTAGAATCACACAGCACTAATCTCACAAAAGTTATTTCTAAGGTCCATAAAAAATATTCCCACGTTTCTCTTTCCCATTGTCCATTCTTATATTTTGTTCTCGTAGTTCAGTTCCACTGTGTTTTTATAGTTCATCACCACAGTTATCCTCACCAATAAAACAGGCCATTAATATGACTTGCTCAATCTGGAGGGATGGCTTAGTGGTTAAGGCACTTGCCTGTGAAGCCTAAGGACCCATGTTTAATTTCCCAGAATCCACATAAGCCAAATGTACAAAGTGGAGCATGCTTCTGGAGTTCGTTTACAGTGGCTAGAGGCTCTAGTATGCCCATTCTCTCTGTCTGTCTTTATTCTCTCCCTATTTCTCTCTTTCTGCTTGCAAATAAAAAATAAAAATAATTTTTTTAAAGATGGCTTGCTCGAGCTGGGTGTGGTGGTGCACACCTTTAATCCCAGCACTCAGGAGGCAGATGTAGGAGGATTGCCTTGAGTTCGAGGCCACCCTGAAGACTACAGAGTGAATTTCAGGTCAGGTCAGCCTGAGCTAGAGAGAGACCCTGCCTCAAAAAAACAAAAAAAAATGATGGCTTGGTCAAGGCTACAGGGCCAATAATGAACCTAATATATTAAGTAATCATATTATTTATAATTTTATATCATCATATATGTTATGTTATAGCAAAATTTTATTATTTTATGTAATACATAAGAGTAATAGTAATAATTAACAAATATATAGCTTGTACTTTTGTATATATTATAGTATTTGGGAGGTTGATACAGGGTGTTGCTATGTAGCCCGTGCTGAACTTAAATTCACGATCCTCCAGCCTCAGCCTGACAAATGTTGGGATTCAGTTATGAACATCTCACATGGGTTTGATATATTATTATATTGTGGCAAAATTATATAGTAGCATATAATAAAAGTAATAATAAGTGATATATAACTTGTACTTTGATATGTAATATTTACTTTTACTTATACAAAGTCTGTTTTTCCATAAAATTCTGTGTATTGCACTGTTTCATCCAAATGTGCTGCAGTAAGTCTGCTATGTGTTAACAAGGAAATTCAGAAAAAGAAAACATGCCATGTCATAGATAATACAGGTTCAGATTCCATAAGGTATTCAATTGAAATAGCAACCCAGTGTCAAAGAAAGTCTTAAGGTAGTATCTAGGGAACTTTACTCTCAACTTCAGTCTTAGACTAAATATATGACCTGGGTCCAGTGAGCATATTTTGAAACTATAATCTAGAATATATGGGTTTACATATGAGCTGACAACTGGATCAAATATTTGAAATGACCATTTTGGAAATTTTTCATTTGCATGGTCAGTGTATGTGTTTACTATGTGCATATTATATGAGTTTGCTGCATGAATATACATAGAATGTAGAATAATTTTGACTTATTTAGAAACATAAAATTTAACCTAGTAATTTTAAAATTTGTGACTTTTGCCCAATAAAAATTCAGACTCACAGTGAGAACAGGAGCACCCATATTCTTTCACCACCCCACATAAATGCATGACCAATGATGAGAAGGAATGTTCCCTCCCCCCTCCAGTTTCATCCTTGGGGATGAAACATTCCAGAAATGGGTGAGACATTTCAGACACGTCCCTTTTCAAGTCTACATATGACAGCATAGAATCAGTAACTTTGAGAAGGTCTGTGTACTTTATTACAGCACCATTCACAAGTGCCAAGATATGAAATCAATGCAAGGACCCATTAAGAGGTGAATATGATATATGTCCATAGTAGAATATCATTCAGCCATAAAAAAGAATGCCATCATGTCCTTTGCAGCAACATGAATGGAACTGAAAGGCATTAAGTGAAATAAGTCAAGCGCAGGAAAACAAATGCCACATGTCTCACATGCGAGAGCCAAGACATTGACCTCATAGAAGTAGAGAGCGGAATACTGAGCTGGTGAAAGTATCAGGGAGGGAGGGGCGAGAGAGAGAGAGAGGATGGCACCAAGGTGCAGTTGGACAGGAGTAACAGTTTCTAACATTCTAGAACACAGTGGCGAATCTGTGGCTGACAAAACTTAATTGTATATTTCAAAAGAGCTCTTGGAATTGTGAACGTTCTCAGCACCAAAAACCTTGGTAAATGTCTGAGGTGGTGGACACACCAGTCCGCTGATCTGATCGTCAGATGCTGCATCATGCTCCATAAATATACACAGTTATGATGGAACCATTAAAGTTATTTTTAGATTTTGATAAAGGGGAATGATTTTTAAAAGCATATGTGGGGTGACTGTTTCAGGAAACTGCAAAAATATGTGTGCCCTTTAAGTGTGCGTCGGTTCTTTCTGCCCTTGCCACACTGGCCTGGGAAGGCCTGTGACTTCTGAGTATGTTTGGTGAGGCAGTACTTAAAAGCAATTGAAGCTTTCAGCTGATTGAACCTGAGACAGCAGCCAGTCTGCTCAAAATTACAAGCTGGACTCCCTGAAATGAAACTTGTCATGCCCAGCAAAGCTGTTGACTGCCTGTCACATCTGGGAATTCTTGGAGGAATTAAATTAGTCTGACAGGGAGGCTCAGGGAAAAAAAAAAAAAAAAAAAGCAACCTGAAAAAAAAATGTTCTGAGCCTTCCCCTCCTTGCTGCTTGGAAGCATCAAGAATTCTGGCGGCCATGACTTACTTGTTAGTCCCTAGTAGAATGCGGATGTTCTAGGTGGCTTTTAAGAAAGAATATGAAGTACTTGGGGCAGTGGGATTTTGAGCAGATTCTTACTATGCAGCCCAAATTGGACTTGGTTGAACACAATCCTCCTGCTCTCAGCCTCTAAGTGCTGAGATTATAGATGTGCACCACCACACCCGGCGGTACTTATTAACATAATATTGTAAATAGTTGTAGAACTTATCATTCACATAGTTCTCCTTTTGGAAAATTTCTTCCAGCTGTCCATTTTCTACCTCACTTCTGTCCAGCCTGGTGTCCATGGGGTTGTGACCGCTACCCAGGGCTCAGCTTGGCCTTAGCACCTCTTTCAGACTGATCTCATAAGTGTGACGAATAAGTAATGATATCAGCTTGATTCTAATAGGCGCTACTACCTAAAAAAAAAAAAAAAAAAAAAAACTAGGGTTTTTATTTCTAAATAGTAAATAAAATAAAATTTGATTCCTTTTCTAGGAACTGGAATTGTCCACTTCACCTGATAGAAAACCATTATTTTTCATTTGTAATTTCAGGACCCAGAATTGTGTAATTTCTCCCACTGATAAATTTAGGCATATTTAGGTGCTAATATAGTATATTGTTTCTTTTTTTAAGCAATCATGGTCCAAAAAAGCTATTAGACACATTTTACACGTCATATTTTAGATGATATAATTGTTCTAACAATGAAGTATTTGAGATAATGAACTTTGACTAAGTTTTACCTCGTTTTAGCTCCTATTGTGTAGAAACAATGAGTCACAGTATCATTAAAGTTTAGTTTTAAAATTGATTAAATTATCTGCCCATTTCTACTCAGTGACACAAAATGCGAGATAACAGGTATAAGTAATAACAAGAGAGGCATAATATGTGTGTATACATACACACATATATGCACATATATACTGTATACTATATGCATACATCCTATGTGGTATACATTATCATCTAATAATGCATCTGCATATTTTTTATTTATGTACAATTTGCAATGTACATAAAATCACATTGCCTTTAGGACCATATAGGTGAGAGAGAGAGAAAGGGGGGAATCTCAGTCTGGTACTCTAAAGACTCCTAAGGAATATTTTTGCAAGAAGGGAAGGAAGAGATGAGAAAAGAATAGAATACTGGAAAGAAAACCAGAAGATATGCAGGGTTTGTATGAGGCAGGGACTCAGCATGTACATCTCTCTTGAATGTTCTCATGCACAAATCCACACATGACATTCAATATGAGGGGTGTTTTACTGTAGTGGAGGAATAAGGAAGAGCTTCAAATGGGAAAGAAACATCTTTCTCTAATGTCCACAAATGGATACCAATAGGACAGGCTCAAAGATAGGCATTGAGCAGAAAATAATCACATTCTTTGTGTGTAACTCTCTAATATTAAGTGTACTTGGTCTGTAATCACTAACTAAAAATATGGATCACTTCACACCATTTTATCATGATGATTTTTTGTAACAGAATTTTCTTTAGCAACTTGCTGTATTCCATGCTAGAACTCCTTTAGACATACAAGGAACTCTCCATTTAAGAAGTAAAGTTGGGCTGGAGAGATGGCTTAGCCATTAAGGCACTTGCCTGAGAAGCCTAGAGGATTGATGTTCATCTCTCTAGGTCTCAAATAAGCCAGATGCACAAAATGATGCAAGCACACAAGGTCGCACATGTGCACAAGGGGGCACACATGTCTGGTGTTTGATTGCAGTAGCTGGAGGCCCTGGCATGCCAATTCTCTCTCTCTCTCACTCTCGCTCACTCACTCACTCACTCACTCTCACTTTCACTCTCTCACATTAAAAAAAAGGCCAAAAGGCTAGTCTATTGGGCTTGCCAGAAAGAAGAAGAAGAAGAAGAAGAAGAAGAAGAAGAAGAAGAAGAAGAAGAAGAAGAAGAAGAAGAAGCAGCAACAGCAGCAAAGTTTACAGGAAGTCATGATCAATAATAAAATACATCTGGATAATTTGACCAATCAGAAACTGCTCTCTTGCCAAATCAATGGAAAAGAGGTTCAAGCACTATGTTTTCCTTTATAACCAAGGTCCTTTGCAAAAAAAAAAATATATTTATTAGCAAGCAGAGAAAGAGAAAGAAAAAAGAGAGAGAAAGACGGAACATGCCAAGGCCTCCTGCCACTGCTAACAGAACTCCAGACAGATGCACCACTTTATGTGGATACTGGGGAGTTAAACCTGAGATGTCAGTGTTTGCAAACAAGTACCTTTAGCTGCTGAGGCATCTCTCCAGCACCCCTATCCAGGATCTTTTTACCCTCTCTTGTTGAATGATGGTTTTCCAGAAATGAAACAAGAACAAATTGTAGAGAGCCAAGGGAGGAAGGTCAGCAGGCACATTTCTTTCTTCTCATAGCTAGTTGACTTGTGTTCAAGAGTCCACTGAGTAGAGGCAGAATCCATAGGAAGGGGAAAGTAGCTTCACTTCAGACCAGTTTCTCAACATGGACAAAGAGCCTTCAGGCTTCTCAAGGAACCAGCCAGCCTCTGCTGCTGTCTCACCCATTCTCTCACTCTTCTGTTCATCCCTAGAATCCAGAAACCCATAAAACATCCGACAGAATGACAGCGTATGTCTGCAACCAGGGGAACTATAGACTTTAATACCACCTTTTTAAGTCTTTTATTCCCACTGGAGAATTAGGATCGCACTCCTCTCCCCGGAGTTGTTGGGAAGAGGAAATGAGATTAGAGGCACAGTGCTCTGAGGAGTGCTGGCGCATGCTAGTGACGACCTTTTTCATTTTAAGAAAGGAGGGAGTTTATTTTCAGCTCATAGTTCCAAAGAATAGAGTTCTTCATGGTGAGGAAAGCATGGAAGAAGCAGGAAACCACTGCACGTAGTCACATCTGCAGAGAAGAAATGTCATTGATTAGGTAAATGATCTCAGGCAACTAATTTAACCTCTAGTCCTCACAGTGCTGATGTGAAGGTTAACAAAATATATATAGTGCTTTGGCACAAGGCTTACTTGCATAGTGAATTGTGCCTAAATTTTGTGACATTAATGATTCTTTACATTTTGTCCCCAGCCTTACTTGACAAGCTGCCTGTCCTTTATTCTAAGCCTAGTCCAGTGAATACTTGCTTATGATGTCTTAGTGCTCATTTTTCTCTCATTTCCATTTAAATTTTCTTCTAGATTATCTCCACAAAAAAATCCTACCATTGAATTTTTTTTTTCAAGGTAGGGTTTCACTCTAGCCCAGGCTGACCTGGAATTCACTATGGAGTCTCAGGGTGGCCTCGAACTCATGGCGATCCTCCTACCTCTGCCTCCCGAGTGCTGGGATTAAAGGCATGCGCCACCATGCCCGGCTCTACCATTGAATTTTAATAGACAAAGTCCAGATCAAATATTGGCCTTCTCCATGAGATCCTCTTCTGTGACACCTTTGTCTCCAGAGACCTTTCTATTTTTCTCTGTCTAGAATTCTCCCACTTTTTATTGCAGCTTCCTGGACTTCATTATGTACTTACATGCCATCTAATAGTATTTCCAGGAATGGAGGGCTGTGTCGTACATGTGCTACAAGAGTATAAGAAAACTGAAAAGTTCCTTTCCCCTTAGAAACATCATTGCCATCATGACCTCATAGAGCAAAGAGTCCCCATGTGTTTTCACTGAGGCTTGTATAAAAACCCACTGAGAATGTGCCACTTGTTTAAAGCATAGCACATACGCTTATATCACATTTGATGATAATTGACTATACATGTATTTCCTGTGCGGTAGTTATTAACCTTTTAGAATGTACTCTTACCACTTACATTTTTCAAAAGTTTACTGTAAAGTAACATACTATGTTATACTGTCAGCAGACTCCTATCTCTTAAGTTCTGTGTCCTTTGATTATGTGAAAAGGACATGTCAAACCAGGCCTAACAGCACAAATCCGTAATCCTAGATACCCTTGAGGCTAAGGCAGGAAGGTCACAAGTTCAAAGCTTTGGATCAAGTTCAAGGTCAGCCTGGGCAAACTTGTATCAAAATAAAAGGTAAAAAGAGGTAGCTGAGGGGATGGCTTAGCTCACTTGCAATGTCTCCTGGCCTGGTCTCAATTCTCCAACTACCCATGTAAAGCCAGACACAAAAAGTAGTGCAAGCATCTGGCATTCTGTTTGCAGTAGCAAAAGACACTAGTGCATGTACACTCACACACACTCACACACACACACATACCCCTAAATAATTAAAAATAAAAAGCAGGCTGAGGATATCGTATAGTGGCAGAGTACTTGCCCAACATAATATGTGATACTCTAGGTTCAACAAGTTCATTCTCACTTAAAAAAATAATAAATATAAATATAAAATATAATAAATCCACATCAAGTGATAGTAGTGATGTAGGCTTATGTAAGTACATGCTGTAAGTATACATTATGACATTTGCAACATAGATAAAAGTGTCTAACAATGCGCTTCTCAGAATGTGACCCTGTTTAAGTGGCAACTGACTGCATTTGAACCTCTATCCTTCCCCAGACATGTTAAAGCTGTGCAAAGGTAGAAGAGGCCGTGTGACCACCACTGAATGTAATCGGCTGGCAGGAGAGAGAAGGAGGAACAGGGAGAAAGGGGAGGGAAGGCAAAGAATACAGTCAAACTATACAATATACTTGAAAGAAATTGTCTTTATTAAACCTACCAGTATGCATAGTGAATATATGTCAATAAAAATGTTTTAACATAGGGCTGGAGAGGTGGTTTATTGGTTAAGGTGCTTGCCTGCAAAGCCTAAGGGCTCATGTTTGACTCTTTAGGTCCCATGTAAACCAGACACACAAGGTGACACAAGCACACAAGGTCCCATATGTGCACAAGATGGTACATGTGTCTGGACTTCAATTTCAGGGACTGGAGGCGCTGGTGTGCCAAATCTATCTTGCTCTCACACTCTCTTGCTCTCGCTCTCTCTCTCTCATAAAAAATAAACATTAAAAAATAGTTTAATGTTCATCACTTAATCATTCTCATTGTGAGAACAAAACAAAATGGCCTATACAATTTTATCCTTTCCCTTTAAATATTCAACCCCTGATTTCTTTGTAACCACTGAAAGTCTTTGAGGCAAAGAGCGTTGTTCCTGGGCATGGTGATGTATGTTTGGATTGGCTGGAAGTGGTCAGATTCTGGAGTCAGTGTAAACGATGGCACTACCAGGAGGGTCTGCTGAAGGACCAAACTCCTTTGCTGATATGCACTGCTGAGGATGACTCTACTGACATTCTTGTGACTTCCTAACAAGCCACCAGAGAGGTTGACTTAGTATTTTCATTTGACACAGAAAGCAAAAGCAATCCTAGGAAAGATGGAAACAGGTGCTCCTCACGGAATAAATGTCTCAAAAATAGTTCATAACCCACTACCCTGTAATCCTTATGCAAAGATTTTTAACTTTTGAGCAATTAGCAACCATGGCTTCTATACTGGACAACAAGAAGAAAAAACTGTTCAAAGAGAGGACGTGAGACTGTGTATTCATATTGACCCAAGAAAAAGAGTGGAATTATTGGGACTTAAAAACAATGGAGCTGGTAAACTGAATTGTTTTTTCGTTGAATTGATTCCATCTGAGCTTGAAAGAATAGAAAACTTTTCAAAATAAGGGTCATTTTAGGTTGGAATAATGTGGGCCCAAGACTAATAGTGCCTTTTACCATTTAATGAATGTCATGTTCCTCCATTGTCAGGTCAGCAAATACAGTTTCATGTGAAGGCTTCATTCTCCCACCAGCTTTCTCTTCAATTTGCCAAACTGGTTTAGGGGGGAAACTGACAGGGCTGTTTTGTTTCCCTTTGTATTTTCATTCTTGTCATACGACAAAGGACACTGCTTGCTTCTTATTCTTCTCCAGTGGCCCTAGAAAAAAATGCTGTAGAGGAAGCCAAATTGAAATAATAAAAACTGGGAAAAGGAAGAGAAAAGCAGCAGTGTCTCCAGGCTCAGCATTGTGTAAATAAACAAGGGACTTTCTCTGCCCATGGGACGCAAGCCAAGCACAAGGGACCATCCCCTGCAAGCTTAAGGCAGGGGAGGGTCTGGGGGGGGCTGGACTTGCATTGAAATGGCCTTTGTGACTTTCTCTTTATTTGTTCTCCTTTATTTGCCTTTGAGACAATAAGACCATACTGAGATACGCTCTTGTAGCTCTATTTACAGATGCTTTCAACTATATTAACTCAAACAAAACTCAGTATTATCTTCAGTCAGACACATAGTCCATTAAGTCCTGGCCACTAACCCCGCATGTCCATCACTCACAGGTGTGCTCACCTGAAAGGCAGCCTGGGAGGTTCTTTTCTTACCATCCCTCAGACTAGAAATTTATGTTAACAAGACTTCTCAGAACCGTGTGGGAACAATCCTAATAAAATGACAAGATCTGCTTTGTTTAGGATTGACCTACAGGCTGACCCATCACAGTTTGAGCTCTCTTAGATGGTAGCAGTAAGTCTCACCTATTTTTACTGGTGAGACTGGGGTCATTGGAAGAAACCCTGCTTGGGCTTTGCATGGAAAATAATGCAAATAACACACGCATACCATGAGCCAGATGTGGGCAATCAGAACCCTGGCTTCCCATGCCTGGACCCAGCTGCAGATGCATTCTTTATTTGAAAGATACAGGCCCAATTGGGTTGGAAAATGGAGAACTTAGCCCCCAAATATTCACTGAACACCCACATTATGTCAAATGCTGCTGGGAATGGAGATATAGAGATGGAAACAGTGCCCTTGCCCTCCAAGAAGTCCTGCTTATCTATGCTCAAATGCATCTCATCCTTTCCTAACTTACCTCTCTGGCATTGAGGTCAGCAGCCAGGAAGTGGGTCTGTAATGGTGACTAGGGGTGGGCATTTGTGAAACTGACTGAAGTCATAGTGGTGATGTTAATTGCTCCATCTTGAGAATACCATAAATACACAGTAAGCGACCATGATGTTGACATTTTTGTGTTAGACTAGGGGTATCACCACATCATTCTGGGGAGGCACAAAAGAAGGCAATAAGATGGGCTTTACAAGGGGTGATACTTGACCTCTATCCAAAGGACAGGGAGCTGAAAGCAAGGTAGAGCTTCAGGATTTGACAGGCCAGCAGAGAGAAGAGACTGGCCCATCCAACTTGGTGAAAGAGACATTTGGGAGCTTGCAAGGACAGAAAATAAATGGGAATTACAATGACCACTCACTTGACATTATAAGTTGACTTGAAAAGTATACAGTGGCCTTGAGATAAAGTTACTCCACTTGACTCATGTAGGAAAAACTGTAGATCAGAGAGATACAGCAGGTGGCCTAAGGCTTGGTATCTAGTAGCTGACATTATGCCCTGTGCAGTTTGTCCAGTTCCAAAATCCACATTCTGTCTGTCCTCTTCAATCCAAGGATAGAATGTTCCTGGCTGTCAGAAAAGAGCAAGGGCTAGTCCAAGGACAGAGCACATACCTGCCAATGTTAAGAATAGGGGGCTGTGGTGGTTTGATTCAGGTGTCCCCCATAAATGTAGATGTTCTGAATGCTAGACCCCTAGCTGATGGCAAATAGAAATTAAAGCCTCCAGGGGGCAGAGTATTGTTGAGGGAAGGCCTATGGGTATTATAGCCATTTGCCCTATGCCAGTATTTGACACACTGTCCTGTTGCTATTGTCCACCTGATGTTGGCCAGAGGGTGATGTCCACCCTCTGCTCATGCCATCATTTTCCCTGCCATCATGGAACTTCTTTCCCTTGAGCCTGTAAGCCAAAATAAACCTTTTTTGCCCACAAGCTGCTCTTGGTTGGGTGATTTCTGACTGCAACAGTAAAGTTAGTACTGAGGAATGGGATTGCTGCTACACACCTGACTGTGTGGCTTTTGGCCTTTGGGAACTGATTTTCAAGAGGAATGTGGAAGGATTTGAAACCTTGGCCTAAGAGACACCTTGCAGTGCTATAAGTACAGCTTGATGGACTATTCTGGTCAGAGTTAAAAGACATGAATGCAGTAAGAACTATGGACTGTGAGGTTTGGCTTATGAGGGTAAGAAAGAGCTTTGTTGAACTGGGCTAGAAGCAGTTTGTGTGAGAGGCTTGCTGTTATGCCTGTGTCCTAGGAAGTTGTGCAGGGTTGCATTGCAAAAAATGAGCTGGTGTGAGCAGAGGGATATGCAACAGAAAAAATTGAAATCTTTGGGCTAAAACTGCTGCCTGTTCAGCTGAAATTAAGAGATTACAGCCATTTAGAGTGGACCAACTTACCTGCTTTGGGACAACAGAAAGAATGTAGACTGCTTTGAAAGGGCCTGAATGCTGAAGGAGTGTCCTGTTCTTCAAAATCTACTTTATTTCCCCTTAGATTAATAAATTGGTACCCCACCTTGTATTGTGGAGTATAAGAAATGCAGAAAAGAGAGGGTCACTGAATTTGCAACATGGTCTTGTGTTTTGGAAATGGCCATGGGCAGTGTGAAGCAGGTTTGCTGGATGCCTGCATGGAGACCCCATGGAGCCATAAGGATGGACCACGGGTTGCAGTGGAGATGCTGGGATCACAAAATGGCTTCTAATGAGAGCTGCTGGCCTGGATGATGTTTTCCAGGACTGTGAGTAGCCTAGCTGGAGGGGCAGAATTGGAATTCCAGAGACTTGTAGTTGGTTAGAATTATTGGATTTGGAGACTTGCCAATGGCTAGAGTTGTTGGACTTGGAGCTATGGAGTTTGGTATTTTCCCTGTTTAAATCATATATTGCTTGAGTATTTCTTTGTTATGCCCAATGCCATTTTTTGCAATGCAAATATTCATTTTGTACCATTAAAGGTTTGTGGGGATTTTTTGGTACTATGGCTCAGTTAAAAGACCTTGGATTATAGGGATGTTTGAACATCATTAGGATTGATTAAAAAAAAATGGGGACTTTTAAAGTTGGACTGAATGCATTGCATTTTACATCGTGCATGGTTATCAGTTTATGGGGGCCAGGGCAGAATGTGGTAGCTTGATTCAGGTATTCCCCACAAACTCAGGTGTTCTGAATGCTAGGTTCCCAACTGATAGAGATTTGGGAATTTATGCCTGCTTAAGGCAGTTTATTGTTGGGGTGGGCTTATGGGTATTATAGCCAGTGTCCTCTTGCCAGTGTTTGGCACACTTTCCTGTTGCTATTGTCAACCTACTGTTGGCCAGGGGAGATATCTACCCTCTGCTCATGCTATTATTTTCCCCTGCCATTGTGGAGCTTCCCCTAGAGTCTGTAAGCCAAAACAAATCCTTTTCCCCCAAAAGCTGCTCTTGGTTGAATAATTTCTGCCAGCAATGTGAAGCTGATTGCAACAGGGGCCTTGGGCCCAGAACATTGATGGAGAAGTAGGACTGGAGAGTGACAGATGGGGACTAGTTGTCACGTGCCACCTAGTTGACCTCCCAATCAAAAAAGCTAAGCGCATAATGAGCTAAATATAGAAAATGGGGTGTTATAGAGAACAAGATTATTGTGCCACCACACAGCACCACAAAAAGAACATTTTCAATATTGTTTTACTCTCTTAAATGTGTATATTGCATGTTGAGCAAATCCCTCCCTATCCTTTTCCCCATCAGTTCCTTTTATTTGCCCCTCATGTTAATCTCCTTTGAAGAGAAATATTTTTAAATATTTTTATTCATTTATTTGAAAGAGAGAGAGACAAATAGAGAGAATGGGTGTGCCAAGGCCTCTAGCCGCTGCAAACAAACTCCAGATGCATGCACCACCTTGTGCATCTGGCTTTCATGGGCACTGTAAAATCAAACCTGGGTCCTTTGGCTTAGCAGGTAAGTGCCTTAACTGCTAAGCCATCTCTCCAGCCCAAGAGAAATATTTTTAAACTGGTAATATGCCCTAAACCAATGAACAGACCTATATAAGATAGCAAATTGAAAAGAGATAGTGTCTGGTACCACCCATCAAAATCAGGATCTCTTCTTCCTGAATCATTGAGGAATCAATGTTAGGCAGGAGGTTCGAGATTTGACCAAGAGGCCCTGATATTGATCCTCTGCCACTCTGAGCACACACACACACACACACACACACACACACACACACACAAAGAACATGTGGCCTCTGGAGTTCAAAGGAGCCAAAGTGGCCACTCAGTCAAACAAATTTCTTTGCAGATGGCAAAACCAAGTTTCAGAGAAGAACATTTAGGCCAAGATCCCTTCAGTATTGGACACATGCCATATTAAACTAACTAGACCCTGTGAGCCAGAGAAAAACCAGGAATCTGAAGGCAGAAAGCCAGTCTGACATGAGTGCTTTCTTCCCAGCATTCCATCTGTCATCCCATAGCAGATTCTCTGAAGGCTTTGAAGGGAGAATTTAAGCAGCAATCCTCCGTTATACCACCATGCAAGCTTGTCTGGAGGAAGGAGAGTCCTTGTGCTCAGAGAGCCTGCATGCCCTATCTTCAAGATATTTTTCTCTGGTTTTCCTTATCATTAGACAGAGAAGGAGAAAAATAATTGTACTATTTCCTAAAGTAATAAAGAAATATAAGTTCCTTTTATTATTTATTAATTTTTTATTTATGAAAGAGAGAGAAACAGAGAGAGTATAGGCATGCCAGGGTCTCTTGCCATAGCAAGTGAACTCCAGATACACATGTACCATTTTGTGCATCTGTCTTTATGTGTGAGAACTAGGGAATCAAACGTGAGCCTTCAGGTTTTGCAAGCAAGTGCCTTTAACCACTGAGCAATCTCCCCAGCCCCAAAAATCTAAGTCCTTATTCTACTGAGCCTCAAAGGTCTCTCTCACTGTATCAGTTTCAGGGTTGCCTGCCAAGTGGGGTTGGCCCAGTAACAGATAGAAAGAGTCTGAAAGAGGTTCACCAGTGATATTTGGTGTACCAACCTGAAAGTGATCAAATAGTACTGTCACCAGGGGACTGGCCTGGTCTGGCCTGAGAAGGGAAGCTAAAACCTTCTCTGATCGGAACACTTCATGGTGTTTTTCTGAGAGATCTCTACCCTAGTGATAATTTCTCAAAGTTTGTAGACTGCAGAAGTCTGTGATGTCCAGGTAAATAATGCAGAGAAGTAAAAGAAAGAAAACATATGCACTAAAATCTACACTGGTTAGTAACTGTTGACAAAATTACAAAGATAAGCAGCAATCTATCCCTATAAATACTCGCAGTGCCACCTGACTAGTAGATATCCTGCCAAACCTTCCAAAGTAAGGTCCTTTGGTCACGTGACATGCTCTGAGGAAGAAGGGTCCTTGGTCACGTGACATGCTCTGAGGAAGAAGTAAAGAAAAAAACTTGACCATTCAAACTGGTTAGCACAACTCTAAGCCCAAGCCATGCCAAACTAGAGACATGTGTCATTGCAAAGATCTTCAATATGATGTTAGCAACCAAGTGCCCTGTTGTAAAGAATAAGATGTCAAATCCATGCTTGGTCACATGGCCAAGAATTTTTAATACCGTCCCACATCTCTGTCAATGCTGAATGGGATGAGAAGATGCCTGTGGTTCTTGCTGACTTTTCCTGAGGCACAGATATAAAATTGTTAATTAATTTTTATAACTTTTTAATTTCAGATTTAATAAGTCTTAGAGTAGTGATGACGATATAATATCTCATATTAGCCGGGGAAAATCGTAACATAAATCGTGCCTTTGGAGTATCAAGCCTCTCTCTCTCTTTCTCTCTCCTCCCTTTACTTCTTAAGGCACCCTTATTCTCATCCACTCCAGTCCGAGGTCCTTCAGTTTTTCAACTCTAGAAACTAGGATGGCACGTGGGTATGGGGGAAACCACTGGCCCCATTTCAGTTTTCCAGAAAAACAACAAAGTCCCTGCATACCAAGCCATTTCAGACTTCTTAATATGAACAGCACACCCCTCAAATCCACATCTATTGCTGTGAAAGCCTCATATCCTTATTTTCCAGGATAAGTTTAATTGTCTGTTTGCTGCCTCACAAGCACTTTCATCTGAAATGTGTTCTCTAATTATGCAGTGAAGTTTAGACATCACAATAAGTAGGTCAGACATTCAAAAAATTTTATTTGATGCTAAGATTCTTAATTCTTTCAAATGATGTGCTCAAACATTATCATCATTTCCTTCAGCTTCCTGCTGAAGATAAGTGACTGATACACAATAATACCTTTCAGGCCACACTAGCCTTGAAAGAAACAGTTAAATGTTAATCAAATATCACCTCTGCCATGAGGTCTTTTCTCCAGTGGACCTTAAATTGTCCTCTCAATTTAGGCATACTTTCTTGTGTTATAATATAAATATATTTGCATCTTGGATTAATTTAATGCTTGGATTTTCTAGTTAGCTGCAGTATTATTAGGTGTGTCAATCAATCTGATGTTATATACTTTCAGGGTAGGAGCTTACGGTGCTAGGTGTGGCTCTCAAGACTTTCAGAGTATCCACAAAAGTGACCCTAGGTGTTGGGTTTGCCTGCTATGAGAGTATTTAAGTAGGCTGAGTAGACCAAAATGTAGGCAGATTCTAAAATTTAATTAAACATGTACTTTCAATGAAAAACAGCACAGACTATTTATGCAAGAGTAGATATTATGACAACCAGATCCTCTAACAATATCACTGTCCCTTAGGGTGTGTGGTGCCCCACGCCCTTAATCCTGTCATCAAGGAGGTTAAGATTTCTGGTCTGTTGAAGGTTCCAAGTCAGCTTGTGACCAAGTGAGACCCTTCCCTAATGTACAACAGAAGAGGAAGCAAAGCCACTATAAATCAAGAAGCAACAAATAACAAGCTCAAAATATAGCTTATTTAAGAATGGCAAATCCGACCATCCATCAAATTTAACATATAATTTATCCTGATATGGAAGGTGCAATTAGCACTTCTGGTTCAGGCCTATATACCAGGTTTATTAGGTGGGTACTGACCTGGTGTAATCCCAGTTACCTTTTGGGATGATTTTGGTCTCAGTCATGCTGTGCTCCTACTTGGGTCCCTCTTTGGTGCGCTGTGAGATCAAGTAAGCTGGCTAGGTTGCTGGATCGTTGCTCTGGTCACCAGTGCTGGGTGCTGTAAGCTCCCTTCCCCTGGTCTCTGGTGCTTGCAGGCGCTTGTGCTGGTGGTGGGGGAGGGGAGACTGTGGATGGTGTCTCTAGTTCTGCTGGTCCACATGATCCTCTACCTCGTTATCTGCTCCTCCGTTGTTCGCTGCAGTTCTCCATGTTTCTTGAGTTTGCGAAGAGCTCCGTTGTGAGTAGACAATCCCCTCACCTGGCTTTTCCTGCCGCTCAAGCCGAGCCTTGCAGCTGTGGCCCCGCAGACCTGCCTATGTGGGCTCTGGATCTCTCCTACTTCTCTGCTGCCCTTGGTAATTTCTTATACACCTCACTTTTTAGTAGAAGAGTGTATTTTGCTGGGGTTTTTCTGGCTTTTTCTCCCCTAGGCTGCTTTGGCATGGTTCTTATGCCTCCATCTTAACCAGAAGTCCTAGGCATCCTTTCTTGAGTTCCGAGTACTGCCTGGCTGCTTCTCAGTGTCCAAGTGGAGTCTGTGGGGGTACCAGTAACTGTTTGAGATAATGTCCAGGTGACAACTTGGCGAAACCTATGGTTACACAGAAACAGACTTCTGTGCATATCTAACCAAGTTAGACCACACAATGCTCTTTACAGCCCCTTACCAGATGTCCCAACTGTTTCAGTTATCATCTCGTTGCTGGCATAAAACACCCCACCAAAAGCAACTTGTTGGAGGAAAGTCGCTTATTTTGCCTCCCAGTCTGATGGGGCATTTCCCTGACAGCAGGAGAAAGGTAGCAGAGCAAAGGCTGGACATCACTTCCTTGCCAACATCAGATAGACAACAGCAGCAAGAGAGTGAGCCAGTTCAGGCAAGGGGGAGCTGGCTGTAATGCCCTGAGCCCATCCCCAACAACACACCTCCTCCAGGAAGGCTCCATCTTCCAAGGTACCATCAGCTGGGGACCAAGTGTTCAAGACACATGAGTTCATGGGAGATACCTAATTCAAACCATCACACCAACTATGGCTATAACTCAAAAACAGCACAGGGATGGAATGTTGGTTCTATTATTTTTTTCATTTTGAATTCAAATGCCTATGAAAGTATGTTGGACATTTTTCATGTCACTGTGATAAATACCTAAGCAAAACAACTCAAGGAAGGAAGGAAGATTCAGTTTTAGCTCATGTCAGTCCATCATCAACACACCCCTCGCTGGGGCCTGAGGTGAGGCAGAACATCATGGTGGTAGTGTGGCAAAGGAGGCTGCTCACCACTGGGAGGCCAGGGAGCAGAGAGAACAGTAAGGGGGCATGGAAAGACACAGTCCCCATGCTCACACGCTCCCAGCGACCTACTTCCTCCAACTAGGTCCCACTAACTAGTTTCCAGCATCTAGCAAAATTGTCTGGGGACCAAACTTAGAGCACAGCATCTTGTGGGGAAACATCTCATGTGCAAGCTGAATATGGATGGCCTTTCAGTCTGCAACAAGCTCCAACTCATCCCAGACTCTGACCTCCAGATATGAATAGCTACAAGAGTCAAGTACTAGTATTATTTTCCCTCCATTCACTTCTCCTCAATAGTTAAACAAGGCCAAAAGGGTGATTCCTATTGGATTTAAGTCAGAGTTGTCCTTCTATCTTGCTATGTGACCTTACACAAGTTACTTTATAGTTAGTGGACTAGAAGATTGTTGAGACAGCTGCGAGCTTAACAGTCTATGATTCTCTGCAGCATAGTGACAAATCTTAGAATTATATACTAGCAAATCCCATCATTTTCTTCCTGTGTAACTGGAAATATGGGGGTACTATCTTTATCCCATTTTAAAAGCAGAGAGAATTGATACATGAAAGAGTGGATACAATAGTAATTCACTGTAGATATTCAAATAACCTCCCAGCCTACTTACATAGCTGCTGCTTCTTGAAAACAATGCCCCCCCACAAAAAATCTCTATTATTGTCGAGCATTATTTGGGACTTTTCCTTTCCCCTTTTCTCTGCCACTCTGAAAAGTTGTGAGATCTGCCTCAAATCACACAGCTACATTTTCTGTATACTAAAATGACAAAATGGAAGTTCATTATGGCATTCTCTGTCTACCACCAGGCAATCCACTGGCTTTGTGACAGTCACCCTTTCCCAGGCTCAAATCCAAAGTCAGATGTACTCTGCCAACACTAAAATGTGCTTCTATTTTGTTCAAGGCTTAAATGGGCCTACATCAGCTTTGCTAAGCTATCTAGGAGTTCTGGACAAGGATAACTAACTAAGCCACACTGATTTCTCCATATCTATCTGATCTAAATGGTCTTTTGTTCATGTGTGTGTGTAGCATGTGTGGTGTGGTCTGTAACGTATGCATGTGTAGATGTGTGTGCCCCACACATACATGTGCAGAGGCCAGAGAACATCCAGCATAGTCCACTATCACTCATCTGTCATTTTCCTTGAGATACAGTCATTCACTGAATGAAGAGCTGCTCGTTTCTGTCAGACTGGCTTACTAGAAAGCCCAGCGACTCTCCAGTCTCCACTCCCCACAGAACTGATGTCATAGGCACGAGGGACATGCCCAGCTGTTTACATGGGTACTGGAGAATTGAACTAGGATTGAATCAGGCTCTCATGCTTGCACAAGTGTCCTTACTCCCACAGCCATCTCCCCACCCCTAGTCTAAATGTTTACAGCAATGATTTGTTCATTCACTATTTATGTATTCATCTTTATGTGTATTCATACATTTACTTTATGTACATCAAGGCTGGAAATTAATGCATTTGAGAATATGTATCCCTAAGCTTGACACATAGGAAAAGATCCCCAATAAGTGGTACTTTTTTAACTGGGGAATAGATCTGCCTTAGTTCATCCAGGTTGCTATAACAAAATACAATACACTGGGTATTTAATACACAACTAAAAGTTATTTCCAGGTTGAGGAGATGGCTTAGCAGTTAAGGCGCTCTGCCTCTGTCTATCTACCTCTCTCTAAAATAAATAAATAGCTGTAAAAAAAAAAAGTCATTTAGCACATTCCTGGAGGCTGAGAAGTCCAAAATCAAGACAGTTCATATTTAATGTTGAACCCTTTCAGGATCATAAGTAGTGTTTTCTAGCTGTGTCCTCACATGTAGGAAGGAGTTACCTCTCTGAGGTCTCTCTTATAATGGATTTAATTTGTAGTAATCATTAATCAAGTCCTTCTAACCTTCTATAACCTTCACATTGATAATAAGGATACAATTGTCAGACTGTATATGGAGTTATGAGGAAGAGTTGATGTATAGCACACTAAGATAAAAATAAGCCTCATTAAAGTGCCTCTTTCTACAAAGCAGGTCATGATTTTATAAACTCTGGCCACAAAAATCAAGTAGATTGTATCTAGTCAAAGCACATAACACTGAGGAATGGTATGGTGGCTCTTTAAGAAAAATAATACTGTGAGCATATATGATCTGTATTTTTTTTTTCAAACATCCCCCTAGTCCAAGATCTTTTTTTTTTTTGATTATATTTGACAGTTTTGATCTGTATTTTTTATGTTTATTGAAAAAATCAATCTGAATCCAAGAATTTCATTATATAAAAAGGAAAAAACTTTACCTACACTAAGATCATTATAATATTGTTCTATATTTTATTTTAAATTTAGTATCTTTTATGTGTTGCATCCACTTGCAGTTTAATGTGTGATTTATAAGGTAGTAAATATATTCAGGTTTTTAATATGAAAGTGCAAATTGTCCCAGCACTGTTTATTGAGGAGTCACATACCTATAGCCCCAAGTATTAGGGAAGTCGAGCCAGAGATTGTGATTTTGAGATCAATCTGGACAGCCTAATACCACATCTAATATTCAAAAGAAAAGGGGACTGGAGAGATCATTTAGCAGTTAAGGCACTTGCCTAAGGACTCATATCCAACTCTTCAGGTCCCATGTAAGCCAGATGCACTAAGTGACGCAAGCACACAAGGTCACACATGTGCACAAGGGGGCACATGTGTCTGGAGTTCAACTACAGTTGCTGGAGGCCTGGTACACCAATTCCCCCCCCCCCTTTTTCTCTTGCTTTCTCACATTAAAAAAAGGCCAGTTGTTGGGCTTGCCCCAAAAAGAAAAGATAAAAAAGAAAAGGAAGGGAAGGGAAGGGAAGGGAAGGGAAGGGAAGGGAAGGGAAGGGAAGGGAAGGGAAGGGAAGGGAAGGGAAGGGAAAGCCATCTTTATTCCCACTGATCTTCAATGTCCCCTTTGTCTTATGTCAAATACTCACATATGCATAGTAATATCTCTAAGTTATTTTCTATTTCATTAATTTTACTTATTGATTCCAGGCCAACATTAGACTGTTTTGAAATTCTCTGGTTTAATATAACATTATAACTAGTAAGACAAATTCTCCCTTCTTGCTTTTTGTTTTACCTTTGTATTTGTGTGTGTGTGTGTGTGTGTGTGTTCATAAAGACTTGAATACTAGTGTCAGTTTGTCAAAACCCTATAAATATTTTTGGGATTTTTAATGATATTACTACTAAGAGCTGAGGAGATGGCTTAGTTAGGTAAAGGCACTTTCTGGACAAGCATGAATACCTGAATTTGGATCCCCAGCGCTCATAAATGCCAGGCATAGTGGTGCCTGTCTGTAATCCAAGAAGCAGAGACAACAGGTCACGGGCACAACCTGGCTGGCTAGACTAGTCAAATCATTGGGCTCTGGGTTCAGGTGAAAGACCCTATCTCAATAAATAAGGTGGCGAGTAATAGAGGGAGACACCCAATGTTGACTCTGGCTGCCATGTGCATATGCACACAAACACATATAAATGTGCACCACACATGTTGTAAACATAAATGCATGCATGCACACTACACATACACATGCAAAACTTAATTACAATTAACTCCACATTCATTCCGTGGAAGCTCTCATATTTAGTATATTGCATTTTCTCCATGAATTGATTTAGTATAGTCCTTCATTTAGTAGTTCTTCCTGTTTTCCAGTTTCACACATTCTCATCCATGATTAGATTCTTTACTAAATCTTTATGAAGATAACAGAAAGATTTCTTGAGAATGATTAAGCCATACTCAACAATAAAAATTCTTATTTATTTGTGTAGGTGTGTATATGAGAGTGAGGTACAGGTGCACCAGTGTCTCCTGTTGCTGCAAATGAATGCCAAATGTTGTCTGGCTCTATGTGGGTGCTGGGGAATTGAACCCATGCCATCAGGCTTTGCAAGCGAGCACCTTTAACTACTGATCCATCTCCACAGCCACAATAATGAAAATTCTCTGCATGAAAGTTATTATGCAAAATTTTACATTTAGCTGGGGGACCTTTAATCCCAGCACTCGGGAGGCAGAGGTAGGTGGATCATCATGAGTTTGAGGCCTCCCTGAGACTATATAGTGAATTATAGGTCAGCTTGGGCTAGAGTGTCACCCTACCTTGAAAAACCAAAAAAAAATCCATTTAATAGCTTATTTATGGCAGGAAACTAGTGATATTTAACCATTTTCCTGCTGTCTCCTACAACTAATCAGAGCTAGGATGAGACAGCATTTTTCTGTGTTGGGCATTCACTATGGAGCCGTTCTTTCTTGGGGTGTATACACCTAGCCCTTCCTTCCTTCCCTTGTAAAACTCTGCCTCCATAATGCTGCCTGGTCTGTATGCTACTGCTTCTCTGGCTCTCCAACCTTAATACTTCCCCCTGTATCCACAGCATTATACAGAGAGGGAAAGGAAGGAGAATTGCAAGCCCTTTTGGTGAGAAGATTCACTTTTTCCTTACAATATAAGAGGCCCTCTGCTGTATAGCAATATAAAGGTCATGGCACTTCCTGTGTAACCATTACAGATCCCCCCAAAACATAAGGGTGGGCCTTTGGTGGCCAATAGTAAGTGCATACAAATAACATTTCTTAAAACTTTCTTTTAATGTCAGAAAAGTTAAGGTTATAAGGGGATTTCTTTAGTGTCATAAAAGTTGAGATTATTCCCAATCAATGGAAGCAGTATCAATTGTTAGTAACAATACTTCCTCTAAATGAGTCTCCCAGCTCCCTCTTTCTCTTTCTCCTGTCAACAGTCAAGTCTTCCATAAGTGCTAACTCTTCACTGATGTCTCTTCACTCACCTCCCTATTATTCTTCCCCACAGAGTACATTTCTGCCCTAGATTACCAAAAGCAAAAGTGTTACTGTGTTGTGCACTTTCTATTGTTTACAACTGGATGGACTTCCTGGTTATTCTAAAGGATGTTCAAAGTCACCAAAAGGACTCAGAGGCATCATGGTGTTGAAACCCTTGGGAAACGGGTGCTGAGGAGGGAGAATAATGATAGCTATGTTGCACATAGCACATACAGCAGGACCATTTTTATACGACATACTAGCTAGCTATTTTTAAGCACAATTTTTAACTTTTACATTATGAACTGAATGTTTTTGTAAATCCTACAAGTCTTTAGTTTTAAAATTTTAAGTGATAGAAGAAGGCATTTCCCTTGATCTCTGGGTGCTCATCGTGTTAACCATAATCAATGGAATTATCTAAGATGGTCTCCTTTTGGGGACTGAAGCATCTCCCTCTGAATGAATTGCAGAGCCTTCTCCTGGAATCCTTGCCCTGTGGTTAAGAACCTACTTCATCGATATTAAAATACTTTTTGCTCAGATGTGCTCTCATTGATTTAATTTCACCTGGGAGGTAAAACAATAGCTAACTATCATTTTATCTCAAATTGCAGATTACAGTTTTTCGGATGGGATCAGAAGGGCACCAGGACATTGACTTAGCTATCCTGACAGCATTACTCAAAGGTAAGAGTTTCTGCAAAGATAATTTAAATGGATTAACACAGCAATCTTATATCACCTAATACTGGGTATCATCCCAGATGAAACCATGATACATCCAATTATTGACAACATAAGGACCTCCTATAAGTCACTGTTACCACTGTTGAATCCTTCTAAAACCAGCCTATTGCATGTGCCTCCATTTTATGTTTTAAATATACTATAGCACGAGCTGGGTGTGGTGGCGCACGCCTTTAATCCCAGCACTCGGGAGGCAGAGGTAGGAGGATCACCATGAGTTCAAGGCCACCCTGAGACTCCATAGTGAATTCCAGGTCAGTCTGAGCTAGAGTGAGACCCTACCTTGGAAAAAAAAAAATATATATATATATATATATATATATATATATATATATATATATATATACTATAGCTCATGCTCATTGAATAATAAAAATTTTCAAAAACATTTATATAACATAAAATTATCTATGTTATCTGAGGTCATTTAATATTTATCACTTCATTTTCAAAGCAATTTATTTTGGCTTATTTTATTAATGTGTATGTGAGTGTGGGTGGGTATGTACAGACACATCAAAGATAAAAATCTAAAGTCATTGAGAGGAAATAACCAAAATACTAGGCTAGTATACTTACTGTAACTGGCATTAAACTTAACTCTATACTCCTTGATGTCAAGGTAAACACAGAAATATTAGATTCGTGAGATTTTAATTTACAATGTGGTTATTTGTCCTATTCTCTAGCCCCAGGGCCTCAAAGGTAGCTCACTACCTGCCCACATCCTTGGAGCCATATACAAGAAAATAGCAATTTCATCCAGATTCTATAGATCAAATTTTGTTCATACTGTGCTTTAAGAAGTATCTTCAGTGGTAAGAGAAAGCTGACCCTGTTTACTTCTAATTATCAAACCAGAAGTAAAAGATAAAACAAGGGCTAGAGAGATAGTTCAGTACTTAAGGTACTTGCCTGCAAAGCTTAGCAACCAGGATTTGATACCCCAGTACCCACATAAAGCCAGATGCACAAAGATGCACCAGGAGTTTGTTCACAGTGGCTGGAGGTCCTGGTATGTCCATTCTCTCTGTCTCTGTCTCTCTCTGCTTACAAATAAATAAATAAATATTTTTTTTACAAAAATAAACAAACCACAGACAAGCCAGTACATGGGCACAAGGAGTTGTCTAGGAAGTGGTGTAGTCCAAGCCTATAGAACTCATGTGTACAACCAAGATATTCTTGTCCTGTTGAACATAATTCATAGCAAGTGGGGAAATGATCCAATCCCCTTCTAATGAAAATGTTTTCCTTCTCTTTTTCAAATTCTTAAGACTTTAAGTTGTGCTTTCAATTTCAGAGCAACCCTAGAATTTATCATATTATAGAATACCTATTTTCATTTTTGAGCATGATATTACACAAAATTCAATGCATTTTGTATCATAATCAAATAGTTACACATATTACACTTGGAAATTTGAAGTTAAAGAGTCTAAAATAAGCTGGGCATGGTGGCGCACACCTTTAATCCCAGCACTTGGGAGGCAGAGGTAGGAGGATCACCATGAGTTCAAGGCCACCCTGAGACTATATTGTAAATTCCAGGTCAGCCTGGGCCAGAGTGAAACCCTACCTCAAAAAGAAAAAAGAGCCAGGAGTGGCGGCACACGCCTTTAATCCCAGCACTTGGGAGGCAGAGGTAGGAGGATCACCATGAGTTCAAGGCCACCCTGAGACTGCATAGTTAATTCCAGGTCAGCCTGAGCCAGAGTGAGAACCTACCTTGAAAAACAAAAACAAAACAAAACAAAAACCAGAATTAAAAATAATACTTACATGAACAATATAGAATGCTTTTGAATATTCTCTCTTTTCATCTATCCAAGTTTCTTGAATGCTGATTGTATCCTACTAAAAAATTACTCAGTAGTAGGTCATAATCTGTAGTTTAAAGTACAGTGCCATAGAAGATGAAATCAGGATTTCTCTAAGAAATTAGCATTTCTAATCACTTATAATGAACATTATTTATGCATCAGTTGATGCTAATGAAAATTTATGCCATTAAAAGATTAAAGTATGTCAACTGTATTTTGCAAAGGCTTCTAAATGCCCTCAGATATTGACCCAGTTGATTTGTGAAAGCCATCAAGCAAATTTTTGCTGACTTCTTTGAAGGTAAAAAAAAAAATACATGCTATACATTTTTCTAATATGTGAGATATGTGAAGGCATAACACTTAATTTTTATAATTATATTTAATTTTCAACTATGTATTACACATTGTTTGTTTTTTAATATTTTATTTTTATTTATTTATTTGAGAGAGAGATATATACAGAAATAGGCAGGTAGACAGAGAGAATGGGTGCGCCAGGGCTTCCAACCACTGCAAACAAACTCCAGATGCGTGCGCCCCCCTTGTGCATCTGGCTAATGTGGGTCCAGGGGAATCGAGCCTCGAACCGGGGTCCTTAGGCTTCATAGGCAAGCGCTTAACTGCTAACCCATCTCTCCGGCCCTTATTTTTAAAGCCTAACTTTTATTCTAAGAAATTTCTGAGAAAACAAAGAGAAGAGAATCATGGAACTTACCTACAGAGCCATAAATCTAAGAAATGAGAAAAGGACATATGGGGAAAAGGGGGTATAAGGAAACACATCATTGCTCCTTGTTTGTAATGTTATGGATTTACTTTTCTTGAGTCTGCATTTACATTAGAAAACTTATATTAAAGAATACTATTCATATGACACACATTTACACAATACCTCAGTAAGCAAGAAAGTGAACAGTAAGGGTTACTTTTTCCCGATGCCTCAGATAAAGTTAACCTTTTTAATATTAAAATAGTAAAGAGAGAATGAAGACGGCAACAGGCATGCTATTCCAGAGACGCAAGAGCTCCAGAGTGACTTCCAACAGTAACGCAAGGGGCTTTTCAGAGTCCTGAGGACGGAGGTGTGAGACAGAGACTGGGTTCCTGTGCACCCTCCTACATAGCCCTCCCCTCCCTGCCACGACACACACACGGGGCAGGGGCATAATACAGCATGTCCAGCAACTTTTCTGGTAAAAAAAAAAAAAGTAATTTTTAGCATAACTGTATCCCAAGTGGGGCATATTTATGTTAAAAAGTTGTTCATTATTTACCTGAAATCCAACCTTAACTGTGAATCCTGTGTTTTTATTTGCTAAATCAAGGTACACTAGTCAGATGAGGTGTGACACTACTAATGCATCTTTTTTTGTTTTTTTGTTTAGTTTTATTTATTTATTTGAGAGCGACAGAGAGAGAGAGAGAGAGAGAGAGAGAGAGAAAATGGGCGTGCCAGGGCCTCTAGCCACTGCAAATGAACTCCAGATGTGTGCGCCCCCTTATGCATCTGGCTAACATCAGTCCTGGGGAATCGAGCCTTGAACCAGGGTCCTTAGGCTTCACAGGCAAGCACTTAACCACTAAGCCATCTCTCCAGCCCTACTAGTGCATCTTGATTTCAGGTGCCCTGAGAGGTTCTACAGGAAGACGAACTTGAAAATCGAGGGTGCTGTCTCCTGTCCCTCAGTCCTCTTCCTCCTCTTAGCTGGCCCTACATTATTTCAGAGATAATTATCTAGTTTTTATCATTTTATTTATTTACTGCTACATGTAAAGTGTTTGCTGGAAGAGGGAAAGTCCAATAGGTTAAAAGCTAAGAAAAATCTTTTAAAAATTATAAACTATAGTTTAAAAAACTATTAAGAAAAAGATAAAAGAGATACCTTACCATTGTGATAGTGATCTAAGCAAGAGACACTCTGAGCAAAATTATCTATAATTCTTTCATGTTTAAAAAAGTCAGAAAATGAGACTGCAATTTATGGAATTAATTATAAAGGTCAAGTACATATATACTTAAAGGACCATGACAGGCATAAGACCTATCTATCTAAATTATCTATGTAAGTCTGAGTATAAATAATATCTGGTCACCACAAAAACAACTAGAAATACCACTGGAGGATCTAAGCAAGAGCTATATGATTGTTGAACTCAACAAAATAACTTTTATTAAATCAGATTCTTCCATGGGCTTGTACATTATTTCAGAGATAATTATCTAGTTTTTATTATTGTATTTTGCATTTCTCTTCCTCAGACATAATTAATAGTAACTGTAATTAATTAGCTAATTAATTGCTTATAGATACATGGAAAACATCTTCTAAGATATGCATTTGCTCATTTGTTTCAAATGTAAGGAGAAAGTTTTCAATAAAAATCAAAACGGAAAAAGAGTACCCAGTATGTTCTATATGACTTTAAAAAACTCAAAATACTGTGCTGTCCATTGGATTAGAAAACACGAAGCAGGAGCTGGAAAGATGGTTTAGCAATTAAGGCACTGGCCTGTGAAGCCTAAGGACCCAGGTTCAATTTCCCAGTATCCATGTAAGCTAGATGCATAAAGTAACACATGCATCTAGAATTCGTTTGCAGTAGCTAGAGTGCCTGGCATGTCCATTCTCATTCATTTCTCTCTCTCTCTCTCTCTCTCTCTCTTTCTCTCTCTGCCTCCCTCAGCCTCTTTCTCTCTCAAATAAATAAATAAAATATTTTTAAAAATAAAAGAAGAAAACATGAAGCAATGAAAATCACTGCATTCTCACTCATGTCCCTTTAAAATTGTGTCTTTAGGGTAAGAAACCTAAGCTTCAAATACTGATGTATAACATTTTAAGAGATGATAATATATGGGGCCTAGGAAGACGGCTTAGCTGTTAAAGTTGCTTGCTTGCAAAGCCTGCTGACCTGAGTTAATTTCCCTAGTACCCAAGGTGGTGTATGTGTCTGTGATCTCAAATGTATCTATGACAGTGGGAGGTAGAGTGAAGTTCCAGGGCCAACCAGACTGGCATTCATTTTCAGTGGCAAGAGGCCATGCCTCAAAGAAGGTGGAAGAAGAGCAGATACCTCATGATTATCCTCTGACCTCCACATCTGCACTGAGGCATATGTGCAGCCATGCGCACACACACACACACACACACACACACACACACACAAATAAATAAATTATTTTTTAAAAATCAAAATATATTTTAATATTTGCAAACTGCTTCTGGATGCATGTCTCCCAACTCCATTGAGGAGGAAATACAGTATTATTATCACAAACTATCATTGACATCAATAGACAATCTCACTTAAATCCTATTTTCTTACTGACTGGGACCAATAACCAAGTTATTGAACTTCTGTGTACCTCAGTTCCCTTTCCTATGAAAAAGGAAATCAATGGTTCATTTCTTATGTGGAATGACATAAAGAAAAACTTGAGGGCTGAAGAGATGGCTTAGTGGTTAAGGCGCTTGCCTGCAAAGCATAAGGACCAAGGTTCAATTCCCCAGAGCCCAAGTAAGCCAGATGTGCAGGGAGGTGCATACATCTGGAGTTTGTTTGCAATGGCTAGATGCCCTGGGGCACCCATTCTCTCTCTTGCTCTCTCTCTGTCTCTCCCTCTCTCTCTCTCTCCCTTTCCCTTTTTTGTTCTCTCTCTCTCTCTCTCTTTCATAAATAAATAAATAAGTAAATAAATAAATAACATTAACAAAAAGGAGAAACCTGAAGTCACTACTCTGTTTGCCTTCTTCACAGTAAGCAACATATGATCATTTCCTATTGTTCATAAAACAGGCTCTTAAGTTCCCAAGAAGCTGAGACATTTCCTATGTTCAAAATATACAATAATCCATAAAATGCTAAATTTAAAAGGCTCCATAAATTTGAAAACAATACTCTAAGAAACCAGACAGAAAATATTTAGCCTACACGTGACTGTCCAGAACAGAGCACCAATAAGGGATGCATCTAGAAGATGGTTGAGCAGATGCTCAGATCCTTTAAAACAAATTTGATTACAGTTTATTTTCATGAAAATCCAAATGGATTTCAGAGCAGGGGCTGAGGTAGACAGAAATTTCAAACATTCATGTTTGTCTCCTCCAGGAGAATGCAATAAAAATCACTTAAACCTCTAAATTCCTTTCATTTGTACAGTGCTTTATAATTCACAAAGCATTTTCCACAGAACTTCTATCTAATTTTCACAACACCTCTTTGAAATGGTTATCAGATATCTTCAAGCCTGAACTTTCTTAGGCAGGAACATGGGCAGCACTAATAAAGTGGAAGGTATCTTCACCCCAGCTACAAGTAAATGCTCCTTCTTGTTAGGACAAGTCCAGAGGAAAAGAACGGGTCTTCTTTGCCTTGGTGTCCCAGCATCCAAAAACATTCCTGACCAGTGGCAAGAATTTAATATTATTTATCAGTAGAAGTGATTGATCCATAGCCTTATCAACCACTATCCAAAGTCACATAAAACCATCTGGGGGGGGGGCTGGAAAGATAGCTCAATGGTTAAGGTGCTTGCCTGCAAAGCCTAATGACCTGGGTTCAATTCCCCAGTATCCAGTATCCACGTAAAGCCAAATGCAATAGTGGCACGTGCATCTGGAGTTAATTTGCAGTGGCTGGAGGCCCTCATGCATCTACTCTCTCTGTCTGTCTCTCTTCTCTCTACCTCTCTTGCAAATAAAACAACTATTTAAAAATAACCATCCAGTCGTCTCTGCATCATTGAAATGCCATTGAGTGGACTCCACAATGGTCCACAGAAATGTGAGTCCCATATATTCCTCGGGATTTCTACCAACTCCTGAAAGACTTTCATTCTCTTGGTCACTCCTGCCTTAGAGTTCCTGATTCCATACACGTTATTTCTTTTCCTCATCATGGAAGTCAAGATGTAGTGGTTGGCCTTTCCATTTTCAAGACAAAACCAAGAAAATAAAATTTACTTATTCCGGGCATTGTATTAGTTTCTTATCTCAATGCTGCAACAAAATACCCAACGCGACAACTTAAAGAGGAAGATTTTTTTTTTGTTGTTTATTTTTATTTATTTATTTGAGAGCGACAGACAGAAAAGTGGCAGAGAGAGAGAGAGAGAATGGGCGCACCAGGACTTCCAGCCACTGCAAACGAACTCCAGATGTGTGTGCCCCCTTGTGCATCTGGCTAACATAGGTCCTGGGGAATCGAGCTTCGAACCGGGGTCTTTAGGCTTCACAGGCAAGTGCTTAACCGCTAAGCCATCTCTTCAGCCCTAAAGAGGAAGATTTTATTTTGACTTCAGTTCATTATGGTGGAGAAGGCATGGTGGCAGGAGCTTCAGGCAGCTGGTCTCATTGCATCCACATCAAGAATCAGAGAGGGATAAATGCTTGTGCTCTGCTATCTTTATCTTTTTATACTTTCCAGGACACCCCCCACCCCATGGAATGGTGTCCCCATATTTAGGGTGGGCCTTTCCACCTCAATTAACCTAATCTAAAAAATCCATCACAGATAGGCCCAGAGTTTTATTTCTATCATGACTCCAAATCCTTTCAAGTAAACAATAGAGATTAACCATCACAAACATTTAATAAACTATAGACTTTTCTAGCAACAAAGACATGGTTAGGAGAGAGGTTAACTTCTCAATAATGCAAACAGTGTGTAACCGAATAGCTTCTGCGTCATTAACATCCTTTGGTATTTCACACATGAGACTGCCCATGGACCTCCCCCCATGACTTCCCAGATGTCAGGCCACCTCATGGCTCCCACTAGTCCTGCTTGAGGTGTTTGCTGCCTTCTCAACTTCCCTTAAACCATGAAGTAAACTCTTCTTTCAAGCAGAGCAGTTCTTCCGTGTTCTGTAATGTTTACACCACTGTTCTCAGGTTCACCTGCCCTAAGCAGCTTTTCAAGGTCTTTTTGCAAACAGACCAGTGTTTTGTCAGCAAAGCTTGGGTGTCAACTCGTAGGGAGAATGATTTCTTAAGCTTCTTCCATACGACTACAAGAGAATAAGACTTAGACTTGTGCCTCTCCTTGGAGGGTGACAGCATGGTGCCCTTGGCTCTGGGGCTTTACCAGTCACCAAGAAAGGTGACACATGTGTTTATAGAGACCATGAACATTGGAACCCCCAAGTCCATAACCTGGGTAAGCATGTTCCCAGCAGATTTTTAAGGTTCTGCCCATATCCATAAGATCATCTCACTATAGACTTTCAAAGGTGGCAGAGCCATAGATAAAACCTAGGGAACAAAACTAAAAAGAGAGGTCTCTGCCAAAATGTATGGAGACAGAACTGGAAGCCAGGTCAGCAGATAGCCAGGTCCTTTCTCTTTCCAAGCAACATGCAGCCATTTCTGATGACTGATGTAGCCACCCCTGCCCCTCATTCCTCAGAACCAAGAATCTTTTCACTTTTGACTGGTGCCTGCTTCTGATTCTGCCAAGCACCCAGCTGGGGGTGCTCAGAGACCTACATGTTACACTCTGCAAAGCCACTACTTCCGAGCAGCTCTTGGCTCGTGAAGAACTCATTGCTGCTGATCCCCAGAAGAAGAATGAGTTATGCTTTTACTTCCTGGACCTGCTTAATAGTAATGAATCAGCATCGATCACTAGGTCACCCACCACCTAGTCCTAACCATACAATCATGTGGACTGACAGCCATACCATTCTGAAATAAATTGTTTACATTAATAAAAATAATGATGATGATGTCACTGGACTTGGTAGTTTCTGAAATTCCTGATCTATCCAGAGAAAGGAATCAAAGATAGACACAGAGAATACTTGAAGCAGAAACAGATTTATTGAAGCAAAGATGCTTTTCCAATAGAGGGAGAGGGCAGCTCAGCTAAGCAGCTGAGTGCACTAAACTCTTGGAATTGGGAGTTTTATGGGTTGGAGAGAAAACTTGATGCTAATACTATGCACATAATTTCAGTTTCCTGGGAATTGGGAGGGCATTTCTAGGAACCAGAAGAGAGGTTTGACTGAACTTTCTGAACTAAGATAGCAAGTTGGAGGAGATACATATAGAAAAACACATCTGTAATGAGATGTTAATGAAACCTCTGACTAAACTTGCAGTCTTAGGGTCCCCTAAAGATATAAGTAAATGTCATAGTAGAATGCCATGCAGGGCTTACCAAGATAAGGCCATAACCATTCAGGCGTAATCTACATCCCGTTGTTACTTGTCTCCCTGCCTGTGCGTGTCAATACTAATAACAAAGCCAGCATGTAATAGTAACTTGCACACAATTGACAATGCTCTGAGACTAAGCTAGTCCTCACAGTGACCATATGATACTGTCCCAGGAAACTGATGTGCAGAAAATCTAATCTCTTGGCCAAGATTGCACAAGTACAAGTTGATAGAATCTAGACATGAACCCAGGTTCCTGGAGTCTAGAACTAGGGTACTCTGCATCCTGAGATCTGTGACTAGAACTAGATATGAAGCAGTGCCCCATTTTTGACACATTTTGGACCACCCATGGTGACTAACTTTTTCTTGGTATACAGACTGCAGGATAAATATGGCCACTGACCACAAGAATCTACCGAGCTCCAATGAACCCATCCAAAACAAGAGTGTGTGGTTTTGACTTAAAGCTTTAGGGCAGAAGGAATATTTTATGCCTACTGTACTGATTTTCTTCTTACATACTGGAAGCTAAATATCCCCAAATCTTTTGCAGAAAAGTTGGGACCATGTGACTATGTTGTAAGCAGTGGGGTGTGATCAGACCTGAAGTGTGCCATTCCTAGACCTGGAAGATGAAAGCAGATGAGAAGGAGGAAAAGAGCAGACCAGAAAAGAAAACTGAATACTAAGCTTGCGTCAAGCTGTCTTACTTCACAATGCCTAAAAGACCTAGAAATCAGGGCATCCAGAAACTCAAAAGGAAGACTGGGGGAGGAAAATATGAAAGAACTTAAGTCTTTTCTCAAAAGTAGCCAGAATTCCATTTCTTCTTCGCTCATCCCCAAAGCCCTCTCCAACTAAACGGATATATTAGATAAGGAAGCCAAAACAGGACCAGATGCTAGGAGAAGGCTGGGCTAGGGGAAGGAGATTAAATAAATTAGTGAAAATTGGATGCTGAGATATGAGCCCTCTAAGGCAATGAGACCAGTGGCTTTACTAACCAATCATATAAAACTAGAAGATTCAAATTTGTGCAGGAATAACTTTAGTAAGAATAAAGTACATATGGTCTTTGGATTGCATTTTACTTAAAGAAAGAATGAGGAAAAGAAAAAGAGAGGACAAAAAGGATGAAATCATTAATGTAATAATTTCAGAAAAATATCCCCAAACCTCAAGGTACACATTTCTACAGAATCCTGCTCAAAAATAATGATGTGAGCCGGGCGTGGTGGTGCACGCCTTTAATCTCAGCACTCGGGAGGCAGAGGTAGGAGGATCGCCGTGAGTTCGAGGCCACCCTGAGACTCCATAGTGAATTCCAGGTCAGCCTGGGCTAGAGTGGGACCCTACCACGAAAAAAAAAACAGAATAATAATAATAATAATAATAATAATAATAATGTGGAATGTGCAGATACTTTGTCCACTATGTTGTATAAGTGAATTTCTTTGTCCTCTCACAAGCAGAATAACCCTGTAGTATGGATTTTTTTTTAACTCTCTCAATCTTGCAGTTAATTATGTGCTTCTCTGCTTTGGAACATTTTTACAAAGTTCTTTGTTAACAAATGGGAGGCTTTCGAAATATCTTTTGTTGCAGAAATGGCACAATAAAGATAACACATCCATTAAGGTGAGTCAACATCAACAAGGAAGTAGCAAGGGTCTTCACAGAGTTATTAATCATAAGCCACAAAATTTCATTATGTCCTTTCTACTTACATATGTTGTGAGAACATAAGGAAAGAGTGGTAGTGTTGACTACACAAACACTTGATAAATATCACCAGAAAGGTGAAGCATAAATACCTGGTTTTGTAAGGTTTTTATACAGCACTGTTCTCTAAAAGACTAATATCCAGATCCAAAAATAAGACAAGGAACACTTCTCCGAAGTGAGCAGAGCTTAAACAGAAAAGGTGGACCCAGCTCAACAAGAGTGAAATCAAAACAGAGCTGACCACCTCCTGCCAGTCCTATCCCCCATAGCTAGGAAATGAAGAGACCTAGGTAACGGTCTGAAAAATGACCAATCAGGACAGGTGACTCTGGGAGAACAGGTGACCCATCAGGGCAGCTGACCAGTCGGGAGAGATGATCCAGTTAGGACAGTTGTAGCAGTTCCAGCAGCTGCTTGAATCAGGAGCCACCAGGCAGCATCAGGAATACCAGCAGAGGCGTTCCTAATTAGTTAGGGTGGTTGTGGCCAGCTCTCATGGAGAATACTCAGTGTCCGTGGCCTGAGAAACCTGGGCACCAAGACACACCTAGTCCTCCGAAATTACATTCCTAAAACAACCACCTTCGTGCAATCCAACACAGCAGCTAAATCTAAATCCAGGCTCTTATATTGCAGCAAATTTTTCTCATCCCGTGCTTTCCTCAGCCCCATGCTTCAGCTCACTTGGAGGAGTGTCAGAAGAGAAAAGCTCATGAGATGTGGCATCTGACTGACATCCCGTACTATCAGAGAACCACTCAACACAAATCAGCAATTCTGGCATGTGCTTATACCCTGGAGAATTTAGGGACAGTCTGTACTTAAGACTGAGAAGTTCTGTTCCATTATATAGTATCATTTTATAAAAACTTGATGGTAGCTAATCATTCACACTGACCACAGTAGAAACCGTAATGACCCAGCCAGTAACTACTCTCTACCTAGCAGCGGTCTCCATGCAGTGGTGTTATTAACCTGCTAAATTTATTAAACTATGATTATTAACTTGGTAAGAATTGACAAGAATATATAAAACACTAACAATATTTGCACAATGCTTTAACAAATCATCTTTCCTCTACTTGTTATCCATCCTATTTAATCTGCAAAACCATCTTTTAAAGTAAATTTTATTCACTTGGGTTTTGATAAAAACGTATTTTTACAAAATCTTCTTTTAATTGACAATTTTTATACTTGTATGTGATTTTTTATTATAACTCCCTCCATGGCCATCTTTTGTTCCTCTTTCCCCAATCCTCTTTCCACTGAACTCTTTCCTTTTCAGCTAGTCCCTCTTCTACTTTGATGACTCCAATATTCATGATGCAATGCTGGTGTGCCCCAAATTGTGCAGATCTTGTGCAGATAATGACTGCAGCTGTGAGGTCATGAATGCAATGGCCACTTTATGTCTGGATGACAGCATACCAGTACTCCTCCTCATCCTCTGGCTTTTACATCCTGCCTGTTCCCTCTTCCCCAATGTTCCCTGAGCCACGGAGGACATGAAAGAAATTTGACTTGGATTTTCATGGAAAGAAACTAAGTCTTAGGAAGGATAAGAACCTTTCCCAAGCCACCACAGGTAACAAAGAAGCTCAGTGTTCTTTCCCTTTGACCCACAGAAGTTGTGACAACCTGTCTGGAAAATGCTACTCTCTCCTGCTCAGACAGAGACCAAAACTGAGCCCAGACATGCCCATATGGATAGAATCTCATTCAGTTCTCTGAAGGGCCAGAAGGTGGCAGTCGAAATATCAAAAACAATAATATAATTCTAGAAGTGCTGACCATGTACAAGGCATTATCTTAAGTGTTGCGTCTTCATGGAGATATAAAACAGGCTTAAAATGCTATAGAAGTGGGTGTTCTGAAGATAGCTCAGCGATGAAAGGCACTTTCTTATAAACATTGCTGGCCTAGGTTCAATTCCCAAGCCATCCATATAAGATGGATGCAAAAAGTAGCACAAACACCTCACAGTTTTGGGTAGCAAGAGGCCCTGACTGTCTCTCTCTCTCTCTCTCTCTCACACACACACACACACACACAGAGAGAGAGAGAGAGAGAGAGAGACGCAAATAGACAAATATTTTTTAAATTACTGTAGAAGTATAGAAAGTGTAGAAAAAAGTATTTAAAAGGCTCAAATGAAAATAACTAGGCTCTGGAGAAATTTAATTATAAAGACATTAGGAATGCACTGCTAAGATTCAGAAGGCCACAGAAATCAACATAGAAATCCAAATCTGTTATGCCCAATAAACATCCTGGGGGGGGGGGTCATAAAATGAACAAGATGACAGTTTCTTGCTTGGAACAATTTCAAATTGAGAAGAATAACCATTTTAAAAATCCTAATACATGAGCTAGAGAGATATCCTAGCAATTAAGACACTTGTCTGCAAGGCCTAAGGACCCAGGTTCGATTCCCCAGTATACACATAAGCCAGATGCACAAGGTGGCGCATGTGTCTGAAGTCCATTTGCAGTGGCTGGAGGCCTTGGCAAACCCTCTCTCTCTCTCCCCTCTCTCTGTATGTGTCTCAAATAAATAAATAAATAAAATTTAAAAATATTAATACAGAAAATCAACATGTACAAATCAATAGAATATAAAAATTTCCAAACAGGGTTCACTTTGCCCACATCAGTATATATAATCTTATCTAACCAGTTGCCTCTTAAAATATACTTATAAACTATATCATTTCAACCACATCATATTTATTTCCATATGTGTACTCCTAATTAGGAAACAAGTGACAAATGTTTTATAAAGGAGAACCCTTTTATAAAATATTATCTAAATTGCTATTATGTAAATATTCACTTTTTATTCAAGATTATTTAACTGCATTTATGATTATTGAGGAGGGAGGGAAATCAGGATGGAGTGATTGGGGTGAAAGGGGCTGGCAATGTCGGGTGAAAACCAGTTTAGAAGCAGTATTTGATGCTGTTCCAAAGGAAATAATTGCTGAATTAATTTTGAGATATTTCAGAATCTGTCAGAGTGGATTTAAGCAGACCTTCAAAGGGTTCCATCCAAAGGAGAATCTCACTAATAGAACCCAAAGGAGAAATGTATATGTAAATATTTGGGTTTTCTTTTTCTCTCCATTGAGGGTAGAGACTTTGACTCAACCTGTTTCCCAAGTGCCTCCAATAAAAGCTGGAAGAAAATGAGAGATAATAAAAATTGTTGAGCAAATGAAATCAGCTAGGAATACAGGTCTTGTCCCTGAAGTTTGCCTCTGTTCTGTTCAATACCCCAACTCCAGAAACGAGAAAATGAAGTAAAGAATTTCAGCTATGATGCAGGCCTGTGACCCCTGAGTTCAAGAGGTGGAGGCAGGAGTCTCTCAGATTTGAGGCTAGCCTTGACAACATAATAAGACCCTATCTCACTATATATATATATATATATATATAATTTCAGGGCTGGAGAGATGGCTTAGCGGTGAAGGCAATTGCCTATAAAGCCAAAGGACCCAGGTTCAATTCCCTAGGACACACATAAGCAAAATGCACAATGTGGCACATGCATCTGGAGTTCACTTGCAGTGGCTAGAGGCCCTGGCACACCCATTCTTTCTCTCTCTCTATCTATCTAGCTATCTCCCTCTCTACCTATCTGCCCCTTTCTCTTTATCTCAAATAAATAAATATTTTAAAATTATATATACATATAATTTTTTTACAACTGTGAAACCAGACTGCCTCTGCTGAAATCTCATCTTTGACATTCCCTGGCTGTTCCAAGGTCCTGTATCTCAGTTTCCCCATCTACAAGATGGAGATGAGGGCACCTCTAGATTGTTGTGAGAATTCAGTACATGAACCCTTAGAAATAATGTCAGGCACAAGCTAAGCATGAACGGAATTTTCATTATTAACACCTCTCCTATTACCTAATAACCCCCCAAAAAAAGTCAATCCCATCTCCCTTCAAAGAGATGTCCTCATTTGGATACCTGTTTGTCTCTGTAAGCCAAATAGGAATTTCTTCAGCTAAAATTAGTTTGGTCTTTCCTTGTTCCTTTTAAACTTCTCTTGGGATTGATTTAAAGATATTTTTACCGAGAGAAGAGAGTTATCATTCAGGGCAAGAAAATAGAGCAAGGAATAAATTATGCACAAAACTCATCTACTTTTTGTGTGCATGTTTCCAGACTTGAATTTGGTTTTTCTGCTTGTAGCAGCCACATTCCTAAAGGAGGTTCCTGGGCAGCGATGTCTCCACTCTGGGAGAAGACTGAAGGTGTATCCTAGCAACCCCAGTCACATGATGGGGCCTTTCAGCAGGTTTCCTCCCACAGTAGTATCTTTATATAGGTAGAGAATCTGATGTCTTTTAATAAAAGGACAGATGGATGCTCATAGGCCAGGACCCAAGTGCATTTACTTGCAGTGTTTACAAATAAATAGATGAATAGAGATAGAAATGAATCTGTGGAAAGAATATTTAACTGGGATAAAATCCTTTAGATAAAACAAGAAAGGGTCCAAAGATACCAAGAAGAAATGCTCCTCAACATTGCTATAGGAATGGCTATGTCACCCTGAACACCACAGAGCCCTGGTGCTACTCTGAGTTCTAAAAGCCCACCTTGCACCTTCAAACCCAGGCCCACCCAGCAGGACCGTGCTTCCACTCCCAGCACCCAGTGAGACACTTCCCTTTCCATTTAATTCTCTCCCAAAAAGGGTTCATAGCATCCATTTACAGCATGTTGACATGCTCAGCAGGCTTTGGGATGGTTTTACTCCCAAACACTGATAGTCAAGTCCTCAGATAAATATTCCCTACAACTATTTGGGAAGAGGAAAGAGACCAGAGGGAGGAAGGGAGTGGGACAAGAGACAATAACAGGAAATGTGGGTGATATGATCACAGTGCATTATGTATCTATGTATGTGTGTGCATATATATATATATATCTATGTATGTATATATACACACATATATATAGTCATTGTGAGATCCAGTATTTTATACAATTATTATATACTAATAAAAAGAAGGAAGAAAGGAAAAGGGAATATTGGGTTTTATGTGAAGGTGGTATTGTTATACATTTTTTAAAAAATCTATAGAAATGGAGTAAGCCTTTAGACTAAAAACTTTGAATCATTAGATTTCTGTGATTTCCCATGAATAGTGGGTGATAGATGAATTGATTCTGGAACCTTCCCACTTCCCCTTTAAAAAACATATCAGGCCAGGCAAGATGGTATATGCCCTTAATCCAAGTTCAGATGCCCAGGTGGAAGGATCGCTGTGAGTCTGAGGCAGCCGGAGATTACATAGTGAATTGCAAGTCAGCTTGGACTAGGGTGAGACTCCACCTTGAAAAACGAATAAAAACCAAAACCTTCTTATCAGAAAGTTTCTCCTGGACTACTTATTATCTCATAATTTTTGACAATGCTGATGGATGGTGAACACTTAATAAATAGCAGTAAAAATAATGTTTATTTTTTATTTTTATTTATTTATCTATTTATTTATTTACTAGAGGGGAGGGCAGATAAAGAGAATGGGCATGCCAGGGCTTCCAGCCACTGTAAACAAACTCCAGATGCATGCACCACCTTGTACATCTGGCTTATGTGGGTACTGGGGAATCGAACCTGGGTCCTTAGGTTTTGCAGGCAAGAATCTTAACCACTAAGCCATCTCTCCAGCCCATAATGTTTGTTTGGTTTTGTTTTTATATCTCTACATGTGTTCAGGGAGCCATGACACATTTGTTATCTCTTACATCAAATGGCTCTAAATTCTGCCTTTCGGTACTTTGGACCTCATCTTCTGATATAGTTCTGCCTTCTCTATGCCCTCTGGCCCTCAGTGGATGCACCACTTATAGCACTTGGCCATCCAGCTCTCTTTCTGTCATCTTTGTCACTCATGACCATCTCTGCTCACCTTCTTCACTTTAGCTCACTGAAGAGCTGTCTTCTTGATGAAATGTGTCTGTTCTCCGGCCTCCATTCTCAAAACTCTCACCTGCCAAGTAGGTACTGCCTCTTTTTGTCTCCCTCCCTCCATTCTCTTGGGAACATATTCAGAACCCTGTCATCTAGAAAGCATCTTACTTTTCTCCTCTTTGCCATCAGACCCTGGCAATAGTCTTGTCTACCTTTCTACAGAATTCCTGCCACACACTCTAAATCCTGACTCGCTCCCCTGCTGACTCAGTCAATTCTTATTTTCTGGATTCTACTCAAACCATTTTATTCAGTTTCCAGTGCCTATGAAGACCTCGCCGAGTCTTCTGAACCCAGTGATCATCTTCCTGCTTGACATGTTGGCTTTGTCCACATCCTGCTGCAACTCTTCCCCAACTACCAGTAGGAAAGAGCTCAGTTCAAAGCCCTGCAAAGCTCACTTCTTACATTACTCCACTCCTCGGAGTCTGATCATCAATGTAGAAGACAGGCACTCACTGTACAGATTTGGGAAATATAAAAGAACATAGTAAAAAATAAATACAAAATAAAAGAACATGCCTTCATTGTGTGATGACAATTATACCTCTTTTTACCTTTCCTTGGTATCCTGTGTATTCTGCTTTTTGATCATTTCCTTTCCTCCCTCACCAGTCCATCTCATTGCTCTGCTTTGTCAAGTAGAGCCAAGAGTACAAGATATCAGGTGTACATGATAACCTCTAGCACTCCCTTCTATCCTTGCCACTGGTTCCTGTCTTCTGAATGACTTCCTTGGGTATCACCTCAAAGTCAATTGAATTAGGCATCATTAAACAAAATGAATAAAGCAACACACAGTGCTGTAATCCCAGCACTCAGCAGACAGAGGCAGGAAAATCACAGATTTGGGGCCAGTCTAGGCTACACAGTAAGAATATGTCTAAATAAATAAAAATTTTATTTTCCCCAAGAGCAAACAACTCTGTCATACCTATACCCCCTTACACACCTTTTCACTACTGTCTTGCTACCATTAGGCCATCAGTGGTCTCGATTTGGCCGGTTACAGCGGCTTCCTAGGGAAACCTCTCTCTCCTCACTGACCACATCCCTTCATCCTTCTTTTAGAGGAATGCTACTTATGCAAATCCCTAGTCAAGACAGACTCCATCTACACAACCTGCAGAATCCAGTATAGAAATGATGGCATGTGTTCATCATTATCCACTTCCAGAAAGCTTCAAAAGGCTTACCTACCACAAACAGCCCAGCTTCCTTGTCTGGGCTGAGCACAGGTTCAGTGATCTGTCCCTCCACTCCTCTTATGTCCCAGCTCAGTATCCAAAAATAAAAATCATGACAAATAGGATTCGACTGGGGCTTCAGCTAGAGAGGACCTTTGATTATCCCCTGGGTGTGTGCTCTCCTATTTCTTGCCTTCAGGAATCACACTGTGCCTTCACCTGGGAATGAGCTCTATCTACCCAACTTTTCCAGTAACTTCTCTTGAAAATTGTGGACAAGGGAAATTCTTCACATTTCTGAACATCACTTTCTCCCAATGACATCCTAGAGCCCTTCATCTAGAGTCTATAGGGCCTCAAGGCTTTGGGGAGGATAGCTGAGATTGAACAGAGGAGACCCATGTGCCACACAGCAAAGGCAGCTGTCCAGAGTCTGCTGCCTCTCCAAGTCTGTCATCCTCCTTCAGATGAGGGGTAATGCTCTAATCTTGGTTCCTAAAACAAGTTTATCTTTTTGAACACTGGCAATAACCAGTCTCCATACCACTGTTGCCTTTAAACTTTGTAATAATCTCGCACTGTTGGTTGTGGGTTCCAATCCAATTATCACCAGGGCTGTGTTGCAGAATACTTCTAAATGCTCACTCATCTTGTTCTCCCCCTTACTTACTCTTTTGTATGTGTGATGCTAATCGCCCGCCTTTATTCATGATCCTTGTGATTCTTCCTTCCTTGTCTCTCTCTCCCCCTACCTTTTTGTGCCTGGGTGTTTTGGTACTCTTTTTTTATTCCCCCTTCTCTTTTTGGCCTTTTGTACAAAGATTAGTTTCAATGTAGTCTGTAGCTCCTTTGTAAACCAATTTTTAAAGCTTTTTTAATTAAAAAAAAAACTTACCTACCAAAGGGCAGGAGAAAAAAACAAGAAGAAAACTACACTAGAAAATATATTCCAAAATATTTGCACATTCAGGAGTCATGTGGGAAGGGAAAGGGCAGAAGTCAGGGAGAAAAGAAAAAAATACTGTTCTGGAGGTGAGGGGCACCCAAAATACAGTCTTCTCTCCTTTGTCTGGATCAGCATGTGCAAGAACCAGTATGGCCTGGATGGTGGCAGAAGTCCCTCATGACACTGGCTCATAGCATAGAAATCGAGGAGGTAGGGTGCAGGCAGGATTGCACAGAAAAGCCATGCTTTCAGGAGGTCATTTGATTTTGTTGTGGCTTAGAAGAAAGCCTTCCAGTGGTGAATAATAACTAGCTTGGCGTACTACCCTGGGCCCATTATAACCCAACTCATTAAATGATAAATAATAAAACAGGGATTAGCATGGACTGCATACAGAGATAGTTGGAGAAAATAACAAAAAAAGCAACATGCATTAACAGAAGAATAATATTCTTTACAAAAATATTTCTAGGGAACAGAGGAACACACTGAATACAGTGGCCACCCCCCATCTGCAGGGGACACATTCCTAAACCTCCTCAGAAGATGCCTGAAGCCACAGATAGCATCAAACTCCATAAACACTGTCTCTTTCTATACAGACATACATACTAGTAGTAAAGTTTAACTTATAAATTAGACAGCATAATAGATGAACAAAAACTAATAATCAAATTGAATAATTTTAGCAATGAAATGTGATGAAAGGTCTATGCATGTGGCTCTCTCAGGATATCTTCAAGCACTCTACTCGTCCTTTGTGTGTTGATGCAGGAGATTCAATGCTGCTGTAATTGCATGTGAAGTGAAGGACTAACCGTTTATCACGTACTGTGGCTATTTTTTTAGTCTGAGGTATACCCGCAAAACATGCATTTTCCCTTCTTTACAATTTCACAGAGTATTTATTCTTACTGTTGATTTTAGTAATTTTAGGACATGATTTTATTTTCTTTCTTAAGAACTTTCCCTTTTCACTTGAAAGAAGCAGTTTCCAGCTGCTTCTCCAGACAATTCAATTTGTCTGCATCACTGGTCATGTGCTTAAAGGCCCATGTGCACCACTGACCCTTCCAACACCAATGACACAAAGAGAAGCACCAGGGGCCTCACAAGACATCAAATCTTCAGGCACCTTGATCTTCTATTCCCAGCCCCCAGGTTGTGGAAAATAAATACCTCTGGTTAATAAGCTACTGCTTTATGGCATTTCCCCATAGCAACCCAACAGACTAAGACGCACCTGTCATGTACTAAGCACTGTTCTGGACTCAAATACAGCAGCAAATAAAGTGGACTAAATCTCAGGTTTACATTCTAGCAAAGGGGAAATGAGCTGAAACATACATGAGCTGATCCCAGCAATACATAGATTTGCACAGAAGGAAGAGGAACTTTTGCTTGCTGTGCTAGTCAATTTTTGATCACAATACAAGAAAATACATCAAAAATTATCTTGCCAACAGAAAAGTCATATTTTGACTCATGGTCTTAGAGGTTTCAGCCCATGATCTGATAGACACACTGCTTTACGCCTCTGGGAGTGGAGGTGCCAGATGGCAAAAGGGCAGAGAACACTTGGCAGACAAACATTCTCACCTTATAGCCAGCAAACAAAAGAGAAAGAGACCAGACTCCCACAATCCTTTGCAAGAGCACACCCCCGCCCCTCCAGCAAGGACCTAAGAACTTCCTCTAGAGTATGGCCTCCTGAGTCCACAGTGAGGCTGTGTTCATGCAGAAGACTAAACCCTTGGCCTGTGAACCCTCAGCACCCCTACCACAGCACTTGTCTTCTGCAGCCTTTGCCCATTTCTTCTTTCTTAAAAGTCCCTCTTCCCATAAATCTTGGTTCCCACACTGTCTCTGGTGTGTGTGTATCCTTTCTAATGATTGTTTTACTTTCATCCTTTCAAATGTTGATGATTTCATTCATCGCCCTCTGTCCTCTTCCGGTCATGTTCATGCTGACATTTCCTCAATCTCCATCTCTAGCACTGACCACTGCACTGCTCCAGACATCAATAGCCAAAAGTGCACCATGGGTCCACTGTGGACACCTCAGTCTCAATGTTGCCAAGTGTAGAGCTCCGCTACTATTAAAATCTTGCCTTACATCTTGCATTGCCAGTCTCCGGCAGCCATATGTCCCCAGATCCCAAACCGGAAACCAAGGGATCACTTTGACTTCTTTCTCCCTTGCTCTCCATTTTAGCATCCAAGTCTATCAGTCTTTCTCTCTCAATATTCCTCCATCCCAGCTTCTCCCTCTGATCTACATTAACCCTTTACTAGAATATTCTACCTCTTTCCTCTCCCAAACTCTAGTCTAGTGACCCCTCAATCTGTCATTCTTATGATGCTGCCAAAGGGATTTTTCAAAGACACAGATGTGACTGCACCATGTCTAAGACAGTGCCTTAAGTGATCTCCCTGTGCCTGCAGGATAAAAAGGAAGCTCTCCCACATCATTGTGAGTCCCCGTTGGTAGCTTCATCTCTGTTTCTATTCCCCAAATACATAGACCCAAAGCCTTGCCCTAAATTTCCCAAACATAACTTTCTATTCTATTGCCTAAGCTGTGTACCCTGGTCCCTTAGCTAGAGTGTCTTTCTTCCTCCCTTATGTCCTGTGACTTCAACTGTGTGGTCATTATTTATGTACTTACATTTCCTTGACCTTCTGAAGAAAGGCAGAATAACAAAAGTAGAATTGTTACACCCTCTACCTATGTATACTCATTCCCATATTAAGGTCTGTGCACGTGATATTCCTTCCTCAATTCATCACATATGTGAATTTCATCATCATCTGTGTCCCAGATCAAGTGCCTGAGGACCTGTGAGACAGGCCTCCTGTCCACTCATCCTAACTGAGCAGCTCCACCACTGCCCTTGTCACTATTATCACCTCCCTTACATTTGTGCTTACATGAGACTCCTTGAAAGTCCACATGACCACCAGCCCAAGAAGCAGAGCACATAGGTGAGTGTCCTGAGCCCAAATCAGAACCCATGTCAAGTCTAGATTCACTTCAGTTCTTCAGAGCAGCGTTTAATCCTCCACCTCCCACATAGGTGAACCAGAGACACAAATCCCTGAGATATTTGCGCCTATGAAGCTACTATATCACTCCATTTCCAGCCTGCCTGTGGGTTGTTTCAGCCAGTTGGAATAATATTGCCATGGCAACATGCAAGTTAGGAAACCAGAATGGTATTGGCACAATGATTTGTTTATACAGGTATGGGTCCCACATGGCCAGTGTGGTGGTTTGAATAGATGGCCCCCAATATATTCAAATTTTATTAGTTTGTAGTTTGTATCTGCAGCCTCCTGGCTGGAGGTGATGTCACTGGGCGGATCTTAAGGTGTGGTGGTGGATTTCAGATTTCAATCTAAAGTTATGCAAAGTGTGTTGTTCTGTGTGGCTTCTGGCTTTTGGCTGGTGCTTCTCTCTCTCTGCTTGGTCCTGTGAAAGCAGGCAAGTTTCTTCTGCCATTATGGAATTATGGAACTTCCCCTGGATCTGTAGGCTTCAATAAATATCCCTTCCTCCATAACTGTGCCTGGTCTGGACGTTCATCTCAGTGAACCTGAAGCTGTCTCCTACACCCTGGAAGTGGCATAGTCCTCTGTAGCATGAATATACTCTGAAAGGTCACTCTTGACAAGTTTTGCTTCTTTGCTGACTGATGACACCCCACAAGTAGAATGTAATCTCTGAGAAAAAGGATGCCTATAGCTATCAATGATCACAACTAGTGCAATATCCAAATAGTTCTGAGAACTAAAGCTGTTCAGTAAGTATCTGGTGGGCAGGTAAATGAACTGTTGAATGGGTTGGTAGAGTAATAACTAAGCTCCCTCTACCTCTAGACTAGAAGCTCTTCAAGACACAGGATTCCATCTGATTTGTCTTGGTCCTCATACTGGCACAGTGGCTGTCATCTGAGAAGGCACTAAATCACGACTTTTGAATGTCACATAGATTAATGAAAAGACGAGTGAGCAAACAAGTGAATACATTATCTACTACTGCTAGCAGTTCTTAACCTTCTCTTCCCATTTAGAACCACCTGGGAAGCTTCCAAATACTGTTCTCCTGGCTGGTGAGATAGCTCAGTCAGTACAGTGTCTGCCTTGTAAGCATAAGGACCTGAGTTTGTTCTCCAGAACCCACAGTTTTTAAAAAGCCAGGGATGACATATTGCCTACAAGCCCAGTACCTGGGAGTGGAGACAGGTGGATCCCTGGGGCTGACTGACTAGCTAATCTAGCCTACTTGGGTGAGTTTCAGGCCAATCAGAGAGTCTGTCTGAAAAAAGGTGGAATGCGTCTGAAGAACAACACCAAGGTTATCTCCCACCCAACACACATGCACCCATATGCACACACACACACCACATGCATGCACAGACATGAACACACACGCACCTACATACACACAGAAACAAAAACTACACTTCCCAGGACCAGTAAAACCAGAATCTCTGGGGGTGCACCTGAGGCAGAGTGCATTAGGAGCTCTTTAGGAAATGCCAGCACATAGCCACAGTTAAGAACAGGGTGACTAACCATCCAGCCTCACTCAGGACTCTAGCATATGCCAGGATGTAGGGATTGTAGTGTTAAAACTGTCACTGTCCCAAGCAAGCGAGGATGGTTTTAGTCACTTTGCCCTGATCCAAACTGTCAACAAGGACCATTCTTGAGTGATGTATTTTCAATTTTTGAAAAGTCAAGATCCCCTGGCTTCATGTTTTCATTTGACACTTACCTAATTACATTCAGGCATGTGGCTCACCTTGACCCCAATCACTGCTTCCTGCTGTGTGCTCTTGTTCAGGTTTGTGCTGTTTTGTGCTGCTGTTATTGACTTGAGTAGCTCAGAAATTTGTGACACACAGATGGCAAAGGGAATGAATAAACAATTACAGCAGGTCAGCAATGACCAACAGACCAGCCAAATAGGCCAAGGGGTACTCTCTTTCACTGTTACTGGGAAATAAATTGATACATTCAGTTTCGAAAACAGCATGTGGTTTCTCTGAAAACTAAAAATAGAACCATTATTATTAATAGGTCCAGCTATTACCATGACTAGGTATGTTTCAAAAGGAAATGAAACCAAAGACATTTATACTCACATGTTTATTGTAGCACTACCCACAATAATCAAGATACATAATCAACTTGGATATCTATCAGTAGATAAATGATTAAAGAATATATGGTGTATTCATAGGTGATGGAATGCTATTCATCATAAAAAAAGGAATGAAATTGTGTCATTAGTCGTGTGCAGCAATCTGGATGACACCACAGGGCATTTCTAAAAAATTGAGCACAGAAAGGCAAATACCACATATTCTCACTTTTATTGGAAACTAAAAACTTTTATTAGAAACTAAAAATTGGTCTCATAGAAATAGAGTGGAATGTTGGTTACCAGAACCTGAAAAGATATGGGGGAGTGAGGGGAATAGATTGAGTACATTTACCATTTACAGGAATGTATCTGCATAGAAGGATAACTGCTAATATTCTATAGTCCTAGAGGACAAAGATGGTTTACAACTGACTATACATTTGAAGATAGCTAATAGGATTCTAAATGTTCTGAATACACTACCAAAATGTTATATGTCTGTGGTGATGAATATGCTAGTTACATTGTGTACATGTATCTAAATGTCACATAAATATATACAATAATTATGTCAAGTAAAATAAGAAATAGGCTTATAGGCTTTTTTGTTTGTTTGTTTTTTGTTTTCTGAGGTAGGGTCTTACTCTAGCCCAGGCTGACCTGGAATTCTCGAACTCACCATGATCCTCCTACCTCTGCCTCCTGAGTGCTGGAATTAAAGTCGTGCACCACTACCTGCAATCCCCATGGGGTTGACCTGCATCCCCAATGAGGAAGGACACTTCATAAAAGGGGCAGGGAGGAGGGAAAGGATGGTACCAACAAGTGTTGTTTAAAAGAAAATATGCCCATATCTAATAAAAAATGGAAAAAAGTTTAAAAAAATAGATGCTAAGGAGATTACTCAGTGGATAAAGCCCTTGCCCTGCAAGTGTAAGAAACAGAACTCAGACGCCCAAACGCTTGTAAGTGCCAGGTGAGCATGGTGGCTGGCCTGTAGTTCCAGCACTCAGGGGATGGAGACAGAGGACCCCTGGGCAAGCTGGATGGCTAGGTTAGCCAACTGGAAAGCTCTGAGTTCATATGATAGACCTCGTCTCTGTAAATAAAGTAGAAAGCAATTGAGAAAGACACCTGATGTCCACCTCTGGCCTCTACATGTGTGTGTGCACATGCGTACCCACACAGCTGTGGATGTACGTACACTCCACCCACACATGCACATGCACAAAAGAAGGGAAAAAAATAATCAGAGTATGAAGCACCACCTTTATACCCAATGAGCCTTTACTTTGTTCTCTCCAAACTGATGATGTACATTGTCTCTTCTATGTGTCATTTATGTTGCTCATCTTGATATGTGTTTGGTGTTATTTGAGAAGATACATAACTTTCTTGAAGAAAAATTCCCTGTGCAAATTGAATTGATATACATCACTCTGAACACTCACCAAGGTACTCAAAAACTGTGGTTTATACTAAACCCACCAACATATGGACACCAGAATCAGACCTCTGCAGAAAACGTAGCCCTTAGGGGCCTTGTTATTCAAAGTGTAGCCCCAGGTAAGAGGCAGCAGCATCACCCCTAGCCTGTGAGAAATGCACCATTTCAGGGCTGAAACTGGAGCTGCTCAATCAGAAACATAGAAGAAACACATAAAAATTTGTAAGAAGCTCTCCAGGCTAGGCTAAGAAAGCATGTTCCAATCTGAGAAGCAATAAAGTGCTTCTTTAGTGAATGCTTTGTTTATATAATTTGTCTTATTTTGTTTGTTCGCTCGCTTGTTGAGATACAGTCTCACCCTGTAGCCCCTGCTGGCTTCAAATTCAGGCAATCTTCTTGCCTCAGCCTCCGCAGTGCTGGGATTGCATGCATAAGTCACCACGGCAGCTGTTTGCATTATTCCTGTTTTTTTTTTTTTTTTTTTTTTTTTTTTTTTTTTTTTTTCCAGGGTGGAGTTTCACTCTAGCCCAGGCTGACATGGAATTCACTATGTAGTCTCAGGGTGGCCTCGAACTCACGGCGGTCCTCCTACCTCTGCCTCCTGAGTGCTGGGATTAAAGCCACCACACCCAGCTCTGCATTATTCTTAATGCCACCATTGCAGAACCCAGAAGAAAGAGGCAAGAGAAGGGAGGAAGGGAAAGGGGGGCCAGTGACTGCTCAGCAGCTGGAGCCTCTGCGGCTCGCTGAGAACACGTGGGGGCTGCAGAAGCTCCTTCAAGCAGCGTCATTTCGCTCGTGTGGGACACCCAGGCCATGGGGATGGTATTTCTGATGTGTGGCAAAGTTGGAGAGTCACTGGTATATACAGCTCAGTCAGCAGGGGCCCTGTCCCCACCTCACTGCGCCTAGCCACTGCTGAGCCCAGGGGAATGCGCAGCATTCCGCATGGCTCTCTAACGCCAGAGTGCGGCTGCGCCATGAGAAACCCTGTGCTTAGCCCCTGCAAGGAGTTACTTGACGTTCCACTCTCCATCCCAGCCTCTCTCACCTCAGCATCTTCATCTGCCCAATGCAACCAGTACACCCAAAGCCCAGAGTTATTTGGGACAGTACAAATGGAAACACATGGAAATGTCTAAAAGTCTGTCAAATTGTTCAAACCCTCTGAGCCAAAGAGGGCTTTCTCTTTGCCCTCCGGGTCTGGTGAGCCACCAAGCCAAGCAAAGAGGGCCAGTGTGGAGGGTGGCTCCTCTTCTTCCCCGTGTATCAAGGGTCTCGGTGAGGAGTAAAAAACCTGTTCATGTGTGAATTCTCTGGCATGACCCTATTTCATGCTCAGCCTCTCAGCCAGGTTAAACAGGGTAATTCTCGCTGTCCGCATTTCACAGATGATGGAGCTTAGAGTGCAAAGATGGCAGGCTGAAATGACTGGATGTTCCCTGTACCCGCTAGGCTGCATCCACTGTCAGCCACGCATGCAGCTGCTGGGACCGCATGCGTGTGTCCAGACCAGCTGGGTGACAGCAGAACCTCTGTAGTGGTAGAAATGTTCCCAGAGTTGCTAACCACGTGTGGCTATTGAACACTGGAATGAATGCAGCTAATGCCAAGTGCGGTGACACCTGGAATCCCAGCACTCTAAGAACCTGAGGCAGGAGGATCGTGAGTTTGAGGCCAGCCTGGGATGAGTGAGATCCTGACAGCTCCGTGACAAAGAAGAATCTTCCCCCAAAAGGCAATAAGTGGGGAGTGGGAGGAACCCTTGCTGCATTGCCCAGTCTGATGTTCAGGAAGAGGGGCCAATGACAAAGGGTACAGTGTGTCTCCTTGGCGTAATAATCCTCGTTGTTTCCTCTCTCTCTCTCTCTTCTCCCACTCTGTACAGGAGCCAATGCGTCAGCCCCGGACCAACTGAGTTTAGCTTTAGCCTGGAACAGAGTGGACATCGCTCGCAGCCAGATCTTTATTTATGGGCAACAGTGGCCGGTAGAGTATATGTCGTGTCCCCCCACCCCTTGAAAAAAGCCCACGTGCTTGGGCAAGGATATTTGTTTGAGGAATTTTTGAGAGTGACTCAGAAAATGAGTGCCTTTCCTTAGGAAGAAAAATCTTCCTTCGCCTGGCACGGTGGGTGCCCTGGGCGTCTTTCTGGCGCTTGGGAACATGCTGCCATCTGGTGGACGGTGTGACTAAGCACACCGCCAACCCTTCGGTGACATTTCCAGCTCCGTGAGAGGCCTTTGACACAAGCGATTTTCGGCTACACAAGACATCTTTTAAAACGTCCTTAAAGATATATACACGGCAAAGCCGCACGGTTTAAAATTAAAGAAGGAATGGATTCGTTTGTTTCCGGTTGTCTTTTAGGAGAGCACAAGAAAAGTGCTTGATGCTTCCAAGTGGTGGCGCCCCTGCGGGTCCATAGCTGGACCCCGCCTTAGGCATGGAGAATTAGCAGGCCTCCAGGGGCGGGGGCCATCTGGTCTTGGATGCTGGGCACAGCCCCTCCCTCTCCCCAGAGGACAGCAAGTGTACCAAAGCTTTATATAACTGTCCACGATGTGTTTCCGTCACTCGACTACCAGAAATAAAAACTTGGGAAATGGGCCATTGGGTGATGTGCCCAGCATCCCCAGGAGGCGGCCCTGCAACCTGGAAGAGGAGGGAGAGTTCCAAACCTGGAACCACACCTCTCCCAGGCAGGTCTTCCCAAACCCTCGCCCACTCCCCGGGAGGGCGCCCTGGACGCCACTGAGCTCCTGTCCTCACCGGGCCTGCATTGCTAGTGTGGAAACGTGTCAAGGAATCTGGACAGTGATTTTTTTTTTTTTTTTTTGGCAAAGAGAATTAAATGCAAATCTTAGTCAATGGCAAATCCAGAAACTAGATTTTTGTTGTTGCTGTTGTTGTCTTAGTGAAGCATTCCATATTGCCTATTTCCACACAGAGCCTTTTTGGCTCTCCAGCCTGTTTCCTGGAGTTGCTCTGCTCAAGTCAGCAAGGGATGTCACTCAGAGAACAGAGAGGACTAGACTGGAGGTGGGGAAGTACTCACCTCAGCCCATTACTGGCATTGTGAAAAATCCACCAGAGAATTGAGGGTGGGAAATTGAAGGTGGGAAACTATGCTCTTCCTCTGGATCCAGAACAAGAGATTCAGGGAATGGGGCTGTGGATGGCTTTCAGACCTGGCAATCTTTGACTTCTATGTCCAAAGGCCCATCCTACACCTATGGTGGGGGAAGGGGCACCATAAACAGTCTCCCTCGCTTTTTCTCTAGTGTGCTGAAGGTGTGCAGAGGTCAACGCATCCATTTGGAGCCTTCCAGTGAACTAGGAGCCACACACCCACGTGGAGGGAAAGACTAACTGGTGGTCTTGCTTTGCAGGTAGGGTCTCTGGAGCAAGCCATGTTGGATGCCCTAGTTCTGGACAGAGTGGATTTTGTGAAATTACTCATTGAGAATGGAGTAAGCATGCATCGTTTTCTCACCATCTCCAGACTAGAGGAATTGTACAACACGGTAGGGCCAGGCTAAGGCACGTTTTCTTCTTGTTTTGTTTCCTTCTCCTGTCCCTACATGCCTGTGATTCTCTTCCTTCCGTTCCTGCCTGCATGGATCATTTTTCACAAGCTCTCCCTCAGACCTGTGACAACCAACACCAAGTCACTGAGGTTCCACTTGTTTTAACTGCTCAGTTGTCCGTATCTCAGGCAAGCGGTGATGGAATCACCTAAGAAGGATTTGGTGTATTTTGACACAAAACCACAAGTCTCTGGGAATCTGAACAAAATGCCTTCTGGAAACCCAGAGGGTGTTTCAGGCCATTTGCAGCGGAGGCTTGACTTAGTGCCAAGTATCAAAGGAGGCCAGTTTAAGTATTCTGTATCATTTATCGTTGGAGCTATGAAGTTCATTTGTTTTGCCATGATAGTAGAATATGTAAAATGCCTCATTTGGAGTTTTCAAGAAATGATTTCTTGTTTTCTTGACATCTGACATTCACTAAGAGAGCCAACAAAGCTTAAAGAGCTGATGCTATTTCTCACCATTTTACAGATGAGAAAACTGAGGTGCTCTTAGTCTATTTGGCTGCAACTGAATACCTGAGTCTGGGTAATTTATGAAAGAGAGATATTTATTTCTCACAGCTCTGGAGACTAGAAGTCCAAGATAAAGGTACCAGTAACTTCTGTATCTAATTAATGAGAGCTACTTTCTAGTTTCAGGATGGTCCCTTGTGGTTATGTCCTCTCCTCTAGAAGGGACAACCTGTGTCCCCTTATGTCTGAAAAGATAGAAGTGCAAAAGGACCAAGTGTCGGATGCCTCTTCTGTCAAGCCCTAACTTCCGCTTACAAGGATGGAGCCCTTATGACCAAATCACTTCATGACAGCCCCGCCCCCTCCAGAGGATCACACTGGAGATGAGGACCAACATGAATTATATAGAGTCATGGGAATTCCAACAATGGCAGAGGCCAATAAGATACTTGCTTAAGATCACAAAATTCCTAAGTAAAGAGAGAAGCCAGCACTTCACCTAAGTTTCTGTCTCACTAGATGTGATGTCTGTCCCGCCATCCAGGTCACAATGGGATAGAGCTTTTGGCTATCCCTAGCCAGTGAAAGACCACTCCCTCCATTTTATTCCTACAGCAGGAAGTAAACAGGTTGGCTGAGTAGCTCCAGGAATCATTTTTCCCTTCAGAGTTTTCTTACTTCAACATATTGGGACTTACCAGCTTGTTCAGAATAGTGTACATATCAGAGAATTAATCAGAAGATTATTTGCAAAGACTGAAGCAGAAAGAAGTAGGGCTGTCCTTGGACCCGAGGTTTGATCACTCCCTTCAGCTGGTGATGGTTACAATACAAACTATGTTGAGAAGGATTATGGAACAGTGAATGTCACCAGTAACAATTGTATCTAGCGCTTACTGAGTTCTAAGCACTGCTTTAATAGCTTTAGAAATGAACACTGAATCATTTAGTATTCAAGTGACCTTATCAGATGGAGTGGTACTATTATTTCAATCCTGGAAATAATAAAACTGAGTCGTAGTTAAGTTTTGTAGTTTGCCCATATTCAGGGCCTGGGTTGGAGCCAGGAACTCTGACAGGAGCCTGTGTGTCCGTCACCACACAGTATCGTGTGCTGGGTGAGAAGAGTTCTGTTGAGCACCACGTGAATGGACAGGTGGTGGAAGCAGCGCTCAGGGACCACTCAATCTTTACATGTGCTACATTTGTTTAATGACTGGTCATCATTTGGGGGGCGGGGTAGAGCCTCTCAATGAAACCAGGCTAGCTTGGCACTGTCATTTAACCCACATTGGCCTCTAACACATGATCCTCCTGTCTGAGTCTCCCAAATGCCATCACTATTTCAGACCCTCCAGTCAGGTTTCCAGATTTAGCGAAGATACCGTATTAGGTTAGTTAGCTAGCTTTGAATCTCAACAATTTCTAGCATAAGTACAGTTGTCCTATCTATTTTCATGGGATCCATCCTCAGGGTCTTTGCAGATGAAACTCTTCAGATGTTCAAGTCCCTTGTATATTTGCATACTGTTTGCATATAACCTAAGCATATGCTCCCCTCTACTTTTTCACACAGCTACTTCATACTTCAGATCACTTCAAGTTACTTATAATGCCCGCTACGGTGAAAATACTTTTTAAAGAGTTATCAGCCTGTGTCATTCAGGGAAAAATCCTAAACAAAATATCTATACATAGTCATTTCAGCCAATTTTCCCATATATTTTCAGTCCAAAGTTGGTGGAATACAAATATATAGAACTCGTGGAGATGGAAGGCTGAGTACATATCCCAAATATTGCATAGGACATGTTCATGTTAAAAGTTATGCATTGGGGGCCTGGAGAGATAGCTTAGCAGTCAAGGCACTTCCTGCAAAGCCAAAGGACCTTGGTTCAATTCTCCAGGCCCCATGTAAGCCAGGTGCACAAGGTGACCCATGCACCTGGAATTCATTTGCAGTGGCTGGAGGCCCTGGCATGCCCATTCTCTCCCTCCCTCTCTCTCTCATTCTCTCTCTCTCTCTCTCTCTCTCTCTCTCTCTCTCTCTCCTCCTGTGTCTTTCTCTCAAATAAATAAATAAAAATAAAATATTTAAAAATATATTCACTGGTGCTGGAGAGATGGCTTAGTAGTTGAGGCACTTGCCTGTGAAGACTAAGGACCTAGGTTCAATTTCCCAGTACCCATATAAGCCAGATGCACAAGGTAGCACATGCATCTGGAGTTCCTTTGCAGTGGCTAGAGGCCCTGGTGCACCCATTCTCTCCCTCTCCTCTCTGTTTCTCTTGTCGTATATCTTTCTCTCTCTGCCTCTTTCTCTCTCAAATAAAGATATAAAATTTTTTTAAATCCTATTTTTTTTCTTTTTTTGGTTTTTCAACGGAGGGTCTCACTCTAGCCAAGAATGACCTGAAATTTACTATGAAGTCTTGAGGTGGCCTTGAACTCAAGGGAATCCTCCTACCTCTGCCTCCCAAATGCTAGGATTAAAGGCGTGCACCACCACACTGGGCTGAAAAATATATCTAAAATCTTTTTAAAAAATTATTCACTATTTACCTCAAATCAACTGTTAATTGAGTATCCTATACTTTATCTTGCATTCTTACTCCTGAAAGCAACAAAATAACAAATCATTTGTTTTATTCTTACCTCAAGCACCTACACACGCTTTCCCGAAGTCCCTCTTTTTTTTAACAAGCCTGACTTTTTCTTCCCATCAAGTTTCAGAGAACTATTACCAAAGTTCAAAGCCAATATATTTCCTGTTTTTATATGGCCTTAGTGATAGAACAACATTTTTTTTCTTTACATTTAATGGTTGAAGCAATCAAAAGAAGGAGGGCATTCAATGACATTAACATTACATGAAATGTGGCCGGGTATGGTGAGAGAGACTGACAAACCCAATACTTGAGAGCCTGAAACAGGAGGATCACAATTTTGAGGCCAAGCTAGATTACATAACAAAACCCTATCTCAATATATATATATATATATATATGTATATATATATATATATACATATGTATAGGTTTTCTGTGTCCCTGACTGAAGTTTTCTAAAACATAGCCAAGTCTTGCATGCATAAAATCTATGGCCGTTTTCACAGCACAATGACAGCGCCCAGCTTGATAATGATAATCCACAAATGTAAACTTTTATGGGAAAAGTTAGTCAACTCCTTAAGACAATTTTTCGTCCATCAAGGGAAATACAAAAGTGACAATGACAACTGGCAAATTTTCCTGATGAGAAAATTGCCCCCTGTTTTTCTCTGCTGCAAAAGTGACCTTTGGGCAAGCTCTCTGTGGGTTGGCAACCAACTAGAACCTCGAACGCATTTCCAGAGAGAACACAATCCAAATTGCAGCCAGTGTGTTGGTTGTAAAACCCAGAAACAACTGAGCAACTAGAACAAGGTCTGTCATAGCAAACTTCCCTTTATCAACCAGAACCCATCCTTCCAGATCCTTCCTGCCTTGCCAGTTAGAGGCCCTGACTAGCAAAACTGTTTGATTCTTCTTTATCGTTTTCAGAGACATGGGCCCTCAAACACATTGTACCACTTGGTCAGGGATGTCAAAAAGGTAAGAACCCTCTAGACCGCAGGTCAGAGGCCCTGTCCTGACTGCTTCCTGTGACAGACAGTACTTTTGTTTGCATGAGCTACGGTCTCCCTGCCCCTGCCAGCCCCTCGTTCTTGAGCCGTGTGCGCATCTGCCTTGTAGCCCAGACACCTCTGCTTATGACGCCGCTGTGACCCTTCCTGCAGTCGCCATGGTTTTAGACGCTTTTGATGGACATAATGCTTTTGGATAGTGGAATCTAGGCACTTCCTGATGCCATGTGGATTTATGCCATTGCCTGAATTTCTCCATATGCTCCTTCCTTTGAGGGGAGCTAGTTTCCATGGTGCCAGGCCACAAGAAGCACTTTCCTGCTAGCTCCTCACAGAATGTCATTACAAGCATTGCATAAAGTGTAGTAAGAATAACTCCAAGTATCCCACAGAAACAGGACTAACACAACACATATGTGTGTTCCATTTTCCTAACACTTTAGTTTTCCAGAAGATATTTTCACATGTCTACTCATGTAATTTTTTTTTAAACATTGACCACTATCTAGAATGATCTTGCATATTTATATTCTTTTTATTTATTTGAGAAAGAAAGAGAGAAGCAGATAGAGAGAATGGGTGGGCCAGGGCCTTCAGCCACTGTAAACAAACTCCGGATACATGTGCTACCCTGTGCATCTGGCTTATGTGGGTCCTGGGAAATCAAACCTAGATCCTTTGGCTTTGCAGGCAAGTGCCTTAGCCACTAAGCCATCTTCTCCAGCCCTACTGATCTGATTTTTAATTGAAGTTCTGGATTTGAATTATGTGAATTACACACATTTTTCAGATGAGGATGATGAAGTGTAAGGAGGTGAGAACTGTATTTGGTGATTAGTAAAGAGTTGAAATTAGCTTAGAATCAATTATAAAATAACAGTGATTCAGTGACAGAGGCCCAACATCAACATAAGCTTCCTATGTGTCTGAACTCATTTAACCTTCACAGTAATTTTTTTAATTAGGGTTATAAATATCATTGCATAATATTCCCACTTAGAGATGAGAAGAATGAGGTCCAGGAAGTTGTGACTCACCTTGGCAAGTGCTTGCTTTGGCCATGAATAGTCTCCTCCAGGTACAGCTTGACTTCAGGACCTTCCACTGCAAAGGATAAAAGAGACAAATGGTCGACCTTCCTCCTATACACACAGTAGTTTCCCACCAAAGTCCTTAGAAAAAGCTACAAAACAAAATTAAACATACAATTTCATCATCTCATAGGAAATCTTGGGACCTTACCCTTAGATAGCCTATAAACAATGCTTTGCGTTTTCTTCAAAAACTCAAAGGCCCTGGGGCTGTTTATAATGATCCTGTTTTAACTGCTGGACCTTTGATAGTAATGAGTAATGAGCTTAACAACCATACCAGAGGGACAAAAAAAAAAAAATTCTCCCTCTTTTTGGGTCCTTAAACTTCCCTTTCACTGCCACACAACCATGATGAAGGATTTTCCATCTCTGTGGGCAAAGCTAATAGCTCTGTGAAAGCAAGGGAGGGAGATGCTGCGCCACTTCCCCACGACCTCCGCTTTCCTCAGGCTGCACAGCCCAAGCCACAGCATGGAATCTGCCCTCAGAAGACCCATTTCCTTCACACTGCCTAGTTTTGTTTAATTTATCCTGGCTTTAAACTGCCTGGAAACTCATTTTAGATGACTAGGAGCATACACATGCAATGCAGTCTTTGATCAGCTTCTGGTTGCTCATGACCAACATGTGTAGAGCTTTTCTAAAATAACAAATATGGTATCATCTTGTCCTTACACGAGTCTGTGTCCACCCAGACTCTGAGGCCTTCTGATAATACACATATGCCTTGGTCCCTCTGTCCCAGCCAGCGGCCAACCCAGGCCTTGGAACAAATCACTCATCGACTTCTCTTGACCCTTCTCCCTGATTTTTAAGGATATTTTTACCATTAGAGTTCACTACGGATAAATGATCAAAATCATTCATTGACTTCTCTTGACCCTTCTCCCTGATTTTTAAGGATATTTTTACCATTAGAGTTCACTATGGATAAATGATCAAAATCTCTCTTATTAGGTTGCCTTCCCCATAGGATTATGCATTGCAAGATCGTCTTATCTTCTCTGAAGTCCCTTGAGCTGCCTCTTGCATTTGCTCCTGTCACTTGTATTGTTAGAAAGCATGCAACAAATCATTGGGGTGTTTTTGTTTCCGTTTTGTTTAAGCTTCTTAGCTAAAAATATACTTTAAGAACACTGTAGATTAATAAGAACATGGAGGGAAGTACTATTAGCTAAGAGCAGACTTTCTTTTCTTGTAAGTGTGGTCCAAATATTAGAGCAAGAAGATAGTTGTATAAGCATATATTTACTTACTAATTTAGTAGCCCAGAATAGTACTAAACTGGCCTAAGAACAATTCTCCCTTTACCTTGGAAAAGAGACTGATGATCAATTGGGGAGAAGCAGAAAGCCTGTGTTTAGTTTCTTTCCCTGAAAAAAGTAGAGGCAGAAAATTCAGGTTCCTGTTGTTTCTATGACAAAGGTGAGCATCTACTGGGAGGTAATCAGGAATAGCTGTGGGAGTCAAAGGAGGCAAAGATGTCCCCAGTTTATGCTACATGGATGCAATGAGCTGAAAATGAGGCTTTTTGTGTGTGTTTCTCAAAGAAGTAAATAAGAGAGAAGTTAACATCTGCATACACTGCTGACATGTACCATGCTATTTCCACCAATTTAGGCCACCTAGATACTGAAAGGATGCAAAATACAAGTTTAAAATGCTAGGAAAGTCTTGGCACATTTAAGCAACTTTCATAATTAAAGAACATAATAATAAGTGACATGGTTTCTTCTTTATAATTATAATGGATATGTGTATATGTATGTATATTTAATATGTAGTCTAGGAAAAAAACAGTAAGAATATATATATATATATGTATATATATATATATATTCTCATGATCTGAAAATACAGTTCTGGACCTTAAATATATTATTTAATAATATTCTCATAAATTAACTGTAAATAACTTCTATGAATGCAGGGATGTATTTCAGAATTATTAAGTCACCCACCATAAGTCACCAGCAACTGTTCTTTGAAACCAAGACAACTGAATGTAGACTACTAGTCACAAGCCAGTTTCAAGATCTTAAATCCTTTCTATAGAGGGGGCAATCTAGGAGCCATGAGGTTTAAAACAAAAATTGCTATTCAGCATCCACAGGAAATTTGAAGTGACAGAAGTCCATCCAGCACTGTGAGTCATTCTCTCGCATAAATCCATTGACAGTAGCATTGCTCTCCTGTTAAACTAGAGTGGCCCAAGTCTGTCTGCTTTTCTGTGAAATATAACCTGCCCTTTTAGTAGCTAACTGTCTGCTCAGTTTGTGCCTCTGTGTGTTTTATATAGTAGTTTCTCTTTCTTAAATTAAACTTACTAATACTTCAGGTTCCCAGTACTATCCATGTCTGCCAGTAGAGGGCATGCTTGAGTAGTATGCAGAGGTACTGGTGAAATTAAGACCATCTAAAGGTTTTTTGTATGAAAACTAAGATCCCGGTTTTGATCAATATTTGATTTGAGGGAGAATGAGAGAGAGAGAGAAAGAGAGAAAAGGGGGTATTTTGATACTTCGGGTAAGGAGAGAACATTTACATGAGTCCATATGCTAAATGCATGAGGATTTATAAAAAAAAAATCTTATTTTTTAAAAAGATTGATGGTCTGGATTTTACTTTGCTCATCTACCAAACCTTGGGTAATGTCCTTTGTTCCAAGAGTTTTCACCAGATTAAAAGCCCTACCTAGTGACTGTTCATACCAATGGTCTGCTTTTCCTTATGAAACCTGGCTTTTCCTCAGCCTTCCTTGATAAACATGAAAACCAGCAGTCCTTAAGTTTGTGAATGGTTGAAATCTGACAGCCGTACCATGAGCTGACATCTGAAACAGGCTCGTGCTGGTGACATGCGGATCGTATGAATTTGAACTGTTCTTTAACGTACCCTTAAGCATGGCATGAATGAAACCTTACCTTCAGAGCAACCATTCATAGCATGAAAAAAATACATATTAGATTTTAAAGCTGTCAAACTGCCTCCCCATGGACCCAAGCCTCTCTATCAGACCTTTTGAATCACGTGGCCTACCGTGCATTGTTAAAACATGATATGGGGAAACCATTGTTCAGGCTTTGCCAGCTACCAAAGTCATGACCGAAGGGGATGGAGGCTGGGAACAGAAACAGCAGGCAGAATCAGGATGACTCCAGCACCATGTTTGGAGTTCCAATCTGAAAAGGGCCCAGGCGAAGGAAGACTCCTCCAGAATGCTTTTGGTCACTACCTGTTGGCAAGCCAGGTACCACTCACCTCCATCCCTACCTATGTCTTCACCACTCACAGTCCCACTACATACACATGCTCCAAAAGACCTCCAACCCTGCAAGCTCCACACAGGTCCCTTGGCCCAGTAGTCCTTGGCATGGAATAAGAGCAGCTGCCGTGTTTTGATCAATGTCTGGTTTCGAACTCACAGTGATCCTCCTACCTCTGCCTCCAGAATGTTGGGATTAAAGGTGTGCACCACCACTCCCGGCAGAGAAAGGGATGATTCAGAAACAAAATGGATCGCATAAGAGGGTGAAAGGGCCAAAGTCAAGAGTGAGGGAGATACCTACATCCCTAGTGCTACTAGTTCATATATAATGTCTTTCACATGGTCCCGTTTTGCCCCCACTAGCTCACTTTAGACCCCAGGCGGGTTAAGGTTCAGGCTTCTCCACTGTCATCATGATTCTGAGACCACAAAAGCTAGAAAACTGCCACTATAAATCAGCGGCCTCTTCTGTGAAGTGACCAAACTGTCATGGGGCATGCCAACTAGATTCTCACTTAAGGAGAACCTTCTAAAATCTAAGGACATCCTTCGTCCTGCACAGTGGGATGCCGGGCCATCACTGGTACAGGGTGTTCTCCTTCATGAGAAATTAAGCAGGACAGGAGAGCCATCTGTCAGTCAAGCCCTCTGGAATTCACTGAGCACTTCTTCCTTAACCTAACCAAGCTTTCCTTGGTCTCTCAGGCATTCCATTTTGAGGTAGACAGCAATAATGAGCAAAGAACAGAAATGGCACCTCTTGTGTGTCTATGTGCATGAGGACCTGAGTTCCAACCCTAACACAGAAGCATTAAAGAAATGAAAACACAAAACAAAACAAAAAATACACCATAATCTTAGGTCTTTAAGAAATGTCCCTCTCTCTGGCTAAAGTGAGAGCTTGTATGGGTTGTGTGGAAAAGACCAAGCTCTGTGCGGTCCCCGCTCTGGTAGTGACACACATCTTCTAGAAGGAGTCTTCCTTCAGGGAGTGGGGAGAAAAACCAGCGGTCTATGAGAGGTGGAGGCAGACCTGGGTCAGCTAGAGAGAGGGGCCCGGGCGCATCTGGGGGTCCTGCGCCTAGCCACTGGGAATGGTAGCACCTGCCTTGTGATTCGCCTGTGTTTCTTTCTGCTACACTGGTGTTTTTTTCTCCCCAGCTGAAGACTTGAATAAATATTTTGATTTTCTGTTATTGCCGGCGATTACAGCATCTTCTTATTTAACTTATGTCTTCTTTCCAAGCGAGAATATCCAGGTTTCGGTTGGATCTATTTTAAGGTGAATTAATTAACCAGCATAATAATACATTCATGTTTCTTTTTGCATTATAATATTTTACTCTTAAAATAGTCACAGAACGCTTGCGAAAGAACCCCGAGTAAACTTCGCTGTCTTTGGGTTTGTCTGTCTGCTCCCTCCCTCCCTCCCAGGGGAACCTGCCCCCGGACTACAGGATCAGCCTCATCGACATAGGCCTGGTGATCGAGTACCTGATGGGCGGGGCCTACCGCTGCAACTACACGCGCAAGCGCTTCCGGACCCTCTACCACAACCTCTTCGGGCCCAAGAGGGTGAGCATCCCCTTCTGGGAGGACTAGGGCGTGAGAGATTTGTAGGGTGCTTCTTTGTGTCCAGAGAAATAAGTAGTTGAGAAGGAAGTACTGTACCTCTTCCTCTTTCCTCTTCCATCCAAACCATCACATTTTTTTTCCATTAATTTTAAAATTTGGCAAGAAATACTGTCAGTTGTTTTCCTTGTGGTGACAACATCAGTTGGTCATTCCAACAACGTCAACCCAGGGATTCAGTCCAAATCGCTACAATCTCACTTCCAGTCGTTCCTTTAAGTAAAAATAACATTCCATAAAAATAATAATAATAATAATGGTCACAATTTACTCCAAGCAATTACCTAAGTGCTTTCTCTCGGGAGTCAGGTCAGCTTGAGCGGAAGTGGTCTAGGGACAGCTCTCCTATCCCACAGAACAGTAACAGGACGTGTCCTCTCAGGGCAGAGTTTTAACAAGTTAACCATTGTTTAAACCTTTGATGATTCTGTTTGCATGGGTTTTTTTGAGGGGGGGAACACATGTGAGTTGTGTATGTGTTTGCGTGTGTGTTCATGTGTGCACATGCACCCATGTATAGGAATGCACAAGCACATGTGTGTGCGTGAATGTGGAGACATGAGGACAACCTTCCATGTCATCCTCAAGAGTGCTATCCACAATATTTTGGAAACAGACTACATCATTGGCCTAGAGCACTTGCCTGACATTTTTACATGTGTTCTGGGGATGAAACTCAAGTCCTTATGCTTGCAAGGTGGTCTTCAACTACTGAGTAGTTCCCCAGTCCTCAGGACATTCTTAAGTGAAACTATCTTCAGAGGTGTTTTTTTTTTTTTTGTTTGTTTGTTTGTTTGTTTTGTTTTTTTGAGGTAGGGTCTCACTCTAACCGAGGCTGATCTGGAAATCACTGTGTAATCTCAGGGTGGCCTCGAACTCACGGTGATCCTCCTACCTCTGCCTCTGGAGTGCTGGAATTAAAGGCATGTGCCACAACACTGGGCTCTTTTTTGTTTGTTTGTTTTTAATTTGATTGGTTTGTTGGTTAGTTGTGGTTTTCTGCAAGCGCCTGTCAGTGGGAGGTGACAGTATTAGCACTGGATCTCACTGCCTTTGCTCCTTGCTAAACTCAGCACCCGGCAGTTTTACTTACTCCCCATAGCCTTGGGCCACTTGTGCTGCTGTGAACGCAGTACAAGGTCCAGCTGCACCTCAGCCTCACCCGGAGCCCAGCCATGCTTCTCTCTGAGAGGCTCTCAGGGATCTCTCGGATCCGTGCATGACACCTGCAGGAATGCCACTCCAAGTGGTAGTGGGCAGGGGATTTTCTTTTTCCTCTTTAAAAAAAAAAAAAAATGTATGTTTTTCTTAATTTTTTAATGCTTCTTTGTTTCATTTTTATGTTTTGTTTTGTTCTTCCTAATGAAAGCATTTCATAAGACCTAGAGAGAACTTTGAAAACACTAGGAAGTATAAATGAGGCAGGGGTGGGGGAAGATGGAGAAGACAGACATTTATACTGCTAGTCATTTTAGAAGGTGAAAGAGAAAGAGAGACTGAGCTCCAGATACTAAAACTTGAGTAGTCACATAAAATGTGTACAAGCTTTGTACAAGGAAGTACAAGCTTTGTAACCTTACTATGTCCTGAAGTAGCTTCCAAGAATCACAAACTGCTCCTCCCGACCCCAGGCTGTCAGTCTGGTCTTCCTTTTTTTAAAAAAAAATGTTTTGTTTATTTTTATTTATTTGAAAGCGACAGACAGAGAAAGAGGCAGATAGAGAGAGAGAGAATGGGCGCCCCAGGGCCTCCGGCCACTGCAAACGAACTCCAGATGGCATGTGCCCCCTTGTGCGTCTGGCTAACGTGGATCCTGGAGAATCGAGCCTTGAACCAGGGTCCTCAGGCTTCATAAGCAAGCACTTAACCACTAAGCCATCTCTCCAGCCCTGCTCTTCCTTTTAAACACAAGGCAAGCTCTGTGATTCCCAAGCTGCCAACTCCATGGGCCTCAGCTGTGTCTATTTTGCACATCTGCATCATGGTCAGCAAGGCTGATGCTTTCTGTGCCCTTGAACAACTTCTGCCACCATCTTCGCCTCCCCTGCGACCCCACATCCTTGCTCCCCCTTGCAGCAGCAGCTTCGGGAGTCGGCCCACAGAAAGCAGCCTAGCAGACCTGCTGAATAGCGCCCAAGCACCTAGATAGCAGCGGTTTTTCAAGTCTGAGAAATACCCGATTTGCTCTGTCGGTTGTTTCATTGTTCATCTGTCTTGCTCTGTTTGTGCTTCTGTCACAATGCAACCATAAGCCGGGTGCCTTATCAACAACCTAAATGTGTTCCTCACAGCGGGGAAGGTTGGGGAGTTCAAGATCAAGGCACCAGCAGATCCAGTGTCTGGAGAAAACATGTTTCCCAGCTAGCAGACACGTCTTCCCACTGTGTGCTCACATGGAGGAAGAGGCAATCTTGTGGCCTTCTTGATAAGGGCATAAAGTTTATTCAGCAAAGCCCTTCCCTCTGGCCCTGATCATCTCCCCACACGCCAGCCTGGCACAATCACCTTAGGGGTTGGGATTTCAACACATGATTGGGGGCCAAACATTAAGACCATAGGCTTCATTCAAGTACTGGGTGTCAAGGAAGGGTCAGCCAAGCAGGATTGTGAGAGGAAAGAGAGAAATCATGACCCACAAAAATCACTGTAAACCTTCAATTACACTTGTCACATTTCCTGATTTTCTGTGGATCACCCAAAATCACAAATTCCCTAATACTCCTAGAACTTCTATTAAATAAGTTCCTTTTATGTTGTTTTATTCAGTGAGATAAAATTCATGCTATACGGTACAACAGAGTTCTCATATTACTTATTTGCAATATAGTAGAATTCTTTTCTTACCTCAATGAAAGAAAGATCTAACTTTGTTCACAACATTTTTTTAACAGCCCAAAGCCTTGAAACTGCTGGGAATGGAGGTTAGTGTTTGCTCAAATTATTAGTGTCAATTATTCTCTTTACTACATAACTAAAAGATCAATGGGTTCATTTTCATGGCAGCCTCAGTGCATGATTATAAAAATAAGGAAATAAAGAATCCTTCTAAGGGCCATGGTGGCTGCTTTAAAAAGTCCACCGTGAGATGATGTTGGCATTGCAAACAAACCAAAAATAAATTACTCCCATTTGAAACTGACAAAAAAAAAAAAAAAAACAAGCTTCTAAATTATTGTCGGCCAAATCTAGTATAGGTATTTACAATGGCAAGAGACACAAAGGCCAGAACTGCTTCACAAACACATCTATGAGTTACAGAAACTCAAGACAGATGACGTTCCCATCTTCAGTCATTCATTGCTTGTCATACGTGCAAGCACAAGTGTAGAATGTCCTTATCTTTTTAGCAGAAACGGTAGTGCTATCCATCATGAGGTACAATAGCTAAACCAATAGAAGAAGACAGGAGCAAAAGTAGGGAGAAAAAAATAAAATGGCCCACTGAAAAATATTTTTGCAATTTTTGAGACATGTTCTCATTATGTAGCCCAAGCTGGCCTCGAACATGCCATCCTTCTGCTTCTTCCTCCCAAGTGTTTCTAGGAATGTAGGCATGCACTAGCACACCCAGTTTAGAAAGTAACATTTTAGCTAAAATATAACTTGACATGATGATACATGGCTATGCATATGCACTTACTACACTTTAAAGTTAACCATGGATGAGCTTGTGGGTCCCTTAGGGTAGGAGCTGGTCTGGTAGTGATTTTAGAACTGAACGAATGGAAAGTATACAGTAATTACATCATGAATTGAGCTGATGTCCTTTCCAACTCAGCCTGCCATGTCTTCCTCTAACATTGCAGGACGACATCCCCTTGAGACGAGGAAGAAAGACAACGAAGAAGCGTGAAGAAGAGGTGGACATTGACTTGGATGATCCCGAGATCAACCACTTCCCGTTCCCTTTCCACGAGCTGATGGTATGGGCCGTGCTTATGAAGAGGCAGAAGATGGCCCTGTTCTTCTGGCAGCATGGCGAGGAGGCCATGGCCAAGGCCCTGGTGGCCTGCAAACTCTGCAAGGCCATGGCTCACGAGGCCTCAGAGAATGACATGGTTGACGACATCTCCCAGGAGCTGAACCACAACTCCAGGTTGGCCAGCTCAGCACATGGTGGGAGGGCGAGGGAGAGAAGGGAAGTGGGCTCCAAATCCTGGAAAGTCTGAGCTCCACCAAACCTTAAGGGCTCGCATTGTCACTCTAAAGGTTGACACAGAGGGTGGAAGTGAGTCACCTTCACTGTGCTCTGTGAGGTCCAGACAAATTTCATGATTTCATTCGTCCTCTCCACTGGCCCAAGAGTTTAAGCCCTCTGGTCATCTACTTTATTCAGATGAGAAAAGTAACTTGGCTAAGACCACACACACATTGTGGTTGCCAAGACTGGGATTTGAACTGGAGGCCTGACACATTTAAGCAGACATACTATGCTCTAATCATTGGTTGATCGTTCTGCCTCCTTCACTTACATGACTTGAGTTGGGCAGTTTGAGTGCCGGGGGGCATGAGTGTCTGACTTACATCTTCAGTTCAACACATGGTATCTGGCACATACTGAATGTTTAGTGGATGTTGTCTGGAAGCATTTATAAAAAGACTAGAACTCATGCGAGACAACTGTTCACACAGATTTTGTGATTAGGAAGCGAGCCCCGCTTCTTTCTTACAACTCTTCAGTTGGCCTGAAGGAGTCTTGTGCATACTTTCTCTTTCAGGGACTTTGGCCAGCTGGCCGTGGAGCTCTTAGACCAGTCGTATAAGCAGGACGAGCAGCTGGCCATGAAGTTGCTGACATATGAGCTGAAGAACTGGAGCAATGCCACATGCCTGCAGTTGGCGGTGGCTGCCAAGCACCGCGACTTCATCGCGCACACATGCAGCCAGATGTTACTCACGGACATGTGGATGGGCCGGCTCCGCATGCGCAAGAACTCAGGCCTCAAGGTCAGCACATGCAAGAAGGTTCTGTTGCCATGAGAGCCCAAGGGTTAATTGGAAATTTCCAAGCCATATCTTTGGTGGGACTTAGGGGGGTTCTCATATTTTGAAATGTGGTACTAAGCCCTGACTTGTCATCCAAATCCCCTGTAGAGCTGTGATTTTCATATAGGTACCAGGGCCACCTCCAAGGCCTGCTAAAACAGTTTCTTCTCTCAGAAGATCCAAAGGTGAATAACATACATAGGCTCCAGTTCCTCTGGCACATGCCATCCTATATCAGGAATCTCACCCAAGGGATGTCACCTAGGCAACTCTTCACCACTTGCAAAGCTGACACCCACCTCCACCCAGATGTCCTAATGTCATGTCATAGACACATTGGCTCTGACCACAGAGCTTGAGAATCATCTTAACGGAATGAAAATGGAAACAGATTTGTATGTCAAGACATTGCTACATAGTCTTCAGCATTTTTAATGATGTTAGGAAATGAAACGTAGAACCTCACATTTGCCACTGAGTCACAGTCGAGTCTGTCTAACTCGAGTCCATTTTTGAAGGCTATATATAAAGTTATAACTGTGTAAGTTACTTAGGAATAAAACAGGAGGGACACGTAATAGTGAGTTGTTTGTGTAGTGGTTGCCTTGGGAGGTAAATAGACCATGCAAGGGACTCGTTCTTAAGTGCAGTAGGTTGGTGCGTAGCATTCGCTTTGTTTGTGGTGCTGGGGCTAGAACTCAGGGCCTTACACATCCAAGGTAAGCACTGTACCACTGAGCTACATCCTCAGCCTAGCTGTTGTTTCTTTTAATTCTTCTTTCAATGTTAGGTTAAAGAAATAAATGAAAGAAAAATGAGAAATAGATGGTCAAAAAAATATGAAGGGAGGTATCGTTTTTTTTTCATTTTTGTGATGTCAGCTTATATATACTTAGATGCATATGTATTTAAGGTATACAAGATGATGTTTTTATAAACATACTGAAATGGACACTGATAAATCAAGCAAAATGATTGATCCATCATCTCACAGTTAACATCTTTTTCATGTGATAAGAGTTGCCTGGTATCTACTCTCTTCACAAGTTTCCAGTGGGCAGTATGACGTCAGGGCTCTGGTTCTTGTGAGGCACAGAGGGTCTCTAGACTTCCTTATTCACGTATCTGCAACTCTCAACCATTTGACCACTTTTACTTAATCAGCACTGTGTCTCCCACCTGACCTTTCCCATGGATTCTTGGCCACAGTTACAAAAGGGTTCTATGAAGTGGATCGTGTACAGTGTTCCACAGCTACACAACTAGTGACTGCCAAGCCTGGCCAGGCAGGGAGCCGAGCCAGTTCTCAACTTCAAAGACAGGGTGTTGTGTCTCACTAAGACTGCCAGCCCGCTACCTGAGCCTGCCCAGACCTACTAGACACACAGAGTTCACGGTCATTGCTGGCCCTGTCCCTTGACTGCCCTCGAGACTCCATGGCCATTTCAGTCCCCAGCTGTCTCTGCCTCATGATTTGTGCATCATACTTAATGATCCCCTGGGATCTGGCTGAGTCCCTTCCCTGATGCTCCTGGACCTGATTTAGGATTGAGATGAGATGAGAAGTGTGAGGAGATATGGGGGATGTAAGTCAGAAGCGGGTGCTCTCGTATTCCCTGTTCTTGGAGAAGGAGATTGTTGTCTCATAAGAAGGCTCGTGTCATTAGCATCCTGACACAAAGTTTACAGATGAGGATAACACAATGCTGTCCTCCCTGGCAGGGGGGATTTTGCACAAAGGGACTATTCTTGATAAATACAGTTTCTGGGGTATGTGTTTCTGTGGGATAATAGCAAATGCTGGCAGAATGCTCTACAATGAATAAAATGTTTTCCTACATGTACTCTCTCAAGGACAATTTAAAACAATATTCATTGACAGAAACAATCTGATAATACATCAGCTCCACTAGATACATTATCAAATAAATGCCAGTGGACATATGTATGAATTGGTTTTAAAAGCCAAGTCCTATCTGGTGGCTAAATGGAAATCTCAATTCTTTTCCACTTTTGCTTTGGATAAGCTCTCTCCTCAGTTTTCCCCATGCATGTGGGTGTTAGACGGGCTAAAATGTATTTGAGCAAAATATGTATTCACCAGATGGGATAAAATGACACTTTCTGAACTAACATGTTTAGCTACTCAGCTACCCAGGTCCCTGAACATCACATACAATGCCTGTGCATGGGCACACACACACACACTCACACACTCATACACATATACCTCAACCCAAGCCTTCTGATTCTAAGCAACCACCCTAATCTTAATCCTTTAAATGTGATTATTATTATTATCATTATTATTACTTTAGGTAATTCTGGGAATTCTACTTCCTCCTTCAATTCTCAGCTTGGAGTTCAAGAACAAAGATGACATGCCCTATATGACTCAGGCCCAAGAAATCCACCTCCAAGAGAAGGAAACAGAGGAACCAGAGAAACCCACCAAGGAAAAAGATGAAGAGGACATGGAGCTGACAGTAAGAAATCTTTGCAGGTTTTCTCCCTGGGGAAGAAAAAAAAATCCCCAATCTACTCATCCCATGGATACGGCTTGGGCTTGTGGTCAGACTACGGCATCCAGCCTCACACCAGCTTTAATCACAGGTGCTGCATGGAAATGATGCTACAGTATCGTTTCCTCTTTATGCACAAATGGATATGTGAAATCCTTCTGCCAACCAGAGGTGCAGAACAAATCAATGAAATTCAAAACAAATTTCCCAGGAAAGCGTATGTAGCCATCTTAGCTGACAATAAAGAAAGAGAATCTGTGGTTTGGAAGTAACCAGATTCACTGAGCTGGAACCGTGCCGCCCGCCGATCAAAAGCTAAGGCTGTATCTGTCTTTGGGGTCAGGCTCACAAGTACAGCACTAATTGAATTCTGGGGTTTGTATAGAAAGCTTTTATTAGCTCTTCCTGGTATAATTATAGAACACGGATGCTTTGTTCTGCAGAGGGAACGGGGCATCTGTGCATGGGACCACTTCCCACAGCCCCCACTGGAGCAGCGTGACTGCCGCTGGCTTGTGTCCAAAGGCTAAAAATAGCTTGTGCTATTCAAGGGAGAAATAGAGCTTTATGGTTTGGGAGAGAGGCATCAAGCAACAACTCCGTAAGGACTCTCCTGATGTGTCTCAGCCTCTCACCTCCCCGGCCACTGGCTGCAGCACTCACCCAGGTGACCCAGACGTTGTAAGAAGAGAAAACGAAAATTGGTTCTGCTCTGGTGACAAAGGGCCTTTGCATTATTCACCTCCTGGGACACTGTAGGACTTGTTCTTCCCCAAATACACAATATTTCTTTCCTAAGTCTCTATGTACAACTCTGACTTGCTGATGAGAAGGCAGCCTTTGTTTCTGTTTCAGCATCTTTATCAAAATCTAAATAGGCATTTGCTCACTTCTTCAGACTGCAGTGACAGCTTTCCCTGAAGAGCTTATTGTATTTATGTATCTGTGCTCCTTCTCACTTAAGAAATGATATTTCAGCCATAAGCACACAAGGGGCTGGTGATAACACCAAGTCCTTGCTGGTGATTCCAACAGAGGGGTGAACAGCAAGTGCGCTGCAGTCAGAATCCTGCTTGCTGTGTGACCTGGGGCACAATTTCGTCACCTCTAGAGTGGGAATGTTAATTCTGCCTCACAGGTGGTCGTATGGTATAAAAGCATATGTAACCTGCTTACACTAGCAACTGACCCTCTATAAATGTCAATAGGTGTTCACTAAGATTGTTGAAACAGTGCTAAGCACTCTCTCTGCCCTCGCTCATGGAATCCTCACATCAGACCCATGGGGTAGACACTGTTGTGTTTATCCCTATTGGGTCTTGCAGGTAAAACTGCCTAATTTTACCCAAATGATCTAATACAAAGCTGGGATTAGAACCCAGGCATATAGACTCTCTAGGCTACACTTTGAGCCCATTGCTAACAGAGAATGAGAGAAGTGCTTCGTGGTCTCAAGTATCAGTGTTGTAGTTCAGCTCTGAGTAAGGAGACTCCGGGTGATGCTGGGTGCCCTGGGTCTAGCTTGGCATAAACTGGACACAGCATGCATCCTAGGAAGAGAGCTAGGAGCTGAGTCACGCTCCTTATGGTCAGGGCTCAAGGAAGGAAGCAAAGGGTGGAGGCTTCCCCTGTCTCTCTAGACCTTTGAGGAGTTTGTTCTTTCAGGAAGCTACAAAAAAAAAAAAAAAAAAAAGTCCCCTAGACCAAAAGCAAAGCCAGCTTGTCAGTCTAGACCCCAGTGCTATTCACTGCACACCTACCTTGCTTCCTGAGCTTATTCTCCCTTGGCAAATCCTTGGGGAGGAGGAGAGAAGGGAGAACACTTTGGGGCTGGAAAGCCTTGGGTGAGGCAGCCATTGTCCTTAAAGTGGAGCATCCTTTGACCCCGATAGGGTGAGCAGCTCACCCTGGACAGGATCGCAGAATGCAGTTTGTTGACACCTTCATTCCTTTCAGAGAGTTGACATTTGAGCTTCTGGCAAACCAACGCATCTCTCTGGAATGGGACATCCTTGGACCTTTCCAAAATGATAGATAAAATGTCAAGGTCAGCTTGTTCTGCTCACATAGCCTTCAGCAGCTTGGTCACCTCAAAGGTTCTTTCCCACTCACCCCCCCTCCGCCCCTAAGATGCCTGTGTTCAGCCAGCACCATCTCAGTCCTCACTGAGCACGTGTGTCTGTATTTGACCTTGGTCAGCTCTTCTTTGTTTTGTCTTTCTTCAGACCTTTTTTTTTTTTTTTCACTTTTCTTTTACATGTAAATGACCCTGTTATATTCTACTTCAAGTAGTATCAAAGTGAGTGGCTGGCTACAAGGCAAATAAACCAACAAAATTAGCAAGTGAAGCTGTCAAGGCTGGATTTGATGAAATGGCAAAAATGCTTCACATAAGCTCATGAACAACAAGCCCTGTGCCAATGCGCTCACCTCAGAATATATTGAACAAAACTGAAAAGGCAGGTTGTTTAGGTTTGTTTGCCCACATGGCCAAGTACATATAGCGTCCTGTTGGTTGCCTCATAGAGCCCCAGCGCAGCATGTACTTTTGCTCGCAAAGCACTGTCCCTAGAGGTTGCCCCAAGCAACAACTCCCCAGGATTTTGAAAAGTTTCCAGCTGATCTTTGCTTTCAGCCGGTTGTATCCCCAGTTGGTATTGTATTGCCAAGCATAGAAATAAACAGACAGAAGCAAGATAATTGACATCTAAATTATAGGACAAATATATGTCCAGAATGTCTTGAAGTCAGTGATTGATGTTAATAAAATTTGAATTGGGTTCCCTATGCTAGGAAGAGCGATTTGGCTCACCAATGAAAATAGATGCATAAGATAGCCAGAGTGAGACCTCAGTTATCCATTTGCTCAAGGTATCTTGTCAGGGTATGCACAAAGGAATGAAAGTGGTGTTCCCCAGAAGTCCTGTTGATTAGAGACAAAATAAACCATTTGTTATTGTCACACATTCGAGTAAAGTGGTTTACAGGCTGTCATTGAAGTCGTGGAAACTGATATTTGTATTTTTTTTTTTTTTTTTTTTGGTTTTTCGAGGTAGGGTTTCACTCTAGCCCAGGCTGACCTGGAATTCACTATGGAGTCTCAGGGTGGCCTCGAACTCACGGCGATCCTCCTACCTCTGCCTCCCGAGTGCTGGGATTAAAGGCGTGCGCCACCACGCCCGGCAATATTTGTATTTTTTAATGTTAGGTGGTTTGGAGAATTACGTAATGGCTATCTCTATGCTCGGCTTCATGACACACTGTAATTATTGCTATAATTAGACTTCTCAACTTGAATCTCATAGGCTCAGTACTGTGACTTATCCCAAATCCTTGTCAGTCCTGAGCAGTTAAAATGTTTTAGTCTGTTCACACTTTATTAAAAATCTCCTTTCCCAAATGGAGAGATTGCTCAGTGGTTAAAGTGCTGGCGTTGAAAGCAAGAGTACTGAGTGCAATCCCTGGCACCCATGTAAATGCCAGGCGTGCCAGGCAGCCCGCACTGTAATCTCCGTGCTGCAGAGGTGGAGACCAGAGGAGCCCTGGGCCTTGCTGGCCAGCCAGTCTGGCCTGGTTGGTGAAGCTTATCTTAGGACGATATTGAGGAAGTCAAGCCGAGAGGGTGTGCTATCACAGATTCTCTGTCATGCATGCTTTTCTGGTCAGATTCCAACTATACCATGTACGTCAAAAAGACCTTAGTTTAAGTTGAGGACTAGCTAGTAGTTACTACACAGTTATTAAGTGGCAGATGCTAATTGACTTGTAGAGTGTTGCAGTTTCCTTCTCTGCTGCCATAAAGCACCTGACCAAAAGCAACTGAAGGAAGGAAAGGATTTATTTTAGCTTATAGAATCGAGGGGAAACTTCGCAATGGCAGGGGAAAGCATGGCATGGGCACAGCAGGCAGAAGACAGCAGTAACAGCGTGAGTCAAAATCAACTCAAATTAGGACTCATGAAGCTCAAGGCCCACCCCCAACAACACGCCTCCTCCCGCAAAAAGACCCACCTCCCTACTTACCACCAGCTAGGGACCAAGAATGAGTTTATGTGGGACATCTGATTGAAACGACTACATAGACCCACTTCATAAAGTTTCCTATGGCCCCAGCTTTACATTGAAAGAAAGCAACTCTCAGAAAGGTGAAGATAACTTGCCCACAGCTCCGTTGATTCCAAGTGTCCAGATTAGAACTCACTCACCCATCTGCTTGGGCCAAAACCTAGAAATCCTCCCTGTTGGGTCCTCCAAGCCATCTTTGTAACATCCTGTCACTTGCTACTCAGACAGGCGTGCATGTGCCTTCAAAGGTTCTGCCAATTCCGCACCATTAAATCATTACCGTTGACACTGCTGCTGCTGTCCTGAATGCCATCAATGACAAGGGAATTGACTGTGCTCATGGAGGTCCATGGTAGCTTTGGGGTGGGCACCTATGCAGGTCAGGTCTGCCTGGAGTCCTTCTAGCCCCACTGGTTGCAGTGGAAGACAGTGGTCCAAGAAGTTACCATAAAAGTAACTGATGCCAACAGTACTTCAGGTTTTACAAGGGACCAATGACATGCTTAGTAGTTGAAATGATACTAGCCTAAGAAAAAAGCTCCACACACTTCAGATAATTACCTCTTGAATACTCCTGACCTTTGGATATATGAGGGGCTCTAATCCAATCTTTCTTTTTTTTTTCTTTTCTTTTTGTTTATTTATTTCTTTATTTGACAGAGAAAGAGGGAGGGAGAGAGAGAATGGGCATGCCAGGGCCTCCAGCCACTGCAAATGAACTCCAGATGCTTGCGCCTCTCTGTGCATCTGGCTAACGTGGGTCCTGGGAAATCAAACCTGGGTCCTTTGGCTTTGCAGGCAAATGCCTTAACTGCCAAGCCATCCCTCCAGCCCTGATCCAATCTTTCTTTGCCTGGAGAGTCAGTAGCACAGATGGTTTTGATCACAGGTCTAGCCTGCCTCACATATCCATACAGAGAGAAAACTGGAAGTGGGAGTAGATTCCGGTAGCCCTGTCTTCCCAGGCAACACTTTTGCTCCTCATGACTAGATGTATCGCCCTCGTCCCTCAGAGAGCCCAAGAAAGGAACGAAGAGAATGGTCGAGAGTATATCCAAGGAAGCAACCTAGCCAGGATAAATACACACTTGTACATACAGTACAAAGACACACATGGAGAAGACATGCCTTTAAATCTCTGCATCTTGTGTTCTTGGGTTCTGTGAGTCCTCAGGGCCCTTGAGCAGCCTCCCCTCCTCTATGTAATGAGCCATTGAACTCCGTGCCCTGCCCTGATAGTCTTGGTTCTCTCCCACTGTAGGCAATGCTGGGGCGAAACAATGGGGAGTCATCCAGGAAGAAGGACGAAGAAGAAGTTCAAAGCAGGCACCGGTTAATCCCCCTGGGCAGGAAAATCTATGAATTCTACAATGCACCCATTGTGAAGTTCTGGTTCTACACGGTAAGTATCTTTCCTAAAGATGGCTGCAGGAGCCGCCATTCACTTCTCGTGCCCCTGTGTGCTCTCCTCTGGGACTCACTGTAAGTGCCACAGGCGCAGGAAGAAAAGCTCAGTGACCTTGCTTTTCCCGTAGCTGCGCAGGTTTGTGCACTTTGCTGGGCAGCTTCCAGAGCTGGCCCTTCTCCTCTCCACAGAACATACAAGTGAGAACTGGCAAAAGTGAGAACTGATAGAAACAGACGTGGGACGAGTACGAGTTTAGGCTAGCAGGAAAATAAAATTTCAAATGTATTAATGCTAAGAAAAATCTCCCCTCAAAATAACTGAGGCATGCCAAAAAAAAAAAAAAAAAAAAAAAAAACACCTCAGTTGTATTTCTACATTTTGCACAGAGCAATATTATGTGTGCCCTGTGATAATCAGAGACAAGCTGGGTAGGAATCCCATCTGTGTCCCTCTGTGTTGTGTGACACCAGACAAGTTGCTTCCCATTCTGTCCACACTTATCCTAAGACGGGGATAAAAATAGTACCTACTTTGTAGGGTTTAGTGAAGACTGAATGTGTCAAAGTATGTAAAACACTTAAAATCGTGCCTGGACCTGTAAACACCATGTCAAGTAACTATTGTGAACCTTACACTACTCACACTGCACAGCAATAATCTGTGTTGGATTCATCTGTCCACTCAACATGAACACAAATATCATTGATTGAGCACCTACTGTTTTTAGACAATGGTCCAGGTACTTCGTAAATACTGTCACTAATCCTGACAATTTCATCATGATCACATCTGTACTGCTTTTCTAGGCCCATTATGTGTCCTTCCTCTTATATCCTGCTGCCTCAGTTGTCACACCCTAAAAATGGGGTTGTCAAACCATAGCTCTTGAGCTATATCCAGCCTACTGCCTGCTATAGTGGTCTACAAACAAAAACATAATTGTTGAATTTTTGTCTTATTCATGTTGTGGTGCCATAGATTATACCCAGTGCCTCCTGTATGTTAGGCAATTGCACTGAGCTGTTTTTAATTTTATTTCTGAGAGAGAGAGAGAATGGGCATGCCAAGGCTTCTAGCTTCTGCAAATGAACTCCAGATACATGAGCTGCCTTGTGCATCTGGCTTACATGGGAACTGGAGAATCGAACCAGGGTCCTTAGGCTTGGTGGGCCAGCGCCTTAACTGCTAAGCCATCTCTCAGTCCCCTGTTTTTAAATATTTTTAAAAGTTAGAATAAACTTTTAAAAAGGAATATTTTGAGTCTGGGGATATAGCTCAGTTGGAAGAATGCTTACCTAGCATGTGTGAAATCCTGGGTTTAATCACCCAGTACCACAGAAACCAGGCATGATGATGCATGTCTGTAATTTTAGCATTTGGGTAGAGGAAGGAGGATCAGGAGTTCAAAGTCATCCTTGGCTATATTGGGAGTTCAGGACCAGCCTGGACTACATGGGATCCTATCTTAAAAAAATTGTTTGAGCCAGGCGTGGTGTCACAGGCCTTTAATACCAACACTCAGGAGGCAGAGGTAGGAGGATCCTTGTGAGTTCAAGGCCACCCTGAGACTACATAGTGAATTCCAGGTCAGCCTGAGCTAGAACAAGATTCTACCTTGGAAAAAAAAAATAGTTTGTGACACATGAAAGCTACATTAAATTCGTATTTCATTGTCCATAAGAACACAAATTTACTTGTTTATGTACATCCTGGCCCCTCGTGTGCTGCAACAATAAAGTTCATTCCCAACCATAGAGACCTGATAAACAATGCCTTAAAAAATCATTTCTGACACCAGGCATGGTGATGAATGCCTTCAATCCCAGCACTTGGGAGGCAGAGGTAGGAGGATCACCGTGAGTTCAATGCCACCCTGAGACTACATAGTGAGTTCTAGGTCAGCCTGGGCTAGAGTGAGACCCTACCTCGAAAAAAAAAATCAGTTCTGTAGTCCTTTGCAGAGAAGTTAGCAGACTCCTGATCTACAGCATAAAGGCAATTGCATCAGAATTTTTCTATCACTTGAATGAATACTCACCACTCTCACCCTTCCAAGGCATATGTTTTTCTTTCTTGATCAATGTTCAATATTAAGGTAATGTTACAGTCAGCTTTGCATTGCTGGCAGAAAACACCCAACCAAGAGCAGTCTGTGGGGGAAAAGGGAAGTTTGTTTTGGCTTATAGACTCAGGGGAAGCTCCATGATGGCAGGAGAAAACGATGGCATTAGCAGAGGGTGGCCATCACCTCCTGGCCAACATCAGGTGGACAAAATAGCAGGAGAGTGTGCCAAACGCTGGCGAGAGGAAGCTGGTTATAATACCCATAAGCCTACCTCTGACAATGCATGGCCTCCAGGAGGCTTTAGTTCCCAAATCGCCATCGGCTGGGGACCCCTGAATCAACCACCACAGGTAATTTTAGTTCTTAATTCTCTTGACCCTCATTTACTCAGCCCAAGCAATTGTCAGCCAGAAATGCTTTTTCCACCACAGCAACCCTGGCCAGTGGGCCTTTGTTCCAAGCTAAGGCTTTGCCCAGGCGGGCTTCAAATTCAAGATCCTCTTCCCGCAGCCTCTTGAAGGTTGGGGTACAGATATGTGCCGCCATGCCCATGCCCTGCAACCCTTTTAAAACAGGCTGACACTCGGGCTTTCCTCACAGGGCTTTGATGTCATGGTTTCCTTACAGCCTGCACATCAAGATATTTCATAACTCACAAGGTGATTGTTGTAAGTGGTCAAGGTTGAGAACCACTGACCCAGAACAGAGAGTGGGGAGTTATTTTTAAAACACTATGATAGGAAGGGATTGCTTCACAGTGCCAATTCCTGGACCCACCACAGACCCGACTAAATCAAGTCTGCAAGAAGCAAGTGGGAGGGTTGTGTGTTTAACAGACTTCCTAGGTTTTTCTAATGACGAGGGAAGCCTGCACCACACTGGGCCACCCACTACAATGGTGTAGCACATTTTGCCTCTGTCATAGTTGGGGCCCCAGCTCTATCTTGCATGACAAGGATGACTCTCAGCAAACACATCCACAGTGGACTCCCAAGCTGTATTATGCAGTGCTTAAACGATCCCCAGAATTCCATGTTCACATGTTGATGAAAATCCAGGCTTCAAGGAAGTGAATGCAGATAAGACGTGCCCAAAAATACTTAACAATAAATCTCCTCTTTAGAGTGGCCGTCCATTCACTTTGGGCTGTGTTCTCTGTAAGGGTTTTTCTCTCTCTGATTTCTGGAAGTATCTCCTCCTCCTTTCTGATGCTCTGAAAGAGAGGACAAGCCTTACTCCCAGTGACCTCTTTCCCCCATCTCGGCAGGTTTTCTGAGGACCATGTTAGGTTCTCCTAGGTTCCAAGATCAAGGGAGGCAAAGGTCCAATTGGTTCGCAGCCCCTGTTTACGCAGAGAGCTGGTTTCCAGGGTCCAGCAGGAGAGGATTCAAATTCAAGGTGTGAAGTGACCCCAGGTCAGAGGACACGGTGTGCACTTGGCTTTTCCAGCAGTGGCAAGTTCTTCCCCAGAGGCCTTACATAAGATGAACTAGACAGGCTTGGACTGAAATCATTCCAAGTCTCTCTGCTTGCCTTCTGTTGTAGTCAGGTTTGCATTGCTGACAGAAATCACCTGACCAAGAGCAGCTTTGAGGGGGGGGGGGGGAACGGTATTTTGGATAACGGACTCGAGGGAACATTCCATGATGGCAGGGGAAAACGACGGCATGAGTAGAGAGTGGACATCACCTCCTACCCAACATCAGGTGGACAACAGGAACAGGAGAGTGTGGCAAACACTGGCATGGGGAAACTGGCTCTAACACCCATAAGCTTTCCCCCAACAATACACTGCTTTCAGGAGGCTTTAATTTCCAATTGCCATCAGCTGGGAAGACTAGCATTCAGAATACTTAAGTTTATGAGGGACACCTGAATCAAACCACCATATTCTGCCCCTGGCCCCCATAACCTGACCACCAACCATAACGTAAAATGCAATGCATTCATCCAACTGTAACAGTCCTCATAGTTTAATCAATCCTAATCATGTTCAAACATCCCCATAATCCAAGGTCTTTTAACTGAGCCATAATGCCAAAAAAAATCCCCCCAAATACCCATAATGTCACAGAAATAAACATTCACACTGCAAAAGATGGCATTGGGCATAGCAAAGAAATAGTCAACCAATACAAGATTTAAACAGGGCAAACATCAAACTCTGTAGTTCCAAGTCCAACAACTCTAGTCAGTGACAAATCTCCAAATCCAATAATTCTAACCATCAACAAGTCTCTGGGATTCCAATTCCACCTCTCCAGCTAGGCTACTCACAGTCCTGGCAAACTTCATCCGAGGCCGGCAACTTCCCTTAGCAGTCGTCTCATGGTCCCAGCATCTCTAGTGGGTCTCCACTGAAACCCACAGTTTATCCTCATGGCCCCATGGGGTCTCCATGCAGACATCCATCAAACCTGCTACACAGTGCCATGGCCATTTCCAAAACATAAGACTGTGTTGCAAATTCAATGACCCTCTCTTTCCTGCATTTCTTATACTACATAATACCAGGTGGGGTGCCAATTTGTTAATCCAGGGGGGAATAAAACAGACTTTGAAGAAGAGGACACTTGTTTAGTATTCAGGCTCTTTCAAAAGACTGCATTCTTTCTGTCATCCCAATGCATGTCAGCTGGTGCCATCTCAATGATTGTAATCTCTCATACAGTTGTAGCTGACCAGGCAGAAGTTTTGGCCCAAAGCTTTCATTTTTTCTGTGCCATGTCCCTCTGCTCACATCAGTCTGTTTCTATACAAAGTAACCCTGCACAAGTTCTTAGGACATGGGCATAACAGCAAGCCTTTCACACAAACTGCTTCTAGCCCAGTCCAAGCAAAGCTCTTTCTCACCCTCATCAGCCAAACCTCACAGTCCATAGTTCTTACTGCATTCATGTCTTTAAACTCTGACCAGAATAGTCCATCAAGCTGTACTTAGAGCACTACAAGGCATGTCTTAGGCCAAGGTTTCAACAATCCTCTTGAAAATCAACTACAAAAGGCCAAAGCCACACAGTCAGGTGTCTAGCAACAATTTGACCCCACTCTTGGCACCAACTATATTGTTTCAGTCAGGTTTGCATTGCTGCCAAATATCACCCAACAAAGAGCAGCTTGTGGGGTAAAAAAAAAAAGGTTTATTTTGGCTTACAGACTCAAAGGGAAGCTCCATTGTGGCAGGGGAAAATGATGGCATGAGCAGAGGGTGGACATCACCCCCTGGCCAACATAAGGTGACAATAGCAACAGGAGAGTATGCCAAACACTGGCAAAGGGACACTGGCTATAATACCCATAAGCCCACCCCCAACAATGCACTGCCTCCAGGAGGCATTAGTTCCCAAACCTCCATCAGCTGGGAACCTAGCATTCAGAACACCTAAGTTTATGGGGGACACCTGAGTCAAACCACCACACCTTCTTTCCACCAAATACACTGCACCTGGATCTAGAGGCTAGAACCAGTTAGTAGGAGTTACTTAAGTACTAGGATATGAAAGATCTGGAAGACTTGTGTACATGTGCCTACACATGACAAGAGAGAGACAATGCCTTGCAGTGTTTATCACTTAACTGGGTAAAATGATAAAACTAAGGCAGTTAAGATTCATTTCACCTCAAGGCAATAGAATTTGATCGAACATAGAAGGAAGAAGGAAAAGAAGCACTTCAAGACAGAAAGGGGGCGGTATGTTGCAGAGTTGTGACCCCAAATTCCTTTGTTTGCATACTGCAAAATGTAGTGCACACAGGGACTGCAGGCTGGATTGCCAGTGTGTCGTGATGGAAACCTGAAACCATGGGAGTCGGGTCACATTTTGAATTAATTTTTAAACAGCATGATAAAACTCTTTCATGAGAAAGTTTCATGATTCTCAAATGGTATTGAAGGTGTAGGAGCCTAGGCATGGATTAATATAACAGTCAGGGTGAGAGTAGTGTTAGGAGTGTGTTGCAGTCAGGTTCGCATTACTGGCAGAAAACACCTGACCAAGAGCAGCTTGTGGGAAAAAAAAAAAAAAAAAGGTTTATTTTGGCTTACAGGCTTGAGAGGAAGCTCCATGATGGCACGGAAAATGATGGCATGAGCAGAAGGTTGACATCACCTCCTGGCCAACATCAGGTGGACAACAGCCACAGGAGTGTGCCAAGCACTGGCAAGAGGAAACTGACTCTGATACCCATAAGCCTGCCCCCAACAATGCTCTGCCTCCAGGAGGCGTTAATTCCCAAATCCACATCAGCTGGGAACCTAGCATTCAGAACACCTAAGTTTATGGGGGACACCTGAGTCGAACCGCCACAGGGTGCAAATTCAAACACCCAGGTGGACAGTGAGCTCAGCTGATCCCTTCACAATAGCAGCATAACTTACTCTTGGTCATGATCTCACTGGTTCCATGTGTGACATCACTTTCCTCTCACATAGCCTGGCTCTTTCAGAGATGAATTCAGGCAGAGGAGGGCAGGGCTTCAGTGGTAGAGCAGTTGTACAAGGCACAGGATCCCCAACACCAAAGAAAAAGGAAAGATATGTGCCACTGCTGTGTCTGCTGATGAATTATCAATGTAATAGGAATCAGAGATGCCTTTCCCTTTGGTTTACATTAAGAATCAATTCACTAATAAAAGGGGAGCAAAGGAGCTCCATTAGTAGGTAAGGCAACACCTCCCCGGTTCCCTGATATAGCTCTGTAGCTCCCAGTCAAATCACAGCTTCCTCCACCTCCAGCTGCCTTTACAGCCCCAAATCACCAGTGGCTTTGGAGGTCTCAAAGCCTCAATCCTCTTGTGTACTCTTTGGGGTGATTTGCCACATCACCCCCAAAGAGTGCAGGAGGCCTGAACAAGTTCACTCTGAGTACCTGCTCACAGCCCCTGAGGCCAGTGAGTATTTGCTCATGGTCATTTAATTTGCCTGGTATCCATCATGTAAAAACATACTGTGCTGCCCCAGCATGCAAGCTGAATCTGCGGCTCAGAATGGCCCTGACAGGCCACTTTGTTTAGCAAGGAAGACAAGAAATGGGAGATTGCCAGGTAATAAACATGATGACATCCATGTGCAAGCAACATACTAGGGATCCAAAGACATATGTAAGCGTCAACACAGAGATTGCGTATTAAATTATTTAAACTCTCATGGCCTTTTAGAAACTCCTGGTTCATCTAAAACTTCTGAGCTCATCTTGTCATGAATTCCCTGTCCTGCTTGCTGATCTTGCTCTGTCCTGCCTTGCAATGGCCTTGTGAGCCTGGGCTCCTCGGCCTCCACAGCCAACATTCTGTATGTATTTCCTTGTAGCTGGCGTACATTGGATACCTGATGCTCTTCAACTACATCGTGTTAGTGAAGATGGAGCGCTGGCCCTCCACTCAGGAGTGGATCGTCATTTCCTACATCTTCACCCTGGGAATAGAAAAGATGAGAGAGGTAACTACTTTGCAAAGAAAGCTTGGGAGGAAGATGGTGGTTCATGTATCTGTGGACAGGGGGTAGAGAGGGATTTTGGGGATTGAAATTAAGCCCAAAACTATTTTCTCTAATGCTTCTGAGGGCTGTGGCTATCCTCTGCACCAAACCTAGAGAGGGTGCCCAGGGTGATTTAATCTACTTCTTCTCACATACCTTTTGGCCTCGAGACACCCTCCAGTTGTCTTTAACACCATTTACACCTCTATTTTCTCATCCCCATAAACATGATTTTTAGATTTTGCAATTTTTAACTCTACTTCCAACCTTTGAATCTCTTTGGACACAGTCCACCAGTACTGACAGCATTTCTCCACATGTGTTCCAACAACCCTAGGAAAAACTCTGCTTGAATTCATTTCCTTAGTTTATTCTCTGGTTGATTCCGCCTCGACCTTTCTCACACACGTGCTGGGCGTCAGCCATTCCTCCGCCACAGTGTGTGGGTCACAGTTCTGTTCCTTCGGGTTGGGTATGTGGCAGTTCGTCTTCTACCCCCTCATCCAGATAGCCTAAAAGGAGATATTGAAATACCACCCCTACACAATTTGATTGAAATCGAAGCTAACCTTCCAGACAGTGGATATCATTGGTGCTAAAAAAGAAATGAGGGGGTGGAAGGGTGGCTTAGTGGTTAAGGTGCTTATTGGCAAAGCCAAAGAACCCAAATTCAATTCCCCAGGACCCATATGAGCCAAATGCACAAGGTGTCGCATGTGTCTGGAGTTCATTTACCGCAGCTGGAGGCCCTGGCATGCCCATTCCCTTTCTCTCTCACTCTCTCGTTCTCTCTGCCTTTTTCTCTCTGTCAAAATAAATAAATATATAAATAAAAAGAAAGAAAGAAATGAGTTATGAAGCCACAAGAAAACATGGAGGAAACTTAAGTGTGTTACTAAGTGGAAAAGCCAGTCTGAAAAGTTTACAGATTTCAAGTGTAGGATATTTCTGAGAAGACCAAAAGCATGAAGACAGAGGGATCAGTGGTGGTCAGTGGCAGGAGGATAGGATGGAAAGGTGAATCACAGGTGCTGTTTAGGGCATAAAAGTATGTTGTATGTCCAGGTATGGTGGTATATGCCTTTAATCCCAGCACGGGAGAAGCAGAGAATCGCTATGAGTTTAAGACCAGCCTGGGACTACAGAATGAGTTCAGGTCAGCCTGGGCTAGAATGAAACCAACCCTACCTTGAAAAAGCAAAAACAAAACAAAAAGCCGGGCATGGTGGCGCACACCTTTAATCCCAGCACTCGGGAGGCAGAGGTAGGAGTATCACTGTGAGTTCAAGGCCACCCTGATACTACAAAGTGAATTCCAGGTCAGCCTGGACTAGAGTGAGACCCTACCTCAGAAAAAAAAAAAAAAAAAGAAAAGAAACAAAAAACAGTATTGTATGATTCTGCAATGACATAGCCATACCATTCTACATTTTCCTAAACATATACTATACAATGTACAACAACTAATGGTGAGTCCTAATGTAAACTATAAACTCTGGGTAACTCTGGATAGCAAGATGTCATTGTCCATTCACCAGTTGCAAGAAGTACACGACTCATGGGCTGGAGAAATGGCTTAGTGGTTAAGGTGTTTGCCTGCAAAGCCTAAGGACCCTGGTTTGATTCCCCAGGACCCAGGTAAGCCAGATGCACAGGGTGGCACGGCACTTGTGTCTGGAGTTTGCCGCAGCTGGAGGCCCTGGCATCCACAATCTCTCTCTCTCCCCTTCTCGGCCTCTTTCTATTAGAAAAATAAAATAAATAAATAAATAAATTTTTTTTGGTTTTTTCGAGGTAGGGTCTTACTCTAGCCCAGGCTGACCTGGAATTCACTATGTAGCCTCAGGGCGGCCTCGAACTCATGGCGATCCTCCTACCTTTGCCTCCCTACTGCTGGGATTAAAGGTGTGCGCCACCACGCCCGGCTAAAATATTAAAAAAAAAAAAAAAAAAAAAAGTAGTACACTACTCAGATGGAAGCTATTGGTTATGGGAGGGACTGGGCATGTGTAGGAACAACAGATCCAGGGGAAGTCTCTGCATCTTCATGCAAACTTTGTTGATGCGAACCTAGAACTCTAAAATATAAAGTAGCTAGGCAAAAAAAAAAGGGGGGGGGAGGGGGGCCAGGCCCCAGAGGGTTCCTTAGAGCTTCTAAAAGAATGTGATGAAGAATCATTCCACAAGAGGGCGCTGCAGCCTTGCTCGGTGCTCTCCACCAACGCTTACTTCACCAGAGAAAGGGCCACAGGAAAGCGACTCCTCTGCATGTTCTCTCAAGCTGCAGTGGGTGGGAGGGCCCTTTCCTGCAGGAAAGGCTCCTGGCACGTCTGGTGCAACTTAGTTGCTGCACTACAGTGGGTGGGCACCATAGAAAAAATATTCCTACAACCTTAACCTCATCACTGAGACAGGATCAAAGATCTTTGCCTTGAATTTCAACTCCAGAATGTTCCCCTCCAGAATAAAAAATAAAAATAAAAATAAAGCTACCGAATCGACTAGGAATGGTTGTCCTGAGATATAAATAATAAACTAATAAATACTGTCATGTGCATTCGGAGCCCTTTGCTTGGACTTTACCACTGTTTGGGAGCAATTTTGACTCTAGCTACCATTTCCCAATCCTGACAGTTTATGAGCTCCGTTTGATAAGAGACTGGATTAAATTAAAAACAAAGTCAGTGGAATGCCTTGTGTGGGCCCAGTCAATTGTCGCCTGGGCAGTCTTCCCTCCATAGTACCTTCTGCTTCTTGTCCAAGGCTGTGGGTTCCCCATATTAATGAGGCTGTATGGGACTTTGTGGCTCCCTGAGAACCGAGCCTGGTCGCCAAGGGACCCTGCGGCAGAGCCATGCCAGCTGGCTGGTGCTCAGAAGACAAGGCCCAGACACATATTCTTCCCCCACAGGCATAAGAGGGGGAGGCTGGAGGCTGCCCAGGGACCAGGCTGGAAGGAGACAGGGAGCAGCCTGTCCTCCACGGATGGTTCTGGCAGAGGCTGCAAGGCGGGGCCAGCTGCCAGCAACCTCCAGGCTCTGCTATCCATTTCTCCTGAGGCAGCATGTCATAGCAGGAGGGCAGGGCTTCCTAGAGGGCAGGAGGGGTCAGGCCCAGGCCAGCCTCTGAGGAAGAGTGAGATGGTGATCCATTTGGTGTCCTTCTGACCTTCTCTCTGTGGCCTGGCAAGGCCACCTCTCACTCGCCCCATGTCCCCGCCCTGAGCTCTGTTGGAAGACTCTAACTTACAGAGTGAAGACCCGCCCTCAGTTATGGAGGGGTGAAGACCCGCCCTCAGTCATGGAGGGGTGAAGACCCGCCCTCAGTTATGGAGGGGTGAAGACCCGCCCTCAGTCATGGAGGGGTGAAGACCCGCCCTCATTATGAGGATGAGACCCGCCCTCAGTCATGGAGGGGTGAAGACCCGCCCTCAGTTATGGAGGGATGAAGATCCACCCCTCATACTAGGCCTTGATCCTCCTCACAGCTGGCCGGCAGGCCTGCTCAACATCCTGAACCATGGAAAAGTTTGCACGCTTCCGAGCATAGCATACCCAAGGAAGGCTGTGGTTATGTGCTGCCCTCCCATTCCAGTTGCCACAGACTTCTGTCTGTTTTCACCCCAGCCAGACATGGTAATCGCTTAATAGGGAGGCACTGTTTACAGTGTGCCTCAGGAGACGTTATCTCATCCGGGTTCTCCTCCCACAAGTCTATGACGTCAGTGGGGGCTGTGATGACATCCCCACTTTATAAATCTGGGAATCAAGATTAAGAAACTTTTGTGGTATCCCACAGCTAGAGAGGAGGGCTGGCTCTGACACCTATGGAGCTATCTGGAACTCGCGGCCCCTTCTGCTCCTCCATGATGCTCCCCTGGGGCTCAGAATGGTAAGAGCAGTACCTAAGGGCTGGTTGAAGAGGTGAAGGGACAGAAGGGGGACTGTTGACTATTCACTCCTGCCCCCCACTTCCCCTCCAGCTGCTATTCTTGCATCCTGCCCCCCTTGTATTATTGTAATTCCAAAAGAAAAGTTTTCACTATTTAAAGGGGCTTCAAACCTCTGGTTAGCTGTTTCAGTGACGTGTAAGCAAAGGGCTAGAAAGACTCTAAGGCAAGGTCCATCCTCCCTCTTTCCCTTCCCGAGGCAAACACGCAGAAGGAGCCAGAGGGAAAGAAACCACCAGGACAGCACCAACTGCAGGAAATGCTCGGCAACACCCAGGGTGGAACTTGTGAGGGCAGTGAATCCTCTGGTCCCACCCCAGGCCTGCTGAAGCAGGAAGTCGGTGGTGGAGACTGGCTATCTGTGTTTTAACCAGCCTTGAGGTGACTTTGTTATAACTAAAGTTTAAGAAGCCCTGAGGGTAAGGCTTAGAGAAAGATACCACAGTAAATGGAGAATGGTATTATGATCCCCTTCCACACCCAGCCCTGACTTACTAAAACTCTTCCTTAGTATTTCATATAAGGACAAACCCCTACAATAGACCTGAGGAATCAGATAGCTGCATATAGATCTATCCCCAAATTTTTCTCTCCTGTCCTTGGAAAGGATCTGAGGGGACTGGAAGGAAGACAAGTTTGATTTGGAAACCTCAGGTCTGAACCTGAACGAGTCACAGACAGGGCTGGGGGCACAGCTTCACTAGTCTGGGCGCCCATGGGGGGGGAAGGTCGAGCCCCTGCTGAGCGCAGTGCATTTCCTAGGCCTGCGCAGTACTCCCCTGGGCTCAAGAAGGTAATTCCAACTAGGCTGGGTGCCATGGCACACACCTGGAATGCCAACCACTTTGATGGAGGAGGATTATCAGTTTGGGGCCAATCATAGCAACTTAATATAAGCCTGACTTGAAACAAACAAACAAAAAAAAAAAAATTAAGGGCTAGGAATGGTACTGCAGTAGCCTGCTTGCCTATGAAGCACAGGACCTGGACTTAAGTCCCAGAATCATAAAATATGATGAAATAAACTAAAGTAAAATGCTTCTATTTGACAATTAGAATATGTAAGAGCCTGGAGAATTGCTATCAGGTACTCACCCAGCAACAATTCAAGCCACGAACAAATGTTTGCTGAGCATCCACGATGTCACAAGCATGCGATACAGAGGTCTGTCCTCACAGAGTTTATACTCTAATGAAGACACAAGGATGGGGTAGCTGGCAGGGCGGGTAGACAAACATGCCTCCCCCCCCCATATATTTTTTTCTCTCTCTCCCTCTTTATAAACATAGAGAAGATAATTACATTCAAAATGTTGAAATAGGGTGACAGAGTAAGGAGTAACTTGGAGACACGAGGCTTCGTAGCTAGCATAGTCAAGTAAGTCCTGCCTAAGAAGAGGATGTTTGGCTAAAGACCTAGGAAAAGAGCCAAACACAGAAAACTCTGGGAAAAGAAAATGCTCAATAGAAGGAACCATTGCAAAGTTCCAGAGCATGGGATAAACCAGTTATGCTCCAGAGCAGGCCAATGTGAATGCAGGGTAGAGCATGAGGGGGAATACTGGCGGGATGAGAATGGGACCACAGTACACAGTTTGGCCTTTGTCTGTAATGCGAGCCATCAGAACGTTTAAGCATTCAGTTTTCATAGTATGTTTTAGATTTTGTTGTTGTTCAATAGTTGATAATGTCTCTCTATCTCTCTGTCTTTTAAGACTAAGGTATAATTTATCTGTAACAAAATAAACACTCCTTGGGGTACAGCTTGCTGAGTTTTGTTTACATATAGGACTGCGTGATCCCCAGCCAGATCATGGCGTAGGTCTTAGACAGTACACTGCATGTTGCTTAGACAATGGAAGACAGGCTGTGAGCAATAATGCCAACAGGCATGGCTGCACCAATGTGCCCGATGGAATGGAACTCAGGGCAGCAGTGGAGATGGTGAGACGTGGTTGATTGGGTTGTACTTATTTTTATTATTTATTTGTTTGTTTGAGAGGGAGAGAGAGAAACAGATGGAGAATGGACACACCAGGGCCTCCAGACCTGCAAGCGAATTCCAGATGCATGTGCCACCTTGAGCATCTGGCTTACGGGTCCTGGGGGATCAATCCTGAGTCCTTTGGCTTTGCAAGCAAACACCTTAACTGCTGAGCCATTTTTTCCAACCCAATCGGGTTGTACTTAGAGGTGACAGGACTTGCTGATACAAGACAGGAATGAAGACATTCTCCGGTGGGAAAGACCCAAGTTATTTAATATTCAGGAGCCACTGACTGAGATGAAGCAAGATTTTTGAATATCCGCAGTATTGTAGCAAAACCCAATGCATGTCTCAGAATTATAAGGCCATCCAAATGATCAAACTACTGCTTCTGTCTTCTCCTGTGCTATGTACATGTGGACATCTAAGCTTAGCTCAGTTGTAAATTCATAGCGTGCATGCATTTAACTAGATACAGATGAGGGGGGGGGGACAGTTTCTTATGTCAGCTAACAACAAAGTGTTTCCAACTGGGCTTAAATGTAGGCAGAAGGCAGACCTAAGCCCTCCTGCTCTGTGCCTTGTAGATACTGATGTCAGAACCAGGGAAGCTCCTGCAGAAAGTGAAGGTGTGGCTTCAGGAGTACTGGAATGTCACAGACCTCATCGCCATCCTCCTGTTCTCTGTGGGAATGACCCTTCGTCTTCAAGACCAGCCTTTCAGGAGTGACGGGCGGGTCATCTACTGCGTGAACATCATTTATTGGTACATCCGCTTACTTGACATCTTCGGCGTGAACAAGTACCTGGGCCCTTATGTAATGATGATTGGAAAAATGGTAAGCAAGGCCCTCTGGCTCCATGGTACACGTTCTCACAGGATGAGTGGTGATAATGGGGAAAGAGATGCGATTCTTTTGGACCTGCTACCAAGGTCTGTGTGAGATGGCCCCAGGGTGTTACTTTTTTAATTCCTTTTGAGTGTTTGGGAGTTTGACTACATTGCTTTACAAAAACTGGGGAATTTAATCATCAGACATATTTTACTAACTGAAAAAATATGCAAAGATCACATAAGAAGATCACCATGACTTTAAGGCCACCCCGAGACTACATACTGAATTCCATCCAGGTCAGCCTGACTAGGCCAAGACCCTACCTCAAAAACAAACAGTCAGGCCTGGAGAGATTTCTCAGTGGTTAAGGCACTTATCTGCAAAACCTAACAACCTGGGGTCGATTCCCCAGGACCCCCACAAAGCCAGAATTACAAAGTGGCGCATGCATCTGAAGTTCATTTGCAACAGCTGGAGGCTCTGGTGTGCCCATTTTCTCTTGTCTCTCTCTCTTTCTGCAAATAAATAAAATATTTTAAAAAAAAACAAGCAAACAAACAAACAAAAAAAAATACCAGGTTCGCAAACCTGCTTATCTAATTGTTTAAAAGAGAAAGAGACCCAAGTGGCAAGCGGATGTGCCTCCACACAAATGGCTAAGGCTTCCTCACACTTCCCCAGCACACACTGGCTTGCAGCACTTTCCGATAAAGACTGAGTCTGAGACAGCAGCGAGCCTTGGGGTGGGGCATGAATAGATGAGCTCTTCCCTAGAGTCACTACGGGAATGATCTTATAAAACGTATGTGGGAAAGCTAAGCACATCCCTCTTACCTGGGCAAACACCTCTTCATTAAAACAAACAAACAAAAATAAATCCAAGCGTGGTAGTGCACGCCTTTAATCCAGCACTCAGAAGGCAGAGGTAGGAGGATCACCAGAATTTCAAGGCCACCCTGAGATTATATAGTGTATTCCAGGTCAGCCTGGGCTAGAGTGAGACCCTACCTCAAAAAACAAAGAAAAAAGAAAAAAAACTCTCTGCTAGTCAACAAAATACCCTTTCTCATTGTCGCTCAAGTTGTACTATATACATCATCCTCACTCAATATGTATTTAACATTTTTGTGTGTAGCTCTATTTAAATGCACTTTAAAATACCAGAACTCATCCTACAGGAAAAAAAAAAAAAAAAAAAAAGCACTGGCAAACTCATGAAAAGAAAAGAAGACTTTGAATTCAAAATGAATTGAGTAGGCGACCTTAAGCAATTTGATTAACCTCTTTGAGATTCAGTTTACTCACTTCTATAGTAGTAATGAATAATAGGTATCTTATAGGGTTATTGTGATGCTTAGAAATAACGTGCTAAATGGCCATCAGTGTCTGGCTCATAGTTGGGTGGTTAATAAATTTTATGTTACCATTATGCTCATATAATTTTTTTAAAGTGAGAGTTGATGAGCTTAATGATTCTGTACTATAGCCAACCCATTGGGATACGAGTCTGGTATTTTCACAGCAGCATTGTTCACCAGACCCCTTCTAAAGAGGAAAAACTTGAATTCTCAAGCTTAAGGTACCCGAAACTGAACTCAGTTCAATTGGCATTGTTTGAGTGTGTTTTAGAAAGCATATTACTCTGTCATTCTGCCTGTCATGTTTTCTTCGTTGCACTTTTAACAATGAATTTGAGATTGTAAAAATTCCCATGTCAAAAGACAGAGTCTGTGGAAGGGGCTTACAAAAGAGGGTATGTATACTCATGCTTCCAATTTATGCATAAAAAATGTGTGGGTGAGCCGGGCATGGTGGCACACGCCTTTAATCCCAGCACTCGGGAGGCAGAGGTAGGAGGATCACTGTGAGTTTGAGGCCACCCTGAGACTACATAGTGAATTCTAGGTCAGCCTGAGCTAGAATGAGACACTATCTTGAAAAAAAAAGTGTGGGTGAATTTTCTATACAGAAAGAATAAGTGTCTGGGTTTCAACTATATTTCAAGAGGACACAATGAAAATGGAAAAACTGTAATAGCTAGAAAATCAGGCCAAGTTTTTTTTAATATTTTATTTATTTGACAGAGAGAGAGAGAGAGAGAGAGAGAGAGAGAGGATATGGATGTGCCAGGGCCTCTAGCCACTGCAAAAAAACTCCAGATGCATACACCACCTTGTGCATCTGGCTTATGTGGATTTTGGGGAATTGAACCTGGGTCCCTTGGCTTCACAGGCAAGCACCTTAACTGCTAAGCCATCTCTCCAGCCCCAGGACAAGTTTTCTGAACCACAACACTCCTGATATTTTGGGCATTGTAATTTATATTTGTGTATTTAATAATCTATTCATTTAGGCAGGGTCTCACTATGTAGCCCAGACTGACCTTGAATTTATCATCCTTCTTGCCTCAGCCACCCACGTGCTTTAATGACAAGCATGCATACCACATCCAGTGTGGGCTAGGTGCTTGTTGTAGGTCTCTGTCCAGTCTGTCTGCTCACTAGAAGTCAGTAGTGTACCCCATCTCCAACTCAACACCCACCCCAACCCCACCCCACCCCTGCCACACACACATACACACAGTTAAAGCAACAAAATTATCTCTAAATATTGCCAAATGTCACCTGAAGTACATGCCCTCTATTGAGAACCACTGCGTAGGGGGATTTTTAACCTGATTGATTATTTTTCCTTTTACTTCATTATTTTTTTATTTTATTTTTAGAGAGAATAAGAGAAAGGGAGGAAGAGACAGAGGGTGGGAGAGAGAGAACTGGCGTATCAGAAGTGGCGTGCCTCAGCCACTGCAATAACGCTCCAGGCTCTTCTGCCACCTAGTGGGCACATGAGACTTTGCACTTGCCTCATTTTTGTGTGTCTGGCTTACGTGGGATCTGGAGAGTCGAACATGGGTCTTTAGGCTTTGCAGACAAGTGCCTTAACCACTAAGCCATCTCTCTAGGCCCTTTTGCTTTATTTCACAAAATCTACAGAGACTCAAACCAACCAAGTCAATTACTTTGTTTATCAGATTCCAGATGCATGCACCACTTTATGCATCTGGTTGTATGTGGATACTGAGGAATTGAACCCCAGCCTGCAGACTTTGCAAGCAAGTGCCTTTAACTGCTGAGCCATCTCTCTAGCCCGCTCAATTACTTTTAAAAGTCTATGAAGCATTTAAATACTTGAAATACATTAACAGTAGCAAGGTAACTTTAAAATCCATGTCTATCATTTTAATAACAGCATAATTAGCCCCCATTTTGCCTAGAGTAGAACCTCCCTAAAAAGTGAGTGAGAGGGATAGACTGCCTTTTCCTCTACTTTTTAACTTACGAATGACTTCATTTATCAGCTAGGAATAAGTAGAAAATGAGGATATTCAGGGACTTTGCTTCTCTTTCACGATGCTTTTAAGATAATTAGTTCAATAATTGAGCCATCTAGCCAGAAGGAAGATAAAGTTTGCCTGTAGCATTATCAGTGAGCCAGATGGACTACAAGCTGGAAGCTTAACAGATTCTACCAGATGTGTGTAAGCTTACACAGGAAGTCCTCAACTTCAGAGGGTGGCTTTTCAGTTCTCAGCATCCAGGTAACCCACTGGACCCTGAGGCCTGGAACAGACAGCCAATAAAGTTCCAGGACATGAATCCAGCATGTTCAACTGTCCATCCTGAGATGGGTTCTCCATGCATTTTCACTGTGTAAGAAGCCAGGGTACCAGATACATGACATATGGAAAACCTGCATCTCTATTCCAAGTCTGGTCATCTTCAGGTCTAGGATCACCTGATCTCCTGACTTTATTCCTTCATATTCTATTTCTCAGGGAAATTCCCTAAGTATAGTACTAAGTTTACTTAAGTGCCTCAGGATAAAACCTCAGGTTAGGTTTACAATGTGCCAGATACCATGTAGGACACATCACCAGTCCTCATCATTACACCCCATAGAATAGATTTTAGTACTTTTGTTTCACAATTGAATAAACAAACTCAACAAGAGAGACCAGCAGGATTCAAACTCCTGACTCCACAGCCTGACTTCCTTCCCACTGTAGTAACAGTACATTAGTATTTGTGAGAACTTCCCATACCAACTTGGTGTTCACACACCATCACACTGAATCTTTGAAAAGATAATCATGTGTAAGATTCTCACTGTTATCCCCATTTTAAAAATCAGAAAACAAAATTAAGCAACTTATCTCAGGCCACTTAAGCTGTCCTTTTTTCTTTTCTTTTTTAATGGCCAGGAAGATTTTTTATAAGGGTGGATTTTTTTTTTTTCATCTAGCTATTTTTACTAGCGGAGTCAAGACCAGAATCCAGCTTGTCTAGCACTTGAGAACACAAGTCTCATCACTACAGTATATGCTCTTCTCATTTCAGCATACTGAAAGATATTTACAAGACCAGGACAGAGCCTTAATATTGAACTAACTGGATAATTTAGCTTTGAAGACAAAAGAAGGCCTGTTCCTATTCTCACTAATAATGATCAGATCTTGGTATTTTTATGGAAGTCAAGACTTTGAAATAGAGGAAGTTAAGCACCTGGGAAGAATAATTTTATTGCTTTCATTGTTTGGCCCTGTTTATAGATCACAGATCAATCTGAAAAAAAAAATCCTGAGAAATTAAATTAGTGCCGTTTCTGTATTTACTGCCTCAGCTTTCTTGGGTCAGGCTAGCTTCTAAATTTCATGAGTACCTACCTTCCTCTCCCACCTGTCTTTTAATCAATATAAACAAACATAACATAAAGACCTGTCAGTGTTCTCTCATAGATTGAACTTTTGGTAAATAAGTGAGGAAAGAATTTTACAAAGTAAAAAGGAGGGCTAGGGAGATAGTTCAGTGATTAAAGGCACTGGCTTTCAAAGCCTATGGGCCAGGCTTCATTTCCCCAGTACTCATGTAAAAAGCCAGGTGGACAATGTGGTAATGCATCTGGAATTTTTTTTGCAGTGGTAGAAGACCTGATATATCTATACTCCTCTCTCCTCTCTCTTTTACCTTCTCTTCTCTTCTTTCGCTTGTAAATAAATAAAGTGGAGAGATGTCTTAATGGTTAAGGTGTTTGCCTGCAAAGCCTAATGAACAGGGTTTAATTTCCCAGTATCCACATAATGTTAGTTACACAAAGATGCACATGCATCTAGAGTTCATTTGCATTCGCTAGATGCCCTGGTGTGCCCATTCTCTCTCTCTCTCTCTCTCCCTGTGTGTGTATGTGTCTTCTCTCTGCTTATAAATAAATAAATAAATAATAAAAAGAAGGATGAAAGGAAATTACGGACTCTGGGCCAAGCAAAATCAAATCAATTTTTAGTGATAAAAGGAAAGCAATTTAGATATGATAAACAGATCCCTAATAACATATATCATAGAAACAAACAAGAAAAAAAGAGGGGAGTGTAAGATTGTATTGGGATTCATGCAGGAGAGTCTTATGAGCCTGGCAAGGGAAAAATCCATCATTTCAACAGCAGGCACAGGTATGAATCTATGACCAGCTGGTTCTAAGACCTGAGAAAATCCCTTCCACAGACACACTGCAGGAGGAGTATAGAAGAGTAGTTCTCTGAGAGACTGGCTTATGGGGAGAATCATATGGTGGGTGGGATGAGCTCACAAGAATAAGAATGTGATGGACACTTGGTCTGGCTTAGCTTTACTCACAAGAAATTATTTTCTTGGCTTTCCAATGCTGTGTTGGTCTTTCAGATCAGAGAGCAGCGATTTACTGCACTACACTCGTTCTTAAAATAGTCCAACTATCCCAATTCCAATTTTCTAAGAAAGAATCCTAAGCAGGATATATGCCTTTCCCAAGAGCAGGAAAAAAAATTTCTGCTGGATTCGTGTGAGATCCCATTTCTGCATTTATAGCATTCCCACATTTAGATTTGAGGGTGTCCCACAAATATCCATGAAAAATGACGGGGCTCCATTGTGTGTGCATTTAAGTTTTTTTTTTTTTTGTCACTGGTAAGGTTCCATACACAGTAGACCAGTTGTCATCTTAGCTGGACACATCTCCCGGTCCCAATCAAACCCTTCAGCGGTTTCTGTGGCCGTCGGCCTTCGTGGGCACACTCAGTCATGCAGGTTTTCTGTGTCTCTCCTCCTTCCAGATGATAGACATGATGTACTTTGTTATCATCATGCTGGTGGTGCTGATGAGCTTTGGGGTTGCAAGACAAGCCATCCTCTTTCCCAATGAGGAGCCGTCCTGGAAACTGGCCAAGAACATCTTCTACATGCCCTATTGGATGATTTATGGGGAAGTGTTTGCAGACCAGATAGACCGTAAGCAAGTTTATGATTCTCATACACCAAAGTCAGGTATTTAACTTCAATCGGTCATGTCTTTTTCAAGTTCATCTGTTTGTTCTCAATAAATGGCTCAAGATAGAGGATTCCTAGCTCGCTATCTCGGTGGAAACAAACTATTACGGAAGGTCAGAAGGTGAATATGCAATTTTAACAAGGTGGTCCTCACATGTGTCTGCCAGTATGGCTTTTCTATGACACAAATTGACATCTAGTATACCAAATTTGGTCCAAAAATGAGCCATTTAAAAAGATATATTTTTGTGCATAAGTCAAAATCCTAAGGCCATGTGCTAGATAATTTCATGATCAGGAATATATTGTCAAATCTACCCACTCCTACCTCAGCCTTTAGCTCCCTGACCTTTACAAAACACATTCCTAGAGTGTGACTTCAGAACAAATAAGCACTTCTCAATTTTGCCATCAGAATTCAAGAGTAAGGGCAAACATCTGTATGATGTTTCCCTGTACTGGAAATTGCTCAAACTCCTTTCCCCACCATCTTAACTTATGTGCTATTGAGACTCATATGAAGCTAGAATTCATTGCTGATAAGTATGGAAAATGCCTTAGGTCATAGACCAAGTTGCTTGCTGTAAGTGCCAGGGAGTCGTGGGTAGGGGGCGTATGTATATCATGAAGTGATTCAGTGTGGACTCAGAGCCAGCAGGCCCCCAGTGCTTCAAGCCCTAATAGATGCTGATTCTCTATAATAAACACTCTTTTGTGTGGAATTGCAAGATAGTTGTAGCTCCAGAATCTGTTCCAGGATTTTATTTGGACCAAATGTCAGGGCACACCAGGCATCAGGAAATTATTTGCGAAGAAAGCATCAGGAAAGAAATATCTTTCTGTGGGAAGGAGTTGAATCCCAGGAGCCACTCTTTCTCGTTTTCCCTGAGGAGTTCAGCTCTGGAAATAACATCCCTCCAACATTGTTGAATTAACATTTTTCAGACAATTTTTGCTGGCAGCCCAGCCATCTGAGCCCTGGACTCTGAACATGGTTATATAACCAGGTAGTATAGCTTATTAAGAGAGCAGGAGCCCAGATGGGTCAGCAGCCCCGCCCCCTGCCTATCCCAGGTGGGATGGGGACCTGGCACGTGAGGGCAGAGCCGTCCGCAGGCCTGTGAAGAGCGTGTTTATCCTGGCACCAGAGCCCACCGGCACATCATTTTCCCCTCCATGATGGAATTTGAGCAAACACCCTTTTCCTCTCACAATGCATTATCTGAGGCAAGCAAGACTTTTTGGAACACCTAATTGGAACAAATATTTCTTCCATGAGACTTAGCCAACTCAGTGAGGAAGAATTTTAACTCCAGCCCCTGGTTATAAGGATTTGGGCTGACCATGTACAGCCTTCACCAAGACAGTTTCTCAGGACCAGGGCAAAAGCCTTTTGAGAGCCTCCTTTCAAATGGTCCCCACAGGCAAAACGACACTTTAAAAGCCTACTGTGATGGTTTGCCTCAGAGATTAAGCACACGGCTCCCCCACCTCAAGAAACTGCTTTTCTACTTTGTTACATTATTTTTCTTTTTCAAATTGTCTTTTTTCCTCCAAAATGAGATGAAGCCCCCATAGCGTTTTGGACAATGCAGGATGGGAGAAAGGGGGAGTGGTGCAGGTGTGTTTGACAAATGGGATCCTGTCTGTCCCTCTACAAGTGGCCATTTATTGATGTTGTACTATGAGCCCAGCTTAGTGCAACACACACCACCGTCTGCTGAGTAAGAAAGTTATTATTGCTGTTTGAAAAGAAGGGCTGATTATAGTTTAGAACTTGAACCCCCCACGCTGACCTCACCCCTGGAGATGGAAGAGGAGTGTTCTGTGTGAGTGAGGTATCAAAATAGATTCCCCACTCTGTGAATTAGATTTGCGTTGCTCTACCTGTGTGAGAATAAATTTCTACCCCCAAATCCCAGTATGCAGTTGACCGAGCCTTGGATGGATTCAATTTTTGTGGTACCCTTCCCCCAACTATTACCTTCCTTTGTGATGTTCTGAAATTGGCTGCAATAGTAGCCACTGTTCTAAGCTAAATCAGCCAGTTTTTTTGTTTAGAGTGCTAAAGAATCCTTTCTCAAATGGGATCTAGATGGCTGCCTCCAAATCTGTCATTATATTTGGTCACTGAACACCCATGTTCTCTTAATGAGCATTGATATATGTGCTATGACACTGGGTGGACCCAAAGAGGATTGGACATCTGCCCCCATCTGACTATTCAGAACTTCCCAGAACAAGCACCAAGCTGTTTGAGAAAGGTGCACATCATTTTTGCTGCCCTGCAGTGTCTTGCCTCTTCTCTGTGCCGTGTCTAGGTTGGCTTGTGAAGCATGTGTTCAGGCTGATGGGGTCTCATGTCCACCAAGACTCACAGCTCTGCCCAGGGTCTGGCACCACCATGCTGTGGATGTGCCCTGTGTGGCCCCCTCCAAGTGCTGCTCAAACACGTGTCAGATGACTCATTCCAACTGTGATGCACGCGCTCCATATCTAACTCTTGTTACTTCAATGCTGGATCCATTTCATGTTGGGGGCGCCGGTCTCTTCCTGAATCGGGATGGGTATATGTAGGTGTGCCGTGAGGCCTTCAGGATGGGTTCTAACATCAGTGATATACCTGAGAATGGAGGATAGCTGTGATGTTCTCACTTCTGAGAGGCAAAGTTATCCCACTGTAGAATTAGTTTTGTATACTTTTCATCTTTTTTTCCTAAGACACAGAGACTACTGATAAGGCCAAAGACTACAGAATGAGACTTGGAAGGTTACTTTCCAAATGTGCTTTAACACTAAGAAGAGGGCTGAGAGATGGCTTAGTGGTTAAGGTGCTTGCTTGCAAAGCCAAAGGACCCAGGTTCGATTTCCCAGGACCCACATAAGCCAGATATACAAGGTGGCGCTTGCATCTTGAGTTCATTTGCAGGGCTAGAGGCCCTGGCATGCCCATTCCCTCTCTCTCTCTCAAATAAATAAATAAATAAAATAAAATATTTTTTAAATTAAAAAGAAAAAAATGAAGTCACAAAAAACAAAATAACACAAATGCTTTTCACCTATAAGCTGAATTGGACCAATACAAATGATAGTCTGGCTTTCACTTAAATTATCTGTGTATCTGTGGAGGTGAGAGTACTTGCTTTTGTTTTAGAAGCAGAAAGAACTATACAAGAGTGGCTGAAAGCAGAAAGTAATGAAAATACAGAAGGGACAGCAGTGGTGTGCTTTACCCGGATATCAGCCATAACACTGATTAATTCCTGGAAATTAAACTTGCTGTTGCTGGTTTGTGTCTGAGTTTTGTATTGTTTTACAAATAATCCAAATTGACAACAGGCACTCAGGGTAGGTATAATACTAGTTTGCTAAGTTCCAACTAAGGGCTATTATGAGGTGATTTGTATTCTGGGTTGTTAAATGCACCAATACCAGGTTGGGGATATAACTCAGTGGTAGAATGTTTGCATAGAATGCATGAGGCCCTGGGTTCAATCCCCAGTACCACCAAAAAGAAAAAAAAAAATTACAGTACTAATGATGGCATTCTTTGGGGAGGTCTCATAGGGTAACCTGTGTACCATGGTCTCTGAGAGCTGGCCAGCTTGTGTGGAAAAGCCACTTAGAGAACAAGAGCAGCAGAATAAATTCCCAGCAGAATCCATTCCAAGGCCACAGCAAAGTTAAAATTAGACGAGTTCTCACCAGCTCAGAGATCTAGTTCTTTGGTTTGGTGTGTGGGGTGCTTAGAAGTTTGTTGGCCTAGAAAATGGGGTGTCTCTGGCATTCTCTAGCCTTGGAATGAATGAGGCTTCTTATTTACAGGGCTTTCTTGTGCTGCTTGCAATATATTCAGATTCCCCAGGCTGTACTGAGGTGGGAGAGAAATGAATCATGCTTTAGAATACATTAAATGAGGGTCTAACTTTAGCCCTCCTTGCTGCCTCTCTGAGTATTTTTACAAGTTTAGATAGGGCTAGGAAAGCAGGATGTCCAAAACTTAACTTTACCTTTACAGCTTAATATTAGCCACCATGTCCACTCCAGATTAACACATCAGTCCACTGAGTGCATGGGTCAATTTTCTTCTTACTGCCTACAACTTTTCCATTTGGAATGTATAGATATATGGAGTAAGAGAGGGTTTCAATTGATTGACTGATTTAGTACAATGTTTTGCTATTAAAAAAAATTCTCTGTGCTTTAGTAGGCAGGTTGTCTCTCAGACATCAACTACAAGCAAGGATCATGACTACGTGTGTGTGTGTGTGTGTGTGTGTGTGTGTGTGTGTGTAGCTAAATCACTCTCCTGAACTACTCCACTGCCTCAGACTAATTGTTCCTCACTTTAGGGATAGAAATTAGGTCAGCTCGAGGAGCCAGTCTCTTAAATATGCCTGCTTATGGGAAGTTTAGAGAAGCAGAGCACAGAAGATGACGATTACTATGCATCTCAGTCTTTAACGCCCAGCTCTCAAAGCTCAGAGCTGGGCATGTCTTTAGTATTCCAGACTGACCATCACTAATAGCTTCTGAAAGCAATAGTGCTTAACTGATCTATGGTGTGGGAGGATTCTCTGCCCAAAGAAAGTATTCTGGAAAAGAGAAACATTGGGCAGAGCAAACTTTAGAGAAAGGAGAATTGTTTCATTGGTTTTTATTTTCAAAAATGGCTAAGAAAACTAGCAGACATCAAGCACATTTTTTCCCATTTTTCTGCCCCTAAAAGTCAGTTTACATTATAAATAATATCCTCCTGACTTGTTTATAACACAAACTTGGGCTTGTTAGACTTACAAATATCAGAGCTGTCTGCAACATGCCACTATAATGATTCAGTAGTACACTGTTGTGATGGACATGTATTCTAATATCATGATATTCACTTAACCTGGCCCACAGGGTGCATTCCACCTAGAAGGCATTCATTCTTCATTTTACAGGTATTTTGTTCCTTCTATGAGACAGAAACTAAGGTGCCTCAGAGATGCACATAAAGAGATACTGCCTTCAAGCAGCTTACACTTCCAGAGAAGCAAGCTGCCAGTGACAGTCTGTGTGTAGAGATGGAGCCCAGAGAGGAAACGAATCAGTTCCACCTGGAGCAGGAGTATGAGTACCACAGATGAGGCCTTGCATAGGAAAAAGAAGGTTGAGCTGAGCCCTGAAATATGAGCAGATGTTTGCTAGGCAGATGGGAGCAAGAGGTGTGAAGGAAGAATAGCATTTCAAACTGAGATTTAGTAAGAAAAGTTCCAGAAAGAGCAAACGATTTAGTACAGCTCACTGTAGAGTGAGAGATAAGAGACAGGAAACAGGACAGATGGGTCTGGAGAGAGCGCGAGGAAGAGTGAGAGGGAGAGGTGGAGAGGGAGTGGGAAAGAGCGGGGAGATCTTGGAAGACCTTTACTCCATGCTTGCGGTGGTGCCGTGATCGTGCTTTGATGGGATCTCTAAAGCAGAACCATGGAAGGTCCACACTGGGAGCTGATGGGAGGTGAGGAGACAGGAGAGGACACTGCCAATGCGGTAGGGGCTGGGATGGAGAAGACAGGCAGCATGAGACTTGAGGAAGGTGAAGCCAGGAGCAGGAATCAGATGATGCACACGGTGTACAGGGAGAAGTGTTGGGGGGATTTAAAATGGAGAAACTGGAAATCACTCCCCCCAGACTTCTGCTTTAGTCTAAAGGGCAAAATCATGGTAGAGACCCTGGAGAGAGGATTTATGTCAAGGGTAGCTTTCCATTGGTGTTGAATTGCATTTAAAGTCCTTATAGGGATTCCAGGAATGCCACGAAGAGGGATATTTTGTATACAGAACTCTAAGGTTGGTAGAAAGAGCTCAATAGGAAATGCAGAATTTGGGATCCAGAGTATAAGGTCCGGTGAAAGCCATGATGGATGAGTATGCCAGGGAGCACAAAGGAGAGAAGAGAGGCTGGGGTAGATTACAAAGAACAGGACATGCACCAGTATCAATGAGTACACAGAGAAAAGGCCCAATTTGGGTCAATATTTAGAAGAATCCTTTAAGAAGTCCTTGGTGACTTTTTGCCAAGAATTGTCATTTCTGAATGCAGAAACTAATTACAGTAATTTTTAAGAGCAAATGGACAGAAAGACCAAACATTGCTTGGAAGAGGGAGAAAAGGATTAAGCATGTATTGGGCAAGAGGGGGAGGCAGAGAAGGCATCAATAAATTGGAGTCATTTGAACAGAAGAATGATGTCTTAGAAACAGGGGCAAAATGAATGATGTAACTGATTGGTGATTCCATGGGGTCCCTTACGGCCATCTATCTGAATAATCAAGCTGTATAGTGGAGAGGAAAGAAAGGGAAGACATAATGTTAGCAAGTGCCTATGAGGAGAAAGAATGATCTAAAGACTAGATATGTATCCTGAGCTACAAGTGCATTGAGCCCTAAGGATCCTGAGAGTTGTGAGGCAAGATGTGATCAGAGAGTGAGAAATTGACATTCAAAATGAAGAGGTAGAGTAATTTATAATAATTGTCTATGGGTAGCTATGGAAATGGCTTCTATGATATTCTGGAATTGAGACAAGCATCGTGAAGGTGGATTCTTCTGTCTTTGCCAACACAGATAAATAAGCTGTCCTTAATAATGATGGGAGATGATGTAGACTTGACTTTGATAAGGATGATCGAAAACTCAAAGGAGAAAGGGCTTTGTACCTAAGAGTAGAAAGCACGAGTTGGTAAAGGGAAAGGATCATGAGAATGTAAACAATGCCTTGGGAACCACAATGGTGGAGGTAGAAGGACATGCAAGCTCCATTTGAGAACACTACGAGGGAGTGATGTCTTTCTGTGAAGACTTAACTAAGGAGAGGGAGAGAGAGAGACTGGGTTCAGAAAACTATGAGGAAGCAAAGGAACTTTTGTCCACTGATGAGGGATTAAAGAAGATGGGGTGAAATGGGAGTAAAGGGGACCATGGAAAGTCCGCTGAGCACAGTGCTGAGCACTGTATGATGACAGCTGCACAGAGCTGGATGGAAGACTGGAGGAGCTCACATGCAGGAGGAGTAACTTATCCAGGGTACAAGGCAGTTGCACCAAAAGGCTAGCTGAAGCTAATTGTACCCGGCCCTAACGTGACAAAACCGGACACTTTGTGTTGTGCTGAGGAATAGCCAACTCTTGAAGAGGAGTGGAGAACTCTCCTGCTCAGAGGCCCTCCTTTAGAAACTGGCACTGAACTTTGATGCTTGTGATGCCTCATTCATCATCGTCCCCTAAATGAACTCAGCATCACCTTGGAATGTTCTATTTTTTAAAGATTTTTCTGGAACTTCTAATATTTTACGTGTAACTAAATATGTCTAGCCCATCCTGGCCATTTTCAGTACCTGGCGTTACTCTACCTTTAGTAGAGCACTTTTGATTCACCCTACCCTGTGTGCACATAACTCCAAAACCCACATTTTTTTTTTTTCTACTCTGCCATGAATGCTCCAAGTAAGGCCTAGGAAACCCAGTGGAAAATAACACACCAGCAGATGCAACATATTTGAAAAGTTTTCATAGATCTCTATACCACTCCACCAAAAGTTTTAGTTGAAGGAGAAAAGCTGAGTTCCTATCTGGTTATTGGGACTCTTTTGTTACCTGTTGGCTGTTAATTAGTCAGTAGGGAAATGATAAAAGAAGTGTTTGCACTGAGCCAAAGAAGGGCAGCCCCCTAATCAGGAAATGAATAAAAAGCTGCAGTTTGAGGACAGAGCAGGATTTGAACTCTTCTATCTGATGAGAGGGAAAAAATCCCAGCAGTATATAAATTTCCAAACTAAATCTCTATGGATACCATGGAAGGGAATGGATCAACAAATCTCAGTATACTTTGGCCAAGATTGCATTAAGCACGAAAGGGATAGATTTAAGACAAGCAAAGGAAATACCCTTCTACCATGAACTTGTGGGTTTACTTTTTCCCTAGAGATTAACAGCAGGGAAAATCATATATTTTCAAAGAGAATTTTGAAAATTTTATCTATTCAATCATAAAGAGATTTCCCCAACAAAAGCTGATTTTTTTAATATATATATATATAGATAGATAGATTTGAAAGAAAATAGGATGAGAAAAAAAGAGAAATATTTTCCATCTAATGGAGGACCCACATTATAGAATGGCATGCACGAGCTAGGCATGATTGTACATGTCTACAATCTGTCACTATAGGATGCTAAGGCAGGAGAAGCATGTGTTTGAGGCTAGCCCAGGATATATAGTAAGGCTGTGCCTCAAAACAAAGAAACCAACAAAGACATGGTACAAAATCTCAAATCCCATATAATAAACAGACACTCAGTTGATCTTGTAGCAAATAACATTAGTCCTATGCCCAGATTCTCTTCCACCCCTTTGCCAAAGTTCTGCACCCGCCCTCCTGTTTCCGTGTGCTTTAACACTATTGCTCACCTACTCCCTTCAGACAGGTAACTGCTCTGAAGCTCTTGCCGCATCTTCATCACACAGAAACTCAAGGACACCTGAGAGTTTTGATGTCCCAGGGCTTCTGCCTGTTAAGAAAAGAGGGCTAGCCAGGCATGGTAGCACACGCCTTTAATCCCAGCACTCAGGAGGCAGAGGTAGGTGGATCGCCATGAATTTGAGGCTACCCTGAGACTACATACTGAATTCCAGGTCAGCCTGGGCTAGAGGGAGACCCTACCTCAAAAAAACAAAAACAAAAACAAAAACAACAAAAAAAAAGAGGGCCTCAGGGAGTGTAAAAGTTCCTATGATTCTTTTTTTTTTTTTTCTTTGTTTTTTCAAGGTAGGGTCTCCCTCTAGCCCAGGCTGACCTGGAATTCACTATGTAGTCTCAGGGTAGCCTCAAATTCATGGCGATCCACCTACCTCTGCCACCTGAGTGCTGGTATAAAAGGCGTGTACCACCATGCCTGGCTTTGATTCTTGATTAAGACCCAAAACCCACTACTTTTAGTCTGAAGAATACCTTCCTGAATGTGAGGTTTAGCTCATATTTGGGAGATCCCCATGGGACTGGGTCAAGGCTCAGACTTCATCTGAAATTATACCCATTTTTTTTGTTTGTTTGCTTTTAGCCTTCCTTGCTCTGTTCCCACTTACTGTGAAGTTTCTCTTTGGATCATGTCTCTAAGAAATCTCATTCAACTGAATACTTTGCTTAGGGAGGAAACCAATCTGAGGTGCAGCCTCAAACTCCAGGAGGCCTCAGCTAAAACCTGACATCATTTTCATTGGAGGCTCCTTTCTAGCAGGGAAGAAGGAAAGGAGACAGGGAGGAAGGGAAGGAGGGAGGGAAGGAGGGAGCAAGGAAGGGACTTATTAGCTACATCTAGAGCTTCAAGAGCATGACACAATGCTGGCATCTGCTGGCTTTGGTGAGGATTTCAGAATGATGGCATCATAATGGCAGGAGCACATGGTGACCAGAAGCAAGAAACTGAGGAGGGGTCAGGCTCATCCATTTTTTTAATATATATAAAAATCTACTTGCAGGACAGAGAGATGGCTTAGTGGTTAAGGTACTTTCCTCCAAAGCCTAAGGACCCAGGTTCAGTTACCCAGTACCCACGTAACCCAGATGTACATGGTAGCACATGCATTTAATAAATAAATAAATAAAATATTTTTTTAAATTAAAAAGAAAAAAATGGAGTCACAAAAAACAAAATAACACAAATGCTTTTCACCTATAAGCTGAATTGGACCAATACAAATGATAGTCTGGCTTTCACTTAAATTATCTGTGTATCTGTGGAGGTGAGAGTACTTGCTTTTGTTTTAGAAGCAGAAAGAAGTATACAAGAGTGGCTGAAAGCAGAAAGTAACGAAAATACAGAAGGGACAGCAGTGGTGTGCTTTACCTGGATATCAGCCATAACACTGATTAATTCCTGGAAATTAAACTTGCTGTTGCTGGTTTGTGTCTGAGTTTTGTATTGTTTTACAAATAATCCAAATTGACAACAGGCACTCAGGGTAGGTATAATACTAGTTTGCTAAGTTCCAACTAAGGGCTATTATAAGGTGATTTGTATTCTGGGTTGTTAAATGCACCAATACCAGGTTGGGGATATAACTCAGTGGTAGAATGTTTGCCTAGAATGCATGAGGCCCTGGGTTCAATCCCCAGTACCACCAAAAAGAAAAAAAAAAATTACAGTACTAATGATGGCATTCTTTGGGGAGGTCTCATAGGGTAACCTGTGTACCATGGTCTCTGAGAGCTGGCCAGCTTGTGTGGAAAAGCCACTTAGAGAACAAGAGCAGCAGAATAAATTCCCAGCAGAATCCATTCCAAGGCCACAGCAAAGTTAAAATTAGACGAGTTCTCACCAGCTCAGAGATCTAGTTCTTTGGTTTGGTGTGTGGGGTGCTTAGAAGTTTGTTGGCCTAGAAAATGGGGTGTCTCTGGCATTCTCTAGCCTTGGAATGAATGAGGCTTCTTATTTACAGGGCTTTCTTGTGCTGCTTGCAATATATTCAGATTCCCCAGGCTGTACTGAGGTGGGAGAGAAATGAATCATGCTTTAGAATACATTAAATGAGGGTCTAACTTTAGCCCTCCTTGCTGCCTCTCTGAGTATTTTTACAAGTTTAGATAGGGCTAGGAAAGCAGGATGTCCAAAACTTAACTTTACCTTTACAGCTTAATATTAGCCACCATGTCCACTCCAAATTAACACATCAGTCCACTGAGTGCATGGGTCAATTTTCTTCTTACTGCCTACAACTTTTCCATTTGGAATGTATAGATATATGGAGTAAGAGAGGGTTTCAATTGATTGATTGATTTAGTACAATGTTTTGCTATTAAAAAAAATTCTCTGTGCTTTAGTAGGCAGGTTGTCTCTCAGACATCAACTACAAGCAAGGATCATGACTACGTGTGTGTGTGTGTGTGTGTGTGTGTGTGTGTGTGTGTAGCTAAATCACTCTCCTGAACTACTCCACTGCCTCAGACTAATTGTTCCTCACTTTAGGGATAGAAATTAGGACAGCTCAAGGAGCCAGTCTCTTAAATATGCCTGCTTATGGGAAGTTTAGAGAAGCAGAGCACAGAAGATGACGATTGCTATGCATCTCAGTCTTTAACGCCCAGCTCTCAAAGCTCAGAGCTGGGCATGTCTTTAGTATTCCAGACTGACCATCACTAATAGCTTCTGAAAGCAATAGTGCCTAACTGATCTATGGTGTGGGAGGATTCTCTGCCCAAAGAAAGTATTCTGGAAAAGAGAAACATTGGGCAGAGCAAACTTTAGAGAAAGGAGAATTGTTTCATTGGTTTTTATTTTCAAAAATGGCTAAGAAAACTAGCAGACATCAAGCACATTTTTTCCCATTTTTCTGCCCCTAAAAGTCAGTTTACATTATAAATAATATCCTCCTGACTTGTTTATAACACAAACTTGGGCTTGTTAGACTTACAAATATCAGAGCTGTCTGCAACATGCCACTATAATGATTCAGTAGTACACTGTTGTGATGGACATGTATTCTAATATCATGATATTCACTTTACCTGGCCCACAGGGTGCATTCCACCTAGAAGGCATTCATTCTTCATTTTACAGGTATTTTGTTCCTTCTATGAGACAGAAACTAAGGTGCCTCAGAGATGCGCATAAAGAGATACTGCCTTCAAGCAGCTTACACTTCCAGAGAAGCAAGCTGCCAGTGACAGTCTGTGTGTAGAGATGGAGCCCAGAGAGGAAACGAATCAGTTCCACCTGGAGCAGGAGTATGAGTACCACAGATGAGGCCTTGCACAGGAAAAAGAAGGTTGAGCTGAGCCCTGAAATATGAGCAGATGTTTGCTAGGCAGATGGGAGCAAGAGGTGTGAAGGAAGAATAGCATTTCAAACTGAGATTTAGTAAGAAAAGTTCCAGAAAGAGCAAACGATTTAGTACAGCTCACTGTAGAGTGAGAGATAAGAGACAGGAAACAGGACAGATGGGTCTGGAGAGAGCGCGAGGAAGAGTGAGAGGGAGAGGTGGAGAGGGAGTGGGAAAGAGCGGGGAGATCTTGGAAGACCTTTACTCCATGCTTGCGGTGGTGCCGTGATCATGCTTTGATCGGATCTCTAAAGCAGAACCATGGAAGGTCCACACTGGGAGCTGATGGGAGGTGAGGAGACAGGAGAGGACACTGCCAATGCGGTAGGGGCTGGGATGGAGAAGACAGGCAGCAGGAGACTTGAGGAAGGTGAAGCCAGGAGCAGGAATCAGATGATGCACACGGTGTACAGGGAGAAGTGTTGGGGGGATTTAAAATGGAGAAACTGGAAATCACTCCCCCCAGACTTCTGCTTTAGTCTAAAGGGCAAAATCATGGTAGAGACCCTGGAGAGAGGATTTATGTCAAGGGTAGCTTTCCATTGGTGTTGAATTGCATTTAAAGTCCTTATAGGGATTCCAGGAATGCCACGAAGAGGGATATTTTGTATACAGAACTCTAAGGTTGGTAGAAAGAGCTCAATAGGAAATGCAGAATTTGGGATCCAGAGTATAAGGTCCGGTGAAAGCCATGATGGATGAGTATGCCAGGGAGCACAAAGGAGAGAAGAGAGGCTGGGGTAGACTACAAAGAACAGGACATGCACCAGTATCAATGAGTACACAGAGAAAAGGCCCAATTTGGGTCAATATTTAGAAGAATCCTTTAAGAAGTCCTTGGTGACTTTTTGCCAAGAATTGTCATTTCTGAATGCAGAAACTAATTACAGTAATTTTTAAGAGCAAGTGGACAGAAAGACCAAACATTGCTTGGAAGAGGGAGAAAAGGATTAAGCATGTATTGGGCAAGAGGGGGAGGCAGAGAAGGCATCAATAAATCGGAGTCATTTGAACAGAAGAATGATGTCTTAGAAACAGGGGCAAAATGAATGATGTAACTGATTGGTGATTCCATGGGGTCCCTTACGGCCATCTATCTGAATAATCAAGCTGTATAGTGGAGAGGAAAGAAAGGGAAGACATAATGTTAGCAAGTGCCTATGAGGAGAAAGAATGATCTAAAGACTAGATATGTATCCTGAGCTACAAGTGCATTGAGCCCTAAGGATCCTGAGAGTTGTGAGGCAAGATGTGATCAGAGAGTGAGAAATTGACATTCAAAATGAAGAGGTAGAGTAATTTATAATAATTGTCTATGGGTAGCTATGGAAATGGCTTCTATGATATTCTGGAATTGAGACAAGCATCGTGAAGGTGGATTCTTCTGTCTTTGCCAACACAGATAAATAAGCTGTCCTTAATAATGATGGGAGATGATGTAGACTTGACTTTGATAAGGATGATCGAAAACTCAAAGGAGAAAGGGCTTTGTACCTAAGAGTAGAAAGCACGAGTTGGTAAAGGGAAAGGATCATGAGAATGTAAACAATGCCTTGGGAACCACAATGGTGGAGGTAGAAGGACATGCAAGCTCCATTTGAGAACACTACGAGGGAGTGATGTCTTTCTGTGAAGACTTAACTAAGGAGAGGGAGAGAGAGAGACTGGGTTCAGAAAACTATGAGGAAGCAAAGGAACTTTTGTCCACTGATGAGGGATTAAAGAAGATGGGGTGAAATGGGAGTAAAGGGGACCATGGAAAGTCCGCTGAGCACAGTGCTGAGCACTGTATGATGACAGCTGCACAGAGCTGGATGGAAGACTGGAGGAGCTCACATGCAGGAGGAGTAACTTATCCAGGGTACAAGGCAGTTGCACCAAAAGGCTAGCTGAAGCTAATTGTACCCAGCCCTAACGTGACAAAACCGGACACTTTGTGTTGTGCTGAGGAATAGCCAACTCTTGAAGAGGAGTGGAGAACTCTCCTGCTCAGAGGCCCTCCTTTAGAAACTGGCACTGAACTTTGATGCTTGTGATGCCTCATTCATCATCGTCCCCTAAATGAACTCAGCATCACCTTGGAATGTTGTATTTTTTAAAGATTTTTCTGGAACTTCTAATATTTTACGTGTAACTAAATATGTCTAGCCCATGCTGGCCATTCTCAGTACCTGGCGTTACTCTACCTTTAGTAGAGCACTTTTGATTCACCCTACCCAGTGTGCACATAACTCCAAAACCCACATTTTTTTTTTTCTACTCTGCCATGAATGCTCCAAGTAAGGCCTAGGAAACCCAGTGGAAAATAACACACCAGCAGATGCAACATATTTGAAAAGTTTTCATAGATCTCTATACCACTCCACCAAAAGTTTTAGTTGAAGGAGAAAAGCTGAGTTCCTATCTGGTTATTGGGACTCTTTTGTTACCTGTTGGCTGTTAATTAGTCAGTAGGGAAATGATAAAAGAAGTGTTTGCACTGAGCCAAAGAAGGGCAGCCCCCTAATCAGGAAATGAATAAAAAGCTGCAGTTTGAGGACAGAGCAGGATTTGAACTCTTCTATCTGATGAGAGGGAAAAAATCCCAGCAGTATATAAATTTCCAAACTAAATCTCTATGGATACCATGGAAGGGAATGGATCAACAAATCTCAGTATACTTTGGCCAAGATTGCATTAAGCACGAAAGGGATAGATTTAAGACAAGCAAAGGAAATACCCTTCTACCATGAACTTGTGGGTTTACTTTTTCCCTAGAGATTAACAGCAGGGAAAATCATATATTTTCAAAGAGAATTTTGAAAATTTTATCTATTCAATCATAAAGAGATTTCCCCAACAAAAGCTGATTTTTTTAATATATATATATATAGATAGATAGATTTGAAAGAAAATAGGATGAGAAAAAAAGAGAAATATTTTCCATCTAATGGAGGACCCACATTATAGAATGGCATGCACGAGCTAGGCATGATTGTACATGTCTACAATCTGTCACTATAGGATGCTAAGGCAGGAGAAGCATGTGTTTGAGGCTAGCCCAGGATATATAGTAAGGCTGTGCCTCAAAACAAAGAAACCAACAAAGACATGGTACAAAATCTCAAATCCCATATAATAAACAGACACTCAGTTGATCTTGTAGCAAATAACATTAGTCCTATGCCCAGATTCTCTTCCACCCCTTTGCCAAAGTTCTGCACCCGCCCTCCTGTTTCCGTGTGCTTTAACACTATTGCTCACCTACTCCCTTCAGACAGGTAACTGCTCTGAAGCTCTTGCCGCATCTTCATCACACAGAAACTCACGGACACCTGAGAGTTTTGATGTCCCAGGGCTTCTGCCTGTTAAGAAAAGAGGGCTAGCCAGGCATGGTAGCACACGCCTTTAATCCCAGCACTCAGGAGGCAGAGGTAGGTGGATCGCCATGAATTTGAGGCTACCCTGAGACTACATACTGAATTCCAGGTCAGCCTGGGCTAGAGGGAGACCCTACCTCAAAAAAACAAAAACAAAAACAACAACAACAACAAAAAAAAGAGGGCCTCAGGGAGTGTAAAAGTTCCTATGATTCTTTTTTTTTTTTTTTCTTTGTTTTTTCAAGGTAGGGTCTCCCTCTAGCCCAGGCTGACCTGGAATTCACTATGTAGTCTCAGGGTAGCCTCAAATTCATGGCGATCCACCTACCTCTGCCACCTGAGTGCTGGTATAAAAGGCGTGTACCACCATGCCTGGCTTTGATTCTTGATTAAGACCCAAAACCCACTACTTTTAGTCTGAAGAATACCTTCCTGAATGTGAGGTTTAGCTCATATTTGGGAGATCCCCATGGGACTGGGTCAAGGCTCAGACTTCATCTGAAATTATACCCATTTTTTTTGTTTGTTTGCTTTTAGCCTTCCTTGCTCTGTTCCCACTTACTGTGAAGTTTCTCTTTGGATCATGTCTCTAAGAAATCTCATTCAACTGAATACTTTGCTTAGGGAGGAAACCAATCTGAGGTGCAGCCTCAAACTCCAGGAGGCCTCAGCTAAAACCTGACATCATTTTCATTGGAGGCTCCTTTCTAGCAGGGAAGAAGGAAAGGAGACAGGGAGGAAGGGAAGGAGGGAGGGAAGGAGGGAGCAAGGAAGGGACTTATTAGCTACATCTAGAGCTTCAAGAGCATGACACAATGCTGGCATCTGCTGGGCTTTGGTGAGGATTTCAGAATGATGGCATCATAATGGCAGGAGCACATGGTGACCAGAAGCAAGAAACTGAGGAGGGGTCAGGCTCATCCATTTTTTTAATATATATAAAAATCTACTTGCAGGACAGAGAGATGGCTTAGTGGTTAAGGTACTTTCCTCCAAAGCCTAAGGACCCAGGTTCAGTTACCCAGTACCCACGTAACCCAGATGTACATGGTAGCACATGCATTTGGAGTTTGTTTGCAGTGGCTAGATTCCCTGGTATACCCATTCTCTCCTCTCCTCTCCTCTCCTCTCCTCTCCTCTCCTCTCCTCTCCTCTCCTCTCCTCTCCTCTCTTGCCCTGTCCTGTCCTGTCCTCTCTTCTCGTCTTCTCTCTCTCTCTCTCTCTTTTTTTTTTTTTTTTTTTTTTTTTTTTGGTTTTTCGAGGTAGGGTCTCACTCTAGCCCAGGCTGACCTGGAATTCACTATGGAGTCTCAGGGTGGCCTCGAACTCACGGCGATCCTCCTACCTCTGCCTCCCGAGGAGTGCTGGGATTAAAGGCGTGCGCCACCACGCCCGGCTTTTCTCTTTCTTTCTAATAAATAAATAAACATTTTTTTTTAAATCTACTCTCGAGAGAACTCATTCTCTCTGTAAAACTAGCATTAATCTCTTATGTCCCTACAACTTCATCACCTTCAAGTGGGACCCAGCTCTTCAAGGTCCCTCCACCTCAACACCATCACCCAGGGGACCAAACTTCCAGCAGGTGAACCTTTGGAAGACAAATCTGACCCAAACCATAGCATTAGCAGCCGTGTGTTGCAGCACAGGCCTGTAATCCCAGCACCAGGCAGGCTGAGGAAGGACTGAGTCTGAGAAAGCAAAGAGCACACCACAGCATTCCAGCTAACATACTTAGTTTCACCTTCTTTAATACCCGAGGCTGATGGCTATGATTCAAGGTGTGATGTTCCCAGGAGTTTCTTAAAGAAGCCATGCTTGAAGCAGAAATTTCACTCCAGCCCTGGGATCTTTCATTCTGCCACATTTCTCAAAGGCCTCTGAAGAAATATTAAGCCATTTAGACATAGTCCTTGTCTTCAATAAATTCATAACCCAATCTAGGTGTGAGCAAACTTTTTTTCTGGAAAGGGCTGGATGCTGTCGCAAGGCCATATGGTCTCTGTCACAGTTACACAATGTTTTCATTGTACCACAAGAGGAGTCATAGACAGTAAGTGGGTGTGGCTGTATGCAAATAAAATTTTATTCACAAAAAAACAAGCCAAATCTGCCCCACAGAGTGTAGTTTTAACCCCCAACTAAAGTGCTCAAGTCATGTAAGTATATTGGCTTCCTTCTCACAACATTGATTGAGGAAAGTGGGAAAGCAGAGCTCCCAGATGGAATCAGTTCAGCTAGATGTGCTTTCTCCTCAGGAAAATGTTATTGTGCTGGCCCAGTAATGTAGGCCAGCAGAGAAGCAGATGATGTCAGTGGTCCCTGAGTTCATGTATACAAGGAAACCACACTGCTTATGGGGTGGGGTTGGCTCCTAGACCACAAATGCAGAAAGCCAACCTTTCAATGACAATTCCCCTTACTATGTCCAAAACCTGAGATGTCCCCTCTTTACCTTCCACGAAGGTGGTCTAGTGTGGGGTGGAGCAGGATGCAGTGTTAATGCATCTGTCCATACATTTTATTTCTAGAATGTCAGTGTGACTCTTCCAATCCAATGGAGTCACAAGTTCTTTCCACAGTTCCAAATTCTAGACACTTTCTCTCTCGGGTACCCTTCTACCTACAACAAAACTGCCAGGATCATATGCAGCCTGAGCCCATAAGGTGTCCTCCCTCCTTCTTCTCTGCCCTTCCCTCTCCCACGCATGTGCAGACGCACTGTCCTCCTTCCTCTTCTGTAGTCCTGCTTCCATCAGGACATTTGAATCTGCTCCCTAAATCTTCCTTTTTGTTGTTCCTGCTACAAACACTCTGAGGCCCCTGAGAACTTGTGAAAAAAAATAGCCAGAAAGATGCACAAACTACTTCTAACTTCTTCATGCTAACTTCTTTTCTTAGGGTGGTGGGAACACAGACAAAGCCTGCTCAAAAGATAGGATGGGAAAATGAATGGTTTCAGTCATCCTTCCCAGGAGCCACAAGAGATTCACTTCAGGACCCCATGTTCTTTATATAAAATAGCACAGTAGTGCATAGAGCTTATGTCTGTCCTCCCGTATATTTTATAATTCAGTCCTTTCTAAATTGCTGATAATACACCACACAATATAAATGCTATGGAACTAGTTGTACTATCTTATTTAGAGAATAGTAAGGGGGAAAGACCTGTGCATGTTTGGTACAAACACTTTTTTTTCAAATATTTCCTTCTGTGATTGGTTGAATGCTCTAATTTAAAACCTGCACACATAATAAGCCAGCTTAGGCTGGAGAGATGGCTTAGCAGTTAAGATGCTTGCCTGCGAAGCCTGAGGACCCAGATTCAATTTTCCAGTACCCATGTAAGCCATATGCACAAGGTGGTGCATGCATCTGGAGTTTGCTTGCAGTGGCTAGAGGCCTTGCTGTGCCCATTCTCTCTTTCTTTCTCTCTGCCCCTTTCTCCATCTCAAATAAATAAGTAAAATATTTTTTTTTGAAAAAAGAGCCAGCTATATCCCAAAGGCACAGCTATCACATTCATTTAGTCATTAAAGAGCAGGAGCTGCAAATAAAGATCAATCTATAGGGTCCATTGCCATGTTTCATAAGGAGGTTGTTTATGAAATAGTTCTGACCTAGTGGCATCATAAATCAACATGATGTCTGGGGTTTTACAAATCCCAGTAGTTCTGGTAATTTCTTCCACAACAGGCCTGTCCAGTAGAATCTCCTGTGATAGAATTGGTCTAGATATGTGCTATCTTTACCAAAGCTGCTAGTCAGCAAGGCCATTGAATGTTCAAAATGTGACCAGTGTGGATGAGAGCTAAATCTCTAATGCTATTTTATTTTAGCGAATTGAAGTTTGAATTTAAGTAGCTGTATGTTGCTAGTGGGTACCATACTGGACAGCTCAGTTCTAAAATACGAATGCCAGCTTAAGAGCAGACCCCACATCATCTGTTCACTGCCGTAGCCTCAGACTGCCTCAAAAAATGTGTCTGGCACAAAATAGCTGGTGCATAGTGATGTTGTTAACAGCTTTAAACAATCAATTAAACAAGAAAATTTCAGTGACTATACATAGGGAGCTATAAAAGGCCAAGTGCCTGAAATGTCAGTGATGATGAAGTGGATTATAAAGGAATTATAAATTGGAGTTAAACTCGAGATAGTGGTCATAGATTCATGGCACACTCAGGCATAGGGTGAGGGGTTAAGGGAAGAGATGTGAAATGGAAGGGAATCCAGGTGTTAGTAATGCCTGAAACTTAAGTGAAGATATATTTTAGAAAATTATAGCCGGCTTCACAAATACCCATTGATCAAGACATTATTCCAGGGCTGGAGAGACGGGTCAGCAGTTATGGTGCTTGACTGCAAAGCCTAACAACCAGGTTCGATTCCCCAGTATCCACATAAAGTCAGGTGCACAAAGTGGCACAATCCGTTTGCAGTGCCTAGAAGCCCTCGTGTGCCCATTCTCTCTCTCTCTTTCCCTCCCTCCCTGCCCTCTTATCTCTCATCTTTCCTTGGAAATAAATAAATAAAATATTTTTTTAAAAAACAGACATCATAGCTGGGTGTGGTGGCACATGCCTTTAACTTGGGAGGCAGAGATAGGAGGATCACCGTGAGTTCAAGGCCACCCTGAGACTACATAGTTAATTCCAGATCAGCCTGGACCAGAGTGAGACCCTACCTCAAAAAACAAAAAACAACAACAAAAAAAACCAGACATCATTCTAGCATATGCACAGAAATTAATTGTTGCACAGCCACTTGAAAGTGCTAGAACAAAGAGAAGGGGGGAGGGAAGCCCTTGGTAGTTGAAGGCACTGAGGAGAGAAGCGAGGGGCTCTGTGAGCAGTCATCAGCCCCAAGGTACACAGCGCTGGTGATTCTGTGCATCCTGTAACTGTGGCCTTTCCAAAGGCACAATGTTCTGATCAGAAACAGTAAGGCAGATGGTCGATCTCCACGGAAAGCCAAGCCAAGTACATCCTTTTTGGATAACCTGGCAAGATTTTTCACTGATCTGTATGAACAGTAGCCAAGAAATAGACTGATCTGCACACAGGTTAATGATTAGCCTAATCCCAGCAAGCCTCACACATTAATTGTTTGTCCTCAAATATGACAGAGTCCACCCAAACCCGCAGTCAGTACATAGGGAAGGAAGGCACCGGAGATCTTTGTGAGATACTGTCCAGTGAAGCAGATGGCTTCTTGCAGCAATTTCAGATCACTTCTGCAAAATGATGTTTGACTGTACTTTCTTGGTTTTTGTTCTCTAGAAAACTCAGCCTAAGGTTCAAGAAGGTAAGAGCCAAAGTAAGGGTAGGACTCCTTACAATGTGCTCCTCCAGATACAAAATGGCCTGGGTATCGATGGCCCCACAGTGCCTGACACTACCTACACAAGACCATCATAATAGGAAGAAAAGATCATGACATCAAAATAAAAGAGAGACTGATTGAAAGGGGGAGGGAGTATGATGGATAGTGGAGTTTCAAAGGGGAAAGTGGGAGGACGGAGGGAATTACCATGGGATATTATTCACAATTATGGAAGGTATCAATAAATTTAAAAAAATAATAAGTAAAATATATATTTTAAAAATGTTAAAAAAAACTTTCAAAACTAAAAAAAAAAAGTTTCTTATTTGGATAGAGACCCCAGTAGTTTCAGGTGAAATACAGAATTGAAGCCGGGCGTGGTGGCGCACGCCTTTAATCCCAGCACTCGGGAGGCAGAGGTAGGAGGATCGCCATGAGTTCGAGGCCACCCTGAGACTCCATAGTGAATTCCAGGTCAGCCTGGGCTAGAGTGAGACCCTACCTTGAAAAAAAAAAAAAAAAAAAAAAGAAATACAGAATTGTGAGCTGTCGTCTTAGTGACACCCTCAGTTAAAGCAGAGGAGTCAATGGTGAGTTAAGGACAGAGGGGCTGTTTTGTTACCTGGGCTGTGGCTACTCTGGATGCATATGTTTAAGGACTCTTCTGTAAATATGACACATATCGTCACGTAATACAAGTGAGAGTTGAGGGGCCATACTACCACCCCCAGTGTGATTGGTTTCATTCGCCAAGATTCACTGAGCACCTCAGCATGGCAGGCTTTGTGCCAGGAGCTGGGCCTTCAAAAGAGTCATACCTTATTGCCTTGCCTTTGAAAAGAGAATGGCATGCAAAGAGAACACCACACACCGCCGCGGCATTTATTTCCATAGAGGTGACTTGTAAGGACTGCACTCAAAGGAAGGAAGAGTGATGTTTAGTTTGGCAATAAGGCAGGGGACCCCGCAGCCAAGCAGAGAAAAACAAACAGCGAAACACCCAGTCAGAGAAATTCTCCTGAAGGTAAGAGTTAAGCTGGATTATAAAGGGCATTAGGAGTTTTGCGGACAGATAAACCATTCTAAAGATAGGACTGGCATGTACAAAGCCACAGAGAGATGACGAAGCATGGCAGGTATAAGCAGACAGAGACGGCAGGGAGGGCCGGCCAGGCACTAAGCCCGCATTAGCTCCACATGCAAGGTATTCCCGAGCCTCCTGTGCCTTACATAAATGCGGCGTCGTATTCTTTTTTGTCTGGTTTCTCATGTGATCTCCTTGGTGGTTTCTGCATTTTTTTTTTAGGGGAGGAGCTGGGACCAGAGTCTGTGTCCCTCTTCTCCTCTATTAATTGAGTGAATGACTAGAGAACAGGTTAGAAAAGTTGATTGTTGTAAAGAGCTTTAGATAAAGCCAAGCTAGGGAATTTGGATCTTTTCACAGTTCACCCTGTGTGGAGCCTTTTTTCTAAGGGAAGTGTCTAGCTTAGAGAGCTAAGGTGTGATTGAGGGGTGGAGAGAAGATGGCTGGAAAACACCCACCCCCTGTGCTCACTTCAGGCCACGAGAGAAGCCAGGCAAACGCCTTTGTGTTAAACATCCCCTAAAAGAGGAATAGCAAGCCGCTAAGGAGAGACAGAACTCTCTGAACAGGTTAAGCCTGCTGACTCCTCTCTCAGTGTGAAATATCTGAATCTTTAATCTTCACCCTCCAAATAGCTGAACTCAGCATTCAGGGAAGGAGGGCTGCGACAGGGGCAGGGGACTCTGCAGCAGATGGCACAGCCTGGGTGAGGTAGACTTAGAGCAGCCAGAGGGCAGCATGGGGCAACTGTGTGTCTGCAGGGTGCAGGCGATGGAGAGCAGCCTCGGAAAGAGATGTGGTGGCCAAAGGACTTTGCCTACATTGCAGTTTTGCCAAATTCCCTGGCAGGTGCCTGGCTTGCCCCTCTAACCATCTTCAGTCTGCCTGCAGTACATTGCTAATACCTGAATTTAAATATCAGGATTACTTGAAGCTCTAAAAGTCCCAGGCTCCGAGTTCTATCCACATGCCCTAAGCCTCCCATCAGCTCTGTCAGTTCACCCAGCATTCTCCTGCTGACATCTCTTCCAGAGGACATACAGAGGTATACAAGAGAGAGAGGAGAGGAACCAGTGTATTCAAGTATCTCTCTCTCTCTCTTCTCTCTGTCCTTGTGCTTTGTTATTATTAGGTCATCCTTTGCCAGACTACAAGTACACAAAAAAATCTATTCCCGAAGGTCAGAAACTGCTTTGGGAAGCCACAAGAAACTAACCCCAAGGATACACTCAGACTTTCTTGTGGCCGCAGAATAACCTTCCAGGGGCTGGTATAAGCATGTAAGGGTGGTAGAGTACTCCCCAGTGTACTCAAAGCCCTGGGCTCAGTCCCTAGCATTGCGAAATAATGACAAAACTAACAAAAATAGTAAGAATCATCCACAGTTAAATTCCATCTCACTTGTCCTCAATGTGGAGAAATGTGGCCACCCTCACCTTCACCCAGCAAAGGAACATTTGGCCTTACCAAGAAGTACTTATGGTCATCATAACCACACTGGATCTGGAAGTAGAGAATAGAGATGCTCAGTGTTGTCCAGTGTCCCAGAAAGCCCCTCCAGACAGAATCGTCCCATCCAAGATGTCACCCAACAGCACATACAAACAGAATTGTCCAACCCAAGATATTGCCAGGGTTGAGGTTCAGAAAACCTGCCCTACCAGCATGGAAAATTCTACTCCTAATCATTTGCTTTCCATGAGAAAGGACACACCATCTGCAAAATCCTTAAAGACAGATCTTAAAAAGACCCCAAGCTCTGACAAGAAGAAGACAAGCCTAGAGAGCTGCAGGTCTCCATCATGCAACATCCCCCTCTGCTCTGATCACTCTCCACTTCAAAGACCAAGTTAGGACATCACTGATGGTGTCTGAATAGCCAGTGGGTGGACCACTTTATGCAGACCCCAAGATCCTGTCTGCTAATTTGGGGCATCAGTTTAGATAGAAGAAACTCAGGTATCATTGCCATGGAGTAAGAACTAAGGGGCCTTAACCTATCATTCAGAATCCACAAGTGTTTTGCCGACTCAAGTCTAGCAAACTTCAACACTTCCCCATTTTGTATCAGAGAGACCCCCATTGTTTTGCATGGGTGGTGGCAAAGCACAGGCATGCATTGGCAGAGTGACCTCAGATGTCCTGCTGGAATTGTCCAGTCCAGTCACAACTCCTCACTCAGGGTGAGCTACAAAAGAGAACTGCACCCACCTTGATCATATTCAATAGTTATATCTACTAACCAACTTAATACCAGCAAACCAAAGTGAAACAGTGCTTAACCAGTCACCAGAGCCAGTGGCTCTCCTGAGTATACCGTGCGGTCCCGCTCCACAAAAGCACAGTTCTGGAGGCAAACGATGAAGGCTGTTGCATGCCCTTTTTAATATTCAGAACAAGAGCTTCAGAAGTAAAATGCCACTGTGAACTGAATGGTTCCAGTGCTGCACAGGAAGCCAGTTGTTTGTTGACAAGTACTTCAAAGTCATCCATGCCACCTGAGGTATGTAGCATTCACCTATTGAAGACAGTATATATATAGTGCATGTGGTTCCATTATACAGCACATAATTGAATGCACAAGGCCAGGGTCACCTCTATCAACCAGGGCATACACTGAAAGACTGGATTCTTTTCAGTGCATTTAAGATTATAAGCCCTAAAGCCAGGCATGGTGGCGCACACCTTTAATCCCAGCACTCGGGAGGCAGAGGTAAGAGGATTGCTGTGAGTTCAAGGCCACTCTGAGAATAGAGAGTGAATTCCAGACCCTACCTCGAGAAAAACAAAAACAAAAACAAATGAAAAGCAAAGATTATAAGCCCTATCAAGTGTCAAAACCATTACTACTTTTGCAAAAATGGACAGAAGTTGCAATTAAGCAGATTGTACTGAATTTTTTTTTTGAACGCTCACATTCGCTGTTAACTATTAAGTGTGTTACAAAGGTAGATAATGGGTTTTGCAGGATTCTAGCATTACTAAGGAAAATGAAGTCAATTACATCTGTGGAGATCCTATTGCAGCAGCTGGCTCCAGGCCAGGCATGTGACACGCTGCAACTCATTAGTCCTGATGTACTGCTCATGTACATGGAGAAGTTAAAAATTTGCCAGAAACACATGGCAGAGGCTGAATTGGCCAGGCCTAACTCCTCAGACTCTTACTTTCTACATAGTTAACAGAAGGCTGCTGCTACCTGGTTCCGGAGTGCTCTCCTTCCCCTGGCCCTCACTGCAGACATTGGGTCATATTGTGCTTTCATTTACTCATAATCACGTATCAAGTCCATGGGCATCATTGCAGGCAATAACTTTCCAACCATTCAGAAATCACCCAGCGCCACAATGCTCACTGTCAGGAGGATGGAGGATGTCCCAAAAGCCACTGGCTCCCTCGGTGAAGAAGTGAAAGGTAGGAAACATCCTGTGGCTGCCAGACAGGGGCACCTTGGATATGCTGCGAAGCATCACGAATGAATTAGACACACAAGCATGACAAATGCTTTATCTTCCAAAGAGGAAGTTCAGTTGTCTTTGCAAGGATGTAAAACAGTGGCCATCTCCTGTGAACATGCAGTAATAGCAGCAGGAATGCAGCGTGTGCAAAGACACCTAGCTCACCAAGGGGCCAGAAAATTGTAATGCTGAAGATGCAGCTCAAAAGTGTGGCCCTGTGATGCTGGCTACACTGCACTGCCTATCACATACCAAGGGAACCAAACTTGACAGAAAAGCTTATAGGAGGAAGATATCCCAGGTCCTGTGGTAGTTCATATTATGGCCTAGTAGAGAACCAAGTTCTGAATGGCTTGTTTCCATGTGAAGGGCACAGTCAAGGACAGAAGCAGGAGTCAGACACTCTGCATCACAGCTTTTCATCCTCCACTAACTCTGTGTGTGACCCAGAGTGTATTACTAAACCTCCATGCTCAGATCTGCCTTGGGATGCCTCTCTCACAAGCACACTGCCCAAAACAAGAGCATCCCTTCCCAAGTGGATGTGATAAGCTCATAAAATCAGGAGTTCATGCATGTGACTATTTTTTCTTATTTCTTTTTATATATGTGTCATGTGTACATGTGTGTACATGTGTTGTATATGTGTATGTGTTTGTGTGTGTATGGGCATGTGCACATGCATATGGAGGCCAGAGGTCAAAGTTAGGTGTCTTTCTTGATCACTCTTTACTTTTTCTTTTCTTTTTTTGGTTTTTCAAGGTAGGATCTTACTCTAGCCGAGGCTGACCTGGAATTCACTATGTAGTCTCAGGCTGACCTCGAACTCTCAGCAATCCTCCTACCGCTGCCTCCCGAGTGCTGGGATTAAGGGCGTGCACCACCACACCTGGCTTGAATCACTCTCTACTTCATTTTTCTCCACTTCCCCATGCAAGGATTACTTGGCTTTTACATGGGTTCTAAGGGATACAAACTTGGGTCCTCATGTTTGTGTGACATTTACTTTAGCAACTGAGCTATCCTCCCATTTATTTCCCTCCTCCCTGTCCCCATTCCCCCGAGGGCCCTCCTCAGTGGGATTGCTGGTATTCACCATAGAATCGTGGGTTATGAGTTGTGACAGCGGCAGTCAGTCGTGGTGCCTCTGGATGGTCCCTCCCACCATGAGGCTCTTACATTCTTTCCACAAAATTTCCCCTCTTCCACAAAATTCCCTGAGTCATGGTGGGTGTGTTTTAAGTCGGCTTTAGTGTTGAGCTCTCAGCAGGTTCTGGATCTCTGCTTTGGTAGGTGTTGAGTATCCTCAGTGTCCGTCTCCATCACCCTGGTACTAGTTGTCAGGCTCACCATGTAAGCAGCACTCTTGTTCATCTCACCAGTTCCTTTGTGGTTTCACCTGAGCCCTGACTGATAGGAAAAGGGTGGTTCATTTCCTGACAGGGAGTCAGCTATCTTTTCTTGTCTTGTTCATAGATTTTGGCTGTCTTTGGTTCTTACTGCCTTCTGATTTCACCCCTGGAGTTGTAGTGTGGTTACAAGTCTGCCATCTTGACCAGAAGTCTCACTATTCTTGGTGAAACTAAAAGGCACTGTTGATGTCATAGTGTATTGCATTCAAAGGAGAAAGAAACTAATAAATAATAGCACAGGTTGTGCCAAATTAATGAAAGTGATTTCAAAAGACCAAATTCAGGAAAGAAATGAAACAAAAGACATGATACAAGGGCTGTGAGGAGTTAAGACACTACTAGTGATAACAGTGGAAGATCAACGTAGAGGAACTTGTAGAGCTGAGGCCTGCGAAGCCATGGTTTGCAAGCTTCTCCTGCCTCCAGTGTTTTCTAGAATGATTTGACCTTGAGACAGAAGCAGGAGCCTTGACTTGCCCAAATGCAAGGTGCCTCTACTCCAGGCACTCTTAGTTGGAAACAACCAAACCACAAAAAGCCTTCCTTCTCCAGCCGCATGCTTCTTTCTCTCCAGGACAACACAGAACCAGTGCGTTATGAGCTATTCATCACAAAAAGCCATGATTGTTCCTCCATTAAATGTCTGCTTTCCAGCCAGCCTGAAACTCATTCTGGGCAGCTCACCCAACTACTCATCCATTCATGTGTCCAGGACATAGTGGGAACCTACTCTGTTCTGCCACTGTGCTTCATGCTAGAGCTTTGATAACTGTGAAGGCCATGAAGCTGCCTCCTCCTCCTCTTTCTCCTCCTCCTCTTCTTCCTCTTCGGCCTCACAACCTAGTGGAGGTGTCAGATAGAAAGCCCTCAAACACACAAATAAACAGTCGTGGGCTCTGGTAAGTCTGTGGTCAAGATAAACGGAGCTATGGAAATATTTGAAAGGAAACACGCGAGGTCTCAAGGAAAAGCTATGTGAGGAAGTGACTTCAACTAAGCTGTGCAGAGTAAGGAGGAATACCCCAGGAAAAGAACTCAGGGGAGGTCGAACGGCCTGTGCCAAGGTCCTGAGGCAGGACGTAAAGTGATGAGTAACTCCTGCCAGTGACTGAGTAGACCAACGGGGTGGGAGCATAATGTCAAGGTCAAGGGAGGAGACCATACAAAATGAAGCCAGAGAGGCAGACAAGGCCTATGATGCGCAGAGGCTTTGAGGCCAGTATGAGGAACTGAACTTGTTCTCCTTTCAATGTGAAACCCGGGAAGGGCTCTGTGTAGGGATGGAGTCGGTAGTGGTGGCAGCTCGTGTGCATGTGCAAGCTTGTGCATGGGAGCGACATGAATTGCATGACTGGAACTCCGTGTTGGCACTGAGCCAGGGACTCCTAGTATTTTTGCTGGTTCAACAAGGATCCAACCCTTCAGATTAGGAGCTGGCACACTTAACATCAGAGCTCAGCATTGTCCTCATGTGCAGGTGACATGACCCCGAGCCCGGACCTCACTCACTGTGAAATGAGATGGTTAGACTTGCTTTGACCCTTGGTGAGGCAGAATTGCTTCCATCTGTTGGAAATTTTATCCTGGAAATCCAAAAGATGGTTTTGGTGGCCATTCCTTGCTGAGGGGCACTGCTGGCATTTAGTGGGTAAGACAACCAAGCACTGTTCTCTGTCCACACAACTTTCCAGTGTCTCGAGTGGAAAGCCTGGTTATAATTATCTGGGCTTAACTTCATTTTATATTTAAATATACAACATTTTTGAATGTTCTTAATCAAGTCATGAATTTTCCCAGGAATGAAACCACCATGAACATGGAGGGAGATGGTATTTTGTTTATTTTGGAACTTTCTCAAGGGTTTCACCATTTTGGAAAATTAACTTACCAGTGACAAAGCCACTCACTGTTTTGAGTCTTATCCATCCGAATTTGTGTCTATCTCATTCATGATAATGTTTCACTTAAGTATGGTCATCTGAACACTCCATGGTGGCTTCTAGAATAGCCTGAGCACTTTAAGTTGAAATGTTTATTTTTTTTTCTTCCAAATTTTTATTAACAACTTACATGATTATAAAAAATACCCCATGGTAATACCCTCCCTCACCCCACTTTCCCCTTTGAAACTCTATTCTCCATCATACCCCCTCCCCATCTCAATCAGTCTCTCTTTTAATTTTGATGTCATGATCTTTTCCTCCTCTTATGATGGTCTTGTGCAGGTAGAGTCAGGCACTGTGAGGCCATGGATATCCAGGCCATTTTGTGTCTGGAGGGAGCCTATTGTATGGAGTCCTACCCTTCCTTTGGCTCTTACATTCTTTCCGCCAGCACTTGCACATTAGACCCTGAGCCTTGAAAGATGTGATAGAGATATTGAAGTAGTGAGCACTACAGTCATTTCTTTCCATCACCATGATACCTTCTGAGTCATCCCAAAGTCACTGCCATCTGAAAAGAGAAGATTCTCTACCAAAAGTGATAGTAGCATTAATATAAGGGTGTGAACATTAACAGAAGTGCTTACTGGGCAGTTTGATAAGTGTAATATATACATTTAGCCAGACAACAGCAGACGTTACACCTCTAGGGCTCATGACTACCCTGTTTTAAGTTTTCAGTATCAGGGATGTATTCCTCCCATGGAGCGGGCCTCCAGTCCCATTAGAGGGCAGTTGGTTTCCCCCATAACAGACGTGCCACTATTGAACCCATTGACTCACTTGGCCTGGCTGGCCAAATATAAGGCTTGTAGTGTCACTGGTGATTTTTCTTTCTCCCATTGAACTGCATGCAGAATGGTTTCTTCCAGCTTTCTGTCAGCTGGTCTACATGGAGGAGGTTATCAACTCAGTTCCAGCAGGATTTCTCAGCAGCCTTGCAGCCCAAGTATGTGGAGTCTTTAGCAATAGGGTCTTATCATCTATTCCTGGTGGGAAACCAAGGGCCTCAGCAAGGGCCTATAATGTTTTGGGGGCATCAGGGACCTCCCTGGCCAACAACTCACTGGAAAGTATCCCATCCCTGACACTGAAAATTTTCTAGCAACAATCTACAGCTCCTGAGTGTCCCATTGTCCAAAACAGTAGGATTCCATATGATTTATTTATATCCTCTTAGATTTTGATTAGCCCTCCCTCCACCTTTCCTTTACTCAATCTCTTCCCCTGACCTCATTTTGGGCCTTTTCACCCCCATTAATCTATTCTTCTACTTACATATATATAATACCATCCTATTAAGTACCCCCTCCCTTCCTTTCTCTTCCCTTTATATCTCTTTTCTATCTTACTGGCCTCTGCTACTGAGTTTTTTCCTTCTTACATAGAAGCCCAGTCATCTGTAGCTAGTATCCACATATGAGAGAGAACATGTGACGCTTGGCTTTCTGGCCCTGGGTTACCTCACTTAGTATAATCCTTTCCAGATCCATCCATTTAGATGTTTATTTTTTAATAAATCATGTCTCTTATATTTCTCTTCTATATGAAAATGAGGACATTATATCATTTTTCTGTGATTATGTGTACAGATAGTTTATACCACATATAAATTTAACTTTTATGAAAAAGAGACACTGCATCTAATGAGTTTAAACAACTGAACAAGCATGTTCAGTGTTCAGATTCTATGATTTTAGGAATCCATCAATTATATTTAGGTGATTTCTTGGCTACTTTAGCATGTGAGAATTCTCATGAAAAATTGTATTTTGTTAAATTATGCAATATTACCAAAGTTAACATCACTGGTGAAGGGCTGGTGAAATACTTGCCTGGCATATTCAATGCCCTGGTTCCATCCCCAGGACTGCAAAAAATAAAAATAAAAAAGAATTAAAATTCACTAGTGGCAAGTAGAGTATGGTGGTGTATGTTTGTAATTCTAGCACTCAAGAGGTAGAGGCAGAAAAATGGGGAGTTCAAAGTTATCTTCAGATACATGATTAGTCTGAGAAAGAAAGGAAGAAAGGAAGAGAGAAAAGGGCAAAAAAAGAGAAGAAAGGGAGGAAAAGAAGAAAAGTCGTTAGTTGAGAAGTCATCTTGGTATCATTTGCCTCCAATATGGTATGATAAGAAAGTCAGTTTACTTGTGAGATATTCTTCCTTTGAATCCATAATCCCAGGCTCATCATGAGAAGAAAAAAAATTAGATACACTCATAATTGACACTTTGCAAAATAGCTGTATCACAACTCCCTACGTCATGAGAAGGAAGACTGAGGAGTTGCCACAACCCAGAGAAGACTAAAGACGTTCAGCTGGTATAATGCATGGTTGCATCCTCTAAAGGACCTTGGAAGAGAGGAATAATGTTCCAGGAAGCTGGTGAAAATTGCATCAAGTCTGTAGATTAGTTAAGAATTAAATAGATACTATGTATGGTGGTACATTCCTATGATCTCATATTCAGGAGGCAGAGACAAGAGGATCACAGGTTCTAGGCTCTGTCTAAAACAAAACACAACAGAATAAAAACAAACAAAAGATGTAAAATTGTAACATGTCAATATGTCAATGTCCGTTTCTTAATTTTAGCAGATGTGTAATAGTTATATTGAAACTTAAAGATAAAAGGATACTGGGTAAGGGGTATGTATAAAGGAATTCCTTGTACCATCTGTTTTGTTGTTGTTGTTGTTTTTTGATGTAGGGTCTCACCCTAGCCCAGGCTTACCTGGGCACTATGTAGTCTTAGGCCAGCCTCAAACTCAAGGTGATCCTCCTAACTCAGCCTCCAGAGTGCTGTAATTAAAAGCATGTGCCTCCATGCCTGGCTCTTGTCCTAACTTTGCCAACTTCTCTATAAATCTAAAATTAGTCACGTTTTTAAGTCTGATTTTTAAAAAGCAGGGAGAGGAGGCTGGGAAGACTGCTCAGTGGTTAAAGGTACTTGTTTGCAAAGCCTGCCGGCCAGGGATCATCTCTGCAGCTACCCGTGTAAGTCAGATTCAAACAATAACATGCTTGATGCTTGTTTCCAGCAGCGAGGGGCCCTGGTGCACACACACATGTACACACGCATGCAAGTAAATGAGTTTAAAACAAAAAATAACATAATGGGAAGATATTAGAGATATCACATGTAAACACGATGAGGAAGTTTGCTAAACATATAACACAGATATCACAGGCAGAGGCAGGGCTAAAGCAGAAGATTCTGTGGACCCACCAGATTAGTATCTGCAGAAGACAAAGACAGTATGGAAACCACAGCCCGCTGACATAAACAGTGTGCTCAATGAGCACGCAGAGGCCAGGAGATGTTAGCAGCAAAAGTGGGGTAGGTGGATAAGTCAGGTAAACTGAGACCAAGACTTGCAGTAGCTGAGGAGAAGTGAAGGTGATGCAGAAGGGATGACGGGAGGCTTAATACAGGCCGTTCTTGAGAGAAGTGTGTGTGAGCAGTCATTGTATCTGAGGCAATATAACAATTTATTGTATTATTGTATTGTATATATAACAATATAACAAAGGCAATAATAGCAAATATTACCATGGTTAGTAGTCATAGCACTTTCTAGGCACAGAAATACAGCTCAGTGGCAGAATGCTTGCTTAGTTGCACACATGAGGCCCTGGGTTCGTTGCCCAGCACCACCTGCTATAGAGTACATGTCAAAGCACTTTGTATCTACCAGGCCCTGTCATCCACATTTCCTGAATGCTAACTCATCGATTCCCTGTGAGTCTCCTATGAGCTAGGATTGTTGAACCTATTTCAATGATAAGGAAACTGAGATGGAGGGAAGAGTAACCATGTATGAAGTTAAATAGAAGGAAATTGCCATTTTTATTGCTCAGTAGTGGTCTACTCTCAGAATGTTCCCTTGGGCTCATATTTGTCTAATCAGGAACTTGTCGAAGATTCACGGCTCTCCGAAGGGCAGTGTGTGTGCGAGGGGAGCGGTGGTGGGGGGGGGGGAGCCTGATCTAGCGCCTCTTAAAGAAAAGGCCAGCACTTACCTGGTTCTCACCATGAATCACCAACAACTCATTCATCTTAAGGACAGTTTTGAGATAGCTCTAATTGTCACTCACTTGACAGTTGCAGAAACTGAAGCCCACGGAGCTTATGTTCCCTGCCCCAGGCCACAGTTAGCAAATGGTTGTGCTAGGATTTTTTTTTTTAAGATTTATTTAATTATTTGGGTCAGAAAGAGGAGGAGAGAGAGTGAGAATGGGCGACCCAGGGTCTCTAGCCACTGCAAAGGAACTCCAGAAGCATGTGCCACCATGTGCATCTGGCTCACGTGGGACCTGGAGAATCGAACCTGGGTTGTTAGGCTTCGCAGGCATGCGCCTTAACCACTAAGCCATCTCTCCAGCCCTGTGCTAGGATTTTAATACATACCAGCTAGCCCTGGGGCTTGGGTTTTGTGTCTTGTGTCCTATGTCTTTTGTGTGTTTGGGGATGTAGCAGGATTCAGATGGAGTAAGACAAGCTGTCCCTGTAGAGGAACAGAGAAGACACTTCCTAACAAACTTCGTGTGATTGCTGAGCACTTGCTTTTGGTGGGGCTCACTAGAGGGAGACACATTTCCTGGCCAGCCCAAAATGCCTGATAATGACCTGATAGAGTAGAAAATTTACTTCCTAATCTCTTCAAGATAAGTGAGGGAATGTATAAGAGGATGAAAGCAAGCAGAATAAAAAGAAACAGTGGAAACAATTAGAAGGTAGACTATAAAAACTACTTCAAACTGGGTGTAGTTGTGCACGCCTTTAATCACAGCACTTGGGAGGCAGAGGTAGGAGGATTGCCTCGAGTTCAAGCCCACCCTGATACTACATAGTGAATTCCAGGTCAGCCTGAGCTAGAGTGAGACCCTACCTTGAAAAACCAAAAAAATAAAAAATAAAAAAATAAAACAACTACTTAAACTTTTCTCACCCTGGAGATATTTGGACTTGAGCATGGCATTGGTATTGCCTGTCTTCTCCCTACTTTCAAATGATTTCCTGGTTGGTCAGTGGACATTGAGTGCTTGGTTCTGCTTTTCCTAGTAGGTAAAGGGTTATGTCATAATGCACCAATCTTCAATTGACTTAATTTACACCAAGATTCTCTTAGAGAGACAGAAAAGTAGCTAAATGTTGTTCTCCAGGAAATTTACTTTAAAAAAATGTCATATAGTAATATACTCAAAACTACTGATTCTTTCTTTATATTATAGATTCTTTTTATTTACTGACAATTGTTATACATGCATGTAATGCCTCCAGTTACCTTCTCCTGACCCCCATCCCCTCCCACTGAACCCCTTCTTATTCCCAACTAGTGCCTCTTTTCTACCTTGATGTCTCTTTTTTTCTTGTGTGTGGGTGTGACCACACTGAGTTTAATTATAGGATTGCCTGCATGAATACACATGGGGAAGTATTTGGCAGAGTACGTGTATCCTACCAGTGGTCAAACCACTGTATAAAATGTCTCCTACTCCCCCAAACACCATTAACTGCCTATAATTCCTCGTGGAGGGATGGAGTCTTCATGCCCTCCTCCATCATCCATGACAGAATGTTGATAAGCCCTGTATCATGTGGGTCTTTTGCAGGTTACCACAGCCAATGAAAGGTCATGGATGCAATGGCCATGTTATACCTGGACAACAGTACTCCATAGCACTCCTCCCCATCCTCTGGAAGTTCTTACATCCTCCCCTCCACCCCCCATTCTGCATTGTTCCCTGAGCCTTGGAGCGGGCGATATAAATGTCTCATTTAGTGCTGAGCACGCCACAGTCACTTATTCTTAGCACTCTGATGAGTTTTGAGCCCCCCAGTAGTCACTGCTGCCTGCAAAGTAAAGATTCTCTAACAAAAGCTAAGAACAACAGTAATCTATGGGCGTAGAAATACACATTTAGAGGGGAACTCGGTGGACACATAGCATACCAACTTATCCAAATGACAGTTAGTACCTTCATCATTAGGACTACGATAGCTCCAACAATAGGATTTTGACTGGTTTCTGAGTAGAAGGCATTAAGTTCCTCTTATGAAGTGGGCATCAAATTCAGTCAGAGAGCAGATGGTTAGCCCCACAACAGTCATGCCGCTATTGTAGTAGTGAGCACATTTGCCTGGCTGGTTGGTTGCCTATATTGTAGGGTCTACTGCCAGTAAGACTGTTGATGACTTTTCTCCCCAGCTGCCCATATAGCACTTTCAAGCATTATGAAAGCTATCAAGCCAGGAAGAAGCTTCTAGATCAGTTCTAGTTTGTTTTCTCAGAGTCCTATAACCAAAGCAAGTGGTGTCTTACCACTTCTTACCATTTAGTTTTGTTGGGGAACCAAGAGTAGTGGCAAGAGCCTGTATTGTTTGGGGATCCTAGGGGCTTCCCTAGCCAACAACTCACTAGGAAGAATACTACCCCTGGCACTGTGGCTTTCCTGTAATAACCTGTGTCTTCTTGAAGCAGCATTATCCATCCATACAGATACTTCTGTTCAAACTCTTTTTTTTAATATATTTTAATTAATTAGCAAAGAAGTAGGTTTTCATATGACCTTTTCATGCCTTTAGATTTGATTAGTCCTCCTCCTTCCTCTCCTCCATCATCCTATGATCCCAATCCCCACTGAAAACTTTCCATCCCAATATTCCACCCTCTACTTTTCTTTCACATGCGTGCTGCTGTTCCTTTTCCTTAAGCTCAACTGTTTCTCTCCACAATCCCACTGTACAGCCCCTTTCTAGCTTCCTGGCCTCTACTGATTCTCACTCCTACTTACCTACATATGAGAGAGAACATGTGGTGCTTTTTTTTTTTTCCAAGCCTGGGTGACCTCACTTAGTATAATATTTTCCAGATCCATCCTGAAAATTTCATAATTTCATTTTCCTTTGCAACCGAATAAACCTCCATTGGACAAATATGTACCACATCTTCATTACCCATTCATCAGTTGATGGACATCTAGGCTGATTCAATTTCCTATCTATTATAAACAGAACAGCAATAAACACGGCTGATCAAGAGTCTCTGTAGTAGAAGGTAGAATACTTGGTGCATATGTCTGGTTTAGCTAGGACATATGGTAGTTTTACTTGCAGCTTTATGAGAAACATCCACACTGATTTCAATAGAAGTTGTACAGGTCACACTCTCACCAACAGTTTCAAAATAGTATTAATTTAAATTTCCTTGATAGTGAACATTAAAAAAATTATTAACTATTTGCATTTTCTTTGTTTGAAAACTCTGCTTAGTGCCATAGGCCGCTTTTTAATTGAGTTGTTCACTTTCTTGATGTTTAGTATTGTTGTTGTTGTTTGTTTGTTTGTTTGTTTTTGAGGTCTGTATATTCTACATGTTAAGCCTTTGTCAAATGTGTAGCTGGCAAAGATTTTTCTCCCATTCTAAAGGCTGCCTCTTGACTCCTTTGGTGTACAATAGCTTTTTAGTTTCATCAGGTCTCATTTGTTGATTGTTTTCCTTACAATAAAAATTTTAAAACACTGAGGAAAAAAAGTTAGGAAAACAGTAGAAGATGGAAAAATTTTTCCATGCCCATGTATTAGAGCAATTATATCATGAAAATGACCAGCCTACCAGAAGCAATATACAAATCCAATGCAATCCCAGTACTATTCTTCACAGAAATAAAAAAAAATAATATAATAGCCTTAACATTCATAGTGAAGTACAAAAGACTCCAGATAGCCAAAGTAATCCAGAGCAAAAAGAATACTGTTAGAGGTATCACAGTACCCAATTTTCAGTTATACTATAGGGTCATATTAATAAAAACAGCATAATACTAGCACAAAGCAGACACATAGACCAATGTAATACAATACAGGGTCCTGGGATAAGTCAAACTAACTACAGCTACCTGGTTTTTTTTAACCAAGATGACAAAAATACATATCGGAGGGAAAAAAGCATCTTCAACAAATGATACTGAGAAAACTGGATATTTACTTGCAGAGAAGTGAAAATAGATCCTTATCTCTTTCCATGCACAAAAATCATCTCCAAATGGATCAAGAACCTCAACATAAGACCAGAGACTCTGAAACAGCAAGAATAAAAAGTAGGAAGTACAATCCAAGATACAGGCATAGGGAAGGACTTTCGGAACAGGATTCCAGTTGCCCAAGAAACTACTAATTCTACCAAGCAAATCTGAGTTAGCCAAAAACCTGAATCAGATATTTTAAAATGCAATTCTATTATGTTTATATCGTACAACATCTGAAATCAAGCTAGCTAAAGATTTCCTAGCAAGAAGACTCTATAAAAATAAAGACTTCCAGAATTTGAAGAAACTCCAAATTTGAGCAAAACAATGTCCAGACTACCAAATCCACACAAAGATGGAAACAACCTGAAAATTATCTCTTTAAATTTAAAAATAAAGCAAATTAAGTCCCATGACCCTTGCTCATGGGTTAGTATTCTGGGTCAATGCATGGAGTCATAACTTAGATTGGAGACTGACGTGTGTGTGTGTGTGTGTGTGTGTGTCTGTGTGTGTGTAGAAAAGAACAGAGCAACAAAGATTATCCTGACACTACTTTGTGTATTTGATCCTGTATACCTGCCACTGTTAATAACATTCAATAGAACAATTCCATCTTTTGGATTCTGAAGCCATAGACATGATTATGAGCATCTTGACTGGTCTCAGATGCTGACACATGGACTTCCACTGCTTGAGAAAGCCAGATCCTTTTGCCAATACGCCTAAGCTCAGCACCGCTGATTCTATTATAATCATGGACCAGTTGGAGCATTGCATATCCATGACAACCATCGTTGTAACCAGTTCTTTCAATCACCTACTAACATGAAATAATAGACTATTCTTCACGACACACAGCAAAACATGATTTTGGCTTTGTTCATTGCTTATATAAGCCTTATTTTAGCTGTCCTTAACCTCTTCTCAGCAGAGTTCATGCTGCAAACCCAGCCCTGCTAAGTCAAATGATCAGCCAAGGTGGGCACAGATAGCTATGCCCAAGCAGAATGTTACCTTGGGGCTCATCTGCATTGCAGAGTGAAATAAAGAGGTCCCTATTTCATAGGTTAGAAATGGATTTTGAGATAAACAATACCTGAAGAGTTCTTACAGAAAGTCTTTGAGCCTTCAGGATTGATTTTTTTTTTGAGCCCTCTTTAACACAAAATAAACAATGCATCAAAACCTACAGTTATGTATGTCTCTACTAATGAATATTAGTTTGCTCAAAGGGATTTTAAAAAGTCAAATGAAAACTGAGCTCTTTGGTTTCTTTCATGATATATTTAGTGCTAAGTTTTCCATTCGCATCAAATACATGGTCTACGCAGATAGAGGTTGAAAGGAAGCATGTTGGCCAAAAGGCTTGATGGTCAAAGTCATTAAACGTGCATAAAGCATTATTTTTTGACATCACCATTTGACACCACCGACCCAACACAAGGATGGAGCAGAAGTGAAGTCTAAATGCAGATACCTGGGCATCAATCCATCCTGCCCTTAAAATAGCCTCAAACTCCTAGCTATGAAAAATAGCATGGTGTGGTAGATAAGATGACAGAGCTTGGAATGGTAGTACACACTTCTCACCCCAGGAGTAAAGGATGCTGAGGCAAAAGGGTCTCAAGTTCCCAGCCAGCCTGAGCTACATGGTGAGACTCTGCTTCAAAAACCAAAGTAATAAAAAAGGTGGTGGAAACTTAAGGTTGAATCCATGCTTTGCCTTTCATCAGCCGCATATCACTGGGAAAGTGACCTAGCTCTTTGCCTCAGTTTACTCATCTATAAAATGAAGATGATAATTGTACCTACCTCATGTTCTCCTCCTATTTGTATGAACTGAAATTCATAAAGCATGGGGAGTAGTTCTTAAAATGTAGTGAGTGCTTAATAAGTATTAGTTAAACAAAACTTTTTAAAATGTAAATAAATGGGTTAGAAAGTGTACCTTGTTAGGTTTGTGCCGTTTTGTCACAATGATCAGCATCTACAACCTTGATAGTTTTATAGAACTGTGTTGGTTATTGTGATGAACCAATGAGACAGTGGAAGACCCTGACCTAGAACCCTCCGACGTGTCCTTCACTGGGATGGATGTACCCAGAATTGCTTGCCAGGTCACTACAAATGCTTGTGGCACTTCACTTTCGGACATGTTTTGTCGGCCCTGCGCCAGCCCTGTTCCTTAAGAAGTTCTAAAATAATTCACCCATCTGTCTTGTGTCTGTGCAAGTTATTATGTCCTATTGTGGCCCCAGTGAACAGTTACCATGTTCATTCCACTGGACATTGGTTCCATGTCACCATAAGCAAAGTTACATCTTGCCCCAGGTTCCAACCGCAGTCGCACAGCGTGCATGAGGCTCTTCCTCTACTGCCTGTTGGCCAGCTTAGCAGTCAGGCTGAACTTGACCTCTTTCTTTTGGCTCTCCTCTTGCTTTGTGCCTCTCACTCTCTCGCCCACCTCTGTCCTGTGCTTGTTTGATGTATGTGTGTGTGTTTGCATGTCCACTGGCAGCGCAGCAGCAGGTCTGAGCAGTAACCATCCTCCACTTACTCCTTACATGAGATCTAGAAAAAGCCACAGAACGTCCTTTCAGAGTCCTCAGATGTTCATTCCATGAGCCTCATTCTATCAGAGTCCAGCAAACAGCTTTTGTTTTACAATGAGGCAAGGGATATCAGCACAGAAAGACCAACTTGTTTCCTTTCTACGCAATACATAGAAACCGACCAATGTTTACGCCACTTGTGGTTTAGTCTTGGGATTTTCCCACAGCTCTGTTCAGACCAGCTTGCCTGAGGGAAATACGCAGAGTGGAACTGCATGAAGTGGTAGCTCCTTGAAACTGTGATGCCATGTTTCTACAGGCCAAATGTAGGTCACCACTTCCTATGCTGGGGTGTTTTCACAATGGCAAAGAGAAGCCATATTATCCTCAAATATTCTAGATGACCATGATCAACCGAGTTGATGCAGGTAGAAGACCAGTCTTGAAAAAAAAGGGAAGAAGGGGCTGGAGAGATGGCTTAGCGGTTAAGGCGTTTTCCTGCAAAGCCAAAGGATCCCGGTTCGACTCTCCAGGATCTATGTAAGCTATTGCAGTGGCTGGAAGGCCTGGCGTACTCTCTCTCTCTCTCTCCCTCTCTCTTTCTATCTCTCTCTCCCCCCGCCTCTTTCTCTCGAATAAATAAATAAAATATATTTTAAAAAGAATGTATCATTTCTGTAAATCATGTTGTTCATTGTTAATCTTTCTATCTTCATGAGGAAAGGGAATATGAATTTAAATCTACCCCTCCTATATTTCAATGCTGACTGAGTAAAGCTGCCTAGAAAATGACCAGAACCCCTGCTGGCTCCAGCTTTGGGTTAGGCTTTCTGCTTCGGAACAGACTAAAGCATTTAGGAGTGGAGGGGTTTGGCCTGGACCTGGACTTATTGTTCTTGGGCTCAGCAGGTGTGGAGAGTAATGGTGCTGAGCAGCAGCCATGGCGGAGTGTAGGCGGAGCAGAAAGGCTGGGCTCAGGCCCTGGTGCTGTCAGTAAGAAGCTTGTTCCCTTGCATGCTGTGAGGTTTCCATCCATCTATAAATGTTGATTTTGCTTAAATCCGATTCGAAATCAGCTTTCCCTCATAGACTGCTAGACTGCTGTTTGGCCAATAAAGGTAGGACAGTCGTGTGGCGCGTGAGAGTGGAGGTGGGTCTGAGGCATCTGTGGGAGCCCTGTGATTGCTTTGAGACAGGGCCTGGCTATGGGGCCCAGGCTGGCCTGGAGCTCACTTTATAGCCAAGAGTATCCTTGAATCTGAGATCTCCCTATCATAGCCTCCAGAGTGCTGGAGTCACAGAAGTACGCCAGCACACCCAGCTGTTACCTGTCACCATTAGCGCTGCACTTCCTGACGGCAGGTAGATGTGGAGAGGAGCCTGAGAGACCTTGTTGTGGACATCAAGGCACTAAGATACAGTCTCACCTGCAGTACAGTGCTCTGGGGTGTGCAGGGGGGTTTGCTCCCTGTTTCATCAAAGGACATGAAAAACTATCCTTAAAACTAAAAGTAATGACAAGAAGTTTATGGGGTGGATGCAAAATCTTTAGGTAGAAGCTGAAAAGGACTAAAAGGAATTCGTTTTGTGAATATACCCAGCAAGGGTCATAATGCATAATAGTGCCTTGTTTTATCACCTAGCTCCCTTCAAAGGCCCCACGTGATGCTCTCCTCCTTCCAGCCCTCTCACTTCCTCCTCCAGCTGCATTCCCAGCATGGCTTCGGACGTGGGGCTTCCTGCTCTCGCAGCACCGGCAGGCAGACTTCTCCCTCAGAACCTTTGCTGAGAAGTGCCTGCTGCTTGGACAAGCTTTCCCCAAAGCATCTTGGCCAACAACCTCATTCCAGATCAAGGCTGTTCTCCCAGTGTGGCCTGTTGGCCACCTGCACATACTCTTGGGCCTTCCTGCCATGGCACTAGTCACCTCCCAACACACCACACAGTTCCCCCATTCATTCTGCTATGGTTCCTCTCCCACACACTCTCCTCACCTCCGCCCCTCAGCACCAACGAAGCTTCCCACAACAGACTGTGGGAGGACAGTGACCTTCTGTGCTTTATTCATTAATCCAGTGTGTCCCAAGTAGATCCAGTGTTGCCTGGCTCCTAGAGGAGGAGCTCTACAAAGACTTGTTGGTTGAATGACCAGGAAGCTGGGCATGTATCAAATCATCATTAATAATGTTATTGTTATTATTACTATTGTACCAGACTTAAAATGGGGAAACTGAGGTCAGATCCATCAGTAGGCTTAACCAGAGACACACCAGTGACAGTGAGAGGTTGAGATTTCCGACTAAACCTACTGAAGTAAGTGTCAAGCGCCGAGTGACTCCAAGGAATGATTTAATGAGGTGATCAGTTGCAGATAGCTATCAAAACAGGGAATGTAGGATAAGGGGATTGTCTGAATAGCCAAAGTATGATGAACAGCAAAGTGCCTTCCCCTTTTGCTCCCCACTCCTCCACTTGATAGATATTTGAGTTTATTATTTTAACAGCTACTCTTTCATGTTGAAAATGTTTATTTATTTTATTTTAATGACATATGCCAATGTTTGTTAGGCCACTGTACAAGGCTTTCCTGTCACCTCTTTTATTATAACAATAGTAGTGTCTACATTCAGCCTGCATCGGGTATGTATTCCCCCCATGACAGCAAGTGCTGGCATCTTAGCCTACTAACAGCTCTGTAGGTACTGAGCAGAACGTGGACTGCATGCTATCTAGAGCCTTTTGCTGTTAGAAGATCATCAGTTGCAGGGTGAGTGATTGCAGTTGTAAGAGTAAACACGGGCAAGCAGACAGAGGCCAGAGCTTGGCATCTGGAGTGCGGAAAGGGAGCAGGGCATGGAGAAGAAGAGAGCCAGCAGATCAGTGCTAAGAGCACAAGCTGTGAGAACAAGTAGATTTCTTCTTGCATTGTCACTTACCAGGGAATTTGTGAATAATATCAGCAGGAGCTCGTGTTTGCCTGTATCTGTGGACCTGACTGTTAGGGGCCATATTGATTGTTTCATGAATGTTATGCAAGCCCTCAGGCACAGTCCAGTGAGAACTGATGGAAGCCATGGGTCATGGGTAGAGCTATCACAGCCCCGTGTCCCCTAAGGTGCATCCAAAGCAAAAATGTGCCATCTGGCTCAGTGCACTGATCCCTCCAGGCACAGACAGCCCAAATGTGTGTCTTCACTATAGGACACTCCCTCTTAGAGAGAGCCCTGGTTCATCCCTCCCCAGGCATCTTAAAAGCACAGACACCCTGACGATGTATAGGTTCCTGAAAAATCATCCAATCCTATCTTAAACAAAGCAAAAAGCATGTTCCCCTGTATGGGACTCAGAAGCCCTCCATGTCCAAGGTGATAAGGATGGAATGTGGTCCTCTGCACTTATGGGGGGGGGGGTTGGGGAGAACCTTCTCCCACCCTCAAGGCTCTTTCGGAGAGTATAGGTGTAGCTTGAGGAATTGTCACACAAGCACCATAGTCAAGAATTTCAGTAGGGAACCTGGCGTGGTGGTACACGCCTTTAATCCCAGCACTCAGGAGGCACAGGTAGGAGGATCATCATGAGTTCAAGGCCACCCTGAGGCTACATAGTGAGTTCCATGTCAGCCTGAGCTAGAGTGAGACCCTACCTTGAAAAAAAAATAGAATTTCAGTAGGGGGCTAAAGAGATGGTTCAGTGGTTAAAGGTGCTTGCTTCCAAAAGCTGACAGTCTGGATTTGATTCCCCAGTACTCGTTTAAAGCCACACTCACAAAGTGGCACATGCATCTGGAGTTTGTTTGCAGTAGCTCTCTTTTTCTCTTTCTCTCTCTCAAATAAATAAATAAATATTTTAATTAATTTTTTATAAGAAAGTTGTACTCTTATATCCCCTTTCCCCTGCCCCCATTCTACAGAAGCCCCTCCTCAGTGGGGTTATTGGTATCCATTGTGGGGTCTGAAGGCTTTGTCAGTCTCTGGGTGTGTGGAAGAGAACAGTGCCTCAGGTTAATCCTACCCACCTGGAGTCTCTTTCTGTCCTTTCTGCAAGGTTCCCTGAGCCTTGGTGGGCATATTAGAAATCTGATTCAGTGGTGAATTCTCTGTAGCCTGGAGAGATGGCTTAGCAGTTAAAGGTACTCACCTCCAAAGCCTGCTGGCTTGGGTTCCATTTCCTCAGTACCCACATAAAGCCAGATGCACAAAGTGGCACATATATCTGGAGTTCATTTACAGTGGCAAGATGCCCTGGAACATCCATATTCTCATTTTCTTCCCCCCGCCCTTCTCTCCCTCTCCTTACAAATAAATAACAATAAAAGGAATTTCAGTGGCTGTGTCAGCATACAAAATCTAGGAAAGAAGACCACGGAGCTCACTTATTGGTCACTTTTACCTGTTACCAAAATTCTTGCCAGAAACCACTTAAGAGCAGACTTCTTTGTGCCCCCTGGTTTCAGTGGGCCCAGGCCATGGCTGTTTGGCCACACACTTTTGGGCAGAACACTATGGCTGTAGGAATGGGTGGCTCAGGAGCTTCTTTTCCCCATGAAGGACAGAACCAGAGAGAAGGAATACAGGAGAGTCGGGGCAGGATGCAGCCCTGAGGAGACACCTCCAGTGACCTACTTCCTCCAAATAGGCTCCACCTCCTGCCTTTCTACACCTCCCCATAGTGTCATCACATCATAAACCATTGAGGGATGGACACATTCATGTCCTCAGAGCCCTGTGGTGATCCCCCAGTACTTCACTTTCAGAGATACCACCAGCACCAGGCTTTACTGGTCCTTCAGGTGCTTCTCAACCCAACCAAGCTGTTAAGATTAACCATCATGGGGCTGGAGTGATGGCTTAACTGTTAAGGTGTTTGCCTGCAAAGCCAAAGGATCCCAACTCGATTTCCCAGGACCCACATTAGTCAGATGCACAAGGGGGGGGGCAAGCATCTGGAGTTGGTTTGTAGTGGCTGGAGGCCCTGGCACACCCATTCTCTCTCACTCTCTCTCTCTCACTGTCTCTCTCTCTCTCCCTCTTTCTCTCTCTCAAATAAATAAATAAAATATATTTTAAAAATTAGAACTTAAAAAAAAAGATTAACTATCACATTATCACAGTTATTCTCTGTACTTTTGTTTTGATTTGACTTGTTTTGAAGAAAACAAGCTTAACTCACTCTGTTGACTTTAGGCGCCCTATCAAAAGGCATGTACAATGATGACGGTGAGGTAGGTGTGAATTAAACAGTTTCTGGCTACATCCTTCTCCGTCTCACTGCACTCCGTACCCCTCACTCAAGTTCTCAGCATTCTGGATCTTTGCCTCCTCTGATGAACCACTGGCCTGGCACTGCTTCTCTTGAAGATGCAGTGACACAACTAGAGAAAAATATTGGTCACAAGGAAACGAAACCCTCTAAGCAGATTCAGGAAAGATTGACTCTGGCCATGAAAGAGAAAAACCACAGAAGCATTCAAAGACAGGACACACATGAGTGTGTGACGTGAGTGGACTGGAAGTGGTTTTGCAAAGTCCACATTTGACAACATGGCCTCTGTCATCTGCTGATCTCCATTTCTTTCAAGCCTCAGCTCACTAGTCATCTCTCCTTTTCTTTTCTTTTCTTTTCTTTTTTTTTTTTTTTTTTTTTTTTTTTGGTTTTTCGAGGTAGGGTCTCACTGAAGCTCAGGCTGACCTGGAATTCACTATGGAGTCTCAGGGTGGCCTCAAGCTCACGACAATCCTCCTACCTCTGCCTCCCGAGTGCTGGGATTAAAGGCGTGCACCACCATGCCCGGCCTTCATCTCTCCTTTTCATGCCTCTCCCCTCCCCCCTCAGATAGCTGTATTTTCCTGAATGGACGAACATGGTCTGATGCTATGTGTCTTTTCTTTTCTTTTTTTTTTTATTAAAGTTTTTTTTAATGTGGTAAAAAATAAAAAATCACACATAGAACCAGCCATGTTAAAATATACAACTCAAGCCGGGCGTGGTGGCGCACGCCTTTAATCCCAGCACTCGGGAGGCAGAGGTAGGAGGATCGCCATGAGTTCGAGGCCACCCTGAGACTCCGTAGTGAATTCCAGGTCAGCCTGGGCTAGAGTGAGACCCTACCTCGAAAAACCAAAAAAAAAAAAATATATATATATATATATATATATATATATATATATATATATACAACTCAGTGACGCTAAATACAATGTTAACTACCATCCTGCCCATTTCTAGAACTTTTTTCCAGTTACAAAGATGATACTTAATTAGAGTAAGTTGGGCTATAAGTTATTGAAAATTCAAAATTGACACAAGTACCAGAAATCAACCATATTTCTTTTTTACATGTATATAACGTATTTTGATCACATATGCCTCCCATTACCTTCCCACTTAGCCCCTTCTTCCTAGGGTTTGTAAAGACAGGGTCTTGCTAGCAGGCATCCTATGTGTCTTTTCAATGAAGCATATGCCAACACTAATCAATAACCATCATTAGCTAAAGTCTCTGCACATTAGATTAATTTCTAAAGACAGAGTCTGATTAGCCACTGGTGTTGCAGTCAGGATCACATTGCTGGCAGGAATCACCCAACCAAGAGCAGCTTGTGGGGAAAAAAGAAAGGTTTATTTTTGACTTATAGACTCAAGAGGAAGCTCCAAGATGGCAGGGGAAAACAATGGCTTGAGCAGAGGATGGACATCACCTTCTGGCCAACATCAAGTGGACAACAGGAACAGGAGAGTGTGCCAAACAGTGACAAGGGGAAACTGGCTATACTAACCATAAGCCTGCCCCCAACAGTACACTGCCTCCAGGAGGCATTAATTCCCAAATCTCCATCAGCTGGGAACCTAGCATTCAGAACACCTAAGTTTATGGGGGACACCTGAATCAAACCACATGTTTTGCCCTGGGCCCCCATAAACTGATAACCATACATGACGTAAATGCAATGTATTCATCCAACTTTAAAAGTCCCTATAGTTTTTACCAATCCTAATGATGTTAAAACATTCCCATAGTCCAAGATCTTTTAACTGAGCTATAAGGCCAAAAATTCTCCTCAAATCCCATAGTGGCACAGAAGAAACATTCACACTGCAAAAGATGGCATTGGGCATAGCAAAGTAATACTCAAGCAATACAAGATTTAAACAGGGCAAACATCAAACTCTGTAGCACCAAGTCCAACAACTCTATTCAGTGAGCAATCTCTAAGTCCAATAATTCCAACCAGCAACAAGTCTCTGGAATTCTAATTCCATCCCTCCAGCTAGGCTACTCACAATCTTGGAAAACTTCATCTGGGGAGGGCAGCTCTCCTTAGCTCGTGGTCCTGGCGTCTCCACTGGGTCTCCACTGCAACCCATGGTCCACCCTCACAGCTCCATCAGATCTCCATACAGACATACAGCAAACCTGCTTCACACTTCCCATGGCCGTTTCCAAAACACAAGACTGTGTTGCAAATTCAATGACCCGCTCTCTCCTGCATTTCTTATACTCTATAATACCAGGTAGTGTGCCAATTTGTTAACCCAGGGGGGAATAAAAAAGAACAGAACAGAACAGAACGCTCCTTGAACATTCAGTCCCCTTCAAAAAACTGCATTCTTTCTGTTGTTTCAATGCAAATAAACTGGCCCAATCTCAATGGTTGTAATCTCTCATACAATTGAGGCTGAACAGGTAGAAGTTTCAGCCCAGAGATTTATTTCTGTGCCATATCCCTCTGCACACACCAGTCGATTTCTGCACAATGCAACCCTCCACAAATTCTCAGGACATGGACATAACAGCAAGCCTGTCACACAACCTGCTTCTAGCCCAATCCAAGCAAAGCTCTTTCTCACCCTCATAAGCCAAACCTCACAGTCCATAGTCCTTCCTGCATTCAGATCTTGTAACTCTGACCATAATAATCCATCAAACTGTGCTTACAACACTGCAAGGCATCTCTTAGGCCAAGATTTCAAATCCTTCCACATTCCTCTTGAAAATCAACTCCAAAAGGCCAAAGTCACATAGTCAGGTGTCTAGCAGCAATCCCACTCCTCTGGTACCAACTTTACTATTGCAGTCAGGTTCACATTATTGGTAGAAATAACCCAACCAAGAGCAGCTTGTGGGGAAAAACAAAAAGGTATATTTTGGCATACAAACTCAAGGAGAAGCTCCATGATGGCAGGGGAAAATGATGGCATGATCAGAGGGTGGACATAACCTCCTGGCCATCAGGTGGACAGCAACAGCAGGAGAATATGCCAAACACTGGCAAGAGGAAACTGGCTATAATACCCATAAGCCCACCCCCAGTACACTGCCTCCAGGAGGCATTAATTCCCAAATCTCTATCATCTGCGAACCTAGCATTCAGAATATCTAAGTTTATGGGAGACACCTGAGTCAAACCACTGCATGGGGCAAAGATAAAGTATGTGCTGTGCCTTGAGTGTGGGGATGGGAGTATAAAGGGCCTTGGGCCACCTGTTGCACCTTGAGCAGGGCAAGGGAAGTGGAGCCTGTCAGCTGTTTACTGATACAACAGTGCTATGGGCAAGCTACACAAAACTCAATGGCTGAAATCCATAACATTTATTGAGCTTACAAACCTGTAGGTTGGACCTGATGGTTCTTCTGGTCTTGGCAGGCTCCTCATGTGCCAGCTGCCTATCAACTCATTCAAAACAACCTCAAGTCAGACAACAGAAGCACGTTGGGGCACAGGCTGCATGTGTTTGATCCTCTTGCTGGCCAGTGTAAACATGTCTGTTAGGGTGACCGCTAGAGTAAGTGTAGAAACACCCTCAAGGGCCTTCCCAAAGTTCCCATTGACAAATTTTCCATTGACCAAAGCAGCAAACACCATCAAATCTAGAAAGGACAAGGAAATAGATTCAGCCAGTGAGAGAAAGTCTACAATCACTTTGGACAAGAGCTTGGCTATGGGGAGAGGAGGGAGACTGTATCACAGACATATTACTGCCCTGCACAACAGACTCCTCACCTGCAGCTTCTCCAGAAAGAAGGATACACAGCCTTCCTGATAGGAATTCCTAAAACAAAACGATGAACTACTACAGCTGTAATCTTGAAACCTTGTTCAAAACCAGCAAAGTAATGACACTTTCATCTCTAGATTTAGCTAGGTATGGAGAACAGCATCCCTCTCCTCCTCCCCACAAAACATTCTCTGATACACACAACACCTAGGATTGTAACAACCTGCCTTCTAAGTCATTAAATTAGGAAGTGGAATTGATTTGGCTAACTAGTGTTTTCTGAGTAGCTCCAAACTTAAATTATGCAAATAGCAGATGACAACAAGCCTGGATGTCCCTAGAGTTAGGGGTTATGCCACTGGGGCCCAGGTGGGAGTTCTTAAGAATTCTTCTGCTCCTCTTGAAGTGGTGGACTAATAGAATGTTAGGAACAGATGGAGCTTGGAGATCATCTAATTTAGAATTTCCCAACATTTAATTGGTTACATTCACTGTTTTATAACCTCTGCTCTATTTTTTGAAATTGTTCAGTTGACTCATTTTTTAAATTCAATTTACTTTAAAAATCATATCATGATCATAGGTTGAAAAATCAGTATGATTTGACGTAACTGTAGTAAAACCATAAAATAAACAGAATGCAGACACCACATTGTTAGGAAGTCGTCAGCAGATGCTTGCCTCAACTTCATCACAAAGGGGTCAGTGAGGGAAGTGTCAAGCAAACATTATCCTCAAACCGACAATGTCTTTCTGAGAGAGTCAGAAGAATCGAAAGAGTCTTGAAAAGGTCACTTTCTTATTATCTGATTCAATGTCATTTAATGCACTGTTCCTGTATCTGAAAATCATCTCGGGCTTCCTGCACTGAGAAGATACCATGTGTGGGAGGTATCAATGGTCCAACTCCCTTTTCACAGATGGAGGACCCAAAGCATCCTGCCAGTAGCCAGTGGCTTCCTTTGTGCTGTGTCATAACCAGTCAGCATCTAGCAGCTGGGTTAGGTGCCAGGAAAGAAGTAAGTCACAAGAGAAGTAGAAAGCCGGGAGCTACTTGGTGGCACTTTTGATTGTACAGAATTCGAGCTTACCTGATTCTCAGTTACTCCTGGGATTCCTGTCCTCCACTGCTTGTGAACATTGACAGTCATCCATTGCAAAAAGTAGAAGGTGACAGAGACACAGAGACAGCTTCTGCCTAGATCTACTACAATCTAAGACCTTCAACTAAGGAAACTTCTAGAAAGAAGGAGCCATAGGAAAAAAAGGCATCATCTCCAGTTGTCTCACCCCTGAGAGTATTGTGTTAGGAAAAGGCCAAAGGACACTTACCTAAGTTGATTGAGCCCTTAGAGCAAGCCATCAGAGCTGGGCTAATGACATCCCAGATCCATTATGCACATGGATGGAGAAATCCTCTTCACTTGTTATCTTTTCAAAATGGATTTTTAGTTGAAGATCCCTTTCTAAAAAAAATAATAAAATAGAGTGAAAGTAGTCACATATTCAGCTAAGGCCTTTATTTCATTGTCTGTGATTTGGAATGAGCTTTTATGGCATTTCTTCAAGAAAGAGAGGAAGAGACTATCCTCAAGAAATCTCTTTCTTTGGGTTACTTTGAAGAATATTGCAGATTATCTTCAACAATGATCACCGAGGGAACAAGGCAATGTGCAAATTCAGTTAATGAACATTTCCCTTGCCTGCGTATTATAAAATAAGACAAAAATAAAGGGCAAGTGACTTGAACATGGGGGACATAAATCCCCCTGTATTATGCCTGATTTCTTTCTGTGTGCTTCAAACTTGAAAGTGTTCCACAGACCTGTTACTGCAGCTGAACAGCTCAGGCCACGTTTCTCATATCAACGAGAACAAGAAAAACTCAAGTGTCCATCGAACTCTCTTATTACATATAATAGAGATCTCTCACAACCTCATGTTAACTCTTCCTTCAGAGGCCCAGGAAAGAGACTTTGTGGTCCATCAAGCCTGTGTGGGTAGCCTGACTATTCTTCCTCCTATTCCTCTGAGACACTGCAGAGATCTTTAAAGTTTTCTGACCTTCAGTTTATCTATAAGATGGAAGTGATACCTGGGTCAGCATTTTGTCAAAATCAAAAAGCTCAAGGCCTTACACTAGTGTTAGCATATTGGCAAGGCCACACGAGAGTGAAGTGCACACAGACCAGAGGGAAGTGGCACCCTTTCTGCTTCACTTGTAATTACATCTCCAGTACCCATGGGCCCAGCATGTAACAGACACTCAGTATGCTTTGGATGAATAGAATGATTCTGGCATCATCTTTTATTAGCTTTGTGATCTCAGGCAAGACATTTCACTTCTCTCTCTCTGCATGTGTTTCCTCAGCTGTAAAACAAGAACAATATAGTTCCTTTTTTGTTTGTTTTGTTTCTATTCTTTTTTGAGACAGAATCACACTGCGTAGCCCAGGCTGGCCTTGGGCTCATGATCCTCCTGCCTCAGGCTCCTGTGTGCTGAGATTATAGGTGTGCACCTGGATAAGGACAATACATTTCTTGCAGAGCTGGGAGGAACGTTAAATGCATTGGTTGAAGCAAAGTGCTCAGCACAGACATTGACACATGCTAACCTTCCCGCATATGTTTCTTCTAAATCTCCACTGTTTGGGGTCTCAGATAAAGGAAGAACTGAGATCCACACTTTCTGAAGAAGCATCTATTTCTAAAGCAACCTTTAAAATAGGACCAAGGGGTTCAGAACTCATGATGCATGTGGAGGAAGTCCACAGCCCTCATCAGAAATGTCTGGGTCTAGGATAAGCAGCGTGTTGGATTCGAACAGTTTTGGCTTCTGGACACCTGTCAGGTGTGGAAGATCAGGTGTAAGTCAAGTCTTGTGGACTTGAAGAGAGACTCCAGCCTTCACAGTTCCACTTTGAAAATGTCTAAGACTAGTTAGGCTCTTGCATCCATTTCAATTGATTGGTGGTACTTTGAGGATGTTGTTTTTTTCTGGAGGATGCTAATGTCTTATTTTAGCTCAGAGGGAAAGAACACAGGGATTAGTTAGCAAGTCTGCCATGGGTGCTGTTTGGGGTGCTGTGGTGGGTATGCTATGAGGGTTACTCAACAACATTCAGGAAAGGATTGTCTATTGCCTTGGACAAAGACCAAGCATGTTGCTTTCACCTGTCAGATTTTTGCGTAGTGGCAGGTCATGGTAACTTGAGATGTGGAAGTAAATAGAAAAGTAGATACTCAAACACTGACCCAGTGAAATGAACCAGATAGACCTCTCAGGGAAATATCTGTCCCTGCTATCAGAGTATAAATCATGTCTACCTGCATTGGTCAACACATCTTTATCACGGACCTACCATGTGCCAGGCAGTGGTCAAGTTCTTCTGTTTGGTGAACATGAGACAAAAGTCTGATTCCAGAGCTTATGTCCTAGTAAGAACACTGTTGGCTCTGATTTCAGGGCAGCACTTTGCCAGCTCCACCTTCAATTCTGGGAATCAAACCCATGTTCCACTCATTCTAGGCAAACACTGAGCTGCATTCTCAATCCTCTTAGTTATTATAAAGGTTTATGGAAAAAAAGTTCCAGCCACCAGAATGCAGCTGTACAATGTTTGAGGTTTTAAAAGGAGCTTTTCCATCATCCGCAGATTATTAGCAGCTTACCAGTGTGTTCCAAAACCTAGCTGTCCATTTCTACCTATGAATGCATCATCAGTAGAATTGGCACTGCCAACTCCCTCCCCGGCCATGGGTCAGTGTGACCCACCTAAATAAACAGTATGGAACCTGGATTTCCAGGTGCTGAGTTTGGCTAGAACTGTGTAAGTGCAGCCTCACCCATGTCTGCAACCCCCCCCCCCGAGACTCCACTAGAGAACTCTAGGGGATCCTACGTCCAGGTGCTTGACTAGAGTTGTCCAACCACATGGACCCTCCTGGTTTTGTACTAGGTCAAGTCTGTATTGTCAGTTTCTGGGTGCAGAGCCCCAGTAGGATAGAAGCTGAGCTTAACTGGTGTTGACCTGGTAAGTTACTTCATGCTCCTGGGAAGAAAGGGGACAGCTAAAACTCAGACACTGGTTCAAAGTTGGCATCGGGTGTCTCTTTTGTGCCTCTTCCAACCATTCTAAGACTCTCGAGGCTCTAAGTACAACCTCTGCAGAGTAGGCAGGATACCAAAAATAGGAATATTTTGTATTACTGACCTGTGGACAGAAGCTGGGAATGATTTCATTAGTTAGTATTTTAAAAAAAGGGGGGGGGGGCTCTTGCTTTAGAGTCCAGACTGTCTGAAACTCACAAGCCGTCTCCTGCCTTGGCCTCCCTAGTGCTGAGACTGTATGCATGCACCACCACGTTGGTCTATAGTCAGGACTCTTAATTTCATGTGATAGAGACCCAATTCAGGCTGACTTAGGAAGAACAGAATTGTATGGTTCATGGAACTGTAGAATGCTGCTTTCTAGCATGCCTGGATCAGGAATCAATTTCTCTTCTCTGAGATGGAATCATTGGTGCCCAGTTCCTCTTGACTCCATAACTTTGCATTGTACTATAAAAGGAACACTTCTCTTTTAGACAAGTTCCAGAAAAAGTCTCAAGGCTGATGTTCATTGGCTATGAGTGTCCAGACTTGGGTCACCTGTCCATTCCTGTTGCAATCATGGGTAACATGCACCAACTAATCATCAGCTAGATGTGGAATTAGAGTTAATTTCACCCAAGCTTTGTTGGGCTGACAGTAGGATGAAGCGATCCCATAGGAGAAACCAGCATGTTCTCACCTAAGGAGGGACAGTGGACCTTGGGCAGCTAGAATCTACAAGTATGTACCACGACGACTCTGCACTGACCATCACTGATAAAGAGGGAATGACAACATGTCATAATATCCAAGTCCCAAAAGGAGAAAAGGAAGAGGAAGCCCAGTGATAGCCACCAACCCGCACAGTCCTAGACATCCATCGGAGCCCTGTCTCGGGTACACAGCCCTGGGCATTCCCTGGAAACCATTCAGATAACTTGTCTCTCCCAAAGCCTGCTGCTTGTCAGGGCTGAAAGGCACTCGGTTCATTGCCATCAGAGCTAGACATCTGTGAGTCTGAGTCATTGACTTACTAATACAGACAAATGCCCAAAATGAGGGTGTCGTTAGGAGCCCTCATGGAGCAATGTTTTGCACTAACTGCTGCCCGTAATGTTCACTTCTTCTTTGCTGAGATTACCAAATGTAGGCAGCCTCTTAATGATTCACTTTTATTATCATTATCATTGTCACAAGGATCATCTAATTCACTTAGGCTGCACTGCTGGCTGTAGAATCTAGATGATGTTCCTCAGGTTGTCCTGACACCTAGAGTGTGTTGACTGATAGAAGCTAGTGCCACGGCAGCATTCAAGCATGACCGCCCACACGAGTTCTTTAATGCGCTCGACAGATACTGACTGTGTATGGCCATGTACGGATGTGCTATGCGTGTACACTAAGCTGGGAGGTGGGAAGCCCTGAATAGCAGTTTCCCATGGGAATCTCAGATGCAGTATAGACAAGCAAATTGTCAGTGGCAGCGGTGTGAGAACCCCCAAGGGCAAACAGATGGTTCACTGGGAATCTAAGGAAGTACTTGTCCCATCCTGGCTGGGGAGGGGTAGAGAGTGAGGAGCTGCTGGGTGGGGACTAGGGAGTGAAGAGGTCCACCCAGGTCAAGTGTGCGAGGGAGGCCAAGGTGTTGAAGACCTTGTGGAAATGAGAGAAATAGTGTGGTTTAAAATCAGGAAGTAAGAGGGAAGGAGGCATTTCTAGGAACTGTAAGAAACTCGCTCCAGGTTGTTCTAAGAGGGAGAAGCAAGACACGGCGAGAGATGGTCCTGGGCCATCACAGTCGCAACTTCACCCGTTACGAGGTTTTCTTCCAAGACCCTCATACAGGGTATCTTGGTGAACACTGCCACAAGTGCCAATAACAAGATTCTGGCTTCTGGCAAACATCCCTTTCTCACATCTAATCATCTGGTGGGCAGAGCCAAAGAGCTTTGATCATCTTGTCCTAGCCAGAAAAATAAGGTCTTGGTGGCCTGATGCCAATATAAACCCCCTGTGGCTAAGAAGACTTGTTTTGGTTAAAAAAATCAGGTAACTTTTCCAGCCTAACTCCAGCTCAGTGGCTCAGTCTTTGCAGGAAATGAGAATTACCTGGGAAGGTGTAGAAGAAAGGGTCTGCCAAAGTCCCCTGGGGCTTCTGCTTACACTCATCTGGGTCAGAACTGGGCTCTGATCAGCGTGTTTCCCGTGTCCAGGGACCCCCTGGACAGCCAGGGGTGAGGAGCACTGCAAAGTGTCACTTGGCAGCAGGAACTCTGGGTCATTTGCATCCTCCAGCTCCAAAGAGTCCTGGCCCCCTTGCAGATTTCCCTGGCAACTCCTCAATAGCAGCCTCTAGCAAATGCTAAGGCATCTGGAGGTGCACCTGCCCTCTGTCCAAACCCCAGCTCACAGGTAGACTCAAGAGGACCCGCTGTTCTAAGGCCAATATAAGGGCTGCGAGAGAGAGGGCCGCCTCACCTGCCCCTGATTGCTGAGGGTATCGCCTGGCTCCATGACCCACACTGTGCAGTGCTCTGAAGAATTATTGAGGACTTTCTCCTGCCCCCCCCCCACCAACCACCACCACATTTACCTAGACACTCGAAGCAGGCCTCATTAGTGCATACTCACGCTCACTCAGTCCCGCACACCACCCACCTTCTTGTCCCCATTCCCATACCTCCTCCACCCCTGTATTTTCCCATTCGTTTTCTATGGTTAGGTTTTGTACCCTGAAAAGCACATTTTTGGAATGAAAGTGTGCCTGACAAAGGCAGGTAGCTATGGGTTCCATGGTCCCTGCACATTGCCCCTACTGCCCTCCATTCCAGTGAAATCCCATCTATCAGGAGCACCGAGTGACACAGTCTCTAAACACTTCCCAAGATTCTGCCCTGTGCTGTTCCTTCCACACTGAGACAGCAAATCGTTAGCTCAGAGCCTGTGGATTGTTTCTTGCAGCAATTAACAGCTGCCCCAGTGTTAATTCCCAATCAATAGCCTGCCATGCACGGCTCCAAAGCTGTCAGCCCGTGATCTCCACAGCACATTTTGAAAGTAACTTGCTGGGAGGTAGGACACCAGCCCTTGGGATCTCCCCGAAAGCCCTCACGACGCATCCTAGGAAGATAAGTGACCCTCACCTCGCCAATGGACGGAGTGAACAAGCAGGCAGCTCCAGCCACCTCTTGCAATCTGAGAACAGTTTGGGGACGCTGACAGAACTCTCTCCCCTCTGGAGTACTGGCCCTTTGCAATATTCATGAAGCTTTCATTTTCCTACTTTGGCTTTTTTTGGAACTTTTTGTCTGTTTGACATGGCTGTATTTTTTTTTTCCCTTCCATTTAAACCCTCATTCAAATCAGTCTTTTTCTTTTTTTAACTCAAGAAGCCATAACTTCTCATTTCTTGCCTGTGTTACTTCCTCCAGCTCCCTGTGGACAGAATGAGACTCGAGAGGATGGCAAGACCATCCAGCTGCCCCCGTGCAAGACAGGAGCATGGATCGTGCCAGCCATCATGGCCTGCTACCTCCTGGTGGCCAACATCCTTCTGGTCAACCTCCTCATTGCGGTCTTTAAGTGAGTGGCCCTTCTTCGGGTACAATGGTGGGCAGATGGCAGGTGGAGGAGGCAGGGTGGATGCTTCAGAAAACAATGCAAGAAAAAAAAAAATCAAGGGACCTGGAGAGATGGCTTAGCGGTTCAGGCGTTTGCCTGCAAAGCCAAAGGATCCGGGTTCCACTCTCCACCCACGTAAACCAGATGCACAAGGGGGCGCATGCATCTGGAGTTCATTTGCAGTGGCTGGAGGCCCTGGTGTGCCCATTCTCTCTCTCTCTGTCAAATAAATAAATAAAAACAAAGAAGGCTGGGTGTGGTGGCACATGCCTTTAAAAAAAAAAAAAAAAAGTCAATGCATTTTTTTTTTCTCACACGATTCTCTCCGGTCTGTTTCAGCAATACATTTTTTGAGGTCAAGTCAATATCCAACCAAGTGTGGAAGTTTCAGAGATACCAGCTCATCATGACGTTCCACGAGAGGCCGGTCCTGCCCCCACCTCTCATCATCTTCAGCCACATGACCATGATATTCCAGCACGTGTGCTGCCGCTGGAGGAAGCACGAGAGTGACCCAGACGAAAGGGATTATGGCCTGAGTGAGCTGAAAGCCACAGCCTGGCATCCACAGTCAGATGTTCCTACTGCTTCCAATAGGCAGTCATGAGAGACCCGGTGTCCCTCCTGTTCCTCCTGCCTCCTGCAGAGGCCACACAGCTCTGCAGACTTAGCATGGTGGGGGTGGGGGAGGCTGAAAAGACATGTGCGAGAAGAAAGGCAGTAGAAACTGAAGCCAGCATTTTTAGCCTCAAATCCTTCTTAATGATTACAACTGGCCTTCCACGGGGCACTTTTAACAACACCCTACTAGTTCCTCTTTCCAGGGTGTCTCATCCCAAAACAAATCAACCATACGAACGTGTGCCCAGTGCTACAGCAGACATTATTTTTGAGCAGTGTGGCATGAGTTTGACTTTTTCCATACTCACTTCTGGGACTATCATCTTTTGTTCAGGTCTTAACTATTTCCTGAGTCCTTAGAGTTATACCTATGTGAACCTCATGGAGAAACGAGCCTTGCTTTTCCATTAGTCAGAGGACAAAACAGCACACACTCCACCACCCGCCTCCTAGCCCAGTGCTTCTGAAAGGACATTTCATTGGCATTAGACCAGAACAGTCCCTCTTTGTGGAAGATTGTGTCACATGTGACAGGACACTTAGCATTCCCACCTAGTTCCTGCAGGTTCCTAAATGCCCCAGGCGCCTGCACTCCTGGAGGAGCCACTGGGGATCCAGCTGCAGTGCCTTTAGCCCAGTGCAAACAGGAGCCTCTGGGATCTTGGCTCAGGAATTTACTTCCTCCATGGGACACTAGTACTCCTAAAACTTAAAACCAAAACTTAATCTTAGTTAATCTCACTGTTTCTCTAAGTCTGAAGCTCTTAGAGATCTCCCTGACAGAGCAAAGCCCAATTTCTGTCTAGGCATTAAAATCAGAGTGTTGGAAAGAGCTGGTGATTCCAATGTCACTATTTCCATCTGAAACACAGGTTGAGGCAAATAGAAACCTGGGGTGCCCTAAGCTTGTTAAAATTATTGATGTTTGTATGTGTGTGTGGTGGGAGGGGCATACCAGGGTGTCTTGCTGCTGCAGACAAATGCTTATCCAGCTTTATGTGGTGACTGGGGAACTGAACCCTGGGTCAGCAAACTTTGCAAGGAAGCACCATCACCCCAGCACTGTCCTAAGCTTTATACTTGAGAACCTCACCACATGGGGAACATGGGCTGAGGCAGAGGAATGCTATCATGAATGCTACCCTGTGCTGAGAGCTAACTCACCACCACCCCTAGTCACTTACAATAAGGAATGCATTGTTTATGGTAGGCTAACCTCGCTTATCTCATCACTCTGACCAAATACCTAACAGAAGCAACTTAAGGAAGGAGAGATTTCTTGCAGCACATAGTTTCAGTCCATCATCATGAAGGGAGATTGGCAACTGGGACAACTCTGTCCTTATCCTTGGCAGTGGGAGCATGAGGTAGTCGCTTATCTTAGCGGACCAAAATTCAGAGAGAACTATAGCAGAACCAGGCCAAGCTATAACCCTACTCCATCAACCAGGTTTCACAGCTCACAAAACAGCAGCGCCAGCTAGGGGCCAATTTTAAAAGCATATACTTGTGGGGCACAGTTCACATCCAAACTGTACCAGGCATGGTCGGGAGACCTAGTTCCACTGAGCTCACTGCTTGGCTACCTCACAGGTCAAGCTCTGGGCATGGGAGAGAACTCCACAGAGTTCTAGAACATATGTGGTTTGTCTGTTGCATCACCAGGTCTCTCAACATGTGGCAGAGAGGAGCAGTGTCAGACTTCTAAGGAGGGAAGGTCTCAGAACTGGTACTAGATGAGGAGGTCGAAAAGCAGAGAGGAAGGCCCTGCATTGTGTTAACTCACCAGGGGAAAGTGAGCTTCTCACTTTCACTGAAAGTTCCCAGTGCCCAGTTCTCCCAGAGTCTCAGATGCAAGCACTCTCAAGTGTCAACTCAGTTACATGGTAAAATTGGACATGGTGATAGATTGTTTAAATAAATTTTATTTTTTAATGAAAAGAGTAGTACATCCAGTCAAAGAAGTCAAATGAGGCACTTTTGCAAGGTACCAACTAAGTACTTGGTGGGCTCCTTGTGCTATTAAACACAGCCATGTACTTTGGGGGGTCTATTCATGGTCTCTCTTCACTCCTCTCCCTCCAGCCAAGGCTCTATGTAACTTCATGACTGAAGCCCAGGTGGTCCCCTCCTGGCAAAGCCCTCCCTCACCTCAAGAGCCCTCCATATTTAGGAAGCATAGTCTGGCTTCTAGTACTTTCTTTACTCTCATCTGCACTAGGCAAGTGTTCCACACCCTTAGCTGGTTCACATCCACACCTCCAAGCAGGCAAGAGAATCTAGGGTCTAGGATAAGTCAGAGCTCCACATATTTGAAACAATCCCTGTGGCATATCAAGTCCCCAAGAAGAGAAAGACTTCCTCATTTTGGGGTTCCCCAAAGCAATGATCTTACTTTAACCCCAACTCATCAGCCATTTAAGTGTTCACTGGGCTCTTTCCACTGCTGTGTAATTTATGGAAGATTACCTTCTATTAGCAGAAAATAAGAACAACAATAGTACAAATAAATAAGGCTTTCCTTTTCTTATATAAAAAACATGAAGAGATAGCCCAGAACTCAGCAGTAGCTCACTGGAGTCAAAGACCCAGAGTCTATTTTCAGGGTCCGCTATTCTTCCCATGTTGTCTTGTTTCAGGCTCACAAAACTGTTGCTGTGCTGCATGTCCAGTCACCACATTGTTCATAAAGGAAAAAGAAGGGAAGTTTCTGTGTATGTGTGTGCAAGTGCTCACGCACACACATGCATGTACAGATACAGAAAGAACCTGTTTTATCACGAAAGCTAAAGTCCCTTCCTAATGCATTGTCCCTCTGCCTTCAGTAGAGTTCTTGTCTCATGGTTACTGATGGTTTCAAGCTATGCTGTCAGCCCTGTCACTTGTGTGACTCTAACCAGCTCCCGTGGTACACCAGGTGTACTTGGCTGAGCTTCCAAGATCAGTCTGCTGTTCATAGAAGAGGCAGTGATGTGAGTTGCCTAATTAGACTTGGATTCAGTCTGGAACTTAAATAGAATCAAGGAGCCTTTTCCCAGCCTTGATTTGTACGAAGAACATCATGTTAAGCCCACAGATCAGATGCCATTGTCTTTGCTGCTCTGCCTCACGCCTCTCTCTTTTTCTCACAGAACTCTTCATAACTGACGATGAGCTCAAAAAAGTACATGATTTCGAAGAGCAGTGCATAGAGGAATATTTCAGAGAAAAGGATGATCACTTCAACTCCTCCAATGATGAAAGGATACGGGTGACGTCAGAAAGGTGTGTTTCCTATACCAGGTCCCTCACAAGTGCTTCATGTCATGGGCCATCTTACCAATTGCATTGGTTCTCTGGCTCCAAGCTTATCTTTACTACCCAAGAAATGATTCTTCTGAGAGAACAGAACACAACGTGACATGTTGACAGATCCAACTCCCAGACTTCTAGATCCTAGACTTTCCCAGCAGGCAGTAGCAACCATGAGTCTAGGACAGGACTAGCGGTGCCAGTTTGGGTCAAAAATTGGAAGCTTCTTCAAAGCTGGGTATCACCATGCAAACCTTTAATCTCAGCACTCAAGGAGCTGAGGAAAGAGGACTGCTGTGAGTTTGAGTTTAGCCTGGGCTTCAGAGTGAATTCCAGGTCAACTTTGGCAGGTGTTGCAGTCGTGCCTCAAAAAAAAAAAAAAATCGAAATGAGAAATTGGAAAATTCTGACCCAGAAACAAACCAAAAGAGAGACCCAGCCAGACTTTAGGCTTGCCAACAAGTTTATATTTTGTATACACCATTGGGTAGCATCTCCAGAGCATCAGATTAGCCTGGGGCCTATCTTTTGTGGGAGCTCACTTTCAGATAAAAAAGGAATGGCAAGATATATGTGGATGTCTTGCTGGTGGACTGTTATTCAAAAGACTGCACAGTGTCACAAAGTGCTGGTGTAACTACATCTTAACTACTTGTGACATGAAGATAGCAGGAGCAAATGACAGCATAGAAGACATAATGATGGGTGCCTATGTTCAGTGTGACTCAGGTTTCCAAGAGTTGAGAGTCACCTCAGGTTTCATGGAATGGCATCCTGTCTGTGTTTCCATGTCAAACATTCTCTACGGACTGAAGCAATTACATAAATGGCAATATTTGTTTGCATGGGTACATATGTGGTTTGTGTGTGTGCATATTCATATGTACATGAGTATATGTTTATCCATGTGAGTATGAAAGCCAGAGGTAGATGTCATGTGTCTTCCTCAATTGCATTCCACTTTATTTACTGAAGCAGGATCTCTCACTGGAACCTAGAGCTAGAGCTTGTCAATTCAGCCAGTCTAACTGGCCAGCTGGCCTGGGAGCATCCCCTGTTTCTGCCTCTCAAATGCTAGGATTACAGGTAGACCATTGTCTCCACGTAGTGTGTGTGTGTGTGTGTGTGTGTGTGTGTGTGTGTGTGTGTGTGTGTAGCTTTCACTTATTTATTTGCAAGCAATGAGAGAGAGAGAGAGAGAGAATGAGAGTGGGTATGCCAGGGCCTCCAGCCACTGCAAATGAACTCCAGATGTGGGCACCACCTTATGCATCTGGTTTACATGGGTGCAGGGGAATTGAACCTGGGGCCTTAGACATTGCAGGCAAGCACCTTAACCACTGAGATATCTCTGCAGCCCTCTATTTGGTATTTATATGGGTCTGGGAATCCAAGCTCTGGTCCTCACAGCCACTTTATCTTCCAAGGCAGCACTCCAGCCCCTAAATGGCAATTTCTTTTATCCTGGCTCATTATTTCTTCAAAAATGCAGTCTAGAAACATAGGTAGATTCACATATGTCGTGAGTAATTGTATCTATAAGTACCAAGCCAATATTAACAAAGTTTAAAGCCATGCACAGATTTTACACACATCTGTCACCACAAAATAGAGCATTTTATGCTTATATGATGTAAAGTAGATTTCTGGCGAACAGAGGAAGGTGCTGCAAATCTGAAGATCACTCTCATTCTGCGGCCTGGGAAAATCTGTTTATGAATGGACATATAGCCATGCGCTTTCCAGAAAAGTGTGCCATGTGGCACATTACCATTACTCAGACACATTGCCACAGCATATGCCATCGATCCTTGAAATGCTTTCTGAATTCAGAAAAGCCTTAGGCCTGGGAGGAAAGGCAGAGAGGGAGGAGTACTGAGATGCAGGAAGGCTTTGCCTCACTGAGGAAGCAGGGTAAAGAGGGACAGACACCAGCCCATGCGAACGTATAGCGACTGTGAAAACCAAGAAGGAGCTATGGTCCCTCCACCAGAGCTTCTCATCCGTGTCTGCAGCCCTTCAGGACTGCTCCCTCTCTTGCCCTGCTCTGAGTAACTTACAGAACCTCTTCCTCAAAGAGAGTGAGTGAGAAGAGCAAGTCCCCGGAATCCAGAACAGAGACGCACGTTCCCTGTGTTGTGAGCCATCTGGGGGACTGTGCCTCATTCTGCTTCGGTGGCCTGTTTATGTTTGTTTGTTTGTTTCTGATTATTGTTGAGTATTTTGCATTTGTAAGAGTGTCAAAAGCTCACATTTTCCAAACTGAAACTGTACCCAGCACAACACAAACACCAAAAGGTACACAGGGAACAGAGACCCACCATGAGACCAGAGGTCCTTACCGCCTGTCTCACACATCTTCCCGGAGATGTTCTGAGTGGAGTGGCAGGTGGCATTACCTACCTAACCTGTTTGCATTCTTTTAGCAGAGACAGAGTTAGTTGGGAGCAGAGATATGCACATATATGTCAGCATGTATGATATGCATACCAGGATAGACATGCATGGTTTACTTCACTAACCTGTGGACAGTCCAGATAATTTATATATTATATAATTCTGCTTTTGTGTCATGCAACTACAGTCCAGAGAATTGAAAGTGAAAACACTTAAGAGTTTATTCCCTTCTTGTGGGCACCAGCCACCTCCTGTCCCTCCTAGACCTTGTTGTGTTCAACTCCTGAGTTATTCTGAAATGAGCCACTCACAGTCAAGATGTGAGACAGTGTGGTGGTTTGATTCAGGTGTCCCCATAAACTTAGGTTTTCTAAATGCTAGGTTCCCAGCTGATGGGGATTTGGGAATTAAAGCTCCTGGATGCAGTGTATTGTTGGGGGTGGGCTTATGGGCACACTCTCCTGTTCCTATTGCCTATCTGATGTTGGCCAGGGGGTGATGTCCATCCTCTGCTCATGCCACCATTTTCCCCTGCCATCATGGAGCTTCCCCTCAAGTCCATAGCCAAAATAAATCTTTTTACTTTTTTCCCACAAGCTATTGTTGGTTGGGTGATTTCTGCAGCAATGAGAACCTGACTGCAACAGACAGGAAAAGCTAAACAAAGGTTTCTCCCTTAAAATATCTCATTTTCTGTTTTCTGCAATGGCTAAAAATAAAAAATAAAAAAGTTGATCATTGTGTCTTTCCATCTCCTTAGGGATTCCTATTGACCGATAAATTCTTATCATCTATGTCTGCACTTTATCTTCTGAGTCATTTGACCAGAATCTGGTCTGAGTGACTGAAGTCTGGCCCAAAATTCTTGGTTGGGTCTTCAGGCCTATTTATATCTAGGATATACACCCATTTGAGCTGAAATTTAAAGAAAGCACTGTAGGGACTAGAGAGATGGCTCAGTGAGTAAGAGCACTTGATGAGCAACCATAAGGACCTGAGTTGGATCGCCAGCAACCACATAAAAAGCCAGGCACGGCCATTCATGCCTGTAACCCAGCATCGACAGGGGTGGAGGCAGAAGGACTTCTGGGACTTGTTGTTCGGTCCAACAAAAAAGGCAAAAGCTCGGGGTTCAGTGAAGACCCTGTTCCCAGGAAATAAAGCAGAAGAACTCTAGAGAAAGACACCTGATATCCTCCTCTGGTCTCTGCATGTATGTTCATGGGGTGCACACATCTGCACATGCACATGCCTATGCAGACACACACTCTGAAAAAAAAATTAACGAAGCAGTCTAATTATGAAGAAAACATATAAATTTGATCTAGGACTCATCTTTTAGCCTCTACAGTAAACCCTTTTCACTTAGGACCATGCCTTAAATCATCAGACTATTAGGTAGTTAGATGGCTAAACACACCCACAATTCTGAATGAAAATGGATACCATGAGCTAGGTGTGTTGGCGACTTTAATCCCAGCACTCCGGAGGAGGCAGAGGTAGGAGGATTGCCATGAGTTTGAGGCCACCCTTAGACTACATAGTGAATACGAGGTCAGCTTGGGCTAGAGCAAGACCCTACCTCAAAAAAAAAAAAAAAAAAAAGGTTACCACTATTCTGTGCTATTTTCCACAAGGCTTATACCCCAACCACCTGGGAGCCTGCAGCAATGTTAAGTTCCTAAGCCCTGCTGCAGCTGTCTTCCCACCACTAGTTGCATCTCCTGGATCTTCTTTGCTCTTGGGGTTTCCACCACTCCCCTCCTAGTGTTCCTAATGATAATCCTTCCCTGCACCCTGTGGTGTCAACCTTCCACACTTCTGGGTTCCCCATCTTTGTCCAGCTGACCTCAGCCTCCAACCCTTCTGTTATCTGTTGGATGTTAGCTCTGCCTCTCATTTTCCCCATGGTGTCAGATCCTCGCGCTGAAGGAAGGGAGACTGAAGGTAGGACAGGTTGTGGCATGCAGGCATTCAGCAGTCTTTGGATCAGTGATCCCATACAGTTACACCAATACAACATCTTTATCTCATTCAAACTCCAACCTCTGTACACTAGGCTTCAAAAAGAACAGGAAGCATATGACTGTACTGCCCTTTATTACTTTCTAGTACTAAAAAGCTAGTAGGATCAGTATGTCGAACAGAAAGCTAAAAATCTTTGACTTGTGCTGGGCATGGTGGGACACACCTGCAATTCCAGGTCCAGGGGAGGCTGGGGTAGAACTATTACTTGAGGAGTTCCAGATCAGCCTGGGCAACACAGAGAGACCCTTTCTAAAGATTATTAAAGTTAAAGAAAACCACTGGATTAACTCATCTCTTCCAGCACTGCTGTAGTTACCTCCTCATTGCTGGGACAAAGCACCCAACCAAAAGCAGCTCATAAGAGGAAAGGGTTTTTTTTTGTTGTTGTTGTTTTGGGTTTTGTTCTTGTTTTTTAATTTTGGCTTACAGTCTCAAGGGGAAGCTTCATGATGGCAGGGGATAGCAAGGCATGAGCAGAGGCTGGATATCACCTTTACCACCTTTACAGCAGGTGGAAAACAGCAGCAAGAGAGTGAGCCAAGTTCTGGCAAGGAAGACCTGACTATCACACCTCAAAGCCCACCCCCAACAACACACCTCCTCCAGAAAGGCTCCACCTCCCAAGTTACCATTAGCTGGGGACCAAGCATTCAGAACACACGAGTTTACAGGGGACATCTGATTAAAACCACCATGAGCTCCAAGAAAATTTGCATTCCATGATTCTCAGTAGCAGCAGCAAAGCCACTCAGTGTCCCTCAGCCCCTGTTATTTCCCATAACCCCTTAGTTTCCTTCAGGGAGGAGGGCATAATTTTGATGTCCTCTGCCTTCTAACTCCCCAGCAGAAGAACTGGACTTGAGTGACTTTCCTTGTCTCCTTCTCACACAGGGTGGAGAACATGTCCATGAGGCTGGAGGAAGTCAACGAGAGAGAGCACTCCATGAAGGCTTCGCTCCAGACCGTGGACATCCGGCTAGCGCAGCTTGAGGAGCTCATTGGTCGCATGGCCACAGCCCTGGAACGGCTGACAGGTCTAGAGCGGGCCGAGTCCAACAAGATCCGCTCACGGACCTCCTCGGACTGCACAGATGCGGCCTACATCGTCCGCCAGAGCAGCTTCAACAGCCAGGAAGGGAACACCTTCAAACTCCAAGAGAGTATAGATCCTGCAGGTGAGGAGACCATGTCCCCAACTTCTCCAACCTTAATGCCCCGTATGCGAAGCCATTCTTTCTATTCAGTCAATATGAAAGACAAAGGTGGTATAGAAAAGTTGGAAAGCATTTTTAAAGAAAGGTCCCTGAGCCTACATCGGGCTACCAGCTCCCACTCAGTAGCAAAAGAATCCAAAGTTCCCGCCGCCCCTGCAAACACCCTGGCCATTGTTCCCGATTCCAGAAGACCATCGTCATGCATAGACATCTATGTCTCTGCCATGGATGAACTCCACTGCGATATAGACCCTCTGGACAATTCCGTGAACATCCTTGGGCTGGGCGAGCCAAGCTTTTCAGCTCTGGCACCTTCCACAGCCCCTTCAAGTAGTGCCTATGCAACCCTTGCACCCACAGACAGGCCTCCAAGCCGGAGCATTGATTTCGAAGACCTCACCTCCATGGACACTAGATCTTTTTCTTCTGATTACACCCACCTCCCAGAATGCCAAAACCCCTGGGACTCAGACCCTCCAATGTATCACACCATTGAGCGTTCCAAGAGTAGCCGCTACCTAGCCACCACACCCTTTCTCCTAGAAGAAGCCCCCATCGTGAAGTCCCATAGCTTTATGTTTTCTCCTTCAAGGAGCTATTATGCCAACTTTGGGGTGCCAGTGAAAACAGCAGAATATACAAGTATTACAGACTGTATTGACACAAGGTGTGTCAATGCCCCTCAAGCGATTTCTGACAGAGCCACCTTCCCAGGAGGTCTCGGAGACAAAGTGGAGGATTTATCGTGTTGCCACCCTGAGAGAGAAGCAGAACTGAGCCATCCAGGCTCTGACGGTGAGGACAATGAGGCCAGAGGCCGGAGAGCTGCCATCATGATATCCTCCCAGGAGGGGGAAAATGCAGACAGAACCCTGTCCAACAACATCACAGTTCCCAAGATAGAGCGCGCCAACAGCTACTCGGCAGAGGAGCCAAGTGCGCCATATGCACATACCAGGAAGAGCTTCTCCATCAGTGATAAGCTCGACAGGCAGCGGAATGCTGCAAGCCTGCGAAATCCCTTCCAGAGGAGTAAGTCCTCCAAGCCGGAGGACCGAGGGGACAGCCTGTCCATGAGGAGACTGTCTAGAACATCGGCATTCCACAGCTTTGAAAGCAAGCACAACTAAACCTTCTTACTATGTGTTGCAGGAGGCTCGAGAATCCAGCACTAAAATTTCTCCCCTATGTCCACCTTCCCCACCCCTTCCCTGAATCATACCCGCTTTATTCTTAGCTGAGCAAAACAAGCAATGCGTTGGGAGATGTTAATTCAAAGGTAACTTCTGGGCTACAGATCAAGAAAGAATTTGATCTGACCCAGTGCCAAACACGGTGGGGGGGGGGAGGGGGATTAAAGCATGTTCACACTTGCTGGGCAGAGACGGGAGAAGAGGGAGAGAAGAAGGATTAGGGATGACTGTGTGTCACCAGGCACTGCAGAAAGCCCTGAGCTCTAGGGAAACCAAGGGACGCAATCACTCTCCAAGCCAGAAGGCATCTTGGTATTTCTGCCCATTATCAAGAGTTGAGGATGCAGGGCTAAATTGCAAATAAATAAAATATCCAGCATACAAAATGAGATATTCTAAACTTCAATTCTGTTTTCTTTTCGCATTGGCTCCATCACTGGTGACTGATGAAGAGCATCCTTTTTATTCAGTATAAGCCGGCAGCAAGCAGTTCTACCTAACGTCCCACATCCTTCTCATGCCAACATCTCTATAATTGGTCATTATAAAGAAAAACAAGGTAACAGTCATAGTTCGCCTGTCTCTTATATATTCACTTCTGGTGCCACAACTGTTTATCTTTTTTGACGAAAATAAGGGAACAGAAATGCCTTTTTATCTTGCAATCGAAATGAAAGAAGAGTTGATGTTAAAGATAAGAGTCATATGATTTATTCTATACAGTGGGCAATCAAGAATAGTAGAGTAAGCTCAGGATGAATGTAATTAAATAATTTTATATTTTTATGTTATTTTATATCTCACCTGTCATCAATGAATTTGCTCATTGAATATGTAATATGGAACTTACATGGTGGGGCGAACATAAAATTGCATTATGGGATCTTGTTATAGTCTCACCATTCATAATGTGTCATGTTGCTTTGTGACCTTCATCATGTGCATGACTCCATTGTGTCCTCTGAACACCCCCAGATGTAACTGCCAATTTTTCACACTACTCATCACATGATCTTTTTGTATATGAATACAAAGTTATATGTGGATATTTTCATACCTAGAGTCTTTCCATCTAATCTGAGCTCAGCATAAATTTAATTGGAGTTTTTCAAGGGCTGGTATCTTTTTTATGGAAATGTCCCAAAGTACTTTTTAAGGAAGTTTCAAACCATAAATAACCTTTGAATTGACTGGGAGTTTGATATCAACCCAAAGCCATCAGTTGTAAGCATACCATGAATATTTTTCTTATATACAGAGCTGTAAAAAAGATGCAATAGACTAAAATAGAAAGCAAATATACTATATAAAGAGTTCTGTAGTATATGCTGCTTATATACATATATATATACATTTACATAGACACATGTTTATATATAGTATATAAACAGACAGAGACAGTTTTCATAAGAGGCTTTGACTTTTCTGTCACCTGGAGGTAGAATCAAGATTGTTTATAGCATCCAAGAAGTTCCTCTGGAAGAGTCTTTCTGCTGTTAGAATGACTGCTGGAATTATAATTTCTAAAACTCCCTGTCACGCCAGCTTTTCTCTTGAACTAAACAAGAATTGTCAAAATAACTCACCACCTGTCCTCTGCCCCTTTTTGTCTGAAAGCACTAACTGCCTTGGCATCGCCTTCTTCTGGCTCCTCCTACACACGGTTATTACCACCAAGGACCACGTGCAATTCTAAACCAAATTACTATTACAGACTTTAAAACAGTGGCATACATTTCTAGACTAGAATCTGGATTTGAGGTGGGATAAAGAAATCTTGACCCCCCAGATCTTTGGAATTCGATTTGGATCATTGAAATTTTCAAAAGAGCAAAGGCTTTAAGAGAATGATTTAGAGCTGGGTGTGGTGGCACATGCTATGATTCCAGCATTCGGGAGGTGAAGGCAGCAGGTCAGGAGCTCAAGGTTAGCCTCAACGACACAGAGTTTGAGACCAGCCAAGGCAATGTGAGATCCTGTTCAAAACAACAGAAAGAAAAAAGAAAGGAAAGAAAGAAAGGAAAAATTGTTGGCTGCGGATGTGGCTCAGTGGAGCACTTGCTTAGCATATATGAGACACTGTTGTGAATATTTAGTGCTTAAAAAAAAGTATAAAAGAAAGAAAAATGATTTAATATTTCTGGTCTAAGATGCTACCTGATTCTTTTGCTTAATTGCAGTTGTAAACACCAAGTTACATCTCATTTTATGAAATTGAGTAAATCCATCACAAAACCTCTAGCCTTTAAATATTTTTTTTAAAAGAGGAAACAAGTTTTTCACTGTAAAGAGTAGCAAAAATCACATCTGTAAAGAATTTCTTTTTCACACCTTGGTATTTAGGCAAAACGAGTAGCACCCTCATGGGTGATTTCCCTCAGGAGACAGCTTTCACCTGAGAACAAATCAGTTGTCTTTAAACGTCATTGAGTCAAGGGTCCCCCTGAAGATACAATGACAACTCTGAACCCTCTCACACCCCAACATATACCTTCAAAGAGTTCATGACACCACTGCTTCCACACTGACTGACAGACAGGAAAGGGCATCATGTTTGCTGTAATCCATGTAGCCGTAGCAGGCACTTCATGTGTTAAGACCATTTCTCTGCACTTCTCAGGAAGGCCAAGTCCCAGCACCATAGTTTGAACCGAGGTCTCCTTATTTTCGTTTCTTAGATTAGATGTGCCTAGCTGATGTCCTTAGGCCCTAATATTTTCATGATTTTGAGTAGCAAGCATTCACAGAGAGACATAAAGCGGGACACCAAGCGCCTCCAGGGCCTCACAGTGGACCAGATTGGAAGCTCGGAAAAGAAAAGGATGAGCGCCAGTGTTTCCAGGCATTGTGATGACTGGAGAGAAAAGAACTCGGCCTGCGAAAGGAAACACCTAACAGTCTTGATTTTGTGACTACCTGGTTCTTTTGTTGTGCATGAAAATTAAGTGCTAACATCTTTGGTGAAGTGTGTGAAATCGATAAGCCAAATCTAAATGACTTTAGACACAAACTGTGTAATTCTCACAAGCCATCTCTTACCTGTGCGCATATGTGTGTGTTGTTTTCAATCCCATCTCTCCATTCCCCTGGTTCTCTGTGCACCAACGTGGTGTTGATTCTGTGGCCTTGTCCAGTCAGCTTGCACTCAGTTGGTTTGTTCCTCTGTGTCCCCGAACGACGGGACGCTAATACCTTTCTTTGTGAATTAAGCAGCTCATGAGGAGCCTGTTGTTGAGGACTGTGAATAAAGTTAGAGGGCTCAAGGAAGTAATAGCTTCAGTTTAACCTGCTGCTTCAGAAGTGCCAATTTTTATACATTACAATGTGTAATGGTTTGCTCTAAATGACTTGTTCCTTCCTTTCAGAAAAGAAAAAGTTAAGGATGTTTTATGAAAATGACCATGGAAATTTTCTGATTCACCAACATCCTTTCCATCTGTAGTTAGAAACCTTGATGGTCTGGATGGAGCACTAGAAAACTGGAATACCGTTGTCACGGCCAGTTTGTGCGTCTCCTCAAGCCAAAAGCAGGGCACTCAGTGTGGCACTTCACAGAACTGGGTGTTTCTTTAAAGTTGAAGCTTCCAGGGCCATTTCTTATCTAGCACTTTGAAATTCCCCCTTTTAAAATACATATACAAGAATAATAAAATGGGAAAGATGTACTTGTGAAAACACAAAATGTGTTTCTTCCGAATGTTACAAATGTATTTTAAAATCTGGTTTCTATAGATAACTTTATGGTAGATAACTGGATAGTACATTCTTTTCTTCTTTCTGGGGCTATACCATGTAATCTTCCTGAATGTTTGTGCTGTTTGATTTCCTTAAAGATAATAAATGTTATCCAGTCATCCATCATGCTATATCTATAGGCTATGCCATATCACATGTTTGGCAACGTTCTATTATAAAACACATGTAAACATGTCTGTAACCTGTTTTAAACCCAGCATAGCTGTAGCATGTGGTTGTATTAATGAACGTTACAGGACAGCTTTATAACCATTTATAAATCTGTAACATTCAATAAAGAAGCACATGTTGCAAGGATTGATTACGTCCCCAATTCCATGTTACTTAGCATCCTTATGAAATGGACCATTTTGTTCCTGACCTGCATTATGTTTCTCACGTTCCTCAGACCACTGTAAAATATTTGTATGAGCTATGTACATCCTCTACCAAGTCATGTGAGCTGTGAGAGGCAAGTTGTGATTCTGTGAAGAATAAGCGGGCATGTTATGCAAAGACTATGTGACAAACAAACTCAAACTAATACTCTAAACACCAGTTGAATTAGCTGTTTGTTTACATCTGCTAGCCCAATGTGGAAGCAGTGTACAGTATTTTATAAATGTGTTCACTTAGTAACACTGTCCTTTCTATATAAAGTGATGTTAGTGTGTAGGTGGCTATATACTTGGCCTAGATGTTACATTAAACTATCCTTTAACAATAACAATGTGACTTAAATGAAGTAATCCCTCTTCAAGCCAGTCCTAATTTTGTGTCAGCAAAATGCATGCAGTGCTTTATGCATTTCCTTTGACTTTTCTAAGGCACTTAACATTTTATTCTTGCCTGCTGTGATGCTTAAGCCAGTTAGGAACTTGCTCAAATTGTTGGGCTTCTTACACTGGGGATTATGTTCAATTTTCAAACATTGAAAAGTAATCAAAGGGTTTTTTTTTTTCAATCATTTTTAAGCTCTGAACAAATAATATGAAATAAAGTATTAACTTCAGGTTGCAATAGTTCTGGGACCCAGAGATGGCAAGCCACAAACACTTTGGAATCCCAAGGTCTAGGTGTGGTGACATCTGTGATATAGGAAAGGTGTGTCCAGGATTCTTTAGGGCTTCCTGGGTGCAAATTACTAAAGCAGAGATAAAAGTCAAAGATCTATTGTGACAGGACAGGAATATACAAACCTCTGTGAGTGATGTGACCTCCCTCCCTCCTCATTTTGTGGCTTTCTCACCCTGTGAGTGAGCAGGGCTGGGACAGGAAGGGAGGGTGACTGAGTGTCTGATGGAGTCCTGGGTGGCTCTGAGGAGTTTATTCTTTAAAAAAAAAAATCACCATTCTATTATTAGAAGCCATTCAACATCTGGAAAGGAGCAGAGGCACTCTGCGGTCTTATAAATGACTGCTGCTGAAATACACGGGGCAAACCAAATCTTCTCTCAGCCTGCTTCTCCCTGCGCTTTCTCTTCTGTTCACAAATCAAATGTTCTGTCTCTTACATTAGAGTCCATTGAAGAAGGGGTTGATTTAAAAGAAAGAGATTCTTCTCTCTCCTTTTCAAAATTCAAGTCAGAGGGTATTTGTGTCACCTTCCTGGTCACACTCTCCTCTCATTTGTCATCACTAGCCACATCAAGGTGTAATGACTTCTATGCGTTGTCTAAGAGAGGATTTAGGTGATAAAGGTAACCAGGTGCAATTAAAATAAGGTGGATATTCCTTTTGGAACTTTCAGTGTGCAGCCCGCTGCACCTCTGCCACTGAGCGGTGTTGAGTGTTGAAAGGAAAGGAGAGCATTCGTAGATGTCCATAGACTCTCTGAGGGGCCATGATGCCAGCCACGCTGAGGGGGTCAGACCGCTGCTGAAGACTATAGGCATGAGGGATTCCACTCACTCCTCAGGTCTGGGAGCAGGGTCAAAGCCTTCATCTTCCTTCCTTTCTCAGTCCAACACGAGCTTCTTCTGCACATATGTGAGATCAGCAGATACCCTCATTACCTCAGAACCTGTGAACCTAACACAGGAACCCAAAACGTCTTAGAAAGAGCCCCACATGCTGACTTTGGCCCAGGCTTAGAACTCTCACTAGCTTCGCCTTCTCCTGCCTCCACCCGTGCTCCTAATGTGGCTGCTGTTTGCACCCGCCCCATCGAATTCCTTGCCTGTCTAAGACGCCCTCACATCTTCACCAGCCTCCCACACTGTCAGAAGTGGCCCTCCGTCTCTCTGCTGGACTTGGAAACTTACTCCAAGGGCCACATCCAGATCACAAAGGTGGGAATGGGCCTGGGGGATGGCTGGTGACAGAAGTAGGACTTGCTGGGGGTGAGAAAGCATGCGGCCCACAGAAAGATACTCACATTCAGGCTCTCAGCCCTTGTGTTAGCCACACAAATCCGACTGCCAGAAGCATTCCCGAGGGCCAGGGTGTGGGGATTCTGACTTGGAGCTAAGCAGGGTCAGTGTCTTCATTCCAACACAGCGAGCAAACACGTGATGTGCTCTCGAGAACTGAGCAGAGAGAAGCAACTCAACTTACCTGAGAGTATCCCCGACAGACGTGCATGTATGTTTCTTAGCTACATTGTTCTGGATGCCAGCATAGGACCGATGTGAGGGAGACTCGGAGGAAGGATCTGGTAGAACTGTGTGAGGACCTACCTGCTTCCTTCACCTCAACGTCCGACCTGAGTTATACTGCTGCTAGCAACTGTGTAAGACAGTCTGTGCAGTATGCTGTTCTCATAGCCATTTCATAATATAGCACTTAGACTCTTGTTTGTAAATGTTCTAACCATAGTTTATATGGGGGAAATTATTCAGATCTCATTTTTAAATGAATTCCTATAAATACAATGATTTTGAAATTGGGTTTGCTAAATATATATGTATATATATACACAAATATATACATATATACACATCTTTTCTTTCTTTTGCATATGGATAGACAGTGGTTTGCATAGCTATTGACACTATATATATATATATATATATATATATATATATATATATATTCTCCTTAGAGGAATGTTCTTTTTTCTAAAGGTCACTTATTGGATTCACAATGCACTTTGAGCTTGTTTGTTTAGATATATAATTCAAAGCAGAAGTTGGCAGATACCACAGGAAAAATCTTTCTGATTTCTGTAATAAATGTTTTGCAATAAAAAAAAAAAAGACTCGATAGTTTAAACCATGACTCAGACTTCCTTGTGTACTTATTTGCCTGCATCTGATTTCTAGCATTCTTGTGCTGAGGTCTTTGGGGTGCCCAGGGATCACTTCCCAGAGTTTCATAAATTATTTCTTTTGGCAGGGTAAAGATTATAAACCATTGACCAGTGAGGCACAGTAAACCAGTAAAGAATGGAAGTTGGGCTGGAGAGATGTCTTAGTGGTTAAGGCGCTTGTCTGCAGGGCCTAAGGACCCAGGTTCGATTCCCCAGAACCCACCTAAGTCAGATGCACTTGGTGGCACATGTGTCTGGCATTCATGTGCACTGGCTCGAGGGCCAGGCATGCCCATTCTCTCTCAACTAAATAAATAACAATAACTATTTTTAAAAGAATGCAATTTATGGGCCAGTATAAAAGTTTTTACAATTTTTAACTGTTTTGAAGTCAATAAATTTCATATCTACTTCTAGATTTCTGGCACCTCTTAAGAAATCTGAAAATCCAGCAATATGAGATCTATTCTGCCCACACACAATTGAATCATGGTGTGCTGGATATCCCTACAAGAAGAGTATGTGGCTTCCAATACAATACAACCCCTACCACACCCCGCTGTCTCTTACCTCTGGTTTCCTTCACTCATTGGCATTGCCTGTAAGGCCATTGTTTGCACTGTGACCTTGAACTTTTGGTAATAAGGGACGTGAGAAGGCTGTGACAAGTCTAGACTTTCTAAATAGTAAAGGCTCAGGGAAGCAGTTTGTTGGAAGTGACACATGAGAAATTTGTCTTCATGATAAAAGTGTAGAACACACATGCCTCCACTATTCAGTTGAAAGTATATTATGATAATTTTGCACTGGGTTGGTTTTATAACCCTCATTGTAGTTTCTATTATAAGAATAGAAGAAAAAAAGAATAGAAGGATAAGAAATGGGCTCTGCTTTTACAGGTATTTTAATTTCAAATAGAATGGGAAAATAAATTGTAAAATATATATATATATATCTAGGGCTGTTTTATTTTTCATTTTTGTTGTTGTTTTCTTTTTAAGACAGGGTCTCACTTTATTACCTAAGTCAGTATAGAATTCTTGGACTTGAGCCATTCTCTTGCTTCAGCCTCCCAAATAGCTAGAACTACAGGTTTATACCACTGCCCCAGTTAGTCTTGGTTTAAAAAATAATTTGTGCCCAGGAAGGCACCAAAGTGACTAAAATAACAAAACTCCCTGTCCCTGTGACGTCTTTTAATCCAGTTATGATTAAAATATAATCATATGATTACCATTTAGCTGTCTAAGGAATAGATACTGAAAAATACAAGTCTAATCTTTATTACCCCTACCCCAAAACCTTAGGAAACATTGTAAAAGAGGGGGTAAAAAGAATGTAGGAGTCAGAGAATGGGAAAGAGTGCTTTGGGATGCTGTCTTCTGGACATGACATGGTCACTGCGTTTATGGCCTTATAGCAATTGTCATTATCTGCACAATATCTGCACAGTACCGGACCCATCAATGTTCTGTCATGGATGGTGGAGGAGCACACACACAAAAGACATCAAAGTAGAAGGACTGGCTGGAAAGATGGGTTTCAATGGAAGAAAAGGTAACAGGAAGGGATTATGAAAAAAAATACACAATATACGTGTACAATAATTGTCAATAATTTTTGTAATTTTATAGGTTTTATCAGATTATAGATAGAACTTAAGAGAATGAAGGAAGACAGCTCATGCCCAGGACGCATGATCAGGGTTCCTCGACATGGGGGAACACAGAACTCTAGATAAGGAAGGAGTAAGTCAAGGGATCAGTGGCAATAAAATGCTCTGTAACTCAAGAAAATGAAGGTCCTGTTTGGGAGGCTACACTGAAATGTGTCTGAAAGAACAGAAAGTCTTGAGCTGGGGCGATCACTGCTCAAACCTCAATACTCAAGTTCAACCCCTTGACCCTATGTAAAAGCCAGAAGTCGTGGTAGGATTTTGTAATCCCAGCCCATTGTGAGAAGGGGGACAGAGCCGGGCGTGGTGGCGCACGCCTTTAATCCCAGCACTCGGGAGGCAGAGGTAGGAGGATCGCCGTGAGTTCGAGGCCACCCTGAGACTCCATAGTGAATTCCAGGTCAGCCTGGGCTAGAGTGAAACCCTACCTTGAAAAACCAAAAAAAAAAAAAAAAAAAAAAAAAAAAAAAAAAAGAGAAGGGGGACAGAGACTGGAGGCTTTCCTAGAAGCTTGTGGCGAGCACAAGTTCAACAGCAGACTGAGATTCAAAAGTTGTCCTCTGATCTCCACACACGCACTGTAACAAAGAACAAGAGAGAGAGAGAGAGAGAGAGAGAGAGTTAATCCTATGAGAGGAACTTCCAAGTAAAGAGAGCATTAGCACCCAACTGTCAGAGTACTTCATGCTGGTTAGAACTTCCAAATAATTCCAGCGTCAGAGGCTGCATCCCCAGCACAAACCCAGGGCTGAGAATCGGACTTGCTTACTACTTGCAACTTTTATCCTTAGAACTTAAAAGAAGAAAGAAAGACAGAGCTGTTCAATTTTCTTCTACTGGAATGGTTGACAGAGTTACTGGCAGCAAACTTATTTATGTTCATGAATACATTTATTCATACATGGTGCTCAATGAAGTACCCTAGAAAATCAAGCCAATGGCCATCTCAAATTAACACTAGCATAAGTCTTCTTTGATCAGGCATTGACAGAGGCAGGGAGAAAAGTAAATTCTCTAGAGCTAATTTGTCATTACTTACTTATATTACCTTACTTGATTAAAAGCCAGAACATGGTTTACCATACAAAGGAAGCCAACTGATTATCACATATTTATCACTGAAGTTATCAGTCATTATGTTTCTTTCACCTTTCATAACCAAACATTATTAATTTGGCCTCTACCCAAACATTCAGCTCATTGCTGTATCAATTTCTTTAAAGCTTTGGGCTATATCTATATCAGTCAGGATATTTCAAATATATTTTTGGGAGTGGAGACTAATGACACTTAGTTACCCTAAGGAGACCTTCACTTGAAATCAGAATATTACTACAATATATTGTATCTCAATTATTAAATATCCTTTTATTGTGGTATTGGGAATTGAATCCAGGGCCTTACATATGCTTGGCAAGTGATCTACCACTGATCTATATCCCCAGCCCAAACACCAACATTTTAAAAGGTATATTAGTTTGCTAGAGCTCCCTTGGCAAAGTGACATAAACTTGGAGGTTTAAATAATAGAATGTCACATCTCACAGTTCTAGAGAATTCAAATCCAAATGCCAAGGTATCAATCATGTTGCTTCTTCCTGAGGTCTCTGAGAGAGACTCTTTCCCAGGCTTTTGCTTAGCTTATAATGTTCCCTAGCAATATCTGGTAGTCGTTGACTCGTAGAAGTGTCAGCCTGAGCTCTACCTGCATGTCACATCTCCCTGTGCATTGATGCCTCCATATTTCTCCTTTTCACAAGGCTACAAATCCTGTTAAATTGGAGCTCACTTCCTCTCATCTGATCTCACTTTCACTGCTCACATTGACAATGATCATTTTCCCAAGTAAGATGACATTCAGAGATACTCAGGGCTAGGACTTCAACATATGAATTTGGGAGAGGAACAAAATCAACCCATAGTGCATTGTGTTCATTTAATTTTTCATATCTTTTAAGGACCAGAATCAGAATTCAAGAATCAATAAGAAACAACACATGTGCTCATCATTCAGAGAAAAAGATCAATTATGCTAGTCATGAAGTCATTAAAAATGCTGTCTTTTTGGACTGGAGTTACTAGCTCAGTCAGCAAAGTGCTTGCCTAGACAGCATGAGAACCTGAGTTTGATCCCCAGAACCTAGGTTTAAAAAAAGAAATAGGCATAGAGGTGTGTACTTGTAATCCTAGCACAGAAAGGTAGAGGCAGGTGGATCCCTGGGCCTAGATGGCCACCCAGTATAACCAACTTGACAAGTTTCATTCAAGAGAGAGACTCTGGAGCCGGGCGTGGTGGCGCACACCTTTAATCCCAGCACTCGGGAGGCAGAGGTAGGAGGATCGCCGTGAGTTCGAGGCCACCCTGAGACTCCATAGTGAATTCCAGGTCAGCCTGGGCTAGAGTGAGACCCTACCTCAAAAAATCAAAAAAAAAAAAAAAAAAAAAGAGAGACTCTGTATCAAAAGGCAGATGGTGCCTGAGGAACAATGCCAAAGGTTGTCCTCTGTCTTCCACATGCACACACACACACACATACATACATGTACCCACAGACACATGTTCATACACATATACAAAAATGCTAAACTTTTATATACTCACATGTAATGGGTCACTTTTATATTATCTTCTTTTAAAAAATATTTTGTTTATTTGAGAGAGAGAGAGAGAGAATGGACATGCCAGGACCACCGCAAATGAACTCCAGACACATGCGCCACCTTGTGCATCTGGCTTACATGGGTCCCTGAGAATTGAACCTGTGTCCTTTGGCTCTGAAGGCCAGTATTTTAACCACTAAGCCATCTCTCCAACTCTATATTATCTTCTTAAAAGAAATACATAGTAAGCTAAAGGCCACCCAATCAACTTAATAAGACCCTGCCTCAAAACTAAAGTTAAGAGGGCTGGAGAGATGACTTCGTGGTTAAGGTGTGGAGCCAAAGGACCCAGGTTCAATTCCCTAGGACCCACATAAGCCAGGTGCAAAAGGTGGCACGTACATCTGTAGTTCCTTTGCAGTGCCTAGAGGCCCTAGCATGTCCATTCTCTCTCCCTCTCTCTCAAATAAATAAATATTTTTTTAAGCTAAAGTTAAGGACTAGAGAGGTAGCTCCTGAGTTAAAGGCACTTGTTTACAAAGCCTGACAGCCTGGGTTCAATTCTTCAGTACCCACATAAAACCAGATGTACAAAGTGGCACATGCATCTGGAGTTTGTTTGCAATGGCACGAGGCTATGGCATACCCATTTCCTCCCTGACCCTCCTTTGCAAATAAATAAAGATATTTTTTCTAAAAAAAAAAAAATGAAAGTCTGGTATGGTGATTCAGTAATCCCAGCATGCAGGATGGAGGCTGAAGCATAAGGATTGCCACAAGTTTGAGGCCAATTTGTGTAACTTGTGACTCTGTCTCAATAAATAAATAATGAGGGCTGGGAATATAGCTCAGTCGTGTAATACTTGCCTAGCACACACAAGGCCCTCTGTCCCATTCCCCAGCCCCAATTAATTAATTATGAAATAGAAATATACTCCAATCTGATTTTTTATAAATCTAATCTGATATTTTGTAAAAAAAAAAAATACAGATATGAATACATTTGCATATGACTAGTGAAAAGACTGGAAGGCTATCTCAAAAGATAATAAAGATTTACAACACACCTTTTGTTGTTGTTTTGTTTTGTTTTTTCGAAGTAGGGTTTCGCTCTAGCCCAGGCTGACCTGGAATTCCCTATGTAGTTTCAGGGTGGCCTCAAACTCACAGCAATCCTCATTACCTCTGCATCCCAAGTGCTGGGATTAAAGGCATGTGCCACCACATCTGGCTCTTACAACACAACTTTTAAAAACTTTTTTATTGGGCTGGAGAGATGGCTCAGCAGTTAAAGCACTTGCCTGCAAAGCCAAAAGACTCAGGTTCAATTCCCCAAAGCCCACATAAGGTGGCACATGCATCTGGAGTTTGCAGTGGCCAAAGGCCCTGGCATGCCCATTCTCTCTCTCTCTCTCTCTCTCTCTCTCTCTCTCTCTCTGCATATATATATATATATATATATTTTTAGAAAAACTTTATTGACAATGTGCATAAATGTATATAATGTATTGTGATCACAATTCCAACTTGTTACCTTCTCATTTTCCATCTCCCCTATCAACAGAACCCTTCTTCTGTTAACTAGTTCTTTTTCCACTTTGATGTCTTGTCTGTTGTTTTGTGTGTGTGTGTGTGTGTGTGTGTGCTCCTTCACAATCCATGCCAAAGGTTGTTCAGATCTTGTACAGGCAACCACAGTTGCTTGAGGTCATAAATGCAATGACCACGTCATGCCCAGAAGATAGCTTTCCAAAGCACCCCTCTACATCCTGCAGCTGTGGAATTCTTTCCACTCCTGTTCTGTAATGCTCCCTAAGCCTTGGCGGGGTGAGAGAGGTGTCTTATTTAGTGCTGAGTCACTTGTTCTCAGGGCATAAAAATGTTGAGTCTCTGCCAAATGCAGAAAGAAGCTTCTCTGACCAAAGGTGAGACAGCACTCGTCTATGGCATAAGAGACATTTAGAGGGCAATTTGATAGGCATAATATGTCCATTTAGTAAAACAATAGTAATAGCTTCTCTCCCAGAGCCTAAGGTCTATGACATTCCTAGACATTGGCTTTTGACTAAGCCCTCCATATCAAACGTGTATTCCCTACCATAGATTGGGCCTCAAATCCAGTCTAGAATAGTTAGCTACCCCCATAATAGTTACACCACTATTGCACTAGTGACCAATTGTATAGCTCACAGGATCCACTGCTGGGTCAAACGGTTAATGATTTTTCTCTCCCAGAAGCCATTTTCCATCACTATGACAGCTAGCCAGCAAGAACAAAGTATCCAGTTCAGTTCACACTTGATTTTTCAGTGTCCTTCAGCTGAAACATGTGGTATCTTCAGCAATAAGGTCTTACTACCTAGTTCTGGTGGGCAACCAAGAGTGTTGTCAATAGCCAGTATTGCTTTGGAGCCCCAAGAGTTTGACCAACAACTCACTGAGAAGTATTCCACTTGTAGGATTTTCCTAAAATAACCTATGGCTTCTGAGAACAGCATTAGCCATCCATGCAAGGTACTTCTGCTCAAATCCTTGTTTCTAAATTAGTTTTTTTTTAATTACACAACAAAGAAATAGATGTCCATGCAGCTTTTTTATGCATCATTAGTACTGGAGAACCCCCCACTTCCTTCTCTCCTCAATCCCTTCACCTTTATAAGGTGCTTGCTTTCAAATCCCCCAACCTGAGTTCAATCCACCCCAGCACGCACAAAGAGGTACACTCATCTGTAATCTAAACCTTCTCATAACAATGGGAGGCAGAGCCAGGAGAATCCAGAAGCATGAGGCCAGCTGGACTGGTGCATACAGTGACAAAACAAGAGAGACCCTGTTCAAAAATGGTGGAAGGAGAAGATGGAAACCTGGAGGTTGTCCTCTGACCTCCTTACACACGCTGTGACATTTGTGCACCCATATGCACACAACTTTAAAACAACAAAAAGCCGGGTATGGTGGTGCACGCTTTTAATCCCAGCACTTGGGAGGCAGATGTAGGAGGATCGTTGTGAATTCACAGCCACCCTTAGACTACATAGTGAATTCCAGGTCAGCCTGGACTAGAGTGTGACCCTACCTCTCAAGGGGCTGAGACAATCAAAAGAGCTTTCTTGCAAAACTTGCTGGCCCAAGTTCAGTTCCTCAGTAGCCATGTAAAGTGGTGCTTGCATCAGTAGTTCGTTTGCAGCAGCAGGAGGCCCTGGCACACACATTCTCTCTCTTTCTCTGCCTCTTTCTTTCTCTCTCTTCCTCCCTCCCTCTCCCTCTGCTTGCAAATAAATAAACAAAATTTTTAAGTGCTAATGTCTACACCATAAAGAAGCTTCTCCTTTCAGATGGCAGTGACCACTGAGGTGACTCAGAACTCACCAAGGTGTTGAGAAGAAGGAACAGTGGAGTGTTCAGTACTAAGACTCGGGGACCAGTATGGAAGAGGTGGGAAAAGGAGGAAAAACAATGAGGACATCAAAATAGAAGAAACTAATTGGAAAGAAGAAGTGATTCAGTGCAAGGGAGATCTGGGAGGAGGAAAGGTTGGGTGGTGGGAGGGGATTATGATCATGGCATATTGCTTATATTTCTGTAAGTTGTCAATAAAATAAATTTAAAATACATCAAGTTATAAACACCAAAAAAAGTTCAGTTGTGTAAAAGAAACCTAAAATTACCTAAGCCCCCATAGGCTGAACTATTAGAAGACAATGTGACATCCTAAGCCAAGAAGATTCTCTCTAATTTTTTATGAGAGAATTTGTGTCCCAGGGCCTCCAACCACTGCAATTCAACTCCATATCCCTGTGTCATCTTATGAGCATGGGCGACCTTGCCATGACCTTGTGTGTCTGGCTTATGTGGGACATAGAGAGTAGCAAATAGGTCCTTAGGCTTCGCACACAAGCACCTTAACTGCTAAGACATCTCTGCAGCCCCCCATCCTGACAAGACGGTTTTCTTTGCCTTCTTTCTGTTCAGAAGCCCACAGTAGGCACCAACCCATGAGCCTTGGAATGTCAAGTTGGTGCCTCCAACCAATGGTATCATTAGAATGAAAGGGCATGAAGATGGGAGAAATGATTTAACTACTAATGTCATGAAATGATAATTTAAGGCATAAATATAATCAATGCCTCTGCAGCAGCTACATTGTTCCTGTGGAAGAACTGAAATTTTTATTAAAAAGGCAAGACAGTCATGACTAAAAAGATAATTGCATGTTTTCATTATTTAATTAGAGCTGTTGGAAAAACGGGAACAAGCAGCCTAAGTTTAGCTCTTCAACATTCAAACAGCTCAAGTGGAAGCAAAATGGCCCCTGGGAAGGCAGTATGTAGATGGTTTCCTACATCTGAGTAGAAAATTGGGCCAAATAATCTACTCTGGGACTCTTTGTAGAACAGTGCTAGAAATTTTCTCAGAATCAAGAGGAAAAAAATGAACATATAGCTTGAAAGGGCCTAACCAAGAAATAATGTCTAGGGAACAATAGAAAACCATCCTAACCTGGGTGCAGGACTCGCCCCAGTCATTGGAAAGTAAACATGGCCTCTTCAGTTCACTCAGTCTTTTCTCACAGCTTTGTCATGGGCATTATTATTCTGCTGTGCAGGTGAAGAAAATGAGACCCACCATTTTATACACCGGTGTCAGGCTAGAGTTTGAACTTTACTCTGTGATAAGAAGAAAATGACTGAAGAATTCTGGGTAAAATATATGGCACATAAAGTATGGCTAGCAGAGGAGAGAGGCACAGAGGGACAGATTGCAGAATCCTAGACAAAGGTGAGAAAACCCTATAGATTAAAAAAAAAAAAAAACATTTGGGAGAACTTTTACAACTCAAAGAAATATTTCTTGGATGCCTTCTATCTGACAAACACTGACTGGGTGCCTATGAATTTTATCTGAAATGTCACCTCCTTACTCAATTTTCTCATGAGCCAATAGCCTCCCTCCCCAGAGGATTATATTTTATTATGCTCATGAACATTCCTTAAAATGTCTCCATGTGTCGTGGAGAAGAGCTCCACCCTCTGGCTACATCCTTAATTAAGGTAGAATTGACCCAGAGTGCCAGTCAACTAGACATAGTGGCACATGCCTATAATTCAAGCACTTGGGAAGCAAAGGCAGGGGTATTGTGATTTCAAGGACAGTTTAGGTTACCTAGCAAGACCCTGACTCAAAAGACAAAAAAGGAAAAAGTCCCAATCAGTTCTCACCCTTGGAAACTTGGACTAGAGATGGAGGAGGGAACAACCTCTGAATAATGAACTTATAGCACACAGCCTCAGGGATTGTCAGCCATCAAGTCCCTGCATATTGGCTGAGTTGCATAAAAGTGAACATGCCAAGGAGAAAGAAAGGAATATAGTCACAGAGACGGGAGCAGGTGTAGGGACCAAAAAAATTCTAGATTCTTCCTTGGATTCATAAGTATAGTTCCACATTTAGGCTTAAAGACATATCAGTATCTTTAAAACAAATGCCCCTGTGATAGACTGAACAATGACCTCCAAAGATGCCCATGCTCTGAGCCTGAGAACCTGTGGATATTACTCTATATGGCAAAAGAGATATTGCCACAGTGATGAAGGATCCCAAGATGGAAAAATTATCCCAGATTATTCAGATAATAATCTGAGGTAATCACTAAATTCCTTATAGGAAGTATGGGAGGAGGATCAGAGTCAGCTCTAAAGAACAACAGATTGGGCTGAGGAAATGGCTTAGCAATTAAGGCGTTCACCTGCAAAGCCAAAGGACTCTGGTTCGATTCCCCAGGACCCACGTAAATCAGATACTCAAGGGGGCACATGTGTCTGGAGTTTGTTTGCAGTGGCTGGAGGCCCTGGCGCATCTTTTCTCTCTTTCTCTCTCTCAAATAAATAAGTAAATTAAATATATTTTTTTAAAAAGAACAACAGAAACAAATCAGAACAAATAACTTCAAAACTGGAGGAAGAGGCCAGAAGTCCAGTGTTGCAGTTACTTTCTTGTTGCTGGGACAAATATTCGACCAGAAGCAGCTTGTGAGAGAAAAAGGTTTATATGAGGCTTACTGATTCCAGGGGTAGCATTGCCATGGAAGAGGAAGCTGGCTCACTTCATCATCCATAGCAGAGAGAGAGAAAACCAACATCAGCAAGCATGAACAGCCAGGACTCAAACTGGTTCTGAACACACCTTAGGGCTGGACTGAAAGATCTCCCCCTACTGACACCTCCTCCAGTAGGCCTCTGGAGACTAAAGTAGGAAGTTTAGCCTTAATCAAAAATCCCTGAGATTATGGGGGTACACAGGAAAAGACAAGAACCAGATTCCTGCTCCAAGTCTCCAGAGGAACCTGACCTGCTGAAAGCTTAGCTTTAGTTCCTTCAGACTCATTTTGAATTTATGACCTCTATAATTTTACCATGAAGAGAATATTGTATGATTTCTTATGGCAGCAATAGGGAACTAACACATCTCCTCCCTACTCCTAACTTAAAAAAAAAATGAAGGTGATATGTTTGTCTTGTACAACCACAAACATCTACTACCATACATTCATTTTATTTTGTTTTGAGATAAGTTCTTGTTCTGTAGTCCAGTCTGGCCAAAACTCATGATTCTCCTGCCTCCATACAAGTGCGTATCATCATACCTAGCTCAGTATCATACAGTCTTAACAAAAAGATAACACATACTGTAAGACACTCTTCCAGGTTTAGGAGAGAAACAGTGCCACATCAAATGTATACACTGGTCCAAAAACACACCTTGGTTTGGAGATGTGGGAACTGGGGGAGCAAAACAGGTATGTGGTGCTTAGAATTATTTAAATGGGGCAAAGTATCCTTCACAAGCTGCACCTTAACCATCTCTGGCCCTGGGGTACATTCTCTGACCCACCAGAATGAACTTGCCTTTCTTTCCCAGGTTTCCAGGGTTGCGTCTATCCTCCACCATATAAATTGTCATCCTCAGGCTGGAGAGACTGCTTAGTGGTTAAGGTGCTTGCCTGCAAAGCCAAAGCACCCAGGTTCAATTCCCCAGGATCCACATAAGCCAGATGCACAAGGTGACACATGCATCTTGGAGTTTGTTTGCAGTGGCTAGAGGCCCTGGTATACCCATTCTCTCTCTCTCTCTCTCTCTCTCTCTCTCTCTCTCTCCCTCCCTCCCTCTATTTCAAATAAATAAATAAAAATATAAAACTATAAAAAAAATATGTGGATCCTAGCTACAAATGATTAGATTTCTGTGTGAGTAGGAATAAAACTCAGTAGCAGAGGCCAGTAAGCTAGAAAGGAGATATAAAGGGAATAGAAAGGGGGGGATGCTTAATAGAATGGTATTGCATATATGTAAGTACAAGAACAGATCAATGGGGGTGAAAGGGCCTAAGGGAGATCAGGGGAAGAGATTGAGTAAAGGAAAGGTGGAGGGAGGGCTAATAAAAATCTAAGAGGATATAAATAAGTCATATGGAAACCTACTTTTCTGGACAATGGAGCACTCAGAAACCATAGATTGTTACTAGAAAATTTTTAGTGCCAGGGGATAGGATACCTTCCAGTGAGTTGTTGGCCAGGGAGGGCCCTGATGCCCCCAAAACATTACAGGCCAACGCCAAGGCCCTTGGTTTCCCATCACAAATAGATGGTAAGACCCTATAGCTGAAGACCACACATACTTGGGCTGCAAGGTCACTGGGAAATCGTGCTGGAACTGAGCTGAAAACCTCCTCCATGTAGACCAGCTGACAGAACGCTGGTAAAAGCCATGCTGCATGCAGTTCAGTGGGGGAGAGAGAAATCACCAGTGAAGATACTCCACAGTGGACACTACAAGCCTTATATTTGGCCAGCCAGACCAAATGAGCCAATGAGTGCAATAGTGACATGTCTGTTAGGGGGGAGACCACCCACTCTCTAATTTGACTGGAGGCCCACTCCATGGAAGGCAATATATCTCTGATACTGAAAACTTACAACAGGGGTAGTAATGAGCCCTAGGGGTGTAACATCTGCTGCTATCTGTCTAAATGTATATACACTATGCTCATCAAGCTGCCCAGTAAGCACTTCTCTTAATGTTCATACCCATATATTAATGCTACTCTCACTTTTGGTTAGAGAACCTTCACTTTTCACATGGCAATGACCTTGGGATGACTCAGAAGGCACCATGGTGCTCAGAAGAAGTGACCGAGGAGTGCTCAGCACTGAAATATCTCTATGACACCTTCCAAGGCTCAGGGTCCATTGCAGAAGAGGTGACATAAAGAATGTAAGAGCCAAAGGAAGGGTTGGACTCCTTACAAGGTGCTCCTCCAAACACAAAATGGCCTGGATATCCATGACCTCACAGTGCCTGACACTACCTACACAAGACAATCATAATAGGAGGAAAAGGTGATGACACCAAAATAAGAGAGACTAACTGAAAGGGTGAGGGGATATGAAGGAGAGTGGAGTTTCAAAGGGGAAAGTGGGGGAGGAAAGGAATTACTATGGGATATTGTTTACAATCATAGAACTTGTCAATAAAAACAATAATAATAATTTTAAAATAAATAAATAAAGTAAAAGAAATTGTCATCCTCCATCATGCTATTCGTCCCCATATGTCAGACCATAAGGGCCTTGGCACATTCCTGTGACCCAGGTGTGTTCCTGCACATTGAGTGAATAAAGAAATGCAAAGTCAGTTCTTTACCTCAGCAGACTCCCTATCTATAAAAGCCCACATCACTATATGAATCACTTTTCAAAGCATCACAAATTATATAAACAAATCCCCTATGATGCACAAGTATGCTTTCATATTTATTCAGATTGCAGTAGCTACAGAACAGAGTTGAAGGAAAGTGGGTGGTACTCAAAAGAGGTGTCTAAACTCAAATAGCTCCATCTTGAAGAATGAGTGACATGTCAAAAAGGACAGGGGCAAAAATTTGAAGAAAAAGAATATAATATGATTTAAAAAAAAGAGAGAGAGAAGTCCTAATGGTCTAAAGATGCCGCAGAGCCCTGGAGAGCATGGAAGGGAGTCTCTGTGGCTTGAGCATGTGCCAACATGTTGCAAGAGAAGAGTCCAGAAAGTTCAATCTAGGTAAGAGCTAAAGATTACCCAAAAGGGGGAAAAAAAACAGATTGGAGAGATGGATTAGTGGTTAAGTGCTTGCCTGTGAAGCCTAAGGACCCGGGTTTGAGGCTGCATTCCCCAGGACCCACGTTAGCCAGATGCACAAGAGTGGCCCTAGTGCACCCATTCTCTCTCTCTCTCTCTCTCCTCTCTCTCTCTCTCTCTCTCTCTCTCTCTCTCTCTCTCTCTCTCTCTTGCTCTCAAATAAATAAAACTTATTTTTTAAAAAAGGGAAAAACCATGGAAGAAGCTAAAATGGGAAATAAACAGGATTAGGGAGAGAGATGAAAGGGCCATAGAATGTGTTAAATATGGAAGAATCTGATGGACACACATATTAGGGTGAGGGGAGAAAGGGGGGACTAAAAGCTGAGAATGATTCCAAGGTCCTGAATGGCAAATGTGGTCCCAGAAATATTTTGCTGAGTATGCAATTGTATATTGCAATTATGATCCAATAGACGTTTTTTCCAGTGGATAAGTGAACATGTAATTGAAGTATGAAACAAATGAGTGGCAAACTGACAGAATGAAAGGTAAATGACAGTTCTTAGCCCCGTGACAGGAAAACACAAGATAGAAGGCAAAGATACATGGACCCCTTTACATGAAATTGCATCTGTGCTAGAAAGTACTTCGGGCACCCTAGCCAGGGTTACTTTCCCTCTCAAGGTACTTTCCCCAGCATCATGTGTCTGGATACGCCCTCTGTGAGCATCCAACCTAATAGCAAGAGACACACGTACAAAGTCCACCAGATGTTCCCTAGGGGATGTTTCAAACTTGTGATGAAAGCTAGCTCAATCATGAGAAGTGAGAGTGCTCAATGACAGCTCTTTGTGTCACCAGTACTCATGATCAGCAAAGTACCTCGTGACAAACAGATTGGTGGTAGAGAGTGGCAAGCCACATAACCCAGAGCCACTGTCATCCGGAGCAGAGGCAGCCTTCGAACCCACAATGTCCTCCCATCTAGTGCCCGAAGACTTGAAGCCTTTCCAACAAGACTATGCTATTGTTCATTGTGATAATTATCCCTGCCCCCACAGTCATCTCTCATACTCTCAGTGTCAAAATTCTATTCAGTTTTGTCTGAGTTACTTGGAAGACACAGCAGGGCTTCATCATGTAGAGTGTTTTTCGGGTGCACAAAGAAGACAGGGATAGCTCTATGTCCTTGAGAAAAATTCCCCCAAGGACCCAAGGGACTGGGTCTTACTCTAGCCCAGGCTGGCCTCAAACTCATAGATGTCCTTTTGCCTCTCTACAGTCTGGGATTACAGACATGGGCATCCATGCCTGGCAGGGTATTTTCAATGACTTCTTTTCTTCAGAGCTCACATGCAGTCGAGGCAAAAGAAGATACCTGATGTCCCCCAGGCCACTGATCTCCCCCCATGTCACTGATGATGTGCCCCATGTCACTGCTGATGTACCCCGTGTCACTGGCTTCTCGAGACTGCAGAGGTCGCCCTCAGTTTCCCTTCTTAGAGCTTTCAACCAAGCTGGTCTTTGCAGTTTGGGTTTCTATGCTGACAGTGAAAGCGCCCTAGTGGCTTGGTTTCATTCAATCGATTTTACTGGGCCATTAACTCAGTCTGCAGTGGAAGAAAACCAGGTCAGTTCTATTGTGTTATTCAGACATTCCAAAATTTCAAAAGCTGATTTTTTTTTTCCCTAACCTGCTATGTTTCTCTGCCTGTTAACAAGGGCTTCAAGGTTGTGCTAGGCTAGTGGCTCCCACATTTCGTAAACTATACAATCGCTGGGATCTGCTAAATGCTAAGAACATTTTTGGGTGGTGGTGGGAGTGCATAGGACTGAAGCTGAGGAATGGACAACAATTTAAAGTGGGTCATGGTATACCTGAATCTCAGCCAGTCATGAAAGGAAGGCTCTATCCTTCCATCTCCAAAGCCACGAGTCTCTGAGCAGGCTGTCAGATGGAAAGCAGAGAGTCACCGTGGAGCCTGTGTCTGCAGAAGAGATCCAGCTGACAGCTGTCTGCAGCACAGAACAGCCAGCAGCTCACATGCTTGCTGCCCTCAAGCTGCTGATCGAGCGCCCAACTCGGGACTGTCAGATCCTGAGTGCAGGTAGTCAGACCATTCCTAAGGCAGACAGTGGCAACAGTCTGCACCTTTCAAGTTGCCTGGAAACTTGAGCCACAGAAGTAAGCCCTGCCTGCAAATGGAGAGCCTGGCAGTCACCTCGTTAGCCTAGAGATTCGTCTCCTGCTCCACCTCCTGAAGCACTGTCTGCTCATGGGAATGCCGCCAATATTCGAGCAGGGGCCTCCTCATCATGGTTCTGTGGGATTAACACATCTCTGTGTGTTTGTCACCGTGGGCGCTTTCAGTAAACAGGGTGTGTGCTATCTTTTAAACCAGGAGCTGCTGTTCCGTGGGCACACAGAACCATTGTCACCTCTCTTAGTGTTCCTATGGACTCCTTGAAATACTCTGCAGTCACCCTGCTCGCTCTTTGCCATCTACTTATTAATTATGAAATTTTCAAGCATAACACAAACATTGAAAGAATAGGGAAGTGACCACCTGACTGTCCTCCATACTTACAATTTTTGACATTTTGCTCTATTTACTTTCTCTATGCATATATATAATACATCTACATATATACATATCCTTCTGAAATCATAATAATCAAAACATCTCATTTCTGTATGCTTTAACAGCTATGTACCAAGAATAATGATATTCTCCTCTAACCACAATCATCCTACAGTCATCTAATTTCTATTCCAAAGTCAAATTCCACAACTATTTCCAAATACATTTTTTGGCTGTTTTTACTTTCTCAGCCAGCATGTTTGGTTGATTGTACTATTTTAAATATTTTTTATTTATTTATGAGAAAGGAGAGAGACAGTGCGCACACCAGGGCTTCTAGCCACTGCAAACAAATTCCAGATGCATGTGCCACCATGTGCATCTGGTTTATGTGGGTACTGGGGAATCGAATCTGGGTCCTTAGACTTTGCAGGCAGGCAAGTGCCTTAACCACTAAGTCATCTCTCCAGCCTCAATTTCACTCTTTTAAACTAGAGAAGCTCCCACAGCACACCATACTTTTCATAACACTGAGCTCTGGAAGAGTATAGGTCAACCGTCCTATTGACTGCTCCACATTCTGAACTTGAACTTGTACAGCCATCTCCAGTTATCTTGTTTATGCTCCTCTATTCCACATATATCCCATGAATAGAAAGTTTTGTCAGACTGAGGTTAAATGTCTTTGACAAGGCTGGGGCTCCAGCTGAATGGTAGAGTGCTTGACTAACACAAGGCCTGGGTTTAAAGCTTAGTACCATAAAAAGAAGGAAGAAGAGGAAGAGGGATAGAATGAGGAAAGAAAGAAAGAGATCGAGAGAGAGAGAGAGAGAGAGGGAGGAAGGAAAGAAGGAAGGAAGAAGAAAGAAAAGGAAAGAAGGGAAGGAGGAAGGAAGATAAGGAGGAATGATAAAGATACTTTACATGTGTCTTTCATATTTCTGAATCACACCAGGTGGTACCCAGAGTAGATTGTCCCATTAGTAGTGATGCTTCCCTTGGACATATGGTTAATATGGACACCACAGTGTTTCTGCATTATAAAGATACATTCTATCTGTGTAAGTCATAAGAAAGCTATGAGTTGATATTCAGGTCACATGACTATATTCCCAGAGATCTTTGCACCCAAAAGCTTAGTATCTACTGATACAGCTCTTACTGATTCAATTATTACAAAACTCCCTTCAGGGTTCACTCTTACATCCAAGTGAGGTGAGAAGTAGTTTGCCACTGCCATTGTTTCCTATCATCATACATGTCACTGTTGAAGACTTTCATAGCACAGTTCTAAAGCTCTAGTCTACCTTGGAATGTTGCCACCTCATTCTGGATCCCTGAACAGGCTGCTGCATTCCACCAAGAAGCCAAGCCCCAGCCTTCCCCCTCCTATGTTCCCCATTCTCATCTCTATTTCAAACACAGACACACACACACACACACACACACACACACAGAGAGAGAGAGAGAGAGAGAGAGAGAGAGAGAGAGAGAGAGTTTGCTCAATACTTTTAGCCCACTCCCAAAATGCCAATTCATAACTGGTTCCAGCATCTTCTACCTCATCCATCCCAAGATCTAACTGACACCATTCTCTTCCCAAAGTCTCGTGCTACAGACTGGCAGACTTTCCTCTGTGAGCAAATAAAGTGGGTCTAAGGACTCTCCCTTTCCTCATGTACCCTTCTTCTTAAGCCTTTTTATTTTTCTTGTCTTGGGTAGGAGGATCACCATGAGTTTGAGGCCACTTCAGCCTGGGCTAGAATGAAAGCCTACCTCAAAAAAAAAAAAAATAAGAAAGAAAAAGGAAAGAAAAGAAAAATAGCCTTTTATAATATACAACACAAGGGAGAATCTCACTGGCTAACAAACCAAACGAGTTTGAGCACCTAAGAAGACACAAAGATGCCTGTTCCTAGTCACAATTAGGGATAATAACAAAAACATCGCCATTCCTTTTTTGCAATGTCATGCTGATAAATGTTTGTCAACTCTTTCTCCAGGGGATGCAGGGTACCCTCAGATTTGTGCAGTTTGCTGATTTCCATGATGTGACCAATTCCATGTGTGTCTGACCTCAGACTATTAGCAAATTTAGACTTTGACACCAGAATCAGCTGCCCTGACACACTACAATGCAGCCACAGCAGGTGGCTTATCAATGACAATTGCCACCTTTTTTTCCTTAGTGAGTCTGGTGCTTAAACAAACATCCTCAGCTGGGCGTGGTGGTGCACGTCTTTAATCCCAGCATTTGGGAGGCAGAGGTAGGAGGATCGCTGTAAGTTCAAGGCCAGCCTGAGACAACATAGTGAATACCAGGTCGGCCTGGGCTAGAGAAAGACCCTGCCTCAAACCGATCTTCCCCCCAAAAATACATCCTGAAGAGCTTCACATTTGAGTCTCCCACTTTTATAGGTAGTTTGAATGACATTGAACTTGATTTGCTCAATAGTATGTGTGAGCCATTAATGTTGTTTAAAGTAACATTTTCATGGAAGTATAGGTGCTGGCATGGTATTATGCCATTATTCACGTGGACATTTGGATTGTTTCCAGTTAGAGGCTATTAAAAATAATGATCACTATGCTGGTGAATCTATACTTCTGATTATAATTTCTGCTAGCGAAATAAGTATAGCTTCAACATTAGTGGATTACACAAACATCCAGAGTCCTTTACCAAATCATCTTCCCTCCCACTGTGTGTGACATTTCGCTCCTCTCCCAGTTGTCAGTTGTCATTGTCAGTCTATTCAGTGTTAGCTTTTGTAGAGAATGCTTAATGATACTTCATTGTGTTTTAAAGTTTATTTTTCTGATTGCTAATTAGCATATTGCCTCTTGTTTTGGACATTTGAATTTCCTCTGCCATTTCAAATGCCTATTTTTCTCTTCTACTGGTTTGTAGGAGGTAATTTCAAATAACTCAGATATGAGCCCTCTGCCATTTAAATAAATTTCCAGTACCTTTCCTCTCAGTGGCTTTACTTTTTAAATTTGGTGTCCTCTTATGAATATACACTTTTGCCTTGCCTTTTATGATTGGGACTTTTAGGGGTTTTTAATCTACTTCCAATAAAAATAGCAAAATTCATAGTAGAAGCTGGAAATCACTATTGAAAATTGGCAAAGGGGGTGACCTGTCTTATTTAGTAGCCCCATGTACCTTTCTAAGGGAAGCCAGGCTCAGCTACTTAAAAGTAACAGCCCTTGATCATGGTTTATTGCCTGTAAGTATAGAAGTTGTCAATAAAAATATGTATACATAAATAAATAAATAAATAACAGTCCCTCCCCAGAGCATCACTCCAGGTGATTCAAGCCATCTATACTTGTTCCCTTTTAGAGATGTCACCTTCAATGATCCAAAATTACTGCTGGCCCTCTAAACTAAGAAAAGCATGCACACACTTAATGCCTGCTGGACACTCTCATATACTCTCTATCATGTGGTACCTGCAATTGACCTTGGGCTTACACAACATGCACATGTACATAAGCTTCTACAGCTCTTGCTGTACGTTCTTTAGAAGGCCATTGATGCAGCTTATTACAGCTGACTATCTGTGTTATAATTAATCAGCTAACCTCACCCAAAACTGAGCAATTTTCAACTATAGGTCAAAACTATGGTACATATATACTGCATGTGTGTAAAGCAGTGCTGAGACAATTCAGCAGGGTGAAATAGCTCCAGTTAAACTAAGCAGACTGAATTATCCACACAGACAGCACTCATTATCAGAGCTACCATTCATTAGGCATCTGTAATTGGGAGACGCTTCATGTGCATTATGCCTAATCTTCAAAACAGCTCTACAAGGTTGCTTCTATTAACTCTAACTTGATGAAAAAAATGAAGGCTGAACATGATGCAAAAGGATGTCCAATGCCACACATCTAAAAAAAACTGGGACCCAAATTCAAACCCAGATCTCTTGAGTGCCAATGCCTATGCTTTTCCCTACTCTGTCCCTCCTTGGACAGCAAAGACTGGGCTTGGGCTTTCAAAACATTTTGCTAAAGAATTGCTATTCAAGAGAATAGACAGAAAGAAGATGGGATTCAATGGAGGTGGGGGAAAGGAAGGGCAGAGGGAGAAGATTATGATCATGGTATATTGTCTATATTTATTAAAGTTGTCAATTAAAAAGTTTAAAAAGGGGGCTGGAGAGATGGCTTAGCGGTTAAGCGCTTGCCTGTGAAGCCTAAGGACCCTGGTTTGAGGCTCGATTCCCCAGGACCCACGTTAGCCAGATGCACAAGGGGGCGCACGCGTCTGGAGTTCGTTTGCAGTGGCTGGAAGCCCTGGCGCGTCCATTCTCTCTCTCTCTCTCTGCCTCTTCCTCTCTCTGTCTGTCACTCTCAAATAAATAAATAAAAACAAAAAAAATTTAAAAAAAAGTTTAAAAAGTTGCTCTTCCAAAGGAGTAGGTAACATACAAGCAAACAAGGAACCAATACGCATATTCTTAGCTCTCCCACCACCATATTCATTTATACAAAGTTATGCTGAATTTCAGCCAACATTTATTTTCTCCAAATACTTCTGTGCCGAGAATTTACCTTAAAAAAAAAAAAAAAAAAAAAAAAACAAGTAAGGCACTTTTGGGTTCTACTTTTAAAACCAGTATGACAGGTAGGGGAAGGAGGATTGGGAACCATAAGTGTATGTTTCCTGGGCTGGCTGTTGATCTAATCTGAACTGTTTAAATGCTTCTTACTCCCACATTGCGAAAGAATGACCACAACATCCCATTACCTACTGTTTTGACAACACATAATCCATCTCCTCCAACTCACCTGCTGGAAAGCAATGGATCCTCTAAGCAAGCCAAGAGAAGACAAATGAGGAACACAGTCTCTCATGGCTGTCGCCCATTCATCATTCTCCCAAGAAGAGCAGATATATTCCATGTGGTGACAAGAGGAAATACCCAACAAAATGGCTTCTCCAGACCAACTTAGCTTCAGACTACAGAATAATAAGCTGTTTCCTCCCATTGACCCTTCTGAAGCAATGGCTCCTTTCTTCAGATCGTTCCACGTGTGTTTCTATTGTCTACTTACTTGCCCATTTGGAGGAAAATGGTGGTGACCAATACTTACTGAACCAGCAGTTTGACAGGCATATTTTCATTAAATGACACCAATGGCCCCATGAGGCAGGCATTTATGTCTCCTTTTGAACAGAGGGGTTTGATTTCTTCAAGGACACTCGGGGTCGGGTGTCTGAACTGGTCTGTGTAGCTAGGTCTGACAACTCTCTGAAATGGTCTCTCCTTTGTTATTTGAGAGCATACATGTACCAGCTGGGAACCAACCATCATTTTTAGACTTCTAGAGGTTTTGAACTAGAATCAGTATCTTTCCAGTCATCTTCCTGTGGCTCTTTACCTCTCTTGTCAACTATGACGACTTCTCCCTAGGCCAACCTATTCCACAGCTATGCAAGCACAAGGATCTGAGTTCAACTCAACAATGCTGTAAAAATTCAGCGTTGGGAAAGCATACCTGTAACTCCAGTTCTGAGGGTGGTGAGCCAGGAGGAGTTCTGAGGCTCCCTGGTCAGCCAGTCTAACAGAAAAAGGACAAGCTCCAAGTTCAGTGAGAGACACCAACATCTCAAGGAAATAAGGTGGAAGACCAGTGGAAGAGGACATCCAATGCCTGCACACACACACACACACACACACACACACACACACCTATACCACACACACTGCCAAAAAAAATCCATAGACCAGAAGGTAAGTTTCGGAGAGACTTTATTAGATTAAATGAAGACCTCAAATACGGCTGGGGATATAGCTCTGTGGTGGTTTGATTCAGGTGTCCCCCATAAACTTATGTGTTCTGAATGCTTAGGTCCCAAGCCAATGGCAATTTTGGAATTGAATCCTCATGGAGGCAGTGTATTGTTGGGGATGGACTTATGGGTATTACAGCCAGCTTCCTCTTGCCAGTGTTTGGCACACTCTCCTGTTGCTGTTGTCCATCTGATGTTTCCCAGGAGGTGATGTCCACCCTCTGCTCATGCCATTGTTTTCCCCTGTCATCATGGAGCTTCCCCTCAAGTCTATAAGCCAAAATAAACCCTTTTTTCCCACAAGCTTCTCTTGGTCAGGTGGTTCTTACCAGCAATGTGAACCTGACTGCAACAAGCTCCATGGTAGAACACTTGCCTAGCTTGTGGGAAGCCCTGAGTTCAAGCCCCAGCACTGCAAGGGGGGGAAAATAACTCTCAAATATGGCTATACATACCTGCAACCCCCAACCCTCCATGGGCTAAAACAGGAGGATCCACTGAGTCCAGGCATTTGACACCAGCCTGGCTCAAAACTTTAATAACCTTTGGGATGGAGGGATGGCTTAGTGGTTAAGGCGTTTGCCTGCAAAGCCAAAGGACCCAGGTTCAATTCCCCAAGGACCTACATAAGCACAAGGGGGCGCATGCGTCTGGAGTTCGTTTGCAGTGGCTGGAGGCCCTGGCACCCCCATTCTCTCCCTCTCTCTCTTTCTCTCTGCCTCTTTCTCTCTATCAAATAAATAAATAAATAAAATATTTTTTAAAAACCTTTAATAACCTTTAAACATGTGCAGTGCCATTATGATAAGAGATAATGCTAATTGTGGCTTAATTTTTTATTAACTAAATATTTCTTTACTGTCTTGCCTATTATTTTATCTTTGATTACTACCATATGTATAATATCTGTAATTTACCACAGCATTACTTTGAGATTCCTGACTTAGTCTAACCTTTTTATTTCACAGACAAGTAAAGATGGAAAATTTGCTCAGGTCTTACAACTTCTTTTTAAATATTTAATTATTTACTTAAGAGAGAGAGGATGGGTGTTCCAGGGCCTCTTGCCACTACAAACATACTCCAGACACATGCACCACTTGGTGCATCTGTCTTTACATGAGTACTAGAGAATCAAACACAGACAGGGAAGCTTCACAGGCCTTTAACTACTGAGCCATCTCCCCAGTCCCTTAACTTAGTGATTCGAAGTTGTCAAATCAACTTTTCTAAATCAAGTCTTAGTTCTTGCCTCTGTACCAGAATCCAGTCCAGACTACCAAAGAGGTCTTATTTCTTCTATCTCCTGTCCTCTCCTTTTGGTATCCTTCCTTACACCTGAGAAATTTGGTTGCACCTTCTCGTTTCCAATGTCTCCATTTTCCCTGGACAGACTATCTCTCCCCGCCCCACCAATGCCTCTTCACCAGCACATGAGCAGCATGGGTTTAGGGTTCTCTGATGAAAATAGCTAGAACAGCTAACTGTATGGCAGAGCTCAGTGCACAAATATTTTGGTTTCAGAATGCTTTATTCTCTTCAAAGTTACAGAACACTCCCAAAGAGCTCCAAACCAAATGTACAAAAATTAGTGAGAAGAATAGCATTGGTCGTGTTCTACTTGCAAACTTCTATAGTGTTTGGCATAAACAAAAGCCAGCTGGATCCTCATATCTGCTTCTGCGTTCTAGCTGTTGTGTGGGCACATGCTCTGCAGCCTCTGGAAAAGCATCGTGCACATTAATAAAAGAATGAGAGAGCCAGGCGTGGTGGCGCACGCCTTTAATCCCAGCACTTGGGAGGCAGAGGTAGGAGGATAGCCGTGAGTTCAAGGCCACCCTGAAGGAAGTACATAGTGAATTCCAGGTCAGCCTGGCTAGAGTGAGATCCTACCTCAGAAAAACAAAACAAAACACACACACACACACACACACACACACGAATGAGAGTAAAAAGACAGATACTGCTGGTTGTGGTGGCTCACACCAGTAGGAAATTGGTAAAGAGGCAGAAGCAGGAGGATCAGGAGTTTGAGGCCAGCCTGGGGTGCGAAGGGGGTGAATCCTGAGCTACGGAGACAGCTCAGCAGTTAAAGGTACTTGCTTGCAATGTCTGCAGACCTGGGTTCAATTCTCCAGTACTCACATAAGCCAAATGCACAAAGTGGCACATACATCTGGAGTTCACTTGTAGAGGCAAGAGTCCCTGGTACTCCCATGTTCTCTCCCCCAGCCCCTCTCACTCACACACAAATAAATAGATAAACAAAGCATATTTTTAAAAGGGAAGCACTATTTTAGGACTCTCCCAAGCTTTCAATAATCTCTCCTCACAAGGTATCCCATAATCATACATTGTGAACTTTACTCTAGCAATGAACTCAGAGACAGAAGATCTTAAATGCTGGTGACCACATACTATGTGACCTTGAGCATGGATACATACACAAGAACAAAACTGACACAGGCAACAATGAAAAAGAGAGGTATCTACTCTCACTTTTGGTTAGAGAAGCTTCTCTTTTCAGATGGCAGTGACCTTGGGATTACTCAGAAGGCATCATAGTGCTAAGAAGTGACAGAGGAGTGCTCAGCACTGAAATATCTCTATCACTCCTTCCAAGGCTCAGGGTCCATTGCTGAAGAGGTGGCAGAAAGAATGTAAGAGCCAAAGGAAGGGTGGGACTCCTTACAACGTGTTCCTCCAGACACAAAATAGCCTGGGTAGCCATGACCTCACAGTGCCTGATACTACCTACACAAAACCATCATAATAGGAGGGAAAGATCATGACATCAAAATAAAAGAGACTGATTGAGAGGGGGAAGGGGAAAGTAGAGGAAGGGAGGGAATTACCATGGGTTATTGTCTTTAATTATGGAAGTTGTCAATTAAAATTTTTTTAAAAAGAAAAAGAGAGGTATTCTTACAGAAAGATTGTGCCTGGATTTAAAAAAATGTTGGAGTGTCACACAGGCTAGGAAGCAGAGATCAGAAGTGATTTGTGCAAACTTGTGAAGGTAGGGCTGTCGCTGCCCAGCACTCATTGGTTCACATCATGCTTATGGCTATTACCCTATGGGAAATTCCAGCTATGTCTAGATGTGTTCCATGTACCATATCTACTCTAAGCAATATCTGGTTGTATCTTAGTCTTTCAATCCTCACTGACTCATGTGAGCTTTTTCTGCACATTACATTGAACAGGAGCTCCTCAGCCGACTGCCCTGCAGACATCAATCGCTGGGGTGAATGTCCTATTTGACCCTGCTGTTGGGGCTCTCTTGCTCCAACTTCTGATAGAGACCAGGTAGGGAGCTCTCACCCTCCCAATGCCATCCCATTGCCATAGGCATAGGTGGGATTTGGGACCCATCCCAATCTATTTCTGAGCTAGATAATGAGCAAGATTTCTTAATTAGACTCAGTTCTTGGGGAATTATTGCTTTGGATGTTATAAATAATAGAGTGTGATCTGCATTTAGGATTATGAAAATTAGTTTGGATTCTGGTACATTCTGCCTTTCCTACTCAACCACCTTTCATAGCTACACAGGACAAGTTCTATGACCTCATTCCCACTACCAAGATAGTGAGATTTCAAGGAACTTAGGATGATTTTAACTGAATAACACTGCCCCACTCCCAGGTAAAACAGAACCCCGAGGAAGAACACTGGGACCATGGCGGTCCTGACTTGGAAGTCCTCTGACATTCATCTTGAGGCTAGTTGGAATGACAGGACTGAAATGCTTCAGGAGAAGTAAGGCTATTCCAGGAGAGAAGAGGCTTTTCACAGCAAGACCTACAAATGTCATTACCTGCCAGCCCTGGGCTGGTCATCATCTGTGGAGTCAGGCAGCTAGCATAGACAGCAAAGGGAGAGAGCTGGGAACACATCAGTCACCTGAGGGGGGACAGCATCTCCAGCCACCAGTGCCAGGCTCCACAGCAGACCCAAGGACGCCAAAGCTTTCCAAGAGAACCCAGAAGTCTAAACCTTTTTTAATGTAAAAACTCCCAGTATTTAAAAATCGGTGCACTTTTAAATAATGTGTATATACACACATATTGACAAAAATTCCAAATATTTTCAACAAAAAATGTCTGTGTGCTACCAGTTTGTGTCCTTCTCCCCAAATCTCATCTCTCATAATGAAAGACCATTTTCTCTCAAGCTTGAGTTTTCTTCATTTTGATCTCATACTGTGTTGGTGACTTGAACTTTACACTGCCATGAGAGCTAGAACTATAGTTGATATTTTACAGTTCCAGGAACAGATACGCTGGTTGTATACTTCCAACAGATTTCACATGTTTGCCCAAGAATCTTCTTCCTCCAGGAAAGAGGCAGAGATCAAATGATTACACCTTGGTGTTCTCCCTTACTTGATCTACCACTACTGCATCCACTCAGGCCCCCAGAGTACATACATACCTCACATCCTCAAGACTTACTTTTGGTCTCCTTGGCCAGAATAAATCAGAAAGGAAATAGAGATGGGGTTAATCCTAGGGGGAAAGCAAAAGTCCAGGCAGAGCAGTGAGCAGAGAAACAGGAAGAATGCTATAAAAACACTTCATTTACAATGTGCCTTCTGCTCCCACCATAGTGAGTTCATTGAAGACCTGTGGGGTTTCCATCCCATCCCTATTGAGCATACAGCCAGAAACAAGCCAATGCATTGTGTTGCAGGTTTTAACTTTGTGTAAATGATATGTTACTACTCATTCTATAATCTTATAATTTAATCTATAATAAATAGATATATAATAAAAATCTATAATAATCTATAATTTTGTTTAGAATTATGCTCTCAAAGTCCATGTTACTGGCCAGGCACACCCTTAATTGCAGCACATGGGAGGCAGAGGTTGGAGGATTGCCATGAGTTTGAGGCCACCCTGAGACTGCAGCGTGAATTCCAGGTCAGGGCTAGAGTGAGACCCTACCTCAAAAAACCAAAAGGAAAAAAAGGTCCATGTTACTGTATATTAGCCTCATACAGTTGAATTGTATCATATTTTACCACTTAAATGTACCACAGTCCAGTTTACCCCTTTCTTTTCTGATGACAATTTAGTATGTTTTGTGTGTGTATATGTTGGTGTGCATCATATGCACGTGTATGTGGAGGCACGCACACTCCATGCATGCGCAGTGGCCACAGGACATTGGCCCCTCTTCTATTGCTCTGCTGCCTCATCTCCTTGAGGCTAAACCTCTCCCTGAACCTGGAGCTGCCATCTTCTAGTTAGATTGCCTGACCAGCAAGCCCCAGCAATACCCCCGTGTCCGTCTTCCCACCCCCTACGTACACGTAACACTAAGGTTAAAGAAGGCATGCATGGCCACACTGGGCTTTTTCTCGTAAGTGCTGAGGGTCAAACTTGTGTCCTCATGCTTGTGCAATGAGGGCTCCTACCCATTGAGCCATCTACCCAAGCCAGAAAATGTAGAACTTTTTTTAATTGCCACTATCATGGTGTTGTATATCTTCAACATTAAAAGTCTCCCTAGCTGGGTAAGTTGGCACACACCTGTCATCCCAGCATTCAGGAGGCTGAGGCAAGAAGGTTACACTGGGAAACACTACCTCGGGGGGCGGGGGGGGGTGCAGAGGGGTTCTCTAGAAAGAGAATTGCTGGAACATAGCAACATACTTTGTTCTTTCTGAATTTTGCCAAATAGCCTTTCAAAAGTAGTTGCTCAATTGACACTTCAGCAAGAGTATCTGACAGGTCCTTCTAAAAGTGCCTTGTTTTTCTATTCTGGTCCCAAAGAGCGCTAAGATGGGAATACTGTGTTGTATTAGTCAGCTTCTCATTGCTGGCACAAAATACCTGATGAAAATCAGTTTACAGAACGAAGACTTTCTTTCAGCTTACAGTTCCAGGTTTCAGTCCGTCATGGAAGGGAAGGCATCACAGCAGGAGCTTGAAGCAGAGCTGGTCACATTCAGGCCACACGAAAGACTAGAAAATGATGCACGCTGGTGCTTAGCCAGCTCTCTCCCGTACTTATAGTCCAGACCCTGGCCCAAGAAAGGATGCTGCCCACAGTTCAGGTGGGCCTTCCCATTTCAATGAACCTAATCAAGTCAACCCTTACCGGTATGCCCAGAGGCTAACCTAATCTAGATACCCCCTCACAGATAATTCTAGGTCCTATCAAGTTGGCAATCAGTATTAACCATCACATGGACACAGTTGAAAAAGTGCACATTCTAGAACACAGCATAGCTCTTTACCTATGCTACTATAGAGAAAGGCATAGATAAAGGAAAATACATGCTATTTTTAAATAGAATAATAAGCCATAATGTTTTAGACCTTACCTGTAGCTAGAGGGAGAATTAGGTATAGGGAGCAGGGGAAGAGTTTGACTCTTTTGATATATTTTGGTTTATCAATTTATTTATCAAAATATTTAATATTTTGCATGATTATATCAAAGTTCATTTCATACAAAAATAATCTTAAAAGTTACAACCAAAATAAACAAATCTAACAAGGTGTCCAAATTAGTGCTACAATCACAGAAAGATTAACTGTTCCACATCCCTTTAAATAGAGCTAAAAAAAATATATATATTGGTTGTTGTTTTGTTATTCTGAAGCAATTGTTTGTATGTTGTGAAATAAAGCAATAGAGAATTAGAGATTTTTCTTTGAATACATGAAATATCTTTAACATGATAAATATTTAATTATTTATTTAATTAACTAAACTTATTTAATTACTTTATTAATTTAATTTCTTTATTAAATTTATTTATTTATTTATTTAATTTTTCTCACTCTAGGGCTGAGGCTGGCCTTGAATTCACAGTGATATTCTTCCTCAGCCTGCTAAGTGCTGTGATCATAGGCATGAGTCACCACACCCAGAAATATGTTTGTTCTTTAAAAGGTAAATTAGCAAAATAAAAAAGTAAGGAGAAAAAAAAGAGAGAGAAGCCGGGCGTGGTGGCGTACGCCTTTAATCCCAGCACTCGGGAGGCAGAGGTAGGAGGATCGCCGTGAGTTCGAGGCCACCCTGAGACTCCATAGTGAATTTCAGGTCAGCCTGGGCTAGAGTTAGACCCTACCTCGAAAAACCAAAAAAAAAAAAAAAAAGAGAGAGAGAGAGAGAGAGAGAAAGAAGGAAAGAAACAAAAAAATTAAAAAAAATAAAAATAAAAAAGTAAATTAGCCAATCATGAACATTCATGTAAACCCTGTCTCACAAAAGGAAAAGAGAGGGCTGGAGAGATGGTTCAGTGGTTAAGGCGCTTGCCTGCAAGGCCTAATGACATGAGCTCCATTCCCCAGCACCCACATAAAGCCAGATGTACAAAGTGGTATAGTCTCGGACTATACAAAAAAGGAGAAAATGATCTTAGTATTAGCATTCAGCCCTCTCTGCTTCCTGACTGCAGATGTGATGTGTCGTCATCAGCTCCAGTGCTGCTGGGCTGAACCACCAAGCCAGACACAGTTTATGGTTGGAAGAGATTTATTTGAAGCTTGCAGATCCAGGAAAAGTTCCGTAATGGTGGAAGAAGCTGGCTCCTTTTCACAGTTCCAAGCAGAGAGACACCACCAAACAGCCAGCACCACACCAAAATCAAGCAGCAAACTGAAGGGACCCTGGCAGATCTCATACTGCCTACCTTAGGCTGGAATTCATATCCACCCTGAATTCCACAACCCCCCATATCAGGAGACTGCCTGCTTGGGGCAGAAGCTGCAAACTCAATTTTATAACACCTGAGACTATGTGGGGGAGGGACGGCTCACCTACCACACCATGTAACCAGGCTTCATGTTCCTGATGCCACGCCTTCATTGTCATGCTGGAACTCAAACTGTAAGCATAAATAAACCTTTCTTTCCTTAAGTGGCTTTTATAGGATATTTGTCACAGCCAAGAGAAGTCATACAGCTTGAACAATGTTGGAGAGTAAAATCATTATCTTAAAATGTAAAGAAATGCAGGAAAGAACCAAGCATTTATTTAGATTTTCCAAAGGTACCACATGTCAAGATGAGCAAATAATTTATATGAGAAAAGTGTCTCTTCACTGATAAATTCCTGAAAATAAATTATAAGCATGGTAAAATTAGAATGCTATAATTTTTAATCCTAATGAATTAATGTATCTCAGCAGTTAACATCAATGGCTGCTCACAATTCTAAGGGAAAGACCACTGGACAGATAACACCATGGCTGAAGAAGAAAGAGGGGGGCTGGGAATGGCTCAGCAAGTGCATCACAAGTTCCAGACTAACCTGGGCTACATGGTGAGGCTTTGTGCCACCACCAACCCTTCCCCCAATGAAAAAAAGCAATGAAATGTTCAGCTCTATCATTTATTTCCATATTGAACACCCAGACCACCAGAAAATATAAATTGTAATTCAAGACCTTTTTTATTTATACAAAATGGAAACTTAAAGAACAGCTCCAGAAACTTGCTGCTCAGAACTGTAACTTCAACCAAGAAGGGATTTTTAATATGTTAATATAGCACTGGAAGGATGAGACAGCTTCTTAAAGGAAGGTCTAAAAAAGGCAGTACAGCCCCCGCTTCTCAGGGGCTCAATCGTTTCCTTATTTAGTGAGCAAGAGTCAAAAATACCAAAACTCCTGGGAAATTCTCGGAGACAGAATTTATTTTTGCTCAGTATAATTTCGTTCCATTTGTGGCTACATCGTGCCAGACTTAGGGTTCCTTGTACTTGAAAGGAGAGATTCAAAACATGACTGTCAATCAACAGTCCAAATATTCCTTTGTCATTTTGTCACTTTATACCACATTCCTATGAAATTAAGCATAGCCTTGAATAACAACCAGTCCTTAGATGCACAGTGGCTAAGCTGTGGTTTCACCATGTCCTACTTCGATGGGGACTGAGGAAGATCTCATGTCTACCACCAGATATCAAAGGAAGCACATTTATGATAAACATGATGCACAACCAGAACACTGTTTTGTTTTGTTGTTTTTGTTTTTGTTTTTTTTTTAATTTTTTTGTTTGTTTATTTATATTTGAGATTTGATAGAGACAAAGAGGCAGATAGAAAGAGACAGAATGGGAGCGCCAGGGCCTCCGGCCACTGCAAACGAACTCCAGACGCGTGCGCCCCCTTGTGCATCTGGCTAACGTGGGTCCTGGGGAACCGAGCCTCAAACCGGGTCCTTAGGCTTCACAGGCAAGCGCTCAACCACTAAGCCATCTCTCCAGCCCTTGTTTTTGTTTTTTGAACTAGTGTCTCACTGTAACCTAGTCTGACCTTGAATCCATTATGTAGTCTCAGAGTGGCCTCAAACCCACAGCAATCCCCCTACCTCTGCTTTCATCCCAAGTGCTGGGATTAAAGGCATGTACCACCAAGCCTAGCTAGAACATTGACTTTAGTTGCTCTTAATTTGCACTACAAGGCAGAGAAAAGGCAAGGCTTCATAAAAATGGATGAGTTCTTTTAACCCCAAATCCTAAGAGTGTAGTGTTCATGAAGGCACAGCACTGATTTTGCTGTGTGTGCCTCCTATCCCGTCACAGCAGCCCATGTTCACGTCTTGAACTTAGAGCAATACTTGCAGCTACTAACTACTGAGGGGAGGGCTCAAAATACCCACAAAAGGAATGACATAGAGCTGAAGCAATCAGATCTTTTAAAGCTACAATACTCACTCTATGTGTTTTGTATATTCTATTTTTAGTGCCCATTAGTAATGGTTGATTTAAAATTGGTAGCATCCAAAATCAAATGAATCTTGAGAATGAAGATTATCCCCAATTGCCCTATCTGACACTTCTGAAGTTGCCAGACAAATGCTACAGACAAGATCCATCATGTTCAATAATCGTGGGTTTCCAACATACAACTAAGAATTTTTGAATTTGATGAAATTGCAAACAGCGAATCATCTAGTCCTAGGCTGTCTCCTGTCACATCATTGAGGAGATGTGTCTGAGACACTGTGCTGAGGGTGGGCTTCTAGCTGGGTTCAATGGGGAAAGAGAGGTAAGATGTCTGGGAGCATAGCACAGTTGTAGAGTACCTGCGTAGCGTATTCAACTGCCAGTATTACCAAAAGGAGGTGGGAGAGAGGGAGAGAAGGGGATGGTCTTGACAAAATTAGAGTAAATTCAGACTTCTACTATCACTCCTTACACCGTGGAGTGTGTGTTGAGCATAGCATAAGATAAACAGATGGGTAAGGGATGGTCCCACACACCTAGCCCCTGCACAGGTACAGACCCCCATCTGGAGACTCTGGGTTTAGATTTGTTCCTAAACTCTTTCACTCACCAGTTTGCAGCCATAACATTAGAAAACAAAGCCACTCCGAAATACCAGAGTTTGGGTTTACCATCAGTAGTCAAATGCAAATCGTAATCACTAATACCAGCCCCTCACTTATTACCAGACTACATAAGACAGTGCTTAGACAAGGACTTTGTAAACCCAAAGCCCTACCTAAATATTACTTTAAGTTACTTAACTAAAAAATAGAGATGTCTACTGGACATCTCTCTGGAGATCTGGACATCTACTGGAGAGATGTCTAAGCAGTTAAGGCACTTGCCTGCAATGCCTAAGGACCCAGGTTCAATTCCCTAATGCCCATGTAAGCCAGATGCACAAGGTGGCACATGCGTCTGGAATTCATTTGCAGTGCTAGAGGCCCTGGCATGCCCCATCTATCTATCTATCTATCTATCTATCTATCTATCTATCTATCTATCCCTTTCTCTATATATATCAAATAAATAAAATATTTTTAAATGTAATACATTATCCTCTATTAATGGATACTTACCTTGGACCTAAATAGAACATTTCTGGCTACAACCCATTCATAACTTTTCCAACAAGAAGATGAAATCAGATGGAATCTTTGTGGTAGTACTACTTTTTACATAGTTACTTGGAGGATTTCTAATTATTAATTTTATATATTTATACATCTTCTGTTTCCACCAAGAGTTTGAGGCAATGCCCACATGGCCTAAGAGTCCATGCAATAAGCCAGGCATGGTGAAGCACATCTGTAATCCCTGCTCTTGGGAGGCTGAGACAGGAGGATTGCAAACCTGACACCAGCCTGCGATACTGATAAAAAAAAAATGTACGGGGGAGAGGGCCTGGAGGGGTGGCTTAGCAGGTAAGGTGCTTGCCTGCAAAGCCAAAGGACCCTGGTTCAATTCCCCAGAACCCACATAAGCCAGATGCACAAGGGGGCCCGTACATATGTAATTCATTTGCAGTGGCTGGAGGCCCTGGTGTGTCCATTTTCTCCCTCTCTCTCTCTCTCTCTCTCTCTCTCTCTCTCTCTCTCCGTCAAATAAGTAAATAAATAAAAATTAAAATAAAGTACAGGGACTAAAGAGATTGCTCAGTGGTTAAGGTGCTTGCCTGCAAAGTATAAGGATCCAGGTTTGATTCTCCAGTGTCCACGTAAGCCAGATGCACAAAGTGGTGCATTGGTGCATGTGTCTGGAATTTGTTTACAGTGGCTGTAGGCCCTAGCATGTCCATTCTCTCCCTCCCTCCATCTCCCCCTCTCTCTCTTTTTCTTCCTCTCTCCCTCTCAAATGAATGAATAAATAAAATATATTTTTGTAAAAAGTACATGTGATAAACAATAATAGAACCAAGGGGGGAAAGGGCACAAAATTGTCAGGCAAGATGGAAATTTTAGCTCTGAGCTTCCTGGCAACCAAGCCGGGGAGTGGGAAACAACAGTTATATAATTCTCATTTTTAGAAAGGCAAACAAGGTTTACTTGAGAATTTCAATAAGAAGACATTTTCTTCATCATGCTGAGGATAGCCAATATCCTTCTACTGAGCCTTCTACGTGCCCATGTCAATGGAGCCCAGTTGACAATGTTGTTCCATGAAGTTGAGATACAAAATTGTTGACATCACTGAGAGTGAGGATTCGCTCCAGTTCTGCCGTGATTTCAAGTTCTCAGAGCCATGCGTTAGGGGCAGCACAAAACCCCATGGAGAAATACAAATTGCTCAAGCCCACTCTTCCATATTCCACATTGTACATGTGGTCATGGGAAAATATCTTCATTCTTCTAGTCATAGTTCTCTCATCTACAGAAAGGAACAATTACATCTATTTTGGAGAACTATAATAAGGAAAAACAGATCAATTTGGCAGACACTTATTTGCAGAGCACTAATGATGTATTCATTATTATTAACTCTAACATTTTGCCATCCATGAATGTACCTAACATAGCAATACCCAGCACATAGTCCATGCATGCTAATCTCACATGTTCCCGCTTAGGTATTAAAAGTATACTTTGGGATCTTGGAGTATAGCTCAGTAATAGCATATGTGTTTAGCATGTATGAGGCCCTGGATTCAATACCCAGTACCATAGTTAAAAGTTAAAGTGTTCATTGGTTGCATTAAGCAGAAATCACAGCAGGGTATTATTTTTAAGTACATTTTAACACTAGGCCTCAACAGCCTAGTTTAAAAATCAAAATGGCATCACTCCTGCTAAAATCCTGGGTTACCAAGCTAAAACTAAGCTGATTCTCTGAACTTCTGAGCAGTCAAGGTTAGAGAGACGGTATGGACATTTCCCAAACTGGTCAATCTCAGTTTACATGATAATGAAATTCCTTCTGCTTCAATCCTCATACCAGTGCCCTGACATCACCTGGTGTTAGCCAATCTGTTATTGATTATTGTTCTAGCTCCCTGCCCCTGCCTTAGAAGGAAAGTAACTTTAAAATGACCAGTCTATGTTAGCTTTTGTTTCTGCTTTTATCAGTCCTTCTCGGCCTTTAAAATCCTCCTCCTCTGCTCTGGACACTGGGATAGTCATCTGATGTTATGGAATGAAGTCTTACCCAATGTCAGAATCAAAATTAAAGCCAATCAACATCTTGATTGCAATTTTGTCCTTTGATAGCTGTTTTAGTGCCATAGACTCTGCAGTTATAAGCAGCAGGTGTGCCTTTCTCTTAGCTTGGAAGGCTGGGAAGTCCAAGTTCAAAGTGTCTGGAAGACCTAGCATCTTAGCAAGTGATGGCCATCCTTTGCTGTGTCCTCACGTGATGAAAAGAATAAATGAACTGCCTCAGGTCTCATACGAGGAAACTAATCCCAGTCAGGAGGGCTCCACCTTCACAATTTCATCTCTTCCCAAAGGCCCCACCTCCTCATACCATCATCTTGGGACTAGGCTTTCAACACATGAATTGGCAAAAGGAGGCAAATGTTCACACTGTTTCATTACAGATCCTGCATTCTCTTAAGGTTGAACCTGTTCCTTAACCCACTGCTTTGGGAGCATTAAATTAACCTACTGTCTCTCATTTAGAGGTGATCTTGTATCCTTTCCCACAAGAAGGAGGCATATCTGAACATGTATCAGGAACCAGGCAAGGAATGGGTGGAAGTTAGGGACTCTTTTTACATCAATAACACAGAAATATCTGATCTAAAAGGCAATAATGGTAGGAAACCCTAAAGTAACCCCCCTTTAAAATGTCCAGATGTCTTTAAAATGTATAGATAAGTGTTAGTGTACTGGCCTAGCATATATAAAGTGCTGGGTTTGATCTCTAGCACTATAGTTAGGGGATATATTTCCAGTCTATGAGTTATTAGAGGACTGAGCTACATAGTAAGAACCTGACTCAAAAAAAAAAAAAAATAGGGGCTAGAGATATGGCTCAGTAGCTAAGGTGCTTGCCTGCAAAGCCTAACAGCCAGGATTCTATTCTCCAGTACCCACATAATGCCAGATTCACAAAGTGGTACATGCATCTGGCATTTGTTTGTGAAGGGTTAATAAGTCACTGGAGCAAACTGACCTCAGTGAAAGCCTAGAAGCTAAGAAAATTCCTATGGACCATAAAAATACCTCACTGGTCCATAGTGTGGAAAGAACATTTGTTATACAGAGATCACTGCCCTGAGAACAGAAAAACAGGCTCATAATTCAAAGATAGACAGATCTGACCCCAGAGCCATAATCATTGGGCCTGGTCCACTTGGGAAAGTAGTCAGCAGAAGAAATGGCCTTGTTACCATCTTATCTTCCCCATTCTTCACTCTCTTTGCTCTTTCCTTCTCTGGCCTAGCCAAATGATAAACAGACTCAAGAGATGGAACAGCCTAAAAAATTTTTTTAACTTAACCCCCCATTCCTGCTCATTTCTTTTCCCACCTCTGATCCTTTAAAATACCCAGCTCTGATATCCCTGGACACAACAGCCTGTATCCCACAGATAACTGCTGTCCTTTGTTGTTCTGAATAAAGGTCAATCTATAGCTGTTGAGGTCGTTTCTGTGTCTTCATTTTCACATTGTAAAATGGTGCTCGGGGTCCACGAAAATCCTTGAACCCAAAACCCTAGGTTCATTTCTAATTTTAATCAAACAATCAAATAAAAAATACTGAGAAGGATAATTACATTATTACATTTATTGAGGGAAGTACAGAGCCAGGGAAAGGCACCCAAGTGGCCTGGGAAAACTGTGGAAAGAAAAGAGAAAAGAAAGTTCTTGGAGTTCCTGCCATATGGGGAGCTGGAGGTGATAAAGGAGCCCATGTGGAGAGTAAGGGCTAGGGGTCCCAACCCTCAGCTCAGCCAAGGTCCAGACAAAGGAAAAACTCACCCACAGCTGAAAGTTCCCAATTGGTCAGAAAGCCTGCCCTCCCCTTGTAAAAAGTATTTATAATCTTATAGTGGTGGGCTGCCTTTGGCTCAGGTGAACCAGAGGGGGACCACTGGTTGGTTAGGGTTAGGGACTGTCTCATGAAGAGGCTGGTCCTGACACCAAGTTCCAGGGGCTGAACTTGACCAACCACAGTGTTTAAATCCTGTGAAAGACCTCCCTCCCAGGAGGGGTCCTGGTTGTTTGCAGCAACACAGGTTTCTAGGACCTGGGAAACAAGTCAGAAACATAACCAAACATAAGCCTGCTCTCCATTAGCAAGCTACCACCAATCATGGGCTACAAGAGGACCTACACCTATTAAATTCTCTATAAAAAAATAAGGGTTATCTCATTTGTCTGGTGTTAACTTACTCTCCATTGGGGAATCTGCTTCTCTTTTTCAGATAGATGTAGATCCTAAGGAGAGAGCCACCCCATCATACCTCAAAAGGGCCCCTGCTGAAACTAAGAACAATTGGCGAAACAAGCAAGGGTGCTGTTTTCTTGGTGAACCGGGTACTGGAACTAGGCAAGAGATAAGAAATCAGATCATCTTTGATTTCTAGCAAGTGCAGACTTTCCTGCCTTTTTATTTTCAGGGGTCCAATCACCCTAACTGTACTCCCTTTCAACATCACCTCAGTTGATCTCAGTACTGATTCTGGTCCAACAGTTTGCAGTCGCTAGAGGCTCTGGCGCTCTCTCTCTCTCTCTCTCTCTCCCCCCTTGCAAATAAACAAATAAAGTATTTAAAAAAAAAACTAGTAGCCTCCAGAGAATATATTATCTTCTATGAGCCCATTCAGAATGGGCCTATCTTACACATCTATCTTGTTCCAGGAGTTTATGAACAACCCACTTAGCCCAACCCTTGTCCTTGCCAATATACAGGTAAAAGGAACACTCCCCTTGGTCCTCAGAAGCTTCTCTGGGATGAACTGACAATGGATTAATAGAGGGAAGTTGCACATCTTACTGTGCACAGGGGGAAATTTCGCAGGGCAAGAATCATCCATATTAAAGAACTTAAATAACTTCTCAAGCTGCTACAGAGGCAACTAAAGGCCTGGATCAGGAAGCCTGAACTGTCCCAGGAGGTCAGTGACCAGCTCACCAACACAGGTTATTTTATTATGTGTATAAAGTCTATGAGGAGCCACCTTCAGAACAATAGGGGAGCAGGGTGTGGTGGCACATACCTGTAATTCCAGCACTCCCTGGAGGCTGAGGCCAAGATCATAAGGTCAGGATATGGAGCCAAATCCTGTCTCCAAAAAGAATAAAAGAGTAGACTTTTCAGTTTTTTGCAACTAAACCCAATTTCCTTATAACTTCTGTGATGGCTGATTTTGTCAATTTTATTGGACTAATAAACCCTTAGGGACAGGCATACCTTTGGGTACAGCCATGAGGACATTTCTAGAAATCAAGTGAGAAGGGACAAATCCCTCTCAGTGGGTGGAACTATCCCATGTGCAAATCCCCACACCCATGATGTCACAGAAGATCACAAGGTCCTCAAGAGACATGTCTAGGCTGGTCTTCGCCGTGATTTTCCACATCCTCTTCACATCACTCTCTGTGCCTCGCCCATGCCACTGTCAGATCTTTTCAGCTCTTAGCTGCACCCACTGGGACCTCCATCATGCCTCACTCAGAGGGCACAGGAACCAATACTTTTCCTCCCAAATTAACTTCCCTCTAGGACAGTGTTTCCCTGTTTGCCTGATTTTGTTCTTTCTTTGACTCATCATAAATGCTCTCTGGTCTGAATTCCCCTAGGGCCACACTTTTGAAACTCCAAATTTCAGCTTTTGAAACTCAAAAGCTACTCCCTCCCCAACCCTTGTCTCTTCTCTCACATTAACATAGCTGCCAGCAATTTCAAAAGTCTGCTTAAGCTATTAGTGGTCTCTCTACATTTTTGCTGAGTAATCCAATCAGCAATAGGAGGGAAAACAAACTACCAAATCAGAAATCCAGAGATGCAGAGGTTCCCAAGACCCCATCACTGAAGTAGACCTAAAATGAACCCAACATGGTTCAGGGAAATTCGCAGAAGAGGAGACGGAAAGATTGTTAGAGCCACAAATTGGGACATTATGCACAGAGACATTGCCTCTCCCCCATAACTGATGGCTACCCCCACAATGTGTGACCCACAATCCCCAACAAGAAGGGTCCCTTCGGAAGGAAGGAAGGGAGGAGGCTAACGATGGTACTAACATGGCTGCTTACACACTGAGAATGTACATAACTAATAAAGAAAAACAAATGAAGAAAAAAAATGTAAACAGAAAAAAAATAGCCAGGCATGGTAATATAGTCTATAATCCCAGCACTAGAGAGGCTCATACAAGGGCCTTGTGTAGTTTGAATAGATAGCCCCCAATCTATTCAGTGTTTTATTAGTTTGCAGTTTGCATCTGCAGCCACCTGGCTGGAGGCAGTGTTACTGGGTGGATCTTAAGGTGTGGTGGTGGGTTTGAGATGGTAATCTAAAGATATGCAAAATGTGCCTAGCTGGAGTTCCTGAAGTGTGCTGTGTGGCTTTTGACTTTTAGGCTTGTGCTTCTCTCTCTCTGCTTGGACCCGTGAAGGCAGGCCAGCTTCTTCTGCCATTATGGAACTTCCCCTGGATCTGTAAGCTTCAATAAATCCTTTCCTCCATAACTGTGCCTGGTCTGGAAGTTCATCTCAGTGAACCTGAAGCTGTCTGCTACAGAAGTTGGTACCGAGGAGTGGGCTGAGATGAACCTGACCATGTGGATGTTGGTCTTTTGGAACTTTTGTTTTAGAGGAATGGGCATAGATGTGGTGCTTGCAACTGAAGATGCCTTATGGAATGATAAGCCAAGTTTTATGGACTATTCTGATTAGTTTCAGAATGCTAAGTGCAGACAGTATTGAAGTTCGAGGCTTGACTTATGAGCTTTCTAAGGGAAAGGAAAGACTACAGAGGACTTTATTGGAATTGGGCTACTGGCATAAGGTCTGGCTGCATCCTGCTGCTCAGGCCCAGAGAGTCTGATCAAGGTTAAATTTGTAATGGATTGATGTGCTTGGCTAACGATATTGGACTGAGAGATTTTAAGATGGAAAACCTCAAGCAAGTTAAAATTATAGGCACTGAGACTGGTTTTAGGTTACTGAAGCTGCTATTGTCAACACATTAGCAATCTTAAGGAAGATGGCCTAACTACTTTACATTAAAACAATGAAGAGGATGCCTGAGGAAAGACTATCATAGAAATGCAAACTCTTTTGGAAAGAGTTGCCTGGAGAAGGAACCTGCTTTTCAAGGTTATGATTCATTTCATCCCTGAATTAAGAATATGGCTGTGTCCTGCACACCTGGTATTGGTTTCTGAAGCATGAAAAATGTGAGGAATGGTCACGAATTGCACATGGTTGTAGGAGCCGCTGCTGAGATGCGGCAGAAGGCAGGGCTTGATGCCCTGATAGGCTGAAAGAGCCTTTGGAAGATGGACCATGATTTGCATAAAGACCTGAAGATGTTTTGGATATACCAAGACTATGCAAGGGCTACCATGTAGTGCACTGTTGACCTAAGATGGAAGTGTTCCCTGGCTACTCTGCCCAACTAGAGAGGTGGAATTGGAAAATCTGGAGATGTCAGTCTCTGGTTATATTAAGTTTGAACTGAAGAAGTTTGATGGTTTTTTGGTGGTGGTTGAGTTTGCATTGTTTTAGTATCTCCTTGCTATGCATTATACCAGTTGAAAATATTTACTCTGTGCACTTATATGTTGGAAGTATTTAACTTGTTTGATTCTACAGGACTTACTATCTTAAATTTGTCAACTGTGGGGCCTTTGAAATCAAACTGATTACAATGTACAGCGTGTGGTGGTTATGAATCTATTGGGGGCCAGGGACGGAATGTGGTAGTTTGAATAGATAGCCCTCAATATATTCAGTTTTTTATTAGTTTGTAGTTTGCATCTGCAACCACCTGGTTGCAGGCAGTGTCACTGGGTGGGTCTTAAGGTGTGGTGATGGGTTTGAGATGGTAATCTAAAGATATGCAAAGTGTGCCTAGCTGGAGTTCCTGAAGTGTGCTGTGCTGTGCTGTGTGGCTTTTGGCTTTTAGGCTTGTGCTTCTTTCTCTCTGCTTGGACATGTGAAGACAGGCCAGCTTCTTCTGCCATTATGGAACTTCCCCTGAATCTCTAAGTTCCATAACTCTATAACTGTGCCTGGTCTGGAAGTTCATCTCAGCAAACCTAAAGCTGTGTGCTACAGGCCTGGACTACATAGTACAAAGCAGAATGCCTTTACCCTGGTTGCCAGGAAGGGCTAGAGGTAGAGGAAATGAGGGAGGAAACTTTGGTTAAATACTAAAATAGGCTTACCTCACAATAGTTAGCCTCTTCCCCCAACCCCCAGCCACAACTTTTGAGTCCACTTCAGTGGCCCACCTATGGTTTCCTATTTCTAATCTCAGCAAGGTTAACTGAACTATTGAGTCAGGCGTAGGGATAGAAAATGGGTTTCATTTCACTGACCCAGTGGTGATGGCTTATAGTAGGGTTCAGTAGGCAAAAATGGGCTAGTCACATGCACCATGGGTGTGGGAAGAGAAGTGTGGACACACAAGCCAAGAAGTGCCATTGCTAGCTGACTCATACCTGTAGTCCTTTTCCTAAATCACATAATGTAGCTGGAGAGCCTATGAAAAGTGGAAAATCCAAGTATAAAGGGTGCTGAGAGGCAGGGTCAGCCAAGTGCCGGCACTCCAACCATAGCCCCCTTCAAACAGCAGTAGAAGTATGACAGCTTATTGGGTTTCCAGAACATGGTCTTTCCCTTCTCCCCAGCCCCTAGGCCTGTCCTTAGAGAAGGATAGGAGAGCTTGTAGGTTTTGAACCTTCTGGAGTAAGTAAAGTGATTGCATTAACTATTCCAAGGGCCCTTGGAGCCACGGATGAGTCTGTTTTGTTTTGCAGTGTTAGAGATGAAACTTGGGATCTAAAGCATGCTAGGCAAGCTTTCAACAACTGAGCTGAGTGACAGCCCTGGCCCTTGACAATTTTAAAGAGGAAGAGCTAATGTGGAAATACCAGGCCACCTTGTCCTGAATGTAGCCAGATCACAGGATTTGGAGAAGCACAAGTCACAACTGCCTTGGTACATGAGCCTGGACCCTCTGCCTTCACTTTTATAGTAGCAAAACCTGAATAGCCCTAAACTGAAGGCTTCCAGCCTGGTCTGATTCTGAGAGACCTGACAGGAGAAACTCCCTCTTCCGGCATGGCCCAGGGGAACTTCTGGTACAAGGGTAGCTGGGGCCACTGTGAGAAAGGTCAGCCTGTATTAGGGCTGTGGCACTCTGTTCTGGGCATTCCTCCAGGGCTTGAAATAATTCCTCCAAGGCCCAATCAGCCCCTCCCATGGAATCAAGCTATAGCCAAAGCAAATCCAGCACCGCACCCCCCAGCACAGATGAGATTACTACTGAAGATGCTTTTGACCCATCCGGGCAAGCTCAGAAGGACTGGGGTGCTGTGTATCCTGGTGGAGAGAGGCATAGAAACAGTAGAGGCCACTTGGCTGGGTTCTTCCCTTCAAAAAAAAAAAAAAAAGAAGGAATCCTATCTATCATCCAACGTTTGGGGGTTCCTACATCATCCCTCTCCTCCTCCTTTTCCCCAGTGAACTTGCTTTTATTTCTGTATCTCTAGCTCTTGTTCCCTTCCTACTGTCCCTCTCTCTCTCTCTTTCCTATCCCTCCACACAAACAGGATAGCAACAGGATATCACCTTGGGGCATCCTGAAATAACCCCACAATCCACAGCTATCCCTTCCAAGTCTCCAATCCCATTATGAGCCCAGCAGACATCCCGGGAGAGGGCTCAGCCACTCCAGTCTTTTACACATTCCTCACACCCCACTCACCAATCAGGGAAAGGGTTGCGTTCTGCAGCCCTGGAAAGGCTTGTGCCTGACTCTTCCTTTCCTCCATGGAGAACCCGGGTGTGGCAGGCAAGCCTTTAAGCTGACTCCAATCAATCAATCATTGCAAGTCACTCTGTTCCTGGCACAGGACAAGAGGTAAACAGGTGAGGAGGTCACCAACCACAGGAAGCAACTGAACACATCCAAGGGTGCAGAGCAGGCCACAAAGTACCTTGAGGAGTACAGACTGGCAAGGGACAACCTCAAAATAGTAAGAGAGAACCCTTCTAGGTGCAGTTGGTGGATGAAGGACCTCAACGCAAACTGAGCAAGGCCATTTGGGGATCAGGGAGTAAGTAGACCAGCCTGCCAGGAAGAGAGGCCATGCTGGGTATGGTGAGAGAGCTAAATTAGATATAGTGTGTAAAAAGGCCTTGCATTCCAGGAAACTATCCCACTCATACAGAAAGACATGGAAAGTCACTGAGTATGTCAAGGAGTATGTATGATCAAAATGACATACAGGATAAGAAAATATTAACCAGGGCACAGTTGGCACTCAGGAACATAGCTGACAGCCACAATGGCTGAAGAACTTCTAATGAACACAAGCCAAAGAGGTGTGGCAAGGACAGATACCACACTCCCCTGGCCTTGTTAACTGTGGAGCCACCTAAGCAACATAAGCACTTCCCTGGGGAAGAAGTGGGAGTCAGGAGGGATTAGCCCAGGGGAGTAAGTGCAGGCTCAGAAGAAGGGAGCACAGAGCTGGGACACATCCTGTTTTCTTCCCCACCCACTCCCCACTGGCATGGCCCTCACTTCTCAGGCCTGCCTCACCAGAGTCAGAGAGGGACTCTGCTCCCATGGCCATCAAGCCCAGCTTAGGCAGCAGGGTGCTGCCCTCCTTCTGAGCCAGGAGACAGGAAACAGCAGGTGGAAAGACAAGGCTCCCAGGAATCCCACACTGCCACCAATTGGATGACATTGTGTGGGCTGCTGGGCCTAAGACAAGAGAGACCATATATTGTATGACTTCATTGAAATACCCAGAATGAGCAGATCCACACAGAGATAAAGCAGTCAAATGGTTGTTGGGGGGGGCAGGACTGTGGAGGAGCTGGAGCAATTGCTTTGTGGGTACAGTTCCTTCTAGGGGTGGGGTGCTCAGGACCTGGAGAGGGTTGATGGCTACAAAGCCCCGTAAGTACACAAAATGCTACTGAACTGTCCCACTTCAAATATGTGCCTTAAGTGGCTGAATGGGTTAATTTCATATGAAATATATTCATATATTTTACCATAAATATTTTCCTTTTAAAAAAAAGCCATTGGGGTTGCAGAGATAGCTTAACAGTTAAGGTTCTTGCCTGTAAAGCCAAAGGACTGCTCAGGTTCCATTCCCCAGTATCCACATAAGCCACATGCACAAGGTAGCATATGAGTCTAGAATTTGTTTGCAGTGCTAGAGGTCCTGGCATGCGCTCTCTCTCACTCTCTCTCTCTCTCTCTCTCTCTCTCTCTCTCTCTCTCTCCTCTAATAAATAAATAAATAAACTTTTTAAAGGACCAGAGAACTTCAGTAGTATGAGGGGATGGGATAGGATTGTCAGAGGGTTGTGACAAGTCTCCATGACTGATAATTTTAACCAGCAACAAGTCTCTGGAGTTCCAATTCTGCCTCTCCAGCTAGGCTACTCACAGTCCTGGAAAACTTCATCTGGGGCCAGAAGCAGCCATCTTGTGGTCCCGGCATGTCCACTGGGTCTCTACTGCAACCCATGGTTCATCCTCACATCTCCATCAGTTCTCGATGCAGGCATCCAGCAAACCTGCTCACACTGCCCATGGCCATTTCCAAAACACAAGACTGCATTGCAAACTCAATGACCCTCTCTTTCCTGCATTTCTTATCCTCCACAATACCAGGTAGGGTGCCAACATGTTAATCCAGAGAGGAATAAAGCAGTCTTTAAAGAATAGGACACTCCTTGAGCATTCATAGGACACTCCTTGAGCATTCAGGCCCCTTCAAAAAACTGCATTCTTTCTGTTGCCCCAGTGCAGGTCAGCTGGCCCGATCTCAATGGCTATAATCTCTCATACAATTTCAGCTTAACAGGCAGTAGTTTTGGCCTAAAGATTTCTTTCTGTGCCATATCCCTCTGCTCACACCAGTCCATTTTTACAGAAAGCAACCCCACACAAATTCTCAGGACTCAGGCATAAGAACAAGTCTCTCACACAAACTGCTTCTAGCCTAGTCCAGGCAAAACTTGTTCTCACTCTCATAAGCCAAACCTCACATAGTTCTTACTACATTCAGGTCTTTCAACTCTCACCAGAATATCAAGCTGTACTTACAGCACTGCAAGGTGTCTCTTCGGCCAAGGTTTTAAATCCTTCCACATTCCTCTTGAAAATAAGCTCCAAAAGGCCAAAAGCCACACTGTCAGGTTTCTAGCAGCAACAACCCACTCTTGGTACCAACCATACTATTACAGTCAGATTTGCATTGCTGTCAGAAAACGCCTGACCAAGAGCAGCCTGTGGGGAAAAAAAAAAAAAAAAAAAAAAAAAAAGATTTATTTTGGCTTACAGACTCAAGGGGAAGCTCTGTGATGGCAGGGGATAACAATGGCATGAACAGAGGGTGCACATCACCTCCTGGGCAGCATCAGATGGACAATAGCAACAGGACACTATGCCAAACACTGGCAAGAAGAAGCTGACTATAACATCCATAAGCCTGCCCCCAACAAATACACTGCCTCCAGGAGGCTTTATTTTTTTTGGTTTTTCGGTTTTTCGAGGTAGGGTCTCACACTAGTCCAGGCTGGCCTGGAATTCACTCTGTCCTCTCAGGGTGGCCTTGAACTCACGGCGATCCTCCTACCTCTGCCTCCCAAGTGCTGGGATTAAAGGCGTGCACCACCACGCCCGGCTTCCAGGAGGCTTTAATTTCCAAATTGCCATCAGCTGGGGACCTAGCATTCAGGACACCTAAATTTATGGGACACCTGAATCAAACCACCACAGTGGCTTAGTGGTTAAGGTGCTTGCCTGCAAAGCCTAAGGACACATGTTCAATTCCCCAGTGCCCATGTAAGGCAGATGCACAAGGTGGTGCATGTGTCTGGAGTTTGCAGTGGCTAGAGGCCCTGGCACACCCTCTCTCCCTACCTCCCCCACCTTTCTCTATATATCAGCCTCTTTCTCTCTCTCTCAAAATAAATTAAACATTTAAAAAAATAAATTAAAAATGTGTTTTTTTTAAAGCAAGGAGAGTTTCTAACCCCAGTGTCAGGAAAGAGAAAGCCAATGGTATTTTCTGAAGGGGGTGATTGTGGCCCCATGACCAGCAAGAAGCAAATGGCATCTCCACACAGTGGGTAACTTGGATGAATTGAAATGGACAGTACTATTTACAGAGTGATAAGCAGTTTAAGGAAAGCCATTTGTGCCAGAAGCCAGAGGGCACACCATCACTGATAAGCCAGAGAGGGGAAAATTGTAGCTGGAACACAAGGCTCATAGCCTCCCAGAGAGGAGCACAGCCATGTCCAATTGCTAGAATTTCAATGTGAAATGTCCCTATTGGCTCATGTGTTGACATGGCTATTCTGGAAGGTCTGAGCAATTGAGGCTTCGGTGGAGGAACTAGGTCACTGGTGGCATGCCTTTGAAGGCCATGCATCATCCCTGGTCCTTTCCTCTCTCCCTGCTTCTTGTCCATAAGTATACAAAAGTAACTAATATATGAACCTGATTGGGCAATACCCTGACCTCACTTTTCCCTATCTTCTGACTTCTAGCCAATTCTCCCTAAGTGGCTGAACGTACCAGGAAACTAGATACCAGCAAGATGTTGATGTACCCATAAAGGTCTGACTCCCAGGGCTCAGAGTGTGGCAAAAGAAGGAGAGTTCAGAGAACCCGGCTCTGCTGAGTTCACGTTACCCTATGAACTGGCTCCAAGTGCTTAGGAAGATTCTGTTTTTCATGGGTGGTGTCTCAAATAGGGCAGGGTGCAAGGGGAGGAGGACAGATAGTATAACTGTTCTGTCAGAGAACGAGCGAAAAAGTAGAGGAAAAGAAGGCTGGAACAGCATCTAGGACACAAGCGGAGCGGGGGGGGGGGGGGGGGGAAGTGATCTGACCACGAATGGCTGAAGGGAAGAAGGGTGGGAGAGTGTCCTTGGGTGCTGACCTTGAATGTCTTTGATGACTCCCAGGGAGCTCTTTGAGAAGAGCAAGTGAGAACGAATGCTGTGTCAGTTGGTATCCAACAGGAAACAGACACTCCAGAGGACAGAACTGGAAAGAATTTAATGAAGGGACTACACAGGGTGTGGGCAGGACTGAAAAAAAAAAAAAAACAACAACACAAAAAACAGTGAGGTAATGAGGCACCCAGAGACTCGTAATGGCAGGAAACAGCTGCCATCCTCTCCAAGCGCGGACAGCTGGGAGGACTGGTGACTCTGGAGCCACAGCCCTCCCGCTCCGGGAACGGAGGCCCAGAGGCAGCCACCACCCCATCTCACTGGCCTGCCTCCCACAGGGTGAACCTCAGAGCAAAGAAGTGGAAGGAGGGCAGGGCACGAATCGGCTGGGGTGCGGGAACAACACACAACCAGACAACTTGGAGCTAGTGAGGGAAAAAAGCCAAGGCAGCGTGCTGTGTCTGTGTGAAGAGGAGAGGTGGACGGGGATGCGCGGAGAGGTAGAGTGCACAGCCACCATCCCCAGCACAGGGTGAGGTACGGGAGAATGGATGAATGAATGAGAATATAACAACGGCAATGCCACGAAAGGGTGTTTTCCAGGCAAAGGAGACGTAAACATGCTTTAGACTGACACCTAAGCCACCCCAATGTCATGGTGACAGGTTGTTTCTGGTCAAAATGAGTCTAAGTTACTATTAGAGTTATGCATTTCCATGGGCCCAAAAGGTCAGTCAACTACTCATTGCTGGGACAAAATACCTGACAAAAGTCAGTTTAAAGAAGAAAGGGTTTATTCAGTTTACATTTCCAGGTTACAGTCCTTCCTGGCTGGGAAGGCACGGCAGGAGCTTGCAGGTCGCATTCAGTCCACAGAGGGAGCAGAGAGATGAACGCTGCTACTCAGCGCCTCTCACCCCCTCATGCAGCCCAGGCCCGTGGCCCGTGCGATAATTGTGCCCACAGTCTGCCCACCTTAATTGACCTAATCAAAATAATCCCTCACAGTCGTGCACGGAGGCAGATCCAGTCTACATTATCCCTTACAGGTGACTAGGTGCCCAAGTTAACCATCAACATAAGCCATCACAGATCCCGAGGTTGAAGTGCAAGGGTGAGTTGTCATGGCACGATGCGGCAATGTGGCTTTTGGCTCTTCCCGTCTGTCCCAAAAGAGCAAGAAGAGGAAAACTTTCCTCTGTCGTAACATAAATGCATTGTATGGCTGCACATGCTTCAAATCCTTGCTTTTCAGTGTTGGTGAGCCTAGACGAAGCTCCCTGGCTTCTTCATGAGCCTTTAGGACAGCCCAGCCCATGACATTCCAACAGTAGCCAACTGTGATCAATCAGTACACTGCTGTTTGCGAGGATTCGCCGCCTGCTGCAAAGTCACTCATCAGCACAGTTAAAGGGGAAGAATTCCCCTCCTTGCAGTTGGAGCTGTGCTCAGGGGCACACCGGAAAGGCCAGCAGAATGTGCAGGACCCTCTGGTGGGCAGTTAAGTAGGAGAGCATAGGCACACTGCTGTATTCAGGGATGTGAAAAGACGCAGAGGGTCAGTGGTAAGTGGTCCTAGTACGTGAGATGGATTTTGCCAAGAACAGGAGGAATGAGCCTCATATTCCTCTCGCTTAATAGTTCATTACCCAAATCAGGAAGACAGGGTTCAGTTGTGCATGTTGTCACTTCATGGAGGGCACCCCCCGAACCACCCCACTTGCCTTCCTTCTGATAGGTACACAGTCAAAGTCCAGCACGTACCAGCTATTCAACGTGCAGTGCCCCTGAGCACGCAAGCTTCTGCCGAGAAAGAGAGGTGACTTTTCGTTGCACAAAGATGCGATCCACTTGCCATAGGGAACCGATTGCTTCCTGGGGACCGCTGTGTCTAGCGGTAGGAGAGGTCTATTTCGGATTCTATCAAAGATGCTATACACACCGCAGTAAACCTGCCCCAATTCTTTCTAGTTGCTAATGATGCACTCACACGTCATGTCTCGCCAGAGAGAACCTTACACCCTAGTGAGAGCAAGAGTGGGAACAATTCAGCAGAGATAATAGTAACAATCAAAAATAAGAACAATAGCCCTTTGTGTAAAGCCCTTCACAAGTGATGCAAAAATCTCAGCCAAGCCTCAGAGCCACACTGGGTCCCACTGGATAAAGCCCTTCACTGTTGAACAACTATGGAGCTGAGACTCAGAGCTACCCATGAAACCTCAGCTTTCTGCTCTTTGCACAGTACAAACAAAAAGATAAATAAGGGCTGGAAAGATGGCTTACCAGTTACGACACTTGCCTGCAAAGCTAAACCACCCAGGTTCAATTCCCCAGGACCCACGTAAGCCACATGCACAAGGTAGTGAGTGCATGCATCTGGAATTCATTTGCAGCAGCTGGAGGCCCTGGCACACCCATTCTCTCCTCTCTCTCTCTCTCTCTCTCTCTCTCTCTCTCTCTCTCTCTGAGAAAAAGAAAATGGCTCTTAAACAAAAATCCACACATTTGTAATAGCTCCTGTGTACTGAGTGAAGCCACAGCACCCTTCCCCTTGCCTCCTGAGAAGCAGAGCGATGATTTTCCTCAGAGATCTGACGCGAAGTCTCCGTCTACATTCATGAACCCTTCATGGGGAGACATGCAGCTCTGGCCCAGATACTCTCAGTACTTCTCTGCCTTGATGGCTGGTTCAGGAATGAGCATGTGACCCAGCCAGAACCAGTGAAGGGCAAGGACGCTTGTGCAGCACTGGGGACGGGAGGAGGTCCCCCTCTTCCCCATTGGTCTTAATCATGGGGGAAGGTATGTCTGGAGTTACTGACTACCATCTTGACCTGTCTGTACTGTGACAGCAAAGGTAATAAGAATCATAGGGAATCTAAAAAGTGACAAAGGACACAGCCCTCATGACATTATTTGAAATCCTGGACCGTGTCCCATGCCCAAGCATTCCTTTTTTTGTTGTGTGTTTTATTTTGAGGTGTTGTCTCACTCTAGTCCAGGATGACCTGGAATTCACTATGTAGTCTCAGGCCAGCCTCAAACTCACAGCAAACCTCCTACCTCTGCCTTCCAAATGCTGGGATTAAAGGTTTGTGCCACCACATGGCTCCCAAGCACTCTTTATTTAGTTAGTTACCCATATATTTCTCAACCCTCCTCCCCAGTGTCAGAGACTAAACCCTTCTATGTGCTCAGTATGTACTATTCACTGGGCTGCACCCCCAACCAGTGTGTCAGGAGAATAGGAACTTGGAGAGGGCTACCCCAAGACCAACATATAAAAGATGGCAACCAGAAGACTAGAGACCGTCCCAATTCTGGCTATGTGTAACAACTGACCAGGTACCAAAAGAGTCCCCAGTATATGAGTTGGAGAGAGAATGGGTGCTATGTAAATAATCTATAAAGGGTTCCTGAAACTCGTGGCTAGGGCTTTTCATGTGTATGCTTTTCTAGCTCACTAGACCACTCCCATTCTTGGGGTGTGCCTCTCCTTCTTAATAAATCACCTCCACTCCTATTACCTTACTGTGTGTCTCTAGGTCAGCTCCTTGCTCTGGGACACAAGAACCTTCACGGGTAGAGGATGCCCTCAGCCCCTTTGCTAGGATCACAGTGGCCCATAGAGGCTTTATTATTTACGCATCTTGAATTGCATCCACTGTCCTCACACCTAAAATATCTTGACAGCTGCAGGTATTTCTTCCTCATCTTCATCAGGCAATGCCAGATGCAGTTGAGGATGAGAAGAAGGTTTCATTGCCAAAGAAATCCAACCAGTGCCACTCTGCGGGTAATCGCCAATTCTACCACAAATGTGCACAGGTGTCCACTAGAGCATCCTTGCTGCTGGCACTAGGAGGCCACGGTGCAGTCAGTGCAAGAAGCCCATCTTCCTTCCAAGGAGCAGAGCCCGTCTCCTGCCTCACACAGACCCAACAGGAGAAGCAGTGGAGACTACGGACAAGAAAGAGAAGAGAATCTTCTTCCCCAAGCACAGACAGCCCTCCCCCCTCCACCTGACTGCTATGGTGGCCATGTGCTTACCACTGGATGAAGGATAGTGCCAGGAAAAAAAAAAATGACATCAAGATAGAAGAGTGAGCCGGGAATGCCTTTAATCCCAACACTCGGGAGGCAGAGGTAGGAGGATCACCATGAGTTCGAGGCCACCCTGAGACTACATAGTGAATTCCAGGTCAGCCTGAGCTAGATTGATTGAGACCTTACCTCGAAAAACAAAACAAAACAACAAAAGATAGAAGAGGAACTAGTTGTTAAGAAGTTCAGTGGAAGGGGAGTAGGGGCAAAAGAAAGTGATGGGAGGGAATTGTGATCAAAATAAATTATGTACATTATGGAAATTGTCAATAAAAAAATGTCAAGAAGAAAGAGAAAGAGCAGTGTCAGGACTGGGCGGTGTTCCAGCTGCTCAGTCTTAGAGGGGGCATCGGGCCCAGGCAGCTCCAGCCAGCTTATGGTAGGATGAACAGAATCCCAAGCTGGAATTCTATGGGGCAAAAGGAACAGGGATGAGATGCTGGGTGAGAGCGTCATTTTGGCCACCACTTGAGCATGTGGCTCTGAGTATAGTCCTCTACAGAACTTAGACCCTTGTTTGCAAATCCAGGTGGGTAGAATCACAGGTATCAACATAGTGCTCCCACTCTGAACTGCCGTGGCTCTGTTCAGAGCAGGATAACCAAGGCAGGGGAGCTGATGGTGGCGATAATTACTCAAGCATTCCAAGCTTGCTTCACTTTGGGGACGAAGGCTTGATAAAACACAGATGTGCCCTACTTTAAGAAAAACAAAAAAACAAATCGTAAAATGCTTAAACTGAGGTGGAGAACCACACACTACTCATACTTTAAAAAGGGATTTACTATAGTTCTCTCTTCTGTTTTCTGTTTACTTCCAGATACTATGATGCTACGGGGTTGTAAATCTGAAGAAATTGCCCTTGCAATCTTGTGACTTGCTCTCGTGTTTTGTTGGAGGAATTGTTTCCCACATTTTAGAGGCCACTGCAGGCTGTCTTGTGCAATGAGTAGGGGGAAGAACTAAGGATTCCTTCCAAGAAAGTGTGGGAAAACAAACTTCTGGTGCAACAGTGTTCAGCATAAATCAATGTAGCATCTTGTGTGCTCTAATAGTTCTCCTTATCACTTCTGGACGTTAATAAGGAGATCTGTGTCCCAACAATGGCTTTTCTCCATTTGCTCTTATATTTGTTCTTTTTGGAGTATATTCTAAAGTCATAGGATGGAGAAGTATTATACAAACATATCCACCCACTCCCCATCCAAAACCTCATCCCTGAACCTAGCAGACTGGAAGAACCTCTGTACAAAGCAGCGTTGTTCCATGCTGACTCAGCACAGCAGCCTCCAGAACTCTCCTCAGGCCTCCTACATGCCACCTTCAACGTCTGCCCTGCCGTCCTTGATGCTGCATTTTAGCAGGGCTACTGTGTTCCTGAGCTGTCAGCACCCCAACCCTCACAACAAGGTCTCCCTCCAGACAGACCCCAGAACTCTGAACTAGGCCAGACTCAATGCAAAACAGTCAAGACTCTTTCAACCTTAGCCCACTTTCCGGGACCATCTTCCTCCCAGCACCCTAACTCCTGAAACTTGGGAAATCCCCCGAGAATAAACTGACATGGTCTTTAGTCTCTGTAGATGGATCGGCCAGGAGGGGACAGCAAACACTGAGGAAAATCAGATGCAAAAATAAAGAGATTTACTAATGAAAAATGCACTGGCTTTCAATGGTCTTACTTCCACATACCAAATGAGGATCCAGTTATCTAATCCTCAACTGTGATTTCCTATTCTTTTTTCTTTTCTTTCCTTTTTCATACAGGCTGGCCTTAAACTCCCGCACCTCCTGCCTCCACCTCCCAAATGCTGGGGTTACAGGTGCACATTACCACACCAAGCTCATGTTTGAGGCTGAGAGAGTCTACATATAAATTCTAATGTGTCTCTCTCCCTGCTCTGTCACCAGAAAGAAAGAAGAGCTCTAGCAACATAAGGAAAGATTCGTTAGGTAATCAGCAGCCAGAGCTGTGTCAACAACACTATCCCTACCCCTGGAGATTGGACTCCTGCCTTACTCCAGCCCCTCCTCCCCCTCCCTGTAACCCCTGTCTCCTCCTTGGATCACCTGCCTGCCCCTCACAGGTACATGGAGTTCAAGGTCCTGGCTTACAAAGCTTTTCCTCCCTGTCAACACCACTGCCAGGAATCTTATTTACCACAATCCTACAATGCAGGCAAGGTGCAGTGTACTTTACTCTCCTAGCTCCAAAGAAGCAACATGTTTCCCCAAGTTACTTTGCTAGAAGTTCATATTCCAGGGGCCAAGGGTGAAGACAAATGTCAGGGCACTCGCCTTGCATACATGAAGACCTTGTTCCTGCTATAGAACAGGAAGAAAGAAGTTGGAATAAATGAAGAGGAAGGTTCTGAGAGGTTATAGCTCATTTGGTTGAGTGCTTATGCTTACCTTGAATAAATGAGTCCACTAGTTCAATCCCTAGTACTATATAAAAAAAAAAGATAGGAGATAAAAAGTCAATTCTGTGGCCTCTTCAGCAATAGGGTCTTACCTTATAGCTCTGTTGGGTAGCCAAGTCCTTGGCAATGGCCTCCATTGTTTTGGGGACCTCATGAATCTCCCTGGCCAGCTGCTTGCTATTGGGGAGTAACCCAACTCTGGTCCTGGGATTCACAAGCCAGAGTCTACTTTTTTAAGATTAAGCTTTCTCCACCTTCTACTGGGCATATCGGTCTGGTCAGTCCACATCCCTTAATTGAGGATTATATTTTGTATACCGGAAAAATGTCTCTCAAAATTATATGCACATACCCCTTAATCAAAGCTGATCTCACCCTTGGTTGGAGAATCTGTCTTATTTTACAGATGGCAAAAATATACTGAGGAGATCCAAGGTTGATCAACACAAGAAAAGCCAGCCAATAACTCTCCACAAGAAGTGCTACTCTATCACATTTACCCAGGTCCAGAGGAAACTGCAGAGGAAGCAGTGACTTGAATAGTGCTCCCAATGCTAGCCTGACAACCACTTCCAGGAAAAGAGCAACCAACACTGTGGTGAATGGAAACACATAATAGAAATACAGAGGCTAACACACCCAATGCTCAAGGGTTGTTGCAGAAGAGGGGGTGGGCAGATTGTGGAAAGAGCCACAGGGTGGTTAGAAATGTCACAAGACACAGCCCTAGCCAGAGACTAACAGAGGTCCTAATTACCCCATAGTGAACACCAAGGCCCCTACTAAAGAGGGCCCTCTGGAAAATGAGAATGGGGGTGAGGGAAAGCCAGACTATAACCAAATAAAAAGATATTTATATGTATATGTAAATTTTTAAAAGGTCAGTTCTGTGCAATGATGACATGTACAGAATCTGAAATTTTCTTTCATAGTACTAGGAACTGAACCTAGGGCCTCACGCATGCTAGGCAATTCCTGTATCACTGCGTACATCCCCAACCCTGGATTTTTTTCATGTCTTGATTTATTTATTTATTTTTTTTTTTGGTATTATACTTGATCATAGAACTATAGCACATTATAAATACTTGAGAATATTTTTAACATCTGATATCAGGACATATATACCCTATACCACATAATTCAGAATTACTATGGGTGAGACCCAGGTGTGAAAAGTGTTTAAAACCCTCAGATGATTCTAATGTGTCTCCAAGGTCCAAAGCCCTACCCGTGAGTCAGCACTAATCAAAGGTGCTCACTCAAGCCCAGTGAGGGCAGGAAGTCCTGACTAGAAGGACAACAGAATTGTAGCCAGATCTCTGATTTCTGGGAGGTGTAGGGAAGAGAGGTGTTGTTCTGTCTCAGAAAGAGGGTTTTACTTATAGGAGCTGTAGAAATGGAAGATCTTACTCCCGACAGACTGAAATTAAATCAGCCACTCCTGTAAGATGTCCCAGGCAGACCGGGGGCCAGCCTTCTGAGAACACCTTGAGCCACAGCTGCCTATAGTGCTCCTCAGCAGAAGACCAAAACCACCAAAGTCACTTATTGAGCAGATACTAGCTTATGGCTGTGCAAGGTGAATAAGAGGTTTGTGTCTATAGTAAATACATGCTATGAATTGATGGACTGATTCATTTATAAGAAACTTACCAGCAAACAGACAAAACACACCCCGCAGCCAGCGCTCACACATATGCATTATTGAAGTGAAGGTGACAATCACTTCCTTTCCCGCTGTCACCTAACCACCACCAAGCACTTATGGTTTGTCAGCACATCACCATAAGTCACGCTCAGCAAGAGGCTCACAGTTCCTTTCAAGAGAGATGAAAAGCAGACCACGTGTACCAAAAGGCTGACATGCCCTGCTGGGAAGTGCCAGGCTCCGAACACGTGATGAGGACTCAGGACCACGCAAGGCATATGGACAGGTTGCAAAGCAGGAAAGAAAAAAAAAAAAAAAAGGCAGTGCCCATCTGTGACCAGAGCCATGGGAAGCCACTGATTCACGTTAATCTTGACTTTCAACCCAGCCTGGGCTGGAATAGGAGTCTGTGTGGCCAGTTAAAGTCGGGGGAACTGTCTCCGGGAGAGCTGTGTTTGGAGCTGCTATGAAGTGGGCAGGGAGCACAGCACAGGGAATGCAGAACGCACCCAGCGTTATCTGCGAGGTTACGCACTGGAGAAGTGCAGGAGAAACCAACCTAAAACTAAAGGAGATTTGGTTGGCTTCAAGACACAGCATGAGCCAGATCCATATCCTCAAAGATATCACACAGAATCAGTTGCTTTCTGTCTCTTGCTCTGATTTCCTCCAAGCCAGCTCCATCTTCACACAGACCCTCTGCAAGGTGATGACAGGAACTCTTGCCAAGAGCTCATGGCCCATAAGCTATTGGCCTAGGAGCCCCAGATCACTCCAACAAGAATGAGGGATTGTCTCAAAAGCACCCCGGCTGAAGCCAAAGAAAATTTGGCAAAACAAGCAAGGGTGCTCTTTTCCTGATGAACCGGATACCAGCACAAGGGTGAAGGAGATCAACACAGAGAAAAATCAACTCCTACCAAATCAGAGAGCCAGAGACCCAGAGGCCCCCAACACCTCATCACTGAAGCAGACCAAAAATGAACCCAACATGGCTCAGGGAAATTTTGCGGAAGAGGGGGCGGAAAGAATGTCAGAGCCACATGTTGGGTCATGATATGCAGAGGCATTTAGCTTACCCATAACTGTGGGCTAACTCCACAATGCATGACCCATATACCTCAACAAGGAGGGGCCAAGGGGAGGGGGTAGGTCACGGATGAGCCTAATAATGGTACCAAACTGACTGTATTTGCTGAATAGAAAACTAATTAATAAAAAAATAATAAAAAATTTTTAAAGAGTAAAACCTAAAAAAAAAAAAAGAATGAGGGGTTGCTTCCAACCCTGCTGCAGTCACACCCCTCAGTTCTCAACCAGTAACTGTAACCAGTGAACCGCAGACTTCTCACTGACCACGCCTCTGGACCTTCTCTGTCAAGGAGGAGCCAGCCCAGTCATGCCACAGGTCTAAGACTTAAGGGGACAGGTGCCCAAAAGAAAATGAGAGGCCTCGGCCCATGCAGCTCAGCAGCAGTTCACTTAACAAGCATGTGCTAGTCCCCAGAGTTGACAGTCCCCACCACCCCCCCACACACACACACACCCATAACAGAAAAGAGGAAAGCAGAAAGGGTGTACTTTCTTCCCAGGTGAATGAAAACTGAGTGTCAAAACATCTGGAACTTCTTCAGCCTTATCAGATTGGAGTTAACTCTACCTGTGGTTTGCGTCTTGGGACATCACCCGCAACCCTGCCGACATGGCCCACATAGACTTCCTCCCAAAGCTAAAAGCGTCTACTAGCAAGAGAAGCCTAGGAAGTGGGGTAAGCTCTCCCCACCTGTGCCTGGAGCTGAGTTCACAGCGGATTCTTTTCCCTTCTGAACAATTCCAACCACTAGAGGGAGAGTAGACTGCCAGAAACCACAGTCCTGTAACCCCTGTCTTTCAAACTGCAGCTTCGAAATGCATTAGTGAAAGTGATTGTCAACTTAGTGCAACCCAACAAACATTCTCTTTTCCTTCTTTCTTTCTTTCTTTCTTTCTTTCTTTCTTTCTTTATTTATTTATTTCTTCCTTTCTTTGCTGAAATAAAATAGAACAGAAAATGCCAGTATAGCAGAAAATACAGGCAGTTAGTGTTTAACAAAGCTTTTTGTTTTAGTTACATAATTACACATGCATGTGCACCCTGAGTCTGAATATAAAACACATTTCTCACTGTGGTTCGTGATCTACCATCAGAAGAGGTTGACAAATGTAGCCTTAATACACGTGCAGGACAAAAGCACCAATTCGCTTTACTTCTCAGACAAATGGCAACAGGACCATCCAGGTGAGTCGCTGCTCTGTGTTGAGGAAAGATTTGACAATAGTGACACCTCACATTGCTGAGAATCGGTTAGTTCTCCGTAAGGTGGTGCATGCCTATGGTCCCAGAACTTGGGAGAAAGGGGCAGGAGGACCAGGAGTTCAAAGTCATCCTGGAATACATAGAGTTCTAAGTGTGCCAGAGCCACATGAGACCCTACCTAAAAAAAAAAAAAAAAAAAAAAAAAAAAAAAAAAAAAAAACATCTACCATGGTATATTTTTTATAATCATGGAAAATATTAATAAAAATTGAGAAAATAAAAATTAAAAAGGGAGAGAGAGATAAAAGAAAGAAAGAAAAGAGAAGAAAGAAATTGTATTAGTTCTCAGCTTCCCTTCCTCAGGTGTTCATGACAAGTAGCACCACGGAAGGTCAAACACAGCCTTCCTTTGCCCATGAGTGCCCAGCACAGCTATCCTCCCAGAAGACGATCTTTGCTGCCCAGGCCTTCCTATCCTCTGTGTGACTGAATCCTGAGCTACTTTAGCTCTCACCACCAAGGACATATTTCCAAATCACAGCTAGGATTTTGTCCGTGATGTCCCCTGGCCTCCTCAAATCCAGTCTGCCTGAAATGAATGCATAATCTGCTATGCATGAAAACAAAGGCCACCGGGCATAGTGGCACATGCCCGTTATCCCAGCACACAGGAGGCAGAGGTAGGAGGATTACTGTGAGTTTGAGGCCAGCCTGAGACGACATAGTGAATTCCATGTCAGCCTGAGCTAGAGCAAGGCCCTGCCTTGAAAATCTAAAAGGAAGGAAAGAAGGAAGGAAGGGAGGAAGGAAGGAACGCCGGAACCCCAATCCTGTATTTCTGGCCTTGGCCTCACTGTCCTCACTGAAATGCTGGTTGTGGCTGAGTCTTCTTTCTGTCATCGTCAAGTCCCATACCATCTGCCTCCCCACTGCCTCATCTGTCCAACATGTCCCCTCCCCCGTTCCAGATTTTGGTTAGCTTCTTCCCGGTCTTGTTTATGGGAATTCACCACCTAAGTCCCAGGCATCGACTTAAACATACACTCAATAGGAGTCCATAGGATGAATGACTATTTAACCAATATTCTGACAGCATGTTGACACATGACTTTTCAAAATACAATAACAATGTCACCGAGAATCTCTTGGAACTGAAATCATCTCAGAACTAAAGATATTCTAGTAGAAGTCTCCCAGCTGGGTGGGTGTGGTGGCACACACCTATAACCTCAGCACTCCAGAGCCTGAAGCAGGAAGATCTCAAGTTAGAGATTAGCCTTGGCTACATACATAGTGAAACTCTTTGTCAAAAACAAAAAGCATTCCCTATTGCCAATGAGAGCAAAAGTCAGAGGGCAGCAGCCAAAAACCATGAGGTTCCTGGTAGACCTTTGAATTCAAGAGAAGAACCTTTTCACTGGTGCAGCAGCAAGACAGTCACACAAATGACTCTGCCAGGATGTGGTAGGCTTTGGCCTTTTCACCAATGAGTCTCAGAATATGACTTTCCCACCATAGATGAGTTCCTACAAGAAGAGAGAGAGTCAAGCCCGCAGCTCCCACTTCAAATGCACAGCTCACGCTAAGTTGTGCCTCTCCTGCCTCACCAGTAAGTTGCTGGTAAATCATAGTTCGAACTAAAGAAAGAAAACAAAAGAAAGGAACCTACTGCTATCAAACAGAATTATTTTTATGGCCAGTTGTAGATATATATGCGCCTGCAATCCAAATACTTTGGAAGCTGAGGAAGTGATGCAGGAATTTTGGGGTTCCAGGCCAATGCACCAATAATGATGCAGGAATTTTGGAGATCCTCTGCCAATGCACCAGTATACACCAACACACTGACAATTTGGGGATGTCTCCAGATTCTTATCCTGTGAATTTGACAAATATATTCCACAAAGCATAAGGTGCAGAGAGATTTTTATTATAGTTTAGAGCTTTAGGAGAGAGAAGACAGGATGCAAGGGAGTCACTTAAGGTAGAACATGAGATGGAATCAAGGCAGAGCTCTTGCCCAGGGAGGTGAGAGGGGGCTTGAAAAGCCCACCTCAAGACTCAGGCTGGGGATTTTTATGAGCCACACGGGTGAGCAGCTGGTTTAGCCAGTCTAGTCCAGACAGCAGGTGCCTGGGGTCAGGATTTCTGGAAAAGGGAAATCTTCCCAGAAATCTTAATTCTCTAGGAACAGCTTCTCAAAAGGGAGTGGAAGGACTCCCTAAGGGGGCAGAGATAAGAAAAGGACATTTTTGACCTGCAGTAAAGTGTAATAACCTAGATGTTCCCCTACAGGCCTAAGAACAATTTCTGCATTTGGTCACCTTGGTGGTCCTGTCACCCCTAAGCTGACTAGCCAATTTGTCTCCTAAAGAAGGAAGATCTCTAGTCAGATCACAATAATCAATAATAATAATAACTGCTATCATTATCATGACTGTTATCAGGATATGTCCTCATAGCACCATATACTTAGTAGGCTGAGATAGGAGGATCACTTGAGCCCAGAAGTTTGGGGCCCAGCCAAGACCATATCTATTAAATAATTAATACTACGCTGTACCATATTATCTAAGCTACAGAAGTCTCACCCTGAGATTATGTCACAGGCCCCTCCCAATATATTGGTGCCCTTGTATTAGAAACTTGTCAACCTTGAAATTAGGTGAAGATAGCTTTGAGAGGGAAATTTCAAGCCACCTTCTCAGCATTAACAGCTTTCCTCATTGGTCATTTGGATGGAACTCAGTGGCCTCCTGCTCTCCCTAGCAAATCTCTCCAGTTGTAGCAACGAGTCAGGGAACACAATTTATAATATTGTGATAGCTTCCACAAGCACAGGGGGACTTATCTTTCCTTTATAGGAAAACAGCTTTTATTGTTGTTGTTGTTCCTTGAATGTCTAAGAGGGAAAAAAAAAAAAAAGAAATTGAAGACACACAGTGACAGACTTGTTAATTTCCAAAGCAGATGCCAAGTCCTGTCTTAGAGGAAGGACATCACAGGCGTTTTGTTCTTCCAAGAAGTGTAATACTTGAGATTTTTTTTTTTTTTTTCATTTCAAGCACTGAAAAGCTAATGGCCTGAGCCCAAATCCCAAAGAACATCATGATTTCAACGATTCAGGGGGGTTATCTTCCCTGTCTTTTCTCACTGTGTCTGTAGGGTTCCTCAAACACTGGGCTGGAAAAGTTCAAGCTCAGTTCACAGAACAGAACATTCTGTACTCGGCACAACCGGCCCGGCTGCTCTGTGTAAAACAAGATCAACAGCAGGATCTCAGCCCCAGCAGCCCGGCAGCCACAGGCTCCACAGGCAACCCGCAGCCCAGAGGCCATCTGCGGACAGTGGGGACAGTGGCCGGGAAGGTGCACGCGCGTGCACGCACACCCACAGCACGCAAGGGGTGACAGCTTCTCCCCGGAGGGTCAAGAGAGTTGTTTGGCTAGGTCTTTGGGGGTTAATTACAGCTGAAGCATTTCCAAGGAAACGACCCCCTGTGTGTGCACTTCTGCTCTAGCGTTGATTGGAGCTTTTCAATGTTTGGATGTTTCTGTAGTCAGATGACTACAGAAATACTAAAAAACTGGGCTGAGGGAAAAGGGGAGGCAGGGAAAGAGGGCAGTGGAGCCGAAGGAACAGAGGCAAGATCATTGTTATCCCTCCCCCAACCACCCCCAGCCTTTCTATCTCCTGGATCCAAAGCTTTTTCATCCTTGGTCTGGGTAGAATTTAGATTCCAATCCCATACATATTTATCCAATGCTGATTTTATGCCAGGGCTTGTCTATAAAATAGTACCTGGAGCAAAATGGAAATCTAGCCTTGAAGCCAGAATACTGAAGAGGACAGAGAGAGAGAGAGAGGAATGCTATGTGTGGCTACACATAGACGGCTGGGAGGGGGTGGTGGCTGACTGAGCTGTGGAGGGTTCTGAGCCCAGGAGGGAGTTCTGTAGTACGGTCTAGCAGGGAAAACCCAGCTGCCTCCCAGGCTTTCCTCCGGGTTGAACTTCAGCCTATTTGCGAGGAAGAGCTCCCACAGACTGCAGGGCACACACCTCACACTTTGAGCCTGTGACTCTCAGGGGACTCAAATGTTAACTGAGGAAGGGTCACTTGATTATTTAACTAGCACCTATTGTTGGGTGTAAGGAAGTTAGAACGTGCCTTTGCTGAACATAGACTGGGTATCTAATAAATAGTAACCATTGTTATTATTAGTGTAAGTGCTGATCAGCAAAAGCTATTTATTGAGTGCTGATTAAGAACTCTCACTAAAGTGCCCTCTGAAATGTTTTCTCACCCACATATTTTCACAATTTATTGACAATGTCTCTTGACCAGCTGCACCTGGCACCATGCGCTGCCAGAGGCCCTGGGGCAGCAAAGCCTCGTCCTGAAAAACTTCCTCAGGCTCCCAGCATTAGCAGTAACCCTGAGCCAGATGGCAAAGGAGTCCTCTTCTTCTAGGCCCAACATGGTCTCTGTGGCTGTGACCAGCCATCCAGAGACCAGAAGGTGCTAGGTGTGCTGGGGAGTAGGGGCTGGTCTGGAGCAGCCCTGAGGCAAGGCATTCCTCTGGACTGCTCTTCCAGAATATAAACACTTTCACTTCGGGACCAGAGCTCCTGCCAAGGCTGGGGAAAACGAGTTACACAAGCACCTCTAGGGTGGTGACCCACCACATCATGCTGCTGCTGCACAGGGAGGTGGGAGGGAGAAAGCCTCCGGGAGTCAGCTGGGGACAACGCACCCACCCATGAACCAAGGTTTGCTGGCACAGGAGACCAACAAAGCATAAACTTTTTGGACACAGTGGTGTTCATCTATAATCCCTACACTTAGGAAGCTGAAACAGAAAGATCATGAGTTCAAAGCTAACCTGGGCTGTATAATGAGTTCCAGTCCAGCCTGAGACAGAGCAAGACCCCATTTCAAATTCCTGTAAACTGCCCCCACAAACATTTGGGCTACCACACCAAATGCCAGCCTGGGGCCCAAAGAAATTAATCCCTGAGGATAATTTCACAGATCCCCTTCTATCACTTAAGCAATCCCAAAGTTAGAGGGAGAAGCCAATGACAAGTCAAGACCAGGCCTAAGCAGGGCTCCCTTGTCACCAGAACATCCTACATTCTTTCTTCTTGTGGATATCACCTCCCTTCACGTCCCTGGCTCTCTCCTTCTCATTCAGGACCTTGCTTACAATTTTGGAAGGAGCAGATCTGTTCAAACATACTGTTCCCCCAGAAGTCCTTTGCCAAGGGCTACTGCCAACTCCAGTCAGTGACAGATGGAATTTCTCAGAAGGCCAAAGTATGCATAAGGCAATAAAAGCAGACGCTAAAGGGCCTGAGGTGGGCCAAGCTAAACGAACCCAGGCACTAAGCAAGTGATTCAGATCCCAGAGGGAGTTTATGAAGGGGCCGTGGTCCCCAAAAACACCTTCAGCAAGGGTTCACGCCAACCCACCCACACTGGGTGACAGGAGAGAGGCCTGAGATGATGTTCGCTGACCATTCATATGCCTAGCGCTTTAAATGTGTTCTTTAATTTTTTTTCCCCACAAAATCCCACGTGATAACTGGCAACATCATCATTGTTGCAGATGAGGAAACCAAGACTGAGAAAACTTAAATAACTTTCTCAAGGCCAGGCGGCCCAGCGCATGGCACCACTTGCACTTGAACCCAGGTCTACCCAGCTTGAAAGCTCCTGCTTCTTTCATTTTCTGCCTTGTTTACAAGCCTCTCAGAATACTGCCGGAGACATATTGCACCTTTATTTTGGTTATTCAGAGACCGGGATCTGAAGCTGAAGTTCTAATACCAAGTCCCACTCCTGTTTTGCCCTGTCTCAGTTTACATCATCAATCAGTGGTCTCCGAATGTCCCTGAGCTGCTGGACTGTGCTTCACAGGAGATGGGAAGGTGAGTTTTCCATGACTGCTGCTGCCCTCAGGAACCTCTAGTCTATCTGCACAGAATGGATTAAGCTGCCTCTGTATCTCAATGGCTTCATTCAACAAAGGTGTTGTTCTGCTCAACACCATATGCCCATTTTGAATCAGCTGGGCCCTCACTCGGGACCCTGGCTAATGGAAAATTGCCAGATCTCAAGCTCTGACAGTCGTCTTCTGAGGGGAAGAGAGAACAAGCGGTTACTCACCAGCTCTTAGCACCGCCTCCTCTGGAAGCTTCTTCCCCAAAGGGACTCGTGATACTCCTACTCGAACCGCATTGCCCAAAACAAACCAGTCACACATAACTTCAAGGAGTTAATGACATACAAACCTACCACAAGTCTGTTAATAGAGAAAAACCAGAAAAGTGTGGCAACTAGGCCTATTAATGAAAAGTCTGGGAAGATGAATGGCCCACCTGGTAGCCTCATACCCCACATTTTAGAATAGTGGAAGAGCAAATGATTAAGTTCCTGCAGAGAGACACATTCAAGTCTTATGCATCCCAATCCAAGAGAGAGGAATCACATCTGGTCTGTAAGACTCAATAAAGTATCCTAACCAAGCGCAGATCTATGCTGCCTAGAAGAGTGGGAAGAACCCAGGTGGACCTATAACAGCAGACCAGATGCATTTACCTTGGCCTTCAAAATCCTGAAGGTATCTGTTGCAGTCAGCTTCCCATTGCTGGCAAAAAGAAGAAAGAAAGAGAGAGAGAGAGAGAGAGAGAGAGAGAGAGAGAGGGAGGGAGGGAGGGAGGGAGGGAGGAAGGAAGGAAGGAAAGGAAGGAAGGAAGAAAGGGAGGGAGGGAAAAAGAAAAGAAAAGAAAACATGACCAAGAGCAGCTTGTGAAAGGAAAGGGTTTATTTGACTTACAGACTCAAGGGGAAGCTCCATGATGGCAGAGGAAAACGATGGCATGATCAGAGGGTGAACATCACCTCCTGGGCAACATCACGTGGACAACAGAAGCAGGAGAGTGTGTCAAATACTGGTAAGGGGAAGCTGACGATCACACCTATTAGCCTGGCCCCCAACAACATTCCCAAATTGCCACCAGCTGGGGACCTAGCATTTGGAACACATAGGTTTATGAGGTACACGTAAATCAGATGACCAGAGCTTCTCACCCTCACGAATGACACAGATTACCCCAGGACTGAAGAGATAATCTGAATGTATAAAATGAAGCCAGGGAACTGCCCCATGGGCTTGAAAAGAAGAGGTCAACAATCACTGAACAGAGAGTCCTGGCCAGGCAAAAATGGCTGTGGGCCTTGGCAGGAGCTAAGAGGGTGCAGAAGATCCTTAAGAGAAACACATAATTAGAGTGAGACTCGGGGGGTTATAACCAGTGGCCATGTTCCTTCCTTTATTTCTCAAATACTCTAACTTTTTCTTTTGAGATAATATGCACCCCTGGCTGGCCTGGAATTTGCTATGTGAACAGGTTGGTATTGAACTTGCAGCCATCCTTCTGGCTCTGCCTCCTGAGTGGTAGGTAGGTTTAGAGGCATAAACCACAAGGCCCAGATATATTTTTAACTTCACATACAAAACGCAAAGGTGTGCCAGGTGTGGTATCCACATCTGTAGTTTGGGAGGCCGAAGCAAGATGATTGCTTTGTAACAAGTCCTAGCCTCAAAATTTTAAACTTTTCTTTTTCAAGATAGGGTCTTGCTCTAGCACAGGCTGACCTTGAATTCACTATGTCGTCTCAGGGTGGCCTCTAACTCACGGTGATCCTCCTACCTCTGCCCCCTAAGTGCTGGGATTAAAGGCGTGCGCCACCACACCCAGCTGAAACTTTTTTGTTTTTTAAGGATGGAAGGAGGCAACTGTGAGTGTGCTCAATTCCAGCCCTTATGTTGTCTCCAGTCTCCAGCATGGAACTTACTGGGGGAAAGTACCGGGGCTCCAGTGTGCACCTGTGAGGAAACAAAAGGGACCTAAATTCACTTGTTCAGTCTCCAGAATAAATGTGTCAGCTATTTGTAAAGCCCTTGCTTTCTAAGAGTAACTGATCTCAAGAAATACTTTGATGAATAGAACCAACGACTTTCATGAAGCAAAATTATGAGGAAGAGAAGGGTTGAGGGAGCAAAAGTGCTAAAAGGAGTTGGGGTGGTATAGTAGAATGCAGGGATGTGAAGAGCTGCAGCCAGTGAGTGGAGGAGATGGGGCAGACAGGAAGCAGACAATAGGAGGCGGAGCTCTTGTGATGAGTGGATTTTTATGATGTTTAGTTATATGGTGTTCAGTGGAAGCCCTCAACTTCTCTCCCTTGGGATCACTTCAATAAACCTACATTACTGAGATGCTTTGGAGGGGATTTGAAAGGTCACAAGCGGGCAAGGGGTTTGTTGTGAAGTGTTGACTCAGGCTTGAGAGTGCACACAAGGAGTGGGCATAGACACCCAGTCCTGTTTTGTTAAACAGATCTGTGCACGCAAGTTTATGTACGACAAAGCAGAAAGGTGATGGTCAAGAAAATCTTCATGAAGGAGATAAAAGATGATCCTGATGCCAAGTATTGAGAGATCAGAAAATGGCCCCATTAGATGAATGGTACACATCCCTGCCCTGGCACTAAGGGCCCACACATGTAAAAGTACTGAGGTGTAAAATAGCCTGGTTTGGGCTGGAAAGATGGCTTAGCGGTTAAAGCGCATGCCTGCCAAGCCTAGGGAACCCAGTTCAATTCTCCAGGTCCCATGTTAGCCAGATGTGCAAGGGAGTGCATGCGTCTGGAGTTCGTTTGCAGTGGCTAGAGGCCCTGATGTGCCCATTCTCTCTCTCTCTCTTTTTCCCTCTCTCTGTCTCTAATGAATAAATAAATAAAATAAAATCTTTAAAACAGCCTGGTTTGATTGACATTTCCTAGTAAATGTCGATGGACAAGAATATAAGGGATAAAGTCAGGAGGTAAAAGTTCAGAAAACAAACCCAACAGCCAGGATTCGCAGAAACAAGCATGTGTCTATCACTCTCAAGGTACCCACTGAGCATTCACTAACCTGCAAACACTTTCCCGCTTTCATATTATGACAAAGATCTGTTCTTTTATTTGCCTCAAAGCCTATAAAGTGACTGTGTTTTTCCTATTAGCATACTAGAAGAAAGGAAAGGAAAGGAAGGATGGAAGGAAGGAAGGAAGGAAGGAAGGAAGGAAGGAAGGAAGGAAGGAAGGAAGGAAGGAAAGAAAGAAAAGAATGAGGGAAAGAAAAAGAAGAGGTGAGAGAGAGTGGTGAATCCAGAGATGAACTTTTCCAAGGATATCTTGGCTTATTTAGATTCACCTCTCACATACAGCATGCCAATATTTACCTTGCTGCTAAGCACCACCTCTCCATGTGCCAAAATCCTTCAGGCCCCACGTTCCTGCACATGAAGGATTGCCTAAGACAGCAGCAAACAGCAGCAGAAAGCTGGTGACTATTAACACACACTTCTTGACTTACAGGCAACTGTCAGGTGGGAAAATTCATTTCTGCTGATCAGAGCCAAAGTATCCTGAGTGTAGAGTGTATGTGTGCGCCTGTGTCTATTTTAACTCTCCCTGGGAAATCTCTCAGTCAGCTCTTATTTCAATAATCTCACACACATCCATGGTGCTTTTCTCCACGAATACTTCCAAGGCACTTTATAAATTTTATATAGCTGGAGAATTACCATGGCAAGAATAGAAGGCAATAGATACTCATCAGCCTCCCTATGAGAAAGTGGGTCTAAGTGTACTTTTGTTGAAAAGTAGATCCAGGAATGTGTGTTTCATTCAGAATGTGAATGAACTGAAAACAGCAATGAATTTCATTAAAATGCTCTTCAGCTTTTGTCCTCATAATTCGCTCACATTCCACCTGCCTTTCTCACGCTTCTGGATTCAGCTCTGCCATTGACACTAAGTGTTCGTACCCTGGATCAATTCTGTCACCTTGCCCTGGATATTGTCGTTAAACCTTAAACACCCAGAAGAATGGCAGTGGGTGAAAGACGTAATGTCTCTCATGGGGACCACTTTATGCATTTCTGGCATGGTGCTTACAGGGGGTGAAAAGTACCCGGACGCCAGTGAGCACCTGTGAGGAAACAAAAGGGACCTAAATTCACTTGTTCAGTCGGTAAATATTTACTGAGCAATTACTATGTTCTAGAAACTATGCCAAGGTGCAGGAGGTATAGCTGAGCAAGTTAAACAGGCCCCTCCTTTCCATCACCCAGCACCAGCCACCTGGCAAGAGAGATGAGCATTAATCCAGTAATCACACAGGACATCCCAAACTCAGCAGAGATAAGAGGAACAAGGATGATTCTGAGAATATAATCTGGACACTTGACCTAGGCTGGGGACAGAGCCAGAGAAAGTCTGCCTAAGAAAGTGGAGTTCAGGTGCTCACTGGAGTGATAAGTGGAGTTAGCTGTGTGTGTGTGTGTGTGTGTGTGTGTGCCACAGTTTACTCATTTATAAAATGAATGTATTAACTGTGCCTTCTCCAGAAGCAGACCTTGAGGCGAGACTTCAGGGGAAGGTGACTTTACAAGGAGGTATACCCGAGGACACTGGTAGAGGGGCTAGAGAGGGACTAGGAAGGAGTGGGGGGCCATGGAAGTTGAGAATCAACAAAGTCCTGTGCAGAAGCCAGCTGGAAAGGTCACACAGAAAGCTGGGTGTCTTTGTTTCCCTGTACTCTATACAGATGACAAATGGAGTCCCAAGCACTTCTGCTCTCTAGGCTGAGATGCCCAGTGGTTCCTGTAGCTCTAGGCCTGTGGCCACACAGAGGTGAGGCTGACGGGAGTTCAGCAGGCAGGAATGGCCTACCCTGGGCAGGAAGATGTTAACAGGATGCAGGAACTTATGCAGAGTGCATCATACGGGCTCAAGTTCGATGAAACTGCAGGTAAGGAGCCAAGCACAGTGCCCAATGCCATAGGTAATTGTTCAGTAAATACCAGCTCTCATTGTAGTGTGTGTTTATCTGTCTGCACTGAAGCGGCCTAGGACAGGTTTCACTTTGCCCGGTGAGCTCGGCCCACAATCCTTCAGGAAGCCCTTTTCTCACGACTCCCCGCCAGGTCTCCTGAGACAAACACACATCTAAATAGAGCAATATGTATTTACGTTTTCAAGGACTGTCACATCTTGCTGCGCTCATAAGAGAACGGAGCGCACAGCACTGTCACCCTCGGTAAAGTCTTCTATCACTCATCACAGTGTCATCTCTCCCAGATCTCTCAGGCTCTGGAGCTCAGAAATGCACATGCTGCTCTCTTCCTAAATGCAATCTCTACTAACCAGATGCAATTCTCAGGCCTTCCTTTCCTGGGCAGGTGGGTAGAATTCTTAAGCCAGAAGGTTTTCCTTCATGTGTTCATCTTGCTGAGAAATTCAGCAAATGTTTGTAACCTGGGGGGAAAATTAGCACTTTAAATAAAAAGAACTGAACTACAAATATCATAGTGATGGATCTCAAATACATTATCCTGCAAAGAAAAATAAAAAGCCAAACTGAAAAGACGGCATGCTCCTTTAACACATGATTCCATTTGAACTTCTACAACAGGCGGGATTAATCTGCCATAGTAGGAATCAGGCCAGGGGTGCCAAGGCCAGGGCTGTGCAGAAAGAGTCAGAAAGGAACTTTCAGGGGTTGACAATGTTTAGGTCAACTAAACATTATTGTGGTGGTCACACTGGTATTTACATTTGTTGAACTTCATAGACCTGTAGGCTAAAAGGAGTGAATTTTATTGTACAAATTATAATTTAATAAAGTGATTTTTTCAGCTTTTTGAGAGAGGTTTTTGCAGCATATCCTTGACCTTGGACTATGTAACCCAGGTTAGCTTCAATTTCAAAGCAATCCTTCCCCCCCCTCCAGCCTCACAAATGTAGAACCACAAGCATGTACCAACATGCCCAACAACAAAGTGATTTTTAAAATGAGGAAGCATGCATAGTATTACCTGATGGGAGAGTGAAAGGAAATCCAAAAGGAATCTCAAGAAGCCAGACCCACAGGACTCTGAGAAGCCTATGGAAAATACTCCCTCCCCACCCTCTGTTTGATTCTTCTGCAAAGAAGTTGGTCTTCATTGTTTGCACCTAGGGGGAGGGGGTTAGAAATGACAAGGAGAATACAGAAAAAGAATAAAACAATGCACAAGTCATTTATATCTGGTGGCACCGGGATGCGTTTATGCCTATATAGAATAAGAAGAATTGTGTCCACTTGACACCCCCCCCCAATATACTTCAAATGAAATAACAGACTTCATTAGAAAGATCTAACTTGTTGGATCCAGAAAGCAACTGTTTTCTTTCCTTACTCCACTTCTGCCTTCCCCTCATTCCAAGCAAGCAAGGCAAAGATCTGTCTAGTCTCGAACCTTCCTCCAACCAGACTATTGAGCTTGGTGCCTCTGCCTTTGTGACATGTGTTCCTCCTACACAAGCTTGCGGTAAAAACAGGACTGGAGATAGATGTTTTAAGCCACTGCACAAAGGCTTGAGAAATAATTTTTTACAGTTTAACTAGAATAATCTACTTGCCAATAATTGAAAACAGAGTCTACAAAAATCAGGTGACTCGGGCTCTGGGAAGTCTTCCCCACAACACTGCACCCACCTCCAAGCCCTGACACTTCTGAGGTGGGATTCACCCTGCCTCCTGTTCCAAACAATGTACTTTGTCCTATGTGGCACTTACCACGTGGATAGCAAGTGTCTGTTTACTAACATGAGCCATGGACCAGACTAAGAGCTCTTTGAGATGAGAATGGGGTCTGTGGAGGACACTGGAGAGTTCAGTTGCTAGAACAGTGGCAGGCTCCTTAGCAGGTGCTTAATAGACCTGTGGAATTGTTGTTGTGGACACATAACAGTGGGGCTTATTCAAGGTTTTAGGAGTGTACTGCACAAACAGGAAAACTCTGGCGCTTCCAAAGGGAACTCCACCCAAGCTCAGCTCCAGCAGGAAATACCAAAAAGTCAGTATCTAACACAGAAATCACTGTGCATGTGTTTCAAGGCAAACTATCCTGAACTGATCTTCAAGCTGTGGAATAATCTAGAAAATCCAAAGCTTAAAAGGCTGTCTATAGCATTCTCCTCCAAAGCAAGTGACAGTATCCACATGCGAGCAGAGGGAAGGGGAGATGCTCTTTGTCCTTGGAAGACTCTGGGGCAGTTAGAGCACCATCAAATTAGGAGTCACTGATGGCCAGTCCTGGCCCCAGGGATGTCCATGTCCTTGAGACTTATACAAGTGCCTCCCTAGAAATTCCTGGCAAAGTTTCATCTGGACATTATTTTTCCAATACTGGGATTGAAATCAGGACTTTGCTCATGCTAGTCAAATGCTCTACCACTAAGCTACATCACCAGCCCTTGTCCCCCCACCCATATTTTTGAGACAAGGTCTCAGACAGGCTTTGAACTTGCAATACTTGTGTCCCAGCTTCCCAAGTAGATCAGATGATCCATCTGGCCATTCTCAGAGGCAATGCACACTTTGGCTGCCTACATAGCCTGGAACAACAGAGCATATACCTGGGACCTTAAAGAGACTGAATAAGAGGAGAGAGAACAAGGCAATTCTGAGCAATAATCTCCAGCAGCTGTTCATTGTTCAAACATGGGCTTCCCACACATGAATCACCCATCCCTCCCTTCTTCCACGGCCTCCTGGCTATTCACCTTTGGCCCACTTGACCTGGGCGAATGAAGTCAGAGCACAGACGGCCTATGTCCACTCGGCATGGCCATATTATCAACACTCAAATTGGGAAGTAACTGGCTAAAATGAGTACTTGGAAGTCTCTACCCTCTAGTTTTCATTGATCCTTGTTGGATATCTAGGTACCAATAAACATAGACCCAATACTGGTTAATTGATCAATGATACCTCTTTCATTCACTAAAATAGTTAAGAAGTGAGTTCAGGCCTAGGGTATAGCTCAGTGATATAGCACCTGCCTAGTGTGTATAAGGTGCTTAGCTAAATTCCCAGCACTATAATAACTAATAATAATAATAATAATAATAATAATAATAATAAAATTTAAAGTCCATACTAAAAAGAAAGAACTTGGTAAATTTAACATTCCTGTCACCTGTAGCAGTCAAATAACTTGCCCTGAATTTATATAAAGAATCCTAATGACCCATCGGGAAAAGTGTAAACCTTTCAAAACATCAACAATGGGGGCTAGAGAGATTGCTGAGTGGTTAAGGTATCTGCCTGCAAAGCCAAAGGATCCTGGTTTGATTCCCCAGAACCCACATAAGCCAGATGCACAAGGGGGCACATTCACCTGGTGTAGCAGACAGCTTCAAGTTCACTGAGATGAACTTCCAGACCAGGCAGTTATGGAGGAAGGGATATTTATTGATGCTTACAGATCCAGGGGAAGTTCCATAAATGGCAGAAGAAGCTGGCCTGCCTTCACAGTACCAGGCGAAGAGAGAGAGAAACACAAGCCAAAAGTCAAAAACCACAGCACACTTCAGGAACTCCATCTAGGCACACTTTGCATATCTTTAGATTGAAATCTGAAACCCACCACCACACCTTAAGATCCACCCAGTGACGCTGCCTCCAGCCAGGTGGCTGCAGATGCAAACTACAAACAATAAAGAACTGAATATATTGGGGGCCATCTATTCAAACCACCACACCTGGAATTCGTTTGCAGTGGCTGGAGGCCCTGGTGTGCCCATTCTCTCTCTCTCTCTTTCCCTCTCTCTGCCTCTCTCTCTCTTTCTTTCAAATAAATAAATTAATTAATTAACTAAAACATCAACAATGTCATCACCTCCTGGCAAAAGTTCAGCATGTGGCCAACATTGTGATACTACCAGTCATTCATTCTTCATTCCTTCAACCAAATAGAAAGAACTCTGGAGTCTGGTTTGACTCCTGTCTGCCTCTTACTAGGAACAGAACTTTAGTCAAATTGTATATGCCTTCCTTTATATATTACAGTCATAATTCCTACCTTGGACTTAAAACTTCTAAGTGAGAAGCTTTGGTTATCAATAACAGAAGTCTATTTTGCAGACCCTCATACATGTACAAGGGACTTAGATCCATTTTTCCTTCTTCAAGAGTGCCTAATCGCATGCGGCAATAGTTGGGACAGATCAAAGCTAGCTGTTCATTGGTGCTTCTCTCTTTAAGAATGTTCTCTCTAAACCGGTCATGGTGGCACACGCCTTCATTCCCAGCACTCGGGAGGCAGAGGTAGGAGGGTTGCCGTGAGTTCAAGACCACCCTGAGACTACATACTGAATTCCAGGTCAGCCTGAGCTAGAGTGAGACCCTACCTTGAAAATAAATAAATAAATAAATAAATAAATAAATAAATAAATAAATAAAAGAATGTTCATTCTAAGAACATAAAAGGCAAAGGAAGAGGAGAAATGCTTACAATACTGTCTCCCAGACACAGAGTGGCATAGATATGCATGCCCTCACAGTGGATAATGCTAATACCTACACAAGACCTACATAATAGGAGGGGAAAAATGATATCCAAATAAAAGAGACTAGTTAGAAAGAAGAAGGAATTCAATGGAGGGGGGATTTGGGAGAGAGAGAGAAGGAAGGATGGTGACAGCGGATTATGATCATGGTTGTGATGGTTTTGTGTCAACTTAATCTGTTTAGGAACCCACAGACATTCTTCTTGGGTGGGTCTCTGAGGTTGCTTCCAGGAAGGATTAACTAAAGGAGGAAGACCTTCCCCCAGGGTGAACCCTTCCCCCAGAGTGAGCATCACCTCCCGGAGGGGGGCTTTATCTAAGGAAGCTCTGGGAAGGAAAGTGTCCCCTCCTCCCACCTGGCTGCAGGTGCTGCTTGCTGCTTTCCAGTGTGGACTGAAGACCAGCATGGACTGAAGAGCATGGACTGTGAGCTGAAGACCAGCTCTCCAGGAAGCCTCCAGGCCTTCAGTGTGGGATTGGGACTGCTGAGGCATCCAGCCACATGGACTGAGCAGCTACTGGTTCCTTGACTCTCAGACCTGCAGACTGCTTTTGTTGGACTGCTGTAAAATAATCCAATAAGTTCTTTTTTAATACAATTCATTCTACTGGTTGTGTTTCTCTAGAGAACCCTGACTAATACAATGGTATATTGTCTATATGTATGGCAGTTGTCGATTAAAAAGGCTGTTGCTGCCCCCATGGTAATGCTAAGTGTGGACCGTGAAGTGAATCTTATATAAGACAAGCTTGGCAAAATTGCTGTATTCCATTAAACCAATCCATTAGACTGGTTTGGGAGGTAGGTAAGGTTCCTATGAGTAAGAACTGAGAAAGAAAGCAACAGCGAGTGCTAAGGTAAATACTTAGAAAACAACAAATAACTCCAAGTCACCTCTTTCTAGCTTGGAGAGCTTTGGTGAGCAGAACAGCTTTTCTAAGCATAGCGCTCCCTCGCCACAGTTCAAGTACGCTGGTTTGTAAGTACTACAGTGGGTGTCAAAACAGTTGTAAATATGTATTGTGCTTTCCCTGGAACGGCAAAGTAAGAGAACTGAAGGCGAGTCCTCCCCTTCCTGAAACTACTTGGTAACTGTTTTATGACATGAACAGATCAGTGCCAGTCTTATCAAAAGCCCATCTCGGACTGAAGAGATGGCTTAGTGGTTAAGGTGCATGCCTGTGAAGCCTAAGAACACAGGTTCGATTCTCCAGGTCCCACGTAAGCCAGATGCATATGGTGGCGCATGAGTCAGGAGTTCGTTTTCAGTGGCTGGAGACCCTGACATGCCCATTCTCTCTCTCTCTCTCTCTCTCTTTCTCTCTGCTTCTAATAAATAAATAAATAAAAATAAAATAAATAAATAAAAATAAAATGTTTTTTGTTGTTTGTTTTTTTTTTATAAAAGTCCATCTCTTAGGGAGAAGTTTCTCTAGAGCTGCCCTTGCCAGAAAGGTCAAGCACCTGGGAAGGCTATGCGGCTGGTCACTGCTGTGCCTCTTATGGAACCCAAGAGAGTGCCAAGCATGTTGTATATGCTCAACATGCATACTATGCATTTAGATCAGAGCATACATGTACTCAGGGGACCCCGTGCGCATAGCGGGATCCCTACTTAGTTTACAGGGACCTTGAGGAACAGGAAGTAGTGCTCCAGGTGACAGAGCCAGGGATGACAAAGGAAGGACTTAAGGCCTTAACTTTGTGCTTTCCATTACTCTTTCCAAGGAATTAAATCCATAAGCAGAAAAGAGGAGTTGATTCAAAGAAATATCTTTTTTATTATTTAGTTATTTATTTAAAGATCTATTCTTATTTATTTATTAGAGACAGAGAGAGAGAGTGTGTGTGAGAATGGGTGCACCAGGGCCTCTAGCTACCACAAACGAAACTCCAGATGCATGCACCACCATGTGCATCTGGCTTATGTGGGACCTGGAGAATCAAACCTGGGTCCTTAGACTTCACAGGCATGCACCTTAACTGCTAAGCCATCTCTCCAACCCCAAAGAAATATCTTTAGCTGAATGTGGTCACACACATAAATCTCATGCTTAGAGAACTAGTGTCAGAAGGATTGAGATGTTTAAGATTATCCTCTAATACATAGCAAGTTCAAGACTATCTTGGACTATAAGAGATCCTGTCTCTAACACACAAGTGCATGTGCATGTGCACACACACACACACACAGAGAGAGAGAGAGAGAGAAATAACCTTGAGGACAGGAGAAATATGGAAATAATCTTCTCTCTGTCTTTCTCTCTTTCCTCCCCTATCTCAGAAAGTTTTATTTTATTTTGGCTTATAATTTATAGTTTCAGTGCAAGGTTAGTTGGATCCTTTGCTTTGGGTCTGAGGCAAAACAGAACAGCATGGTGGTCGGAGCACATGGCAGAATCTATTCACCTCATGAGAGAGCTCCTTGTCTCTTTTGACATTGAGTTTTAAAAAGTACTGGGAAGGGCTGGAGAGATGGCTTAGTGGTTACAGCACTTGCCTGCGAAGCCTAAGGACCCAGGTTCGATTCTCCAAATCCCACATAAGCCAGATACACATGGTGAAGCATGCATCTGGAGTTCATTTGCAATGGCTGGAGGCCCTGGCATGCCCATTCTCTCTCTCTCTCTCTCTCTCTCTCTCTCTCTCTCTCTGTGTGTGTGTGTGTGTGTGTGTGTGTGTCTTTCCCTCTCTCTGTCTCTAGTAAATAAATAAAAATAAAATCTTTTTTAAAAAAGTTCTGGGAAGATGGCTCATGGTTAAAGGTGATTGCTGGCAAGGTCTGGTAGCCCAGTTTCAATTCCCAAGCCATCTATAGATACAAAAAGTGGTGCAAGTGTCTGGTGTTTATTTGCAGTACCAAAAGGCCTTGACATGCATTTATGTGCACACAAACACACACTTGCGAATAAATAAATTAAAATTTTAAAAAGCTACCAGGAGTTTCTCTATTATTTATAGCAAATGCATAGATAAATGATAGATATATGATAGAATATGTTTGTATATACATATAAATAGCATATATAAGACATGTAGTACATACATACATACATATAGAGTTCCTTGGCTTACAATTGAGTCATATAAACCAATCATAAATTGAAAATATCCTAAGCAAAAATGTATTTAATACACTATAGTCTCAGCATTACATGACTGATGGACAGGGCAAAGGGGATGGACCATTGCCACTGCACTGCCTCTAACAGTAAGGAACTATATGTCACTAGTGCAGGGAGACATCCAAACTCAACATATCTTTTTAAAGACAGATTCTCATTGGGTAGCCACACTGGCCTTGAACTCCAAATCCTCTTGCCTCAACCTCTCCAGGACTGGGTTGACAACTCTATGTTAGTTCACTCAGCAGAATTCAAGATTTGAAGTATGATTTCTGCTGAGTGAGTTTATTTTTTGCATCATTTCAATTGGTGAATCAAATGTGTGTGTATGTATGTGTTTGTGTGTGCATGTGAGCACATGTGTGTGTAAATTTCAGACACAGCTTGGCCAGTTACCAGGTTTGGTTCTAGAAGAGATTTATTTATTTATTTTTACTTTTTTACTTATTTGAGAGAGACAGAAAGAGGTCAAGACTGTGTGGACCTTTGAAATTGAACTGAGTACAATTTACAATGTGTGATGGTTATAAGTGTATTGGGGGCCAGGGACAGAATGTGGTAGTTTGAATAGATGGCCCCCAATATATTCAGTTCTTTATTGTTTATAGTTTGCATCTGCAGCCACCTGGCTGGAGGCAGTGTCACTGGGTAGATCTTAAAATATGGTGGTGGGTTTCAGATTTCAATCTAAAGATATGCAAAGTGTGCCTAGATGGAGTTCCTGAAGTGTGCTGTGGCCTTTGGCTTTAGGCTTGTGCTTCTTCTCTCTCTCTCTCTGCTTGGACCTGTGAAGGCAGGCCAGCTTCTTCTGCCATTTATGGAACTTCCCCTGGATCTGTAAGCTTCAATAAATATCCCTTCCTCCATAACTGAGTCTGGTCTGAAAGTTCACCTCAGTGAACCTGAAGCTGTCTGCTACACTTCCCAAACAGCACACAGCCAGGGATCATGTATTTGAGCACATGAGCCTATGGGGAACATCTCACATCCATGTTAGTGTTGGAGCAAGAAGGGAATTCTAGTATAATAGGAAATATACTAGCTTTAGATAAAGAACCCTGATGACCCTTGGAGAAAAGCACAAACCTTTCAAAACAACAATGTCATTTCCTCCTGGCTAAAGTTCAGTAGGTACCCATCATTGTGATATCACCAGTCCTTATTCATTCAACCAAAGACAGAGAATTCTGTTCTGTTGCTACTAAAATCATGAGTTGCAGGAGTTTCTTTTGCTTCTTAGAGTCCTTGTGATTACACTTGATTTTATGAGAATGAGATGACTAACAGGAACCCCTTCATAGCCTCAAAATGGGGCAGCTGACCAAAAAGATGAGAAAGCTGAGGCTTTCAGCTCCAGCCACTGAACTCTGGGGAGGAAGAGAGGAGCTGGGAATTAGGGACCATAGGCACTTTTGAGCAGTGAGAGATGATGACCTTCGGGATGGCTGACTTGTGGAGGTTCCTGGATGGTGGTGACCTGAAGAAGGCATGGAAGTTTCATGGCCCTTCCTACTTGCCATACTGTGAACATCTCTCCCATCTGGCTCTTTATCTGTATCCCTTGCAGCATCCTTTACAATGAGCCAGTGCATACAATTGAAAATAACTACTTGAAAATGACACCTGAAGTGAGGGACTGTCTATGGGATGGAATCCTTAACCTTTGGGATCCCTCACTGTCTCTGGGTAGCTAGTAAATTAGAGGGCATGCAGCTGGGCTCTGCTGGACAGTTGTTTGGTGGATGGAAAAACTCCCCCCACATCTTATCTTAAAAGTATGCTGTGTTGTGTGTGAATAGAGGGACAACTTTCTTCTTTAGGGAGATCAAATAAGTAAACTCTAGATACTGCTGGACATGCAAAGATGAGCGAGCCTTCCCCAGCAATATCCACCCATACATTTCTTCAATAAACGTCTTCATTAAGTATATACAAGGTAGGAGGAGGGTGCAGGGGACACAATATCAGCCTTTATTGGATTCATAAGAATCAATCAGTAATGTGCTGAGCGTCTATTATACAGCCCGTGTGCCATGGCTCAGTGAACACCTGTTGGGCCTGCCCTGGCCAAGCTGCAGGGGAAAGGACAGATGCAGCAACACCTACAAGCCAGCTGCCTTGACTTGAGAGATCTTTTCTTTATGCATTGCCTGGGGGCGGGAGTTTAGGACAGCTAATTAAATGGCTAATTCAATTCATGAAATTCCCTCTCTCATGGAAGACTGCACAGATTCTAAAGGAGGTTTGGTGGTAGGCAAAACCAATCTGAAAAACTAGCTTACAGTGGCCTTAAAAATGTGAACAGGGGAGAATCTGCCCCCTGCCTTCATGGGGCATGACTGCTGACCCCACGGGCTCCTAGAGAGATGGGTCTGTTCATTTTTAGACAACATAGAAAGATTTATTTCTGACTGGACTTCTTCAGAGCATTGTAGATTTTGATAAAAATTTAAAACAACACAGCAGGCAAAAGAATAAAGGGTTTTTTCCCCCCTTTCATCTCAATATAACTGTGTGTGAAGGGCAGAGAGCCAAAAAGTTCATGTCCAGAGACTCGGGTGCTATTTGCAGCTCCCTAATGAGCAAAACTTTTCTGACCTTTTACTCATTCATTGATCTTGTTACCTCAAACCCCAAGAGCCTTAGGATAAACACATAGTAGGTATTCAGTGAGGCTTTGTTTAGTAGATGGATGAACAAATGAATGAATCAATGAAAAAGTAAAATATCTGAAATTAGCCTACAGTCCTTCCAAACTTCTATGGGCATAGAGTGACTTCAGGACTCACCAACAGTCATTGTCTATACCTAGCAGACACTGTAATCAGAGGAGACCCTATGTGCTGACAGCAGGAGAGAATTAGAGGAATAGGGTGAACCTATTCAAAAAGATGGCTCAGCCAGGCATGGTGGTGCATGCCTGCAATCCCAGCACTCAGAAGGTTGAGGCAGGAAGACCAGTAATTAAAGGTGGTGCTGGGGAAATGGCTCAGTTGATAAAGATCTTCCCACATAAGCATGAGTACCTCAGTTTGGATTCCTAGAACCCACATGAAGGTGGACAGTCCCTCACTTTAGGTGTCACTTTTAAGTAATTATATTTTGGGTCAACTAACTGTAGTACTAGTGTCTAGGGTGAGAAAGGGAGGTAGAGACGGGAGAATTGCCTAGAAGCTATGGGCCACCTAGCCTGGCTAGCAAAGTGTGGTGAACCATGAGAGACCCTGCATCAAACAAGGTGGAAGGTGAAGACTGATGTCAACAGATGTCTGACCTTCATATAGGCACTATGGTACACACACACACACACACCCCAAAAAAGAAGGAGACAATTAAAGTCTACACTGAGAAAACACCGTCTGAAAAAGTAAAAATAAAAACTGTTCAAGATAAGAAGAGAGCCAATGTAGCGGCACAGGTCTTTAATCCCAGCACTTAGAAGGTAAAGGTAGGAGGATCTCCATGAGTTCTGGCCACCCTGAGACTATATAGTGAATTCCAGGTCAGCCTGTGCTAGAGCGAGACCCTACCTCAAAAAACAAAAGAACAAAAGCAAAAAATAAAAAACAAAAATAAGAGAGAGAGAGAGAGAGAGAGCGCTAGAATGGTCAGGAGGGGTGGCTCTGGCTCAGCAGTTGAGGTGGTTGCCTATATAGCCTAATGACCTGGGTTTGGTTTCCCAGTACCCACATAAATGCACAAAGTGGCACATGCATCTATGTGGAGTTCAGTTGCAGTGGCTAGAAGCCCTGGTTCACCCATATTCTCTCTCTGCGCCCCCTCTGTGTGTGTCTTCTTGCCAATAAATAAATAAATAAATTTAAATAAAAATAATTAGGAAGGATTGAAGAGATGGTTTAGTGGTTCAGGTGCTTGCCTGCAAAGCCAAAGGACCCAGGTTTGCTTCCCCAGTACCTATGTAAAGCCAGATGCGTAAGGTGGCACATACATCTGGAGTTCATTTGTAGTCACTAGAGGCCCTGCTATGCCCATTCTCTCCCTCCTACCCTCTTCCTTTTTTTCTTTCTCTCAAATAAATTAAAATTAAAATTAAAAGAAAAGAGTTAGAGAGAGGTGACAAACCTTCTTGACTACTTAGACCTGCCTACATCACAACAATGACCTAAGTGAATCACAAATAAGCACTGAGCTTTTACTCAGTGCCAAGAGCTATGGGTACCAACTGAATCCAGGCATGCTCTCCTAGCCTTCCAGGTTACTTTCTCTGGTAGTCCCATGGTTGACCTGCCGTCTTGTCTCTGGCCAACTGTCCAATCCTCCTTCACTTTCCTGTGAGTTTCTAGCCCCAATCCAACACAACACATCCTTGAAAATACCTGTGGTCTCCCTTGCCTGCTCTCCCGTGCCACATATACCCTGCATAACTAGGAATGAAACCTAAGAGCCACCTCCTCAGTTCCAGCTAGACAGTGCAGGGAAACCCACACAACTGTGCCAATATGTCATTTATAATACATGACCCCCAACCCAACCCTCTCCACTTCAGTAAGTGGCACCACCACCTGTTCAGATCTTCAACCCAGAAATCGCTCAAATTTACCTCCTCTAATGCCCCACATTCAAACCATCACCAAGGTATAATTGTTATGCCCACCATGGAGTAGTAGCTTCTCTCCCAGGACCTATGACCTCCCCTGCCACAGGCTTTCAGTACCAAGCATGAATTCTTTCCCATAGAATGGACCACAAATCTGATTGGAGAGCAGTTGGTTATCCCCTAATGGTCATATTACACCAGTGGGCACATCTTGACTGGCTGGCCAGTTGTGTAGCTCTCAGTGTCCATTTTCTCAATAGAACCATAGTTGCCCAGGAAATAAGGCAACCAACAAATGGACCTTATGGTACTAAAAAGCTACTGTACAGCTAAGGAAACTATTTACTGATTAAAGAGGTAACCTGGGGCTGGAGAGATGGCTTAGAGGTTAAGCGCTTGCCTGTGAAGTCTAAGGACCCCGGTTCAAGTTCAATTCCCCAGGACCCACGTTAGCCAAATGCACAAGGGGGTGCATGCATCTGGAGTACATTTGCAGTGGCTGGAGGCCCTGGAGCACCCATTCTCTCTCTCTCTCTCTCTCTCTCTCTCTCTCTCTCTCTCTCTCATAAATAATTTTTTTTAAAAACACCAAAAAAGGCCAGGCATGAAGGAACCTGATTACAAAGCCTAATGGCCTAGGTTCAATTCCCCAGTATCTACGTAATGCCAGATACACAAAGTGGCTCATGCATCTAGAGTTCCTTTACAGTGGCTAGAGGTCCTGGTGCACCCATTCTCTCTCTTTTTGTGGGTCTCTGCTTTCAAATAATAAATAGATTACTATATGATTCAGCTATGCCATTCCTGGGCATATAGCCTAAGAATTTTACATTTTATTATGAAGACACTTGCTCAGCCATGTTTATTGCTGCTCTATTCACAATAGCTAGGGCATGGAATCAGTCCCATGTCCATCAACAGATAAACGGATAGTGAGGATTTGGCACACATACACAATGGAGTTTTATTCAGTTGTAAAGAAAAATAAAATTCACAGGAAAATGGATGGATCGTGAAAATGTTATGCTAAGCAAGGTAACCCAGGCTCAAAAAAGGTAAATGCTGCATTTTTCCTCTCATATTCAATGCTAACTTTAAATTTTTACACTATGTGTAAGTTGGAGGAAGAATCAGTAGAAGCCAGGAAGCTAGAAAGGAGACATGAGGGAGACGCGGGGGAGGGGGGTGAGGGTAAGAGACAGTAGATAGGCAAGCAGAAGGACTGGGGATGGAATGGTTCAAGTGGGGTCAGGGCAGGAGAACAGAGGAAAGGAAGGGATGGGTGAGTATCTAAACAAAACTGAAGAAGTTATAAAATAAGCCATAGGGAAACGCACTTCTTTGTTAACTAACTAAACTATAATTAAGAATAACAACAACAACAACAAAAGACTGGAGTTTGGGCATAAACTTCCTATGGGATTGGGCAATGCAGCTCTCAGAAGACAAGTTGTTACAGGAAAACCTCAGTGCTAGTGCTGGGGATGGGATTCCTTCCAGTGAGTTGTCAGTCGCAGAGGCTTGGAGGTCCTGTAATACAGGCAATTGCTAAGGCGCTTGGCTGCCCACGGGACTAGGTGGTTAGACACTGTTGGTAAAGATACCATAAGCGTCCATTGCAGGACATTGAAAAATCAAGCTGGGATGAAGCTGGAAGCTTCCTCTCTCCTGGCTAGCTGCCATAGTGCTTGGAAGTGCCATGCAGCCTGCTGGGGGAGAAAAGCCATCAGCAGGCTTACCCAGCTATGTTTGCCGCACAACCAACCTGCCAGGCAAGAGGTGCTCACAGGTGCAGTGATGTCATGACCGTTAAGGGGGTTACTCACTGCTCTCTGATTGGATCTGAGACACGTTCAGGATGTAATTAAATCCCGATGTGGAAAATCTAGTCCAACACCAATGGCTGGGTAGGTCATGGACTCTAGAGGGGAAGCCACTGCATTTGATTGACTAAAAGGATATGTTGTGTCTAGCTAATTTCCTTCTAATATTTATATTATGTTTGTGCTCATAGATTACTGCTGCTCTCACCTATGGTCAGAGAAGCTCCCTCTTGCAGGTGACAGTGACTACAGGGGAGACTCAGAGCATAAGTGACAGTTGAGTGCTCAGTGCTAAATGAGACCTCTTCATCGTGCCTCCCAGCGCTCAGGGAACATCGTGGGAGAGGGCGCAGAAAGAATATAAAAGCCAGAGGATGAGCAGGAATACTTTGGGACACTTCACCAGGCTTTGTATCCATTATTTTATGACCTCACAGCAGCTCTCCTTACCTCCACAAGACCTCCACAATGTTGAGCTCAGCAACATTTTCAACGTGGATGAGGGTGGCAGTCAAAAAAAAAAAAAAAAAGTCATCAAAATAGAAAAGGATCTAGTTGGAAAGAACAAGGAAGGGAAAGGAAAAAGTGGGGATGAACAAAAGTAATGGGAAGGAATTATGATCTTATAAACAGTATTATGTTCCAGTATGAAAATTTTCAATTCAGAAAAATAAAATATAAAATACAGAAGAAGGGATGGTAGGAAAGAAGAGGAGGTACAGTGGAGGGGAAAGTGGACAAAGGAGAAGGGATTATGTACATTTTTAAATAAAGGGTTTTTAAAAAATAAAACAAAGAGGGCTGGGGAGATGCCTCACTAGTTAAGGCACTTGCCTACAAAGCCTAATGACCCAGGTTCAATTCCCCAGTAACCACATAAAGCTGGATGCACAAAGTGGTACATGCATCTGGAGTTTGTTTGCAGCTGCTAAAGGACCTGGGACACCCATATTCATTCTCTCTCTCTCTCTCTCTCTCTCTCTCTAAGAAAAAGAGGCACAAGTGAGTTTTTATATAGATAACATGGCATTCTGGAATAGGATAGTAACATATCTTGAGAATATATTAGTTGCCAAGATTTTATATTGGGGGAATAATCACATTTAATCCTTATTTCAACCTTTGTACTAGGTACTACAATTAATTTGCATTATGGGTAAGGAAGTTTAAGCTTAGAAGGGTTAAGAAAAAAGCAGAATAAGAAAGAAAAAAGAAGGAAAGGAAAATAAACATATATCAATGGAATATCTGTAATAGGATAGAAACATATAGTATTATTAGGAAAAGGCAGGATTCAATATTATATGTATGAAGAAAATAGTATAATGTCAAACAAAGCATGAACACACTGAAAAAAGGGACTAGAAGTAAAAAAAAAAAAAAAAAAGCAAAAAAGAAAAGTCTTCAGATCTTCAGATGTTATCCTTAACATCATTTTATGTTTGTAGGTTCTAAGTATTATATATCAATGCATAATACTTTCATAATTAGAGGTGACAAAAATTAACTTCTTTGCTCAAAAAGAAACAGGTTATAACTCTGGCCATGAATTCGAGAAATCAAACAAAAAGCAGAAAGAGTACACCAACATTAATATGTGCTTTGATGTAATGAAAAATATACGTATATAGTCTTAAAAATCTCATTAGTCCCTCTTCTTCAATAAAGTTCTATTTCTAAAGTTGGTTTACATGCTTAATCAGTTAATTTCAACATGATCCATCAATAGATTCTGGTATATGAGCCGCAGGCAATCCAAGGCCTCATTTTTTTCAGGAATGAAATGAAGTAAATCTTAAAAAGATGGCTGTGAAAGCCAGGCATGGTGGCGCACGCCTTTAATCCCAGCACTCGGGAGGTAGAGGTAGGAGGATCGCCATGAGTTCGAGGCCACCCTGAAACTACATAGTGAATTCCAGGTCAGCCTGGGCTAGAGCAAAACCCTACCTCGGAAAACCAGAAAAAGAAAAAAAAATAGCTATGACAGTCTCCAAGATTGTCCCAGTGATCCCCAACTCTTGGTGGTCATATCTTCGAATGACTCCCTCACTAGATTTAGTGTCTCCCTTCCAAACAATGGGGTATGGAAAGAGGGACATGTCATTTCCACCATGGATGTCATGACAGCTCTGCGGGATCAGGGCGGTGCTCTCACTGCTAGCCTGGGACATGAGCATGGAGAGGCGTGGAACTGGAGGGACTTTGAGGCCTGCCAAGGGTCATGTGAGTGGATGTTGAAGCCAGTTCTCCCCACTTTGAGCCTTCAGATGACTACAGCCCCAGGGAAGACCTTGGCCAAAGTCTTCTGAGATGCTTCAAGCGGAACACCCTGAGAAGCCAACTTCCTACTGCTCAGGGGCTGAGAGCAGGGGCACGGGTAGGAAGCGTTTGTGTGGACGCACAGTTGGAGAGGGCGCAGTCCGCCATGCAAAGACAGCGTGGTGAAGGAAGCGCGGGACAGCCTGCTCACGCCTGGGTGAACCAGAAAGTAGAGAACGGTGCACACTGCTGTGCACGCCACTGTTTCCTTTTTCACTCTTATTCATTGTGGGCCCAAAGCCCATGGTGTCGCCCACTTCAGGATGGGTCTTCTCTCCTCAGCTAATCTCTCTGGACATGCTCCACGGTATATCTGACTAAGGCCCTAGACATTCATTCACCCAATCAAGTGGTCAATCAATATTAACCATTGCAAATCCACTCCTTGTCTACTTGACACCCAAACATGTCACTTTATCCACCCATGGCCCTTAAAAATCTCTTATTTAGGGCTGGAAGGACAGTTTGGCAGTTAAGGCATTTGCCTTGAAACCAAAGGACCCAGGTTGGATTTCCCAAGAACCACGTTAGCCAAATGCACAGGGGCGCATGTGTCTGGAGTTCATTTGCAGTGGCTGGATGTCCCCGCTCGCCCATTCTCTCTCTCTCCCTCTTTCTCTGTCAAATAACTAAATAAATAAACATCTTCTATTTAACTCATGATGAAAAATTCATTTAATTCATCTTTAGATAAAGTTCCCAACTCTAAAGTCTTAATAATTCCAATAATGTTCAAAACTCTATAGTCCTTTCTGAGACTCAAGATATGCTTGTGACTGTGAGCCTCTGTAAAATCCAGAAGCTGAAAGGATAAAAAAAATTAAAAGTTTAAAAAGGGACACAGAGCAGGCTTTTGAGTACGTGACTCTGGCCTAGTGAGATAACAGGAAATAAGCTGACTATTGCCACTCCCACCTAGGAGCCCGCGCAAATACCGACCTCTGGGACCATGGGAAAAAGATCATGGTGTGTTACAAATTGATTGGTCCACAGTGCGCCGGCCTGAACAATTTAAAATAATTGGCCTAGAAATCATAGAGTGTCATAAAGGGATTGGTCAACATTGCACAGGCTCCTGATGTTACAAAATGATTGGTTCACAATGCACGGGCTTTGTTGTAAACCTATAAAAGCTGCCCTGATTCTGCATGCAGGGCCTTCAGCCCTCTACCCCTGTGTGGTGTACGACTGTGGGCCCCAGCGCACTGGAATAAAAATCCTCTTGCTGCTTGCATCAAGACCGTTTCTCGTGAGTGATTTGGGGTGCCGTCTTTCCCGAGACTGAGCCCGGGGAGTCCTCCGGAGCGGAACTTTCAAAGCCAGTTACATCCAATGTGTAATACCATAGAGTAAACATTCCCATTCCAAAAGGGGAAGATGGGAGAATAGCAAGGGAAGGTGGAGCCAAAGCAAAGCTAAAACTCAGCAAGGCAAACACCAAATTCTGCAGCATGTGCAATATGCAGGGTTCTTAGCAGCATCATGTGGGTTCCAAGGGCCTTGGGTAGCTCACTCCACCAGCTCTGTTGCCTGTGGCCCATGTAGCCTCTCTTTGGGGCCTGCTTCCTCAGTTCCTGCACCTTTGCTCAATGAATGCCCCATGTTTCCTTCATCTTCGATATCCTGGGGTCTCCACTGCAACTCAGGCTTTACCTTCACTACTCAAGACATGAAAACAAGACGGGCCTCCTTTCAGGGAATCCAACCCTGCTACACCTTGCCTGGCCCATGCAGCTTTCTAGAGCCTGGCTGCAAGCCTCCACAACCCCCTATGCTCTTGCATCTGCACATCTACAAATGCAGCATCATTTGGACGACAAGTTCTGAGGCCAGTTGGAGATGTAGCCTGCCCACTACCTTGGATCACAGCTTCAACAGCCTGTGTGAGGTTGAACCTGTGGAAACACTCCCTCCAACAGGGTGCAGCTAAGGCTCTATATTTTCAGAAACTCCCCACTCAAAGACACAAAGCTGGGCGTGGTGGCGCACACCTTTAATCCCAGCACTTGGGAGGCAGAGGTAGGAGGATCACCGTGAGTTTGAGGCCTCCCTGAGACTACATAGTGAATTCCAGGTCAGCCTAGTGAGACCCTACCTCAAAAGAACAAAAAAAAAAAAAAAAAAAAGACACTTACAAAGCTCTCAGTGGGTGGGGCCTGGCCCTCAAGGCATCTTTCTTTCCAATTATCCCAGTGAAAAGTCTGAAGTTTCTCTTTGACAATTACAGGTCCTTTATCAGCACTCACCTTATCCTCAACTTCAAACTTGTTTATGATCCTTCCCTCATTTAACTGTACTTTTTAATCACTTTTTTTATTTTTCGTTTTTGTTCATTTTTATTTATTTGAGAGTGACAGAGAGAGAGAGAGAAAGAGACAGATAGAGAGAGAGAGAAGGGCGCACCAGGGCTTCCAGCCACTGCAAACAAACTCCAGACACATGCGCCCCCTTGTGCATCTGGCTAACGTGGGTCCTGGGGAATCGAGCCTTGAACCGGAGTCCTTAGACTTCACAGGCAAGCGTTTAACCGCTAAGCCATCTCTCCAGCCCAAACTGTACTTTTTATATATCTTTGTTTCACTTACTGCTCTCTCTCTCTCTCTCTCTCTCTATACTCTCTCTCTCTCTGTCTCTCTCTCTATATATATATATATATATATAAACATGGATAACAGCAGTGATCAGTAATTATGACACAGCCATAATGCTATGCTATCTTGAAATTTCCTCCACCAAACAACTTAGTCCACTGTTCTTTAATTAAACTTGCTCACATTTCTAGGACATACACTGAATACAGCCAGATGGTTTGCCAGACTGTTGTATGAAGGGACTTAAGTCCATTTCCCCTCTGAAATCTCATGGGCACAGTCTTTTCTCTCTGCTTCTTTAAGAACAATCTGGACTTCTAAATCATATCATGACAGCTCACAAAGTCCTGCTTGCAATACTTTAAAGTTTCATTAACCTGAAGCTCCAAACTCTTCCACATTTCTCCCAATTTCAAAAGCCCACGTACCATATGGCCAGGTTTATCACACCAATAGCTCCACTTCTTAGTACTAATTTTTTACATCAGCTACTTTTCTCATGACTGACAAAATGCCTGGCAGAAATCAAAAGGAGATATTTTGGCTTACAGTCTGAGAGGGTACAGTCCATGATGGTAATCAGGACTGGTGGTAGAAGCTCAGGCTGCCTGCTTGGGCATGTCAGGGCATGTCAAAAGCAGAGAGAGATGAATGCTGGTGCTCCTGTGATAATCAGCTGCTGAATTTCAGTGTTACTTGTTATACAGTATGGACATCTAATACAGTTGTAGCCAATATAAATAACCAAAGGTTCATCCTAAGGCATGAACTATTTTTGAGCCTATGATATAGTTTCTTTAAAATAAGCTTTGCCATAAGGATCATAAATCTACCTACCCATATTTATGTAAGTCCCAGAAAAATAGCATTCTATTGTCTCCCATTTCCCTACCATGCCCTTGCAAATATTTGGATCCTTGCCTTTGTGCAAGTAAAATATCAGCAAACGGTCCTTTCCTGGTTTTTTTTGTTCGTTTGCTTGTTTTTGCTTTTCTCCAACACCAATGTGGGGCCAGCAATGATAATTATTATGACCATCACATCAATTGATCACATTTTCACTTAATTGTATAGTCAAAGAATATTATTAGAGTCAGGCATAGTGGCTCATGCCTTTAATCCAAGCATTCAGAAGTAAAAGGATCACAGTGAGTTCAAAGCCAGCCTGAGACTCATTCCAGGCCAGCCTGGGCCAAAGTAAGACCCTGCCACATATATATATATATATATATATATATATATATATATATATATATATATATATATGGATGAATGATCAACCCGAGAGGAAATCTATCCCCCCGAACAAAGAAAACTACCACTGAGGTCTTTCCTTTTTGTTTTTGCAAATGGAAATCCCCAACACCGAGAAGTGGAAAATCCACTGAGCCCATCATCCTTGCATCCACTGCCCATTTTCAACAATCATCAAACTCAAGGACAGTTTTGTTTCATTTCTTACATCCTTTCTCACCATGCCCACCACATAGCTAACCTGTATCATGACCCCTTTTTTTATTTTGAAACAGATTTCAGAAATCATATCATCTGGAACTTTATCTGTGATACATATAAGCCATAACTCTGTAATGGGGTGCTCAGGGCCCAGGAAAGTCCTTGAACCCCAAACGCTAGGTTTGTTTTTAATTTTAGTCAAAGAATTGAATTTAAAAAAAGACTGAGAAGAATAATTATTATATTTACTGAGGGAAGTACAGAGCCAAGGAAAGGTACCCACATGGCTAGAGATCTCACATGGAGGTCCTGAAAAAACACACACACACAAAAAGAAGAGAGAGAAAAGAAAGTCCAAGGAGCTCCTGCCATGTGGACAGCTGGAGAGGATACAGAACCCACGTGGAGAGTAAGGGCTAGGGGCCCCTCCCGGCTGGGCCTGGGCCTAGCCCACATACCATATGACCAGCCCAGGCCCAGGCAAGGGAAAAACTCACTCACAGCTAGAAGCTCCCAAGTAGTCAGAGAGCCTGCCCTCCCCTTGTAAAGGTATTTATAACCTTATAGTGGTAGGCTGTCTTCCAGCCCAGATGAACCATAGGGACAGCTGGTTGGTTAGGTCTAGGGACTGTCTCAGGAAGAGGGTACCCTGACATCAACTTTCAGGGTCTGATCAACCACAATGTTTAAATCCTATGAAAGACCTCCCTCCCAGGAGGGGGTCCTCCTGTTTTAGGGAACAGCTCTAGGGAACTAGGCAAGAGATAAAATGTCAGATATCTTTGATTTCTAGAAAGTGCAGATCTTCCTGCCTTCCCCCCACCCTTTGGTTTTTATGAGGTAGATACTCATTCTAGCCCAGGTTGACCTGGAATACACTATGTAGTCTCACAGTGGCCTTGAACTCTTGGCAATCTACCTACCTCTGCCTCCCAAGCACTGGGATTAAAGGTGTGCACCACCATGCCTGGCTTTCCTGCCTTTTTCTTAATTCCAGGGGTCTAGTCACCCTAAATGTACCCCCCTGCAACTCCATTTTTTAAAAATAACCACAATAGGGGTTGGAGAGATGGCTTAGTGGTTAAGGCAAGTGCCTGAGAAGCCTAAGGACCCAGGTTCGATTCTCTAGGTCTCACGTAAGCCAGATGCACATGGTGGCACATGTGTCTGGAGTTCGATTGCAGTGGCTGGAGGCCTTGGCGTGCACATTCTCAGTCTCTCTCTCTCTCTGTATCTCAAATAAATAAATAAAATAGATAAATAAAATGTTTAAAACTATATCTTTAAAAAATAAGCACAACAGAAATCTCATATCTAAAGTAAGTAATACTTCCTTAATGTCAGTAAACATCCAGTGTTATTTGCCTATCTCATGTTTTGCTTAGTTTACAGCTGGCTTGTACATGTTGGAATGTCAATAAGGTCTACATATATATTGCATTGATATGCTTATTAAACCTGCTTTAGGTGGCCAGCAAGAAGGAAAAGGTGGGCTGGAGAAATAGCTTAGCAGTTAAGGCACATGCCTGTGAAGCCTAAGGACCCAAGTTCGATCCTCCAGGTCCCATGTAAGCCAGATGCACATGGTGGCACATGCATCTGGAATTAGTTTGCAGTGGCTAGAGGCCCTGGTGTGCCCATTCTCTCTCCCTCTCTCTGTCTCTAATAAATAAATAAATAAAAATAAATCTTAAAAAAAAAAGGAAAAGGTAAGAATACTGGGAAGCAGAATATGAGCAAAGTACAATGATATACATGTGTGGAAATGTCATAATGAAACCCATTATTTTATAGGCTAACTATTAATTAAAAATTGATTTTAAAAATGAATAAAAAAGGGGGATGTAGAAATGGCTCAGCAGTTAAGTGCTTGCCTGTGAATCCTAAGGACCCCAGTTCAAGGCTCAATTCCCCAGTACCCACATAAGCCAGATTCACAAGGTGGTGCATGCATCTGGAGTTCATTTGCAGTGGCTGGAGGCCTGGTACACCCATTCACACACTCTCTCTCTCTCTCTCTCTCTCTCTCTCTCTCTCTCTCTACTATATATATATATATATATAAACATGGATAACAGCAGTGATCAGTAATTATGACACAGCCATAATGCTATGCTATCTTGAAATTTCCTCCACCAAACAACTTAGTCCACTGTTCTTTAATTAAACTTGCTCACATTTCTAGGACATACACTGAATACAGCCAGATGGTTTGCCAGACTGTTGTATGAAGGGACTTAAGTCCATTTCCCCTCTGAAATCTCATGGGCACAGTCTTTTCTCTCTGCTTCTTTAAGAACAATCTGGACTTCTAAATCATATCATGACAGCTCACAAAGTCCTGCTTGCAATACTTTAAAGTTTCATTAACCTGAAGCTCCAAACTCTTCCACATTTCTCCCAATTTCAAAAGCCCACGTACCATATGGCCAGGTTTATCACACCAATAGCTCCACTTCTTAGTACTAATTTTTTACATCAGCTACTTTTCTCATGACTGACAAAATGCCTGGCAGAAATCAAAAGGAGATATTTTGGCTTACAGTCTGAGAGGGTACAGTCCATGATGGTAATCAGGACTGGTGGTAGAAGCTCAGGCTGCCTGCTTGGGCATGTCAGGGCATGTCAAAAGCAGAGAGAGATGAATGCTGGTGCTCCTGTGATAATCAGCTGCTGAATTTCAGTGTTACTTGTTATACAGTATGGACATCTAATACAGTTGTAGCCAATATAAATAACCAAAGGTTCATCCTAAGGCATGAACTATTTTTGAGCCTATGATATAGTTTCTTTAAAATAAGCTTTGCCATAAGGATCATAAATCTACCTACCCATATTTATGTAAGTCCCAGAAAAATAGCATTCTATTGTCTCCCATTTCCCTACCATGCCCTTGCAAATATTTGGATCCTTGCCTTTGTGCAAGTAAAATATCAGCAAACGGTCCTTTCCTGGTTTTTTTTTTGTTCGTTTGCTTGTTTTTGCTTTTCTCCAACACCAATGTGGGGCCAGCAATGATAATTATTATGACCATCACATCAATTGATCACATTTTCACTTAATTGTATAGTCAAAGAATATTATTAGAGTCAGGCATAGTGGCTCATGCCTTTAATCCAAGCATTCAGAAGTAAAAGGATCACAGTGAGTTCAAAGCCAGCCTGAGACTCATTCCAGGCCAGCCTGGGCCAAAGTAAGACCCTGCCATATATATATATATATATATATATGGATGAATGATCAACCCGAGAGGAAATCTATCCCCCCGAACAAAGAAAACTACCACTGAGGTCTTTCCTTTTTGTTTTTGCAAATGGAAATCCCCAACACCGAGAAGTGGAAAATCCACTGAGCCCATCATCCTTGCATCCACTGCCCATTTTCAACAATCATCAAACTCAAGGACAGTTTTGTTTCATTTCTTACATCCTTTCTCACCATGCCCACCACATAGCTAACCTGTATCATGACCCCTTTTTTTATTTTGAAACAGATTTCAGAAATCATATCATCTAGAACTTTATCTGTGATACATATAAGCCATAACTCTGTAATGGGGTGCTCAGGGTCCAGGAAAGTCCTTGAACCCCAAACGCTAGGTTTGTTTTTAATTTTAGTCAAAGAATTGAATTTAAAAAAAGACTGAGAAGAATAATTATTATATTTACTGAGGGAAGTACAGAGCCAAGGAAAGGTACCCACATGGCTAGAGATCTCACATGGAGGTCCTGAAAAAACACACACACACAAAAAGAAGAGAGAGAAAAGAAAGTCCAAGGAGCTCCTGCCATGTGGACAGCTGGAGAGGATACAGAACCCACGTGGAGAGTAAGGGCTAGGGGCCCCTCCCGGCTGGGCCTGGGCCTAGCCCACATACCATATGACCAGCCCAGGCCCAGGCAAGGGAAAAACTCACTCACAGCTAGAAGCTCCCAAGTAGTCAGAGAGCCTGCCCTCCCCTTGTAAAGGTATTTATAACCTTATAGTGGTAGGCTGTCTTCCAGCCCAGATGAACCATAGGGACAGCTGGTTGGTTAGGTCTAGGGACTGTCTCAGGAAGAGGGTACCCTGACATCAACTTTCAGGGTCTGATCAACCACAATGTTTAAATCCTATGAAAGACCTCCCTCCCAGGAGGGGGTCCTCCTGTTTTAGGGAACAGCTCTAGGGAACTAGGCAAGAGATAAAATGTCAGATATCTTTGATTTCTAGAAAGTGCAGATCTTCCTGCCTTCCCCCCACCCTTTGGTTTTTATGAGGTAGATACTCATTCTAGCCCAGGTTGACCTGGAATACACTATGTAGTCTCACAGTGGCCTTGAACTCTTGGCAATCTACCTACCTCTGCCTCCCAAGCACTGGGATTAAAGGTGTGCACCACCATGCCTGGCTTTCCTGCCGTTTTCTTAATTCCAGGGGTCTAGTCACCCTAAATGTACCCCCCTGCAACTCCATTTTTTAAAAATAACCACAATAGGGGTTGGAGAGATGGCTTAGTGGTTAAGGCAAGTGCCTGAGAAGCCTAAGGACCCAGGTTCGATTCTCTAGGTCTCACGTAAGCCAGATGCACATGGTGGCACATGTGTCTGGAGTTCGATTGCAGTGGCTGGAGGCCTTGGCGTGCACATTCTCAGTCTCTCTCTCTCTGTGTATCTCAAATAAATAAATAAAATAGATAAATAAAATGTTTAAAACTATATCTTTAAAAAATAAGCACAACAGAAATCTCATATCTAAAGTAAGTAATACTTCCTTAATGTCAGTAAACATCCAGTGTTATTTGCCTATCTCATGTTTTGCTTAGTTTACAGCTGGCTTGTACATGTTGGAATGTCAATAAGGTCTACATATATATTGCATTGATATGCTTATTAAACCTGCTTTAGGTGGCCAGCAAGAAGGAAAAGGTGGGCTGGAGAAATAGCTTAGCAGTTAAGGCACATGCCTGTGAAGCCTAAGGACCCAAGTTCGATCCTCCAGGTCCCATGTAAGCCAGATGCACATGGTGGCACATGCATCTGGAATTAGTTTGCAGTGGCTAGAGGCCCTGGTGTGCCCATTCTCTCTCCCTCTCTCTGTCTCTAATAAATAAATAAATAAAAATAAATCTTAAAAAAAAAGGAAAAGGTAAGAATACTGGGAAGCAGAATATGAGCAAAGTACAATGATATACATGTGTGGAAATGTCATAATGAAACCCATTATTTTATAGGCTAACTATTAATTAAAAATTGATTTTAAAAATGAATAAAAAAGGGGGATGTAGAAATGGCTCAGCAGTTAAGTGCTTGCCTGTGAATCCTAAGGACCCCAGTTCAAGGCTCAATTCCCCAGTACCCACATAAGCCAGATTCACAAGGTGGTGCATGCATCTGGAGTTCATTTGCAGTGGCTGGAGGCCTGGTACACCCATTCACACACACTCTCTCTCTCTCTCTCTCTCTCTCTCTCTCTCTCTCTCTCTGTTGCTCTCAAATAAATAAATAAAATGAGGCATAGTGGTTCATGCCTTTAATCCCAGCACTCAGGAGGGAAAGGTAGAAGGATTATTGTGAGTTCAAGGCCACCCTGAGACTACATAGTGAATTCCAGGTCAGCCTGGAATAGAATGGGACCCTATCTCAAAAAAACAAAAATTAAAATTAAAAAAAATAAATGAAACAAAAGAGGAAGAAGAAGAAAACGAAGGAGGAGGAGGAGAAGGGGAGAAGCTGGATGTGGTGGCGCACACCTTTAATCCCAGCATTTGAGAGGCAGAGGTAGGAGGAGGATCAATGTGAGTTCAAGGCCAGCCTGAGAATACATAGTGAATTCCAGGTCAGCCTGGGCTGGAGCATGACCCTACCTCGACAAAAACAAAAAAAATTAAAATTAAAATTAAAATAAATAAATATATATGTGTGTATGTGTGTGTGTGTGTGTGCATATATATATATATATATATATATATATATATATATATATATATATATATATAAATTAGTGGCTTCTCCTTCTGTTACAATTACATTCTCATTGCTGGGACAAAGCACCAGACGTGAAGCAGCTTGTGGGAGGAGAGGGTTTATTTCAGGACTGCAGTTTCAAGGGGAAGCTTCATCTTGGTGGAAGAAGCTCGCTTACTTCATCATCCATCCTTAGCAGAAATAGAACAGCAGTGCCATGTGGCTCTGAACACACAGGACTGGACTCAGCCCCAAGGGCCCTTCCTAGTGACACACTTCCTCCAGCAGGGCTCCACCTCCCAAAGCCCCACCAGGGCCACTAAGTAGAAAGCTCAGACACAAACACCTGAGGCCATTCAGACATTTACATTGGAACCAGGACACCCTCATCTGCCACCACTCCCTATCCAGTGCATCTTGCACTGGAGTGACATTTTGAGACAATCTTTCCAAGCCTTACAAACATAGTTTTCTGATTTCCACCAGTAACTCATCTCCCTTCCTACTAATCAACATACTGGTCCTTTGCTTTAATTTATTGATAGTAAATTCATTCATCTATTTATATATTTATTTTTCATTCTGGAGATGGGCCTTGAATGTGCTAGACAAGACCTCTACCATTGATCTGTACCCCCAAGCCTTGGACTCTGTTTTTGCCAGGTTCTGCATGCCTTTAATCCTGGCAGAGGGAAGAGCATGAGTTCAAGGCTACCCTGAGACTACATAGTAAATTTCAGGTCAGCCTGGGCCAAAGTGAGACCCTACCTCAAAACCACCCTCCCCCCACAAAAAAGTGGTCAGGTGTGGTGGCACATGCCTTTAATCCCAGCATTTGGGAAGCTGAGGAAAGAGGATTGCTGGGAGTTTGAGGCCAGCCTGAGACTACATAATACTTTTATTTATTTAGATCCATTTGAAAGCATAAAAACTTATCAAGAAAAGACAGTCTGGTAATAACTTGTATCAGAGGAAATAGGAGTCAATTTTACACAACAGTTGATATAACACTTAAAAAAAAACCTTTACTTCAGGGAATTATTTCATGAAAGTCAGTAAATATTTTTCTCTGTGGAGAGTGCTTTTTTTTTTTTGTCTTAGTCTTTTTTTTTTTTTTTTTGTCATGGCCTTTAAATAATAGACACAAAACAAAAAATGTGTCTCAACAGCAATGCACATCAGTTACATCCGGTGACACTGGCCTTCTGAACCTCTTCAAGTTGCTTTCATAGTCTTTGTATAAAGTGGGGTTCACTTCACAGGAGATATCTCACCGAGACTTCTTATCAAGTTTCTCTCTGGAGCTCAATTGCATCTGTAGAGCTGGTGTGAAGTGAAAATACAGGGAGTCACAGGTACCTGTGAATCTATCTGGGTCACTGGGTACTAGTCACTGCAGGACTCTGGAGACTGCTGAGAGCCCTTTCCCACTTAGGACCCAGGAGCAAGCACATTCTGGGAGTCTGCTTACTCCTGGAACCTGGTTCCCTTGGGCTCCCTCCTCAGCTTTGCACTTAACACCTGGCCAGGCTACTTCCACTCTGGAGGTGTGAGCCTCATTACTGCCTCTCCCATGGTGCCTGCCTGGTACTTGTCTGGCCTTGGAATGGGTGAAAGAACAAAGCAGGCTTGATGTCTCCTTTTCATGACTTGAGTCAATTAGCAAAAGATTCCAAGCTGGCCTCGAAGGTCTAGCTGCCAGAAAGCCCCTGGGGCAACCACAGGAATAAAATTAGGCAAGCACAGAGCAATTTGTGGAAATGTCAAATGCAGCACAAACACCTGACCATCTTAAAACTCAACAGGAACTTGGGGAGCTTGGACCCAACCTGCCTTCAGGATGGTAGAAGCTGGTGGCTACTGCCTTTCCTGCCAATGTCCCTGACTTTTGAACTTTTCCTCTTACCTTGTTCCACCATCTGCCCAAACTCCACTGCATGGTCCACTGTTCTTATGCAGACATCTGGGTTCTCTGCTCAGTCGTCTAAACAGACCCTTCATACAATTTCCTTCTTCCACAAGTATCAGAGGTGGCAGCAACTTTAGGAAGGGGGATCACCAAATAGCTCTTGAAGCCATTAAGGAGGCCTAGAAGCTAAAAAAAAGTCAACATGAAGACACCAAGCTCAAACAAGCCATCCCTGCTCCCTGCCTGCCAGCCCTTTAAATGGTTAAGGAAGAAGCAGTGGCTTCTTTTTAGATGGACTTTTTAAAAAGATTCTATTTATTTGTTTGAGAGACAGTGAAAGTGGGAGAGAACGGGTGTGCCAGGGCCTCTAGCCACTGCAAACGAACTCCAGGTGCATGCACCACCTTGTGCATCTGGCTTTAAGTGGGTCCTAGGGGACTGAAGTCAGGTCCTTAGGTTTTGCAGGCAAGCACCTTAACCACTGAGCCATCTCTCCATCCCCCTTTAGATGAACTTTCTACTAAGCCCATGGCTTTATGGGCCAAGGAAAGTCACAGAGGTGATGAGTTGATGAACAGCCACAACTAAGCTTACACAGACACAAGTAAAGCAAAGGACAACGCCATCCCAATACTGTTACTAGTGTATGTGCTGAACCAGATGACTGGTTCTGGGCCCCTATAAACAACTGGGCTAGGAAGGTGGGGAAATCTGGTTGAAATTGGAAAGGGAAAGTAAAGGAAGATTTGGCTTTCTTTCATATTCATTTCTAATTTTAAGTACTTTTGAAGGAGAAATAGGTGAAAACTTACTTCTCTCAGATAGTTAGAGACAGAAGCCCAAACAGAAAACAAGGAGATGCCATTCTGTCCGTTTTGCCAAATCTGAAACTTGAGACTGATTCTGTCTCGGCAAGATGGCTGCCAGTGACACGCCCAGCAGGAACTTCCTGCTTCTTCTTCAGCTCAGCCTCCTTGGATCAGCTCTCCGAGTCCACAAACCAATCAGATATTGGCTCCTTCTGGGTTAGCCCTTGAGTGAGTACCAATCAGGTCCCTGCTTACACACCTGAGCCTGATGACAAGACTCACCCTGATTAGATGTCTGAAAGCTATAAAGGAAGTTATCCACAGGGCCCAACCTCTTTCTTTCTTCTACCCTCTTGACTGTCTTTAATATCCACCTGATTCTGTTCCTCCAACATAAGGGAAGAATGCTTATCTTGGGTCCTTTTCTTTGCCTTCTATCTGTGTCATACTTTTGTGGTACCCTCTCACTTTGATCACATGTAGGAGTTATGGTTGATCTCAGAGTCCACTATTTCTTAATCATCTCTAGTCTATTATTTGAATGGCCTTGTATGTTAGACCTCCCAGATATGTGTAAAATTGCCCCAGATTTTTCCTAGATACCAATTTCCCCTAAATAAACCTCATGGATTATGAGTTCTCCCTAAATAAACCCAATAATTCATAATTTAGCCTTCTTGAGTCCATTTTATCAATTGTTAAATAAGGTAAGGACCCAAAATTGGGGATCACAGTTTGAGGGACACCTTCTGAACCCCCCAACATCCTTTATCACTTTCACTGGAGTAGTGATTCTCCTGGGTATGTGGACAGAACATGAAAACAGTGGACAGGATGGTAATGAGTAATGGCCACCAAGGGGACCTAAGGGGACTTCCAGGGTTACACAGAGGCTTGCTTCATGATCAATCACTAAGCTGCACATTTCTATACATATTCCACTATGTAAGAAATGTTTTGCAGTTTCATATACACACATATTTCTCCCAAGGTTAATAGTCAGTCTTTAAGTAATATATAGTTCCTAAACAAATTTTGCAAAATCTTACTTTTTTATTGACAACTTCCATAATTACAGACAATAAACCATGGTAATTCCCTCCCCACCCCCACTTTCCCCTTTGAAACTCTACTGTCCATCATAACCCTTCCCCTTCTCAATCACTCTCTCTTTTATTTAGATGCCATCATCTTTTCCTCCTATTATGAGGGTCTTGTGTAGGTAGTGTCAGGCACTGTGAGGTCATGGATATCCAGGTCATTTTGTGTCTAGAGGAGCATGTTGTAAGGAGTCTTACCCTTCCTTTGGCTCTTACATTCTTTCCCCCACCTCTTCTACAATGGACCCTGAGCCTTCAAAGGTGTAATAGAGATGTTTCAGTGCTGAGCACTCCTCTGTCATTTCTTCTCAGCACTATGATGCCTTCTGAGTCATCCCAAGGTCACTGCCATCTGAAAAGAGAAGCTTCTCTAACCAAATGTGAGAGTAGCATAAATATATGGGTAAGAACATTAAGAGAAATGCTTACCAGGCAGTTTGGTGAGCATAGTGTATACATTTAGGCAGACACCATCAGACATTACACTCTTAGGGTTCATGACTTCCCTTGTCATAGGTTTTCAGTATCAGGCATGTATGCCTTCCTATGGAGCAGGGCCTCCAGTCCAATTAGACAGCAGTTGGCTTCCCCCATAATAGACATGCCACTATTGTACCTGTTGGCTCATTTGGCCTGGCTGGCCAAATTTAAGGTTTGGAGTGTCCACTGTTGAGTATCTCCACTGGTGATTTCGCTCTCATGTGGAACAGCACTCAGCATAGCTTTTTCCAGCTTTCTGTCAGCTGTTCGATACATGGGAGGTTTTTAGCTCAGGTCCGGCAGTATTTCTCACTGATCAACAAAGGCCTGCAATGTTTTCAAGGCATCAGGGACCTCCCTGACCAACAACTCACTGGAAGATATCCCATCCCTGGCACAGAAAATTTTCTAGCAACAATTTATGGCTTCTGGGTGTTCCATTGCCTAAAAAAGTAGGTGTCCATATGATTTACCCTTCCATACCTTCTTAGATTTAGATTAGCCCTCCTCCCCCACCTTTCCTTAACTCAATCTCTTCTCCTGACCTCACTTAGGCCTTTCTATCCCCAGTAATCTGTTCTTCTTCCTACATATATACAATAACATCCTCTTAAGTCCCCCCTTCCCTTCCTTTCTATTCTGTTTATATCCCCTTTCTAGCTTACTGGTCTCTGTTACTGAGTTTTATTCCAACTCACACAGAAGTCCAAACATTTGTAGCTAGTATCCATATGAGAGAGAACATGCAATGTTTGACTTTCTGGGTCTGGATTACCTCACTAAGTATAATCCTTTCCAGATCCATCCATTTTCCTGCAAATTTCATAATTTCATTTTCGTTTACTGCTGAATAGAACTCTATTGTATACATATACCACATCATTATTATCCACTCATCAGTTAAGGGACATCTAGGCTGATTCCATTTCCTAGCTTTTGTGAATAGAGCAGCAATGAACATGATTGTACAGATATCTCTAAGGTAGTGAGAAGAGTCCTTAGGATATATATGCCTAGGAATGCTACAGCTGGGTCATATGGTAAATCTATTTTTAGCTGTCTTAGGAACCTCCACACTGATTTCCACAATGGGTGTGCCAGATTGCATTCCCACCAAAAGTATAGAAGGTTCCTCTTTTTCTGCATCCTTGCCAGAATTTATTGTCATTTGTTTTCTTGATGATAGCCATTCTGACAGGCATGAGATGGTATCTCAAAGTAGTTTTAATTTGCATTTCCCTGATGGCTACGGATATAGAACATTTTTTAGATGTCTATAATCTATTGGTATTTCTTCTTTTATTTTTTGCTTATTTTTATTTATTACCTACAGACAGACAGAGAGAGTAAGAGGCAGAGAGAGAGAGAGAGAATGGGTGCATCAGGGCCTCCAACCACTGCAGACAAACTCCAGATGCATGCACCACCTTGTGCATCTGGTTTATGTGGGTACTGGGGAATCGAGGCTCAAACCAGGGCCTTAGGCTTCATAGGCAAGCACTTAACTGCTAAACCATCTCTCCAGCCCAGTATTTCTTCTTTTGAGAACTCTATATTTAGTTCCATAACCCATTTTTAATTGGGTTGTTTGATTTCTTATTATTTAGTTTTATGAGTTCTTTGTATATCCTGGATCTTTTTTCTTTTCTTTCTTTTCTTTTTTTTATTTTTTTTTAATTTTTTTATTTTTTTTTTTGAGGCAGGGTCTCACTGTAGGCCAGGCTGGCCTGGAATTCACTATGTAGTCTCAGGGTGGCCTTGAACTGACTACGATCCTCCTACCTCTGCCTCACGAGTGCTGGGATTAAAGGCGTACACCACCTCGCCTGGCTGTATCCTGGATATTAATCCTCTATCAGAAGTATAGCTGACAAAGATTTTCTCCCATTCTGTAGGTTGCCTCTTTGCTCTATTCACAGTGTCCTTTGTTGTACAAAAGTTTTGTAATTTCATGAGGTCCTAGTACTTGATTAGTGGTTTTTATTTCCTGAGCAACTGTGGTTATATTCAGAAAGTCTTTGCCTATACCAATATGTTGAAGTGTCTCCCCTACTTTTTAATCTAGCAGTTTCAGAGTTTTGCATCTTATAGTAAGGTCTTTGATCCACTTGGACTTGATTCTTGTGCATGCAGAGAGATAAGGATCTATTTTCTTCCTTCTACAAATACATATCCAATTTTCCTATCACCATTTGTTGAAGAGGCTGTCTTTTCCTCAATGAGTATTTTTGGCACTTTTGTAGAAGAGCATGTGGCTGTACCTGCTTGGACTTACATCTGGGTCCTCTATTCTGTTCCATTGATCTACATGTCTGTTTTTTGTGCCAGTACCATGCTGTTTTTGTTATTATGGTTCTGCAACATAGGTTAAAGTCAGGTATGGTGATACCACCAGACTTATTTTTTTGTAAACATTTTTTAATGTTTTATTTTTATTTATTTATTTGTTTGACCAAGAAAGAGGGAGAGAGAGATTGAGAATGGGTGCTCCAGAGCATCCAGCCACTGCAAATGAACTCCAGACACGTGCACTCCCTTGTGCATCTGGCTAACGCGGGTCCTGGGGAATTGAACCTGGGTCCTTTGGCCTTGCAGGCAAATGCCTTAACTGCTAAGCCATTCCTCCAGCCCACCAGCCTTATTTTTGTTGCCCAGAATTGTTTTAGATACTTGAGAATTTTTTGTGCTTTGAAATGAATTTTAGGATTGCTTTTTCTGTTTCTGTGAAGAATGCCATTGGAATTTTGATGGGGATTTCATTAAAGGTGTAGAATTCTTTTGGTAAGATTGTCATTTTCACAGTATTGATTCTTCCAATCCAAGAATATGGGATGTCTTTCCATTTCCTAGTGTCTTCTCCCATTTCTGTCTTGAGTGTTTTAAGGTTGTCATTGTAGAGATCCTTCACTTCCTTGGGTAGGTTTATTCCAAGGTACGTTTTTTTTTTGTTTGTTTGTTTTTGTTTTTGTTTTTTGTTTTTTGTTTTGTTTGTTTTGTGGTTTTTGGTTTTTGGTTTTTCAAGGTAAGGTCTCACTGTAGCCCAGGCTGACCTGGAATTCACTATGGAGTCTCAGGGTAGCCTCGAACTCACGGTGATCCTCCTACCTCTGCCTCCCTAGTGCTAGGATTAAAGGCGTGCACCACCACACCCAGCTTTGTTTGTTTGTTTTTTGAGGCAATTGTGAATGGGAGTGATTCCCTGATTTCATCCTCAGTGTGTTTCTGTGTATTTATTTTGTACCCTGCTACGTTTAGCAGCTCTAACAGTTTGCTGGTCTTTAGGGTCCCTTTATGTATAGAATCACATCATCCTTTTTTTTTTTTTTTTTGTTTTTTTTGTTTTTCAAGGTAGGTTCTCACTCTAGCCCAGGCTGACCTGAAATTCACTACGTAGTCTCAGGGTGTCCTCAAACTCATGCCGATCCTCCTACCACTGCCTCCCAAGTGCTGGGATTAAAGGTGTGTGCCACCACGCCTGGCTAGAATCATATCATCTGCAAATAATGATAGTTTGATCTCTTCCTTTCCAATTTGTATACCTTTTATGTGTGTCTCTTGCCTTATTGCTATGGCTAAGGCTTCTAGCACTATATTAAATAGAAGTGGGGGCAGTGGACACCATTGTCTTGTTTCTGATTTTAGTACAAAAGCTTTAAGTTTTTCTCCATTTAGTATTATGTTGGCTATTTGTTTGTCATGAATAGCCTTTATTATGTTGAGATATGTTCCTTCTATTCCCAATTTCTGTAGGACTTGTATCATGAAGGGATGTTGGATTTTGTCAAATGTGTTTTCTGCATCTAATGAGATGATCATATGATTTTTGTCCTTCAGTCTATTTATATAATGTATTACATTTATTGATTTGCATATGTTGAGCCATCCCTGCATCTCTGGGATAAAGCCTACTTGGTAGAGGTGAATGATCTTTCTGATATATTCTTGTATTCTGTTTGCCAATATTTTATTGAGAATTTTTGCATCTATGTTCATGAGGGAGATTGGTCTGTAATTTTCTTTTTTGTTCTTTGTTGGTTTTTGTATCAGGGTGATGCTGGCTTCATAGAAGGTGTTTGGAAGAATTCCTTCCTTTTCTATTTCATGGAAAAGTTTGAGCAGCATTGGTGTTAGCTCTTCCATGAAGGTCTGGTAAAATTCACCAGGGAATACACCTGGGCCTGGACGTTTTTTAGTTGGGAGATTTTTTATATTTATATAACTGCTTGGATCTTCATACTTGTTATAGGTCTACTTAACTGGTTAATATCATCTTGATTTAATTTTGGTAGGTCATATAAATCAAGGAAACCATCCATTTCTTTCAGATTTTCAAATGTAGTGGAGTAAAGGTTCTTATAGTATGTCCCTATGTTTTTCTGAGCTTTTTTGGTATCTGTTGTAATGATACCTTTTTCATCCCTAATTTTATTAATTTGTGTCTCTTTTCTCTTTCTTTTGGTCAGACTTGCTAAGGGTTTATCAATCTTGTTTATCTTTTCAAAGAACCAACTTTTTGTTTCATTGATTCTTTGGATTTTTGGGGGGAGGTCCCATTTCATTAATTTATGCCCTAATCCTTATGTTTTTTTTTTTCCTGTTTATTGATTTTTGGTTTACCTTGTTCTTTTTCAAAGGTCTCAAGGTGAAGGAGTAAGTTGTTTATTTGCAACCTTTCTAATTTCTTAATATAGGCACATAAAGCTACAAATTTCCCTCTTAGGACTGCCTTCATTGTGTCCAAAAGGTTTTGGTATGTTGTGTTCTCATTATCATTTGATTCTATAATTTTTTAAATTTTCTTCTTGATTTTTTTCATTTACCCATTCATCATTTAGTAGTATACTGTTTAGTTTTCATGATTTTGTGTATGCTCTATAGTTTTTCTTGCTGTTGATTTGTAGTTTAATCCCACTGTGGTCAGATAGAATGCAAGGAATTATTTCAATTTTCCTATACTTGTTAAGATTTGCTTTGTATCCTAATATATGGTCTATTTTAGAGAATGTTCTACATGCTCTTTAAAAGAATGTGTATTATGCAGAATTTGGATGAAATATTATATAGATATCTGTTAGGTCCATTTGTTCTATGACCTCATTTAATCCAGATGCTTCCCTGTTTATTTTTGCTAGGATGACCTGTCAATTGATGAGAGTGGAGTGTTGAAGTCATCCACAACTGTGTTCAACTATGTACAGTGTTCAACTGTGTTCAGTGTTATCTGTGACCTTAATTCTAATAGTGCTTGTTTGACAAAATTGGGATCCCCCATGTTAAGTGTATATATGTTTAGGATTGTAATGTCCTCCTGTTGGGGGGTTCCTTTTATCAATATAAAGTGACTTTCCTTATCTTTCCTAACTAATGATAATCTATCCTGTCAGATATTAGGATAGCAACACCTACCTCCTTGTTTTCTGGGTCCATTTGCTTGAAATACAATTTTCGAATCTTTCATGCTAAGATAGTGTCCATCTTTTGTGGAAAGGTGGATTTTCTTGGAGGCCACAAATAGAAGGAGCCTACTTTTTAACTCAGTCTGTAAACCTATGTCTTTTGGTTGGGGCTCTGAGGCCATTGACATTAAGAGTTATTATTGAAAGGTGTGTATTTATTCTTGCCATTCTTCTTGATTTGTAGTTCTTCTGGTTTTACCTTTGCTCTCTTGTACTAACTAGTATTTGAGTATGGTTTGTTTTTCCCAGGTTCCTTATGTGTGTGCTTTTCTTTCTCTTCAGCATGGAGGATCCTTTCAAATATTTTCTGTGTTGTAGAATGTCCTTATTTCTCCATCTATTTGGAAGAATAGCTTTGCAGGATAAAGTAATGTTGGTTGGTAGTTGTTATCTTTCAAACTTAGAATACATCATTCCAAGACCTTCTGGCTATTATTATTTGTATTGAGTAATATACTGTTATCCTGATGGGCTTGCCTTTGTATGTGACTTGACTTTTCTCTTTAACTACTTTCAATATATTTTCTTTGGTTTGTTTGTTTTTTAATTTAATTATAATATAATGGTGAGAGGTTCTTTCCTGATTTTGTCTGTTGGGTGTCCCAAATGTCATGAAATGTCATGAAATTCCCGTTCTTGGCTTCTGATTAGTTTGTCTTTCTCTTTGTTGGACTCTTATCTCATTAAGTTGGTTTCCTGTGTTTTCTTGGCATTCCTTTAAGAGTTTTTCTTCTTTGATTCTTTCCTTGATTTCTTTGAGCATAGATATAATCTTTTTTAAAATTTTTTGTCAGGCAATTCATCTAAAACAGCCTCAATAGAGGTCATTTCTGATGGATTTATAATTTTGGGTGGTATTGTATTATCTTGAATTTTTGTGTTTCTTGTATTATAATGTAGAGATTTTTATATCTTGAGTTAATTTGATTCTTAGATTTTCTAATTATCTGCAGTGTTCTTAGCCATGTATATCTTCAGCATAGGAGTTTAAGGTGCCAAGTGTAGCTTTTATACTCCAAGAGAAACAGCAGAAGTGACCCTAAGTGTTGAGTTTGCCTGCTATTCAAGTATTGTAGTAGACTAGGTAGAGTAAATTACTGGCAAAATCTTCAATTCAACTGAGCAATATACACATTCAATCAAAACCAGCACAGAGTATTTATACAAGGGTAGGGATTAAAAATAAATAGGTAATCTAATAAAGCCAAAGTCCTTAAGGGTGTGTGTTGCCCTGCACCATTAATCCTGCCAAACAGGAGGTTGAGATTTCTGGTCTGAAATGGGTTCCAAGTCAGCCCCTGCCTCCAATAATGACAGAATAGACAAGCAAAGGCCCTAAAAATCAGGAAAATTCAAAGGCATCAATAGTCAACACCAAAATACAGCTTATTTGAGAATGGTAAACTAACCAAGAATATATCATTCAAATATAATAAATGACATTTCCTGACATGGAAAGGGAGATTAACACTTCCAGTGTAGACCTATGTATCTGGCTTGGTATAAGTAGTCCCTGTTACCTTTTGGGATGGCTTCCAATCTCATCAATGCTGAGTGCCCACCTTGATCTCTCTTGGTGTTGGGTGGCTGGGGTTGAATGGGTTCTCTGGAGGTTGATGGTCCTGACAGTTGGGAGCTAGGAGGCTATTCATTCAGGGTGCCTGGAGTTGTAGCAGAGCTGCTCAACTGGCCTCATTTGTATCTCCTTCAGCAGCTGCTCAGCTGGCCCTGCTGTCTTCCCCTTCAGGTTTCTAGATTTTGCAAGGAGAATGATGAGTGGAAAATCCCTTCACTTTGTTTCTGCCCCTGCTGCTCTGTAACAGCCCTCCAGTTGGGCACACAGATCTCCACAGAGCGGGGCTCCAGGTGGATGGTTTCCTCCTTTCTGGAAGAACTTGGTCCCTCCTGCTTCTCTGCTGTTGTTGATAATAACTCATACGCCTTCACTTTTCAGTAGAAGAGTTTATTTTGCTGTGTTTCTTTTTATTTCCCTCCCTAGGCTGCTTTGGTATGGCTACTACACTACCATCTACCCAGAAATCACAAAATCTTATTTTTACGTATTCTGTATGAGGACCTCTGAGAACTCACTGTTTTTTTTTGGGGGGGGGGCATTGTTTTTGTGTTTTTGGCAGAATCTTACTATGTAGCCTAAATTGGGTTCAATTCACTTATATAGCCCAGAGTCTCAGCCTTTTGAGTGTTTCAGGATGACAGGTATGTTTCCCACCACTCCTTACTCTAGTTGTTTCTTTTTCTTAGTCTCTCTCTCTCTCTTTAATTTGAGAGAGAGATAGAGAAATAGGTGAAGAGAGAGAATGGGGTCTCCAGGGCCTTCAGCTGCTGCAACCAAATTCCAGACACATGTACCCACTTATGCACATGTGTGACATAACACATTTGCATCACTGGGTGACTGGCTTACATTGGACATGTAGATTTGAACATGAGTTATTAGGCTTTGCAGGCAAGCACCCTAACTGCTAAGCCATCTCTCTAGCCTCTCTCTCTCTCTCTCTCTCTCTCTCTCTCTCTCTCTGTCTTTGATGTGAGCTATAGAAGGTAAGATCTCACTCTGTAGCTCAAGCTGGCCTGTAACTCACTAGTTTAGACTGGCCCTGAATTCATGGGAATCTTTCTGCCTCAATCTCTCTTGCTCTCCTCCTCCAGACAGCCTTCAGATCCAGTCTTGCACTACTTGCCTCCAGATAGCCCTCACATCCACTCTTGTTCTCCCTTCCTCCAGATAGCCTTCAGATCCATTCTTTGGTGGCAATGGAAAACATGGCCAAACTCTCTGCTGTAGCCTTTCTTCATTGATTTCCTAATGTATTTTACAGGTCTATTCTCACTTTCTTCCAAGTTGCCCTCCACAGTGCTTCCAGGATAATATTACTAAACCTTGAATGTGACTTATTAAAAATATTTGTTTTCTGTCAATTTTTTTTCTCATTTTATTTAGTTATTATTTGTAAGCAAAGATGATAGATAGATAGATGGACAGATTGATCATTGCAAATGAACTCCAGACACATGTACCACTTCTGTGCATCTGACTTTACATGGGTACTGGGGAATTGAACTCAGGCTGCCAAGCTTTGCAAGCAAGTGCCCTAACCACTGAACCCTCTCTCCAGCACAAATGTGACTTGTTGTTGTTGTTGTTTGTTTGTTTGTTTTTGTTTTTCAAGGTAGGGTCTCATTCTAGCCCAGGCTGACCTGGAATTCACTATGTAGTCTCAGGCTGGCCTCGAACTCATGGCAATCCTCCTACCTCTGCCTCCCAAGTGCTGAGACTGAAGGTGTACACCACCACACCAGGCTCCAAATGTGACTTTTTAATGAGAACGTTTTTCATCAGCAGCCATTTGCCCACACACCATTAAGCCTAGTTCCCTAGCAAGGTCGTCTAGGGCTTTACCTTCCCATGAGGGGGTCCTATCTAAGCTACATACAGCTCCACCTTTCTCTATCCTTCCCAAACACACTGTACCTCTGCAGCTTCTTATCTTTGCTAATTCTGTCTCCTGGGCATGGAAGACCTGTCCACTCTTCTTCTGGAAATGTCCTGCTCAAATGCCATGCTGAACCCAAACATTCATTTGCTTCCCTTTGCTGCTATGGGCTCCCTCCTCTGCTATGCTGTCCCCACTACAATCAATATGCTGAATCCGTTTTATGGTGAGTTTCCCTTCTAGACTATCAGCCCTAAAGACAGCCCATGCCCTGTTCTCTTTGAGCTCTTAAATCTTCATAGTTTCTCACTGAGTGATGCTAAATGAATTTATCTTCTTTTAAATTTGACTTTAACAAAAATAGTAAAGAAAGAAAGAAAGAAATCCATGGCCTAGCTCCTGGCCATGGGCTCTCCAACCTCAACTGGTCTCTGTTGGCTCCCTCCAATAACCATGAGCACTTGGTCCCACCTGGCCACAAAAATGCTGCTGCAGGTTATATTTCCTCTTCTCACTGTCCAATCTTGGACCTGAGCAGCCAGCCCTGATGCCAGCAATGGTAACCACTACAGGCATCTCCTGCCATGACCCAGGAGCAAGGTGAGCACAGTAAGTGGGAAACATTTAGTCGCTGCCAGTTGCTGGAGCCTTCTTTAGTCACCTTCTGAAATGGCAGGCAGTAGATAGAATTACCCTCACCTAGTGCAGAGATGTCTGGTAGGACACTTAACTCTCTCTGAACCAAACCAAACCACCCTCCCTTCAAACCCCTTTGTGCTCCAGACTTCCATCTCCTTTCCCTGGAACTCACCTTCTCTGAGATGGCTAGTTCAGCGTGAGAGGGAAGAAAACCATCTTGGAATGATTTAACCTTGACTTGGCAACGGTGCTGACCTGGTGGCTGGGCACAGCATTCTCGCTGCTCAGGGAGGCACGTGACTCACAGGCTCATCAAACAAGCACTGGGCCCTTAGCGTGATTTTAAAAGATGAAGACTATAAACAGCCTTTCATATTAAAGCTGTTTGTATCTGAAAGGGCACCTGCTAAATCTCAGTGTGACACAGAAGCAACTCAGAGATCAACAAGTCCGTACTCTCATTTGACAGATGAGGAAATTGAGGCCCAGTTATGAGGAATGGCTGGCTCAAGACCACAATACCGGTGACACCAAGTTTCACTATATTCAGGGTTCTTTCCAGCTTTCATGGTCTTCATTTTGGTGTTTTCTGTTGTAGCCAGTCCAGAGTGGGGCTCTGGAACCTTATCTTTTCAGCTCTTGCACTAATTCCCCTTGTAAAGCAAAATTAAGCCAGTAGGCCCTTTTAGATCTAACCAAAATATTCTTTTTTTTTTTTGTTTGGTTAGTTGGTTTGGTTTCACTTGCTTGATTTTTTTTTTAAAGACAGCATCTCACTATATATAGCCCAGTTTGGCCTCGAACTCATTTGTAGCTCAGACTATCTTTGAATTCTTAATCCTCCTGAGTCAACCTCGTGAGTGCTGGGATCACAGGCCAACTTTCTAACCTAGAAAGTCTGTGCTTCTATTTAATATGCCTTGCCTCTAACTCATTGGTAACTCATCATTCTCAAGTTCTAAAACAACACAGGAGACAATCAGAAACATAAGGTTTGTTATTCAAGAGTTAAAACAAGCCAGTGAGTGCCCAGCAAGAATGTGGAATGACTCAAGGTCACCAGGAGACTGCCTCCACCAGCAGTAGAGCCTGGGAACTTAACTCAAAGGCCATGGGGTGATGCTGTTCTGTGGAATAAGCAGTAAAAAGGAGACCTGTGACCCTGAATGACTCAGCCCTGCACAGTGAAAGTTGATTAGTGTCCACGCACCATCTCTCCATTGGTGACAAGACAGTGGCAATGCCTGTCCCCATCTCGGGCGACAGAGACACGTGAAACATGGAAAGGATGAAAGTATGAAGGGAAGAGGGACTGCCTTTCTAAACTAACTCATCCAGGACCTTCCCCCTTAAGTGTAAATTTCCCATTTAAAGCCAGCATGGCCATATGAAATAGGAGAGCTCTGACATCTTAAACCCCTGTTCACATAACTTGGACTGGATGGGTGGCCTCCCTTGGTGTGGCTAGTTCAATTTATAATTGATTAAAATTAGCCTAACACCAAGACACAATTTGCTTAGGTCATTAGAGTCTCTTAGCCACCACCACCAAGTCCAAAACCAGTTCACGTGCTGGAGAGGTGGGTTAACGGTTAAGTGCTTGCCTGTGAAGCCTAAGGACCATGGTTCAAGGCTTGATTCCCCAGGACCCACGTAAGCCAGATGAAGGGGGCGCATGCATCTGGAGTTCGTTTGCAGTAGCTACAGGCCCTAGTGCGCCCATTCTCTCTCTCTCTCTCTCTCTCTCTCTCTCTCTCCCTCCCTACCTCTTTCTCTCTCTGTTGCTCTCAAATAAATAAATAAATAAATAAACAAATAAATAAAATAAACAAAACCAGTTTACTCTTTGCAATAAAGAGGGTGCCCCCCTTGTGGTGGTTTGATTCAGGGGTGCCTGATGAATTTAAATGTTCTTAGTGCTAGGTTCCCAAATCATGGAGATTTGCCACCTGGAGGTGTATTGTTGGGGTAGGCTTATGGGTATTATAGCCAGTGTCCCCTTGACAGTGTTTGGCACATTCTCTTGTTGATGTTGTCCATCTGATGTTGGCTAGGGGGTGATGCCATCGTTTCCCCCCTGCCATCATGGAGCTTCCCCTCAAGTCTGTAAGCCAAAAAAAACCTTTGTTTCCCATAAGCTATTCTTGGTTGGTTGGTTTCTGCCAGCAATGGGAACCTGACTGCAACGCCGCTCCATGGGAAAAGTCCTAGGACTTTTACACTGCAAACCCTGCACTCCAGAGCTGAAAGCTGAAGAGCTGGCTGCAGAACACTGAAGAATGTTTCTAGAATGATCACCCACTCCTGAGGGCTCTTCCACTATCACGCCTTGGTTCTCATCTAGGAGCTAATAGGAAACAGTCCTGTCAGGAAGAATGCCTTAAATATGTCTGAAAGTTTCAGAATGCGTGGAATACAGCAGGTGTGGTGGCGCACGCCTGCAATCCCAGCACTATGGAGGAAGAGGCAGGAGGATTATGAGTTCAAGGCCAGCCTGGGCTACAAACTGATCATCCCAGGGACTGGAGAGATTTCATAGTGGTTAAGGCATGTGCCTGCGAAGCCTAAGGACCCAGACTTGATACCCACAAAAGCCAGATACACAAGATGATGCATGTATCCGGAGTTCATTTGCAGTGACTAGGGGCCCTGGTGTGCCCAATCTCTCTCTCTCTTTCTCAAATAAGTAAATAAAATATAAAAATATTTTTAAAAAAGATTATCACAGCAAGGTGCTTTCTCAAAATAAATAAATGAATGCCAGAAATAAAATTTCACTATCTTCATGAGGTTTAAATAGCTGCCATCATCTAGGATTTCATATCCTGTGAGGCTACAGCTGCTTTGTAACTTATTCTGTTCTCCCTCCATCCATATAATGCTTATATGCAGAGTCTCCTGTGTTTTCCAATTGGCCTGTAGGACGGGGCATCCTCACTGATGTTTGTGCACATGCAATGGGGAGCTGCAGAGAGCACAAGTGGCCACAGGGAAAAGATAGAGACAGCAGGGAAAAAATGGGGCACTGGGACAGTCCCAAGACAGAAGTGGACACACAGGGTAGACAGTGATCTCATGGGTAAAAACCAGAGAGGCAAATGGGAAAAGGAAGAAGAGAAAGGAGAGAGAGGGGAAAATACGATACCTGCCTTCCAATGGAGATGGTGAGTGTGAGAAACAGTTCTCCATTCAGGACTAAGTTGAGGCAGTAGTAAGGAGTGATGGGCTTGTGGGCTGCAAGGGCACAGTCGTCACATGGCAGTGTGGCTGCCCAGAAGGCATGATCCTGGTGTCCAGCGGGATGCTAAGGTCTGGCCTAGCACAGGTAGGCCTTAAAGGAGGCCAGGGAATTCCCAATGAGCAAAGCAAAAGACAACCCTCCTACTGAGTGGACTGGAGCCATGACAGAAAATTCTACGCAACCTTCTATAGACTACAGAGGTCTCTCCTGGGGTTGGCATGCAGAGTACCTTCCCTACCTCCTGTGCTGGTGAAACCTGGGCCAAGCGCCTTACCCTATCAAAGGGACTCAGAGTCTCTGGAAGGAAGTTGAGCCTAGAGGGAAGACACAGCTGCCCACTTTTCATAGCTCAGGTTGTTATAACAAATAACATAGACCAGGTGGCTTAGGCTGAAATCTATTGCTTGCACTGCTGGAGGCTAGAAGTCCAAGGTCAAGGTAGAGCTGATTCTGTTCCCTCCTCTAGGTGTAGGTCGCTCCTCTAGGTTCGCAGGCACTTGTGGCTCTTCATATACAGGCACTAATCCCATTCTGGAGAATTCCATCCTGAAAACCTAATCCGTTCCCAGCTTGCCCACCTCCAAATACTGTCACTAGGGATTAGGCCTTAAATAGCTGAGGGAGGTACGGATGGCACCAACATTCCACCTTCACTAATACTTCTCTTCTCCCCTATCGTACTTTCTCCTCCTCCTGTCTTTCAGAGATTTTTTTAAATATTTTATTTATTTATTTGAGAGCAGAAGAGGCAGATAGAGAGGGAATGGGCACATCATGGCCTCTAGCCACTGCAAATAAACTCCAGATGCAAGCACCACCTTGTGCATCTGGTTTACATGGGTCTTGGGAAATAGAACCTGGGTCCTTAAGCTTCTCAGGCAAGTGCCTTAACCCGAAGCCGTCTCTCCAGTCCCTTTCTGAGTTTCTTTTTTTTTTTTTTTTTTCTGGTTTTCTGAGGTAGGGTCTCACACTAGCCCAGGCTGACTATGTATTCGCTATGTATTCTATGTATTCTCAGGGTGGCTCTGCCTCCTGAGTGATGGGATTAAAGGCATGTGCCACCACACCTAGCTCTTCTTGAGGTTTTTTTTTTTTTTTTTTTTTTTTTTTTGGATTTTCACTCTAGCCCAGGCTGACCTGGAATTCACTATGGAGTCTCAGAGTGGCCTCAAACTCTTGGCAATCCTCCTACCTCTGCCTCCTGAGTGCTGGGATTAAAGGCGTGTGCCACCACACCCAGCTCTCTTTCTGAGTTTTTGAGGCAAGTTTTTTATTATTTAGCCCAGCTGCTTTGAATTCAAAATCTCTTCCCTCCCAAGACCTAGGATTGCAAGCTGGTTCCACTACACCCAGCTTTATTTTATTATGAGAAACTGTCAAAGCTAGTTGTGCTGGCTCATGCCTATAACCCCAGTACTAGGGAGCCTGAGGCTGGTGGATCATGATTTTGAAGGCAGCCTGGACTACCTAACAAGACCCTGTCTCCAGTATAAAAAAGCCAGCCTAACAAATATTAATATTTTGCTACATTAGTCTTACATCTTTGTTCTAAATGTTTATACTTGAACCTTATGTGGGCTTGTCCCTGGTTCCTGAAAAGTAACCACAGTCATGACATCTGTGTTTAGCATATACCCATCACTTTTATATTTTTAATATACATGTGTATCCATAAACAATAATAGCCATTATTTAGAACTATTTCTATAATTTAATTCAAAGGTACTATGCGATCCTGAACCTTATTTTTAAATTTTGACTCTTCTGTTTATCTGTATTGCTACATGTAGGTACAATTCATTCATTTAATTGCTGTGTACTTTTCACTTAGTGAATAACCCACAATTTATTTATCCATTTTCCTTTTGATAGGCTTCTGGTGTTTACTTTTGCCGTTCAATACTGCAATGGAGTCTGTGCAGGAGTTTCTCGAGGGCATCTGCATGGTGGTAGGGAATCTGTACCTCCAGCTTCCACTGGTTCTACCCACTGAGTCCTGTAAGGGCTCTCCCCGGGGCGCTCGCAGCAACGTATGAGGTTCCCATAGCGCTCCATCATCTCTCCACTTTTATTGACTCCTAGTTCTCACTGATCTGACAGGTAGGAGTTAACATCTCATTTTTATTTTAATTTGCCTTACTATGAGTATTTATGGAAATAGAAATTTGTACCTAATTTTTTTTCCTCTTTGAGTTGGCCTTTTCTGTGAATTTTCTGTTTGAAATAGTTTCTCCTTTTTCCTCTCTCTCTCCTTCTGTATCTGTTGGTCATTTCTCAAATCTTTGCATATTTTGGATGCTAAGCCTTTACTGATTATGTATAAAATGTTCTCCCAAAATTCTGTTTTGCTACCCTTTATCATTCAAGCCTTTTTTTTTCTTTCTCTTAATATAGTCAAACATATCAACTTTTCATTTATGGTTGTAATTTTGGAGTTTCGTATAGAAATTCCTCCCTATCCTGTCTGACATCTCCTGTAATTCATTTTAAAGCTTTGCTTCTTCATGTTGGGAGCCTTAATTTCATAGAATATATTTTTGTGTATGATAAGGTATAGGCATATAAATTAATTTTTTTCATATCCAGACATCCAATTGCCACTGCTTCAATTTCCTTATTGATCTGTAATGCCCTTCCCTCAAATGTCAGGTTTCTGCATTTGTTCACATCTGCATTTGTGTCTCTGTGAACTCTCTATTCTTTACTATGGGGTTTTCTACCTTACTAATCCACCAGTTTCACACTGTCATTGACTATAGCTGTACAACTGTCTTGATACTTGTCAAGGAAAGTCTCCTCCCCACCGCCTCCTTTTCTCTTCTAATTTGTTTCCCAGAATTCTTGGCTCTCTTCATCTTCCAATTTAATTTTCAAATGAGTGTGTGAATTTGTAAGAAATGCGCATTTAGGATGGTGTTAGTCAGGCATTGATCAGAAACACAGGACTATTATGAGTGATGCAGATTCAGGGGCTTAGTATAGAATTCAGCCCTCTTAGAATTGTGGTAGTCACATCTTGACTGGGAGGCTGTGGATTCTGTGCCTGGTATCAGATCTAAAGTCAGCAGGACTAACAAAGAAAGAATATGAATGAGAGCCATGGAGACATGGCTTAGTGGTTAAGACACTTGCCTGCAAAGCCAAAGGACCCAGGTTCAATTCCCCAGGACCCACATAAGCCAGATGCACAAGGTGGTGCATGCGTCTGGAGTTCATTTGCAGTGGCTGAAAAGGCCCTGGCACACCCATTGTCTCTTATCTGTCTCTCTTGTCCCTTTGTCTCTCTCTCCCTCTCACTCAAATAAATAAATAAAATAAAAATAACTAGATAGATAGATAGGGAAAAGCAGAAGTAACTAGCAACCCACAGGAGCAAGCCTGTGTCAGTCTGTCACTGCCCCCAGCCTCGATGTGGCCCAATGACCTCGAGAACAAGCCACACTCTTCAACATGGAGCTGCCACACAGTTGAAACAGCCGCTATGAGCCGAAGAGAGCCTGGCCCTGCACTGTACTGAACTTCACAGCATCAAAATAGCCACTGCTTCACCTCCACCTGCCAGTCACCGCCCTCAGCCACGAGCACGCGAAGGAGGGAAGTCTAGATAGCAAGGTCTTTGTTAGCCAAGTTGATGCCGCTCAAAGCTCTCAGAGGTTTGAGTTGGACTAGATAAAATATAGATTGATTTAGATTGCTTGACATCTGTAAAATATTCTATCCACAAAATTATCTTGACATCTTTTTTAGGTCTTCTTTTATTAAGATCGTCATTTCTGAGCTGGGCATGGTGGTGCACGCCTCTAATCCCAGCACTCGGGAGGCAGAGGTGGGAGAATCTCCGTGAGTTCAAGGCCATCCTGAGACTACATAGTTAATACCAGGTCAGCCTGGGCCAAAAAAAAAGGTCATCATTTCCCTTGAAAGAGTTTACAAATTTTCTTGAAATTCTTGTACAAATTTTGAAACTTAAAAACTGTACAATGTTTGTTTGATACAAATTTTAAAAGCCTAGCCAGGCGTGGTGGCACATGCCTTTAATTCCAGAATTTGGGAGGCAGAGGTAGGAGGATTGCTGTGCTTTCGAGGCCACCCTGAGACTGCATAGTGAATTCCAGGTCAGCCTGAACTACAACAAAACCCTACCTCAGAAAAAAAAAAAATTAAAAGCCTGGGTTTACTTATTCTTGAGACAGGGCCTCATATTACCTAGGCTGGCCTGGAACTCACTACACAGCCAAGGATGACCTTAAACTTCTGATCTTCCTGCTTCCACTTCTCAAGTGCTGGGATTACAGACATGTACCACAACATCCTGCTAGTGGGGATCAAACTCAGGGCTTCATGAATGCTAAATAAGCCCTATACCAATGGAACTACTTTCCCAGTCCCCGTTTGCTAGAGTTTTTGAGACAGAGTCTTGCTATGTAGCTCTAGCTGGTCTGGTATTCACTGTCCAGGCTGGTCTTGAACTGTCAGTCCTCCTGCCTCAGCCTCCCAAGTGCTGGGATTACAGGCATGTGCCACTATACCTGGCTTCTAATTGGTTATTACTGGTTGGTAGCAGAGGTTTAATTTTTTGTTTTGTTTTGTTTTGTTTTGTTTTGTTTTGTTTTGTGAGGTAGGGCCCAGGCTGACCTGAAATTCACTATGTAGTCTCAGGCTAGCCTTGAACTCATAGTGATCCTCTTACCTCTGCCTCCCGAGTGCTGAAATTGAAGGTGTGTGCCACCACGCCCTGCCAAAGATTTAATTTCTGTGTCTACTACTATTCTGAACTATCCCAATTCTGTCTATATGCTTGTGTTTTTCTATTTAGACCATCATCCATTTAGACTATCATCTGCATTTATGAAAAGCTTGCCTCTACCTCCCAATCCTAAGCCTCTTGTTTGTTTTTCTTACCTTATTACATTAACTAGGACTTATGTAATCTTGACAAATGGTGGTTAAGGGAGTGACTATAGCTTATTTCTGACATTAGTGGGAGATCTAGAGTTTTCACATTAAGTATCGTGCTTTTTGCCTCATAAGCATCAGGACTGAGTTTGAGCTTCAGTAAAATTAGCAGGCATGGTGGCATATACCTTCAATCTCAGCCCAGGGAGCAGAGACAGGAGGATCCCTGGGACTCCCTGGTCAGTCAGGCTGGTCTACCTGTGAGCTCCAGGCCAATAAGAGACCCTGTCTCAAAAAAAGGTGGATGGTGCTCCTGGGGATGACACCCAAGGTTGTCCTCTGGCCTCCACATGTATGTACACACACACCATGCACATGTACCTGCACACCCACGACCATGCACACACACACACACATACATACACACACACACACAATATTATGCTCTGCTGAACATGGTGGCGCACACCTTCAATCTCAACACTTGGGAGGCAGAGGTAGGAAGATCACTGTTTGAGGCTACCCTAAGACTGCATAGCGAATTGCAGGTTGACCTGGGCCAGAAAAAGACCCTACCTTGGAAAACAAAACAAACGGGGTAGGGAAATGGCTTAGTGGTTAAGGCATTTGCCTGTGAAGCCTAAGGATCCTGGTTCAATTCCCCAGTACCCATGTAAGCCAGAAGCATAAGGGGGTGCATGCATCTGGAGTTAATTTGCAGTGGCTGGAGGCCCTGGTGCACCCATTCTCCCTCTCTCTCTCTCTTTCTCTCTGCCTCTTCCTCTGTCTCCTTCTCACAAATAAATAAATAAATAAAATATTAACTTCTGTATAAATTCCTGGAAATTGTATATTAATGTGAAAACTTTTCCCTCTATTCCTAATTTGGCTTTTACCATGACTAAATTTTAAATTCTAACTTATGTTCGGTTGATTATAATAATCATGTGCTTAACCTCCTTTATTATCATCATTGGTAGCCTGCCTCTAAAGTTACTCCACAACCCCTGCCTCTAACAATCCCTGCCTCTGGTCATTCACATCTTTTGTAATGCTTTTCCCTTAGTGGATGCCAGATCAAGGACTCATATCTGATGAAAATGTGGTAGAAGTAACAGTGTGCCATTTCCAACTGTCTTCAATAGATTTTTCTAGATTTATGAAATGAATTGCTTTCAGCTTTTTGCTGCTTTCTTTGGAAGCAGTTTAATAAAATAGTCACTTTTAAAATTTAGTAAAATGGGCCTATAAAATTATCTGGGTTTAGCATCATTAAAGTGATGACCTTTTATTTGTTTGTTTGATAGATTGATTTTTGAGACAGGGTCTCACTCTAGCCCAGGCTGGCCTTGGACTCATGGTGATCCTCCTACCTTGGCCTCCTGAGTGCTGGGATTAAAAAGCATGTGCTGCCGGGTGTGGTGGTGCATGCGTTTAGTCCCAGCACTCAGGAGGCAGAGGTAGGAGGATCACGATGAGTTCGAGGCCACTCTGAGATTGCATAGTGAATTCCAGGTCAGCCTGGACTAGAGTGAAACCCTACCTTGAAAAAAAAAAAATGTGTGCCACCACACCCAGCTTAAAGTAATGATTTTTAAAATGCTAAACCAGTGTCGTACATAGTTAGATAATTTTTTATTAGTTTTCATTTTTTGCTTGTTTGTAGTTTTCTTTTTTTTTTTTTTTCCCCAAGGTAGGGTCTCATTCTAGCCCAGGTTGAAGTGGAATTCACAATGTAGCCCCAGGGTGGCCTTGAACTCTTGGCCATCCTCTTACCTCTGCTTCCTGAGTGCAGGAGTTAAAGGCATGCACCACCACGCCTGGATTTTTTTTTTAATTTTTTTTTTCAAATTTTCTTTTTATTAACAACTTCCTTGATTAATGCCCTCCCTCCCCCCAGCTTCCCTTTTGAAACTGCATTCTCCATCATATCCTCTCCCCCTCTCAACCAGTCTCTCTTTTATTTTAACATCATGATCTTTTCCTCCTATTATGATGGTCTTGTGTAGGTAGGTAGTGACAGGCACTGTGAGGTCATGGATATCCAGGCCATTTTGTATCTGGGGGAGCACGTTGTAAGGAGTCCTACCCTTCCTTTGGCTCTTACATTCTTTCTGCCACGTCTTCTGCAATAGACCCTGAGCCTTGGAAGGTGTGATAGAGAAATTGCAGTACTGAGCCCTCCTGTCACGTCTTTCCAGCACCATGATGCCTTCTGAGTCATCCCAAGGTCACTGCCATCTGAAAAGAGAAGATTCTCTACCCAAAGTGAGAGTAGCATTAATATAAGGGTATGAACATTAAGAGAAGTGCTTACTGGGCAGTTTGATAAGCATAGTATATACATTTAGCCAGACAGCAGCAGAGGTTACACCCCCAGGACTCATGACTACCCCTGTTTTAAGTTTTCAGTATCAGGGATGTATTCCCTCCCATGGAGTGGGCCTCCAGTCCAATTAGAGGGCAATTGGTTTCCAACATGACAGACATGCCACTATTGCACCCCTTGGCTCATTTGGTGTGGCTGGCCAAATATAAGGCTTGCAGTATTCTCTGTTGAGTATCTTCACAGGTGATTTCTCTTTCTCCCATTGAACTGCATGCAGAAAGAATGGTTTCTTCCAGCTTTCTGTCAGCTGGTCTACATGGAGGAGGTTATCAGCTCAGTTCCAGCACGATTTCTCAGTGGCTTTGCAGCCCAAGTATGTGGAGTCTTCAGCAATACAGTCTTACCATCTATTCCTGGTGGGAAACCAAGGGCTTAAATTATTTTTATTTATTTATTTGAGAGAGGGAGCTGGAGAGAGAGAGAGAGAACTGGTGTGCTAGGGCCTCTAGCCACAGCAAATGAATTCCAGAAGCATTCACCACCTTCTGCATCTGGTTTTACAGAGGTACTGGAGAATTGAACCTGGGTCCTTGGGCTTTGCAGGCAAGCACCTTAACTGCTGAACCATCTCTCTATTCCTTTATTCATACTTTTTAACTTTTTTGAAAATCTCCATACATACAGACAATATACCATGATCACAGTACCCTGCCACTGCCCTCCCTTTCCCCCTGCCTGAATCTCCCTTCTCTTCTTTCCAACTAGTCTCTCTTCTATTTCATCGTCATTACATTCCCTTTCTATTATTCGGGAGTTATGTAGGTAGCACTAGGTCATCAATATCAAGGACACTTTGTGTCGGAAAACAGTATTGCAAAGCACTCCTCAACTTCCGTTGGCTCTGTGGTGATTAGATTTATGTGGCCCCCATAAACTTATGTGTTCTGAATACTAGCTCCCCCGTTGGTGGCAATTTGGGAATTGGGACTTCCTGGAGACAGTATGTTGTTAGGGGCAGGCTTATGGGTGTTATAGCCAGCTTCCCCGTGCCAGTGTTCTGCTGCTGTTGTCCACCTGATATTGAGCAGGAGGTGATGTCCACCCTCTACTCATGCCATCATTTTCCCTGCCATCAGGGACCTTCCCCTCAAGTCTGTAAACCAATATATACCCTTTCCTCCCACAAGCTGCTCTAGGTTGGGTGTTTTCTGCCAGCAACGGGAAGCTGATGGCAACAGGCTGTCAAATTTTTTCTGCCTCCTCTTCCCCAGTGGTCTCAGAGTTTCGAGGGTATGAGAAAGATGTCTCACTTAGTGCTGAACACAGCACTTCTTAGCACTTTGGTGAGTTTTGAGTCTCTCCTATCTAACGTGGTCACTGCCATCTGAAGAGAGAAGCTTAGAGAATAAACTTAAAGTCTTGACAGATATCTTGTGCTATTTCTTATCCCAGGCCTCAAGTTGCAAAAATATGAGTCTATATGGATGAATGTAACATAAGGGTGGGAGGGGTGAGGATGTGCTAGACGTTGATTCAGAGCCTATGTTTTGTAAATTGCAACTTCCGGTGTTGGCCCACATGCTTTCCCTAAGTGGGGGACATCTTCCTCAGCCTTGCCACTAATTATGCCCCTGGCCACAGGAAGCAGTGGTGGCTAAGCACCATCACAGCGCTGACCTCAAGTGACCCAGTGCTTAAGGATCCCTTTTGGGGGAATCACCCTCCCCAGAGATTTCCAGTTAAAGAAAGAGGCAGAACTGCTGGTAAGTAAATCCATTTAAAATGGTAAAGCGGGCTGGACAGATGGCTTAGTGGTTAAGCGCTTGCCTGTGAAGCCTAAGGACCCCGGTTCAAGGCCCGATTCCCCAGGACCCATGTTAGCCAGATAAACAAGGGGGCGCACATATCTGTAGTTCATTTGCAGTGGCTAGAGGCCCTAGCGTGCCCATTCTCTCTCTCTCTCTGTTTGCCTCTTTCTCTGTCTCTCCGTTGCTCTCAAATAAATAAATGAAAATAAACAAAAAAAATGTTAAAGCCTCAAGCATCAATTTACCCTTGAACTCATCATGATATGCATCCCAAATTATGCAGATGTGGCAATAATGAGGGTGGGAGCTACATGGAAGCCATATGTAATATATGACATATATATATATATACATATGTATGTAATATATTCCTGAGTTAACAATTTTATCATTAATTTTGAGTGAGAAGAGTTAATTTTTTAAATATGTTATTCTTATTCATTTATTTATTTATTTGAGTGAGAGAGAAAGAGGCAGACAGAGAATCGGTGGGCTAACAAACTCTAGAAGCATGCACCACCTTGTGCATCTGGTTGATGTGAATCCTGAGGAATCAAACCAGGGTATTTTAGCTTTGCAGGCAAACGCTTTAACTGCTAAGCCATCTCTCCAGCCCTGAGAAAAGTTATTTTTACTTTAAATAAGTATATTTACATAATAATATTAACTCCATATAACTTTCTAAAAATATTTTATTTATTTATTTTCAAGGAAGGAGAGAGAGAATGGATGTGCCAGGGCTTTCAGCCACTGTACATGAGCCCCAGATGAGTGCACCACTCCGTGCATCTGGCTTTACATGGGTATTGGAGAATTGAACCTGGGTCAGTAGGCTTTGCAAGCAAGTGCCTTAACCACTGAGCAATCTCTCTCCAGCCCCTCATATAACTCTTAAGACATAGTCTTCATGATAATGAGAAGAAACTATTGAGTGTTTGGAGAGAAGTCACTAAAAGTCTCAAAAATTCAGGCTGGAAGAATGGCTTAGCAGTTAAGGTGTTTGCCTGCAAAACCAAAGGACCCAGGTTCTATTCACCAGGACCTACATTAGCTTCACAAGGGGTGTACTCATCTGGAGTTCATTTGCAGTGGCTGGAGGCCCTGGCTTGCCCATTCTCTCTCTCTCTCTCTCTCTCTCTCTCTCTCTCTCTCTGTCTCTCTCCCTATCTCTGTCAAATAAATAAATAAATAAAAATAAAATACTTTTTTAAAATGTCTCAAAAATTCATTCTTCTAGACACATAGTATATGTTGGTAGAAAAATTATGTAGGAATTATGAACAGAGGTAGGAGGATCACTGTGAGTTCAAGGCCACCCTGAGACTACATAGTGAATTCCAGGTCAACCTGGACTAGAGTGAGACCCTACCTCAAAAAAAACAACAAAAGATATGGTATTTTGGTTGGATGGGTGGTTGGCTGGTTTTGTGGTGCTGGGAATTGAATGTAGGGCTTGTTTATGCTAAGCCAGCTCTGGACCGCTGCACTGCAGCTGAGGCCCCCACATAGTTTAAAGCCCTGATATGTTCAGCATTCATGTTGACCTAGAAGCACTTTTCTGTGCTCTGGTTTTATTTTTAGTCCAATGTCAGCGCAAAAGTCACCAAAGGGCTGAAAAACTGAAACTGGAAGGAAAATAAGTACAAATCTTCAGTGTGCTACCATTTATGTATAAACTACTTTTAACTTTCAAGTTTCTGTTTATTGCTTAAATTTTTCATTGTTGGACTGGTAACTTTTCATATTTGCAAAAATCCTTCATTCTCTGGGGGTGGCCTATATAACATGATTTTTACTATCAAAACTAAGAGAGTTATTTTTATTTCCTTTTGACTTCATAGCAGAATTTTAGGTACAAATTAAAGTCATTTGGTGGATGTTGGTGCCACTGTGTCCAGGGCACCCGAGAAAGCACTGGGAAGCCAAAGATGAATTGAGCACAGATTCAGCCTTGAGCTCATACCCTAAATCTATGCAGTTTCCAAATCGGGTTGACAGGCAACCTGGAAAGCAACAACTCAAATTCTACTTGCATGTGGAATCTACAGGATGGTCTTTAGGTGGGCATAGGAATTTGATGTGGAGGGAGATGGTTTGTTTGGTCTTTGTATAAGATTTACAAAGTAATATAAGGTGAACAGGTAATGGCCAATAAGTTATCATTGTCTACTAGACATTTCTTCAAATTCAAAGCATCCAAAAACAATTCTTTGCCTTTCATTAATTGTTTGAGCTCATAAATTTTTATTTTTTTTAATTTTTAATATTTTACTTACTTACTTATTTTGAAAGAGAGAGAGGGGGGCACATAGATAGGTAGGGCATACCAGGGCTTCTAGCCACTGCAAATGAACCCCAGACTCATGCACCATCATGTGAATCTGTCTTATGTGGGTACTGGGCAATCAAACCTGGGTCCTTAGGCTTTGCAGGCAAGTGCCTTAACTGCTATAACCATCTTATTAAAAATTTTTAAAACTTTATTTAAAAATTTAGGCTTTATCCCTTCCTGCCTTCTCATGGGCAGGAACTCTTCATACTGTCTCCTCTTTCCTTCTTTTAAACTAATAAAATCTCATGCTGGAGAGATTGCTTAGTGGTTAAGGCAATTGCCTACAAAGCCTAAGAACTCATGTTTGAATCTGTAGGTCCCACATAAGCCAGACGCACAGTGACAAAAGCTGTGCAATGTTGCACATGTGCACAAGGAGCACAAACATCTGGGATTCATTTGCAGTGACTGAATGCCCCCCATTCTCTCTCTGCCTCTTTCTCTCTCTCTCTCAAATAAATTTAAAAAAACTTGCCGGGCGTGGTGGCGCACGCCTTTAACCCCAGCACTCGGGAGGCAGAGGTAGGAGGATCGCCGTGAGTTCGAGGCCACCCTGAGACTCCATAGTGAATTCCAGGTCAGCCTGGGCTAGAGTGAGACCCTACCTCGAAAAACAAAAAAAAAAAAACAAACAACAAAAAAAAACTTTATAAAAATCTCTGTAAACTTTTTTTTTCTTTCTTTTTTTTTTTTTTTTTTTTGGTTTTTCAAGATAGGGTGTCACTCTAGCTCTGGCTGACCTGAAATTAACTCTGTATTCTCAGGGTGGCCTTGAACTCATGGCAATCCTCCTACCTCTGCCTCCTGAGTGCTGGGATTAAAGGCGTGTGCCACCATGCCCAGCTGTAAACTTTTTTTAAAAAATTACATAATCTATTGAGTAAAGGAAAGGTGGAAGGAGGGCTAATAAAAATCTAAGAGGCTATAAACCGGGCGTGGTGGCACACGCCTTTAATCCCAGCACTCGGGAGGCAGAGGTAGGAGGATCGCCGTGAGTTCAAGGCCACCCTGAGACTCCATAGTGAATTCCAGGTCAGCCTGGGCTAGAGTGAGACCCTACCTCGAAAAACCAAAAAAAAAAAAAAACTAAGAGGCTATAAATTAGTCATATGGAAACCTACTTTTTTGGACCATGGAATACTCAGAAGTCATAGATTGTTACTAGAAAAATTTCAGTGCCAGGGATGGGATTCTTTCCAGTGAGTTGTTGGCTAGGGAGGTCCCTGATGCCCCCAAAACATTACAGGTCATTGCTGAGGCTTTTGGTTTCCTACCAGGAATATTGCTGAAGACTCTACATACTTGGGTTTCAAGGTCATTGAGAAATCCTGGTGGAGCTAAGCTAAAAACCTTCTCCATGTATACCAGCTGACAGCTGGAAATAGCCACGCTGCATGCAGTTCAATGGGAGAGAGAGAAATCACCACTGAACATACTTAAAAATGGACACTGCAAGCCTTATATTTGGCAGCCAGGCCAAATGAGCCAACAGGTACAAAGGTGGCCTGTCTGTTATGGGAAAAACCAACTGCCCTCTTATTTGACTGGAGGCCTGCTCCATGGGAGGGAACACATTCCTGATACTGAAAACCTACAACAGGGATAGTTGTGAGCCCTAGGGGTGTAATGTCTGCTGCTGTCTGGCTAAGTGTATATACTGTGCTCACCAAACTGCCCAGTAAGCACTTCTCTTAATGTTCATACCCATATATTAATCCTACTCTCACTTTTGATTAGAGAAGCTTCTCTTTTCAGTGACCTTGAGATGACTCAGAAGGCAACATGGTGCTGAGAAGTGACAGAGGAGTGCTCAGCATTGCAATATCTCTATCACACCTTCCAAGGCTCAGGGTCCATTGTGGAAGAGGTGGTGGAAAGAATATAAGAGCCAAAGGAAGGGTAGGACTCCTTACAACGTGCTCCTCCAGACATAAAATGGCCTAGGTATCCATGACCTCGCAGTGCCTGACACTACCTACACAAGACCATCATAATAGGAGGAAAAGATCATGACATCAAAATAAAAGAGGGACTGGAGAGGGGGAAGGGATATGATGGAGAATGGAGTTTCAAAGGGGAAAGTGGGGGGAGAGAGGGAATTACCATGGGATATCATTTGTAATTATGGAAGTTGTCAATAAACAAAACATTTAAAAATTACATAATCTCATCCCACCTCTCTCTTTTGTCCCTTTTTTTCTATTCCCTTCCACTGAAACCCTTCTTCCTTCTTACTATTCTCTCTACTATATTGATGTCTATTTTCTCTCTTCCTCCATCATCCACAACCTATTGATGAGCCCAATATTATACAGGTCTTGTGTTGCTAATGACACCCACTATGAAGTCATGAATACAATGGGAAACAGCATTCCAAATCACTCCTCCCCATCCCCTGGTTCTTACATCTTTTTCTAAAAAAATTTTTGGAGGGTGCCAGGTATGGTGGCACATGCCTTTAATCCCAGCATTCAGGAGGCAGAGGTAGTAGGATTGGTGTGAGTTCAAGGCCAGCCTGAGACTACATAGTAAATTCCAGGTCAGCCTGGGCTAGAGAGACACCCTACCTTGAAAAAACAAAATATATATATATTTTTTTAATTTATTTATTAGAGAGAGAGAGAGGCAGATAAAGAGAGAGAAGAGAATGGGCATGCCAGGACCTCCAACCACTGCAAATGAACTCAAGACATACACTACCATGTGCATCTATCTGGCTTGTGTAGGTCCTGAGAGTCAAACCTGGGCCCTTGGACTTTACAGGCAAGTGCCTTAACTGCTAAGCCATTTCTCCAGCCAACTCTTTCATTCTTTCTAACAGCTCTTCCACTGTAGTCTCTGATCCACTGGAGGGTGCAATAGAGATGACTAAGTGTTGCACACTCCACTGCCATTTCTTCTCATCACTTTGGTGAGTTTTAAGTCTTCCCAGCAGTCTGAAAGGAGAAACTTCTCTAACCAGAAGTCAGAGCAGTGCTAATATGTGAGCATAAGTATTTAGAGGGCAGTTTGGTGGGTGGGTATAATATATCAATTTAGCCAAACAACAATAGAAACTCCTCGCCCCTCCCCCCCAAACCTAGGGCTTATACCCTACCTAGCCATAGGCTCTTGACAAGGTTTTCAGTATCAGGCATGAATTCCCTTGCATGGAGTGGGCCTCAAATCCAGTTAGAGAGCAGTTAGTTATCTCCATAAGAGACATGTCACTATTGTATCAGTGGGCACATCTTGCCTTGCTGGCCACTTGTGTAGCTTGCAGGGTCCCCTGCTGGTTAAGACTGCTGATGACTTGTCTCCCCCAGCAGTCTGCATAGCATTTTCCAGCATTATGACTGCTGGTCAGCAGGAAGGAGGCTTGCAAGTTCAGTTCTAGCTTGATCTGTCAGTGTCCTGCAATCAATGTGTGTAGTGTCTTTAGCAATAGGCTCTTACCATCTAGTTCTGGTGGGCAACCAAGGGCCTTGGTAATAGCCTATACTATTTGGGGTACTTCAGGGGCCTTCCTGGCCCGCAACTCAATGGAAAGTATTTCCTGACAGCAATGACATTTTTCTGAGTTGTGGGCATAGTATTTATACCCCTACAGGGTACTTCTGTCCAGATGATCTCTGTTCTTAACATACATATTTTAGGGCTGGTGAGGAGGCTTCGTGGTTAACGCACTTGCCTACAAAGCCAAAAGACCTCAGTTGGATTCCCCAGGACCCACATAAGCCAGATGCACAAGGTGATATATGCTTCTGAAGTTCATTCGTAATGCATGGAGGCCCTTGCATGCCCATTCACATTCTTTTCTCTCTCTCTCTCTCTCTCTCTCTCTCTCCCCCTTCCCCTCTTTCTCTCTCAAATAAATAAATAAAAATAAAATATTTAATAGTATATATCTTAAAATAGCCAACAAAGAAGGTCTCCACAAGGCTTATCAATAACCTCTCAGTTTTAACCTTCTTCCCATCCCTCATCCCTTCCTCTTGTCTCTACACCTTCCCTGACCCCACTTAGACTATTCCACTACTACTTGAAAACCAAAATAAGTAAATAAATAAATAAGTCTGGATCTGTCTACTCCTCTGGGCCACTTTTTCACTATCCATTTCCAATATGCTTCTTTCTCGGTGTTACTCTTCCCTCTCTTCCTCTGTTCCTACCCATTTACTTTCAGCCCAAAGACAAAGTTGTCCTAAAAGATATAGATATAAACTGTATCTCTCTCATATGGGCTGTTGTTGCTCAATGTTTTATTCTTTTGTTTTGTTTACTTTGTTTTTGTTTTTTGAGGTAGGGTCTGACTGTACCACAGGCTGACCTGGAACTCACTCTGTATTCCCAGGCTGCAACTCACAGCAATCCTCCCACTTCTGCCTCCCAAGTGCTGGGATTAAAGGCATTTACCACCACCATGCTCAGTTTAAGGGTTTTTTAAAATATTTTATTTATTTATTTGCAAGGGGAGAGAGAGAAAAAAAAATGGGTGCACTAGGGCCTCTAGCCACTGCAAGCCAATTCCAGATGCATTCACCACTTTATGCATCTGGCTTTATGTGGGTAAAGTGGGGATTAGAATCCAGGCCATTAGGTATTGCAGGCTAGCACCTTAACCACTGACCCATCCTGTCTCCACTTCCTGAATGCTGGGATTGCAGGACTATAAGCCATACCCAGCTTATGTCTCTTTCATGCACGAAGCCCTGTCTCACTTGCCATTGTATTGGCAATGATCATGGGTATTCAGAGCCCTTTAAGAGGGATGTGACTAACTTGTACTGAGTTCATCTTTTTCTTTCTTCCTTGCAGTATTGATGGGTGACCAATCCTTGAGCTTTCTGAGTGTGGACCCCTAAGATCTGACCTGTGCCTGCCTTCTCAGCCTCCTCAGCTCCACTGCTATGTTTCTTTCAGCCCCTACGTGGGAGCTAATCTGTCCTTGCTTCTCTGGCTTCCTGGAATATTCATCCTCTACCCATTTTCCCTCCCTGCTTGGGGGCTACACAGCTGTGCACCCAGTCCTTCCATGAGATTTTGTTTGACAAGGTGTTATGTTTTCCTCGAAGCACAGAACTAATCACACTGGGTCACCACTGGTTACTCTCCTCCCCTGTCAGTCTTTGGCAGGCCAGGGTTGTGTGCGTTCCATTCACCATTCTACCCCTATTGATGTGCCAGGGTCTCCATGCTGGGGCTGAAACTACTGTACCTAACACTAGCCAGATCTACACTGGCAGATAGTGGGGGATAAAGAATGAGCGAACAAAGACAAGTAGCTATAGAAAACTAGCATTGGGGGCTTGAGAGATGGTTTAGTGGTTAAGGTACTTGCCTGCAAAGCCTAAGGATCCAGGTTCAATTCCCCACTACCCACATAAGCCAAATGCACAAGGTGGTGCATGTGACTGGAGTTTGTTTGCAACAGCTGGAGCCCCTGGTGCACCCATTCTCTCTCTGTATCTCTTCTCCCTATCTCTCTCTACTTACAAATAAATTATACATATGAATAAGAAATCTAACCAGGCGTGGTGGCACATGCCTTTAATCCCAGCACTTGGGAGGCAGAGGTAGGAGGATCACTGTGAATTCGAGGCCACCCTGAGACCACATAGTGAATTCCAGGTCAGCCTGGACTAGAGTGAGACTCTAGCTCGCAAAACCAAAAAAAAGAAAGAAAAGAAAGAAGAAGAGAAGGAAAAGAAAAGAAAAGAAAGGAAAAAATCTACCTATGAGTTGTATGTCTTCTTCTTTTCTTTTCTTTTTCTCAAGGTAGGGTCTCACTTTAGCTCAAGCTGACCTGGAATTCACTATGTAGTCTCAGAGTGGCCTTGAACTCACGGTAGTCCTCCTACCTCTGCCACCCGAGTGCTGGGATTAAAAGTATGCACCACCATGCCCGGCTTTGTATGTCTTAATTCAAAGAAATAGATGGTCAATAAGCATATTTTAGATAACTGGCAGATTGGTAAGTTATCTGTAAGTTCCGTATTTCAAAGTGAGCTTTCCTAGGTTCTTTAAAAAAAAATATTTATTTGCATATGTGTGTGCATGTGTGCCAGCATCTCTTGCCACTGCAAACAAATGCCCATCTGGCTTTATGTGGGTGGAGGAGGAACTGAATCCAGGCCAGGCAAGCAAGCACCTTTAACTGCTGCGGCATCTCTCTAAAGCCTTTGTCTGGTTGTTAAGTGGTGAAGGCATTGGTCTGCGGTCCCTGTGATGTCCCTCTACTTCCTCTCCATATCAGCTCCCCACTCCCTTCTGAAATGACTACGCTCTGGTCCAGCCATACTTACCCACTCTACTAAATTCGTAAACCTCTCCTGAGACTACCTCTTCCCACAGCTTGCTATTTCCTGGTGATTTGGAGGTGATGTGAGAACTGGGGTCTCCTGCCAGGAACATAGCTCAGACTCCAAGTGCCGCGGAGTGTCTGACCCACTGTGTTCTCTGGGCCAGTAAGAAAGAGAACTGGAAGACAAGAGGGATGGGCGTTCCAGTGCCACCAGACATGCAAAGACAAAGCCACAGTACATGGACCTGTGAGAACCGCAGGCTCCTAGCCTTCCTCCTTACAGGAGGGGAGGTAGGGAAATGACACCGAAAAGCTAATAATGTGACATTTTAGGTTGGGAGATCAGAGAACACGTATGTTGACTTCTCTATGGCTGCTTTTGAAAGCATTCAGCATAGCTTAGGGGAAATCTTAGGGACTTGTCATTTACAGTTTCCCCGGCAACTCTTTATACTCCTAAGACATTCAAGTTGCTTTAAAGTCGAGGAGAGCAATTTACTGTAGAGCAGCCATGATATTTTCCTCTTTGCTCTCAGCTCCATTTCTGCCTCTTTCATGCTGGTCTGTGAGACCAGCTACAGAATTTGCAGGACTAGTACAAAACGAAAGAGTGAGACTGTGTTTAAAAAGCAGTAAAACTTTCAAGGTGGGACTGGAGAGATGGCTTAGTGGTTAAGGCACTTGCCTGCGAAGCCTGAGGACCCAAGTTTGACTCTCCAGGTCCCATGTAAGCCAGGCGCACAAGGTGATGCAAGCATGCAAGGTTGGATATGTGCACAAGTGGTGCATGCATGTGTTACAGTGGCTGGAGGCCCTGGTGTGCCAATTCTCTTTCTCTCTCTCCCTCTATCTCCCTTTCATAAAAAATAATTCAAGGTGGTGATAGAGGATCTTTAAACCAAGCGCAGGGCTCTTCTCCCCACTGCCTTCTGAAATGACTACGCTCTGGTGGATGGAACCAGATGGAACCCTGGGTGACTGACTTGCCATGAGCCAGGACTGCTCTGTGCATCCTATGAAGCTGGAGTCTGCAAATTCCTTTTCCAGCCTCCTTTGTCATCCTGCTTCTGGTTCCGTTCAGCCAGTGGGAGGTATTAATGGAGAAGGAAGTGACTAGAAGAGGGGCAGGAAGGGCATTTTCATCTCTCTACTACTGGTGAAGGCTGCCACAAGAGTGAGCTGTCCTGTGGTAGATAGATCTGGCCGCCACAGCGGTGAACCCCTCAGGCTGCAGCACTGTGCAGGGATTCTAACCAATCACCTGCAGCTAATAGAGGACAGTTCTCAGAGCTGCCTTTAGAGAGATCATCACAGAATGCTTTACACAGACCCACAGTGTATAGGCTGCCACATACCTGGACCATATGGGGCATGTGTCTGTATATTGCTCCTAAGGCCATTAGAATGAATCAAGCTAAAGAGAAGATGCAAGCAAGAGACATAGTAAACCCGAGCTGTGTGAAGCCATCACCACGGCATACTGTTTCACAGTAAACACTTTTGATTTTTTTGGTTTTAGTTGAGACAGGGTCTTGCTATGCAGTTCAGTGATAGGAAATACTGTCCTCCAAGCATCACAGCCATTATATTTAATCAGAGCGGCTATGACTAGCTGGAAGAGACCCTCAAGATAGGACCTGTAGGACTGGGAAGGTGGCTCAGTTGGTAAAATGCTGGGCACACAAACAGAAAGAGCTAAGTTCAGATCCCTAGCATCTATGCAAAGTCAGACATGCCTCCAGTGTCAGTCCCAGGAAAGCAGAGGAAGGAGTCTAAGGGCTTGCTGGATAGCCAATATTGCCAAACTGGTGAACTCCAGGTTCACTGAGAGACTTGCCTCATAAAATAAAGTAGAGAGTAACTTAGGAGGACACCCAATATCGACCTATGGCCTCCACACATATGCAATCACTTCTGAATGAGCACCAACGCAAACACATACACCCACATAAATATACCAATAGCACACACACACTTATACATGCAACAACAGCAAGACTATTTCCTAGCTGTGGCATCAGCAAGTTGGAAGTAATGAAACTCCAGTCAGAATAATTAATGCTGTTTGTAACAAGTATCTGAGGAAGAAAGTCCCCATGAAGTGTAACACCAATGACGCCATCAGGGACTTTGGGAAACTGCTACCCACACTGGCACCAGCTGGCCACAGCATCAGGGACCTTAGCAAATGGATTTTTGCCCATACTGGCACCAGTTGGACCAAGACTTTTTTTCTTAAGAAAGTGGTATGCCATTTTTAAGGACCATGTGTCTCTGGGAGACTGTGAAATCCATGATGGAGGGAAAACCTGGAGGTTTCTTACAGATAGAGCAGAATTCCTTTCCCTGCCTGGTCTGCTCTCCCTTCCAGCCCTCACCTCTCACACTGGAATGAATGCTTGTTGTTAACAGTTCACAGGAACAAAAAATACATGCTTAAGAAGAAGAAAGAAAAGATATCGGGCTGGAGAAATGGTTCAGCTGTTGTGGTGGTTTGATTCAGGTGTCCCCCATAAACTTAGGTGTTCTGAATGCTAGGTTCCCAGCTGATTGAGATTTGGGAATTAACGCCTCCTGGAGGCATTGTATTGTTGGGGGCGGGTTTATGGGTGTTATAGCCAGTTTCCCCTTGCCAGTGTTTGGCACACTCTCCTGTTCCTGTTGTCCACCTTATGTTGACCAGGGGGTGATATCCACCCTCTGTTCATGCCATCGTTTTGCCCCCTACATCGTGGAGCTTCCCCTAGAGTCTGTAAGGCAAAATAAAGCTCTTTTCCCCACAAGCTGCTCTTGGTTGCCTGATTTCTGCCAGCAATGCAAACCTGACTGCAACAGCTATTAAGGCGCTTGCCTGCAAAGCCCAAAGACCCTAGTATCCATGCAAAGCTAGATGTGTCTGGAGTTTGTGTGCAGTGGCTAGAGGCCCTGGTGTGCACATTCTCATTTCTCTCTCTTTCCTCTCTCTCTCTCTCTACCTATCTGCCTCTTTCTTTCTCATAAATAAGTAAATATTCTATTTTTTTTAATTTATTTGAGAGAGAGATAATGGGATTGCCAGGGCCTCTAGCCACTGCACACAAACTCCAGACTCATGTACTACCATGTGCATCTGACTTACATGGGTACTGAGGAATCAAACCTGGATCCTTAGGGTTCAAAGACAAGTGCCTTAACCACCACTAAGCCATCTCTCCAGCTAAATAAGTAAATATTTAAAAAAAAAAAAAACAAAAACGTTAAGACAGGTCCCATTGACAATTTCCTCATACAAGGAGGGGGGTTAAAGAGGATCATTAGACCCTAAATAAGCTTCTAGGCACTCATGCTTATACCCCTCCCAACTGTACGTACTTCCAGGAGATGCTGGAGTATATGGAGGGTGGAAGATTAACTGAAGGGGGATTCCATCTAAGCAGTTTTGAGAGTTGTATTCTATGCTGGGGGGAGACTTCCCTGATGCCGATGTTTCATGGTCACCAGTGTTCCTGTAAGTAAGCCACATAAGCTCACTGGTTCACTGAGCAGGGCTTAAGGTAGAATCTTTGTTGGTGTCCTGTTTGGAGGGAGTAGATATTTGTTCAAGTTTCCCCAGAAAGCGAATGATACCCAGGCAGGCCTGGAACTTACTATGTAGCCAAGGCTGGCCTTGAACTTGCAATCGCCCTGCCTCCATCTCCTGAGTGCTGGGATGACAGTCATGCATTACCATACCCAGTTAAACCCCTTCTAAAAATAATGACGGGAAGTATTTTATAGTAAATATACAAGCTATTGACATGCTCATTGACCACGTGATCAAGACTTACATACTGTAACAGAAGTGTATGTGCTTTGATTTTCCATGACTGGCAGCCCAGCAGATGTGACGACACCAGCATCCCCACAGTGAGCCAATCATTGTCCTCTGTTGATATTCTGATAGTTCAAGGCCACTAAGCATTGGGAGTTTTCAGCTTCATTATAATCTTTGGGACCTTGTCAGATGTGCAATCTGCCAGTGATTATAAGATTCCTATAGCAGGCACCATCTTCTGCCTTGGCAACAATGAGTGTGTCCCAGGCTCTGGTAATATCACCTCCGGGAATAGCACCTCTTTACTCCTATGGTCCTAGGCTTGGTAACAGTTTCCTTAAGTTACTACATCAAGGGCTTATTTTACCTTCTCTTTTGGCTCCTTTAGCTCATCCAACAACAGCAGTCGTTCCTTGAATTAAATCCCTCGATTGAGCCAATTAGAATGGTTTCTATTTTCCCAATGAGACAATGGCTAACAAAGTAGTTAAGACCTTACCGTGATGTTTCCCCACTCACCCAGCTGTTTGACCGGGAAAGGATGGAGAATCTAAGGATATGGTCATGGAGAGGAAGAGACATAATCAAAATACTGTCCCCTGAAGCCTGGCCTAGAATAGTGGAGCCTGGAAACATCTTGGTTCTTAACATCTAACCATGTGTCTGCTGTAAGATAGGAAAAACAAATATCAATGGAACACAGAAAATAACATGAAAACCAGACATAGGTTTGGCAAATGACTAAAGTGGTCCTTAATGAATTGGCAAATATAACCAAGCAACCTGTAAAAGGATACTAAATCATGACCAACTAAGGTTTCTCTTCAAAATCACAAAGTAGATTTAACAGTTAAAAATAAATTAACAGATGCCAGGCATGGTGGCGCATGCCTTTAATCCCAGTACTCAGGAGGCAGAGGTAGGAGAATCACCGTGAGTTCAAGGCTACACTGAGACTACATAGTTAATTCCAGATCAGCCTGGACTAGAGAGAGACCCTACCTTTAAAAAAAAAAAAAAAAAAACTTTAATTAATTAACAGAGCCAGGTGTGGTGACACACACCTTTAATCCCATCACTCAGGAGGTAGAGGTAGGAAGATCACAGTGAATTTGAGGCCACCCTGAGACAACATAGTGAATTCCAGGTCAACTTGGACTAGAGCAAGACCCTACCTTGAAAAGAAATTAATTAATTAACAGGGCTGGGGAAATGGCTCATTGATTTAAGAAACTTGCTTGCAAAGCCTGCCAATTTGGGTTCAGTTCCTTAGGTACCCATATAAAGCCAAATGCACAAAGTGGCACATGTGTCTAGAGTTTTTGTTTTTGTTTTTGTTTTTTTGCAGTGGCAAGGGGCCCTAGCACACCCATATTCATTCTCTCAAATAAATAAATAAAAATATTTAAATAAATAAACTAACCTGGGCATAGTGGTACACACCAATAACACCAACACTCAAGAGGCTAAGGAAAAAGGATCATGAGTGGAAGGCCTGAGCTACAGGCCAGCCTGGACTACATAGCAAGACCATCTCTCAAAAAGGCCAAAAGTAGCTGGGCGTGCTGGTGCATACCTTTAATCTCAGCACTCACTCAGGAGGCAGAGGTAGGAGGACCACCATGAGTTCGAGGCCACCCTGAGACTACACAGAGAATTCCAGGTCAGCCTGGGCTAGAGTGAGACCCTACCTCAAACAAACAAACAGGAAAAAAAAAAAAAAAAAAGACCAAAAGTAAAGAAACGATTTGACAGATTAAAAACCAAAAAAGCCACTGGGCATGGTGGCACATGCCTTTAATCCCAGCACTTTGGAGGCAGAGGTAGGAGGATCGCTGTGAGTTCGAGGCCACCCTGAGACTACATAGTGAATTCAGGTCAGCCTGAGCTCGAGTGAGACCCTACCTCGAAAAACCAGAAAAAAAAAAAAAAAAAAAAAAGCCTACAATTATGTGAAAAGCACTTGTCAAAATTCCTGATAAACACTCAACAAACCAGCAATAGAAGGGTGCTTTCTCAGTCTAATGAAGAGCTTCTACAAAAAAAAGACTACAGCTCTGATCACACATACTATTTATGGTTTCCTAGGCAACCCCATACACTGCAGGATGGTTCAGATTTGCAAAATCCTTGTGGAGCAATCTGACAATACATAGCCAGTCAGTCACCTGCCTGATCTCAGGCAAGATCGGGACCAAGGCAGTGACACCCACGTCCCCTACTCCAGTCAACATTTTACAGAGCTCACAGCAAAGTCAAGGAGGGGGAAAAAAAGAGAAAAAAAAAGGAAGAAAAGGCATAAAGCTTAGAAAGGGAGAAGAAAAACTTCTATGTATGTAAAATAAAGTCGATACATAGGAATCATATGGAAATAAGGGACATGTGCCTCATAGATCATGCAAAAAAAAAAAGTTTTTTTAAATTTTGTTTTGTTTTTTCTTTCTTTTTTCTTTTCACTTTCTATGCCACTCAGGCTGCATCCTCTCCTTCCAGCTCCCCCAAAGAAGAGCAGGACCGACCATCCAACCATCCGAGGCACGTTGCAGTTGCAGTAAAGCAACACCAAAAGCTGGCTTCACGCTTAGGAGAGAACACTCCGCCTCCTCCTTGTGGTTTCCTGTTCCCTACACAGTCAGAGAAACTTCTCCAACAACAAACTATAGAAATGACCCCTGAAAGTATAGTCTTAGAAAAAACTTTTACTAGGCCAATGAACACGAAGACACTGAAGGGAATCACCAGGGAGCAGTTTTAACCGGAATGTGGAAGGCAGTTTCATTATGAAATAGCATCTAGCGGGATAATGCACTAACAAATACACCGGTAGTAACAAACAAAACTTCACATGGTTAGAACACAACAGGCAAAGTTAAAGGACAAATAAATTGGAATATTTGTAATTCATATCATAGATAAAGGGCTAATATCCCACTATAGAAAGACTACAGAAGAAGTCTACAATCCAAGGAAAATGTGAGGAAGAAATGAATAAAAAGGAAATAGCAAAATCTCTCAAACATTTCTCAACCTCACCCATAGTGAGAGAATAAAAATTAAAAGCACCCCAGAACTTATTTTTCTTTTTAAAAATATTTTGGTTTTATTTTATTTAATTATTTACAACTTCCATAATTATAGACAATAAACCATGATAATTCCCTTCCCTCCTCACTTTCCCTTTTGCAACTCCACTCTCCATCATATCCCCTCCCCCTTCAATCAGTCTCTTTTTTATTTTGATGTTATCATCTTTTCCTCCTATTATGAGGGTCTTGTGTAGGTAGTACAAGGCACTGTGAGGTCATGGATATCCAGGCCATTTTGTATCTGGAAGAGTATACAAGGTTGTGCATGTGTCTGGGAGTTTCTTTGCAGTGGCTGAAGGCCCTGGCATGCCCATTCTGTTTCTTTCTGTATGTGCTTCTTTCTCTCTCTCAAATAAATAAAGATTAATAACCTTAGTAAAAATGTGTTTGTACTAAACATATATACACGTTTTCTTGTTCAAAATTCTCTGTCCAGGTATGGTGGCACACACCTTCAGTCCCAGCACTTGGGAGGCAGAGGTGGAAGGATCACCATGAGTTCGATTCCACCCTGAGACTACATAGTAAATTCCAGGTCAGCCTGAGCGGGACCCTACCTCAAAAAAAAAAAAAAAAAAAAAAAAAGAAGAAGAAGAAATATACCATTTTATATAGAGACTACATCTACAGACTTTGGTTTCAATAGAAGGTTCTGGAACAAATCCTCCAGGATGATTATGTTCACTGAGTCAACTCACTCTTTGAACAGAGAGAATTCACTGTGTCCTAGACAACAGATTACAGAGAAAGAAGTCAGGCAGCGCATTCAGAACCTCTGCCCTCTCCTTGTGCCTTTGCCGTGTTTCCTCACCTTACTTACCCCAATTCCGCACTCCTGCATGATGAAGAGAACACCACCAGGCCAGAAACCCCAAGGCTCTTCTGCGTCAGCAAACTTCTCCTCCATCCAGGCTCACCTCCTTCCTGTTGCCCCAAAGAAAACCATGGCTTTCCTTCTCCTTCCTGAGCTTCTGAGACTTGAGACTTTGCTACACACACACACACACACACACAATTTCTTCCATTAGTTTTTATGTCTTAATGTCATCAGCCCCCACATTCAGAAGCTTGCGAGATTCCTCCCAATATTCCTGACTGAGCCTGTCACTACTGCTTCCCAGCTATGTGTCTGTCATTCCCCTCATCTCAGTCACACAGCATCATAGGGCTATAGTCATTTTCACGGAGGAATTCTGCAATGACCCTCAGTTTATTGTTGGACTCCTGGCTGTATCTGCCTCAGATTATCCCACACTTTATTCCACAGTTAACTTTTTATATGTGGCTACTATGGTCTGAGTGTGACATTAAAGTTCCCTGTTGAAACTTCAAATCACTGTGCTTTTAAGGGATGAGATCTTTAGGAGTGATGTGGGTTGAGAGGTCATGGATGGGATTAGGGGGCTTGTAAAAGAAGAGCTTGAGGGGTTGGGAAGATTGCTCAGTGGTAAGTGCTGGCTGCTTAAGCACGAGGGCCTGAGGAACTAAGGCAGATTTCCTAGCACCCATGTAAAAACTGGGTATGCGGCTGGAGAGATGGCTCTGTGGTTAAGGTGCTTGCCTGTAAAACCTAACTACCAGAGTTTAATTTCCCAGCACCCATGTAAAGCCAGATGCACAAGGTGGCGCATGCATCTGAAGTTCATTTGCTGTGGCTAGAGGCTCTTGTGTGCTTATATTCTCTCTCTCTCTCTCTCTCTCTCTCTCTCTCTCTCTCTCTCTCTGCTTGCAAATAAATAAAAATATTTAAATAATAAACTTGGCATGACCATAAATGTCTGTAACCCCAGCTGTATGGGGTGGGGTGTTGGTACAAACCACAGAATTATGGGGCTCACATAGCAAACATGGAAGCTCCTGTGTTGAGGAAGAGATTCTGTCAAAGAAATGCATGACCAACATTCTCCTCTGGCCTCCATCCATCCATGCACAGGGCACACACAAATTGCACATAACCCCCCCCACACAAACACATACACACACACACACACAGAGCTTGGAGAAGTGGGTTCAGCATCTTTCTTTGGCCCTTCCATTCCTTCAGCCATGTCTGAGGTCACATCTAAGGTACCATCTTAGAAGCAGAGCTGGGGCCCTAAGCAAACACTGAACCTGCCCACACCGTGATCATCTACCTTCCCAACCACAAAAACTGCTGGGCATGGTGGAGGATCACCATGAGTTTGAGGCCACCCTGAGACTACAAAGTGAATTCCAGGTCAGCCTGGCATACAGTGAGACACCCCACCTCAAAAGAAAAAAAAGAAAGAAAGAAAGAAAGAAAGAAAGAAAGAAAGAAAGAAAGAAAGAAAGAAAGAAAGAAAGAAAGAAAGAAGAAGGAAGGAAGGAAGGAAGGAAGGAAGGAAGGAAGGAAGGAAGGAAGGAAGGAAGGAAGGAAGGAAGGAAGAAGAAAAGAAAGAAAGAAAGAAAAAGAAAGAAGAAAGAAAAGGAAAGGAAAGGAAAGGAAAAGAAAAACCCTATGATAAAGAATGTATGTCTGTTGTTTATATGTTACCAAATCTGGAACATTTTGCCCTAGCAGCATTCATGGATGAAGAAAAGGCCCTTTTGACAGGTTCATAGTTCCTGCCACTACTGGAAGTGAAACCCAGAGATTATTGGCGCCCTAAAGACAAACAACATGCTTCCTGTCACATCTGTCACACTGTTGGCCTCATGCAGGATGCCTTTTTCTCTACTTCCTCTCATCCTTCACAGTTCAGCTCAAATATAACTAGTTTTATGACGCTTCTCCTATCTACCCCCAAAGACCGTTATTCTCTGATTCCTCTGTACTCTAAACTCTTTGTACAACCTTAGTTGTGGCACATACCATAGGGTGTGGTAGTTATCTGGACAAATGTCTTCCTCCAATACATTGTGACATCCTTAGGAAGCTATACCATGGGAATCATTTGTTTACATCAAATATGTCTACTCACATTGACTAGATCATGCATAAATTTTAGGAAACTGAGCATGGTGACATGTGTGTTTAATTTTAGCATTTGGGAAGTAGAGGTGGAATGACTGCTCTGGGTTTGAGACCAGCCTGGGACTAGAGAGTGAGTTCTAGGTTATCCTGGGCTAAAATGAGACTCTACCTCAAAAACAAATTGGGGGCTGGAAAGATAGCTCAGAGGTTTAGGCCCTTGGTTGCTAAACCTAAAGGCTTGGTTTCAATTCCTTAGTACCCATGTAAAGCCACCATGCATAGAGTGGCACATGTATCTGGAGTCCATTTGTAGTGCCAGGAGACCCTGGTGTGTTCTCCCTCTCTCTCTATCTGTTTGCAAATAAATATTTTTTAAAAAGGGAAACCTGCAACAGTATCCTTTATGCTATAATTGCTACATGTAATACATTACATTATTATAAAAGAATATGACAGTGCTATAATTTAGCTTTAAGTATTTAGTATGTACTTTTTAAAAAGTTTTAAAATTTTGTATTTACCCACATATTTATTATTTCACAGGTTCTTCATTCCTTACTAAAGATCCTATTTTCCCCAGGCATGGTGACTCATGTCTGTAATCCCAGCCTGTAGGAGGAGGTTAAGCTAGAACTGTCACAAATTCTAGGCCAGTCAGAGCTACATAGTAAGTTTCAGGCCAGCTTGAACTACAAAGTGAAACCCTGTCTCAGAAAAGGGGAGGAAGGCTGGGGAGATGGCTCAGTGGTTAAAGGTACTTGCTTGCAAAGCCTGCTGGTCTGAGTTCACTTCCCCAGCACCCACATAAAGCTAGATGCACAAAGTGGCACATGTGTCTGGAGTTTGTTTACAGTGGAAAGAAGCCATGTATCCATTCTCTCTTTGCCTCTGTGTGTATGTCTGTTGTCTGTTTGTCTGCTTTCTCTCCCTGTGTTCATAAATAAATAAATTTTTAAAAAGCAAAGCAAACACAAAAGCAAAACCCTTCTCCATCAGGGTTCTTTGTTTGTTTTTTTTAAGGTAGGGTTTTACTCTAGCCGGGGTTGACCTGGAACTCTGTAGCTCCAGGCTAGCTTTGAACGCACAGTGATCTTCCTATCTCTGCCTCCCAAGTGCTGAGACTAAAGGCGTGCACCACCACATCCAGCAGGGTTTATTTTCTATCATCCTGAAAAACTTACATAGATCTGCTAGTGGAAAATTCTCTTGTTTTCCTTCAACAGTTATTTTATTTTGCCTTCATTCCTGAAGGGTATGTTCAGTAGACAGAGAAATCTGCTTGACAGGAGGTTTTTCTTTCAATGCTGTAGAGATGCCATCCACTGCATGTGATGGGAAGTCAGCTCTGTTCAGTTCATTGTTTCTCTGGATACAGTATGATGACTGCTCTGGCAGCTTTTAAATTTCCCCTTTATCTTTGCATTTCCGGAGTGTGACTGTGATAGCCTCATTGTAATTTTCTTTGTATTCTTCTTGCTTAAGGTTCACTGAGCTTTTGCATCTATAATTGTATGTCTTACTATAACCATCACCCCCTTTATCTATAGGGGGTGTGTTCCAAGACCTAAAGCCACAGATGTCTCCAAATCTACTCTTTGTTGATTACATATGCATGCCTATGATAAGGGTTAATTTACAAATTAGGTACAGTGAGAGATTAACAACAATAACTAAAAGCTGGGAGTGTAGCTGGGTGGCAAAGTTCTTGCCGAATTGCATTAGCAAATATAGTGTAGTCATGGGGCTGTAGATGCAGCTCAGTGATAGAGTGCTTGCTTAGCATGTACAGCCCCTGGCTTTGAGCCTCAGGACCTCAAAAAATATTATAACAATATACTAGAATAAAAGTTAAAGTCCTCTCATTCCATCATTTCCCTTTCTCTCCCTTTCTTAAAATATATTGTACTGCCGGGCATGGTGGCGCACGCCTTTAACCCCAGCACTCGGGATGCAGAGGTAGGAGGATCGCAGTGAGTTTGAGGCCACCCTGAGACTACAGAGTGAATAATTCCAGGTCAGCCTGGACTAGAGTGAGACCCTACACTCGAAAAACAAACAAACAACAAAAAATAATATATATATATATACATATGTATGTATGTATGTAGTACTGAGCCAGGAGTGGCAGGGCACACCGCTAAGCAAAAGGATCATGAATTTGAGGCCTCGCCTGGGCTATATAGCAAGACTCGGTCTGGAATAGAAAAACAAATTCTTATTGTATTGTATTAACCGTCCTTACATGCAGCTGATACTGAAGGAGAAGAGGAGAAAGCTAGTTTCTTTGAGGCAGTTTCTCTTAGAAATTTAGGCCCAGAGAGAACCAGGAGATGCCATCCAACATGCCACCTCGCCCTGGCCCAAGAATGAAACTCTTGGCAGAAATGGAACTTGTGGCTGATGGGTACTGATCTATAGCACCCCCTGCTGCCCTCAATCTAGCACATTCCCTAGACAGGTAGCCCAGGTGGGCCGGCTCTGGGATCTGTCCTCCAAACCTACAAACCCTTGCTTGTAAAGGCTCCTGTCTTTTTCCTGTTGCTAGCTCCACCCAGCTCTGCTTAGCTCTACTCTGCTTTTCTGGCTCTGTGGGACACAAAGTGACTCTAGCTTCCCCCTCACCCAGCCTGGCTGGGTGGGGAGCATACATAAAACTGTTTCTTGGTCTGGGAGAACTCTTCTGCTTGCCTCTGCTTCTGCTTTATGGTTTGGAGTAAATTCTCACTTTAATTGCATGCATGATTTTCCTCTGATCTCTTTCTTTTTTTTTTTTTTTTTTTTTTTTTTTTGGTTTTTCAAGGTAGGGTCTCACTCTAGTCCAGGCTGACCTAGAATTCACTATGGAGTCTCAGGGTGGCCTCGAACTCAGGGCAATCCTCTTACCTCTGCCTCCCGAGTGCTGGGATTAAAGGCATGTGCCACCACGCCCAGCTCCTCTGATCTCTTAATCTATCACGTGGGTATTTCCTTTACACCCCAAACCTACCACTTGGGTGATTTCACTAACTCATTATGTGGGTGAGTTTCACTAACTATAGGTCTTCTACCTGTGTAATTTCTTTAAACTCTGGGTAACCATGAGTTTAATTCATGAGTAATAACTTTATTTACTCATTTTTCCTCTAAATTCTTGGTCTCTGCTTTGATATTTTCCCTCTTACTTTTCCCTGAACCAAACTATTTGCCCTCTTAACTTTCCTCCACAGGAAAGCCCATGGCAGATGCCATGTGTGTTCCTTCTAAGTCTCCCTACATATAACCTAAGTCCTATCTTCCACATGCTTGTAGCCCTACCTCAGTCTTTCCTTGAAAACCTCAGTTTAACTCCCCTCCACATGCTTGAGGCTTTATTCCAGTCCCCCCCCCCCAAAAAAAACTCAATTCCTCTTAAATGAACCTTATAGACTATGCAGTGTTTCCGCATGAGAGCATGTTTCCCACTTCTCATGTATTTACGACTTTGATCTAGCTCTCCTTCCTAGACCCCAATCTCCCTTAAATAAACCCCACAATTTGTGATTTCTCCCAAGATAAATTTAATAATTCATAAATTTATCTCTCTTGAGTCTGTCATTATCAATTCTTTGTTAAAGGTAGGACACAACCCAAACTTTGGGTTCATAAATTTGGGGTAACCCCCTTTTAGCCCCCAAATTCTGCATCAATAGTGGGTTATTGAAACCTTGGAGAGCAAAGCTGGGCATAAGTAGGACTGCTGTGAGTCTTCAAATACTTATCTCCTGTCCAGCTCCCTCTCTCTTCTCCTTCTGGTGTTCTAATTGCACATGTGTCAGATTTTCTGAAATTGTCCTCAGGTTCCCAGGGATTTTTCTTTCTTTTGTCTAATATTTTTCTTCCTGCTTCTCTGAATAATTACTACTGATAATTTCTTTATCAAGTTCACAGACTCATTTGTCTACTCCACCTACTGATAAGCCTATCAATGAATACTTTCAGGTGTAATCTTTCTTCTTTTTCTTTTTCTTTCAGTTATTCCCCTACTGGGCATCTACCCTAAAACCTTCAAACCACAGGCTAGAGAGATTTGCTCAACCATTCTTTCTTTTTTTAAAGAATTTTTTATTTTTATTTATTTATTTGAGAGCAACAGACAGAGAAAGAAGGAGAGAGAGAGAGAGAGAAAGAGAAAGAGAGAGAGAGAATGAATGGGTGCCTCAGGGCCTCCAGCCATTGCAAATGAACTCCAGATGCATGCACCACCTTGGGCATCTGGCTTATATGGGTACTGGGTAATCAAGCCTCGAACCCAGGTTCCTTAGGCTTCACAAGCAAGCACTTAACCACTAAGCCATCCCCCATCCGTTTTTGGAGGCAAACCTAACAGACTATCCCCCACCATTTTTTTGAAGGCAAACCTAACAGACTAGCACCCCCCCCTTTTTTTTTCCTTTTTATGAGAGAGAGAGGGAGGGAATTGGCATGCCAGGACCTCCAGCCACTGCATTCAAACTGTAGTAGTGTGCATGTGTGCTTTGTAGGCAAGTGCCTTAATGGCTAAGCCATCTCTCCAGCCCTTTTTGGGGGGGCAGGGGGTTTCGAGGTAGGGTTTCATTCTAGCTCAGGCTGACCTGGAATTCACTATGTAGTCTCAGGGTGGCCTCAAACTCACAGTGATCCTCGTACCTCTGCCTCCCAAGTGCTGAGATAAAAGGCATGTGCCACCACACCCGGCTTTTTTGTTTGTTTGTTTTTTTAATATTTTATGTATTTATTTATTTATTTATTTGACAGATAAAGAGGGGGAGAGAGAGGGAGACAGAAGATGGGGGCACCAGGGCCTCCAGCCACTGCAGACAAACTCCAGATGCGTGTGCTCCCTTGTGCATCTGGCTAACGTAGGTCCTGGGGAATTGAACCTGGGTTCTTTGGCTTTGTAGGCAAACACCTTAACCGCTAAGCCATCCCTTCAGCCCTTCTTTTGTCTGTTTGTTTTTTGTTTGTTTGTTTGTTTGTTTTTAAGGTAGGGTCTTGCTCTAACCTAGACTGACTTGTAGCCTGGAATTTTCACTATGTAGTCTCAGACTGGCCTCAAACTCTCAGCGATCTTCCTATCACTGCCTGCCGACTGTTGGGATTAAAGGCATACGCCATCATGCCAGGCTTCTTCCTTTTTTACCTCCCTTCTCTCCTTTCCTTTCCTTTCCTTTCCTTTCCTTTCCTTTCCTTTCGTGTGTGTGTGTGTGTGTGTGTGTGTGTGTGTGTGTGTGTTACTAGGGAGTGAACCCACAGCCTTGTGCCTGCTAAATTCTGCCACTGAGCCCTAGCCACTTCTGACATATTTTCAAATTTAGAACTTCCATTTAGTTTTGTAAAGTTTCTGTATTTCTGACAAGGTTTCCTACCCATTCATTACAAGTAGCTTCTTTCCATTTATAAATAATTATAATACCTGCTTTCAAATCCATATCTGTGATAGCCAACACCTGCTTATCTAGAGGTTGATCTCTACCCACTGGTTTTTCTGATAGGGATGGGTTCATAATTATCTGTTTATTCTCAAACTAGGTTTAGAATCTATTCTGGGCATTATAACACGTCCCTCACAACCTAGTTGCTTTCTAGTTCTCTTTTTTTTGGAATTTCTTCCTTAGGCTTTCAGTAACTCAAAGTGCCCAAACCTTGTCCTCTGACTCTTCAAGACAGTAAAGTCATAGCCGGGCGTGGTGGCACACGCCTTTAATCCCAGCACTCAGGAGGCAGAGGTAGGAGGATCGCCGTGAGTTCCAGGCCACCCTGAGACTCCATAGTGAATTCCAGGTCAGCCTGGGCTAGAGTAAGACCCTACCTCGAAAAACCAAAAAAAAAAAAAAAAAAAAAAAGACGGTAAGGTCAGGAGTGATGGCTCAGAATTTGGGAGACTGAAACAGGAGGATTGCTATGAATTCAAAGACAATCTTAGCTAAAGTGAAACTCAGTCTCTAAATAAAGAAAAATAAATAAATAAGAAACAATTTTTAAAAATACAATAAGGGCTGGAGAGATAGCTTGGTGATTAAAGCACTTGTCTGCAAAGCCTATGGACCCAGGTTCAATTCTCCAGAACCCAACGTAACCAGATGTACATGGTAGCACATGCGTCTGAGTTTGTTTGCAATGGCTAGTGGCTCTGATGCACCCATTTTCTCTTTCTCTCTCTCTCTCTCTCTCTTTCTCTAATAAGTAAATAAATTAAATAAAATATTTTCTTAAAAAGACATTAAGACTGTGTATGTATGAACACACACATTTTATTAGCATGTTAAATGGCATAGATTAGGATCTACTCTCAATCTTAAAGCTGTAATAAACAGGAAATTAGCATGTGTTAAGCAAACACTACCATTGAGCTGCAACCCTAGCCCGTAATTTTATAACAATATTTGACAAATAAAGATTTTATACATATACATGTTATGTATTCATCATGAAATAATTACCACAATCAAATTAGCACATTAATTACAGCCCATATATGCTATGCCTTAGCGACCCAGAACTTGTTAAACTGGTAAGTGAACTTTGTAACCTTTGACAAACATTTCCCCTTTTCTTCTCCCCAGAAGAGTCTATTCACTGTCATTCCCTCTTCAAAATGTCAACTTCCTTCTTCTCCCTGCTCTGTTTATTTTCCAGAGAACTGTGATAATTTTCTTTTAATATTTCATCCAGAGTTTTGTTTTATATAGATATTGGGTGTTTTTGTTTGTTTGTTTGCTTGCTTTTGGGTTTTCGGAGTAGAGTTTCGCTCTAGTCCAGGCTGACCTAGAATTCACTGTGTAGTCTCAGGGTGGTCTCACTGTGATCCTCCTACCTCTGCCTCCCAAGTGCTGGGCTTAAAGGCATGTGCCACCATGACCTGCTAGATATTGTTTTGTTTGGTTTTGAGAAAGGGTTTTGCTTTGAAGTCCAGGCTAACCTCAAACTGGTAATCCTCTTTCCTCATCCTCTGCAGTGCTGAGGTTATAGACACATACTACATGTCCAGTTGGTTTTTATATTCTTATTATTATTTGGGGGAGTTTCGAGGTAGGGTCTTGGTCTAGTCCAGGCTGACCTGAAATTCACTATGTGGTCTCAGGGTGGCCTCAAACTCACTGGGATCCTCCTACCTCTGCCTCCTAAGTGCTGGGATTAAAGGTGTGTGCCACCATGCCTGGAAATTTTTGTAAATATTTATTTATAAGTGAGAGAAAGAGGCAGAGAAAGAGGGAAGAAGGGAGAAAGAGACAGAATGAGTGTGCCAGGGCCTCTAACCATTCTAAAGAACTCCAGGTGCATGTGCCACCTAGTGCATCTGGCTTATGTGGGTATTGGTGAATTAAACATAGGTTCTTATGCTTCACAGGCAAGTGCATTAACCACTAAGCCATCTCTCCAGCCCTATTTTTTTTTAATTTTATTTCTGTATTTATGAAGAGAGAGAGAGAAGGGGTACACTAGGGCCTCTTGTCACTGCAAATGGACTCCAGTATTTCTGTGCTACTTTGTGCATCTAACTTTACATGGGTACTGGAGAATTGAATCCATGCTAGCAGGCTGTGCACACAAGCACCTTTAATACCTGAGCCAGCCCTACTTCCTTTCTATATTTTATCCAGAGTTTATAGCTGTTATATATGAGATGTTCTATATATAATAGGAGCTTACTTAACTACACCAGATGTAGACCTAACAAATATTTCTAGCTCTCTGTCTTCTGGGCACATGGATGAATCGTGCTTTCTGTCCCCCTTAAGGGTGGGGTGGCATGTGAGGTGTGACTGGAAGCTATGCCTTCATGTTCCAGATGGTGGTTGTTCCGTCAGCCTGAGGCTTGAATTGACAGAGACATCAACCAATCCTTGTTAAGATGTATTCTGGGGGCTAGAGAGTTGGCTTAGCGATTAAGGTGCTTGCCGGTGAAGCCCAAGGACCCAGGTTCAATTCCCCTGTACCCATGTAAGCCAGATGCACTAGGTGTCACGTGCATCTGGAGTTCGTTTGCAGTGGCTAAATGCCCTGGAACACCCATTCTGTCTCTCTTTGCCTCTGTATCTTTCTCTCAAATAAATAAGTTAGTTTAATTTAAATGTATTCTGGGGCTGGAGGGATGGCTTAGCAGTTAAGGCATTTGCCTGCAAAGTGAAAAGGACCCAGGTTCAATTCCCCAGGACCCACATTAGCACATGCATCTGGAGTTCATTTGCAGTGGCTGGAGGCCCTGGCGTGCCCATTTTCTCTCTCTCTCTCCCCCCACCTCTTTCTATGTCAAATAAATTAATTAATTAATTATTTTTGAATGTACTCTGAGCAATACTGAGACAAGTCACATGTTATCATAGTTTAACCTAACCTATCCTTACTAATCCACCCTCATTCTGTTCATACTTGTATTAGTTCCTGGGTGTAAAACACGTATGCAGGTATGGTGGCTCACTCCCAGCACTGGGGAGACTGAGATAGGAGGATTGCTGTGAATTCCATGCCACCCTGGGGCTATAGATAGAGTTCCAGATCAGCCTGTGCTAAAGTGAGACCCTGCCTCAAAAAAAAAAAAAGCCAAAATAATAAAAATAAAATATATGTGCAGGGCTATATTCTTTTGGAGGCTCATGGGGAAAATATCCCCCTTGACTTTCAGGCTTCAGAAAGTCGCATCCATTCCTACATACTTCATCTTCCAGCGCCTCCTCCGTCATCAGAGCAGGCTCTTTGGTATCTTCACTCTGGCCTTGTGTCTCCTTCTCCAGAGACCTTTGTGACTTTATCAGGCCTACTCTGATATCTGTCCTATCTCAAGACCCTCAACCACATCTGAAACATTCCTTTTGCTACATAGGTAACATATTCAGAGACTGTAGAATGGGGAAAAAACGTTTTTTGGGACACTATTGTTCAGTTTACCAAAAAAATTTTGCCAGGCCTTTAATCCCAGCACTCAAGAGGCAGAGGTAGGAGGATCTCCGTGAGTTTGAGGCCACCGTGGACTCTGCAGTGAATTCCAGGTCAGTGGGAGCTAAAGTGAGACCCTACCTTGAAAAAACAAAAAGAAAGAAAGAAAGATTCACTAGTATCTAAGACAATAACTCAGATATAGAAGGTTCTTGATAAATGTGCAACAATTAAATAAAATCTTAGCTATTAGTGCTAGTACCACATGGGAGCTTGTTAAAATGTAGATCTTTGGCCCACCCCAGACCTACTGAATCAAAATCTTCATTTTAATAGGATCCCCAGGTTATTCTCATGTGCGTAACAAAACACAAAGTATTGAGGCAAGTAATTTAATCTAATAACAGTAGCTAAAATATATGGAGCCCTTGCAGCAGTGGTTTTCCATGATTCTACCTCAGCGAGCTCCCTGACTCACCTCTCACCTCAGCAGCCTGAAATCTCAGGCTGTTCCTCCAGCACATACTTTCTGCCCCAAGTCTGGCTTCAAAGCTGGGGGTCCCTGAAACACAGAGGTTAATACTTCTCGGACAATCTTTCACAAGTGAGAACCCAGAGCTGGTGGGTGAGTCCCTCTGTCTCCCAGACTGGACAGTTCTAAGAGGCATTCTTTTAGAAGAGATCTCAGTGATGCTCCCAAAAGGATTTGGCTTTTCATCCCTTCCTGAGATCACTTCCCACATAAAAAAAAAAAAAAAAAAAAAAAAACTTGTCTCCAAATCTTTGCTTTCTATAGCAGGAAACCCACTGCAGAGCTTGCTCCATGCCAAGCCCTCTGCTATAAGCTTTATGCCATTTCTGCTATCTTATACCCACAGAAATCCCATGAAGAAGAACTATTTTTACCCCCTTTTTGATGAAAATTTAAAAAGCCAGCTGTGGTGGTACATGGCCATAATCCCAACACTTGAGAGGCTGAGCCAGAAAGCAAGGTGTGGTGGCACATGCCTTTAATCCCAGCACCCAAGAGGCTGAGGTATCACCATGAGTTCATAGCCAGTATGGGCTACAGAGTGAGTTATAAGTCAGCCTGGGATAAAGTATGACTCTCCCCCCAACCCTTCAAAAGAGAGCAAAACCAAGTCAGGAAGATTGCCAAGATTTACAGGCCAGTTTGGGCTATATAGTGAGACCCTGTCTCAAAAAAAAAAAAAAAAAAAAAAAAAAAAAAAGTCTTTTTTTTGCTTTTCAATGTAGGGTCTCAGTCTAGCCCAGGCTGGCCTGGAATTCACTATGTCATCTCAGGGTGGCCTCGAACTCACAGTGATCCTCCTACCTCTGCCTCTTGAGTGCTAGGATTAAAGGCATGCACCACCATGCCCAACCTCAAAAATAATTTTGAAAAAAGATGAAGCCAGGTATGGTGGCACATGCCTTTGGTCCTAGCAGTCAGGAGACTGAGGTAGGTGGATTAATGTGAATTAGGGTTTCAGGTCAGCCTGAGCTGCAGTGAGACCCTGCCTCAGAAAAAAAAAAAAGATAAAATTTTAACATTTTCTGGCGAGAGACCCTGGTGTGCCCATTCTCTCTCTCTCTCTCCCCCATCTCTAATAAATAAATAAAAATAAATCTCTTTTTAAAAAAAGAAAAAAATTAACATTCTCTCTCTCCCTCCCCCCCTCCCTCTCTCTTACTCTCTAATAGATAACTTTGTGAGCAAGTGCGGGATACTGCTATATGAAAGCAATCAGCCTGACAAGATGTACACACCTGTGCAATAGTGGCACCCAGCCTAGGTGGGTAACCAATGGATCTCTGATGTGCTAAGAGATCCACTCAGTGGAAAGCAACCCATAGCTGGAACTGGGAGCAAAGTCAGAATCCTATGGAGAACAAGATTATGGACTCCAGTGAGAAGCTGGTCTTTGGCCAAAAGAGAGTCTACACCCATCAGAATTTCTCTAAATCAACAATGCTTATCCATAATCTGTTTTCTTTTTCAGAAGGCAGAAAAAAATAAGGACAACCAAAATCTATCAACAAGACAAGAAAAGATAGCTGACTCCTTGTCAGGAGATGAACCACCCCTTGCACATCAGCTAGGGCCCAGGTGAAACCACAGAGGAGTTGGCAAGGTGAACGAGAATGCTGCTTCCATGGCTAGCCTGACAACCTGCGCCATGGTGATGGAGACAGACACTGAGGAGACTCAAAACATACCAAAGCAGAAATCCAGGCGCTGCTGAGAGCTCAACACTAAAGTAGAGTTAAAACACACCCACCAGGGATCAGAATTTTGCAGAAGAAGGGACAGAAAAAATTGTAAAAGCCACAGGGTGGGAGGGAATATCCGGAGGCATTGCCCCCCCACGATGTCTGACTGCTGCTCTCCTCTCACAACTCATAACCCACAACCCCATGGTGAATACCAGCAATCCCACTGATAAGGGCCTTCAGTGGTATAGGGGCAGAGAGTAGGGAAATGATGGTGCCCACTCATGATGTGTCTAAATAAAGCTTCTACTTAATAAAATATTGTGTATTACAAAAAGTTATTTGGCTGGACGTGTTGGCACTATGGAGGTAGAGGTAGGAGAATCGCTGTGAGTTTGAGGCCACCCTGAGGCTACATAGTGAATTCCAGGACAGCCTGGGCTAGAGCAAGACCCTACCTTGAAAAAAAAAAACAAAAATATTATTTGCAAAATTATTTGCCAGGCATGGTGGCACATACCTTTAATTCCAGCACTCCAGAGGCAAAGATAGGATCTCCATTAGTTCAAGGCCACCCTGAGACTACATAGTGAATTCCAGGTTAGCCTGAGCTAGAGTAAAACCCTACCTTGAAAAACCAAAAAGTAAAAATAAACATTATTTATTTATTGGAGAGAGAAAAAGGCAGGCAGAAAAGGTGAGTATGAGTATACCAGGGCTTCCTGCCACTGCAAATGAACTCCAGACACATGTGCCACTTAGTGCCTCTGGTTTTTTGTTTGTTTGTTTGTTTGTTTGTTTATTTGACAGCAACAGAGAGGAGGCAGAGAGAGAGAGAGAGAATGGGCACGCCAGAGCTTCCAGCCTCTGTAAACGAACTCCAGATGCGTGTGCCCCCTTGTGCATCTGGCTAACGTGGGTCCTGGGGAATTGAGCCTCGAACCGGGGTCCTTAGACTTCACAGGCAAGTGCTTAACCGCTAAGCCATCTCTCCAGCCCATGCCTCTGGTTTTTTATGTGGGTACTGGGGGATCTAATCAAGGCTATTAGGCATTGCAAGCAAGCAACTTTAACTGCTGAGCCATCTCTCCAGTCCCATGCCTGGCATTTTTATATGGATTCTGGGAATCAGTCTTTATGCTTGTGAGGCAAGCGCTTTACTGAGCTGTCTCCCCATTTCCCAGAATTGAATTTTTTTAACTTTATTTTTATTTATTTATTTGAGAGGGGGGGCAGAAAGAGGGAGAGAGAGAATGGGCACACCAGGGCCTCTAGCCACTGCATATGAACTTCAGACACATGTGCCCCTTGTGCATCTGGCTTACATGGGTCCTGGGGAGTTAAACTGTGGTCCTTTGGCTTTTCAGACAAATGCTTTTAACCACTAAGCCATCTCTCCAGTCCCCAGTATTGAATTTTATCCAAACCTGTTTTGCATCTACAGAGGTGTATGTATATGTGCACACACACACACCCAACACGAACGCTAACCTCTTAAAATGAGAAATAACATCAACTTTTTTTATTTTTACTTTTTAAATATTTTGAGTTATTTATTTTCAAGGAAAGAGAGGGAGATAATGGGCATGCCAGGGTTTCCAGCTGCTGCAAATGAACTCCAAATGCAAGTGGTATTCTGTGTGTCTGGCTTTATGTAGGTACTGGGGAATTAAACCCAGGTTGTTAGGCTTTGCAGTGCCTTAGCCACTGAGTGCATGGCTTCACTCTCTCATTTTCTATTTGCCTCTTTCTCTATCTCTCTCAAATGAATAAATAAATAAATAATAAAATTTTTTAAAGGATCAGAGAGATGGCTTAGTGGTTTAAGACACTTGCTTGCAAAACCCACGAGCCCTGGGTTGAATTTGCAGCTCCTTACATAAAGCCAAATGTACAAAGTGGTGCATGTATCCAGAGTTTGTGCATAGTGAATGGTAAGAGGCCCTGTGCACAAACCATATTCTCTCTCTTTATCTCTCCTCTCAAATAAAATTATTTTTTAAAAACTTCATGAGATTCTATAATTTCCCAACTTCAAAGAAATGATGAATAACAGAACTAGAACTAGGGACATTCAACTTGACCTCAGAGCCTGAGAGCCAGTACACTCACGCAGTAAACTATGACTACAATGCCCAAGAAAGATACCTTATGGCTTCCATTTGTATAGAATTTCTCATATTAAAACTGAAAAGAGGGCTGGAGAGATAGCTTAGCAGTTAAGCGCTTGCCTGTGAAGCCTAAGAACCCCGGTTAGAGGCTCAATTCCCCAGGACGCATGTAAGCTAGATGCACAAGGTGGCACATGCATCTGGAGTTCGTTTGCAGTGGCTGGTAGCACTGGCACACCCATTCTGCCTATCTGCCTCTTTCTCTGTCAGTCTATCACTCTCAAATAAAAATTTAAAAATAAAACTGAAAAGAAGCAGGGCCTGGTGGCACATACCCTTAAACCAACACTAAGGAGGCTGAATTGGGAGGATCACCACAAGCACAAGAACAGCCCAGGCTGCTATTCAATGAAGTTCAAATAATTGATTAAAACTGAGAAAAGAGTGGTGTGGGTCTAAAATCTCAGTTACTAAGAATGAGACAGGAGGATCAAGAGTTTAAGGCCTGGTACTGGGGAGACAGATCAGCAGGTAATAGCACTTGCTATGCAAGCATGAGGAGCTGAATTCAATCCTCAGTACCCACTTAAAAAGCTGAGCATGGGGCTGGAGAGATGGCATTGAAATTAAGGCTCTTGCCTGCAAAGCCAAAGGACCCAGGTTCGATTCTCCATGACCCACGTAAGCCAGATGCATAAGGTGGCATATGCGTCTAGAGTTCATTTGCAGTGGCTAGAAGCCCTGGTGTGCCCGTTCTCTCTCTCTGGCCGTTGTCTCTCTCTCTCTGGTCTCTGCATATGTGTATGTGAGGCATACCCACATCTATGCAAATGTACACACACCACATACTACACACACCCATACAAAAATAGTTCAAGTCAGGCATGATGATGGTGCACACCTTTAATCTCAGTACTTGAGAGGCAGAGGTAGGAGTATTGCTGTGAGTTTGAGGCCAGCCTGGCCTTCAGAGTGAGTTTCAGGTCACCCTGGGCTAGAGTAAGAGACTGACTCTAAAAACAAAATAAAAATCTCTCTAACCCCGCCCCCTCAAATGAATAAATACTAAAAAGGGCTGGAGAGATATCTCAGTACTTAAGGCACTTACCTGCAAAGTCTAAGGAAATGAGTTTGATTCCCCAGTACCCCAGGAAAGCCAGATATACAAGGTGGCGCATATGACTGGAGTTTGTTTGCAGGGGCTAGAGGCCCTGGAATGCCTGTCCTCTCTCTTTCTATCTGCCTTTCTCTCTCTCAAATGAATGGATGGATGAATAAATAAATAAACAACAACAAGTCTTTAAGACCTGCATGGACTATAAAGCAAGTTCAGGGTCCGTCGACACAACTTAGTGAGAACCTATCTCAAAATAAAAGAGTGCTAGGGATATAGCTTAGTGGTAGGTATGGTATGTGTAAAGCACTAGGTTCGATCTCCAGCACTAAAAATTAAAAATAGGTCCAAAAGAATAAATGTCTCATTCTTTTTGGACTTTTAGTTGACAGAAAGAGGATATGGACTCCAAGTTCCCAGAAGCATTGAAGGCTAAATTGATGGACCTGTTGAGTCCATCTCTGATGGCCATCAAGAGAAGTTAGTGGCCTGGAGAGATAGATTAGTGGTTAAGATGCTTGCCTGCCAAGCCTAACAACCAGAGTTTGATTCCCCAGTACCCACATAAAGCTAGATGCACAAAGTGGCACATGCATCTGGAGTTCATTTGTAACAGCTGGAGGCCCTGGCTCTCCTGCTCCCTCTGTCTCTCTTCTCTCTCTCTTTCTCTGCTTGCAAATATATAAGTAAAAATTAAAAATATATATTTTTTTAAAAAAAAGAGGTGATTAAAACAGGGTCAGGTGCCTGTCCAGCACCTGTTTCATCTTTCCTTCCTAACAAAACCCTACAAAAGCCAAGGTTCTCTTTTATGTCCCCATATGACCCAGGCAGAGGAAATTCACCTCTAGATCCAAAAGTACAATCAAACCATTCCCAGCATCTCCCTCCTTCCCTCCCCAACTTCTGCCCTCCCTCTCCTTTCTTCCCATACCTCTTTCTTTTCTTTTCTTTTTTTGAGACAGGGTTTTTGGTTTGCAGCCCTGGCTGGTCTTCAATTAGCAATCCCCCTGCCTCTGCTTTGCTTCCCGAGTGCTAGGATTACAGACATGGGCCAACAGGCCCCACTTTGCAGGGCTTCTCCCTGGGGCACAATTAAAATTTAGCAGAAGCTGGGTGTGGTGATGTAGACTTTAATCCTAGTGCTCCGGAGGCAGAGGTAGGACGATTGTTGCGAGTTCGAAGCCAGCCTAAGATAATTTCAGGTTAGCCTGCCTAGTGAGAGTCCCTACCTTGGAAAAAAAAAAAAAAAAAGATCCAGCAGAACAATTCCCAGTTTTGTGGAGCAGTCCTGAACATTGCAAGATATGTGACATCTCTCCATGCTAGGTAATCCCCAGCCAGTGAAAGGTCTTTCATTTTGCTACTGATTGTGACACCAAAAAATTTTCATATATTTTTTTTTCAAAACCCTCACAGGCATACCCTTTTGTTGAATCTCTGGAACTCCAAGCCAGTCTTCAGTAAGTAACCCTTGGCTTCTGTTACTGGCCCACGGATGGGACTTAAGTTCACCCAGTCAGGTTGTAGGAAAGACTTGTTTAAGCCATGAGTATCTTCCCCTTTTTTTGTGTTGAGGACAAACAAGAAAACCCACAGCACCACCATCCCGGCAAGTATTTTCCACAGTGGAAGATACTCAGCCCTAGGATGAAGCTGAAGCTGGGAATGGGAGTGGAAGGACAGAAAGGGTACGGAAGAAGTGGATGCTGTGAATAGCAGAGAGGAAAAGCATCAAGAACAGCACACTGCGATCCAACGAAGTCCGAAGCCCTTGGGGTCGGGAGCCTCTTTCTCTGGCACTATGCTGCCTCCTCTGTTACACAGATGTGCTCAGTGTCTGCATGGGAGTCAGAATACTGCAGCCAAGAGGAGCCCATGTTCATGTCCTCACTCTGCTCCTTCACTCCTTCTTCAGCACTTTTAGAAGTGGCTTGTGTGGCCCACCCTGCTCCCACACACACTCAGTGACATCTGGAAGTGCCACGCTGCTGCTCCACAGCTGACAGCCACAGCAGGAAGAAAGCAGTTTTAACTCTCCAGTTTACTCACAGCAGCAGAATAATGGAGGGCTCAAAAACATGAGCAGATGATACAGCTCAAATCCCAGCATTGCCACTGAATAACCTTGGGTTTGTCACTTAGACTCTTATTTCTCTTTCTTTTCCTTTTTTTCTCTTTATTTTTTCAAATTTTGTTGTTGACAACTTCTCTGATTACAGACAATAAATCATGATAATTCCCTCTCCCCCCCCCAACTTTCTCCTTTGCAACTCCACTCTCCAGCATCTTCCCTCCCCCTCTCAATCAGTCTCTCTCTTATTTTGATGTCATCATCTTTTCCTCCTATTATGATAGTCTTATGAATGTAGTGCCAGGCACTGCAAGATCATGGTTATCCAGACCATTTTGTGTCTGAAAGAACACATTGCAAGCAGTCCTACTCTTCCTTTGGCTCTTACATTCTTTCTGTGACCTCTTCTGCAATGCACCCTGAGCCTTGGAAGGTATGATAGAGATGTTTCAGTGCTAAGCACTCCTCTGTCACTTCTTAGCACTATGGTGCCTTGTGAGTCATTCTAAGGGCACTGTCATCAGAAAAGAGAAGCTTCTCTAACCAAAAGTGAGAGTAGCATTAATATATGTGTATGAACATTAAGAGAAGTGTTTGCTGGACAGTTTTGTGAGCATCATATATAGATTTAGCCAAACACCAGTAGGTGTTACACCTCTAGGGCTCATGACTTCCCCCATCATAGGTTTTCAATATCAGGCATGTGTTCCCTCCCGTGGAGTGGGCCTCCAGTACAATTAGAGAGTGGTTGGTTTCCCCCATAACAAACATGCTACTATCGTACTCATTGGCTAATTTGGCCTGGCTGACCAAATTTAAGGCTTTCAGTGTCCACTGTTGTTTATCTCCACTGATGACTTCTGTCTCTCCCATGCAGCTACATGCAGTGTAGTTTTTTCCAGCTGTCAGCTGGTCTACACGGAGGAGGTTTTCAGCTCAGCTCTAGCAGGATTTCTCAGTCACTTTACAACCCAAGCATGTGCAGTCTTCAGCAATAGGGTCTTACCATCTATTCCTGGTGGGAAACCAAGGTCCTTGGCAATGGCCTGTAATGTTTTGGGGGGGCATGAAGGACCTCCCTAGCCAACAACTCATTGGAAAGTATCCCATCCCTGGCACTGAAAATTTTCTAGTAACAGTCTATGGCTTCTGAGTGAGCCATTGTCCAAAACAGTAGGTCTTGGGCTGGAGAGATTGCAAAGTGGTTAAGGCACTTGCTTGTTAAGCCTAAGGACCCATGTTTGACTCTCCAGATCCCATGTAAGTCAGGCGTACAAAGGTGAAGCAAGCACAAGGTCGTATATGCCCAGTAGGAGTTTGATTGCAGTGCTGATGCCCTGGCATGCCAATTCTCTTTCTCTCTCTCTCAGTGTGTGTGTGTGTGTGTGTGTGTGTGTGTGTGTCTAAAACAACAACAAAAAATTAAAAATGTAGGTTTGCCGAGTGTGGCGATGCACACCTTTAATCCTAGCACTCAGGAGGCAGAGGTAGGAGGATTGCTGTGAGTTTAAGGCCAGCCTGAGACTACATAGTGAATTCCAGGTCAGCCTGGACTAGACTGAAACCCTACCTCAGAAAACCAAAAAAAGTAGGTTTCCATATGACTTACTATAAAGATTAACCCACCCCCCACCTTTCCTTTACTCAATCTCTTCCCCTGATCTCACTTAGGCCTTTCCATACCAGTAATCTGTTCACATATATACAATACCATCCCCTTAAGTCCCCTCTCCTCCCTCCTTTATATCCCCCCTTTCTAGCTTTTTTTTTTTTTTTTTTTTTTTTTTTTTTGGTAAGGTTTTGCTCTAGTCCAGGCTGACATGGAATTCACTATATAGTCTCAGGGTGGCCTCAAACTCATAGCAATCCTCTTATCTCAGCTGCCCAAGTGTCAGAATTAAAGGCATATGCCACCATGACCGGTGACATCTTGTTTCTTAATTTCTTCATCAACAAACAAGGACTACCAAAATGACATAAGGCATATTGTGGTGTGGGTGTACCTGGTAAATAGAGTTCAAACCCACTAAGTCTTTGCCCAAGGTGGTGGCACTCACGTTGAATCCCAGCATTTGGAGGCATCAGATAGGAGGATCACTGTGAGTTCCAGGCCAGCTTGGGGCTACAGAGTGAGTTCCAGGTCAGCCTGGGCTAAAGTGAGACCCTACCTGGGCAAACAAAGAAACACAGAAATCAATATATAAAGACTATACTTTTAGGGATCATTTCTATAGTTTGTTACTAGAGAAGTTTTTATGACTGTGTAGAGTACCAGAAACCATGAGGAGGAGGTGCAGTGTTCTCTTCTGAGTGTGAAGCTGACTGTTGGTGTTGCTTTGCTGCCATTACCACTTGCCATTGATGATCGCTCCTGCTCTCCCTCGGGAGGGCTGGAGGAAGAGGATGCAATCTGAGTGACGACAAAAAAATTACATATATATACATATATATATATATATATACATATATATATATGCATATATATATGTATATATAAATTTCTCCCTGTGTATTTGGCATTTTGCAAAATTTACTGTGACCATATTATCTTCCAGACATTGATGTAGGGATGATGAATGCATGAGTGAAGGGACTCGACACCAAGAAAGGGCCAGCCAGGCACAGTAGCACTTGGCTGTAACCCTAGCACTCCAGAGGCTGAGGCAGGAAGATTATGATTTCTAGGTCAGCCAAGGCTACACAAGTGATACCATGCCTCTAAATAAACAAACAAATAACAGCTTTTGGCCCAAGTCACCAGAATTACAGGAACGTCTCTAAGAAGGGAAGGGCTGTGGATACAGCCATTGTGGGAGGAAATAAGAGGGAGTACAATTTTAATATGGTAAGTTGGAGTTTCCCATTATGTTGCTTCTCTGCCTTTAACTAAGATCAAGTGGAGATTCCCACTATACAAAGTGGAGATGGTGAAAAGAAGTTTAAATAGTCAAGTGTGGAGCTCAAGAGAGAGTTCAAGAAGATAATAAGAATTGGGGAGCTGCTGCCACACAAAAGGTGTTAAAGTCTTAAAGTTGTATGAGGTCCCCAAGGAAATGAGGAAGATGAGGGCAGAGCTCTGGGGTCACTCAGCTCTGAGAGAGCTAGAAGTCCCCAAGTGAAGCTACCTCTTCCTTAACTTGCCTTCAAGGACACATATTCTATCTTTTACCATCACTTCACTGTCTACTAGAGAGTCTTCCGCACTGGGAGGTAGAGTACTAAAGATCTGGAAGAATAGAAGTCATGAATGATCCTGACAAGAGTAATTCTGGTCTAATGATAAAGTGAAAAGATGACTGAGGGCTGGAGAGATGGCTTAGTGGTCAAGGTGCTTACTTGTGAAGTCCAAGGACTCATGTTCAACTCTCCCGGACCCATGTATGCCAGACGCACAGTGACACAAGCACACAAGGTCACACATGCACACAAAGAAATGCATGCATCTGGAGTTTGATAGCAGTTGGAGGCCTGGCACACCAATTCCCTCTCTCTCTCTCTCTCTCTCTCTCTCTCTCTCTCTCTCTTGCATTTAAAAAAAAAAAGGGCAGTCTGTTGGGTTTGTTTCAAAAAAAAAAAAGAAAAGGTGTCTGATATAAGATGGAGAGAGAATAGAAAAGTGCATAAATACAGCAAGAGCCAACAAGTTTGCAGCCGGGGGGCGGGGGGGCGGGAGGCAAATCTGGGAGTGAAACTGCAAAAACATGTGAGGTCCCTGGAACACATGCACATGCATGCACACATAGACAGGAAGTGCTAAAGGGAATGGTCTATAAGAGGACAGGTGATGGGACTAACTTCAGGAGGTTATTTTTCTCTCTTTTTTATTATTAGACATGGGCATATTTTGTATGTAAACGTCACATGTTGGTACCATCCTTTCCCTCCACCCTGCCCCTTTTCTGAAAAGGCCTTAGGAGGTGAATTTTTAAATATTTTTTATTTTTATTTATTTATTTAAGAGAAAGAGGGAGAGGGAGAGAGAATGGGCACATCAGGGCCTCTAGGGCTGCAAACGAACTCCAGACACATGCATTACCTTGTGCATCTGGCTTACATGGGTCCTGGGGAGTCGAACCTAGGTCCTTAGGCTTTGCAGGCAAGTGCCTTAACCACTAAGCTATCTGTTCAGCCCAGGAGAAATTATTAATCTTCATTCATGTGCTTTTCATTCCTGTAATAAGACAAGTTACTTTAAAAGCAAGGCATATTTTGGTTCTGGAGATGCAAGGTCTAGGAGCCTCATGCAACTGTGGTCCTCTTGCAAGTAGTCCAAAGTGGCACAAAATATCTTCTGGCAAGGGACAGAGAAGACACTTATTTGGGGGGCTCTCTGTAATGACAAAGCAATCCTAAGCACTTCCTAAAGCCCCCAGCACCATATCCAGAACTTCTACCTCATTAATTCGCATCTCACATGAAACCTTGGGGCCACTTACAACCTAATCTCCCCACAGCAATTTTCAAGAAAGAAGGGATTCCGGTGCCAAGAGGGCGGGTGGCCCTATTGTGAGGCAGAGATGAGCTGTCCTTGGGACAGGTAGCACCTGAGCAGAGAGACAAGGGAGGGTGGGCAGTGTGTCAGGGGGGAAGGTGAAGATGCTTTTGTCATATTGCTTCTGTCTTCTCAGTGAAATAAACAGCAAGGTTCTTGGCTCAGAGTGGGGATACAGGGAGGGTGGAGGGTGTTTGAGGATAGAAGGTGCCATCTCGTTATTTCAGAGTGTGGGAAAGGAAAGCCACTGGGGGATGCAGAAGGGTGGTGTTGGGAGCCCACTGGAGATTAGGAGCATAAATTTAGAGCGGCAAGTGAGCCCTGTTATTTTTTGCTCAGCGTGGAAGTTGGACAGAAACAGGGCTTTGCCAGGAAGTCCCAGGAACTAGAAAGCGTGGGGTGCATGCACGCAGGGACAGACCGTGGACACCCTAACTGGTCGAAGCAATACAAAGACAACAGAGAGAAAGGAAAATGGAGGCCAAACTAGGGTCAAATCATTGCTCCTGTGGGGTTATGAGAGCAAATACGCCGGAAGAGAAAGGCTGGTCAGTAAGTGGGGTGTTGGAAGAGAAGAGTTCAGAAGTGGTGGTGTTATTTGGTGATGCAAAGGCCCAGGGTGTCTGAGTGATCGTGGGGTGGGGGAAATGATTATAGTTTAGAGGTGACTAGAGCTTCATCTAGGAATGCTGAATTCGTCCACAATGTGAACAGTGGTGGGAACTGTGAATCAGGTATTAGAATCTCAGAGAATGGGCGCGGAGTATGTAAACGTTTGGAGAGGATGGCCACATGGAGGGGCTGGTATAGTCTAAAGGCAGGTCTTACAAAGCAGCTGGAGGGCGGGGTCTAAAGTTGCAGGGGACACAGAAAATCTAACTTGGTGAACCACGCTCTGGTCAAGGCTTTGTTTAGCATTACTCCCTCATTTCAATAATCTTCCTCCCCTCTTTGCACCCCCACCCCCACCCCGCCAGGAGAGGCCATCCAGGGTGAGGGATTTATTCCGAATTGGGTGGGAAGGAAACCGGGAACAGTCAGACCTTTGATTCACTCTGCTGCCCAATGCGGTGTTTTGGATATTTAAAAGAACACTTAAAATGCCCTTGTTTGTTTCTGCCTCTGCAAGCGTTCTGCTCAAGGACGGGGCGCCGGTAACCATGGCAGTGAGCTGAAGGTGGTGGGGAAGAGCTGGTTTTTAAATGGGCGGACCTCAGTCTGGCTGCACCTGGAAATGGAACCACTTGGCCTGCTTGGAGTCCTTTGTTCATTCTGCTTACTTGGGGAAGAAGCCGAATTCTCCCCTACTGGGAAGCAGCTTTGAAAGGGAAGGTCTTCCCTTTCCCTTTAGGTGTGTCCTTGCAAGCTGACTTTGGGGACCAAAAGAAAAGTTGGGTCACTCTGGCTTGAGCAGGACCGTCTGTGGTGGCAGAGAAGCCAGCTCCTTTGCATCCGGGAGGCAGAGTTCTTTCTATACGCTGTCAGCTGTCTTCACCACCTCTCCCTGGACAGGTGGCCGCTCACTGGGATGGCCCAGAATCCCCGCCAAAAACGCAGTCAGGCAGGGCCGCCACGCGAAGATACCAGGGCTATGGGATAGAGGGGACCAGAGCGAAGGAGGAAGGGAACATTTACATCCCTGCAGGGGGAGCTCCCCAAAAGCCTTCCTTTCCAGATCGAAGACACGCCCCAGGCGGCCATAGGGCAAGGCAGGACAAGGCAAACCCGGGACACATGGGTGCAGGGAAGTCCCATGACTGCAGTGTTTTGCTGCTGCTTTCCCAGTTGCTCGGGGCGGGCGGGCGGGCGGGAGGCGATGGGGCGAGAGGAAGGAGAGAAGTAAACAGGAGACCACAGAAAGAGCCAGTTCCCGGTGTTCAGAGAACACCAGCCGCCTCCAGTCCCCGGTGGGTGGCTGTATGTGTAGAAATGACACAGGGAGTGGGCGGGAGAGAGGGAAGAGCAAGCACGAGCTTTCTGCCTGTCATCCACTCACCTCGCCTTCCCCGACCCTCCAACCCACATCCCTACTGGGGTAGGGGCGGCAGAAGGTGGGCAGGAGACAGCTCACGGGGGTGCCCACCCCTATGTCCTAGTAACCGGCTCAGCGGTGGGTGAATCAGAACGGTCTCAGCCGCTGGTCACCTGCGCTCGCCCGGGAAGGGGAACAGAGCGCAGCCTTGAGACTTGAGAGACGGGGCCGGGTGTTGGCGGTGGCAAATGGAGGATGCGGGGTGATGCCAGGGTCTGGGACAAGGGGAGGGTGTGTGCTGGTGACAACCGAAGGGAGGTGATGAGCGTGGGGCGCAGTGTCCAGCGGTGGGCAGCGCGGGCCGAGGGGCTGGCTGCTGCCCGCCGCCTGCGCGCGCGCGCGGGGTTACGCGAGGTAACCAAGCCGGGAGGAGGAGGAGGAGGGAGGCGGCGGGGGCCGCGGGCCAGGGTGTCTGGCGCTCGTTGGACAAAGAGATGATGAAACGTGAGCGCTATATTTACCAAGGGGGTGGAGACGGGGTGGGAGGGGGGTAAAAAGGACAAACTGTTCCACAACAACCACAGGAAACAGCCCTTCTGACTCACTGGGAGGCCGGGCCGACCCTCTCCCAGGCTTTAGTCCCCGAGGCCGGCGGGGGGCCGGAGGGCGCGGGCACCGGACCTGAACCCGGGAGTCCGGGACTGGTTTCTAAATAAAAGCTACACTGGGTCCCAGGGCTGTGTACGTGTACGTGTAGCTTCCGTGCGGCAGAGGAGAGCGCAGACCGGCAGAAATGTTTCCTAACCCCGAGGTCCGGCCACGGCGGGGACAGAGCTGCGTGCAAACGCGGCGAGCGCGATTCCTGCAAAGTCATCTCCACCCGCACCGGCCGGCCGGACCGCCCCGCCCCGCCGGGGGACCGCAGCCCCCGCCTCCCTCCCCTCCCCTCCCCGCCGCGCTCAGAGTTGGGGTGCGGTGCCGACTATGTTTAGAAGCTGATGTCATCTCGACACCCTACTCCGCAGTGTTCCCAGGGGGACCGCAGGGCAGGTTTGCCTGATCTTGGTGGGTGTGGGGGGATGGAAGGTTGCCTGCCCTCTCCCCAACACACCTCATCCCAGAGGTATCCGGGAGATTAACAAAAAACAACAAATGCAACCTCGCCAGAGTTATGAAACAGGGTAGTGGAGGGTGAAAGCCCACTGGCCAGCGAGGCGAAGGGCCAGCAGGCCGCCCCCACTCCCACCCAGGTACGGGGGTGGGGAGGCTGATGGCAAGGTTAGCTCACGTGGGCGCGGGCGCCCCGAGCTCCTAGCACGAGTTTGGGGCGGGTTCTCCATCCCCCAATCTAGGGCAGTTTGTTCAACTGCAGTAAAGGGAGCTTGATGTTCCAGCAGGGAAGGGATTTCTGAGAACTGGGGCTGTCCTCAGATGAACCTGCCTCCTCCGGCTGCTGCGGCGGCGGCCGCCTGCAGAAGACTTTTTAAAAGGGCGATGCCAGGGCCCCGGCGCGCGGCCCGAGTGGCTGCACCGCCCGCCAGTCTGCGGCGAGCGCCCGCCCACGATCTAGCGCCACGCGGGGCAGCTCGCTGCGCTGGGGGGCTGCGGGCTAAACTTCTCCTCCTGCATATGTATGAACGGGTGGCTTTGCTGCTCCCCAGGGGAGGAGGGATGGAGTTTTTTTGCGGAAGGCTGCTAAGTGGAACCGAAGTAGGGCGTCGGGCAAGTTTTCGCGCCAGCCGCAGCTCCCCGCCCCCTCCAGACAACCCGATGGGAACGCTTCAAGGCCACGGGCGGGCGGTTCACCTGATCAGGCTTTATCGGATTGTGTTTCAAATCCCGACACTTCGCCATAGTTGCAAGCCCCAGCCCTGCCTTTCCCCTCCCTACACCATCACCTTCCCTAATTCTCCGCCTTTCCCTGAAATGAACACAGCTTTTCCCCCCCGGCAGGCCCCGAAGGCCTGGGTGGGATCGCTGAAGCTGCAGGGTCCAGCCCCCCAAAGGGAGAGGTCTTGATCCAGCCCCGAGCGAGGTCTGCCACGTGATCCCCTCCCTACCCCGGCGGGCCATCTGTTTTCCTTCCTTCGCGCCGGGAGGCTGGCAGCTCGGCCCAGCACGGTCCACGCCCCCCAGCTGGAAGGAGTGATAAAACCCAGAATGGCGGAGCCCAGACCTACCGCGGGCGCCTTTAGCCAGAACTCTGGGCCTAGAGCAGGGATACCTGACTATCTGCGATTTAAACAGGGCCAGGTGATTAGGTCCTTCCAGCAATGCCAGCTAGGTAGGAAAGCCCAGCCAAGGCTGTGGAAAAGCCTCTAGGGGCGGGGCCAGTGCAGCATTGGACACGTAATACCTTACTTAGGGTCGGATGGGGTGTGAATAGGTGGTCTAAAAAAGACAAAAAAATACACAAAAAACAGCTGGGCGTGGTGGTGCGCGCTTGGAAGGGCTGAGGTAGAAGGATCGCTGTGAGTTCGAGGCCACCCTGAGACTACATAGTGAATGGAGGTCATCAGCCTGGGCTAGACCAAAATAAGGCCGCGGGATGGTGGCTCTGAGGACTTGGCTGTGTCGGACCCCGGCATCTCTGTTCAGCCAACGCAAGGAAAGGCTGCTTCTCAGAACTGATAAGACCATGACACAAAACTCTGGTGGCTGGATTTAGTGTGACCCTGTGCGCAGTTCCTGTTGTTCAGAAATCGGAGCCTCATTCTCTCTGTAACAAAGCATTAACGAGGAGGGCCGTGTCTTTGGTAACAGACTGCACCTCTACCTTTCTCTCTCAAACCACGTATGCACTGATCGAAGCAATCGCTGAGTATACTAAGGCTGTTTATGCGTTAGTTTCTCTGTGTCAACAATATACAAGTTTACTTGGGAAAATGAATTCACAGGAGGAAGATGAAGTGTGGCAGGTGATTATAGGAGCCAGAGTTGAGATGACGTCAAAACAGCAAGAATATTTGAAGGTGGAAACCACTTGGGTGACTGCAGTTGGCCTTTCAGAGATGGCTGCTGAAGCGGCCATACCAAACTGGAGCAGACCAGGCCTCTGTCACTGCCAGGAATCACATCCAGGTGGTGAAGTCGCAGGTGCAGGAGGTGCGCCAGCTCTCCCAGAAAGCAGAAACCAAGCTGGCCGAAACACAGACACAGACACTGGGGCTGCACCAGAAAACACAGGAGGCGAGAGATGAGAGGGCTGCCCAGGAGCAGGACGCCTACCTATGTGAAGACCGAGGGCCTGAGCCCACTGCCCAATCTACCCACTCCGGGGAAAGCAGGGTGGGTGCCACCCACTTGTTGTCACCTCTGCCCTGCACAGAGAGGACACGTCCTGCCCTGACCAGTTAGGCCAGAAGCCTTTGTGAGCTGTGGTCCCTTCCTCTCTGATCTTAGTGCTTACTAGACCTGGTTCTTAGCCAATGGGCACTGTACTCTGTTTAATATCATACCCCCTCAGCACAGCGGCTTTTTCTCACTTTTACCTCATACCCAAAGCATTTCACCAACCTGGGCCAGAGAGGGGAGGAGGTCTTTTCTGCCACATCCTTAAGTGCCATAGCTATTTAGCCTCAGGTTTTAACCTTACTCAGATTTTCAAATATGACTTAGTATTTGCTCCTTCTGCAGGATTAAGATTTTGCAGAGCAAGAGGGAGCCTATCCCGTTTGTAAGATTTCCTTTAAGTGTTTTTATTGCTGTCTCTGACCTGGCCCTGTGGCACAGTGAGCACAGCTCAGGTTAAGGATTCTAGTGGATTGTTTAGATCATGAATATAATCTTTACCTGGTGCTTCCAGCAGGGTTTATGCTTTAAAAAAAGAAAAAATAATAATAAGTTAGTATCCAAGACATTTCCTATAATCAGCTTAAAGAAAAATATGACACCATAAAATTAAGAAAGGAGGCATTTGACTGGAGAGATGGCTTAGCCGTTAAGGCGCTTGCCTGCAAAGTCAAAGGACCCAGGTTGGACTCTCCAGGACCCATGTCAGGCAGATGCACAAGGGGGGACACATATCTGGAGTTCCTTAGCAGTGGCTGGAGACCCTGGCGTGCCCACTCTCTCTCTCTCCCTACCTGCCAATTTCTGTATCTCTCTCTCTCAAATAAATAAATAAAAATAAAATATTAAAGAAAGAAAGAAAGGAGGCATTTGAGTATGGTGTGGTGACCCACACCTATAATCCCAGCACTGGAAGCTGAGAGAGGAAGATCACCAGGAGTTAAGAGCTCAGCCTGAGGCCACAGGGTATGTTCCAGGCTAGCTTGAGCTGGAGTGAGACCCTGCCTCAAAAATAAATAAGTGGCTAGGTGTGGTGGCATACACCTTTAATCCCAGCATTCAGGAGGCAGAGATAGGAGGATTGCCTGGAGTTTGAGGGCACCCAGAGATTACACAGTAAATTCCTGGTCAGCCTCGAAACCAATAAACCAACCTCGGAAAACCAATAAATAAATAAATGAGCCAGGTGTGGTGGCACACGCCTTTAATCCCAGCATTCAGGAGGCAGAGATAGGAGGATTGCCTAGAGTTTGAGGGCACCCAGAGATTACACAGTAAATTCCTGGTCAGCCTCGAAACCAAGAAGCCAACCTCGGAAAACCAATAAATAAATAAATGAGCCAGGTGTGGTGGCACACGCCTTTAATCCCAGCACTCAGGAGGCAGAGGTAGGAGGATCCCTGTGATTTGGAGGCCAGCCTGAGACTACATAGAGGATTCCAGGTCAGCAGGGGCTAGACTCACCTAAAATAAATAAATAAATAAATAAATAAATAAATAAATGCCTGTTTTCTCATTAACTACTGACTTAAGTTGCTTTGACCTTCACTGCCAAAAAGAGCAATGATGCGCAGCAGTGACACAGTATTTCAAGAACCTCCATTTTACTCACCTCCCCCCCATTTTGGTTTGATTGCTTTTATTTTGTTTTGTTTTGAGACAAGGTCTCATTAGCACAGGCTAGCTTCAAACTCACCACACAGATGATCTGAACTAATGATTCTCCTGCCTCTACCTGCCAAGTGCTAGGATTATAGATGTGCCACCCTTGGGAGTATTTGCAGTTGGGGAAAGACCATGCAGATATATTAATCTAATCCTATCACATCCACCGATAAGGAAATACCTCAGAGAGGTTGGCTGAGGTCAAGGATCTCAGCTCAGGCCCAGGACTGCACTTCCCCACGCTGGTCAACACAAATTGAAAGATAGCCTTGCCCTTCAAGCACTGTCTTACTAATGGCAATAATGATAATTACTTTAGAATGCACCATAAACAAGGATTATAGCTCTGGCCACTGGGCCCATAAGCCATTGTTATGAGAACTTGGATAATAAACCAAAGGCTTAGGGAGGATGTGGAAAGGAAAACCCATAAACTAGAAGCAGTTAAGGTTTCTGAATTCCCTTGCTCCTCCCAGTTGGCTGGTTTGGAGTAGAAATGTACAAAGAGTACCTGGGGAAAGCAGGCCTTGTATATTTATGTGGTATGATATCTACTTTACTGTTAAATTATTCTTTTTTTGTTTTGTTTTTTTGAGGTAGGGTCTCCCTCTAGCTCAGGCTGACCTGGAACTCGGTATGTAGTTTCAGGGTGGCCTCGAACTTACGGCGATCCACCTACCTCTGCCTCCAATGTGCTGGGATTAAAGGCGTGCGCCACCATGGCCGGCCCAAATTATTCATTTTAAATAGGAATAATTCATATTAATTTGGGGTACTTTTTTCCTTTTTTTTTTTTTGTTTTTTTGTTTTTTTGTTTTTTGAGGTAGGCTCTCACTCTAGCTCAGGCTGACCTGGAATTCACTATGGAGTTTCAGGGTGGCCTCGAACTCACAGCGATCCTTCTACCTCTGCCTCCCAGTGCTAGAATTAAAGGCATGCGCCACCACGCCTGGCTCTCCAAAATTTAATTGAGACAACCATATGCTGACAAAACAGCACAAACTGGTTTTAATCATAAAACTATTATAATACGTTCCAACACAGAAAGGAAACTATTGTTGAAAATACAAGGAAAAACTCCTGATGTGGGAATTTCTTGTGATATGTTGCTATTGAATATATATAAGTCTCATGGTGGATAGACTGCAGTTTTGTATCTTTCCATGCTAACTCATTGGCGGGAACATTAAGTATCTGGAGGATGAATGGTTGAGGAAGGAGCTGGTCTACAATTCTAGGGTTGCTCAGTCTGAAGATTCTCTAAAGCAAATCAAACAGCTATCATGTTTGCAAATCTAAATGAGAAATTTCACATGGATGATGAAATATGTCTTCCTGATTACCTTTTTTTATAACTCTGAAATGAGTATGTCAAGGAGTTTAGTCCAAACAGAGAGAAATTAAAGGAAATTAAAGAGAAGAAACAAGAAGCAAGGAAAATTAAAGTTTACATTAAAAAAAAACAAATGATATTGTATTCAAATTCTGGATTATAATCTTCCAGGAAAGATACAGGTTTTCCTTTTTCTCTTGAATAACCCTAATGTTGATGCTACCGTTATCCATAGCCACCCATAACTAGACTTGAAGAGACTTTTCCCTTAGTGTAATATCAGTTTAAATACAAGACTGAGAGAATGTACAGGCCATGATCATAGGTCTGCAGAGAGTCCACTGGTATATGCATGTTGGATCCTAAAGAGGTAAGCTTCTGCGGGGCGTGGTGGCGCACACTTTTAATCACAGGCAGAGATAGGAGGATTGCCGTGAGTTCAAGGCCACCCTGAGACTACATAGTGAATTCCAGGTCAGCCTGGGCTGGAGTGAGACCCTACCTTGAAAAACAAAAACAAAAAGAGGTAACTTTCTAAGTCATCCTGTAACCCAAGAAACAGAGAAGAAAAGAACAGAAAATAAAAAAATAAATTAAGAAAAAAAACAACATGAAGTGGGCAAACTCCTCCACAAACCCTAACTGCCTCTGCCTCCAAAGACCAGATGGGTACCAGTATGCCCAGCTCCAGTGAAGTCTTTTTGAAAAGGGTCTTGAATGCAAGAACTTCAAGATGGTTTTGCTTTTATTTTTATTTGTTTATTTATTTACTTGTTTTTTTGAGGTAGGGTCTCACTCTAGCCCAGGCTGACCTGGAATTCACTCTGTAGTCTCAGGGTGGCCTCAGAATTCAAGGTACTCACTGTGATCCTCCTATCTCTGTCTCCTGACTGTTGGGATTAAGGGGTTTTGCTTTTAAATCCTATGACATACTTACCTCACAGAGTTATTGTAAGAGTGCACCCAGGGTGATTTGCCCTGGGCTAGGCACAGAGAAACAAAAGGGGTGGGACAGTGATAAGATGAAGATGTTCTAGGTGGGCCAGCATTGCCTTTCTACACAATGTTCGTCCATGAGGTCACCTGCAATATCTTCCCTGTGCTACTTTAAAAGTCAAAATAAACCAGATGTGGTGGTGCATTCTTTTAATCCCAGCAGTTGGGAGACGGAGGTAGGAAGATCGCGATAAATTCAAGGCCAGCCTGGGCTAGAGCGAGACCCTACCTTGAAAAACAAAAACAGAAAACAAAAGTCAAAATAAAATACTCTAGCCTTCTAATTGGGAGGATTTGCTTGAGGCTATTAAGGAGTACAGACCTGCTGCAACTATTCTAAATCTTAAAAATTAACAGCTATGGGAGTAAGGAGATGGCTGGCTAGTGGTTAAAATTCTTGCTTAGAAAATCTGTTAAAAAGCCGGGCGTGGTGGCACACGCCTTTAATCCCAGCACTTGGGAGGCAGAGGTAGGTGGATCGCCATGAGTTCAAGGCCACCCTGAGACTACACAGTGAATTCCAGGTTATCCTGGGCTAGGGTGAGACCCTACCTCGAGAAACAAAAAAAAAAAATAATAATAATAATAATAATAATAATAATAATAAATAATCTGTTAAAAAAAAAAAGGTGGGCCTGGTGGTGCAAGCCTTTAATCCCAGCACTCCACACTCTGGAGGCAGGGATAGGAGGATCATCTTGAGTTCAAAGTCACCCTGAGAATGCATAGTAAATTCCAAGTCAGCTTGGGCTAGAGTGAGATCCTATGTCAACAACAACAAATCTGTCAGCCTGGGTCCAATTTCCTAATAACCACATAAAACTGGATTAAAAGTGGCACATGCATCTGGAGTTCATTTGCAAGAGAACCCCCATCCCCCCCCACACATGTGCACATAAATAATTTTTTTGTTGTTTTTTCGAGGCAGGGTCTCACTCCAGCCCAGGCTGACCTGGAATTCACTAAGTAGTCTCAGGGTGGCCTTGAACTCATAGCAATCCTTCTACCTCTACCTCCTGAGTGCTGGGATTATAGGCATGAGCCACCACAACCGGCTAAATGAAAATATTTTTTAAAAAAAGAAAGTGAAAGAATTTTTTTTTTTTCGAGGTAGGGACTCCCTCTAGCCTAGGCTGACCTGGAATTCACTATGTAGTCTCAGGTTGGCTTCGAACTCATGGTGGTGATCCTCCTACCTCTGCTTCCTAAATGCTGGGATTAAACATTCTTTCCCCACCTATCATGATGGAAAACAACACCAGCCTTCGTCATAAAGAGAAGCAAACTGAGTTAATCAGACTCTCAGTCCCCCAGTAATTGTTAATCAAGTAATGCCACGATATTCACCAGCTAAGGACCTCTATCTGGCTGGTTCCAGTTCTTAAGAATCTGTTTAACACAGTTAATATTTCACAAGTGCACAGGCGTTGGTTGTTGTAAAGCCCAAAGATCCAGAAATAGGAGACCTGTGGTTTCTATTGATCTCTGTCATCGTCTTTCTGATGAAGTAGACATCTTATTTTTCACATTTGTAAAGCAACGGGAAGGAAACGTCCTGGGGCTGTATGTTTGTGTTGTTGGGAGAAAGGGGAGCCTCAAGGAAAATAAATTATTTTTTAAATAAAAATGAGGGATTTTTGTCTCTGTCTACTGAACGTGGATTTAAGTAGCTTCAAAGCAAAATTAAAATAATTTACAACAAGGGAGTGCAGGAATTAAGAAGAATTGCAAAAATGCAAAGATGAGGTTTTCCATGTAAGAATCACTGGATACATTATGTTTGAAAACCAGAACTTTTGTTAGCTGTGACTTGTGTTTTAAGATGAATTGCTCCTAGTTAATGTGTTGGATGGAAGAATTTAAGATCTACTCCAACGTACGCTTCATAAAAAAAGAAAGGACCGAATTGATGCTCTCTCACAACTTGTCCTGACATATTGATGAGGTTGTTAAAATTTATAGATTCACTTTGCATTATGCACCACTCTACCCTCCGTCTATAACTTAGTTTTACTACCAGAAACACAAAACACAAAGATGAGTCCAGTTTTCACTACAGCCCAGAGCTTTTACAAGTGTCTAGCGCTTGCTTTTGGTACGCCCTTCTGATTGGCTGACCCAATGCCAGTGACATCAACCAACTTACTTTTGATTGGAAGGCTGGTTGCTGGGACTGTAGCGTTTGCAGGAAGTCACTTAACTGTTTGAGGACTGGGAAACCCGAACCCGAAGTTGTCTTTTGTCATAGAGAAGGGTGCCACCGACTGGGGGGGAGATGTGTCCTGAAGCTGTGCCAGCTGGACCGTGATCGGGGAGGCCTGGGCGGGCGCGCAGACGGAGCGACCCCCGTGGGGTTGAGTGGCCGCTCCTTGCTGGCCTCCGGGCTGTTACCCTTTTAAATGTCAGCGCTCGGGGCCGGAGGGGTAGCACGAGGCGGCGGAAAGGCACAGTCGGATTGGCCACACGCCTCCGTCCTAGACGCACCTCTCCACCGAAGGGCCCTTCTGACTGGCAGGGGGAGAAAGTAAACAGAGTTGAATCACCCTCCCCACTGGCCAATTGGAGGGGGGCTGGCTTGTGACGTGATGGGATTCTGCGAAATTGTTACTGAGCGAGAGAATGCCGGAGCGGCGCGCACCGGCGGGAGCAGGCGCTCAGAAGCCTCCGCTGGACTGGGGAAGAAGAAGTGTCGCTTAGACCCGGAGCCCTGCCCTGCGGCCCTGGCCACTCTCATCGGGGTGGTCTGTTGAATGTCCCGGGGCTTCGGCCCCACGGAGAGGCGACCGAGGGCGTGTGCCTCCCTTGCAGTTTCCTCTCCCAGCAAGTCGGGGGCGTTTTCAATCGAATAAACTTGCGATCGCCACGTGTGGCATCTTTCCAAGGGAGCCGGCTCCGGGGTGCTCCCCCGGGCGCGCCCGTCGGGGGATCGCGCGGGGCGCGGGACAGGGCGGCGGCGGCGGTGGCGGCGGAGCCGGCCGCGGATGCTGCGTGCGGAGGCGCTGCCGGTTACGTAAAGATGAGGGGCTGAGGTCGCCTCGGCGCTCCTGCGAGTCGGAAGCGCCCGCGCCCCCGCCCCTCGGCCGCGCCGCGCCTCTCCGTTCCCATCCGCGCTCGTCGTCCGAGGCCAGGGCAGGACGAGCCCAACGAAAAGCTCCCGTCAAGCCATCCGCCAAGTTTGGTCGAGCCGCCTTTGGGGGCTTGCTGTCGCCCGCACCATGTCCGCGGCCGCCTACATGGACTTCGTGGCTGCCCAGTGTCTGGTTTCCATCTCGAACCGCGCTGCGGCGCCGGAGCATGGAGGCGCTCCGGACGCAGAGAGGCTGCGACTACCTGAGCGCGAGGTAACCAAGGAGCACGGCGACCCGGGGGACACCTGGAAGGATTACTGCACACTGGTCACCATTGCCAAGAGCTTGTTGGACCTGAACAAGTACCGACCCATCCAGACCCCCTCGGTGTGCAGCGACAGTCTGGAGAGTCCCGATGAGGATATGGGATCCGACAGCGACGTGACCACCGAATCTGGGTCGAGTCCTTCCCACAGCCCCGAGGAGAGACAGGATTCTGGCAGCGCGCCCAGCCCGCTTTCCCTCCTCCACCCTGGAGTGGCTGCGAAGGGGAAACACGCCTCCGAAAAGAGGCACAAGTGCCCCTACAGTGGCTGTGGGAAAGTCTATGGAAAATCCTCCCATCTCAAAGCCCATTACCGAGTGCATACAGGTTAGCCTCGTCGTCTCCCCCCCCCCCCCCACCGCTCCTGGGGTTCTTTAACCTTTGACCGGGCAGCATCCCTGGGAACCCAGGGAACCGCACTCAGCCTAGTGGGTGTGAACATTTTGTAGAAGATATTGGTTAGCTATCTGCCTTGGTGGTCCCGGGCGTCTAAGAGCCTCGGGGAGCCCCAAACTGGCGGGCTGAGCGAGTGCGGTGAGGGGCCCGCCCCTCCGCTCAGCTCCGCGGCCGCCCCGCCCCGCCCCCGGGACTCCGCACCCCGCCGCCGCCGCCGCGGGGCCGCCTCGCCTTGGGGACGAACCGGCGGCGGGCGGGCTGATGGCGAATCTTTGATCGCATTCCCTGGAAGGGTTGGGGCGGAGGTCAAAACCTGGGGTTGAAGGGTGGACACGGTGCTCTCTACGTGGAGTCTTTTAGGGGCTACTTTTCAGGGCTAGCCGAGGTGGTTTGAAATTTAGCCAGGAGTCCCCTGAGAGGTTTAAAATAACACTTGCTTCAGGCTGCAGGGGAGTCTGATCAAGGAATGCCTGGTGGGTTAACTTCACGACTTAGTTCGCCCTCCCAGTGAGGGAGATTTCAGAGCTGATTTGTTTCTGTGTGTTGGGTCGAGCCTAAATAGAAGCGATTTGGCGTGGAGGCGTGGTCCTTGCCGAAGGTCAAGGCCCTGCGGATCAATGTGGGGCGCTTCTGCAGGCGGCGGGGTGGCTCCCAGGGAGGCCAAGCAGCCGAGCTGGACACACGAACGTGACTGGGAGGACATCTGCTGTGTGAAATGGGCTTTGGAGACTTAGAGGGTCTTTGGCCAGCCAGCTCCTCTGGTTTTAGATTACCTACACAGATAAAGTTGGGAAGCATTCAGGGGTCTGACCATCTGAATTCCAGGCCAGGCCAGCTTTTGGACTAGAGGAAGATCCTACCTCGGAAAAACCAAAAAAGAAAAGATTCATTTATAACTGCCATTCTGATGAAGTAGCAGGGCCCTTTCCCTCTGTCTTGTGACACCATGCTTAAGAAGTTGCTGAGCTACCTGGAAAGGTGGAGGTTTTTGGTGTAATGGTTTGATATTTTCTGGAAGACACCCTGGGCCTTTTGGTTTCAAAATGAGGTTTGAGGTTTGTTGTGCTTAGGCTTATTTTTTTTTTTCCAAAGGCTCTGTAACTGCCTTTCCTTTCAACATTTCCTTTGGAGAGTGATTGTTGTGGAGGTGGCTGCTGGCACCGGAATGAATCTGAATTTCCTCTGTGGTTAATGCAAAGCCAGGTGCTGTTTGGGGGTCAGCGACTAGGTTGCCCTATGAAACATCCTTGGAAGTTTGTATCTGTAAGGTTGAAGGCAGGCATGTACCCACAGCAGGAGATATGACCTTTAGCAGGGCTCTGGGGGTGAAGCAGGGGTATATTAACTCAGCGTGTTACTCACCACAGCTGTTGGGCGGGCCTGGCTGTGTCAGCCATGTTCCCAGAGTTCAGCTGCTCACATGGACACCCTCTACCACCTTGAGCAAAGGCATTTTCTCCTTCAGGGGAGCTGTCCAGTGGTGCGGGTGGGGAGGCCTGCAGTGCCTCTGTCTGGCTCAGGAGTGGATCCCTGGCATGATGGGCGGTTGGTTCGGCTGAGTGCCTTTCTTGGGCATTTATAGAAATGGCTGTTCATGTGTGCATGCATGCGTGCTGCTCTTTAATTCTCCATAAGGCACGTTGGCTCGGCTGTTTCAGGAGAACCTTTCACACAGTCCAGAAAGAGAAAGGGAAAGGGAAAAGTGAAATAAATATTCATCCCATTTTAAATGCTACAGTCATTCTTTTGAATTGACTATTGTGATCCCAGGTGTCTTATTTATGTTGCGGGGGGGGGGGGGGGCTGTCTCACTGGTAGTGCTTGGTTGGCAGTTGATCAAAACCCCAACCTGTGCAGACATTATCAAACGTATACTCCTGCCCCAGGAGGCATGTTTTCCACTTCAGGCATTTGGATTTTTCAGATAACAGCTTCAAGTTGGATCCACCACAGTTGGGTGGGGCAGGGAGATTTTCTGTCTGCCAGTTGTTAATCCAGAAGGTAGATGGAGAAGGCATTTGGAATGTCTGTGCTGTGAAGCTCTTAGAACTGAAGTCCCTGCCACACCCCCGAGCTCAGTACTGCTCACATACCTTCCCTTGAGAATCTCTGACTAGCTCACTTCCCTATAGAGCTTCATACAGCCTGCCACTTCCTTAAACTAGCAGCTTTAGAAGTTGTATCATTTCAATGGATTTTTACTCAGTTCAGTGCAGCTCACTCTTTCCATAGTGTCCTGAGAAGAGAGACACTACTGAGGTTCCACTGAGATCTGCCCTTACCTGCCATGTGTAAGACCCTAAGGAAGTTTCTGTAACTCAGACTTTATAAACCCGAGCAAGGCCTCTGCAGAATTTGCTTTGCAGATTTGTTTGGTGTGGCCAACATAGGGTTTATAAAAATTTAATTAGTTATCAGCATCTAAAAATCAGGATTTGGGCACAAGATCAGATTTCTTGCTTCTCTGGAAAAATCAAAAGTTCTGGCACTAGTGGGCCTGAATTTTTGCCTAGCAACAGTTGGTTTGAAGTGTTTGCTCATTCTTTATGTGGGGCAGCACCTCTTATTTTATTTGCTTTTTATTTATTTTTGGTTTGGGGAGACAGGATTAGCCCAACTGGCCTTGAATTTGACATGCTGTTGTCTCAATTTCCCAAGCACTGGGATTATAGGGGTGTGTGTCACCACATCCACATTTTCTTTGGATACTCCGACTGTCTGACAGTATCTAAGTATCTACTTAGCCTCCACCAGGGAAGAAACCCATCCTCCAACACTGGAAATAGGTTCTCAGTCTCTCTAGGGTTGATTGTCCTTACCAACTCTAACTCAGGTGGGAAAGTTTGCTTGTCCTAGTGATAGGTGGCTCTCTGCCACGTTCACTCCTCTCCTTAGCTTTGGAGTCAACTGTTTGTTGGAGAGTCTAATGCCATCAGAATCATGACAGTAATGCACTTCTAAGGGCTGCTCCTTGGCAGTGTGCTTAATAGGCCCAAGGCCCTGGGTGCAGTCCTCAGCACCCAAACCAACCAAACAAAATCCCAGAGAGGGGGCTGGGGACATGGCTCATTGTATAAAATGCTGACCTCACGTCCCTCTTGCATCCCCAGCACCCACATAAATGCTAAGTGGGCGTGGTGGCCTACCTTCCATCTTAGCAAGTAGGAAGTGGAGCTGGAATTCCCCTGAGAAAGCCAGCTAGTACAGTTAGCAAACACTGAGTTCAAGTGAGGGACCTTGTCTCAGCAATTTAAGTAGAGGGTAATCAACGCTTGATGTCAACCTCTGGACTCCACATGCACACCCATCCCCACACACAGACACAGGGAGCAGGGCTTCAGGGCCAGAGCTGTTTCTCCCACTCCCTAGACTAAGGGGCCATAATACTAAAGTACTAAAGTTCTTTGCCAGTTTCTCCTCTTTCTGAGTACAAGGAAGTCTGGTTCCTAAGGAAGTATACTTTCTGCCCTGCTCTTCCAAGGCACCTCCCCAAAGTGATATGGAATGGTATTTCATAACCTGCTTGCTTCCGCAAGATGTATTTCCAGCTAGGCCTGAGGGAGTCTCGCCCAGGTAACTGTTTCTCTACCTTTTCTCATTCTCTCTCCACTAAGGCAACTTGAGATACTATTTTTTTTCTTTCATAAATGTGCAGCCCATCCCCATAATGTTTTAGTTCTGCAGATGCGTTATAGAACTGTGGGATGGGCCTCTTGAGAAGGCCTCAAACCATTGTGATACCTGATTGTTTACACCCAACAAAGAATCAATTTTTGCCCAGTTGTGGGTACTGACTGACACCCTCCCCATTCCCGGTGAAGATGTCTAGACCTACTCTCAAGTGTTCTGTTGGAGAGAAAAAGCCATGAACAGCAGAGACGCGAGCACAAGCCCTCACGTGACAGTTTCCCACTGAAAGGTTTCTGGGCTTGCCCAAATTCCCATGGGATTGCTTCCACATTTCAGACAATGTGAAGACTCCCCTGTGTACCTCCACCCACCAGCTCTCCAGCCCAGCTGAACTCTCCCCTGGGCATGGGGGACAGTGGTAGCTCTGGGTCCTAGCCGGGGAGAGATCTTCCCTCATTTCTCACTTGCCTCCATCTCTCTGCCCTAGCAGTGACAAAGCTCTCCAAGGTGACATGATTGCTGCTTCCCAGCAGAAAAGACAAGTGGGATACAATTACAGAGAACAGGTCTTCCCTGGCTTTCCTCTCAAAAGATCCTCTGTGGGTGGCAAAAGGGAGCAGAGGGGTGTGAGTAGACCCCTGGTAGAAAAGGGAGACACCAGATTTAATAGTTTCCCTTCAGTCACAAAGACAGTAACCTGACGGAAATGGACTCTGGGACTCTAAGCGAGGGGGTGGACATACATTCCTGTCTCAGATGTTGACACTTATCCCCAAGAACCAGTCATTCTGAGATGTCTGTGGGAAATTCCCAAAGTGAACTTCCCAGGGAAAAACAAATCATATGACATATTGGGAAAGCGGCTGACAGTGGTCTTCCCTAATAAGTTCATTGAGAGGAAAAGTGGGCGGATGATTTCCTAGGCCTCTTTAAGCAGCCCCTAGGACCACAGGCAGGCTCGGCTTGGAGCCTGCTCTCCAGCCCATAGCTTGATTTCTGGATGCTTTACAACCATTAGCATTGTTGTTGCTGAAAAACAACACCCAGCCGTGTTGTGTTTCTACTCTTGACTTCCCAAATCTTCTGGATTTTTGTTTTCTCTCTCCTCCCTTGTCTGTTCTCGGGCTTTTGGGGGAAAGCTTAGAGCATGCTATGGCCCCACTGCTGGAAATCTCTCCCACATCCCACCCTTCCCTAGTGTTTCTGCAGCAAGCCCAGCGCCCACGGAGGAGAGTAAATTAATGCCTAGTAATTGGTACAAAGGCACTTTCTGTTTCTATGCAACACAAGTGAAAAGGAAAGACACAAGGAAGGAGGAAAAACCCCACTGATGGTTAAAAAGGGAAACTAAGATCCTCCCAGCAGTGGTCCTGGGTGATCCTGGCTCCCAGTCTGCCCCACTTTTTGTTGGAGGTTCGTCACAGGCCTAGGCCCACCTTGGAGCACCTGGTGGCAGCAGTTGTTAGCATCAAAAGAATAGAACATGGAGATTGGAAGTGACCTTGAGAGGGCATCTCATCTATCATTTTGTCTAAAAAACCATGTGCCCAGTCTCTCCGAGAGAAGGGGTTGTTCTGTTGAAGTATGGGGCTGGGGAATGAGGGCGTTTGGAAGCCCACTGGCCGGACCCAAAGCCCACTTGCTTGGCTTAGCATGTGCCCCTGGCTTGATCCTGGGTCTTACTGGAAGAGCCCAGGAAAGCCTGTGGCTTGCAGCTTGCTGCTGTGGGTGCTCTGGAGTTCTTTCTTAATTGTGAATTTTCCCACCCATGCTTTCAATCTTCCAGAGGATTTCAATCTGTGGTTAATATTTTTCTGCAACTTAATACAAACCTAGGTTTATTTGGTGAATTAACTAAACGAATGCGCTAGATGGAGTGTCCTGGGGCCTCTGTCCTTCTGTAATCAGCCAGGGGCACTCCCTGAAACAACCCCAGGCAGAGGTTCCAGAAGGTTCCTGCTTCTTCCTTTCTGGAGTCCTCCTGAAACTTTAATACCTTTTTGGTGCATTAAGGCCAAGAGTAAATATTTGTCTTGTCTTGGCCTCAAGCAGTCCCCTCAGCAAGTAATAGGACTAATATTAATATTCATGAGCAAGGAATCCCCACTGGGAAGGGAGAAGCATCCATCTTTTTATATGTTGGGGTCTTTCAGGGCATTGATTCTACCTGTGTCCCGTGTTTGTGGTGTGATGCGTCCCTACAAGCTCCCCTTCTCATCTCAGTTACCCTCCACCCCAGGTGTACTGGACTTTGGAAGCCCACAGGGGGATCTGAGAATCTGCGCCTGAATCCAAAGGCTCCTCCCTGCCTTCACCATTTAAGACCAGAGCTGTGGACTTTGAATGACTGACTGAATGAACTTTTGTGGCGCTAGGGGATGGAACTTGGGCCTTGTGCATGCTGGGCAAGCACTCTACCACTGAGTTATGTTCCCAGCCTCCTGAGTTTATTTACTTTTTAATGAAATTGAGAGACTGATTGCAAGTATGAATGGGAAAATGGAATTCATCCCTGATGAACCAGATTGAGCCTTTTGGAAAAGTGAGGGTATGATTTAAATAGATTAAAATAAAACCACAGGAGCTTAAACCATACAAAATTAATGATCAGGTTTTGAAATGCAGGCAGCAGTGGTGTTTTCTGTGCAGGGAAGTTTGCACGTTTTTCAGAACCTCCCTCTTTGTGGAAGTGACCGTGTGCCTCTGAGAAGACCTGAATAGCCAGGGTGGGAACCATTGGGCAGACATGGGGTGTGTGTGTGGGGGGGGGGGGAATGGCTCAAAGGCCTGGGGACAGTGGACATATTGGACTGGAAAGAATCTTAGAAATCATTATTACTCAGAGAAATGGGGAGAAAGAAGGAGACTCACCTCTTGCCCCTCACAAGGAGCCAGCTCTGTAAGACTGCAGTCAGTGAAGAGGCAGGCCTGAGCCTATAGTTACTGGTGCAGTGCAGGAGACTAGTCCCCTGTAGGGTGCTGGAAAGTGAGAGGCTTCTTGAAAAGCCTTGGCCAGGAAGCAGGAGTGGTCAGAACACACACTCAGCCTGTGTCTGCACTCGGCCACCCTCACTCTCCACAGGAGCTTTACCTCCCTGAGCTTCAGCGTTCTCGTCTGTAAAATGGACTCAGTAATTATGTACTCTTGAAGTTCTTCTGAGGCTGAATTCTGATGAGGTATTGAAAACATTTAGCATACTAATCTCAGGCTGAGCATTACTACAATTAAAAGTACAGAATGTACATATGTGGCCCAGAAGTCCTTGAGAGTCTTAGAATTTTTGCTTAAAATTCTAGCTGGATCCAGCAGCATCTCATTCATTTAAATAATATTCGTTGAGTGGCTTACATGCAAAAGCTGTGCTAAATGCTGATAAGCACTGGTGCTTTTGTGAACGCTGTTATGTCAGACACGTAGTAGGTATTATGCTCCAGGCTAAATGGTTTACATAAATGTCATATTTAAACAGCGAACCTATAGATGGAAACATGTTATTCTCAGTTACTACAAGGAGTCAGGCTGCTTAGTTAACATAGTCCATGGTATGCTGAACTTTCCCAGTATGGTGCTAGGTGCTTAGAGATGTGCATGTGTGGCTGTTCACCTGGGCTCATTGGGTTTCTTCCAGCGAGAAGAAACTGTTTTTCATGGTTCTCTTGGATGTGGCCCCAAACCACCATCTTCAGCTGGCCAGCTTGTTGTTCTCAGTCTGCTTTCAGGTTGGTTTTCATGAACCTGGGTCAGCAGAGTCAGCAGAAACACTGGGCTCTGACCACACCCACTCTGTATCTTCCAGAGTCACCCAGAACTGCTTCCTTCCAAGTGAAAAAAAAAAAAAATCCAATTTGTTGTTGCTTTGATTTTTTTTTTTTTTTTTGAAGCATGCTCTCACTATATAGCTTAGGCTGACCTGAACTTGTGTAGCCCAGGCTGACGTCAAGCTCTGAATCTTCCTAGATCAGCCTCCTGAACACTGGGATTACAGACCTGTACCACCATGCCCAGCCAGGAACCATTTTGGGATCCATACACAGTCAGCACTGTGGTTGCAAGCAATAAAGTTCAGACTTGGATTGGTTTGATAAAAAATTGAGTTCCAAGCTGGTCATGCTGGCTCAGGCCTATAATTCCAGCACTTGGTAGACTGAAGCAGGTGGGTTGCTGTATGTTGGAGGCCAGCCTATATAGCAAAACTTATAAAACTAAAATAAACTTTTTTTCCTGAGGTAGTAGGATCTTTTCTAGTACAAACTGACCTGGAACTCACTCTGTAGATCCAGGCTGGCCTTAAACTCACATCAATCCTCCTACCTCTGCCTCTCCAGTGAGGGGATTAAAGGTGTGTGCCATCACCCCCCTGGCTTAAAATGTTATTTATTTTTTATTTATTTTTGCTCTTTTGAGGTAGGGTCTGTAGCTCAGGCTGACCTGGAAATCCCTCTGTAGTCTCAGGGCGGCCTCAAACTCACGGCGATCCTCCTACCTCTGCCTCCCAAGTGCTGGGATTAAAGGTGTGCGCCACCACACCTGGCGGTAAAGTTTTATTTATTTGCAAGTAGAGAGAGAGGGAGAATGGGCACACCAGGGCCTCATGCATGTACCACCTAGTGCATCAGGCTCCACATGGTCACCAGGGAACCGAACCCAGCCCATCAGGCTTTACAAGCAAGCACCTTTCCAGCCTTAAAATGGAAGTTCAAAATAGTGCTTCAGTTTCGGGTGTTGATAGATGCGAGGGGTTAGTGTCTCCCCTCCCCATGGCCCAGCCTCCCTGTCTGGCTTCACTCACGAGCAGCCTTTCTTTGAATGGTGCTAAGATGGCTGCAGCAACGCCAGACTCACTGCCAATTCTGCAAGTCCCATGGAAAGAAAGACTACTTTCCATTCCTGCTGATTCCAGCAAACGTCTCAAACTTTAAACAGCATGGCTGAGCTCAAATTGTGTCTCTCCATGAAGTCAGTCACTGTGGCAAGACGGGTCACATCCAGCCTCTTAGGCTTGGAATTATTACATGGACTTCAGGAAGGGATAGTTGACGAAGGAAACGGTGTGCTGTTTATTTTCTAAAGAGGGACTACAAGCCAGACAAGACAAATGGAATACCTTTTCCCTGTTAGGCCAGCGAGCAGGATGCTCTGAAGAGCAGTTTGACAAAATGGGAGACAAACAGAACGGCAACATTTCTTTTCTCCATTCTCCAGAGTTTAACCTGAAAGACAGACCATCAGTGAAAGGACAGACGGGGCATTGCAGAGAACAGATGACTTCAGCATGTATTACAAGTGCTCAGACCCACACCCACAGGCCCTCCTGAGCAGAGATGATCTGAAAGCCAAGACCAGATGCCTCACACAGAACGAGGTTGATGGCAGCAGTGTGGTGCTCTTTGGAGGTGTTTATGTGATTGGTCATAACTCCAGACAGTCCTTACTACTTGGAGGAATGAATCATGTTTACATGAACATCTCTTACCCAAGGTGCTAGTAGATAAAGGCGTGGGCTGTAGAGATAGCTTTCTATGTGATGGTACCCATTGACAGTTCAAGGTCCATTGAGCGTGCACAGTGCTCAACAAAAGCACCACAATGCACATAAAAGGCATAGAGTGAGCTTGAAAATCACAGAAAAAATGCATCCATGTGACATAAATCCCTGGCTCTCCATCATTCTGTAGTTTTGTGCCGTTACAGTCTAAATGACAACAAGCTGAATGAGACTGGCCATGAAGCACACACCTCCAATGCCAGCACTCTGGAGGATAGGGTAAGGCAGGAGGTGCAGATTCTGGCCAGCCCTGGCTTCTTAGCCAGACCCTGGAGTGTGTGTAGAGGCAAGGAGAGTCCATGGCAGTTGGACAGCTCGCCCTGCACTTCTTCGTGGTCTTCGGTGAGGAGTACTAAGCTAGGAGAATTTGTGGCTCATTCCATTCCATTAATAGAGGTGTTCAAGCTGCTGTGTGGGGGTTTCTGTGGAGCACAAGTAGGATTGTGGTCACCGTAGCAATGTGCTGATCCCAAAGAAGTAGCTGGAGACACTTGCTGGAATGGCATCATCTGCCACTTTTATACTTATTTGTCAGCCTAGTTGGCAAAGAGAGTCTAGTAATCAGGCCCCAGTCTTCATTTCTGCTGCTGGGGAAAACCTTGACCTTTGCAATTTGGGAATTTCTTTTAAAGATTTTATTATTTATTTATTTATTTATTAGAGGGGGGATGGGCACACCAGGGCATCTAGCCACTGCAAACAAACTCCAGATGCATGCACCACCATGTGCATCTGGCTTACTTGGGACCTGGAGAATCGAACCTTGGTCCTTAAGCTTCGCAGGCAAGCACCTTAACTGCCAAGTCATCTCTCTAGCCCCTTTGTTTTTTAAATTTTTTGTTGTTTATTTTTTATTTATTTGAGAGTGGCAGAGAGAAGGAGGCAGAGAGAGAGAATGGGCTCGCCAGGGCATCCAGCCACTGCAAACGAACTCCAGATGCGTGTGCCCCCTTGTGCATCTGCCTAACATGGGTCCTGAGGAATCGAGCCTCAAACCAAGGTCCTTAGGCTTCACAGGCAAGCGCTTAACCGCTAAGCCATCTCTCCAGCCCCTGAGATTACAGGCATAAATAACCCTGCCCAGCTGGTTAGTTCTTTAATTTATTTATTTATTTATTTACTTATTTATGAGAGAGAGGGAGAGAGAATGGGCACACCGAGGCCTCTCTCCACTGCAAACAAACTCCAGATGCATGCACCACCTTGTGCATCTGGCTTTTGTGGGTACTGGGGAGCCAAGCCTGGGTCCTTAGGCTTCACAGGCAAGCACCTTCACCACTAAACCATCTTTTCAGCCCTAGTTATCAAATGTGTTCTCTATTGGGTAAAAGCTTAAAATGAGGTTCTCACTCTGATCTAGGTCCTTTGCCTTTGTCCGCCTCATCTCCTATCTGGTGGGCAGGGAGCTCACTTAGTACTCAGGCATCACGGAGTCTATGTGACATGATCTCTTTTGACCTGGTGGTCTCTATTAGCTGTCACACATCTGCTATGGACCCCATTCTCACATGCCAACACCCTCTAGTGAGCAGCAAGGTGTTCTCCTAACAGGCTCAGGGACACCCAGTCTTCCCCACCTCACATTTGGAAGAGAGGAAATCCTCTGATCATGCAGTTTAACCAGGTGCCGTGCATGTGAGGGACTCACTACAGGTCTTGCACAAGCTCTTGATGTGCCATGGAAAAGCCGCTTTTTTCTTTCTTTCTTTCTTTCTTTCTTTCTTTCTTCTTTCTTTCTTTTTCTTTTTTTCTTTTTTTGTTTTTTTGAGGTAGGGTCTCACTTTGGCCCAGGCTGACCTGGAACTCACTATGTAGTCTCAGGGTGGCCTCGAACTCAATGGCAATCCTACCTCTGCCTCCCGAGTGCTGGGATTAAAGGTGTGTGTCCCATGCCCAGCTTTCTTTCTTTCTTTTTTATTTTTTTAAATTTTTTTCAAGGTAGGGTCTCAGTTTAGCCCAAGCTGACCTGGAATTCACTATGCAGTCTCAGGGTGGCCTTGAACTCATGGCAATCCTCCTACCTCTGCCTCCCCAGTGCTGGAATTAAAGGTGTGCACCACCATGCCCAGCTCGAAAGCAATTTTCTAGCCTATCTGTCAAAGGGGAGTTAAGGGCACTGGATACTTCTTTGAGACCTTTATGCACAGACATGGTTCAACCTATCAGGATTCCCACCAACACACCCATCATAAGTTGAAAATAACACAGGAAGTAGGAAAGACATCTAAGTCTATAACATCATAGCTCAGCAGCAAGAGAGTGGGTCTCCTCTTGTGATGTCTTGGATAGTAGGGAGTGATAGCTTGCTGGTGTCTAGCACCAACAGAAGCCATCAAAATACAGGATGGGCTGGAGGGATGGCTTAGCAGTTAAGGCACTTTCTGGCAAAGCCAAAGGACCCAGATTTGATTCCCCAGGACCCACATAAGCCAGATGCACAAGGTAGCACATGCACCTGGTTCTTTGCACTGGCTAGAGGCCCTAGCGCAACTATTCTCTACCCTGCTTCTTTCAAATAAATGAAACATTTTAAAAATACAGCACTGGAGAGATGGCTCAGTGGTTAAGCTTCAAAGCCTAACCAACCCAGGTTTGATTTCCCAGTACCCACATAAAGCCAGATGGACAACGGGACACATGTATCTGGAGCTTGCAGTGTTTGGAGGCCCTAGTGAGCTCATTCTGTCTATCTCTCTCTGCTTGCAAATAAATAAAAATGTTTTAAAAAATTCAACATACAGTTTCTAGTGAGGCCTATCGCTTCTACACCATGGCAGAGATGAGCAATCTAAGAGGAACCGGTATCAGCCAGGGGCCATTTGTACTGCAAGCAAAGGTCCTGGAGGGAAGAACAACACCAGAGAGAGTAAACTTTAGGTATGTAGCATTTTAAAGATGCTGCTTGGAGGGCTGCAGAGATGGCTTAGTGGTTAATGTGCTTGCCTGCAAAGCCAAGGGACCCAGGTTCAATTTCTCAGTAAAGCCAGATACACAAGGTGGCGCATGTATCTGGAATTCGTTTGCAGTGGCTAGAGGCCCTGGTGTGCCCATTGCCCTCCCCGCTCTCAAGTAAATACATATTTTTTAAAAATGCTGCTTGGAAACCTAAAGCTGGTAGGACAAAACTTACTGTCTGACCTCCCTGAAGCAATGTATGTACAAAAAAGGACCAGGGAGTGAGAGAGTGAGAAAACCCCATTGTGAAAGTGTCTCTCTGCTGTTAGTCCATGCCTTGACTTTTTTTTTTTTTTTTATCTCATCTTCTTTTGTGCACAAAACTAAAGGAGGTATTTGAAACCAGTTTTAATCCATTGTGCCAGTGGCTTTGGGCAAATCACCTGTCCCTTGTGCTGGCTGCGTCTGAAGCACAACGGGCTGGATGGAATTCAGTGGTCATAAAAATCACCCCCCTAAAGCAGTGATATAAAGAATCTGTGTCTAGCCGGGCGTGGTGGCGCACGCCTTTAATCCCAGCACTCGGGAGGCAGAGGTAGGAGGATCGCCGTGAGTTCGAGGCCACCCTGAGACTCCATAGTGAATTCCAGGTCAGCCTGGGCTAGAGTGAAACCCTACCTCGAAAAACCAAAAAAAAAAAAAAAAAAAAAAAAAAAAGAATCTGTGTCTCCAAGATCGTTTAGCCATTGACCAGTTACATCCTGTTCAGTATTGAGTTCCCAGTGAATCAGTCATTATTCATCTTTCCCACAAGTGGCTTGGCAGAAGTGATACAGTCCTGAGAACCAGCTAATCGGGCTGGACCTGGCCTTCTTGGGACTAGCTGTGTAGAGCCTTTGGAGGATGGCCAGGATCTCGTCCAGCTCTGAATTCTGGGTCACTTAATGTTGTTTTATTTATTTATTTATTTATTTGCAAGCAGAGAGAGAGGGAAAGACAGAATGGGTGTATCAGGGCCTCTAGCTTCTGCAAACAAACTCCAGATGCATGGGCCACTTTGTGCATCTGGATTTACATGGATACTGAGGAATTCACCTGGATCATTAGCCTTTGCAGGCAAACACCTTAACCACTGAGCTATGTTTGCTGTGCCATCTCTCCAGCCCTTAAACTTTTTAAAAAAATTATTTATTTATTTATTTATTTATTTATTTTTACTTGTCTATGAGAGAGAGAGAAAGAGGCTGATGGAGAGAGAGAGAATGGGTGCATTAGGGCCTCTAGCTACTGCAAATAAACTCCAGATGCATGCCCTACCATGTGCATCTGGCTTTATGTGGGTATTAGGGAATCAAACCCAGGTCTTTAGGCTTTGCAGGAAAGTACCTTAACTGCTGATCCATCTCTCCAGCCTAAACATTGTCTTTTTAGCTCAGGCTAACCTGGAATTCACTATGTAGTCTCATGGTGGCCTCGAAGTCTCAGCAATCCTCCTACCTCTGCCTCTCAAGTGCTGACATTAAAGGCATGTGCCACCACGCCTGGCTTAAACATTGTCTTTTGTTGAAGTTTCAGAGACAGACTTCTGTTATTTTAAAATGTCCACTTTGGGTCCATATTTCACCTCTGCACTGCTTTCAAAGTTTCTGAGCTCAAGACACAGCTCTTGCTGGGCTGAGAAGTGACAGGCTCAAGAATCTCTTGTCTGTCATCTTTCAGTGGAGATCCACTAAGCAGGGTGAGCTTTCCCGCAGCTCTGTGGAGCTAGGGTCACCCCCACAGACACCTGCAGGGATCTTGTAGTTAAGCCTAAGAAGCAAGCTCTATAGTGACTCAGCTACAACAATGAACAAACACTGGGGTCCAAACGTCAGGGTTCCAGCAAGTGCTCCGGATGGGTAGCCTTTGGAGCAGGGTTGTCCCTTCAGAGAGCTTCAGGTGTGGCAGTACTCCAGGTGAGCAGGGGGCTTTGTGGCCTGATTTTCACATCCAGTTTTCACTGAAATAATTTGTGTAGAATGTAGGACTTTGTCCCATGTGCTGGTGGGCTTGCACAAGAGAGCGATAGCAAATAGGAAAGGCCGTTTGTGTTCTGACCCGGCAGGTCCACAGTACTTTCTGGTGGATGGAGTGCAGGTGACAGTGGACAGCCAGAGCTAACTTGGGCCCAGGGCAGGTCTGAGTGGCATGCGGTCCGACCTAGTGCACTCAAGGCTGTGTCCTTGAACTGTCCCGATCTGCCATTCCTGGCCAGCTTCCCAGCGAGGACAGCTGCAGCTGGGCAGCTCTGCCGGTGGCGTCGTTGAGTGTGAAGCCACCTGAGGGAAAGGCTGGTTCCTGTCTATTATTGTAAGGGCCATTTCCCTTCCACTTGGAAAAGGTGGGGGAGAAGGTGTGGGAGGAGTGAGAAGACAGATGCACATTCAGAAAGGCTCTCACTTTCTAACAATCTCGTTAGTAGAGAACAGGGTAACTTCTTTCTGTGAGTCTCAGACACCTGGAGTGTCCTCGTCTTTTCTCAATAGAAAGTACATATCCCTGTCCATAGAATTCATTCTTTTTTTGAGACAGGGTCTCTCAATGTAGCCTAGGCTGGCCCCAAACTCATGATAGTCCTCAGCCCTACAATCGTGAGCCACCGAACCTGGCTGATACTGGTGTCTAAATCAACATTTTTTATGACTTTGTAAGACTGGATATTGTTTGTATATTTTCTATGATTTTTTTGGGGGGGGGTCTAGTGTTCTTTGTTTTGGGGACAGGTTCTCACTAGGTAACCAAGCTAAGCTTAACCTTGTGGCCATCTTCCTTCCTTGGCCTCCCAAATGCTGGGATTGCAAGCGTGTGCCACGATGGTCTGGTTGCATATTTCTGTCTCTTTTTCTTTTTTGGTTTTTCAAGGTAGTGTCTCACTGTAGCCCAGGCTGACATGGAATTCACTATGTAGTCTCAGGGTGGCCTCAAACTCACAACAGTCAGTGTGAACTCACAACAGTCAGGTGCTGGGATTAAAGGCATGCACCACCACATCCAGCTATTACTTTGTTTAAAAAGTATATTTTATTTATTTATTTGAAAGAGAGAATTGGCAATCAGGGCCTCTGGCCACTGCAAATGAACTCCAGACTCATGGGCTACCTTGTGCATGTGGCTTCACGTGTGTACTGGGGAACTGAACCTGGGCCGGTAGGCTTTATAAGCTTGTATCTTTAACCACTGAGCAATCTCATCAGCCCCTTATATTTCTTTCTTTTAAAAATATCTATTATTTATTTATATGATAGAGAGAGAGAGAGAGAGAAAATGGGCATGCCAGAGCCTGGAGCCACTGCAAAGGAACTTTTGAAGCATGCACCACCTTGTTCATCTGGCTTATGTGGGTCCTAGGGAATTGAACCTAGATCCTTCAGCTTTACAGGCAAGCACCTTAACCACTAAGCCATCTCCCAGCCCTTTTCTTTTTCCTTTTTCCATTTTTCTTTTTTCTTTTTTGAAGTAGCGTTTCGCTCTAGCCAAGGCGGACCTAGAAGTCTTGATCTTGTACATCTGCAGGAAGTAATTAACTCTTTGAGACTTCTGTTCTGAAGAGGAGGCTTCATTCTCTTGGATCTGTTCTTTACCAACTTGGTTTATTTTCACAAGAAGCAGTGGGAGCAATGGATTTTTGCGCTTGTAACCTTCCTGCTGTGATTAAGGGTAGACTGACTTAGGACCTCCCCTGGCTGGGGAAGGGAAGGTGAGAAGATTCAGAGAGAAGGAGGGAGTATTAAAGGCAACTGCTCTGACCCCAAGCCAGTAATCCAATAGTAGCCTCTCTGAATACAGGAGAGCCTACACTGGGTTGGGCAGAACCAGTATGCAAGCCATGCACCTGTCAAGCACCCTTCCTCTCCTCTATGGAGGGCTCAGCTCCATTCATCTCCGGACTTTACCAGGAAGAATGAACATCACTGGGTATCAGAGCTGTCACTTGGCTTTCTGTGACAGAGTACTTGAGATAAGTGCACTTAAAGTAGGAAGTATTTATCTTGGCTCATAGTTTAGAGGATTCAGTCCATGTGCACTTTGGGCCGGATAGAGGAGACTGGTCACCTCATGGCTGGGAAGCAAAGAGAGAGGAACGGTCAAGGTCCCAATGTGCCATTCAAGAACACACCCTCAGTGACCTATCTTCCTTCCACTAAGGCCCATCTCCTAAAGGATCCACCACCTCTGAACAGCACCATCACCTGGGAACTAAGCCTGTAACACATGAGTCCCAGAGATAATTAAGATCAAGTCCATTGCTAGGGAGGAAGCTCCCTGGCAAATACAATAAGCATTCTTCAGGCCTAGTGGGGGAAACCCACAGCCAGCATGCCTTTCTTGGCCTATTTCCTACCCTGGTGGACCCAGGAGAATTCTGGAGGCCTGTTCGGTTTCCACAGAGAACGTCTAGTTCACATGTTGTGCCAAGTTCAGTAGCTTTTTTGATCAAGTTTATTTTATACTCTGAACAGAGAGTCTGTCAGGAAGAGGTGCTTAGCTTGTGCTGAGAGGGGCGGGGAGTGCTATATAAATAATGAGAACTCTGAGAAACTTGGGCTGTTAGCAGCTCTGCTCCAGTAAGGCAGAGTTTATTGTGTCATTGCCTCTGGGTGTGTTTTCCTGCGAAGGACAGAAATAAAGCTCTGGCACCATTCTGGTTTCCCGGGGAGGATGGTAAGTGCAGGCAGGCCTAAAGAGGCTCTGACTGATGGTTGCTTTGCCATGTGTACGTTGGCCATGAAGACTGACCATTCCCCATGGACCTCCACACTGAGCTGGAAGAGCTCTTAGCCTCTCTTCCTCTGTGCACCCAGTCAGCTTTCAGTACTCTTCTCTGCATGCGACTTTCCATTCCCCACCCTCCTCTTCATTTGTCTCTTTTTATTTTTTTCTGGAGAGGATGAAGGGTGAGGCAGGGTCTCATTCTAGACCAGGCTGACCTGGAACACTGTTGTCTAGGCTGGCCTCAAATTCATGGCAGTCCTCCTACGTCAGCCTCCCAAATGCTGGCACTAAAGTTGTGAGCCACCATGCCCATCTGTTTTGTTTTCTTTGAGATAGAATCTTGTCATATACCCCAGGCTGGCCTTGAACTCACAATCCTCCTGCCCCAACCTCCTCAGTGCCAGGGTTATACATGTCCCCACAGTGACCAGCTTTCATTCCATACTTTCTTAGGTACAAACCTCGCGTCATTTTCTTCATGGTACCTTGTCATTTAATTAACACACTAGGATGTATCCCATTAACAGGGTTTGTGCGCACTCTCCACTAGGGTAGACAGGGAGAAGGGAGGAAGAGTAGGTCCCTGTGTGGAATGCAGCTACACATAAACTGCACTGGCCAGTTTGCAGGCCTCTCAGTGGGAAAGCACTCTTCTGATGACGGGACGCCACCACCGCCTGGGATCTAGTGCACCTGGCATCGTGGTTGTTTTGTTACATGGGCGGTTCCTGGAGACATTCGAGCCTACGAACTCTGGTGTATACCAGGTAGGAGCTCAGATCTTCTGGTTGCACCCAGCAGTCAGCCAACTTTCTGTAAAGGCCAGATAGTATTTCCAGCTTTGTAGGCCACAAGGTCTCTTCTCAGGACGCTGTGGGAGGGACGGAGCAGTATTAGATAACAGTGGAAGCAAAGGCGTGGCTGCTTCCTGTGAAACTTCATGTGTGGAAAGGAAGACTCATTTCCTATCCCTTTCTCCTGCCATGAGATGCTCTTCTTTTGATTGCTTGGTCTGGGCTTGTGACAGGCCTGGTTTGGCCTATGGGATATAGGTTATTAACCCCTGTTGACATAACAGGTACAGCCTATCTGTTGCTTTTCAAGGGACACCCAAGCATCAAAAGGATCCTAGGGCGTTTACACTAGCAAGTCACTGGCTCACCTGCTCAGACACCTTAGTCTAAGTGTAGAGTTAAATGAGTCCATCAAAGGCTGTTCTTGGTTCCCAGTGTCCTCTGGGCCTCATAGGTATCCCCTTCTTGTCTATGAAACCATCTGGGATGGGAGCTACGTCAGACAACATCTGGATTAGGAGCAGTACATGGCAACTAGCATAAAAGATTGAAAGTGTATCCCGCGAGAACGAGCTCTGACTATCCTGGACATTCTCTATAGGCAGGCTATGAGCATGAAAACAATATCTCTGTGGTCCTTAGAGCTGAGTGAGCCCTTCCTGCTCGTGGTCACTTCTATGAAGATCTTTCTAACAGAGGCCTTCCAGGCCATGGTAGACACAGCTCTCAGGTTCACCCCAGCCTCTTGTGACTCAGCCGACACACCTAAGTGCACGTGCCAGTGAGTAAACTGAACCTCCAGGAAAGGCACTTGCTCTAACAAACACCGAGAAGACATGGAGCTTTGCCTTCTCGTCATTTTTCTTCTCTGTACATTAAGAAGCCATGGAGAGAGGGTGCCAAAGAGAAAGCCAAGAGTTCTTTATGCAGTTTATTCTATGGATTCCTTACCCTCAGGTTATATTTATAAATGTGTATGTGCATATATTTCTCTCTGTTTTTTTTTTTTTGTTTGTTTGTTTGTTTTTTGGCTTTTCAAGGTAGGGTCTCTCTCTAGCCCAGACTGACCTGGAATTCATTATGTTGAGAATACTATGTTGAGAATGGGTGGCTTTGAACTCATGGCGATCCTCCTACCTCTGCCTCCCTAGTATTGGGATTAAAGGCATGCTTCAGTGTATTTTTAATCTAGCATGTTTAGATAACATTTCTCCATAGATGCTTCTTCAGTAACCAACTACTAAGAAGGTTTTATAAAAATATTTTTATTTATGCATTTATTTGTAAGCATAGAGAGATAGCAAAAAGAGAGGCAGACAGAGAATGAGTGTGTCAGGGCCTCCAGCTGCTACCTATAACTCCAGATGTATGCACCACTTCATGCATCTGGCTTTATGTAGGTACTGGGGAATTGAACACCAGTCATTAGGTTTTGTAGGCAAGCACCTTAATGATTGAGCCATCTCTCCAGTCCCCTAGGAAGGTTTTGGTCAATGTTAGTTATCTGGAAATGAATGCATTAAACAAACGTGCATGTACGCACATGCACACACACACACACACACACACACACACACACAGAGTCAGTCCTGTATCTGTGGGTTCCACATCAGATTAAATCAACTACAAATCCAATATTTGCTAACTGTTCAGCAGCATGAGTAGGACAGAAGTCGCATACGACGTTTTCCTTACGACAAGAAGCTCAACCTTACAGAGTTGTGACCATCTAGATTTCAACTTTTGCTCAAAGGTCAGCTGTAGTGAAAATGTTATTTAGCCCGCACACAGTGCATAAGTCTAGTTTTCAGCCCATGTCTTTGGAGCTTTCAGTGAAACATTTCCGGGGTTGTTTCTTTGTGGACCCCTTGGGAGTTCTTTTGGGTGCCTTCTCTCCCAGGACTCATCCACTTGGGATCAGATCCAGCCTTCTTGGTTTGCTTGTGAGGATTTCTTCTTAAGCGTGATGTGCATTCATTTTGCTACGTTGAGTATCCCAGAAGAGCCAGCGGCTGTGCAGTGTCAGACCTGTGCTCTGCTGGGAGAATAGCAAACACAGCGGGTCTGGAGTATCACAAGAGTGAGAGAGCAGTGGGTTTGCTTGGTTTGTTATTATTTCTGTTAAGAGAAGGGAGACTATTACTCTGATGACTCAAATGCACCATGCTGGACAGCTCTCAGACCCTCCAGTTTCTTCCAGGAAGCCAGGGACCAGAGTGACAATGTATTCACTCCTTATACCTACCGAAGACAGGTCTGGAGAGTTCTGTGGAAACAAGAGCCTGACCTATGTGTTTGAAGCAGCCATTTTGGCTGCGCTTGGAACAGTGTAAAGTGCAGACAGGTGACCCCAAAGCAACGTGAGGACAGACACTTGCAAGCTTGGCTGCTGTTGTGCTGGCATGCCTCCTACCCGGGGGAAGACATAGGTACACCCCTTGTCACCTTGGCTGGGGAAAGGAGGTGAGGCTCTTCGTGCTGCTCTGAGCCTACCGTCCAGGCAGGGCTTTAGGTGCGTTTTAAGTGGGACACAGACACAATAACACAACTTCAAGAAAGAAACAGATATGGAACAGTACCAAGTCACAAGAGGCAGGACAGCCAAATGGCTGGGAGCACAGGGCTTGACATCAGTCAGTACAGGGTGAGTTCAGGGCCCTGGTTTCAAATTGTGTGACCTTGAACAAGTTTCAAGTCTCTGTTTTCTGATCTGTACGATGGCTGTCCTGTGGGGTGTCCTCTGAGAATCTGTGAGACAGTGCATGGGGAGCACTTAGTTCTCTGCCTTCACTTGTTTCATTATTTTTATTTTTTTAAGTTTTATTTATTCGAGAGAGTCAGACAGAGAGGGAGAAAGACAGAGACAGAAAGAATGGGCACACCAGGACCTTTAGCCACTGCAAGCAAACTCCAGACACATGCAGCACCTTGTGCATCTGGCTTACATGGGTCCTGAGAAATTGAACCAGGGTCCTTTGGCTTTGTAGGCAAACACCTTAACTGCTAAGCCACCCCTCCAGCCCTTGTTTCATTATTTTTTTAATTAATTAACTTGAAAGCACACAGAGAGAGAATGGACATACCAGAGCCTTTAGATACTACAGACAAACACCAGATGTATGTGCCACTTTGTGCATCTGGCTTTATGTGGGTATTAGGGAATCAAACCTGGGTTGTTAGGTTTTTGCAGGCATGTGCCTTAATCACTGTGACATCTCTCCAGCCCTTTTTAAACTTTGTTTGTACATGTGTGTGTGGTGGCAGTGTTAGGGCCTCTTGCCACTGCAAATAAACTCCAGAAACTTGTGCCACTCTTTGGTGTCTTTGATTAAATGGGTGGGTTGGGAGTTGAACCCGGGCCAGCAGGCTTTGTAAGCAAGCACCCTTAACCACTGAACCCTGTTTCATTATTTTATGATCATGGGACATTGGACATAGATGACACTGGGATTGCTTAGTGAGGGGAAGAGATGGTTAGTGGAGATATGGCAGCTGTCTCAGAACTGGCACACCATAACTGAGAAGGCAGGTTTCTCATCAGTGAGATAGTCTGCGGCTGCAGCTGAGACAACCAGGCTGCCTTGCCTGGTATGGGACTTCCTGTCCCTGGACTTCCTGTTGATAGGTGCTGGGAAGCTCAAGGAGAAGCTGTTTTTTCTGTTTGTTTGTTTCTTGAGGTAGGGTCTCATTCTAGCTCAGGCTGACCTGGAATTCACTATGTATTCGCAGGGTAGCCTCAAACTCATGGCGATCCTCCTACCTCTGCCTCCCAAGTGCTGGGATTAAAGGCGTGCGCCACTACCACACCTGGCTAGAGAAACTTTTTGCATGAGGAAGGTTAGCCAAACCAGACGTCAATTCTCCTTCATTTTAGCGAATCCAGGAAATGTAGCAAAGGACTCACCTTTGATCTTCTCGGGGAACTCATGAGACCATCGGTTGCACAGAATAAACCCAGAGAAAAATCGTTTCTGAGGGATCCATTGTGTACAAAGTACCAAGCTTATTTGTTTAGAGGAGTCCAGCAATTCCCCATTATATTAGCTTGCCAGGACTGAGGAACCGAGAACCACAGATTAGTGGCTTAAGCAACAAAAACTTAATGGCATCATGGGTTTAGAGTCTGCACGCCCAAGATCTCTTGATGGCCACCTCTGGCTAGGCTCTCACATGCCCTTGTCCTTTTCTGGTTTTTGTTTGTTTGTTCTGTTTCAAGGCAGGGTCTCTTTCTAGCTCAGGCTGGCATCAAACTCACAGCAATCCTCCTACCTCAGCCTCTGGAGTGCTGAGACTGAAGGCATGTGACACCATGCTTGTTCTCCACTTTTTAAAAACAAAAATTGTATTTATTTATTTTCAAACACACACAGAGAGAAGGGAGTAATGAATGGTGCTCCAGGACCTCTTGTCATTGCAAATGACCCACGTGCCACTATGCACCTGGCTTTACATATGTAGAGAGGAATTGAACCAGGCCAATTCAGCCAAGCAAGCACCTCTAGCTACAGCGCCATTTCCCCAGCCATATTCTCTGCTTCTTAGGATGATATCAGCCATCCGATATGGCTCACCCCTATGACCTCATTTAACCTTCCTTCCTGCTTTAAAGGACTCAAAGGATCACCCAACACCATCCTAGACTCCTCGGGTACAAAGCCCTACACACAAAATGCAAGCATTTGCATGTGGCAAGTGTTTTAGAATTATCTCTAGATTGCTTACAATGCCTAAGACAATGTAAATACTATGCACACTGTGTCAGACCAAAAAATAAATTTAAAAAAATTATTAAAAAGTCATTACCCACTCAGCAGTTTCCATCCATGATTGGCTGAATCCATAGATGTAGACACCATGGACAGGGAAGCCACCTGTACAGCCATGTTCTGAGTTCTGGGAGATCAGGACTTCAACCTGTGCGTTGGGGGTGAGGGTGGGGATGGATACAATGCGGCCCATAAAACTCATGGCAAGAGGCTTATCCTTTGCATCTGGGGCTTGCTGCCCATGGATGGTCTTCAGAATGTTTTCAATATTGTCCTTTAAACAGTGCCCTGTCTTGATTTCCTTCTCTTAGGTGAACGGCCCTTTCCTTGCACGTGGCCAGACTGCCTTAAAAAGTTCTCCCGCTCAGACGAGCTGACCCGCCACTACCGGACCCACACTGGGGAGAAGCAGTTCCGCTGTCCACTGTGTGAGAAGCGCTTCATGAGGAGTGACCACCTCACAAAGCACGCCCGGCGTCACACTGAGTTCCATCCCAGCATGATCAAGAGGTCGAAAAAGGCGCTGGCCAGCCCTTTGTGAGGTGCTCCCCGTGGCAGCCAGGCAGAGGTGGACCCCGAAAGGACAAAAGTACTCCCAGGAAACAGACAGACACATGGAAACCCAGCCCCAGCAGAGGCACACTGGCCGAAGGAGGTCACTGCTATTGGGTCAATGTTCTAACGTCCCTCTCCCTCGTTGTTTTCCAAAAGCACATGGTAGCCTAAGATCAAAGTCAACCCTCGGTCCCTTGTAGAGGCAGCTCTGACCCTGTCTCTGACTGTTGAAGGGAAGGCAAATGCTTTTGTTTTTTCCTCCTTTATTTCTTCAGGGGTTGGGCGGGAGGGGAGGGTCAAGGCCAAGACTGGGGTAGAATTTTAACGGTTCACACTGGTGTACATATGTCTGACTGGGTGAGTTGACCTGTGGTGTCACACAGCGATTCTGGGCCCTTTATGCTTGCTGACTCTCAGAGTTGTTTTCCTACCTTTTAATGTAATGATGAGCGTGCTTCCGTTTGTTTAGCAAAACCACTCTCATGAATCACGTTAACTTTTGAGATTATAAAAGAAAAAAACTTCCATAGCACAGCTGTCTTTATGCAAGCAAGAGCACACCTTCTCCAGCATGATCTGTCATCTAAAGACTTGAAAACAAAACAAAAAAAAAAAGTTACTTGTAGTTAATGGATAAGCAGAGTCCGAATTTATACTCATCAAGACAAACCTTCGAGAGGTTATGCTAAGTCCGGAACTTTCAAAACTTGCTTTGTATGAATTGTACTTTTTGAACATAAGCTGCACTTTTATTTTCTAATGCAGAGGGTGAATAAGTTAAACACATGCTTTGAGGATAGAAACAGACATTCTGTTTGGCACCACGTAATAATCGGCTTATTTGACAGTTACACGTTTCCATAAGAACTCAAGGCAGAGATGTGAGGGTAGAGTACCTAATACACGCCGAGGAGGAGGAGGAGGGTGTTCTAAACACAAAAATGAGCAAACAGAATTTTAACTCTATGACCTTGTCCAAATTTTCCCATCCTTTCAGTTAATGCCGTCTTTCTATATACCGCAATGTTACCAAGAGACAGAGCTTTCCAGTCTGTCTGGTTATAATTAATAAGTGGGTGTGTAACTGTCACCAGGCTGGAAATGCCTGCTTTTGGGGGGGGGGGTGTTCCTTGGTCTCCTTTCCATGCTCCTATGAAACATCCACTGTCAGATGCAAGAGTCATGCCACAGGAAAGGAAGTTGAACTATGAAACTTGTGTGCCTATGAGTGTCAAGGGAAAATGCCACCATGACTTCAGAGGAAACTCTGAAAAATAGTCCTTTCTGGTGAAGACAGGCCAGTGGAATCTGCACGCATGAGATCACACCACTTTTACACCAGGAGCCTCACCACTATGTAACTTGTATCTAGGTGTCTACAATGGCCTAAACCACTACATCCATTCTATGCCATTTACTGAAAACTTAATTTTGGCCTTTAAATAGCCAGAAAAATGAACTAAGTTTTCATAGTTAAAAGAAAATTTAAAAAAATACAAAAACCTCAAATGAGGGGAGTCAGCAGTGACCATGGGGAAATGTTTACATTTTTTCTTCAGAAATGCCGCTTTCTGGCGATTTTATCTGACATTTAAACAGGGAGCTATGGTGCACTCTAGTTTATCCATGTGCTACAAAACATGGTGTGTGAACGCAGGGTGCCCACCTGCAAGCGAGCTCCATGTATCACCCGGCACATGCTCATTTCTGACCGGGAGCTCCTGCGGTGGGCACGGGTCACGGCTGACTCCGGCTTCCAATACAACAGCCATCACTAGCACGGTGTTTTTTGTTTAACCAAGGTAGTTATATCAGTAGTTCTATCAAGAGAACTGCTTTTAACATTAGGGACTGGGAGCAGTCCATGGGCTAAAAAGGAAAGTGTTTTCTCTCGAGAAAACATGTCAGGAAAAATAAAGAACACTTTCTACCTCTGTTTCAGATTTTTGAAACGCTTATTTTAAACCAAATTTTAATTTCTGTGTCCAAAATCAGTTTTAAGGACATCTGTTCTTCCATACGAGATGGGTTAGGCTTCCTGTTCCTGAGCTCCTGGAAAGGCTGTGCTTAGGGCACTCTGCATGCTGCCTTTTATGTGGGAGGAGTTTGGGGTTGCCTAGCAACTCGCTAACCTGTAAACACTCAGCTTTCCCTCACTGAAAGAGATGAAGGAAAACAGTCAAGTCAGTGAAAGACAATCTTCATTGTTTCCGGAGTAAATCTCTATGTGGCTTTCGTCAAGCACTTGGATGGATATAAAGGCAGCAACTTGTTTTTAAAAATGCACAATTTACTTCCCAAGATGTTGCTACTTGTCTTTTCAAGTTGTTGACAGACACACATTTGATATTCTCTTATATGTTATAGTAATGTAACGTATAAACTCAAGACTTTTTATTCTTTGTGATAAATCCTGTTTTACGATGTCACAAAACAGGAACCAGCATTCTAATTAGATTTACTATATGGAGATATGGTTCAAATAGGACTACTAGAGTTCATTGAACACTAAAGCTATGAAACAATTACTTTTTATATTAAAAAGACCATGGATTTGACTTGTGAAAATCCAAATGCAGGATAGTAATTTTTGTTTACTTTTTTAACCAAACTGAATTTTTGAAAGACTATTGCAGGTGTTTAAAAAGAAAGCAAAGCTGTTTTATCTAATACTGTAAGTAGTTGTCACTCATGGAAAATGTAATAGTTTTAGAGTTAAGATATCTCCTCTCCTTGGTTAGGGAAGAAGAAAGCCCTTCGCCATTGTGGAATGATGCCCTGGCTTTAAGCTCCACATCACGCTTCTTTTGAGAATTACATTTGGTAGTTATAATTACAGAAACCAATTTTGTCAGTTTGCAGATAGATTTAGCACAGTACGCATCACTCTGGGTAGATCGAGGTGTTCTTTCACTACGGATGAATGGTCTGTAACACTGTAAGATACTGATCTTTACAACTGTTTAATCAGTTTTATTTTTGTACAGTATTAGTGACCTAAGTTATTTTGCTGTCCCGTTTTGTAAATCAAATGAAATTATAAAAGAGGATTCTGACAGTCGGTATTTTGTACATATGTATATATGTTGTCCAAATAAAAGTAATAAATGATAAAGGTTGAAATGTTCCAGCCATTATGTTCAGCAAAGGGGGCACATTTCACCATGAGGGAAGTCACTTGGATATCTGTACTCATAGAATTTTATGACCGTGCAAAGATACTCTGTCCGTTTCAACATGTGCCATGTGTGCATTAAACTTGTGTATATTTACTCTTCGCAGACCTCCACGGGGCATGTGGAATGGAAGCCACTTGAAATCACTGTATTCTGCTGGAGGGGAGTACGTATTTATGTTTTGAGGTAAATCACTTGCACACTAGAAACAGGTCAGAGATTAAAGGCTCACGTTGAGCTCTCAATAAGAAGCAGGTAACAGCACAGAAACTGAGGCTTCCAAAGTTAGACAAGAAGAAAATCAGGCCCAGCAAAGATGAGCTCCGAAGCATCCACGTGCGTACAGTTACACTGTTTGTTAAGTTCTTACTGCGTACTCATCGTGGTGCCGAGGCTTAGGCTTCTCAGTCCTTACAGCGGCTCTGAATGGTGTGCTGTCCATACACTACACTTCAGTGAGGAACCAATAGGAGTTGAGTATGCCTTATCTTGCTTGGAACCAAGAGTCTTTCAGATTTCAGAGTTTTGGGATTTGTATTCAACAGGCTATCTTGAGGATGACACTCAAGTCAGTGCCAAATTCATATATATTTCTCTTTCTTTTCTTTGTAGTACTGAGAATTGAACCCATAATTCTAATACTAGATTATGCCCTGGCCCACTTTTCAATGTTTTTGTTGTTGTTGTTTTGAGACTCACTATCCTTCCTCACCCTCCTGAATACAAGAGATTACTGGCTTATACAACTATATCTGTCTGTCCTCCCCTTTCCTTTTTTTTTTTTTTTTATTTCTACTCTTCCTTAACTTTCCTTCTCCCTCCCCCCAAGTATTTTAGCAAAGTGTTATGGTGCACACTTTTAATCCTGGTACTCGGGAGAATGAGGTAGGAGGAATACAGTCAGTTCAAGGGCAGCCTGAGCTACGAAGTGAGTTCCAGGTAGCCTGAGTTAGAGTGAGACCCTCCCTCAAGAAAATTCTTTTACATATGTATGTGTGGTGCCCACGTGTGTTTATGCTTGTATGTGTGTGGGGGCAGTTACACATACACACATGTGCTTGTACCTGTGGAGAACAGGGGTTGATGCTGGGTGTCTTCCTCTGTTGCCCTCCACACTGTTCTTTGAGGCGGAGTCTCTCACTGAATCTAGAAGTCGCTGATTCATCTAGACCTAACTACTTGTCTCTGCTTCCCCAGCACTGGGATCATAGGCATGTGCCCCCATGCCTGGCTTTTTTAGATAGAGGGAAGAGAGACAGAGAAAGAATGGGTGGACCAGGGCCTCCAGCCACTGCAAATGAACTCCAGACACATGTGCCAATTTGTACAGCAGGCTTATGTGGGTAGTGGGGAATTGAACCTGGGTTCTTAGGCATTGCAGGCAAGTGCCTTAGCCACTAGGCCATCTCTCCAACCTCAATAATTTTTTTCCCTATTTTTTTTGGTTTTTCTAAGTAAGGTCTCTCTAGGCCAGGCTGACCTGTAATTCACTATGCAGTCTCAGGGTGGCCTTGAACTCACAGCGATCCTCCTACCTCTGCCTCCCAAGTGCTGGAATTAAAGGCATGTGGTGCCACCACACCCAGGCTAATTGTTTTTTGAAGCAGGGTCTCACTCTAGCTCTGGCTGGCCTCCAACTCACTCAGTCCTCCTACCTCAGCCTCCCGAATGCTGGACCTAGAGGCGTGCACCACCATGGCAGTCTTGATGTTAGGGATCCAAACTCAGGTCCTCATGCTTGCATAGCAAGCACTTTGCCTACCAAGTTGTTCCCCACCACTCCTCCTTTCTTTCAGAGATAGTCATTTGTAGTTATAGCCTGAAACGTGTCATGTGGCCTAGTTTGGCCTTGAATTCTTTTTTATTTTATTATATTTTATTTGAAAGAAAGAGAAAGAGGCAGATAGAGAGAGAGAGAGAATGGGCATGCCAGGGTCTAAACACTGCAAATGGACTCCAGATGCAGGTGCCACCTTGGGCATCTGGTTTATATGGGTTCTGGGGAATTGAACCTAGATCCTTAGGTTAGTGCCTTAACCACTAAGCCATCTCTCCAGCCCCAGCCTTGAATTCTTAATTTTCTTGCCTCCCTAGTGCTATAATACAGGTATGCACCATCATCTCAACTCAAAATTCATGTATATTTCATATACCATTATACAAATGCCCTGAAGGCTGTAGGCTTATGAGGATATTTTTTTGTGGTGTTTTTTTATTTATTTATTTTATTTTATTTTATTTTATTTATTATTATTATTTTTTTTTTGGTTTTTCGAGGTAGGTTCTCACTTCAGCCCAGGCTGATCTGGGATTCACTATGGAGTCTCAGGGTGTTCTTTTAACTCACAGCGATCCTCCTACCTCTGCCAGCCGAGTGCTGGGTTTAAAGGCATGCACCACCACGCCCAGCTTTAACTTTTTTTATTGACAACTTCCATAAATATAGACAAAAAACCATGATAACTCACTTCCTCCCTCACTTTCCTCTTTACAAATTCGCTGTCCATCATATACCCTCCTCCTCTCAGTCTCTCTTTTATTTTGATGTCACCATTTTTCCTCCTTTTATGAGGGTCTTGAGTAGGTAGTACCAGGTACTGTGAGGTCATGGATATCCAGGCCATTTTGTGTCTGGAAGAGTGCATTGTAAGGTCCTACCCTTCCTTTGGCTTTTACATGCTTTCTGCCACCTCTTCTACTTTGGAGCCTGAGCCTTGAAAGGTGTGATAGAGGTGCCTCAATGCTGAACATTCCATTGTCACCTCGTCTTAGCACTATGGTGCCTTTTGAGTCATCCCAGAGGCCACCACCATCTGAAAAGAAAAGCTTTTCTAAACAAAAGTGAGAGTAGCATTAATATATGGGTATGAATGTTAGGAAAAGTGCTTACAGCATAGTTTGATGAGCATAACATATGCATTTATCCAGACATCAGCAGGTGTTACGCCCCTTGGGCTCATGACCTCCCCCATCATAGGCTTCTGACCAGGTTTTCAGTACCAAGTATGTATTCTCTCCCATGGAGAGGGCCTCCAGTCCAAATAGTGAGCTGTTGGTTTTCCCCATAACAGACATGCCACTATTGCACCCATTCGTTCATTTGGCCTGGCTGGCCAGATTTAAGGCTTGCAATGTCCACTGTTATCTCCACTGATGACTTCTCTCTCCCATAGAGTTGCATGCAGCATAGCTTTTTCAGCTTTCTGTCAGCTGGTCTTCAGTTGTTTTGGTTTTTGAGGTAAGATTTCATGCTAGCCCAGGCTGACAAACTCACAAGGATCCTCCTACCTCAGCATCCAGAGTTCTGGGATTAAAGGTGTGAGCCACCATGCCTGGCTAATGACTGTATTTGATTGCAACCCCTAATAAGGTCAGATGTGAATTTTCCATTATTGCAACATATTGACATTCTAAGTTTCATATTTTGGATTTGAAGATTGGGAATGCTCACTTTATACTTAAATATGAAACTGCTGACTCCAACTTTTCATTGTTCCATGCTGGGTCAGAGCAGGGGGTGTTTCCTGGGGGGGGGGTAATAATTCATTTGACCTATTTTGTTTGGCACCTGTTAGTGCCCTGCATTGCTGCCACTGTGGACGTAAAGATGCAGAAGCAGACCAGGGCCCCATGGTCAAGTTCCTATGTTAGTGGAGAGACACACATGATAAACAAGTGAATTACCCTGTAGCCTCAGATAGTGATAAGTATGATAAAATGATGGAATGGTGTTGTGACCATGGCTTGAGGAAGGGGAAGTTTCCTTTATAGGGGATGTTCAGGCATGGCCTCCCCAAGGACACTTAGCCTTTCAGCTGGGACACATGATGAAGAGAAGCCAGCATGTGATGATGTGGCAGGACTGAGCATGCCAGGGCCAGGAATTTGGTGCAATCTGAAATGCAATGAGCATTGTGGGGGAACTGGAGGAAAGCTGGACAGGGAGGATGAGCAGGAAGGGGAGGATGTTGGGTTGATTGCTTAGAACTTAATGCTTGGTTGATTCTAAGGGAAGGGATGTGTTAGAAAGTTTAAAGTCAATGAGTGCTATGATCTGATGTGTATTTCAGTAAGCTGTTTCTGAAGTGCCCTGTGGAAAATAGATACTAGAGGGACAAGAGTAGAGGCTGGGCGATTAGTAAGATACTATTCACCCTTGTCCCGGTTAGAGATGTTTTTCCTCACTATTTCCAGGTGGTTAGCAGTGGAGATGGAAAGAAGCTGGATTGGAGAAATGGCTTAGCAGTTAAAATGCTTGCTTACAAAGCCCAAGGACCCATATTCGACTCTCCAGATCTCATATAAGCCAGAGGCACAAAGGTGAGGCAAGTGCAAGGTTGCACACGCCCACTAAGTGACACAAACATCTGGAGTTCAATTGCAGTAGTTGAGGCCCTGGCATGCCAGTTCTCTCCCTCTCCTTCTTCCCCCCACCCCGTCCCACCTCTCTTGCTTGCTCTCTCTAAAATAAAAAATATCTCCTGACGTTGTCTAAGAAGAAAACCCCTCCCCATGACAGCAAAGTTGGGTGCTGTTTATTGTGTTTTTGTTGTTTGTTCTGAAATTAAAGTATGCAAAATAAAGAAGATGCAGTTTTATACAAAGAAAGAAACAGGGAAAAAAAAGTGACTCGTTCCAAAAACCTGCTGGAGGCAGAATCATTTGGACTTGCCATGGGATATTCGGAGGAAAGTTCAGGAAATGCCTGGCCAAGAGATAGATGTGAATGCAGTTTGAAGGGATGGAGGGGAGGGGGGCCAAGGCTGAGGGCTGGCAGAAGGGAAAGGCAGATTCATCTTCAGACAAGGCACCTTCAGGGTGACAGGAGGGTGCAAAGGGAGAATCATTTGTGTGAAGGGTGCTGTAATAATGGAGCTGAAAAGCAGCCGTTGTGCATAGGACTTTGTGTTCATTGGTGACCTGTGAGTTATTTCACTGACATGGTGGAAATACACATCCCAAATCTGGTTGAGAGTTTGAAGGAGCAATTAGGAAGTGAAAAATTGTAAATACTTGTAGTCGATTCTTGCATACTTGGCAGAAAACAAAAACAAACAAGCTTGATCAATACACCGCATAATGCAGGGAAAAGAAAGCTGTTCATGGAAAAAAGGCATAGTAAGGAAACTAGAATCCACATTTCAATCAAACCTCCTTATCAGAAGTTAGGTTCTTGCATTGAGCATGGTGGCACATGCCTGTAATCCCAGCACTCAAGAGAAAGACAGGAGGGTCAGGAGTTCAAGGCCATTCTTGGCTACAAAGCAAGTTGAAGGCCAGCCTGGACTATGTGGAACCATGTCTCAAAAGAGGAGGAGGGTGGGCTGGAGAGATGGCTTAGTGGTTAATGCACTTGTCTGCAAAGCCAAAGGACTCACGGTTTGATTCTCCAGGACCCACATAAGCCAGATGCGCAAGCTGGTTCATGCATCTGGAGTTGTTTGCAGCAGCTGAAGGCCATGGCATGCCTGTTCTCTCTCTATCTCAATTCGCCTCTTTCTTCCTCAAATAAATGAATAATAATAAATAAATTTAAAAGAAGAAAAAAATGGCTGGGCATGATGGCGCATGCCTTTAATCCCAGCACTAAGGAGGCAGAAGTAGGAAGATCACTGTGAGTTCAAGGGCACCAAGAAAGAAAAAATGAAAAATAAAGAAGTTGAGTTCTCAAGTTGATGTAAAACAGAAGAGAGAGAGAGTGTGTGTGTGTGTGTTATTGGAAACCATGTCAGTTGCCATCTCATTGCTGGGACAAAAAAAAAAAAAACAATCAGTTTTAGGGGAGGAAGGTTTTATTTCAGTTTACAGTTCTAGCTTACAATCCATGATGGTAGGGAAGGGATTTAAAAAAAAAAAATCAGAAGCAACTTATGGGAGAAAACAGTTTATTTTGGCTTACTGTTTTGAGGGGAAGCTTCATCATGGTGGATAAAGCATGGCAGAGCAGACAGCGGGGACATCACAGCTTGTCACAGCAGCAGGAAGGAAGTTGTCTTAGTGAGCTCTTTCTGAACTCCCAGCGGGTTAGTTAGGCTAATAAAACTCAAGGTCCACTCTCAGCAACACACCTCCTTCAGCAAGTTTCCACTTCCCAAAGGCTCGAAACTTCCCATATTGCCATCTGCTAGGGATCAGGTATTCAAAACACATGAGGTAGCCAGGCATGGTGGCACACGCCTTTAATCTCAGCACTCAGGAGGCAGAGGTAGTAGGATTGCCATGAGTTCAAGACCACCCTGAGAATACATAGTGAATTCCAGCCAGGTCAGCTGGTGTAGAGCAAGACCCTACCTTGAAAAATAAAAATTAAAAGAAAAAGAGGCTATAGGAAATATTTCAGATTCAAACTACCTCAGGTGGTAACAGGAGCTCGAGGTAGCTGGTCACATCCAGCACAGTGAGGAAGCAGAGAGATGAATGCTGCTGCTCAGCCAGCTCTCACCTTCTTCCAGCCCTTGGAATGGTGCTTCCCCCAGTTAAGGTGGGTCTTCTCACCTCCACTATCCTAATCAAGACGATTCCTCACAGACAGAGGCTAACCTAATTACATAATCTCTCACAGATGATTTTAGCTACAGTCAACTTGACAATATAAACCATCACAAAAACTTGTGCAAAATGAAATGGCAAAGTCTAGACTAAGCTGATAAAGGCCAATGAACATGGTTCAGGTATCACTTTCTGAAAAGTAACGTTTAGTGGGCTGGAAATATGGCTTAGCAGTTAAGGTACATGCAGATGCCTACAAAGCCTAACAACCTGGGTTCAATTCCCCAGTACTCACATAAAGCCAGATGCATAAAGTGGCACATCCATCTGGAGTTTGCAATGGCTAGAGACCCTGGTGCACCCATTCTCTCCCTCCCACTCCCTTCTCTACTTAAAAAAAAAATATTTTTTTTTTGGTTTTTTGAGGTAGGGTCTGACTCTGGTCCAGGCTGACCTGGAATTCACTATGTAGTCTCAGGGTGGCCTTGAACTCATGGTGATCCTCCTACCTCTGCCTCCCAAGTGCTGGGATTAAAGGTGTGCACCACCACGCCTGGCAAATAAATAATTTTTTTGTTCATTTATTTATTTGAGAGCGACAGACACAGAGAGAAAGAGGCAAATAGAGACAGAAAATGGGCGTGCCAGGGCCTCTAGCCGCTGCAAACTCTAGACACATGCACCCCCTTGTGCATCTGGCTAATGTGGGTCCTGGGAAATCAAGCCTTGAACCAGGGTCCTTAGGCTTCACAGGCAAGCGCTTAACCACTAAGCAAACTCTCCAACCCAAATAATTTTTTTTTTTTTTTTTTTTTTTTTTGGTTTTTCGAGGTAGGGTCTCACTCTGGTCCAGGCTGACCTGGAATTAACTATGTAGTCTCAGGGTGGCCTTGAACTCATGGAGATCCTCCTATCTCTGTCTCTTTCTCTCTGTGTCTGTCGCTCTCAAATAAATAAAACAAAAAAAATTTTTAAAAAACTAGAGTGAGATCAGAAAAGAGGAGGGACTTCTGGATGGGTTGGGAAAGAGGAATGTCATGGGTGGGAGCGGATTGGAGGGCTAAAAGGTAGGGAAAGTGGGCAGGGAATTACAAAAAATTAAGCCAGCATTAAGAATCAGTTCCGTGGAAACATTCATTCTGACTAGCATTCTATCAAATATAACTACCAATAGACGGGGAGAGGGATCGTCTGGACAGAAGATGGAAAAAGCTTAACCTTACAACCACCGACTGGCTGGTAAATCCAAGGCCCAGAATTGGCTTACCCTCCACAGTCAGCTGTTGGCCAGGAAGTCCCATGAGGTCCCCAAAACAATGTAGGCCATTGCCAAAACACTTGATTACCTACAAGAGCTAAAAGGTAAGACCCTATTGCTGAAAACAGGCTATGGTCATAGGACAACAGAATACTATGCTAAAGCCAAAACGGAAACTAGCTCCCTCCTAGCAAGCTCTCATAGTGCTGGAGAGCCCTGTTGGAGCTACCAGAGGACAATGGTCACCAACAGCATGACTAAGCAGGGAACCTTGCAGACCACGAAATCAAACAGACAAGAAGCACACACTTGCGCAATAGTGGCATGCAGCCTCTACAGGTAACCAACTCTCTCTGATTGGACACGAGGCCTGTTCACTGGAAAAGAACTCATAGCTGGTACTAGAAACAAAATGAGAATACAATGGTCAGGAAAGAATGGGCTGGCACACCAAAAATCTCCTAAATAGCTTTGCATACCCTCCTTTAACACAACTTGCTCTCATGCTTGGTTGAAGAATCTATTTTACAGATGGCAGAGAAAATGGAGGAGAGCATGGATCCACTGATAAGAGAGACGCCATGAGACTTTCCACCTCATTCACATCTGTGAGGGACCACTAGAAGTTGCAGAGGAAGCGATATCATGAATACTGCTCTTACTGCTACCCTGACAGCCAGCCCCAGGATGATGGTGACAACACTTACAATAATCAAAACCTATGCAAGGGCTGGAAAGATGGCTTAGCAGTTAAGTGCTTGCTTGTGAAACCAAAGGACCCCGGTTTCAGGCTCGATTCCCCAGGACCCACGTTAGCCAGATGCACAAGGGGGTGCACGCACCTGGAGTTCGTTTGCAGTGGCTGTAGGCCTTGGAGCGCCCATTCTGTCTCTCTCTCTCTCTCTCTCTCTCTCTCTCTCTCTCTGTCACTCTCAAATAAATAAATTAAAAAAAAAAAACCTATGCAAGCAGAAATCTAGAGGCTACAAAGAGCTCAATACTAAATCAGACTGCCAACAGGCCTGCCATGGCTCAAGGAACATTGCAAGGGGGTGGAAAGATTTTAAGAGCCACAGAGTGGGTTCTTTGGCTTTGCCGATAAAGGCCTTAACCACTAGGCAATCTCTCCAGCCCCTCAAAACTTTTTATATTTAGTTATAACCTATGAATAGGAAAAAGTGTAAGTAAACTAGGCATTGAATTCAATGAACAGTAAAGTGAACAATATGAGTACATTGAAAAATGAAGGTGACATATAAACTCAAGAAGTAGATCTTTGAAGAAACCAATAAAAGACACACTGAAGTAATGTCAAACAAGAAAAAGAAAGTCTAAAAACTTATTATGAATGAAGAGACATAACTATAGACATAATATGCTAATCATTTTGGCTTTTTGGACTCTGATAAAATGGCTCTTCTACGAGAATTTGGTTGTGTGGAACAGTTTTTTTGTTTGTTTTTGTTTTTCAAGATAGGGTGTCACTCAAGCTACCCTGAGACTACATAGTGAATTCCAGGTCAGCCTGGACTAGAGTGAGACTCTACCTCGAAAAACAAAAACCAAGGGAAAAAAAAGGTATTTTGAGGAGATAAGAATATGTAAGAATTAGCTGGGTGTGGCAGCACATGCCTTTAATCCCAGCACTAGAGGCCAAGGTAAATTCAAAGCCAGCCTGAGATTACAGAGTGAATTTCAGATCAGCTTGGGCTAGAGTGAGATCCTTCCTTGAAAACCAAAAAAGAAGAAGAAAATATGTAAGAATTTAACAGGTTTTATAATATAAATAATAGCAATGGGGAACACACAAATTATTCAATACATTTTGTTTAGCCCAAAGGTTATCTAGAGAAAATTTAAATGATATACTACACGCCAAAAATAATTCCACGTGCTTTTTTAACTTGTTTTGTTTTTTAAAACAGGTTGTCATGTAGCTCTGGCTGGCCTGAAATTCACTATGTAGCTCAGGCTGGCCTCAAGCTGACAGCAATCCTGCCTCAGCCTTTGAGTGCTATGATTACAGACATGAACTACTACATCTGGCCCATAGGACTTTAAGATGTAAGTAAAATGAGGGTCTGGAGGGATGGCTTAGCAGTTAAGGCATTTGCCTGCAAAGCCAAAGAACCCAGGTTCAATTCCCCAGGACCCACATTAGCCAGGTGCACAAGAGGGCGTTTGAGTCTTGAGTTCATTTGCAGTGGCTGGAAGCCCTGGTGTGCCCATTTTCTCTCTCTCCTCTTTCTCTGTCAAATAAATAAATAAATAAATAAAATATTTTTTAAAAAAGATGTAAGTAAAATGATAATGGCACTTACAAAAAATATAAACAAAGGTTAGTAAGTTATGATTGAGAGAATTAACTCAAATGTGGAAAGCTAAAGTATAAACTATTTAAATATTTTATTACTATTATTAATTTTATTTATTTATTTATTTATTTTGGTTTTTCAAGGTAGGGTCTCATTCTAGCCCAGGCTCACCTGGAATTCACTATGTAGCCCCAGGGCAGCCTTGAACTCAAGGTGATCCACCTACCTCTGCGTCCCAAGTGCTGAGATTAAAGGCTTATTTATTTATTTATTTGGTTGGTTGGTTTTTTTTTGTTTTTTTTTTTTTTCCGAGAGGTACAGTTTCACTCTAGCCCAGGTAGACCTGGAATCACTACGTAGTCTCAGGGTGGCACACGCCCAGCAAAGGTTTATTTATTTATTTATTTGCAAGCAGAAAGAGAAAAGAAATAGACAGACAGAATGGACATACGAGGACCTCTAACTGCTGCAAACAAACTCCAAATGCATGCAACACTTTGTACATCTGGCTTTATGTGGGTACTGGGGTACAAATCAAGGTTGTTGGCTTGGCAGGCAAGTATCTTAACCACTGAGACATCTCTCCAGCCCCAATTTCTACTAGTAATAGTAGAAACTATTACTAGAAAGATTAATTTCATTTTTTTTTTCAAGGTAGGGTCTTACTCTGGTCCAGGCTGACCTGGAATTAACTATGTAGTCTCAGAGTGGCCTCGAACTCACGGCGATCCTCCTACCTCTGCCTCCTGAGCGCTGGGATTAAAGGCGTGCGCTACCACGCCAGGCATCATTCATTTTTTAAAGACTACTTCTTACTTTGTCTTGGACTACTTACTTTCCTATTTCTTATTTGTAATAAAAATGAAAATCTGAGCCGGGCGTGGTAGCACATGCCTTTAATCCCAGCACTTAGGAGGCAGAGGTAGGAAGATCGCCATGAGTTCAAAGCCAGCCTGAGACTCCATAGTTAATTCCAGGTCATCCTGGCTAGAGTGAGATCCTACCTCTGCCTCCCAAGTGCAGGAATTAAAGGCATGCACCACCACACCTGGCAATTTCACTTTTTGAAGTCAAAAATAATAGCATTTCTTTCTCAAGGTAGGGTCTCACTCTAGCACAGGCTGACCTGGAACTCACTCTGTACTCTCAGGGTGGCCTCGAACTCACAGTTATCCTCCTATCTCTGCCTCCCAAGTGCTGGGATTAAAGATGTGCACTACTCACTAGAGTATCTTGGGAAAAAAAAAACAACATATATATGGAAAAAAATACATCAAGAGGATTCACATGTTTAATACATAATTTATCAGTCCATATGAACAAATGAATACATAGAAAAAGTCTAGCAAATCATGAGACTATAAAATAAGGAAAATAGGAGCTAGAGAAATGGCTCAGCAGTTAAGGCACATGCCTACAAATCCTAAGGATCCAGATTTGATTCCCCAGTACCCATGTAAAACCAGATGTATAAGAGTTTATTTGCAGTGGGTAGAGGCCCTGGCATGTCCATTCTTTCTCTCATCTCTCTGTCCCTTTTCTCTCAAATAAATAAATAAAAATATTTTAAAAAGTAAAATAAGGGGCTGGGGGGATGGCGTAGCAGTGAAAGCATTTGTCTGCAAAGCCAAAGGATCCAGGTTCAATTCCCCAAGACCCACACAAGCCAGATGCACAAGAGGGCACACGCGTCTGGAGTTCATTTGCAGTGGCTAGAGCCCTGGAGTGCCCATTTTCTCTCTCTCTCTCTATCTCTTTCTCCCTCTTTTTGTCTGCCAAATATATATATATATATATATATATATATATATATTAAATTAGAATAAGGAAAATAGTCAGTAAACATTTAAAGGTATTCCCCATATTTTCTTTTTTTTTTTTTTCTTTCTTTTCTTTTTTTTTTCAAGGTAGGGTCTCACTCTGGCCCAGGCTGACCTGTAAAAATGAATTTTTTAAAAATATATTTATTTATTTGAGAGAGAAAGAGGTAGGCACACAGAGAGAAAATAGGCAAGCCAAGGGCCTCCTGCCACTGCAAACAAACTCCAGATGCATGTGCTACTTTGTGCATCTGGCTTTATGTGGGCACTGGGGAATCAAACTTGGGCCATCAGACTTTGTAAGCAAGCATGATTAGCCACTGAGCAATCTCTCCAACCCTGTTTTTTTTGGTTTTTTTTTTTTTTTTTTTTTTTTTTTTTTTTCGGTTTTTCGAGGTAGGGTTTCACTCTAGCCCAGGCTGACCTGGGATTCACTATGGAGTCTCAGGGTGGCCTCGAACTCATGGCAATTCTCCTACCTCTGCCTCCCAAGTGCTGGGATTAAAGGCGTGCGCCACCACGCCTGGCAGTCCAGCCCTGTTTTGGTTTTGGTTTTTTGTTTGTTTGTTTGTTTTTTGTAGTAGGGTCTTACTCTAGGCCTGGCTGACCTGGAATTCACTATGAAATCTCAGGGTGGCCTCAAACTCACAGCAATCCACCTACCTCTGCTTCCTGAGTGCTGGGATTAAAGTCATGTGCTACCACTCCCAGCTCTTTTTCTTTTTTAAACAAAAAACTATTTGACTTGCCAGACGTAATGGTGCACGCCTTTAATCCCAGAATTTGGAAGGCTGAGGTAGAAGGATCACTGTGAGTCAAGGACACCCTGAGACTACATAGTGAATTCCAGGTTAGCCTGGGCTAGAGTGAGACTCTACCTTGAAAAACAAACAAACAAATACCTATTTGGCTGGAGAAATAGCTCAGCAGTTAAGGCACTTGCCTTCAGAGCCTAATGTCCCAAGTTTGATTCCCCAGTACCCACATAAAGCTAGATGCACAAAGTAGTGCATGCATCTGGAGTTCATTTGCAGTGGCTGGAGGCCCTGGTGAACACTTCTGTCTGTCTCTCTTCTATCTCTCTTTGCTTGCAAATGAATAAACTATATCCTAATCATTAAATATTTTTTCATTTATTTATGTATTTATTTGAGAGGAAGAGAGAGAGAATAAGTGTGCAGGGTCTCTTGCCACTGCAAACAAACTCCAGACATATGTGCCATTTTATACATTGTTTTATGTGGGCTTTGCAAGTAAGTGCCTTAACTTCAACCACTGATCCATCTCCCCAACCCTACCTTGTTTTCATAATAAGAAAAATAAATCTCAATATTCAACTCATACGTCATTATTTTATTTATGTGCAGACACACATGTATGCAAGGTGTGCATGGAGGTCAGCAGACAACCTTGGCTGTCATTTTGTGGGCACTATCCACTTTTTTTTTTTCAGACAGGATCTCTCACTGGCCTGGAAGATCAAATTCAGGTCCTCATGTTTGCAAAGCAAGCACTTTACTAAGCTATCTCTCCCATTTCCTCTAATATGTTATGTACAGTGGGATATTGTGTACCCATTACAAATGGGGAACAACAGTGTTTCACAAAGCATATTCCATGGAACAGTAAGTTTTCAAATGTTACATAGTAGGAGAAGCTCATGATTAAATAAGTGTGGGAGACCCTGATTTTCACTGTGGCCAAATACCTGACATAAATAACTTTTTTAAAATTTTTTGTTTGCTTATTTATTTATTTGACAGCAACAGAGAGAAGGAGGCAGAGAGAGAGAGAGAGAATGGGCACTTCCAGCCTCTGTAAACGAACTCCAGATGCATGTGCCCCCTTGTGCATCTGGCTAACGTGGGTCCTGGGGAATTGAGCCTCAAACCGGGGTCCTTAGGCTTCACAGGCAAGTGCTTAACCGCTAAGCCATCTCTCCAGCCCATAAATAATTTTTAAAAGGCTTGTTTTCCTTAAATTTGGCCAGCTAGGCCAAATGATCCAACAGGTGCAATAGTGGCGTGTCTGTTGTGAGAGAAATCAACTGCTCTCTAATTGGACTGGAAGCCAGCTCCATGGGTGGGAATACATTCCTGATACTGAAAACCTACAGCGGGGGTAGTCACGAGCCCTAGAGGTGAAAGACTGCTGGTGTCTGGCTAATTGTATATACAATGCTCACCAAACTGCCCAGTAAGCGCTTTTCTTAATGTTCATACCCATATATTAATGCTACTCTCACTTTTAGTTAGAGAAGCTTCTCTTTTCAGATGGCAGTGACCTTGAGATGACTCAGAAGGCACCATGGTGCTGAGGAGATGTGACAGAGGACTGCTCAACACTGAAATATCTCTATCACACCTTCCAAGGCTCAGGATCCATTGTGGAAAAGGTGGCAGAGAGAAGGGTAGGACACCTTACAATGTGCTTCGCCCCCCCCCCCACCCAGACACAAAATGGCCTGGATATCCATGACCTCACAGTACCTGACACTACCTACACAAGACCATCATAATAGGAGGAAAAGATGATGACATTAAAGTAAAAGACTGATTTAGAGGGGGAAGGGATATTGTGGTGGTTTGATTCATGTGTCCCCCATAAATTTAGGTGTTCTGAATGCTAGATTCCCACCTGATGGAGATTTGGAAATTAATGCTTCCTGGAGAGAGTGTATTGTTGGGGGTGGGCTTATGGGTGTTACAGACAGTTTCCCCACGCCAGTGTTTGGCACTCACTCCTGTTGCTATTGTCCACCTTATGTTGGCCAGGGGGTGATGTCCACCCTCTGCTCATGCCATCGTTTTCCCCTGCCATCATGGAGCTGCCCCTCAAGTCTGTAAGCCAAACAAACCTTCTTTTTCCCACAAGCTCCTCTTGGTTGGGTGATTTCTACCAGCAATGTGAACCTGACTGCAACAGTAAAGTGGTATCAAGGAGTGAGATGTGAGATTGCTGCTAGACACCTGTCTGTGTGGCTTTGGCCTTTTGGAGCTGATTTTTTTTTTTTTTTTTTTTTTTTTTTTTTGGTTTTTTGAGGTAGGGTCTCACTCAAGCTCAGGCTGACCTGGAATTCACTACGGAGTCTCAGGGTGGCCTTGAACTTACAGCAATCCTCCTACCTCTGCCTCCCAAATGCTGGGATTAAAGGCGTGCGCCACCACGCCCGGCTTGGAGCTGATTTTCAAGAGGAATGTGGAATGACTTGAAACTTTGGCTTAAGAGATGCCTTTCAGTGCTGTAAGTATAGCTTTATTGACTATTCTGATCAGAGCTGCAAGACCTGAATGCAGTAAGAACTATGGACTGTGAGGTTTGGCTTATGAGGGTTAGAAAAAGCTTTGCTTGTACTGGGCTAGCAGTTTGTGTGGGAAGCTTGCTCTTATGCCTGGGTCCTGAGAAGTTGTGCATGCAGGGTTGTCTTGCATAGAAATGAACTGGAGTGAGCAGAGGGATATGGCACAGAAAGAAAAATCTTTGGGTAAACTGCTGCCCACTCAGCTGCAAGAGATTACAACCTTTGAGATTGGACTAGCTGACCTGCACTGGGGCAACAGGAAGAATGTAGACTCTTTTGAAGGGGCCTGAATGCTCAAGAAGTGTCCTGTTCTTCAAAGTCTGCTTTATTGGCACCCTACCTGATATGGTGGAGTATAAGAAATGCAGAAAAGAGAGGGTTATTGAGTTTGCAACATGGTCTTGTGTTTTGGAAATGGCCATGGGCAGAGTGAAGCAGGTTTACTGGTTGCCTGCATGGAGACCCCATGGGGCCATGAGGATGAACCGTGGGTTGCAGTAGAGACCTAATGGAGATGCCAGGACCACGAGATGGCTGCTAAGGAAAGTTGCTGGCCCTGATGAAGTTTTCCAGGACTGTGAGTAGCCTAGCTGGAGGGGTGGAATTGGAATGCCAGAGACTTGTTGCTGGCTAGAATTATCGGACTTGGAGATTTGTCACTGGCTAGAATTGTTGGACTTGGAGCTACAGAGTTTGGTGTTTGCCCTGTTTAAATCATGTATTGCTTGAATATTTCTTTGCTATGCCCAATGCCATCTTTTGCAGTATGAATATTTATTCTGTGCCATAATGGGTTTTGGTTTTTTTTTTTTTTTTGGTATTATGGCTCAATTAAAAGATCTTGGACTATGGGGATGTATGAACATCATTGGGATTGACAAAAACTATGGGGACTATTCTTTTTTAAATTTTTTTGTTTGTTTATTTATTTGAGAGCAACAGAGAGAAGGAGGCAGAGAGAGAGAGAATGGGTGTGCCAGAGCTTCCAGCCTCTGTAAATGAACTCCAGATGCATGCGCCCCCTTGTGCATCTGGCTAACGTGGGTCCTGGGGAATTGAGCCTTGAACCGGGGTCCTTAGGCTTCACAGACAAGCGCTTAACCGCTAAGCCATCTCTCCAGCCCCTATGGGGACTTTTAAAGTTAGATGAATGTATTGTATTTTTACATCATGTATAGATATCAGTTTATGGGGGCCAGGAGTGGAATGTGGTGGTTTGATTCAGGTGTACCCATAAATTTAGGTGTTCTGAATGCTAGGTTCCCATGCTAGGAATTAGTGTCTCCTGGAGTATATTGTTGGGGGCGGGCTTATGGGTGTTATAGCCAGTTTCTCCATGCCAGTGTTCGGCACACTCTCCTGTTGCTATTGTCTACCTTATGTTGGCCAGGGGGTGATGTCCACCCTCTGCTCATACCATCGTTTTCCCCTGCTGTCATGGAGCTTCCCCTCAAGTCTGTAAGCCAAAATAAACCTCTTTTTCCCACAAGCTGCTTTTGTTGGGTGATTTCTACCAGTAATGCAAACCTGACTGCAACAGATATGATGGAGAGTGGAGTTGTAAAGGGAAAAGTGAGCGGAAGGAGGGAATTACCATGGATTATCTACAATTATGGAAGTTGTCAATAAAAAAAATTTTTTTAACAGGCTTGTTTTGGTTCATGGTCTCAGAGGCCTCAGTCTGTCATGGCAGGGAGGACATGACAGAGCAGAACAGTTTCCACAACGGAAGTCAGGAAGCAAAGAGAGAATATAGGGCCAGGTATGGTGGTACACCCATTTAATCCCAGCACTCAGGAGGCAGAGGTGGTAGGATTGCCTGAGAGTTCACTGTCACCCTGATACTACATAGTGAATTCCAGGTCAGCCTGAGCTAGAGTGAGACCCTATCTTAGAAAACTAAAAAAAAAAAAGAGAGAGAGAGAGAGAGAGGGAGAGTAAAGGATATAGGAAGTGGTGGCCAAGGCAAGAAGGAACCCCTGTGGGCATGCCCCCAGTGATGTAGTTCTTTCATGTAGGCCCCACCTCCTACCATGCACTACCTCCCAGTAGTGCCACCATACTATGAACCATCAAGGGATTTGTCCATGGATTAGCTCAGAGCCCTCATGACCTAATCCCTGGAAATGACATTCACACACCCCCAGAGGTGTGCATTACTAATCTCCTAAGGATTTCTCAACCAATCAACCATTATACTTGGCAAAGTGCACCATGTTTTTCTACTGGAGTTCTTTGTTACCTAAAATGCATCATTATGCTAGAGCTATGCAGCCCACTGGGGGAGAAAAGTCACCCATGGTCTTAACCAGCAGTGAAGCCCGCAAGCTTTACAGTTGGCCAGCCAGGACAAGTGTGCCACGTGGTGCAATGGTGGCATGCCTGTTATTGGGGACAACAACTGCTCTCTGATTTGACTGGAGGCCTGCTCCGTAGGAGATGAATTCATGCCTCGTACTGAAAACCCTAACCAAAAGCCTATGGCTGGGAGGTCATAAGCCCTAGAGGGGGAAACCACTACTGTTTTCTAGCTAAAATGCATAGATATATTTTGGATCTAAGAATTTGTTGTAATGGGGGAGAGGGAGGAGGGGGAGACAGAATATAGAAAAAGAAGACAAGGGAGAGAGAGAAAGGGGGTACATGTACAAGTGAGAGAGAAGGGAGAGATAAAGGGGGGATGCACACACCTGTAGCAGCAGAGTCAAAAAGAGATAAATGCATATATTATGCCCACCAAACTCCTCTCTAAACACTTGTGTTTGAACCCATATGTTAATGCTACTCTCCTTTTTTGGTTAGAGAAGCTTCTCTCTTCAGATGGCAGTGACCAAAACTCATGAAAGGGCTGAGAAGAAGCGACAGTGGACATTCAGCACTAAATGTGGTATCTCTATCACACTCTCTGAGGCCTAGGGACCATCGTAGAAGAGGTGGAAGAAAGAACGTAAGAGCCAAAGGATGGGAAGGAGCGCCTTGTGACACCGCTTCCAGGCACAAAGTGGTGCTCATGACCTCACAGTGACTAACACTGCCTACACAAGTCCTGCATAATAGGAGGGAAAGAAACGATGACATCAAAATAGAACAAGGACCACTTGTAAAGAAAAAGGGATTCTGTGGAGAGAGGATTTGAGAGGAAAGAAAGGGAGGTCATGGGAGGGGATTCTGATCATAGTATATTGTCTGTGTGAATAGAAATTGCCAATAAAAAGTTCACTTAAAGCCTGGAGAGAGAGTTTAGTGGTTAAGGTGTTTGCCAGCAAAGCCAAAGGACCCAGATTCAATTGCTCAATAATGATGTAAAGCCAGATGCACAAGGTGATGGATGTATCTGGAGTTTGTTTGCAGCTGCTAAAGGCCCTGCCATGCCTATTCTCTCTCTCTCTATCTGCCTCTTTCTCAAATAAAATATATATATTTTAAATTTTTTGTTTATTTTTATTTATTTACTTGAGAACGACAGAGAGAGAGAGAGAAAGAAAGGGCACACCAGGGCTTCCAGCCACTGCAAATGAACACCAGACGAGTGCGCCCCCTTGTGCATCTGGCTAGCCTGGGTCCTGGGGTATCGAGCCTCGAACCAGGTCCTTAGGCTTCACAGGCAAGTGCTTACCCACTAAGCCATCTCTCCAGCCTTTTTTTAAGTTTTTAAGGGCTGGAGAGATGGCTTAGCAGTTAAGGAACTTATCTGCAAAGCCTAATAACCACATAAAGCTTTATGTGAGTATTTATTTGAGAGCGAGAAAGAGGCAGAGAGAGAAAGGGAGGGTAGGAGAGAATGGTGCACCAGAGCCTCCAGCCACTGCCAACGAACTCCAGATGCATGTGTTCCCTTGTGCATCGGGCTTGCGTGGGTCCTGGAGAATCGAACCAGGGTCCTTTGGCTTTGCAGGCAAACGCTTTAACCACTAAGCCATCTCTCCAACCCCTATATATTTTTTTAAAGTTTTTAAGCCTGGCATGGTGGCATACACCTTTAATCCCAGAACTCAGGAGGCAGAGATAGAGATTGCTGTGAGTAGAAGGCCAGCCTGGGACTACAGAGTGAGTTCCAGATCAGCCTGAGCTACAGTGAGACCTTACCTAAAAAAAAAAAAAAAAAAAACACAAAAAATATTTTCTAAAATTTAAAAAAATGGACCAGGTGTGGTGGCACATGCCTTTAATCTCAACACTCAATAAGCAGAGGTAGGAGGATCACTATGAGTTCAAGGCCACCCTGAGACTACATAGTGAATTATTCCAGGTCAGCCTGAGCTAGAGTGAGACCCTACCTTGAAAAACTAAAAAAAAAAAAAAAAAAAGGAGGTGGAGAGATGGCTACTAAGGTTCGATTCCCCAAGACCCATGTAAGCCAGATGCACAAAGTGGCATATACATCTAGAGTTAATTTGCAGTGGCTGGAGGCCCTGGCTTGCCCATTATCTCTTTCTCTCTCTCTCAAATAAATAAATAAAAATAAAATCTTTTAAAAAAGAAGGAAAGATAATAATGCTAGGCGTGGTGGCGCACGCCTTTAATCCCAGCACTCGGGAGGCAGAGGTAGGAGGATCGTCATGAGTTCAAGGCCACCCTGAGACTACACAGTGCATTCCAAGTTAGCCTGGGCTACAGCAAGACTCTACGTCAAAAAAAGTTAAAAAATAAAATGCATCATTAATATTGTAGGGATTGACATGGCATGCAGAATAGCACATATGTGTCTCTAGTTTTATCTTTCTGTGTTGTTAATATTTAGGAACACTTTGCCAGTCAGACTGGGAATTTTCTCATCACCATGACAAAAATGCCTGACAAAAGCAACAGAAGGAAGGAAGGAAGGAAGGAAGGAAGGAAGGAAGGAAGGAAGGAAGGAAGAAGGAAGGAAGGAAGGAAGGAAGGAAGGGTTTATTTGACACAGTTTGCTTCTGCCTCACATGTTCTGGGACATAGGCTTATGCCACCATGCCTGCAAACCCCATCTGCCCAGTATTGAGGAGTGGACCTAGGGCTTCATGCATGCTAGGCAAATGCTCTGACCACTGAGATTTATCCTCAGCCTTGCACTCAACTTTCCCTAAGGTGGATGTAGATTGCATTTATAAAATGAGGGAAGGAAGGAAATGCTCAGAAGTTAATGTAAATACATACCATCTAGGGTAGCAGCTGCCGGCCCCTAGCTCTATGTCAAGGTGAACGTGCTATGCAGTGTGGCTAGAACCAAATGAGATTTGCTTGTCCGTTTTTTGGACTGTCTATCACCGAAGGCAGCTCTCGGGGAGGGGGAGGGCTGTCACACCTGGAAGTTGGGTTTGGTTGATGTTGGCTGGCCTCTGGCTGCAGTTCTAGCTATGAAGTCTCAGGTTCTGTAGTTCATGTTCTCTGTTGGCCTTGGCATTGAAACACTTGCTTCTCATGTTTCCTCAAGTGCAAGAGTTGAGGTCAGCCTTTTCTTCATTTATCACCCTGCGTTGAGTTCTTCCTAGGTCAAAACACCGTGTTTATGGTTTGCTGAAAAGAGAAACCCAATTCCTCTCAGGCCCCACGTCCTCATCTCTGAAGAGCCAGGTGCGTACACACGGGACACCATTGTTATTGTACACAGTGATCCTCCAGCAGAGCGCTGCATAACACTGGGTTTTCCCCCCAGACACAATATGGCCTGGATATGCATGACCTCACAGTGCCTGACACTACCTACCCAAGACCATCATAAGAGGAGGAAAAGATCATGACATCAAAATAAAAGAGAGACTGATTGAGATGGGGACGGGATATGATGGAGAATGGAGTTTCAAAGGGGAAAGTGGGGGGAGGGAGGACATTACCATGGGATATTTTTTATGATCATGGAAGTTGTTAATAAAGAAAATTGAAAATAAAAAAATAAAAGCACTGGGTTTTCATTAACTTTTCTCTTCTTCTCTCCCAGAGCATGGGTGGACTTGGGTTAAACAAGCATTACAGTCCTTGGAGCTGGGGAGATGGCTTAGTGGATTCACACTCACTGCCCAAGCCGAAGTGCCTGAGTTTAACCCCAGACCCCACAGGAAAAGCCAGAAGCCATGGCGGACTTCTGTGGTCCCAGCATGCTGATGCTGACATCAGGATGGGAGGCACAGTCAGGAGAATGTGCTGGAAGCTCCTGGGGAACAAAGCACAGCAGGACGAGCAGGAACCCAGAGCCAGAACCAGAAAACACTCTTCTGACTTCCACACATGAGCAAAGGCACGTGTATACCACATTCATACATGAACACACACGTACAAATATGAAAAATTCAAAGCATGTATTATTGTTATCTTTGTGGGTTGTTTTTTGGTGGGGTTGTTCAAGGTAGGGTTCACTCTGGCCCAGGCTGGCCTGGAATTCACTATGTAGTCTCAGGGTGGCCTCAAACTCCTGGTGATCCTCCTACTCTGCCTCCTGAGTGCTGAGATTAAAGGTGTGCGCCAGCACACCCAGCCAAAATATTTTTTAAATTTATTTATTTGTTTGAGAGAGAGAGAGAAAATGGATCCACCAGGGCCTCTAGCCATTGTACATGAACTCCAGGTACATGCGATAGCATGTGCATTTGATTTATGTGGGTTCTGGGGAATTGAACCTAGGTCCTTTGGCTTTGCAGGCAAGTGTCATATCCACTAAGCCATCTCTCAGCCCCCAAACATTTTTTTTTTAAAGAATTATAATCTTTTTCACCTGCCTGAGTCCACTTGTAATGGGAGTCTTGGAGTTCCTCACCAATACACCAACTTATGCCAATAAGTTTGGGGTTATCCCCAGCTGCTTATGTTATGATTTCAAGGAGTTCAACTCCACAGACCAGAGGGTAAGGTTTAGAGAGGCCTTATTAGGTTAAGAGCAGGAAGTGCAGAGAGCTACTGCCATGTGGAAGGCAGGAAGGTGTAGAGAGCCTATGTGGGAGTAGGGGTCCTCTCCCCCTCTTCCCCAGAGCAGGGACCTGAAGGTTCAGGCATCAGGAGAGATGAACAGCCAGTAAAAGCCCTTGCTCACCCAGTAATCATCTATTCTGGTGGGTTTCACTCTGAAGCTCAGGTGAGTTCTGAGAGAGGAGCTGATTGGTGTGGATTCAGGGGGCTGGCTTAGGAAGAGGCCAGACATGACACAAGTTTTGGGGCTGGGCTTAACCAACCACAATGCCAGGATAGGATCAGATTTAAACCTTAATTCTAGGAAAGGGGAACTCCTTCACTGGGAGGGACTCAGGTTGTTTATGGAAAAACAGATCTAGATAACTCCTTTAGGAGAGGCCCTATCCTTTTTCTGAACTCCAGCAAAGTGCAGATTGCATAGGTAAACTCAAAAACATTCATGCTTTTTACTCTTGGGGCCCTGTCATCCTAAACTGCCTCACAGTGTTCTTACATTAGCTTTGTTTATGGAAATGAGCTGGAGGAGGGAGACTGGTGTCAGCAATATCATGGCCCCAGGTCAGTTCTTATACAGTCAGCCAGAATAATCTTTATATCTTTTTTTTTGGGGGGGGAGGTTTCAAGGGGGGAGTCTCATTTCACTATGTAGTCTCAGGCTGGCCTCAGACTCACAGCCATCCTCCTACCTCCGCGGGGAATATCAGCAATCCTACTGAGGAGAGCCCCCTGCAAAATGGGAGCAGGGAGGAAGGAAAAGATGGTACAAACACATGATGTGTCCATACAAAGTATGTTCTTAATAATGAGTTTTTAAAAAAACTGACCACCTTATAGCCTATTTACCATGCTTTCAGATTTAAAAAAAGACTTGGTAGTTCCTTCATGTTCCTAAAACTCCAGGCTTGTTGCGGGTTCCCATTCATCTCTCCCCATTCAGTCCCTATCTGAAGGAGTCCCAGAGTCCCTCTGCTGACCTCTTCTCCTGTTTTATTTTCCTTCAGAGCATTTTGCATTATTTACATGTTATTTGTTACCTTCGCCATTACAATGTAAGTTCCCTGAAGAGAGAGACTGAGATGTTTTGGTCACTACCTTCCCAGAGCCTAGAAAAATGCTTGGCACAAAGTAAGCACTCAGAAACTAACACAGGAAAGAATGCTTGTTTAGCCAGGCCTGGCGTCTCATTTCACCCTTGGAGGATGAAGCACAAGGATTACCACAAGTTTGATTTGCCAGCTAGGGCTACATAGTGAGTTCCCAAAACCATGTTTCAACCCCCAAATATGTGTGTGTGTGTGTGTGTGTGTGTGTGCATGTAATTTCAGATTTGTTTTTATCTTTTTAAATTTTTTGTTTTTATTTATTTATTTGAGAGTGACAGAGAGAAGGAGGCAGAGAGAGAGAGAGAGAGAGAGAGAGAGAGATAGAGAGAGAGAGAGAATGGGCGTGACAGAGCTTCCAGCCTCTGTAAACAAACTCCAGATGTGTGCGCCGCCTTGTGCATCTGGCTTACGTGGGTCCTGGGGAATTGAGCCTTGAACCGGGGTCCTTAGGCTTCACAGGCAAGCGCTTAATCGCTAAGCCATCTCTCCAGCCCAGATTTGTTTTTATTTTAAATTCATCTTTTCGTTTTGTTTTTCCAAGGTAGGATCTCACTTCCAGGTTAACCTGGAACTTATTCATAGCCACAGGCTAGCCTCTAACTCTGGGATCCTCCTATCTCAGCCTCACAAGGGCTGGGTTTAAAGGGGAGCGTCACCACACCTGGCAGTTTATTGTAAATTTCCACTGATATTTATCAATAGTGCCTTAGAAGACTTTTTTTTTTTTGTCACTAGTGTCCTTGGTTAAGGATATATAAACATCTGGCACGATGTTAGGTTTAAGAGACTCTGGGCTGGGCTCCTTCAGTACCATATGAATTACTAAGAAGGGCGAGCATTTCTCGTTTTCGGTAGGTAGAAGTGTTCAGGGCCTGGTGGTCAGTATTCTGCTTTCTGCTGCAAAGGCAGTGCCAGGAGCAGGGACAGCAGCGTCCTTCAGGTGCAGCCTCTGTATAAAGATGTTTTTTTCTCCTTTCCTCTCTAGTGCTGTTTTGGCGTACTCTCAGCTACCTGGCTGGCTTTGGCTATGTAGGTAGGTTTACTCTGAGCCTAAATGATTGGAGGTCAATCCCAGCAGGCAGCCATCTGTTCAGCTGTTTCTATAGGCGTGAACGTCTTCCTGAACTGAGCAGCACTTAGAAGGGCCTGTGAAGGCCCACGGTCACCCAAGCACAAGCCGCAGAGTCAGAGCCACACCAAACCCCAGTTTGCTCGTTTGTTCTGAGAGGCGCTCTTGGGCTGAGGCAGGCAGAAAAACACTCCACCCTGGAGACAGAGTGTGAGGGCTTTCTTTTGACACTAGCTCTAAACAACCTCATCTACCCAGTGTTAGAGCAAGCTTGCTTTCTTTCAATCCTTGGGAAAGCCTGAGGTCTGATATCCTTACGTATTTACTGTCATCTAACCACTCAATATTACAGTATTCCTGTTTTCTTAAAGCAGCAGACCCCAGCCCTCTCTCATCTCTTTGGTTTTGGAGCCTTGTCTCTGTTGGACTCTTTTCCCTAAATATGTCTACACATTTCTTACCCCTGCTTAGGCTGGGTGTATGCTTTAAGCTGTTGCATAATTAACTATACATCTGACAAACCAGAACATTTCTAAAATAGACAGGGGGCTCCCCAGAGAGGAAGTGCCAAACTGTTTACAGTTTCTTCAGCTCCTTTTATTTCCTAGGAAGCATTTAGTAATTTCACTATGTCATGTTTATGCTGCCCAAGATCCCAGCTACCCTCCTGTGCTGAAGGAAGCTGAGCAAGCGCCCGGAATGTGACTTCTGTCTCCACCTTTCTGAGTTGAGATCAGCACTGGTGTGCAATGTATGCCCCTCAGCGCCTCTGACAATGGCTAAAAAGGTTTTGTTCTACAGAGATAATGCGTGCATTCGTTTAGTCATTCTCTGGCTTTCTGTGTTTGTCTTAGGTAATCAGGTTTGGGCATCCTCAAAACATCATTGCATTGTTATCACTCACTGAAATACCGATTGGCCTCCATGGAATTTCTGTAACTGCACCAACTTTTACATATTGTTTCAGTTATGTTTATTTTTGCTATCGAAATTTATCAGTGGTATTTATCTTTGGATTCTTCTGAAGGAATGCCCCAGCTTTTAAATATTTTCCTTTTAAGAGCTCTGCAGCTCAGCTATCTGAGATTTTATGTGCACTTAAAAGGCATTTGAGCCAGGCGTGGTTGTGCACGCCTCTCATCCCAGCACTTGGGAGGCAGAGGTAGGAGGATCTCCGTGAGTTCGTGGCCACCCTGAGACTACATAGTGAGTTCCAGGTCAGCCACTGCCAGGTTTACTTTTATTTCATTTTCCCGGAGCCTTGTCACTTCCTCTTCTATCCTGCTCCAGGATGACATAAAGTCCCAGTGAGAACATGCACAAGACCCAGACTGAAAGTGGAACACGTTTGGGTCCTGTGTAATCCAGAAAAGATGGTTCATTTAAAAAGGTGAACAAGGGCCGGAGGGATGGCTTAGCCATTAAGGTGTATGCCTGCAAAGCTAAGGGACCCAAGTTTGATTCCTCAGTACCCATGTAAGCCAGGTGCACAAGGGGGCACTTGCGTCTAGAGTTCGTTTGCTGTGGCTTAAAGGCCGTGGCACACTCATTCTCTCTCTCTCTCTCTCTCTGTCTGCTTCTTTCTCTCTCTCTCTCTATTAAAATAAATAAATAAAATATTTTAGCCAGTCATGGTGGTGCATGCCTTTAATCCCAGCACTGGGGAGGAAGGCAGAGATAGTAGGATCGCTGTGAGTTCAAGGCCACCCTGAGGCTACATAGGGAATTCCAGGTCAGCCTGGGCTAGAGTGAAACACTACCTCGAAAAAGAACACTAAACTAAACTAAAATAAAGCATCTAAAAAAATTAAAAGGTGGGGCTGGAGAGATGGCTTAGCAGTTAAGTACTTGCCTGTGAAGCCTAAGGACCCCAGTTCAAGGCTCAATTCCCCAGGACCCACGTTAGCCAAATGCACAAGGGGGCGCACACATCTGGAGTTCGTTTGCAGTGGCTGGAGGCCCTACGCACCCATTTTCTCTCTCTCTGCCTCTTCCTCTCTCTGTCACTTTCAAATAAATAAATAAAAATAAACAAAAGTAAAAAGGTGAACCACCAGGCGTGGTGGAGGATGCCTTTAATACCACGGGAGGCAGAGGTAGGAGGATTACTGAGTTTGAGGACAGAGTGAGAGTACACAGTGAATTACTGCTCAGCCAGGACTAGAGAATGACCTAACCTCAAACAACAACAAAAGCCAGGTGTAGACGCACACCTCTTTAATCCTAGCACTGGGGAGGCAGAGGTAGTAGGGTCACTGTGAGTTCGAGGCTACATAGAGAATTCCAGGCCAGCCTGGTCAACCCTACCTTGAAAAAACAAAAGAAAAACAAAAGTTAACCGTGGGGCTCTTATAGATAAAGGGGTGGAGTGTAGGATGAAGGGTAGAGTGAGAGACAATAAATGCTAGAGCTTTTTGTGAGAAAATGTTTTATAAGAGAAATGAAGTACAAGGGTCAAAGGAGTCGGTGCATTCACTCTGCTAATGACATGCTGGTATTAGTAATGGAAGGTTGAATCAGGTTCTTTATTTCATTTGTTGAGTTATGTGTTTACTTATTTAATAACTTGTGGGTTTTTTGTTTTTACTTTTTTGTTTCAAGGTAGGGTTTCATTTTAGCCTAGGCTTACCTGGAATTCACTATGTAATCTCAGAGTGGCTCTGAACTCACAGCAATCCTCCTACCTCTGCCTCCCAAATGCTGGAATTAAAATAATGCGCCACCATGCCTGGCTGTTTTTAACTATTTTTATTCATTTCTTTGCAAGCAGAGAGAGATAAAGAGAAGTGAAACAGATAGACGGCTTTACTTGGGTACTAGGGAATTGAATCTGGGTTGTTAGGCTTTGCAGACAAGTGCCTTAACCACTGAGCCATCTTTCCAGCCTTCATTTTATTTTATTTATTTTTATGTTTATTTATTCACTTGAAAGGAAAGAGAGAGAGAGACTGGGTGTGCCAGGGCATGACTATGCCCAGCTATTTACATGGGCAAATGCTTTTACCCACTAAGCCATCTCCCCAGGCCAGCCTTATTATTATTATTAATTAATTATTTATTTATTATTATTATTATTGGTTTTTCAAGGTAGAGTCTCGCTCTAGCCCAGACTGACCTGGTATTCCCTATGTCATCTCAGGGTGGCCTTGAACTCATGGCGATCCTACTTCTGCCTCCCAAGTGCTGGGATTAAAGGCATGTACCACCACGGCCAGCCTCTTACTATTATTTTTTAAACCTTTTTTTTTTTTTTGGTTTTTCGAGGTAGGGTCTCACTCTGGTCCAGGCTGACGTGGGATTAACTATGTAGTCTCAACGTGGCCTCAAACTCACGGCACTCCTCCTACCTCTGCCTCCCGAGTGCTGGGATTAAAGGCGTGCACCACCACACCTGGCTATTTAAACCTATTTTTGACAACTTCCATACATATAGACAATATACCAAGATCATAAACCCTTCTCACTGCCCTCCCTTTTCTCTCTCCCAAATCCTCCCTCCACTGAATCCCTTCTTCTTTCTAACTAGTCCCTGTTTTATTTTGATGACATCATGTGTTTTTCCCTCTCCTATTATGCAGGACTTGTGTAGGCAGGGTCAGCCACTGTGAGAGCGTGAACGTCATGACGACTTTCTATGTGGAAGCAGTATCTCAGAGCACTCCTTTGGCTTTTACATTCTTTCTGCCGCCTCTTCACAGCAGTTCCTGAGTCTTGGAAGGTGTGATAGAGATGTCTCACTTAACTTCAGTATCACTTCTCAGTCCTGTGATAAATTTTAAGTCTCCTCAGCGGTTGCCACCATCTGAAAAGAGAAGTTTCTCTAACCAAAGTCAGAGTAGCATTAATATGTGGGCATAAACATAAATATGCAGAGGGCATCTTAGTGGGCATAATATATGCATTTAGCTAGACAATAGAAGTAGCTTCCCCTCCCAAGGTGTATGACCTCCCCAGCCATAGGATTTTGACTAGGTTTTCAGTACCAGGTATGCAAGCGGGCCACAAATCCAGTAAGAGAGCAGTTGGTTTCCACTATAACAGACATGCCACCATTGCACAGTTGGCACATTTAGCTGTTAAGCTTGTAGGGTCCACTGCTGGTTAAGACCATTGGTGACATTTTTCCCCCAGCAGGCTGTATAGGACTTTCCAGCACTCTGAGAGCTCGTCAACAGGGAGGAGGCTTCAGTTCAGCTCCAGCTTGATTTCCCAGTGACCTGCAGCCCAAGCATGTGGTATCTTCAGCAATAGTCTTACCATCTAGTTCTGGTGGGCAATAAAAAGCATTGGCAATGGCTTATAATATTTGGGGGGCATCATAGGCCTCCCTTACCAATAATTCACCGGAAGGTATTCCACTCCTGGCGTTGAAAATTTCTTTTCTTTTTCTTTCCTTCTTTCTTTCTTAAAAATATTTTATTTTTATTTATTTATTTGACAGAGAAAGAGGGAGAGAGAGAGTGAGAATGGGAATGCCAGGGCCCCTAGCCACTGCAAACGAACTCCAGATGTGTGTGCCCCTTTGTGCATCTGGCTAATGTGGGTCCTAGGGAATCGAACCTGGGTCTTTTGGCTTTGCAGGCAAATGCCTTAACCACTAAGCCATCCCTCTAGCCCATCTTTATTTCTTTTCTTTTTTTTTTTTTTTGAGGTAGGGTCTCACTGTAGCCCAGGCTGACCTATGTAGGCCAGACTATAACCTATGTAGTCTTAGGGTAGGCTCAAACTGTCAGTGATCCTCTGACCTCTGCCTAAATTAAAGGCATTCACTACCATGCCCAGAATTGATTTCTTATCAACATTTTCTATAATCAATTAACATATCAATAACATCTGCTCATTTAAGAGAGATTTACACATTTAAAGAAAAAAATTGAGGGAGGGAATATGACAGAGCAGAATTATGAAGGAGAAAGTGAGGGAGGGAAGAAGAGGGGAGGAAAATACCATGGTTTGTTGTCTATAAGTATAGAAGTTGTCAAATATATATATATATATATATAATTAAAAAAAGAAAAAAAATTGAGACAAGGTCTCGTGTAGCCCAGGCTGTCCTCAAGCACTTTGTAACCTTAAACTTCTGAATCTCCTGTCTCTACTTCCCATGTGCTAGAATTATAGGTGTGCCCTACCCTGGCTTTTAGAGGTGCCAGGGATCAAACCTAGGGCTTTGTGCTGGATAAGTACTCTACTACAATACACTTTACAAACTCACATTTTTTTTTTTTTTAAGATAGGGCTTTGCTATGTAGCATTAGCTGGCTTGATACTCACTATGTAGCCATGCTGACCTTGAACTTGTGATCATTCAAGTGCTGAGAATACAAGGGCAGATGTGTCATCATGCCTATCATAAAACACATTGCTATTCAAATATAAAATTATCTGCAGTATTTATAGCCTTCACTGTATTTTTAATATTTTATTTATTTATTTATTTATTTATTTATTTATTTATTTATTTAAGAAACACAGTGAAAGTGGGAGAGAGAGAGGGAGAGAATAGGCACACCAGGACCTCTAGCCACTGCAAATGAACTCAGGATGCACGCTCCATCTTGTGCATCTGCCTTACGTGGGTACTGGGGAATCAAACCTGGCTCCTTATACTTTGCAGGCAAGCTCCTTAAGTGCTAAGCCATCCCTCTAGCCAAGCTTTTACTTAAAATTTTATTTATTTATTTATTTATTTTGTTTTGACAGAGAAAGAGGGATAGAGAGAGAGAATGGGCCCACCAGGGCCTCCAGCCACTGCAAATGAGCTCCAGACGCGTGCTCCCCCTTGTGTATCTGGCTAACGTGGGTCCCAGGAAATCAAACCTGGTTCTTTTGGCTTTGCAGGCAAACGCCTTAATCGCAAAGCCATCCCTCCAGCCCCCAGCCTTTACTTTAAGTTTGCAAGAAGATGGTTTGCCAAAGAGTCATTGCTGGCTGAAATGTTGCTATGCTATGACCAGAAATGTTCATTTCCCACTCAGTCTGTCTGTATATAACTGGTATCCCAAAATGCGTGTTGGCAGTGACCTTGGGATGACTCAAAAGGCATCATGGTGCTGAGAAGAAGTGACAGAGGAGTGCTCAGCACTGCAATATATATATCACATCTTCCAAGGCTCAGGGTCCAGGTGGAAGAGGTTGCGGAAAGAATGTAAAAGCCAAAGGAAGGGTCGGACTCCTTACAACGTGCTCCCCCCAGACACAAAATGGCCTGAATATCCATGACCTCACAGTGCCTGACACTACCTACAGAAGACCATCATAATAGGAGGAAAAGATGATGACATCAAAATAATAAAGAGACTGATTAAGAGGGGGAGGGGATATGATGGAGAGTGGAGTTTCAAAGAGGAAAGTAGGGGAAGGAGGGAACTACCATGGGATATTGTTTATAATCTTGGAAGTTGTTAATTATGAAAAAAAAAAACAGTGAACAGAGATGGGAGGTCATGGGAAATAATTTATACATAGCACACTTTTCATAGAAATATTCATTTCTTTATTCATACCCATTTTGCTTGAAAGGATATTTGAAGTGATAAGATCAAAGTTAGAAAATCCATCTTATAAAAAACAAGAAGAAAACTGTGATCCATCCAAGAGAAAGCTACATACATACAGAAGGAGGGCATGCAGAAATTCAGCAAGAAGGCAGGCAATGTTCCAGGCTCACGTCCTCAAATGAAGCTGCTCAGTTCATTGTAGGTCTTGCCCTGCACTCGCATGATCTTCAGTAAATGACACTTGGTTTCTATAAGTCTTATTTACCTCATCTGCACATAGGAATACTACCAAGACTAATAGAGTTGTTGACTAAAGGAGATTATGAAAATGTATCTATCTATTATTTCTTAGTATATATCTTGCTGAGGATTGGGCCTGGCAGTTGGTATTAATATCGTAACATAAAAGGTTTTGGACTACTTGGTCAAAATTCCAAGTGGGAGCATAGATGATCGCATTTCATCCCTCCAGCAATTCTAAAAGGCAGGTAGCACTGCTGCCCCCACTTACAGGATATGTGTTGGAGCCAGTATTCAGGTAAAGGTCTTTGTAGCTTCAAAGGCTCACAGACTGTGCTACACCATGCCTTTTAATTTGCTACTCATGAATGGATAGTATTTTAACTCTTTTTATATTTTATTTTTATTTATTTCAGAGAAAAATAGAGAGAGAGAGAGAGAATAGGCATACCAGGGCATCCAGCCACTGTAAATGAACCCCAGATGCATATGAAACCTTGTTAATCTGGTTTACATGGGTCCTGGAGAATTGAACCTGGGTCCTTTAGCACCACTAAGCCATCTCTCCAGCTCTATTTTAACTTTTTAAATTTTATTTTTATTTTTTGAAGGAGAGACAGAAAGAGAGAGAGAGAGAATGGGTGCCCCAGGGCCTTTCAGCCCCTAACAACCTCTGGACGTGTACGCCCCCTTGTGTGCAAGTGCAACATTGCATGCTTGGGTCACTTTTATGTCTGGCTATGCAGGACCTGCAGCTATGAATATGCGCATGTGTTCTTAGGCTTCACAGGCAAGCGCCTTAACTGCTAAGCCATCTCTCTAGCCCATGAATAGATATTATTTTGAAAGTGGAAGCAGAGAGATAAAACAACAAATCTTGGGATAGAAATGTGGACAAATAAGCAGGAGTCAGAATAAGGGAAACAATGGTACACATTTGAAGATAAAAAAGAAAAAAAGGGCTGGGCGTGGTGGTGCACATATTCAGTCCCAGCACTGCGGAGGCAGAGGTAGGAAGATTGCCATGAGTTTGAGGACAGCCTGGAACTACAAAATGAGTTCCAAATCAACCCGGGTTAGAGTGAGACCCTACCTCCAAAATAAGGAGGAGGAGGGAGAGCAGGAAGAAGAGGAGGAGGGGGTCAGAGGGAGGGGAAAGGAGAGGGGAAGGAAAAAGAGGGCTGGAAATGTGACAGCCATTAAAGGCACTTGCTTACAAAGCCTGATGGCCTGATTTTGGTTCTCCAGTACCCACATAAAGCCAGATGCAGAGAACAGCCCAGACGTCTGGAATTTGTTTGCAGAGGCAAGAGCCCCTGGTACACCTATTCATTCTCATTCTCTCTTTCTCTCTGTTTGCAAATAAATAACAAATAAAATATTGAAAAAAAAAGAAAACCAGAGGATAGAAAAGTAATGGCCATATGAATACTGTATTAGAAAATTAGGTAGTGTTTGTAGAAAAGTTCTTGGTGAGGTGATTGTATGTAAATGTGAAGATTGCTAATTAGAACCCATGAGAGAGTCATATGAAATTGATTTGGCAAAATAAGTACTTTACCAACTAGACAGTATTGGAAACAAGGTCCCCTTCAAGTGCTTATGGATAGTGTTTGCAGAAAGGAAGCTCCTATGACCATGATATTGTAACTGTGTTTTTCAAAGGGGAGGGAAATGTCTAATAAATGGAAATCATGCACTTATCCAAGCAGCTCTGCTTAAGAAAGACACTTCATTGCCACGTTTTAAGTTTGTACTGACTGTTGTCATTTTTCCTTTTTCTTTTTGTTTTTTTGAGGTAGGGTTTCACTCTAGCTCAGGCTGACCTGGAACTCACTATGTAGTCTCAGGGTGGCCTCGAACTCACAGCGATTCTCCTACCTCTACCTCCTGAGTGCTGTTTTTTTTTTTTTTTTAATGAACTCCAGAAACATGTGCCACCTTGTACATCTGACTTATATGGGTCCTGGGAAATTGAACCTTGGCCTTTTGGCTTTGCAGGCAAGTGCCTTAACCACTAAACCATCTCACGAGCCCACTTTTTCACTTCTTATTCATTGGCTATACACAACATTTTTATGCTTCTAGTAGTCAGTCCAAGTTTTTTTTAATTTGTATTTATTTATTTATTTGAGAGACCAAGAGAATGGGCATATCAGGACCTCTAGCCAGTGCAAATGAGCTCCAGGCACATGTGCCACCATGTGCATCTGGCTTATGTGGGAGCTGGAGAATTGAACCTGGGTCCTTAGGCTTCATAGGCAAGTGCCTCAACTGCTAAGCCATCTTGCTAGCCCAGTTTTTGTTTGTCTGTTTGAGGTAGGGTCTCACTCTAGCCCAGGGTGGCCTTGAACTCATGGTGATCCTCCTCCTACCTCTGCCTTCCGAGTGCCGCTGGGATTAGGGATTAAAGGTGTGTGCCACCACACCCAGTTTCCAGTTATTTTTTCCTATTTTTAATAATCTATGATATTCCATGTATCTTGGAGTTTCCCATGGTACTCTCTCTCTCTCTCTCTCTCTCTCTTATTTTCCTTTTTCCTTCTTTCCTTCTTTCATTTATTTATTTATTTATTTTGAGGTAGGGTTTCACTCTAGCCCAGGCTGCCCTGGAATTCATTATGTAGTCTCAGGGTGGGTTCGAATTCATGGCGATTCTCCTACCTCTGCCTCCCAAGTACTGGGATTAAAGGTGTGCACCACCACGCCCAGCTCCCATAGTATTCTCTTTTGAGATTCCTGAACATTTAGTTTCTGAAAAGCCACCCATTTGGCATTGAGGAGCAAAGAACAAAATGTCAAAAGACCAGCATAAAAACAGGAACTCTATCAAAATTCCAAATTTGGACTGGAGAGATGACTTAGCAGTTAAGGTGCTTGCCCGCAAAGCCTAAGGACTCAGGTTCAATTCCCCAATCCCCATATAAGCCAGCTGCACAAGTGGCACATGCATCTGGAGTTTGTTTGCAGTGGCTGGCTTTCTCTCTCTCAATCTCTCAAATAAATAAATAAATATGTTGACAAATATTTTAAGGCCTGAGAGATGGCTTAGGAGTTAAGGCGCTTGTCTGCAAAGCCAAATGACCCAGCCTCAATTCCCAGCACCCAAGTAAGCCAGATGCACAAGGTGGCACATGTGTCTGCAGTTCGTTTGTAGTAGCTAGGGCATGCCCATTCTCTATTTATCTGCCTCTTTTCCTCTTTCTCTCTCTTAAATAAAATAAAATAAAAAATGTTAAAGTATATTTTAAAAATTCCAGATTTATGCAAAGGACAGGCCCATGACAAAATCCAGGAGACATTCATCTTTGTCCTTACACAGCTTCGTCTGCCTTTTGTGATGGTCACTGAAACATGACTCCGCTTTTGTGTGACCCTATGCTATGTGTGCCTTATTTAAAACTCTGACAGATGTGCTGCTGCATGGCCAAGGGCACTCTCTGTGAGGAGATTTTACCCATGTGGAGGCTACAGCCGAGGCCAGAGGCAAGGGGCACATTACGAGCAGAATCTGCCCATGGAGGCTCCATCTGCCCAGGAAGGCTCTTTGGATTCCAAAGATTTCAACTCCAGGCTTTGTTTTGTATCTTGAATCCAGTCTTATACAGAGCAGATTTATTTTTCCACATTACAAATGGAAAAAAAAAAAAAAACGATAAAAAGAAGCAGGACTGATCCCCTTTAAATATTTTATTTATTTATTTAGTTAGTTAGTTAGTTAACAGAGAAAGAGGGAGAGAATGGGCACACCAGGGCCTCCAGCCACTGCAAATGAACTCCAGACATGAGTGCTCCCTTGTGCATCTGGCTAACATGGGTCCTGGGGAATCAAACCTAGGTCCTTTGGCTTTGCAGGCAAACATCTTAACCGCTAAGCCATCCCTCCAGCCCCTGATCTCCCTTTAGAAGTCACGAAGGTAATCAAGCCACTAAGCAGAGCATTCCACTAGCCTGATGTAGACAGAGGCGTGATATGTCAGACCAGGCTTGGGCTGTAACTTCACAGCAAGTAAAGACTGTGATCAGTTGAAAAGCTGTTCCGCCCTCTCTCTGCTGATGACAAATGAGTGAGTTTGAATTTTAAGACAGGATATTTTCTAGAGGATTATTTTTTTATACTATACTAAAACAATCTTATGGAAATTCTCAGGAACTGGTATCAAAGATAGTCTGTGACTGAGTTACTCCAAATTTCCGTTTTTAGTTCTAAAGCAATAAAAATGCTTGCTAATTGTCATTGTCACCATGGGAGCAACTATGCCACCGCACAGAGGCCAGTGCTGGGTGTATTACTCTGCTGCTACTGTTTTGAAATTATTACTAATTTTGAACAAGGGATCTAAGCTTTTATTTTGTACTGGGATCTGCAAATTATATAGCCCGTCCCAATGGTCATACTGGAATTCCAATATCCACTTGCTTGTAGATCAATGGTGCTGACCAGGTATTTTGTATTGTGGTTGTGAAACCACTGCCCTTTGAGTTAGAAATGAAGACCAATTAACAAACAAACAAACAAATCGTATGTGGCCATTGTAGCCTGGGACTTCAGAGTACAATCTTAGCCCCTCAAGGCATGCATTCTCTTCCACACCAGAGTAAACAGGGAACAAAGGTTCTGCTGGGGAGATGGCTCAGTACTTAAATGCACTTGTCTGTAAAGTCTTGGGGTTTGATTCCCAAGTACCCACATCAAGCCAGATGCAAAGTGGCAGATGTCTCTGGAGTTCATTTGCAGCAGCAAGAGGCCCTGGTCCTTCAGCTCTCTCTGCTTGCAAATAATAAATAAAAATTACTTAACTGATGGCTAGGTGTGGTGGTGCATGCCTTTAATGCCAGCACTCGGGAGGCTGAGGTAGGAGGATCACTGTGAGTTTGAGGTCTGCCTACAGATACAGAGTGAGTTCCAGATCAGTCTGGATAGAGTGAGACCCTACCTCAACAACAACAACTATTTAACTGTTAAGTAATAAATGGGATATGAGAACAAAGGAGATAATAGAGATAAAAATAACTCACAGGTAAAACTTAAGCCAAATGAAAGAGAAATTATGGAAATAAATCTATATTAAAGCATCATAACATAAAACTGACAGAAGACTGGAGAGATGGCTCAGTGGTTAAGGTGCTTACCTGCAAAGCCTAAGAACTCATGTTCAAATCATCAGGTCCCACATAAGCCAGACACACAGTGATACAAGTGTGCAATATCGCACATGTGCACAAGGGGTCACACGTGTCTAGAGTGTCACACGTGTCACAGTGGCTGAAGGCTCTGGCGCACCCATTCTCTCCCTCTCTCTCTGCCTCTTTCTCTCTCTCACTCTTCTATCAAACTAAATAAAAGTAAATAAGTAATTAAAACTGACAGAGCAGAAATAATCTGTAGCATTGCTCATAACGACTCAATGTCTAAAGGAAAGCTTGCATACATTGGGAAGGAGGAGGAATAAAAGCTATTAAAAGCAAAATAATAGCTATAGAAGAAAAGAACCAATGCAAGCATTAACTAGTGTTCCTAAAGAAAAGCAGAATTGTTAAAAGTTGGGGAAAAAACAAAGATACAACAGAAGAAAACTTCCTTGGAATCAAGAAAAGTATTCTGAATTTAGCCCGGCATGGTGACGCACGCCTTTAATTCCATCACTCAGGAGGCAGAGGTAGGAGGATGGCTATGAGTTCAAAGGCCACCCTGAGCCTACATAGTGAATTCCAGGTCAGCCTGGGCTAGAGTGAAATCCTGCCTTGAAAAACCAAAAAAAAAAAGAAAAGAAAAGAAAAGTATTCTGAATTTACAGATTAAAAAGGCCTACCATTTAGCAGCCAAAAGAAAAACAAATCCCCAAGGAGGAAAATATTTCAGTGAGTTATTAAGAGACTTTTTATTTATTTATTTATTTTGGTTTTTCGGGGTAGGGTCTCACTTTGGCCCAGGCTGCCCTGGAATCACTATGAAGTCTCCGGGTGGCCTCAAACACATGGCGATCCTCCTACCTCTGTCTCCTGAGTGCTGGATTAAAGGCGTGCGCCACCACACCCGGCAAGAGAGTTTTTTTTTTTTTTTTTTTTTTAAAGGCAGGGTCTCATTCTAGGCCAGGTTGATCTGGAACTCACTGTATAACCCAGGAGTTGGCCTTGACCTCATGATGATGCTCCTACCTCAGTCTCCTGAGTACTGGGATTAAAGGTGTGCATCACCATGCCTGACCAGTGAAGTTATTGAGAATCCTACTACAGGGCTGGAGAGATGGCTTAGCAGCAAGGTAGCACATGCATCTGGAGTTTGTTGGCAGTGGCTAGAGGCCCTAGAAAGCCTATTCTCTCTCTCTCTCTCTCTCTCTCTCTCTAAAATCCTACTATGAACCAGGTTAAGAAATATGCCAAGAAAGAAAGTTTCCCTGTGTTTTTCCACAGCAGTTCTGAAAAGACAAGCAAACCATCCTAGAGTTTGGAGGGGAAAAGGAAATCTATACCTGCCTATGATATCATTCACTTATAAAAACATAAGTGGAAAATCTACATAATATAATAATAGTATGTTAATAAAAGAAAGCACGGAGGAAGGGGAAGATGATGGAACTTTCATGTGAAGAAATTTCTCAAGTTGTTAAATTTTTTATTTGGGAAAACATAATTTTGTTCTTGTTTCTTAAAAGTTATAAAAGTAACCACCAGAGAGCTAAAAATACATCGTTCATACATCTTTCAAATTAGTTGAACACAGTCAAAGTGTGGTGGAGAAGGAAGGGACTGAGAAGGAACCAGAGAAGAATGACCTTGAACCCTTGTGTGGTTCGTACTGTGCTAAAACCTTCATACTCCCCATGTGTCTTCCTCACTAACAGCCACCTGAAGTCCCATCACTATCTACACTTGCAGAAGAGGAAATGGAGACTGGAGAGGGGACATGTGTGGAGGGACCCATGTGTGGAGTGTGGGGTGGGATTCCACCACGTCTATCTGAGTCCCAAAGCTGTGCTGTTGAACACTCATCCTGGCCTTCTTTGAGATGTCCTCACACTCCTTTTAGTCTTTGCCACATCAGTGACTCGTTCTCAGTCCCTCACGTTAGACTCACATGAGATCATTTTTATACACTATCCCTGGACACCACCTGAAGCTACTGAATCAGAGTTCCAGAGTGTGGGGGTCTGCACAGGGTCTTTTGCACTTTTAAGTTCTTCAGGTGTTTCAAATGTTTAGTCAGTACTGACAACCAAAAAAAAAAAAAAAAATTAGACAATGGAGCAGATTAAGCTACAAAGGAAACCTCAGTATATTCCAAAACTGAGATGGTCTCAAGGCCACAATTTATCACAATGAAATAAACTAGAAATAATAGCCAAAACAATAGCAAACTAAAAAGAAAATAAGGGGGCTAGAGAGATTAATCACTGGTTAAGGCACTTGCCTGCAAAGTCTAAGGACTCCAGTTCGATTTTGCGGTATCCACGTGAAGCCAGATGCACAAAGTGGTGCGTGTGCCTGGAATGTGCAGTGGATAGAGGCCCTGGTACACTCATTCTCTCTCTCTCTCTCTCTCTATATATATATATATATAGATAGATAGATAGATAGATAGATAGATATAGATATAGATATAGATATAGATATATATCTGCTTGCTTCTCTTTCTCAAATAAGTAAATAAAATATTTTAAATACTTTATTTGAGAGAGGTAGAGAGACAGAGAGACAGATAGAGAGAGACAGACAGAATGGACATATTAGGGCCTTCATCCACTACAAATGAACTCCAAATGCATGTGCTACCTTGTGCATTTGGCTAACGTGGGTCCTGGGGAATCAAACCTGAGTCCTTTGCCTTTGCAGGCAAGTGTCTTAACTACTAAGCCATTTCTCCAGCCTCTAAAATATTTTTTAAAGTCATCTTTAAAAAATATTTTATTTTTCTTTATTTGTTTGAGAGAGAGAGAAAAAATAGGCTGGGAGAGAGAGAGAAAGAGAGAGAGAATGGGCATGCCAGGGCCTCCAGCTACTGCAAATGAACTCCAGATGCATGAACCCCCTTGTGTATCTGCCTTATGTGGGTCCTGGGGAATCGAACCTGGGTCCTTTGGCTTTGCACACAAGTACCTTAACCACTAAGCCATCTCTCTAGCCCTAAAATATTTTTACAATATGTTTTATTTATTTATTTGATAGTGAGAAAGAGGGAGAAAGAGAGAGAGAGAGAGAGAGAATGGGCACGCCAGAGCCTCCAGCCACTGCAAACAAACTCCAGACACATGTGCCCCCTTTTGTATCTGGCTTATGTGGGTAGTGGAGATTTGAACCAGGATCCTTTGGCTTTTCAGGCCAACGCCTTAACTGCTAAGCCATCTCTCCAGCCCCTAAAATATTTTCTTTTTAAAGAAAATAAGACCTGAATTCAATCTTAGAACTTAAAAAAGTCCAGTGTGTGGACATATACCCTAGGGACCTGGCATTTTATGAGACAGTTTTGGGTGACAGTGCCCCCAAATGACTAAACTTTTGGCTAAATGCATAATTGTCCTTGGGCCCATTGGGGAAAATCTAGGTCATTTCACTTGACTACAGGTCAGAAACATCAGAACGGTCTGGGCTTCCTCATCTCTGACCCCTTAGGGAGTCCTTCCAAGAAGGCCCTTCCTAGAGAAATAAGATTTCTGGGAAGACTTCCTTTTTCTAGAATTCCTGACCTCAGACACCTGATGTCAGGACTAACTGACTAGGCCACTGGCCCATCCAAGGTGCTCACATAAAAAACTCCAACATGGAGCTGGTGCATATGTCTGGAGTTTATTTGTAGTGGCTAGAGGCCCTGACATGCCCATTCTCTCTTTCTCTGCATCAAATAAAATTAATTAAGTAAGTAAAAAATAAAATTGTGGTTGGTCAAGTTCAGCCCCCAGAATTTAGTACCAGGGGTAACCTAAAAAAAAAAAAAATTTCAACATGGGTCTCAAAGTGTGCTTCTTCTTAACCAACCCTCCCTTGCCTCCATGGGCAAGAGCTGTCTTCCTTTTCCTAAGCTCCCCTCCTCTTAAAGCTCTCCCTACTAAAGCTCTAAAGGGGTCATGATGGGGAGAAGTAGGGAGGGCCTAAGGGGAGCGACAGTAGATATGAAAATAGAGACATGGGATACTGGTGGTAGCATGGCTTAAGTGAGGATGGGGACAGGAATGGAGGCGAGAAGAGGTAATAAAATGACATCAATGTAGAAGGGCTAATAAGAAAGAAGGCCGGGCATGGTGGCACATGCCTTTAATCTCAGCACTCAGGAAGCAGCAATAGGAGGAGCTCTGTAAGTTCAAGACTACCCTGAGACTACATAGTGAATTTTCCAGGTCAGCCTGGGCAAGAGCAAGACCCTACCTTAAAAAAAAAAAAAAAAACCAATAAAACAAAATAAAATAAGATAGAAAGAAAGAATGGATTAAGTGGAAGGGCAATGGAGGAGTGGGGTATGGGACAAGAGAAAATAATGGGAGGGGATTATGATCAAAATAGATTATGTACATGTATGAAAACTGTCACTTAAAAAGCTTACTGGCGCTGGGTGTGGTGGTGCATGCCTTTAATCCCAGCACTCGGGGGGCAGAGGTAGGAGGATCGCCATGAGTTCGAGGCCACCCAGAGAATACAGAAAGTGAATTCCAGGTCAGCCTAGATTAGAGTAAAACCCTACCTCGAAAAGCAAAAAAAAAAAAAAAGAAAAAAAGAAAAAGCTTACTGGGGTTGGGGCTGGGGCTGAAGAGATGGCTAAGTGGCTAAGGCGCTTGCCTGTGAAGCCTAAGGACCCAGGCTCAATTCCCCAGTACCACATAAGCCAGCTGCCTAAGGTGGTACATGCGTCTGGAGTTCATATGCAGTGGCTAGAGGCTCTGGCGTGCCTATTCATTCTCTCTCTGTCTCTCTTCAAATAAAGGAAGAAAGACTCACCCCTTCCCCCACCAAAAAAAAAAAAAGAAAACAAGCTTGACTAGCTGGGTGTGGTAGCGCATGCCTTTAATCCCAGCACTCAGGAGGCAGAGGCAGGAGGGTCACTGTGACTTGGAGGCCAGCCTGGAAATCTGGAACTACAGAGTGAGTTCCAGGTCAGCCTGAGCTAGAGTGAGATCCTACCTGGCAAAAGGAAAAATAGCTGAATCTCCCCCTCCACCTTAATCCTGCAGATGCCAGGTGTGGTGGCATATGCCTGGATCCTGTGGAGGCAGACACAGGTGGGACCCTGTTGCTGCTGACCAGCCAGTCTAGCCTATGTAGCGTTTGGTGAGCTCCAAGAAAGAAAAACAAAGTGGACAGAGTTCCTGAGGAATGACACTCAAGGCTGTCTTCTGGCCTCCACATGCGCATGCACACACCCAACAAGAAAGCTTGTATGAACATTCATGTAAAAATCTGAAAGACAATGGGTGTTTCTGAACTCTTGATTCTGTTCCACTGACCTGTTTGTGTTTATGGCAAAACCAGAGGATGATTAGTTTTACAAGGATGCTTGAAATTAGACTGTGTGAGCTCGCCAACCTTGTTTTCTTTTTCAGCCTTGTTTTCTTTTTCAAAGTGTTTTGAGTACTCTTAGTCTTTTGAATTTCCATATGAGTTTAAGATCATTTGACTAATTTTTATGCCATGCCTGTTAGGATTTTGACTGAGATTGTATTGAATATAGAGATGGATTTGCAAGAATTGAGATTTAAGCAATTTGAGTTTTCTGCATGTGATGTGAGCGAGGGGGAGCTCTCCACTGACTTAGGTCTTCTCTATTTCCTCTCAGTATTTTGTAGTTGTTCATGTGCTTTTCACATCTTTGGTTGGGTTTATTCTCAGTAGTTGCATCCTTTATAGCATTGCAATTAATGCTGTTGTTAATTCTTCACTGTTTGGTTGTTTATTCCTAGTATATAGAAATAAATAAATGAATGTATTTTAAGAATTAGAAATAATTGATTGCATTTGACAGAGAGAGAGAGAGAGAAACAGATAGGGAGAGAATGAGTATGGGCGTACCAGGGCCTCTTGAGACTGCACATGTACTCCAGACACATGTGCCACTTTATGTATCTGGCTTTATGTGGGTACTAGGGAATCAAGACATCAGGCTTTGTACACAAGCACCTTTAACTGCTGAGTCATCTCTCTAACCCTTTATTTTTTTTCAGTCCTCTAATCTTATTTTTATATATTTGAAGTGAATTCTTTATTATTGATTTTTTTATCCTGAAAATGACTAATTGTGTTTTCATAGATTCCATCAGATTCATTACATAAAGGAAATAGTTTTCTACACAATCTTTCTCTGTGTCACTTGCAAAACAAGTTTTTGTTTTCCTTTTTCAGTCTGGGTGCTTTCCTCTCTTATTACACTGCCAGGAATCTTTAATGTCAGGAGTAGGAATCTTTGTCCTCAGGGGAAAAAATCGTTCAGCTGCTCAACATTAAGTATGATGTTAGATATAGGGTCCTATGAATGAACTAGTACAAACGAAGACCTGTGAGTTAGGGTTTTAGGGTTTTTCTTCTTGCTCCTGTGCTGAGGATCCAGCCCAGTGCCTGGTGTCTGCTAAGCAAGTGTTATAACTGAACTACATTCCCAGTCACTTGGAAAAGTAGTATCTTCAAGGTTTATAGTGTCAATTTTATCAATAAGAAATTATTCACTTAAAAGGGAGAAGAGGGCTGGAGAGATGGCTTAGCAGTTGAAGTGTTTGCTGCTGAAGCCAAAGGACCCACGTCGGATTCCCCAGCACCCATGTAAAGCCAGACGCACAAAGCGGCACATGCGTCTGGAGCTCATTTGCAGTGGCTGGAGGCACACTTATTCCCTCTCACTCTCTCTCCTTCTTTCAAATAATAAATAACAAAGAAAGAAAGAAAATGTTAAAGAAAAATAAAAGGGAGAAGAACTTTCCTGCTGATAAAATTTGAAAACATAACAATTTTGGTATTTTGCTTTTTGCAACAGCAACAATACAAAACTGATATAAATGCCCAGCAAACTTGTAATATGCAGTAGTTTATAAAAAGAAAGACCCAAATCTCTGGGAGTTGCAGGAAATGTTGCTAACTGGAAAGGCATATTGGGAAGGCTTAAGACCAAAACTAATATAAATATCAGTTCTTTAAAGTATAAATTAGTATAATCCTAAATAAAATGTCAGTAAATTTGTTTTTGGGATGTCAAAATTAACTGTAGTTCACTTGGAAATGTAAATGATGGGAAAATAACTGGGGCAATTCTAAGAAATAAAAAGAGAAAATTATTTTTACTTTAAGAATGTTCTACAGAACAATAATATGGTGATAATGTCACCCAGGTTCAATTCCCTAGGACCCATGTTAGCCAGATGCACAAGGGGGGGGCAAGAGTTTGGAGTTTGTTTGCAGTGGCTGGAAGCCTTGGCATGCCCATTCTCTCTCTCTCTCTCTCTCTCTCTCTCTCTCTCGCGCGCGCGCGCTTTTCCTCTGTCAAATAAATAAATAAATAAAATATTTTTTTTAAAAAAATAATCAACCAATACAATATTTAAAGAGGGCAAACATCAAACTCTGTAGGTCCAAGCTCAACAACTCTAGTCAGTGTCAAATCTCCAAGTCTGATCATTCTAACCAGCAACAAGTCTCTGGAGTTCCAATTCCCCCCCTCCAGCTAGGCTACTCACAGTCCTGGAAAACTTCATGTGGGGCCGACAGCTTTCCTTAGCAGCCATCTCATGGTCCCAGCAGCTCCACTGGGTCTCCACTGCAATCCACGGTTCATCCTCATGGCCCCATGCCATTTCCAAAATACAAGACCATATTGCAAATTCAATGACCCTCTCTTTTCTGCATTTCTTATACTCCACAATACCAGGTAGGGAGCCAATTTGCTAATCGGGGGGGGGGGGAGGGGGAGGCGGGGTAAGGCAGACTTTGAAGAACAAGATACTCCTTGAGCACTCAGGCCCCTTCAAAAGAGTCTATATTCTTGTTCATACTCATATATTAATGCTACTCTCACTTTTGGTAGAGAACCTTCTCTTTTCGGATGGCAGTGAACTTGGGATGACTCAGAAGGCATCATGGTGCTGGAAAGAAGTGACAGGAGTGCTCAGCACTGCAATATCTCTATCACACCTTCCAAGGCTCAGGGTCTATTGTGGAAGAGGTAGCAGAAAGAATGTAAGAGCCACAGGCAGGGTAGGACTCCTTAAAATATGCTCCCCCAAGACACAAAATGGCCTGGATATCCATGACCTTACAGTGCCTGACACTACCTACACAAGACCATCATAATAGGAGGAAAAGATCATGACATCAAAATAAAAGAGAGACTGCTTGAAAGGGGGAGGGGATATGATAGAGAATGGAGTTTCAAAGGGGAAAGTGGGGGGAAGGAGGGCATTACCATGTGATATTGTCTATAATCATGGAAGTTATTAGTAAAAAAAAAATTTATTAAAAAAGAGTGTACATTCTTCCTGTTGCCTCAGTGCAGGTCAGCTGGTCCAATCTCAAAGGTTGTAATCTCTAATTGCAGCTAAATGGGCAGAAGTTTCAGCCCAAAGATTTAATTTCTGCTTACACCAGTCCATTCCTACATAATGCAACCCTGCACAAATTCTCTGGACAGGTGCATTACAGCAAGCCTCACACACAAACTGCTTCTAGCCCAGTCCAAGAACAGCTCTTCCTCACCCTCGTAAGCCAAACCTCACAGTCCATAGTTCTTACTGCATTCAGGTCCGAGTTTGACCAGAATAGTCCATCAAGCTGTACTTATAGCACTGTAAGGAGTCTCTTTGGCTAAGGTTTCAAATCCTTCCACATTTCTCTTGAAAATCAGCTCCAAAAGGCCAAAGCCACATAGTCAGGCATCTAGCAGCAAATGACACCACTCCTCGGTACCTACATTACTGTTGCAATCAGGTTCGCATTGCTGGCATAAATCACCCGACCAAGAGTAGCTTTTGGGAAAAAAAAAAGAGTTTATTTTGGCTTACAGACTCAAAGGGAAGTTCCATGATGGCAGGGGAAAACGATGGCATGAGCAGAAGTTAGACATCATCTCCTGGCCAACATCAGGTGGACAATAAGAACAGGAGAGTGCTAAACACTGGCAAGTGGACATTGGCTATAATACCCATAAGCCCACCCCCCACAATACACTGCCTCCAGGAGGCGTTAATTCCCAAATCTCCATCAGCTGGGAACCTATTATTCAGAACAAGTAAATTTATGGGGGACACCTGAATCAACCACCACAGTATAAAATGTTATTTCTTTCTTTTCATTTAATTTACTTCTATTTTTATTTATTTATTTTGTTTATCAAGGTAGGTTCTCACTCTAGCCCAGGCTTATCTGGAATTCACTATGTAGTCTCAGGATGGCTTCAAACTCTCAGTGATCCTCCTACCTCTCTGCCTCCTGAGTGCTGCAATTAAAGGCATTTGCAGCATGCCCAGCTAAAATAGAATTTCTAACCAGCAGAAGAAAGATGGATTAATCAATATATGGCACAGGCTACTCTGCCTGTTCAGTGGGGTGGGGTGGTGTTGACAGGGCAGTCTAGCAGTAGTGAGTAGGTGGGAAAAGATTGATCCTTGCCCCCAAAAGCTTCAAACATAAAAAAAGTTAGAGCTGGGTCTCATGGTGCAAACCTTTAATCTCAGCACTCAGAAAGAAAAGGTAGGAAGATCACTGTGAGTTTGAGACCAGCCTGGAACTATATAGTAAATTCTAGGTCAGCCTGGGCTACAGTGAGACCCTGCCTCAAAATAACAAAAAGAAGTTATAAAAATACTTAAGAAAGGGATGGAGATATGGCCAAGTGGTTAGAAGCCTTTTCTGTGTAAGCATGAGTGCCCGAGGACCAATAAGAGAATGTGCTATAAAATAATGATAGTAAGAGACTGGCTCAAGTAAGAATGGACCAGAGTGATGAAGGTGGACATTTGATGTTCCGCTTTAGCCACTGCAGGTGAATGAATGCTCCCAGCCACAGGCAAGTGCATGGGATGGCATAGGAGCATATACATGTATATACACCACACATGCATCACATCACACACACACACACACAAATACTTAAGAAAACATAAGTAAATTACTATATTATATGAAAGTGGGAAAAGCTTTTCTCCCCCTCCTCCAGTGTGTATATGTATGTGACACGAGTATATGTGAAGGCTAGAGGTTGACATGGAATGTCTTCTCATTCACTCTACACCTTATTTTTTCTTTACTTGTTAGAGAGAGAGAAGCAGATAGATAGACAGATGATAGGTAGGTAGGCAGGCAGGCAGATGACAAATGGATAGATAGATAGATAGATAGATAGATAGATAGATAGATAGATAGATAGATAGACAGACAGAGAGAATGGGCTTTTCAGGGCCTCCAGCCACTGCCAACAAACTCCAGATACATGCACCACCTAGTGCATCTGGCTTACATGGGTCCTGGGGAATTGAACCTGGGTCCTTAGGCATTGCAGGCAAGCAACTTAACCACTAAGCCATCTCTCCAGCCCTCTACCTCATTTTTTTGAGAAGGGTCTCTCACTGAACCTGGAGTTCACTGATTTGGCTAGACTAGCTAGCCTGCAGGCCCCAGGGTTGCTCCTTCTTCTACCTTCCCAGTGCTGGAGTCACAGGCACATGCCACCATGCTCAGCTTTTACATGGGTGCTAGGGATCCAAACCTAGGTCCTCATGCTTGGGCAGCAAGCACTTTACTAGTGACCCATCTCCCCAGCCCCTTATGAGGGAAGCCTTTCTGAAAATGACATAAATAGATTGAAAAATCTAACTAGAATAAATTTTAGAAAAACACAAGAAACCACACAAAGCCAAAATATATTTTGAAAATATTTACTACTCATGTCATGAGTAAATGACAACAACAACAACAACAACACACACACACACACACACACACACACACACACACACACTCCCTGCCTTTACCACCTGCTGGGCTATGTCATATGTTACGTGATTCACTAACATCACCATTAAAATGTCCTTTGCAGAAAATAATGAGGTTGGAACACATGCATAGAAAAATTCAAAGAAATATAAATGGTTGTGAATCACAAATATGGGTTTGTGGTGATAATCTTTTTGACTACATCTGCTATAAGTGCAGTCTTTTTGACTTGGAATATAAGGTTGCTCACATTTCTTTTCCATTCTAAACTTCACATTTTTCTTATCTGTAATGTATTTTACTCTCTTCTTGTACATCTGAATCAGAGAATCAGAGAAGCCAAGCCACACACCCAATGCTATTCTGCCTTGAAATTTCTCTGCCAAACACATTAGTCTATTACTTTTAAATTCAACTCAACTCACGTACTCAGGACATGGGCAGAATGCCATCAGTTTATTTGCTGGAATATCACATGAACAGCCTCTAGGCCAGTTCCTGGTAGGGTCCTTGCTCTCCTCTGAAGGCCCATAAACCAAGCCCCCATTGTCTGCATTTCTCTTGGCCTTGTGGTCTTCCAAACTACCACCAGAATGGCCCTTAAAACTCTGCTTATAAGATTGTAATACTTCTCTAGTCAAAAGTCATAAATTTTTCCATATTGATCTAACAGACAAGCTCCAAAAAGCTTAAGAACCAGGTAGCCAAATTTATTGCAGCAGCAGCACCACTTTTGGTATCAACTATGGATGTTGGTGACTTTAAAAAAATATTTTAAAAAATATTTTATTCATTCATGAGAGAGAGAGAAACAGAGAGAGAGAGAGAGAGAGAGAAGAGAGAAGGAGAATGGGTACAAGAGGGCCTCCAGCCACTGCAATCAAACTCTAGACACATGTGCCACCTTGTGCATCTAGCTTTACATGGGTACTGGGGAATCCAACCTGGGTCCTTTGGCTTTGCAAGCAAGCACTTTTACCACCAAGCCATCTCTCCAGCCAAATATTGGTGGCTTTTTTTTTTGTGTTATTATTTATTTATTTATTTATTTTTTGGTTTTTCGAGGTAGGGTCTCAGTCTAGCCCAGGCTGACCTGGAATTCACTCTGTATTCTCAGGGTGGCCTCGAACTCATGGCAATCCTCCTACTCCTGCCTCCCCAGTGCTGGGATTAAAGGCGTGAGCCACCACACCGGCTTTTGGTGGCTTTTTTATTGCTCAGATAAAATACCCAACCAGAATTAGTTTATGGAAGGAAAAGGGTTTAATCTGGCTTATACTTCAAGAGGGTAGAGGCTACCCAGTGGGGAAGGCATGGAAGACGAGAGCAGGAAGTCCACATCACACTGTCACACTGGCAGGGAAGAAGCAAAGAGAGAAAAGAGGATATGGACAGTGACACACTTCCTCCAACGAGGCTCCACCTCCTAAAGGTTCCACAACCTCCCTGTACAACACCACCAGCTGGGATCAAGGTTTTGAACTCATGAACATTTTATATCCAAACCACCACAAGATTCAACTTTACTAATATGAAAAAATGCAAATTAAAAAATAAGCCTTTGTGCTTGATAATCTTCTGAAATGTAACAAGCTGTACCAAAAAGTCTCACCTCCATGGATGGATCACTAGCTACAATGCCCTCCTTGCCATTATGGACGCTATCCCCTTAAACCACAAGCCAAAATAAGCCTCTCTTCCCTCCAGTTGCTTCTGTCAGACATTTGACCACAGCAAGAAAAAAAGTAATACAGACAATCGCTACCAAGAAGTGAGGTCTCTGCTATGATAAATCTGACCCTATGGTTTGTAAGCTTTTATAAGTGTTTTGTATAAGGAACGTGGATGAGTTTGGAGATGAAGATTAGAGAAGTGCTAGAGTGTTGTAAGCAAAGCTTAATGGGTCAATTCTAGTAGGAGAGTGGAAGACAAGGGTGGTGACAGAATGAGGACGATAAAGGATAGGCTCATGAAGTTTCAGAGGGAAACAAGGACTACTGAGAATTGGACTAGAATTCATTCATGTTTATCCTCACAAAGAATCTGGCTACATTCTGCCTGTGTCAAGAAAATTTGAGTTGATGAATTTAAAAATGGACAAATTTATTTGGCAGAGGAAATTTCAAGACAGCATGACATGTGGGCTATGACACAGTTACTGTTGGCCGCCTTTAGCCAGATTTACAGTGAGAGAGAGAGAGAGAGAGAGAGAGAGGGGGAGAGAGGGACTGAGAGAGTGGGAAAGAGAAGGAGGATGCAAATGTGCAGTATGGCAAGGAAACTAGCTTGAAGTCCGTTAAAGTTGTGAAGAAGACTGGTGAAAGCAAAGGGGCTGGAATGGTAAGAAATCGGCACCAGTATAGACAAATGGTGACAATGTACTGGGACTTAGGAAAGGGCATTTGAAGACAAGATTCCACCCACTGAAGGCTCCAGAAGAACCTGGAATCTTCAAAGTTGTTCTGGTTTTGAAGGTATACAGAATGAAGAGTTACACAGTCATGGATCAGATTCCCTATGTGGTAGTTTGAACAGATAGACCCCAATATATTCAATGTTTTATTAGTTTGTAGTTTGCATCTGCAGCCACCTGGCTGGAGGCAGTGTCACTGGGCGGATGTTAAGGTGTGGTGGTGGGTTTGAGATTTCAATCTAAAGATATGCAAAGTGTGCCTAGCTGGAGTTCCTGAAATGTGCTGTGCTGTGTGGCTTTTGGCTTGTGCTTCTCTTTCTGTGTTTTGTCCTGTGACAGCAGGCCAGATTCTTCTACCATTATGGAGCTTTACCTGGATCTGTAAGCTTCAATAAATATCCTTTCCTCCATAACTGTGCCTGGTCTGGAAGTTCGTCGAAGTTCATCTCAGCGAACCTGAAGCTGTCTGCTACACCCTTGAAGAGAAGCCCTGAAAGGCCAGTGTGTGAGGCAGTGAGGTTAAAGCCTGAGCTGCAGTAGTGGCCCCATGACGTTGCAGGTGTGAGGGATGTGGAGCACATACCAAAGAAAACTCCATATTGAATGGACACAGCCAGAGAGGCCATGTATACTGCAGGCAGCAGGGCTGCAGGGTCAGGGACACCTAAAGCCCACTGCAGTCACATGCTACCACCATGAGCCTCGGATGCTAGACATGGAGCTACAAGGCTTTGTGTTTGTCTTGCTGAATTTTTGTCTTGCTTTGGTTCACTCTTTCCTTTCTATGCTCCCATGCCTCCTGTAGTAGTCAATTTCAGTTGCTGAGATGAAATTCCAAACCAGGCAGTTATGGGAGGAAGGAAATTTATTTGAAGCATACAGATCCAGGGGAAATTCCATAATGGCAGAAGAAGTTGGCCCCCTTTTACAGGACTAAGGAGAGAGCGAGAGAGCGAGAGCGAGAGCGAGAGCGAGAGAGAGAGAGAGAGAGAGAGAGAGAGAGTAAAGCCACCAACAATACAACAGAACAAACAAGCACACTTGAGGAACTCCAGGCAACACTCAGGTAGTTTGCATATCTTTAGACGAGAATTCCAATTCCACCCAATACCTTAGGGCTCGACCCTAGGATCAGCCCACCTGGCTGGAACTCTAAATTATGTGCTTTAAAAAAATCTTTTGGGCTAGAGAGATGGCTTAGCCGTTAATCACTTGCCGGTGAAGCCTAAGGACCCCAGTTCGAGGCTCGATTCCCCAGGACCCACGTTAGCCAGATACACAAGGGGGCGCACGCATCTGGAGTTTGTTTCCAGTGGCTGGAGGCCCTGGCACGCCCATTCTCTCTCTCTCTCTCTCTTTCTCTCTCTCTCTGTCTGTCACTCTCAAATAAATAAATAAATTTTAAAAAATCTTTTTATTGACAACTTCCATAATTTATAGACAATAAACCATGATGATTCCCTCCCATCCACCACTTTCCCCTTCATAAATCCATTGTCCATCATATCCCCCCTCATCTCAATTAGTCTCTCTTTTATTTTGATGTCATTATCTTTTCTTCCTATTATGAGGGTCTTGTGTAGCTATGCCAGGCACTTCAAGGTCATGGATATCCAAGCCATTCTGTGTCTGAAAGAGTGCATTGTAAGGAGCCCTACCTTTCCTTTGGCTCTTACATTCTTTCCACCACCTCTTCCACAATGGATCCTGAGCCTTGGAAGGTGTGATAGAGATGTTTTAGTGCTGAGAATTCCTGTCACTTCTTCTCAGCACTATGGTGCCTGTTGAGTCATCTCAGAGGTCACCGCCATCTGAAGAGAGAGGCTTCTCTAACCAAAATTGAGAGTAGCATTAATATATGAGTATGTACATTAAGAAAAGGGCAGTTTGATGAGCATAATATATGCATTTAGCCAGACACCAGCAGATGTTTACACCCCTAGGGCTCATGACTTCCCCCATCATAGGCTTCAGTATCAGGCATCTATTCCCTCCTGTTGAGCAGGCCTCCAGTCCAATTAGAGAGTGGTTGGTTTCCCCCATAACAGACATGCCACTATTTGTCCTGGCTGGCCAAATCTAAGGCTTGCAGTGTCCACTGTTGTTTATCTCCAGTGAAGACTTCTCTCTCTCCCATGGAGCTGCATGCAGCATTGCTTTTTCTAGCTTTCTGTCAGCTGGTCTACAGGGAGGAAGTTTTCAGCTTAGCTCCAGCAAGATTTCTCAGTGACATTGCAGTCCAAGCATGTGGAGTCTTCAGCCATAGTCTTACCATCTACTTTTGGTATGAAACAAAGAGCCTTGACAATGGTCTGTAATACTTTGGGGGCATCAGTGACCTCCCTGGCCAAAAACTCACTGGATGATATCCCATCCTTGGCACTGAAATTTTTCTACAATTTATGGCTTCTGGGTGTGCAATTATCCAAAAGAGTAGGTTTCCATATGGCTTATTCATAACATCTTAAACTTTGATTAACCCTACCCCATCCTTTCTTTACTCAATCTCTTGCCCTAGCCTCATTTAGGCCATTCCAACCTCCAGTAATATGTTCTTATACTTACAAATACCATCTCCTTAAGTCCTCTCCTCTTCCTCTTCCCTTATAGTCCCTTTCTAGCTTACTGGCCTCTGCTGCTGAGTTTTACTCTAACTCACATACAAATCTAAATATTTGTAGCTAGGATCCACATCCATTTGCACTTGATTCTTGTGCATGGAGAGAGATAAGGATTTATTTTCATCCTTCTACACATAGACATCCAGTTTGATGAAATTGGGAGCACCTATATTAGGTGCACATATGTTTAGAATGGCCTCCTGTTGAATTGTTCATTTAATCAATATAAAGTGACCTTCTTTATTTTTACCATCATTAATGTTGGTTTGAAGTCTATCCTGTCAGATATTAGGATAGCAACACCTGCTTCTGTACTTGTCCAATACCGGCTCATTTTTTAAAAAAATATTTCTTTATTGGTTTGAGATGGGGGTGGGCAGAGAGAATGGATGCACCAGGGCCTCTAGCCACTGCAAATGAAGTTCAGATGCATGCACTATCTTGTGCATCTGGCTTATGTGGGTACTGAGGAATTGAACCTGGGTTCTTAGGCTTTGCAGGCAAGCATGTTAATGCTATGCCATCTCTCCAACCACTTACTTTTTTCAAATATTTTTGGTTTCCTCCCTTTGTTTCTCCTTCCTTCCCTCTGTTTTTTCTTTCTTCTTTCCTTCCCTTCCACTATCCCTTCCTTCTGCCACCTGCCATAGCTTTGAAAAGGATTTGTACTGTTCAATGTATGAGATTACAACAGAGTTCCATTACAGGAACTGCATGGCTTACCAAGATGCTGATTTCTTTTTTTTTAAATATTTAACAATATATTTTATTTATTTATGTATAAGAGAGAGAGAGAGAGATAGAGAGAATGGGCATGCCAGTGCTCCAGCCACTGCAAATTCCATATGCTTGCGTCACCTTGTGCATCTGGCTTACATGAGTTCTGGGGAATCAAACCTGGGTCCTTTGGCTATGCAGACAAGCACCTAAACTGCTAAGCCATCTCTCCAGCCCTCCCCTTTTTTTTTTTTGAGGTAGGGTCTCACTCTAGCTCAGGCTGACCTGGAATTCACTATGGAGTCTTAGGGTGGCCTTGAACTCAAGGTGATCCTCCTACCTCTGCCTCCCGAGTGCTGGGATTAAAGGTGTATGCCACCATGCCCGGATTAGTCCCCCCCCCTTTTAAAAAATATTTCATCTATTTATTTATTGAGAGAGATAGAGAAAAGCAGAGATGGAGAGAGAATGCTTATTTTTTATGATTTATGGTATGTATGCATGTTTGCTTGTGTGTGGGCACACATGTGAGGTTGCACATGCATGTGGAGATCAGAGGTTGATGTCAGGTGTCTTGCTTGATTGTTCTCTACCTTGTTGAGACCAGGGCTCTCATTCAAGCTCGGAGCTTGTTTATTTGGCTAGTCTAGCTAGGCAGCTTGCCCTGGGGATCCCATCTTGACATCAGGATTGCTGAGATTATAGGCAGGCCTCCATGCCTGTCCAGCATTTACATGGGTGGTGGGGATCTGAACTCAGGTCTTCACACTTGTGTGGCAAACACTTTACCAACTGAGCCACCCCTTAACCCAAGATACCCATTTCTATTTAAAACTTCAGGTACGAGTGTCCAGGTCAATTTGAACAGTTTTGTAAGTGAGGACCTTGTCATAGGTCCCATGACTCAGTAACCCCCTCCTTTACAGGCTTTGTGTCAAACAATCCAAGGGTGGCCTGGTACCTTCTTCAAGGCCTTTTGCTCCATCATGCCGAGTCCTATGAACAGGTGCTCAGTCTTGCCTCCAAATTTGACATGGTTACATCCTGTCCTTCCAGGTTGCTCTTAAGCCATACCAACAAGAGATCAACACTTCTTGTGTGACCAGAGTTGCTCTGATCATGGACCTTGTCTTAGTTCCTCTCTCTTGGAAGTATGTGGAAGACCCAGAGATGTGGACAATCATGATTACAGCTTATGAGAAGGCACAGCAGGAAAATATGTGGTTCTACGTTTATGCTATGAAATTCTCAGTGGTAAATTTAACATGATGAGGAAATGAATTTAGGCTCACATCTTCCTGTATGTTCTGGGTAAGGCTTCAGTAGTCTTCATCATCAACGAAGCACAAGACTCATCCTTGGCAGTCACTGGAAATGACTGCATCATGCGGTCAGGAGCCATAATGTAACCAGCACTAAACAAATGCACTAGGAAGCTGCACAGGCACGATAACCTGTATTGTTTTCACGTGGATTCCCGAGAGCCATGGCATTTAGGCGAATCATGACATTACTCTTCTTTTCTCAGGGTGAAATATATTAGCCAGGGAGGATGTATTTCCAATAAAGTGAGGATTCCTGAACTTGAATAGGAAAATATGGTGCATGTATTGAGCATTAAGTATGTTGTACTTAACTTCCCATTGCTGGCACAAAACACCCGACCCAAAGCAGCTGATGAGAGAAAAGTATTTATTTTGGCATATATCATGTCTGCCACAGCATGTGGAAGTAGCAGCAGGAGAGTGAGGCCAAACTCTAGCAAGGGGGAGCTGGATATAACATCCCTAAGCCCACCCCAAACAGTACACCTTCTCCAGCAAGACACCACCTCTCACACTGCTACCAGCAAGAAACCAAATATTCAAAACACATGAGTATGGGGCCATCTAATTCAAACCACCACAGATTTTATATATATACCAAAATAATTTCCATATATATATATATATATATATATATATATATTCCTTCTCTATTACTCTAGTCTTCATTAAAGAGTCACTATACTATACATTATAAGGGGCAATTAATTCTGTGATACATTTAAAAACTAAAATGTTTACTTCATAGTCAAAAAGATTGTTCTTTAAAGGTCCAGGCGAATTAGTTTTATAGTAGCTGTATTAAGTGCTGGCTTCATAAGTGGGCTTCCCCTCATATATGCAAGAAGGCTTCACCACACATAAACATAAGGTTTCACCAATATGTATCTAAGAGGGCTTCCCTCTTATGTACACAATAGAGCCCCTTCCACCCCCCCACCCCACACACACTTTGAGACAGAGTATTGGTATGTAGTCCAGGCTGGTCTTGAACTCTTGGCCAGCCTTCCTGCCTCAGCCCTGAGTGCTGGGTTTGCAGGTGTGCATCCCTCCCTATGTTCTATCTATAGTGAAGTGACGTGAAATTAGAAAATGGGGTGGGAGGTTGTCTTAGCTTCTTGTCACAGCAACATATGCCTGAGATCAATGAATTTATAAGGAAATTGTTTTGGCTCAATTTTAGGGGCTCCAGCCTGTGGTTGGCTGGATCTGCTGTTCCTGGGCCCATGGAAGGAGCATACAGCAGAGGCAGCTGCTTGTGGCCGTAATTAGCTCCTCAAGTGCATGCCTCCTGTGACCCAACTTCCTCCTACTATGGCCTACCTCCTAGAAGTTCTATCGCCTCTTAGCATGATCAGGAATTTGGGAGCTAGCCTTCAGTACATACATTTTGAGGTATATTCCAGAGCCAAACTATAGCAGGGTATAAGTAGCTCAGTGATGTTTAGCCTGTGTATGGCCCCAGGTCACATGACTAATTAGATAAAAGAATAAAATTTTCTGACTCCAAAGCTCATGCTCTTAAAAAAAAAAAAAAAAAGATGGGGCTGGAGTGATGGCTTAGCAGTTAAATGCTTGCCTGTGAAGCCTAAGGATCCCGGTTTGAGGTTCAACTCCCCAGGACCCACATAAGCCAGATGCACAAGGGGGCGCATGCGTCTGGAGTTTGTTTGCAGTGGCTGGAGGCCCTGGAGTGCCTATTCTCTCTCTGTCTGCCTCTTTCTCTCTCTGTCACTCTCACATAAATAAATGAACAACAACAACAAAAAATAATAAAAAGAAAAGATGTGGGAGCTGTAGAGATGGTTCAGCAATTAAGGCACTTGCCTACAAAGCCTAAGGACCCAGGTTCAATTCCCCAGTACTCACGTAAGACAGATAGATGCACAAGGTGGCACGTGGAGTTTGTTTGCAGTGGCTAGAGGCCCTGGTATGCCCATTCTCTCTCCATTTCAAATAAACAAATTACTTAAAAAAAAAAAAAGATTTGGGACTGGGCTTGTAGAACTGGGAGACCAGCGTGGCCTCCCCAACTTTTGGGGTCTTGTCCCCAAAATATAAAAATAAATAGTTGGTGTAAGATACATAATTCAAGATACTAAAAGGCATTCAGTAGAAAATAAACCTGTTTGTTCTTCAGTTACCCAACTTCTTCTCCCAGAGGCAACCACTGTCAAGTTTCTATGGAGATAGAAAAGCTAGCTCTGTGCATGTATGGGAAAGCAGAACTAAAGCACAGTCTTGCACTTTGCTGCTTTGATTAACAATGTAGATCATGTCAGTCCATGAAAAGTTGACTCATATTAACAACTTCATAGCATTCTGTTTAAGTGGGTGTTTGACACCATCATTTATTAGCTAGTTCTCAACCTATAGCTATTTAAAATAAAGTCAGGCATGGTGGTACACACCTTTAATTCCAGCACTCAGGAGGCAGAGCTAAGAAGAACACTGTGAGTTCCAGGTCAGCCTGAGCTAGAGTGACAGATCCTACCTCAAAACAAAACAAAACAACAAAAACCAGACAAATTAAAAAAAAATCAAATATGTCCTCACACATATGCCTAGAAATCCATGTGAGAGAAAGCATGAATTCTTGTATGTGCATTTACTAAGTCAAAGAGATACTCATTTAAAATATATTGCTAAGCTGTTCCTAATAAAAGTCATCAATATCATAGTCACCAACATGTACCTGTAAGCTTGCCACCTTCCTGAGTTTTGACATATCCTAAACTCTCTTCAGAACATGTCTGCCTCTGAGTCTCAATACCACCATTTACCAGATTTTTGTCTTTGAACAGGTCACTTTCATCTTTCTAAAATGTCTTCCTTATTGGAAAGAATACCTACTTTAAAGTTCCTATGGAAATGAAAGGAGATATGTTAAAGACCAACCATTACAAAAATGATAGTTAAAAATCAATTATTAAAACATAAATAGCTCTTATTTTCCTCCACTTCTATTTTTGGTGCCTTTGGTCCTTGCTTTCAATGCCTTTCTCATATAATTCTAACCTCCTCCCCCAGGTCAAAGGAAGCTTTCAGAATTGAGGTTCTAGCAGGGCTTTCTCATGCTTGAAACACAAAGTAAGGCTGAGCATGAAAGTAAGGCTGAGCATGTAAGCACGTACCTGAAATCCCAGCTCTTGGGAGGTGGAGGTGTGAAGATCAGTTCAAAGTTAGCATTGGCTACACAATAACTTGGTGCCAGCCTGGGTTGCCACAGACCTTCTCAACAACAACCACCCCCCCCATACAAAAAAAAATTGAAACTCTGAAGCTTACTTTCCATTACTAAGCACTCTTTTCTTACTTCCCTACATGTTTAGTGTCTTTAAGTCATTGTTCTATTTAGTACTTTATTATTTTTAATATGTATTTGTGAGAAAGAAGGGGGAGGGATGGGTGCACGGGGGCCTCTTACCACTACAAACACATGCCAGATGCATGCATCTGGCTTTATGTGGGTATTGGGGATTTGAACCTGGGCCAGCAGGCTTTTATAAGCAAGCACCTTTAGCCACTGAGCCGTTTCCCCAGTCCCTATTTATTATTTCAGATACTGGAGTGAAAATAGTGAATTTTTACATAGTTGCTAGATCACAAGCACAGTCAGTTGCTTTGATAGCTCACATCTGAGTGCTCTAAACACAGAACTAAGACTGTAACAGCAGGTATCACAAGGACTGCTACTATCAATATATTGTCACCACTCAGTTGTTAATTAGCATAGGGAATGCCACACGTGAGTTTTGTTTGTTTGTTTTTTGAGATAGGGTCTTATTCTAGCCCAGGCTGACCTGGAATTCACTATGTAGTCTCAGGCTGGCCTCTATCTCACAGCCATCTCCTACTTCTGCCTCCGAAGTGCTGGATTAAAGGTTTGTGCCACCATCCATGGCTGAAGTGGGGTTTTTATTAAACTGATACTTTATAATAAATGTGATGAATTCAAGAAATGCATTCTCATGGAGAAATGAGAGGAATTCAAGATACGTATCACTAGAGTAGCTGAGGTGTTCAGTCCCAATCTTCATGGGGCTGGCTCTCAAAGCTAGAAGCCTTGAGTCCTTTGATGCATCTAAAGATTTCAGTTGCTTTGTGCCCACTTAAATAATATCCTGCCAATCCTGTTGGTGCATACCCATAATCCTATGTATTTGGGAGGAAGAGGCAGGTGGATTGCAAGTGCAAAGCCAGCCTGGGCTACTTAGACCCTATCTCAAAGCAAAAACGTAAAAGAGAGGGGCTCTAGGGGCACAGCCAAATGTTAGTATGATGCTAGGCCCTGGGTCAGTTCAACTCCCAGTACAACTAGTTGGATGGATGGATGACAGTATGCTGCCCCTGGAATGGTATTATTACATCTGGTCATACAAAATGTGATCAAATCACTTCAGAAAATAAAGAACTGAACTCTACCATGCTCATAAATTATATGAAGCTTTGTGTCTACAAGTCACATTTACAAATGTCTATGTGAATGACAGAATTTGATCCAAGATTTACTTTAATGGAAACTGTTAACAAGGTTATAGGAGATAGGCAACATTCATCCATTGTAATTAAAATTTTTTTTTTAATTTTTATTTGACAGTGACAGACAGAGGGAGAGAGAGAGAGAGAGAGAGAGAGAGAATGGGCACATCAGGGCCTCCAGCCACTGCAAACAAACTCCAGGCGCATGCACCACGTTGTGCATCTGGCTTATGTGGGTCCTGGGGAATCGAGCCTTGAACCGGGGTCCTTAGGCTTCACAGGCAAGCACTTAACCGCTAAGCCATCTATCCAGCCCCCATTCTAATTTTAATCTTTCACCAACAAAAGCCTTAGCAGTTGTGCATGACCAAGTCAATTTCAGTCAGCCGGATGTCTACTGATAACCATGTGGAACTTGGCAACTTCCCCTAACTACACGTTCTTCCTTCTTTCTACAGGCTCTCTGCAAAACCCCAGATTCTCTAACTTTATGAAGTTTACCAATCCCCAAGTATTCAATGTTACTTATTATTTAGTAGCCAATAGATTGTTTCTTGAGCGTGGAGTCATATGCAGGCTGAGCTCTTTATCCCTCAAGCTGTGAAGTACAGCCTTGCTCACTGTAATGGAATATGCTCAAATCAGTCAACGTTGGGAGAAATCTTTTTTTTTTTGTTTGTTTTTTTGTTTGTTTTTTCAAGGTAGGGTCTCACTCTAGCTCAGGCTGACCTGGAATTCACTATGTTGTCTCAGGGTGGCCTTGAACTCACAGTGATCCTCCTACCTCTGCCTCCCGAGTGCTGGGATTAAAGGTGTGCACCACCATGCTGGGCTTGTTGTTTTTTGAAACAGGGTTTTGCTTTGTGGCACTGGCTATCTGGGAACTTACTATGTAGCCCAGGCTGGCAAATTAAACTTGTAATCCTCATGTTTCATCCTCCAAGGGTGACATGAGACACCACGCCTGGCTAAAAAAGCATTCTTTCCTGTGTTAGTTTCTGAGTGCTTACTAGGCTCTGGAAAGGTAGAAACCAAAACATCTCAGTCTCTCTCTTCAGGGAACTTCCAGTGTAATGGCGAAGATAACAAATAAAATGTAAGTAGTGCAAAATGCTCTGAAGGAAAATAAAGCAGGAGAGGTCAGCAGAGGGACTCTGGGGCTCCTTCAGATGGGGGCTGAATGGGAAGAGATGAACGGGAACCCGTAACAAGCCTGGATTTTTAGGAACATGAAGGAACTACCAAGTCTTTTCTTCTTCTTCTTTTTATTTTCTTTGCAATTCTTTTTTTGCACTTTTTTTTTTTTTGAGGTAGGGTCTTGCTGCAGCCTAGGCTGACCTGGAGTTCAGTCTCAGGGTAGTCTCGAACTCATAGCAATCCTTCTACCTCTGCCGAGTGCTGGAATTAAAGGCATGTACCACCACACCCAGCTGATCTTGAAGATGGTATTCAAGGTGTGTGCCACCGTGCCTGGCTCCAAGTCTGTGTTTAAAATCTGAAAATATGGTAAATAGACTACATGGTGATGAGTGTTTTGTTTGAGGTAGTGTCTCACTCTAACCCAAGCTGACCTGAATTCACTCCATAGTCCCAGACTGGCCTTGAACTCATAGTTATCCTCCTGCCTCTGTCTGCCAAGTACTGGAATTAAAGGCATGCACCACCACACCCAGCTGATCTTGAAGATGGTGGCATACACTCCTGACTGACCCAGTATTCACCTTCTCCTCTGAGTAAGGATGATGGATTAAGGAATCCATCAAATCCTACGTAGAAAATCAGCAAACTCCTAACGGGAGGAAGAAGAGAATAAGCAATAAACCAATCAAACAGCAAAACTACAGGAATTCCCAAACCTCTCTCAAAAATTAACTAAAAAATATACAAACAATTCAAGAGAGCCATGCATAACAAGCAATGGTTGAAGCAATAAGTAATAAAAACTCTCCCACAAAGAAAAGCCTAGGATTGGATGGATTCACTGTGGAATTCTATCTAACTTTTCAGACTTAACATCCATATGCCTCAAACTGTTCCACTAATAGAAAGGAACTAGCAAACTCATCCTATGAAGCAAGTAGTATGCTGATAGCAAAATCAGATAACGCACAACAAAGAAAGAACTGTAGACAAATGATGAACATAAATGCAAAAATTCAATAATACCTGCAAACAGAATCCACGAACACATTATGAAGCTCATATACCAAGATCAAGTTGGTTTCATTTAAGAGATGTTGAGTTTGGTTCAATAATATACACATCAGTTGATATAGTACAACTCATAAACAGATTTAAATATAGAAATCACGTGATCATCACAATCGATGGCGAATAGGCCCACACAGTATCCTATTCATGATAAAAGCCCTGAAGGAACTAGAAATAAATGAAACACATCTCAACGAATTAAGGCTATATCTGACAAGTCTATAGTCAACATTATACCAAATGGGGGACAACAGAAAGCAGTTCCTCTAAAATCACAAGATACAAAGGTATCCATTCATTCTGCTCTTACTTGACACAATATTAGAAGTTTTAGCTAGAGCAGTAGGAGCAAGAAATAAAAAGGATATGAACAGGAAAGGAAGAAGTCATCTTATTTCTATTTGCGGAAGATACAATCCTATTCTTAAAATGATCCTAAAGACTTCACCAGAAAACTATTTTATGTGATAAACACTTTCAGATAAGCAGCAAGATAACAAATCAACACACAAGTCAGCAGCCTTTCTCTATACTAACAAGGCACTTGCCAAGAATGAAATCAGGGGGAAAAGAAAATCCCATTTACAATGGCTTCAGATACACACAACCTTGGAATAAACCAAGCCACTAAGATGCCCTGCAATGAAAACTTCAAACCAGTGAAGATGTTGAAAATACTAGAAGATGGAAAGACCTTCCTTATGAATAGGCAGAAGAATCAACCCCGCAGAATTGGCTGTATTTGCAAATGTGTTGTATAAACACAACAAAACACCCATCAGAGTTCTATTACATTCTATGCAGAACTAGATGACACATTCCTAACACTCATATGGACATTCAGAAGACCCTGAACATGCAAAGCAACCCAAAGCAGAAAGAGCAATGCTGGAGGCATCATGATACATGATCTCAAACTATACTACAGAGGCAAAGACAGAATGGTACTGTACAAAACCACACATGTACACCAATGGAATAGAACAAAAATAAGCCACACGACTATAGCCATCTAACTTTTATTTTCTTTCTTTCTTTCTTTTTTTTTTTGTTTGTTTTTTTGAGGTAGGGTTTCATTCTAGTCCAGGCATACCTGGAATTCACTATGTAGTCTCAGGGTGGCCTCGAACTCATGGCAATCCTCCTACCTCTGCCTCCCAAGTGCTGGGATTAAAGGTGTGTGCCACCACGCCCAGCTCATCCAACTTTTTAAAAATATTTATTTATTTGAGAGACAGACACACAAAGAGGGAGGGAGACAGAGAGAGAGAGAGAAAGGATGCAGTTAACACCCACAATGAGCTGTTGACCAGAGAGACCTACTAGGTTTCCTGAAACATAACAGACTTCTGTCAGAGCACTTGATTACCCACCAGAGGTTATTGGTAAGACCCTACTGCTGAAGACACCATATGCTGTCAGTACAGAACATGGAGACCTGGCTGGAATCTGGAAGAGAGCCAGTCCCCAGACAGCCTGTCTAGTGCTGGAAGGTGCTACATGAGTTACTGGGGGAAAGTGGCCAACATCTGTCTGAACAACTCGAGGTCTAAACTACTCAGAAGCAAGCAACCTGACGTGATGTTCACACAAGTGTAATAGTGGCACACAGCCATGGTGGGTAACCAACTGGTCTTGGATTGGCTAACAGATCCACTCAGTGGAAAGGAACCCATATCTGGAACTGGGAAACAAGTCAGAATCATATCCAGATAATGAGTTTGCTTTCCAATATCAAGCTCCCACTATTCTTGGGCTACAAAAGGGTCTACACCCATTAAATTCTCTCTAAACTAGTAATGGTTATCCCAACTGTGCTGACTTCACTCTCTGTTGGAGAATCTGCTCCTTTTTTTTTTTTTTTTTTTTTTTTTTTAAGGTGGAAGCAGGACCTGAGGAGAGAAATGACCCATCACACTTCACCAGTGCCCCAGCTAAAACCGTAGAGGAACTGGGGAAATGAGCAAGAATGCTGAATCTGATATCACCACAAGGGTGAAGGAGATAGATACTAAAGACACTCAACACCTACCAAACCAGAGATCCAGAGGCTCCTAAGAGCCTATTACTGAAGTAGACTTAAAACAAACCCAACATGCCTCAGGGAATTTTGTGGAAGAGAGGGCAGAAACATTGTTAGAGCCACAAGTTGGGACATTATGCACAGAGACATTGTCTCTTCCCCATGGCTGCCCCCACAATGCACGACCCATAATCCCCATGAGGATGGCCTATATCCCCCAACAAGGAAGGTTCCTTTGGAAAAGGGGTAAGGATGAGGGAAAGGATGGTACCAACATGTGCTGTTTACATACTATGTCTCTAACTAATAAAAAAAATCATTTAGTTGAGAACGAGACACACAAAGAGGGAGAAAGAGTGAGAAAGAACGAGAGTGAGAGAGAAAGACAGAGAGAGAGAGGATGGGTGCACTAGGGCCTCCGGCTGACACAAACAAACTCCAGATGCATGCACCACCTTGTGCATCTGACAAGTGGGTCCTGGGGTATCGAACCTGGATCCTTAGGTTTTGCAGGCAAGTGCCTTAACAGCTAAGCCATTTCTCCAGCTCACCTTTTTTTCCAATGTACGTCTTTGACATGGCAAAGACGTACATTGGAAAAAAAGTTTCTTCAACAAATGGTGCTGAGCAACTTTGGGACACACGTAGAATGAAACTAGCTCTTTATCTTTCACCTACAACCTCAGACCTGAAACTCGGAAACGGCTGGAGGAAAACCGAGGGAGAATACGTTATGATGTAGGTGCAGGAGGGGACTTTCTGAACAGGACTCCCAAGAGCACAGGAAACAATCCCCAGAACTGACAGAAGGGATTATGTGAAACTGAAAAGGTTCTGCACAGCAGAGGAAACAATCAGAGTCAAGAGATGGTCTGCAGAATGGAGAGAAATCTTTGCTAATCATATAGCAGGGGACTAATACATACACTATATAAAGAACTGCAAAAATAAAACAGAAGAGGCTGACGAGGTGGCTCAGTAGTTAAAGGCACTTGCTTGCAAAGCTTGCCAGCTTGGGTTCAGTTCTCCAGCCACCCATGTAAAGCTTGACACAAAAGCTTGTACAAACACCTGGCAGTGACAAGAGACTCTGGTGCAACCATATATATGGCACATGCATGCCTGCACAAACATAAGTTTTTAAAAGGGAAACAAAAACAGGTGATTCAATCAATAAATGGGCTGAAGAACTGGACATACATAAGAAATACAAATTACATTCAAATATCTAAGAAAAGTATTTAAAATCCTTAGCTAGCAAGAAAATGTAAATTAAAAATGTACTGAGAGCCAGGTGTGGTGGCACACGCCTTTAATCCCAGCACTTGGGAGGCAGAGGTAGGAGGATCACAATGAGTTCAAGGCCACCATGAGACTACAGAGTGGATTTCAGGTCAGCCCGGACTAGAGTAAAACCCTACCTCGAATGCCCCTGCCCCTCCCCCAAAGTACTGAGATTCTATTTAACCGGACAAAACAGCGATCATCAAGAAAACTAATGACAACACATGCGGGCAAGGATGTGGCCAAGGAGGAACCCTTACACACTGCTGGTGGGAGTGTAAACTGGTATAGCCACTGTGGAAACCAGTGGATTCTTTTCAAAAACCTCAATATACAAGAACCATGTGACATAGCGCTCCCAATCCTACATATATAACCCAAGGACAGTAAGGCAACATACGAGGTACTGGTACAATCACACTTATGGCTGCATTACTCACAATAGCCAGGAAATGGAACCAATCTACGTGTCCATCAACGGACAGTACGATGGTTTATATGGGTTGTCAAGTCGCTAGGACCTAGAAACACACCCATGGGCATGCCTGCGAGGGATCATGCTAAATTAGTGGAGTACGGGGCTGGATCCAAAGGAAGCTGGCTGGGCACGAATGTTCATAAACTCTCTGCTTCCTCACTGTAGGCTGGAGGTGACCAGCTGATTCGTACCCCTGCTGCCAGACCTTCCCCGCCATGACCGACAGACACCTTGAATGGTAAGCTGAAACACACCTTTTGGTGTGCTTTGATTCAGGTGTCCCCCATAAACTTAGGTGTTCTGAAAGCTGGGTTCCCAGCTGATGGAGATTTGGGAATTAACGTCTCCTGGAGGCAATGTATTGTTGGGGGCAGGCTTATGGGTATAATAGCCAATGTTCCCTTGCCAGTGTTTGGCACACTCTCCTGTTCCTGTTGTCCACCTGATGTCCAGGAGGTGATGTCCACACTCTGCTCATGCCATCATTTCCCCCTGCCATCATGGAGCTTTCCCTTGAGTCTGTAAACAAAAATATACCCCTTTTCCCCACAAGCTGCTCTTGGTCAGGTGATTTCTGCCAGAAATGCGAACTTGACTGCAACACCTTTCCTTCTTTAACTAGCTTTTTGTTTAAAAAAAAAAAAATTACTTTAGCCAAGCATGGTAGTGCACAACTTTTAATTCCAGCACTCTGGAGGCTGAAGTCTGAGGATTGATGTAAATTCAAGGCCAACCTGGGGCTACAGAGTGAGTTCCAGGTCAGCCTAGGCTACAGTAAAACCTTACCTCAAAGAAAATATTTTAAATGTTTTATCTATTTATTTGTGTGTGTGTGAGAGAGAGGCACATTAGGGCCTTGAGCCACTGTAAACAAACTCCAGACACATGTGCCACCAAGTGCATCTGGTTTATGTGGATTCTGAGGAATCGAACCTGGGTCCTTAGGCTTTTCAGGCAAGCATCTTAACTGCTAAGCCATTTCTCCAGGGTCCCCTTCCCAAATTATTTGCTTGTGCGTGTGTATGTGTGTGCGCGTGCATGCACTCATCAGGCCTCTTTCCATTACAAAAAATGCCAGACACTTTTTTGTCCAGCTTCTATGGGTGATTTCGAAATTGAGTCTAGGATGTCAGGTTTTTCCAGTAAGTGTTCCCAACTGCTGAGCCATCTATCCAGCCCCTTAAGTTGCTTCCTGCCAGGTATTTGGTCACAAAAATGAGAAAGTAATTAGTACAAATGGATAAGGAGAATGTGAAATGTATACACAATGGAATTTTATTGTCACACAGAAAAAAATGACACTTTCAGGAAAATGGACCCTCTCAATAACTTGAAATTATTAGGTGAAATAAGCCAGATACAAAGACAAATATCACATTTTCTCGCATATGTGGAAACTGGATTTAGATTTACATGTATGTATGCATGTATAGATGTATGTATGAGTGTGTGTGTGTGTGTGTGTGCAGGTCATGAAACTAGAAAAGCGACCATGAGAAGGGAAGAGGAAGAGACCTTAAGGGATTGGGAGAAGAGAGAATGTGTACATGATTTGAAACTAGGTGGGACGGAGGGAATGACAGAAGGAAATAGACCAGCAAGAGGGCAGAAGGGGGGATGGAGGCAAGCAGAAACTGGACAATGAACAGGCACAGAGTATCACGACGTACATGCATCAAATACCACCAAGTAGCCCAGTATGTGAATTCTAACTTTTTGTTTTAATTAGCAGAATAGTGGGTTACCAGAGGCTGTGAGGCGGAAAATGGATCACTTTAGGATTATAAGAGTCTGGTAATGAGCAGTGGTGATGGTTACACAAGATTGTGAGTGCACTGCAAGCCAATTGTATACTTTAAAATGATGAAAATGGCAAATTGTGTGTGATGCATTATAAAGAAGGGGAGGGGAGAAAAAAAACATGAAATCTCCCATGCTCAATTTTTCCATTGGGAATTTATGTAGGATAGACATAATGAGGTGGACTAGTATATCTTTAGGTTAGTTCATCTAACTCATGTTCAAGCTCTCTGAAGGTAACAGGGTACATGACAACACTTGTTATCTGCAGTGCTCATAGTGTATTCAAATTTCCTAATTATCTGTATCCTATGACCAACTTGACATCATGTATAGAAAAACCTCTACATTAATTTTACCTTAAATTTGGATATTAATGTACAAAGTACACATTTTATTTTTTTTAGATTTAAAATAGGAAAAAGTAAACATTTCTAAAACACAAACCATGATGCCAGGTTCCTGAGTAGGTCCCTGATCTCCTTTGACCCTCTCAGTATATGGAAACAGGTGACTCATCTGTAAGCAAGTGGTAAGCATGCCTGACTTCAGATAGCTTAGTTAAAAAAAAGTAACTGCAGCTAACAGTTTAATGAAACAAATAGATAATTCCGGTTGTTGTGTGTATCTTTAGCAGATTTAGTGCTTCAACAAAAATATCTGTACATGGTCTGGGGAGATGGCTCAGAGGTTAAAGGTGCTTGCTTATAAAGCCTGATGACCTAGGTTCAAATCTCCAGTGTCCACATAAAGTGAGATGCACAAAGTGACACATACCCCTGGAGTTCATTTGTAGCCAATAAGAGGTTCTGGTGTGCCCAAACCCTGTCAACCTTTCTCTAATAAATAAAAATATTTTTAAAAAATTGTACTTTCCCTAGAGCATGGCTTCTTTAGATGGCTTGAATCTTTTTTGTTCCTATGTGTATTCATTGCTTTTATTAGATTGTAATTTCACTGCAAGTGGACAAAAGACTTATCTTTTTAAATACACTATGTTGTAAATGGTAGTTATTCAAAACTTTTGGTTTTTAGTAAATCAAAAAACAAAAATGATTTTTTTAAAAAATGTATTTATTTGCAAGGACAGAGAGAGAGAGGAGAAGAAGAAAGAAGAGGAGGAGGAGGAGGAAGAAAGAAGAAGAGGAAAAGGAGGAGGAAGGAAGGAGGGAGGATATGAATGAATATGGGCATGCCAGGTCCTCCTGCCACAGTAAACCAACTCTAGACACATGCACCACTTTGTTTAGCTTTACATGGGTACTCAGGAATTGAACCCAGTAGGCTTTCCAAGCAGGTGTCTTTAACTGCTGAGCCATCTCCCCAGCCTACAAAATGACTTGTAATGAAAGGTTCAAAGTATAAAAAGCTCTCTCACTTTAAATAACCTAAACCAAAACAATATGAAAATATGTATTTATTACCAACAAAGCAGCATTTCAAACAGCTTTTCAAATCAATTACACATATACACACATAATACAATGAAATGTTTTTCACATACTAAAAGTTCACACTGAAAACAAGTATGTCCAAGACAATCAAAAAGCATCCAGAACTCTTCTTACTTTGAAAGTAATATATAAAAAAAAACCCTTTATAACAGAGACTCTCCTTATGCACACCAACAAAGATTTAGTCATGAAGATATTTATAACCTTATGGTTTTAAATATCATTTTATTTATCAAATCATGCTTTTACTTAAAATTTTTACTTTTTGAATGAAATTAGAAATCACTGACAGAAAATATGATAATATACTATGCTTGACTTATCCTTCCTTAATATGATAAAATGATACATAATTTATTTACCCTTTTTAGCTGAAAGTTCAATATAAAACAAAACATTAACTTGGTTCACTAAATGCTTATAAACAAGGTAAGGAAGGAATAACTATTGGCATATAAATTGAAATGGAATTAGTGACCAGATTTTCAAAGATGCTTTATTTTCTTTTTCACACTGGCATTTGTTTTGCAGAATAAACTGATTGGTAGTAACAGAAAAAACAAACTGTTCCAAGCACTAGATGTCACAGGAAGAACAAAGGAATGACAGAGATGTTTGTAATATCCACTCACTAATATGTTACTGCATTTTAAATATTTACATGACTTGTTGATGCTAGTAAAAATATTATTTTAAATAATTTCATACTTCATGCATCAGACTTAGCTTAAGAGGGGAGGGGTCTCATATAATCTTTAATAATGAAACTTATTTTAAAAGGACATAAACTCATGGTCTATTATTTTTTAAACAAGAATATAAATTTCAGTGGGTATTTAATCATAAAACTCAAACTGAATAGAAGTCTTCAGTTTATTCAGTCTAGTAAGTTAAAAGAACAGTTTTGTTATTACCAACGGAAATCTGTTCCTATCCACCATTGAAAGACATGTCCAGTTTCTTGCAAGATTTATATTTTAAATTATTCTTTAAATAAGTTATTCTTTAAATCTTTTTGATGCTGTTAATTATCATAACTCAGAGAGAAACAATGATTTTCTCATTTGTCCCCAGTTGGAAGAAAACAATTTAAATGAGATAATGGGTTTGATCAACACTGTAAGGAAGGACCTATAAGTTCTAAAAACATGACTCGAAACAAATCAATGCTTTTCCCTCACTTTATACTGCACTGAGAAATTTCAAATACAAATTTGTAGAAACCTATATATGAAATCCTAGGAAAAATCCTACTAAAAATAATTATACAAATGCTTTTAGAAATTTGAGATGTAAAATACAACTAACTTTAAATTAAATAAGACAAGAATCCCCCACCTCAACCCACATACTTTACAAGACTCTTCTTTAAAAACCCTTATCACCTGATTTTTTTTTTTTTAAATTTGCCAATGTTTTGACTACATTCTGCATCTTATAGTGGCCACCTTGTGGCCTTTCAAAGTCCTGCTGCCATTTTTGAAGCTGCATGTGTGTGTTTTCACAATCCTTTGGAATACCAATATAGAGAATCAGCATTCATAAAACTTCCTATAAAGGTCCGTAACAGTCCAAGTTTCCTATGAAGATCAGGTAACCTTTTTTAGGCAAGCACCTTAACCACTGAGCAATCTCCCCAGCCCTAAGGGTAATCTTTTTTAACATGAAGAACTGAAGAGATGGGCCATAACTTACTGTACATTACACCAGACATTGCCATGAGTTTTTAAAAACTAAACCTAAGTTGGAGGAAAACTGGGATTTCTAGCTCTGGAGTCATCTTTAGCTCTACAAGCAATTATTCTGCAATAAATGCTACCAGGTGAAGTTAATTCATTGTGATTGATAACTCCCCTTCCATTGTACCTCTGATTTACAACAGTAAGTAACTTTTGCTTTCTAAGATGGGATCTCAATCTGTAATTTAAGCTGGCCTGGAATTTAATATGCAGCCCTGGTTGGCCTCAAACTCATGTTCTTTCTGTTCCTACCTCTCAAGGGCTGGATTAGAGGCGCCATCACAAGTGGCAGTAAAAACCTTTAACCATGAGAATCTAGTACTCACAGAGTACTATTAACTCCAGTTCAACCAATGCTGAAGCTACTTTTACTACCTAGGAAATGTTCCAAAGTGTCACTGTGTTCATTTCATCAACCTATTTGTATTTAAAAGCAAGCTTTCAAAAATAACCAATCTTTCTGTTTCAATAAGTTTGCTAACTTTTATTCAATTGAGCCATATGTATAAACAGTTAAAAGGAAAAAGCTCCAAAGTCTTCCCAACCCCCTTCATTTTCACTGAGAAGGTTGAGTGAAGGTAATACGGCGCCGCCGCCTTTGGAAAGCCTTTAAATTCCACCGGTTTGGTTCCAGCATATGAGGACCATTGTAGACAAACAATACTGTCATCTTTTCGGAGTATGGAAGATTCTGTAGGAGCTGTGAGGATTGAAGCAAACTGGCATATAACACTCTACATTGAGAAGCAGTTTTCCAACCTTACACGTGCACAAGTATATAAACTTTGCTAGACTGACAGCTCCTCAAAATAGCATATTTTGTGGTCTAGCCTAAGCTATTCTGGAAATCCTCTATATTCACAGGACAACTGGGATCATATACTTCCCTAGGTAGACACTGGACAAAAAAAGTATGAACTTCACTTTTATCCCAAGCATTGTGGCAGATTGGAGCTTTGAGAATCATGTGCAGGGAAGTTTGGCTTATAAGATCTGACTAGTCCATACAGATTTGTTGGAAACAGTAGATGTTATAAAAAAAAAATGTGCGGTTCCCCTTCCCCACCCCCTGCTGACATAGGGTCTCAATCTAGCACAGGATGACCTGGAACTCACTCTGTAGTCCCAGGCTGGCCTCGATCTCACAGCATCCTCCTATGTCTACCTCCAAAGTGCTGAGATGAAAGGTGTGTGCCATCATGCCTGGCCAAAAATATGCTTTTAGGATAGGCTCTCCAATATAATTTTTCATAAATACGTAATTGTAAAGGAAAGTAAATCTGATTATCTTAACAAATACATCTTTGAGGAAAACCATTTTATAATTTGCCCACAGCACTAGATGTAACAAATGAAAATTTCAAACTGCAATAGTCTAAGGTCACAAAACATTCTCTGTGAAGATAACTGTGATGCTATCAAAGTTCACGTGTGAGCAGAAGTTGGGATGTTAGTATTTCTCCCGTGCCAGGTAGGGGTAGCATGTGACAGGCCAGGCCTTTCTGGAAAAGAGAGAAGGCTAGAGCTGCAGGTTTTCCATTCCCAGTCCTCTCAGTGCTAGAAGAGGGGTATCAAAAGCCAGGAGGAAATCGGTTCCAGACAATAACATTGCTGAGTAAGTGTGCCTCTGGAACCTGTCTCAGGTGAATATAAATATTGCTATAATCTTTTAGCTTCCTTTTTTGGAGTGTTCCTGCTCATATTTACATATTGGGCCCAAATTTCCTACACAGTTAAACCACAGCAATGAGTAGATGAGTACTATGAGCTTTCTTATCACTTACCTTCGGTGTAATAAAGAAGTACTGTGATGTGTTCTCTTTACAGGCAGTGTTTACAACCATTTCAAACACTCTCCGTTCATTGATTGGGTCCATACCCTAAACCATAATAAGGATTTTATTAATCTCTATTATATGATTCATACAATAAAATCCAAGGAAAAGAATACTGAGTATACCTGATTGATTTCATCAACTACTCTGAATGGACATCTATTGAGCTCCTGAAGTGCCATCAAGTATAACATGGTGGAGACACTTCTTTCACCTCCACTCTGATGATGAGGAGTCAATTCATGAAGCTGAGTGCTGCTGCGAAATTTGACTCGAATTCGAATCCCATACTTATCATAATCTTCCTGTGAAATATTAAAAAGTTGAATGGTGAGTTTTAATTCTATTTTTTGAAAACAGTCTGCATAAATCAATCATAGAATAAAGAGCTTAAAGTTTACTGGTACTTAGCAATTATTGCCTAAAAAACTTAAGACTCCCTAAGGACCTATTTAGACAAGATAATTATTCAGATTAAAAATAACTTTTTTCTGGGCTGGCGAGATGGCTTAGCAGTTGACACACTTGCCTGTAAAGCCAAAGGACCTTGGTTTGATTCCCCAGGTCCCACGTAAACCAGATGCACAAGGGGGTGCACACATTGGCTGGAGGCCCTGGCGCACCCATTCTCTTTCTCTACCTGCCTATTTCGCTCCCTCTCTCTCTCACAAATAAATAAAATAAATAAAAAAATAACTTTCTGTTCTAGACCATTCTTCTGAAATGTTAGTAAACTTTCTCAAAAACAGCAAATTACCAGGTAAAAGCTGTCATAAAGATACCATCTGTCCCAGTTTTTCTTGATGTGTACAGGTGTGTATGCATGCATGTTATTGCATATATTCATATGTGACCATGTGAGCAGAGCCTAGAACTGACAGTGAATGTTTCCTCAGTTAGTCTCTTATTTTTTTAAACATTTTATTTTTATTTATTTGAGAGAGAGCCAGATAAAGAGAGAACGGGTGCGCCAGGACCACTAACTACTGCAAAAAAAACTCCAGACCTGTGTGCCACCATGTGCATCTGGCTTCCATGGATCCTAGAGAATCGAACTTAGGCTTTGCAGGCAAGTACCTTGACCGCTAAGCCATCTCTCCAGCCCCCAGTCTCTTACTTGTTTGCGACAAGGTTTCTCACAGAACCTAGCACTCACCAATTTAGCTAGACTAACGGAGCCAGTGAACCCCAGGGAATTTATCCCCACCTCCACAGCACAGGGATGTGGGTTCTGGATATCTGAACTCAGGTCACCAAACTCGTGTGGCAACTGCTTTACCCATGGAGCTGTCTCTGTAGCCCCTAAAGTGCTAGGCTGTTAAACTATGGGCAAAAGAAGTGAAACACAATGGACTGTTGTGACATTTTCTGCCAGGAAATCAGTTGTGTATGTTACCACAGAAGAGTAAACATTCTCTCCAACCCTCAAGCTTGCCAAGGAAATAATTAGGCAACTAGAAACACGTTATATGCACTTTAAAACTTATTTATATTATGGGCTGAAGAGATGGCACTTGCCTGTGAAGCCTAAGGACCCAGGTTCAATTCCCCAGAACCCACGTAAGCCACATGCACAAGGTAATGTATGCGTCTAGAGACTGTTCACAGTGGCTAGAGGCCTTGGCATACCCATTCTCATTCTCTCTCTCCCTCTCTCTCTATATGTATATATATACAAACAAAAAATTACTTATATTATGTTACAATACTTAGTAAAAGGCCTGGCATAGAAGAGGTGCTTAATAAATGTAACAAGCTGTCTGTATTTTATACTTTTTATGAAAACTGCTCTTATTAATGTTATCTGTCATTTCAAGGTCACTCATATTCAGTTTTTTTTTTTAAAGATATATTTATTTACTTGAAAGAAAGAGGTGGATAGTTAGAGAATGGGTCTGCCAGGGACTCCAGCCATGACAAACGAATCCCAGATGCATGTGTCACTTTGTGCATCTGGGTTATGTGGGTGCTAGGGAATCAAATCTGGGTCCTCTGGCTTTGTAGGCAAGTGCCTTAAACACTAAGCCATCTCTTCAGCCCCAATTCAGATTTGTCTTAAGCTGAGATATGTGACAACAGTTAAAAGTTGTTACCTATTTAATAAATAAAGTTTTATAGTCTAAGATAATGCCCAATCAAGAAAACAAAAACATGGGCTGGAGAGATGGCTCAGTGGTTAAAGGTGCTTGCTTGCTTACTTGCAAAACCTAATGTCTAAAGTTCAATTCCGCATTACCCATAGAGCCAGATGCAGAGTGGTGCATGCGGCTAGAGTTTATTTGCAGTGGCAGGAGATCCTGACACGGCCATTCTCTTGTTCTCTCTTTGCTCACAAATAAATAAATAAAATGTATATAAAGAAAACAATAACATAAGAAATTAAAAAGCTTCTAGCAGTCACATTTTAAAAAATACATAGATAATGTGTTAAAATAAATTAAAAAAAATTTTTTTGAGGTAGGGTCTTATTCTAGCCCAGGCTGATATGGAACTCACAGCAATCCTCCTACCTCTGCCTCATAACTGCTGGGATTAAGGGCATGTGCCACCATGCCTGGCTAAAATTAATTTTTAATATTAATTTTTAGTTTATATCAATTTTAACAGGTTATTCTCTTTTATCCCCTCGCCCCAGCTCTCATTATCCTGGAGACCCTCCTCAGTAGGGTTATGGCTAAATTTTTTTTAACTTTTTTTTGGTTTTTCAAGGTAGAGTCTGACTCTGGTCCAGGCTGACCTGGAATTCACTCTGTAGTCTCAGGGTGGCCTCGAACTCACAGCGATCCTCCTACCTCTGCCTTCCGAGTGCTGGGATTAAAGGCATGTACCGCCACGTCCGGCTTTTTTTTTTTAACTTTTTAAAAATTTTATTTACTTGAAAGAATGAGAGAGGGAAAGAGGCAGAGAGAGAGAGAGAGAGAGAGAGAGAGAGAGAGAGAGAGAGAGAATGGGCACACCAGGGCTTCCAGCCACTGCAAATGAACTCCGGACACATGCGCCACCTTGTGCATCTGGCTTAGGTGGGTACTGGGGAATCAAACTGAGGTCCTTTGGCTTTGCAAGCAAATGCCTTAACCACTAAGCTATCTCTCCAGCCCCTGGCTAATTTTTTTAAAAAAATATTTTATTTATTTAATTGAGAGATAGAAAGAGGCAGACACACAGAAACTGAGTATGATCTGCACCAGAGCCTCCTGTTACTGCAAACTCCAGATGCATGTGCCATGTTTTGCCTCTGGCTATACATGGGTGCTAGGGAATGAAACCCGGGCTCTTTTAACCACTGAGCTATCTCTCCAGCCCTTAAAATTAATTTTATGGCATATTTTTATTTAATGGAGTATATCTAAAATGTTATTGCTAAAGAATCACAACATAAACTATATTATAATATTAATATTTTGTACTTTATCACACCGAGAGCCCTGAAGCCCAGTATATGGTATATACGCAAGAGTACTATTTACATGCTTCAGAGCTCAGCAGTAACCACCTCAGACAGTAGAGTTCTAAGGTTAACAGTGAGAACTACAAAAACAACTTCTTCAACCATCAATGCAAAAGGATTCTGGTATTATCTCAAATTTTACAAATACCTCTTTCAATCTGTTTATCCTCCCACTAAAGCTCCCAACAGATATCAAGAACATAAAACACTCATCATAGCTTTAACTCCTGAGATTTACTTTTTTAGCTACATTTTTTCCAAAATACTGACTACATCATTTCTTGACTACTCCAGCATTTACTAGTTTCACTTTGGCTCTGCTGCCCATCATTCTTTGCATTCTTGCCTTATTCTAGCTTTCTTCATCTCACTGAAGGCTCTGGTTAGAGCAGGCAGGTCTGGAACTGTGACTAACGAGGCCAGAGTAATAGTAAGGGGACACAAGGAGAGGCAGAGAAGAAGTGAGGATAGGTAAGAGAGGCAGCCTAAAAAGCACGAGGACAGTCATTTCTACAGCAATGCATTTAAAACACAGGAAGGCTACTGTGGTGGTTTGATGCAGGTGTCCCCCATAAACTTAGGTGTTCTGAATGCTAGGTTCCCAGCTGATGGAGATTTGGGAATTAGCGCCTCCTGGAGGCAAGTGTATTGTTGGGGGCGGGCTTATGAGTATTACAGCCAGTTTCCCCTTGCCAGTGTTTGGCACACTCTCCTGTTGTTGTTGTCCATCTTATGTTGGCCAGGGGGTGATGCCCACCCTCTGCTCATGCCATCATTTTCCCTGCCATCATGGAGCTTCCCCCCTCGAGCCTATAAGCCTAAATAAACCTCTTTTTCCTGCATGCTCCTCTTGGTTGGGTGATTTCTACCAGCAATACGAACCTGACTGTAACAGCTCTACAGAAGCAGCAGCACATGATACAATTACAGTACCAGGCTTTGGACTTGGAGCAGGATTTCTGACAAGGAAAGTTCCATAGCTGTACCGTGCTTATTTGATCCTGCTTGTGCCTCATATGGCCAAGCTGCTCATAAAGACCTTGTAGGCACTTGTTCAACCTAAGAACCTAGGCTCTGGGATTAGTTACGGAGTTTCTTTGCCACTTGAAAGCTATGACTGTCAGTAGACTTATCTTAAGTTTTGGTTTGTTTATGAAGTGGGGTACCTGCTTCATAGGATGGTTATAAGAGATGAAACAAGATAAATCTAAGTACCTGGCACAAAGGAAGCATATTAGAAATTAAGTACTGGGCCCGGCATGGTGGCGCCCATCTTTAATCCCAACACTCAGGAGGCAGAGGTAGGAGGATCACTGTGAGTTCAAGGCCACCCTGAGACTCCATAGTGAATTCCAGGTCAGCCTGGACCAGAGTGAGAACCTACCTCATAAAACAACAACAACAAAAAAAAAAAAACAAAAAACCTAACCAAACAAAAAAATTAATACTGTTACTAGTATACATCCTTCAATTCTAATAAGTCCAAAGACTGTGATAACAATTCCTATGGTAGGACTTAAGAATGAAATGATGCTTTATACGAAGCAGATGGAGGAGTGATGGGATGAAACTGCTCAGGACAAGAGAAGCACCATCTTAATTTACATTTATCTATGTAATAAAACAAAAAGCTGCACATATGCTACAATGAAAAAGTGTAAAGATATGAAAATATTATCTTCATTTTGTAAAAAAAAAAGTTCACTATGGAAACATTCTGACAGACACAAAATGTGAACACAAGAATGAGTTTAGTGTACCAGCTACAACTTTTGATGAAAATTAACACATGGTCAATTTTCTGTCACTTATAACCCTACTCACCCCCACTTTCCCAATTGTTTTGAAACAACTCTAGTAATCTCTTTACATATTTCTTCCTTCCTCCTTCACTGCGGTTCTGGGGACTGAGCTCAGTGCCTCATGAATGCTAAGTACATACACCACTTACCTATACCTCCAGTTCTTCTATATACACTAATCTTTTTTTAAAAAATTATTTAAAAAATATATTATTTATTTGACAGAGAAGGGAGAGAGAGACAAAGAGTGCACCATGGTCTCCAGCCACTACAAACGAACTCCAGACATGTGCGCCCCCTTGTGCATCTGGCTAAGGTGGGTCCTGGGGGACGGAACCAGGGTCCTTTGGCTTTGCAGGCAAATGCCTTAACCAGTAAGCCATCCCTCCAGCTCTAAAAAAATATTTTTAATATTTTTATTTACTTATTTGGGAGGGAGAGAAAGAACATGTGTGTGTGTGAGCACGTGCACTTGCACACGCACCATGTCAGGGCCTCCTTCCCTCAAATTAATTCCAGATTCATGTGCCTCCTTATGCATCAGGCTTTGTGTGCATACTGGGGATCAAAACCTGGGCTGTCAGGATTTGTAAGCTAGCACCTTTAACAACTGAGCTATCTCTCAAGCCCTTACGTATTATTCTTAACAGAAAATTTAATCTAACCAAATAACAATGTGTGATGTTGAGGCTCTAAAAAATTAGTACTGTATTTTCATTTTTATGAATTCTTAAATTTGCGATCAAAATGAATCCACTGAAGCCACGTGCAGTGGTGCAAACATATAATTCTAATACTTAGGAGGTAGGCACAGGACAGTCAGGAGCTCACTGTCATTCTTGACTATATAGTGAATTCTACGTCAGTCTAGGCTACATGAGACTCAAAAAACTGAAAACAAACAAACAAGAAAAACTTGTTGCTACATAATGATATTTTAGCTTTGTCTGTTAAGTTGTTTATGACTCTTCTAAGTTGAACACTGGTACATTGATAAAGCAATATACTTATTCAACATGGCTGAGTATTCAGACCAGATATAAAGTTAGTAAGGAATTATTCATCTCGAATATCATTCTTCCTGCAAACAACCTTAATAGAATCCTAGATGTCTTTTCTTGCCTTTGAATAATCTTTTTTTTTCAAGGTAGGGTCTTGCTCTAGCCCAGGCTGACCTGGAATTACATGTGCTTTTTGCACATCATTAAAACTACTAGTCATGAAATACTTCACAAATGTAATTTTACCTCATTTTCTGTATGTAGATCAACTTCACCAGCACATTGCATGGAACTAAAAAAATGGCTGAATTTTTCATTAATTTTTTCTACTAGCTCTTTTAAAGGGTTGAGCCACCTTTCTTTTACCTACAAATAAAGACAAGATAAAACATAATTTAAAAGCAATATTGTTTATTCTAATATCGACAGTCTATCTGGTCATAGGAACACACCTTTTCATTTAGAAGCATCTCATTCTATTTTGTATTAGTCTACATGACCATATCATTAATGGTAAGCATATAAGAAGATATTTAAAACATTACCTGGGAAATGTTTTCCCTATATTCATCCAGTTCAACTTTCTTTCCCTTCAGTTCCTCAGTTAACTGCTGTATTTCTGTTTCTCTTTTTGTATATTCCTCAACCACCTGGCAGGAAAAAAAATATTTCATTAAAATAAATCTATCAAAGGATAAAAATAAAAACTTGCATCAATTAAACATTAACTGAACATGTCAATTGTGCTGCATTGTTTGTATGTAATTTATTACATACTGAAAATGCTAATTTTTAGTCCCTGAAAAAAATGCACATTACTGTATTTTGAGTTAACCCAACTATTCTTTTTATAAAGAAAAGGCACAGAACACTGTGTTCCTTAGGAAGAATCTATTTAAAATTCTAATAGATTCAGAATCTGGCATTTAAAGCACATTGTTCCTGCTGTCTAGCTTATTATTACCAAGAGCTCTAGTACAGAGTGGGAGGCAAGTACTGGAGAGAACTGTGTGTGTGTGTGTGTGTGTGTGTGTGTGTGTGTGTGCGTGCGCGCGTGCGTGCACACATGCACGTGTACAATGGGGAGGGTAGCAGGGCAGTGGCTGCAGAATGGCAGTAGCAAAAGAGGCATACTGAAGGATTCAATCCAGTGAAGCAGGACGCTCTTGATCTTTCCTCAGTTAATAGGGCATCAATTTCATCCAGTGTATTTGGAAGGTCCTGGAAAGCCTAAAGAAAAAAAAAATCTATTATTAGGAACAGTATGAAGTTTTACTGAAATAGCCCCAAAAGGTAATTTGCTAAGTATCTACTACCTGGTCAACAGCATGCTAGCACGCATCAATAGAGAGGAATTATAAACAGGTTCTTTTGCCTTTAAGAAGCTTATGCTTTAAAAAAACAATGGATAAAACCTTTGGATAAAACCTTAAGGCAATGTATTGATGTTGAATATTTTCAAAAAGCAGTACGTATCATATAGGCTATGGAATTTAGATAGGAAGTGTTGGCTCACGCTATAGGAGGATTATGAGAATTCACTTGTGGGTCTTAAAGCAAATGGCTAAGGGAAAGCAAGGCACAGATGATACACGAGTTTGGAAAGAAGAATGAGTACTGCATACCATGGGGGGTGAGGAGTTGTGTCCATTTGGAATGGTGGGTACTTGCTGAATTGGTAGAATGGGTCCAGAATATGTGGGGCATTGAAAGAGAGCAAGAAGTTAGAACTTTATACTGTACTCACGAAGAACTAAAAAGCATCCTAAGAATCCAATTACTTTGACAGAATTTCATCAAGATTATCTTCTGACTCCATGCCACAGAGACATTAGAACAGCTATGAGGGGAGGCAAGCAGTATATGATTTTGCCTAGAACTGCAAAGTCCATACGCCAAAAGGTACAAAATGAATCTGAAATCCTACAAAAAGATTCTGATGGGTTCTGATTGTGGTGTCTTCACTCTGTATTGCCTTCAACCTGCAGATACTCGTTATGCACGTCTGCTGCATCTGACTTGTCTACTGAGGTGTGAGGTTATGTTCCCAACACTTACTTGGTATCTTCACCTGATTCTTAACAGGCATTACAATTAAGATGGTAAAATAGTTTTCATTTCAACCACCTTCCCACCACCTTAAGAAAATTTATTCTTTTTAAAAAAACATTTTTAATTTATTTGGGGTGGAGGGGAGGGAGAGACTGGGCATGCCAGGGCCTCTAGCCACTGCAAATGAACTCCATATGCATGCGCCATCTTCTACACTTGTGCATCTGGCTTACATGGGTACTAGGGCAGTGAACCTGGGTCCTTAGGCTTCACAGGCAAGCACCTTAACTGCTAAGCCATCTCTCCAGCCCCCAAATTTCTTTCTTCCTTAGCCCTTTCTGTCTCAGCAAACATCATCAGTATTTGTCCAGGTGAAAAAGTTAGAGGTTCTCTCTTCCCCCTCTCATACCCACTGGTAAGTCCTACTGGTTGTCACTAGATGACAGCTTTATTTATCAACCTCATGCTCTCCAATGCTACCATGATAATCTACACCTCTATACACTCTTTCCTGGTCCAAAGCACTCTGGAAGTGGTCTCCTTGCTTCCACTGTTGGACCTCTATTGTTCATAAAGCAGTTAATAGTATTTTTTTCTAATAAACCCAATTCACATAACCATTGCATTTAAAATCTTCCAATGAAAGGGCTGGAGAGAAAATTCACTAGTTAAGGTACTTGCTTGCAAAGCCTAACAACCTAAGTTCAATTCCTCAGTACCCATGTAAAGCCAGATGCACAAAGTGGTGCATGCAACTGGAGTTCTTTTGCAGCTTTGCAGCAGCTGGAGGACCTAATGCATCCATTCTCTATCTCTTTACTTGCAAATAAATAAATAAAAATATTTAAAAAACTCTTCCAGCAGATTGTACCTCAAAAGAATACAAGCCTGGACTGGGGATGTGGCTCAGTGGTAGAATGCTAACCTAACATGCATGAGGGAGGCCCAGGATATGTTCACAATATTGAAAATAAAAAGAAAAAAGCCCAAACTCTGCATGCTTGAGAAAGCCACTTGTAATGTGGCTTCTGACATTTTTAGCCCCACTGAGGTTGCTTCTGTCCTAACACATGCCAAATATACTTCCTGGGATGCTTTCAACTCACACCTTTCTGTGACTGACTTCTCACATAGAATGTAATTAAAAATTCTATCTTCTCAAAGGAACCACACCTCAGCAGTTTCCCTCCTTGTTACTCTATCCCTCGCCTTGTGTTATTTGTCTTCTTAGCACCTCTTGCTCTCTGATATTATTTATTTACATTTTGTTTCAGTCTCTTTTATTCTCCAGATCCATATACATGTTTCAGTAGAGAAGTATGTCTGCATTATTCAATACTTGTCACATAGCAGGTAATAAGATATTTTCATAAATATACTGATTTTTAATTTTGTATTTTTCAAAAACAGTATAACTTGTAAAGGGGGATGGGGACTGAGAAAGTCTCAACTGTGTATCTAGTCCATTGCCCTCAACTTCAAGGCCCTCCTGTATCCACACCCCAAGTGCTATGAGCAAATGATAGCATGCCAAGCACAAATAAATAAATAAATTATATGTGTATATACACAAACACATATACACACACACATACATATATATGACTTAGGATAAGTCAGGTTATTTCTAAAAAAATCTGTAAATAATGCACTAACATTAAGTTTATGAAAATATAATATATTCTGGAGAAGTTATAGTTATTATTGTTACAAATAAATTTCTTACTTAATTTCCAAGTTTCTATTGATTCCTATCACGTGTTGGTGAGAACGAGATGTCTATGATTTCTGTCACATCAGCAAATGAACTTTAAGGACCTGACACTTAAGACACAAGTTACTACATTCTCCAACTCTCTGTATACCTCTAGTGGATATTTCATCATCTATGAAATTGATAAATTTAGATTAAGAATCAGCAACAGAGTACAGCTGGGCATGGTGGTGCATGCCTTTAATCCCAGCACTTGGGAGGTAGAGAAAGGAGGATCGCTGCGAGTTTGTGGCTAGCCTGGGACTATAGAGTGAGTTCCACATTAGCCTGGGCTAGAATGAGACCCTACCTTGAGAAAAAAAAAAAAAAAAAAGAAAAACACCTTTATCTAAAAATACATTTTAACATAATTTTAAATAAGCATATAGAGAAAGTGCCGCCCTCTACTTGTCAGAGAAAGCCCACAGACATAGAGGTATACAGTTAATGGTGGAATGTGGACTAAAGGTCAGCATATCCTTGTTTTACTTAGTGACATATCATCCTATATAAGACATTAGCTCTAAAGATTCAGTAACCAGTGAACCCTAGTTAAGCACTCCAATTTCCAGGAAACATTTTTATTTTTCCTTTGCTTGTCTACATATTATACCTACCTACTATTTCTTAGATGTGAATTACTTACTGGCATCAATGAAAAACTATACACCATGTTTCTATAGAAAACCATGCCTCCTATTTCCACCTGTGCCTCTTTAAGGTGACAAAGTGTTCCAACTTTTTGGTCTCACTTTTAGCCCAGGCTGGCCTTAAACTCATGATAATCCTACCTCAGCCTCCCCAGTGCTGAGATTAAAAGGCATGTGCTACTAGGCCCAGCTAGTGTCCCCCACGAACCCCCCCCCCTCCAGGAAGAGTCTTACTCTAGCCCAGGTTGGCCTGGAATTCACTATGTCGTCTCAGGCTGAACTTGAATATACACTGACCCTCCTGTCTCAGCCTCCCAAGTGCTAGGATTAAAAGGCATGTTCTACCACGCCCTGCCTACAGGGCATTATTGTGATTTTTAAGGTAATTTCTGTGTTTTAATTTTAATACTAAGCAATAAGACATGACTAAATCTGAGGAAGAAAATATGTTACAAAAATTACCTTGAATACATAATTCAGTTTAAAAATCAGGGAAAAAATTTTTAAATAATACAGCATTTTTTTATAACTTGAATATCTTAAGCTTAAAAATAATGTGTATAGCAACTGAAGCATTATATATTTTTATACTTACTGTGTGATATTCTTGTGGAACAGCCTGCTCTGCACTCAGGTTACATACTTGCCTAGCTCTCTTCATAAGTTCTTTGCATTTCTGTAACAATCTTTGTCTATTTTCATCCAACTCCAGGAAATGTTGCTAATACAAGAAAAGTATTTTAAAAATTTCAATGTTTCTTAAATCAGAAACTTGTTTCATTAAGCTACCATATATCCAATAAATTATTGAAATTTAATTATAACCACATTATTCAAACCATATCTCAAATCAAGAAAAGTAGTTTCAAATCAAGCTTTAAAATATACCAGAACAGGACCTGGGCATGGTGGCACATTTCTTTAATCCCAGCACTTAGGAGGCAGAAGTAGGAGGATCACCCTGAGTTTGAAGCCACCCTGAGACTACATAGTAAATTCCAGGTCAGCCTGGGCTAGAGTAAAACCCTACCTCAAAAAACCAAACACATAAACACACTCACGTGCGCACAAACACACACACGGTTGGAGAGATTGCTCAGCGGTTGAGGCACTTGCCTGAAAAGCCAATTGAACTTGGGTTCAATTCCTCAGTACCCAGTTAAACCATATGCCCAAAGTGGCACATGCATCTGGAGTTCATTTGCAGTGGCAAAAGGCCTTGGTGCACCCACACACACAGGCTTGCTTTCTCTTTCTCTCTCTGTCTGTATCACTGCTTGTAAATAAATATTTTTAAAAATGAGAACATTAATAACTTAGCATTTCTTTAACATGTAAGTATCCTATTCTAAACATCTGACATGTTACTTTGCTATATATATTTAAATATATGCTAATGAAATCTAAAATACATAGTACACAGGTTTCACATCGGAAGTATAGCAACCATAAACTTTTAAAATTCTATTTGCAGGCTGGAGATATGGCTTAGCGGTTAAGCGCTTGCCTGTGAAGCCTGAGGACCCTGGTTCGAGGCTCGATTCCCCAGGACCCATGTTAGCGAGATGCACAAGGGGGCGGACACGTCTGGAATTCGTTTGCAGTGGCTGAAGGCCCTGGCACGCCCATTCTCTCTATCTGCCTCTTTCTCTCTCTGTCTGTCGCTTTCAAATAAATAAAAATAAACAAAAAAAATTCTATTTGATACTTTTTCCAGTGTCTTTTATGTATTTATCATTTATTCATGGATCTATCCATTCCTTCAGCAAATAACTATGGAGAGAGACCTATGTTGGCCAATGCCAACATGGTATTCCACATGAAAGCATAGAAAGGTGAATATGGATCAAGACATATAGAAGCATCATCATATCAGAACAGGCACTATTTATTGAATGCTTACATGTTAGAACTTCCTTTGGCTAGATGCTTCTCATACATTCTAATGTGTGTATGTGTGTGTTGAAACAGGGTCTCATATAGCTGTTCTGGCCTTGAACCTAAGATCTTCTTATCAACTGTGGAATTACAGATGTGTGCTTCCACACCGGTTCTTCTGTCTTTAATTTCTCACAACACAGCACAATAAAAAGAAAACCCATTACACACTTAACAAAAAGCCTGAAATGGAATAAATTTGTTCAAGCCCACATATTAGAGGATGTTACAATTCACATTCATGTCTGTCTATAGACATAGGTTTTGTGCACCCCCTCACCACCCCTTAAAGACAGGGTCTTGTGTAGCTCAGGCTAACGTGGAATGTACTATGTAGCCAAGGCTGGCCTTGAACTCCTGATCTGCCTGCTTTTAACTCTCAAGTGCAGGAATTATGGGCATAAGTCTCTGTGCCTAGCTGACAAGACACACTGGTAACAGTGTGGACAGAGTATTTTAAGTAAGAAAGGAAATGCAGGAAGGCCAGTGATCACAGAAGTTGTGCCAGCTGTACAGTTTTAAAGGCAAAGAAATGACTACATCAGTAGTTGCAGAAAGCATTTGAAAGATTGATATTATGATTGTAAAGACACAGAAACAGCAGCCATGTAATTATGTAGTGATCAAATAATCCAACATGGCCAGATGAGGAATTTGTAAGGATGTTTAGATCAGTCTTAACAAGGTGGACAAGGGGGAGACTGCAAGTTTCAATGTGATAAGGAGAGTAACTAATGTACTTAATACCACTGGTAGGCCAAGCATTACCATGACCACTATTCCATATGTTAGTTAACTTAATTCCCATTCCAATCTCCAGAAATGTGCCATATCTTCTTTCTACATCACTGAACAGCATTAGGAAACTTGCCCAAGGTTTCAGAACTAGTGGTGAGTAGGTTTCTACATAAGAAAACAAGTATATCTTGCTCTCTGTACTAAATGTCACACCAGTCTGCATAAAACTACATGGCAGAGGGAGTTGATGCCTAGCCACATCCCAGATCTATTTGAGTATAACTCCAGATAATGACATATGGACAGCTGGTCTCTGGGTGAGACATGCACGCAGGATGGAAAGCATATAAACTATACCAAGGCAACACTTATGAAAAGTAAAAGGATATATGCTGGACTGAATTGCAAATACAACTAAGTCTTTATATTAAGCACTTAGTACTATGGTTTCCTTGAATTCATTCTTCCCACAGCCTGAGAGAAATAAAGTTCAAGACCCCTAGTTAACCCAACTTTGCTCTCTAAGGGCCATTGTACTCAGGCAAATGGAAAACAAGGGACAAGCTGGGTAGAAACTGAACACTCCTAATAATTCCTGTTTCCTGTTCTCTGGCCATTGCCAAATTGAAGCATTAGGACATTACAGGAAAGAAGTATCACTGGTGAGTATCTGAAGCTCTTGACTAAGGACAAAACCTCATTTAATAGCTTTTTCTGTTTGCTGGCATATGTCTAATAAAATATTTTATCTGATAAAAACCCTTCTCTTACCTCTCCACATAGCCCCTGTTCATTTTAACCACAATGTTGCTGAGCTTTGTTGGGGTATTGGGGAGGGGGAGAGAAAAGATAGCAAAAGACAATATACAATTTCTCAAGATAATGCTGTAAAGTCAAGCTAATGTAGAGCCTTTACTGAGATAATGAGCATAGAAAATAAGGCATCTGCTCAGGAAAATGGCAAAATATACAAAATATTTCTGTTACAGCTCAGGAAGGATTACTTGATAAGTTATATGTCTTGAAGAAGTGATTAAATATTTTTCATTTTTTTTCTAAAAAAAGTTCAACATTATGAAAGTTTTACAAAAATACTTTGACATCAAGGAAAAGCTTTTCTAAGAACCCCCTCTTGTGGAAGGAGAAGGAATTACAGAATTTCCTCAGAATAATAAGCCTTCTATGAACAGCTTGTTAAAATAAAAGCCATAACAAACACTACTCTGTACACACAGAAATAAAATTAAGTTCTAGGTAGTAAGACATTTTACTAAAACAGCGGCTACAAATTAATATTTCTTCCTTGATTTCCCAATGGTGGCATTATACGCATGTGCCACCACCCCAGGCTCTAAATTTATTGATTTATAATTCAAATGTTAACAATGTGTTAATCCCACAGAAGATATATTTTGAAACATAAAAATTAAGTCATTTTTAAAATACCAATTTGAAATACTCATATCAAATTTTAAATTTATAAAGTAGTCCTGAATTGATACTATGTAACATTACAAGTTTCAATCTAATCCTAAACAATGAAATAATGGCATCCATAATTTGAGAATATGAACTTTGAAACAGACATGATACCACTAGTTGAAAAAACCCACATTTCATCATGTGATGAGCCACAGTCAAAACACAGGTACCCTACAGGTATTGTACAAAATTACATTTAGGCTGTGTCTAAGTGAAACAGAAATGTGCTTCATGTTTAGCCTTATATCCTTTCCCCAAGAGATCTCATTATGTAAAAGCAAGAAAATATATCCAACTCTCCAAAATCGGAAATGTGAAGCCTTTTTGGGCTTATGCATTTTCAGGTAAGGAATGCTTTAAATGATTTGCGCATGGTACACAAGTACACATATCTTTTTTTTAAAATTTTTTTGTTTGTTTATTTATTTATTTGAGAGCGACAGAGAGAAGGAGAGAGAGAGAGAGAGAGAGAGAGAATGGGCGCGCCAGAGCTTCCAGCCTCTGTAAATGAACTCCAGATGTGTGCGCCCCCTTGGGCATCTGGCTGACGTGGGTCCTGGGGAATTGAGCCTCGAACCAGGGTCCTTAGGCTTCACAAGCAAGCGCTTAACCGCTAAGCCATCTCTCCAGCCCAAGTACACATATCTTACTGAAGCAAAAAAAAAAAAAAAAAAAAAAAAAAACCACTCTGATATTAAGGTTTGTTTCTGGTGAGGAAATGGGAGTTTACACTTAGGCATAAAAGAGTAGGTTAGGGGCTGGAGAAGCTGGTTTAGTGGTTAAGGCATTTAAATGCAAAGCCAAAGGACCCAGGTTCAATTCCCCAGGACCCACATAAGCCAGATACACGAAGAGGAGCATGCATCATCTGGAGTTCGTTTGCAGTGGCTGGAGGCCCTGGCGCGCCCATTCTCTCTCTGCCTCTTTCTCTCTCTCAAATAAAAAATTACATACACACACACACACACACACACACACACACACACACACACACAAAGAGAGAGAGAGAGGGAGAAGGTTAGATGAAAAGCACAGAATCCCTAAACTTAGTATTAGGATAAACAATTTCTAATTTTTACAACTAACACTGACACAAATCTATACTTTTTTTTTTTTTTTTTTTTTTTGAGGTAGGGTTTTGCTCTAGTCCAGGCTGACCTGGAATTCACTATGTAGTCTCAGGGTGGCCTCAAACTCATGGTGATCCACCTACCTTTGCCTCCCAAGTGCTGGGATTAAAGGCATGCACCACCATGCCCTGCTTAAATCTATACTTTTAAAGGAAATCTGGACTCCTGCTAGCCAGTACACTTTTTTTTTTTTATATCTGTGTTATAGACCTCTCTCTTTTGTTTCCTTGATGCTGGGGATTGATTGGGCCATGTGTATGCTAGGCAAGTATTCTATAATTGAGCAATATCCCAGCCCTTAAAAAACTCCAGATGCACAGGCCACTTTGTACGTCTGGCTTTACATGTGTACTAGGGAACTGAACCTCAGTTGTCATGTTTGGTAGACAAGTGCCTTAACCCCTAAGCCATCTCTCCAGCACCCCCACCCCTTTTTCAATTGTTCTAAATTTTGAGAGGTGCTTGCAAAGTTGTCCAGGCTAGACCAGAACTTATGATCCTCCTGCTTCAACTTCCAGAGTAGCCTAGGACTATGGTCTGTCCCTCAAGCCCTACCATGCAAAACTATTCTTATGACTATAAAACTAGATCTTACTAAGGCAAAATTCATTGTTTTGCCTACAAAGGTTGTATTGTGTGGAGACAGCTATCTTGTTGTAAAATAATGTCTCAATATATCACAGCTTAAAAATAAACATTTATTACATTTTTTTCTTGAAAAAAATCTTAGGCTACCCCACTGAACATCTTGAGGTATATTAAAATAACTAATGTCCTGCAAATTAGGTAAGTATCCTAATGATGGTTGCTGATAATGATTAAGGTTGGAGTGCTTAAGGAACCTGATCATGGTCAAGAATAAAATTACACAAATATTAATCTGCTGACCTCTATTTGTATTCATACTCAGATTAGTAATTTGTCTGAAAAATGTTCTAGAAGGTGGTGACATTACCAAACTCACAGCTATATGGTATTCCTTGGGGAAGGCTTAACCATGTGGTCCAGGCTTGTCTGGAACCTTGCTGGACCATTTGCTTTCCACATGGTGGTTAGCTATACCCGGGAATGCTTATAAACACAAACACTTCTTGCCATCCTTGTTTTGGCATCTCCAACCTTCTTGGGTCTCCTTCAGCTTCACAGGTTCATGCAATCCCCCAAGGGTCTGCAGGGAATCTGACCATGCTAAACAATGCCTGGCTCCAGCAGCTTTCTGAACTCTTCGTACAAGCCTCCATGACTTGTATTTTTGTATGCCTGCTGCTATAGTTACCTTCTTGTTGCTGGGAGAAAACACCCAACTGAAAGCAGCTGATGCAGAAGAGAGGAAACTATAAGAAATGCTATATAGTTGTGAGGCTTAAGCCTCAAGGGGAAGGTCCACGATGGCAGGGGAAAAGGATGGCATGAGCAGAGGCTTGACATCACCTCTAACACTGGCAAGGTAGGAGCTAATAAACATCAAGGTCGGTTCCCAGCAACATACTTCCCTTAGCAAGACTCCACCTCTCAAACGGCCACTAGCTGGGGATCAAACATTGAGAACACAGTTTATGGGGGACACCTAATTCAAACTCCACACCTGTAAAACCAGCACTACGTGGGCAATGCGTCCCAGTTGTGCTAACATCTCAAAATGAAGCCTGGTCCCTTTACCACAGCTTCAGTGGCCTGCATGATGCTGTGTCTGCATCCTTCTTGTCCGTAACTTTAGCCTTGCTTATGGTTGTTTCCTTATAAAACTACATTTTTGTATGTACACTTTAAGTTCTTCATTTCATTTCATTTTGTTTCATTTCATTTCATTTTGTTTACTTGAGGTAAAGTTTCACATGAGCTCAGGCTGACCTGGAATTCACTATGTAGTTTCAGGCTAGCCTTGAACTCTCAGCAATTCTAACTCTGCCTCCCGAATGCTATGATTAAAGGAGTGTGCCACCATGGCCAGCAAAATGTACATTTAAAATTTTTTGTCTTCACCACTCGCTGCTCTCACTGTAAACCTGAAATAAGAGCAGTGAACAGTAACCCATGCCACAAACTGAATGCTGTAATGTCTTGAAATTTCTTCTGCCTAACAATCTGATCTATTTCTTTTGAATTCAACCTCACTCAAGTTCTCACAACACGGGCAGAATGCTATCAGGTTCTCTACTAGAACTTAACATGTATAACCTCTATCTCAATTCCCAACATTCACTCTTCTCTGTGAAACCTTGTGAGCTAGGAATTCACTGTCCAAATTTCAACTGGCATTTGAGTCTTCTGCTCTTCCACCAGAACGGCCCATTAGGACCACACAGAACTCTAGGGATTTTGTAGCACGTATACTCAATTTCTTTCCACAAGCCAGTTCCAAAGGTCTACAACTATATGGGTCAGGTAGTCATAGCAACAGCCCCACTCCATGACCCAAGACGCAGGCCATCAGGCAGGGTAAGTAATAAGAGGGTCAGTTTACACCATGGTGTCAATCAGGAAGTAGACAAAGAGGCCTGCTCGTATTCAGATAGCTTTCACATTTTTCTTTCTGTCCAGTATGAGACCTTAATCCATGGGATAAGTTTTGCCCACAGTCAAGGTGGGCATTACCTCTTCAGTTTAAATTCTCTGGAAATACCCTCAAAGCTACACCAAAGGTGTGATTCCAAATCCAGTCAACTTGACAACGAAGATTAGCCCACCATACTTGGTCAAGAGGCATGTGTTTTCAAATATTGTTGGATTTTATTTGCTAACATCTAAAAAATATTTTTATTTAATTGTAAGGAGACACAGAGAGATATGGAGAGGGAGAGAATAGGCATGGCAGCACCACTTGCCACTGCAAATGAAGTCCAGACATATGTGCCACTATGTGCATCTGGCTTTACGTGGTGCTGGGGAGTTGCACCTGGGCAGCTAAGGTGTGCAGGCAAGTGCCCTTAACAGCTGAGCCATCTCCCCAGCCCTTAGGGAGGTCCCTTTTGCCTCCAAAACATTATAGGCTATTGCCAAGGCCCTTGGTTTCCCAGGAGAAGGAGATGGTAAGACCCTATTGCTGAAGACTTAACATGCCTGAGCGGCAAAGTCACTGAGAAATCAAGCTAGTGCTAAGCAGAAAACCTTCTCTCTGTAGCCCAGCCAACTGAAAGCTGAAAAAAGCTGCACTGTATGTATCCAGTAGGATGGGAGACAGAAGTCATCAGTGGTGAAAACAGTGGACACCAGAAACCTCATGTTTGGCCAGACAGGACAAATGACTGAATGAGTGCAATAGTGGCATGTCTGCTCTGGGGAAAACCAACTGCTCTCTAATTGAACTGAAGGCCCACTCTATGGGAAGGAATTCATGCCTGGTACAGAAAACCTAATCAAAAGCCTATAGCAGGGGAGGTCATGAGCCTTAGGGGTATAAAGCCTGCTCTTGTCTGGATAAATGCATGTATTATTCTCACCAAATTGCCCTGAAAGCACTACACTTAATGTTCATATTCATATATTAATGCTAATCTCACTTCTGGTTAGAGAAGCTTCTCTTTTCAGATGGTGATGACCACTGGAGTGACATAAAAGGCAACATAGTGCTGAGAAGAAGGAATGGAGTGTCTAGCACTGAAACAACTCACACCCTCCAAGGCTTAAGGTCCACTGCGGAGGAGGTGGTAGAAAGAATGTAAGAGCCAAAGGAAGGGTACCACTCCTTACACACAACTGTCTGGACAGAAATTGGCCTCAATATCCATGACCTTGCAGTGCCTACACAAGACCCCCATAATAGGAGAAAAAGATGATGACATCAAATTAAAAGAGTAATGGAGACAGGGAGGGCATCTGATAGAGAACAGAGTTATGAAGGGGAAAGTAGGGGAGGAAAGGGAAATACCATGGTTTGTTGTAAGTATAGAAGCTGTCAATTAAAAATATATATATATAGGGCTGGAGAGATGGCTTAGCAGTTAAGTGCTTGCCTGTGAAGCCTAGGGACCCCGGTTCAAGGCTCAATTCCCCAGGACCCACATTACCCAGATGCACAAGGGGCGGCACACGTCTGGAGTTCGTTTGCAGTGGCTGGAAGCCCTGGCATGCCCATTCTCTCCCTCTCTCTCCCTCCCTCCCTCCTTCTGTCACTCTCAAATAAATAAAAATAAACAAAAAATATAAAATATAATACACACACACACACGAATTTCTATGTTTTCTATTTTTTAATTTTTTTTTTTTTCCAAGGTAGGGTCTCATGCTGGTCCAGGCTGACCTGGAATTAACTATGTAGTCTCAGGGTGGCCTCAAACTCTCAGTGATCCTCCTACCTCTACCTCCCGAGTGCTGGGATTAAAGGTGTGCGCCACCACGCCCGGTCTATTTTTAAATTTTTAAAAATGTATTTCTTTGTTATTTATTTGAGAAAGGGAGGAGAGAGAGAATGGGTACGCCAAGGCCTTTAGCCACTGCAAACAAGCTCCAGATGCATGTGCCACCTTGTGCATATGGCTTATGTGGGTACAGGGATATTGAAACTAGGTCCTTAGGTTTCACAGGCAAGTGACTTAACCACTAAGCCATCTGTCTATCTATCTATATAGCCCCTTTTTAATGTTTTAGTAAAATATTTTTTAATTTATTTGCAAGGAGAGAGACAATGGGAGGATGGGCATACAGGGTCTCTTGATGCTACAAACAAACTCCAGACACATGTACCATTTTGTGCATCTGGCTTTACATGGGTACTGAGGAATTGAACTTGGGCTACAAGTTTTGCAAACAAGCGCCTATAACCACTGAGCAATCTCCCTAGCTCCTCTGCATCTGCTTTTATGAGACACAGATTGCAGTTTTTGTTTGTTTGTTTTTGGGAGAGAGTCTTGCTCTCGCCGAGACTGACCTGGAATTCATTATATAGTTTCAGGCTGGCCTTGAACTCAGTGATCCTCCTGCCTCAGCCTCCCAAGTGCTGGGATTAAAGGTCTGTGCCACCATGCCCGACTAGGTTGCAGTTTTCTTACTTGGTTAATATCATGTAATGCTAGCCTTATGCAATGTATTGGCAAGAGGAGCCCCGTCCCCCTTCACCTTCTGGATGACTTTAGAGAGAAACAGAGAGAAAAAATGGGCATGCCAGGGCCTCCAGCCACTGCAAACGAACTCTAGATGCATGTGCCACCTTGTGCATCAGGCTTATATAGCTTGTGTGGAAATAAGCCTGAGTCTTTAGGCTATGCACGCAAATGCCCTAATCACTAAGCCATCTCTCTCCAGCCCCTGATCGAGGCTTATTCCGGTTACTTATACATTCTTTCCCTGGCCCTATTATCAGCCATTTTCTCCAGTGAGTCATTTCAAGAGAAAATCATATTCATAGACAGAACAAGGAAATGTTTGGATTGTTATTTTTTCTAAATATATTTTTTTGAGATTTACAATACCCGGCTTTTCTCTAGTCTGAGATACAGTCTTCAGTTTCAGCTGCTTTCATAAGGGACTGCCATGCTTTGTGTATGGCACGGGCTTCCTCTCTTTCCAGATGAGTACATGGTGGCAGCTTCATTTTGGTTCTGAGCCTTCCCTTGCCAGTATCAGTCTCATTTTCATGCGGTTACTAATTTATGTCATCCAAGTGTTCACAGGTGTTGTATGAATATCTTTATTTATTTATTTGCAATCAGACAGAGAAGGGGGGGGGGAGAAGAGAGAGAGAGAGAGAGATCAGAGACAAAGACAGAGAGAACAAGAAAAAGAGATGAGAGAAAAGAAGAGAAAAGAAGAGAAAGAGAATGGGCATGCCAGGGCCCTTATCCACTGCACCATCTTGTGCATGTGGTCTTTCATGGGTACTAGGGCATCAAACCTGGGTTCTTAGGCTTCACAGGGAAGTGCTTTAACCACTGAGCAATCTCTCTAGCCCAGGTGTTATAGAAAAAAGAACTGTGACTAACCTGTGTTACTAAGTCCTCTAAAACTCCTTGAAATCAAATGGAAAAGATTCTTTGCTATTCACACATACATTTTTGGTTTTTTGCTGAGTTTTGCTAAGGAGGCAACTTAGGATGTCCATGGACAAAGCTAGAAAGACCAACCGTATTAGACTTGAATCATATGACATCAGCACAACTTCCCAAATTCAGACAGTAGGGCTGGAGATTTGAGTTCAACCACATGGCCACTGATTCAATCAATAGTGCCCACATAATGGAACCTCAATTAAACTCCTGCAGCTTGGCTAAGCTTCTGCCTAGTCAGCAAAGTAACTGTCAGGACACAGACACATTGTTTTTGCATGAAAAGGGTATAGAAACTCTGAATCCCAAGGATCCTCTCAGACACAGTTTTATGCATGCCCTATAATAAAATTACATATTTAATAGTGTTCTAAGTTGTTCTAAAGAACTACTAACCCAGAAGGGGCCTAGCGGTGCCTGAACTTCTACACCAAGTAAGGATAGTCTGTTGATGAGCAGTGTTTTGGATTTGTCCACTTTGATGGCACACGTAAGTGGTTAGTACCAGAAGAGAAATGCATCCATTGCGGACACACCCTCAAGCTTACTTCCACTGTATAGGCTGGCCATGAGTTTGTTGTTACACTATTTTAAGTGCTCTTCTAGTTTTAGGAAGACTTTCGAGATTCAAAAATTAAGGCACTCAACAAAGCAGAAAAACAAGAAATCCCAAGGTTACTGTCACTGTTAACATGACGCCAGACCTTTAGGGTTTAAGATAAGGTTACATTACACCCTCCTCTCCGCATCATACCTCAGTATTCACCCCAGCACAACCATATCAACAGATTAAATTTATGTGTTTCAAGTATTACTTCCTCATTAACAAGATGTATTGTTTTAAATTATATAGCGTATCACAACTGCTGTTGCAAATAATGGTATATAAGGTCTATTTTCAAATTGGCTAGAAGCTGGAACCCAAAATGAAAAATGAAGGCAAAACTCTTACCTCAGTGACACGCAGCTGAGAAGATATGGCCATATAATCTGTATCTAGTTTGTTCTTCTCAGAGATCACAGTAGTGTTTTGAAGAATTAAATCTACCTTTTGCATATGCAAAGAAGTACAAATCTGGAAACAAACAACACCTAGGAATTTAATTTTTATGTTACCTATGGTTTAGAACTATGAAAAATGTCACAGTTGTTTCTGCAAAACAAAATTACAAATCAGAAGAAATATTTTTCTATTGTGACTTGAATCCCCCTCTCAAAGAGTTCTTAAAGACTACTTTTTAAAAAAGTGTTTTTCACCAGTGGTACACACGCCTTTAATCCCAGCATTCGGGAGGCAGAGGTAGGAGGGTCATGGTGAATTTGAGGCCACCCTGACATTACATAGTGAATTGCAGGTCAGCCCGGGCTAGAGTGAGACCCTACCTTGAAAAACAAACAAACAAAAAAAAAAAAATACGTAAATAAAAGAAAGGGTTTCCTAGGCTGGAGAGATGGCTTAGCGGTTAAGGTGCTTGCCTGTGAAACCTAAGGGCCTAGGTTTGACTCCCCAGAACCCATGTAAGCCAGATGCACAAGGTAGAGCATAAGTCTGGAAGTTTGTTTGTAGTGGCTAGAGGCCCTGACATGCAATTCTTTCTCTCTCTAATAAATACAAATTATTTTTTAAAAAGTGTTTTTCTGTGTACTTAATGGTCACCTGGGATAAAATAATTTAGCTTAATGAATCAAAATCATTTATTCATTCCCTATAATGACTTAAATTGATAAAAATTTCTTTTCTTCTTATTGAAATAATAGAAAAATCCATCCCATAATGCCCTCTAAAATTTTTTACTTTCTTTTCCTATTTACCAGCTATTTTAAAAAACTGGCTAAAATTAAGAAAATGCCTTACCTTTACGAGACTTGTTAATTCAGTAACAAGTTTTGCTTTCTGAACATTTGTCTCTTTGATTTTATTGTTTGCTTTCCGTTCTTCCTCTTCTAAATTACACGTATCCTGTTCCATCAACTTTATGCTGTATGACACACACACATGATGATATAAAAGTCAGATTTACACACCAGGTCAAGCCAAAACACTTAGATCTCCTACAGTTTTCTGGGCTACACTTAGCAATATTTTTCAGAAGTATAAACTGCTAGTTCCTAGATTAAATTAATTACAATGCAAAAAATAATCTGTTCAAATATTATTATGTGATGCTCATGGAAGGATAAAGTCAAAATGATGGCTCTGAGTTTCCTCTTGGTCATTCACTGATAAACCACAGAACACTGGGCAAGTTACTCCACTGAGCTTCAGTTTCATCTGTAAATTGCAGATACTAAAAGTTCCCACACAAGATTGACAAAATTGCAGTGTCTAGCCCATAACAGATTTATTATATCAAGTTATTACTACTGTTACTAATAGTGTATATGAAAAACACTCCTTATTCAAGAAGAGTTGATCCACAGGTTTAAAACAATAAAGGGACAATGTAAGAGCTGGGAATGCTAAGTATAGTGCTGGCCTAAGCCTGGGTTCAATCCTTTACACCACATTAACCAAGCACAATGGATTATGACACTAATCCCGGCATTCAAGAGATGGAAGCAGGAGGATCCAATGTTCAAAGTCAGCCACGCATGGTGGCGGACGCCTTTAATTTCAGCACTCAGGAGGCTAAGGTAGGAGGATCCATGTGAGTTCAAGACCAGCCTGGGACAACAGAGTGAGTTCCAGGTCAGCCTGGAGTGAGATTCTATCTTGAAAACAGCAACAAGAATACGAGCATGGTGTTTTTATGTGGGGTTACTAGGATTAAAGGTGTGAGACACCAAGAGCCCAGCCATTCTCATGCTTTTACAGTTTAAGAAATTAAGGCTCAGATAAGATCAGATATTAAGTGGTAAGATATATTTAACAACAAAGTTTATGTTCTTTCCACTACACCATGTTGACTTCAGGAGGAAAAAGGGTAAATACAGTAAATAACAATTGAAGAAAAACTGAATGAATAAATAAGAATGAACAAGTTCAGTGGATGAAGTGGAGGAGAAGCTGCTTTAAAGGAGAGTAGTATTTAAGTCAGCACACTTTAATTAGTATTTAATTCATAAACAATTAATAATTTAATAATGGTAGGAAGCAAAACTGGGTACAAACTTACAAAGAAGATCAATTGTGCCATGTGATGGAGGAACTGAATGGAAAGTCAGGGAAGGTCCAACCACTAAGCCACATCACCACCATGGAAGTTCAGAGTAAATAGAGGTAGGGTAGAAAGCAGTGAGCTGGGGATGGGTATCAAAGTCATTTCACTGTGAAAACCATTGTCACTTGATGATGATGGGTCCAATACAATCATCACACAGTAAGGTTTGTCAATGATTGAAGAAGTGATTAAAGTGAAGGGCTAATGGTGGTAAAAGGTTTAAGATTGGAAAAAATTCTCAGAAGATCACAAAAATTATTAATATTTAAAGTAAAAGCTAATGGAAAGTTATTTGCTTCAAAAATTTTTAAATAAAGAACAAAACTTCCTAACTTCAAATATAATTTAATTTATGAACGTAGTGAGAAGCACATATTATGGTACGTCAAGGTAACCTTATACTTTACTCAAGGAAATAAGCTGACATTTATTATTAAAGATTAATCTCTGTATGTTTATTCTTGTTTAAAACTTATTTATTTATGAGGGTGGGGGAGAGACAGAGAGAACTGGTACACCAGAGCCTCCTTCAGCCACTGCAAATGAACTCCAGGTGCATGTGCCACTTTGTGTATTTGACTTTATTTCATCAGGCTTTACAAGTATGTGTCTTTACTGAGCCATCTCTTCATCCCTCTGTAGCTTTAGTCTATGAATAAGAGCTTACAAAAACAACAAAAGCTAAAGGCTGTGTCGTAGGATGGGGAAAATACCTTAATGGAAGCTCTGTTGTTTCTCCCCAGTTTCGGCATACTAGTAACTTTTAGCCTTTCATATATACTATAGTTACTACAAAAGACCTAAAATCAAACTGTGGATATTAAGTTCTGAAAATGGCTATCTGGACTCTCATAAAAAAGATACAGTATTTATATTCTATGTAGTATTATGCAACCATTATGGCCAGGCAGACATAATCCTTACTGTGAAAGAGAGAAGAGAATGCAGGTGGATGAATGAGAGAAACCATCAGATGGTCACTCTATCAAACATAGCTTTTTCAGAACTGTTAAGAAACAGCCTAATTTGACAAGTTTTCTGTCCGTACTCCCCTCCTCACCACCATCACTCTGAATTCAATGGATATCTAAGGATGGTCCACAGTCTCCTGGACATCCCTGAAATTACCTCAAGGGATCTGTGAGGTTAAATTATGTTTGTTTGTTTTGTTTTTCAAGGTAGTGTCTTGCTTTAGTCCTGGCTGACCTAGAATTCACTATGTAGTCTCAGGGTGGCCTCGAACTCACAGCAATTCTCCTACCTCTGCCTCCCAAGTGCAGCGTACACCACCACACCTGACAAAATTATTTCCATAGTCAGCCAAAGGACATCATTGCCCTTCTCACTGTTGACACTGGCACTGATGCTGCCAGAGCCTAGCCCATGCTGACCTGGAATTCACTATGTAGTCTCAGGGTGGCCTCGAACTTTGGGTGATCCTCCTACCTCTGCCTCCTGAGTACTGGGATTAAAGGCATGCACCACCATGCCTGACTTATTTAATATTTTTTAAAGTACTTAAAAGCATTTCTGCTACATAACACAATAAAATAGTTGTTTCAAGGAAAAGCACTTAAGAGAACTTTGAGTTTGGAGTTGGATGTTTTTTAAAAAGGAATACCATTTCAGTTGAAAGAATGACAAACTGATTATTAGCCCCATTAGCTGGGGGTGGTGGCGTACGCTTTTAATTCTAGCACTTGGGAGGCTGAGGTAGAAGATCACTATGAATTCGAGACTACCCTGAGACTATAGAGTGAATTCCAGGTCAGCCTGGGCTGGAGTGAGACCCTACCTTGAAATACCAAATAAATAAATAAATAAATAAAACCACCTAGCCAGGCATGGTGGCACACACCTTTAATCCCAGCACTCAGGAGGCTGAGGTAGAAGGATCACTGTGAGTTCGAGGCCAGCTGGAGATTACATAGTAAATTCCCTGTGCCAAAGTGAGCCCCTACCTTGGGAGGTGGGAAGCCTTCGCCCATGCATTGCTCTGTGCCCTCCCAGGCCCCACAAAAAAGGGCTAAAAGATACCTTCCAAGCTTGGAACTAATTTTTTGTTCCAGTTGTCTTTTCTTGGTTTTTCTTTCAAGAAGTTCTTTCTTCTTTTGTCTAAGTTCATTGTCTTTGTGTTCTAGATGTCTATTTGTATCACGTAAGGCAATCAATCCAGCTTCCACTATTTGTAATTTTCTATTAATTTCCTATGGGACATTCAAAGTTATTGACAGTTTCTTTAATAGAATTTAAGGTATCAGAAATCCAGTTACTTCTCTAATAATCAAAACAAAGCAACCAACCTTTAGCTGGTCTTCCAAGTGTCTTCTCTGCTCAAGATCGACAGTGACTGTGAGAAACTGGGCTACTTTCAGGGACGTGTTACTAGAAATAACTTTGTTTGAATAAAAAGAAGTTTTCAACACATACTTTTCTTCTGCTGTATAAATTTGTTTTAATCGGGTTTCTTGTATTACCTATAATGTGAAGCAAGAATTCATGAACATCTAGTAAAACTTTTGATACATGCTTCAAAAATCTAAATAACATCATAAACCAAATAAATCTTGGAATATCAAGATATATTAGATGTACATTTAGAAAACCTACCTAGTGACGTCTCTACAATGGGGTCTGATACCTGTCAGGGGAGTATTTTGGAGAACAGCATGAAGGAGGAGAACCAGGAGACTTGCACACTTACCTCACTTTACCAGCTCTCTTGGAGCTATATTTTTTAAAAAATATTTATTTTTATTTATTTGAGAGGGGAGGTAAGGGAGGGAGGGAGGGAGGGAGGGGAAGAGAACGGATGTAGCACTACAGCCTCTAGCTGCTGCTAATAAACTCCAAATGCATGCACCACTTTGTGCATCTGGATTATGTGAGTACTTGGGAATCAAATCTGGGTCCTCAGGCTTCACAAACGCCTTAACTGCTAAGCCCTCCAGCCCTCTTGAAGCTATTTTTAAGAGATACCAGGAGCCAAGTGCCTAGTATATTGAACTATGTTATCTCATGTAAGTAATTTGTTCTCTCCTTCCCTCAGTTACACTGCTCAAAGGCAGAGTACACTTAACTTCTCCATACTTAGAAATGGAAATGTGGACTTCCGGTGAAGATGGTGGTATAGGAACCACAACAAAGCAGGCTAGGGGAGAGAGAGAGAGAGAGAAAAAAAAAAAGAACCTAGCAAAATATACTCTTCTGCCAAAAAGTGAAGGTTTAGAAGAAATTATCAACCACAGCAGAGAAGTAGGAGAGATCCTGAGCATCTAGAGACCACAGAAGCAGGCAGAAGCAGCTCCAGCAGCAACGGCACCAGGTCCTGCAGCCTAGGCTGGCAGGCTTGGCCTGAGTCACAGGAAAAGCCAGGTGAGGGGATTTTCCACTCACACTGACCTCCTGGCAAACTCATGAAACCTGTAAGGGCGGAGGACTACACGGGCTACCACAGCAGCTAGTGAGGAAGAGGATCACGGGGATCAGTGGTCCAACTTCAGCCCCCATCCACAGCCTCCCTTCCCCCCACAGCCAGCGCAAGCAGCAGAAAGCACCAGAGACCTGGGGAAAGGAGTTCACCTACACAGTACCCAGAATAGGTGATCAGAGCAGTGACCTACTGACCCAGCCAGCCTAACTGAGCACATAGCAGAGCAAAGAAGGACCCAAGCGGGCGCGCAGCATAGCCGAGACAAAAGCCATCCCAAAGAGTAACTGGAATTACACCAAAAAAGCCTGGTATATAGGCTTGCACTGGAAGTGCTAATTGCACCTTCCATGTCAGGGTAAATTATGTGTTAAATCTGATGAATGGTCAGATTTGCCATTCTTAAATAAGCTATATTTTGGAGTTGTCATCTGTTGCTTCCTGATCTATAACGCCTTTGTTTCCTCTTTGTTTCCTCTTCTGTCGTTTCTTGGGGCAGGGTCTCACTCGGTCACAAACTGACCTTGGAAACCTCTACAGAACAGAAATCTCAGCCTCCCAGTTGACAGAATTAAGGGCAACACACATCCTTAGGGACTTTGACTTTGTTAGAGGATCTATTTGTTTTAATACTTACTCTTGCATAAATACTCTGTGCTAGTTTTCATTGAATGTGTATATTGTTGAGTTAAATATTAGAATTTGCCTGTATTTTGTTTCACCCAGCCTACTAGAATACTCACATAGGAGGGAAACTCAACACCTAGGGTCACTTTTATGGTTACTCTGAGAGTCTTTTAAGAGCCACACCTAGCAACTTAAGCTCCTATCCTGAAGATATATAAGAACAGATTGATTGATACATCTAAGAATACTGCAGATAATTAGAAAACCCGAGCACCGAATTAACCCAAGATGCAAAAATCTCTACATCATAATATAAGAAACACAAACGGTCAAGAAAATTCCACCCTGATACCAACACCAGACAAAGAGAGAACAAAAAAAAAAAAAAAAAAAAAATTCCAGACCAATCTCCCTGATGAACATAGATGCAAAAATTTTCAACAAAATATTGGCAAACAGAATACAAGAATATATCAGAAACATCATTCACCCCGATCAAGTAGGCTTTATCCCAGAGATGCACGGATGGTTCAACATATGTAAATCAATAAATACAATATACTATATAAATGATCATCTCAATAGATGCAGAAAAGGCATTTGACAAAATCCAACATCCTTTCATGGTAAAAGCCCTACAGAAACTGGGAATAGAAGGAACATATCTCAACATAATAAAGGCCACTTATGAAAAACCTATTGCCAACATAATAATAAATGGGAAAAAATTTGGAAGCTTTTCCACTAAATTCAGGAACAAGACAAAGGTGGCCACTGTCCCCACTCTTACTTAATATGGTGCTGGAAGTCTTAGCTATAGCTATAAGACAAGAGACACACATAAAAGGGATACAAATTGGAAAGAGATCAAATTATCATTATTTGCAGATGATATGATTCTATACATAAAGGACCCTAAAGACTACCAGCAAACTCTCAGAGCTGATAAACACTTTTGGCAACATAGTAGGATACAAAATAAACACAAAGAAATCAGTAGCTTTCCCATATAGTAACAACAAACATGGAGAAGATTAAATCACGGAATCTCTCCCATTCACAAATTGCCTCAAAATAAATAAATAAAGTACCTCAGAATAAACCTAATCAAGGAAGTGAAGGATCTCTGCAATGAGAACTTTAAGAAAATGCTCAAGCAAGAAATTGCAGAAGACACTAGGAAATGGAAAGACATCTCATGTTCTTGGATTGGAAGAATCAAGATTGTGAAAATGTCAATTTTACCAAAAGCAACCTACATATTTAATGCAATCCCCATTAAAATTCCAATGGCATTTTTCACAGCAATAGAAAAAAACAATCCTAAAATTCATTTGAAAGCACAAAAAACCTCTAATAACCAAAACAATTTTGAGCAACAAAAAATATGGCTGGTATCACCATACCAGATTTTAAGCTGTGTAAGACACAGTAACAAAAACAGCATGGTACTGGCACAAAGACAGACACATAGACCAATAGAACAGAACAGAGGATCCAGATGTTAATCCAGGCAGCTACAGCCATCTTAAAAATGCCAAAAATACTCATTGGAGAAAATACAGCCTCTTCGACAAGTGGTGCTGGGAAAACTGGCTATCTATATGTAGAAGATCAAATAATAAAAAACTTTAAAAAGAGATCAAATTATAATTATTTGCAGATGATATGATTTTATACATAAAGGACCCTAAAGACTACCAGAAAACCCTTAGAACTGATAAACACTTTTGGCAACATAGTAGGATACAAAATAAACAAACAGAAATCAGTAGCTTTCCTATATAGTAACAACAAACATGGAGAAGATTAAATCATGGAATCTCTCCCATTCATAAATTGCCTCAAAATAAATAAAGTACCTTGGAATAAATCTTTTTTTATTTTCATATGTATATATGAAAATAGATCCTTGTCTTTCTCCATACACAAGAATCAAATCCACATGGATCAGGGATCTTAATATCAGACCTGAAACTCTGAAATTGCCAGAAGAAAAAGTAGGAAAAACCCTTCAACATATTGGCATAGGCAATGACTTTCTGAATATGAGCCCAGTTGCTCAGGAAATAAAACCACTAATAAGCCAATGGAACCTCATGAAATTTCAAAGCTTTTGTACAGCAAAGGACACTGTGGAGAGAACAAAGAGACAACCTACAGAAAATCTATGCCAGCTATACATCTCACAGAGGGTCAATCAAAATTCAAGATATTCTGAATAAGACATATGAAAGCCTACTTCTTTGGATAATGGCATATCCAGAAGCCATAGATTGTTACTAGAAAATTTTCACTGCCAGGGATGGGATACCTTCCAGTGAGTTGTTGACCAGGAGGCTCCTGTTGCCTCCAAACATTACAGGCTATTGCCAAGGCCCTTGGTTTCCCACCAGAAACAGATGGTTAAGACCCTATTGCTGAAGACTCCACATGCCTGGGAGGCAAGGTCACTGAAAAATCAAACTGGGGCTGAGCTGAAAAGTTCCTTCCTATATCAACCAACTGAAAGCTGGAAAAAGCTGCACTGCATGTAGCCCTATGGGACAGAAGTCATCAGCAGTGAAAACAGTAGACTGGAAGCCTCAAGTTTCGCCAGACAGGTCAAATGACCGTAGGGTGCAATAGTGGTATGTCCCATCTAATTGGACTGGAGGCATGGTCTATGGGAGGCAATACATGCCTGGTATTGAAAACCTAATCAAAAGCCTGTGGCAGGGGAGGTCATGAGCCTTAGGGGTACAAAGCCTGCTCTTGTCTGGCTAAATGTATATATTATGCTCACCAAACTGGCCTGTAAGCACTACACTTAATGTTCATATTTATATATTAATGCTACTCTCACTTTTGATTAGAGAAGCTTGTATTTTCAGATGATGGTGGACCCTGGGCAACATAGCACTGAGAAGACGTGACGGAGGAGTGTCCAGCACTGAAACATCTTTATCACACCTCCTAAGCTCAGGGGTCCATTGCGGGAGAGGTGGTGGAAAGAATGTAAGAGCCAAAGGAAGGGTACGACTACTTAAAATGCAACTGTCCATATAGAAACTGGCCTGGATATCCATAACCTCACAGTTTCCAGCAATACCTTCACAACATCCTCATAATAGGAGGAAAAGATGATGACATCAAAATAAAAGAGAATAACGGGGAGAGGGAGTGGATATGGTGATAGTGGAGTTGTGAAAAGGAAAGTGGGGGAGGGAAGGAAATTATGGCTTATTTTCTGTAAGTATAGAAGTTGTCAATAAAAAATTATACATTAAAAAAATTAAAATGTGGGCAGTAGAGACGGCTTGGCGGTTAAGGCGTTTGCCTGCAAAGCCAAAGGAGCCGGGTTCGATTCTCCAGGACCCACATAAGCCAGATACACAAGGGGGCGCATGCGTCTGGAGTTTGTTTGCAGTGGCTGGAGGCCCTGGTATGCCCTTTGTCTCTGTCTCTCAAGTAAATAAATAAATAAATAAATATTTAAAAAAGAAAAATGAAAATGCTTTTCATGGATCTCAAATAATTTTTTTTTCTCTTAAAGAATGGGCACACCAGGGCTTCCAGCCACTGCAAACGAACTCCAGACGCATGCGCCCCCTTGTGTATCTGGCTTATGTGGGTCCTGGAGAATCGAACCCGGCTCCTTTGGCTTTGCAGGCAAACGCCTTAACCGCCAAGCCATCTCTACAGCCCTCAAATCATGTTTTTGTTGTTGTTTATTTGAGGTAGGGACTTGTTCTAGCTTAGGTTGACCAGTAATTCACTATATAGTCTCAGGCTGGTCTCAAATTCATGGAGATCCTCCTACTCTGCTCCCAAGTACAGGGATTAAAAGCTCTTCAAATCTTGTGGCCTTGAACTCATGGTGATCCTCTTACCTCTGCCTCCCAAGTGCTGTGATTAAAGGCATGCACAACCACACCCAGCTCTTCATATCATTTTTAATTTTACCTTTTTAACTTTTTTCCTTCAATTATTTTTCTCAGCTTACACAGGACTTCCATCAACTAAAGCATTTTACACATAACACTGTTGGATGTGATTCTTTATATTTACTAAGAGTGGGTTGTTGGGAGGAATTTCTCTCTCCATCTCTGAAGGTTCATAACCAATTTTATTGTGGCTTGTTCCTCCAGAGAAGTTTGTATTTCAAGAGAAAAACCTGTTAAAGCATAATTAGTCAACAGGGTATAAACTGGTATCTTAAATCATGAAATCTTAAAACATGAATAATCTGTAATAAAGAGAGCAACTAAATGAGGTATTTATGCATGCATGCATATGTGTGGTATGCACACATAAATGAGTCTAAATTAGGTTTAACTATCCATGTTTCATGAAAATAAGTTTCAAATGGGACTTGCACGGGTTGTGAGGGGAATGCATTCCTATCAAAAATGACATTTCAAACAGACAATTTAACCAAAAATGGAAGATGGGCTGGAGAGTTGGTTTAGCGGTTAAGGCATTTGCCTGCAAAGCCAAAGGACCCTGGTTTGATTCTTCAGAACCCACATAAGCCAGATGCACAAGGGGACCCATTCGTCCAGAGTTCGTTTGCAGTGGCTAGGGGCCCTGGCACACCCATTCTCTCTCTCTCTCTCTCTCAAATAAATAAATAAAATATATTTAAAAAGAAATTAATGGAAGAAAGCTGTGTATAGTGATGCACACTTGCACACCTGTATTCCCAACACTCAAGAGGTTAAAATAGGAGGATTGGAAGCTCAAGGTCACCCCTGGCTACATAATAAGTTCAAGGCCAGCCTGGGCTACATGAGACCCTTCTTAAAAAGAACAAAACAAATACAGAAGCAAACAAAGAACCTATTCTAGCAGAGATTTGTCTTCTGTTTCTGCCTGTGAAAAAACCATCAATGGTTTTGAAGACATACAGACTGCATGTGAGGACAAAATTCTAAATAGCATTCCAAAATTCTAGGAGCTAAATTTTTATACCTATGCTTGCCACAAAATGAGACCCCAAGAAAAGTGGTCATTAAAAAAAAAAAAAGCTGGGGTGTGACAGCACACACCTTTAATCCCAGCACTTGGGAGGAGGCAGAGGTCTGGCTTTGCAAACGAGTGCTTTTAACAAATGAGCCGTTTCTCCACACCAAAAGTGGTCATTTTTATAATTGAGATAATCTTAAATAGAACCTCAAAGAAGGGAAGGCTTATCAGAAGTCCTAAGACCCCATCTAACATTCTAAAGTATAATTTCCCTAAAATGTAATTTTGAATGCAAGAATCTTAATGATTAAAGCATTATTGTTACATGAGATTACATATCAAGCAAGGCATAATCAGCTTAGAGCATCTTCCCATGTTATAACTTTATTCCAGTCCTTTAAAGGTAAAAGTTATTTACTCTAGTTAGCACCGTATCAATTTTGTTATAAAGAATTAGTTAACATTTACTGTTTTATGTCATATTAAGATTTCTGACTTCAGTCAGGTGGCATGGTGGTGCTCGCCTTTAATCCCAGCACTTAGGAGGCAGAGGTAGGAGGATCACTGTGAGTTCGAGGCCAATCTGAGACTACAGAGTGAATTTCAGGTCAGCCTGGGATAGAATGAGAGTCCCCCCCCCCCCCACACACACACGAAGACTGCTGAATACAATACAATTTCTGCATGGTTAAAAACAATAGAATATTACGTCTATTTACATTTCTGATACTTTCTGCCTTAGCCAAGAAAAACTAGGTACTTTCTTACCCGTTCAATTTTTTCTCTGGTTCTTTCCGTTCCAACAGGTACCTCATGAATATGATACTGGCAGCACAGGTAACTCATCACAGGATCAGGTGCATCAAATAACTCCCGTAAGTAAGAGAAAAATCCATACTGTCTGCAAAGAAATAATCCTGATTTGATTTTTCGTCTTAAACTATAAGGTTAAAAACTGCTAACAAATGGCCAATAACAATAAACAAAATATACGTTTTTTCAACAATAATTAGAGAAAAATTATTTATTTCCCTGCTACAAGTTTAGTTCATATTATTTACTTCCCTGCTACAAGTTTAGCTTTTTAAAAATTCTTAAAGAAACTTATTATTTATTTTATTTATTTGGAGGGGGAGGGAGGGAGAGAGAGGGGCGCAGATAGAGTAAGAGAGAGATAACTGGTGCCCCAGGCCTTCAGCCACTTCAATCAAACTCCAGACATGTACATTACCTGTGGACATGTATGACCTTGCATCACCTTGTGCCTCTGGCTTATGTGGGATCTGGAGAGTAGAACATGGGTCCTTAGACTTTGCAGGCAAGCTCCTTAAATGCTAAGCCATCTCTCCAGTCCAAGTTTAGCTTTTTATGATTATACATTAAGTAGCTCTTTTGGTGTTACTTCTATTGTTTTCATATTAAGAATACTTATAATTAGGGCTAGAGAGATAGCTTAGGGGTTAAGGTGTTTGCCTGCAAAGCCAAAGGACCCCGGTTCAGTTCTCCAGAGCCCACAAGGTGGTGCATGCGTCTGGAGTTTGTTTGCAGTGGCTGGAGGCCCTGGTGCACCCATTCATTCTCTCTCTGTCTATCTTGTCTCTTTCTCAAATACATAAAATATATATTTACAAATAGAAAATAATATCAAAAAAGAATACTTATAATTATTTAAAATAGAATTTTTACATTAAGTCCTTATAGAAATTGTTATGCATTATAACATAATTTGTTATTTTATATTTTCAGTAGCTAACTACTAAGATATTTTAGTATCTTTCTTTAGTCTAATACTGTTCCACTCACTTGAAACATCAAGTATTAATGATTCCCCATAACACACTCCTGGCCTCAGTATTTCCTGACCTTGGACTTTAAAAGAGATTTTAAAAGATACTAGCTGGGTGTGATGGTGCACACCTTTAATCCCAGCTGTCTCAAGAGGCAGAGGTGGGAGAATCACTGTGAGTTCGAGGCCACCCTGAGACTACATAGTGAATTCCAGGTCAGCCTGGACTAGAGTGAAACCCTACCTCTAAAAACCAATAAATAAATAAATAAATAAATAAATAAAGAGACTAATACAGCCAACAACAAACATATAATGTGAAGGAGATAATTAAAATATATTTAAAATTATTCAATGTTCAAGTTAGTTCTAATAATAATTTTCATGATTTACTTTAGCTCATTCAGAGATCTTGAAGGTGCTTTGTCTGCGTATGAACTCTTGGGAGCAATGACAGCATTTACTTTTAACTTCTTATTGTCACGAACCTGAATATAAGGAAAAGACAACATTATTACTTTAAGATGTATTTTTATCATAATCCCCTATCACCTCCTCGTGTACCCTCTATTCCCTGTCCCCCTTCCAGTAAACCCCTTCTTCCCAACTAGTCTCTTTTCTACTTTGACACTTTTTCCTTGTAACAATTTTATTTTAATTACCACATGTTCTCAATTGCAGTTATATTTAAAGTTACCAAATTCCCACCAAAAAGCATACTATGATTAAAAATTTGAACAATAAATAAAAAAATTACCTATTGCAAGGAGAATGAACAAACGAACAAATGGAAAGATGACAACAGGTATCTCAGGGGCTCTAGCCATTGCAAATTAACTCCAGACACAAAGGAAACTTTGTGCATCTGGCTTTATGTGGGTATTAAGGAAATGAACCTCAGTTATTAGGCTTTGCAAGCAAGCACCTATAATCACTGAGCTATCTCAGCAGTCCCCAATGGAATTAAATGGAAATTTATTTCCCTTGAAGTATTTTTTTTAACCAAATTCAATATGTTTTACTTTCTTATTGCTTTTTTGAGACTGTCTTACCATGCAGTCTAGAATATGCTACATAGCCTAGGCTGGCCTCAAACTTCTTGTAATCTATCTGCTTTAAGTAAGTGCTAGGATTATAGGCTTGTGCCACCATGCCTAGCAAAGATTGGATACTTAATGGTAATCAGAACAACATTTTGTTTTGATTTTTCAAGGAAGGGTCTCACTCTATCCCAGGCTGACCTGGAATTCACTATGTAGTCTCAGGGTGGCCTCCTACCTCTGCCTCCTGAGGGCTGGGATTAAAGGCGTGTGCCACGACACCTGACAGAACTTTTTGTTTTGTTTTGTTTTTTCGAGTTATGGTCTCACTCTAGCCCAGGCTGACATGGAATTTACTATGTAGTCTTAGGGTGGCCTTGAACTCATGGCAATCCTCCTACCTCTGCCTCCCAAGTGATGGGATTAAAGGTGTGTGTCATCATGCCAGGCTTTTTTTTTTAAAGAAGAACATTTTTAAAAAATATATTGCATTTATTTATTTGTAAGCAGAGAGAGAAAAGAAAGACAGGAAGAATGGTTACGCCAGGGCCTCCAGCTGTTGCAAACAAACTACAGATGCATGCGCCACTCTGTGCATCTGGCTTTGCATGGGTACAAAGTGCACGTGTCTGGAATTTGTTTGCAGAGGCCCAGGCATGCCCATTCTCACTCTCTCTCTCTACCTACAAATAAATGAAAATATTTTTAATAAATAAAATACACAAATGCTTAATAGCTTTTTTAAAAAGCAAAACAATGTTTTATCTTTTGAGAGAAAGAGAGCGAGCACTTTATTTTCATGTTTGATAGGCACTGACAGCAGAAGTTGGACCATATGCTAGCTGCCAGAGATAAGGCCTCTTAAAAGAAAAAAAAAAAAAAAAAAAAAACTTATTTGAAGGGGGGGAGGCCGATAGAGAGAAAATGGGTGTGCCAGGGCCTCCAGCCACTGCAAACAAACTCCAGATGCATGTACTACCTTGTGCATCTGTCTTACATGGGCCCTAGGAAATTTAACCTGGGTCCTCTGGCTGTGCAGGCACGTGCTTTAATCACTAAGCTTTCCCTCTAGCCCAAGAAGGACTCTACTTAAACATTTGTGTATCAGATAATAAAGATCCCTTCAACTGATTTATGGTCCTGTCCTCACTTGTAATAGCTAATAAGCACTTCTGAATATTTCTATACTTAACATTAACATCTGTCTTTTGAAGTAGGTAATATTATCCCTTCCCATAGTTAAGTTAAGGTAACTGGAGGCAAACAACACTTAAGCAACTTCTAAATTGGATTCTATTTCAAAAAAATCGTACTTATATTAAAAAGTATCAATACTACATTTATTCCTCTATAAAGGAAAAAAATGGAATTCATTCTTATAGTTGTCCCAAAAAGGATGTCTAAGACCTAAGGTCCTTCATGATACTGTTTCCCTAAAAACAGGGTGAATTGTTCTTCAAATTAATTTCAAAATAGGGTACAGGTGGAATTATGTGCTGTTTTCCTATTATAAAATAAAATTGTTCTCCTATGATACCACAAATAGGAATAAAGTGAGTGTATTGGTAATTTTACACAGAGTTAACTGTTGGTGAAATTAGTGACCACCTTTTAGTATAGAAGCTCAAATCTAAAGCAATGAAAGATAAGGGCCAGCTACATGAAAAATGTTTTGTACTTGCCTCTTTGAGAAAAACTTCCATATCTTCTTGACTTTCAAATACAAATGCTCTCAAATCATTTGATGAAATATGATTTTCAACATACTTGGCATTTTTATTATCTTTCATATTAATCTAAAAAAATCAAAAAAGTAAGTTTTCCCAAAACCCACAGATTATTAGAATGTAGCTATATTTATCTTGGATTTATTTAATCAGATTAAGCTTACCACTAAGAAAAAAAGAGAACGGCTAAATGCCGAAGGCTCATTTCAAAACATTCAATTTGTTACTCTGAAACAACACATTTAAAAAAATCCGAACAGTACTTAAAACAGTGATTTTAATATTATATAAGAGACAGCTTTCATTTCTAGTCAACTCATTGAAAATAGTCTTAAAGACTGAACATTTTTCATTTTTTCTCAGTATTTTTCTTAATTTTCACAACAACTTCACATTGTACTTGGCAATAACTAACAGGTACATAAACATAACCTGAAGAACAAAACTTTTATAAAACTCATGGAAAAAAATGTGCTATGGCAAGCACAACTATTCATGCCTTCAAGAGAAACCATAAGCTTGCACCACCATAACATGAGCTTCCTTATTCTGAGACAGGACTCACTAGGTTTTCAGACTGTCCTAGAACACATTATGTATCCCACACTTATCCTGAACTTAGGGTTCGCCTGCTTGAACTTCGCGAATGCAAGAATTATAGGCATGTACCACCATACCTAGCTCTTGTTAATTTAGTTCAAAATAATCGCTAATTACATATTCTGCATGCATGGCTCAATTCCACGGCAGAAGTTTAAAAGGTCAGGAAAGAGCCAGGTGGAAGAGGTGGTGCATGCCTTTATTCCCAGGACTCAGGAGGCAGGGGTAGGCATGAGTTCAACGCTACCCTGAGACTACATAGTGAATTCCACTTCAGCCTGGGCCAGAAACAAACAAACAAACAAACAACAACAAAAAAAAAAAGGCCAGGAAAAACAACAACAACAACAACAACAAAAAAGCCTGAAAAAGTGTACTGTCTTTTACTTTTACATGATAAAGCTCCAATTACAAAACATGGACAACTGCCATCATGGATTTGAGATACATATGGAAATCATGTTTCTTGAAAACACACTGAAAAACAAGGTATTTATCTAGGATGATATATCATGAAGTACGCTAGCTTTAACTAGGGCCCTGTGCTGAGGGTTCAGTTCAGAGGGAGAACATGTGTCTACATGCACAAAGCTCTAGGTTCCACCTCCAGCAACATCTTAAAAGGAGAGAGACCGGGAGAGGGAGAAAGGGCATAATAATACAGCATGACGTTTGTCATAGCAGTTCAATACATGTGAAAACTGGGAAAGCACACTTAAAACATCTAACTACACAGGGTATGACCCTAGGCATAATCACTACTGACACTTAGTGTCTAATGGTTGACATTTTCTATATTCAGCAACCTTACTACAAGAAATGCTACAGATGAAAGAAAATGTAACTGGATATTCCCTTCAACTTATATACAGTATAAAGATACGCACAATATGAGAGAGGTAATTTTTAAAAGAAGCTATGGATAACCCAGCAGACTTTCTCTCACTCCTTTTCCCAGGCACACTTGGTTTGTACAGCACCAAAAGTGACTGACTTCAAGGAACATGCACCCAACGTTTTGTTTCTTCAGCTTCCAGGTTCTTAGAATGCGCCTTTTCTTCACTTGTCCAAGTTCTTCAAAGAACTGTACAGGCACATCTTCATGGTCAAAGTAGTATGTACAAGACAGCCCTCTAAGATCTGATGGGTAATGTATAGTCTGCTTCACAATTTCTTTATTTTTTAATATTTAAAAAAATTTTTTTATTTATTTGAGAGTGACAGAGAGAGAAAGAGGCAGATAGAGATAGAATGGGCGTGGCAGGGCCTCCAGCCGCTGCAAACGAACTCCAGACACATGTGCCCCCTTGTGCATCTGGCTAACGTGGGTCCTGGGGAATTGAGCCTCAAACCGGGGTCCTTAGGCTTCACAGGCAAGCGCTTAAATGCTAAGCCATCTCTCCAGCCCCATGGGGCTGGAGAGATGGCTTAGCAGTTGAGGCATTTGCCTGCAAAGCCAAAGGACCTCGGTTCAATTCCCCAGGACCCACGTAAGCCAGATGCACAGGTGGCACATGCATCTGGAGTTCATTTGCAGTGGCTAGAGTCCCTGGTATTCCCATTCTCTCTCTCTGCCTCTTTCTCACTCACTCTTTCAAAAAAATAAATAAAAATAAATTTAAAAAATGAAAACTTTCTATACATTCTATTCTTTAATGTGTCTTAAAAATCATTAGCATATCTGAAGTTCATTCGTGTATTTTTAACATTTTATTTGTTTATTTGAGAGAGAAAGAGGGAGGGGAGGGAAGGAGAGAGAGGTGCCACCTTGTGCATCTGGCTTATGTGGGTCTTGGTTACTCAAACCTAGGTCCTTTGGCTTTGCAGTCAAGTGCCTTAACCACTAAGCCATCTCTCCAGCTCTAAATTGTTCATATTAAACCTAACCTACAGCAAGGTATTTAATGACCAAACTGGATTCCACTGTAAGAACAGCTCATTTATTGCACCTATCAGAGTCTCTGAAAATGATCTTTTGCTTCACCCTTCTGTTCTCATTAGAGAACAATATTGTTCTATATATAGGTATACTTTTCTACTCTTATTGGAAACAGATATGACTAGCATTTTAAGTTTGCATGTTAACTTGGTAGCATTTTAACAAGACTTGAAGAACTGACTAAATGTGTATGCAGATCTGCATAGAGGGAGGAGCTAAGAAAGGTAAAGTTCGTGCTACAAAGGGTGGAAAAAGCAGAATGTATCTTTTTTTTTTTCCCCCCCCCCCCCCCGAGGTAAGGTAGCTCAGGCTGACCTGGAATTCACTATGTAATCTCAGGGTGGTCTTGAACTCACCACAATCCTCCTACCTCTGCCTCCCAAGTGCTGGTATAAAAGGCATGTGCCACCATGCCCGGCAAGAATATATCTTTTTATCTTAAGGACTCAAAGGCAATTTAAAATGTAAATACATGTGGCTGGAGAGATGGCTTAATGATTAAGCACTTGCCTGTGAAGCCTAAGGATCTTGGTTCGAGGCTCGATTCTCCAGTACCCACATAAGCCAGAGGCACAAGGTGGTGCGTAAGTCTGGAGTTTGTTTGCAGTGGCTGGAGGCCCTGATGCTCCCTATCTTTCTCTCTCTGCCGCTCTCAAATAATAAAAATAAAACAAAGTCTTAAAATTATAAAAAATAAATAAATTTTAAAAATGTAAATACATGCCAATTATTGATATGACTTGGTGATAGGCTATTTCAAAATGAAATGACAAGATGACAATAAATATGATGAAATTCTGAAAATTTTTAAAAATAGTTTAAATTTTAATGACCTCTCAGTTTTTTCAAAAAATTAAATTTAAGGTCACACCCCTAAGAGTTTGTTGTACTATACAGATCATGCAGAATGAGTATGAAGAGATGCAAATTAGTCATGCCCAAAGATTACTAGAACACAGTCATCTTCATATAAACACAAAAAATTCTTATGATGATAGTGGGGACTATCGGAGCTTTCTGAGACACTTGTGATTCAAGGCACAAAATGTACACCATTATGAATATCCACATTCTAGACTCTGTGCCTCTGATATAGCCCACCCAAGATTAAGCTTCATGACTGCTAGAAAACTAAATGTACTCAATAAGATTCAGTCTCTTGGGTGAAAAGCCACAGACCTATAAATATCAAGTAAATAATTACTCCAAAATATGGAGAATACAAATACAAGCACTTTATTTTTAAAAAGCAAACACAAGGTATAGGTGTAAATCCAAATGTGTTTAACTGCTTCCACTCTGGACAATTAAGAACCTATACAAGTTTGTACATAGAAGCTAATCCATCACTAGTCTCTACTAAGGAAAATGATTTCTAAAAATTTAACATGGTTTTGAGTAATTCACATTTATATAAAAACCTAGAGACCAATAATATCCAATAGCTTCAGAAGATAAAACTAGACTCTTTAATGTCATCAACTTTACCAATGTTCATCCAAGTCTGTTTAATATATACGCAGTGAAAATATACTCACTCTATAATTTCTTATAAAATAGCAAGTAAGGAGTAGACATAGGAGATGTAGAGGGGGAAAGAGAATTCAGAAAGTCCTTCTCTTCAGTCACTTTCACTTCCGAATCATCAAAAAGCAACCATTTTCCCTCATTTTCCTTTAAACTCTGTATTATGTATGAGATCTTGTTCTCAGATCCACTCATGTGAATGCCTGCTGGGTCACTGGATTCCTTGTTTCCAGATTCATGGGTCCCATTTGTATCATTCATTTCAGAATTTCTATTCTCGGCAAATGCTGTGCTGGCAGCCTTATCAGGATTAATGCTTTGTTGTACAGCTCATAATATGCTTTGCTCTTCTGTCCTCCAAGAAGTCCAATAGCTTCTACGTTTTTCTTGTTCAAAATTTTACTAGGCTGGACATTTCCACCAACTCTAATCGATACTTCATCATAATTTTCAGCCACACCCTTTGCTTCTTCCTCATTCAGTGGTTCTGACTTACTTATTTCACACATCTGATCAACCACAAAATTGCCCTTGTCTAGTTCTAGACTATTGAGGTCAGTGACTTTAACAGAAGCAGTGTAATGTCCACTACTAATTGTAATGCCACTATGCATCACAACAGCAAACAGTCCATAGCTGTCATTCGTTGGCTTTGTGCTCCATTCTTCTAGTGACAGTCTAAGGGGTGTCAACAAAGGAGTGTTGATCTTGGAAAGTCCACCACCATAGCAATCAAACTCCAAGGCGCTAGCAGCAAAGCACTTCAAGTGAATAGTCACCACCTCAGGCATTTTATCAAACAACAGACTTCGCTCCGCTTCAGTATAATGATGGCAATTCTCACAGAAATATTTATCTTCTCCTACAATTCTCTCCACTGAAGCAAACTGTGAAATCGCCCATCTCAAGGTCTTCATTTCTGTTTTGGGCTCTGGAGAAACTTCAGAGCTCTCTTCCACTTTGGAAGGCTCGCCTTCTTGCACTGGCACACTAATATCCTGAAAGTCTTCTCTTCTTTCTGTTAAGACTCTCACATTCCAAACAGCGAGTCCTTAATACCACCTGACCTTGAAACAATTTCTCCACTAGCTCAAAACCAATCTGCTCTGCACCTCTGTTTATAGGCTTAACTTCATCACCATTTTCCATTGTGCCATTCATTCCCAGCAGACCCAAGTCCACAACCATCAGGTGAGCTGTCACTTTCACACTTCCCTGAGTCCTCCTCAAGGTCACACTCATTTTCTTTAGACTGCCCTTTGGATCCTGGGTTTGTGGTTCTTTTTCCCAGACTACAGAATTTAGAAAGAATGCTGGGTTGCTTTGTTGTGGACTTCAACCAATTTATTTTAACTCTTGATTTCTTTTGTGAGGATTTTGCACTCTCATTTTCAGAAACATACTTGGGGATTATTTTGGGAGGAATCTCTAACGTATCACCAGCAGCTTTTCTTTTCGATCTAGTCTATCTCTGGTTCTCTTCCAATGGCTGATATTCCTTGGACAATTTACTTTTCTTCTTCATGCTACCAAATTCAGTGTCACTTTTTCTTTTCCCGTGCCCTTTGGGGAGTTTTTCTTTATAGTCCTCAGAATTTCTCATATTGTCTGCTCCAGGATGTCAACACCACTCATTTCCTCTTTCTCATCAAATTTTTCTTCTACCTTAGTAGATAGTTCTGCCATAGTTACTTCTTTTTTTAGGAGTTGGCATGTTTCTTGAATGTTTCCCAAAATACACTGTAATACTTCCTGTGCCTCATGCTGTAGATATCCTTCATACATAGGGTTCAGTTCCCTGAGTGTGTTAAGCAGTCGTCTAGGCTGAGTAGCAAGTACATCAGTATATTTCTCTGGATTTAAGAGGAAACTAGCCCGAAGCTGTCCAACTGAAATTGTTAAGGACTGCAAACTGCATATAAGTTCATAACTTGCCAAAGGATCTTCTTTGCAGGTTCCCTATCTTTCTGATTAGCCTCATCCTTGAGAGCTTCTTTCTTCCTTGAAATAATATTAAATAAGTGCTTCACTCCAGATTTAAAACCAGGACAAAAATATAATACCTGCAGAATGCTTTTGAGATAGCAAGTATTGCCAAGATTATTCAGTCCTACAAACGGTAGCAAGTTTTCTCTCTTCTCACAGTTTATAGGTGATGACTGGGCTGCAGGGACTACTTAATAGATTTCAGATCCTCTGTATGCAGAAGCTTTTTCTTCATTTTCTTGAGAATCTGTGAAATCTAAAGCTCTCTTAGTCTTTTTCTGAAAAAACTTCAAAGAAAGTCTGTCTTTCTTGGATGGACTACCTCTCGAAAGCCCATTTTATTATTTATTTTATTTATTTTTTGGTTTTTCGAGGTAGGGTCTCACTCTAGTTCAGGCTGACCTGGAATTCACTATGTCGTCTCAGGGTGGCCTCGAACTCATGGCAATCCTCTTACCTGTGCCTCCCAAGTGCTGGGATTAAAGGCGTGCGCCACCACGCCCGGCTTCCATTTTATTATTTTTATTAGGTACGACACCAGGCATTTTTTGTCCAAATCTCAAAGAGTTGACAAGAATTTATAGAAGGAAGCTTGGATCACCAACTACATCAAGGTTTCATTTTTTGGGTGGTGGTGGGGGGAGACGAACAGAAGTGATTGGTTGGAACCAATCAACTCATGGCTGCGATCGAGTCTTTAACCCCATCAAGAACACTTTTCAACAGGTGCCTCATCTCTGGCCACCTGCTCCTCACAAGTCGGGGCTGTCATGTCAGAACAGGTTTCTTCCCTTAACTACACACCAGGCTTTGCACAAAGTACGGCGAGCCCAGTGAGAAGTTCTAGACCCGATGACAGCACCAACTCCCGGACGCAACAGTGTTTAATCTAATCACTGGTGAGGTGACAGGCGATTCCTACTCCGTAAGCAAGAAGTAAGACAATAGGAACATCTCGCCCAAGGTTTGCGACACGTGGCTATCTGCATACTTTCAGGCAAGTGCTCGCCAAGAAAATGCGCGGTAAAACCCGCCATGGCCGCAGGTGCCACAGAGGGCAGAGGCCGGCCACGACCCCTACCAGGCTACCGGTCCACAGCGACAGGCCGGAGCCTCAGGATGCGGAGCCCCAAAATTCTGCAATATTTTGAATTAGGGATTATAAGTTTGTAAATAATTATAATTATATCGTAACATATCAAGGGTGAAAACAGTCTCATTATTTTTATTTATTTTTTTTTGTTTTTCGAGGTAGAGATCCATTCTAGCCCAGGCTGACCTGGAACTCACTATGTAGTTTCAGGGTGGCCTCAAACTCACAGCGATCCTCTCCTACCTCTGCCTCCAAGTGCTGGGATTAAAGGCGTGTGCCACCATGCCTGGCTTCATTATTATTTTTAATCAAACCCATATGTATGTTCAAATTAGAAAGTCTTCTTTATCTTGCACAAGTATTCTTTTTGTTGCTATTTCTGGACAGAGTCTCACATGTAGCCTAGACTGGCCTGGAACTTGTATGCAGCCAAGGCTGGCATCAAACTCAAGCCTTCTGCTTCAGCCTCCCAAGTGTTAGGATTACAGCAATGCAAAATACTGTAATGATACATATCTGAGCAAGAAAAGAACCTTTTATGCATATTAATTTTGCTAATATAAGATATGATCAAGATTAAAATCTGCTGAATGTGGTGGTGCATGTCTTTAATCCCAGCACTTGGAAAGCAGAGGTAGGAGGATCGTTGTGAGTTCAAAGACAGTTTGAGACTACTTAGTGAATTCCAGGTCAGCTGGGCTAGTGTGAGATCCTACCTCAAAAAGCCAAAAGATTAAAATCTATGTAAAATGACTCAATAAAGTATGAGTTACACAAAATAGAAAACTCTTTATGAATCCTATAACAGTCTATATTCATTTTAAAAAGAAGGGGCTGGAGAAATGGTTTAATGGTTAAGACACTTGCCTATGAAGCCTAAGAACCCAGGTTCTATTCCCCATACCCATGTAAGCCAGATGCATAAGGTGGTGCATGCGCCCGGAGTTTGTTTGCTGTGGCTAGAGGCCCTGGTGCACCCATTCACTCTATCTGCCATTTTCTCTCTCTCAAATAAATAAGTAAATACATAGCTTTAAAAAAAAAACAAAAAACTTTAAGTTGGGCATAGTGGCACATGCCTTTAATCCCAGCACTCAGGAGGCAGAGGTAGGAGGACTGCCATGAGTTCGAGGCCACCCTGACACTACATAGTGAATTTGAGGTCAGCCTGAGCGAGAGTGAGACCCTACCTCAAAAAAAAAAAAAGAAACAAAAACAAACAAACAAAAAAAAAAACGTTAAAAGAAAAGAAATAAAAATAATCTCAGTGATTCTGGGGGTGAATTTTAAGTTTACTGACCTATACCTACATCATTAATAAAGAATAAAATTTGTTTAGGGCTGGAGAGGTGGCTTAGCGGTTAAGCGCTTGCCTGTGAAGCCTAAGGACCCTGGTTCAAGGCTCGATTCCCCAGGACCCACGTTAGCCAGATGCACAAGGGGGTGCACGCATCTGGAGTTCGTTTGCAGTGGCTGGAAGCCCTGGCGTGCCCATTCTCTCTCTCTCTCTCTCTGCCTCTTTCTCTCTCTGTATGTCACTCTCAAATAAATAAATAAATAAATAAAAATAACAAAAAAAAAAAGAATAAAATTTGTTTACTCTTTAAACCCTGTACATAGTGAAACTAATTACAGTTTAGATGGAAATTATCCTATTAAATCCATGGTTACAGTTCATTCAATGATTTGCTAAATATGTTTCTCCCCTCCCCTCTCCCTCTTTCTCTTGAAGCAGGATCTTACTATAGGCCAGGCCCACCTGGAACTCACTCTGTGGCCATGGCTGACCTTGAACTCAGAGCGACCCTCCTACCTCAGCCTCCCAAGTGCTACAATTGAAAGTGTATGCCACCATACCTGGCTAGCATATTCTTGATGACCCACAACCATTAATAAGAGCTACCAAACATTTTATGGCATCAAGCAATCCGCTTTATTCTCATAACCTTTAGGGTGCCCATTTGTCACAGATGATTTTCTTGCCTGTCCTGGCATGCCTCCTGCATCAGTACTTTTATTTACCTCTTCAGTGGGTTTTAATCTAGTACATGCTAGAACCTAAGAACCAGTCAACCAAACTGGTTATTATATATGATTCTAGGCCAGGAAGTTGCCAGTTTCACACTTCTTTCTAGAAAATAAATTGTAGTTTTATGATAGTTACTGAAAAATCCTTTAAAAATTTAGTACTATTCCAGACGGGACAAGTGCAATAATGGAAAGCCAGGGTATTAACCAAATTAAGAATTCTTACATCAATAAAAATCTACAATAATTAAACAAATGCTACCAAGAAGAATATAGTTTCTTACCGTGAGCATTATGGGCTCACAGACTCTTTGCTTAAATTTGTCTCTGTTCTTTCTTAGCCACAAAACAGCATCGTATGTGTCCCGGTACCTCTGTCTCAGCTTGTCTTCCTTTTGATTCATAAGATTGTCAAAACGTACAATATGATCATCCACACCTAAAATTGGAAGACAAAGTGTTGTTTCTCTGAAAACTTTAGTACATCAACCTATAAAATAATGCAAAAGAATAACCTGGGCTGGAGAGTTACCTAAGAGCTTGCTTGAGGACCTGAATTCAATCTCCAGCACCCATGTAAAAACTAGCCATGGCCACTCATACCTGTAACCACAGACCTGAGCAGGGCAGAGAGGGGAGGACCCCAATGCTCTATACTGGACCCTACATGCAAGAGCACGGGTCACTTGCACTAAAAGATCTGCAGACCGAAAGCACAGCATATACATCATATACCAAACACACAATGCTTAAAAAAAGGACTTCTTTATTTCTTTTCTTTTTTTTTTTTTTAAGGTAGGGTCTCACCCTAGTCCATTCTGCCCTGGAATTCACTATGTAGTCTCAGGGTGGCCTTGAACTCATGGTGATCCACCTACCTCTGCCTCTGAGGTAAAGGCATGCACCACCATGCCTAGCCCCCAAAAAAAGGATTTCTAAAATTTAATGTTATAAACACCATTCAGGTATCTACAAATTTTTCAATCTCACCAAATTTGTAAATCCTTCTACCATTTTTTTTCTTTTTTTTTTTTTGGTTTTTCAAGGTAGGGTCTCGCTCTAGCCCAGGCTGATCTGGAATTCACTAGGTAGTCTCAGGGTGGCCTTGAACTCACGGCGATCTTCCTACCTCTGCCTCCCGAGTGCTGGGAGTAAATGCATGTACCACCACGCCTGGCTAAAATGGCTTAATACCTAAGATAAAAGATAGACCTAAAGCTACTAAAAATAGTAATAGGTCACCTATAAGAGAAAAAGGAAAATACCAGCTTTCCTGTCAGAAGACAGGATCAAGGATCCTGAGTAAAGTTTTGTTGAGAGAAAAATTAAACAGAATTGTATATGTAACAAAACTGAGAAAGGGATAATGAATTAAAAAAAAATTCTCAGTTGTGCTAGAAAGATGGCTTAGCAGTTAAGCCGCTTGCCTGTGAAGCCTAAGGACCCAGGTTTGACTGTCCAGGTCCCACGTAAGCCATGTACACAAGGTGAAGCAAGCTTGCAAATTTGCACAGGCATAGAAGGTGGTGCACGTGTCTGGTGTTCGATTGCTGTGGCTGGAGACCCTGGTGCACCAATTCTCTCACGCTCTCTCTCTCTTTTTTCTCTTTTTGGTTTTCAAGGTAGGGTCTCACTCTAGCTCAGGCTGACCTGGAATTCACCTGTAGTTTCAGGGTGGCCTCAAACTCACAGTGATCCTCCTACCTCTGCCTCCCAAGTGCTGGGATTAAAGGCGTGCGCCACCACGCCTGGCTCTCTCTCTTCTCATTAAAAAAAAAAAATTCTCAGTGACACAATGATACTGAAACTATTTCACAAATAGCTCTTCTTAGGAGGTTATCTGAAGATGTATACTATCAAAATAAGGGCACAATAGAAAAGAAAGACTTGGAAATCAGCAATAAGTTTATTCAATTCAGCAATGTGAGAACAATCCCAGATGGAAACTATGAAGGATGCCCTGAGAACAGCCAGGGTCAGATACAAGAAGGATAGAAAGCCAAATGACTTAAGAGAATCCTTGCTAAGACAGTTGGTTTCTTCCCAGTGCCATTCACAATTGCCATATAAAGACACCCACATCCAACATTCCAGAGAGAAACTGAAGAATATATGGACCTCCTATGCCTACTGACTGCAAGAACCAATATTGTGAAAATGGCTATCTTACCAAAAAATCTACAGCAATCATCAAATTCCCATGCCATTCTTCACAGAAATAGAAAGAAAAAAACTTAACATTTTTGGAAGCACCCAAAACAAAACAACCCAGCATAATAATGGCACAAGAAGATATGTAGATCAACAGAACAGAACCCATGATCCAGAAAAATCCTATGTAGCTACAGCCACCTGACTTTTGACCAAAATGCTAAAAATACTCAATTCTTAAACAAACGGTGATGGGAAAACTGGAAATCTATACACAGAAGAATGAAACTAGATCCGTATCTCTCTTCATGCACAAGAATCAACTCCAAATGGATTACAGACCTTAACATCAGACCTGAAACTAAACCTGCTATAAGAAAAAGCTTAAACCCCATTTCAAAATACAGGCATAGACAAGAAGTTTCTAAATATGACTCTAGCTGCTCAGGAGATAAGGCCGAGAAATCAACAAGTGAGACTTCATGTAGTTAAAGGGCTTCTTTCTGTATAGCAAAGGCAACTTAGGCAAGTGAAGAGCAGCCTTCAGAATGGGAGAAAAATCTGTGCAGCTATATATCTGACATGATTACTTACTATCCACAATACACAAATAAATTTAAAAAAAAACCTAAACAATGAAAAAGCAAATCAAAAATGGGCTATAGAACTGAATAGTGCTCTCAAAAGAAAAAAAAATACAAATGTCCAATATTCTATAAAGTATTCACCTTTTTAGCATCAAACAAATGCAAATTAAAGCTCCTTTCAGATTTCATCTCACCTCTGTCAGAATGGCTATCATTGAGAAAACAAGAGAACTAGAGGCTGGTAAGGGTATGGGAAAGAGGAATCCTTATTCACTGTTGGTGGGAGTGCAAACTGATGCAGCCTTATAGAATCAGTTTGGTGGCTTCTCAAAAATCTAAAATAGATCTGCCATATGATCCAACTATCCACTCCTAGGCACATATCAGAAGTACTCTACACTGTACTATAGAGATAGCTGCACATCCGTTTACTGCTGCTCTATTCATAGCAGGGAGGAAATGGAATCAGCCCAGATGTATGTGCATCAACTAATGAATGGATAATAAAGATATGGCACATATACACAATGGATCTTTGTTCAGCTGTAAGGAAAATGAAGTTATGAAAATTTGTAGGAAAATGTATGGAATTAGAAAAAATTGTACCGAGGTAACCTAGCCTCAGAAAGACAAATGGCCTGTCTTGTCTCTCATATGTGAATCCTAACTGAAGTTTTAGATTTGTGTGTTTACATAGGGGCCAGGAAGCTAGAAAGGGGCCCTAGGGTGGGGTAGAGGCATAAAGGGCACAGGAAGAGTAAAACAAACCTATGAAATACTGAGAGCGGAAAAGTTTAACTTGGGATGGGGAAGAGGAGGAAGTGTGGGTTAACCAAAACTAAAGATGTATTAAAATGCTATATGGAAACAAACCTATTTCTGTTAATTTAAATATATATAACATATAAAAATTAAATTGTTGATGTCTTCTTTTTAAAAAAGGGTAAATTAGAACCTTTAAAAAGACTGGAGAGATGGCTTAGCAGTTAAGACATTTGCCTGCAAAGCCTAAGGACTCATGTTCAATTTTCCAGGTCCCTCATAAGCCAGGTGCAAAGTGATTCACGTGAGTGCCAAAAAAAAAAAAAAAAAAATCAATAAAAGGAATCTGAATTATAATATATTGACTACAAATAAATTCAGAAGTTTAAACTTCCAGAGTTAACCCAGAGAGCACATGAAATTTAATTATGGGGATATGGCTTAGAGGTTAAAGGTACTTGCATGCAAGGCCTGCCAGCCAGGGTTCAATTTCCCAGTATCCATATAAAGCAAGACACACAGAATAATGCATGTATCTGGCCTTTGTTTGCAGCGTCCAAAGTCCCTGGAGTGCCAATACACACACAAATAAAAAATATTTAAAATACAATAAAAATACACTAAAATATAAAAATTAAATTGGTACGAAAATTTTGAATGTTGAAAGTACAGGGAACTATGCTATGCTAGTATTTCAGTTTACAATATATATATACCGTAGTGTTCTGAATGAAAAATGAGCCCCATGTGCTAGAGATAGTGCACCACTGGGAGTAGGCCTGGAGCTTTTATAACTGGGTCCCACTTCCTGTCTCACTGTATTTCTTCCTTGCTGATGAGTCTGTAATCCAATGAACTGAAGGCAACATTAAGGAGAATCCTGAAGCTCACAGGCCATGTACTCTGGTATTTGTAGCAAAGAACAAGAGAAACCATGTCTCAAACAAGGTGGAAAGCAAGGACTGACTCATGGACACATTGTTATCTGACCACACAATGTGCTGTGGTACACACACCCATACATATGCACCACACACAGACAAACAAAAAGATATCAGGCTTAGAAGATTGCTCAGTGTTTATAGGTGCTTGCTTGCAAAGCCTGCAGCCCAGGTTCAATTCCCAAGCCTTCCACATAAAGCTAGACATTGAGCATTAAAAATAAAAAGTGCCTGTTTGCAGCAGCAAGAAGCCCTGGTGGTCCATACACACATATGCATGAACATGCAAATAAATAAACTTTTTTGAAGTAGTCTCTCACTCTAGCCCAGGCTGGCTTCAAATTCAAAATGATCCTCCTACCTCAGCCTCCTGAGGACTTGGATTACAGGTGTTAAGCCACCATGCCTAGCTCCCTTCAGTTCTAGCCACATGAACTACTTTGACAAACACATAAATATGATTTTTAAACTCATATTAGTCACATATATAGAGCAGACAAAATAATGATTTCCTCAATCCAAATAATGCTACCAATTTATCTACTGGAAAGAAAAGCAAAGATGCAAATGGACAGGTCTCGAAGAGCAAAGTTAATGGTTATGAAGACCACAATAAAGAGCTCAAATCTGATCTGAGTGGGTGATTCTGGAAAGAAAATTAAGTCAAGCACTTGTAGAGGATTAAACCAACTGCCTTATCTGACACAAGATAACAGCCTGCCTATGGCAAATCAGGTGTATGATCAACACAGTTAATTAGATACAGAGCTGCGAGAACTGAAGAGCAGGTTAAGGCAATGAGCAGGATGTGGGGAAGAAATGAGTTTCATGGGGAATAAGAAAGTCTCTATTTCATAAGCATTTCTTTACCCCAAGAAAACTTACTCTGTTTCTCCTTTTCTAGTGTCTCCCTCTCTCTGCGTTTATCAATGATCTCGCCTTCACATGATGCTTTTTCATCTTGAACTCGCCTCAGATCATTTGTAATGGCATCAATCTGAGGCTGCAGATTCTCACAGTTTTCTGTGTTCCTTAGTTCATTTTGCAAATCTTCAATCATTTTGCGAGTATTGCTTATTCTCCTTTGTCGGTCATGCTCTTCGTTTTGTTTCACTGTTAAAGCCTGCTGAAGTTCCTCAATCTAATCAAATAAAAAAAAGGTTAGTATTTGAGATTGTTACACTAGTTTATATGGCTCTTCAGTAATAGGGTGTAAAATGAATGGGGCTAGGGAGTTGAGCTCAGTGGAAGAGCACTTGCCCAGCACGCACAAGACCAGCAGTTGGATCATCAACATCACATGCAAACGTTTCAAGAACAAAGGTATTCTGGTTGACTTAAACTAGCAGATTATTGTTCCTATCAGACTACCAGTATCTTTATTTGATCACTAATATATCCCCACTACTAAGAGTAGTTGTTAGTATGTAACTACTACTCATTTAAGTATTTGCTGAATCAGTCAAGTCAGACTCCTAACGATCCAAAGGAAGCAAATATGTACTGCCCCTCATATGAACAAAATTAAATACAATTGATGCTGATTATCCTATTACTATCAATATTAAAACAAAATAAAGCTTTACCCCCTCCTGCCTTCTCATGGGCAGGAGCTCTTCATAATGTCTCCTCTTTCCTTGTCTTAAATCAAATAAAGTTTTTCTATACTTAAAAAAAAAAAATAAAGATTTTTCAGTAGAAAAATTTTCTGTCTACACTTCAAGCAAATATAGCAAAATTTTAATATTTAAGCCTTTTGGTTTATAATCAGTGTAAAATTTTTTTGTTCTCTTCTATCAATGAAATCTTTATTAAAATATAGTCTACCCAAAACAGAGTTAATATTTGCACACAAATACACATACACACCCTCTCTCTCTTGCCTAAATTTATTTACAGGTAGAATTTTGTACCAAAATAGTTAAAGGTAATGCATTAAAGAATCTATTAGCTAGCTTTATTTCTAAGTCACATTTACTCCTTACTCTTCCATAACTTTTTGATGATTAAAAATGGAAAATAGGCCGGGCGTGGTGGCGCACACCTTTAATCTCAGCACTCAGGAGGCAGAGGTAAGAGGATTGCCATGAGTTCGAGGCCACCCTGAGACTACATAGTGAATTACAGGTCAGCCTGGACCAGAGAGAGACCCTATCTCAAGAAACAAAACAAAAAAAGGAAAACAGGGCCGGAGAGATGGCTTAGCAGTTAAAGTGCTTGCCTGCGAAGCCTAAGGACCCATGTTTAACTCTCCAAATCTCATGTAAGCCAGATACACCAAAGTGAGACAAGCACAAGGTCACACATGACCACTAGGTGGCACAAGTGTCTGGAGTTCAACTGCAATGGCTGAGGCCCTGCTGAGCCAATTCTCTCTCCTTCTGTCTCCCTCTCGCTCTAAAATTAAAAAAAAGGAAAGCACAGAGATTTAAAACAAGTGCAAATTATCTATAATCTGAATGTCCTTAAAATTTTATACTTTAATGGCTACTCTTACTTTACCTATTTTTATAAAATGGCATCACCAAAAATATATCAATAGCATTTTCCTTTTTTTAAACATTTTATTTATTTATGAGAGAGGAGACAATGGGCACACCAGGGCCTTTAGCCACTACAATTGAACTCCAGACTCATGTGCCACCATGTATATCTGGCTTATGTGGGTCCTGGGGAATTGAACCTGGGTCCTTAGGCTTTGCAGGCAACCACCTTAACCACTAAGCCATTTCTCCAGCCCTCAATTTCTAATTATTGTCACCCATACTCTTGCAAAATAACCTATTAACAAATGTTATCATATCCTGTCCTATGGACAGATCACACTTTATCATATTCTCTATTGTTGGAAATTGGGAGTGTTATAAATTTTCCTTTCTGAAAATTTAACTTTGGTGCTATCAAGATAATGAACTAAAACAAATGTCAAAATTCTCTTATCTATATTTAACAAAGTAATAATAAAATCATTTGATATTAGTCTGTTACTGAAAAGCACCCATGTCTAATGGGTCTGTCAGAAGAAGTAGACAAGAAACCTCAGTGTTCAGCCTGGAAACACAGAAAGTCCAAAGCACTCAGGGGAATGAACTGGCACATCAGTGAAGTACAGGATGAGAAGCACTAAATACACAAGAAAGTCCACACCCAAAAAAACAGAGAAAGAAGTCTAATACTTTGTGCCTTCAGCACAAGAGAGACCACCAAGAATGATACAAAGTCTCCATTCACCACTTAGTCAACACAATGCTGGAAGTTCTAACCAGTGCAGTAAGGCAAGAGAAGGAAATTATGCACATACAAATGAAAAAGAGAGAGAGAGAAGAAAGAAAGAAAGAAAGAAAGAAAGAAAGAAAGAAAGAAAGAATATGGCTATCCCTCCTCATACATCACATGATAAAGAAAATCCCATGGGATCTGGGGAGGGGATGAGGAAGGGAAGGAAATACAGAGATAGACAGATTAAACTTTAAACCTATCAAAACAGATCATCTGTATGTTGAAAACAATACTACACAATACTAATGGAAGAAATCAAATTTCTAAATAAATGGACACATACCGTGTTTCTAGATTGGAAGACTCAACACAGTAAAAATCAATTCTCCCCAAAGGCTTAATATAATTCTTATTAAAATCCCAGCAACATTTTTCTGTAGATATAGAAAAGATTTGGATTTCATCAGCGGTAAAATAAGGAACTCTTAATAATCTGTCCTTTATAAAAGCAATAAACAATGTCACAAAAATGTCAAAAATAACTTTAATCAAGTGTTTATAGCAAACTTGAAAATTTTTACTAAAAACAAAACAGTGTTAGTTTTGGTGAAAGCTTTGCTGAATTCTGAACGAACGCACACTATTCCTCTCTTCTCCCAGTTCTGTGGCACCTTTGAAAACAACCCAGTGTCCAACAGCCTAGTCATGCTCCATATGGCAGTTTCCTAGAAAGCAAGGCTTGTGTTTATTTGACCTGACCTACTCTACTCACTGTTCACTCACCACACAACAGCTTTGTTCATCAACACATTTGTCAAAAACAACCAGCAGCAATTAACACCACATCTACCCAAAGGAGGGTAATAATAGCTGAAGTAAATAGTAGTCTTAAAGAGAAACTGGAGAATAAGATGTTCATTGAAAGTTCCTGGGAATACAGAGCCATGTACATAAGCATGGGTGTGTGCATTCCAGTGCTTAAGCTCTCACCTGTCTCACCAAGAGACTCATGGAAACAGAAATGCAGGCTGAAAACTTTGCAGTGGAAATAAACCCAAGTGTGTAACAATCTGGGAATACTTAATCAAGAAAAATGGCTGGATGCCAGTGAAAAAGTTAGAATGCTGCCAAGCTGAGTATTGAGGACAAAACCCAACATATACACTCCACAAAGACTAGGAGGCATAATGGTTCTATGTATTTACCAGCTCAGTCATTAGCAGATCACTCAGTTAACCAGTAGCAACTTTAGTAGCCACATGTGACAAAGAGTACAAATTTCATAGACTCCGGAAAATCTCTGGACAAACAATATCCTTAGCAGTGGAGGCTAGAGATACAGCTCAATAGCATAGCACTTGTCTAACCTAAGTGGACAACTAGTTTCAATCCTCAATGCCACAAAACAACCAACCAAACAAGCAAACAAACAAAAAACCCAAACCAAGCCAAAACACCCATCATCAGTGAACAGCAACAAATACGGCTAGATTACAGAAGAACCTCTCCATATCATATTACAGTAACATAATCCATAAGTAGATATAACAGTAATATAATACACAAAACAAAGTAAGCATACTGTAAGCTACAAGAAAGAAATACCAAGTCACATATAAAGGATGTATCACCAGAACAATAGGCAATTTCTCAACAGACTTTAATTCAGAGGAGTTTAGGATACAGTCCTAGCTATGAAAAACAACTGCCAGTCCAGAAGACAAGACTACACTCAGAAAAACTGTTATAACTGAAAATGAAAAAAAAAAAAAGTATTCTGGGGGAGGAGAAACAGACTAAAAGAATTCATGACCACTGAGTCAACTCTACATAAGATATCTGAAGGAAGGAATCCTTTGGACTGAAGAGAAAGATAAACCCATGATATTATAGGAAAAAAATAAATAAAACCACAACAAAACAAAAAGAATAAGCCACACTAGTATACCTTAAAAGGAGAAATACAACTGGCCAGTAAACATATAAAATAATGTTCAGTCTCATAAGCCCTAGGGAAATGCAAATGAAAAACTACACTGAGTCTCCCATCTGATCGCAGTGACAATGGAAGTCATTAAGAAACACAAGCAGGCTGGAGGGATGGCTCAGCGGTTAAAGCACTGTGATTTCCCTAGTGCCCATGTGAAGCCACATCACAAAGTAACACAAGTGTCTGGAGTTCATTTCAGGGGCAAGAAGCCCTGGTGCACCTATTCTCTCTTCTTGCAAATAAATAAATTAATTAAAATATTTAAACAAGAAAACAAAAGCAGTTTAATCCCAGCTGATGTGGGAAGATCACAGTGAGTTTGAGGGTGGCCTGGGGCTAGAGTGAGGCCTACTTCAAAACCAAAACAAAAAGGAACCCTTACATGTCAGACAGATCATATCTTGGGGACCAGACCTACACTTACACACAGCTAATGAGAGTGTAAATTAGTCTAGCCACTATGAAAATCACTATGATAGTCAAAAAATACTATCTACCATATAAACTAGGTATATCACTCCTGAGTATTTAACCAAAGGACTCAGTCAACAGGCCATGGAGATGTTTTGTACATCAATGCTTATGACAACTGCTAAGCTATGGAAGCAACTTAGGTGTTTGCAAACAGATGAGTGGTTTAAAAATTGTGGTATAGAGCCAACTGAAAGCTGGAAAAAGCTGCACTGCATGAAGCCATATGGGAAACAGAAGTCATCAGTGGTAAAAACAGTAGACACTGGAAGCCTCAAGTTTGCCCAGACAGGCCAAATGACCAAACAGGTGCAATAGTGTGGCATGTTTCATCTAGGGGAAACCAGCTGCTCTCTAATTGGACTGGAGGCCTGCTGAATGGGAGGGAATACACGCCTAGTACTGAAAACCTAATCAAAATCCTATGGCAGAGGAGGTCATGAGCCTAAGGGTTTATCCTGCTCTTGTCTGGCTAAATGCATATAATATTCTCACTAAACTGCCCTGAAAGCACTATAATTAATGTTCATATTCATATATATATATATTTTTTTTATTTTTATTTATTTGAGAGACATACAAAGAGAAAGAGACAGAGAGAGAGAGAGAGACGGCATGCCAGAGCCTCCAGCCACTGCAAATGAACTCCAGATGCGTGCGCCCCCTTGTGTATCTGGCTAACACGGGTCCTGGGGAATCAAGCCTCGAACCGAGGTCCTTTGGCTTCACAGGTCTAAGTGCTTAACCGCTAAGCCATCTCTCCAGCCCCTTATTCATATATTAATGCTGCTTTCACTTTTGGTTAGAAAGCTTCTCTTTTCAGATGGCAATGATCACTGGGATGACCCAAAAGGCAACATAGTGCTGAAAAGAAGTGACAGAGGAGTATCTAGCACTGAAACATTTCTATTACACCCTCTAGGGCTCAGGGTCCATTGTGGAAGAGATAGCAGAAAGAATGTAAGAGCCAAAGGAAGGGCATGGCTCCTTGCAATGCAATTGTCCAGACATAATTTGGCCTTGATATCCATGACATCACAGTGTCTAGCAATACCTACAAGACCCTCATAATAGGAGAAAAAGATGATGACATCAAAATAAAAGAGAGAGTAACAGAGAGGGGGAGGGGATATGTTGGAGAGTGAAGTTGTGAAGAAGAAAGTGGGGGAGGGGAGGGAATTATCATGGTTTATTGTCTGTAAGTATAGAAGTTGTCAATAAAAAAAATTAAAAGCCAGGCATGGTGGCACATGCCTTTAATCCCAGCACTTGGGAGGCAGAGATAGGAGGATCGCCATGAGTTCGAGGCCACCCTGAGACGACATAGTGAATTCCAGGTCAGCCTACTAGGCTACAGTGAGACCCTAACTTGAAAAACAAAAACAAAAAAAAATTAAAAATGTGGTATACATATATTATACACAGAATTTTTTGTCATAAGGAATGAAATTATGTTATCTTCAGAAAAATGGATGTACCTAGAGATAAGCATATTCAATAAATTAAGCCAGTCTCAGATAAATATCATGTAATTTCTCTTACCTGTGATTCCTAGATTTTACATACAATCATAAAATCATATATGTATACATGATATAAAAAGCAGAACCAAAACTGTCTAGGAGAACAAAAAAGGAGGTGGGAAGGAACTAAAAGAAAGGTAGGGAGGTATGGTGACAGAATGTGCTTGACATACAATATATTTTTATAAAAATGTCTTATGTCACATAGCACAACATATAATGCACACAGTGAAAATTAGCTAAAATATCTATATTGGACAAAATAATTCAAAACACAACAGCAGAAAAAAAAACAATTAAAAAATGCTTTAGGCCAGGCCTAGTTATACTTAACTATAATACCAGTAATTTGGAGGCTGTGGCAGGAGGATCAAATTTCAAGGCAAGCCAGAGAAAACTTACTGAGATTCTATTTCTAATTTTTCACTTATTTATTTAAGAGAGTGAGGAAGAGGCAGATAGACAGAGAAAGAGGGAGAAATGGCACCCAGGGCCTCTAGCCACTGCAAACAAACTCCAGACACATGGGCTACCTAGTACATCTGCCTTTACATGAGTACTGGGGAATCAAACTCGAGTCCTTATGCTTTGCAGGCAAGCAGCTCAAGCACTGAGCCACTTCTTCAGCCCCTGAGACTACCTTAAAATACAATTACAAGTTGAGGATGTAGCTCATTTCACTGTTACAATGCTTGCCTAGCAGCAAGAAACCATGATTGAAATTTCACATCTAACAAGCATTAAATAATTAAATAAAGCATTAAAATTTAGGTAGAAAAGCAAATAAAACTAGAGAGATACAAATAAATCTACACTCAGAAGGTGCTGCCACTTGATAAAATGGATATTTCAAGTAAAAAAGTATAGACACTGGAGTGATATGATTATAGTAACCCTGTTATACAGTGTGTATGTGTGTGTGTATCTCCATCCCAAAAAACAGAATACAATTATTTTCAAATATATATAGAGAACATGTACAAAAACTAGGCATATAAAAAAGTCCAAAAGACAAATCCAAAATTCTAGCTGTAAAGGCTACCATTACTGACCTTAATGCAGTATGTTAGCAGTAGTCTGCATGGTGGGGTACCCAAAAACATCTTAAAATTCTAAATACCTACACAAGGTAAATGGAGGAGCAGCAGCAAGGCCCCTGGGTCCACTCCCTAGCATTTTCATCCCTCAAAACCTCCTATCTAGGACTGGGAAGGTGGTCCAGTTAATAAGACAGTTGCTGTGCAAATGTCAGTACCTAAGTTCAGATCGCTAAAATCCATGTCAAAAAGACAGATGCTGTGGTGAGTATCTGAAGTGCCAGCACATCTATGGAAAGATAGGAAGGAGAGAACGTAGAATTACTTAGAAGTCTGGTGCCCAGCTAGCCTGGAAAATGGAGCAGGGAATGAGAGACCCTGCCTCATATAAGGTGGAAGGCGAGTACCAACATCTAAGTTTGTCTTCTGGCCTACACAGACACACACACACACACAAACACACTTTCTATCTTTAGAAATTAAAACAATAAGAACTTCTAAATAACCTTAACTGACTAAAAACATTAAAATAAAAATTATGAATTATGAGTAACTTGAGAAACTTTTTTTCCCCAGTTATTTTCTGTGCAAGTATAATCCTTCCAATGCAGTTTCCCTCACTGAGGGGTGTAAGAATGAGGAGGAATTTCCACAAGCCAAACATCTGACCCATTATCCTTATCCGAAAACAAAAGTTACAGCAAATTAAGGTAATGATAAAAGTTCAGTAAGAAATCTTACATATTTATCTTTCCTTTCTATCATATCTTGCTTTTGTTTGCATTTGTGAGATGTCTCCTTAATATCTGCTGCCTGCAAGATTGAACCAGAGAAGAAAAAGTTAGTTAAAAGTTAAGCTGAACCAAGTACATGGTCCCATCCATCCAAATATTATGTGAGTTAGCCCACAATGCTTTTCCACAACTCATTTCAAACCAAATCCATAATCATCACCAAAATTAAACAAGAAATTTATAATAATTAATATAGGTACTAAAATAGTAAGCTATAGCAATATATGTGCATGATTGCCTCTAAGTATGTATTTATTTTCCTGTTATTTTATTTATTCCTGAAAATAATTGGTTGAGATAGGACAGATATTACTGTTCTATTATTGTGCATGAAGAAAATAAGATCAGGTAATTATTAAATGACAGAATGGGCATGTGCAATAAAGATTTATATGAATTCAAACCCTGTGGCCTAACTCATGACATTGCATTTTCTCTCTGGAATATTAAATCAGAATTGTTGGAAAAGCTTTTCTACTAGAATAGAAGGAGCATGAAAAGGAGGAATAAAAAAAAAAAAACTTAACCACTTTACTCACGTTATATATCTAAGGGTACTACTAACTTTAAAAATGTATATATTTATTATAGTATAGTGTGTATGTACATGTACATGTATGTTTTAACATACATATAATGTTCTGCTTCAGAATCCAGTAGCACTTCTTTAGGGAAACAATTCTAACATATCTTAGACTACTGTAGTTATCTTCACATTGCTGAGACAAAATACCCGACCAGAAACAGCTGATGGGAGAAAAGTTTATTTTGGCTTATAGTTTCAAGGAGAAGCTTCAGGATGGCAGGGGAAAAGATGGCAGAGCAGAGGCTGGACATCACGATCTTGCCACACCAGGTAGAACACAGCAACAAGAAAGTGAGCTGAGTTCTGACAAGGTATGAGCTGGGCTGTAACAACTCAAAAGCTTGCCTCTAGAAACACATCTCCTCCAGCAAGGCTCCACCTCCCAAACTTCCACCAAGCACTCAAAACACATGAATTGATAAACAAAAACATCTGATTCAAACCATCACAACTATGTAACTTTCCACAAAAACAAATTATATTTTATGTATGAGTTCTTGATTAAGAGATCTGGAATTCATTGTAAAATATTTTTCACTATAAAAGAGTTAATACATCCTTTAAAAGTAGTTTTAGCAGTAGGTTCCTGAAAAACAAAGCAACTATTAATCCACAACTTAACCTTAACTAACCACCACTAACATGGCAATGGCTGTCAGTTGTCAGCTCCTTAGCCTTAAAGAAATGATTTGTGGGATTTAATATCCTTAGCTTCAAAAACAGAGATGGCTCAGCTGTTAAAGGTGCTTGCTTGCAAAGCCTGTAGGTCTGCGTTTGATTCCCCAGTACCTATGTATTTAGAATTCATTTACAGTAGCAAAAGGGCTTGGTGTGCTTATGTTTTCTCTCTCTCTAAGAGAGAGAGAGAAGAACAGAGGAGAAAGAAGAAAGGAATAAATATATGTATTTTGGAGAAAGAGGAGAGAGTATGAAAAGTTCCTGCCCATGAGAAGGCGGGTGTGTGTGTGTGTGCGCGCGTGCAAAACCCCAATAAAAATATTTTAAAAAACCTAGCTGGGCATGTTGGCACACACCTTTAATCCAGCACTTCGGAGGCAGAGGTAGGAGAATCGCCATGAGTTTGAGGGCACCCTGAGACTACATAGTGAATTCAAGGTAAGCCAGGGCTAAAGCGAGACCCTTCCTTGAAAAACCAAAAAATAAAAAAATAAATAAAACAAAATAATAATAAATAAAATAAACCAATCGAACCCACATTTGTTTAAATAACTATCTAAAAGCTCTTTTTTTTCCTCTAAAATGTTGAGTGATTAAAATAATTCTTTTGGGGGCTGGAGAGATGGCTCAGTGGTTAAGGCTCTTGCCTGCAAAGCCTAAGGATCTGGGTTTTATTCCCCAGTACCCATGTAAAGCCAGATGCACAAAGTAATGCACGCATCTAGAGTTCATTTACAGAGATTAGAGGCCTTGGCACACCCATTCTCTCTCTCTCTTCTCTCAGCTTGCAAATAAAGTATTTTAAAAATATTAATAATTTTCTTTTATATCAAACCCAATCAAGTCCTAAAATACTTATCTGTTCTTAATAACTATTTAACCTTCTAGACTTAAGCATAATACTTTAAAATTATTATATTTATTTAAGAGATACTAAAGGAGAGAGAGAGAGAGAGAATGGGCACACCAGGGCTTCTAGCTACTGCAAATGAACTCCACACGTATGTATTACTTTGTGCATCTGGCTTATGTGGGTTCTGGGAAATCGAACCTGGAGTCAGGCTTCACAGGCAAGTGCTTTACTGCAAAGTCATCTCTCTAGCTCAAGCATAATATTTTTAACTCACATGTGCAATAGAACAATATTATCTGTCCTATCTCATGAAATTGTTTAAGACCAGATAAAATAACATAGAAAAAGAAATTTAGAGGCAATTACTAGAATTTAGATAGAACAGTACTTTTATTTATTTATTTATTTGAGCGAGTGAGAGAAACAGGCAGAGAGAGAGAAATGGGCGTGCCAGGGCCTCCAGCCACTGCAAACAAACTCCAGACGCATGTGCCACCTTGTGCATATGGCTTACATGGGTCCTGGGGAATCGAATTGAGGTCCTTTGGCTTTGCAGGCAAACGCCTTAAGCACTAAGCCATCTCTCCAGCCCATAACAATAGTTTTCTAACATAACAGTAGCAAAGTCAAAAGTAGTTAGTCACCCAGCCAGGCGTGTTGGCTCACGCCTTTAATCCCAGCTCTGGGGAGGCAGAGGTAGGAGGATCACTGTGAGTTCAAGACCAGCCTGAGACTACAGAGTGAATTCCAGGTCAGCCTGAGCTACAGTGGGACCCTACCACGAAAAACCAAAAACCAAAAAAAAAAAAAAAAAAAAAGTAGTCACTCAGCTATGCATGGTGGCACACACCTTTAATAGCAGCACTTGGGAGGCGGAGGTAGGAAGATCATTATGAGTTTGAGTCCAGCCCTCAACTCTACAATATAAACGATGCTCAGGCTTCATAAGGTTAAGTGTTACCTGCACTTTCAGGTATCCCTTGAGGACTCTTAGAACATACTGACCTCAGTTAATGGGAGACCACTATATTCTGTAAACAGGAATTTTAACCATTCTCAAAAATAATCTTGCATCTCCAAGTTCCACTGACAGCTAAAAATCATGACCAGAAACAATTCAGTCATACTTTTATTTTATGAAATATCAGATTTTCTGTATCATCCTACTCCAAAAGGATATGTAATGATAAAACAAATACATAAGTTCACAAAAGAAGCCCAATGTTTTTAAAGAATACTATTACATATTGTTTTGTAATTGTAATTGCATATTATTTATTGATGTGTATTTGTGTGTGTGTGTGTGTGTGCATGCATGAACGTAACAGCACATGTGTGGAAGTCAGAGGACAACCACGGATATCCGTTCTCATTTTCCATCTTACATGAGGCAGGGTTTTCTGTTGTCCACCATGGTGTTTGTCAGGTTAGTTGGCCTGTGAGCCTCCATGAGACTCTCCTGTCTGACTTAGAGCTTTTAAGTTAGGCACGCTAAGGTCACAGACACTCGTGCTAGTGTGTCCAGCATCAGGAAGGTTATGGCAACTTGATTTCAGATCCTCATACTTATGTAGCAAGCACTTTATCCACTTAACCATATCCTCAGTATCCTATTTATTAAATTTTTGAGGCAGGGTCTCACTCTGTAGCTTTGGTTGCCTATGAACTAACTATATGTAGTCCTAACTTGTCTCAACTCATGTTAATCCTGCTGCCTTAGCCTTCTGAGTGTTAGGATTACAGGTGTGGGCCACCACACTCCCCAACAATCACTGTTCTTATTAAGAGAGTTCTATCTTAGAATTTCTGTAAAAATCTTCCAGCCATAACAATTATGCTCTTGACAGCTCTACATTAATTCTTAAAGAACTTATGAAATAAAAACTAAACTGAACCCTAGAAAATATTTGAAATCCATGCTGTGGTGGTTTGATTCAGGTGTCTCCATAAACTTATGTGTTCTAAATGCTAGGTCCCCAGATGGTGCAAAGTGGGAATTAGAGCCTCCTGGAAGTTATGTATTACTGGGAGCAGGCTTATGGGTGTTATAGCCACCTTCCCCTTGCCAGTGTTTGGCACACACTCCTGCTGCTGTTGTCCATCTGATATTGGCCAGGAGGATGTCTGCCCTCTGCTCATGCCATCATATTTCCCTGCCATCATGAAGGTTCCCCTTGAGTCTGTAAACCAAAATGAACCCTTTCCTCCCATAAGCTGCTCTTGGTTTGGGTGTTTTCTGCCAGCAATGCAAAACTAACTGGAACACAGGCAAACTATTTTTATGTTGGTTAAAGAAAAATTCAGGTAATCCAAACCATCTAAGAAAAGTACCTTTTCTTTGATTCGAGCCTCAAAATTATGTCGCAGCCTTTCAATTTCCTCAATTCGAGTTGTCATGGGAATTTGCTCATCCTTAAGTTTTTTAACCTCTTCCTTCACTCGGTCACGGATTAGTTTCACGGCTTCATATTCCTGACGAACATTTTCATATTCCTTGCAAATAATTCAAGAAACATGAGTTAATGTTTTAAGAAGCTTAAATTAACAAAGCCAATGCAGAATCAAAATATAAAATTGCTCTGACATTAAAATGAGATTTTTCTTTACCAATAAAGACAGGATTTGGGAATATATAAAGAAGCAAAAAAAAAAAAAAACCAAAAAAAAACAAAAAACAAAAAAAAATATAACTACAAAAGGTTAAAAACTAGGTCAAAGGAAAAGAAAAAGAAACATATAAGAGACTAGCTCATTAAAAAAGATGTCTGTCAGGCTGGAGAGACGTCTCAGCAGTTAAGAGTGTTTGCTACTTAAGCATGAGGGCCTCTTGGGACAGAGACACAGTGTGACTCCCTAGAATCCACATAAAAACTTGGGTGTGGTCACTCAGGGTTGTAACCCCAGAGAAGGGGCTGGGGAGGAGGGAGGACTGATGAGGCTGATGGACAGCAGCTCCAGGTTGAGAAAGACACTCTGTCTTGAAGAAAGAAATGAACACATAGGAGAAAGGAGAAGGACATCCGATGTTCTCCTCTGGCTTCTGCACGAACATGCATGGGATGTACATCTCCACACACATGTGCATGTAACACACACCACACCACACCCATATTTTACATACACATGGGATTCACATCTCCACACGTGTACATATAACACATACCACACCTCACCACACCACACACATACTCTACACATGTGGGATGCACATTTCCACACACATGATATTTGTTGAATAAAGACAAAATAGAATACTAAAACACTGTATGAGTGAATGAGATAAAGTAAAGAAAAATAAACATTACAGTAAAAGAATTAAAGACTTAAATCAATCTTGTATTTTTACAAAAAGGGGAAACAAAAGAATACAATAGAAGAAAATAAAGTGGATGAAAGATTAATAATAGACATAGGGAACTGCAATAAAAACAGGTGAGATAGAAGAAAAGTTTAATAACAGAATTACAAAATAGGGTGGAGTGAGGTAAGAATGCCATAAATATTAATATTTTTTTCAAACTAATAACAATTATTATCATTGTAACCTTATAAATAACATGATAAAACTACACTTTAATTTCCCACCCATTAAGTAATGCACTGAGAGAATCCACTATTGGTCTTAAGTTTAAAAAAGTATGTATTACAAACTGATATCAGGTGATAAAATATGCATTACATTCAGAACAGAATATATGGAAAATTATGAAACAGGAGTAGATGAATAGTTAATTATAGCTACTATATTTGGCATATCCCATTCTTAGTGACCTGAGGGCCCCACTGCACCCCAACACACAAACACACACTCTATCTATCTATCTATCTATCTATCTATATATATATACACACACACACACACACATATATACATATAATTTTTTGGCAATACTGGGAATTGAACTCAGGACATCCAACTTGCTAGGCAAGCACTCCACCACTGAATAGAGTTCAGATCCCAGCACACATATAAATGCCAGGTTGGCACAGCAGTCTGCTTGTAATCCCAGCACTTGAGAGGTAGTAGCAGGGGATAGCCAGACCAAACTGGCTAGACTAGCTGAGTTGGAGAGCTCTGGGTTCAAGTAAGACATCCTGCCTCAGTAAATTCTTGACAGCAACTGAGGAAGATACCAGATGTCAACCTCGACTCTCCAGGCAAAACATGTGCAGGTACATACATACATACCCACACACATGATTTTAGATCATTAATATTAAATAACTAGCACACATTTATCGAATACAGAAAGAAAACCATACCTTGTTTATATGTACTGTGGTACTTAAAGAATCTTTTATTTTTTCCTCATGTAATTGACTTACCACCCATGGTCTTTTTGCCTCAAGCATCTCAATTAAATCTAAATGTCGCTTCCGTTCATAGAACCTCTCCACATCTTGTTTGTATCTTTCATTTCTCTGAATCATTTTTTCTAAGTATTCAGTTTTCTCTTTGCATGAGGTCTAAAACAAATTTGTTGAATAATTAGTTTTAACTGAAAAAAGTTCAAATCATTTAACAATGAAATACATCGCTAGCAAAATTTTCAATAATGAATGCTGCAGAGTTCTTAAGAACACCGCAACAGTGGGGCTGGTGATACAGCTTGGTTGGTAGAAGCCTCACACCACATAAAATGGTATGTGTGCTGCAGGCCTGTAACCCTAGCACTCGGCAGGTAGAGAAGAGGGTCAGAAGTTTAAGGCCATCTTTAGCTACATAGAGTTTGAGACTAGACAGGGCTATGTCTCATCCACTTCAGGTATAGAAGCAATTCACCTAATAAAGGTTGAGTAACCCTTATTTGAAGTTCCTCTGCTAATGCACCAATATAATAAGCCAATGTACTGATGAGAGTTTTGGGGTGCCCACAAACTCTTGTCTTTCGAATTTAAAGAACTGACATCCACCAGAAGGTAAAGTTAACAGGTTTCATTAGATTATAGATAGAACTTACGAGAAGGAAAGAAAGCAGAGCTCATGCCCAGGGGGCATGAGTGGGTTCCCAGAAATGGGGAAGAAGTCCAGAACTTAGGAGAAGGAAGGAATGCAGAACTCTTGCCCAAGGAAGAGAAGCTGGGGAAGGGGGGGCTAAGAAGCCCTGAGCAACCCTCATTTAAAATGCTCAGAGCTGGGCTGGAGAGATGGCTTAGCGGTAAAGCGCTTGCTTGTGAAGCCTAAGGACCCCGGTTCGAGGCTCGATTCCCCAGGACCCACGTTAGCCAGATGCACTAGGGGGCGCACGCGTCTGGAGTTCGTATGCAGTGGCTGGAGGCCCTGGCGCGCCCATTCTCTCTCCCTCTCTCTATCTGCCTCTCTCTCGCTGTCTGTTGCTCTCAAATAAATAAATAAAAATAACAAAAAAATTTTTTAAATTTTTCATTTAAAAAAAATGCTCAGAGCTCAAAGATTTTGATTTTGAAATCAGATTTTGGACTGTGTATAAATGTTACTACCAGTCAACCATCTATAATCTCAAAATCCAAAATACTCCACCACCTAAACTTTTGTGAGTACCTGTACGACATTTAAAGAAATTTGAATTTGGCAGTGTTTTTGGTCTTAGATTAGCAATGCTCAAGGTGTACAGGTGAAAGTACAAAAGCTAAATCGTGACCAAGGAAAAGCAGTACTGCCCTTAGTGATCTCCAGTACTCACCACTGAAGGATGCCGAAATGGCATAAAGTGGAAATTTAGCCTTTACAAGTTGCAAGTCAACAAACAGAAAGGAGCACTCAGAGCATACATAGTAAGTTGTTTTTTTTTTTTTTTTTTTTTTTTGGCGGATAGGTATTTTGGGTGAAAGTAGTAGATTGGTGTAGAAAAAAGTACAAGAGCTGGGTGTGGTGGTGCACGTCTTTAATCCCAGCACTTGGGAGGCAGAAGTAGGAGGATCGCCATGAGTTCAAGGCCACCCCGAGACTACATAGTGAATTCCAGGTCAACCGAGCTAGACCGAGACCCTACCTCGAAAAAAGAAAAGAAAAAAAAAAAGGTACAAGAATTGAAGGCATATCTCAAATAGGATAAAATAAAAAAAGAACTCAAAAAGCTCAAAACTCCTTTCATCATCCATCCTGAATTAGTGTAAAAATATTTTGTAACAATAAAATACCTATCAAGTACATGCAGTTAGACTTTAATATGAAGGCATTTGTTTGGAAGATTTCTCATGAAAATATGCAGTTCATTTCAGATCCAGGAATACAGAACTACAATGATTTAATAAAGTACCTTTATCATCTTCACAAATGATAGGCTATGAAACATTTCTATTTATATATTAAAGGTGAAAGAAAAAACCCAGCATTTCAACTAATTGTATAGTTTTCTTGAAAAATTCATATAACTGAGAAAAAACAGCCAAAATGATTCAAGAGAAGTGCTCTATTAAACACCACACTGCATCCTCTGTAATATACAAAACCTTATATCATGACAGGTGTTTAAGAGGTACTAACTGAAAGCAGACTAATAGAACACCCTAAGGGGATATGAGAAGACTCTTAGTGGTTTCTTATCGATTCCATAGTTTACACTAAAGTAGTCTGATCTTCAAAACTTTGTGTTATCAAATTCACTTTCACTTTTGGTCACTTTAATTGATGTCAGCTATACAATCTTAAGATGAAAAAAGTCACAATTATGTATGTAATCAATGAACAGAAATACTACTTTTTGAGATAAAGGACAAGAGAAATGAGGTGTCTGTTTATAAATACCTCTAGTTGCTTTTCTTTCTCCCTGAAGTTTTTGAGCTCACAATGATACCTGTGCATCTCTGGAGGACCAATTGACTTCTCAGTAGCTTCAAGAAGTTCAATTTTGCTGAGTTTAGCAAATTCCCCAACTTTGTCCTAGAGCAAAGAAATATTGGCAATTATCATTTGCAAGTATCTTTAAATGCACTGCATTTGTCAAGATGGGTCTCATTTCTTTGGTTTGTTTGTATATATAGTGTAGTATGTATGTGTGCAGAAGCACATGGAGGAAAGAGGACAACCTTGGCTGTTATTGATCCTCAGGAACACGGCCACCTCTTTGCCCAAACTAGGCTCACCAAGGAGGTTAGACTGATTAGTCAGTGAGCTCCAGGATCCTCTTACCTCCATCTCCCCAGCATTGGGATAAGAGGTGTACACCATCACTCTCGACACTTTTTCTGTGGTTAGTGGATTTCAAATTCAGGTCCTAATGTTTGCAATGCAAGCACTCTAACCACTGATATATCTCCCAAGCTGCAGATGAATTTCATTTTTTTTTATGAGAGACAGAGAGAGAGAGAGAGAGAAAATTGGCATGCCAGGGCCTCCAGTCACTACAATCAAACTCCAGATGCATGTGTCACATTGTGTGCATGTGTGACTGGCTTAGGTGGGACCTGGAGAGTGGAACATGGGTTCTTAGGCTTTGCAGGCAGCACTTTAACTGTTGAGCCATTTATCCAGCCCTCTTTTTTTGTTTTTTTGAGGTAGGATTTCACTCTATCCCAGGTTGACCTGGAATTCACTATGTAGTCTCAGGATGGCCTCGAACTCACGGCGATCCTCCTACCTCTGCCTCCCAAGTGCTGGGATTAAAGACATGTACCACCATGCCCAGCTCTCATTCTTTTTTAAAAATTCATTTTGAGAAATGAATCTTCATGTACATCTTTTAGGTATTACTCTTTAATAATGGCATAAATTATCATTATTTGAAAACCTTTAAAAATGTCTATGTCAATATTCCCATGTAGAAATGTTTATATACACATAATAAAGAGCATGAGAATAAAGGAAAAAATAAGTCTCCTGTATTAAAATGATCCTCATTTGGAAGTTTGGAAGTTAAAAAAATTTTCAAATATCTATTTCTATTTCTAGGGATAATTTGACATAAAAAGATAAATGCAAAATGTTTTAAAACTTTATGTTTGAATTTAATTTGGACTTATTTATCCTTTATGAACTGTAGCTTAGTCACTAAATAATACCAAGACAACTTTAAAAGGTATTTGACTATAACACTTGAAATAGATCTGAACTTTTTGCTTATTTCTCTAAATTTAAGAGCTAGAAGTAGTGGTGCCAACTTTAATCCCAGCACTGGAGAGACAGAGGTAGATCACCATGAGATAGAGGACAGCCTAGAATTACAGAAAGAGTTCCAGGTCAGCCTGAACTATAGTAAAACCCTACCTCAAAACCAAAAACAAAACAAAACAAAAAAATTAAAATGTTATTAGACTTTAGAAAATACACCTGGAGATGCAAGAGTTTTAGCAAATCACTGATTTAAAGTTTTACAAATGAAGTACTAAAGTATATTATTTAAAGATGCCTTCTGGGCTGGAGAGATGGCTCAATGGTTAAGGTGCTTGCCTGCAAAGCCAAAGGACCCAGGTTCAATTGCCCAAGACCCACATAAGGCAGATGCACAAGGTGGTACATGCATCTAGAGTTCATTTGCAGCAGCTGGAGGCGCTGGTGTGCCCATTCTCTCTCTCTCTCTCTCTCTCTCTCTCTGCCTCTTTTTCTCTCTCTCAAGTAACTAAATAAAAATCAAAGCTTTAAAAAATATTTAAAAAATAAAGATACCTTCTAAAACACCATACAATTTAAACTTTTATTAAAATTAATAACATCAATAAGTGATGAGCTATTGTTTTCTGCAAAGAAATATAAGTTTGTTTTTTTTTTCCTTTTTTCTATACCTTCTCTAAGATAAGGTTTTGGGGAACTAGAGAGATGGCTCAGTGTTTAAGACACATGCCTGCAAACCCTAACAACCTGAGTTTGATTCCCCAGTACCCACATAAAGCCAGACACAAAAAATGGTGCATGAGCTGGGTGTGGTGGTGCACGCCTTTAATCCCAGCACTTGGGAGGCAGAGGGAGGAGGATTGCCATGAGTTCGAGGCCACCCAGAGACTATGTAGTGAATTCCAGGTCAGCCTGAACGAGAGTAAGACCCTACCTCGGAAAAAAAAAAAAAAGTGCATGAATATGGAATTTGTTTGCACTGGCTGAAGTTCCTCATGCGCCCATTCTCTCCCTCCCCATCCCTTTCTCTCCCCTCTCTATCTCTGTCCCTATTCTCTCTGCTTTGGCTTGCAAATAAAGTAAAATGAAAAAAAAATTTTTTAAGATAAGGCTTTGTTCTGAAGTCTAAGCTAATAGAATGCATTCCAGGAGGGTCTTAATCTTCCTCGGCCTCCTAAGTGCTGGGACTACAGTGGTTTGTCATCCTCCTTGTAACAACTGTATTAAGAGTACTGTGTTCACGTTGGAGAGATGGCACAGATTTTAAGACCCTTGCCTACAATGCCTAATGACCCAGTACCCACATAAAGCCAGATGCACAAAGTGGTACATGCATCTAGAGTTTGTTTGTAGTGGCTAGAAGCCCTGGTGTACCCATTCATATTCTCTCTCTGCTTGCAAATAAATAACATATATATATATATATATAAAAGAGTACATGTTCAAGTAGACACTAATAATTTTCTATTTTTGTTAACTGAAATTAAAATCTATATTATAAGTGATTAGATATACCTTTAAAATCGTTCACTGTCTTTTTTGTTTTTTTTTTCAGAGTCTTGTTTTGTAGCCCAGGCTGATGTCAAATGCACAATCCTCTTGCCTCAGTCTCCTACAGCATGTGCCACCAAGCAGGCCTAGGAACAGTAGGCACTAAGAGTACTATGCTAAATGTAAATATTAATAATTTTATATTTATTAAAATTAATATTACAGCCAGGCATAGTGGTATACACCTTTAACCCCAGCACTCAGGAGGCAGAGGTAGGAGGATCACTATGAGTTTGAGGCCAGTCTGAGATTAAATAGTGAATTCCAGGCCAGCCTGGGCTAGAGCGAGACCCTACCTCAAAAAGCCAAAATTAATATTACAATAACACTGTATATGATGGAATTCTTCCTTTTACAAAGCACTTTAAGTAGTAAGAGTATTGTGTTCAAGTAAACAGTAACTGTTCTAATAGCCCTTGAAAAGTATTTATGCTAATGTATGAAATACAGACAAAACACTACATCGAAACATTAGATATTAAGAGTGCTGTGTTCAATTAAATAGTAGCTGTTCTAATAGCCCTTGAACAGTAATGGCATTATCGTATGGCATACAGAAGAAACATCACATATAAACATGAAGTATTAACAGTGTTGTGTTCAAATAAACAGTAGCCATTATAAGATCCCTTGAAAAGTATTGGTGTTATCATATGGTGTACAGAAGTAACAGTACACACAAACATTTCCCATCTTTCCTGTTGCTTTGCATACCTGAGGTAGAAACTGGCAAAGATTACCAACTTGAATGTTTAAGGCTGCAACTTGTTCTTCTACTATTTTCTGGGTTGCAGGTTTTTTGTTGATGAACCAAAAGGACTGGTTTTTTGTCACATCAATCTCACGGGTGATTACAAGATTGCCAGATGCCCTGAACCTAATTAAAAAAATAGGTAAAAAGCTTTTATATTCTAAACATATATGCTGATTTAGAAATAAAATTTCTATCATTTTTCTCGCACCAAAGATGTTACCTTTGCTCCCTACCAAGAAGGGAACTGTTATATTTTATTAGTGATGATACCATGACTGACCACACCAAACTATTTAGTCAAAATTCAAATGCTACCTAAATTCTTAAAATTAAAACAAATAGCAATATTAATTCCCAAATATATGAGAAGACTTGCATAACTAGAGTTATTTATCCTTCACTCTTTAGGTTATTCTTCAGTCAGATGTATTACCGTCTGCCATTCAAAATGGGTTGGTACACTACAGCACGTTAATATTAAGACCTACTTGAACGTGTATGCATGAACTCTTCAAAACCAGTCTGTACAGACAGGTACAGGATGGATCTCTTGCCATGTACTCCATTCTGAATACTGAAAAAATTATTTTATATGGCTACAAAAAACCATTTAGCAACACAGAATGTGAGAGCAGGGTGTTTACTCACTTTCTGCTTTTAGAAGTATTACTTACTGTTCCACATCACCTGCCCATTCTTCACTGGGAATCAGTAGCAGATAGTAAAAAGATAAATTATTGGCATTTAATGGCTAAATGACATAGTAATCAAAATATTAAAAGATTCTAGGCCTTTGAAAAATAATTTTTTTTTTTTTTTTGGTTTTTCGAGGTAGGGTCTCACTCCAGCTCAGGCTGACCTGGAATTCACTATGTAGACTCAGGGTGGCCTCAAACTCTTGGTGATCCTCCTACCTCTGCCTCCTGAGTGCTGGGATTAAAGGTGTGCGCTATCACACCTGGCTAAAAATAACTTTTAAGGGCTGGAGAGGTGGCTTAGCAGTTAAGATGTTTGCCTGCAAAGCCAAAGGATCCCGGTTTGATTCTCCAGGTCCCAGGTAAGCCAGATGCAGAAGGAGGTGCATGCATCTGGAGTTCGTTTGCAGTGTATGGAAGCCCTGGGATACCCATTCTCACTCTCTCTCAAATAAATAAATAAATAAAATATAAAAAATTAATTTTCATTTTTATCAAAATGACTAATGAGGGCTGGAGAGATGGCTGGGCTGGAGAGATGGCTTAGCGGTTAAGCGCTTGCCTGTGAAGCCTAAGGACCCTGGTTCGAGGCTTGATTCTCCAGGACCCACGTTAGCCAGATGCACAAGGGGGCGCACGCGTCTGGAGTTCGTTTGCAGTGGCTGGAAGCCCTGGCGCGCCCATTCTCTCTCTTTCTCTCTATCTGCCTCTTCCTCTCTCTGTCACTCTCAAATAAATAAATAAATAAATGAACAACAAAAAAAAAATATTTTAAAAATGACTAATGAAACACTTCTTTTTTTTGGCTTTTCAAGGTAGGTTCTCACTCAACCTCAGGCTGACCTGGAATTCACTACATAGTCTCAGGGTGGCCTCAAACTCATGGAAATCCTCCTACCTCTGCCTCCCGAGTGCTGGGATTAAAGGCGTGTGTGCCACCACACCCGGTCATGAAATACTTTTTTACTAAACTTTCTGCTATAAAAACAACAACAATAATAATGTATCTTCATAAATGTGTTTACAAGTTATCATAAAAGGAGAGTTGAGGTCACAATACTACTATAGGTGGGAACTCAGAGTGGAAAACAAAACTCACTTCAATTTGACAACATCTGCCCAACCATAGAATCCCAAGGACATATTTTCAAGATCTCCAGGCTGAAGAATTACAGAAACATACAGTAGCTACTGTATACCAAACATTTACCTTTTCAGTAAACAAAAACAACTGGGCCTTGGTGATTGAGAATAGTAAGTCAAGATTGCCTAAGACCTGCAGCCACCCATACTGTTCTACTCACTGCATAATAGTGCCAAAGCCAACCCAGGAGGCACTTCAGGGACTTTTTTTTTTTTTTTTTTTGGCTTTTCAAGATAGGGTCTCACTCTAGTCCAGGCTGACGTGGAATTCACTATGTAGTCTCAGGGTAGCCTTGAACTCACAGTGATCCTCCTACCTCTGTGTCCCAAGTGCTGGGATTAAAGGTGTGCGCCACCACGCCTGGCAGAAATTACTTTTCTTAATTGACATAGAGTACACAAATCATATAATCATCATGTTACTCTACTTTTTATAGCAATTATTTTAAGATATACAGTTAAATGTTGTTTTATCATGGCAAATAATATGTAACATAAAATTTAACATTTCAGTTATTTTCAGATGATATACAGTTCAGCAACAGGGTTCGTATATTTACAAGGTTGTAAAACCATGACCATTATCTAATTCTATTTTCATCATTCCTGTGCCCCCCCCCAACCAAAAAAAAAAAAAAAACCCAACCCTTTATCTGCTAAGCACTAACTCCACTGTCTCTTCTCCCCTCATATTCCACAACTCATGAATCTCTTCTCTAGGAATTGTGCTATATTCAGGCAGTACACTGAAGAATCATATGCTATGTGACTTTTTGCATCTAGCTTATTTCAGTTTTAAGGTTCAGCCATACTATCACATGTTCTAGTGCTTTGTTTCTTTTCTGGTTAGATGTCACTACATGGACAGATCACATTTTGTTTAGTCATCATCAGTTGATTTGGGTTATTTATTCTCAAGGTGGCCTCACAGCAATCCTCCACCCTCAGCCTCCCAGGTGCTGGGATTAAAACTGTGAGCCACCATACCCAGCTGATTTGGGTTATTATTTTTCACTATAAAGATTAGGGAAAGAGAATTTTGTACAAATGATACAATACTGTATAGTTATTTGTAAAATAGAATAACTGAATAAATGAGTATTATATTCTAAATTCTGATATAACCAAATAGGATATACTGATTACACTCACATGCACAACGGAGGACAGTATACTTCCTTATACTCTCATATTACTGGACTTTATTCTTCAAGTTTTTTGAAAGAAAAAACAACTTTGTGTCATGTTGACATTTTTTTTGAAGGCATGTTGATATTCTTGATAACTTTTATACTTACGGACCACTTATTTTCATTTTATGTTAAGTATCTTTGCTCATTTTTCTATTAAGTTGGTTGTAATTTTTACTGGTTTGCATCAGACATTTAGTGCCTTATGACCTATACTATTTCTGGTGCTAAGAATGTTTTCTACTTATCACCCATTTTTTAATTAATTTATTTTTTTTATTTGAGAGAAACAGAGAGAATGAGTTTAGGCATGCCAGGGCCTCCAGTCACTGCAAATGAACTCCAGATGCATGTACCACTTTGTGTATCTGGCTTTATGTAGGTCCTGGGATATTGAACCTGGGCCATGAAGCTTTGTAAGCAAGTGCCTTAACCACTAAGCCATCTTTCCAGTCCTCTATAACTCATTTTTACTTAAGGTTTCATTATTTTTTTATTGGAGTTTTAATCTAAATTTTCCATTTTACTGCTTTCTTTTTACAATATAGGGTACTGTAGCCCAGGCTAGCCTTCACTTTTTAATCCGATCCTCTTGTCTCAATCTCCTGAGTACTGGGAGCTATAGGCATGTGCCACCCTCTTCTTTCCTTTTTGTCTTTTCTGCCTTACTCCCACCTAATCCCACAGGGTCTCACTCTAGGCCAGGCTGGTCTGGAACTTACTCTGCAGCCCCAGGGTGGCCTTGAACTCACAGTGATCCTCCTACTTCAGCCTCCTAGAGTGCTGAGACTAAAGCATGTGTTACCATGACCAGCTTCTCATCTTAGCTCTTTTTAAAAAGATATTTTGAGCTGGGCGTGGTAGCGAATGCCTTTAATCCCAGCACTCGGGAGGGAAAGGTAGGATGACTGCCATAAATTTGAGGCCATCCTGAGACTACAAAGTGAGTTCCAGGTCAGCCTGGGCTAGTGAGAAACCCTACCTCGAAAAACCAAAATACACACACACACACACACACACACACACACACACGGCTGGAAAGATGGTGTTGCAGTCAGATTCGCGTTGCATAGTGAGATCCAGGGTCAGGCTACAGAACAAGATGAAAGAAAGGAGAGGCAGACAGAAAGAAAGAAACCAAAAACAAATAAATACCTACCAAGAATGATCATTAGAGTAGGGGTGGTGGTATGTCTATAATGCCTATAATCCCAGCACATAGGAGGATGAGTCAGGAGCATCATGAGTTTAAGGTTAGCCTAGGCTACATAATGAAACCTTGGCTCAAAAACACACACACAAGAAAACAGTAAGCAAAGATTGGTCAATTGAAAATACTAGGCTCAAAGAAGAACAGATAGAATGAGTTATCAGAATCATAAAGAAAGGAATAGGGGCTGGAGAGATGGCTTAGCTGTTAAGGTGCTTGCTCGTGAAGCCTAAGGACCCAGGTTTGCTTCCTCAGCATCAGTATCAGGATGCACAAGTGGCACATATGTCTGGAGTTTGTTTGCAGTGGCTGGAGGCCCTGGTGTGCCCATTCTCTCTTTCTCACATAAAATCAATAAAAAAAATTTTTTTTAAATGGGGAAAGAAAACTGGTGGACCTGGAATTCACTGTGTAGTCTCAGGGTGGCCTTGAATTCACAGCGATCCTCCTAACTCTGCTTTCTGAGTGCTGAGATTAAACGTATGTGCCCCCAGGCCAAGACTTAGCCTTTTTTTTTTTTTTTATTTTAATGAGAGGGAGAGAGAATTGGCATGCCAGGGCCTCCAGCCACTGCAATAAAATCCAAACGCAAGCATCACTTTATGCACATATGTGACCTTATGCAATTGTGTCACCTTGTGCATCTGGCTTATGTGGGACTTGGAGAACTGAACATGGGTCCTTAGGCTTTGCAGGCAAGCACTTTAACAGTTAAGCCATCTCTCTAGCCCAACTTCTTAATGAATATTTATCATCGTTATGTTTATTGCATTTTCCCTCATAAACTTACAGTTTCCTTGAGAATGTTTCCAAAATAAAATTCTTATAGCTTAAGTTTTCAAAGCTGCATTAATTTAATTTTTTTTTTTTTTTTTGAGGCAGGGTCTCACTTTAGCGTAGGCTGACCTGAAACTCCCTCTGTAGTCCCAGGCTGGCCTTGAACTCAAAGTTATCCTCCTACCTCTGCCTCCCAAGTGCTGGAATTGAAGGAGTGTGCCACCAAGCCTAGCTAATTTTTTTTTTTACTTGCTTAAATATTCTTTATACATAATTTCCTGTATTTGCCATAACATTATTATTCTTTTCTAAAGCTATCAGGAAAGCACAAATATAAGCTCAAAAAAATTATAAAGAAAAAGGATGCTTTAGCACTTTTAACACTTACAATTCAATTTCAACCATGCCTCTGGAACATCCTCTCTTCACAAAAAAACCAACCTAAGGCGTAAAAAAGAAAGAGTGAGCTGCTAGGTAACAATATTCCCAGGCTAACAATCAGACCTACCAAAGTCATTATTGTTTGCCAAATCACAAGTTATTATTATTATTATTGCCAGTAATTCTATCGCTTTCTAAAATAAGTCTGGGTCCCTCTCTTTTTGTGCCCAAAAGCAAACACTATGGATCACTCTGCACCAGGCAGTGTGACTCTTACACAGCTAGTGGCAAAGCAGAGTGGTAGAAAGAGATGTGAATGTGGGTCTAGAGCCTGTGCACTAAATACTCAGAAGCTAGAGAAGACTGGTAGAAAATGTGTCCTGTAATACAACCACAAAGCACTATGTCATACCTTCTACTGCCATTGAAGACTTCTACAGAACTACAGATTCAACATTAACAAGTAATAATATTTACCCAGCTATTAATTAGAATTGTCATTAAGTATCTTTTAAAAAGGAATCATATCATTATAATTTATATAGTAAAACAGACAGAGTTAGTTTCTAAGACATGAGCTTAAACAAGAAACAGAATCTTGGCCTAAAAACATGAGACTGGGGCTTAAGTTTGAGCTATATAATTAAGTAACAAATACTAAAAGTAATAGAAATGCTACTGGGTGTGGTGGTACATGCCTGTAATCCCAGCATTTGGATGGTGGAGCCAGGGTGATCAGGAGTTCAAGGTCATTTTCAACTACATAATATGCATTAGGCTAGCCTAGGCAAATATGAAACTCAAAAAACTTACACCTTATAAATAATCACCTCTTTAATAATGGTAATGACATGATAATGATCATTAACCACAACAGCTAGCATTACTAAGACTACACCATATGCGACAAGATGTACTTTTTCAAAACACTTTCTTAGTACTGATCAGCTACCTTGAAGTGTATTTTATCTGCTCTTGTACAGTATTGTCTTTAACATCGACTGTACAGGTTCAAATATCAACTGTCATATACAAGCTGTCTGAGACCCTGACAAGGTGACTTTGTTTCCTCATAGATTAGGATAACAATAGCATCTTTGCAGAAGTTAATTGTTGTATTAGCTTGCAACAATTAAAATAAATGGTTATCATTGAGAAGGAAACATTAGAAGGCAGTTTTTATTAAAAAGTACTCATTTAGATTATTTAGCATGTGCTTGTGTTAAATTTTTATATTAGCATTTAAGCAGAAATATACTAGTAAAATTCTTGCTGAGAACTTGGGTAACCCTTAGAAATACTGAAACTGTGGAGTCATGAAGGGCTGTGATCTGTATTTAAGAACTATCATACTCCCTGGCCTCCCCTGAAGTCCTACCACTCCAGAAGGAGATGTGGTTTCTTTGTAACAAGAGTGTAAAACTGTTAGAACAGAATTCATCCCAGTTGCACAGCACTTGGAATATAATCAACAGCGCACTACAGAGCTTGAATTCATGCTCTATTAAAGTAGCACATGTCAATGCTCTTAACAATCTGAGCTGGACCGTGGGCGGTCACTACTCCTACCTCTTATCTTTGAAATAAAGAAAAACTGATGTCAGAACATCACCCAAGGTCACCCAAGGTCACAGGGCAATTATTAATATAGAAAAGTATTTGCTCTACCTCATTAATGCCTCCGATATAGCATTTTAAAAATAAAAGCACTTTGAGTAGCTTTATTTATAATTCTAGTAGGTATCTGCTTCAATTTTATAACATTACATTAGATTTTAAGTCCAGCTGAAAATGTGGTAATATCACTTGAATAATATTACATTTCTCAGTAGTGCATTTCAAGCCTTGCAAGATTTTCTACAACAGGTAAAAATTTAACATAAAGGCTTTCTTTTAACAATTTTTTGTAATATACATTATATACCTTATAGCATATACAAACTTCAAAAACTAAAACCACTCATCTACCACCAATGTAAGAAACTAAACATTATCAATGGATCTGACATTCCGTGCACAGCTTACCCTAACTGCACTCTTCTCTCCCTTTACCAAAGGCAAGCTCTAACCTGACTTGTGGACACCTTTTGCTTTGGTTTTACTACTTTTATCTATTTCCCTAAACAAAAAAAAAACTACTATTTTTACTTTTCTATTACAATCATAGTATATGTACCCTTCCTAGCACTGTAGCTTTGCTTAACATTCTATTTTTGAGGGTTAGCCAATGTAATGTAGTATACTTCACTGTCATATACTATTTATTTGATTGTATTAGCCATTTAAAATAGTTTTTTGTTTTGTTTTTGAGGTGGTGGTGGGTGTATGTCTGGGTGTCTCACTTAGTGTTACTTTAACAGCATACTAGCTGGGGCTAGGATTATATGCCCACATACTACACAATGGCTCATTTTACAAAAAGATTGTTTAAATTTATATTCTCTGCAAGAGTGCATGAGAGTTCTTATGACTCTGTATCTTTGCTATCACATACCAGAACTTTGGGGACTCTGCCAGGGATACTATGTTAAAGTGAAGTTGCTTTCATTTCATTTCTGTGGTAATTACTGAAGTTGAGCATCTTTTCATCTACTGCCTGTCTGGGCTGCCTTTTCTAAGATGTTTGAGCATATCATTTGTCCATTTCATTTTTCCTCTGAGCTGTTACTGTTTTGCTTGTCATAACAGTCCTGAAAACTGTTTACTGCTAGATGCATTATACATATATACATACATACACACAGATACACATACATACACACAGATACACATACATACACACACACACACACACACACACATATATGTCACAAAGACATTGTATCTATTATCAGTTATTTTCTATTATCAATCAATTACCTTCTTTTTGTGTTTTGTTTTGTTTTGAGGTAGGGTCTCACTCTAGTCCAGTATGACGTGGAACTTACTCTAGTACCAGGCTGGCCTCAACTCACAGTGATCCTCCTACTTCACCCCCACGCCCCAAATGATGGGATTAAAGGCGTGTGCCACCATGCCTGGCTCCATCAGTTACCTTCAAAACACTGATTTTTGTCCAATTACATTTAGATCTTCAACTAACCTGGAAATATTTTTCAACTGTCAACGTTACAGGACTTGATTTCTTCTTTTTTTCTCTATGGACAATGAATTTACCTAACAACTATCTATCTTTCTGTTTATATGGACCACTTAATTTTTTATACTAAAGCACTACAAATTTGCTGTATCCAAAGAACTAAGATACAGAAACTGATGTTTCTACAAGCAAATGGCTTATGATGATTTTAACTCACCTTATCTGCCCGTCCCATGAAAGCAGGTTTGCCTGCTAGTCCAAGGCAAATGGCACACACAATGCTTGACTTTCCTGTTCCATTAGCGCCAATAATCATATTCAGGTGGGGTCCCGGAGACACCTCACATATATCATATGTTCTGAATTATAAAAATGCATAATTATTATAAGATACAAATAACTTTCTTTAAAAACCAGCTAACCCTATGAATGTATGTTATAGATTTTGGATGATAAGGTGCTGAAGACTAAACCCATGAGGACATCCTACATGGTAAGCAAGTGCTTTACTATCAAGATATATCATAGCCCTATGGGTTTTTAATAAACAACATAGAGTAGGAAATCTACCAATGGCAAAAAGAACCAATGATAAGGCATATCTAAAGTAAGAACAACAGGGCTTGACATGGCAGTGCAAACCTAACATCCCACCACCCATGAGGGAGAGAAGGGCAAACCACAGAACTGAGACCAGGCTGGGCTTGAACTTAAAATAATTTTCCTGCCTGGTGAGCACTTTTCTTAATGTTCATACCCACATATTAATGCTACTCTCATGTTTGGTTACAGAAGTTTCTCTTTTCAGATGGCAGTGACCTCTGGGATGACTCAAAAGGCACTATGGTGCTGAGAAGAAATGATAGAGGAGTGCTCAGCACTGAAACATCTCTATTACACCTTCCAAGGCTCAGGTTCCTTTGAAGAAGAGGTGGCGGGAAGAATGTAAGAGCCAAAGAAGGATAGGAGTCCTTACAATGCACTCTTTCAGACACAAAATGGCCTGGATATCCATGACATCATGGTGCTTGGTACTACCAACACAAGATGAGTATAAAATAGGAGGAAAAAGCGATGACATCAAAATAAGAGAGACTGATTGAGAGGGGGGAGGGATAGGATGGAGAGTAGACTTGTGAAGGGAAAACTGTGGGGGGGGTTATCATGGTTTATTGTCTTTAATTATGGAAGTTGTCAAAAATAAAAACAATAAAAACGATTCTGCTGCTTCTACCTCTGAAATGCAGGGATTAAAAGCATGTACCACCACTCCTGGCTTCAATTTATAAACACTTTTAAGTACTTATAACCCAAGGATAAGCATAACAAAGTTATTGCACAAATAAAGTAATTTTTAAACAAACTTTAGGGCTGGAGAGATTGCTTAGTAGTTAACGCCTTTGCTTGCAAAGCTAATGGACCTAGGTTTGATTCTGCAGGACCCACATAATCTGGATGGACAATGTGGAGCATACGTCTGGAGTTCATTTGCAGTGACTAGAGGCCCTACTGTGCCTATATTCTCTCTCTCTCTCTGTCTTAAACAAATAATTTTTTAAAACGTTAAATATATTTAAAAAATCAAATTTTATACAAAAGGCCATTATGGGTTGCTTCCAAATGTTTTACATTTCTATTTTTCTCTACTTAAAACACTTAGTGGCTACTTCTCATTTAATATTTGAAACAATCCAACCAAATTATTCTTATTCAAATAAAAAATAGAAGATATATGTTGGCCCAATGATTTAGTTCTATCATTAAATTTTTTAAAAATAACGTTCATTTCCTTTAATAGGCTGCAAGAAGATCCGAAGGCTCTACTGTTAGGCTATTCCAAATAGTCTTTATTCCTCTGGGAGAAAGCAAGAATACATCACTACCAAGTACATTTTTAATACTTCCTCACACCATACTACCTAGTCCTTTACCTACATGCACAATTAGCATCTAATCCTTATAATTTGCTGGGGACAGCTTTGGTAGTATGTGAGACAAACTGTGACTCCAACATTTCTCTAATTTGTCTTTCAGTATCCTGAATTGGGATCCATAAGTAATAACCCTTCTCTACAACCCTTAAGTTAGGTCTCAGGTACACCTGCCAACTACTTCCCCAAGGATAAATGCTCAGTGTCTTTAACCTAAGGATATAAATAATGCAACCAAGCACATTTCAACTTTAATACTTAATGACAAGTGTCAAAGAAGGATGCTGATATGTATGCCAACCTGGTATCACTTGTTAGAGAAGCTAGAGAGGGGGAAAAGGACCCTTGGGTATTAAATGCTAGCTTCACCTTTTTCCATTTACTTTTTTTGTTTTCTGCTCGGACTTTTTTTCTATTCGTCTATATTATTCTTTTTTAAAAGTATTTTTTTTTTTTTTTTTTGGTTTTCCGAGGTAGGGTCTCACTCTAGCCCAGGCTGACCTGTAATTCACTATGGAGTCTCAGGGTGGCCTCGAACTCATGGTGATCCTCCTACCTCTGCCTCCCAAGTGCTGGGATTAAAGGCGTGCGCCACCATGCCCGGCTTAAATATTTTTAAATAATTTTTTAATTTATTAGAAGGAGACACAAACACAGAGAGAATGGGCACTCCAGGGACTTCAGCCACTGCCAAACCAATACCAGATGTAACGTACCACCTTCTGCATCTGGCTTACATGGGTCCTGGGGAATTGAACCCGGGTACTTAGGTTTCACAGGCAACTGTCTTAACCGCTAAGCCATTTCTCCAGCCCCAAAATAAACATTCCTAAATAACTTATGCTTCCTTCTCCTTAGAAATATTTGCCTCCATTCCAAATTACAATGTACTTGGTTCTGTCATAGCTACTCCTCTGTACTTGTTCCAAGCCATTTGAGTTCTCTAAGCCTACCCCTCCTGCTAGCTTGCTCCTTCCTGTCTGTCTCACTCTGAAAATCAAAAATCCTCTCAGCTTTCTTTCGCACTGCTTTATCAAAGGGCCAAAGATTTCCTAGCAGATATATGTAGGGGGCTCTTTTCAATCTTATTATCTCAGTTCAATGTAGAAATATTTTATTGTTAATTTTCATACATGTGCATAAGGTATTTTGATTACAATTCCCTTCTAATACCTTCTTTTGCCCCCCTTGCCCATCCTCCTTCCAATGAATCTTTATTTTAAAGTCTTTATTTCTGCTCTCCTTTGTCATCCATGACAAAATGATGGGCCCATATTGTGCAGGTCTTGGGCAGATGACAACAGTCACTGTGAAGTCATGATGGCAACAGCCACTTCATGTCTGGAAGACAGCATTCCAAAGCACTCCTCCTTACCTCTGACTTTTACATTCTTTGTCCCCTTTCCACCATGTTCCCTGAGTGTTAGAAGGTGTGACACATGTCTCATTTAGCAATGAGTACCCAATAGTCACTTATTCTCAGTGCTTTGATGAGTTTTGAGTCTCCCCAATAGTCACCACCAAGCAGAAGACATCTTAAACATTTTCTTTCCTTAGCTCTCCAAGTGTCCCATGGTTCTCACCTTCTCTCCCTAAACCATTCCTTCTCTATGAACCTCTCTTCTCTCTTACATGTAGATCTCTTGTACATGACTATTTGCTTTTCGTACATGTGTATAATATATGTGATGTAGGCACAATGTGTGTAAAGGTCTGCACCCCATGCATGTGGGGGCAGAGGAGAATACCCATCCTCTATTGTTCATTTGCTTGTTTCCTTGAGACACAGTCTCTTACTGAATCAAAATGGTTGATCACTGAGCCCCAGCCATTCCCTGGTCTCGGTTTCCCACAGGACTAGAATTACAGATATGTTTGTGGTCACACTCAGACGTCTAAGTGGTACTGAGGAATCAAACTCAGGCCCTCAAGCTTAAACAGCAAAGTGTTCTTACCTGATGAAACATCTACCCAGCCCCACATGTATGCCTTCTATTCCTCCAACTGATATTTCCTTTTGGGCAATCTCAATCATTTCTGCAGTTTCAATAATCACATGCATGATTCCTAAGTCTCTGACTTAATTACATTTTCCTGAGCTCCAGGACTTTATCATAGAACTTTCATTTAGCTATCCCATAGGAAAGTTCAAGACACAGGCTCCATTTGTTCTTTGCAAACTACCCACTCTTCTGTTTCAGCCAAGGCAGAAAAGAAAGAAGACTGGCCCTCCCTCTTTTGCTTAACAATTAATCTGTAGCTAGATCCCGAAATCTTTCATTTTGGTGCTTACTATGCTCAACCTCTTATTTCTTACTGCCTTTTTTTTTTTCGTATTTTTTTATTGATAATTTCCATGATTGTAAACGATATCCCATGGATTTTTAAAGCTACTTTATTATTGACTTATTTGAGAGGGGGGGGGGATAGAGAGGGAATGTATGTGCCAGGGCCTCTAGCCACTGCAAACAAACTCCAACACATGCACCACTTTGTGCATCTGGCTCATGTGGGCACTGGGGAATTGAACCTGGGTCCTTAGGCTTCATAGCCAAGCACCTTAATTGCTAAGCCATCTCTCTAGCCCTTCTTTGTACTTTAAAAAAATATATGTTTATTTATTTTCAAGCAGAGAGAGGGAGGGAATGAATGCATGGGTGTGCCAGGGCTTCTAGCCACCTCAAACCAACTCCAGACACATGTGCCACTTTGTGCATCTGGCCCCACGTAGGTTTTGGGGAACTGAACCTGGGTCATTACTGTCTCCTTATTTTAAGTCTTCTTGCCTCTAATCTGGTACCGTGCCTAAATCATTTTCCACACTTCCTTCAAGTTAACCTAAATCACTTCATCTTCACTTAAGATATTCTGACTGCCAACAGGATAAACTGTAATTTCTTAGCACAGTAATTATCGAGGCAATGGTTTCCAACCTCTGTCCACAATCACTCACATCTGATGTTCAAGTCACAATGAAATACCAACACTAGCTAAACAGCCAGTTCCTCCGTGCCATACTCTTCCCTTTTAGACTGTCATATTTTCTTTGCAAAGCCCATGCTCATAGTTGTAGATGAAATTAGCCACTTCATCCTTTTGTCCCCAGGAAACCCTGGGAGGCAAATTATTATGGCAGATACTTCCTTTGACTCCCTTCACCTTTCTGCATCTAGAGTCTAAATAGCAATTCAGGTATCTGAGCCTATATAAAACTGGGCAACAGTCAGCGTTCTGAGCTTATCTCACCAATGGAGATGCAGACAGAGTTATGAAGAAAAAAACAGGGCAATGTGTAATAAAACATCTAGTTCCATCCCTGGCATATGACAGATTCTCGAAAAAAAAATGGTAGTATTATATTAACAATTCTGGAGCTTATTCAATTTTTAAAAGGTCTTGAAAAAATGCAAGGCACTAAAAAGATAATGATATTTTAGTTATAACATGTTTAGATTCTACAGTGATAACTAGCCCGAAAGAGAACAGGAGCCAGGAAAGGAGGTAGGACTTGGAAGGTCAAAAAACTGCAAGGAGGGCCTGAAGAGATGGTTCAGTGGTTAAGGCACTTGCCTGCAAAGCCTAAAGACCCAGGTTCGATTCTCCAGTAAAGCCAGCTGCACTGGCGCATGCATCTGGAGTTCGTTTGCAGCGGCTGGAGGCCCTGGCATACCCAACTCTGTCTTCTCTTTCTCTGTTTGCAAATCAATAAAAATATTTTTTTAAAAACTGCAAGGAGGTCCAACAACTGACAGTAAGGTTTATTTTCGGTACACTAACCCTTATCAACAACCATCACCGTCTCATCTGTCCACTAGGACAATGCCTACAACTTTCAAAGCCTGCTACTCCATCACGGCCACGGGCATTGAACTGCTGTCTCCGGCATTGCCGGGACACTTCAGTGAGGTGCACGAGCATGTCCCCTTCAGACTGACGGACTCCCAGTGGGTAGAGACCTACTCCCCTAGGCCCACTGACTCCCTGTGACGACTCCGAAGGAAAAAATAAACGGAACGTCGGTGGGATGAACACAACGAGCAAGCCGCACACGCCAGCGTCCAGGCGACCCCGCAGGCCCGGCCGCAGCCCCCCGCCCGCGGGTCCGGCCGAGCGCGGCCTCCGACCACTCACAGGAAGTTCTCCATGGCGATGCGGACGATAGAGCCCTCCACGAAAGGCGCCGCCGAGTGCGGCAGCGACGGTTGCGGGTTCCAGTTCATCCTCTTGTTGGGGACCTCTGAGGAAGAGTCTCTCGGGAGAGGCCTTTTGGAGGCCAAGGAGCTCGGGGTCTGCGCCTTCCTGCTGGAAGTCGCCATCCTGGCTTCCTCTGCGTCCCGGGGGCCGCTTCCGTTCCCAGCGACAGGACAGCCCGGCAGCCTCCGCGCCGCGCTCCCGCGCTAACTGGCCAGGGCCTGGCACCGCCCCCCAGCGCCCTACGGCGCCTGCGCTGCCCCGCCCCTTCACCTCGAGGCCCCGCCCCCACCCGCCCCGCGCCCAGGACCCGGCTGCCCCAAGAAGGGCGGGAAAGCTGCAGCCGCCCTCGGGCTTGGAATCCTGCTGTAGACTTGGGGCGATAGGACCGCTTCTGCTGTACATCTCGGCCTTTTATTTTCTTTAACAAGGTTTGTTTTTTTTTAAACTGCAAACCTGTTTTTTTTGTTGCTGTTGATTTTTGTTTTTCGAGGTAGGGTCTCACTCTAGCTCAGGCTGACCTGGAATTCACTGTGGAGTCTCAGAATGGCCTGGAACTCATGGCGATCCTCCTACCTCTGCCTCCTGAGTGCTGGGATTAAAGGCGTGCGCCACCACGCCCGGCAGACCTGTTTTTCTTTCTGCAATTTTTTTTTTTTTTGAAGCAAGACCAACAGATTGGACTTTGTTTGTTTGTTTTCCGATGTAGGGTCGATCTCACTGTAGCTCAGGCTGACCTAGAATTCACCATGTAGTTTCAGGGTGCCCTCGAACTCTCAGCGATCCTCCTACCTCTGTCTCCCGAGTGCTGGGATTAAAGGCGTGTGCCACCACACCAAGCTTGATTTTTTTTTTTTTTTTTTAATGAGAGAGAGAGAATGAGTTAGCACGCCAGGGCCTCCAGTCACTGTAATGGGTGGAACTCTAGATACATTAGCCACCTTGTGTGCATGCACGACCTTGCACATGCGTTACCTTGTATGTCTGGCCTACATGGGACCTGGAGAGTGGAATATGGGTCTTTAGGCTTTAAAAACAAGCACTTTAACTGGTAAGCCATCTCTCCAACCCTCTGCAAACTTTTTTTTTTTTTTCTTAAATATATTTATTGGGACTGGAGAGATGACCTAGTGGTTCAAGGTGCTTGCTTGCAAAGCTCGTTAGTCCCTGCTCAATTCCCCAGTACCCACATAAAGCCAGATGCACAAAGTGCAGCATGCATCTGAAGTTCTTTTGGAGCCCTAGCATACTTACTTTCTCTTATAAACAACAACAAAAATATTAGGGGCTGGAGAAATGGCTTAGTGGTTAAGGCACTGCCTACAAAACCAACGGACCCAGGTTTGATTCCCCAGGGCCCATGTAAGCCAGATGCACAAAGTGTGTACACATTTGGAGTTGCAGCTGGAGGCCCTGGCATGCCAATTCTCTCTCTCTCTCTCTCTCTCTCTCAAATAAAGAAAAAAAGAAAAAAATTATTCACATGTGCAGATAAGGGCACACCAGTGTCTTATGCCACTGCATATTACTCCACTTCTAGCTTCATGTGGGTGCTGGGGAATTGAAGCCCTGGCCAGCAGTCTTTGCAAGCCTGCACCTCTAACAGCTGACTTATCTCCTCAGCCCCTTGGAGATTATTTTTTGCTTTAGAAAAATAGATGAAATGTATTTAGTAATTTGAAATGCACTTGGCTCTTCATGAGCCTCGGTTGTGTGGTGGGTGGCACCTGGGTGCTGCTTTGCCCCAGTGCCTACCCAGCAACTCTAGGCCATGCTTATCTTTTTCTTCTTTGCGGTTTCTTTCTGGTCTGCCTCACATCATGCCCTTTTCTCCAAAGAACAAAATGAAGCCCTCACGATGGCTCTGAGCCCATTGCTCCAGTGAGGCAGGATGTAAGCAGCGAGGGTCTCACTAGGCCCTGGCTGGCCTAGAACTCACTGTGCAGCCCCGTGTTAATTGAAGTTCTAAAATAATAATTGTTAAAAGTATCAGCGCTGGTTATGATGGTGCACGCCTTTAATCACAGCACTCGGGAGGCAGAGATTGGAGGATTGCGGTGAGTTCAAGTCCACCCTGAGACTACATAGTAAATTCCAGGTCATCCTGAGCTAGAGCAAGACCCTACCTTGGAAAACCAAAATAAGATAAAATAAAATAAAATAAAAAAATATATATATATACATATATATATATATATACATATATATGTATATGTATATATCCGCCCCTCCCTCAGAGCAATTTTTAAGTATTTTATTTATTTGTTTATTTATTTGAGATTGAGAGAGAAAGAGGCAGGCAGAGAGAAAGAGAGAATGGCCACGCTAGGGCCTCTAGCCACGCAAACAAACTCCAGATGCATGCACCCTCTTGTGCATCTGGTTTACATGAGTCCTGAGGAATCCTAGCAGGGTCCTTAGGCTTTGCAGGCAAATGCCTTAACTGCTAATCCATTTCCCCAGCCCCCTCAGAGCAATTTTTCGCCTCTCTCTCCCCATAACACCCAACCCCTGGCTCACATGATCTTGTTCTGGCCCTCCTGCTTTTCAGGTGGAAGCTACTCATCTTTTCTTCTCTCCCTTCTCATCACCTCTCTCTCTGGTACTTACACCCTTTCTGTGTTCTGTCACTCTGTGCCCCCCTTCTCCCTCTGCCAGTTACAATAATGTCTTAGATCCAATAAGCTATCTTGGCCCTTGTAGCAGACAGATTCAGGTTCGCTGAGATGAACTTCCAGACCAAGCACAGTTATGGAGGAAGGGATATTTATTGAAGCTTACAGATCCAGGGGAAGTTCCATAATGGCAGAAGAAGCTGGCCTGCCTTCACAGGACCAAGCAGAGAGAGAGAAGCACAAGCCCAAAAGCCACACAGCACAATTCAGGAACTCGAGCTAGGCACATTTTGCATATCTTTAGATTGAAATCTGAAACCCACCACCACAGTTTAAGATCCACCCAGTGACACTGCCTCCAGCCAGGTGGCTAGAGATACAAACTACAAACAAATACACAACTGAATATATTGGGGGCCATCTATTCTATTCAAACCACCACAGCCCTCCATTGCACAATTATAATAACAAAGAACTACACCTCTGGTAAAAAGAGTCTACAAGGCCAAATGGCTGAATTCTGATGATGGAGTGTTGATATATGGCAGACCAAAGAACAAATTTATTTTGAGCTACTGTCAGTCTCTTTGAAAGCTATTCATTGCCCGTTCCTGTATGTGATCTGTTCCTGTGGCTATCAAAACTATTAAAATGGGGGTTGGAGAAATGGCTTAGCGGTTAAGGTGCTTGCCTGTGAAGCCTAAGGACCCAGGGCCAATTCCCATGACCACATAAGCCAGATGCACAATGTGGTGCATGCATCTGGAGTTCATTTGCAGTAGGTAGAGGCCCTGGCACTCCAATTCTCCCACCCCACACCCCTCCCTTTTGATGTCTTACTCTATCATTTTTTTTTAAAAAGGCCATACTGTTGAGCTTACCTCAAAAAAAGCCTTTTTTTTAAATTTGTTTGTTTTTCAAGGTGGAGTCTCACTCTAGCCCAGGCTGACCTGGAATTCACAGTGTAGTCTCAGGGTAGCCTCGAACTCATGGTGATCCTCCCAAGCGCTGGGATTAAAGGCATGTGTCACCATGCCCAGATTAAAAAACTTTTTAAAATGTATTTTTAGCAAACTATTAGCTTTCACGAATCCAAAGGCTTAAGAATATCATGTTTTCACTGCTCTGCTGCTGTAACATGCCTACCTGTGGCCCTCACCAAAATATTTAGCATGTGCTGTGATTTATGACTTTCTCTGGTCTGTAGCTCATAAAAACGTCATGTAACCAGTCTCACATTAGAACATAGTATGTGGGGAAACTTGAATCTGTGTTCCTAGACCATGGTCACTTATATTTGGCTCAAAAAAAAAAAAAAAATTCTTGAGAACATGGAGAGACCTGGCTGGAATCTGGAAGAGAGCCAGTCCCCAGACACTTAGCTTGTCTAGTGCTAGACAATGCTACATGAGCAACTGGGAGAAAATGACTAACATCTGCCCAAGCAAATTGTGGTGTAAGCTATGCAGTAGCAAACAACCTACCGTGATGCTCACCCAAGTGCAATAGTGGCACACAGCCATGGTGGGTAACCAACTACTCTTGGACTGGCTAACAGATCCAATCAGTGGAACAGAACCCATAGCTGGAACTGGGAAAGAGGTCAGAATCATACCCAAAAAATGAGTATGCTCTCCAATATCAAGCTCCCACCAATCTTGACTACAAGATGGCCTATACCTATTAAATTCCCTCTAAACTAATAATGGTTATTCCATTTATCTGAGGCTGACTTCGTTCTTCATTGGAGAATCTGCTTCTCTTTTTCAGATGGACACAGATCCTGAGGAGAAAATCAGCCCATCATGCCTCACCAGAGCCCCAGCTGAAACCATAGAGTTGTTAAGGAAATGAGCAAGAGCGCTGCTTTCTTGGTGAAACTGGTACCAGCACAAGGGTGAAGGAGACAGACACAGAGAACACTCAACTCCTACCAAACAAGATATCCAGAGTCACAGAGGCTCCAAAGACCTGAGCACTGAAGTAGGCCTGAAAGCAACCCAACATGATTCAGGGAAACTCATGGAAGAGGGGGTAGAAAGATTGTTAGAGCCATAAGTTGGGACATTACACACAGAGACATTGCCTCTTCCCCATAACTGATGGTTAACCCCACAATGCACGACCTACAATCCCCATGGGGTAACTAGCATCCCCAACGGTGAGGGTGCTTGAGGAGGGGGAGGACAGGGATAAGGGTAAGGATGGTACTAACATGTGCTGTTTACACAGAGTATGTACATAACTAATAAAGAAAAAAATTTGATATAAAAAAATCCTTGAGGTGACAGCCATGCTTTTGTGTCACCAGGCTGATCTTGAAGGTCTGTTTCTGCTTCCTAATTATAGAGACTGCAAACAAGTGCCAACAAATGTGAATACTCTTCTGAGATTTCCAGAAATCCCTGAGCTCTCTCAGCCTCATCTTCTCAGCACTTTGATGAGTTTTGAATCTCTCCAGGCACCTGCAAAAAGAAGCTTCTCTGGTCAATGGTGAGACTAGCTTTAATATTCTTTTTTTTTTTTTTTTTTTTTTTTCCGAGGTAGGGTTTCACTCTAGCTCAGGCTGACCTGGAATTCACTATGTAGTCTCAGGGTGGCCTCGAACTCATGGCGATCCTCCTACCTCTGCCTCCCGAGTGCTGGGATTAAAGGCGTGCGCCACCATGCCTGGCCCGCTTTAATATTCTTTTTTTTTTTTTTTTTTTTTTTTTTTTTTTATTTTCTCCATTTTTATTAATATTTTCCATGATAACAAAAAAAATCCCATGGTATTACCCTCCCCCCTTTCCCCTTTGAAATTCCATTCTCCATCATATCCCCTCCCCATCTCAATCTTTCTACTTACATATATACAATACCAACCTAGTAAAAGCCCTCCTCCCTTTCTTTCTCTTCCCTTTCTATCTCCTTTTTTACCTTACTGGCCTCTGCTACTGAGTTTTTTCCTTCTCACACAGAAGCCCAATCATCTCTAGCTAAGATCCACATATGAGGGAGAACATGTGGCGCTTGGCTTTCTGGGCCTGGGTTACCTCACTTAGTATAATTCTTTCCAGATCCATCCACTTTTCTGCAAATTTCATAACTTCATTTCTCTTTACTGCTGAGTAAAACTCCATTGTATAAATGTGCCATATCTTCATTATCCACTCATCAGTTGAGGGACATCTAGGCTGGTTCCATTTCCCAGCTATTATAAATTGAGCAGCAATAAACATGGTTGAGCAAGTATCTCTAAGGTAATGAGATGAGTCCTTAGGATATATGCCTAGGAGAGCTATAGCTGGGTCATATGGTAGATCAATCTTTAGCTGTTTTAGGAACCTCCACACTGATTTCCACAATGGCTGGACCAGATTGCATTCCCACCAACAATGTAGAAGGGTTCCTCTTTTTCCACATCCCCGCCAACATTTATGATCATTTGTTTTCATGATGGTAGCCAATCTGACAGGAGTGAGATGGAATCTCAATGTAGTCTTAATCTGCATTTCCCTGATGACTAGGGATGTAGAACATTTTTTTAGATGCGTATATGCCATTCGTATTTCTTCCTTTGAGAATTCTCTATTTAGCTCCATTTCCCATTTTTTGATTGGTTTGTTTGATTCCTTATTATTTAACTTCTTGAGTTCTTTGTATATCTTAGATATTAATCCTCTATCAGATATATACCTGGTGAAGATTTTTTCCCATTCTGTAGGTTGCCTCTTTGCTTTCTTCACCGTGTCCTTTGCAGTGCAAAATCTTTGTATTTTCATGAGGTCCCAGTGGTTAATCTGTGATTTTATTGCCTGAGCAATTGGGGTTGTATTCAGAAAGTCTTTGCCAAGACCAATATGTTGAAGGGTTTCCCCTACTTTTTCCTCTAGCAGTTTCAGAGTTTCAGGTCTGATGTTAAGGTCCTTAATCCATTTGGACTTAATTCTTGTGCACGGAGAAAGAGAAGAATCTATTTTCATCCTTCTACAGATATATATCCAGTTTTCCCAACACCATTTGCTGAAGAGGCTGTCTTTTCTCCAATGAGTATTTTTGGCATTTTTATCAAATATCAGGTGGCTATAACTACATGGGGTTACATTTGGGTCCTCTATTCTGTTCCATTGATCTACGAGTCTGCTTTTGTGCCAGTACCATGCTGTTTTTGTTACTATGGCTCTGTAGTATAGGCTAAAATCAGGTATGGTGATACCACCAGCCTTATTTTTGTTGCTCAGTATTATTTTAGATATTCGAGGTTTTTTGTGATTCCAAATGAATTTTTGGATTGTTTTTTCTATTTCCGTGAAGAATGCCTTTGGAATTTTGATGGGGATTGCGTTAAATGTGTAGATTGCTTTTGGTAAGATTGCCATTTTCACAATATTGATTCTTCCAATCCAGGAACAAGGGATGTTTTTCCACTTCCTAGTGTCTTCTGCAATTTCTCGCTTGAGTGTTTTAAAGTTCTCATTGTAGAGATTCTTTACTTCCTTAGTAAGGTTTATTCCAAGGTACTTTATTTTTTTTGATGCAAGAAATTAGAAAGGTCGCAAATAAATGACCTAATGCTTCACCTTAAAGCCTTGGAAAAAGAAGAACAAGGCAAACCAAAAATCAGTAGACGGGAAGAAATAATAAAGATTAGGGCAGAAATTAATGAAATAGAAACCAAAAAAACAATACAAAGAATTAATGAAACAAAGAGCTGGTTCTTTGAAAGGATAAACAAGATTGATAAACCCTTAGCAAATCTGACCAAAAGAAAGAGAGAAGAGACACAAATTAATAAAATTAGAGATGAAAAAGGTAACATCACGACAGATGCCAGAGAAATTCAAAAAATCATAGGGACATATTATAAAAACATATACTCCACAAAGTATGAAAATCTGAAAGAAATGGATGATTTCCTTGATTTATATGACCTACCTAAATTAAATCAAGATGAGATTAATCACTTAAATAGACCTATAACAAGCATGGAGATCCTAACAGTTATCAAAAATCTCCCAACTAAAAAAAGCCCAGGCCCAGATGGATTCACTGCTGAATTTTACCAGACCTTCAGGGAAGAGCTAACACCATTGCTTCTTAAGCTTTTCCATGAAATAGAAAAAGAAGAATTTCTACCAAACTCCTTCTATGAAGCCAGCATCACTCTGATACCAAAACCAGGCAAAGATAGAACAAAAAAGGAAAATTACAGACCAATCTCCCTCATGAACATAGATGCAAAAATTCTCAACAAAATATTGGCAAACAGAATACAAGAATACATTAGAAAGATCATTCACCCTGACCAAGTAGGCTTTATCCCAGAGATGCAGGGATGGTTCAACATACGCAAATCTATAAATGTTATACATTATATAAATGGGTTGAAGGACAAAAATCACATGATCATCTCATTAGACGCAGAGAAAGCATTCGACAAAATCCAACATCCCTTCATGATAAAAGTCCTACAGAGACTGGGAATAGAAGGAACATATCTTAATATAATAAAGGCTATTTATGATAAGCCTACAGCCAACATATTACTAAATGGGGAAAAACTGGATGCTTTTCCACTAAAATCAGGAACAAGACAAGGGTGTCCACTGTCCCCACTTTTATTTAATATAGTTCTGGAAGTCTTAGCCATAGCAATAAGGCAAGAGACATGCATAAAAGGGATACAAATCGGAAAGGAAGAGGTCAAGTTATCATTATTTGCAGATGACATGATTCTATATATAAAGGACCCTAAAGACTCTACTAGCAAACTGTTAGAGCTGATAAAAACCTACAGTCATGTAGCAGGATACAAAATAAATACACAGAAATCAGTAGCCTTCATATATGCTAACAACAAACACACAGAGGATGAGATCAGAGAATCACTCCCATTCACAATTGCATCAAAAAAAAAAAAAATAAAGTACCGCTTTAATATTCTTATTGCCACTTCCTCAACCATGTTCCCCGAGCCCTAGCAGGAGTAATAGAGATGTCTCATCCAGTGCAGAGCATTCGACTGTGACTTCTCGGGACCTTGACAAGTCTTGGGTCTCCCCAGTGATCACTGCCCATCCATGGAAAGAAGCTTCAGCAGCACGAATCTAGGGCATAAATGTGAATATATAAGGGTCAGTTTGATGGGTAGAACATATCCTTTAGCCGGAGAACAGTAGCTGCTCCCCTTAGGGGCTATGGCCTTCCAAGCCACTGGCCTTTGACTAGACTCTCAGTACCAAGTAAGAGTTCTCTCCTGTGAAGCAGATGTGACATTGAATGAGAGCAGTTGGTTACCCCCAAGCTGACATGCTACTACTGTACTAGTGAGCACATCTTGCTTGGCTGGCAGAGTATAGCTAGCTCACAGGGTCATTGTTGGCTCAGACTGTTGACTTTTCTCCCCTAATAGACTGCCAGCAGGGAGGAGGCTTCCAGCTCAGCTCCAGCTTGATTTCTCAGTTACCTGAAGCCCAAACATGTGTCTTCAGCAGTGGGGTCTTAACATCCAATTGTGGTGGGCAAACAAGAACAGTGGAAATGGCCTGAAACTACAGTTTTCCTGTAACAACCCATGGCTTCTGGGCACAGCATTCTCCACCTTGGGGAGGGGACTCTGCCCCATATATATATATATATATATATATATATATATATATATATATATATATATGTTAAAAATAGAGTCTTGCTCTAGCCCAGGCTGACCTGAAATTCACTATGTAGTCTCAGGGTTGCCTCGAAATCACAGCAATCCTCCTACCTCTGCCTCCTGAGTGCTGGGATTAAAGACATGCACCACCATGCCTGGCCTTTAAATTATGTTTTCAGGGCTGGAGAGATGGCTTAGCAGTTAAGCACTTGCCTGTGAAGCCTAAGGACCCCAGTTCGAGGCTCGAATCCCCAGGGCCCATGCTAGCCCGATGCACAAGGGGTCGCATGCATCTGGAGTTCCTTTGCAGTGGCCGGAGGCCCTGGTGCGCCCATTCTCTATCTCTATCTGCCTCTTTCTCCCTCTCTCTCTGTCTGTCACTCTCAAATAAATAAATAATTTAAAAAATTATGTTTTTAATTAGCTAATTGAGTTTCCAAATGTCTTATTCATTAAGTCTTTGGTTTTGAGAAACCTTCCTTCTATCCCCTTGCTAGGCTTAGGGGACACCATGAAAGAGAGGCAGAAAGAATGGAAGAGCCAGAGGGTGGTGAGGAGGACTTACCATGAAGTATGTATTGCATTCATAACCTCATAGAGGCTGTTGGCTGTTATCACCTCCACAAGACCTGCACAATGCTGAGCCCATCAACATTTTGACATGGATGGTGGAGGAGGGAGAAAAGAAATATACATCAAAATAGAAAGACTAGTCAAAAAGTGAAGGGGGTTCAGTGAAGTGGGGCTGGGGGAGGAGAGACAAAAGAAGGTGATGGGAGGTGATTATGACCAAATCACAGTATGTTCATGTCTAAAAATGCTCAGTGTAAAAACAAGACACATTTCTCTAGTAACCCTCTCATTAAAGATGAGGCCATTGAGAGCTGCAGACACCATTCATTCAACTAACAGTGTCTGTTGCAAGAGAATGGGGTCATTGCACACAGTCTGCCGAGACTGCATCCCCGGAGCTCCCATTCTAGAGAGAACAAACCAATGATCAGGAGAAAGCCAGGCTTCAATGGATGTTCAGAAAAATAAACAAATAACATTGAGTGAATGTGATTGGTGAAGGGTGGGATTGGGGCAGAAACCTGTCAGAGGAATTGGGAAGAACTGAGGGAATAGTGTTTCAGGCAAAGGGACCAGAAAGACAAGTTATCAAAGGGAAATCACGCAGTGTGGTTTCAAACAAAGGATAAGTTAGAGTGGCTGCCCAAGAGTGAGCAAGCTTGCAGACAGAGCCCTAGCCACCATGGCAGAGTCTGGGTTTTATTTTAAAAACAGTGAGGCTGGGTTCAGTGGCAGGAGTTGGGAAGGAGTGTGTGGGGATGTTACAGTTCAGTGGTAAAGCCTTGACTAGCATGCCCAGAGCCCTGAGTTCAATCACCAGCATTGCCATTGGAGGGGTGGGGGCAAGGGGAAGGCATAGGATAGTTTTAAGCAGGAGAGGACTGTGATCTATTTTTTAAAATCATTCTAGTTGTTGTGAAGACAACTGATTGGAGGATATAAAATGTGGAAGTAAGGGGGCTGGGAAATAGCTCAGCAGTTAAAGGCACTTGTTTGCAGTCTACCAAAGGGTTCAGTTCCCCACTATACATGTGAAGCCACATACACAAAGTTGTGCAAGTGCCTGGAGTTCATTTGTAGCAGCCAGCAGGCCCTAGTGTGCCCATTACTCATTCTCTCTCTATATCACTGTCTATCCCTTTCGATGAAAGAAAGAAAGAAAAAAAAATGGGAGGCCTCTTTCAGGACTCTTTATTAAAATTTCTTGATTGGGCTAGAGAGATGGCTTAGTGGTTAAGTGCTTGCCTGTGAAGCCTACGGAACCCGGTTCAAGGCTCTATTCCCCAGGACCCATGTTAGCCAGATGCACAAGGGGGTGCACGCGTCTGGAGTTCGTTTGCAGTGGCTGGAGGCCCTAGCACGCCCACTCTCTCTCACTCTCTGCCTCTTTCTCTCTCTCTCACTCTCACTCTCAAATAAATAAATGAAAATAAACAATTAAAAAAATTTCTTGATTATCTACCTGAGGTAAAAGGTAAGACCCTATTGCTGAAGACACTGCATGCTGCTGACACAGAATATTGAGAGATCTGGCTGGAATCCAGAAGGAAGCCAGTCCCCAGTGATCTGCCCATGTAGTGCTGAGAAGCAGTACATGAGCTTCGGGGAAAAATGACCAACAACATTATTAGCAGGGAACCCTGGTATACAAAAGCAACCTGCCTGACAAAATGGACACTCCTGTGCAGTCGTGACATCTGCCTAGGTGGGTAACTAGTGGCTCTCTGATTAGCTAAGAGATCCTGTCAGTGGAAAGGAACCCATAGCTGGAACAGGGATCTGAGTCAGAATCCTATGGAGACCAAGATCCTGGACTCCAAAGAGAAGTTCTCACTAGTCTTTGACCATAAATGAGGCTATACTCATCAAAATATCTCCAAATTAGCAATGCTTATCTCCTTTAACCTATCCTGATTTCTCTTTTCATTAGGGAATCTATTTTTCTTTTTCAGAAGGCAGGAGAATCAAGGAGATAAAGCACACCTCGCACATCAGCCAGAGCCCAGGTGAAACCACAGAGGAATCGGCAAGATGAGCAAGAGTGCTGCTTCAGTGGTGAGTCTGACAACTAGCACCATTGAGACAGACACTGAGGATACTCAAAATGTACCAAAGCAGAAATCCAGAAGCTGCTGAGAGCACAACACTAAAGTGAACTGAAAACATGTCCACCATGGCTCAGGGAATTTTGCAGAAGAGAGGGGTGGAAGATTATAAGGGCCACAGAGTGAAAGGGAATGTCCAGAGGCATTGTACCCCCCCCTTACAATGACTGACTGCTGCTGTCACATGTCGTAACCCACAACCCCATGGTGAATACCAGCAATCCCACTGAGGAGGGCCATCAGTGGAATGGGGGCAGGGAGGAGGGAAATGATGGTACTAATACATGACATATCCATACAAAGTTTCTAAATAATAATATAACAATAAAAATGATATATGAACATACATCAAAAGAAAAAAATAGATTGTAACTATTGATAAAATATACATTCATTTGAACAAAAAGTGGTACAGAAACAAGTAAAAAGTGGGATATAGGCAAATAAAATAACCTTCTTAGGTTCTGGAAAAAAATTTTAAAAACCTTCTTTTCAGGTCCTTGCTTCTTAATATCATACAGAGTCTTATCTCTGTACAAGTTACAACCAAAGAAAATATAATAATATAAAGCTTTGCAGAAGTAATAAGATATGAAGGACTCTACTCTGTGGCTAATCAGAATATAGGCAGCAACAATGGAGACCAAGAGCAGGCAACCATTCTCACCATTTTTTGAACTTGACCCTTTTTGTTTGTTTGAAGCAAGACCTCACTGTAACCCAGGCTGACCTGAAACTCTGTCGTCCCAGGCTGGGCTTGAACTCATGGTGATCGTCCTACTTTAGCCTTTTGAGTGTTGGAATTAAATGTATGTGCCACCATGCCCAGCCTTGTGATCAGTTATTTTTTTTAGAGCACTGGTCAATTTGTGTTTCTAAACTTGAAAGTTGACAATAAGCCCCTGAACTCATGATGAATCCACAAGTAAAGCTACTCTATGAGCTCTAAACAGTCAGTCATGATTATACCATCTTTTAATTTTTTTTTTTTAATTTGCAAGCAGAAAGAGACAGACAGAGAGGGAATGGGTGTGCCAGGGCCTCTAGCCACTACAAATGAACTCCAGAGGCATGTGCCACTTTGTGCATCTGGATTTAGTTGCGTATTGGGGAATCAAACCCCAGTCATTAGGTTTTGCAGGCATTCGTCTTAAATGCTAAGCCGTCCCTCCAGCCCTGGACCATTTTCACTTGAGCTGTAGTCTCGACCCCAGAGCTTGCCATCTTTTCATGAGCCCTGGCTAGTCTCATGTCTCTGTTCCCCACAGCACTAGGGTTACAGATGTACATGGACACACTCAGCTGTTCATATGGTCCTGAGTGGTCTCACAGGCCTCCTCAGTGCCTCATGCTTACACAGGAAGTGCTTATTTAAAATGCTGAGTTATCTCTCCAGCCCTAAATAGTTTTCTTTTGCCAGATTCTATGTGACTGGAAGGTAGCATGAACCAAGGATACTCAGGCAGGCTATTAGTAGCTCAGTGCTTCCTAACATGCTTTAAAATTTTTATGCTTATCATGAAAGTATGCACATTTGTCTTGCTACATCTGGGTTCTCTAATTCCATAGATTAGGACTGTCTTAGAAGGGATATGTTAAAGAGACAGAGAAAGAATCTGATGCTAATTGACAAGAGCTATTCCTACACCTTTCCAGGGTCAGCTAACATCACCTCCTTCTTGCTACCTTATAGATACGACAATGCAATTGCATTTTCTGGCCAAGGAATCAGTGACAAGAGAGCCATTTTGAATGGCAACTTTCCAATTTATCCAAAGCTTTAAAAACTACCACACACACACAAAAAAAGCTGTGAGGTCCAGGGATTTCATTTCATCATTAGAATATCATAGGTTTAGCCCGTTTGAGCTGCTATGTAAAAATACCATAGGCTGAGTATCTTCTACACAATCAGAATTTGTTTCTCACAGTTCTGGAGACTGGAATGTCAAAGATGAAGGAAGGCACTGGCAGATTCAGTGTCTGATGTAGGCCTGCTTCCTTTCACACAATCTCTTTTCACCTTGCCCTCACCTGGCTGGAAGGCAGAACACGAGTCTCTTGGGAACTCATCCCTTTTTAAGGGCTCCACTCCAAAAAATCTAATCACCTTACAAAGTCCCTTCTTCATAACACCAGCGTTAAGTTTCAACATAGAAATTTTAAGAGGACACAAACATTTAGACCTAACCACCTGTGCTTTCTGTCTTAGCTTCACAATAAGCCCTTGATAATGGGGCTATAATAGCAAGACAGTAGGGCGAGATGAATGGATCAGAACTGTGCTGAGAGTCATCTGTGACTAAAACAGTATAATATTCCATTTTTTGTGTGTGTTAAAAAAATTTTTTTTGAGGTAGGGTCTCACTCTAGCTCAGGCTGACCTGGAATTCACTCTGTAGTCTCAGGCTGGCCTTGAACTCATGATGATCCTCCTACTTCTGCCTCCCGAGTGGTGGCACTAAAGGTGTGTGCCACCACACCCAGCATTTTTTAAGATCTATTTTTATTTATTTATATATTTATTTATTAGAAGAGAGAGAATGGGTGCTCCAGGGTCTCTAACCACTACAAAAGAACTCCAGATACATGTACCACCATGTGCAATTGGCTTATGTGGGACCTGGAGAATCAAACCTGGGTCCTTAGGCTTCACAGGCATGTGCCTTAACCACTAAGCCATCTCTCCAGCCAACATTCTGTTTTTAATAAAAGCCCTGTGCATTCACAGGATTGATCTCTAGTTCATAAGAAAAAATAGAGGAGATTGTTTTTGGCAAATTCATAAAGTAAAAAAGCGAGCCTCCAAGGCCTGAAAAGGAAGGAAGAGGTCAGATGGTAAAGCCCGAGTACTTGGCACTGGGGAGCAAAGCTTGTCCCCTGTCCTCAGCTCTGCATATACATTGTCTAATCAGCAACAGATGGATGAAGAGTGCTGAAGAGAACCAGTGCCCTTATTATAAGGGAACTAGCTAGAACCCCATGTAGGCGGCTTCTGTGGGAAGTATTGATACCTTAATTGTAAAGAGTTCCATTAAGGGCTGGAGAGATGGCTTAGTGGTTAAGGTGCTTGCCTGTGAAGCCTGAGGTCCCAGGTTTAATCCCCCAGTACCCACGTAAATCAGATGCACAAGGTAGCACATGCGTCCGGAGTTTGTTTGCAATGGCTGGAGGCCCTGGCACACCCATTCTCTCTCTAAAGAGAAAAAAAACATAGAGTTTCATTTAAAAAATTGTTTCAGGGGTTGGAGAGATAGCTTAGTGGTTAAGGTGCTTGCCTGAAAAGAGAAAGGACCCAGGTTTGATTCCCCAAGACCCACATAAAGACAGATGCATCTGGAGTTTGTTTGCAGTGGCTGGTGCCCCCATGCTCACTCTCTCTCTCTGTATCTGCCTCTTTCTCTCTCAAATAAATAAATAAAATATTTAAAAATTATCTCAAGCATCATATAAATATTTGAAGCAATCAAAATACCTGTTTATTCTTGCTACAGAAATATCAGAAGTAGGAAATGCTTCTTGACTACTTGTTGACTTGATTAAAACAGTTAATACTAACAGTATTTGCCATACCAGCTGTTATTTTAGCTACTTTCTTTTTGGATTTAATTTCTATTTCCTGTATCAGTGTCTCAGTAGACACTGTTGTTTTCCATCTTTTGGGTTCAACAGCCAGCGGAAAGCATAAAAAATTAGGAGTAATTAATAATAAAGTTTCAAGCACTCCTTGTCTTGATAGAGATGTCACAACAGAGTCTGTGGATAAATGGGCCTTTGTGAGTGTAGAGGATATAAGATGAGAAAATAGTATTAAATATTTTCAGAAGAACTGACCATCAGTTTCAGAATGAGCATGCGTGGAGGGCTAGCACGCAGTGTGTAGACTCCTTCGCAGTCTCTGGGAGCAGCTGAGGGTCCTCTGTGTGCAGGTGTGGTCACAGCGTGCATGAGCAGAGAGCCTGGGGAAAAATAAAGTTTGTCTTCAAACCCTACAACGCCCCAAAGCAAAAAAAGTTGGTAGTAGTTAAAATTGTGATAAAACTGTCAAAACAAGTTATATAAGCCATAAAATATGAGTCCTTTGATGTCAGTCCCTAGAGAGACATTTTCATTCCAGCATGTTTCTAACCAGCTGGGACGCCACTGAGCCCTTACCTAAACTTCTTCGATTTAAGCTCTACTTCCACAGCTTTCACTAATACTAATGAACTTCTTGTTAGAACCAAAATTGTAGTGTATTTTAGTTAGAATATTAAGAAATCTGACAAAGGTAAAATCTCAAAGCAGAAACTAATAACCCGTTCAACCATATTCCTACAGCCAATATACTAATCACCTGCCACTTCTTCCAGTCTGTTTTTCTATTATCTGCTTCAAAAATGTTACATGAAATATGACTTCATTATCTTTTAAATATGAGAACAATGTAAAATTATTTGATTTTCCCCTTATCATTTTGTTCTTGTATCCTTGCTCCTTACCCTCAAAATTAGTAGGCTTCTTTCCCTTCCCTCCATTCCCTTTCCCCTTCCCCTCCCCTCCCTTCCCCTCTCCTCTCTTCTCTTCTCCTTTTGTTTTCTTTCCTTCCTTCCTTCCTTCCTTCCTTCCTTCCTTCCTTCCTTCCTTCCTTCCTTCCTTCCTGTGGAGAGCCGAGAGAGTGTGATCGCCATTACAAGATGGCGCTGACATCCGGCCTCGGTCCTGGTGAACAAGTAGAATAGCGCATGTGCAAGTGGTGAAAGCGCGCCAAGTCACTGCCCAGCCCGGGGCGTCATATGGGGTGATGAGCGCGCAGCCAATCAGCAGAGTACACGCCGCCTAGGGGCTATATAAGCGGCGCCATTTCGGGGCTCTGGGTCTTCCTCTTTTCATCTGTTAACTGCAATAAACGCTTGCTGCAGAAGGATCCTGGTGTCCGTGTGCGTTCTTGCTGGCGAGACGACTACGCGGGCTACACCTTCCTTCCTTCCTTCCTTCCTTCATTCCTTCCTTCCTTGTTTCCTTTCCCTTCCTTCCTTTCTCCTTTTCTTCCCTCTCTCCCTCCCTTTATTTCTTTCTTTTCTTTCTTGAGACAGAGTTTCACTCTGTAGCCCAGGCTGGCCTGAAGCTCACCAAGTAGCCCAGGATGGAATTTTTCTGCCTTAGCCTTCCCAGTTCTGGGATTACAAGTATGACTACTAAACCTGGCTCAGCATTAACTGTTCTTTTTTTTTTTTACAACAAATTTTATTTATTATGTGTATAGACTCATTCATATATATACATATATATATACACACACATATGTTTACAACACACTTTAAAAAAAGATTTTATTTTTATTTATTTATTAGAGTTGATAGAGGGAGAGAGAGGGGGGAGTGAGAATGGGCACTCCAGGGCCTCTAGCCACTGCAAATGAACTCCAGACGCATGTGCCACCATGTACACCTGCATTAAGTGGGACCTGAAGAATCCAACCAGGATCCTTAGGTTTCACAGGCATGGGCCTTAACCACTAAGCCATTTCTCCAGCCCTACAACACACTTTTTTTTTCTCAACATATGATATGCTAAGTTGGTGCATTAATTGTTCTTATACATTTATTTGGTGTTTAATATAATATATTTTCAGACAATTTCTATATCATATGTGCATTTTATATATAGAAAATATGGGCCTGGAGAGATGGCTTAGTGGTTTAGGCACTTGTCTGCGAAGCCTAATGACCCAGATTTGATTCCTCAGGATCCACATAGGCCAGATACACAAGGTGACACATGTGTCTGGAGTTCATTTGCAGTGGCTAGAGTCCCTGGTGTGCCTATTCTCACTCTATCTACCTGCCTCTCTCTCTCTCTCTCTCTCTCAAATAAATAAATAATAAAGTATAAAGAAAATATGTAGTAGTGTGTTTGAGTATGAATGTATTACATAAATGTGCTGCAATATATGTGCTATACAATACACACATACAAACGTATTAATATAAAAATACAATAGTAGCTGGGTGTGGTGGCACACATCTTTAATTCCAGCACTTGGGAGGTGGTGGTAGGAGGATTTCCATAAGTTCAAGGCCACTCTGAGACTACATAGTGAATTTCAGGTCAGTCCAGGCTAGAGTGAAACCCTACCTGGAAAAGCTAAAACAAAACAAAACAAAAAACCAAACAAACAGTAGTCATCATTATCCAACTTGAATTTTCATTCAAAACTGTAGTTTTGAGGGGCTAAAGATGTAGCTGAGGGGTAAAACTTGCATCTTTCCTGTGTAAAGGCCTCAATCCAATTGCTAACACAGTAAAGATAATAATAATAATAACAATAACAGCAACAATAACAATAATTTTAGATGTGTTCATGTTGACAAGTATAAACCTGGTTCCCCTTCAGGTGCTAAAGAGTTTTTCTATAAATATGCCATACTTTATCCATTACTGTTTTCACATATAGATTGCTTTTAATATTTTGTTTTTACAAATTATGCTTTAGGGAACAATCTTGTATAGGTCTGTTTTTGTTGTTTTGTTTTATTTTGAAAGAGGGTCTCTCTATCTATCTAGCCCTGTCTGGCCTCAACTTTGTTATGCAGAGCAGGTTGACCTCAAACTTGTGGTGATCCTCCTGCTTCTGCCTCCTAAGTGCTGGGGTTATAGGCCATATGCCCTCAAGCTTCTCTGGATGTCTTTATGTACATGTACAAACATTTCTCTAGACAATATCATAAGAATTAGAACTTGAGCATATGAGATATATATATATATACACACACACATACATACATACATATATACACATTCTCCAGTTTCCTGTTAGAGTGGTTTTGTTGCTTATGGAAATTTTCTTGGTAACTGTGATTGCTTGAATCCTGTCAAAGTACAATGTATCTATTTTTCTTCTCTCTACAATTGGCTTTCACTTGTTAGCCCCTCTTCCTCCCCCATGTACCTACACTTACATTTCCAACATACTCATCATCTCACTCTCCTGTACAGTGTTGTTTTCCCCACCAGATCCAGGGTCTATCGGGCCTGAAGCTTATGTAATTTTGCAAGCCTCTCTGAAGAAATAGAAAGTTACTAATACAGAATGAGGATAGTAATTTTTCATAGTGGGAGAAAAAAGATCAGGAAGCCAGTAACACTGGCGTTATGCATCAGATAGACTTCTTTGCTGGGGAAGGGAAACGGCCGCCTTGCAGGGTGTTCAGCAGCATACTTGACTTCTGCTCACTGGGTACCAGAAACACAGTCTCTGTTTTGACAACCAAAAAGTGTTCCATGTACTTCCAAATATCTGTTAAGGGAACCATTACTCAGATTAAATTTTCTCTGTACAGTATTGGGGAACAAAACGGACACTGTCCAACTGCTCTTATGACTCTAATCTTCTTGAAAGTCAGATAAAGAAATGAAAATTTCCTGTCAGTCTGATTCATGAGCATATATAAAAATATCAGTAGTGTCCCTCCCCAAAATAAATATCTTATGATCTAATTGGGTTCATTGAAAAATTTCAAGGTTGATTAAACATCAGTGAACTGAATCAATTAATATGATTTTTCTTCTTAAAAGAGACAAAAAAAAAAAGGGGTTGGAGAGATTGCTTAGTGGCTAAGGTTCTTGCCTGCAAAGCCTAATGACCTGAGTGTGGTTCTCCAGTACCTATGTAAAGCAAGGTGCACAAAGTGGCACATGCATCTGGAGTTCATTTGCAGTGGCTTGAGATCCTGGCATGCCCACTCTCTCTGTCTGTCTCTCTTTGCTTGCAAATAAATAAACAAAAATTAAAAATAAACAATCTAAGAAAGATTAGACAAAAAATAAGGCAGAAAAAATTCAGTAATTGCCAGCATATATTCTTGATTAAGATTTATACGAAAACTCCTCTAACCAATGAAAACAACTCCAAAATTCTTCAGTAAAATACTGGCTCTTATTTTCAATTTTCCAATAAATGTTTATTAAAAATTCTTTTGTTAGCATGTAGAATAATGGATTTCATTACAGAATTTTTATAATGTAATCTTTGTACTTTGTTCTTAGTCATTCTCTTTCCCAATACTCTCTCCCATTTCTCTTATCCTGTTCTTGCTGGTACCCTAGTGTGTAAACTTTTTGCAGTTATATTTCACATAAATTACTTTATTTATTTATTTTTTTCCATTTTCATTTTTTTTCTTTATTAGTTAGTTTTGTATTCAGCAAATACAGTCAGTTTGGTACCATTATTAGGCTCATCTGTGACCTACCCCCACCCCTTGGCCCCTCCTTGTTGAGGTATATGGGTCATGCATTGTGGAGTTAGCCCACAGTTATGGGTAAGCTAAATGTCTCTGCATATCATGACCCAACATGTGGCTCTGACATTCTTTCCGCCCCCTCTTCTGCAAAATTTCCCTGAGCCATGTTGGGTTCATTTTTGGTCTGCTTCAGTGATGAGGTGTTGGGGGGCTCTGAGGCTCTGGCTCTCTGATTTGGTAGGGGTTGATTTTTCTCTGTGTTGATCTCCTTCCCCCTTGTGCTGGTATCCGGTTCATCAGGAAAACAGCCCCCTTGCTTGTTTCTCCAATTTTTCTTAGTTGCAGCCGGGGCCCTTTTGAGGTATGATGGGGTGACTCTCTCCTTAGGATCTACATCTATCTGAAAAAGAGAAGCAGATTCTCCAACGGAGAGTAAGTTAGCATCAGGACAAATGAGATACCCCCCCCTTTTTTATAGAGAATTTAATAGGTGTAGGCCCTCTTGTAGCCCACAATTGATGGTATCTTGATATTGGAGAGTGGGTTTATGTTTGGATATGGTTCTGACTTGTTTCCCAGACATAAATTACTTTAAAGGAGAGAAAAGAAGAAAATTATAATGTGTCCAATGAAATTCATGTATTAATGGACTAAAGGTAAAGAAATCATTATCTCAATAGGAAATGAATTAATGTTCAATGTCTACTTGTAGTATACTTTTAGAAAACTAGGAATGAGATAAAAGTCTTTTTTTAAAAAAATTCATCATTATTATTATTTTTTATTGACAACTTCCATGATTGTAAACAATATTCCATGGTAATACCTTCCCTCCCCCCACTTTCCCCTTTGAAACTCCACTCTCCTTCATATCCCCTCCCCCTCTCAATTAGTCAGTCATTTATTTTGATGTCATGATCTTTTCCTCCTATTATGATGGTCTTGTGTAGGTAGTGTCAGGCACTGTGAGATCATGGATATCCAGGCCATTCTGTGTCTGGAGGAGCATGTTGGAAGGAGTCCTACCCTTCCTTTGGCTCTTACATTCTTTCTGCTACCTCTTCCACAATGGACCCTGAGCCTTGGAAGGTGTGATAGAGATATTGCAAGGTTTTTAACTTGATAAATTCTGCACATCAAAAATCTAGACTTGGGGCTGGGAAAATGGCTTAGTGGCTAAGATGCTTGCCTGAGAAGCCTAAGGACCACAGTTCGATTCCCCATGACCCATGAAAGCCAGATGCACAAGGGGGTGCATGCGTCTGGAGTTCATTTGCAGTGGCTAGAGGCCCTGGCGTGCCCATTCTTTCTTTCTCTCTATCTGCCTCTTTCTCTCTCTCAAATAAATGAATAATTTTTAAAAAAATCTAGACTATACATTTTAATTAATGTAGATACTTAAGTTTCATTTTCATTAAGGTCATAAGAAAGATGCCACAATCCCCACTACTGAAGATCTTGGGTAATGTGCTAAGACTAGAACTATTAAGAAAATAAAACAATTAAAGATTGTGGTTTTCTCTGCTTTCAACTCTACATCCTTAGCTTGTCCTTCTTCAACATGCTCCAGGCCCTGGCAGCCTGGTTCCAATTACCCGCTACATTGGGCTCTTTGCCCTGATTCTGATCAGCCAGTGGAAAGCTGTAGCAGGACCGTGGGGTTTGGCTGTTTGGACAGTGACTCTCCGCTCATGGCCAGAGCCCCTGTCACACAGCACCCTTCCCCCCATCCTCCTTGGCTGAAGCTCTTACCAGGTGGGCACTCCCTTAACCTTTCAGACCCATCTGTAGGCTGTGTACAACCACTGTAGGAGATGTGAATAAAGAACTAAGCATGGGCTGGAGAGATGCCTTAGTGGTTAAGGTGCTTGCCTATATAGCCTAAGGATCCAGGTTCAATTCCCCAGTACCCACACAAGCCAGATGCACAAGGTGGTGCATGTGTCTGGAGTTTATTTACAGTGGCTGGAGGCCCTGGGATGCTTATTGTCTCTTTCTTTTTATTTCACTGTCAAATAAGTAAATAAATAAAATACAGCAGATGGAGAATTTTGAAAGCCACCATATCAGTCCCTCAGGACAGGGATCCAACAGAGGGGTCTCTGTATGCTTCTAATTTGCCAGCCTAATTCTTAAGATGCTTGTACAAAGTTAAGTATTTCTCTATCAGATGTTTGTTTGTTCTTACTCTGTTCTTTAACTTTTTCTTTGGGAGAAAAGAAACTACCTCGTGAAGGTTTGAAACTTGTGTCTATGAAATAAAATAACTGTAGACAGGTTGCTAAAAGAAAAATTATTTTACTATGTGTTTAATTTTTTTTTTTTTATTTATTAGAGTGAGGGAGAGAGAAAGAGGTAGATAGAAACAAAGAGAATGGGTGCACCAGGGCCTCTAGCCACTGCCAAGGACTTCCAGATGCATGCACCATCATGTGCATCTGGCTTATGTCGGTAATGGAGAATGGAACCTGGGTCCTTAGGCTTCACAGGCAAGTGCCTTAATCACTAAGCCATCTCTCCAACCCTTACTATGTACTTTTAAAAGTTATAATTAATTTTTTTTAGCTCATATACAAAATTATGGGATTCATTTTGTCATTTTCATACATGTATATAATAGTATTTTGCTCATATCCACCCCTCACATTGCCTTCTCTTATGTCCCTCTTCCCCTTCCTGCTGTTGCATTTTGTCCCCTCCAGGTAGTCTCTTTCCCCCCTTCTGATTGTGTGTGTGTGTGTGTGTGTATTCAAGTTGAGACAGTATGTGACATTTATCTTTCTCCATTACCCTCACTTATTTCCCCTCCCCTTTTTAGATTTCTTCCTTTCTTTATACAACCTCCTTCAACTATCATACCACACACACACGCACACACACACATTTATAAAATCTTAACTGTGCATATGAGGAAAATGTGATATTTGTCTGAGACTTTCTTATTTCATTAAACAAGATGATCTTGAGTTCTATCCATTTTCCTGCAAATGACATAATTTCATCTTTATAGTTGAATGAAATTCCACTGTGCATATATACTATTTTCATTCAATTTTTGAAGGTTACCTAGGCTGATTCTGTATCTTGGTTATTGTGAAAAGTGCTTCAATAAAAGTGGTTGTGCAGAAAAATCATTTTAATTACCTGCACATACCAGGGAGTCACAAAATTTGGGTCTCACAGAAGGGCTAGTTGAGTGAAGTTCATTCAGCATTCTGAGCTACAAGAATGAACAGGGATTGGGGTTTTCTGGCTGTGGAGCAGTGGTAGCCACATGCTATGGGAGCAAGAGAGAAAAAGCGTGCTCACATAAAGCCAGCTGCACAAAGTGGCGCATTTATCTGGAGCTCATTTGTAGTGGCTGGAGGCCCTGGAGTGCTGCCCATTCTCTCTCTCTCTGCTTGCAAAAAAATAAATTATTTTTTAAAGGTATGGTGAATATTCCACACAGACAAAACATCTCTGGGGTAACAAAAGTGTCTTGGAGCAGCCTTACAGGGGCAAGTGACAAAGCCTTTCCAGCAGTGCTCCTGTCGTGTGGGTAAATTCTCCCTGGCTGATGGAATTCCCAGAGAAGAGATTCTTGACAACTGGGTTCCCTTTGGGAGGACCTGTCATTAGGCAAATCAAGAGACTTCAGAGCAAGTCCTACTCTATGCTTCCGGTAAGAACAGACAGGAAGTGAAGGAGAGACCATGGTTCTCAGCTGCTCACACGAAAGTGTCATGCCTAGGCATACCACTATCTGTGTCCCTATATGTGCTCTAGATCTTTAATTTCTTTTTGTTGATTTTTTTGACCTTGATTTTTTTCATTAGCCATTTATTGTCATTTTTTGTTTTAAATTAATTTAAGGTGATAAAATTCTTTTCGTGGGCCAGGGTCATGGAATACACCTTTAATCCCAGCACTTTGGATGCAGAGATTGTGAAGGAGGACAGGAGAAAGCTAGCATTTTTAGGTAGTTTCAATTAGAGATTGAGGCCCAGAGAGAACCAGGAGATGCCACCCCACATGCCACCTCACCCTGGCAAAAGAACAAATGGAATTCGTGGGCTAGAGAGATGGCTTAGTAGTTAAAGTGCTCTCCTGAAAAGCCAAAGGACACAGGTTTGATTCCCCAGGACCCATGTAAGCCATATGCACAAGGGGGCACATACATCTGGAGTTCATTTGCAGTGGCTAAAGACCCTGGTGTGCCCCTTCTCTCTCTCTCTCTCCTTCTCTATTTGTTCATTTCTCTCTGTGTGGCTCAGATAAATAAAATAAAATAAATACAACTCATGTCTGATTGAGACTGATCTACAGTGCCCCCGCTGTCCACAGTCTAGGGTGCTACCTAGATAGACATCCAGGTGGACTGGTTCTGAGATCTGCCTTCCAAATCTACAAACCAGTCTGGTCTTCCACTTGCATATAAAGGCTTCTTGGCTCTACTCACTGCTCTGCTCTGCTTTGCCTGCCTTCAATGGAGCCATAGGGTACATGAGAGCTTGGATGGGTGTGAAGGGAGAGCATAAAACTATTTCTTAGTCTGGGGCAGTTTTTCTGCTTGCCTCTGCCTTATAGTTTGGGGTAAATTCTCATTCTGAGTACATATGTGAATTTCTTCTGGTCTCTGAATCTACCACATGCATATTTCCCTTATACTTCAGATCCACCACGTGGGTGTTCTTGCTAACTCCAGGCCTGCTCTCTGTGTGATATCCTTAAACTCGGGATAACCGAGTGTAACTCTCTTCATTCTTCATTTCTCCTCTGAATTTCTTATTCCCTGCTTTGATATTTTCCCTCTTATTTTTCCTTGATCTTCACTGTTTGCCCTCTTAACTCCCCTCCACGTACTGTGGCTCTATTCCAGTTTCTTCTCAAAAACATCAATTTCTCTTAAAGGAACCTTATAAACTATGCAGTGTTTCCACGTGAGAGTGTTTCTACTTCCCACATGTTTATGTCTCTGCTCTAGCTTCCTAGATCACAATCTTCCTTAAATGAATCCCACAATTTGTGATTTATCCTTAAATAAAGAGAAAGAGACAGAGAGAATGGGTGTACCATGTGGGTGTAGGGGGTCTGTGGGGTCTCCCCTCATCTCAGCCCAGCTGGACTGAGACCAGGAGGAGACTCACAAGAACCTGGAGGTTCCTTAGTGATGAGTGGGCTTCCAAGAGAACTTGCCCTCTCCTCAAAAATGCTTATAACCCAGCCAGGCATGGTGGCACAAGCCTTTAATTCCAGCACTTGGGAGGCAGAGGTAGGAGGATCACCATGAGTTCGAGGCTACCCTGAGTCTATATAGTGAATTCCAGGTCATCCTGGGCTAGAGTGAGACCCTACCTCGAAAAACAAAAAACAGAAAACAAACAAACAACAACAAAAACTTATAACCTTACAGTAGTGGGTTTTACCTTCTGGCTCAGGTGAGCCAGAGTGAGAGTTGATTGTTCTGGGCTAGAGGCTGTCTCAGGAAGAAGCTAGCCATGAAACAAGTTCTAGGGGCTGAACTTGACCAACCACAATATAAGGATTAGATTTAAATTCTAGGAAAAGGGCTGGAGAGATGGCTTAGAGGGCAAGGAATTTGCCTGTGAAGCCAAAGGACCCAGGTTCAATTCCCAGGACTCATGTAAGCCAAATACACAAAGTTGAGTATGTGTCTGGAGTTTGTTTACAGTGGCTGAAGGCCCTAGCATGTCCATTCTCTCTCTCTGTCTTTCTGTCTCATTTTCTCTCTCTTTCAAATAAATAAATAATTTAAATAAATAAATAAAATTTAAATTCTAGAAAAGAGGACCTTCCTTCCAGGAGGGGCCCAGGTTGTTTGTGGAAAACATATCTAAGGAAGAGATAAGAAGTCAGATCATACTTTGCTCTCTAGCAAAGTTGAGACTGCAAGCATAGGCCCAAAGACATTCCTGCTTTTTATTTTCAAGGGCCCAGTCACCCTAACTGCCTAGCAAAGCCATTTGACTTCCCCTCAATTCATGCTACAATTTCACATCACCAAACTGAAACAGTTACTATTTGAGTGCCCTGAGAAATCAGGACAGACAAAAGCCAAATTCAAACAGATCAGCTTCACCAGCGAGAGAGTGAAGCTCCTGAACTCTGTGTCAGACAACTGATTAGACGCTGCCTTCCTGGGATATGGTGAATGAATGAGAAGAGTCAGGACATCAAACAATGGACTCTTCAGAGGGGTGGTGGAAGAGCACTAGTAATTTACAGAGGGAGTGACAGGCCAGCTGCAAAGAATGGAGAAACAGGAGGATGACTCAGCAAAAATAATGAAGGGTACATGGCTCCAGACTAGTGTGTGTGCGTGCGTGCATGCAACACGCATGCGTGTGTGGCGGGGACTATATCTGAAAGGTAAGTCAGGTGGTCCTGATGAGAACAGACTGGCAAGCTCACAAACCTCAAATCTAGTTGTGGTTTTGATGAGCTTGATAAAAAGGAAAAAGGAAATCACAAGTCAGGGAGCCTGATGTGAGCCACGGTGTGATTCAAACATACTGTCAGTCCCACAAGTTCAGCTGGGGGGACAGTGGTCACACTTGACAGGATGGCCTGTTGCATAGCACAACTATATATTTCAAATGGACAAAACAAATTAGTATCCCATGCAGTATCATAAGATCAACTGCCTTTGAGTGGGAGCTTCCTTTTCAGTACTCCGAGGTCTACAAGAAGTATCTAAAACATGCACTTTGGTAGAAAATGCAAACTGCTTAGATTGGATGGGGCAGGGCTTGGGGCCTAAGATTAGTTGCTATAACACCGTCCTTCCAGCAGCTGAGGGAGTTTCATGTTCTCTTTCGATATCATGAGATGCCACAGCTCTTGCAGGATAACTTTGATGCTGTGTGAGTTCTGCCACTTTTTCATTTATCTTTCCTTTCTTTTCTATTTGCTTTCCCTGTCTTTTCCTTTCCTTTGCTTTCTGTTCCTTTAGTCTCTTTGTTTTTTCTTCCTTTCTTTCTTCTCTCCTTCCTTAACTCCCTCCCTCCCTCCCTCCGTTTCTTCCAACTTCCCTCCTTCTGTGATAAGGGCTGAACCCAGGGCCTTGAGCATGCTAGGCAAGCACTCTGCCTCAGAGATATACCTCAGCCATGTATTTATTTTCTAAGAAGTGTCTAAAGAGACTCATTAAGCAGAGGTACATATTTTTATATTAAGGTTTTTTGTTTTGTTTGTTTTGTTTTATTGAGGTAGGACCTCATTGTAGCCCAGACTGACCTGGAATTCACTAGGTAGTCTCAGGGTGGCCTCGAACTCACAGCAATCATCCTACCTCTGCCTCCCGAGTGCTGGGATTAAAGGTGTGCACCACCACACCCTGCTCTTATATTGAGTTTTGAGCTTGTGGGAATGAAGTATGGTTAATAAAGTACACACATAGCATGTTTAATACACTGATTCAACCTTCAACACCAAGGAAAACTAACAAAATATTATGTGTGATCCAGTTGGGAATTTTTAAAGACCAACCACTGCACCGTTTCAATGGAGAAAAGTCTGCCTCTTAGATATGTTTCTGTGCTAGTGCTAAGAGCTTTTTAAAAGAATGCTCAGTAAACCTTTACCTCAGTAGAAGCGTCCTCCCTGTTAACCAATTGCCAGGCTTCTGGAAAGAGCTATGCAGCCTGTGGAGGGAGCAGTCATCAATTGTCTTAGCCAGTAGATTCATGCCTTGCCAGTCAGACCAAATGGGCTAACTGGTGCAATGGTGGCATGACTGTTATGGGGGTAACCAACTGCTCTCTGCTTGTATTTAAGGTCCACCCACAGGAGGGAATTTATGCCTGATACTGAAAACCTAATCAAAAGCCTGTGTATGACTGGGGAGATCATATGCCCTAAGGAGGAAACTTCTACTATTGGTTGGCTACATGGATATGTTATGCTCAGAAACTGACCTCTAAATACTCATGTTTATGCCCATATACTAATGCTACTCTCATTTTAAAATATTTTATTTTTATTTATTTATTTGACAGAGAAAGAGGGAGAAAGAGAGTGAGAGAATGGGCATGCCAGAGCCTCCAGCCACGGCAAATGAACTCCAGACACGTGCACCCCCATGTGCATCTGGCTAACGTGGGTCCTGGGGAATCGAACTTGTGTTCTTTGGCTTTGCAGGAAAATGCCTTAACCACTAAGCAATCCCTCCAGCCCCTCTCACTTAAAAAAAAACATTATTGAAAACTTCCATAAGTATAGACAATAAACCATGATAATTCCATCCTCCTATTTCCCCTTCAGAACTCCACTCTCCATCATATCCCTTCCCCCTCTCAATCAGTCTCTCTTTTATTTTGATGTCATCATTTTCCCCTCCTATTATACTCATCTTGTGTAGGTAGTGCCAGGCACTGTGATGTCAAAGGTATCCAGGCCATTTTGTGTCTGGAAGAGTGTATTGTAAGGACTTCTGTCCTTCCTTTGGTTCTTACATTCTTTCTGCTATCTCTTCTGCAATGGACCCTGAGCCTTGGAAGGTGTGACAGAGATTTTTCAGTGCTGAGCACTCCTCTGTCACTTCTTCTCAGCACTATGGTACCTTTTGAGTCATCCCAGAGGTCACTACTATCTGAAAAGAGAAGCTTCTCTAACCAAAAGTGAAAATGCTACTCTCACTTTTGTTAGAGAAGCCTCTCTTTTCAAATATTTTTAATTAATTAATTTATTTATGGGGGGGGGGAAGAGGAAGATAGAGACACACACACAGACAATGGGTATGCCAGGGCCTCCAGCCACTACAAACAAACTCCAGATGCATGTACCACCATGTGTATCTGGCTCACATGGGTACTGGCGAATCAAACCTGGGCCCTTGGGCTTCGCAGGCAAGTGGCTTAACCACTAAGGCATCTCTCCAGCCCAAGCCTCTTTTTTCAGATGGTGGTGACCACTGAGAAGACTCAAAACTCAGCAAAGTGCTGAGAAGGAACAGTGGAGTGTTCAGCACCAAGGCAGACATCTCTCTCACACCCTCCATGGCTCAGGGACCATTGTGGAAGAGGTGGCAGAAAGAATGTAAGAGCCAAAGGAAGAGGAGGAGTGCTGACAATACTGTCTTCCAGACACAAAGTGCCCTTGATATTCATGACTTCCCAGTGCATGATGATGAATATCAAGGGCACTTTGTGTCTGGAACCTTAGGTGTAACAGCCCCATTCTCCAGCTCCCCATGAGCAGCAAACCCTCTCAGGTAGCGACAGTTTACATTCTGATGCCTCTGCTTGCTTGCTCTTCCCATAGGGGTGTCGTCCAGTACAGATGACACCAGGGCATTTCCCTTCCTTTCTTACCAGTTTAGGTTTTCATTACAACGAAGTCTGTCTTACTTCACCAAACATTTAAAACTTTTTCATCACATGGGCCCATTTGCACAAGGGTGCAGTGAGATAACAAATTATCCATATTCTACCTTACAGATTAACTTCATGTTCTCTTGCTTTATTTCTAACCTTAGTTTTTTTTTTTTATTTTTTATTTTTTATTTTTTATTTTTTATTTTTTTTTACAGTCAGTTTGGTACCATTATTAGGCTCATCCGTGACCTACCCCCTCCACTTGGCCCCTCCTTGTTGAGGTATATGGGTCATGCATTGTGGAGTTAGCCCACAGTTATGGGTAAGCTAAATGTCTCTGCATATCGTGACCCAACATGTGGCTCTGACATTCTTTCCGCCCCCTCTTCCGCAAAATTTCCCTGAGCCATGTTGGGTCTGCTTCAGTGATGAGGTGTTGGGGGGCTCTGAGGCTCTGGCTGTCTGATTTTAACCTTAGTTTTAAATCTCATGTTTTGAACAAGCAGCATACTTATATGTCAATAGGGACACATTGTATATAGCAAAGTATGGTTTCATATTTCTTTCTTCATGTGCCCCATTTCCACCCCTCATTCTTTCTTGCCACAGTTTAAAACAACTTTTTTATTTTGTTTAAAGTTTTTAAGGTAGGGTCTCACTATAGTCCTGGCTGACCTAGAATTCACTATGTACTCTCAGACTGACCTGGAATGCGCAGCGATCCTCCTACTGCTGCCTCCCGAGGGGTGGGAATAAAAAAGGAGTGTGCCATCATGCCTGGCTAAAGCAACTTAAAAAAAAAAAAAAAAAACTTCTAAAAAATTTACTTGCAAGGAGAAGAAAGAGAGAGAGTGAGAAAGAGAATGGGGGGAGGGAGTGGCATGCCAGGTCCTCCAGCTGCTGCAGACAAACTCCAAATGCATGTGCCGCTTTGTACATCTGGCTTCATATGGGTATTGGGGAATCAAACTGAGACCACCAGGCTTTATAAGCAAGTGCCTTTTATAACTGAGCCATTTCTTCAGCCCTAAAACAACTTTTAGAAGGCTTTTGGCCTAGGTTTGAATCCATTGCTTGTTTTGTAATATGCAACTACTTACCATGCAGTCGAATAATTCATGAAGTGTTCGGGGACAGTATGATCTGGGGAGAATAATGTCCTGGAACATGCAAAACACGACCAGTGAAATGCTGGTGGACCAAACCCTGTGCAATACTCAGAACCTATGCATATGTTGTGCTCAACTAAATGCTTCTGCTGAACATTTATTCAATCCAGAAATACTTCAGGGGTACACTAGGCAGTGAGGGAATAAAGTTGGGGAACTGATCATTCTTGAAAAGATGGATCCATAAATAAGAAATCACATTTAGGCTAGGCATGGTAGTGCACACCTTTAATCCCAGGAGGCAGAGGTAGAAGGACTGCCATGAGTTCAAGGCCAGACTGGGACTACAGAGTGAGCTCCATATCAGCCTGGGCAAGAGTGAGACCCAACCATGAAAAATACAAAAAAAGAAAAAAAAAAAAAAGAAAAAAAAAGAAATCATGATCACATTTAGCATAAGTTTTTCAAGGGTTATATGTACAGTTCAGAAGAATAATAAACCATGACTACCATAGGAAGAATAAAGGAGATTCCCTAGCCACTGGTTAAAATGAGTTTTTAAAAAATATTATTTTTATTTATTTGAGAGAGAAAGAGGGAGAGAGAGAGAGAGAATGAATATGGGAGTACAAGGGCATCTAGATATTGCAAAGGAACTCCAGACATATGTGCCACCTTGTGCATCTGGCTTATGTGGATCTTGCGTAATCGAACCTGGGTCCTTTGGCTTTGCAGGCAAGTGCCTTAACTGCTAAGCCATCTCTCCATGCCTAAATTAGGTTTTGAACTGCTAGTAATAAAGATAAGATGATATGGCTGCTTTATCCTTAAGATGGCACTCTAAACTCACAATTCCTTTGTAGAAAAAAGAATACATAAAAATAAAAATTATCTGAAATTTCACTGATATCTCACCATATAAACTGGAAAGGCTTTTGTGTCAGAGACTAAGTCTGTCCATGTTCTTATATGTATTTTTGTTTGGATTTTTGAGTTAGGGTTTCATGTAGCCCAGGCTGGTCTCAGAGTCCTTATACAACCAAGGATGATCTTGAATTTCTGCCTCTACTTCCAATGTACAGGTATTACAGGCATGCACCACCATTTCTGGCCTTGCATTATTCTCACTTATTATTCACAGAAATGACTCTGCCTGTTTGCAGAGTAGGAAAAGAAGCTAGAAGGGGTATAAATGACTTGCTGTCCATCTCATAGCTTGCAGGTGGCTGAGGCAGTATTTGAATGGAGACAGTCTGAATGCAGAAGCAGAGATCCTTGTAGAGAGATCCAGGTCAGAAACACAGCATGTTAGAGTGCTCAGTTATAAAAACTCTTTCTTTTTCAGTTATGATTATGTTGTGTGGAGGAACATGTTTCCTGTATGGAATGAAAAATCAAGAAGACCAGGTCTATGCCTCACAGAGCAAGACAAGAAAGCATCCACGCATCTGGAACACTGCAATGGGGGGGGGGGGGTCTGCTGTTCTTGCTGCCTTTCTTAGACTGGTCTGGAAGCTGCCCCTGCCCTCCCTGGTCAGATATCTCTACTCGGCCTTCCTACTGATCCTGAGCTTATGACCGCAGTGCGTTTCACACCCTGAATCATCGTGTTGGCTGATTTGTTTTGCTGTTTCCTTCACTGATTTGTGAGCCTCCTTGTAACCTGAGCTTGGTAAAATGGCCTGAGTATAGATTTCTTAAGAAATCTTTGCTGTACTCTTTCTTCTGTATTAAATTAGACCTTGCATCGGAGGCTCTATTTTCTCAGCATCTTCTCTCCCCTCCCTCTCTACATAAATAATCTCCTCCCAGATGGTAAGTTATAAGAGAGAAGGCAGTCCGTATGAGAAGCAGTTTCTATTTGAAGCATTCGGGTGTTGAGGTGCTGCAGAGAATTGGAATAAATGCAAAGGCTGGGCCCAAGTTGTTATGCACACTACCTAGTAGCTGGTATGCTTTCCTTCTGGGCTTCATGTTTGCTTATTTTTATGAAGCAGGGCCTCACTCTAGTCCAGGATGACCTAGAACTCATATTGTAGCTTGGGGTGGTTTCAAACTCATGACACTCCCCCTACATCAGCCTCCTGAGGGCTGGGATTATACAACCTTAAAAAGACTATTTATTTAAGAGATTGACAGGAAGGAAAGGGGCAGATATAGAGAGAATGGGTGCACCAGGCCCTCTAGCCACAGAAAATGAACTTCAGAAGTATGCACTACCTGGTGCATCTGGTTTTACCTGGGTACTGGGGAATCAAACCTGGATCCTTAGGCTTTACAGGCAAGTGCCTTAACTGCTGAGTCATCTCTCCAGCCATTTCTGGGATTATAAACAAAAGCCACCATGTCCAGCATCTCTTTGGACATTAAAAGAAATCTTTTTATTATTTTTTATCAGAGAGAGAGGGAAAAAATGGTGTGCCAAGGCCTCCAGCCAGTGCAATCAAACTCCATCTTGTACGCATGTGCAACCTTGTACACTTGCATCACCTTGTGTGTCTGACTTATGTGGGACCTGGAGAGTTGAACACGGGTCCTTAGGCTTCACAGGCAAGTGCTTTAACCACTAAGCAATCTCTCTAGCCCTCTTGGACCTTTTTAAACCTGACAAAACTATACTCTGTTTACCATCCTCTTATACTTTCATCCAGATGAAACAGAGTTAAAATGAATGTCACCTGGAAAGGGAAGTGAAGGCATTAAACAACTGAATCCTGTAAAGGAGCATAATGAGAAAAGGTGAGTTCATTAGCAAGCTAGCAAGCTTGCTAATTTCTCTCTTCTCTTCTAAGAAAGTCAGGTTGTTTTTAGCAACCTCAGGTAGTAATTATCATTTTCCTTGCTACCTGAAATCAATACTAAGCACCCCAATCTTTACTCTCTTCCTCATTGCCAAAGCTGGTGTTTCAAGTAGATTTCTTGACGTGAAAAAGTTCAGAGATATTTTGATAGCCAATAAATCTTTCTGGGAGGGAAACTTGGAACCTTTGGCTGGATTGTAATCCATATTGAGGGTGGCTTTGGGAGGAGCAGGCAGGTTAAGGAGTGCATCTTGCGAGGGTTAGAACACAGGGTTGGGAGTGCAACAGGCTCAGGTTTGAATCCAGGCCCTAAACTAGCTGCTGATCTTGAATGGATTTAGTTTTCTTATTTATAAAATGCAACTATCACTAGAATCTACCTCATGGGACATTGTCATAATTACATGAATTAATTCATATAAAACTCTTTGTACAGAGAACAGCAGGTGTTCAATAAAATGTTAGCTGCAATTATAAGTGTGGATTTATGTCGCCATCAAGGAGGCCAGTGAATGATTTCATTTGTTTACCACACAGGATGAATATCTTATGACACATTCAGCTATGTGTGAGTCCTGAAGACACAGTCCTCATTCCTTTATTCAGCAAATCCAACTACAGTTCTGGGTAAGAATAATGCTTCAAAGGAAGTATGCTGATTAATATGATGTTGAACGCTTCAACATCTTGAAATCTCCAAAGTTTAACTCTGAATAGAGACTTCCCCTCTATAATTAATCATGAATAGGACAGCTTTGATTCATAAAATTTTGCTTTACTATAAAATGAATTTATAGTCTTCATAAAGTTCATAATATTGATTTTGCACAATTGAATTATTTTTTAAAACTTCATTGACAACTTCCATAATATAAACACTATTCTCCCACTACTCTCCATCCCCCCACAAATATCTCTTCCATTGAATCCCTTCTTTTTTCCAACAAGTCTCTCTTCTATTTTGATGTCCACCATTTTTTTTTACCCTTATTATGCAGATCTTATGTAGCTAGCAATAGAGACTTCGAGGTCATGAATATCAAGGCCACTTTGTGTCTGGAAGATATTATAAGCACTTCTCCCCTTCTTTTAGCTCTTATGTTCTTTCTGCTACCTCTTCTGCAACGGCTGCTAAGCCTTGGGGGGTGTGATAGAGATATCTCAGTACTGAACACTCTACTATCCCTTCTTCTCAGTACTTTGGTAAGTTTTTAGTCTCTCCAGTGGTCACTGTCATCAGAAAAGAGAAGCTTCTCTACGTGAGAGTAACATTAATATATGGGCATAAACATAAGTATTTAGTGGGCAGTATGGTGGGAATAATATATCCATTTAGCCAGACAACAGTAGTAGTTCCCTCCTAGGGCTTATGACCCCTCCCATGCCGTAGGCTTTTGATTATGTTTTCAATACCAATCAAGAAACCTTTGGCTGGAGAGATTGCTCAGTGGTTAAGGTGATTGCCTGCAAAACCTAATGACCTGAGTTTGATTCCCCAGTACTCACATAAAGCCAGATGCACAAAGTGGTGCATGCATCTGAAGTTTGTTTGCTCACAGTGTCTGGAGTCCCTGGCAGGCCCATTCTCTCTGTCTCTGTCTCTCTCTCTCTCTCTATATATATATATATCTGTCTCTCTTCGCTTACAAATAAATAAAAATAAATAAATTCCTTCCTGTAAAACAGGCCTCAAATCCAGTGAGACAGCGGTTGGTTTCCCCATGACAGACATGCCACCATTGCACAGTTGGTACATCTGGCCTGTCTGGCCAGTCATAAAGCTTTCAGTGTCTACTACTGGTTAAAACTATGGACAACTTCTCCCCCAGCAGGCTACATAGCTTTTTTGAGCATCCTGGGAGCTTGTCAACAGGGAGGAGGCTTCCAGCTCAGCTCCAGTTTGATTTCTTAGTGAGCTGCAGCCCCAGAATATATGGTTTTCAGCAATAGGATGTTACTATCTATTTCTGGTGGGCAACCAAAAGCTTTGGCTTTTGGCTTTGGCTTTTGGCTTTGGCTGTAATGTTCTGGGGACAGTAGAGGGTTCCTTGGCCAACAACTTACTAGAAGGTATCCTACCTCTGGCACTGATTTTTTTTTTTTTTTTTGGTTTTGTTTTTCGAGGTAGGGTTTCACTCTAATCCAGGTTGACCTGGAACTCATGGCAATCCTTCTACCTCTGCCTCCAAAGTGCTGGGATTAAAGTGTGCACCACCTTTAATAACAGTTTAAGATTTCTGACCCATTATCCACCTTCAAAAGATACTTCTGCCCAAACTGTCTCTTTTTTTAAACATACTAGCTAGCAAAGAAATATGTTTCCATATGGCATATTCATAAATCTTAATTTTGATTAACCATACTCCCACCCCAATTAAATAATTTATTTTAATATTTTTATTTGTTTAGTTTCAAACAGAGAGAGAAAGAAGAGAGAATAGGTGTACCAGGGCCTTCAGCAGCTGCAAACCAACTCCAGATGCATATGCCAATTTGTGCATTTGGCTTTATGTGGGTACTGGGGAGTCAAACTTGGGTCATTAGGCTTTGCAAGCAAGTGCCTTAATTGCTGAGCCATCTTTCCAGCCCTTGAATATGTTTTTTAAAATTTTTATTTATTTTAGAGAGAGAGAAAGAAAGAGGCAGATAGAGACAGGGAGAATGGTGCACCAGGGCCTCTAGCCACTGCAAATGAACTCCAGAAGCATGCACCACCTTGTGCATCTGGCTTAAGTGGGTACTGGGGAATTGAACCTGGGTCCTTCAGCTACACAGGCAAGTGCACTAGCAACTAAGCAATCTCTCTAGCTCTGTAATAATTTTTATTTTCAAGTAATGTAGCATTTAGTTCTCTGAAGGATTTTTGGATAAATACTTTTGAGTGGGAAGAACCTCCCAACTCTATGAGAATGAGCTTACACCAACAAAGCTATAAGGGATGACTTTTACACTCTATTTCTTTTTTTTCTTCTTTTAACTTAAGAGATAGAGATAGATAGATAGATAGATAGAGAGAGAGAGAGAGAGAATGGACGTGCCAGGGCCTTCAGCCACTGCAAATGAACTCCAGACACCTGCGCCCCCTTGTGTGCATGTGTGACATTGTGTGCTTGCACCACTGTGCATCTGACTTATGTGGGACCTGGAGATTCGAGCATGAGTTCTTAGGCTTTGCAGGCAATCTCCTTAACTGTTAATCCATCTCTCCAGCCCTACATTGCATTTCAAAGCTGTGGAATCATAGGTACTTTTTGCCATTCCCAGAGACAGAAACTTTTGGGGAAGGGTGTGCTTGGAATCAAAGCCAGAGCCTGGCTCATGCTAGGCGAGTTCTATACTACTGAGCTATATCCTCAGTGCTGAGATTCAATTTTCTTATCAGTGAAAAGGGTTAATATTTTCATTTTGGGTGATGATGGAATGATTAAGCTTACTCATTCATTTATAAAATATTTTTCAAACTTTTTATTTATTTATTTATTTGAGAGAGAGAGAATGGGCATGCCTGCTGCAAAAGAACTTGAGATGCATGTACCACTTTGTTCATCTGGCCTTACATGGGTATTGGGAAATCAAACCTGGGCCATCAGGCTTTGTAAGCAAGCACCTTTAACCACTTATCCATCTCTCAAGCTATCAACAAATATAGTTTTTAAAGATCTGTTTTTATTTATTTATTTATTTATTTATTTATTTATTTGAGACAGAGAGAAGGAGAGAGAGAGAGAGAGAAAGAGAGAGAGAGAGAGAGAGAGAGAGAGAGAATGGGTGTGCCAAGGCTTCTAGTCACTGCAAAGGAATACCAGATGCATGTGCCACCATGTGCATCTGGCTTATGTGGGACCTGGAAAATCAGACCTGGGTCCTTAGGCTTTGGAGGCATGTGCCTTAACCACTAAGCCATCTCTCTAGCCCTCAACAAATATTTTTGTTACACATGTACTGCATACCAGACATGGGTACTAGGAATATAAAAGTAAACACTCAGAATCTATGTCCTTAAAAAGTTTTATTCTAATGAGATAAAAATTTAGGAGAAAACTGAGATTATTTGTGGGAAATAAGAGACTCTAAATATTGTTTATTAATAATATTAACTTATTCAATGTTAATTATTATGAATGCATGCATACATAGGCCACTAGTAAAAAGGCTTAAAACAGTTAAGTGTGGCAGAATAGAGGATGAAATTAGAATTTGCAATTATAGGTTTAGGGAGATGGCTCAGCAGGTAAGGGTGCTTGCTGTGTAAGCATGAGGTCTGATTCTACCTGAGTTTGATTCCTCGGCACTGAAGTAAGCAGCTAGGTGTAGCCACATGTGCCTATAATCCCAGTCCTGTGGAGAGCAGAGATGGGAGAATCACCGGGGATTACTAGTCAGCCATCATACCAATGAAACAGAAGCTCCAAGTTCACTGAGACACTCCTTTTCTGAGAAATGCATAGATGAATGATAGAGGACGACACCTTATATTCTCCTTTGTCCTCCACAAGCGCATGCATAGGGCATGGGCTTCTGCACACACACATGCATGCACCACACAGACATACCACATATGCACACACATGCAAAAATAATAATGAAATAAAATTTATCTGGGTATGATGACTCACATCTGTAATCCCAGCATTTGGGAGGCTGAGGTAGGAGGAGTACAATAAGTTTGAAGCCAATCTGGGCTACATAGGGAGTTTCAGATTGGCCTGGGCTAGAGTGAAACCCTGCCTTAAAATAAAGAAGAAGGGGTTGGAGAGATGGCTTAGCTGTTAAGGCACTTGTCTGCGAAGCCTAAGGACCCAGGTTCAATTCCCCAGTATCCACATGAGCCAAATGCACAAGGTGGTGCATGCATCTGGAGTTCGTTTGCAGTGCATAGAGGCCCTGGCAAGCCCATTCTCTCTCTCTCTCTCTCTCAAATAAATACATAAATAAAATATATTTTTTAAAAAAAGGAGAGATGGCTTAGCAGTTAAGGCACTTGTCTGTGAAGCCTAAGGACCCATGTTCAAATTTTCAGATCCCACATAAGCCAGATGCATAAGGTGACACAAAAATACAAAGTTGCACATGTGTACAAGGTGGTGCACGTGTCTAGAGGTCAGTTACAGAGGCCTTGGTGTGCCAATTTCCCCTCTCTCTTACTCTTTCTCACATTAAAATAGGCTAATCTGTTGGGCTTGCCTCAAAAAAAAAAAAAAAAAAAAAGAAAAGAAAAGAAAAGAAAAAGAAAAAGAAAAGGAAGAAAGAAAGAGAAACAAAGTAACAAGAATATAATTACTACAAAATTTCCAACTTTCTAGCTCAATGCAGCCTGAGTTACAGAGTAAGACCCTGTTTCAAAAAAAAATAGGTATAATTTGCAATTACATAGTAAAGATGTTCTGATAAATATGAATAATGTAGAAATAAGTTAATTGCTAGTGAAAGGAGTTTCAAATCATCTTTTATTAGGGAATTTTACAATTTCAAAACAGCTGTTTTGCCACACACACACACACACACACACACACGCACGCACAATTCTAAATAAGTAAATAAAAAGCAATAGTTTAGCAAATCTGATTGAAATCATATCACTCAAAACCTTACGAAAACATTTATTATAAAAGTCAGTCAAACTGTTAATAAGGTTTATAAAAATTATTAGGTTGTGTGCATAAACATTTTACTAAAAATGCTTTATTAGAAAGTGCAATTTCTGTTCCTGTGGTCATGGTGATTTTCTTAGGTAGTTCAAAGGGAGAGAAAAGAAGTCGCATTGCCTTTTAACACAGCATCAATGAACACGGATGGGCTCTGGGACTTCAGGAAAATTCCTTTGTTATCATATATGATGAAACAGTAAAAATAATAGTCCTTTTCGATGAAGAAAACATAAAAAAAAGACTTTGTTCTCCAGAATAACTTGTTACCATGAAAACTGCATTCATTTTGCAGATATTATTGACTCTCCATATTATTTACTTAAAAAAAATTGTCACACTTAAAATCTGAAGGAAACCCAAACCCCTGTCCTCCCAGTACATTCACTGAGTGCATATGGAAGCGAGCACAATCACTTCACTGTGCCCTTTGTTTGTGTGCTTTAGTATACCTACAATATAGTGCATCTGTACCTTTACCTGGCACCAAAATTAAGATGAGGGATCTATGTAGAACCAGCAGCCTGCACTTCTAGTGACAGTTGTCAAGTGAGCAGAAAAAACAAAGCCCTGAGTCAGTATTTTTTTTTGTTTTGCAAAAGTAATGAAAAGGGGTACTCTGAAGTCACTTCAACTTATGAAATGGATACAATGATCTGGCATCCATTTGTTTTGTTTTCATTTTGATTCAGGAGAGGTACGTGTAGTTCAGAACAGTTCTTAATACTCAATTTCATTTAACTCGTCAGAATAGCCCGATGAATGTTGAGTTGTATCTTCCATTTCTGTCAGGGAAAACAAGTAGACAACAATCATTTTTTTTTTCTATTTTAAAATCATGGAAAAATAAATTGCATTGTTGTTAAGTGAGACTATATTATAAAGTCCTTTTTTTTTTCAATCAGGCTTCTACAATTGGGTAAAATACTATTACCTGCACATGGTCCAGCCTGAAATTTAACATCATCAATGGCAATATCGCTTCTTATTGATACTCCCCGAATGGCTTCAAAAATTATCTGAAAAAGAAAGAAATTCAAATTTAGAAACAGAGACAAGCTGATAAAACAATGTTATTACCTGAAGATCCAAACTTTGTGGTCCAGAAGCTTTAACAGTTTCTTGGGCTACCTTTAAGGAAGAGGATACAAAATCAAGGATTCAAGCCCTACACTTGTAATCCCAGTGTTTAAGAGGCTGAGGCAGGAGTACTGCTGCAAATTCAAATCAGCATAAACTATATAGTGAGTGTGGGCAACAGAGGAAAACCTTGTCTCCAAAGCAAAAACAAAATAAACAACAAAATAATAAATTAAAATTAGGTAATTTGCTTGGAATTTGAAGATTTCATCATAAAGTCTGGAAGTTTTTTTTAAAAAATGCTTTATTTATTTGTTTACTTACAAGCAGAGGGAGAGGGAGGAGGAGAGAGAATGGGTATGCCAGGGCCCCTTGCTGCTGTAAATGAACTCTAAATGCATGTACCACTTTGTACATCTGGCTTTCTGTGGGTACTGGGAATTGAACCTGGGTCATCAGGCTTTGAAAGCAAGCAGCTTTAACCACTGAGTAATCTCTCTAGCTCATGGAACTCTTGAAGATTCAGATCCCTTTCTTGTTTAGGCACTTGTTTAGCAATTCTGCAGAAATACTTACCTGGGAGTCCTTTCTAGTGGTGACCAGGCTCCTCTACCCACTTATAACATCCCACTAGCAACTTTCAGCACTGAGACGACCTATAAAAACAATAGGCCCAGAAACTTCATCTTCCTTGGGCTCTCCATGAATCTACCCTTGGAACCAGGTCAAAATGGAAAAGCTTAATAATACTTGTCTATGAACAGAAAGCAAAATAAATAAATTTACCAAAAATAAACAATGGTTTACTTATCATTGTTAATTACCGTAATATCAAAGGCACAGCCCAGGAGATGACTTTAAAGTCCTTGAAGAAAATAACTGATCAAAAAAATTTTTTAAGAAAAGTAGATTATGAGTTCTAAGGGTGAATTGACTGGTTAATCAGCTATTGAATCCTCCTGGGAAGCTTGTGGGTAATGAAAATTGTCCAGAAGATGTATTTGCTCTACTCATTTTGTGAGCAAATGACTTCCCATTAGACTGACTATGATTTAAATTAAATCAAAAAGAAAGCCCTTCAACTAATTTCATTTAAGTTTCCCAAAGTTAAGAATATAAATAGAATAATTAGCAAGTTTATGAAATTATCTCAAAATTAATGAATCAAGGAAGCTTTAATGCAGACATATGGCAAAATGATGTTCAAAAACTTTCTAAGGTCATAACCTCTAATGGATAACTTCAGATGCCAATTGACTAGGCTAGGGACACCCAGTGGCTGGTAAAGCATTGTTTTTGTTGATATTTGATTCAGTGGACCAAGTAAGGAAGAGTGGCTCTCATTCAGTGGGGATGGGCACCATGCAGTCTACTGGGCCTGGACAGAATAGGCATGTATTATCTCTGCCCCTGCACATCAGGACTCCAGGCCTGTGGTTTTCAGACTCCAAGGCTTCTGTCAGCTCAGGCTTCAGGCTTTCAGCTGTGGACTGAAAGTTGTTCCATTATTTCCCCTTGCTCTAGGTCTACAGTCTTGGACTAGGCTGTGCTCCTTGCTTTCCTATCTCCCCAGGATGCAGAGTTGTTTCCCTAGAGAATTTTGATTATTATACATCCCTAAACAAGAATCCAGATAGGAGGATGCATGAGTGCAGTTAGTGCACTTAGTGACTATTTTGGTTGTCTGAATAATGAAAACAATCTGTCTTTTGACCTCCAGTTCTGCAATGAAAAGTATAACAGACAAGTGCTGATGGATTGATATTCTGAATAATCTGTGATTGAGTCAAAACTTGATTTTATAAACCTGCTGTGAATTTCCTTAATACTTTAGCAAAGACCATCTTAAGCACTGTGATTTCCCTGTTGAATGTAGAGACAGGTAGTAGGAGTCCTTTCATATTGACAAGATCCATTTGGCTTATCTTTGTGCTTTAGACCAGTCAAATCTATCCTATAGCAACTACTTAACAAATATTTGTTTACAGTATAAGTACAACAAATAAAGGACTAAATTAGATATGGATTTAGTCCCCAAATTGTGGGCTAGGATATCTAAGAATATTCACAGGGTTGCTGCAGGATACTTTGAAGTATCAAATGTGATACAGAAATAGTCACCATCTAGAAGATACTGTGGGACCTATTAGTTCAAAGTCATTCAAAGTTTCAGCATTAGATGGCCTTATATTTCTTTTGATAATATTATATCATTATGGATTTAGGTCTTGGGTAGCTGCTATAATTAAAAGCAAGCACTGGGCTGGAGAGATGGCTTAGTGGTTAAGCACTTGCCTGTGAAGCCTAAGGACCCCGGTTCGAGGCTTGATTCCCCAGGACCCACGTTAGCCAGATATAAAAGGGGGTGCATGTGTCTGAAGTTCGTTTGCAGTGGCTGGAAGCCCTGGTGTACCCATTCTCTCTCTTTCTCTCTCTCTGACTCTTTCTCTCTCTGTCTGTCACTCTCAAATAAATAAATAAAAATAAAAAGCAAGCACTATGTAAAAATAGGTGCAGAACTTTCAATATCTCAGCCATTTCCAAGGTTTGAGAAGTTGTATAATAACTAACATGTGTATAAAATTATATATATATGGTAGATGTATAGATATTGAAGTGACTACTAAGTCATTAGGATATAGTTTTTCAGACCTAAACACTTAACAAATGGAACTGTAAGGTGTTTTTCTGGTATAGGAACTCTAGGGGAAATTATCAGGGCTAAAGCAGCTATGACCCAAAAAGTTAGCTATGAACTTTCTAGCTGAATGTGATTGTGCTGCCTATAAAACCAGCACTTGGGAAGCTGAGGCAGGAGGATCATGAGTTTGAGATGAACCTAGGCTATAGAGTGTGTTTCAGGCCAGTCCTGGCTACTCAGAGACCCTTCTTAAAAAGAAAATAAAGAAGAGACAGAAAGAAAGGAGGAGGAAGGGAGGAAAAGAAGGGAGGGAGGGAAAAAGGAAGGAAGGAAGGAAGGAAAAGAAGAAGGAAAGATAAAAAAATTAAAAAACAAACTAACCCTTGCCTTACTATAGGACGCTTTCTAAGTAGTGGCTGGAGTGTGGATGCTTATTGCTTTGGCATAATTTCGAAGTCTAGCATGGCCTGTAAGGTGTTTGACAATTATCCCAATATTTCAGCTTTGTCACCTTGGCCTCCTCCTCTTTTTTCTCAAAGTATTATTTGTGTGCATGTATGTGCGCAAGTATGGGTGTGCATGCATACGTGTGCGTGAAGGCTAGAGGACAAGCGCAGGTATCCTCTCTCAGGCATTGTCCACCTTTAGTTTTGAAACTGAATCACTCATTGTGTGGAGCTTCCTGATTAGGCTACACTGGCTGATCAGTGAGTCTCAGAGACCTGCCTGTCTCTATTTCCCCAGTGCTGGGGTTGGGTATAGGTACGAGCCACCATGCCCAGCATTTTCTTTTATTTTGGTTTTTTGAGGTAGGGTCTCACTGTAGCCCAGGCTGATCTGGAATTCACTATGTAGTCTCAGGGTGGCCTTGAACTCATGGCGATCCGCCTACTTCTGCCTCCCGAGTGTTGGAACTAAAGGTGTGTGCCACCACACCTGGATCATGTTCAGCATTTTTACGTGGGTTCTGGCAATTGAATTCAGGTTCTCATGCTTGCAAACACTTCACCGACTGAGCTCTATCCCCAGCCCAAATTAATACTGTTTGTAATGGACAAATCATACCTATATAACTTTATACTATACCATGTGATGTTTTGATATATGTGTATAATGCACAATGATTAAATCAATCAGATTATTCCTCACTTACCATTTTTTGTGGTGAGACATTTGAAACTTATTTGCCTGGTTATTTTCAAGTATAAAACACATTATAATTGGCAGTAGTCACCCTACTGTGCAATAATCTCTAATCTGATATCATTCGCTTACTTGAAACTTTGTAGCCTTTGACTAACAACCCTTCATTCATTTCCTTTCCCTACTACCTCTAGCCTGCACTATCCATCTTTCTACTGTTTCTATGAGTTCAAATTGACTTATTTTTATTGACATCTGATGTTATATTCCATATTTGTGGCTTACAGTTTTAACCTCTCTCCCATTAGAATATAAATTCCAGAAAAGTAAGAATTTCATATATTATATTCATTGTAGAAATTTAGCACCTACCATATGCCATGTGGTCAATAAACATTTATTAAGATGACCTCAGACTACAGGAGTGCAGCCTGGATGCCTAATACAAATCTAGGTATGGCGATATGAATTAGGGACCAGGGAAATCTGGGAAAATGTATTTTTAGAAACAGTCATAACATCTTTTACTAATTTGGTACAAAGTATGTCCACAACATCCTTTCACATGCATAATCTCATTGGACCCTCACACTATTGATATCGAGGATGACTTTCCATTTTGAAAATGTATAACAATCTCAGAGGATAAGATTTCTCTAAGGCCACTTGGTGTTTGTGACCCCAAGAGAATGACGCTATTCTGGTATTTCTGTGATGGGAGGCAGTATAGAACAGTGGCTTATAGACTTTGGAATGAGACAGGTCTGTGTATGAGTTCTCATTTGGCTACCTGCCAACTGGACATTTATTTCTCCCCATTTATACAATGAATCTGTAAGATTAATTAGAAGAACTTATATATAGCTCACAGCACTGCACTGTAAGTGCCTAATATGTAACAGATGGCCAATCAGTGAGCAAGAAGAGTGTGCATTTTATTAGACATTGGGATGTTTAGAGCAATTAGTTCAGCCTAGAGTCCCTGCTGTGATTTAGGATTCCTGAGGAAATCAATAAGTTCAGAAGAGAAAATCTGTATCTGTCCATTATTAGCCAAAGGGGGCAGTGTGGAATCTCTTTTCAGACTATGAGCTGAAAAATCTCTATGGTTATTCCACACCCTGTGAACTGTAACACCCCAGAGGCCACCCCAGATGCCTCACTACTCTGTATTCGAAATACACTTCAAGCTGAGTGTGGCGGCACACACTTGTAACCCTAACAATGGGAGGTTAAGGAAGGAGGATCATGAATTGGAGAACAGTCTGGGCTACAGAGTGAGCGCCTCCTCTTTCAAAACAAAAACAAAAACAACTTTCAAATGACCATCTATCCCCAAGTTGAGTATATGCGAAGCCCTGTGTCTGACAGCTGAGCTTAGATGCTGGGGCATTGCCTGATCCCCAGAATGCAGAATGCACTGACATCACTTGAAAACATTAAAAAACAAACAAATAAAATTAAAAATAAAACAATGCTAGTCTGGAGGTGTAGCTTAGTGGCAGAACACTTGTGTAGCATGCATGAGGTCATGGGGCTGAGCCCCTGCACTGCAAAAAGAAAATGGTGACCAATGTTTGAGCACCATCCCTAAAGATTCAAATTCACTTAGTCTATGATAGAGATCTTCTATCTTGGGCTAGCATCATAATCATCTAGAGGGCTTATTTATTCAAATGGATTGCTGTGGATCCAGAAATCCTCAGAGTTTCTGATTTGGTATTCTGAGGTGGAGTCTGAGGGTTTCCATTTTAGGTGAATTCGCACTTCAGGTCTTTTTTTGTTTGTTTGTTTGTTTTTTTTTTTTTGAGGTAGGGTCTCACTCTAGCTCAGGCTGACCTGGAATTCACTATGTAATTTCAGGGTGGCCTCGAACTCACAGCAATCCTCCTACTTCTGCCTCCCAAGTGCTGGGATTAAAGGCGTATGCTACCACACCCGGCTTGCACTGCAGGTCTTTTAAAAAATATGTTATTTATTTATTTGAGAGTGAGAGGGAGGGAGGGAGAGAGAGACAGAGAGACAGAGAGAGAGAGAATAGGCACACCATGGCCTTCAGCCACTGCAAATGAACTCCAGATGCATATACCACCTTGTACACCTGGCTTATGTGGGTCTTGGGGAATTGAATCTAGGTCCTTCTGCTTCAAAGACAAGCACCTTAACTTCTAAGTCATCTCTCCAGCCCAACACTTCAGGTCTTTCTTTCTTTCTTTCTTTCTTTCTTTCTTTCTTCTTTCTTCTTTCTTTCTTCCTTCCTTCCTTCCTTCCTTCCTTCCTTCCTTCCTTTCCTTCCTTCCTTCCTTCCTTCCTTCCTTCCTTCCTTCCTTCCTTCCTTCCTTCCTTTCCTTCCTTCCTTCCTTCCTTCCTTCCTTCCTTCCTTCCTTCCTTCCTTCCTTCCTTCCTTCCTTCCTTCCTTTTTGTTTTTTGTGTTTTTGAGGTAGGGTCTTGCTCTAGCCCAGGCTGACCTGGAATTCACTATGGAGTCTCAGACTGGCCTCAGATTTACAGTGATCCTCCTACTTCAGCCTCCCAAATGCTGGGATTAAAGGCATGTGCCACCACACCCAGCAAAATGTGTAGCCCAGGCTGGACTCAAAACTCCTGATCCTCCTGGTCTCTGTCTCTTCAGCAATTTCCTACTAGAGTGGACCACCATAACTGGCTCCTCCCTTTCTTCCCTTCCTTCCTTCCTCCCTCCCTCTCTCCCTCTCTTTCTCTCTCTTTCTTTCTTTTCACTTAAGGCATTTCTGGTGATGGTGACACCTGGATCACATTTTAAGGGCAATTTGATAAGGGGAGAAGTATCAGTGCCCTGGCAACCTAATTATACACTACTCTTGGCTGATGACCAATTCCATTAAATTTCCAAGCGATTCACTTTCCTTCTGTAACATACATTATCAAAGTTTTCATGGGGTGATCTGCTATTCCTTCCCGTGTTTCTAGACAGTTAGTTATTCATGCTGAGCTAATGGCACATTTTCCCCTCTGTCATTTTTCTGTGCCGATGGAGTGCCCTAGGCGGTACTGCATCCTGACCACTTGCATTGTAACATCTTCCTACTTGGATGTGTAGAAAATTATTTTTGGTTATAGTGGTGAAGAATAAAACCCTTACTTTGCATACCCCTTCCTGGGAAGATTGGCGCTTAGCCCAGGCAGCCAGCCAGCCGGATGATTAAAGCTGAGGAGTTCTGGCCCAGGAGGTTTACCGGCCAGAAGCGAAGGTGTGGATGACACTGGGATTTTAGTTGGGGGTCATGCTTGCTCCAGGATTCTACAGAACAATGTCAAGAACAGTCTCAAGTCTGAAGGTTATCTCCTGGAGCTCTCCGCAGCTTTGGCTCTTGGTAGTGAGATAAGTCTGTGGCTATTGGAAAGCATCTGCAGCTCTCTAGCCAAGATGGATTGCTTAGCCCCACCTGCTAGAATGGCTAGAATGACTGAGATATCTAGGATGGAGGTCTACAGTATACGCATGTGTGTGTGTGGGGGGGGGTGTGTGGGTGGGTGGTGGTGGTGGTATGACCCTGGACTTGGGGTCATAACTTTCAGTGTCTTTGACATCACTGTGGGGATGGGAACAGAGGCTTACAAAAGAAGATTACCCTGGACCACACACATGCTTAAATGGAGACTTAAGCAAAAGCTCTTCCATGCCCGTGGTGATGATGGGTCAAAGATACAGCAATGCCATGTTTAGACAAAAGGGAGACTTCCAGTGCACAGCCATGACATTCATCACACACCAACACAAAACAGGGACACTTTCCACTTTGAATTGTGGAAAAGAAGTCAACATGTTCCCGAATGTTCAAAGCTTTCTCTCCCTGTCTAAATTCCTGTCACAGCTTAGTTCAATATAGAAGCTAATTATGTTTACTCTTAAACTAATCCTGCTTCATCTCTGACCCTGAAAAAGGACAAAAGACAGCATTCTGTCAGAATATGCAGCCCTCCCCCTGCCACATCCCTGCCCCCACCCAAGCTGGGTTCTGTCCCTTGGACTTACCCGGTGTTGCCATGTGCAGCTGTATTCAATCAGAGCTCGAAGCCAGGAGATGCTCTGCTCCCCTCTTCTTCTCCATAACAGGGACTCTTCATTGTCTTCTTCCCTTTTCAAATACACACTCAGCAGGCCAGTGCCAGCTCCATACATGTGGTAGAAAAAGGTCAAGCAGTGCTTCCCGGGGACACCTCGCAGAGGATGGGACAAGAGGCGTGCCTTTTGTCCATACACCATGTGGGAGGCTTCAATGTACATATAGTAGCCTTGACAGGAATATAAAACAGGTATGGTTAGAGAGGACCCAAGCCACAGTTTTTTTTTTCTTTTGCAGAATTCCTGGAAACAGATGTCTTGGCATAGTATTGAGAAAGGGTTTTATAATTCTGGACAATATGTATGACCCAAGTAAAAGAAAGACATGCTACAAGAATTAAGCCATAAAATTGTAATTTAATGATTTAGAGTCCAATTTAACGGACAGGAGGTGATTAACATGCCAGTATTATGTCACTGGATGTGGTGAGTATCATATCAGAATTTATCACTGACAATATCGTGAAGCTTCCAAATGTTTTGTACTTGTCCCAGAGTCGTTAATGAAGTCCTAATCTCCAAGGTTACCATATTAGCAGGAAGGGGTTGAAAGGTGATAAGGTCATGAAGACAACAGCCCCTTGAGTGGGATTAGTGCCCTTAGATGGACTCCTAAAACTCCCTCATCTCTTCCACCATGAGAAGACGGCCATGACAAGATGGCCGCCTGTGAGGAAGCAGGCCCTCTTCACAAACCAGATCTGCTGGTGCCTTGACCTTGGACTTGCCAGCCTCCAAAACTGTGAGGAACAAGTTTCTGCTGTGGATAAGTTGCTCAGCCTGTGACAATTAGTGCAGTCCACATAAACTAAGATATAACCTCACCCCCAAGCCTACTCCAGCCCTTCTAGTTGTCCACTCCCTAAACCTGGGAGTCACATTCAGGCTGTGAGGAATTCCTGGTGGTCCTTCCTTCAAAGAACCTCCAGAATCTTGTCCCTTGTCTTGCCGCTGCCTCTATTCCTAGTGCCCGGGCCCAAGCGTCTGTCACCTCTTTCTTGGATTAATGTAATGATATCCTGGTTGGTGTGTTGGCTTCTGCCCTTATCCCACAGTCTGGTCTCAGCAGCGCCCACAGTGGTCCTTCTATCTAGTTCAATCTTACCCTGGCCTTGGCTTAACCTGCCATTGGCTCGGCTTCTCAGAGCTATAGTGAGGTCCTTCAGGGCTATGGGCAATCTGTCCCCAGCATCACTTCCACTACTCCCGTTTTCTGCACTCAGACTCCATACTGTTCCTTCATTTGCCACCTCACTTCCTTTGTGTGAGCTAACCCTGGCTGCTCTGAGATAGTATCAGGCTCTTACTCTTTTATCCCCTTTAAGTCTCTGCTCAGATGTTGCTTATTTTATTAAGCCTGTTCTGACTACATCATTTCAAATGATAGTCTCCTTCCCCAAGCCCTTCTCACCCTCTGCAGCTTAATTTATTATGATTTCCATAGCATTTACTTGCATAAACATAGTACATAATTTTTTCCTCCTTAATGTTTATGACGTTCCTCTAGAATGCTCAAAAAAAGATTTTTTTCTTTGTTTAGTTTATTACCATGTTACCAGCTTCTAGAGCAGTGCTCAGGATATAATAGATGGTTAAAAAATATCTACTGAGCCGGGCATGGTGGCGCATGCCTTTAATCCCAGCACTTGGGAGGCAGAGGTAGGAGGATAGCCTTGAGTTCGAGGCCACCCTGAGACTCCATAGTGAATTCCAGGTGAGCCTGGGCTAGAGTGAGACCCCACCTCGAAAAATCAAAAACAAAACAAAAACAAAATATCTACTGGATGGAATATATGCATATGAATATATGAACAGCATTTAAAAAACATTGTTTATTTTATAGCTCTAAGCTACAAACCAGTCTGACCATTTCTAGAACACACGTCTCTACCAAGTTTATATAAAACATTTGAGGTTCTTGGCAATGAGGCAGGCACTTGGTTACTCCCAGCTAAAACTTGTACAAAGTTCTAATAAAATTAAAATCTAATCAAAAGAAATGTTCTCACCCTAATTCTACATCGTCTAACGCATTTAAAAATCTTTTTATTAGTGTGGTGGTGCACACCTTTAATCCCAGCACTCCTCAGAAGGCAGACGTACGAGGATTGTCGTGAGTTTGAGGCCACTCTGAGACTACATAGTGAATTCCAGGTCAGCCTGGGCTAGAGCAAGACCCTACCTTGAAAAACAACAACAAAAAATTTTATTTATATTTTTTATTTATTTGAGGGGGGCAGATAGAGAGAGAATGGCTGAGCCAGGGCCAACAATCACTGCAAACAAACTCCATATGCATGCACCACCTTGTGTATCTGGCTTACGGGAGTCCTGGGAAATCAAACCTGGGTCCTTTGGCTTTGCTACCAAGCATCTTAACTGATAAGCCATTTCCCCAGCCCTGTCTAAAGTATTTTTAATAATGAATACACAGAAGCCAGGCATATTGGCTCATGCCTGCAATCCCAGCTTTTGGGAGGAAGAGGCTGGAGGATCAGGAGTTCAAGGTTATCATTGACTACATATCAAGCTTGAGGCCAGCCTAAGCTATAATGAGATTTCTCTCTCTCTCTCTCTCTCTCCACACACACACACATATACATACACATATATAAATGTGTATATATATATACACACATATGATGATTCTTTAACTTCATATTTTCATTCACTTACTGGCACAGGAATAACTATATTGGGTATTTTGCACATTCAGCAATGCAAGGAATCTTTATTGCCTGTTCTTTTCTGAAACATTTTGTCACTTAAGCTAGTCTCAGTGTAAGCAAATAAACATGCAAATACAAATCCTAAAAGGAGAGTGTATATAATTTAATTCCATAGAAATAAAAGCATAAAAAAGACCAAGATACATAACCCAATTAAGTACAAAGGAGTCCTATGGCACAGTAGATTGCTTTAATAATGTTAAATAAAAAAAAATTCCCTGATCTGGGTATGGTAGCACATAGCTTTATTCCCAGTTCACAGGAGGCTGAGGCTGGGGGATCATGATAAGTATGAGACCAACCTGAGCTACATAAAAACAACAAAAAGAAATAACCCTCCTCCAAAATAACTTTTATGGCAGAAAAAAATACACTCAAGGAAATTTTTTACACCTGGCTTTCAAGCTCTCAAAAGGCCCACTTGAAATCCTGGATGAAGGACCTTGGCTATAGGTGAAACTCTCAAGAAGAGGGGCAGTGTCGTTGGAAGAGGCTTTCACCCAGGAAGTGAAAAGTAGAGACTATCAGGGCCTGAGACAGAGTCGTTTCAGACTGCGAAGCGGTGGGTTCATCACAAATAGCAGATGGCCCGAGCTTGTCTTCACTTAGTGATGATGCCCTTCTTACTTAGTAATAATGATACGAGTCTAGGCCAGCGTCATCAGATCCTAGAAGACAGGAAAGCTGTCACCTCCAGGATTGTTCTTTCCTTCATGGGTTCAGCCACTAATTCATTCAGTCTTGAAATGGAAAAGCATTGCCCTCTGCCAGGCTTCTGCCAACAACAGGGTGGGCTCTAACTAAGTCAGGGTGGCCTGTGCAGTCTCCTGCACCCCATCTCCTGTGCTTTGGACCACACACTCATCCCCCCAAGGATGTGACATCCACATTCTACTCTGCCTGTGGCTCAAGCATCTGCGTCTTGGGTGTCAGGTGGAAGCTCTTAACTGAGATTTCCAGCTCCAGAGATGGCTGTGTTTGGTACACAGGAGAGGAACTCTATGTCGTGTGACCCGTGTGATGGTGTTGCTTTTGCAACAGAGAGCCACACCTTGAAAAATGGGAGTGACTCTCAAAGGCACCAACTCCAGTCTACTTCTCTTCAACATTCTTGGCCTTTGCAAATATCTTCAGGGCATCACTTGTATTTTCAGAATACATGTATAAGGTAATTCTTATTTGGAGCAATCTAGACCAAACACCCATTCCTAAAGACAATTCTGGCAATTTTCCAGCCAATCAGAATCCCTCCACCCCTCTGATGTAAATTCTGTTAATTATATTTTGTCCTTCCTGACTTGCATATGACACTTTCTTTCCCCTAGAAAAGACCAGAGAGCTCCGTGGAGGGGCAGTCTGCCTCACATATGTTTGGAAAGCAGAGAAGAATCCCGTGTGTTGACAAGATTTGCCACATTGCAGCTTCAAGCTCTGTTTGTCCCAGTAAACAAAAGCTTAGGGTGGGAGCTGGCAGTCCTAGCACTCAAGCTCAAGGCCAGCTTATATGAAGGAATCCAGACCATGGAAGGGATTATTAGCTGTAGAAAACAAATTACTTTCTCTCTATGAGGCATTGTTTAACGTCCAGGATAGGGCCCCAGTCTGTTCTTTCTACTGGGACTGGGATGTAGGAGATGGAGGTGCACCCCATTGCCATAATCCCAAACTGGGAAGTGGCTGACCCTCCAACCTCCTGGCTTTCTTCTTCAGTCTGGGGAGCAGCTCTGGTGGTCTAGGTGGTGAGGCTGTGTGGAAGAAAGCTAGCTGTCTTCACCAGGTTCGACGGGCACTCCTGCTGAGCAGGGGGACACAACATCAACACTTTGGGAAGAACAGCCACTAAAAGTGTCTCTCTGAAATTGCTCTTCATTTTTAAATTGCTTTAGGAGCTAGTCATATATGAGGAGCTATTCTCGAATGGTTTTAGAGTTTCTGTTCGTGAAGATGAAAGTGCTCCTGGAATGGATGTAGTGATAGTTGCAACAACAATGTGAGTATACTTGACACCATTGTGCACTTAAAAATGGTTAAGATGGGATTGTTATGTGCAACTTACCTCTTTCTTTGTGTTTTGTCATTTAAAAAATTAGGTTAGCACACAGGGTAACGAGTTTCATTATGACAGTTTCATATATTTTATCACATTTTCAGAAGATTTTCCATGGAATCCTTCTCTGTGTAGAGCTGAATTGGAGAATATCTTATCAGGGGCTGTCATGAGACTAGTATGGAGACTCTGTAGGACTCTAGAGATAATCTGGAGAAAATTCTTCAAATGCTATATACTACTAGGATAGAGAGATTACATATCTAGATGTCATGTACCAAAATGCTTAAAAGATAGGGACTTCAGATAGCCCACTATTAAATCAGTTATACAAAAAAAATTCAGACCATAAGCTGCTTAAACAGAGCATGGAAAGACCTGGCTGGAATCCAGAAGAGAGCCAGTCCCCAGATAGCCTGTCTAGTTCTGGAAAGCACTACATGAGCTACTGGGGAAAACTGGCCAACAATGGTCTGAGCAACCAGGGGTCTAGGCTACTCAGAAGCAAACACTCTGACAGGGTGTACACACCAGTGCAATAGTGGCACACAGCCTCATTGGGTAAGCAATAGCTTTCTGATTGGCTAAGAGATCTACTCAGTAGAAAGGAACCCAGATCTGGAATTGGGAACCAGATCAGAATCCTATGGAAACAAAGATTATGCTCTCAAGTGTCAAGCTCTCACTAGTCATTGGCTAAAAGAGGCGCTACATATATCAAATTCTCCCTAAGTTAATAATGCTTATCCCATTTAAACTATGCTGACTTCATGCTCTGTTGGAGGATCTGTTCTTCTTTTTCAGAAGGTAGTGAGACCCAAGGAGATAAACTACCCCTCACACTTCAGCCAAGCCACAGCTGACACCACAGAGAAATTGGGGAGAGGATGAGTGCTGCTTCCATGCTGAACCTGATAATCAGTGCCAGGGTGAAGGAGACAGACACTGAGGATACTCAACACCTACCAAAGCAGAGATTCAGAGGCTCCTAAAAGCTCATCACTGAAGCAGACTTAAAACTTAGCCACTACAGCTTGGGGAATTTTGCCAAAGAGGGGGTGGAAAGCTTATAAGATCCACAGGTTGAGACATTATGCCCAGAGGCATTCCCTCCTCCCCCAAATAACTGACTGCTGCTCCCAGAATGCATATCACATACCACAACCCCACAGGGAATACCTGCAACCCTACTGAGGAGCGTCTCCAATGGAATGGGGGCAGGGATGAGTGAAAAGGGGGTGTAAACACATGATGTATCTATATGAAATATGTTAATAATAATAATAACAACAACATGAAAAATCTCATTAAAGCCAGGTATGGTGGCACATGCCTGTAATTCTAGCACTTGGGAGGTGGAAGCAGGAGGAGTTTAAGAACTGCTTGTGCTATGTAAGATCCTACCTCAAATGAAACCATTGTCTGCTTGAGAATAAGTGGAATATACTTTGGAGGAAACCACCCTCACTGAAAGGGTCTGTGAGTTTTCACTTAAAATATCGGGCATTCAATCAAATTTATCAGAAATTTTAGGAAACGTGCCAAGGGAGATAGACAAACTCTGTATGTGGGAAATAGGTAACCAATCCATATATGGTGTTATTGCATAAGGGCTATGAAATAACTGTGATTAATAGCTTAATAGTGGAATTATCTAATAATCTGTTTGAAGGGCTGAGAGTATAGCTCAGTAGTATAACACTTGCCTAGTATGTGAGAAGCCCTAGGTTCTATGCCTAGTATTGAAATCTGTGTATTCATGCATGCTTAAAATTTTATTCATTCATTTATTTATTTATTTGAGAGAGAGAGAGAGAGAGAGAGAGAGAGAGAGAGATAACCTAACCCTTTTCTCCCATAAGCTGCTTTTGGTCAGGTGTTTTGTCCCATCAACAAAAAGGTACATCCCAGTCCCATCCCTATCTCTCCTACTCTGTGGCAGAATTGAAAACTAAGAGCTTTACAACTCTGGAAGCTTTATGAGAGCAGCAGAAGCAGAGAGGTACTGGGCTAGAACTGTGACGAGCTTCCCAAATGCTCCATCCCTGGGTAATTGGAGTTATTTGACCTGTTGGGCAGCTACCTGAAAGGCTTCACTCCCAGGGCTTGTCTTTATTTAACTTGAGATGATATATTGACTCTGACAGACACACAATGACTTGATTTATTTATAGTGTGGCTTTTCTTTTTATTTAATGGACATGTATTGACTGACCATCTAATGCAGTTGTCTATAAAACAGTTTTGTATGTCTCTCCCCTTTCTTTTTTTTTTTTCTTTTCTCCCCGTGTGTTCTTACAAATAATAGATTGACAGGCTTTCAGCATGGGAAGTGAAAAGATAGGACAGGCTCAGAAACAACTTGATTGATGTCTTATCTTGGGCCCAGGCCAAATGTCTATTGCTGTCTGTCTTCAATGCAGAGTGTTGGCCAGTCGCTGCCAGCTTGAGTCTCCACAAAGCTGCTCCCAATCCCATGTGAATGCAATCCAGAAATGAGGTAGAAGTGAGAGGCCTATACTGAATGGGCATTTATCTCAGGGCCAGTAGAGGATGGAAACCTTTAGAAAAACATTTCTGCATTTCACCATCTAGTTGATAACCATGAGACATAGCTCTGTATTGTATTGTATTGTATTGTATTGTATTGTATTGTATTGTATTGTATTGTATTGTATTGTATTGTATTGTATTGTATTATACTGTACTGTACTGTATTGTACTGTATTGTATTCTATTGTATTGTATGTGTGTTAGATAGAGACCATGAGTGTATATAGGCATGACAGGGCATCCTGACACTGCAAACAAACTCCAGGCACCTGTGCCACTTTGTGCATCTGGCTTTATTGTGGGTAATAAGGAACTGAACCTGGGCCACCAGGATTTGCAAGCAAGGGCCTTTAGCCACTGAGCAATATCCTCAGCCCACCCTGAGACATATTTCAACATGCCTTGTAGATGTCTCTTATTTACCAGCTGGACCTGACAGTGGCCAAGTCAAGGAGGCAAGTAGCACTAGTGCTCCTCATTTCCTTGTTTTTATGTCTTTTCCTCCCCTCCTGCTCCTTAGAATCATATCTCCAAGTATGGTACCAGCATACAAGTCTACATTTGAGACTCTGTTTTGTGGGGCTCATGGTTGATAGTAGCCTATGTACCAGCCAAGTAACGTAACTTAAAGTTCCTGGAAACTTCCCCACTGCTTAAGGATGCAAACCTCACACCTGTTTTCTCACCCTGACTATCCATCCTCACTCCCTAGCATTCCTGATCAATTCTGGCTCCTCCTTTAAGACACTTCCAAGGATAGCTGCAGTCTTGTTTTGTTCCGTTACCTCTGGAACTTAAAACTTATTACAATTCTGAGGCATTTGGACATTACATGTGGTAGTTTTCATATAAATATTCCCCATAGGCTCATGTGTTTCTAATTTCTCTTGGTATTCAATCCCAAAGCTGGCAGAGCCTTTTGGGAGGTGCAGCCTTGCTGGAGGAGGTGTGTCACTAAAGGTAGATCTTGAGGTGAATTAGTGCAGCCCTATTGGATATTCACTAACTCATGCTCTCTTGCTACCACCTTCCAGCTGTTGTGCCAAGATGTGACACCTAGACTCTGCTCTACCATGCTTTTCCTGCCGTCATAAAACTTCCCCTCAACACTGTAAGCCAAGCCGGGCATGGTGTTGCACGTCTTTAATCCCAGCACTTGGGAGGCAGAGGTAGGAGGATCACCATGAGTTTGAGGCCACCCTGAGACTACATAGTGAATTCCAGGTCAGCCTGGACTAGAGTGAGGCCCTATCTTGAGAAAAAACAAATACTGTAAGCCCAAATAAACCCTTTTCTTCTATATGTTGATTTTGACCAGATGTTTGTCCCAGGAACAAAGAGGTAACTGATACAGTACATAATTTATAGAGGGCACTCAGGAGAGGCAGGAGTGAATCAAGATCTCAGAGAGCCTGGTCTGTGTAGTGTCAAAGATCATTCCCAGTTCTAAGACATTTGCTTCCTACACAATGTACCTTTTGATTCTAGTAGCTTTAATAGTTTTTTTTTTAAAGGAGTTTTTGTTTGCTTGTACTTTAATTTTTATGCACATCTGGCTTTACATGGGTACTAGGGAACTGAACATAGGCCATCAAGCAAGTTCCTTTAACCACTGAACCATCTCTCCAGCCTGCTTTAATTTTGAAGTGAGTTCTAAGAGTACAGGTGAGCTTATTCAGCTCACAATATAAACAATCAGGAAAAGAGGAAGTGAGTGTTCTCTGTGACTGGGTTGATAATCAGGGTATAGAATGCAATCCTGGAGTTGAATTTACAATATTGGAATATGGACACTAGAAATAGCTCAGAAAAAAATAGAGATTCTTTCTGCTTAATGAATTTTCAGAGTCATCCAAAAGTATTATTGATATTCCTTTGGGGAGAAAGGTATTCTGGGTAAGTTTGTGCTGTTATGCAGAAAGTTATGTTCACATATAAGCTATGAGACCCATTCAGCGTCCTGTGTAGTCTGTTCATATCATATAGGCTGGGAGACTCTGATGAGCCAGTGTGGAAAGAATATGACAATTAGAATCAAATAAATTGAAGGCCAGTTCTCTCTCTACCACTGATGACTAACTAGGGCAATGAACTGCTCTGAGCTTCTGCTTCCCCATCTGATCAAAGAGACTTTTTACTTGCTGTACAGGTTGTGATAAGAAGTGGTGGTTTGAATGAAAATGGCCCCATATATTATGGCATTTATTTATTTATTTATTTATTTATTTATTTATTTTTTGGTTTTTCAAGGTAGGGTCTCACTCTGGTCCAGACTGACCTGGAATTAACTATGTAGTCTCAGTGTGGCCTTGAACTCATGGCAATCCTCCTGCCTCTGCCTCTTGAGTGCTGGGATTAAAGGCGTGCACCACGACACCCAGATTTATTATGGTATTTTTTTTAAAAAAGATTTATTTTTATTTTATTTTTATTTATTAGAGAGAGGGAGAGAGAGAGAGAGAGAGAGGGAAAAAAAATGGGCACACCAGGGCCTCTAGTCACTGTAAACGAAGTCCAGACACATGCACTACCATGCACGTCTGGCTTACATGGGTTCTGGGGAATCAAACCTAGGTCCTTAGGCTTTGCAGGCAAGCACCTTAACCACTATGCAATCTCTCCAGCCTCCTCTGGTATTTTTTTTTTATTAGACAGAGGGAGAGAATGAGAGAGAGAATTGGCGCGCTAGGGCTTCAGCCACTGAAATCAAACTTCAGATGCTTGTGCCACCTAGTGACCTTACACTTGCCTCACCTTTGTGTGTCTAATTTATGTGAGATCTGGAGAGTCAAACATGGGTCCTTAGGTTTTGCAGGCAAGTGCCTTAACTGCTAAGCCATCTCTCTAGACAGCCCCCCACCCTGGAATTTTTGATTAGGATTAAGCTTCTTACTTGAATCTCTAGTAGGCAGAGCCCTGTTAGAGGTGTGTCATTGCAGGTGGATCTTGGGTCCAGCCCCACTAGGGGTGTTGAGAGATAGTTTGAGCTCTATGCTTGCCTGTGCTGGCTGTTTTCTTTCTGCTGTGAATGTATGATGAAGTGAACCAGCTTATTCCACCAGGATGAAGTTTCCCTTGAAATCTGGACGACTAAAATAAACGCTTTTCCTCCATAAGCTGTTTCTGGTCAGATATTTGTCCCAGGAATAAAAAGGTAATTGCAACATAAGGATATGAAGATTCCCAGTACAGGGGAATATTCAATAGATGATCACTATTTTTATTATCCCCCCCCCCCCCGTAAAGTAGTAATTAAAGAATTTTAAATAACAAAAGCAAGACAGCTCCAACCCAATGCTGTATATCTGCAGATACCTTGTTTATACCATAGCAAAATTTGTTTTCTCATTTGCAGTGTTGTGCATGAGAATAAAAAGATAGCCTTAAGAGTTTATTAGTTAAAAAAAAAGTGGAAGGCATTTTGAGAGTCTTTTGGAATTTTGTATTGAAGCAGGTAAAATAAAGAATAAAGAAGATAGACTACAGATATATTTTACTAAAAAACCAGTATTCTCTAGGTTGTGCACTAGAGAATTCATTTACTGGATCAAATATTCCCTTGGAATAAATCTTGAACACACGAGGAGGTTTTTGCATTCATTTTCTTTTTTGCTATGAAGTCTCACTCTGGACAACTTAAACAATCCTTTTCATTTTCAAAGAAACAAAGCAATCACAACCACATCATTTCCTTTAAAACCTCCCCAAGTCAGCTCCTCATGGTCCAGTAATGATGTAATTCAAGGAGTATAATTCTGAGTAATTTAATATCAACTGAATATGTCTCTTAGCTGTTCATAGATTTTGTGTAGAGGGGAGGAGGAAGAGCACAGTCTATAAATCAGACACGCTCATACTGTATTTGGGTTAGCATAAAGCCATAACGAAAAGGATCAAGTCAAGGTTGCCACACATGAACTTGAGAGAGTTTACCCTGCTTCTTCCACATTCAGCCCATTACATGAACTCCTGAGAGGGAGTCTGCTGTCGGCTGAATTGTATCTCTCCGAAGTACATGTACTGAAGTCCTACCCCCAGTACTTCAGAGTCTCCCTTTACTTGGGGAGTTGTTCTTTAAAGATAGGATCCATTGACAAGGGGTTGTTAGAGTAGATTTAATATGACTGGTATCATGAGAGACATCAGAGACATGTGGACACAGAGGGAAGACCATCTGTGGACACAGCATGGAGACAGCCATTTTCAAGCCAAAGAGAAAAGCCAGAAGAAACCAACCATGTCAACACACTGAACTTGGGCCACTCTCTGAAGTTAGTTAACCACACAAATAGTTGTAATTATTTTCACTTCCTAGATGACAAAACTGAGAGTTGGACATTATAAGTTACTTCCTTAAGGTCTCATGGTCATATGTGCTAGTAGGGACCACTGACACTGGGTGACCCCAACTCCAAATTCTATAGGTCTCTTATCATTCTGGCTGGCACTTCTCCTGTCCCTTTCAGGGGCTCCTTCCTTCTGCTGTTATAGCTCTGGCTGATGCTCCTCCTTGCTCTTGTCAGCACCCCTTCCCTCTGCTATTTGCTAATTTACCTCTGCCCTCACTTCCATGTCCATGAGTCTGTTACCTAGAATAGTTCCTTGTAGTCATTTTTTATGTTTGATGGCACCTCTTCATATCTCTTATTGTAGCCTTCTTGCTATCTTTGAGAAAGGCAGAAAAAACTACCTACAATTTTTTTCCAGAAAAATATTCACATATACAATATTCAAATTACAATGGACCAGCTAAAACTGATTTATCCTTAAAATTTCTCAACTACTCTTGTAAGAATAAGTTTTTAAAAAAACAACACTTCCCAAGGGCTAGAGGAATGGCTTAGCGGTTAAGGCGATTGTCTGCAAAGCCTAAGGATTCAGGTTTGATTCTCCAGATCCCATCTAAGCCAGATGCACATGATGGTGCATGCATCTGGAGTTCATTTGCAGTGGCTTGAGGCCCTGATATGCCCATTCTCTCTCTCTCTCCTTCTTGCTGTCATTCTCTTTAATAAATAAATTAAAAACTTCCCACAATCCCATTTTTCCAGGGAGCATTATTTTATTTATCTTTATTATTATTATTATTTTGAGGTAGGGTCTTTCTCTAGCCCAGGCTGACATGGAATTCACTATGTAGTCTCAGGCTGGCCTCAAATCCATGGTGATCCTCCTACCTCTGCCTTCTAAGTGCTGCAATTAAAGGTGTGCACCACTTTGCTTGGCTATATTTATTTTTGAGACAACATTTTGCTATGTAGCCCAGTCTGTCTTGGAACTTACTATGTAGCTTTGGCTGGCCTGGAGTTCATGATTTTCTTGCCTCAGCCTCCTAAATTCGGGGATTACAGGTGTGTGCTACTATGCCCAACTATGGGGCGGGTCTTGCTAGAGAATGGTTATTCTTATATGTGTTAGTAAAGTTTATATAGAATCATCTGCTCACTCATGCATTCACTTATTCATATATTCCTTCATTCCATAAACATTTTGCAGGCTTATTATGTATTAGGCACAATACCAAATCCTACAAGAACTCAAAGGTAAGTGTTTCAGTATTCTGTTTTTAAAATATTTGCTAATCAGAGCTAATAAGACTTAATTTTGGAACTTCCTTATAGGAGTTATCCCTTGATAGTCTATGAGACTGCTCCTGATATGGCCACCTTCTTGCTAGGATAGGAGATCCTGACTGCTATTGGGTTAATCCAGAAAAACCAGCACAGAGTGGTGGAGAGGCTAAAACTGTCTTGTGAATCTAGTTTTATCTCCTGCATGTGGTGTACCTAAAGCAACAAGCACACTCGCCTTGGTCTGTTTCCAGGTCCACTCTCTATCATTTACTTCCCACTTTAGTCACTTTGAGTTCTGTTTTCTGCTATAAATTATCAAAATAATCCTAACATGTGTAAGACTTTCAGTTGTCACTTAAACTTCCTGATGCTTTTCCATATGAAGCTTCACAGAGTCTTAGCGCTCCCTTAGACTTCCCTATTCATGCTAAAAGTGAGCATCTGGTCTACGTCTGGGTCAGTGCTAAATCTCTTCAACAGCGTCCTTTGCTGAGGCAACACTTTTTAGAATCTGTTCAAACAGCAACAGGGAAAAGGAAGGTCAACAGTAGGACCAGGCTGCAGATCTTACATCTTGGGTCAGAGTTATTTAGTATCTGAGAACAATGGACACTCAGTGGGAAGGTGAGAGGAAGCAAGAGCTCTTCAAAGACAGCCTAAGTTACATATATGGAGAGAGAGAGAGAGAGATTGAGAGAGAGAGAGAGAGAATGAATAAACGAGTTCACTACCTGACTTCCCACCCCCAGCTAGCTCCCTGGCTCATCATCCTAAGCACACTGTGAATCACGTTTCACAGATGAACTTTCTGCCTTTGTTTCAGCTATAGAAAGCATGTAGTCAACTTGTCTGCATGCTCCCCATCTGCCAGAACATTATATATACCAAGCTTCAGTCCTGGCTCCAACTTCAGTTCCCATCTTTTCCCCTGCTTTTGCTCCTCTTTATTTTTAAACCTGCTTCTAATTAAATTATCTTTGCATCAATATACAATAAACAGTAAGGATGTTTTTTCAATGCCTCTATTAAAAATTCTGGACATGTAGAATCACAAGTAGTTTGTTCTAGGCACAAGACATGAATTTATACATTTCCAAATGTACTAAATGACCCCTAGGATGCTACTTGAGGTTTTCTCGGGAAATAGCACCATGTGGCATAACTCACCTACCCCAGTAGTGTGATCTCCCTTGGGTCCTGTGTAGGAGGTGGGAGTTTCTCCTCTCCCCCTATGCCAGCTGCTCCGGTTCCTCTTCTCCTGCGTAAACACACATTCATCTTGGTCGAAAGTACACTCTCCAGGTGGAGGTGGAAGTCTCTCTGTAAGGAAACAGCAGGTGTTGCCATTGCTGAGACACTTTCAATGAATATGCATCTTATGGCTCCCAGAAGCCCTCTCCGCGTGTCTGAAAGGTGTCTGGCCATATGTGAAACATGTGGAGGTGCAGCCCCCCTACCAGCATCCCATGGAGCTCTTGCCTCCAGCCAGCCCGTGCCCACCCCTCATGGATCCTTCTATGGTGGCAGGGAATCAGAAATCTGGATCTTGAATTTTGGGGTATTTTGAGAAAGAAGCTTTCCCTGACTTGGGAATTCATTTGTGTGAATGAGCCTATAAAACTGAAAATTGGAGCTATATTGCCTTTATGAAAAGATGAGAAAAATTGCATAATGTATGAGCTTGCTTCACAAGTCCAGGATGACTGAAAGCTAGCCTCACAACAGCTGTACAGCTGCTGGAGGAGGTGATACGTCTTAGAACTAAATGTACATCTGAAAGCAGAGCCGTGTAGCACAAATGACTTCATTTTTTTGTGCCTTAATATTCATCTATACTGTGGGATTATACATATTGGTTTTTCGAGGTAGGGTCTCACTATAGCTCAGGCTGACCTAGAATTCATTATGTAGTCTCAGGGTGGCCTCAAACTCACAGTAATCCTTCTACCTCTGCCTCCCAAGTGCTGGAATTAAAGGAGTGTGCCACCATGTCCAGCTCTAATGTAGGAATATTAATGGCACCCATTTCATAGGGTTGTGAGGATTAAGTGAGATGTTATATGCAAAGTATTTAGCACATGGCAAGTTCTCAATTATTATTAGTAAAATAAATGCTAGAAACTATTATTTGCTATCAAAAGCCTTATTTCCCCTTTTATTTTTGTTTTAACTTTTTGAGGTAGGGTCTTGCTCTAGCCCAGGCTGACCTGGAATTGACTATGTAGTCTCAGGGTGTCCTCAAACTCATGATGATCTTCCTACCTCTACCTCCCCAGTGCTGGGCTTAAAGGCATGTGTCACCGTACCTGGCTTATTTTCCATTTTCAATATCTGTCTTTTTTGTGCATATGTGATTCTGGGGATTAAACCTAGGGTCTCATACATGCTAGGCAAATACTCTACTACTGAGCTATATCTTCAGCCAATATTTATCTTTGGTAACATTAATGATAATTATTAGTAGAGTAATGCTATCTCCCAACTTAATGGGGACATCTCTTTTGGCTGAACTTCGTCACACTTCCCTACATCTTTATTCTTAGTATTTTTCTAATAAACAGTCTCATATCTATTTTGTGTGATTTAACTTCATTTTATTTTATACACAGTACTAGCTAGTGAAGCCACATTCCCTGTTCTATGCCTTGAGTATAGATATTCTTTCTTCCCATGTGTGTAACGTGTGGTATGTGTGCATGTGTGTATGCATGTTCATGTGGTGGCACATATGTTTGCAGGTGCATCTGTGTGAGCTAGTGTGTGTGGAGGCCAGAAGTTGACATGACATTGAATGTCTTCCTTAATTGCTCTACAACTTATTTTTTGATATAGGATCTCTTATTGAACCTAGAACTCACCACTTTGGCTAGACTAGCTAGCTAGTGAGCTCAAGAAATCTTCCTATTTCCTCCTCCCCAGCACTGGGATTATAGGCACACACACAATAGTGGCTCCTGGCATTTTATGTGGGTACTGGGGATTCAAACATAGGTCCTCATGCTTACGAGGCAAACACTTTACTCCCTGAGCCATCTTCTCAGCCCCATTAAGTGTAGATACTCATACCTACATTGTCCTTGCACGGGCTTAGAAATCAAGGAATTAAAACCAAATTGTCTTCCTATTTTGGCTTGTTTTTGTCTTTCTTGTGGTGGCTTGAATCAGATGTCCCCCATAAACTCATGTGTGTATATGCTATGCCCAATATTCTAACAGATACGGCTAACTTCCCTTACAACGAGGATAAAGGGGCCAAGTCACATATGTACAAAGATACACAGAGAATTAGTCTTCAGTTCTATTTTCCAGAGGCTACTATGAAACACTGCAGAGACATTTCTGTCAAGAAAAGCAAATGAAATGGGGTTCTTAGTGGAACGGAAGTGTCCTTTATAAGCCAGAGAGAAAAATGGCTACAATGTCTAACAGCTGTCTTACCTGGAGACCGGCAGCTTCCCAACTGTATTGTGATATCATCCAGGGCTATCATCCCACAATCCCAAAAACTTTTGCATAGACTCATGAAAACAACCTGCAATTCATAAAAATAAAGTTATGAATTCTGTTAGCTGAAAACTGGAAACTCTTACCACCTGAGACTGACTTAGCACAAAGGAATGCCTAAGCCATTTAAAATACCTCCTCAGGGATCAGATGACATAGGACACGGTGACATCATTGAAATATGACCCTGGGGTTGCTCATTTTAAGCAGAGTCAACATTCTAATGATATACTGTGTACACTAATGCAAAAACCGGAGACAGTCTTTCAGGAATTGACAGAAAATGTGAAGAAAGCAAGAGGGTAGCTGGCTGATTGAGAAAAAAAGTCTGTCAGGTTTTAAATATGTTCCCTTGATAATCCACAAAGTTCATCTGGTGTTAATGGTTTTGCAAGCATTTTTCAAACATCCCCAGCACAAACACTATCTTTTTTTTTGGAAACAACTCTCTGGCCATGTGCTGTATTCACATTGTGAGCCAAGTCCCAGTGATTGGACAATATATGAGAAGGATATTGGAGATGTATGTTTGATTTCTAAGACAAAGATCTAGACCCTGGCTGGCATCATTAGTAAATCCCTAACTATAGTTATTTTATCAGTCCAAATATTTTTATTGTTGTATATGAAAGAAAAACAAATTCATACCATAAATTATTAAATTCATTGTGTGTATGTGAGAGACTGATATCAGGATCTTGATTCCTTCCCATTAGGCCAATTTTAAAGGTTATGTTTCATATGCACAATATCCAAACAGCACCGCTTAAAGCATTTGTATTGGACTTTTACTGCTCTGATAGGTTTCAAAGCTGCTTTTCATCCATAACTTAGAGCTTAAGTAGAACAAGCTGGTATAGTCTGTATTCCATCTCCTAGCTACAAATATCAGTTCAAGCGATGATAAAGGGTGATATCACAGAACTCAAAACTCTACTTATGACTAATGTGAAGACAACATTTTAAGATGTTATGGCTTACATTTTTTGTGTGTGTTTTCAGTAGGGTCCTTTAATCATTGATGTGACTTAGCAGAACACAGGATTTATTTTTAAAGACAATTTAAAATCATAGGGCAATTTATCAGTTTGCAAAACATAAAATGTTGTCAGCCAAGATCCTCTGAATGTACTGATTGTAGATTGTATACTGATTGTATAATGTGTGAATGTCTATTTGCACAACATTCATATCATCTTAAATTATAGGTAGGATAGTTTAAAGATATAATAATATTTGACAATTGGGTTTACAAAGAGCAAAACAAAGCATGGTGGGGTTTTGTCTCTTTTTAAAACTTTTGTTCATTTTTCATTTTCAGATGTCCTAGAGCTTATCTCAATACGTAAAATATTTTACTTGCAGGGATTACACATATGGAAGGCAAAAATCGGTGCAATCAGTCCTGAATGCTGTCATATTTTGTTAACATTTTTATTGTTATATGAGAAGGAATATTAATCTGTCCCACATCTTATCAAACTGATTGTGCTACAAAGAGAAAAGCCTTGACATTCTTATCATCAGCTCTAAGTCCATTTGCTCAAGCATACTGAAAAGCTCTGTTTCACAATATGAGGCAGTGAAAAGATTTACCATGTAAATCTCTCTCTGTAAGCATGAGCACTCTTCACAGCAATGATTCTAAAGAGAACTATTAGCATGCTTTTATATGTTTACCAGTGTGCTATTTCATAATGACCATAAAAAAGCATGCAAACAAGCAAACAAATAAAAAAGCCAAAATTTCAGAAAGAGAAGAAATAAACTAACCTAAGAAACCTCAGAAATAGATTATCATTAGCTCTATAATTTGTGAACATTATTTAGTACTATAGAAATAGAGTCTTGTTATAATGACAAGTGAAAAAAGCTGGTGAAAACAACAACAACAAAATCATCTCTAACTCACCTAAAACACACAGAAAAGGCCTAGAAAAGTTATCAGATATAATATATATATGATCATTATGTTAGGTTCAGAAAATTATGAGTATTTAACAATGTTTTCTCCTATTTTCTAAACATTCTAAACTTACCATTATTTTTGCTTGAAGAAAAGCAAAAAGAAAGAAAAAAAGAAATCCGGGTAGTTATAGTTGAGATGTAGAATAATGGAGTGGGGCTGTAGCTCAAAGGCAGAGATCTTGCCTAGCTTGTGCAAGGTCCTAGATTTTATTCTCAACACCACATGAAAGAAAGTGAAAGAACAAATGAAAGGAAGGCAGTAAGGAAAAAGGAAAAGAGAAAGAAAAGGAGCTAGGGAGATGGTTCAGTGGATGAAGTGCTTGCTGCTCCAATCTATACGAGTTCAATTCTCTAACCTCACAAAAAAGCTGGAAGCCATGGCAGGCTTCTGAAATCCCAGGACATTGATGGCAAGATGTGGAGGAGAGACAGAGAACTCCCCAGAAGCTCATGGTGAGTGCAGCAAAGAACAACATTGGGAAGAGAGGGAGGGAGGGAGAGAGAGAGAGAGAGAGAGAGAGAGAGAGAGAGAGAGAGAAGGAAAATTAGAATAATGAGTTAGCATTTCTTAGACTGGCATTATTTATTACAGCAGCCACAGGACACAGAGTCGGTTCAAATTAAAATTAACTTATTCAGGCACATGAGCCACATGGCCCAGTGCTCAGTACTGTACAACATATAGCCAATGGGAGCTAAATCAGACACAGCCGACAGACAACACTTTCTTATTGCAGGAAGTTCTTTTGAATGGACCTTCTTGGCTCCTTTTATCATCATGGATCACTTTTGAACTGCTACCATGGGTTGAATAGCATCCTAGAGAGGTTATGAAAAGCAGCAGGCCACCATGCTGTCTTATAGATCGCTAGCCAGACCACATGTTGTTCTGCCTGACCACAGACCCAAAGTCGACCATGTACTGACTAGATTCAAGCCAAGGCCTCAGACCACAGATTGTTTGTCAGTTCTCTGTCGGTATTCCAAAAGGAAAGATAGAAAGAAAGAAAGAAAGAAAGAAAGAAAGAAAGAAAGAAAGAAAGAGAGAGAGAGAGAGAGAGAGAGAAGAAAGAAAGAAAGGAGGGAGGGAGGGAAGGAGGGAGGGAAAGAAGGAAGACAAGGTCACTTTGTTTGATCTAGCATCCTGAATTTCCACCCAGCTATTGATAATTCTGATCACAATAGCACTTTTTGGGACTTGAGTTATTCTGAGGTAGTTGGAGACTGAACAAGCCACTGGGTTGTCCTGGTTGAGGCAGGACAAAAGAAAAGTCAAACGTGTGTACTGGTTCTTAAGATGTCTCTCTCTGGACACTTGCACACAGACATGTCTCACAGTGTGACTGACAGCAGCCACATTGATGGAATCACACTAGGCATCCTCAGCACACAGTGGGTTAAAATGTAGTCCATGTGCACAATGGAATCTTAGTCAACAGTGAACAATACTGAAATTAGGTCATTTGCCAGAAAATGAATGGAACTGGAACCGATCATATTAAAGGAAATAGGTCAGATTCAGAAAGATAAATATCACATATTTTATCTTGTATTCAGAATATAGGTTAAGAAAATGCATACATGAGACATGAAAGTAGAAAGGGGGCTATATAAGAAGAGAGGGACCAGCAGGAGAGGAAAGGGGGAAAATAGAGAGAAACAATAGGTGAATATGATCAAGGTACATTATACACATGCACAAAAGTGTCATAATAAAATACATTGTTTTAAATTTTTGACATTTCATGTGTGTCTATAATGTATTTTATATATAAACATATATAAATATATAAATATAAATATAAATATATATAAACATATATAAATATAAATATAAATATATGTATGTATATATGTATATATATGTTTTCTGGGGTAGGGTCTCACTCTAGCTCAGGCTGACCTGGAATTCACTATGTAGTCTCAGGGTGCCCTCAAACTCACAGCGATCCTCCTACCTTTGGCTCTTGAGTGCTGGGATTAAAGGCATGCACCACCACGCCCAGCTGTAATGCATTTTGATCTTATTACTATCTCCAGATACCCTCTATTATTTCCTTCCTTCTCCCATTAACACCTTTCTTCCATATTAATTGCCATCTTACTTTCAGGCCTTTTTTTTTAAGTCAATGAGTTAAATTATGGTTGCTGGCATAATCATAGATGGAAGGTTATTTGCTGAGGAGTGGGAGACTTACCAGTGGCTACACCACTGATGAACCTGACTCCCCTTCTCCAGCAGCCATTAGCTACCTTTAGCTACTCTGGGAAGTGTGGGCTCTCATGTATCCTTCACCATCAAGGAGGAAATTTTGACAGGTTCAATCTTGTGCAGGAAACCACAGCTGCTATAAATTTATAAATGTTAGAGCTATGTTGTATCCAAAAGACAAAGTGAAACCCACTGTGTGTTGTTGAGGGTGGGCTTAGGGGTGTTATAGCCAGTTACTCCTTGCCACAACTTGGCTCACTCTCCTGCTGCTGTTTTCCACCTACTGCGGGAGAGGTGGTGTCCAGTCTCTGCTCATGCCATGCTGTCCCCTGCCACCACGAAGCTCTGTCCTTGAGACTGTAAGCCAAAATAAACCCTTCCATCCCATTAGCTGCTTTTGGTTGGGTGCTTTATCCCAGCAATGAGAAGGTAACTACATCACACTGTATTTATAGGTTTTAAAAATACTTATATCACTTTAGGCACAATTTCAAAGCCAGTGGGCCATCACTGAAGAATGAGAAATAAGCCTTAACTTGAATACATACTACTATACATGGAAAAGGGAGAGAGCAAAATATCTCTTAGAAAGATGTTTCTGATTTGGGGGAATATCTCAAAACTTAAGGCAGACTAAAATTGTGTAGATCAGCCTACTCTAGTGTCCTACAAGTTTCAGTTCTTAGGTACTGGTAATAACTTATTTTTTTTTTAATTTTGATGGAGAATATTTATTGTAGAGGAACTCTATTGAGGCTAACTTTTCCGGAAACACAAATATATAGTGAATAGGGAGCTACACAAATATTTTTTTTGCAAACAATATGATTATGTCACAGTAATTACCATGACTTTACCTACTCCACATTCTTCTAAGAAAAGGACATAATGTATGTTCTTGTACATAACAGGGCATTTCAACCTCAGCACTATTGATGTTGTAGAGCCAGGTAATTCTTTGCTGTGGGAGGCCCTGTGTGTGCAGGATGGTCTGCAGTACCCTTGGCATCTGCTAAAGCTGATGAAGGAGTTAAATGGTGCCTAGCAGTAGCAAGACTATGTTGCACTATTTCTGTTTTGCCTCATTCCTCAAATCACTAGCTAGTCAAGTCAGTCTTGCCTGTAAAGAAGAAATAAAGGATAATCACAAGGAACACCACCAGTCATGTGACCTTCTAATCAGTAATCTTTCTTCATGTTTCCAGGAATGCCTGGGGACCCTGTGAACATCAAAACCAGGTCAAGACTTCATGACTGCTGTGGTGTTCAGCTGGCCACAGTAAGAGTACACCACCAGAAGCCCCCACAAGCTGTTTCACCCGTGATCCCAGGCAAGATGGAACTCGGGTGACAGCCCTCCATCTTCCACCAGCCCCCTTGTTGTCGATGAAGCTATCTTCCTCTGTCACTCAGACTCCCAAGTTACTGGTTTCATGAGGTGGCAGTGGAACTGGACCTTTCACAGTCACACACCTACTACACCAGCATCACTCCAAGACTACAGTCACAAACGTTTCCAGACATTGGTGCCAAATCTTCCTTGGCAGGGGAGGTAGGACAAAACCTCCTGGCTGAGGACTACTGGTAAGGAGTAGAATAAACGACTGTGTGGTTCATTAGCCTAGTAACTGGATTCCTATTACATGCAGTTTCTACATGAGGAGCTTTCAGATCTGTAACCTCATGTTTGGATTCACTGTTCATTCCAACTTTTTTTTTTTCCTGCTCAGAATAAGACAGTTTTTCAGATTAAAAAAACCCAAAACAAAACAAAACTGGACTTAGGCTGGGGAGATAGCTCAGTGGAGAAAGCACTTGAATCACAAGTGTGAGGGCTGCAGTTCAGATCCCTGGCATCCACGTAAATGTTGGATAGGTGTGGTGGGCTGCCTGGAGTCCCGGTGCCTGGGAAGCCGACAGGAAATCCCTAGGGCAAGATAGAGTAGCTGAACCAGTGAATTCTGGGCTCAAGTGAGACACTCTGCCTGAGTAAATAAAGAGGATAGCAATGGAGGAAGACACTTGACATAAAAGTCCAGAGAAGTTCTTAAAGCACTCAGGAAAGAAAAAGTAGAGCAGGAGGGTGTTTTTTTTTTTTTTTTTTTTTTTTTTTGGTGTGTGTGTTTTAAATGTTTTTTATTTATTTGAGAGTGACACACAGAGAGAGAAAGGGGCAGATAGAGAGAGGGAGAGAGAACGGGCGCGCCAGGGCCTCCAGCCACTGCAAACGAACTCCAGACGTGTACGCCCCCTTGTGCATCTGGCTAACGTGGGTCCTGGGGAGTCGAGCCTCGAACCGGGGTCCTTAGGCTTCACAGGCAAGCGCCTAACCGCTAAGCCATCTCTCCAGCCTGTGTGTGTGTGTGTGTTTGAGGTCAGATCTCCATGTAGCCCATTCGAATTCACTATGTAGTCTCAGGCTGGCCTCGAACTCACAATGATCCTCCTACCTCTGCCTCATGAGTGCTGGGATTAAAGGCATAGGCCACCATGCCCAGCTATCAGAAGGTTTAAAAATAGTTATGGGTTACTGATTTTCACTTTATGAGGAGTCAGAGTTTAAACTTTTCAGTAGGAGCAGATCAAGCTTCATAGGGAGCTGTGGAATATAATAACGCCTGTGCTGTACAATAATAAGGATTGTTGTATCAAATAGCAGCCACTGGCTGAGGTAGCTTATTTTACAATGCCTTATAATGGGCATAACAGCCAAGTTGTGTGAGTTGTGGTTCTAAACCACTGACTTTACCAACAAAGCATCCCCATTTAAGCCCATAATTAGCATGTGGAATGATATTTTCCATAAATGGCCTTCTATGTTCAAAGGGAAACATGTCAGTCTCATGTTACTAAAGCCATAATTACCCATGCCCATCAAGTGACCCTAGTTCATGTCTTGTTCTCAACAATGGACCTAAGCCAGATGTTCAGGTTCCAGGTTAAATTTAAGTTTTCTTCTGATGATGATACAATTCTTTGAAGTCATTTGCACACATATATTTGGATATGACAACTATAAAGTTAGAATTATTCACAAAATTACTATAATCCAGTCAGAGAAATACCAGGGCCTTTGCATTAAGATGCTGTGGGTGGGCAGGAAGATCGTAAGAGCCACAGGTTGAGACATCATGCCCACAGGCATTCCCTCCTCCCCAAAAAGCTGACGGCTACTCCCCCAACACATAACCCACAACCCCATAGGAAATACCTGCAACCCCACTGAGGAGGATCCCCAGCGGAATGGGGGCAGGGATGAAGGAAAAGGGCACCAGCACATGATGTATCCATATGAAATGTGTTGTTAATGTAATAATAATAAAAGAAAAATAAATTTAAAAAAGATGCTGTGGGCAAAAGTGCAGGTTGCATGGTCTAATGTCATTGTAGTCATTTAACTGCCTGACAATAAGTTACAGAAAATCTTAAAAATACAAAGGTATAAAGCCAACAACACAAAACCCAAGAATTGAGATACTTGATAGAAAGGATGGAATGTTCATGAATCCGTTAGGCCAAGCTAGGTGGAGATTTATCTGGAAGAAGGAGTGTGAGATTGAAGCATTCTTAGAACCTGGCCATTTTTAGGAGACAGTTACTAAATCGTAGCAGCGTGCCTCCTGCAGATGCTATATTTGGTTTGCATATCCTACAAAAGGCAGATTGATCATGTGTTTTTAAATAAGTCTTTAGCTGACCAATGCTTTTTTCCTTAAAGGAGCCATCTGTTTCCTTTCTTTCTTTCTTTCTTTTTTTTTTTTTTTAAGACCCATCTGATTTAATTCAACTTTTAGCATTGACAAGCAAGAAAGGTTGACCAGGTTCCAGATTTTCCCAGTGCAAAAGTCTTCTTGCTCATAGAAGCCTTCTGTTCTGGAGGAAAGTGCATGCTGTGATAGAAGACAGGCTGACTGCCGAGTGTGCTCATTGTTCTTGGGGTGGTAAACACCCAGACCTTGCAGCTCAATGGCTTAAAAAAACCCTGCGTCATTTTCAGGTCTTTTTATTTTGTGTGTGTCACTTGATAGTTATGGGCCATGCATATGTGAATGTGTCCACATGGGTGCATGGTCATGTATGTGCAGATGCTTATGGTGGTCAGAGGTCAACACTGGGCATTGTCTTTAATTGCCGTCTACCTTCTTTATTGAGACAAGGTCCCACTAAAGCCAGAGCTCACTGATTCAGCTAGTCTATCTAGCCAACTTGCCCTGAGGTTCTACCTCTCTTTAACTCCTAAATGCTGGTATTGCAGGCATATGCCATCATGCTTAGCATTTATGTGGGTACTGGGGATCCAAATCCAGGCCCTTAAACTTGAGCAGCAAACATATTACTGATTGAGCTATTGACCAGTCCCTGTTCCTCTCTTTTCTTAGATAGGCTCGCTCATTGTTCTCCAGCTCACCCATTAGGCTAGACTGGCTGGTCAGTGAGCCTCAGAAATCCTCCTGGCTTTACCTCTCAGTGTTGGGATCACATGTGTGCACAACCACCATGCCTAGCATTTTATGTGGGTACTGGAGGTTGAAGTTCGGTCCTCATGCTTGCAAAGCAAGCACTGTACTGACTGAGCCATCTCTCTAGCCCTATGTATAGATCTTTTGACCATTGAAAACAGGGGAGTTTCTAAGAGAGATCAGAATCTGTCAATTGTAGTATAAGGAAAAGGCACAGAGAGTCTATGATATGAGGTGACTCAACAGGAAGCTTTGTACACAGGGATGAAGCATTTAACCCTTTCTTGACCCCATGATAGAGTACTAGGAAATTGAACCCAGTTCCTTAGGCTTTGCAGGCAAGTACCTTGAACACTGAGCCAGCTCTTCAACCCCCCCTTTTTTGTTATTTTTGATGGTGCTGTTTTTGCTGACTTTTTGTGTGTAGACATTTGTTGTGGTGGTGTGCATGTGTGTGTGTGTGTGTGTGTGTGTGCACATGCGTGGGGAAGCCAGAGGACAACCTTAGATTTTGTTCTTTAGGCACCATTCACCTTTTTTGCCACAAGTTCTCTTAGTGGCCTAGAACTCTCCAAAGAGTACAGATTTGCTGACCAGCACACCCCAGGAATCATGTCTTTGCCTCCCCAGCGTTAGCATTATCAGTGAGTGCCACCACCTCGGGCTTTTTATAGATATGGTTTCTGGGGGTTAAACTCAGCACCTCCTGCTTGTGAGACAAGCACTTTATCAGTAACTGAGCTATCTTCCCAACTATCTTGATTTTTATGTTCACTTCTCAGGAGATCAGGGAGTCTTTGATGAGTTCATGTAGACCCCAGACTACTTATGATTTTGTGTGAAAAGCAATGCTTTGGTGTGTGGAAATATCACTTCCTAAAAATGAAAAAGTGGGCTGGAGAGATGGCTTAGTGGTTAAGCGCTTGCCTGTGGAGCCTAAGGACCCCGGTTCGAGGCTCGATTCCCCAGGACCCACGTTAGCCAGATGCACAAGGGGGCACACGCGTCTGGAGTTTGTATACAGTGGCTGGAGGCCCTGGCGTGCCCATTCTCTCTCTCTCTCTCTGTCACTTTCAAATAAATAAATAAATAAAAATTAAAAAAAAAAACACACACAAAAAAACCAAAAAAGCAAAACACGGTGCTGTGATGGATATACAGTGTGGCTTATGTCTTATCCATATCTCTTAGGAAATTTCCTTGCTCCAACCCTTCCCATGTGATGCAATGCATTGGCTAATTTGTCATGTCCAAGAGTGGACATCATGACAAGGAATTATGGTGGCTCAATTGAAAAGAGACATAAATATGTCAGACCTACCAAAAGTCATGAAGAGTGCAATCAATAAAGAGCAAAGAAGAGCAGAATCTACAGCCTTGTTTTGAGCCTCGGGGCTCACCCTGCTCCAGAGGAATGTCTCCTGGGCCAGGGGAAGGCAGCAGACACTTCAGCAGTTCCCTGCAAACACCCAACCAGAATGTTTACTGTGCTCAACTCACATCCGGGGCAGAAAGAAAACTGTTAGGTAGATTGGCAGCAATTGCCGAGGCAGACGTGAGACATGAAGAGCTGTGGGCTGAAGCCACACGCTACAACTCTTCTTTAGCCACACAGCAGCTTATGTTGTCACTCCTAATAAATAACAGACAACTGAGTACTTTCTATTTCCCAGTTTTACCAACAATGCTGCAATGAACACCAGAAGCTTGGTCTTTGAGCATGACCATGACCATGACTCATTTTTCTCTCCCACCCTGTTTTCCTACCTTCCTCCTTCCTTCCATTCTTCCTTCCTTCCTTCCTTCCTTCCTTCCTTCCTTTTTTTCCCCCTGGTACTATGGATTAATCCCAGGGCCTCCTTTAACTAGGCAAATGCTCTGCCATGGAACTAAATGGAAAAATGAACTTTTGCGTTTTTATTTTTAAATATTTATATTTATTTACTCATTTCTTTGAGAGAGAGAGAGAGAGAGAGAGAGAGAGAGAGAGAGAGAGAGAGAGAGAATAGGCATGACAGAGCCTCTAGCCACTGCAAATGAACTTCAGACTCATTCACCATCTTGTACATCTGGCTTATGCGGGTACTGGGGAATGGAACCTGGGTCCTTAGGCATTGCAGGCAAGTGCCTTAACCCCTAAGCAATCTCTCCAGCCCCGATTTTATTTATTATTTTATTTTTATTTATTTATTTCAGAGTGACAGAGAGAGGAAGAGGCAGAGAGAGAGAGAGAGAGAGAGAGAGAGAGAGAGAATGGGCACACCAGGGCCTCCAGCCACTGCAAACGTACTCCAGATGCATGCACCACCTTGTGCATCTGGCTTACGTGGGTCCTGGGGAATTGAGCCCCCCCATTTTTATTTTTTTGTTAAGATAGGAAGGATCTCAGTAAGTTTCTCAATTTGACTTCAAACTTGCCATCTTCTTGCTTTGCTTCATGCATGGGTAGCTTGTATTACAGGCATATACCACCCTGCCTAGCTCCATGATTAGCTCTTTATGATAAATTCTGTAGACATAAAATTGTTATGTCAAAAGATGAACTTGTTTGGAGACACACACATGTATGTGTATATATTTAAATTGTGATAGGAATATTGCATCAATATACCCTCCTTATAAACTAACATGTGAGGCTTACTCTTTCCTGTCAGCCTCACCTTTCCATATGCATACACATACATGGCGCGCGCGCACACACACACACACACACATAATTTGTAAATTCTCATGTACCTCCTCAAATAAATTTTATTGATTAAATAAAAATAAATCATTCAGGCTGGAGAGGTAGCTTAGCAGTTAAGGTGCTTGGCTGCAAAGCCAAAGGACCCAGGTCCGATTGCCCAGGAACCATGTAAGCCAGATGCATGAGGTGGCGCATGCATATGGAATTTGTCTGCAGCAGCTGGAGGCACTGCTGCGCCCATTCTTTCTCTCTCTCCCTCTGTCTGTCTCTTTCTCCCTCTCTCTCTCAAATAAATAAATAAGTATAAATTTAAAAAATCATTCACTTTAGACTCTTCAAATAACTTCATATGTACATATGCTTATAATAAGTACAAATATATTGCATATTTTTTTCTTTTTCTTTTGAAGTGCTAAGGATCAAACCCTAGGGTTTTGCACATAGCAGGCAAGCACCCTGACAGTGAACTACATCTCAGCTCCTACATTGTCCTTCTAAAAGCCAAGGTTTATTTTAATTTTTGCTATTTTTATTTTATTTTTATTTATTGAGAGACAGAGAGAGAGAGAGAGAGAGAGAGAGAGAGAGGCAGGAAGTGTGTGTGCTAGGGCCTCTAGCCACTGCAAATGAACTCCAGACATATGCGGGTTCTGGGGAATTGAATCTGGGTCCTCAGGCTTTGTAGGCAAACCCCTTAACTGCTAAGCAATCTCTCCAGCCCCAAGGTTTGTTTTTTAATTCACAAATCAACCATTGAGACTGGAATAAAGTATAAACATAGCTATTAAGACAAACATCACACTCTAGGGTATTATGCTGCTAAAATATTTTTATTCAGTTGGTAAACAAATATGTTATTATTTTTAAATGCCTTTGCTTACAAATGAGGTTAGATTATATTTGTAAATTTTCTAGTTGTAGTTCTCTTTCTTTTTTATGACTTGCCCATATATACCCTATACACTTTCCTAGTGCTTAGCTTACTGATTTACTAGAAAAATGTATGTATTTATATAAAATATATTAAAAATTTGTCACATCATTTGTAAACTTGTTTTTCTGGTACCACATTTGCCTTCAGCTTTATTAGACTGTTCTTGTTTTGGAGACTAAAATGAGGGTAGAATCCGCGTTTTGGTTTAAACACTGATATGAAATAAGAAGGCCACAAATAGTGTTTTGTTCTTGAGCATCGCATGGCTACACACCAAACCTGATACGAAACAGAAGGCAGAAGCTTATGGGTCCCACAGGGGCATGCAGGGACATGCCCCCTACGTCTGTGGACTAGCTTTAGACAGACTTCTGCTAGAGGTGGGTACTGAAAGAAACGACACAAAATAACTGGAGAAAGACATACGAGAGAGAGAGAGTAAAAGACGGACATATAGAAAATACGTATCCTTCAGATGAAGTTAGTTTTACTAATGAATGAGTGGTCAGTTTCCAGTTTTATAATTGCAGCTTATAGTTTGTAGTTACCAATGTCAAGAAAATCCACTCTGGTCTATGAGCTCAGAAAACCAAGGGGCCTCCAGAGAATCTCGATGTGAATATAAAAAATAATGTTGCACCTTCTACATCTTGGAAAGATATTCCTTAAAAACATGCAGCAGTTTCAAGGCTATGAAATGCTTTCAAAAGAGAAACTTGAAAGAGTGGAAGGCAAGCAGTGTTTTGAGGTTTTTAAGCAAACCTCAGGATAAATGTTGGCTTAATTAAGTATATAAGTAAAACTATGGAGAAAAAAATGACTGTCCTGTCTTTTTGGTGACGGGAGGACAAATGTGTCAGCTCAGCAGTATTCCATGAAACTAATCATTCAGGAAAGAATGCATTCAGTGTAGACTAGCTGCTTGCAATGTCTAGTTGTTCCAATTGGTCCTTCTGGTCATTTTCCCCTAAGTGGCATAAAATGCAGAACTCATCAACTGAAAGGAAATGAGAGAGAAGAAATGGGAGGACCTCCACTCTGCCTCGTTCTTATTTAAAGTTATGCAGGATTCCTGAACCACCAACTGATGCGGAGCTGAGCTGGAAATCTGAAGAGCAGGCTTATTTTACCTCCATAGCCCCTCACTTTCCTTTGACTTTAAAGCTTCTTCTTCCTGACATAATGATTTTCCTTTTTCTACATACAGAACCATCCTGGTCTGGTCTATACTGTGTGCAATTTGTGTGTGGTGGCTGTGGTCACTCCTCGGGCTGGGGCAAGGTGTGTGGCCCTGAAAAAACTACTTATTGGGACAAGGGGCTGGTTCCTCCAGAGGGAGGGCCAGGGTCAGAGAGCAGGACTGACAGAGAGGTTTGAGAACTGAGGGAGAAGAATGCCTGAATATAGGGGCCTTCTTGCCACTTGCAGATTTGGTTTATGAAGGTCTTTATGAACTTGGAAGTCAAATGTACCATTTTCAGGTCAATGGAAAGCCAATTTATATTGTGGCCCGACCGACCAGGAGGCCCATGGACTTTTGGAAATGGGAAGCCATGGGAGTTGAGAAGTGCTGGGACATCTCTCTGAGGATCAGGTGTTTCCAATCTGAGGACAGAAGCCAGAGACGTCAGAGAAGGAAAGCAGGTTCAGAAGGGAAGCTGGAATCGTGAACAATCACTTCCGACTAGAGGCTCCCTGAGCAGTCCTTTGAGGACAAGACAGGAAGGGGCAGATCTGTTCTCCTAGGTACAGGTGGAAAGATAATCCGCCATCTCCTTGGGCAAAAGATAAACTGATGATGAGCTTGTGGGTACAGTAAATGGTCTCTCTACGGCTGGAGCTGAGAAGGATGGAAAGGTTTTAAGTAGGTGAATTACCTTACCCAGTGATCAGAGAATTTTTCTAGCCACCTGGAAGTTTTGAGAAACCACCGAAGAGTAGCCTCAGCCCCACAGTCCTGCCCAGGGGAGTTGCAATTCACAGCGGTGAAAGAGAGAGAGGACAGTTGAAGAGGGGTGGGTCAAGGTGAATGCCAAGGATGCCTCAGGACCCAGGGGTTAGCTTGGGATGCATTGCTGCTGTCCACTGCTCCCTGGGCAGCAAGAAGGTCCTCACTCTGGGCACCTGCCCAAGGTTTTGGCACTAAATGTTAGGCCAGGAATGAAGGGAAAATGAAATGAGAAGAAGGAGTCAATTCAACAGCAGGGAAGGGCTTTATTTAGAAAACCTGAGAAGGGCCCTGGCCAGGAAGGGGAGAGCAATTTCTCTTGCAGATTAGGGAGTTCTTACTGTGGCAGTGTGGTCATTGGGATTCTTCCTTGGTAGAGCATTCTGCCTCTGGAGTCTGGGCAGGTTGGGGAAATAGCAATGGACACACTGTTTTGCAATTGAGATAGATGGCAGGGGCCACTTCCTGAAACCAGAAACTTACCCATTGTAAAATGGCAACCAGAGTTCAAAAATGGAGTCTTCATGGTTCTAACAGCAAACACTTTACCAGCCGAGACAGCCTCCCAGTTTAATAGTCACTATTTATAAACCTGTTCAGGAATTTTCTGGACTTGTTCTTTGCTTTGAGCAAAATTCTAAGTGTTGCCTTTAAAGTGCTCAGAACTGTAGGCATTTTATAATTGTTTACATTGGTCTTATTTAAGGACACAATTAAAAGGGAGGATTTACAAGTGGAATCACAGACTTAAACTTCAGCTTTCTTTTTCTAAATGGAAAAACATTCTTATAAGAGAATAAAAAAGTAGATGAGTCTATCCATGAAATCACTTTGCACTATAATAAAACACAGCCTCTGCCACTAAGATGCCTAAAAATATAACAAGAAGAGACTTAGAGGTCACCCTAAAACATGCCCTTATCTCAGAGAGGTGACATGGCATTCTGATTTACATTGTTGACGCCAAAGCCAAGTCTTCATTCTCCTGACCTAGTGCTCTTTCGTTGCACAGATTTCATCCCAACAAGTGAACGTGAGACATGACAGAAGATTGGGAGGAAGGGACACTTGAGATACAGTTGGAGAAACAGGCAGGGTGTTTTTCTAGTATAAGTGATTCCTGACCAAGATCAATGAGAAATGCCTTGCTGCTGATAAAACCCTTTGAAGGAGCATGGAAGTAGGAAGGCACAGTGTCGGGCACTGCCAGACACAAGATGGAGCCTTCAGGAGAGGCGCCTGAGCTGCCAGGCATGGCTAAGGACCCCCAGGCTATAGGAGGTCACTCCTTCTCCAAGCCTGGCACACCTGAATTAGGCTCTACCCATAGCCCTGTAACCTTTGGCCAGTTGCCTAGGAAACTCCTTATCAGCCTTCACAAAGCCCATCCTCCCTAGACCCTAGATCACCTGACCCTCCCCCCCCCAGCCATTGTCTGTGTGCTATAATGAATGTTCCCATATGCTAATTAGACATCAGAAATGAATTTGGTACGTCCAATCCCCTTAGGGTCCTCCCCCCACCCTCAGATGCTTATAAACCCATTTTTCCCTGACAATAAACTGAGAGAGCTGTTCACTGAAACTCCTCCCGAAAGTCTTTTACTTTCGCACACTAACCCACCCCAGGCGCCTTGTGTGGGGGAGAACCACTGCTGGTCCCCGGAGCAAGGACCCAGGAACCCACAGCAGAGGGCAGAGGGCAAGGATTAGTGGAATGGAAAGCTGCTCTGGAGCATAGTAACAGACAATGCCACTTTCAGGGCGTTTGGGGGCTAAGGAAATAGATAGCGTGAATGTACTGAGAGGAAGGTTTGTGTTGAATGCGGCAGATGAATGGAGATTCAAGATTGGTGAGGAAAGGAAGGATTTATGAAATATGCTCCCAGAGGATGCAGGAGGGTGACATAGAAAGTGGAGATGGGCAGGTGGGTTTCCACTAAACAGAAGGATCATACTTCCTTTGCCAGATTGATCAGGAGGTGAAGACGGTAGGCATAGGAACCAAAGAGGAATGGAACCAAAGAGGCTCATAGTGGATGCTTTCTTTATTTTGGAAGATGAGCCCATGAGTCACATCCTACATATGAGTCAAGGAGGGTAGAGTTGGAAATTTGTGAGTGAAGACGGAAAATGGATCTGAACAGCTAGGAAGGGAATAAGATAAGAAGTCAATGGGATGAAAAGATCCAAAAGTTATTCCAGCAGCACAATGGGGGTGCTGAGGATTAGTCATTTTCTACGCTGGGTGTGCCGAGAAGTCAGAGTAAAGAAAAGAGCAGTGCAGTGTTCCCTGGGGCTAGCAGGACCCCAGTGACACAGCCAGGAGGATGTGAGGGCGGGGCATGGCGTGGAAGCAAGCCAGTCATGGATCATGGCACAGAATGTTGCGAGCAAGGAGAGATCAGATTTGGGAACACTGATGACTCCTTCCTGGCAGGTCCTTGAGAAGAGCAAAATGGTACAATATAAGGGGAACTTGTTGCCAAGGGAAGATGCACACGTCTGGTCGGCAGTAAATAAAAATAGTTTTAAAATTCCCAAATCAGATTCAGGGTTTTTCTACTTTTAAGAATTCATGTGGAAGTTCTGATGCATTGAAAACTTGGTGCCTGACTCAAGCAATATTCAGAGGTTGAGTTTGGCGGAAGTAACTGAATTATGAGGGTCTTGATTTAATAAATGAAGTAATGTATTAATGTGAATAGGCTACTTGGAGGTGGCAGCCCTGTGGAAAGTGGGAAGCAGTTGGAAGGAAAAGGTCACTGGGGGGTGTCTTTGAAGGGCATACTTGGGCACTGGGTCCTTCCTGTTACTGTCCTTTCCTTCTTGGCTGGCATGAAGTGAACAGCTCTGTTCTTCCATGCCCTTCTGCTATAATATACTGCTTCACCACAGGCTCAGAAACAAGAGAAACAGCCAGCCTGTTACAATCTTGGAAACTCTGAACCCAAATAAACCTGCTGTGTGCTGTGTAATAAGGGAGTACTTTATCTGAAGCAGGGGCGGAAACACTTAATCTTCCTTTTTCCTGATGGGCTTACATTATTCTTCCTTGCCATCATTTCCACCAGCAGTTCTTTCTTCTGACAATGAAGTACTTACTCTGTTTTAGAAATTGTGTTGGCATTAGAAGTGAAAAAAACAAAAAACAGAAACAAACAAACACCAAAAAAACATGATTGAGACATAGTCCCCTAATGTCCAGAAGTTTATGGTCTGATTTAAGCAGACAGTTTCAACAAATGAGTTATGTGCTATGAATGTGGTATGGTGCTAATGGAAGCTACACGTGGTGACAGTTCCAGGGCCTGCTTTGAAGGAGCAGCCACTTTAAACACAGTTAAACAGGATCTTTAAGTGAAGATCTTATCAGGATTTCTCATATGTTACTGAAGCTTCCAGAGTCGCTTGTCCATAGACCCTTGCTCAATGGAACATTTCTGGGGTGTTATGCTTCATGGGACATACCTATGAAGGACAGGACATAAGGATTTAGTTTCTCACCCAGTGGAAAAAGATGTTTATATTTATTCCGACTGTCCAGATGGGAGCTTTCTCCCAAATGCATATTTAACTCCCATCCAAGTACTAACCAGACTCCACCCTGCTTAGCTTCTAAGGTGAGACGAGGTCAGGTTTATTCAGGGCGGTATGGCCATAAACAGAGTGACTTTCAAGATTTATTTTTTAGCCCTACAGCAGAGTAAAGACGTAACTTAGGGAAGTTTACCATGAAGACTGTAGTGACTACTGAGCTGATCATGAAAGTTGACGCAGAAGAAGCAGAAGGCATGACTGCTGTGAATGTTCAATGTCTCCCACAGGCTCGCGTGTCCTGAGCTGGTGGCGCTGTTTGGGAAGGTTGTGGAACCTTTAGGAGGTGGAATCTTGCTGGAAGAAGTGGGTCATTGGGGGTGGGTCCTGTGGTTTCATCACCCGGCCCTACTTCTTATTTGGTCTCTGCTTCCTCACTGTGCTGCAGCCTTCTGTGCTCACTTCCGGTTCCTGTCACCATGCCTCCCCACCATGAAACTTCCCCGGAAACTGTAAACTGAAAACAGACGCTTTCCTTTCACAAGTTAATCCTGCTGCTCAGGTATTTGCTCATAGCAACAAGAAAGCCATACACTCACTGTTCTCCCATCTTCAGGCAACGTAACATACTTTTTTGCCAAAAGAAATATTGAATGAACACAATATCAAGCCCCACCAGTGCTTCTAATTAAAAAGATATTCAGGACTGGAGAGATGGCTCAGAGGTTAAGCGCTTGCCTGTGAAGCCTAAGAACCCCGGTTTGAGGCTTGATTCTCCAGAACCCACGTTAGCCAGATGCACAAGGGGGAGCACGCATCTGGGGTTCGTTTGCAGTGGTTGGAAGCCCTGGCGCGCCCATTCTCCTCTCCTCTCCTCTCCTCTCCTCTCCTCTCCTCTCCTCTCCTCTCCTCTCCTCTCCTCTCCTCTCTCTCTCCTCTCTCTCTCCTCTCTCTCTCCTCTCTCTCTCCTCTCTCTCTCCTCTCTCTCTCCTCTCTCTCTCCTCTCTCTCTCCTCTCTCTCTCCCCTCTCTCTCCCTCCCTCCCTCCCCCTCCTTCTCTCTGTGTGTTGCTGTCAAATAAATAAATAAAAATAACCAAAAAGCTTTTTAAAAAGTATTCAAAGATCTTTGCTAAAGGGAAGCTAGCTGTAAGCCAGAAAATTGTCAGGATCTAATATAGGTATTATGGTGACCAAACATGGAAAATGAAGGATTTGAAGGTGGAAAGGATAATATTTGGGTTCCATCATGATGGGATTTCTGATTACTACTCTCAAGTCTCCTGACAATTTGGTTTTTAGGAAAAGCATCTTGAAGCTAACTATTCCCTCTCTCTCTTTCTCAGTATCTCTCAGTACTGAAGAGTTGAACCCATGGCCTTGCAAATTCTTTGTATGGCTCTACATTTGAGCTACATTTCTAGTTTCACAAATCGCTCTCTGTCCTCATGAAGGACCCAAGGTGAGTTTGTTTGGTTTTGTTTGAGTCAGGGCTGTACAATATAAGTACCAACTCTCAATTCTCCTGCCTCAGCCTCTCAAGTGCTAGAATAACAGACATGCATTGCTACATATTACCACAGGTTTTTTTTCTTATTACTTTGTTTTGTACTCAGCGAATACAGTCAATTTGGTACAATTATTAGGCTCATCCATGTCCTACCCCCTCCCCTTGGCCCCTCCTTGTTGAGGCGTATGGGTCATGCATTCTGGAGTTAGCCCACAGTTATGGGTAGGATAAATGTCTCTGCATATCATGACCCAACATGTACCACAGGTAATTTTTATTACCTGCTCTCTACTTTGCAAAGCATTTGCACGTGTGTGTGTGTGTGTGTGTGCATGTGTGTGTGTGCGTGTACATGTGCATGTGCATAGAGGTCGAAGGACAACTTTGGATGTGTGTCATTGCTTTCCACCTTGTTGGAGGTGAGGTCTGTTTGTTGTCTGCTCTTGTGTTTGCTGGTCTAGCTATCCCTCCAGCTTTAAATTCTCCTGTTTCTACCCCCATCTCACCTCAGGTATGCTGGGATTACAAACACATGCTACTATACCTGGCTTTTACACGGGTGTTGGGGATTCGGACTCCAGTCCTCACACTTGTACTTTAATCCCCTGTGTTATCTCCCGAGACCATAGGTGCTATTTTCCTAACTCTGTGTGTGTGTGTGTGTGTGTGCGCGCGCCCGTGTGTGTGTGTGTGTCTTGCTTAGAAAGACATCCAGGGCCTTGAACATACTAGGCAAGTGCTTTACAGACACTGAGCCTCATACCTAGCCCCATTTTATGATTCATAACCTTCAAATTTCTTTTTTTTTTTTTTTTTTTTTTTTTTGGTTTTTCGAGGTAGGGTTTCACTCTAGCCCAGGCTGACCTGGAATTCACTATGGAGTCTCAGGGTGGCCTCGAACTCACGGCGATCCTCCTACCTCTGCCTCCCGAGTGCTGGGATTAAAGGCGTGTGCCACCACGCCCGGCTAAATTTCTTAAAATATTAAAATATTACAGGGTTCATGATTGTGTAAAAGCTGCCATTTATTTAAGAAAATCTAGTGTTGCCAAACAAGTTTTAATTCTGACCTTTTTTAGATTAAATTATACAGTATTCCCCAACGAAAATCAAGGTATAGAATTATCCATATACCAAATAAATGTTGTGGCCTAGAAAAATAGTTTTTCTCTTTCTCTGCTTTCAACTACATTTAATAAGTGCTAATTATGTGTCAGGAAACATACCACAGGTTTATTTTTTACCTGATCTCATTTTGATCTACAGCAAAATCCTGTGAAGTATGTACTACAACTACTCATTTGACACATGAAAGAAAGCTGAAGGCTACGAGGTTACAGGGACACATAACTGGCCCCAACTGCAAAGCCATGTGTAGCAGAGACACATAGCTGCGTGTTTGAAGGCTTGTACTGCCCCTTCCTCCATTTCCCCCTCTGCTCTGTCTGGGCTGACCACCTGTGATTTTGATCCACACTAGAGCCAAACTGACTTAAAGCGAATCGATGGAAAGCCAATTTAATAAAGCCCTTTTAAAACTTAAAAAAGAAATTCTTAGAGTTAGTGCTGAGCTTTCCTTCCCACCCAGTTCTGTGCAGAGAAGCACATGGGCATTGTATAAACGGCAGATATTCTGGAGTCAGTGCATCTTGCATCCCTCTCCGAGCTCTGCCACTTAATAACATGTGATACTGAACAAGGTCCTTGATTTGCTGCCTGAACTTTTCTCCTCTGTTAATCCTTCTTCAGGAGCTGTGGCATCTAATGGAATGTTGGAAAGAGTTCAGTGGAAGCTCCATTGTTGACACTTGTAGTAACATTACACTCCATCCGTCCATCCAACCATCCATTCAGCTCTTTGTGAGAATGGTATAAGGGAAATTCTTACCGTTGCTACCATTCCTTGTATAGAGCTAAAGATTATATTTTCAGTTAAAGACTAGACTAACTGCGGGAGTTGGCAAGGAATTCTCAGCCTAGTGAGCCCACTGTCCTTAAAGTGGGCTGATTAAGCACTAACAGAAGAGAGAAAGGTAAAAACAGAGGCTGAGTGGAAGACCATGTGGAAAGACTTTTGGGCATAGGAGTAAGGGAGGATCAATGGGGAGATCGGCTGAAAGGTTTGGCTTCTTTCTAGTTCTGCCCTGATGAATCACACCTGAGTGGCTTTAGGCCCGGGCAGTGAGGACAAACCCCAGGCAGAAAGGCTCTGCCCCATGGGGATCTCAGCTCAGCACTGATCTCTAGTAGCACATCTCGGTGACCCTGGGCAAGTCTAGCTTCACTCTAGGATGACATGGGCCCTAGAAGAGATACTTTGCCTCTTTCATAAGCAAAGGCCCCAAAGAAAAAATGGCCTTGGGATACAGGTGATAGAGAGGGGGCCGGTGCCACTGTGCCTTTCGGCAGAGCTGGAGGAGGTAGAGTAGCAAGGTAGGTAGGGACCAGGTCATGTGGGCCTCAAAGGCCATAGTGACGGAGGGAGCTTTGTTCTCAACCACAGGAGAGTTGCATGTAGGGAAATGCTCTGATCTGACTTCTGTTTCAAGAAAGTAATTCTGGCTGAGGCATGTGAGGTAGAGAGAGTACAACTGGAGTTAGAAAAATACAAAAACAAACAAACAAAAATGTGTCTCTGTCCTTTAGGTGGATGAGATGGCTATTTTGTGTGGAGTGGAGGCTGGTAAGATGAAGAGAGGACAAACTGGAGATTAGTTTTAGAGATATCCTGTAAGGATTTTGCCTTGGCTTTGTTCATATGTAAATCTGGAGTGTGTGCTGTAGGGTATTGTTAAGGATTGGATGAGATACTGCATTGCACAACGTATTAGTGCTTGATGAACAGCCAAGTTGTTTCTGGTTCTGGCCCAGGTTGAACTGGAACTCTAGAAGTTCCAGCAGGTTCATTTCAGCATCTCAGTCATTAGAATTCCAACTATTACAAATATGTATGCTAAGCTCAATATGCTCAGAAAATCCCTTGAGCTCCCACCAGATTAGAATAAGTTAAAATAAATACTGAGTGATTAAATTGTAGAGAACAGCTAATAGAAGCTTCCAGACAACATGTTAGAGCTGACAAGCATTCACCCTGTGCTTATTTGTGAGAGCTATGTGACTTGACACTCCATTCCAAATGGCAAGGATACTTGTAGAAGCATGTACCCTCTGTGAACAGAAGCCACATGTGGGAAACAATCACACAGGTTTGGATGCCATAGTTCTGAACAACTCGTAGCTCAGCCTTTGAAGGGGGCTGACATAAAGACCACAAATCTAACTCTGGCTTTCTAGGGGCAGGAAAACCATCCCCCTAATGCTCAGAATTTCAGGGTGGGGGACCTTGGCATGCACCCCAAGACATGCGCTTACCTAGACCTTGGCCATCCAAAGCCTCTGATCTAAGTCTGCTTTCAGGATAGTTCAATCTCCACCTCTGAAGATTAAGAAAAGAGTACACGGAGCCTTTCCCTATGAGCAAGAAGTCAAAGGAGTGTGGCAGAGGAAGTTTCATCAGAACTCTGCTGTCAGAGGACAGATAGCTGGGCAGCATGCATAGTTTGTATGTGAGATTGGTGCTAGTTTTTGTTTGTTTCTTTGTTTTTTGAGGTTGTTTTGAGGTCTTGCTCTGGCGCAGGCAGACCTGGAATTCACTATGTAGTCTCAGGCTGGCCTCGAACTCATGGCGATCCTCCTACCTCTGACTCCCAAGTGCTGGAACTAAAGGCGTGCGCCACTGCACCCGGCTGATTGGTGCTATTTTTAATTTCCAGGATCAACTTAGAGACCAATGGTTCTCGTTCAAGGAAGCTATGGCACCTCTGGGGCCATCTGGAAACATGTGCAAATAATTTTGGTTGCTGCAATAATCATCCAAGCTAAAAATTCAGTAATTTAAGAGATGGCCCCTCCCAAAGGCAGAAATGTAATGGCTAATGGAACCCCTGTTGGGATATCTGGCCATAAGCCAATTCCAGAAGGTTTAAATGTAGGAATAAGAATGTTATCAGCCACAACAATGTCACAGCAACTATACTTATACTCTGACAGGGGCAAAAAAAGTGAAGGAAAATACAGGGCTGAAAATTTATTGATCTTAAACCTTGGGTGTCAAAGGACATTGTGTGAAATTTATGAATCCAAAAATAGACCTTTGGGTTTGTTAAAGTGTAAGGGGAATCGAGAGAAAAGGCCAAAATAAAAATAAAGTCGTGAGGAAGAGAATTTCCTATCTTTCATAGTAAAGAGTTAGCAAATACTGTTAAGGTTAATGGATTAAGAAATAGAAGTAGGTACTAGAAAGATAGCTAAGTGGTTTAGCACATGCCCTGTGCAAGCCTGAAAGCCTACAGAGGCCCTAGAGAGACTACTAGAGCTCAACCCCAGAAAGCTGCATCACAGTCGGGGTGGGTCCATGCATGTCTGTAACCCCAGTCCCACTGTGGAGCAGAGACCAGAGAATCACTGGAGCTCACGCATGAAAGCCAGCAAAATCCAGCAGCAGTAAGAGACTCTGGCTCAAGAAAGAACGGGTGGAAGAGCAACGAGGCACAACACCCTGCCTTACCCTCGGGTATCACAGCTGAGCTCACCCTGCCACAGACAAGCTCAGGAAGCACTGCATGGGCACATATATGTGCTATGCCACACACACCACACCACACACATGCAAAAAGTATTCAGAATTACAGAGGAAACCATCAGAAAATCTGGACAGAAACTCATCAGTAAAAGCAGAAGTAGAATTGGAGTATGAGTTCAGGGGAAGAAAGTCGTGATGGAAACTGACTTTCATTTTATCCCTTGTCTTTAGGTTTTTTGTTTGTTTGTTTGTTTGTTTTTGGTTTTTTTTTTTCAAGGTAGGGTCTTGCTCTAGCCCAGGCTGACCTAGAATTTACTATGCGGTCTCAGGGTGGCCTCAAACTCATGGCAATCCTCCTACCTCTGCCTGCCAAGTGCTGGGATTAAAGGCATGTGCCACCACACCCAGCTTTTAGTTTTCATCTCTATTTCTTTTTTTATGTTTGAGTTTTTAAAAAAATATTTTATTTTTATTTATTTACTTTTGAGAGAGAGAGGGAAAGAGACAATGGGCACACCATGGCCTCTAGCCACTGCAAACAAATTCCAGACACATGTGCCACCTAGTGTGTCTGGCTTTATGTGGGTACTGGTGAATCAAACCTGGGTCCATAGGCTTTGTAGACTAGCGCCTTAACCACTAAGCAAACTCTCCAGTCCTATTTATTTTTTTAAACATTTTATTTTTTTTAAAAAATTATTTTCATTTATTTATGAGAGTGAGAGAGAGAAAGAGACAGAGAGAGAATGGGCACACCAGGGCCTCTAGCCACTAAAAATCAACTCAAGAAGTATGTACCACCATGTGCATCTGGCTTACATGGGACTTGGAGAATTGAACCTGGGTCCTTAGGCTTTGCAGGCAAGCGCCTTAAGCACTAAACCACCTCTCCAGCCCTTTATCTCTTATTTCCACCTGTGTATGTCACATACATGATTGAACTTTAGATTCTTCCATACTTAATGCATTCTCTATCATGGCTGACAAATGCTTCTCTCATTCTCTGAGGAGCTAGTTTTGTTCAGCAGGGATCCTGCAAGAAATATGACTACCTTTAGATGTGGATCTGGGGGTTTCTGACATTGATCTATACCATCTTTTCATCTGCCTTGGATCTAAATCCATGACAAATTCCTGCCAAGTGCTATGAGAACCTCTGTACCCTGACTGGGTCTAGATCCGTTTTCCTCTATGTGGCTGGGGGCCTGGTGCTCAGCCTTCAAAGAAGTAAAGAGCAAAGTCTCTAGGGCACCCTTATCTGCTGGGGGAGGGTCTCCAATTGCATGTGAGACAGACAGACTCCTCAACAAGCAAGCAAATGTTTGTTGCTAGAGGTTTGGGGGAGAGGAGTGGAGGGCGGAATATGGGTTATAATTCATCATGGCCTGAACCTTGACCCTCCAAACCCCAGCTCTGTCAAATCTAGATGATGTCATTTATCTTTAAAATAACAGTTGATAGACCCATTCCTCTATCCTTCTGAGCAGTCCCTCCATGGGACAGTGGCATTCACTGAAGTCGGTTGCTTATACACCTCATCTTCTGTCATCTGTGACCTTTTCAAGGATAGGATTTCAGGCTCATTCATCTCTATATCCTGCACAAAGTATGTACCTAATAAATGTTGGTTGATAAAAGACATAAAAATGGATGAATGTCTAAAAACATGGAACAAAATGCTTACTATATATATCCTCTTTAAAAAAATCAACAAAATAGGAAATAAAATTTTTACTACTTTCCGGTACAGCCCTGGTTGTCTGAAAGTGGTGCATGTATGCTCGTGTGTGTGTGTGTGTGTGTTGCTATAGCTATCTGTGAGAGTTACGTAACTGGTCATGGGAAAACAAGTTAAGCTTTTGGGATCACTAGGCAGTATAAAGAGGCTTGGACTTCTCCAGGACCAACAGATCCAAGAGGAAGTTCACTAATGCTCAAGTGTCAGGTGACAGGTTAGAAAGAGATTCATTCAGAACATATTTGGAATTGTATAGGCGAGAAAGGTTCTGTTGCTCTCCTACATTTGTAACTTTGCCTGGAGGGTCTGGACTTGGGGTAACTCCTGGACAGTGGGTGTCATCAGTTATCCATTCCACTGTATTTACTGAATTCCCATTCTGCAAATTACATTTTGAGGAAAGTAACTTTCTTCCTTTTTTAGGCCCCTTTCTTCTCTTTCTTTGCACCCCTTTCTTACACAGACAGAGTGCTTAGGAAATATTTGTTGATTGACAGGTTGAAAGAAAATGGATTTCCCACACCATTTCATATCAGGTTTGTAGTCCTCAGAATTTTATTTCACCTGTAAAACTCGAGTTTATGAGTTGTTAAGCCTGGGAGATTACCACTCTTTCTTCTGTATTCCCCTAGCAATAGAGATCTGTTTTTATATTCCCATGGCTATCAAAATCAGCAGCTGATGGTTCCCTTCTGTCAATTCTCTCTGACTGGAGCTGGTTAACTCCGTATTTTTAATGAGTGTTCTATCCTTATCCTATTCCCGGCTGGGGCCCTCGGTGCTGACCTCAATACAGAACCAGGTATAGTGATCTTATCTTTATTTTTTCTTAGCATTATCCCAGAGAGAGAGAGAGAGAGAGAGAGAGAGAGAGAGAGAGAATATTTTCATATAGCCCAGCACAATACTTACGGAATCTTAACAGAAAAGTAAACAAGCTTCCTTGGTGGCCATGTTTTAGAAAATGGGGGAAAAAACCTTAAAACTCAACTTGCATATGTCAGGATAGTGTGTGTGTGTGTGTGTGTGTGTGTGTGTGTGTGTGTGTGTGTGTGGTATAGGCTCTTAGCTTGAACAGAAGAAAAACAGCACATCCCCAATACACAAATACCTATTATAAGAGCACCTGCAAATGGACAGAGGACGTGTGGATTGTACTGTACCTTGGTAGGCATGGGCTTCTTAAAGGTGATTTCAGCTTGCATCCAAACACCCCTTGGGGACTCGAGCACAGACCAGACCTTTTCTTGAACCACGTGGTTTTCTTCATATATATACACTGCTAGGGTGTCACTCATTCTCAAAAACCCATAGATGGCATAATGAAAACGCAGACAGTACTGTAAGTTTCCTGGTAGGGAGGGACCATAGAGCCTTCCAATGTAGCCAGGCTGAGATGTAAACTTAGTGTTGGCTAGCAAGTAATACCCTGTGAGAAAGACAAGGCAATGAGCAATACAAAATGAGCTGGGCTGGATTATTGGGTGGAAAATTTGGCTCTAGTAATAGGATTTCCTAGCAGAGATTCTACCACAGGCTCTAAATGATAGACATTTTTTCAATGCCTTCCTTCAGCGTAAGCAATAGAAAATATCTGTACAATATGCTTCTACTGAAATTAAAACCTCCTGCTAACCCAGGTGTACTTCATAAACCAGTGTAAATTTCCGAGTGTATAGGCCCAGATTTTTGGTGTCAAGTAAGAATTATACTTTTTCAAGAGACAAAAAGAATTGAAGTTAGCTTGGGTCTACTGGCTATCAGAGTCAACTGGAGGACCTAGGCTGGCATCTACTGCTGGGGCTACAGTCAGAGAAATGCCCAGAGTAGATTTCTTCTTCCTGTCTCTGTAGTGGCCAGGAGGGGTGGAGGGAAAACAGGCTGGCTTGGCAGTTTATGGGATTTCTGCATCTGGGCAGAGCCCACTATTCCCCCGATTATGTGTTAAACCTACCCCTCAAGAGCAGGCCTCTCCCAGCATCTGAAGAGCTATATTCTCCCCCTCCTGTTTTTTTTTTTTTTTCTAAATAACATAAAGAAATAAAATTAGGAACTGTTTCTCTCCCACCTGCCCTTCCAGCCACAGTCCATGTGTCTGTGGAGACCAGGCAGAACACAGTTATTATTTTTTTTTCCTGGTCCTCCTTATCTGTCAGTTTTCTTCTGGGCACCTCAGTGTTTGCCATAGAGTGTAGTTTCACCTAATTATTTAACACATCCTTATAAGAACAGGCCACCAAAGCTCAGTCTCTCCACACAAAGAGGTTATGTGAGGACAAAGTGATAAGGCTGCTGTCTGCAAGCCAGGAAAAAAGGCCTCTCCAGAAACCAGCCCAGACAGCCCCTGGATCTCAATTCCAGCCGCCAGAGCTGTGTGTGTGAGAGAGAAACCACTATCTGTGTCGTGTTAATCCCCAGCCTGTAGTACTTTGTCATGGCAGCTGGGTGGACACACAACAGCCAGACAGCCTTTTGGTAACTTAAATATATTCTCCCGTTTCCTGCTTCAAACCTTCAATGTTTCCTCATTTACAACAAATAAAATTCAATAAAAGTCCAAATCCTTGCACTGGTCTGCCAAACCCATGATCCATCTCCCTCTCTAACTTCTTCCTTCACTCCCGTCTCCCCACAGGGAAATCCTGCTATCCCTCCTACTCTTGAGTGTGACCAGCTCTTTTAAAGCTCAAAGACCTGGCGACACTTCCCCAGCTAACTGCAGGTTCCCTGGGAGAAACTGTCCCTGAATCTCCAATCAAAATTTGGTTTCTTCTTCCATTCCCTCTCAAAGCACTGAGGTCATGAAGACAAGTCACCTCCAACACGGTGCATTTTTATTTTGAGCTGAAGGCACTTAACCAGCAGAGGCAGGAAGGGCTTTCTGCACTCCTATCCACCTACACGTCCTACCTAAAAGGAGGTCATAACACTTGCCATGGTCCGCTTGCCCATCCTGCTCAGGATAGCGTTTTTATGACCAGAGTCTGGGAATACAAGACAAGATAGATCTACATAATTATACCTACTAAAAAACCAATATATTTTACAAGTTTCCTCATACATGTCCAAGACACTTTCTCATAATTTACCATTCATGAAAGCTGAAACCCTTTTTCTTTGTCTTGTTACTTCTTCACAATTTTATCATTCTTTGTTAGAAAAGTTTAATATATATATATATGTTAAGCCTATATGTTCCTTTGGTCTTCATTTTTCCTATGAAGGCTCCTATGCATATATGGAAAAATACTAAATAAAATGTTATATATCTCCTGGTAACCCGTATTACATCTGTGTAACTCTCAGCCTCAGCCACAGAAATTAGAGGGTGGAGGAAAAGCTTTTCTCCCAGACAGCCTTTGCTATAACTTGGAATTATGTTTATTCATGTATACATTTTCTAAAGTTTATATATTTATTAAATGTTTCTCTTGCCAGTTGGAATAGTTGTCATCCAGCAAGGATAAACTTTGTACTTGACATTCATTATTGTACCCTCCATGAGTTAAATTGCCAAAGTTTAGAATGAGTTTTATAAGGTCTATATTTCTCTAGGTTAGGCAATCTCTGAGAAAAGAATATAAAAATTGTAGGTACAAAATTGGGAGGATCCTTCCCAAGGCCTTCTCAGTGACTATGCTAATGAGGAGATCTAGAATTTTAGCTTCCTCAATGTCATGGTCAATTCATTTCAATACCCAGCATAAAAATACTTGCTGAGACCATGAATGAGACACTAAACCACGTGAGATCAAGCATTTTACCCCAGTGTCCCCTGGAGAGGAATTCATTCACAAAGGATGCCATTAGAGAACCAGGTATCAGTATTTAAGGAGTGCCCAGTCTCTGGTTTCTGCAGTAAGCCTATTAAGTGCCCACTTGATATTTTTCCAGCAGCATATTTCTCCTCATGGTATTTTTATTGTAATAAAGAACATAATATAAAATTTCCCATTTCAACCTTATTAAAGTATGCACTTGTGTGGTATTTACTAATTCACTATGTTCTCAGTTTGTTAATTTTCCAAACAAGAGCAACCATCACCACTGTCTAATTCTAGAACAGGTTCCTCATCCCAAAAGGAACCCCACCCCAGCCACTAAGCAGCCATCTCCACTCCTCCCATCCATACCTGGCAACTGCTCTCTACTTTCTGTCTCTATAGATGTGTTTCTCTAGAGAGTTACTATAAATAGAATCCATTTTTTTTTTAGAATATTTCATCTAAAGTGGAGGGCAAAACAATTTCTAAAGATCTGACTAATTAAGTGGTAAATTCTTTTGCTAGCACAACAATTTGAATGACAACTTTTACAAATGGTCAAACATGACAGATTCCAGGTTGCAACTCCTTATTTGTGCTGCTCTTTATTTTATTTTTTATGAATCTTTTGTACCTTTTAATTTTCTAAAACCATAACTCTTCACCTCAAAATATAAAATTATTATGACGTTTCTTTTTACATAATGATTTCTTTTAATAGTTTATATCTTGGTAGGTATGGAATGACGATGGCTGATAAGGAGTAACTACCCTGGGACTGCCACCCAGGCCGGCTTGCAGCTTACCTACACCTGTCGTGTGGTCTCCAGCCCTGTACATGTTCGGTTTTACTTTCACTCGGGTCCAACCTCGACCTTCTTTATCTTGGTAAAAGTTGCAGAGATCTTCCTCAAAATTGCAGCTTGCTTCCCCAGCACTGAAAGGAAGCCCTGAGCAAGTGAGAACCAAAGTTACCATTAAACACGAGAATCTCAAAGGACGTCATCAACCAGTTGACAGATATGGTCATATTTGTGCCAGAAGAGACTGAGGAAGAAAAACACAGCAAAATATTTTTACCTGAATGCCAGGCTGACAGGTTAGTATCAAAATAATGTTTCAAAAGACAGAGAAATTGTTTTTTTTTCTTTCTAAAAGCAGGGGAGGAAGGAACTCTGATTATATTCTCTACAAAAATAAATAAGTAGTAGACTGGAAAAGGGATTGTTTTTGAGCGTGTGAAGACTATGGACATTTATTCAAATACTTCATGTTTCCAAATCTACCCAAAATATAAACCAGGCATGGCGGTGCACACCTTTAAGCCCAGCACTGAAGTAGGTGGATTGTTGTGTTCAAGGCCAGCCTGGGCTACAGAGTGAGTTGCAAGTCAGCGAGGTCTAGAGTGAGACCCTCTTTCTTTCTTTTTATAAAAAATATTTTATTTATTTATTTATTTGAGAAACAGAAAGAGGCAGAGAGAGAGAGAGAGGAAGGGGGAGAGAATGGGTGCACCAGAGCCTCCAGCCACTGCCAACGAATTCCAGATGCATGCGCCCCCTTGTGTACTTGTCTTACATGGGTCCCGAAGAATTGAACTGGGATCCTTTGGCTTTGCAGGAAAACACCTTAACTGCTAAGCCATCTCTCCAGCCCTGAGACCCTCTTTCAAACAAACAAACAAACCAACAAACAAACAAACAACCAACAGGATTCATGTCTCAAAATTTACTCAAAATTTAAAAGAAAGAAAAAGAGAGTCTTCGGAGACCATGTCTTGAACAAAAAAACCCCAAACTGAGAACACAGTCTTTGTCCCTACAAAACAGCTTCCCATGTCACCAACTCAATGTTCCCCGAACACATTTTCTCTAGAGATGTTTTCTTTTTTCAGATATAAAAAACAACGCCTGGTCTGGGGAGATGTCTTAGTAGCTAAGGGGCTTGATTAAAAGCCTGAACGACCCTGGTTCCGTTCTCTTGTACCATGTAAAACCAGCTGCATAAAGTTGAGCATGTTCATTTGCAGTAGCACAAAGCCCTAGTATGCCCGCACTCACACACTTTCTCTGTCTCTCTCTCTCTCTTTTTAAATATTTTATTTTTATTTTTGAGAGAGAGAGAGAGAGAGAGAGAGAGAGAGAGAGAGAGGGAATGGGCATGCCAGGGCCTCCAGCTACTGCAAACAAACTCCAGACACATGTGCTACCTTATGCATCTGGCTTATGTGGGTCCTGGGGAATCGAACCTGGGTCTGGGTGCTTTGGTTTTGTAGGCAAATGCCTTAACCGCTAAGCCATGTCTCCAGCCCTTTCTCTCTTTTTGGCTTTTCGAGGTAGGGTCTCACTCTAGCTCAGGCTGACCTGGAATTCACTATGTAGTCTCAGGGTGGCCTTGAACTCACTGGCAATTCTCCTACCTCTGCCTCCCAAGTTCTGGGATTAAAGGTGTGTGCCACCATGCCCAGCTCTCTCTGTCTTTCTTAATAAACAAATAAGTAATAAATAAATAATATATTTAAAACACACCCCCCCCTTCCTACAATGTCTTGAGAGTGTCTGTCAGCAAGTGGACCAAGACCACACTTGGCTACACCTACTGTGCCCTTCTCTGCTACGGTCACAGCCCCTCGTGCCCCACAGGGCAACCTAAGCAGTGAGCTTCCAGGCCAAGTATCAAATAGGACTAAAAGTTATTCTCAAAGGAACAGTCGTCTTTCATATTCCATTCTCTCAAGGTAACTTGAGCTGAAGTGATACTTATAGACCAAAGTAAACAATACTAGAAGTCCAACTCTGCAGCAGGCCTCTGATGGAAGTGGTATGACCTTTGAACTACATGATTTAAGCCGAGAGCTGACTTTCTTCAACTGTGTCAGCTCCCACTGAGAATCCCACTTCTGAAAGACTGAGCAACACAGGGAAATTATTTCTGGAAAATATCTATTTTCAAAGCACATCTTAGAACTTGAGTCCCTTAAAATCCTTTTCTTTCTCTTTCTCTTTTCTTGTTTCTTTGTGGTGCATGTGTGTAGTATGTGGTGTGTGTGTGTGTGTGCATGTGAATGCATGTGGCGCATGCATATGTCCATACAGATGCATGTGCTCCGTGCAGTGCAGAGGCCAGAGGAGGACGTCAGGTGTCCTTCTCTATCATTTGTCATCCCTTACTTCCCTGAGACAGGTCTCTCCCTGAACTGGAGCTTGGACTGTTTGTTTTGATTAGATTGGCTGACCAGGTAGCCTAGTGATCCTTCTGTCTCTGGCTCTCTCAGAGCTGGGGTTACAGGCATGCAGTGAACAGTCTGAGCAATGCTTGCTACCTGTTCTTAGGTGGCTGAAAAAGCAAACATGGCCAGTTGTTAATGGGTTTGTGGACCTGAGTGGTGAGTAGAAGGGAGTTCCTTGTGGTATTCTAGCAAATGTTGTGTTTGAAGTGATACAAAAGATATGCTTCCTTCCTTTTACACTAACAGTGCAGTACAGATGGTGCACAAGAAGAAAAGGTTCTGTATATCTGAAACCCGACAGTATTTCAGGTCACGTACTCCAGGAGGAAATTCATGATCCAGAAGTCAGAGAGGAGAAAAGGAAATGAAGAGAAGGCTCACAACTCTAGGGCCAGTGATTCACCCTCACTCTGCTCTGCCTGATTCCGTCTATACTGGGATGTATGGTTAAGCCTAGAAGACCATGCTTATGACAAATGAGTATGATGCTATACAAACAGGGACCTCCTAGGAACCCTGCTGTCTCGAGGCTTAGCCAACCTTCTGCCCCCTGGTAATGAAAACAGACACAAATCCCCAATCCACAGCCATATGGCTCGGGAAGTGGAGTGGCACTCCCAAATGCCATGCAGGAAGAGAAGAGCAGTGACAGCACCCATCAGTAACCAATCTCAACGCAGCATTCCAGTCACTGTAAGAGAATCGTACTCCATGTGTGAGGCATGTGGGAGGGGGCAGAGGTCATGCGCCACAGTTCTTTGTATAACTGTCAAAACGTTGGCACAGCCATGATGTCCTTCAGTAGGTGAATGGGCACATGCGCTTTGGTACATGAAGACAATGGAAATCATTCAGCGCTAAAAATAAGCAAGCCATGGGGAGGTGTAAGCACATAGAAGAAGCACAGCTCCCATTACTAAATGAAGAAGGTCCATCTAAAAAAAGAAATCCCATGACTAACTGCATGGGATTCTGAAAAAAGGCAAAATGATGGAGACAGTGGAAAGATCAGCAGTTGCCAGGCGTAGTGACAGAGAATCCATATGGCATGATAATGGTAAGTACATCATTACTTGTCCAAACTCATAGACTGTAGACCAACAGTGAACCTTAATGTAATGTATGGAGTCTAGAGAACAGTGATGTGTATGGGGTAAAGGATGTATGAGCTAACTCTGTAATTTCTGCTCACTTTGCTGAACTAAAACTGCACTAACAGAACTAATCTATTAAAACACAGCACATCTTGGGAATATGCAAGGATCACTTTTCTCCATGGAAATGCACCAAGTCACAGAGAAGGGTTTTCTGATGATGTCATTATATTCATTTTCTAGGTTCCTGATCTTAGAAGTGGGATTTGTTTGTGGTCTGATAAAAAGAAAATCTCCAAAGTGGAAATCACAGGCTAAACCTTTCCCCCAGAATGCTCAGACAGTATCTGAGAGCAGAGAATCAGGGTGGAGGGCTGTCTGTGACCCTCACAAGGCTGCCCAGCATCTGAGGTAGAGGCCACAGCCTGTGCTATGTGAATCAAGTGGTGATCACAAGCTGAGTGACTGGAGAGTGTGAATGACATAGTGGAGGCACAGTGACATGCAGGAGAAATCCAAGGCAGAAGCAAGCCCCTAAGCATCTGATGATGATCAGGAAAAAAGAACGAGTCCCTCGCAGCACCTTACTGCAAAGCACCCACACGTAAGCATTAGTAATTACTTGCTTTCTGACATTTGAAGTTCTTGGAAAGGTGAGGCTTGGATGACACTAATTAACTGGGGCTCATGCAGGTTGAGAAGACGGGTGAGTGATTCTCCTCCTCTCCTCTGCTCCATGGAGTTCATGGAGATTGAGTCCTATGCTTCTGAAAGGCTAGGCTCAGCAACCTCTATAGTGTTAAAAGAGACAGGCAGTGGGTGTAGTGGGCTCTGCAGGCTTCTGACCTTGCAGGGTAGTTGCATTTCCTAGGTGCCTGCCTGAAGCAGAGGAGACAATTCAGAGGTGGCTAATGGAAGAATGAGTGGGGCCTAGCTCCCTGACTGGGGAATCATGATGACACAAGGGACTTGGCTTCTGACTAATCAGTGAAGACACTTGAGGGTTTTAGAGATGAGGAAAATGCTGGCAAATCCATCTACAAGCTAGACAGAAATCACAACCAAGTTTGCAGTGAGACAAGGGGCCTGGGCAGTGTGTTGTTGGGGAATGGTCCATGTTGGGATTCAGCTGTGATCCTCTGAGGAGTAACCATGAGTGTCAGGAGTCTTACAGTCCTTAGCTTGGGTATGGACTGGTGAGAAGCACAGGCTTGGTCTGCATATGGCGGACAAGCGTGGGGTTAGACATTAAAGCAGGCTTTCTAGAAGACGACCGGATGGCCTGGTAGACACTGTGGAGTTTATAGATCAAAAGGCAAGCAGAGGCTCTATGTCAAGGACTTTGTGGATTAAAAAAAGGCATGGAAGCACAGGCTATAACTCTGTGTGTGTGTGTGTGTGTGTGTGTGTGTGTGTGTGTGTGTGTGTAGGGGGTCTTATTGTTTGAATCATCATGGGGTTTACCCAGAGAGCTACCCACCTACACTGGTGTTTACCACCTGTGATGGGGCAATGGATCTCAGTTGTAGGAGACTGGATTAACTTTAAATCCACTTAGATGGTGTCAACAAGATGCTTCATATTTTGAGATAATTTCTGTCTCAGGCAATTAGAGAGGGAGGAAAGAAAACTCTAGATCTAAACTGGAGAAAATAAAAGATAAGAAGTTGGTAGAAAGATGTCGGCACCTGCTATGAAACAGAAGAGCATAAACTATTTGTGGAATGTATGAAAACATATGAAAGATAAAGGGCTTAGCTTCCAGAGACTCTGAATCTATCCCCCAGCTGCTCAGTGAAGGAGAAAGCAGGCTAGGTTCAACACATTTGTAAGACTAGTGTCCTTTGATTGTTCTCTTTAGTGTCAATCTGACCCCTGTTTTCCAGGGAGTAGATGGATGTATTTTGAAAAATAAGGGAATAGGGCTGGAGAGATGGCTTAGCGGTTAAGCGACTTGCTTGCAAAGACTAAGGACCCAGGTTTGAATTTCCAGGTCCCACATAAACCAGATGCACAAGGTGGCGCATGCATCTGGAGTTCATTTGCGGTGGCTAGAGGCCCTGGTGCACCCATTCTTTCTCTCTCTATCTTTCTCTCTCTGTTTCAAGTAGGAATAAAATAAAATTTAAAAAATTTATACAATAAGGGAATAATATTGTCTCATGAACAACAATGTTCTGAGTCTCATAGTCTTTGCTGAGCCTTTGAAGATGTTAACTCATTCGTCCTCCCAGCAACTCTATGAAACAGATTCCTTGCTCAGTAGCTGTGGAAATGAGTCAAAAGAGGTTAACTACTATGGCCAAAGTCACACAGCTTCTAAATGTCAGGATAGGGATGAGGATGTAAATTTGGGACTGGGAAGTTAGCTCAGTCTCTAAGGCAGTTGCCAAGCAGGATTGAGGACCTGAGTTTGGATCCCCAAAACCCACATCAATGCTGGCCATAGGAGTATGTGCCTATAATCCCAGTGCTTGGGAGGTGGAGGCAGGAGGATCCTAACTGGCCAGGTAGTGTAGCTGGATTGGTGAACTCTGGCTTCAGTGAGAGATATTGTCTCAAAAATTATTAAGATGGCAAGTGATTGAGGAAGACACCTGATGCTGGCCTCCACACACATGTGCCTGTACACACATGTGCACTCACACATATACAACCACATACACATGCAAAAGAGAGAGAGAAAGAGAGAGGGGGAGAGAGAGAGAGAGAGAGAGAGAGAGAGAGAATCCAAATTCCTAGGTCTTAAACCCAATATTATAGTGATGCAACTAAGACAATTAAAAGCCAAGTTGATAGAATGAAAGTCCTACAGATGAATATGGAGCCTTGGTTCCTCTGCTATATGAAAACCCATATGGAGGAGGTTCCTGTGGGAAAGGGACTTTGTGTGAGTGTATTATGGACTGAGCAGCCGCTAGCATTCTCACATGGGCCTCAGTTAGCTGGAGTCTTTCTTTTCATTTCACCAGCCAGACAACCAATATGTAGGAACAAGCTTTTACTCACTTTGCATCTCTTCCAAAGGGAAGACATTTGTAAAGTTGATTTGTTAGCTCCTGGCTACTTCTTCATCTCATTCTCTACCCGGTGCAGAAATTGAATAGACATTTCTTCTCCCACATGAATAGTTTGGAAATAGAAAAGCCCAGTGTAACAGAGAACAGAAGCTTTTAGAAATAATCATAAAGAAGTTGTGACATTGCTATTATTGTAATTTTATGCTTATTTATTTACTTGAAAGGAGAGAGGGAGAGAAAAAGAGAGAGAAAATATGGGTCTGCCAAGACCTTGTGGCACTGCAAAAGAACTCTTGATGCAGGTGTTATTTTGTACATCTGGCTTTACATGGATACCTGGAAATCAAATCCGAGGCCAGCAGGCTTTGCAAACAAGCACCTTTAACTGCCAAAGCCATCCCCCCATTCTGTTTTCACAACTGAGACACCAGTTGGTACTAGAAGGGAGCAATCAAAGTTAAGAGAAGTAAAACAAATTTTTTTTTTTTTGCTGGAATCTTTTTGTTTCTGTGTTCTATTAAATTTAGGTTCTATTTTAATCTTTACTTATTCTTGGATTAAAGCATTACAATGTGTAAGTGAGGTTGGACGATGGCTCAGTAAAGCGCTTTCTGCATAAGTATGAGGAGCTGAGTTCAGATCCCCAACGTCCATGTAAAAAGTTGGGCACAGTGACACATTTGCCATCCCTGTGCTGAGGCAGCAGAGACAGGAGGATGGATCCCCAGGGCTTCCTGGCCAGCTAGTCTAGCTGAATTAGAGAGTTCTAGATTCAGTGTGAGACCTTGTCTCAATAAAATAAAATAAAGTAGTGGAGAATGACTAAGGAAATACATCTGACATCGACTTCTGGGTTCCCCATGAACCAGTGCACATACACCTGCACACATACATGTGCCTGCACACAAACATGAATATGCATGCATACACTATACATGCAAAATATGTAAATCCCTAGCTAAGTGGATAGCTTAGGTAGTAGAGTGCTTGCCTAGTATGCATGAGACCCTGGGCCCAATGTTGTCTCATTTAACTACCTTTTTAATAAATTAGAATTAGAAAAAAATTAATATTTAGTATCAGAAAATTAGGTTTTTGTCTAACTTGGGAATGATTGTCAAGCTAAAGTAGAAAATATTAGCTTATTTAAAAAATTATGTGTGTACATGTGGCATGCAGGCATGTATGCATGGTCACACGTATGTGTGTCTGGTGTCCAGGCATGTGCACATGGTCACTTGTGTGTGTATGAATATGTATGTGGAGCCAGAGGTTGATGTTGGGTGTTTTCTTCATCCATTTTGCACCCTATTTATTGAGACAGGGTCTCACTTGAACCCAGAGCCACTGGCTTGGCTAGTCTAGCTAACTCGCCAGTCCTGTGGATCCCGGTCTCAGCCTACTGAGCACCGAGATTACAGCTGGGTCACCATGCCCACCCAGAATTTATGTGGGTGCTGTGAGATCTGAACTCAGGTCCTTGTACTGGTGTGGTAAGTGTTTTTTTGATAGCCATCTACCCAGTCTCAAACATAGTATTTTTCTTAGTCTCCTTGATGGGATATATCTGAAACAATTATAGAGACCAATTCTATCTTAAGAGAAAGTCAGGCCACAAAGGTCAAGTTATTTCCCATCTCCATATCCAGAAAGAGGACTAGTTAATAAGATGGCATGAGCACAGTGTCTCCCTAGGTATCTCTAGGAAATGAAATCACTAAACCGTGAGGTCAATGTATTTATCTGGGTCATCATTAATATATTGTCATCCCTCTTATTCTAAATCTCTATTTATTAATTCACTTGGAATTAATTTGATTATCTATCTTCCAGAAAATAAAGAATTTCCTCTTTTCCAAGCACCAAAGTTATAGCATTACAAAATTGTTCATGATAAAATTAAGCGAGGGCTCACTTTGGAACAGAAAGTAATTTAAATCTTGGATACTTAAAATTAGAGCTTTTATAATTCTATTCAGTAGGTTGTGATAATTTTTTTTTATCGACCTAGCCACTCATCCAAAGACTCAAGATATCCTTTAAAGATTAGGGTAGATTAATATTACTTAATTTTCCTTTCCTAGTAGGCAGGGAAGATGAAAGTGCCTTATGACAACTTGCCTGAAATTTCAGAAAAATGAAATTCACTCTGTGAGGGACAAAAAAGGATAATAGTGCAGAAAGAAATGATTATTTGGTTAATTAACTTTTTAAATACAAGATATGACAAAGGATAGGAAAGCAAAGACAATTTATAGCAAGTTGTGACTGCAGGCATCTACGGAGCAAGGCAAATCCCAAATGGAAGGAAGAGCAGGGTGCTCACCTGTCTGATTTTGGCAGTGAACAGGTGAGAAGGAAATATCGTCCAGGGCAACATATCCTCCTTTGGGCCCATTGAAAGCAACTTCAAAAATAACCTGAGGAGGAAAATGACATTCTATCATGCCTCTCTCTATATATACATTTAACCATGATTTAAAATGACATGTCAGTCAAACCAAGTGAGGCCAAGTTACAAAAACTTTCATAATTATGTCTTGAGATTTTGTTTGTGAAGTCTCCAACAGTGCCTTTGAAGTGAAATGAAACTGCTTAATCTGAATGCTTTTGTGTGATAAAATGTTATATGTTGAAATCTAATCTTCAATGCGCTGGTCTTAGGAGGCAATGTCTTTTCCTGGAGGTAACTACATCAGAAAACCACCCAGCTTGGGATTAGTGATTTTGTGAAAGCCCCTTGGCTTGCTGTGTTTTCTGCCAAGAAGTGGAAAAAGCAAATCTGTTGAAAGGGGACAGCTGTTTGCCTCCTAATGGCTATGGCTAATGTGTGGGAAGTCAAGTCTGTAAAGGGTTGAAAGTCCTAATCCCCAGGGCCTCAGAATGTTATCTTACTTTGGAATAAGGTTATTGCAAATGTTATTAATTCAGATGAGGTCATACTGGAGAAGGATGGGTCTCTAACCAAATGACTGATGCCCTTATAGAAGACAAAAGTTTGGATGCCCACATCCAGAGGTGGGGGAGGAGAGAGAGGGAGAGAGAGAGAGAGAGAGAGAGAGAGAATTATGGCAGGAGATGAAGGCAAGGGCCTACAAGCCCAGGAATGCCAAGGACTGCCAAGAAACCACCATCAGGGGAGAGATAGAGACCACCTTTTCTCTCCAAGCTTTCTTAAGGAACGAATTCTGTCAACACACTGATCTTATACTTCTGATCTCCAGAATCACGAGATACTGGATTTCTGTTTTGTTTTTTGCTTTGTTTTTTAGATTGGAGTTGACCTATTGGCTTCTAGTTTGCTACCTTTTCTGAGGATAAAACTACCTTGGAAGCAGAAAGATCAAAGTTCAAAGGACATTTTCAGCACTCATTAGTTAGGCAAACTTGTACACATCATTAAAACTCTTAGGGTCTTGATTTTTTTTCACTTATTAAAATAAGCATAACATCTACCTTATGGGACTGTTGAGGATATTAAATGAGAATATATTATAAAAATATAGCATGTTATATGTTTCATTTGACACATAACATAGGTAAATGACAGGTAGGTAGGCAGATTAGATAGATAGATAGATAGATAGATAGATAGATAGATAGATAGATAGATAGATAGATAGATAGGTAGGTAGGTAGATAGATAGATAGATAGATAGATTGATTGATCCTAGTAGAGAATCAGGTACATAACAAGCTCTGAACTGATTTTATATCTTTTCTCTAGGTTGACTTCCTGTTTATTCATATTTAAGGTTAAATTTAGTACCTTTCAGCTTAATCACATGGTCCTACAGAGTCCTGGTATCAATACTCTCCAAAATCCAAAGAGAGTCCTTGAAGTTTGTTTCTGTCAAGGAACGAGGGCTATGACTGAACAGAGTGGACATCTAAGAAGGGACACATTAAGTTTACAAATGTGACAAGATCATTGACACTGAGGAACTGGCTGATGAAGAAAGGGAAGGAAAGCTTTGGTCATACTGAGCAGGAAGATTGAGAATTATATTTCTGATAAGGATACACTAATCATATCTCTTATGGCATTGTATTTTCTGTTGAAAGACAATCACATATGTTTATTTTCCTTTCTGAAATATACTTGAGAATATAGTGATGATGACTTCACTGATTTGTTCTAAAAATATTATTTATTTGAGGGATGGACAGAAGATATAAGATGATAAGTAGATAGATGATAGCTAGCTAGCTAGCTAGGTACAGAAAAAGAGATATAGGGGCCTCTTTCCATTGCAAATGAACTCCAGATGCATGCACCACTTTGTGCATCTGGCTTTATGTAGATTCTGGGGAATTGAACCCAAGGCTGTTAGGATTTGTAAACAAGGGCTTTTAACTGCTGAGACATCTCTCCAGCCTAGGTCCATTGATTCCTGCAGGACAAATTCCCCTTCTTTGCAATTATCTAAATAAATAAATAAATAAATAACAACAATGATAGATTTGGACTAGTGGAACAAAATCCCACATGTGTCAACCCAAAGATGTATGCTGATGGTTAGTAGTGTCCACCATTACCACTGTTCAAATGTTGATTTAAAAAAAATCCACTGCTTCATTTATACAAATGAATGTTGCCTGAGGAGTTGGTAAAGAGAACACCATCACTGTGTTTATGCACGCATTCATGTGTGTATGTGTATGTGTGTGTGTGTGCACGCACATGCACATGTAGACTCAAGCATGAGCATCATGCAAGTGTGACTCATTTGACTTTAACCGAGAAAAAATGTTCTGAAACAGTGTATGCATTTCTTTTCTTTCTTGCAAGCCAAACTCTCAGAAAAATTTCCACTGTAAGAGCAAGTCAAGGCCTGGTCAGACTTTGGGATAGGAAACAGCACGCAGTCCATGAAAGGCACTGTGCTCTCTTATGGGATGGGGAGCAGAGAGGGCCAGGCAGGAGGTGGGGGAGTGTCGGGCACTCCATGGGCAGATAGACCACATCTGAAACCAAGACCCAACCCCATACTTTCCAGCCTGGCAGCAGGCTAGCAGATGGTGCCACTGAACAGCAGCCAGAGTAGTAACTTGATGCTTCTTGCACTTAAGGGGAACCAAGGAAGATACTGCAAAAAGCACAAAATGAAGAGTGGGGGTATTAATAACATGCGGTAACTAAGACTCCACATATAGTTCCAAATCCTTCCAGCAGCCTTACTCACATAGCAACCACGATGCTCCACCCACAGATCCCTGAGGTCCTGTGGGGGTATCAGACAGAACAGAGCCTCTTCCTTCAGCTGCGAATTACATTTTAGTTTAGGAAGTTTCCCTAATCTCTCTGGCATTCGCCAGCTGTGTGACACAGAAAAAAGATATCAGACTTCTTGGACCCTGCTTTCTTGCTTTTTCTTTTTCCATCTGTAAATATGAGGGTAATTGTATTAACTTTGTTAGATAATAAATAATAAAAGTATTTGGAAGTTCTGAAATACATACACAGGTTTGTATTGAGCTTAGTAAAAAGGGTCTACAAGGATAAACAATGAAAGGCCAGTATTTATTTTATCATTCTGCAGCTGTCCTAGGTTACTTCAAATTATTTTGGCGACTCTAAATTTTCTAATTCCTCCCCAGTGAACATTTATCACTTACATAACTGTAAAAAGTTTGAAAAGACAGCAAGATTTGTTTCAAATTAAGGCTCTAAAAATAAAAGTTTATTTTTGATTTTGTGGTATTATTTTTGTTGTAAAGAAGGAAGGAAATAACTTTTTCTAGAAAAACAATTCCCTCAGTTAAGGGAAACCTTCAAAACTGCTCTTACTGAGATAGATGTGGGGCTGGGGGTTCATCTTTCCCTGGAACACTGGGCAGGTGTTAAACACTGTTAAAAATCACCACGTGTAAATTATAAGTCCTTTAAGTTCTTATTGTAAGCACTCCTGATGTTTATTTTCCTGTAAATAAGCAAAGACAATGGGGATGGGGCAATTTGACTCCCTAATGAACAGAAGTTAGACTGTCTCTTGCTGCCTGGGCTGCCTTAAGCGAATGGACTATCAGTATAATAGCCAGCTGGACTGCCCTTCTGCCAGCATCCAGCCTTGAACACTCCATGGATGCCTTGAGACAGCTAAGCAGTGAGTGCAGATGACAGCTCTGGCTCCTACAGGCTCAGCCTCAGCCAGGGCTGCTCAAAACAGTTTGTACCAGATTATTTGCCAACATAAGTCTCAACAAACTTTAGATGACCCCACAGCCATTTCCATCTGGAGCTGAGGGGTAGCACTTGCCTTGGCAGTTTAGCAGAGGGGGTTCTGTAAAAACTTCCAGGGGTATGACTGGCGCTAAAGAGACAAGGCTGTGACTGGTTCAAACACCCCTTCTCCAGCAATTTGAACAGGCTACTGGGGCTCAGTTAATGAATCTGTTGGTTGAAACTGTCCTGTGCTCATGTTGTAAGAACAGGCCAATAAAAGACTTCTCATGGTGGCCTTTTCTTATCTACTTTCAGTAGTAAGGGCTGAGCTGATAACACGAAGAAAGCAGAGATAATTTAGAGGCAGCAATGGCAGACGGGATGGGAGAGCAGTGGTAGGAGAAACAGCTGAGCAGTATGCAAGCTGAGCTGCAAAAGTGGCAAGGCAACCGGCTCCCTGACAAGTAAACTGTTTGAGAGTGGCTAGGTGCAGGAAGAAGGATGTCAAGAATGGACAGATGGCATGAGAATGCAGAGAGCAGAGACAGAAAAAGGAGCAAAGCTTGTAAGTGAACAGAGAAATGAACCTACAAGACCTGGTGACAGGGGGTGTACCAGTGACCGAGGTAGTTGTTAGAGCCAGAGGTCTCAGACTCTGCTCTGAGAGCTGTAACACTGCCTGGTGTTAAAAACTAAAGCATTCCAACACCCTAGGCCCACACAAGAGCTATAGCACGTGTACGGCTAAGGGTCCGGATACCAGAGGCATGCAAGAGGACTGTGACACTAGAGTGCCACCTGCTGCTGCTCCCACCTGCCTGCTCACCTGCGCTCACTGTTGACAAAGACCAGTGCTTGAAGAGCTTCTCCTCATCTGATCATAACATCTATGTGGGTAGAGCAAAATGACCTCAGAGAGCCAATTGGGAACATTAGGGTGGAAGTCTAGCAGTGATTTATACTCAGAGGCCCTGATCTTCTGGTCTGACCTCTCCATGGTCATAGTGTAAGGTCAGAGGGACCTTGTGCCAGAAAATCTAGTTGGTTGACTGACTTCTACGTTTGTTCTTATAAAAATAATACATATGTTAGAAAATGCAGGAGATAAAGAATAAAGACAGAAAGAAATACAGAGGAAGGGAGGGACATGAGGAGACTGAGAAGGGCAAAAGAAAGACTAAAATAGAGGTATACATAGCAGAAGTGGAAGGGAAAGGGGGAATGTCAGTCAGGGGATACAAGATGACAGTTGGATTGGAGGAATAATTTTAGTGCCTAATGGATACTAGCCTGACTTTAGTTCATAACAATAATATATTATATTTTATAAAATATCTAGATGAGAATATTTTGTATGTTGTCAGCACCAACAAATGAGAAACAATTGAGGTAATGTATATGCTATTTAGTATGACATGACTATTAAACATTGTCTTCATATATAAACTATCACATTTTAACTCAGAAATGTGTGCAATTGTTTTTTTCTCAATTAAGAATAAAACTTAAAGATAAATTCAGTGTGCATCTACTTTTAAAAAAAATGTTTGAGGTGCAACAGGAAAGGACTAAAGGTGAGGCTGTGCAGTGGCCGGACTTCCACACCTGTGTATGTCAGACATCTCTGCACTCTACATACCTAGCCCTCTGGCACACTTACCTCCATGGGATAAGGAGCACTGAACTCGACCTCTGCAAGGTGCCAGGCACCACTGCCCGGGGCGTCCACTTTCCAGATCTCCTCATACAGGCCAGCCACATCCCGAGTGTAAAGAGAGAAGACATTGTCATTCCCCTGCTGGAGCTGGTAATAGAATGACAAACAGCCAGACATAGGGGCTGTGGTCATGGGTGAGATGAGCTGTGCCACCTCCTGGAAGTGCTTGACATAAACTGAATCCACGTACATATAGTGGCCTGGAAATCACACAAACAGAAGATAAGGTAAGACAGGCTGGGGTGGGGGTTGCAGATGAATCAGTAGGATCCTGAGATTCACTTCAGCATATCTATTGGGAGGGGTCGAGAGGAAGGGAAGGGTTAGAGATTAAAGCAATCCTGCCATGGAATGGACAAAAGTCATAGCTAGGAGATGGGCACATGGGTTTATTGCATATTATAAATGCTAGACTCTTCTCAAAGCATTCATTTTATTTCCCTTACTTTTGATTGAAGTACATTATACAGAGAGATGTGTCATCTGTGATGTGTTTGAATTTTCACAAGATGAGCACACTACATCAGATATGGTGCCTTCCTAAACCTCCTTTGAGCAACAGACTTCAAGAGCATACTAGAAATACCATTTATTATTAAAAGGGCATGGAGATACCTTCCTGGACATGTTTATAATTAATACAAAATGTCTCTGTGTGTTTGATTGAAGCTAAGAGTGTTAATCCAAACTAGACAGTGACTTGTACACTGTTATCAGAATATACAGGCCAGTGCTAGGATCAGGGAGTCTGAATTTGTGATACCGCTGTTGACAGATCTGCATGACACCACCTGGCAGACCCAGACTCTGACCTCTACTAAGAGGTTAAACAGAGAAACCATGTGGTAGAATGGGGAGAGCTTTGATTTTCCACTGAAGGGAACTGACTTTGAATCCCCACTTCCCTCCATTGTCGTGGCTCCTTGAGCAGCTTCCTGAATTTGTCTGGGCCAAAATTCCCTGTTCTCTAGAGTGAGAATGCCATCATCCCTAAGTATCCATGTGATATTAGATCCAGGACCCTCTGAGGTGTTAGCTTGCAGAGACAGCATCTAGCTATGTAGCCCAGGCTAACCTCTGGCTCCCTGCCCTTCTGCCTTAGCGTTCTGAGCACTAGGATTATAGTTATGTAGATCTTTCTATATACTTTTATTTATTCATATATATATTTTTTGTTTTTTTTCGAGGTAGGGTCTCACTCTAGTCCAGGCTGACCTGGAATTCACTATGGAGTCTCAGGGTGGCCTCGAACTCACGGCGATCCTCCTACCTCTGCCTCCCGAGTGCAGGGATTAAAGGCGCGCGCCACCACGCCCGGCTCATATATATTTTTTTAATTTTGCAGTGCTAGGGATCAAAGTCATGGCCTGACATGGAGCCATCTGCTACCATGCCTTCCCCATCATGATGGATTGAATCTCCTCAAACCACAAGCCAAATATATTCTTCCTTCCTGAAGTTGTTCTGTCAGCTATTTAGCTATTTGATCCCAGCAATGAGATACACTCTTTTCAAAAAAGGTCACACTCTGAAGTGCTAGAGGGCAGAAACTCAATATGCAAATCTGGGGGCAGCATAATTGAACTATGGTGGTTTGAATCAGGTGTCCCCCATAATCGCATGTGTTTTGATTGCTTGGCTCTAGCTGACAGCAGTTTGGGAAGTAGACCCTTGCTGGAAGAGGTGTGCTTTGGGGGTGAGCTTAGGGGAGTTACAGCTAGCTCCTGCCTTCCAGAGTTCAGCTCAGTCTCTTTGCTGCTCTTCCCTCCTGCTGTTGGCAAGGAGCTGATGTGCAGCCTCTGCTGATGTCATGCTGATGTCATGCCATCATGAAGCTCCCCCTTGAGACTGGAAGCCAAAATAAATCCTTTCCTCTCATCAGCTGCTTCTGTTTGGGTGCTTTATCCCAGCAACGAGAAAGTAACTATAATATTAACCAATAACACATACATACTCCTACTATAATTTTTCAAACTTGGTGTGCACCAAATAAACACATTAGCAGGATGGACACAAAGAATCTCTGACAAGGAAGGAAAGGCAAACAACCCTTTAACACACTCCTGGGGTCTAGCCAGCCATGACTAGAGCACTCTAGTAACAGAATAGCTGTGGCCAGTTAGCCTGTCTAGCAGGACTCCATTCACTAAGAGCTTTTATGAGCATCAAAGTCAGAGATAGAGCCTCATGACCTGTCGTAATATGTCTTATCAGTAAAACAGAATCCCGTCCCAAGGCATACACCCGGGAGAGAAATGAGCAGTGAGAGTTGGAATACTTTGTTTCTCTGGTACCTTACAGAGGGGGCCACAGAGGTGGGCCACAGAGTTCTTCTTCAAGAATCCTTCTGTAAGCACTGTGGCTGACCATCAGTCTCAGCTGCCTCACTTCTGGGTCCAAGTGATTTTCTAAGGGTATAGCACTCCAGGCTACTCTCAGCCAGTGAATGAGTAACTCCGGGGACTAGAGCCCAACCATTCTGCCCATCAGGGGCTCTTTAGCTACTCCCTTCCCCCATCATTGGCCGGGCTTCTCCTCTTTCTCAGGATTTGCATCATGTGCTCAAGGTCCTTTTCACACCAGGCCATATACCTGTTGTGAGTGCTAGGTTCTTATTATCCCTCCATAACAATATTAAAACTTCTAGAGTATGGCTGCACTGTATCAAGATGAAGTAATCCAGGCTGGATTTGGTATTACAGTTGTTGGACTTGCTTTTCATTTTGATTTTAAAATAACTAAAAACTTTGTCATGGAGTCTTAAAAACACCTTATCTCCTAGAAACAGTGTCCACTTTACCTAATGGATGTGTTGGTCTTTTCCCGCTACCTGGCTCCATCCCTCTTTGTTACTCTTTACAACTACTTTCTCTCATTCGTACCTAATTCTAACTTAGTGTCTGCTTCATCGGGGACCCCAAATGATATTTATGAAGAGGGAAATCACTCTGCCCAGAGTGAGGAGGACCTGCCTTTGAAGACTCTAGAAAGTTCTCAATGAAACACAATTATTACAGATCCACTTGAAACAATCTGCTCCACTTTTGGAGTATACTATAACTGTGCTGAGTTTGGAGACATTTCTCACCTACTGCCCCATTATAAATTCATCCCCTAACTGTTAACAGACATCTGATAGTCTTCCTCTGCAAAGACATTTTCTTACCTGCTGTGCAGACAATATTTTAATCACTGCCTCTGCAGTTGAAGTGCCTGCTCGACAATTCATGCCTGTGACTCTGGGCCCAGTGAACCACAACCACATTTCAGATCCAAAAAGCATCCAGCAAACACAACGTGATCTGCCCTAAGTGAGTCAGACAGGCTTTCTGGAATGGGACCAAGACTGCTGACACCAACTCTCACATGAAACTACTAGCTTAGACCACATTCTGTTGCCATGCTTTTCCTCTCCATCATTCTTTGTTGCCACATCTGGATACTTTTTACTGAAAATCCAAGTACCATAAAGTTTCTCACTGGGACACAAAAGGTAACTCATCACCAGCTTATCATTACAGGGGGAGTGGTGGGAATGACTTAGAAACCCTGTTCAGGTGGCTCCCAGGAGGCCAGGCTACAGGAATGGCAATAGCCCAGCTGAGTGTGCCATGGGAGCAATCTCTCTGAGGAGCAGCAGCTGGTTGTGGCATGGGAGCAGGGACCATTATGATCTTGCCCAGAGAAAATAAAAAATTTAGTCTAGAGTTCTTGAGAGATTATGTCAGCATCTGGCATTATGGGAATTTTCCTGCTCAATTCAATGAGGCCAATCCTCCTCACTGGCCCAGGATTCCAGAGTGTCTAGAATTTCTGGGGAGAGGTGAGCATCGTCAGATCATTAGGATTAGAAGCTACTTTAGATATAAAAGTGTATACATGTATTCTAAGTAGACAGTAATAAACTGGATCATTGGGAATCATCTCAGCCTAGAAAGTTCTTAAGCATTAAAGCTTTAACTAATTAAGCTGGGTGTGGTGGCGCACGCCTTTAATCCCAGCACTCAGGAGGCAGAGGTAGGAGGATCACTGTGAGTTCGAGGCCACCCTGAGAATACAGAGTGAATTCCAGGTCAGCCAGGGCTAGAGTGAGACCCTACCTTGAAAATCCAAAATAAATAAATAAATAAATAAATAAATAAATAAATAAATAAATGCTTTAACTAAGCTGAGCATAGTGGTGTATCACAGCACCCAAGAGGCTGAGGAGGATTGAGAGTTTGTAGTTGGTGCTGTCACTATAACATACAGTGAGACTCTGTCTAAACAAAAATAACACAAAACAAACACACACAGTCCACCAAACAAATGACTTTAACTAAAAATGAAAGAGTCCACATAGAGGTAACTGGGTTCCCCATGAGATTAAGATTCAAGACGTTCATCACCACTCCTTGAAGTCTGCTGTTTTGCCACACTCATGGGAAGTCAGTCCATTATTACCTAATGAGGTTTCTAGGGGTTAAAATATTTTCAAATTCAGTAGAAAGATCATAATTATTTAAAAAATATTATATATTTATTTATTTGTGAGGAGAGAGAAAGGGAGGAAGGGAGGGAGAGAGAATGGGCATGCTAAGGCCTATTGTTGCTGTAAATAAACTCCTGATGTGTGTGCTACTTTGTGCATCTGGCTTTACACGGGTGCTGGGAAATTGCATCCAGGCCAGCAGGCTTTGCAAGCAAGTGCCTTTAATTACTGAGCCATCTCCCCAGCCTGAAAGATCATATTTCTTGGCAACCCCAACAGAAGCTCAGGCCTCCTGAGTAATGTTTGAGTGTGGTCCCTGTGTGCTTGCTTTTGAAGAGGCCTTTCCCTCATCCTTACCACACACCCCTGTATTAGCCAAATTGTCAATTAGAATCTGTGCCTCTGTATGGTCACCATTGTTCTCTTGCATTAGGAAAAGGCAGTTTCTGAGTATTTGTTTTCAAACAGCCTGGCTTACCAGAATTCCCTCAAAGCTTAGTCAAAGTTTTAAAGCTTAAGAAATCTCTGGTCCTAAATGATTCTTGTGATTCTGCCCCGTTGGCCACATTGGTACTGCAGCTGTCTTGTGTGTTTCCATCTTACTAGTTGTCTGGATAAGATGTCTCCCTGGTAAGACTTGGTCTAAAGAAACATATGCCAGGTGGAAATACCCACTGGTCTGCTGCCATGGTGAGCAGACAGCACCCAGAGACAGTGAGTCAGCATGCCCACTTTCCCACTCCATGTATCTGATCATGAACATTTAATTCAGTGGTTGAAAGGTCTTCTACTCTACTCTTCTACTCTAATAGAGTCAGATGCTTGTCTTTATACAGCTTTAAGACATGACATATGTTAATCAATTAGGTGGGCTTTGTTATAACTTGGATATGAACTGTTCCCCCAGAACTCATAGATTGAAGCTTTGGGCCCCAGTGCACTGTACAAAGGTGGGGCTTTGGGAAAGTGATTAGATCCAAAGGGCCCTGACCTAATTCATGGATTTAATTCATTGAAGGATCATAATTTGGCAGCATTATTGGGAGGTGGTAGAAACTAAGAGGTGGGGCCTAGCTGGAGGAAGTAGGTCACTGAATGAGTGCCTGGCTAAAAATTCATTTCTAAAGAGCACTGTTAGAACATCAATGTGATAAGTGTCAACACCTGTCATTTAAGGCAAGTCTCCCAATTTCACCACATCTGTCCCTTCTGACCTGATATATGAGAAGGCTAGAGATAGATCAAAGAGATTACAGACGGGGTTTATTTGAAGAGAGTTGCCATGGAGTTGGCTTGCCATGTATTTGCTTTTAGCCTTTTATGGGGAGAACTCATGTCACCTTTCTTAATTTGTCCAGGAAGAGAAGCTAAGAAGCACCTAAGGGGGGAATGAATGGAGGGGCGGGGGTATATCGCCATTTCACCCCATCACCTCCCATGTGTGCAGAAAGCCCTGCAGTCGCCTTGGGCCTTGACATGAAGGTGCACAGAGTCCTTGAAAGAACCTGATCAGTGTAAGCGGAGTTTGTAAAGTACAGAGACAAGTGCGTGCCATTAAGAAGCTGATCACAGGGACCTTTGGGGACGGAATGGAAAGAACTACTTTTTACCAGTGAGCGTCTAAAATTTGATGGAGCAAAGATGTTGACTTTTTCCTTGGCCTAAGCGGGCCATTTAGAAGGCATCTAAGAAAAACTCTCAAAAGGACTGCCTGTGTGTATGGCTACTCCCAAAGGGCTGGCGAGGACCCCAAGGGGTGGTCTGGGAACTGGAGAGTAGGATCACACTGGAAGAAGTGGCCGGAATTTAGCCACATGCAGTGTGAGGAGGGGCATCCCTTCTGGATAAAACAGCACCAGTAAGGAAAACTTTTTGTCCTAGTCCTTCCTTTCTGTTTCAACCCTATTATGTGTGCCTCCCCACCTGGAAGAATCCAGCAGTGGTACAGTGAGCAGGAAGAGAACAAGAGAAGAGTGAACACACAGGAAGAGACACAGCAGGGCCCTTCCTCTCTGCTGCTCTCTGTGGGAGACTCAGAAGATCTGAGTTGGATCAGACATCAGAGCTGTGACTTGGCTGAAATTAATCCTTCACAATGTGAAAATGACTAGAAAGGCACGAGGGAGATCCAGCAGTTCTTGCACAGAGGCAATAACAAGGAAATTAATAAAGCTGTGTTCCTACCGGGTGTTCATGCCTGGCCCAAATGGATCAATGCAGAGAGCAAAGGAGTAGGTGCCATTAAGATGACAGTTAGCTCAAATCGAAATGAGAAAAATGTCTCATGGGTTCTGGAGAGATGAGTCATCCATCATAGTTCTAACCTTATTTTAGGTTTTTGAAACCTTGTCCGGCTTCTTCCAGAGTGGTACCCTGTGAAGGCTTGATTTAAAAAAATTCAGCAAAGAAATGAATTTCCCTCGTTATCTTGCCAGCAATTATCTTCTTTTTGCTAAGTGTCTGGGAGACAGTATTGAGCTGAGCTGTCAGCAGGTTACCTCCTGAATGGTTTTGTTTCATTTTATAAGATACCACCACGTTCACTTATGTAGTGAATCAGAAAAAAACCAGGGCAGAAAAAAAAAAATCAAGAAAGATCACCTCTCCTAGCATATCTGAAAGAAATACCACACAAATCTTATTGCATCATCTATGTCTATCATTCGACAAGTAGTTAGGGTCACTGTGTTTGTTTAAAAATCATAGCTCATTGTTTGGGGCAGAACATTAAGAATACTCAAACAGGGCTGGAGAGATGACTTAGTGGTTAAGGTGCTTGCCTGAGAAGCCTAATGACCCAGGTTCCATTCTCCAGGACCCACATAAGTCAGATGCACATGGTGGCTCATGCTTCTGGAGTTCGTTTATAGCGGTTGGAGGCCCTGGTTTACCTACTCTCTCTGTCTGCTTCTCTTTCTCAAATAAATAAAACCAAAAATATATATATTTTTAAAGGTCACCGTAGGCAAACCTTTGAGTCACATGGACAGAACTCTTCAGATAAAATAATTTAGAATTTCCAGGATTCATCTTTTTAAGCCCCATTCTAAGTTGGGTAAAGACTTCATAGAAGTCCAGGCTTGGAGTGTGAATCTGTGTGTGTGTGTGTGTGTGTACATATATGCTGAGTGGTGATGAAAAGACTATTAGTTAATGAGTGGGGAAATTTTCAATCCAAAAACTGAAGAGAAATAAGAGTGGGAGGGTGGAGAAGAAGCAAGTGACGTGTAGGTAATCAGGCTCCCTGCTGACCATCAGTTGCAACATAGTCTCAGATCTCGGAACTAGTGTGCCATCTTATCACAGCCTGGCATTCTTTAATATCCCCAACATGAAGCCACCCACACTCATGCCTCTGCTTCTGCCACTACTTCCCCTGCAAAGCCTTCCTCCAATGGCCAACCAGAGACAGTCTTTCATGTTTTCTGTGGGCCTCTATTATTTACTTTGTGTCTCTACCACACACCACTAGGCATATTTATGTAGCACCTTAATAGTTATATAATTTAAGAAATGCTATAATATACATCAATGTAAAACTACATTAAAGACTAGGGAGGTGGCTCAGTGGTTAAAAGTGCTTGCTTGCAAAACCTTCTAGCTTGGGTTTGATTCCTCAGTATCCACAAAGTGGTGCATGCATCTGGAGTTTGCTTGTAGCTGGTGTGCTTATTCTCTCTCTCTTTGCTTGCAAGTAAATAAAAGGTATATTTTTAAAAATAAAGGCACTGAGAAAGCCTGAAATAAATTCTTCTGTTCAGTTCCCTTTAGCTCAGAGTTTTTCTATTGCTCCTACCACATATCATCTGGATTCCTTCAAGTAAAGATAGTTTACTCCCAGCACTCTAGAAGCCGAGTGAAAAGGATCACAAACTAAAAGTCAACTTGGCCTCGTACAAAAGCTTATCTGAGGAAAATAGACTAAAATGTCCCAACCTGATATTCTGGGGAAAAGCAGTTTTGGACAACATGGTTTCCATGACCTCTTTGAGGTCAGTGATTAGTTTTGTATCTCTGAAGTATGCAAGAGTGTTAACCACATATAAGTGCTACGTGTGAGAATGAAGGAGTGATGGAGAGAACAATCAATGAAGAAGTCTCCTTCCGGTGCTCAGCCTCTGACCTGTGGGTACTGGAAGGTGCAGCCCTTGGACCAGCTTCTGCTTTAATTCTCCATAGTTACTGAGCCATGTGTACTGGTTTTGTTTATTTAAATTTATTTGAGAGAGGGAGAGAGAGAGAGAGAGAGATTGTGGGGGAGGGGAGAGAAAGAGAGGAGAATGGGCATGCCAGGATCTCCAGATGCCATAAACAAACTACAGATGCATGTGCCGCCTTGTGCATCTGGCTTACATGGGTTCTGAGGAGTTGAACCTAAGTCCTTAGGCTTCCCAGGCAGGCACCTTAACTGCTAAGCCATCTCTCCAGCCCCTGCTTTTGTTTTAGTAATAGCAAAGGAGAGGGGAATGGATGGGAAAACAGATATGAGGAGGTGGCTTAACTGCTAAGCCATCTCTCCAGCCCCAATACATACATACATACATACAGACAGACAGACAGACAGATAGAGCAGCCAGAAAGGTTGCAAGAACCACAGAGTGGGAAGGAGTATCCTGAGGCACTGTCCCCACCAATAGAGACTGACTAATGCATTCGTGACCCCACAGTGAATACTGATAACCCCAATGAGGAGGGCCCTCAGTAGAATGATTGCTGGGGGAGGGAAACATGAATAAAACCCACGGGAATATGACCAATATGCAACATTTAAAAAGCATCTTGGAGACCACTGACTGCAAATCCCTCACTTGCAAACAATGGAGACTCTGAGAAGTTGAGGGCTCTCAAGCAAATACAGTGCTCTCATAATTAGCTGGCGCCCAAGCCATCCACCTAGCCTGTGTTTGCCCTCCATCCTTCACTGTCTTAGATGAGATGTTCTGTAGTCACAGAGGAAGGACTAGCAGGTGCTATGCTCTCTCCAGGATGGACTGCGTATAGGTAATACAGTCAAATGGGTGGCCTGGTACTGGGCCCTTGGTTTTACCTCTCCCAAGAAACACTTATGTGCCTCAGCCAGCTGGCTCTCACCATCAGTGAGGGTGGCAGTGAAATACTGGGCAAGAAATCACTGGATCATGACATAGATGCCCCATGGATTTCACTTTGGAGCTAATGTTGAGTGGCTTGAGAAAGTTGGCACACACTTTCTCACAGTTAAACTTGCACCTCTGCGCAGCTGTGAGAATGATACCAAGGGTTGATGTAAACTTAAGCGTCTGGTTTTATAAGATCCTTCCCGCTGCTTGTGCTAGGTTTGTGAGATATGACGGAAAAGAAGTCTCAAATCCAGCGACATCCACACATGAATAAAAGCAACCTGAATTGCTTTTTTGAAAGCCCAAAGATCATCAGTGGCTTTATTCATTTAAACAATGGTGACATGTTATTGTTTTGAATTTTAAGGGACTCAGGCAGATTCATGCATGACTCAGTCCCTGTTAGATGTCACTAACTCTACTGAGAACCCTCTTTTCTAGTATGGCTTCTGCCATGGCCAATAGCGGAGATGGGACGTGTGTGTTCAGGGTTGAAATATGGTCTACTGCTAAGAAAATTCAATCTTTCAAGATTATCCCCAGGCGCTAAACCTTTCTTTGAAAGGTCAGAATTGAAATAGTTTTCTTGCAGTATACGTCACATGAGTGTCCTAGTTGTATCTAAAGAGAATCACTGGGGCTTTTTTTTTTTTTTTTTTTTTTAACTCTGGTTCTTTGTGCTACACCAAACTGAGATAATCACTTTTAAGTTGGTCCTATGCACACTGTCCTCATTTCAAGGACCTCCAATGGTCTCCCATTGCCAATAAATTAAAGTTGAAATCTGTTCCCTGGCATTCAAGGCCTTTTAGAATTCCTCCTCACCCCCAAGTAACTTCCTCACCTATATCTTTCCCTCCTACTCCTGTAGTTGACACCATCGCGCCCCTGTTTCTGCCCTCTCTTCCTTCTGCTTGCAGAATCATATCCACTCCTCAGAGGCAGTCGACTCCTGTATCACAACTTCTAGAACATGAAAGACAAGATGTTTCTCTTATCTGTGGGTGTCCACCACCTTTCTTCTTCTCAGGGAGAAGGACCATTCTGATGGTACTTGACACATGACTTTGACATCCATTTGTGGTTTTTTAAAAAAGTGTTTTCTCTGTCATGGATATATGTTCCTTGAAGCTGGGAAGAGACTGGGGACTTGTTTTTTAGCTGAAATTTCCCTCTCATATGTAAATCAGATGATTACAATGCTGGATGCAAAACTGGGTTTGTCTTAAACAGGTAAGCTTCATAAAACTCGTGTCTTCATATGCGCTTATGTGTGTTCATGACTTAAAAGTATTTTGTCCTAAGAAGCCTCAACATGTGGAAAAGGTAAAGAATCCTATAACATAGAGGCTTTAAAGTAGGAGTTGGCTAACGTTTTGTCAGTTTGTATAATGCTTATCTTTTAAAAAATATTCATAATCTTAAGGATTTGAGAAAATTTCACACATACACAACTCCCCTCCTTCCTGGTTATTTTGAAAAAACCAGAAGGTTGGGCAAACCAGTCTCAGGTTTACATTTACAATGAAGTGCGGTGTACTTCACCGGAGCTGACCACTCTGCAGTTCTCACCCAGCCCACATACCACTGGCTTGCTCCACGTACCTGACCCTTGTGGGAAATGGATTCTGAGACTCTGGGTACAAAGAAGAAGACCGAATAAGAGCAAAGAAAAGCCTGATGTCACAGTGAGGAATGCCCCGAGCTAAGGGAAGCTGCAGGATGGGCACCTTGGGAGAAATGTTGGAGATGTGCTTAAAAATAATCGGATGAAGAAAGCCCACAGCAAATGGGGGGAAAGTGAGAAGCCATCAGAAGTTGTCATGTCTTCAGGCACGTGCCCCTACTGTCATCATCAGTAATTCATCGAGGCTGAGTGAACGGCCTCAGTGTCCACATAAACAAACAGGAGTCAACAGAGAGACAGAACCCAAATCCTTACTTTTGCTCTGGTGGGAACACCAGCCATCAGAATGTACTTCTGACTTGGAGAAGACCTTGGTGTTGAGGACTAAACTGTCTTGCAAATGGGACGACCTAAAGCTTTACAAAACCTACCAGGAGCCACACGAGAGTAGTGGTGACCCATGAGGAAGTGAGCCCTTGCCCTTGGCTCTCCTAGGCTTTCTCCTCCAGTGCTCGCTGATAGACTCAACCTCTGCATTTTCCTTGCAAAGCACCAGCCTATTTGGCCACCAGGGGGCCCTGTTCCACGCCACATGATAGGTAATGGCTGTCTCTTGGGAGGTTCTTACTGACTTGTTTTCACCCTCCAATCTGTTTTCATAAAGGACTAACCTGGGATTACTCTAGCCTTGCCTTTAGGAATAAGAACGCCACCATTAATAGATAAGAAGCAAAGCATTACAGATAGAAGGCAAGGTCATAGACGAGGTGAAACTTTACCTAAGGTGGTCTTAGTTATGGGGCTCACGTGTACACTTATCTAGACCTCACAGTTTATCCTTCCCTCCTCTTCTACCAGGTTCCCCACTCCTTTTCTGGGGATAGAAGCCAGGGTCAGGTGGGAACTGAGGGCAGAGGTGCGTTCATCCTGGGAGAAGGACTCACCCAGCTCATTCTTGAAGGTGTGATCCTGTGGGAGGAGAGAGTGGGTGTTCCGGGTAGTTCCTCCTCCAACAAACCAGTTCACGTTGGGATTCCAGTGGTTCACAAAGCCACAGAGATGATTTTCTTCAAAGTCACATTCTGGGGGAAAAGAAATCAAAGCTCAGTTCATGGAACTGCAGTCACACCTTGGGACACCCCCATTCACTGCAAAGTCTTTCCTTAGACATTCACAGGTTTGTCTCCTTCTTTGCAGATGGAAACCTTTGGACCAGAGCTTCTGGACAATATTAGCAAGAAGAGAGATCATGCAATGAGACAATGTTCTACAGCATCGTTGGTCCTTGAATCGATGCTCATCATCTTTACCAGCCAGTGGCTTGTGGGAGCCATCACTTCTCTTAGTCTAGGGTCTTCATTTGATAGTCCCACCTCACAGGACTACGTGTAGGCACCTCCCAGCACAATGCCAGGCACATGGCCCACAATTGATATAAGCTGGTCATTTTTGTCAGTCATCTCTATTTAATTAAGATTGTGGTGCTGGGTTCTGACCCAGGGCCTTGCATATGTAAGTATGAACTCTACCACCATGGTGGTCTGAATGTTAAATGTCCCTCATGTGTTTGTGATTAAGCCTTATACTTGACCCCCAGCTGGTGAAGCCTTTGGAAGGTGAAGCGTTGGAGGATATTATAGCTACTTTCTCATTGCTGGGACAAACAGCTGATCAGAAGCAGCTTATGGGAGGAAAGGATCTATTTTAGGCTTACAGAATGCAGGGGAAGCTTCATCATGGTGGGAGAACCTGGCTCACTTCATCATACATTCATAGCAGAAAGAAATGAGAGCATCCAGAGTTCAAGCTATCCTATCCTGCCCTTCATCAGTGTTTCAACCTTCTAAAAAGTTGGACAGTAGCAATGGCTTTCCCCTGATCTGAGGCTTCCCACTGCATCCCACCAATGGGAGGTAGAAGATGACTATTGGGAGTTTATTCCCCCGGTTCCATCATGGCCAGGTTACCATGGTTGGCTATGTCCTCTCACTGAGGGCACCTCACTATGGTTTCTAGGTTCCAGTGGCACCTCCTCTCTTGCCCTTCTCCTGGATAACAGGCCGTGAGTCATTGTTGGTACTAGCCCTGGACCACAGCCCTTGCTGGATGCCTTCCTGCAGTCACATCTTTGTGGTCTCTGATAGGCTTTCCTCAGACTACTACAGCTGGCTTTTCCCTCTGTGCTTACCTTCCTGCCAGGATCCGAGCTGGTAGGGTTCTCAGCAAGCATTTGAAAAATTTGAAGATTTATTTTCATGTTTTCCACTGCAGTGTCTGCCAACTGATGCTCAGAATTTGGTGCCAAAGGCTGCCACGGGGATAATGATAAAAAGCACACTATTCCTCAGTGTGTCAGCGTCTCCTCCAAGCACTTGATATGAGTCTATTTAATCCTCAGGAGGTAGGTACTATATTGACCTCATTTCACAGATGAGGAACCAAAAGAAGAGGTGGAAACCAATGCTGGGAGATAAAATGATATGGCACCCCTTTGTTTTAAACAAACCAGAAGCCACCAGATCATTTGAAAAAAACATAATTAATATCTTGAATACCCAGCACTACACCAATCATCTTCATATCCATGATCAGGTTATTTATTTAAATTTATTTAGTTATGAGGGGGGGGAGGGAGGAGAGAATGGGTGCAGCAGGGCCTCTAGCCACTGCAAATGAACTCTAGACACATGTGCCACCTTTTGTACCTGGCTTATGTGGGTACTGAGCAATCAAACCTAGGTCCTTAGGTTTCACAGGCAAGCACCTTAGCTGCTAAGCCATCTCTCCAGCCCTATTTTTAATTTATTTTTTAGTTAACTAGAAACTTTATTGCATGGACAAATCACAAGTTGGTCCTATTCCCCTCATGTTATCCTCCTATATCCCCTCTTCCCCACTTCCTCTCGACTGAGGGCCCACCTCAGTGAAGTACAGGTATTCACCATGGGGTTATGAATGCAGCAGTCAGTCCCTGTGGGGTGTATGTGGGAGGCTGAGTAGAGAATGCCTCGGGGTACTCCTTCCCACCCTGTGGCTGGGGCTCTTACAATAATTCCGGTTCCCTTCCACGAAGTTCCTAAGCCTTGGTGGGTGCAATGTGAGTCTACTTTAGTGTTGAGCTCTCTGAAACTTCGGATTTCTGCTTTGATAAGTTTTGCATGTCCTCGGTGTCTATCGCATCTCCATCGCACCTCCTGAGAGCAGGTTGTCAGGCCGGCAGTGAGGAGAGCGTTCACACTTAACTCACCACTTCTATGGCGTCACCTTGGGCTCTGGCAGATGTGCTAGAGATGCTTCATTTCGAGCTAGGCACTCGTTGGCTGTCTTTTCTTACCATATTGAACACCAGAAGATTTTGCCCCGGTTTTACAGGCGATGAGAGGCCCCGAGGCTCAGTGGACAGATGTAGCCAGCAGGTGGCGCTCCACGGGTGTATCTGCCTCCTGCCAAGGGCTTGCATGGCAAATACCACTTAGAATGATGCCCAGATGGAGGCTCAAGGGAGGAGCCTGGACCTAAATTCTTTGTATCTTTGGAAGCTACTCATTCCGTCTGCTTTCCTCCCTTGCATCAGGGATATCATAGGAAGATCAAAGCAGAGAGTTAGCCGGCTAATCTTTTACCTGCTCTCTGCACCCAGTCAGTCCGTCAGCGCGGGAGCAACTCGCAGCTCTCCTGACTTCTGTCTGCTGCACCCCTAGCGCCCCACCTAAGACCTTCCCCATGTGCCTGCCCCCCCCCCAAGTCACAGTTCCTGGGGTTTTACTGGCTCCCACTTATTTGTATTTTCTTTGTCTCCAGCTCGATTCCCACACATTAGAGTCATCCTCTCAAAACCACATCTGCATGCTTGACCCCAGCTGACTGACTTTTTTTTTTTTTAGTACCAGCCAACCTCAAAATTCAGCAGTAGGTCCAGGCTGCTTGTCAGGACTCCAGCCTCTCCCGAGGCACTCCTGAGCGAGGTCTCACATCAGGCCACTCAGCTCTGCCCCTTGCCTGGGCATGCCCCGCCTTTGCTTCCTGCGAGGCCTGTGTTCTTTGTGTACAGAGTAGCGGCCAGTGGCCTTACTAGGGTGAGGTCACCCATGGGCCATGAATTGTCCTGTCTCCCCGCCCTCTCAGAGGCTGCTGCATAAGACACCCAACCAACCCCACCATGCCCAACTGCAATGTAAGTGCGAACTGTGACTTACAGGGGCAATAGTGAGCCAAGAAAGACCGGGAGGGGCAAAGGAAGCAATTCAGCACCTGCTTTCCCTTAAGGGCCACAGAAAGTGGAGCTTTCTGCTGTTCAGAAACGGTTTTTGTTGTTGTTGTTGGTGGTGGTGGTGGTGTTTTTTTTTTTGTTTGTTTGTTTGTTTTTTGAGGTAGGGTCTCACTCTGGTCCAGGCTGACCTGGAATTAACTATGTAGTCTCAGGGTGGACTCGAACTCTCAGTGATCCTCCCATCTTTGCCTCTCCCCAGGGCTAAGATTAAAGGCGTGTGCCACCACGCCAGGCCAGAAACTGTTTTGATTAGAACAGGTTGAGGCTAGGGTGGCAGGCACTGAGGAGGGCACATCTACTTTTCTTTCATTCATTCATCCAGCCAGTGCAGGCACATGCTAACGAGAAAGAGTGAAACCATGGCCCCTACATTCAAGAGATCTAGTAAAGAGCATGGAACGCCGCATTACCCAGCATGCTCTTTAGCATGCTTGAAGTCTTTTAGGATAGCTTCGATGCCTTCTGGCAACAGATTGTACAAAACGATTTGTGTTCTGATAATGAAAAGCAAACTCACTTACCAATACAGTAGCCGGTTGTCATCTTGATTTCAAAGAGGGCAATGCTGGCTGTGTTTCCCTGTCCTAGGATGCCTTCTACTAAAATCTGCACAACACATTTGGGAAAAGGGGAGTCAGACTTGAAAATAGCATGTTTCCTGTCCTGTCATTCCAGATTGGCAAAGCAAACAGGATTGGCAGTATGGGCTCACTACTGGCAGACATGAATCTCACTATGGGCTTTATTAAAGGAATGTGTATATGCGTGTACATAAACACATTAAGTCTATCCTCAGAACTTTGATGTGAGTGAGGTGCCCAATAGAAGCTAAGAATCATCCTCTACTGCCGTCCCACCTCCTCCTGTGCATACAGAGGCAGTAATAGGCCGTGATGGAGTGGAGAGTTTGTTGCTGGGGAAGTCCATGCTGAATAGTCAGGAACTGAGGGCGCACGATCCAGTAACAAAAAAAGTGCAGGAGAAGGTGGGGACCCACATCTGTTAAAGAGATCGCCCCGTGCAACGGGGGAGGATCATAAATCACTTCGCAGTTTCTACTTTGATGAGGAATTGATACTTTTACACATAGAGTAGATAAAAGCATGGAAATTCATGTGACTGATTTCAAGGGAAGTTATAGTTCACATCTGGACTTGTTTCTGAAAGCAATAACTTTTTCTTTTGTGGTTTTAGAAAGAGATTTTGCAATAATGCTGATAGATTTGGGGTGTGATAACCCTTGGGAGGCTAGTGTGAAACAGGAAACTCAGCCTTCCAGTGCCCCTGCCCTCAGTGGCCACCTGGAGGAGAGAGACTCTAAGCATTCCCCACTTTTGGAAGACTTGGTAGTTCAGAGCCGGTAAGAGAGGGAGGAGTCTGGGAAAACAAAGGTACATTAGGAATAGAGTTTTCGTGATGGCTCCGTTGTGTCCTCAGTGACATTCATACTACCTGCCACCCTCCAGATCTCACTTCCCTTCCTGCTCCAATCCAAACCCCACATCCTTCATCCTCAGCCTCCCTTTTCTAGAACTTCTGACAGACAACTTTCCTCCTTGAAAAAGAAACAGAACATGTCCTGCAAATGTCTTTCCTCTTTCAAAGTATTTCCGTTTTTCCTGTTATGATATTATCTTGTTTAAACTTTGTAGCAATTAAATCACTAGGAATACAACCTAAACATATTCCACTCATAATTTTAGAAGGATGAAGGAAAATTCTTGGAAATAATAATAGTCCCTAAAGTGCCATTAGAAAAGCCATTTCCATCGAAGAAGTTAACTTAGGCATCATTAGATTTGTTAGATTCTTGCTAAAGTTTGTGGGGGAAAGTCTGCGAAGAAACTCTTTTAAAGAGTGAATAACATATTCATTCATATTACTAACAATCTTAGATGTAACTAATCATAGCAGTGAGGTTTCAGATGACCTCATAGCAAGAAGCCCACATTCTTGCATTTGCCTCCTGAGCCCCACCTACCTTGAACTTCTTAGAACTGTTTTGTAAGTCCAGGCTGGCTATGAGCCAGCTATCTGAAGGCTCCTTGGCTGACCAAAGCAAGCGATCAAAGTTTTCATTCTCGAATCTCACATAGAGGTTCAGCTGGCTGGGATCCCATGTTGACCCCAAAGGTGTGGTTATCTGGTAGACCAGGCGCAGGCAGCTCCACTCTTCAGCCTGCAAATCAGAACTTATCAACACAGCTTTCTCCCCCTGCTTGGCAAAAGAAGTGTCCACATAAACGTAGTGACCTGGAAAGAGAAAAAGAACACAGATAAGAAATCAATTTTTGGTTTGCAACTTGGAAAAAGACCCACCAGGGTCCCATTAAAGCTTTGTGCAGAGAGATCCTGTAGATGCAGCCCATTAAGTTTCTTAAACACTAATATTGCCTCTTGGGAAAGGTTAGATGGTCTGGCTATGCCACAGCCACTTTCCCACATGACAAACGCAGGCTGGAGCCAACTTGTGTATCTCTCTAAGAGGTGATGTGTGCACCCCAGCTTGTTATTACCATCACTTCCTATTAACTCTGACATGGAGGCCAAGTATCTGCTACCTTTCATTATGTCATTCCAAGTCCACTTAACACACTGTGCTGGTCTCCCTGGTGCCACAGGCTGTGAGGATGCAGGCTCAAGTAGCAGGCCTGGGACAGAGCATGAGCAGGGAGGACTCTCAGGGCTGGAGATAGATTAACTTGGTGCACTCACTTGTTCCCTTCCACAGCTCCCCTCAGACCAGATGATTTAATTTGTATTTAGCTTACATCATTAGAATAGACTAAATTGATTTAGTTACTTCAGTCTTGCTCTTGGGGCTTAAACAGAAAAAGTTCCGTGTAAGCTGTTTTTAAAAATTAGGAATAAGATTCCTTCTCCCTAGGCTATTCATGACCAATTCCTGTAGTTCTAACTACATGAGAAATTATACACAAATTACATTGTACAGGGCTTGGAAACCAGTGGCCATGCCAGCATTAGCACTTAAGTTGTCTTCCTACAACTCTCCTTCTCTTTCCTCACTTCTTCCTTCCTCCTCTTTCCTCTCCTCCTCCTCTCTCCTGTACCCTTTCCCCTTCTTGTCCTGGCTTCCCCTTGCCTTACCCTTTTCTTTTCTTCCCTTCTCCTCCTCCCTGCCTTCTAGCCTCATATTGATTGACAAGTGGTGTTCCACTGACTACTCTAGGATGTGGAATAGCATTTCTATGGGAAAAAGTAGGAAAGAAGGTGCACTGGAGCCCAGAGCCCATACTTGAGCCTTTCAAACTCTACACTGGCCACTTGAACTCCTACCCTAGTGGTTCAGTTGCCTTGTGGGTCTTGCTGGCGGGGCTTTGTAGCCTACAGATTATCTAGCTTGCTCAAAGGCTGCTGAATCCGTGCTAGTATCCATGCTGTCTTCATCCTATGGGGACCTATCCACCCCTTGTAGTTTAGCTCTCCAATATGAAACTCTTAGCAGCAGGCTGTAAAATATGTCTTTGTTTTGCTTGGTGTCCTTTAGCTCTTCTTCCTACACTTGTTGTCCCAAATGTCCACCCCAGCCAGGTTCCCCTACTTCTGTGGCAGGTACTGATAGGCCAGTAGCAACTCAGTGATGACCAACCTCCTGTGTTAGGTGTAGTTAGGGCATTGTCTTCACAAAGCCTCACTTGCATGGTGTTTGTCTCACAGGATAGCAAAAGCAACAGCTTCCAACCATCCCATATTACCCAGTGGGAAATCTGGCTCCTGTAAGTACTGCCACCACCACCATGCCCCTTTCCTACAGCATAGCGAGAGCTCACAGGAACCAGGTCCTGCTGTAAGGGTTCCATACACCATTACAAGCCAAGGGGCCTGTGAGCTTTAAGTAGGAAGCTGGGATTTTTTTTTCTTTTTTTGGTTTTTTCGAGGTAGGGTCTCACTCTAGCCCAGGCTGACCTGGAATTCACTCTGGAGTCTCAGGGTGGCCTCGAACTCATGGCAATCCTACCTCTGCTTCCTGAGTGCTGGGATTGAAGCCATGCACCACCAAGCCCGGCTGGCAGCTGGGATTTTTGAGACCAACTGTGTTCAGAGTAAAGTGTTGCCTCATGTGACCCATGGGAATGCGTAAGCTCCACTTCCCCCATTCTGCTCCTGCCTCAGACAAGGGGAATCTGGGAGGGTATGTAGCAAGGTAGGGTGCACATGGAACAGGGAGATGCAAGAGCACTTCAAAACTTTCCTGAGGGTTGGAGAGATGGCTCAGAAGTTAATGCACTTCACTTGCCTGCAAAGCCTAGATACCTGAATTCAATCCCCCAGTAGCCATGTAAAAGAAACTTTGGAAATTCTTTGCAGTGGCTGGAGGCCCTGGCAGCCCATACAACTCTCTCTGTATCTCCTCTCTCTCTCTCTGCTTACCAATAAATAAATAAGATTATTTTTAAAAGGCCCTTTCTGAGGAAGTACAGAAGTCAGAAACTGGACGTGACAGGAAGGAAGGAAGGTTCCCTGTGAGTCCTGTCGACAGCCCGTCAGGTTCCAACTTGGCTGTTCGGGAGGCCTCGGCTCTTCCCAGTGCTCCCTTCTCACTTCCCTCCTCTTCCCTTTTCCAAAGGGTGAGCTCACCTCAAAGCAGAGGTTCTTCACCTTGAGTCTGGGGTCACCTGGAGGGTTTGTTCACATACAGATTGCTGCTCCCTCTCCACACTTTCTGTCCACTTGGTCTGAGGTGAAGCCATGTTTGTAACAGATTGATTGCCAGCTGAGGCTGGGGTACAGGTCCAGGGACCTTACTTTGACAACAACTCACAATATTTGACAGAGAAATAGGCCCATATGTATCAAAGAAGGCTCGGGCTCCTGTAGCACATGCCAGATGGAGGAGACATTTCTGCTTGGATGTAAAACTCAACTTAAGTGAGTATCAGGTTCGTAGCATCAACTTTCTGGTGATCATCTGCAATTTTCATTGCTGGGCCATTAAAATGTCTGTCTGGATGGACGCGGTGGTGTGCATCTATAATTCCTGGAACTTAGAGACTCACATAGGAGCGTGACAAGCTTGAGAACAGCTTGGGTTACACAGCAAGACTTTGTCTCAGAAAAAGATGATTTGTGGCACTAAAGAGGTGATTTGGTTGTAGCAGCTTGCTTGCAAGCCTGCTGACCGGAGTTCAATCTTCCTTCATGCCCACATAAGGCTGGAGGAAAGTGGTATACACCCATGAAATTCTGACATGCCTGTGGCCAAGGGATGGATCCAGGGCGATCTAGAAGCTAGCAAGCAGCAGCAAGAGGGAGCCTCTCTCAACATGGTAGGAGAGAAGACCCTGGAGCTGCTCTCTGACCTCCACACATGGCACTGTGGCAAGTGTGCACGCACACACACACACCACACAAATAACTAAAAAATAGATAAAAAGTAATGTTTGTCTTGACATTCTCACTATATTGAATTTTTTTTTACTATATGCATGTGCTAATGATCTGTCAAGAGCCCTTGATGTGTACACTACTTTAAGTGCATTATTCAAGATGCCTCCATATTAGCCTGTACGATAGAAGTTGCTGCTATTTAGTGAGTAATTTTTGACATCTCAGTCATGAATACTGGCTATTTCCAAATTTTGTGATTCTATTCAGTTTTAGGTCACTCTGTGTCAATGTACTTAAGCTGTTCAGCATGTGTCTCAGGCTTGTCTGCCCAGCGTATTCTGCATCCTCACAGCAAACTCATGCATTTACCCCTGCCTAGTTCAAGATTAATGTTCGGAATTAATCAGTCTATTTCTCATGCCCAGTCTAGATACGGCCTTCGAATCTTTCTACACTCAGTGCTCCATGTAGCCACTCCCAATCAGTCTGAGTCGCCACTTGAACTGATGTTATTTGGAGCCCTTACTTGTGGTTTCAAAGATAAAGTATATTTTGTGGTCATGTCACAGCTGAATCGAACTAGAAGGAACACAGGTATAGTTTGAAAAAGTTTAGAAAGTAAATATAGAATGGGCAAAACATCAATAGTGACGTTCTCTGCATTATGACCAGTAAAATTACTGTTGTAGAACAGATTTCTGAGAGGTCCCACCCTATCATTAAAGAGAAACATTAAACTACTGAGTGGATTGATGTCTGTGAAGTATTTCATGTATTTTATACTAATTCGATTCACATCAGAAAACTAATCTTAGAAAGAATACACATGCCATGAAATGTCCCCTCCTAATACAATTCAGTAGTTTTCAGTACATTCATAAAATTGGGCAGCCATTATGACCATCTGATTCTAGAACATGTTCAGTCATTCCTCATTCTCCTCTTCCCAGCCTTTGGAAGACACTAGTCTATTTGTATACATGGATTTGCCCATTCTAAAAACGTTTGCAAATAGAATCATATAATACAGTTCTCTTTGTGACTCGCTTGTTTCACTTAGAATGTTTTAGGCTCATCTGTGCTTTAGCCTGTGTTGGAATTTTGTACTTTTGTGAGGCTAAATAATCTATGGTATGGATCTGATATATTTTCTTTATGCATTCTGGTCTGTTTTGGTTACTATGAATAATAATGTCACTTGGAACATTTATAATTATATGTGTGTATTTGTATGTATGCATGTTCATAGTGTGTGTGTGTGTGTGTGTGTGTGTGTGTGCATGTGGAGACCAGAGGTTGACTTCAGGTGTCTTCTTAATCACTGTCCACCTTGTTTTTGAGACATGTCTCTCACTGAACCTGGAGCTTACTGATCTGGCTAGGCGAGCCTGCAAGCTCTGGGGATCATCTTGTGTCTGCCTCCTAGGGCAGGGATAATGGGTGTGTGCATTTATGTGAGTGCTGGAAATCTGAGCTCAGGTCCTCATGGTATGGAGAAAGCGCTGTACTGAGTCAGCCATAAGTTTCAGTTCTCTCTCACTGATGGGGTCATGTTATTCATTGAACATTAGGCTGTAAGATACTCTGTGGTTAACGTTTTGAGGAATTACCAAGCAGTCTCAAGTATGAATTCTAATTAATCCACATGTTAACACACCCTCGCTATGTGCATCATTTTACTACATCCTAGTAAATGGAAGGTGGCATCTAATTATGCTTTTGACTTGCATTTATCTAATGACTGATGGTGTAGAACACCTTTCATTTGCTCATTGGTCATTTGTATGTCTTCTTTAGAACTATATCTATTCAAATCATTTTCCTATTTAAAAATTGGGTTAAGGGCTGGAGAGATGGCTTAGCGGTTAAGCACCTGCCTGTGAAGCCTAAGGACCCCGGTCCGAGGCTTGATTCCCCAGGACCCACGTTAGCCAGATGCACAAGGGGGTGCACGCGTCTGGAGTTTATTTGCAGTGGCTGGAGGCCCTGGAGCACCCATTCTCTCTCTCTCTCTGCCTGCCTCTTTCTCTCTGTCTCTGTTGCTCTCAAATAAATAAATAAATAAATGAACAAAAATAATTTTTAAAAATTGGGTCAAGGCTGAAGAGATGGTTCAGCAGTTAAGGCACTTGCTTTCAAAACCTAGTGACCCGAGTTCATTTCCCTAGTACCCATGTAAAGCCAGATGCACAAAGTGTGAATGGGTCTGGAGTTTGTTTGCAGTGACTAGAGGCCCTGGTGACCCATTCTCTTTATCTCTTTGCTTGCAAATAAATAAATAGATATTTTTAATCAGGTTATTTTTCTTTTGTTGTTTAGTTATAAGAGGTCTTATGTATTCTGGATTAGATCTTACCCGAAATAAATAATTTACAAATATTTTATTCCATTCGGTTGTTGTTCTTTTTACTTTCTTAATGGTCCTTTAAAGTGCATTTAAAAAATGATGAAGCCCAATATCCTAATTTTATTCTCTCTCTCTCTCTCTCTCTCTCTCTCTCTCTCAGTGTGTGTATTTTTGGTGTCATGTCTAGGAAACTATTGCCTAACTTAAAGACATGAAGGATTACACTTATATTTTTATTGCTTATTTATTTATTTGTATGTGTGTGAAGGAGCACATCAAGGTCTCTTGCTGCTGCAAATGAATGCCAGATACCTGCACCAGTTGTGTGTCTGGCTTTATGTGGGTAGTAGGGAATTGAACCTGGTCTGGAAGGCTTTGCAAACAAACACACTTAACCACTAAGCCACCTCCCCATCACCAACAGCTATGTTTTAAGAGATTTATGGTTTTGGCTCTTTCAGTTAAGTCTTTGATCTATAGTCAATGAATTTTTACCCATTAAACTATTCATCCTGTCATTTTGTCAAAAAAAAAAATGGGCACGGACACAGGGTTTATTTCTTTACCTCACCTTTGTTCCGTGGGCCTATGACTTTCCTATGCTTGTGCCACCCAGTCTTGCTTATTATAACCTTGTAGCGAGCTTTAACAACAGGCAGCATGTGGTTCTTTGTTCTTCTTTACGGTTGTAATGGCTCTGCTCATCCCTTGTGCATCCATGTGAATGTAAAGATTAGGATGGGGATGAGGTCCTTACCAATACTAAGCTTTTCTCTTGAATACACACTCCTGAATGGCACAAGACTTTAGTCACTTTTCAGAGTCTTTAAGGAGTAGATTTTCACCATTTCTACTGACGTTCTAATTGTGTTTTTGGAGACAGGGTTTTCTGAAGTCAGAGCTACACCCGTTGGCTGACATCACACCCTTTCTACATTTTTTTTTTAAGCCAATAAGAATAGAAAAAAAAATGCCTCAGAGATAGTAAATCAACCCAAATAAGCTAGCAAAAGGTAAGGAGCATCTGAAACCACATGGGGACTGGGTGCTTAGTCAGGACACAAGAGGCCAAGGTTCTGGGGAGATTTATTAACTTCGGTGCTGGGCCCATGGCGTCAGGAGGAAGGTGAACTTCAGATGCTGCTGTGGAGGCAATTGGAACTGACGTACGAGACATTCACTTGAAATGATAAAATCTTTAAGGGATCAGAAAAGGGTCATGTACTTCCAGACAGACTTTTTTTTTTTTTTAAACGTAAGGCATCAAAACCAATAAACATACCATCTAGTGCATCAAGACAGATTGTATGTGCCCCAGGGCCTGAATGTGTCTCCTTGTCACAAGCTTTTCAGTTTCAATGAATGTGAAACTTGAGGTCATGGACAGCTGGACACATCAACACAGTCGGAGCCTCGTAGTATGCACGGTTTGGTAGGTCTGGATCCCAGTTCGTCACTGTGGCAGATGGTCAGAGCAGGGATCACAGGGACCTTGAGGCATCCCTGGAATTCTACTCCTCAATGCATCTACAGCAGTCCCACCTTACACAGTTCACCTTTTCGTGGTTTCTATCCCTCATTGCCAAGCATAGTCCAAAAAGACTAAAATTCCAGAAATATGTAGTTCATAATGTTTAAACTGCATGCCACTCCAAGTAATGTGACAAAATCTCACTCTGTCCCACCTTGTCCCGCCCAGGGTATGATGCATCACACTGGATAGAGTATGCATGCTGTACATATGACCTTCCCGCTAGTCATTTAGGAGCTATCTCAGTGTCATACCCACTCTCATCCTACTGCAGAACTTGCTCTCAACTAACCCTTATTTTACTTAACTACAGCACCCAAGGAGAGGATTAATGACGCTGACAATTTTTAAAAAATATTTTATTTATTCATTCGAGAGAGAGAGAGAGTGAGTGAGAGAGAGAGAATGGACACACTAGGGTCTCCAGCCTCTGCAAATGAACATGTGCATGTGTCACCTTGTGCATCTGTCCCTATGTGGGAACTGGGGAATCGAACTTGGGTTCTTAGGCAAATGTCTTAACCACTGCCTGATGCTGACAGTCTTATAGTATGTGGTTATAGGTTTTCTTTTCACTACTCATTACTATCGCTCACTGTGCCTAATCATGACTTAAAAATTCTATCATAGTTACATATACATTATAAAAAACATCATACACACTAAATTCAGTATTGGGGTTATTGAACACATTCCCTGTGGATGGGGGGATATTGTACTGCCCCTCAGTTCAGGTGCGATGATCATGCAGAAGAGATTCTGTGCCCTACCCAAGATTTGTAATGTATGACCTTGTGTTAAGACCATGCTTACATTAACTGCATTATCGGGTTCTTGGCCCATATAATGAAGGACTGGAGTCTCATTGCATATACTCATTATCTGGAAAACTCACTCAAGACTCACAAAAAAACTTGAAAACAACTCAAACAACTTTTACCCACACATTCTCATGTAAAAAACCACCAAGTGAAATATGTCATCTAATTTTCAAAGTATTCATTCCTCTTACAGAAAGGAAATTGAGCTGTGTTTGTTGTGTATAAAACTGGCCTAACACACAGAGAGCCCTGTACATTGTAGTCTGTAATTTAAGAAACTCTCAAGAGCAGTTTGGACACAAATTATTTTTCACCTTTTGTTCTGTCTTCAGAATGTAAAATTCAACTGTGGTATGACTTCTTATCTATAGTGTAGCAAGAACCTGAAGAAGAAGACACACTTTGTAAATTGGACTGTTAGGCGCTAACTGTTTGTGTGATCATCAGAGACAGGGCACTTTGCACTATCTTCGGCTGGTTTCCGGTTCGGGTCAGGGTGGCTGTTTAGGCGACAGATCAGCAGCACACTTTCAGCGCTGCTATGAGAATAGTCTTCAGCGCTTCCCTTACTGTTCCTTTGAGCAGCTGAATTCTATACCTGTGTCCTGCTCTTTGGTGGGAGGCCCTCCTGTTTGCCCATCCTCTGCACTTCTCTTGAACACAGCTAAACCCCTGCCTCTCCCCAAGGATCATCCATAGTGGAACCCAACATTTTGGCTCCTGGTGGGATTCCTGATGGAACCTTGTGACCTGGGTGGGCTGGGAATCCCTATGCCTCTTTGTTTAGCTCTGAGGACTCTGCACATCTAAGGCAAGACACTGCCTTGCTTTCCTGCGTGCTTCCCTGCATCCCGTCCTGCCTGGGGAAGGGGAAGGGTGTGGAGTGCTCACATGCAGCTGGCATATCAGCCAGAATTTGGTTCAAATTCCAGCCATATTACTTAGAAACTATGCCACTTCAGTCAAGTTAATTATGCATGTGAAACTCACTTTCCTTTATTTTATTTTATTTTGGTTTGTCGAGGTAGGGCCTCACTCTGTAGTCTCAGGTGGCCTTGAATTCACCATGCTTCTCTTACCTCCATCTCCCAAATGCTGGGATTAAAGGCATGTGCCACCACACCCTGCAAACTCACTGTCTTCATTGGTCAAATGGGGATGCTAAAATACAGACTTTGTAGCATTTGAAAGAGGATTAAATAAGCATGTACAATAGTTAGCACGCTGCCATGCTCTTAATAACAGTTCCATGTTTCCAATAAGATCCATGAGGTGCTCGTTGGGACGGCTAGCCCCCCGCATTGTCATCTTGTGCAGGGTCTCTCTGACACTATCTGCCATTTATACTGTCTGCGGCCATTGTCTTTCCCTTCTGATACCAACTGCTGTCCACTGCACAGAAGACCCTTGGCGGCTGGATCCACCTCCCTAGTGCTCACTGAGCTGCTGGGTATGTGTGCACATCTCCTTCCAGCCCCTTGCCTCTCCTGGGCTGTCTCAACTGTGTCCTGCGCTATGACAATCGTCTCTGCAGCCACCTGAAGATCCAAGCAGATTGTACAGCAGTGTTTGAGAAACACGAAACAAATGTTGAGAGGGAGTCTGCGAAGAACGGGTTCCTGTGGTGGAGAGCGCTTGCCTCCACAGAACGAACCCCTCGATCATGTGTAAAGCATCAGCTTGCATTTGAAGGAATTGTGATTTTGCATATCAAAGACTTAAAGATGAAAAAGTCAAATTTTGAATACACACAGAAAATACAGTGGGTTGGAGTACTCAAAAATAGCTGATTATATTATTTGAAATAATTGGCATAGCATCCCTCAAATGTTAAAAAAAATCACCCTACTAAATCTGTGGAATTGACAATACTTGATTTTTCTCAAGCAGATTCACAATTATTAATGAATCTACTGATGGCTTTTAATAAACATATTCTGTTTGAAAATATCTGTCACAAACACCTACCCCCTTCATATTCTTACCTTCTATCTGAAGTTCCCAATTTTACTAGTATCCCATTATTAATTTAAAGAAATCACAAGTTTAATCATAGAAAAATGGACATAGCTTTCAAGAATTCTTCTCAAATCATCTGTTAAGAAGCAGAGACTCAGGGGCTGGGAAGATGGCTCAGTAGTTCAAGGCTCTTGCTGGTAAAGCCTGCCAGCCTGGGGTCAGTTCTCAGCCAGTCACAAAAAGCTAGACAAAAAAATGCGCAAGCCTACAGTGTTTGTTTGCAGCAGCAAGAGGCCCTGCCCTCCCTCCCCCGACAATGTGCAAATAAGTAACAGTTTTTTTTTTTTTTTAAAGAAAAACACAGAGATTCAGCTGGGCATGAGAAGTAAAACACATTAAAGCAAAACAAATTGGCAATACCATTTTTAAAAACAGGGCTGGGGGTTTGCTCAGTAGGAGTAGAATGATTGCCTATCACGTACAAGGCCCTATGTTCAACCATATCTCTGGGCAGTGAATTCTTGCTATATGTTCAGACACAGGCAGGGCCCTGGGTTAAAGCAAACCTAAGATGTCTGACAAAAGGTCCCAAGCTATGTAGAGGTCACAGCAGCCTGAACTGCCAGTTATATCTCGGGGACCAGACCAGCAGGGGAGTTCCTCTCCCCATTCTCAGGGGTTGCAGTGAGCCAGGATCCTCCCCCCATTCTTGGGGGTCTCAGGAACCCCAGACAAAACCTCTGACCCTGAGATCTGTAGGAAGTAAGGTCACTCCCTCTCCAAGCACGGGATACCTGGACATTCAGATAAGACTTAGGCTTTGCCCATAACCCTGTGGCCTTTGGGCAGTTGCCTAGGAAACTCCTTATATGGTATCAGCCAGCACCTTGGAAAGTCCATCCCCCTGTACCATTGCCTATGTGCTGGAATGAATGTCCCCATATGCTAATTAGGCATCAGCAAGCAACCTTGTACATCCAACCCCCTTAGGACCCTCAACTGCTTATAAACCCATTTCCCTGACAATAAACCGAGAGCTGTTCACCAAAACTGTCTCCCTGAAATTCTTTACTCTTGCACGTGCTTGCCTTTGGGGCCAGGCCCCAGAGGTCACAGGAACTCACAATGTTCCTGTATGTTATTCCTGTCAAATGATCCTGAGGTGGGAATCACCACTTCACAAATAAGGAAGAGATTCCCACACATTCATGTGCCAGTTCATGATCACAGCTCATAAACCAAGACATGCCTCTAAGTGTTTTCCTAGCACCATGCTTTCCCCAGTACTTCTCTATCTATCTCATTTATCTATTTACTTATTTTTTAAATGTGTAATTTATTTGCAAGGGGAGGGTGTGAGAGAGAGAGAGAGAGAGAGAGGGAGGGAGATAGAGATAGAGAGAGAGAGAGAGAGAGAGAGAGAGAGAGAGAGAGAATGGGTACACCAGGGCTTTCTGCCACTGCAAACAAACTCCAGACATATGTTCCACCTTTTGCATTTGGCTTTACATAGGTACTGGAAACTTGAACCCAGGCCATCAGGCTTTGTGAGCAAGCATTTTTAACAGTTGAGCCATCTCTCCAGCCCTCTGTCTCATTTATTGACTAATCTTTTTGTAACTGTATTCACCTTCTTATAGCAGGAAAACCATTTTTTTGAATTATGACATTTTATATGTCCAGAACAGTGTAGGCATCTCTTTTGGAAAACAATTTTGTATTCCTTTCCTTTACACTAGGATCTACAGGGAATGGATGCTTCTATATGGGTGGTTTTAGGACTTCTGTATAGATAAAACTCCTGCTTACAACGCAAGCATCAGCATAACTTTTCTGCCATTTTGCCTTGAATACTGAAGGTTTTCAAACCTGTCACACATGTGAAGTTTTCTAACATTAGGATGCATCTTACTGCTATCTATGGTAGTCACCCCTCCCCACACTGGAAGAATCCTGAGAAATAGATGCCTTAACTTAGAACCCTTGGATGAAGCAAAAGACATCTGCACTCGCACTTTGACTGTCAGGGGCTCCCACAGTGTTCACTGGCTCTAAGGATCCTGTGCATATCCCTGTAAACAGTGCTGGAAGTTGGGAGTGTGATAACATGGAGATGAAAAGTTACAGAGCCACTCAGGTCAAGGCCACCCCTGGAAGTCCATAGGGTCTCTGGGTTTCAGCCTAATCTGACCAGGTCAGTGTCTTACTAAGGAGTTAGTTCCTGACAATGAAGAGAAGGCAAGAGGGTGCATCATGAGGAAGCCATTTCCACAAAGGAGCTGGACTCTCAGCTGTTGGCCAGCACAGTGTTCCAATCTATTTGACAAAAACCAGTCTGCCAGCTCCCAGTCACCCCACTGGATAGAACAGGTCTCTCCATAGAGTTTTGCATGGTTCCACAACCCTTTGTAGTACATACATCCTATGGAAATAGCTCATATTCTCCCCTCCTTTTGCCATAATAATGGCACCCTAATAATGATGCAGATTCAAGAGATTTTCATCCCATCCAGTGAAAGGACACAAGTTCCCTGGCTCTAGGTTCATTTTCATGGATAAGGAGAATGAGACTTAAGAGGTATAAAATAGCTAACTTGGCCAAGAAATCAAAGAACGGGGGAGGGTTGATTTGTACTGCTTCTTTAGAGGCAGGCCTCACTCCTGAAGTGTGACAGGCAAAATGGTGATAACTGAGCAGGAGCGAACAGACTTGGCAGTCCTATTTTTGGCCTTCAGTGGTAAGAAACTCTTCCCAGAATAAACTTTTCACTTGCATAGCAAAGAGTTTTCATGTGGGAAATTTCAAATACAGCTTTGCTTCAGGAAAAAGGAAAGCCTGCATTTGAAGAAGAGCATAAAATTACACTGTACTAATTTCCCCGTTACTCCAACATTTCATACTCTGGGCAGGATAGACCCCTCTCTCCATATGGAAATTAACTTTTCAGTACCCCCCTAGAACTTCTGGTTAATATCCCTTGGCTCTGAAAATTTGTTAACTATAAGTTATTATAGCATGCTTATCTCCAGAGAGATATCAGAAAAATTCCTTTCCTTCTGACTTCATTCATAAATATTTGCTTTCCTTACAAATGGAAACAGAGTTTTGTCTGGCTACAGAAGCTTGGGAGAAGCGTATGTGCAGGCTGGAAGGGACCCTGATAGCCAGGGAAGCTTTTCTTCAGCGCCACCTATGATAAAGCTGAGTCAAAAAGGAAGTAGGAAGTAGTGAGGTGGGGAATGTAAAGAAAAAGATAAAAGTGTATCCCAGCTAAAAGATGAGGATACCTAAAAAGCAATGAGGGGCCTGGGACCTTAGCTTTGAGGAGCTAAAAGAAATCCCATGGTTACCACAGAGACTGCGCAAAGGTGTGGTTAAATACTGGTGCCAGCACCCCAGGGCTTTGTAAAATAAGGACAGTTGGAATCCTCTCCTGCAATTTAGACTGGAGCGTGATACAGTCAGGTTGAGAGAGACCATGGGGAGATGAAACTAACACGGAACAAGACTGAAACAGAAAGATTTCCTTGCTTAACAGAATAGCCATGTCGAGTTGTGCAATGCACAGCCTATGTAACTACACATGGTGGCTTTGTTTAAACGTGGCCTTTTCTAGGTAGCCGACTCCTATAAGTATGACGGGGTGTCTCTTCTAAGTGCTATTTTAGTATCAGCTAGATTTTAATTTTTATCTGTCCAGTTACTTATCTATGGCCTCATTAAGATATTCAGCATTAAGAGCATGCACCATATTTGCCTGGCTCTTGGCAAGTATATGTTCTTCTTTTAAATACATGAGTAAATTCCTTCCTGACAGCCAGATTTTTAAATTATTTATATAAAGGCACGTACAGTCTCAATCTCTCTCTCTCGCCCTGCCCGTCTCTCCGGTGTGTGCGTGTGAAAGCGCGTGCACATACGGAGGACGACCTCGAGCCATGGTCTTCACTTTCTGCCTAGTTTGAGTCAGGGTCTCTTGTGTTGTCTGCTGCTGTGTATGGCAGGTCCACTGGCCTTCGAGCTCTGGAATTCTACTGTCTCGGTCACCCCTCTTGCCGTAGGCACACTGGGGTTACAGATATTCGTGCTTTGCATCTAGTTTTTATGAGTTTTGGGAATCTGAATTTGAGTCCTCAGGCTTGGACAGCAAACATTTTACCCACTGAGCCATCTCTCCAGACCTAAAAATCCTTTAACCTTTATTTTTTTTAAACTAAGGACATTTTCTGTTAATTTTGAATTTCATAACAATTGTTCAATTTACTATTGTCCTTAAATTGTGCTCCAGGAAATATGGCATTTAATGAAAGTTCATTGGTATCTCATGCCACACCTATTATTTTCACATATGTTCTTATTGGTAATGATTTCTAAAACATAAATCATGCTATGTAAAGACACACAAAGAATTGTAACAATGCACAATTCTCTGTTTTTGTTTTTTTTTTTTGTGGAATGCAGAGTTTATGGGAAGCATTCAGAAAACCTTTCAGCCTGTGACATTTCCAGCTTAAACAGAGCGATGGCTTGATCAAACTTCCAGTGTCGAGGAGTCCCACAGCACAGGGATCAGCAGCGCGTAGTGAAGTGACAAGGTCAGCATTGCGCAGCTGTCTCGAATGCCATTTTCATTCTCCTTGACAACAGAACCGATTCTCATATTGTGGCTAATACTGAAAAAACAGTATTAGAAGATTACAAAGCATTATGAGCCCCAAAAGAAGCCAAATGCCAGGAGGCGATCTCCAGTGTAAACAGTTTACCAACATTTGAAACTGCTGTTCAAGTGGCTGCCTGCTCTTTTCCTTAGGGTGTGGAGGGCGCGGCTGAAACCCTGCTGACCTCAGTGGCAGTTTTAGAAGAGAAGTTTGCCTTAGCAACTACCAACAGGAAACCGAGTGATGACCCCACAGCCAAAGGCCACAAGGCCTTTGGAAAGGGAGCTTAGCTTACATAAGCGTGTAAGAAAAGGCTTCCTTGCCTGAGAGTGTTCGTTCTATCTGAGATCAGTTCTCTGGACACAGTTTCCACTACATAACTTGCCAAGAACAGAGGCTATTCCCTGTAAACAGAGATATCCTTCTATTTGACATGAAAGAGCAGGCGTGGTGGCACATGTCTGTAATCCCAATAGTCTGGACTCTGAGGCAAGGAGATTGTTAGTTTGAGGGAGGCCTGGGCTAACTAACAAGAACCCATCTCAAAAAATAAACAGATAATAAAAGAAAGACAAAACAAGGTTGTGATAACACCAAGGACAAGGGGTGACTGGACTTACTTTGCAAGTCTCCCAAGTGTGCTTGGAGGAGAGAAAGTATCCTCCATCCATAGGAACTGTTCATTCATAAGAGGCTCAGCACTGCACTTTACTGCTCTGGCTAATAACGCTGCAAAAATCACGGCTGAATATTTGTGCCCATGAATTATGTAAGGCATTTTGTCAAACAAAAGGAGCTAGGCGTATTTCAGCTTCATTCAAAGCAGAGGAAAATAGGAGTGCTTATGAAACCTTCCCCCAATACAGGCAAATAAATATATCTGAATGCACATACATATATGTGTGTTTATGTACATATATACACATATATGTAGAGATAGTGATATATTTACTTTGCATTTTCTCATTTCAAATTCTGCATCTCATGTGTATCACAAAGAATAAAATCATGAGGGAACTAGACTATTCCATTTAGAAGGGGAAATACAGACACAGAAGTCAGTTCATCTTATCTTATGGTCTGGCATAGAAGATAGGACTTATAGTGGTAGGAGTAAAATATTAGAAAGAAGAGTTTAAGTGAAAGAAAACCCCAGACCATCAGGTAAATGAGCAGTCTGACCTATATTCCTAGCTTTGAAACCTTTTTTTTTCCAAACATAATTGAACGCAAAGTCCAACTATTAATAGACAAGAAAGACTGGCTGGGATGGCCAGGTAGGGGGAAATAGTTTTATATAGTCTCTTGTTTAAGACAATTTCACCTGCTAAGTCTGTTCTCTTCCAGTCTCCCTGGAGAAGGTTGTCTGAACCTGGAAGCATTTTGGAAACCTTGAATTTTGGCTCAAGTTTTCCTCAGTAGAGGTTGAATGCTGTGTCCCATGTCTGGCACCTGCTCCTGCCTGTGTTGTTCAGTTTTCTGGGTAGTAGCAGACAGACATTCCCTCTCCACCTCTCTCTATGTAAGCCCTTACTTGTGACATCATCTTTATTGAGCTCAGGAAGTGACTTTCATAATCGATTGGCTTCCAGTCTTGATGCACACAAGTGCCACTGAAGGAGTTGATGGTCTGCAGCACAGCCGAGATACCTCCCAGGTGACTCTAAAGTCACTCAGCTGGGGTCACATCTCTCCTATCTCTTTGCTCTCCTCCTTCGTTCTCTGTCAGAGAGCAGGGACCTTGGCCAGACCTTATAGTCAGGCCAGCTGTTCTGTTTTGTTTGTTTTTTTGAGGCAGGATTTCACTTTAGACCAGAGTGACCTGAAAATCACTTTGTAGTCCCAGGTTGGCTTTGAACTCATGACTATCCTTCTACCTCACTCTCCTAAGTGCTGGAATTAACTATGTGCACCATCACATCTGGCTGTTTCTACTTAATTCACCCCTTAACTTCAATACCTAACACATAGTAGTTGCTTAATGAATTAAGCAGTAGACCCTGCCAGTCTTTCAGCTAAGATAAAGATGATTTAAAATAAAGTCTACACATTTCAGTACAAGGACAATGAACAATGAAAATGAAGGCCCTAGTACATATGTTATATTCCATATGTTGGAAATGGTCTTTAATATGAAAATATCTGTGTGGGTATGTGTCTAAAGATAGAAGAAATTACAATGGACCTTGTTGAAAGTCAGGCAGTGAGTTTTAGTAAGTGGTTTGCTATGGAGACTTAATATTTGCATACACACTCACCTACTCTTGTTCATGCCTTACAGTTTTACAGACTTACCTACTTACAAAGCACTGGGTCTTGTTTGGGCCTCTTAGAAACTGGGCACTTTCTGCTCTTCATTTCACTGATGGGGAAGCCTGGCGCTGACACTATACACTGCCTGATAAGCAGCCAGTTCCAGATTCTAACTCACATGGCCAGGCAGACTGAGCAATTGAAAAGACGCAAGTATGTCCTAAATATTGCTTGGGATATACTTACCTTCAGGAGGCTTATTTGTTGCATGTCAGCAATTCATACTTATACACTGATTTTTTTAAAAAACAATGTTTTATATCAAAGCCATGTATATCAGTTTCCTATAAGTCCATAGTATCTTCAGAGTCTTGCCATCTCTGCGTGTCATGTTATTAATACTGCTTCATGTTTTCCTATAAATGTGCTCATCTTTAAAAACTATTATTTAGGGCTGGGGAGATGGCTCAGCCATTAAGGTGCTTGCTTGCAAAGACTAATAGTCTGGGTTTGATTCCCCAGTACCCACATAAAGACAGATGCACGAAGTAGCAAATGTATCTGGAGTTTGTTTGCAGCAGCTGGAGGCCCTAGAGGGCCCATGCTTTCCCTCCCTCCCTCCTTCCCTCTCTGCTTGCAAATACATACAATCATACATGAATAAATAATTTTTTAAAAAACACTATAATTTATGGCTGGGGAGATGGCTTGGCCATTAAGGCCTTTGCTTGCAAAGCCTAACAGTCCTGGTTTGATTCCCCTGTAGCCACATAAAGACAGATGCAGAAAGTGGCGCATACATATGGAGTTCATTTGCAGTGGCAAGAACTCTGACACACACATTATCTCTCCCTCTCTCTGTCTCTCTATGTATGCTTCTTTATACTTGCAAATAATTTTTTAAAAAAACTATGACTTATTTTTTAGTTGGTTCCTTAGTAATATTATTCCTGAAATTTGGGAGTTTCATGCTGGTTAATCTCATATGTTAAAAATATATGTATCATTATTAAAATAGAAGACTATGACCATATGGACCTCTAAGGTACGTTTATTACATTTGGGAGATACTGATGTAATGAGAGGTCCTCATTATTATTTCCTCAAGCTTCCCTTCAAAATGGGAAAGAAAGGCCCAGAGAGAGTAAGAAACTGGCTAAAAAGCCAAGGGACTGCAGAACTGAGACAAGAACCCACAACCTGGACTTCTGGCTCCATATTTAATTAGTCAGCCTCCTACGACACTCCCAGTTGAGGCTTCAACTAGAATCGTGATGCAAAATGACAGGATTATGTAGGGAGACCCTGAAGCAACCTTGCTAATCCATCACTGTTCTTATTGCCTCTCCCCCGCCGCAACCCCCCCCCCTCCCGCCCAGGAAACCTACAAGGAAGCCCTAGGTTGTGCTTGATTGTGTTTACCTGAAATGGCCGCATGCTGAGCCTCCTCTGAACTACGGAAGAGGCCCCAGAGGAATTGTAGTGCAACAATGGAAGGTAGAGAAAGTTGGGATCACCAACACTGTATTCTGTTGGGAGTTTTTTTTCTGGAAATTATATGATACTGTTTCAATACTCCCTAAAATATAAGTCCTTCTGGACATTTCTATCAACTGTCTCAAAACATGTAGGATATGTTTAAAATGCTCTACTCTTTTTAAAATCACGAAATCCCTAAATTCTCCCCAAGAGAGAACAATAAAATGAATGAGTCCATAATAGAGAGGAGTTTGGAGTCTTTTTTTTTTTTTTTTTTTTTTTTTCCCTAGGCTGACCTGGAATTCACTATGTAGTCTCAGGCTGGCCTCAAACTCATGGTAATCCTCTTGCTTTGGCTTCCAGAGTGCTGGTACTAAAGTCTTCTGTCACCATGCCCAGCTTTTTTGTTTTATTCGAGATAGAGACTCACCTAAGCATAGGCTGTCCTGGAACTTAGTCTGTAGTACCAGGCTGGCCTTGAACTCACAGGGCTCCTCTTACCTCTGTCTCCTGATTGCTGGGAATAGAGGTGAGTGCCACCATGCCCACTCCAGAGTTTGGAGTTTGATAGATACCAGCAGTTGTGTGATCTTTTTACCTCTAAGTTTCAGCCTCCAAAACCAACTAAGAGTTAAAGTACAGAAGATATTAGTCAAATGTATGTCCCAACATCCCTCCTCTACATCCTGGTTAACAGCGTCCAAGATTTTCTTCAGGAAACCTTCCCTTCCTTACATTCAGTCCAACTGGGCTGAGGGGGACTGACCCAAGCTCTCATCCTCTTTTCAAGGATGGTCCCATGACCAGGCTTGCCTACTCATGTTATTCAAGCCTGTTTATCATAGTGCTTGGTCCATAGATAAAGTGCATGGTCCACTCAGCTGAATGAGCCACAGTGGGAAGAATTTTGTAAGCTACTGGGAAAGAGAAGCTTCCTCCCTTCCACAATGACTGCTAGCTGTGGGGAGGTTGTCTGCCTCCACTCCACTTGTTGGAGTCCATAAGGAAGATCCCTGAGAATGAAGCCAGCACAACAGAAGACGGGACTGAGATATGAAGAGAGGTCTAACCAGGTAGCATCTTTAATCTATCACATTCACCTGAAGTCATTTAGCCCTGAGTTTTTGCTGTGCATTAAACGATAACATTGAAGCCAGTTTCAATTAGAGAGCATATTATTTGGGGACAAAAGAACCCTGTTAATCAAGATGTCTAAATGATATGCTGGTTTTAACTATAAAGACATGAGGAAAGAGAGAGAGAGAGAGAGAGAGAGAGAGAGAGAGAGAGAGAGAGAAGAGAGGCAGATGCATGGACTGGGCAGTAGTCTCCTGTCTCACCTTTGCCCCAACTTAGCTATATGGCCTTAAATATGAGTTAATATTTCAAGCCTCAGCTTCCCCATTATCAAGTAAAGGAGTTGGACTGTCAGTAATCCTCAGCTGGAGAAAGGGCCTCAGGTGATGGAACAGGTTCCCAGACCTCTATTCTGTGTGACTAGCTCTCCCTTTATCTACATTGAACACCAGTCTCTCTTAGAAGGTTCTGGTGCAAGAATGAGTCAGGCTGTTAGAATGGGTTAGCTGACCATTCCAGTTCTGTTTATACCCATGTCAAAACTGAGTGAAGGCTCAGCTGGGCCTCACTAAGAATGAGTGCCTGGTGAATATCTTCTACTCTGTGTTAAGAGCTGATCAGAAACCAAGGCCAAGAATCCAGTCTCTGGAGGGTTTATTAACTTTCCACAGACAGAGAAAAAAACTGTTAGTGGCTATGATCTGTGTCCCTGGTCTTGAGAACTGTCCTAGAGATGGAGGTCATCGGTCACACAGCAGCCTGGGGAAGGAATGTGGACGACCTCACAGAGCCATGAGCTCTGCCTGAGATGCCAACACAAACACGGCTGGCTGCGCTCAGGGCCGCGAGAGGGCAGGGCACTGTGCTTGGAGGGTCGCTCCCTCTCCATCTCCACAATCCTCCTTCATGACAAAGTCTCCTCACAGGGCCCAGGTTGGCCATGAACTCTTGACCTTCCTACCTCAGTCTCCCAGGTACAGGAATTACAGCTGTGCCTCATCGGTTCTGGCTTCTCTCTTTTCCCCCGAGATAAAGTAATCACTGCAGAAAACTGAGAAAACATGGGTGCTTGTTGTACAATCAACTGCACAATATTTGATATGGATCCACAGTGCTCTCTGCTCAAATGGATTTTCTTTTCCTTATAGACAACATACACACTTCAGTGGTAATTTTTATAAAGGCATATAAAAGCATTTTATGGCAGCATAAAGTATTATGATTACAGTAGGAATATATAAACTTTAGGGTAAAATTTTCACTGAATATAAATCTAGCACTCTGAATATTTTAAAGGGAGGCCTCTTGAAAAATAATTTTAGAACCAATTGCCAGACCATGTCATCCACTGCCTCAGTTTAAACAATTTTCTTTCCTTTTTCTCAGGTAAAAATTACAAATGGGACTAAAGTCTACATATCAAATGTGTTTTCCAAGAATAATATTGATCTTTCCAACAGTATCAAAATGCTTCATTTATCTTCAACATGTTGAAACATGCTAAAATAACAAGAAAAACTTTTTTTCCCCAGTTTTCCATTTAGTCTCTGCATAATTAGGAATTTTCTCACTGGAGTACTATCTTTTTTTTTTTTTTTTTTTTCTTCTGAGACAGGATCTCGTGTAACCCAGCCTCACCTCAAACTCACTATATAGCTCAGGGTGACCTTGAACTTCTGCTCCTGCTGCTTCCATCTGAGATTAATGGCATGCGACACTACACTTGGTTCATTCAGTGCTGGGAGTCGAGCCCAGGGCTTTGAGTGTGCTAGGGAAGCACTCTACCAATGGAGTCCAGACCGCCTTTTCAACAGTATGGAATTCAGGCCATTTATTGATAACAATAAAAGCAAAGCCAAGTGTTGTGGCACATGCCTGTAGTCTCAACACTTGGGAGGCTGAGACCGGAGAATCCCCATGAATTCTAGGCCAGCCTAGGGCTACAGAGTTAGTTCCAGGTCAGCCTGGACTAGAATAAGACACTTCCTTGAATAAAAAAAAAACATAACAATAAAAATGAAAATAAAAGCATCCTGTAGCTTGATCTTTAATTTCTCTTGCAGAAATGTGACAGATGTGCAGAACCTGCATGGGGACAAGTGCTTAGGAAAGGACAGGAGCTGGTCAGACAAGGCGCAGTCAAGGCAAGAGGCAGAATCAGGCCCAGTGCAAGTACAGGTCAAGTTCTGAATGTGTCAGAACTATTTGGAAGCAAGTAACTTCTGCGAGGATCCAAACTGGGTGCCACAGATGACTCCAGGGTTAGACCAAGGCAGGAGATGCAGGAACAAGAGATTCAGATTTAACAGGGGATGACAAGAGCTTCAGACAGCACCTTGGATAGCTCCCTGGGCAAGAGTTCATTTTGAGAAAGCTAAGACCCTAAGAAGAGAAGGCTTTCATTAGGAAATCCCCACCTTAACAATGAACCTTGTCCCTGGAGTCTATAGAAACAAGCTAGAGTCTCTCATGGCAGGGTTTAACTCATAGCTCTGGGGATGAAGCCATGCTCCCTGTTAACAGGCTCTTTGGTGCCAGGGGTAGTAGAATGAGGAAGTAGGCTATAGGAAGTTATGGTTTTGTTACATACAATAAAGTTCTACTTCAAAATATGTTTAATTTGTTGTTGAGGTTTGGTTTTAAGGAAGGATCTCACTATGTTGCCCAAGGTAGCCTCAAACTCATGACATTCCTGCCTTAGCCTCCCAAGTGTTGGGATTACAGGTATGTATCATGTCTGATTTTCACCAATACAACTTCAAATAAAGTCAAGTTCATGACTAAAAAAAGTCTGTGAGGACTGGAGAGATTGCTTAGTGGTTAAGGCGCTTGCCTGCAAAGCCTAAGGACCCATGTTCTACTCTCCAAGTCCCATGTTAGCCAGGCACACAAAGGTGAGTCAAGTGCAAGGTCACACATGCCCACTAGGTGGTGCAAGCTTCTGGAGTTCGATTGTAGTGGCTGAGGCCCTGGCATGCCAATTCTCTCTCTCTCCTCTCTCTCTCTCCTCTCTCTCTCTCTCTCTCTCTGTCTTGATTTCTCTCTCTCTAAAAAAAATAAATAAATAAAAGATCTGTGAGTGTGACTTTCAGGAAGGCACCTGTTGCTGACCAAATACAAGCAGAGGAGAAACGCCACCTTGACTTGCTCCTTACTGGGCACACCTACAGTCACTTGACTGCAAGGGAATGCCCTTTTCTCAAGGCTCTTTGGCTGTGTTTGCTGATGGGGTCAGTGAATCACAATGAACACTTGAAAGCCAACTCATTCCATATGGTTATTTACTGAGTTGAGAAGAACATGACATTTAGATCACTGCTCAAGTGCATACACAATTTGTATAGGATTAATGAAGGAAAGGAATCATGCAGAAGGGAGAAAAGCCACACAATGTGAGAAAATGTTGGGCATGGGATGAGGTGACATCAGAGACATGAGCCACGGGCAGCACCTTTCTAGTATGTGTTCTGGCCACGTGCAGCCTAAGGGCATGATGGGCCTTTCATTCAACACCACCTAGCAAGAATATACTCCATACTGGGTCCTATTATAGGCCCTAAACATATAGCCATAATCAAAATAGATGTTTAAGGTATTATTTACTCGTTTTTGGAAAATTTAAGCCAAGTCACCTTGAGTTGAGCTCTCTTGGGCAAACAGCCAAGATACAGCATTAGGAGGTCACAAAAGTGGAGGTGAGATATCACACCTGGGATATCCAAGGCTTGGGGAAGAGATCAGGAGTAGAAGTTCCCACATCACTCAAACCAGGTCCCAGTAGATGAGTTAAGAAGTACTCGTAAATGTGTATTTTGAAACCAAACAGGACTAGGGGTAACAATGGTGATACCTACATGGGTCTCTTTGAGATCATGAAATTAACATTCCACAAGACCTGAAGAGTCACTGAGTCCAGGTCCTTCTCCCAGCCATTCCTAAGCCCATCAGGTAAGTAGTGGAAAAGCTAGCCTACGCTCACCTTTACCAGAATGGACATGGATGCTTCCCTGTGACTTTCACATTTCAATTGTGTTTGGCTAAATAGTCTTCTTGGGACAACAGAGAATTGACCCACAGTAAATGAGAATCTGAGGTCCTTCGGGGCAATCATTTTGGTCTGTTCTGTGGATCTCTGATTGGCAGGATTTTGTTTGTAATAAGGACATAAAGAATATCAAGAGGAACTCATGGGAAAGGAGGGAATGGACACATCCAGGGAAGTGGAAAGTGAGGCCAGATAGGTAGGTTCTGGCTGGCTTCTTCCAGGGAGAATTGTCACCCCTGTCCCTTCTGCCATGTGACTATTGGTGCCCTTTGATAGAACAGACTGTCCTAAGTGGCTGATTGGGCAGGACTTGGTCTGTTTTAGGAGATCTATCCATTCAGGAAGATTACCTTTTACCTGTACAGACCTCTCCTTTATCATTGGACATGTAGAATAAACATCACATAGAGAAATCTATGGTGGAAACTATTTTCCAGAAAATATCAGTCAAAACAAATATAATTTTATAAAGCTCTAATTAGAAAAATCCCACTGATACAGACTTCAAAATAAGAATGTTGAATTATGTCTACTGCTGCTAAGTCATCAAGGATACATCATGAACATGAGAGAGAAGGGCAGGCAGAAATGAAAGCTGCATTCATATCTGATAGACACATGTACCATATCACAGTCATTGCTCCCTGTCACAGTTTTCCAGAATTGTTCATGATGGCTATTCCAGCTTCTGATTTTCTGATTCTACTCAGAATACTAAATGCCCTATAATTAATCCAAATAGTGTTTGTGTGTGTGTGTGTGTGTGTGTGTGTGTGTGTGTTGCTGAGGATTAAACACAAAGTCTTGCTTATGCTAGATAAGTGTCCTACCACAGAGCTGTATCCTCAGCTCGTGTTAATTCAATCTTTAGCAAGCAATGAACAGAGCTAAAATAAACATCCTTTGAAATGGAAATTAATTGAAGATAGTATCTTCTAGAACATTCCCATTGTAGGTTCCTGATTTTTTTTTTTACATTTTCAACACTCTCTTTTTTGGGGAAGAGGATTATTACAAAGTTCTGATTTGCAGGTGGCATTGTATTAGGACAGCCAAGAGTGGACCAGGTAGAGGAAATTGCTTCTTAAGCATGCAGGTCTGAATGAACAGGCAATTGCTTCACTTCAAAGAAAAATAGCTCTCATGATTGGCACTGTTTCCTACCCTGTTCTCAAACAGCAATTATGCCAGAAGTAGACTGAAGCTCGGGTAAGTCACTTGTACCGAGCTCTTGACTTGGGGCTGCAAAGGCCTTTGATTTTCCTCTCAGATAAAGAGAAGCCCACTTAGTTAGAATTTTTGGATTAAAAGTTAGGATTAGTATAAGAAGAAAAAAGTATGCCTCAACACTGGACAGTAAAAGAAAATATGACTTCAAACAAGAAATAACTGAGGTAAAAGGATAAAAAAAGCCTGGAACATTAGATTTCATTCACTTTTAAACATGTGAACCTGCAAAAGAGGCTATAAAAATAAGGCCTAGCAGATGCACTCCATGCAAGGAGGCTGGAGAGAACAGCCACTTCCTGATCCTCAATCACAGAAACACGTACAAAGCCCCAGACAGCTCTCTGCTCACGGAGTTACCCATTCCCTCCCCGCTGCTGGTGCTTGTGGCTTGCCATTGCTCTCAGCCCAAGATAAACATCCTCAAGATCCCACTTATCGTCATCAGTAGACCAAGCCCCCACCTGTCTTTCTGCTCTCCTCCTGTCTCAGGTTGCCTGTAGGCCTTCCTGCTCTGCCCTTCTCTGCTTCACAAGCAAACGCCAGACATACACACACAGCACAACAAAAGGTCCTTCTCCACTTGGCTCAACCACCACCTATTGATTACCTGCTTTAACTCAAGCTTAAAACAAAAACTCAGGAAGAGGATCACCTTCATGAGCTAACAGTCTACTGAAGGAGTATTATGTACAAAAAATGTCCATGTCAGGATATCCATCCCAGCCAGGAACCCTAGATCTTTCTTCATTCTACACCAAGCAATTCTGTCTCTATGGGCAGTGTTCATATATAAAGGGATTTTTTTTTTTTTTTATAAATTAGCTTTCCATACTTTTTCACAAAATAGGAACTAGACCTGTTTTGGAATTAAAGACCTTCCTGAACATTTAGAAACTTTGCAATATTTTCCATTCCTCGATGTTAAGTTTGCATTTGGCCACAAGACACAGTTTAGCTTTTGGCTGCCAAGCCACAAATTGGCAATGACACATGGAAACCTAGGAAACAGACTACGTAAACAAACAATCCTCCCAGATACCCAGGCAACCCGAGCTACCATCCCTGCAAGCTCTGCGGCTGCAGACCAGAGGACTTTTCTCTTCCTTTTTCTCTTATAAAGAGCCACAAGGAGAGAGAGGGGTGGAGAAAGGAGAGACAGAGAGAGAAAGGGAGAAGAGGAGAGAGGAGGAGAGGAAACAAATATGTCATGGTCCATATTATAGGCTGTTAGACAATTATTAAAAAGAATGAGGTGACTCTATATGGACTTGGAAATGTCATAGGTATGAGCATATCCATACTTTTATAAAATTTGAAAATAAGCATATACACCGTAACCCTGAGACTACATAGTGAATTCCAGGTCAGCCTGAGCTAGAGTGAGGCCCTACCTCGAAAAAACCAAAAAACAAACAAAAAGAATATACAGTGTACACTCAGAGCAATTGTGGAACATGGATGCTGTCCACTGTGTTGGTAACACTGGTTACTTCAAGGGCAGGAGATGAGAGAAGACAAGACTGCCAGCTCTCATTTATATTTGACTTGTGCTGTCCTAAAATCACAAGGTTTGGGACACTTAAAATAATCAGCTTTTAATCAATCTATAGCCTCTCTCTCTCTGAAATGACATCTAATTAAATAAATACAATAGTAGTGGAGGGGGGACTAGTGTGCAGTTTACAGAAGAGCACTTACCTAGCATATATGAGGTCCCAGGTTTATCAAAACAAAAACCCAAGATACCAAAGAAACAAAACCAAAACAGAAAAACCCAAGTCACTACAGTATATTAAGGCCCAAACCAGGAGACTTGGAAAATATTTTCTGCCTTACAACATGAATGCTAAGTTGAAAACGCTTCTGCATATACAGAGTGAATAAGAATAACATTGAGCAATAGCACTTGCAATTACATAACATGGAGCCACCAAGGAGCTCTATTTGCAGACAAACTTCCCTTCAGACTTAATCTTCTGCAGCTGTATGTGCTCCCACTCTGCTGTATAAAGGCAGGTGCACTTTGCTTGTGTTGGGGATAGGCTGGGACACACCTGCCTCTTGACTTGTTGCACAGTGAGCTAGCTGTAGGTCCCAAGGACATCCTCTGAAACTCGCCCATCCACATGTCCACGCTAGGCCTCTGGTTTGTAAAGGGCAGATTTATTATGACATCTGAGAATAAACAAATAGCCATTTTCCCATCAGAAGTCCAGAAAAGACCATTAAATGTGCAGTTGAGCAGCAATTGGCCAAGTGCTCAGAAGTAACAGGCAGAGGCTGACTGGGGAACCGATCCCATGGCTTTGATCCATAGCTCGTTCCCCAGCAGACCACCTACATGGTGTGCTCAAGAACCATGTGTGCTCACCCCCCGCCCCCCAGTAAGATCTGCAGCGTTAGGGCTGTTTATAGTCACGGCACTCTGCTGGGTGGCTCGCACAGCAGGGGTGGGGGGTACTTCATGCCATTCTTATAGCAGCTTGGATTGTGTTGAGTTTGTTCACTGAATAAGCCTCTGGAGAGCGCCTGTTTTTCCACCCCGTCCATGTGTCCTGTGCAATGCTTTGTGCCAACAGTATTTGCCTTACAGCAGTGCTGCTCAGAAGGGAGGGTGAGGTGAGGGCAATAGTCACTGTCTATGGCACTTAGGACTTCTGGTTTTTGAGCAGTCTAATAAAGCATGACGAATGGACATGAGAAACCAAGAGACGGTGGCCCACTCTACACTGTGACCATAAAGCACAGCAGAGAAGTTGCAAGTGCAACAAGGTTTCGTTCAGGAAAATGACACCTTGTGTGCAACTCTGGGGTCTTGGGATGGGCATGTTTTTAAATATACATATATATATATATAGGTTATTTATTTGAGAAAGAGAGTCTATGGCCATATCACCATGAATGCACCTGATCTCATCTGATCTCGGAAGCTGAGCAGGGTCGGGCCTGGTTAGTACTTGGATGGGAGAAAGAGATACAGAGAGAAAGAGGTAGAGATAGAGAGTGAATGGGCACGCCAGGGCCTCTAGCCACTGCAAACGAACTCCAGATGTATGTGCCACCTTGTCCATCTGGATTACGTGGGTACTGGGGAGTTAAACCTGGGTCTGTAGGCATTGCAGGCAAGCACCTTAACTGCTAGGCCATCTCACCAGTCCAGGGATGGGTGGTTTTAAGAGTAAAGATCAATTGGACCTGCACTCTGAGGCAGGGTGAATTTGCTCTGAGTGAGGGTTAGACCCATCTCTCAAAAACTCTGGAGTTGCCCTAGATCTAGAGAGAGGAGACCATGTGGCCTAGGAATGAGGACTCTGGATGGTATATCTTACTCACATGACAAGAGGCTTTAGTCACTCATTATTTCTAACAGTGTAGGACGGTATGTGGCCACTTTCTAAAGCTAATGCAGAGAGTCTAAGGTAAGCCACGAACGCTGTGCAGGTGAGAAATGGGCATAGGAGAGAGCTATTAGGCTAATTTTGAACTAATAAGGCACACAACGTAAATGGTATTTGAGCTTATGAAGCTACCTTAGTTATCTGCACTGCAAATTGAGACTGTTCTATAATGGTGAATTAGCTTCTAATTATCATAGTCCCACAAAGTGCACAGTAGCAATTAGTGTCATTCTATTTTCAGATAGAAACAATAACCAAGGAAGAATGGAGTTATGTTTTACATGAATCAAGTCAAATCAAGTTAATTAATTGATTCTAGTTTCCAGGAAGACACACACATGTCTATACCTGACTTGTAACTATCAGGCTGCCGTGGGTTGTGGTTTCATACCCTCTGGCGCTTGGGCCCCGCTCTCACACCCAGCTGCCTCTCCAGGACTGAGTCCCTGACCTGCTTCTTGAAAACAGATCAGTGCAGTTCAAGAACACTTGCAATGACATTTCTAGTTCATGGAAACCAGTGTGGAACAAGACATCCAGATGATCCATACCCCTCAGAATGTCTGAACGGGAGCCAGGGACAGTGCCATTAATGTATGTAGCTTGAACATCTCATTTGGTCATGAAGAGAGAATTCAGAAATCACAATTCCCAGTGTCCACTCCAAGAATTGGGGTGGGGCACACCGTTCTGATGGCAGCTACTGGTCATCTAAATGTGGCTGCTTGAAATAAAGTACAACTATACATTCAATTCCTCAGTCATGCCAGCCACATTTCTTCTGCTCTGTCACCACACTCAGTAGTAACTAGACAGCCCAGGTACACAACCATCAAAGAAAGTTCTATTATGTGTTGCTGCTCTAGATAAACCTTGGCTATAACACTGGGCTTTTGTGATGGGAATCACTTGCCAAGTTATCACAATTATAGTGTCAGTGTGAGCCTTGGAATAGAAGGAGGAAGAAGAGGAGGAGGAAGAGGAGGAGGAGGAGGAAGAGGGAGGGATTTACTGCTACTATCCAACCTTCCCACTCTTCATTCTGTGGCCATTACTGAGTATAATGAAACCTGAATAAATTAACCCAGGCCCCAAATGGAGAAGGATGATTTTTTAAGTTGTGTTAATAGATCATCTATGGTTTAATCTACTTCCTGATGCTGAAGTATCTTTGAATTCTTACTTTTTTAAAAAGTATATTTATGATTTTACTTTTATTTATTTATTAGAGACAGAGAGAGAGTGTGTGTGTGAGAATGGGCACACCAGGATCTCTAGCCACTGCAAATGCACTCCAAATGCATGTGCCACCATGTGCATATGCCTTATGTGGGACCTGGAGAATCAAACCTGGGTCCTTAGGCTTCACAGGCATGTACCTTAACTGCTAAACCATCTCTCCAGCCCCGAATTCTTACTTTTTAAGTAAAGAACTTGACCTGATCTCTGGATCCTCTGCTTTTTAATTTGTGTTAATAGATCATCTATGGTTTAACCTACTTCCTGATGTTGAAGTAACTCTGAATCCTTACTTTTATTTTATTTTATTTTATTTTATTTTATTTTATTTTATTTTATTTTATTTTTTGGTTTTCAAGGTAGGGTCTCACTCTAGCCCAGGCTGACCTGGAACGTACTATGTAGTCTCAGGGTGGCCTTGAGCTCATAGTGATCCTCCTACCTCTGCCTTCCCAGTGCTGGGATTAAAGGCGTGCACCACCATGCCTGGCTGAATCCTTACTTTTAAGTAAAGAGCTTGACCTGATTGCTGGATCCTCTGCTCTAGCTGGTGGTGATGTCTAGGGTCTGCCTTCCTGGGCTCCACAGCCATATATGACAATATCTAAGGGCACATTTGCCCGTTTTTGTTTTAGCAACCCACTCTGATCCTTGACACCTGACTTAACTGCGAGGGCTGAAAGGACTATTTTTGGAGAACAATCTGTTACCGAGACTCTTGCGTGTTTCCACTCAAGAGTCTAAATAAGCATCCTCACTGGCACAGAAAATCCCCTCCACAGTGGAGCAGGGAGCAAGGAAACTGAAGTCAGGAAGAGAGGGCATCAAACAGAGCTGGAAGAGGAGCAGTTCTCATCATTCAGATACACAGAAATGAAACGTTTGCCCCAACCACAACCCTGTCCAGGACTGAGACACTGACACAGAGCCTTGCCAATGTGAAAAGATGAAAAAGTTAATGCAAGATCAGAGTCATTGTACATCCAAAGCTGGGTTAACCATCGCCGAAAAGATACCTTGAGAGGTGTTTTTTTTTTTTTTTCTTCCTCTGCCATAGCATTGGTAGACAGAATCACAGCCTTCCCCAACCCAGGGCTTGCAAAGCGGGGTCAGAGCTATCTCTGCTGTCCCACCTGTCATCTACCCCAGAGACTGGTTTATAGCCACTGGACATCTCGGGCAGGAGGCTATCCATGGTGATAGGTGAGTCTATTGTCTATGTACACTGCACAAGTTTTCTACAATTTAATTTTTTACTTCCCACCAATCCTGGAGATTTCCTGAACTCAGTACTTCCTGATTACACTCATTCTTCTGGACAACAGTGCATTTATTGTGTGGAAAGACTTGGCCAGGCCTTCTCTGCTAGACACCTAGCATTTTGCCATAATTTACTTTTATCAATGTTGTAGTTACTTTTCATTTTTGGGACAAATATCTGACCCGAAGCAGCTTATGGGAGGAAAGGGTTTATTTCAGGCTTATAGAATCCAGAGGAAACACTTTCAGTGGTTGAAGAGGCTGGCTCACTCCAGCATACATCCACAGTAAAAAGAAAGAGCAGCCTGCAGCAGCAAGCACCAGCAGACAGAGTTCAACCTGCTTTGAACACACCACAGGGCTGGACTATAACATCCGACCCTCCAGTGACATCTCCAGCAGGCTGTTAGAGACTTAAATTGCTAGCGTAATCAAAAATACCTCATGCTATGGGGGACATACATTCACATTCAAGCCTCCACAATCAGTAATACCAACAGAAATAACCTTGCAACAAGTCACTGTGTGCATGTGTAGGTCTACATGAAGGATGGATGGACTATCACGTCATAGGGCTGACACATCTGTAACTTGGTAGATACTGCTGAATTCTCCTCTATTTGGTTGTAATCTTTGGCTTTTCTATCTCTGGGTATTAAGATGCTCTTTTTAATTTTTAATAAAACATTTTGAAATACCAAGGCCCAAACCCGGGACCTTGAACAAGCTAGGCAAGTGCTTTCCCACACCCTCAGCCCCAATGTATTAGTGTGAACACTAGTTTTCTCACAACTTCCCACCCATCTCAGGAAGTTTACTGTACTCTAAAACTTGGACGGTATTTCCTGAAGTTGATAAGAATCACCTGCGGGAATTTGTTTCAAATGAAGGTTCTGGTGATTGGTGATTCATCCTCAGATATTCTGACTCATTGGTCTATCTTGAAGCCTAGGAAGCTGCACTTCAAACAAATACTGCAGCATCTCTGGCACAGGTGATCCTATGACCAATGTTTGTCTATTTTGAGAGCGGGGATGTTCCTGCTGAGCCACAGATGGTAGCTTCTGTAGGCTGGTTGCCGAGGGTGTATGGCATAGGGCTAAGGTCCTGGAGTTGAAGTCTAGACTGCTTAGGTGCTGGAATGATAGTCTCATGGTAATTATTTTAAAATGTGTTTTGTTATATGGTGGAAACTACTGGTTATCTATTCCAATATCCACTGTCTTCATCTTCCATAACAACAGAACGTCTATCTTTTGCCTGGGCACAGCCACCCATAAGAGACTATATTTCTCAGCCTCCTCTCTAGCACGGTGTGGCTGGCCTGCGGGACATAGAAGGACATGCTGCACAATTTGGAGATACAGTTCAGGAAGAAAATTCAGAGCTCCTTTTGAAAATGCAGGAAAAGGGTGTGGTTCAAGCTATTAATTATGAAGCATTTTTATTTCTTCTGGGATCTTGCCCTTGACCTGTCCTGGTGACTTCTCTGTCAGTTTGAGGCTCTCTCACATACACACATCCAAGTCAGGTTAGGGGGTCCCTGACTTTCAAGAGCCAGAGCAACAGCCTGAAGGATTGCTGGGTCCCCGTCCTGCAAAACACCGGAGCTTTCTTCAGTGCCCCAGTGGGGAGAGGGAAATGAAGCCATCAACACACCCTCCTGCAGCCTGCTGATCCTTGAGGCCACTGCAACAACCACAATCCAGAATGTGCTGTGTATCAGAGCCACGTGACGGGTTAATCTAAGTAGGTTGTCCTCTTTGCTGACTGTGGGGCTGCCTCAGAATGGGCACCACCATCACCATGCCCTGACCTCGTGGGCCCCGGGCAATGAGCTCCAAGTTACTAAGTGAAGATAGAGAAGATGATAGGAAGGTCCAGGGGCGCAAGGGACCAGGGACAAGCAGTACAGAACTGGCCCTAGAGAGGTGATGGGAGACAGGGGATAGCACCTTGCATAAGCTGAGGCTCGTATGTCCCGTCATCTTCACCCCAGTGGAGCTCACTTACAAAACAGATTCAAACAGATTGCTTAACAATTTCTAGACAGTCAAGCCCTACACTGTGGTTTGAACGTAAACTGTCCCTCATAAGCTCATGTGTTAGAACACTTGGATCCCTGCTGGAGGTGATGTTTGGGAAGGCTGTAGAACCTCGAGGAGGTGGAGCCCTGCCGGAGGGAGAGGGATGTCAGGAGAGCTTGAGGTTTGGTAGCCTGCCACCACTTCCTGTTCGTCCTCCGCTTCCTGACCATGCTACAGCGTGACCAGTTCTGCTCCTGCTCTGGCCTGCAGAGCATTCCCAGCCACAGTGGACCCTACCCTTTGGAGCTGCACACAGAAATAAACTTCTTCTTTCCCTCAGTTGCTTCTGGCCAGAAATTTGTTCACAGTAGTGAGAAAGTGACTGACACACCCTGTTTAACTGCAGCGTCACATGTCCCTGAACATCCCCTTAGAAATGATCCTGTTCCCCCATGCAAAGCAGCTACTACTGGAGCATTTGCCACTCTTTGAGCCTATGAACACCACAACCAGGGGAATGGTGCAGAGGTTTGATATGGTATGAAAGTATCCTCCAAAGCTCATGTGTTGAGAGCTTGGTCTTCCGTGTGGCAGTGCGGGGAGAGGGTGGGGCAGCTTTAGGAGGCAGGGCCCAGAGAGAAGAAAGAGGTTCCCCAGGCACAGCCCTTCTGAAGCCACGGGTTGGTTCTCACATGAGGCTTGTTATACAAGAGTAAACCTGATCCCTAAACCTGGTGTCTCTCCTCCTGCAATGTGACTGCTCTCTCCCAGTTACACATGTTCCCATCCTCACGCCATCTATCCACCAGAAAGTCCCCACCAGAGCTTATATGGATGAGAGTACCTGAATGTTGGATTTTCAACTTCTAAAACTATGAGCTGGGGAAGCCTATTTTCTTTATAAAGTGCCTAGCCTTGGGCTGGAAGGATGGCTTAGCGGTTAAGGCATTTGCCTGCAAAGCAAAAGGATCCAGCTTCAATTCCCTGGGACCCATGTTAGCCAGATGCACAAAGGGGAGCGAGTGTCTGGAGTTTGCTTATAGCGGCTGGAGGCCCTGGTGTGCTCATTCTCTCTTTCTCTTTCTGTGTCAAATAAATAAGTAAATAAAATATTTAAAAAATAAAGTACTTAGCCTTAAATATTTTATTGTAGCAAAGAACAATGGTCTAATGCATGTGGCAAAGTATGCATTAGGAAGAGCCCACATCTCAAATGCCATCCTTTATTGTAAGGCAATAAGCCCCAAGTTCTTACTCAGGGGCCTAGGGAATAGTTTCAGAGGCTCACAACATGGTAAACAAAATGTTATGTGTGTGAGCACTTTTCTGGGGAGAGCAGCTATGGCTTTCATCCAATTCTCAAAAGGTTCCATGGTCTGGAAGTTTAGGAATGGTGGCTGGAGGACTGAGGTTTGAGCAGCTGCTCAGAGTTCCCTCTGGTTGTTTCCATATTGAAGGAATAAGTAGCACCAGCCACATGAGTGTGTGATAGAGACACAGCCATGGAGAGTAGCATGAGCTAGACCACATGGGACTGGAATGAAGACAGAGCTTACGGGCAGGCCAGGAGGGAAAGTTGGACCTCTTCACTTGCAGCACTGTCTTGTTGAGATGAGACATATGGCTTACTAGGACCATAAATAAATCCCACTTGATGCCTGCTGGTACACCCCAGAGATGTCACAGGTTCCTTTTAAGGTTGCTGCAATAAAGGGACTATCACAATAATGTGAGATACATGGTTTGTTTTTTGTTTCCTAGTACAAAGATGCATTTGTACAACTGCAGTTTGTTAAGTGCATAATATCATTGTCTATAAACAATACACCAAGTTATTAAAGAGTACTTTAGGCCGGGCATAATGGCACATACCTTTAATCCCAGCACTCCAGTGGCTGAGGTAGGAGGGTTGCTGTGAGTTTGAGGCCAGCCTGGAACTACTGAGTTCTAGGTCATCCTGGACTAGAGTGAGACAAACAAACAAAAAATGAGCACTTTGGGACAAGGGAAATGCTCAGTGGATAAAGTGCTTGTTGTACAAGCATGGGTGTTTGAGTTTAGATTCTCCGGGACCCACATAAAAGCTGATGTATGGTGGATGTGTGTAATCTCAGTGCAAGAAGGCAGATAGAATCCTGTGGAGACAGCGATTATGCTCTCCAGTGTTAAGCTCTCATGAGTCTGGCTAAAAGAGGGATTACAGATATCATATTCTCCCTAAATTAATGCTTATCTCATTTAACCTATGCTGATATCACTCTCCTTTGGAGAATCTATTCTTCCTGTTTGGAAGGTAGCAAGATCCGAGGAGAGGAACTACCCCTTGCACTTTGGCCAAGCCACAGCTGAATCCACATAGACACTGGGGAGATGAGCAAGCGTGCTGCTTCCATGCTGAACCTGATAATCAGTGCCAGGGCGAAGGAGAAAGACCCTGAGGATATTCAACACTTACCAAAGCAGAGATACAGAGGCTCCTAAGAGCTCATCATTGAAATAGGCTTAAAACTCACCCATCACGGTTCAGGGAATTTTGCAGAAGAGGGAGTAGAAAGATTGTAAGAGCCACAGGTTGAGACATTATGCCCAGAGGCAGTGCCTCCCCACAAAAAATAACTGACTGCTGCTCCCATGATGCATAAGCCACAATCCCATGGGGAACACCTGCAAGCCCACTGAGGAGGATCCCCAGTGGAATGGGGCAGGGACGAGGGAAAAGAGGGTATCAACACATGATGATGTATCCATACAACATATGTTGTTAATAATAAGAAGAAGAAAAGAAAAAAAAAGAAGGCAGAAAGAAATAGGAAAATCTCCGAGAAGCTCACGGGCCAGCCTGCCTGGTGAATACTGCGTTCAACAACCAGAGCCCTTGCGGCAAACAAGGTGGCACGCAGGGACTGACACCCAAACTTGTTCTCTGACCTCCCCATGCACACACACCACGGCATGCACATTTCCACACTCACATGCACTCACATCCATGGACACCCCTGTCCCCCAAAGTGAAGACTTTATTGCACTGAGGATGCAGCTCAACAGTAGAGCGCCTTCCTAGCATGAGCAAGGCCCTGGGCTGCATCCCAAGCACAGCAGAGAGGAAAAGGTAAGTTATTGGGAAAAAAATGCTAGAGGTCCTCAGAGCTGTTGGAAAAACGGCACCAATCAACTTGCTGGACACAGGGTCACTACGAACCTGAAACTTGTAGGAAACATGATGTCGAAGTCAAGTGCAATAGGCTGAGGTGGGCCTGCCTTGGAGAACAGGCTCAGAGCCTGAAGATAATTCTCATTATTTGAAAATTGCTAGCATACTGTCTATAAATCACTGCAGAATAGTGTTTTGTTTTTTTTTCCCCCAACCATCTTTCCAGAGTCCTTGGCCAAAGGCCAGAGTTCAGCAACCCCCTTAGTAGTCCAAAGGGAGGGGTTTCAGCAGCAGAGATCACACTGGTGAGGAAGCAGCCATTTCAGCCCCCGGGGGCAAGTTAGAGCTCACCCCCAGAGAATCTTCTCTTGCCTGGGTGGGAGTCTTGCTTGAGTTTTGTTTTATTTTGTGGGCTTTTCTTTTAAATTTTGTTTTAAACCAAATAGGAGACTTTATTACAGATATTCAGTGCTTCTTAGGTACAAGATGTCCAAGTACTACAAATTAAAACAAACTGGGCTTGTCAGAAGTGAAAGCTCTCTCCCTTCAAAGCCACATGTTTGCAAACACTTGAGCTAGGAAACGAGAGCTCTAGTCATTGACAGCCTATTTTTCATTTCCTTACACAAATCTTTGTTGCATCTTAAAGAGGAGGTAATAAAAATATGTTTTCATCTTTCCTCCTCAATGTACTCATCTTTACTTGAATTTTCAGTGCACTGTTTGTTCTGAGCCGCTCTTAGGGTTTGGATTTTGTATAGCAGAGATAGAGATAAATATATGTTCGTCTGCTAATGATTCAGACATTTAGGGACCCATTTGTACTGAGCTTAATCTAGAAACTAAGAATCCTCATGGACTAAATGCAAGCACAGGGCTTCTTACCTGAGCAAGTCCCTGAAATTTTTTTTTCCCCCTGCGTTTCAACTGTCTCATCACAAAGTGAAAGTAACAAGACACAAACCCACAGATGTACCCTGCGGATGACATAAATCCCAGCTGCTACGAAGAGCTTGACACTGCCTCTGCTATCCTATCCCATGAAGAAGCAACCTCCAAATTCTAAACTTAAAAGAACATGGAAGGGACTAGAATTCAGGGCTGCATCTGAAGCACTAATCCTAAAGTAAGAGACCTCAACAAGAACAAGAACTATACTCCTTGGAGACTTAGGCTTCAGACGGAAACATTCCACAATGCCGGGACCTGTCATGCCACTAGGAGCTCCTCCTCTTCCCCCCCCCAGTCCCCTTCCCTTTCCTCTCTTCTTTTTCTCTTCTTTTCTTCTCCCTACTTTTTTTTTTAGAGACTAGGTCTGCTTTGTAACCCAGGCTAGCCTCAAGCTCACAATACTCACAGTACACCCTTCCCTATGCTAGGATTCCATGTCAAGTCCAGGCTAAATTTCTCTAGATCACATTTATACTGAGAGAGTGCTGCTAGGCTGGAAAACTTAACACATTGTTCTTTATCAGAAAATTAAGGACAAACTAAACTGCATGAGAAGAACCTTTTACCCTCCCAAACCACTAAAGATTTCTTATTAATAAATAAATCTTCATTATATCAGTGATTCTATTTTATATATATATTGGAGAGAGAGAATGGGCATGCCAGGGCCTCCAGCCAGTGCAAACGAACTCCAGAGGCATTTGGCTTATGTGGGTCCTGGAGAGTTGAACCAGGATCCTTTGGCTTTGCAGGCAAACATCTTAACCACTAAGCCATCTCTCCAGCCCTCAGTTTTACAAGCAGACATTTTGATCTCATGAAATTTAGGGAAAACTTTAAGAAATGGGTTTATTGTGTTATTTTCATATGCATATAGCATATTTTGTTCTTATTTGCCTCCATCTTTCCCTCTCTTCCCCTTCTCCTCTTGCAGGTCTCTCTTGTCCCCTCAAATAGTTACACTTCTGCTTTAATGACATATATTCTCGTCTCCTCTTTTGTTCCCTTTAAGACCTTCCCATTCCCAACCCCCTTTCTGCTTTTATGTTCTATGGATGTGTGTGTGTATGTATGTATTTAAATCTACATTCACCATACGTGATATTTGTCTTCCTACCAGTGATATTATTAATGCTACACTTGCTAGTCAGGTGATCTACAATGAACTTTATAAGGTTTTAATCTCAAAAAGCTCCTAAGATAGTTGAAATGGGGGCTTTTCTAAATATTTTACATCTGTATTTCTCAATCCAGCTGCCTAGTATACCTCTTTTAGGTCACATCAATTCATTTTGAAATGTACTCCCTGACATTTTTTTGTATCTTAAAGAAAATTGTTCTTTTCATGTTGGTCTCTTCCTCCAGCATCTTTATCTATTCATAAGGGGTCTTTCCCAAGCTCAGGTGCTCCCTCCTGCCCTCAACTTATTAGTCCCTTTAGCATCATCATTACGCATTCTCTCTAGAATTGCTGACTCTTGATTCTTTTCCTCACCTACAGCTCACCAGATAGAAATGCTTTCCAATAGCACTGAAGCAAAAAGTCACCGAAAGGCCGCACAACGATATTCCTTCTATGGCTTTATCATATTGATAAGTCCCAATAAAATGCTACTTCATTTGTGTACGGAACATTAGGCTTACAAAACACCTTACAGCTATGCAGTCTCCATTAATTGTGTTGTAATTCTGGGAGATACATGAGGTACTCAGAAATTCAGCTCAGAGAAGTTGTATAAGCAGTCATTTTGATCTCATGACATTTAAGGAAAACCTAAAGACAGTTTACAATTAAAGAAAGGACTATAGACTTATGATTCATATTTTATTTCCTCATCAATCATGTCTGCTTGAATGGATAAAATAAACTAGAGTAACTTCTTCATTCTAAAATTCTTAGTTGTAGCATGATGCAAATCAGGGAAATTCTGATTCATGAATGCAATGGTGACAACTTAGGTCAATTAAGCAATGCTTCCAGGTTTCTCCTGCATCTCACAGTTGGACTCTGTTGTAAGAAAGAACCAGGATCTATGGTAAAACACATGCAACTAATCCAGCATCATCCACATTAGCTGTATCAAATCAGCTCTAATAAATATTTCCAGGTAGAACAGCAATCTCCTGCTGATCTTCCAAAAAGTCCCAATATTGAGAAATTATATTAGGCCCTATGTTTTTGGTATTAAAGTGTTTATAACCACTAACATTCAAATGTATGATTGGTCATGAACTTTTGAAAGCTATCAAAATAGCAACAGTATTGAAATGCTTTTTTATTATTATTTTAAAAAGCTTCATATGTAGGTATCTTTCTGACTCTGTGTTTGTGCCTTCAACACCTTCACGACGATTTTCTGCTGCTCAATAAGGAAAGTTCGCTTGATCTTGTCACGGACACATTTAGCACACATGGAACCACCATAGTCCCGACTGACATGTTTTTTTCTTTTTTGTTTTGGACAATCTCATAAGGACTTTAGTTCTCGCAGCATGAACCCCTCGAAGTTGGCCTGGGCACACACCAAATGCTGACTCTGGCGCTTTCCCGACCTTCTTGGTGCACACAAACAATTCTATTACAGGGGTTCGGGACAGCCTAGTTTTGTTACAAGCTGTATTGTAGGAAAGCCTACAATGGTATGTCAAAAGCTACCATTCTGCATGCCTCAAAACACTGGCCCCGGAAGCTTAAAATGCTTTTTTTTTAAAAAAATAAAATAAAATAAACTCTGTATATTTAAATATCAGAATATTTGCCTCAGAAAGGAAGAGACAATTGAGATGAAAATAGCAGAAAAAGTCTCTTAAAGCAGGAAAACAAGAAATGGGACAAGGCAGTGAGTATATTAGGCAAAGATCTATGACATATAAATATTCATAAAGAAGATGAAGAAATGGTCTTGAATTTGAATGTAATTCACTACTTAAAGTTGCAGGTCATAGGATCACATCACAGATGAATTATGTTATTATAGGAACTTCTCTCAAATCAATCAAGCATTTAAAGTTAGTAAAAGTCTACATGCTCAGCTGTCTAATTCAAGGATTCGAGTCTTGGAATGTCACTCAGCACTTACAGATATTGAGTCTACATCATTAATGTCTCATTTTTTGATATTTTATTATTTTTTATTTATTTGACAGACAGAAAGAGGGAGGGAGGTAGGGAAAGAGAGACAGAGAGAGAGAGAGAGAGAAAGAGAGAGAATGGGTACAACAGGGCCTCCAGCCACTGCAAACGAACTCCAGACACATGCATCATCACCTTGTGCATCTGGTTAACGTGGGTTCTGGGGAATTGAACCTGGTTCCTTTGGATTTGCCTTAACTGCCAAGCCATCCCTCCAGCCCAATGTCTTATTTTTTTAATTAGTTTTGTTTATTTATTTGAGAGTGACAGATAGAGAGAAAGAGGCAGATAGAGAGAGAGAGAATGGGCGCACCAGGGCCTCCAGCCACTGCAGATAAACTCCAGATGCATGCACCCCTTTGAGCATATGGCTAACGTGGGTCCTGGGGAATCGAGCCTCGAACCGGGGTCCTTAGGCTTCACAGGCAAGCACTTAACTGCTAAGCCATCTCTCCAGCCCCCAATGTCTTATTTTTTTTTTTTTGTCCATTGTTGGTCATATTTATTTATTTTTTCTTTTTTTCTTTATTAGTTAGTTTTGTATTCACCAAATACAGTCAGTTTGGTACAATGACTTATTTTTTACAGAGCTGGTTCAACTACCTATCTCTTACCTTGCTTCTGACAAAGAACAAATTAAGATTCAGACAAGCAAATGCCCAAAAGAGTGAAGGGCTTTCTCAAATTAGCCATGGCTGGACTACAATTATGAGCAGTAAAGATGTCAAAGTCTGGAAGTGGATGTGGTGAAAGTTCAGGTTCATTTTTCCCCAGGATAAGTTTAGTCCTTGTTCTCTCTACTTCCTTGGAGCACCAGGACCTGTATCAATTTTATGTGCAGATATTTCTCAGGAAATGCAAGAATTTGGGGTACCACTGAATAAGGAAGGATTTGAGTACTAGTAGGACTCCCAAGTTAAACACACATAAACATGAGAATATCATCTGTCAGCCAGTCAGTTTTCACCCACCCCACACTAGTTCAAAGCCCTTTTGCACCATCACCCAGAGGGAGACACAGCTATCAACGCAGTCCCGGGAAGGATAGCAAAAAGGGAATTAAGATTGTTACTCTTAGTTGAGGAAAATATCAAGGAGAAGGACAAACTCTTCTTTAGCCAAGATCATGCTGACCAAAAAGACGTCCTAGGAAACAAGGGAAGACTAACCAAAAGCACAAATGTTTCTTGTTGAAATTTGTATCTAATTTTCCCTGGAACTCTGAAGGGGCAGAAAGTTCCAGAAAGCAGAGTGATTCCAGGTATACCAGCTAGGATCAGGACCAAAGCTAAACACCCATGATGTTGCTCAAAAATATTACCATTTTAGGAGGTGAAAACATTTATAATCTTCTCCCTTAAAACAACACTTTGAAGCATTTTGTTTTCATTAAATGGAACTTGGTATGGGCATATTATGTGTTGGTACCATTGCTTCCCTCCTCCCTGGCTTCATTCCACTGAGGGCCCTCAGAACATAGCCAGTCATTGGGGAGGGAGCACCCTGTGGCTCTTACAATCTTTCCGCCCTGCTTTAGAGTATTTTTAACCTCTGATGCTCACCAAGGGACAAAGTAAACTTTTTTGTTTGTTTGTTTGTTTGAATTTGTTGTTATTGTTTTGAGGCCAAGTCTCACTTTATTGCCCAGGCTGGCCTGAAATTCAGTATGTAACCCAAGTAGGCTTTGAACTCACAAAACCCTTCTGCCCTAGCCTCCTGAATGCTGAGATTACAAGAATAAGCCATCAACCCTATCTTAAAGTAGTTTTTATCTCAAGGATTTGTCAGGTATCCTATTTTAGATGAACACCAGCAGATGGTGCATATTCACATTTTGCTGATGACCCTGTTATCTATGAAGTGTATGTTGATGAATCCTAGCTATTGGATTAGCTGTTGGAGGAAGCTAGTGGAGGCAATAGCTACCAGGAGTGTTATGCAATGAATAGAAAACCATTATAAGTATATTATACGTATATTTATAAGTAAAATTGCTATCAATATGTGGCTATTTAACTGGACCAGTAAAATAGTAACTACAAGTAATAGGGAAAGCAAAACAAATCAGGAATAAGAACAAAACCTTCTGGTGTGGGTGGAGATGAAATGGAATGGTGCTTATGGCAATGAAATACCACCCAGGAACTGCAGCATCCGTGAACTCATCAGGAGCGTTCATGGACTCCAAGCCAAAGGCTGTCTCCAGGGTTTACTTAGTCTCTCTCTCTCCCTCCCTCCACACACAACCTTTCCACCATGTGGTCCCTTCCAAACCATAGAAAATCCTTCCCTTCTAAATATTTTATTGGAATTTATTTATATATTTGAGAGACAGATGCAGGAATAGGCAGGGAGAGAGAGAAAGCCACTGCAAAAGAAGTCCAGACGCATGTACCCCCTTGTGCATCTGGCTTATATGGGTCCTGGGGAGGCAAATCTGTGTCCTTTGGCTTTGCAAGCAAGTGCCTTAACCACTAAGCCATCTTTCCAGCCCAATCCTGCCCTTTTTATTCTATAGGTGTCTATTATGTCCTCTCTTCATCCACCATTCCCCTGCTATATACTGCAAGGATGTATTTCCTAGGTTCGCTTAACAGATAGCAGATTTTTTCTAGCGGAATGTTTAAAGGATTGGATGGAAGGAGAAGGGTCGGTGTTTTCTTCCTGCTCCTCCCTGCCTTTGGTCACCCAATCTATGGCTGTTTCTCTTTCTCAGGCCCCACAGAGGCTTCATGACTCCACCACAGTTCTGTGGCTCCCTTGTGCCCTGTGTGTTTGTTGTGGTTCCATGACTCCATCGCTTGAGTGTGATTCTAGCTTAGGCAGTGACCTTGGCAGATGGTCTTCAACAGTACATTTTCCCCTTTCTCCTGCCAGACCAGAGGTGGAAACAGCTTTCTGAGTTGCTTCAGTTGTTGGCCTCTGAGGCCCAGGTGTGAGGCCTAGTGGAACTTCCTGAGCCTAGCTAAAGTTTGGTGATCTGCCTCTGGCCAGACGTGACTCAGCAAGACGCCTAATGGCTTCTTACCTGCTACCTCCACATGGGAGTTAGAATTATCATTTCAATAGTCACAGTTTACTATTGGCCCTTACCTTTCCCCACCATCCTACAATCCCCGCCTTCACCCCCAACATTATATAGGCAACTGTTCATAGCAATAAATCGAGTTCCTGCTTCGACAAGACTCCCGACTCAGTGTGGTTTTTCTCCGGTGGCCAGGAGAGGTCTGAGTCGTCGGACGCTCATCTCCTCCTCAGCCCCTCGGGAGGAACCAGCGGGCTTGGTCCTTCCCTCGGCACTACCTGCCCCGCCAGCGGAGCCCGGCATTCAGTAGAGCCTCCAGTTTATCACTTCTTTCATCCTCTAAGTAGTCCATAATTCTCACATGTGAACATTTTGACTCACCTCTGCTTTCTTCATTAAATGTTGACTGACACAACGGAACTTTACATATGCCACTGCTGACCCCCAAAGTCCATCCTAAATGTTGAGACAGGATTAATTTCTTCCAACAGTATCTGAATATACTCTTCCTTATTCTAGCAGCTCTGCTTGCTGTCCATTGCTAACCTGGTGTTTACTCAAGCTTCGGCCATTTAAGAAAATTAAAGAAGAGCTTTATTAAAGAAACTTGTGAAAGAAAAAAAGCAAATAATAGCACAGTTTGGATTAAAAAATTAGTTAAAAACAAACTGCACTGATATTTACTTTTTTTCATAAGCACCTTTAATAAAGTTCTCCTTTAATTTGACATACTTTTAAAAATATAGTAGCATTTTAAACAATTTTCATGGGATTCAGATTTCAATTTGCTAAATGTCACTCTACTAATACATATTAAGCTGAATATGTAACTTTCAAATTTTGCTGGTCAATATACTACCTATAACAACTATTGTCTCACCAATAGGTCATGTACCAACTTTAAGAAACACTGTTGTTTTTTGCTCCCAGTTTTTTTTTTCTTACTACTTTCTGTAAAGCAAAGTAGATTCTCCAACCAAGAGTGAGAGCAACATAGATGAAAGTGGGCAAGCCTGGTCATTTAAGAGACTTGGATGGGGCTGGAGAGATGGCTTAGTGGTTAAGGTGCTTGCCTGCAAAGCCAAAGGACCTTGGTTTGATTCCCCAGGACCCACATAAGCTAGATGCACAAGGTGGCACATGCATATGGAGTTCATTTGCAGTGGCTGGAGTTCCTGGCATATTCTCTCTCTCTCTCTTCCTCTGCCTCATTCTTACTGTCAAATAAATAAAAATAAAATTAAAAAATTTAAAAAAGAGACTTGGATGTGTATAGTCACTCTTTCTTGGCAAATGCCAGTGAGAGCTTCTCTCTGGAGTCTGTGGTCCTCTTATCTGTGGGATTCTGACTTTGTTCTCAATATCAGGTATGAGTTCTCTCCCACTGAGCAGACCTCAGAAGGCAGTGAAAGCTTGGGAGAACCAAGAGTTCATCAATATGATAAGAAAAATAGCCAATTTCCCAGCATGAGACAACCTACCTCCATGACATCTGCCTATGAGATATTATAGAGGAAGTGATTGTTAAACATGAGTGCTGCTCTCAGTGCTATCCTGACAACCAGCTCCAGGGTTATGGTGATAGACAATGACACTCAACACTCCTCAAAGCATAAATTCAGAGAAAGAAGAGAGTTTTCCACTAAAGTAGTCTTGTAACATACCTGCCAAGGTCCAGGGAACATTGTGGAAGATGGGGCAGACAGATTGTAAGAACCACAGGGTAGGAAGGAGTATCTTGTGGCATTGTCCACTGCCCCCAGAGACTGACTGATCATTCAAGACCCCACAGGGAATACCAATGACCCCATTGAGGAGGGGTCCTAGTGGATTGGGGGTGGGAGAGAGAGGATATAAGAGTGTCACCTGATGGGAATGTGACTCACACACAATAGGGTCATACAATACAGTTCATAATAAAACAACAGTAGAGGGCTGGAGAGAGGGCTTAGCAGTTAAGATGCTTGACTGTGAAGCCTAAGGAACCAGGTTCAATTCCCCAGTACTCACATAAGCCAGATGCACAAGGTGGAGCATGCTTCTGGTGTTCATTTGCAGTGGCTAGAGGCCCTACTGCACCCCCCCCCCATATATATTAGAAAAATAGTAGAGGGACTAGTTGGAGGAAGGATGGGGACAAAGGGAGGAGTAGGGGGCGTTAGAAAAAGATAAAGGGAGGTAAGACAACTATGATCAAAATACATTTTGTACATACATAAAAACTGTCAATAAAAATAGAGGGACTAGCTGGAAAGAAGGGACTCAGTGGAGGGGGCATATGAAGGGGGGAGGGAGGTTGGTGGGAGGGCACTATGATCATGGTATAGTGTATATATGTGTGGATGTTGTCAATAAAAAAAGTTAAAAACAGAAACACTGATTGTGGTGGTTTGAATGAAATATTCCCCATATGCTCATGTAATTTGAAGATTTGATCTCCAGCTGGTGGCTCGCTGGGAAAGTTGTGAGGCCTTTGGGAGGTGGAGCCTTGCTGGAGGAGGTGTGCTGCTGGGGGCAGATCTTGAGATGTATTAATCCAGGCCACTGAGTGGTAGACTACTTCCTTCCTACTGATGTGGAGATGTGACTCATGCTTCCTGCTCCAGCCTGCCACACTCTCCCTGCCGTGGTGAAACTTTCCTTCCATACTGTGAGCTGAAATAAGCCCATTCCTCCCATCAGCTGCTTCTGGTGGGGTGTTTGTCCCAGCAATGAGGAGGTAGCTACTACAGTGGTCAACTGAATTAAGAATACATTTATGTCCTAACACCTTAGCATTATGTCAGCTTTCTTCTTTTCAGTCCCTAAGAATGAAGCATAGCACAGTGGTTTAAAGTTTGGATTCTTGAATGATGCTGGTTGTAGGTTTCACTTCAGACACTTGCTAGGTTGTTCTATGCCCACACTGTTCATCCATACAATGGAGCCATATGTGTGTGTGTGTGTGTGTGTGTGTGTGTGTGTGTGTGTGTGTGTATGTATTCAATCATTGGGCTACTATGATAATTGAAGAAATACATTTACTGTTCTTGATATACAGTAAGAACTCCATAGGGCTGGCTAGGATAATTTTTCCATGTTAACCTTTACTCTACTCACAGTGAACCATTCTACTGAAATGAACTTTGCACACATCTTATCCTGGCTTGCTATAGAGTCTTAGTATCCATAGTGCAGTGTCAGTTGTACCTCTTTTTTTGTTGTTCATTATTTATTTATTTATTTGAGAGTGACAGACAGAGAGAGAAAGGCAGATAGAGAGAGAGAGAGAGAGAATGGGCATGCCAGGGCCTCCAGCCACTGCAAACGAACTCCAGATGCATGCACCCCTTTGTGCATCTGGCTAACGTGGGTCCTAGGAAATCAAGCCTTGAACAAGGGTCCTTAGGCTTCATAGGCAAGTGCTTAACCACTAAGCCATCTCTCCAGCCCCAGTTGTACCTCTTTAAGGCATCTTTTATGCTGCTGTCCCACTCCTAACAAAATGCCATTCTCCAGATCATGAAGTATTCTTGTACTTTCTTGTATTGCACACATCACATTCTGTACTGGAATTTAGATGTTTACCTTCTGTACCATACTGGCTTTGACTCCTATCCAGCCAATGCTGCTCACCCCTCTGGAGGTGCTCAATAAAAACTTCTGCTCTAGATGCCCAGCTACAGTCTGTAGCCTCTAGCCATGGTTGTCCTATATCTAGAGTTGTTATCTTCCCTTTTAAGTATCTTGTGTGCCCAGAATAATCATAAAATAGCCCTTTGCCTAATTCACAAGTTAACTAAAATAAATATTTTCCCTACTTTTATTGTCTCATACTTTTAAGATGTTAAAACTGTCTAGTGTACCTCGGCTTTGGAGTCTCTCTAAGTCTTGTAACAAGTCCACATTGCATCATGTTTATTATTTATAATTTGCATCTGTTCAGTGTTTGAGCCATACAACATTCATCATGCAATACACATTGTGATAGTTTGAATGATAGTGTAAATGCATGGCCCCATAGACTTGGATGTTTTGTTAAAATTAGACTTCCTACTGGAGTCCCTAGCAGCCAGATCCCTGCAACAGGGAGCATGTCACTAGGGATGGGGGAGAAGATCTTGGAGTCATCCCTGAGGTGTGTTTGGGGGCAGATATAAGTCTAGCTCAAAGGTGTGGAGAGAGCAGTTTGAGCTCTGACAGTTCATGCTTGCTGGTATTGTTCACTTGTTACAATTATTTCTCTCTGCTTAGATCTATGGAAGTAAGCAGCTTCTTCTACCTTTAATGGAGTTTCCCCTGGATTTTGTAATCTTGAAATAAACTCCTTCCTCCCATGAACTGCGTCTGGTTGGATGTTCGTCCTAGCAATGAGGAGCTGACTACAACAGTTGCCCTCATTTTATGGATACTGGTTCCTGCTGCTCAGCATATTCAGACTTGGATGGAGCCATGCATAGTTGTACTTTCTGGTCTGATTCTCTGATCTAGCATCTCAATGAGAAGCTGTAGCCATGGCAACACTATACTGCTGAGCCATAGCCAGGTGGCCTATTACAGCACAATGAAAGTCTAAGAGTCTGATGTGATTTTTCTTAAATTATCTCATAGATCTGCAGCTCCCACTTCACATCCTCACTTGTGTCAGCAAACTGGAAGACCTAACCTCAGATATTACACTCTAGAAGAGACTGTACTAGCCAATGACTGGCCCCAAGGCTCCTTCTCAGATTGATCTTTATCTATTACTACCTGCTGCATAGTTTTTGCTCTTGAATACTGAAGGATTGCTGACAGCAGGGGCATGGACAATTCTTTGTTTTTAATACTCTATATGGGAAATAGGGCTTCATTGCACTTGAAGGGTCTGTTGCTAACTGCCTAGTAGATAATGTGTTCAGAGATATGAAGTGTCTCCCATGACAAGGGATACTACATAACCCACATCCCACTTGCGATTAAAGGACTATTTTGCAGGGACTTTTGCTTGAAGGCAGCCCTCAGCTATTAGTCTGGGAACTGTCCTTTGTGAAGGTGGCTGGCATACCTGAGACTACATCCCTGTTCCTGGGTGCTAGATGCAGGGATATAGAGGTTTGGCTCCTTTGTTCCATCTTGAAACCAGGTAAAGGGGCACCACTGTTCCATAGTCTCTGAAGTAGCATGTCTCAACGCCACAGTGTCTATGAAGTAGGCCATGGCCTTCACTGACTTGCATCTCAGTCCAATTTCTTCTCTGCCTAGTCTTGTCTCCCTCTTCCCCTTCCTTGGGATAGACTTCTGGAAACTTCCCTTATACATTTTCAGCCTATTAATGTTTTTCTTTATATTTATATATAAATTATATCAGGGAACAGTGACATTAATTAAACCAGTTATTAATTTGCATCACACTAGTAGTAAATCTTATTAGCATTATTCCTCAAATACGAGATCATTTCTCCCTCATTTCTGCTGCTATGAGCAGTCATTGCTAGTATATACCTTCAGCCCTGGCATGCAGTTTAGAAAAAGATGGGTGTCTTGTAAGAAAGATCCCCTAACTGCAGAGACTTTCTTGTTTTCTGAGAAAACCCAGATGCCTTTGGGCAGTAAACAACCTACCCAAAAGTACACTAAGGTTTTACAGTCAGTTCTTCCCAAACCATCATGATTTATTCTCTGAACAGTATTCTTCTAGTTTTCCCCATCTTACTCTCAGCATTTTCCATAATACCAGCCAGCACTCCCCTTTCAGAGAGAGAAATTGGACCATGTCCCTCCTCTGCTCAAAACCATCTAATTCCCATGTACTTGACTGCATCCTGTTCTCACGTGTTCTAGTCTGGCTAGCTCTTACCTCATTTTCTACCACTTTCATCCACTCTCACTTTCTTCCAGACTCAGAGAATTCTTGATATACACCAAGTACCCTCTGTCCTCAGTGATTTTTGACTTTCCTTTACCTTCTGCTTAGAGTGCTTACACTCAAGCAAGCGACACACTGCCTCCCTTGTTTCACCAGGGGCTCTACTCAGCAGTGACAGAGGACTTTCAGGTTTCCCCTACTCATCTACTGTGACTTAGTTTTCATAGCACATGATACCTTACACACCTTGAGGGTCCTGGATCTGAAATACAATGTGGTCCAAAATTCAAAACTTTCTGAGCACTGGCAAACTTTCACAAATAGAAAATTCTATACCTTTCCTGATGTGATAGGTCACAGTTTATAAAATTCATGTGTAGGTCTTGCAAAGGGGCATATGACTATAGTCCACCTACTCAAGAGGCTGAGGCCAGAGGATCACTTAAGTCCAGGAGTTCGAGGCCTGTCTAGATAACATAACAAGATCTCTCTCTCTCTCTCTTTCTCTCTCTCTCTTTCCTCTTTCTTAAAAGTAAGTACATCAAAATATTGTATAACATGACTTCCAGCTAAGTGTATAGGATGTATTATGCAACGTAAGAGAATTTTCTGTTTAGACTTTGGTTTCATCTCCAAGCTGTCTCACTATGTATGTTCAAATACTCAAATATGAGTTAAAACATTTCTCTTTCCAAGCCTTTTGGATAAGGGAGACTTGTATTAGTCAGGGTTCTCTAGAGGAACAGCACCAATTGAATGACTTGTTATCATAAAGGAAATCTATTAGATTAGTTTATGGCAGTCCAATAATAGCAGTCTGCAGGCAGCAGAGTCAAGGAACCTGGTAGCTGCTCAGTCCAAGTTGATGGACACCTCAGCAGTCCCAATCCCTCACTGAAGGCCTGGAGGATTCTTGGAGTGCCACTGGTCTTCAGTCCATGATGGATGGCTGAGGAAACTTGGTTCCAATACCAACCATGGATAACAAACCAATAGGACAGATGCACTTACAAGTGAATAGCTGGGCATGGGATTGCAGCCAGGTAAAAAGCAGTTACCAGAGAGCACAAGTAGCCAGGTGAGAAAAGGAGACTGTGTCCTCTCAGAGCTTCCAGATACGTACCCCACCACTGCTGGTCACTCTGGAGGAAGGTTTTCCTCCTTTGGTTAATCTCTCCTGGAAGCAACCTTAGAGACTCACACAGGGGGAATGTCTGTGGATTCCTAATCTGATTGAGTTGACAACAGAACTTAACCATAACGACACTCAACCATACTAATGTATGTTTATTTCCTGCCTCCCTGTATTAGAATATAAATTTCATGAGAGTAGAATTTTATTTTGTCCACCGTTATATTCTAGTCACTATGTTATTACTGAAAATATCAGATGTTAATGGATCCGGTTTTAAAAAAAATGACTGAATGAACAATTTAACTCCCACTAAGATCTCTGCAAGCACACAGGACTATGGGGGCCAGAGAAAGCTTGTTAAAGCTCTACACTATGTGAATCCCAGACCCTGGTAAATTTAACGAAAATGACTGATGAGATTGGGGAAATCGCTTTGGTAAAGCACTGTGTTCCACTCAGTATCTCAGCTCAACAGCCAAGCTGGGAATCTGAGTGAAGCGTACAAGGTTTTTAGCAAAATGCAACTTCCTAATTCCATCATGTACCTTTCTGTCTTATGATGACTTTGAGGGGTCTCTAAGTCCTAACAAGACGGGCTATGACTCATGTTTGGATAAGACACAGTCCACTTTCTTTACTGAAAGTTACATTGCTTTTCCAGTTAGACTCTTCACAGTCCAGAACAGAAATGTGCTTTTTGTACACCAACCTTCTCAAGCAGAAGCTCTTAACATGAACACCAGTAGTCGTTAAAACCCCCGGGCATTCACATATGGATAGATTAGTGGTCATCAAAATCTTTATCTGTTGTCCAGTGGAGCACATTTGCTTTCCATCCCTGACATTAGGTGCAGTATAAAATATGAAATTCCATCAATGGAGATGAGCCTTATATATTAGAACACTAACCAAGAGGATAAAAATGAGTTTCCTATAATAATAGTTTATTTCAGTTTTGCCTTCCAGATTTGGAAAGCTGAGTCATGCGGGCTTTGGAGAAACAGCCTGTAATCACAGCTAGTCACTTCTCAAGTGTGTCTCCTCTGTGACTTTGACAGAGGGAGGTTTGGTTGGTTTACTCATCTCATTGCATTTCATACAGGCACATGGAAGCGTGATGAACATTTGCCTAAGTATGCATTCACATACAGTTAAGCTCTTGGAATGCTATTTTCACTTTGGCTACAGCAGCTCAGTCTGCTCTTGGCTTGGCTTTGCTTTACATCATGGCATTAGATAGACAAAGTGTCACACTGGGCTTCTTAGTGACTGGATGCTGGTCTCTCTCTGTACTATTCCCTTACACAAGTCATCTGTCACCTGGAAGTATTTGTCCAGAAGGAGGCCTCTGGAAGACTCTCCAGCACAAACAGTTCATGCTTCTTCAATTTGGATGTGCTGTGTAATGAAATTTTTGTTACTCAGGAAGCTGAAGGCATGTGGGATGACTAGAAAGTAATTTTGTAAAATATTTTATTTATTTATTTGAGAGTGACAGACAGAGAGAGAAAGGCAGATAGAGAGAGAGAGAGAGAGAATGGGCATGCCAGGGCCTCCAGCCACTGCAAACGAACTCCAGATGCATGCACCCTTTGTGCATCTGGCTAACGTGGGTCCTAGGAAATCAAGCCTTGAACAAGGGTCCTTAGGCTTCATAGGCAAGTGCTTAACCACTAAGCCATCTCTCCAGCCCCAGTTGTACCTCTTTAAGGCATCTTTTATGCTGCTGTCCCACTCCTAACAAAATGCCATTCTCCAGATCATGAAGTATTCTTGTACTTTCTTGTATTGCACACATCACATTCTGTACTGGAATTTAGATGTTTACCTTCTGTACCATACTGGCTTTGACTCCTATCCAGCCAATGCTGCTCACCCCTCTGGAGGTGCTCAATAAAAACTTCTGCTCTAGATGCCCAGCTACAGTCTGTAGCCTCTAGCCATGGTTGTCCTATATCTAGAGTTGTTATCTTCCCTTTTAAGTATCTTGTGTGCCCAGAATAATCATAAAATAGCCCTTTGCCTAATTCACAAGTTAACTAAAATAAATATTTTCCCTACTTTTATTGTCTCATACTTTTAAGATGTTAAAACTGTCTAGTGTACCTCGGCTTTGGAGTCTCTCTAAGTCTTGTAACAAGTCCACATTGCATCATGTTTATTATTTATAATTTGCATCTGTTCAGTGTTTGAGCCATACAACATTCATCATGCAATACACATTGTGATAGTTTGAATGATAGTGTAAATGCATGGCCCCATAGACTTGGATGTTTTGTTAAAATTAGACTTCCTACTGGAGTCCCTAGCAGCCAGATCCCTGCAACAGGGAGCATGTCACTAGGGATGGGGGAGAAGATCTTGGAGTCATCCCTGAGGTGTGTTTGGGGGCAGATATAAGTCTAGCTCAAAGGTGTGGAGAGAGCAGTTTGAGCTCTGACAGTTCATGCTTGCTGGTATTGTTCACTTGTTACAATTATTTCTCTCTGCTTAGATCTATGGAAGTAAGCAGCTTCTTCTACCTTTAATGGAGTTTCCCCTGGATTTTGTAATCTTGAAATAAACTCCTTCCTCCCATGAACTGCGTCTGGTTGGATGTTCGTCCTAGCAATGAGGAGCTGACTACAACAGTTGCCCTCATTTTATGGATACTGGTTCCTGCTGCTCAGCATATTCAGACTTGGATGGAGCCATGCATAGTTGTACTTTCTGGTCTGATTCTCTGATCTAGCATCTCAATGAGAAGCTGTAGCCATGGCAACACTATACTGCTGAGCCATAGCCAGGTGGCCTATTACAGCACAATGAAAGTCTAAGAGTCTGATGTGATTTTTCTTAAATTATCTCATAGATCTGCAGCTCCCACTTCACATCCTCACTTGTGTCAGCAAACTGGAAGACCTAACCTCAGATATTACACTCTAGAAGAGACTGTACTAGCCAATGACTGGCCCCAAGGCTCCTTCTCAGATTGATCTTTATCTATTACTACCTGCTGCATAGTTTTTGCTCTTGAATACTGAAGGATTGCTGACAGCAGGGGCATGGACAATTCTTTGTTTTTAATACTCTATATGGGAAATAGGGCTTCATTGCACTTGAAGGGTCTGTTGCTAACTGCCTAGTAGATAATGTGTTCAGAGATATGAAGTGTCTCCCATGACAAGGGATACTACATAACCCACATCCCACTTGCGATTAAAGGACTATTTTGCAGGGACTTTTGCTTGAAGGCAGCCCTCAGCTATTAGTCTGGGAACTGTCCTTTGTGAAGGTGGCTGGCATACCTGAGACTACATCCCTGTTCCTGGGTGCTAGATGCAGGGATATAGAGGTTTGGCTCCTTTGTTCCATCTTGAAACCAGGTAAAGGGGCACCACTGTTCCATAGTCTCTGAAGTAGCATGTCTCAACGCCACAGTGTCTATGAAGTAGGCCATGGCCTTCACTGACTTGCATCTCAGTCCAATTTCTTCTCTGCCTAGTCTTGTCTCCCTCTTCCCCTTCCTTGGGATAGACTTCTGGAAACTTCCCTTATACATTTTCAGCCTATTAATGTTTTTCTTTATATTTATATATAAATTATATCAGGGAACAGTGACATTAATTAAACCAGTTATTAATTTGCATCACACTAGTAGTAAATCTTATTAGCATTATTCCTCAAATACGAGATCATTTCTCCCTCATTTCTGCTGCTATGAGCAGTCATTGCTAGTATATACCTTCAGCCCTGGCATGCAGTTTAGAAAAAGATGGGTGTCTTGTAAGAAAGATCCCCTAACTGCAGAGACTTTCTTGTTTTCTGAGAAAACCCAGATGCCTTTGGGCAGTAAACAACCTACCCAAAAGTACACTAAGGTTTTACAGTCAGTTCTTCCCAAACCATCATGATTTATTCTCTGAACAGTATTCTTCTAGTTTTCCCCATCTTACTCTCAGCATTTTCCATAATACCAGCCAGCACTCCCCTTTCAGAGAGAGAAATTGGACCATGTCCCTCCTCTGCTCAAAACCATCTAATTCCCATGTACTTGACTGCATCCTGTTCTCACGTGTTCTAGTCTGGCTAGCTCTTACCTCATTTTCTACCACTTTCATCCACTCTCACTTTCTTCCAGACTCAGAGAATTCTTGATATACACCAAGTACCCTCTGTCCTCAGTGATTTTTGACTTTCCTTTACCTTCTGCTTAGAGTGCTTACACTCAAGCAAGCGACACACTGCCTCCCTTGTTTCACCAGGGGCTCTACTCAGCAGTGACAGAGGACTTTCAGGTTTCCCCTACTCATCTACTGTGACTTAGTTTTCATAGCACATGATACCTTACACACCTTGAGGGTCCTGGATCTGAAATACAATGTGGTCCAAAATTCAAAACTTTCTGAGCACTGGCAAACTTTCACAAATAGAAAATTCTATACCTTTCCTGATGTGATAGGTCACAGTTTATAAAATTCATGTGTAGGTCTTGCAAAGGGGCATATGACTATAGTCCACCTACTCAAGAGGCTGAGGCCAGAGGATCACTTAAGTCCAGGAGTTCGAGGCCTGTCTAGATAACATAACAAGATCTCTCTCTCTCTCTCTTTCTCTCTCTCTCTTTCCTCTTTCTTAAAAGTAAGTACATCAAAATATTGTATAACATGACTTCCAGCTAAGTGTATAGGATGTATTATGCAACGTAAGAGAATTTTCTGTTTAGACTTTGGTTTCATCTCCAAGCTGTCTCACTATGTATGTTCAAATACTCAAATATGAGTTAAAACATTTCTCTTTCCAAGCCTTTTGGATAAGGGAGACTTGTATTAGTCAGGGTTCTCTAGAGGAACAGCACCAATTGAATGACTTGTTATCATAAAGGAAATCTATTAGATTAGTTTATGGCAGTCCAATAATAGCAGTCTGCAGGCAGCAGAGTCAAGGAACCTGGTAGCTGCTCAGTCCAAGTTGATGGACACCTCAGCAGTCCCAATCCCTCACTGAAGGCCTGGAGGATTCTTGGAGTGCCACTGGTCTTCAGTCCATGATGGATGGCTGAGGAAACTTGGTTCCAATACCAACCATGGATAACAAACCAATAGGACAGATGCACTTACAAGTGAATAGCTGGGCATGGGATTGCAGCCAGGTAAAAAGCAGTTACCAGAGAGCACAAGTAGCCAGGTGAGAAAAGGAGACTGTGTCCTCTCAGAGCTTCCAGATACGTACCCCACCACTGCTGGTCACTCTGGAGGAAGGTTTTCCTCCTTTGGTTAATCTCTCCTGGAAGCAACCTTAGAGACTCACACAGGGGGAATGTCTGTGGATTCCTAATCTGATTGAGTTGACAACAGAACTTAACCATAACGACACTCAACCATACTAATGTATGTTTATTTCCTGCCTCCCTGTATTAGAATATAAATTTCATGAGAGTAGAATTTTATTTTGTCCACCGTTATATTCTAGTCACTATGTTATTACTGAAAATATCAGATGTTAATGGATCCGGTTTTAAAAAAATGACTGAATGAACAATTTAACTCCCACTAAGATCTCTGCAAGCACACAGGACTATGGGGGCCAGAGAAAGCTTGTTAAAGCTCTACACTATGTGAATCCCAGACCCTGGTAAATTTAACGAAAATGACTGATGAGATTGGGGAAATCGCTTTGGTAAAGCACTGTGTTCCACTCAGTATCTCAGCTCAACAGCCAAGCTGGGAATCTGAGTGAAGCGTACAAGGTTTTTAGCAAAATGTAACTTCCTAATTCCATCATGTACCTTTCTGTCTTATGATGACTTTGAGGGGTCTCTAAGTCCTAACAAGACGGGCTATGACTCATGTTTGGATAAGACACAGTCCACTTTCTTTACTGAAAGTTACATTGCTTTTCCAGTTAGACTCTTCACAGTCCAGAACAGAAATGTGCTTTTTGTACACCAACCTTCTCAAGCAGAAGCTCTTAACATGAACACCAGTAGTCGTTAAAACCCCCGGGCATTCACATATGGATAGATTAGTGGTCATCAAAATCTTTATCTGTTGTCCCAGTGGAGCACATTTGCTTTCCATCCCTGACATTAGGTGCAGTATAAAATATGAAATTCCATCAATGGAGATGAGCCTTATATATTAGAACACTAACCAAGAGGATAAAAATGAGTTTCCTATAATAATAGTTTATTTCAGTTTTGCCTTCCAGATTTGGAAAGCTGAGTCATGCGGGCTTTGGAGAAACAGCCTGTAATCACAGCTAGTCACTTCTCAAGTGTGTCTCCTCTGTGACTTTGACAGAGGGAGGTTTGGTTGGTTTACTCATCTCATTGCATTTCATACAGGCACATGGAAGCATGATGAACATTTGCCTAAGTATGCATTCACATACAGTTAAGCTCTTGGAATGCTATTTTCACTTTGGCTACAGCAGCTCAGTCTGCTCTTGGCTTGGCTTTGCTTTACATCATGGCATTAGATAGACAAAGTGTCACACTGGGCTTCTTAGTGACTGGATGCTGGTCTCTCTCTGTACTATTCCCTTACACAAGTCATCTGTCACCTGGAAGTATTTGTCCAGAAGGAGGCCTCTGGAAGACTCTCCAGCACAAACAGTTCATGCTTCTTCAATTTGGATGTGCTGTGTAATGAAATTTTTGTTACTCAGGAAGCTGAAGGCATGTGGGATGACTAGAAAGTAATTTTGTAAAATATTTTATTTATTTATTTGAAAGAGGGGGGAGAGACACAAAGATAATGGGCACAACGAGTCCTCCATCCACTGCAGCTGAGCTCTAGATGCAGGCACCACTTTGCACATCTGACTTTATGTGGGTACCGAGAATCGAACCTGGGTTGTTAGACTTTGCTGGCAAATGCCTTAATCACTGAGCCATCTCTCCAACCCTAGAAAGTAATTTTTAAAAGTATTTCATACAGATGAATCTCCCATATACACCTCCTATAGCTTTTAATGCAAATACAATTTTAAAACATATCTATCACACAGAATAGTGTAAATATAGAAATAGAAATTGTAAATACCATTTCAGAAAATAAAGAATTTTATTGTAGTGGTTATTTACAGGAATGGGAAGAGACTTTTAGTTTTAACTTATATATCCTTAAATTGTTTAAAACTTATATGCATGCATTATTTTTATTGAAAATTATTTTTACTAAACAATGATATGACAAGTACATTTTATTTGTGCTATATATATATATACTTGTGTTTTTAAATAATGAATGCTGTTTCCTTTATAACAGCAAAACCAATAAAAGGGGCTGAGAAGATGGCTCAGTGTTTAAAGCACTTGAATCACAATTGTGAGTACCTGAGTTTGGGTCCCTAGAATCTATGTAAAGCCAAACACCACAGAGTGCCTGTAATTCCAGCATGCCTACAGTGAGATGAGAGGCAGAGAACAGTAAGAGATTTTGTCTCAAAAGAAAACAAAGACCAGGACCAACAACTGAAGCTGTTCTTTGACCTTTACATGTACACATATCATGGTACACACAGGTCTCTCCAACCCCCAACAGAAGATCTTTTTCAGTGAAATCCTATTACTTCAGTTGGTTTACCTCGGTCACTAGTCTACTGAAAAGAGCACAGGCTTACATATGAAGGCACTATGGGTACAAATTCAAAATGTATTATTTGAAAGCATGTAATTTCAACAAGATTTCCTGAGCCTCAATTTTTTTTTTTATCTGAAAACAGGAACAATACCTAAGTATATTGGTATTGGACAAATTAGATATCATTAAAATGACATGGCTAGCAAAAAGTAGGTCCCAGTAATAACTATCAATAATACTATCATGATGCTTTTGCTTTCATGCCTTTAGATAAAGTGGTGAATGAAAAGATATTGTTACATGAGAAATTAACATTATTTCAAAAGTTACCTATATAAATAGTCCTGAAACAGTATTATAAAACATCTTTATATTTTTCTATTATTTATTAATTCAATAACTACTTCACAAGTATTTGCTTACCATTGAGTGAGATTATGAGAAAGATTAAAAGTTCATGAACCTACTTTTTAAGGTGTTCCTGATCTGTGGGTGAGGAATTAGGGAAGGAAGTAGAGGGATCTGTGGGAGAGGAATTACTTAAATGGAAAATAAAGCAAGAAAAGTACCTGAGAGATAATGTCCCAGTGGCTCAACCCCAAAATTCACTTAGCTCTGACATTTTCACCAGTTTATAAACTAAGGCTGTGTCATGTATATCAATATTCTTATTGTCTGGAGTTCATACCCCATACCAAAGAAAACAGAAGTTGCAAGGGTCAGGGTCCACTCATCCATCACTGACCTTGAATCCAGAAAACCTGTGGTTTAGAGCACTGAAGGTCCCTTCACCAACCCAAACCGGCATCTAGACCCAGGCACTTACTGGGAAAGTTCTAAGATTTTGGACAGGTCCTGCTTGCACTCCAGCAATCAGTTTGACCCTCCATTGTGTGAACTTTTCCTAGGATATATCAGCAAATGTCTATGTATCCCATTCAGGGCACCAGTGACAGACCAGTGAAGCCATTTCATTCAAGTCTAGTGTGGTGAAGCCATAAATTTACTTATAGGAACATGTGTGACCCCAAAATAACCACCTCCCCAAAAAGTCTAACCCCAGCATGGCTGATGACTTCCCCACCCATGGCTGCATAGCTGGAGCTATTTTCCCTTCAGTGAACTTCCCACGTCTATTCCATTCTCTAGTACCTCCTGATCCCACTTTGAACTGAGGCGGAATTACACATAGCTGGCGGGGGGGGGGGGACAGGAGGGAAGGAGTGGCTGGAATCTCAAGTGAAGGTATGATGGCCTTCCTAGCCCTCCTTTTATGAGGGAAGGTCAGCAGACCAGATCTTGAGAGTCTCTTGGGAGTAGTCACAGCTGCTCAGATTAAGATGACAATGGCTATTTCATTCAGAGGAGTGTTCCACAATACCAGTTACCCTCATAGTACTGTCCTTTACCACACTGACTTCAACCATTTGCCCTCCACATGCTCAACTGTTCTCAACTGTCTCCCAACCTGGGATTACCCTAGAGTTTAGTCCTTTTATTTTCTGAATCATGAGGCATGTGCTATGAGAGTCAGGGAAGCGGGCCCTCTATGAACTCTGAACAAAAAGTACTGAATTCAGCATGCCCAGCTTTGAGTCTTTTTGGACAATGCCTGTGTCCTAGATTTTTAACTGACCCAGTTATAATCTATGCTTTTCTAATATTTAGCCCAGAAGGATCAAATTTTGTAATGAGGATCGCTCTCCTCATGGGAGGTAATAAAATGCCACCCATGTCATTCAAATCAAACAAGAGGATGAAAAGAAACTCCTGATTTGAAGGAAAAGCATTTTGAGTACATAGTCACTTGTGTCTGTTTTACATGCCTTCATCAATAGCACTTTCTATAATGTCCTAAGCAGCTGGTCAATTCAGCTGATTCTATCTTACAATCATCTCAGATCAGAATTAACTTGGAAGGTGACATGTCTTCACTGCAAGCAACATAGAAGCTTCCCTTCAAATCTTATTCAATCTGTTGTGCTCTGGGGGAGGGAGAAGACAGTGATCATAAAGCCTGAATATGACATTAAAAGATGCCTGAATTGTAGCTTGTGTCTATAATTCTGCTTTTCTAGGAACTGACTGCATAACTCAGTAGTAAAGCACTTCCCTAACATGTACAAGGCCCTGGGTTTAGGCCCCAGCACGGAAACAAGCAATAAATAACTCCACTTTCACAGGCTTCTCTTTCCTTATAAAACTAAAGGGAATGTGCACATGATTCCCAGGGTCATTTGGCCATTCCATGGCTCCTGACACGCTGAAAGTAATAGACAAAAGTGAATCTGGGCTCTTTGTTTTGCTTGGGAGAAAGTGAAAGACACAAAATACTGTGGTTACTTTTATGCCAAAGAATGCAAGCTGTTCAAGACTATAGGAAATGGGTCTACTTTTTTTTTTTTTGTATTTGAGAAGGATAAATTCACAAGCGGCTTCATGAAGGACTTAGATAAGGCATTATGATAGAAATTACTCATTTTCCCCCTATGTATGTGTGCAGTGTGATGTGAATGCACATGTGTAGGAATGTTCATATGTGTATGGTAGCATGTGTGTGCATGTGCATGTAGAGACCAGAGGTAGACATCAGCTGTCTCCTGCAATCATTTTCCACTTTATTCTTTGAGACTGGGTCTCTCACTGAACCTAGAACTCACCAACTTGGCTAGTCTAGCTAGCCACTGATTCCAAATCTGCCTCCCCAGTGCTGGAGTTACATGTCCAGCATTTTACATGGGTGCTGGGGTCCAAACTCAAGTCCTCGTGCTTGTTCAGCCAGCACTTTACCTACCAAAGTACCTCCCTAGCCCAAACTACTCCTTAAAAAATGCTTTTGCCTGTAATACAGATTGAACCCGAGACCTTATACAAACTAGGGACAGCACTGTCACTGCACCACAGCCCCAGCCTGAAGGTTGCTCCTTCTCCTTGGCAGTCTAGGCCCAGAACTCTGACAACTGTGTCCTAGCTGAGCTGGTCACATCCATGGTGGTGAAGAAGAATGATCCTCTGTCCCTTCCTGCCTGGCTCACTACCCAGGGCTCCTATTTTCACTACCTTGCAGCAACTACTCAGTCTGACAGTTTGTGGACATGAAGCTTGTACCTCATGTTTTTATTCCAGTGACCTAGAGGTAACAAGTCTTTGGAAGGAGACTAAAGGTCCTCTGAAAGTGGAGGTCTGTTTTACAATCGAGCCCATTTGCTAAGAAGAGAAACTGCTCAGTGTATACTTGGCCCCTGAGTTTTGCCTTATGGCATGTAATTGTGAACAACTAAGCAACTAAGTTCCCATGTTTGTCTAACTCTGTAGTGCTCCAAACACTACCAATGAAAACAGCATGGAAAATGGGCTTAAGTTAAATGAAAGCAAATGAGACACAGTATCTTTCTGTTTGTCTATAAAACATAATAAGGCTTTTAGTTGTCTATAAAACATAGTGTTGACTTTGTATATACATTGAATGTGCCAAAAATTAAGTTATGCTTTTCTTGCCATCTATCTCCTACAATTATTTAGTTAATAAACAGAGATATTTACTGAACTTATACTGTCCCTTGTAGAAGGGTGGACATGACGGGACAAATAGATGTATGTGGTGGTTTGCATGTAAAAAACTGTCCCCCATAACCTCAGGTGTATGTGATTAAGCCTCATACTTAATCCCCAGCTGGCAGAGCCTTTGGGAGGTAAAACCTGGATGTAGGAGGTGTGTCAGAGGGGGAAGACCTTGTGGGTTATTAGTCCATCCCTATTGGGTGCTTACTAGCTAAATCATTCTGCTGATACTTCCCTGACAATGTGACAAGATGTGATGCCCAACCTCTGCTCTGCCATGCTTTCCCTACCCTGATAAAACTTTCCTTCAAAACTGTAGGCTGAATAGACCATTGAACTGCTTCTGGTTAGGTGTTTTGTCCCACCAACAAGAAGGTAACTGCTAGAACAGGTATATTCTGTAAAGATACACACACACACACACACACACACACACACACATCTATACATATACAGACATATTTCTATATATCACAGTTCTGTCCTTCCAAAACAGCTACCATCAGTCTCGCATATCTGCAGGTTCTAAATCTGCAGATTCAATCAGGCTGAGAATATATACACAAAACAAATAGTGTCTGGATTTAACATATATAAATGGTTTCCCTTGCTATTCTTCCCTTAGCAATAGCACTACAATGACTTGCACAGCATTCACTTTGTATGAAGTACATCATCCAGAGATGATTTAATGTATAGGGAGGCTGGACATATGTTGTAGAAAAGTACTCTATCATATTATATAAGGATTTGAACATGCTAGATTTTGGTGTTCTCGGGGGACCTGGAACTAACAGATATGAAAGGAAGCTGTGTTATGATTTCTCCAGGGAGGGAGACTGAAAGCAGGAGCAAAATGTAACAAATTGAAAATGCAATTTCAGAAACTTCAGAATAAAGGCAAAGTAAATTCTTTATTTAAACTTCTGATAAGCAAACTTCCACTGTGAGGCTCAGATTGGTAAGAAAGCTGGACTCTGGGTTCTGGGAGGCTCACACACGACCATTACAGCTGAATCAACATCTCTGTGGACAGACAGCAGCAAAGACAGAGGACGTTCATCCACCAGATTCATCAGTGAGGTCTAAGAGCATTCCATTAGGTCATTAATCATACATTTAGCTTACACTAGCTAAGTGCCAATTTTATGCTTATCAATTCAATCAGTTTTAAATGCTTTGAGAGGGCCAGCACTAGGTGAGGCAAGGGGGGTGAGGGAATCCGTCTTCATTTAAAATATTGATATCTTGTTGATCTAACTGCATTGATTTTGAGTTCTTCAATTAGTGTACTAAAACATCATTGATCTTGGTTATTGGGATTTTTGGCACCACCTTAAATGCCTCACTGAAGATGAGTGCCTTGCATGCCCCTCCCACTCAGATCCAGACTCATTAGGATACCCGTGGGGAATTAAGAGGAAGAGGAGATACAGGTGTTGACTTCTAGAATCACAGCCCCATAGGAAGAAAAACCCATTTTCTTAAATAAAGCCAACAAAATAGGAATTGCTGAACAAAAATTACAGGAGGCCATTGTTTTGAATTAGGCTCTGACACTAAAACACAATTGACCAGGCTGAAACACAAAATGGAGTCACTCATGCTAAAGTTCATGTCACCAAACCAAAACTGGAATGTCATGCAGCCTTCTTTCCCATTAGGAGAAAAGGATAATAACCACGTCTGCACAAGGCATGATAAATTCTGATTTACTCTTACAAAAGTGAAACCTGATAATAACTAACCTATTTTTATGTTGCTCTGTTTTCCTATTCCCACCTTACCAGGCAAGTGACCTTGAAATGGTCTATCTATTTTTAGTTCTTTGCTTCTGCTTTTCAACCCCTTGCTACCTATAAAATCAATTTGTTCTGCTCAGCCCATGGGAGCACTTATTCTATTTTACAGAATGAAGTGTTGCTGGATTCTAGGATGCAAAATAAAGCCAATTAAGGTCTTTAAACTGAATTGTTATAATCTTCTCCTTTGACAGATTGGCATATGCTTTAAAAGAGGTTCCAGCATAATGACAGTGCCTTGGGAATGGGGAGGCAAGGCACACCCCGTGACAACCCTCCATGCCTGGTCGTGCCACGTGCAGCTATAGGACATCGGGCACATGTCTCAACTGCTAGTGAGTTCTGCTTCCCCATTAGTTCCCTGAGGGTTGTGCACAAATGGGTACCTCACTAGGTACTTTGTGATGGAATACACTAGTGTGTAGAGCACACACAGCCACTCATAAGTGGCAGTTGTTCATCACTGTGGTTCCATTTAAAATCACTGTGGTTCCGTTTAAGTGGGCCTGGAGGACACAGAGCTAAATCTCAGATATGATCTTGAACATTAGTTGCATTCCCTCAGAGAGAGAAAAGTGTTAAAGATACAACACAAACGATGACTGCTCTCCACAGTGTCAAGCCCTTGCTGCATGGAGGACTATGTTGTCAAGGTCTTAGACTATGAGTGTCCACAGCTGAGGCTACATATCCAAACGGGGTGAACTTCTGTGACATCATGTGCATAGATATGGCCTGTGGTCAAGCTTCGCATCCTGAATTGACCTGGGTATGTTGACACTGGTGATGTAGCTCGAGGGAAAGCATGTGCTTAGACTGTGCAAGGCTTAGGATTTGGTCCCTGGTGCCACACAAAGAAAGCATACTTACATGCTTTTCCTTCCCGTGCTCAGTGCACCCGAGGAAGAATTCACACTCTTTCTAGGCCAGGCTCTTTACTGTCCTGCCTCCTGTTTGGACTCCTCCTGTTGCTCTTCATGCTGGATGTACTCCAGGAGCCACATGCCTCAGTTACATCCACCTTTTTTCCCAAGGACCAGCACTTGAGCCCATCCTAGTCATTTATCATTAACTTTTGAACTCCCAGGACCTTTTACGCCTTTTTCATGGTCATGACACTAATCTCAATGTATTAAATTGTAGTTACTGCTTATGTCTTATTTCTTCTCCTGGACTGGCAACTCCTTGAGGGAAGCTATCTTTATTTTATATTCTATCACTTTTAAGTTAGCATTCAAAGCATTGAGTTTCATTAAGGCATTTCCATACATACATGTCATTTTACTTTGTTCTCATTCATTCCACTTCCCACCTTGTACTGGTCTCCTGCATATAGTCCTCCTTTCTGCTTTCATGACACATACATTCCATCCCCCGTGCACTTGAAGATCTCTTTCTCTCTTCTCATGGCTCCCTCTCTACTTCTCTCTCCATCCCCGCCTTTCTCTCTCCCTCTCCCTCCCTCCCTCTCTCTCTCTCTCTCTCTCTCTCTCTCTCACACACACACACACACACACACACACACACACAGACAGATTTAAATCTAGGTTTCACATATGAAAGAAAACATGACATTTGTCTTTCTGAGCCTGGATTATTTAATTTAACACAGTGATCTCCAATTCCATCCATGTTCCAAATACCATGATTTCTTTTCTTTATGCTTAAAAAATCCTACTGTGTGTATTCACCACATTTTCCTCATCCATTTGTCTGCTGATAGATGCCTAGACTGGTTCTACATCTTGGCCATTCTAACTAGAGCAGGAATAAACATGGATGTGCAGGTACCTCTGGGTTATATAGACATTTTGGAATGCAGGTACCTCATTGTCTTGCAGTCGTAAGCACATAAAATAAAATAAAATGATCTGGGTTGGGGTGATGGTTCAGCAGTCAAAGGATTTGCCTGAAAAGAAATGAGCTAAAGATACTCACTTTAATAGGCCACAGCCCTTACTATCTTGCTGCTTCCTAAAACACATACCCACATACCATGAATTTGGTAAATGGTTTGGAAATGTTAAAGTCTAAGACTCCCCATTTCTTCATAAAGAGACACTTCTCACTGCATTGTAAGAATTAAAGAGAGGTGCATGCTTGTATACCATGGGTCAGAAGACACTGCCTGCTATATAGAGTGAAAAGGCAGGAAGGCAGACTACCTTCAACCCCTGCCTTCATGCTGAGGTAAAAATCTTGTTATCCTTAGGCTTGCAGAGTATGTCCTACTCACACCCCTATGACTTTGAGTTGGACCATCTGTTTGAACAATCCAAGAACACAGATATTACATTTCCACGTTTTCTTGCATAAAAAGGTATTTGATACAGTTTCACAACAAAGCCATGAAGATTATTAAGAACACAAGTTCTTCTGGACTTTGTCCAGAGATCACAAGGCAGTGGTGGGGATCCTCTGCATGGGAGTCTCTCACGGGAGTTTTCAATTTGGTCTCATTTAACTTGGAACCAGGCCGAAAATTCTTCTGTTGTCTCAGGGCCTTGTGCTATTTCTAAAGGACAAAAAAAATTGACATAAAATTCTCTCAATTTAGAATTTATTTGGTGGTGGAGTCTTTGTGTATAGGAATCTAGAAGTAAAACTTTTATATGGTTTTCTTACTCATTCACAACAGAACTCATGTAGAAAAGTTCTCTGCGCCTCACAGTGCAGAGAAACAAATGAACATGAAATTGCTATTTCCTGGGCTGGGGATGTAGTTCGGCAGTAGGGCATTGCAAGTGCCTGGGTTCAACCCCCAGAATTACAAAAATACATAAGTAAAACAAAATTGTTGTTCCCATCAAAGAAGAGACTAGAATGAGAAAAACCCACATCAGGTTGTAGGTCTGCTGCCTCACATGTCTATGACCTGTAGGTTTCAATACAGCTTGTTTTCCACAGACCCAAGCTAATGAGGGTGAGCATGAGACCCAAGTCACGGAATTGTACAAAAGTCCAAATCACTTAACACAAAAATACTTGGACCATTACCGGGATAAGAGAAGTCACTCCAGCTGGGCTTAGTTATTGTTATGCTACTACTGTTATTTCTACCACGAACACCACTCCATGCCAAGGGACAATGGCAGCTGAGAGGCAGAGTGGTTATGTTCCCCATCTTTGGAGAAAGATCTAAGTTTACTTTCAGGACCAACCAATTACTTGTTCCCATCTAGTACATCATTTGGCACATAATACGTGCCTGATAAGTGATCAATAAAATAACTGCCATTCTTCATTTTCCTATTGGGTCTTAAAGTGTAATGCCAACATGCTCATCCAGATCTCAGGAAAGCTTGCAAATGCCACTTTGGTCTTTGAGTTTGTGTAGTGACTCTCAAGTGAGATCTGTGGATGAGAATGGAAGAAGCAATGTGAGGCATTCATCTCTGCAGGCCCCTGGGGGCTGGTAATGGACTCTAAGAGGAGATTGACATGGAATCCCTGCTGCTCACTCTCCAGGAACCCTCCTCTGTCAAATTTCCCCAAGGAAAGTTCTAAAATCATTGGAGTCTCAAATTCAGTGTATTCCTGGCGCAAATTCACTACACATTTTGATGGGATGATGGTGAATACAATCTATTTTTCCAAGACTCAGGAATTTTCTAAACACGTGTCACTAGTCATGCATGGCAAAAGGTGGCTGATAAATGTGTTTATACTTATTTCATGATAGGAACATGTTCACAAGAATACAAATAACTTCTTAATGACCAAATGACAAATGAAAGGGGTGAATTTTTAAAATATGAACAATTTTGCACCCTTTCATCTTTCATTTTTTTTTTTATTGTGAGTAGCTCAGTAGGTCAGAAACTGGAGAGATATTCTGAGTTGTGGAAAAACATTCTGAGCTGTCCACTTGACACTTACACAAAGGTGTCACCCTCGTCCTCTCTCCAAAGTTGCTTAATAGCACATGTGACAAGCAAGAGGGCCATTTGGATGAGACTCGAATATTGCAGAAATTAAGACATCAGTGGTAATTATTGATATGTTCTTCAAATGGAATGAATGATCTTTACCACTGTCATAATTTGCTTTTGAATTTAATATACATTAAAACACATGCTTATACAGCAAATAAGTTCAATTCTATAAGCCCCAGCTTAAAACCAAGTCATGCCACATGCTGGGACTGAGCATCTGCCACTGTGCTTCCAGCTCCATTTCTCTTGTGTTAGACAATATTCAGCACAGACCACGCACAGGTACTCTAAGTGTTTTATGTTGACAACAATGAAGAAAAATCTGCACTGCTGTATATGACCCAGGATACACTCATGTTTTTCATTTCTTCTATGTATCAAATGTGAGGTCAAAAGGGCACTAGAGTCAATATTGATATACACACACGCTGACTGCATGCACATCACACACTCAAATGCAGCTCAGCTCACATATTCCTCATCAGCATTTGTGCAAGAAAGAATGTTTGCAGAAACGAACGTGTGATTCCCAACACTTATTCCTAATTTTAAGGATTTGTAATGGCCATCAAAGGGTTTTTTCCCATAAAGTTTATACTTTAACATTGCCTGGTGCAAGAGGAACAAAACACACTTTCTACAAAAAAAAAAAAAAAAATCCTCTAGAAATTTACCCAGATCTACATGTTTAACAAAGTTACAGAAATAGAAGAAATCTATAAAGGCTTAAAAAAGAAAGTTCCTGAGCTGTATTTTCAACATTAGATGGTCTTAGTCATAAAATATTGGTCAGCACAGGAGGCAGCTCTCGGGAGAGCAGAGCGTAGTAAAGTCATCTTTGTAATGAACATCAACCCTGTAACACTTCGGCTCCCCTTGGCAGGGAGGCAGAGGTGTTTCAAATAAGGAATGGAAATTTCTCTCAGCATCCAGCTAAGTAACAGATCACACAGCTGTCTAGTAGCACCGCCATTCTGTTAATAGCACCAAAATATTCATCTGAGAGGACAGCTAGTGTGCAAAATCATGATCGAGTATGCTTTTAATTCTTTTACAATAAGACTGGATGAGTTTAAAGTTTGGGAGTATCCTTAAAACTGCTAAAGGTAGCCGGGCGTGGTGGTGCACGCCTTTAATCCCAGCACTCAAGAGGCAGAGGTAAGAGGATCAATGTGAATTCAAGGCCACCGTGAGACTACATAGTGAATTCCAGGTCAGCCTGAGCTAGAGTGAGACCCTACCTCGGAAAAAAAGAAAAAAGAAAAAACATGCTAAAAGTAGTTTAGGTAAAGTGATAAAATTTCCTTAAAGTTCTCTTCCATTATGCCAAGGACTGAGGAAAATCCTTCAAATGTCTCCAAGAGCAAACTGTAATCTGTTATGGAATAACTAAACAAAAAATACTTTTCCCTGCCACTGCTGATCCCTTCCTGAGGCTTGCTGTGTACAGTATGGGAGGTCATGAACTATAGCCAGGAAGCCACAGAAGGAGCTGGGATTTGCACCCTATTCAATGTTTTGCAGAGGCTCCATGATTTCAGGAGCTACATGAAGCCTGTTGGTCTGTCTTCACTGGTGCCAGTGTCGGAGGGAGCAGAGGAACCCTCTTCCTCACTGAGCGAAGCTTCAGTCTGCAGCCGGATGGGCTCAGGTGGCCATCAACACTGTGTTCACTGCAGCATGTTATCTTAACCCCTGTGTCCTACCACCTCACCTGTGGCAATAGTCACGTCCACGACTGCTGTGAAGGTCAGAGACAATGGCAATACATGTGCTGGACCCACACTACCAATGTTCAGTATAACCCATGGCCTGACTATTGTGGGACTATGTCAGTGGTGTCCCCGTCCTGCTTCTCATTAGGGACTCCTGGCAGAACCTGAATAAACATATTTTATCACTAAAGTTACTGTAACCCAAGAGATCCTCCCTCATCTCATAAAAGATTTGGCTTTGTTTTTGAGTGAGTAGGCTCCAGGATACATTATAGCAGCCAAAGATTCAGCTCAGCCTTCTACTCACCGCTTTTATGATAGAGTTTGAAGTTGACATGCCGGTGCCCACGAGCCCCTCAGAGGAAGCCCCTTTGGGTTACATGAGCTAAAACAACTCCTAAGTACTTGAAGCTTCTGAACCGTCAAGAGTGGAAATTGGGTCTAATCCAGAGCATCCCTGCTTCTAAATCTCCTTTCTTCGCTGGGCCCTTCCCCTAACTCTACAAAGAAGTTCGTCTCCACTTCTTAAGCAAAACCAAACCCACCTCAGTTTCTTTGTAGGAGTGGCTTAAACTCTCTTCTAATATTGAAACTTCTTGGCTGAGAAATCTTTATCAATCCTATTTCCTGTTTGCTTATGTTTTTAACACACTCTGGTTCTGCCCTTGTCACGCCACTGAAACCATACCTACTAAGCACCCTGTGATAAACTGATGGTCCACTCCCTGGCCAAGCTGTGCTGGGCACACCCTATGCCCCATTGCAGGAGGTCCATCATATCCTCCTTTAGAAATGTCTGACTCTTTTGGCTCCCATGGCCTTCATTTTCTTAATCCTCCTCACATTTCTGATTCCTTCTGTTTATTTTTTTAATTATTTATTTATGAGAGAGAGAGAGAGAGAGAATGGGCATGTCAGGGCCTCTAGCCACTGCAAACAAACTCCAGATGCATGCGCCACCATGTGCATGCATCTGGCTTACATGGGTACTGGGGAATCAAACATGGGTCTTTAGATTTCACAGACAAGTGCTTTAACTGCTAAGCCATCTCTCCAGCCCTCCTTCTGCCTCTTTTATGCCCTGATACCCTTACTAAACTGAACCCTTAAACATGAGTTTAAAATTCCCTTATCTTTTTGTCATCATAAATTTATACATTCTTGTTGAGTGACTGTATCATCTGTGCTCAACATTTTAACCACCATCCTTATACTGAAGATCCTGTGGCCATTGTTCTGCCCAGGCTGTACCTGATATTTAGATTTTTATATTAAAGATTCAAGAAAGCCTCCACTTGGATGTTTCCTAAGCAACTTGGAACAGATCATAACACTTTCTACCCTAAACATGAGGTTCCTCTTGAAATTGAAATTTGGGCACCACCAACCAACGAGATACCTAAACTGTAAATATGGGAGATGTTCTTCCAGACTTGCTGCTCCCACACCCCCAAAATCATCCAGTCTTGCCCACTGAGCTCCCCTTGAGTGTTTCAATCACTCCTTCCTTTTCATACATAGCACCAGGGTCCTAATTCAGGTCTGAATCAACTCTGAGACCAGCCAGGTAAGTCCTCTAGTGTCCCTCCTGGCAGGCTCACCTCCCCGCTCCACCAAGTAGCAAAGCAGCTCCTGAATAAATAGGTCCAAAAATGGAGTAACACAGAAACAGTCAGGCACAGAGTTCTTCATGAAGGATCTTGCATCTTTTATTCCTGCTTCAGTATAGCTATCTAGAGCCTGTGGATGTTCAGAGTCAATGACTGTCTTCCAATAAATTCCTTTCCGCTTAATTTAAATAGCCAATTACACTGTCTGTGATGACAAGCCTTGAATTTACACAACTTCTCTTAACCTCTACCATAATTATAGTTCTGTGCTTTCTCGTGTTGGACTGCCACCAAGGGCAGGATCATAAACATGAGCTGCACAAGTTACAAGTGTTTTGTGTAAGATGTACTCTACTGCCTCCATAGTTCCTAGGGGCCACGCCAAGCTTGCTGATTGGATAATGTTCTTTTCCATAGTTTCTAAGGGCAACTCCAAGCTTGCTGATTGGATAATGTTCTTTTCCATAGTTTCTAAGGGCCACTCCAAGCTTGCTGACTGGATAATGTTCTTTTACATAGTTTCTAAGGGCCACTCCAAGCTTGCTTACTGGATAATATTCTTTTCCATAGTTCCTAGTGGTCACTCCAAGCACGTTGATTGGATAATGTTCTTTTCCATAGTTACTAGTGGTCACTCCAAGCTTGCTGACTGGATAATGTTCTTTAACAGCCTTTTCTGCATCACCAATGAAGATAGGGCATCATATGTTACACCACTCGCACATTTTATTTTCTTGGCCTCAGATGTCCCCCCACACACATAACTTTCCTGCAAAGTAAAGAAAGCATATATTCCAGCAGATCTCCCCGGATTACAAATGTGAACCTCTGGATTTCCTGTTTCTCTCATACTCATGCAAGACTTCCTGTTGGAGCATACAGATGCATGCCTCTGCTTCTCTCTGCCAGAATGAGAACTATTCATATCTCATAAGTGAGTTCCTTAAGGATACCAGTTTTCAATAGTTAGTTCAAAGTCTAATAATATTTTGCCAAAGCCTACTTTTCCAAGCCAGCACCATTTCTCTCATGATTGCACTGTGATTGTTTAGATGCTGGAGGATCAAGGCACCCGGGCATGTCCCAGATGAAGCAGACCATGTAGCTATGAGGCACGTGGGAATGCTGCCTCACTGTACTGTCTGTTACAGCATAAGCCTCAAGGTCTTGGAAGTCCTCTGTAGGAAGGACTGCTCCACACAACCCTTTTCACCAAAGGAAGAATGTCAAGGGTTTTTATTTTTATTGTTCTCTTTTATTTTAGATTTTAATTAATTAATTTATTTATTAGAGAAAGAGAGACAGTGAGAAAGAGATAATGGGCACAACAGGTCCTCTAGCCACTGCAAACAAACTCCAGATGCATGTGCCACCATGTGCATCTGGCTTATGTGGGACCTGGAGAATCGAACCTAGGTCCTTAGGCTTCACTGGCAAGCATCTTAACCACTAAGCCATCCCTCCAGCCCAGTTTTTATTATTCTCTTTATTCTCAACAAGTACTTTAGGGATTGATTAAATTCACAGTGTTTATTGATGCCACAGACAAACCCTGTTATGCAAGGCACAAAACACACAGTATAAGTAAGCTAAAGAACTTGAAGATGACAATGAATGCATAAAAAAATGAATTTTCCTTACAACATACTGTGACCTTGGCTGGCTTCCATAATTATGAGAAGGGAAACATCCTAAAAATCCCCAGGCATCGTCTTGGGGAGCAGGCCATGATCTATACAGCAGCTCCCTATCCAGCAACTCTCATCTGAGTGGGGGAGAAATCAGCCTGGCTGTTGGCCTGGATAGGAAGGAAGCTGGTCATGCAGAGAACAGGAGAAGTTGGAGATATCACCAGCCCGTGCAGCCAAGCCCCAAGTAGAGTGGTCAGGAAGGACAGCTGCAGGACAGCCTAGAGGACAGGGAGGTCAAGGTCAGAGACCTGCCTGAAGCTGAGAGATGTCAACATGTCGGAGTGTCTCGTGGGAGGTACCAGCTTCATCAGTAACGGAGCTGACCCAGGCTGAGGCACCAGCTCTGTGAGAACAGGCTGGGGTAAGAGTAAGAGTGAGGGGTAGAAAGCAAAGCACTTCTAACCCAAATAATGAATTTATGGAGAAACGAGTCTAAGTTACTGGGAGAGACTAAAACCCAAAGGATCTCATTTCTTTTTTAAAAAAATATTTTTATTTATTTGACAGAGAAAGAGGGAAAGAGAGAGAAACAGACAGAGAATGAGTGGGTGCACCAGGACCTCCAGCCACTACAAACGAACTCCAGACGCATGTGCTTTCTTGTGCATCTGGCTAATGTGGGTCCTGGGAATCGAACCTGGGTCCTTTGGCTTTGCAGGCAAATGCCTTAACCGCTAAGCCATCCCTCCAGGCCAGACCTCATTTCTTCACATCCTCGTCTAGTGCATCCCAGAGGCTGTGTTGGGAGGCTGGGTTAGAAGAATGAGCCAATGGGTACACTGTTGATGAAGAACAATCAGGCAACAGTAAGAGTGAGAGTAAGCCCACGCTATGTGTAGACAGCACTCACTTTCTTTCGTTCAACCATTTTACAAGAAGATGTCCTACAATCTCCTTTCACAGCCCAGGAACAAGTGACTAGCCCAAGGCTCCATATGTAAGACTAGAGCCTGGGGCTGGAGAGACGGCTCAGCTAGGAAAGTGCTTGCCACATGGGCATGAGGAGCTGGTTTTTATCCCCAGAACCCACATAAAATGCTCGGTGTGTTGGTGTGCACCTGCAATCCCAGTGTTGGGGAGGTGGAGACAGGAGGATCCCTGGAGCTCACTGGTCAGCTAGTCTAGCCTACCTGGTGAGCTTTAGGCCAATGAGAAAACCTGTCTCAGAGAAAGTGGATGGTGTTCCTGGGAGTAAAACCCAAGGTTGTCCTCTGGCCTCCATGTGCATGTGCGCATATGTGTGCCCCCCGACATACATCTGCACACATGCATGAATACACACACACATAGGGCCTGGATTCTAACTCAGGCTGACCAGCTCTGCTTGAACCGTGCTGCTGCCATGGTGAGGAACTGTCTCAGCGCGGAAGGAAAAGTGCAGCAGGGGGAAATGCGCAAGGCTGGACCTTCACTAACTGCTGCCGAGTCCGTGCTGTGGGTCAGGCCTCTCCCACGTGCTGATCACTGCAGGCACGAGCGAGCCTTAAAAAGTCAGAGAGAATGAATGAATGTCATTTGGGGTGCCATGAAATGTAATGTGTTGGGACGGGGTTGGTGGGCCTAAAACACTTTGTTTTGGGAATCTGTGTTTGCCCACATATCTGAAATTCTTGGATGAAGCATTTCTAACACAGTGTAGCTGTGGAGACCAGGGTCTAGTGGAGAGAGGGATGTTATGTGCAATATGTGCAAGAAGGAACTGGTGGAGAGCCAAAGAGACAGGGCCCTACCCTAGGGATGGCATGGGCCTTCTCCCTTAACCATGAGTGACAGCTTGACTGGGTCTCAGTGTGTTCCCTTACAAAACAAGGAGCCTGTACCAGAAAACCTCTGAGGCTAGCTCTTGGACACTTGGTGATGTAAAAATAATTTGGCCAATTTTCTGGGGTCAGCCATTTTTTCTGAGAGGCATTCAAGGAACATTCTAGATTTGTTCTGGCTTCCAGCCTCTGTAGAGTGGGGCTGTAGGATAGTGGAACTTGTGCTTGGAGAACTCTAAGAGAAGTCAGTAGAGGTAATGCAGGACCAATGGAGGCAGTACGTGTCTGAACAACTTGGTGGTATCCAAGTGGGACCCTGGAGCAGCCTTCCAAAGTCAGTACTGGGAGTGGAGGACAGATGTCCTTGCCCAGGAACATCCCTTGGGATCCTGGTGAGCTCTTAGGCTCCAGCTGGGCCTTAAGAAGCACAGGTGGTATTCATCACTGTTATTGACAACTAACACATGACACACAACTGAAACTCAGCTGGCCACTGGGGAGTGTCCTTAAAAGAGTAGGAAAGAGGGCTAAAGAAATGCCCCAGCCTGCACAGCCTAACAACCAAGGTTCAGCTCCCCAGTACCCACATAAAGCTGGATGCATAAAGCGGTGCATTCATCTGGAGCCCATTTGCAGAGGCTAGAGGTCCTAGTGTGCCCATTCTCTCTTTCTCTCTGTGCTTACAAATAAATAAATAAATAAAATGATTAAAAAAAAAAAAGAAAGTAGGAACGAACCCTGTAAGCCTAAAGTTTGGCCAGCCAGGCCAAATGTGCCAACTGGTGCAATAGTGGCATGTCTATTTGGGGAGAAGCCAGCTGCTCTCTGGTTGGACTGGAGGCCCGCTCCATGGGAGGGAATACATGCCTGGTACTGAAAGCCTAATCAAAAGCCTTTGGCAGAGGAGATCATGAGCCCTAGGGGAGTGACAACTGCTGTTGTCTGGATAAATGTGTATATTATGCTCACCAAACTGCCCTATGAGCACTTTTCTTAACATTTGTACTTGTATATGAATAGTACCCTCACTTTTGGTTAGGGAAGCTTCTCTTTTCAAATGGTGGTGACCTCCAGGATGACCCAAAAATCACCATAATCAGAATTGGCATAATTATTTTTTGTTAAATGATATGTTTTCACATATTATTGGGATAGTATGGTGGTTTAAATGTAAAATGTCCCTCACAGGTCATGTGTTTGAATACTTGAATCTCTAGTAAGTACTGCTGTTTGGGACTCTTTAGGAAGCGGAGCCTTGCTGGAGGAAGCGGGTCATTGGGGGTGGGCCTACACGTACCTGTCTCTGCTCTCTGTCACCTCGGATGACGATGTGGCACTGACTTCCTCTCCCACCATAATGGAACCTTAAGTGAAATAAACTCCTTCCTTTCTTAAAAAAAAACACGTCACCACAGTGCCAAGAAGAGGTGAGAGTGGAGTGTTCAACACTGAGACATCTCTATCACACTCTTCAAGGCTCAGGGTCCATTGGGGAAGAGGTGGAGGAAAGAATGTAAGAGCAACAGGAAGGGTAGAACTGTTTACCGTGCACTCTTCCAGACACAAAATGGCCTGGTTATCCATGACGTCACAGTGCCTGGCACTACCTACGCAAGACCATCATAATAGGAGGGAAAGATCATGACATCAAAATAAACTGGAAAGAAGAAGGAATTCAATGGAGGGTGGATTTGAGAGGGGGAGAATGAGGGTGGGGAGGGAATTATCATGGTTTGTTATCTATACTTGTGGAAGCTGTCAATAAAAAGTTAAAAAGAAAAGAGTAGGAATGAATTTGGGTGCAGGAAAGGGGTCAGAAAGAGATACCTACTGGGCTGGAGAGATGGCTTAGCAGTTAAGGCACTTGTCTACAAAGCCAAAGGACCCAAGTTTGATTCCCCAGGACCCACATAAGCCAGATGCATAAAGTGGCACATGCATCTGGAGTTTGTTTGCAGTGGCTAGAGGCCCTGGCACACCCATTCTCTCTCTCTCTCTCTCTCTCTCTCTCTCTCTCAAGTAAAATAAATAAATAAATAAATTTAAAAGTAGACAACTACTTAGACGTCCTTACAATGACAGCTTGGTATATGTTGCCATGCCCCCCCCCCCCATTTAGTTACACATTCCTGCCTTCCATTTTATCACTTGCTCTGAGGTACAAACGCCATTCAGCTGTTTCCTGTATTCAGCGATTTCTCCCGTCTTGATCATTATTAAGGAGACACAAAGTGGACCTTCCCTGGGAGTGCTTTGAGTTAGATTGTTGCTTTCTCCCAGCCTGAGTTATTCCCACATCTACCTTCCCTGAGCAGGATCCTCAGTGCTCCAGGCCTGTCTTGAAGGCACAGTACCTGGATTGGATTTTAGTCCCTCTATTCCTTTGCTCCACCAAAGGCTTCCTTAGAGAGCTCCCTCAGGTTCAAGGTATTATATGCCAACAAGGAGCATGAAGGTCAAAACCCAAAGCCCATTCAATGACCAATTTGAATTGTGAGGTCAACTGTCTAGTTTCCAATAATCCTGGGCCAAAAGACTTCTGCCCTGACAGCTGGCAGGAGGCAGATAGAATGAACAGCCTCAGTTTTAGCTGAGGACCAGTGCTCAAAGGAGCAATATTCTCTGAGGGAGGAATATATAAGGATGATTTTAATTACAGATAAATGAAAGATTTTCATAGCATAAAATGGGATTGGAGTTAACTCAAAGCTGAGATTCAGAAGCAAGTTCCAATTTGAATCTGACATAATCTCACTTCCTTTGATACATTAAAAAAATTTTAAAAATATTCCACAAAAAGCAGAGGGATATCCAGAAACTAGATCGACAGTTGGCAAGACTAGAAAGTAGGACTGAGTTGCAGTGCCTGCTCCTGGTGCAGCCACTCTTCCCTACTCACCCACTGCCCACCAAAATGACCCTGAACTAGAAGAGACTGGACTTGTAATCAGGGATGCTTTAACAAAGAGGGCAGGGGATCTATTCTGCAGCTAGGGGAGTGCACCAACTACTCTTGATTTGATCTCCCTGTATAGCATTCCAATTTGCAGATTTAGTCCCCGACTTATGTCCCGTCACTAGCTGTTAGCATTGCTCTCCCACTACTGAGCAAGGATGTATAGAAAGTGCCATTTATGTTGCAAAGACTTGTGGACAAAAGTCTCTGAAATTCACAATTCTCTGTGGGGCATCCAGCACATGGAGGTGTTTGGAACCTGTTTCAAAGCGTTTCTGAAGTAAGATGAAGTACATTTTCAGAGAGGTTTGCAAACAGCTTGACAAATTTCAGCCTAGGACAATTTTATTGTCTTTAATTTGTCAACCTAGAGCTGAGTTGCTAGAGGGAATTCTTAGTGATAGCTTCTTAGTAGGCAGCCTCAGCAACTGGGCACAGTTTGCCTCTCTGCCCCCCAGTCCACAGTGGACTGTTATGTCCAAGTTCTGGCCTTTGAAACTCAGATCTGTAGGATGGAAGCCTAACCCACTTACTCCACCCTGGAGTTCTCAGAGCTGGATGAATGAACTGCCCCCAGCCAAGCCAGTGGTCTCAGCTGTGAGCCAGAAAGCACTGGCTGCTAGAAAACAGGAGAGCCACAGTGCCTTCATTATATTATTCAACCGTAATCACCTTTTCCTATAAGCATCTTCCTGTTTTCCCTGAAGGCGACTGTTTAACTGCCACACCAGTGCAGAGATGCCAACTGAATGCAGCACTCCCTGTGGACCTGCAGGCCCTTGTGCAGCACAGGCTATGACATGTTCAATCAGGGAGGTAGGCTGCCAGGTAGCCCCTTCACAATAGAGGACTGGATGGGAGGCTCAGGGACTCAGACTCCTGGTTTCCAGAGTGATGTTCATTTCCTTTTTCCCAGGAACGCACCACAGCAAGGTAGGTGAGCTTAGGGCACAAGGTTCACTCCCAGACCTGTGCAAGTGGCTCCTTCAGTCTGGCCCTGGTGCTGGCCAATTGCATAGGTTTGCACACACGTGTGTGTGTGTGTGTGTGTGTGTGTGTGCGCGCGCGCGCGCACATGTATACATTAGTCTGGGCTTCTCAAAGTGTGATCCCCAAAACAGTAACAGCAGCAGCAGCCCCAGCCCCTGGAAACTTAAGAAACATTCTCAGGGCCCACTCCTGACCTGCTGAATCAGAAACTCAAGGAGAAAGAGCAGACTGTGTCTGAACACACGCAACAGGTCATTCTCATGCAGCTACATTTTGAGAAGTCTTGTGCTAGAATAATGCTCCCCAGTGCCATTCCCATAGCAAAGGCAGGGCCACCTTTCAAAGATTTGTCACACACTGGCTGGAGAGATGGCTTAGCAGTTAAGATGCTTGCCTGTGAAGCCTCAGCACTCATGTTCCATCTTTCTCCAGATCCCAAGTAAGCCACATGCACAAAGGTGAGGCAAGCGCAAGGTAGCACATGACCACCAGGTGGTGCAAGTGTCTGGCGTTTGAGCAGTGGCTGAGGCCCTGATGTACCAATTCTCTTTTTCACTCTCTCTTTCTCTCACTCACTTTCTCTAAAATAAAAAATAGAAGATTTGTCACATACATCAGGAACGGAATATTGACTAGGCTGTGAGAAAGAGTCCTAAATCAGCAAGAGAGGAACCCCCTCCACTATCAAGTTGCTTTTCCCCAAATGTCCCTAAGTAAACTGCAGTCCTTAAGGTCTGGCAAGTGTTGAAGATAAATGAAGATCACCACTGAATTAATTCCTTCCTGTTTCTTCCCCTACTTGGACAGCTCAGAGTTGGTCACTGCATGACACTGGGTGATATCAACTAACCACTTCAGTACTTGAAGTCTCAGATTCTACCTTCTACAAAGTGGTGCTAATCTCACCCACCCAGGGGGGTCAGACAAGGCAACTCAGGCAAACTCTCCACAGAATCGCTGCCCGGTGAGCTGTGGCAACAGTTCCTAACAACCTAAGCAGGGGTCCTAGTCTAAGGAGCCAAGCTGGATGGTTTGGACTTGAGAACAACAGAGTGGACGGAACGGGTCAGCTGGCTTCCTTTATGGCTCTCCTAAAGCAGTATATCTTCTGGTTTGAATAGTCAAGGGTGTCAGGCTTCAAAATGATGGTAAAGAAAGGGAGAGAGAAAGGAAATGAGGGACACCAGGCCCTACTGCTGGGAGCTGGAAACACATTGTTTCTGTTGTTTTCCTATGAAAATGAAGGATGAGACGACTCATTTGAGTCCTGCACATTTCAACTTTGTCACAGGAACTATGGACTAGCAACCACAGGCCCCCCAGATCAGTGACCTCAGACATTCCGTGGTGGAATTTCCTCTTTGGTCCAGTGCTGGAGACCAGATGATGTTGACGAAATCACACAGCCAAACCGCTGTGGGGTCAGAGTAAGTGACAGGTCTTAGCGCTGAAGTCCCCTCACCCAAGTGTGAGACAATTTCTGCAAAGCTGTCTGAGACCTACTCCCAGCTTTTTTTTTCTCAGCTCAGAGGACCACTGTGGAGCAGCAAGGCTAATAGCCTGCAGGGGGCACACAGATGGTGGTGACCATGGTCCGCAGGGGCTCCCTTCTCCCTTCCAGAAGGGAGAGCGAGAGGCAGCACTACACTCACGCTGCTACCCACAGGCAGGTACACCTACACCAAGGACACCTTGGCCTCTTTCCTGGGCCAGTCCTTGATGCAGAGCTGAAGGTTCACAGAGGAGTCATGACTCACTCTTTGCCTCTCAAAGGGAGTTAACTCCAAGATAATATTATCCACGTGGAGCGAGCGGAGTGGGAGAAGCCTTGCGAGCTAGCCAGTTCGCCTCGGGGCCCTTCTCCATGCAGCCCCCTTACCTTCCTCATTTAAAATCCACGGCAGAAACGCAAACACGGAGTCAAAACCACAAGTGCTCTCTTCAAAGGCACAAGACCCAGCGGGCAGGTCCAGGGCACCAGCCAGCTGCAGGGCTGCAGGCACAAAAGAGTTTCAGTTTAAGCTCTGGGTCCCGCAGCATGTGCGCCAAGCCGGGGAGACTCTACCTGGTGGAGGTGAGGCAGGCGGGAGCGGCGTGGGAGAAGGTTGCACGACTACTCCCAGCTCGGGGTGGGGGGCGGGGAGTCTCTAATCCGCGATCCTACGCCTCCCCCTTCCCTAGGCTTGGCCAGCGCGGTGCGGGGGTGGGGGGGAATTAGAGGCTGGGAAGGTCCAGAAGGTGCCCTGGCATGGCTCAGCCCAGCACCCGGAGTCCCACCACCCAGGACAGCTGGAGTGGGAGCGAGTCTCAGGGGCGCCCCTCCGGGCCCTTACCTTGCACCATCAGCAAGATGCCCCTCAGCAGCATGGTCTCGCTTCTCGGAGGAGGACCCCCAAAAAAGGGTGTCTGTCGCCTGCTTCGGATGAAGGGGAGTGTGGGATGCGGGGGCACTAGGGGTCAGCAAGGAGGAGAAGCACAGAGACGAAGTGCTCCGAGCGCTGGGGGACTCTGAGCGCACAGCGCCTTGGGCTGCAGCCGGGAGTCACACTCTTCCCAACTGGTCCCAGGACCACAGCCAGGCTGGACAGGGAGGAGGCAACTGGCTTTCGAAAGACCAGCCACCACTGGGGGAGAGGAGAGGTCCGCACACAGTGCCTTCACCCTGGATTTTAAAGCTTGGGGACCAGACCTCTTGCAAACACTCGCGGGGGGCGGGGGCAGGTCTTCTAGGAGTCCCTCCGCTGGCTTGGGACCAGAGGCCCCTGCCCCGCCCATGCGCGGTGGGAACCACAACCTCCCTCCCCGCATCTGGCGCGTCAGTCCTGCAGGGCTGACCCTAATTTTAACCTCCTCTCCTCAGAATGGAAGAGGATGGAATTCTCCTAGGAGAGCCGAAAGGAAAATTTGGAAACGGTGGGAGTGGGCTAAGCTTTAAATCTCTGAGGTTCAGCATTAAGGGACCAGTCTTGTTGACCCTGGATTACCAACCCCCTTGAGTCAGTGGAATGCTTGGCATGCCTGGTGTTCAACATTCCCTTGTCCAGTGAAATGGGGGCATTCCTCCTCTCCAAACTGCCATCGAAGATGGAGGGTTCTAAACTGGGAAGTGGAGGATGGGGCGCAGGTGGTGGGGAGGGGTCACTTCCGTGGAAACACTTGGCTACAAGCTTACTTTGAGATTGAGCAGGTCTTCTAACATGCACTCTGGGGCTGGAGAGATGGTTTAGCAGTTAAGGCGCTTGCCCAGGTTTGATTACCCAAAACCCACATTCATATTGTACGCCAGATGCACAAGGGGGCACATGAGCCGGAGTTAGTTCTGCTGCTGTGGCTACAAGTCCTGGCAGTCTCTGTCCCTCTTCCAATCCGTCTCTGGCCCCCTCCCAATAAATAAATTAAATAATTATTTATTTATTTAGGTAAAGCAGATTTTCATCTTAATGGCCTTTGTAAGTTTGTGCAAGCAATTTTGTGACTAGAGCAGTGGTCCTCAGACTTCAAGGTGCATTTTTTATCTCGTGGAGAGCTTCATCCTGAGTTCGTGATCCAGTCCTGCTGGGATGGGGCCAATGAGGTAGCACATTTCCAACGGCTTTCCAGCTGCTTCTGGTCTGGGACCACATTTTTCAAGACTTTTTTAAAAATATTGTTCGTTTGTGTGTAAAAGAGAAAGTGATAGAGAATGGCCTCCAAGGCCTCTAGCCACTGCTAATAAAACTCTAGATGCATGAACCACCTTGTGTATCTGGCAGTAGGTGGGTCCAAGGGAATCGAACTCCAGTCCTTAGGTTTTGTAGTCAAGCACCTTAAATGACAAGCCATCTCCCTAGCCCTTAGAACCACATTTTTAAAAATGGTTTTTGTTGATCATCATACATGCACACAATGTATTTTGATCATAATTTCCTCCTACTGACCTTTTATCTCCTGAATCCTTTTTCTTTTCAATTAGTCCCTCTTATTTTGACATTTCCCCCAATGCTCCATGATCCATATGGAGTGTTGATGGGCTCCCCATAATGTGCATGTGATGACAGCCATTGTGAGCTGGGGCCACATTTTGAGGACCACTGGTCTAAAAACTTCTGTTTAGCCATTAAAGTTCTATTTCCTGCTTTCAACCTGGCGTAGGGAGTTCTGGGTCTCCTGGCCTTCCGCCACCAGCTCCTTCTCAGTCTCTTTGGATCCCTGTTTTCTCTATCTCCCTCACTCTCTCTTTCTCTCCCCAACACTGGAGTGTCTGCAAGTTCTGTCCTAAACCTCCCACTCCCTTTCTACCCACTCCCCTGGTGATTTCATCCAGTCTCGTGGTTTTAAATAGAGCTGTAAACTGATGACTCTGATCTGAACATTCTAGCCCAGACATCCCAGAAACTCCAGGCTCTTGGTCACCTCGCTATCCCATGTGGATGCTTGCGAGGTAACTCATCCTCCACAGGCCCCAACATGCTTGCCTAGTATTCTTTTCCAAAGCAGCCCTCACCACCTTCTTCCCCATCTCACTGAACAGAATTATCTTCCTCCATTGCTCAGGACAAAAATCTATGTGTCCTCCTTGACTTGTATCCTGCTCTCAAGACAAGATCAGATCCTGCCAGTTTGGAACTGAAAACACAGCAGGAGCTGATGGTAGCCTATGTCCATGGTCTCCCTCTGGGCGAGCCATTCTGCTGTGGTTATTAGCCTGGTACACCACAGTGGCATCCTGATCACCCTACTTCTTCTGCTTTGCTCACCCACACTCTTTGCTTGTTTTTTTTTTTTTTAAATAAAAAGTTATTTATTTATTTATGGGAGAGAAAGAGGAAGATAGAGAAAGAGAGAATGGGCATGCCAAGGCCTCTAGCCACTGCAAACAGACTCCAGATACGTGTGCCGCCTTGTGCATCTGGCTTTACATGGGCACTGGGAAATCGAACCCCAGTCTGTAGGCTTTGTAGGCAAATGCTTTAACTGCTGAGAGATGTTAAATGCTTTAACTGGAGAGCCATCTCTCCAGCCCCCACAGACTGCCTTCTTAAAACATAACAGTTGGGGGCTCCCCTTAATACAGAAAGTGGTCCACAACACTCTTGGCCACAGATGCAATTTCCCAAATCATTTAGCAAAATCCAAAATCTTCACTAGGACCTTCCGGGTCCTACAAACCTTCTCCCAGCTCCTTAGCCCTCTGACCTCAAGCACTGGCTGGGTCCCTTTAAGCCACATGGTCCCACTCTCAAGGACTTTGCATTGGCATGCTCTGTGCCTAAAATGCTCTTCTCCGAAGAGCAACATGATTCACTTTGGGGAAGTTGTCACTCAAGTGCCACTTCAGTATTAGAAAACCCAATAATCTTCTCTTTAATTAGGAAATTATCTGGGATCCCTTTTTCTTCTAAAGTTTGGACAAATTTCTTCTGCAAGTAGTGACTGCAATTATGGAAAACTTGTTTATTGTATGGTGATAACTGTATTCTTATGTTTTTATATGCTTTGCTTCAGGAAGGAGGAAGAAAAGAACATTTACTATATGCATTGTTGTTAGCATTTTATAGAAATAAACCCATTTTTATTTTCATAAAAACTATAGGGTAGGTATGGTTATTATTGCTGTGTTGGCACTTGGGTCAAAGGCTTGGTCCTAACCCAGTACTGTGGGCAGGTGGTAAAACCTTTAAGAGGTGGGTCCTGCTTGGTGGTCTTCAGAGTATTGAGGGTGAGCTCTAAAAAGGATCCCAGCCCCTTCATCTCTCTTCCACATCCTGTCTGTGCAGTAAGCCGCTTGGCTCTTACACGCGCTTCCTGCCATGGCGTACTTCTTTGCCACAGGCCCAAATAAATAGGCCCACTCACCAAGGACTGAAACCTTTTCTTTTTAAAAAGTATTTTTATTTATTTATTTGCAAGGAGGGAGGGAGCAAGGGAGAGAGAGAGGAAGGCAGAGAGAGAGGGAGAGAATGGGCATGCCAGGGCCTCTAGCCACTGCAAACAAACTCCAGACACATGCCCCACTTTGTGCATCTGGCTTTATGTGGATACTGGGGAATCGGACCCAGGGTGTTAGGCTCTTCAGGCAAGTGCCTTAATTGCTGAGCCATCTCTCTCTGGCCCAACCTTTTCTTTTTATAACTTTTATTTTTATTTATTTATTTATTTGACAGAGAAAGAGAGAGAGAGAATGGGTGTGCCAGGGCCTCCAGCCACTGCAAGCGAACTCCAGTCGCATGTGCCCCCTTGTGCATCTGGCTAACGTGGGTCCTGGGGAATCGAGCCTGGGTCCTTTGGCTTTGAGACAAATGCCTTAACCACTAAGCCATCCCTCTAGCCCCAAACATTTCTTTTTATAAGGTGATTTTCCCAGGTATCTATCATAGTAATAGAAAGCCCAACTAACACAATTACCTCCACTTAATTGAGGAGAGAGAACTGAGCAAGCAGTAGAGACAAGACTCAAACCCAGACTGGCTTTATCCCAACCAGTTCACTGGCCTCCTTTGCCATGTATGCTTAGATGATACTATCTGGTGGACTTCAACATTCAGAGGCAGATATAAATCCAACTGAACTTCAGAACACTGTTTTCAACCATTCAAATGACTCAGCCACTGTCAAACTGGGGCAACCTTCTCTCAAGTACCTACAGAATATGTCAGTTTTAGAATTGCCTTAGATTCATATTATATGTCCGAAGTTACAAGAAATGAAAGTTTTCACGGCCTTTAGGAGATATAAGGTATGATTTATAACTTCAAGACCACATCACCCTACTGCCACCCACGGAAGACATCATCAGTACACATGAACATAAACTCAGGTGAAGTAACATTTCTTCTTGGTGTCTAGTCGCATGAGCCCAAGGACCTCTGGTCATTAGCCACTGTGCATGTGGGAGTGTCGAGGGGCAGACTCTGATGTGGAGCTGAGCGTGCAGGTGGTGTCCTGGGAGGCAACCTCATGGAGGGAGGAGAGGCAGCAGGACAGGGCAAGGGAGAAGGAAAGTTGTAAGGCAGGCCTCACAAACCTTGTTCTGTCTGGAGGAAACTCAAGGGGGCTCATCTGATCTATGCCAGGACAGCCTGGAGTGGCCTGACCAGAAGGCTCTGGCAGCTACAGTCTGTACTATGACAATACTCTTAACAGCTGGAATAGCAAATCCTTCCTTCAGGGAGATTGGGCGGAACCTCAGAACCCACTGCAAACCTTTTGCGGAGGAAGAGAAATATTTTACCTGCAGATTAACCGAGGAAGCAGGGAAGCAGGGAGAGGGCCCAGGAGGGAATCCAGAGAATCTAGGACTGGTGTATTGGAATGAATAACTTTATTATTATAAATGGGATTTATTAGATTAGCTTACAGGATACAGGATGGCAGGCCAACAAGAGAACCCAGTAGCTGCTCAGTCCACAAGGCTGGATGCTTCTGGTGTCCCAATCTGGCATTGAAGGCCTGGAGGGTTCCGTAGAGTTGTTGGTTTTCAGTCCATTTTGGAAGGCTGATGAAGCTGGGTTCCAAAGTCCACAAAGACTAGCCAAACCAGCACAGATGCATGACGCTGCAAGTAGCATAAGCAGCAAGGTAAAAGGACCTAGGATCTCCTGGTTTTTTTTTTTTCTATATAGTCCATCACTAGAAGGACTACACACTCTGTGGGGGGTGGGGGGGCCAGGATATCTCTCTTCTCCATCAATCCTCCCTGGAAACGCCCTCACAGACCTAGGAGGAAAGTCACTTACTTGATTCCTAATCTGATCAAGTTGACAACAGAGTTTAACTGTTACAGTCACTAAGCATGGTGCCCACACATTGCAGTCCATGGTTATCATTTAGGAAAGCAGGACCAGGAAAGCATGGTGCCCACACATTGCAGTCCATGGTTATCATTTAGGAAAGCAGGACCAGGCCTCTAAGATTTAGCTTAATCAAATTAACAAATAATACACATGAAGCTGCGAGGTATGAAAAGCCTGCAGGATTCAGGTATCGTGATAGATTGAATCATGGCTTTCCAAAAGATATGTTCATATCACTAGGCCCATGAATGGTACCTTATTTGGGAAAAAGGGACTATATGCTGGTGTAATTAAGTTAGGTATCCTGAAATGATATGATTCCCATTGGTCCTGTCTGGGCTAGGTGTTTTCATGTTCTTGGGAACTCATTTAAAGAACTGGAAAGGCACAGAAATATAGCAAAAGCAGCAAGGAGCTGACCCACTGTCAGGGAGCAGTGCAGACGAGCAAGGAGCAAGGTTGCTCAGGAGCCCTGAATTACTTTTGGGGATTCCTTTTGGAGATCCAGAGGAGGAGGTGCTTGCCAGGGGTGGGGTAGGGATGGTTTCTGTTTTGATTGATAGGCTTGGGTTACGTAAGCCTTTGCTCACTGTGCATGTCCTGTGGCATCTGATTTTAATCACGATTTTAGCCATGCCTAGACACAGGATGATAAATAGGGGACATTCCCTAAAAGTTCATTTTGAGGGCACACTTTGCCTTACTGTGCATGTACCCGTATCCAGATCAGGCTGGAACACCCATGGCCGCTAGTTCCAGGACATGTTTGAAGAAAGGTGTTGTTAGGGAGCCAGCAGGGCAGAGTTGGCAGTGGAGAGGGCTGTGTGTATAGTTCAGTACTTGGAGAAAGGTCCCAAGTTGCTAAGCTCCCTGCCTCAAAATCATCCTGGGTTACAAGGTGGGCTCTGAGGCAATGGTGTCTCATCAAGGGACAGCAAAGAAGTCAGACACATGTGGCAGGCCATCATTTCTGGCCCAGGGATTTGCAAATTCTGACTGCTAGCTTCCTGCGTTTTAAGAGGCAAGTACAACACTGATTCTCCTTAGAGGAGTCTGTCTGATATCTCTTCTCATAGCTGGAGAACCAAGAAGGATGCTCATCTGGGGCAAGAAGAAAGAAATCCAGTGTTTATGCTTGTCTCTTGGTATGCACTGTGGATGCTCACCCCAGCACCTATGCCCCGCTGTGGCTAGCTCTTCTCTGTAGTCACTCGTGTGTGATATCTGGAATGATCACTGCAGCAAGCATTTCCTGAGTGCCCGCTGTGAACCAGGTATTGTGCTTGGGGCTCGGTGTCCAGATGAACAAGTCGTGTTCTCTGCCTGGAAGACAGGAAACTGACCAATGAGAAGATAATTTGAATAAAATGTGTTTGTGAGATAGAACAAGGTCAAGAAGAAAAAGTCTAGGGACCAAGGAAGTGGTAGGAATGAATAAGCGGAGTAGGTCCAGAAAGGCCATGGGAGTGTGGGGCTGGGATGGGCTGGAGAGACATAGCCCAGGCAGAGGGGATCCACTTCGCCATCCCTCATTATCCAAAGAAGCCCAATATCCAGAAACTTATGTGACACTTCTCATTCTCAAATGATGGCAACAAAGTAAAACCAAAGTGAATTGAATTCCTGGAACAAAACAAAACCTGTAAGGAGGTTGAGTTCAATTTTTCAGCTGCAGTTTGTGGGACTAATATAAAACATGGAGACAGAGTTGGCTACCACACTGCTCACCCCTCCAGTGTGGGTGAACAGTCCTGTGCTAGAGAAGAGAAAGCTGATCCAGAAAGAGTCTATATGACATTTCTCCAAGACCACCTGTCTCTCTAAGTGACATGATGACAGGCCATTGAATTGCCTCCTAGCTGGCCAGTATTTCAGTGGGCAGAAAGGGCTTAGGATACTAGGACCTCTAAGCCTATTGACACCCATATTAATGTATTGATGCACCTTACAATTCCACTTTAGTTACATTCCCTTGTCACATATATTCTCATATGTACCAAGACATGTCTGGATTTCTCTCTTTCCTTGTCTCTGTCTTTCTCCTTCTCTCTCTTTTTTCTTTTCCTTCTTTTCTTCCCCAACGCCACCTCTCTGCCTCTAACTTTATACTCTATATTTTAAAAGAGTCAGATATATTTGAATCACATTAAATGTGTAGCTTGACTTGTTGGGATTTATATATTCATTGTCCACTATTATACATATTCATGTTCTCAGTAACTTTTTAAGCATATCTTTATATGACTGTCACATGCACCTATAATTTTCTTCACGTCTGTATGTTTCATTCGGTCTTGCTTTTATGTGTCTGTCTCTCGACACATACATACATGGAGTCCCCACTCATTACACACTGTCATGTTGGAAGTGAGCTGGTGAAATAATTCCCAGCTCCTCGCTTGGCTTGTCCTGCCAGCGACCTCTGCTGCATTCCAGCAGGAGGTGTCATCTGTGGGCTCTGCCCTGGGGCCAAAGGTGTCCCCTGGTTACTGCCCAGCACCATCTGCCTCTTACCCCCAAAGGGAAATCAGATGCCTGCCTCTCTTCTGAGTCATCGCTGAGAGGGAGCGAGGCCCAAGGTCACTCAGTTCTTCAAATCTCCTTTTATTACAAAAAAAAAAAAAAAAAAACATAGCCCACTGCACAAATTGCCACACTCATATGGCCTGAAACCCATGAAGTAGGTATTTCTTTCAAAGTGAGCATTTAAGAGGAAATTAACCCTCAATGATACTTTCTCCTTTTAAGTCATCTCTTTCTCTATCAGCTTACTCTGAATCCAAGCTTGGATTTATCATTTATGGTAACTTGAATACAACCATCTTTTTTAAAAATCAAAGTTCCCTGGTCACAGCGAAAACACTACACTGTTCCGTGAAGTATGTGTAGCGTACCAGGCAACTTCATAGTCAATTCATGGAAGCAGAAAGTAGGCTCACACACAGGTAACAAGCTAGCCTGTAGCCCCCCTCCAACTGATGTGAGACTTTTGAAGTCTGGGGAGGGATTCACTTTCATTAAAATGTAGGAGATTCTCCCGGCCTGTGGACCCCAGCTTTGGGTCCTTGTCTAAGTTAGCAAAGAACTGAAAATGTTGACTCAGAGAAGGGTAAATTATGAATGGTGAGATTTATTTTAGGGAGAGTTAGGATCCAAAGGGAAGGTAAGAGGAAGGCCCAAGCCTAAAGAGGCTTTCCCCATTCTCAGCCAGGCTGAGGGAGTTGGAGGAGAGTCTCCCTCCCACAGAGAGATCTGAAAGCAGGCCAGCACCCAAAACAAGGCAGGAAGGCACCAAAGCCAAAGAGAATCCCCCGCCCCACCCCTTCAGCCTTGCTAGGGAGAGGAGACTGGAGAGAAAATATCCCCCTAGCTATGTGAAGGAGTCCTGAGCTCACCAAAGGGGCCAACAAGCAAGGGCCAGGAAAGTCAGGGGTCAAGAGAGATCCATGTGTTACGAGGTTTATATGGGCAAACAGCCATCACACTCAGATGTGTAAGAGAGAAACCTGACTGGTTGGTGAGCTCGTGAGGCTGACTCAGGAAGGCCCAACCTACAGGTGTGCTGAGCCCAGGGGAAACTTGAAGAAGCTGGAAGCACTGCTGAGTGTTGCTTGCACCCATCTTGGATGAGACTGAGTCAGAAAGGGTTCTGGTCCTGCCAGAATATGCAAGGTGGAATCCATGCTCTTCTTGGGGCTGAATCCCTGGAATACTGCCTATAAAAGGGCTATCTTGCTCTTACTTTCTATGACAGTTACTACAAAGCCTTCTCTGCCTCTATGCCACTGTTTGGCTCAAGAAAGGTTTGAATAGACACCTTAAAATGTCCCCTAATGAGATTCCCACTCCCTCTGATAAAGGGTTTGTGAGGAGTCCAGGAAGCTCTTTGAACCTCAAACCCTTAGTTTGTGTCTGCTTTTAATCAAACATTGGATAAAATAAGGCTGAAAAGGATGAGGGAAAAGAGGGTACCAGCACATGATATGTCCATATGAACCATCTAGTTAATAATAATAATAAACATACAATATTACAAAGAACTCCTGCCATGTCGAGGGCAGGAGGGGGTAAAGAGCCCATGTGGGAGTCCCCTCTCATCGCAACCCAACAAGGCTGAGTCAAGAGAAGCTTATCCGAACCTCAAAGTTCAGGAGCCAGTCACAAGAGCTTGCCGTTTCCTGTGTTTATAACCTCATGGAGGTAGGCGCATGTGTGAAAGGTGCACATGCACATGGGTGCATGTGCATATGGAAGCAAGAGGTCAATAGTGGGTGTCTTCCCCAGTCACTCTCCACCTTATTTTTTTAATTTTTATTTTATTTATTTATTTGACAGAAAAAGAGGAACAGAGAGAGAGAGAGAGAGAGAGAGAATGGGCGCACCAGGGCCTCCAACCACTGCAAATGAACTCCAGACGCGTGCTCCCCCTTGTGGGTCTGGCTAACATGAGTCCTGGGGAATCGAACCTGAGTCCTTTGGCTTTGCAAGCAAATGCCTTAACTGCTAAGCCATCCCTCCAGTCCCACCTTATTTTTTTAAAATAAGGTTTGTCATCTTTCTATTATTAATTAATTAATTAATTAATTATTATTTGAGAAAGAGAAGGAGAGACAGAGAGAGAGAGTGAAAGAGAAAATGGGCACACCAGGGCCTCTAGCCACTGCAAAAGAACTCCAGATGCAGCCGGATGTGGTGGCACATGCCTTTAATCCCAGCACTTGGGAGGCAGAGATAGGAGGATCGCTGTGAGTTCGAGGCCACCCTGAGACTACAGAGTGAATTCCAGGTCAGCCTGGACTAGAGTGAGATCCTACCTAGAAAAAACAAAAACAGAAAAAAAAAAAAAGAATTCCACATGCATGCGCCACCTTGTGCGTCTGGCTTATGTGGGTCCTAGAGAGTAGAACTGGGATCCTTTGGCTTTGCAGGCAAATGTCAGGTACAGCATCTCTCCAGCCACTGCCTTATTTTTTAAGACAGGGTCTCTCCTTGAACCTAGAGCTCGTCCATTCAGTGAGACTAACTAGCCAGGAAGTCTAAGGGATACTCCTATCCCCATTTCTGGGATTACAGGCATTCACTATTGTGTTTGGTTCTTTATATGTGTGCTGGGTATCTGAACTCAGGTCCCTGTGCAGTGAGCACTTTACCAGCTAAGCCATCTCCCCAGCTCGCCCCTCCTCTATCTTTGCTTAGCTAAGGCCAGGAAGGTGGGCTTCACTCTGCCTCAGAAACATGTTCACACCCAGAATGCTTGTGCCAGGAACTTTCTGATTTAAACCTACCTCTCCTGCGGCATGGCCACCTCACTCCTCCCATCCACTCTTACGCAGCTGTACACTAACCACATATCCTTCCTGTTGTGTCCTCACACCACTCCTCATGTGTTTCCATGTGCTCTTCTCTACTCAGAACCCCCCACCCCCACACACTCTGGTTGGGTTAAATTGTGTCCCCTGTCTACACACACAAATTCATATGTTAAAGCCTTAACTTCCAGTGCCAGAGTGTGACCTTGTTTGGAAATGGGGCCACTGTGGTTGCAAGGGAGTAGAGTGGATTCCCCCCATCCCATCCCAATATGCCTATTGTCCTTACACAAAGGGGATATGATGCACATGCACACACACACACACACACACACACACACACAGAGAGAGAGAGAGAGAGAGAGAGAGAGAGACAGACACACAGACAGACAGAGACAGAGACAGAAAGACAGAAAGAGAAAAAGAAAGAGGGAGAATGCATGGGAAGATGAAAGCAGAGACTAGGACAATGGTGTTACAAACCAAAAGACACTGCAGATTTCCCATACCCTCAGAAACCCAGAGGGGCCCATAAGAGACCCTACCTCCCTGCCCTAGAGGGAACCCACTGTGCTCCCTCTTTTTCTCAGACCACTGAACAGTAGGTGGTTGAACCTCCCAGTTCACAGTGCTTTTGACAGCCCAGCAAATGCTCTTGTTTATTGCTCAGGCTGCAATAACAAATTATCACAGACCTGACGTTGCAGTTCTCTTTGCATTGCTGGGACAAACACCCAACAAGAAGCAGCTTAAGGGAGGAAAGGATTTATTTGGGGCTTACAGATTCCAGGGGAAGCTTCATGATGGCAGAAGAAGCTGACTGACTTTATACATGCGTAACAGAGAGACAAAACCAACCCTGGCAAGCATGAACAGCCAGAGCTCAAGCTGCTCTCCACTCACCTAGTACTGCTGGACTCAAGATCCACCCTCAGTGACACACCTCCACCAGTGGGGATCTGCTTGCTGAAGACTAAGTAGGAAACTTAATCAAAAATACCCGAGTCTATGGGGGACATACATTTACATTCAAGCCACCACACCAGGTATTATGCAAGCAGCAGGCCAATTGTATTTCCCATGGCTCTGGAGGGTTGTGTCTAATGAAGACTTGCTTCTTTTGTAAGTAGACATCCTCTCACTGTGCATCACATGCAGAAGGGACAAAGGGTCTCTCCTGGCCCCACGAACTAATTACCTCTTGAAGCCTTCACGCCTAATACTATCACATTGACGTTACCCTTAATTGCAATATATGAACAAGTCAGAGAGTGCCATGCACAGACACTCACACTATAGTATGCCATACTGCAGTGTTATCTCTGTTGTCTAAAACAGAAGCTGAGGATTCAAGGTCAGGAAGCACAGAAGTCTGGTGTTGTTTCTATCTGTTTTCATGCTTGACCCTCTGTGCATGACTAATTGAAGGACTTAATAAATGTAGGCCAAGGAGAAGACTAAGGAATGACATGCCAACCGTGGTAGTTTGAATAGATGCCCCCAATATATTCAGTTCTTTATTGTTTGTAGTTTGCATCTGCAGCCACCTGGCTGGAGGCAGTGTCACTGGGTGGATCAAAGTATGCTGGTGGGTTTCAGATTTCAATCTAAAGATATGCAAAGTGTGCCTAGCAGGAGTTCCTGAAGTGTGCTGTGTGGCTTTTGGCTTGTACTTCTCTCTCTCTGCTTGGACCTGTGAAGGCAGGCCAGCTTCTTCTGCCATTTATGGAACTTCTCCTGGATCTGTAAGCTTCAATAAATATCCCTTCCTCCATAACTGTGTCTGGTCTGAAAGCTCATCTCAGCGAACCTGAAGCTGTCTGCTACACCAACATATACTTTGAATAACAACCCAGTGTTTGCCAGAATGGCAACCTCTTAGTAAAAAAATAAAATAAAAAGAAGAACTGAACCTAAATTCTAGTCACCCAGGGAATAGTCATGAAAATGAATGAATGGGAGAGAGAGAAAGAGAGAGATCTGGATGAGGTATGGATGAGTAGATGGCTTGGATCCTCCTTTCCAAATGTGTCCCAGCTCAGCTGCAAGGACTCCTATTTGGGTCCAGGGAAAGGCTGAGCAATTAGAAAACACAGACAAATGTACTCTTTTAAGGTTCTGCAGAAATAATAGTACAGTCACTCTATGACCTGCTCTGGTGCTGACTGACAGGATTCATGGGGGGAGGTGTTCTCTTGCTGCAGACAACCATCCACTTGGTATGTCAGTTCCAAGCAGTGAGAAGGGCCAGTGAAGTTGCTGTACCAGCACGGAAGTGGCTTTATGAGCACAAATGTCCACACCCAGAATGTCCGCTCAAGCCCTGAATGCCAAATTTTGTTCCCTGTTGGGGTCAAGGAGAAGGTGGTAGACCCAGAATTAGTTTATTATTGTAGCTGTTTGTGGCTTCAGAGGTGGAAGACTATTGATTCAAGTGATCTCTCTACTGGTGGCATGCTGTCACCTCTGTAGCTTGGTGTGAGTGCTGTGGCTTGGAAAACAAGAGAATAAAGCTTGCATACCCCCACATCATTTCCAGGAAAAGCAGTGAAACCCAGCTCACATTCAGATTCATAAACCCTGACGTTACTGTTCTGTGACACTGGAGATCTGCACATTGCTTGATTGATCAAGACTGAACAGAACTAGAGATATTCACAGCACAGACCTGGGTCCTGAAAGTATAGGCACCAACTGGGAGGGTGACAGTAAACATCAGCTCTGAACAGGTATGTGCAGTATCCATGTATGTCCCTTGCCTGTGTACTTGTGTGTAGACAGTAGCACTGAGAAGACAAGTCACAGTACTGTCACTCATATGGAGACTTTAAAGGACCCAAATGCCAGGGATTTATTGTTAAATGTTTTTGGTTCCCTGAGTCTTTTAAGTCCCAACTCCCTCATATTATTCATGAGGAAGAAGCTACTTCTTCAGACACTACCGGCTACTTCAATGACCTAGAACAGTGGATCACTGGATCACAACTACAGTTATGAATTAGGACCATCTGGGGAACTATTAGGGACAAGGTGGTGAGCTGAAGGTGCAGCTCAGTAGTATATGTTTACCTCGCATTTGCCAAGCCATGGGTTTGATCATCAGCTCCATAAAGAAAGAGAAAAAGCAGAAAAGAGACAGAGAAGAAAAAGAAGAGAGTAATGGAGGAAAAAGAGGAGAAGGGAAGGGAAGAGAGAAAAGGAAATGAAAGAAATTTAAAAAGTCTGGACTCAGCAGATCAACCAAATTATAGAAGCAAGAACTGGCATTTTAAGATCATTCCACTGATGCAGGGTTAAGAATATACCGGCTTGTCCTGTTCTTTATCAGCACAATTAAATATTATTATTACTAACAGATAGGAAAAAGCTATTTAAAGAGAAATAAAGTATTATGGAGGGAGTAGGAGCATCAATTGGTCACTGAGGTCATGGATTTTGCAACAAATGAAGTGGGATTAATTTGTAGCTATGCCACTTAACTACCCGTGAACCTAGAATATGTTATTTGCTTCCTCTATGCTTCAGTTTCCTTGTGTGTAAAATGGAAACAATAATAGTTCCTACCTCACAGGGCAGTCATAAGTGCTAGATGATATTTCATTGTTCAAGTGCTTAAAAGATTACCTGGCATGTTGTACAAGGCCTATGTTGATATTTATCATTATTCTCCTAATCATGTGAAAAAACTCAAGCTGTTTTGCAAGTCCAGGTCTGTACTTGAAATTGATGAGACAGTCTATCCATCAAAATGGATGTTCATGTAGCATCTGCCCTTGGGTTGAGGGGCACAGAGACTAGGAAGTATGCATGGACATTGGACAACTGATAGTCTGCAGCTTTGATGTTGCACCAGAGCAGAATAGCCCACACTGTTGGCTGGTTGTCACTCTAAGGGCCAAGAATGAGTGATCTGGAAAGTAGCTTCGAGGCTCAAATAAAAATCTTTGTGGGTGACATGAGGAGAGGCAAACTATATGGTATTGCATGTGTGAGGTGACATCTTCTAAGGTTCTATTTGGGGGAAATGATCTTGGGGACTGGTTATGGTGTGAGGAACAAGTATGTGCATGTCCACTGAGTGTCTTCTGACAACCAGAGACTAGAGATGGAACATCAAGTGAGACATAAAGTAGCTAGAAGCCTCTATGATTCCTCCCCAAACCAGAAAGGTTATGTTGCAATCAGGCTGCTTCCTGCCCTAAGTCACTCCAAATTGCACACGACAGTGGTTTTACAGGCTGACTTAGCCCAGGAGAATCCATTCTACAAGCATCCTTTGACTGTTGTGAACCTCGCTGGACATGAAAACACCACCATCTGTCCAGCACCATGGACTGACTTGCTCCTAAAAGTAGAAAGGGTGTCACCCTATAAATTTATCAATGTAAGTTGGGACTGTAGCATTATATGGAGGTATGAAAGTTATATCAGGAAAACCAGGCCTGAAAACTTGTCAAATACACCATCACCCCCACCTTAACCCCATACAGAGGAGAACACCTAACACTGAGATGGCAAGAGTCCCACCAACATGTCACCTGACTAACCAATGGAGCATCAAGGGACTGGCATACAGGGAACTCCTGAAAGTTTCAGGAGTCTCAGCACAGCTTGGTCACAACAATTGACATGGATGACTTCGATTGTCCTTTATCGTCCCACCCATTTGTGCATCTAGGCCTGCTGTTCATCTGGCTGGCTGCTCACTCACCTGGACATGGCCCTGCCCTTCACCTCTACTGTCTCCATGGCCCTGCGCCTCACTTCTGAAACTCTACTAAGTGCTGAGGCCCGTATCATCTCTGACCAGAGGCCTGACTCCTGTACAGCATCTCCAGCAGACCGCTAACGGCTACCGTTACCTTCTTCCCACAAAGGCCCTTCATGCACGCCTATTGGCTTCCCGCTTTGGCCTCTCCGGAGAGGAATGCTTCAACTTTGTTGTAGCCTTTTCACCCTTGATAGCCGTTTTATAACATAGATAGATAATAGGAATGTAGATAGATAAATGATAGATAATAGGTAGGTAAATAGATGATAGATAGATAGATAGATAGATAGATAGATAGATAGATAGATGATAGATAATACATAGGTAATAGGCAGGTCAGTAGATAGATGATAGATAATAGGTAGGTAAATAGATGATAGATAGATAGATAGATAGATAGATAGATAGATAGATAGATGATAGATAATACATAGGTAATAGGTAGGTCAGTAGATAGATGATAGATAATAGGTAGGTAAATAAATGATAGATAGATAGGTGATAGATAGATAATAGGTAGGTCAGTAGATATATGATAGATAATAGGTAGGTAGGTAGATAGATGATAGGTAGATTGATTTATATGTAATGAGTGATCTGAGAATTAATATTAGTTAAGATTGGATTAAAATTTTCTGTGTCTCTGCTGGTTTGTGAGGAAACTAAAACTCCTTGAAAAATTCCTGTCAACAAGACCACTGTACCCTGTGAATTTATTGTTATTCAAGAAATTTTGACATTTTGCAAAGACACAGATGTGTTTGTCTACATTTCTGATAGTGTGCACTCTTGACAGATTGCTTTTTAAATTACTCATTTTATCAAATTTCTACTTAAAATTACTTTAGAATTTTTATTATGTGGAGTTTTTGTATATTACCTACTTGTAAGCTATTCACATTCGATGTCTGAATATTTAACTCATTTGACTCAAAATGACTCTCATGGTCATGGCTGAGGAGATATTCCAGGGACCACTGGCTGCTCATAAGCAGTCATCACCGCAGATCATAGCAGTAGGACTGGAGCTCTTCCAGCTGTGCCAATGCACTGTACTGGACAGTTCCACTAAGTCTCCCTACTGGGCATCGCCATGTTCTCCCAGAAGGGAATAGCTCCACTGAACGTGGCATACACATGGGTCTCTACCAAGCTCTTGGGTCTACTGGTGTTGGTCTCGTACTCCTTCCTCCAAGGATCAGTTTTCCTATTTCTTCACAGTCAATACAATTGCTTCATTAACTAGTTCAGAAGGATGCAAGGATTACTTCTGAAATCAGAGCTATTTACCATACATAGCCATAATAAAAGAACTTGAAGTAGGGCTGGAGAGATGGCTTAAGCTGTTCAGGCACTTGTCTACAAAGCCAAAGAACACAGGTTTGATTTCTCAGGAGTGATGTCATCCAGATGCACAAGGTGGCGCATGCGTCTGGAGTTTGCAGTGGCTGGAGGCCCTGGTGCATCCATTCTATCTCTCTCCCCCCTTTTCTCTTCTACTTTCTCTCTCTTTTAAATAAATAAAAAAATTTAAAAATTGAAGTAGTAAGAATTACTTTATATACAAACTATAATTTATCCAAAATGTTTCTTATAGACAACGAGATTGATTGCAAATAAACATGACATAAGTATACCTGAGAAATACAATGATATTTTGTACTATTTCAATGACCTGTTATTTTAAGCATTAACTCTCTTCGTGTGTCTTTTTAAAAAATACTTTTATTTATTTATTTGACAGAGAAAGAGTTGGGGGAGAGAGAGAGAAAGAGAGAGAGGGAAAGAGAATGGGCACGCCAGGGCTTCCAACCACTGTAAACGAACTTCAGACGTGTGTGCCCCCTTGTGCATCTGGCTAACATGGGTCCTGGGGGAATTGAACCTGGGTCCTTTGGTTTTGCAGGCAAATGCCTTAACCTCTAAGCCATCTCTCCAGCCCTCTCTGTCTTTTTTCAGTGTGAATCAGTTTTATGTAAGCCTTTTTTTTTATATGTAAGTAATGTATTTTGGACATAATCCTTTCCAATTACCATTTATTGTTCCCCTTTCTCATTTTTCTTCCATTGAACCCCTTATCTTCTCAACTTGTCACTATTCTAACTTGATGTCGTGTGTGTGTGTGTGTGTGTGTGTGTGTGTGTGGTGTGTCCCACTGAGTTTAATTAGGATTGACTGCCTGAGCATGAATCATGGAGTATTTACCAGGGCATGTGCAGCTTACCAGTGGCTATGCCATTGAAGCAAACGTTTCCTGCTCCCCCAGAAACCATCAACTGTAAACAACTTCCTCCTCAGGAAGAGATGGAGGCCTCATGCCCTCTTCACCATCCAAGGTGAAATTTTGATAGTCCTAATATTGTGCAGGTAATGTCGGTTCCTGTGAGGTCATGGGTGTAACAGCCATGTCATGTCCAGAAGACAGTGTTCCACAGCACTCCTCCCTATCCTCTGGCTTTTACATTCTTTCTGCTCTCACTTCCACAATGTACCCGAGCCTTGGGAGGGGTGATATAGAGTCTCATTTAGTACTAAGCACATGGGATGAAAGCATCTGTACACACATGTACATACACTATACATACACGATACCACAGAACTACACATAGATAATACCCTGAGTATTCTGATGAGTTTGGGGACTTCTAGTAGTCACAGCCAATTGTAGAAAGAGGCCTCTCTAACCAAAGCTGAGAGCAGCACTACTCTATGGGTATAAGCAAAATATTCAGAGGGAAATGTCATGGGCACAAAATATTGATTTAGCCAAATAATAGTGGCTTCGCTTCTAGGGCCAATGACCCTCCCAGCCAGCCACAGACTTTTGACTAGGTTTTCTGTATCAGACATGAATTTCTTCCCATGTAGTGTGCATCAAATCCAATCATATAGCAACTTATCCCCATAACAGTTGTGCCACTATTGCATCAGTGGGCACAGCTTGCCTTGCTGTCCAGTTACGTAGCTTACAGGGTCCACTGCTGGGTAATTTCCTTATTTTTGAAACACATCTTTCAGTCACTTTTTCAACAAAGACCTATGAGAGGTCAGTTCTGTTTCCTACTCATTGCGGTATCTGTCATAAGGAATATTTCAGTGAGATGTAGATTTCTGGATTAAAGTTCTGCATATGTGTGGTTGCTTAAGTAAGCCCTTCCAAATGTTGCTTTTCCATAAACCATATAAAAATCACACTAAGGGCTGGGTAAATGGCTCCATGATTAAAAGCACTTGCTTGCAAGGCCTGACAGGCCAGGTTCATGTTCCCAGTACCTAGATAAAGTCAAATGCACAAAGTGGCGCATGCATCCGGAGTACATTTGCAGTGGCAGGAGGTGCGGGCCCATATATACTCTCTATCTGCCCACAAACAAACAAACAAACAAATAAACAAACCATAATGAATATATTTATTCTGTTTGTTTTTGTTTTTCTGAGATAGGGTCTCACTCTATCCCAGCTGACCTGGAACTCACTCTGTAGTCCAAGACTGGCTTCAAACTCAAGCCAATCCTCCAACCTCAGTTTCCTGAGGACTGGGATTAAAGGTATGTGCCACCATACTCAGCTAATACATATGGTTTTGAAATATATAAATAGTTAAGGACATGGGACATGAAGAAGAATGCAAAACAATTTTGCAAAGGGGGTTAGGAAAACAGCTCTGTTGGTTAAAGAGCCATGGCATGAAAGTATGAGTGCCCAAGACCACCTGAGTTTGATCCCCAGCACCCGTGTAAGAGCTGAGTGTGGCTACCCAAGCCTGTAACCTCAGTATTATAGAGGACAGAGACAAGAGAATTGCTGGAGATTTCTGGTCAGCCAATCTGGCTGAAAATGGCACCTCTAGGCTCAGTGAGAGATCCTGTCTCCAGGAAACATGTGGAAGAAAGATAGAGAAGGAAGCCTAAGATTCTCCTCTGGCCTTTGCACCTATGCACATGGGATGAAAGCATCTGCACACACGTGTACATACACTATACATACACGATACCACAGAATTACACGCAGATAATACACACACACATACACACACACCATGTGCAAAAGTAAATAACTTACTAAATAAGTTTTGGAAGTCAGAAGAAGATAGTTAATAAAATCTGACCAAACAAATCAAAGAAAGTCAAGCTTGAAGTTGTCTCTGTTTTTGTGGCATCATTAATAATCAAGGAAATGCTACACTTGGGAATGAAGAGAATGGCTTTAAGTAGGGAGGATTAGAAAACCTGTGATGCAGCACAAATGTCCCAGACTCCTTCCTTATCCCAAACTCGTGACTTCTCCCACTTTACCAATGGAGTGATGGTTACTCTCTGGAAAAGGTCAGAGAGGCACTTGCAAGGTCTCATGGGTTCCCCTCACCAAGACTCCAATGGGGGGGTCAATGAAAATTGAGACACTAGAGGCTAAAACCCACCTCTCAGCTCCCAGAATAGCTGTGATTAGACCTCTTCTCTCCTGGTAGAACTGGAAGAATAGAAAAATGTTCTCAGAGGACTAAGGAAAAGTGTAACCATTCTTATATCAAGCTTTCCCAAAGCAAATGACCCACCCAGATCACCCTCCACTGAAACTCACCCAGAAAACTTCCAATCAGCCTTTTACTTCATCCACAATGAAGCACATACAGACACCTGAGCCTTACTAGACAGACAGATGAAGAGTGCCTCTAACATGCAAGACAGAGATTAAGCCAGTAAACCACAAATAGAAAATAAGACAACATCGAGGGTAAATAAATACTGATGGAGGAGGAACCTCAAAACAAACTTATTATTAATATTCTATTTTTATTTTTCATGGTTGGGTCTTGCTCTAGCCCAGGTTGATGTGGAATTTACTATGTAGTCTCTGGCTGGTCTCAACCTCACCTCATGGCAATCCTACCTCTGCCTCCTGAGTGCAGGGATTAAAAGTGTGTACCATCATACCCAGCTAATATTCTCAAAGAGATAAAAATGGCACTTAATCTCAGAAACAAAGTTGTAATACTACTTCAAAAAGCACAGAGAACATCAAAGAGCCCTCTCTCTTTCATTTAGAAATTAAAAACATGGTAGCAGAACTGAAACTTTCAACAAAAAGTTGGGAAATGTGGGTTGAACCTACTATGTCCCAAGAAGCAGAGCAAACAGCAAGAGAAAGAAAACAGGAGAAAAAGTATATTAAGTAAATGTACATTTATGAATTTGCATTTTACATAGAAAATATAAAGCAATACACTATATTATAAAACGCTATATCAAATAGTTAAGGAATGCCAATATCTCTGTAGAGTTTCAGAAGAAGAGAACAAAGAAAACGACAAAAACAAATCAAAGAAATGATTGAGAAATGTTCGTGGATTGAATGGCACACAAAGTTCCCTGAAGAATGGGAGAAAATAGGCTCACCAAGGTCCTTTTCACTCTAGTACTTTCTAAGGTCTGCTCCTTGTCTTTGATCTTCTATTGTTTCTCTGGGGCTTTCAACAGTTGCATGTCAAGATAGTCTATATCCCTGTATGCAAAACTTATGCCCGTAAGGACAAATCACTGCAGACACATGAAAGGCTTTGGATGGTGCTCAGAGTCACCATGAGTAATGGGCTTTATCCCAGAACCAGCACCCAGGGAGTGCACATAACAGAATGCTCTGTGGAATATGAAGGGTGTGAAATGTTCTAGATTTGAAAGAGAAATAAAACCAGTTTGAGCCTTGCAATGCTTCAAGGAAAGAATGACTGAATAATAATTAGCATGGGAAGTTTGGAGCCCCAAACCTCCTGATCTCCAATTGACCTTGAACAAATCACTTCAGCTCTTTGTTTTTAACTTCCCTAGCTCAATGATAAAAAATGATATAATAGGGGCTGGAGAGATGGCTTAGCGGTGAAGCGCTTGCCTGTGAAGCCCAAGGACCCCAGTTCAAGGCTTGATTTCTCAGGACCCACATAAGCCAGATGCACAAGGGGAGCATGTGTCTAGAGTTCAATTGCAGTGGCTGGAGGCCCTGGCGTGCCTATTCTCTCTCTATCTGCCTCTTTCTCTCTCTCTCTCTGTCTGCCTGTCACTCTCAAATAAATAAGTAAAAATAAACAAACAAACAAAATGATATAATAGCCTTTCCACCAAGTGTTTAGGAAATTCACCATTGTCAACTAAGTCCATCAGATGCAGAAACCAGAAGCAGACATTTTGTTTTTATCAACTTTATAGAAAGTCTCAAACAACCAACTCAGAAAATGGGGTAGAGAATGGAATAGGGAGTTCTCAGAAGAAGAAATACAAATGGCTAACACACACTTAAGGAAATATCCAACTTTCCTAACCATCAGGGAAATGCAAATTAAAACAACTATGAGATTCCACCTTACTCCAGTAAGGATGGCAAACATTAAAAAATCAAACAACAACAAATGTTGTCAAAGATGTGGAGTAAGAGGAACCCTTATCCACTGTTGGTAGGAATGCAAACTTGTACAACCACTATGGAAAGCAATATGGAGATGAGTATAGAACTACAAACAGACCCAGCAGTAAGAAAAAAACGATACAATGGAATTTGTAGGAAAATGGATGGACTTAAAGCAGATCATACTCAGTGAACACAAATAATCACAGGAAAACAAATGCAGCATGTTCTCACTCATCTGCAGTTCATAACCTGGACAAGCTCGAGTTTCTGGCATACCAGATAGGCAACTTGAGGTCCAGACAACAGGAATGGAAGGATATGGGAGGAGGGGAAGAGGAGGGTAGGGGATAATAAACACAAAACTAAACCCAAAATGAACTGGTACCATAGAAACCTCTCTCCTTGGAGGTTGACTAAAAGATATAATCTTCAACAGGAGTATAGGGGACACACCTGAAAAGAAGGGCCCTGGAGAGGGTGGGATGAAGCCTAACCTTAAAAACTTTTTGCTCTGATCTGTAACTCACAGAACCAGAAATAGGTGCTACCCACATTGAGCTGTTGATTGGTGAGACCTAAGAGGTCCCTAAAACAAGATAGGCTTCTGTTAAAGCACTTGAGTATCCTCCGGAGGTAAAAGGTAAACCTTATTGCTGAAGACACCATATGCTACTCGCTGGAATGGTGACCTGGCTGGAATCTGAAAGTGAGCCAGTCCCCATACAGTTATCCAATCTAGTGCCAGGGTGAAGGAGACAGACCCTGAGGATACTCAACACATACCAAAGTAGAAATTCAGAGGTTCCTAGGAGCTCATCATTGAAGTCGGTTTAAAACACATCCACCAGGGCTCAGGGAATTTTGCAGCAGAGGAGGTGGAAAGATTTTAAGAGTCACAGGTTGGGATGTCATGCCCAGTGGCACTGCCTCCCCCCAGTACCTGACTGCTGTTCCCACAATGCATAATCCATAACCCCATAGAGAATACCAGTAACCCCACTGTGAAACAGGGGCAAAGAGGAGGAAAAAGATGGCACCAGCATGTGATGTATCCAACAAAGTATGTTCTTAATAAGCAAAAAAGGGGGAAAAAATCAAAAAGAAAGTCTCAAAATAACATATTTAGGAAGAATCATCAAATATTCATTTGTGCAGGTAAAAATGGTCCAAATAATGAGATGAAAACTTCATGTATGACTGCCAGCATTTTCTCTATTATGCTTTCACACGTCCAAACACAGTGGTTCCCTGTTGCGCTTCACCTCCACCCTGCCTGGCTCTCATTGTCTTGGTGACTTGTGACATCTAAGACAAAGAAGCTCAGCAAAATGGGCACCAGGACCATTCTTTCCCTCTCTTGTCAGAACTCTTGCTTTTCTTTCCTAATCTAGTTCATCCTGTGCAATCAAGTGGCACACTTGAATTCAAGCATGTGTTTCCAAGAACCTCTCAAATGTGTGGTTTTCAAAGACTGCTCTGCAGGTAAAGCAAGCTAGCTTGACCCTTTAAACACCACTAAAAATGGTGGCATTTTTCACTTTAAGAGGAAAATGATAAATCTATCAGAAGGGCTTTCAGGCTTAAATTCTTCCCAAAGGCTCCAAGTTAATTAAAAGTGAACAATATACAAAAGAAGATGACTTTTTCTGTATCAGCTATAAATATGCCATCATTAACAAATTTTATTACAGGAAAGAAAATACACTGAACCATTGTAGTCTGGTTCAGCATTTAACTGCCATTGATGGACTGGCATACTGGTAGTTAACATTTTAAGTAATTAAAATAGTGCGTTTAAGCCATTCTTTAAAAATGGACATGAGCCTTAAAAATAAATGAATATATTCTAAAGGAATAAGCTTTTGTGTAGACTCTGGAGTCATATTAAAGATTTATTTTTCTTGTTTCAGCTAAAGATAATTTAAAATATTAATCATAAAGGAAGAACTATGGCACTGACTAGATGTCATTATACTTTTCCTTGCAGTTAGGTGGCTTTTTATTACTTATTGGAAGGAAATTTGTTTTATACTGATGACAAACCAAAAACAAATTTAGCCATTTTGGTGGGAGAAAATGATATTTTTTTGAGTAAGATTGCACTATAATATGCTGGCAAATTCAAAGCAACTGTTCGACGCAATGAATGCACAGGGAAACTCCAGACCAAAGGGACTGGAGTCATGATGACAGAAAGGAAATATCCTGATTTTATTTTATTCCCAAAAATCTGAGCTTAGGCTCCAAATATGTTTCAACAGTGTTACCCTAAAAATGAAATGAAGGAAAACAAAGATGCATCTGAATACCCAGTCTGTTCCTATCACCCTATTTCCTAAGAAATATATGGGTAATTTTCATTATTAATGTTCTGTTCTCTAAGTCCAACTGCCCCCAGGCCAGCCTGGTAGAAAGGTGCTTCTGTAGTGGCAGAGGACTAACTCAGAACCAGCAATGCAGTGGTAACTTGCTCACGCCAGCTTCAAGAGCACGAGGTTTGGAGTCAGATTGCTTAGGTTTAGATCTCAGCTGTACCAGCTAGCAGCTGTCTCTAGAGCAAGTTCACTAACCTCTTGGAAGCTCGCATTCTTCTGTAAATAAGAGATGGTCACAGTCCTAGGGTGAAATGACACCATGAAAGAGAAGCACCCAGCACAGGCTTGACACACAACTAGGTAATAAGAATAAATGTTGGGGGTGGAGGGTTGGCTTAGCGGTTAAGGCACTTGTCTGCAAAGCTAAAGGACTCGGGTTTGATTCCCCAGAACCACATAAAGCCAGATACACCAGGTGGTGCATGCGTTTGGAGTTTGTTTGCAGTGGCCTAGAGGCCCTAGTGCACCCATTTTCACTCTCTATCTGCATCTTTCTCTCTCAGTCTCTCTCTCCTTCTCTCTCAAATAAATAAATAAAAAGTCAAATATTAAAAAAGAATAAGTGTGTGCTATGAGCTGGGGTGATATAACAAATCCCATATATAGAGCCTGACTTCAGAAATCTTTTAGGCTGGTGTGTTCTTATAAGCAAAGCATGAATTTAGTAGAGTTCAGTGATGTCTTCCATGTGGCCAGGCAGCTCCTTCAGAAAAGCAAAAGTATGGGGAAACCATGTGATCCCAGAATAGTATGCAGAAACTACGTACCTTAACACTGGCAACTTCATAGTGGAGAGACCATGACAGTGCTCCTGACTCCAAATTCTTAGATCACTGGAGTGAGTTAAATAGCAATGCCCCCCAAATACTCCTAACCCCTATATTGACCCTTTGTTAATATAGTCTTAGCAAATGTAATTAAGGATCTCTAGCTGAGGTCAGTTTGGATTTAGGGTGGCCCTAAATTCAGTGAAGATTGTCCCTTGTGAGAGACAAAAAAGGAGAAGGCACAAACATGCAAAAGGGAAGGTCACATGAAGAGCAAGGCAAAGATCTGAGCGCTGTCTCTACATGCCAGAGAAGTCAGCGAAGTGAGATAGGAGATGCAGAGATGCATTCATCCTCAGAGCCTCCAGGGGCCAACCCTGCCAATGCCTGGAATCTTCAAACACGAGAGAATAAATTTTGATTGTTTTAACAACCCCCTCTGTATTTTTTTTATTAATAGCTTCCATAATTATAGACAAGAAACCATGACAATTCCCCCCTTTCCCTTTGCAACTCCAGTCTCCATCATGATCCCCTCCCCCTCTCAGTGTCTCTCATTTATTTTGATGTCATCGTCTTTTCCTCCTATTATGATGGTCTTGTGTAGGTAGTGTCAGGCACTGTGAGGTCATGGATATCCAGGCCATTTTGTGTCACAGCCAATAAGTGGGGAAACTAGTGAATTTCTTTGAAGGCTAATGAGAACTAGAATAGAGAGGTAGCCAGATATCATAGGTACTAAGTAAAATATGAGTTGAGGGGCTGGAGAGATAGTTCAGTGGCTAAAGGTACTTGCTTGCAAAGCCTAATGGCACAGGTCCAGTTCCCTAGGACCCATGTAAAGATGGATGCACAAAGTAGTGCATGCATCTGGGGTTTGATTACACTGGCAAGAGACCATGAATCACCCATTCTCTCTCTCTCTCTCTCTCCTTGCAAATAAACAAATAATTAATAAAATAAGTAAAATGTGAGTGAGCACATTCTTTTTCTCACCCTCAGGGCAGCCTACTTTCAGATGAGGAGATTCATTCTATGGACTTTATTTAACCAGCCTATGAGCAGGTAAATATATATGGAAGGTTTTCTGGTACCAATACAAGGGTATTTTTAATTTTTTAATTTTTATTTATTTATTTATTTTTTTTTTGTTTTTCGAGGCAGGGTCTCACTCTAGCCCAGGCTGACCTGGAGTTCACTATGGAGTCTCAGGGTGGCCTCGAACTCACAGCAATCCTCCTACCTCTGCCTCCCAAGTGCTGGGATTAAAGGCATGCACCACCACGCCTGGCTAGGGGCATTTTTAAAATTCAACTTCCTTTCTTGCCTACAGAATTTTGCTACAATTTTGTTATTACATTGTGTCAAGATTAGACTGTCATGTAGCCCATATATCTATAAAAGAAAATATTAGCTGGGGAGGTGGGAGGATGCAGTATAAGTGGAATTTATAAAGGAGGTCGGAGAAAAATGAAGAAAATCCAATGGCAAATCATTTATCTCAAATCTGGTGTCAGAGAAAGCTTTGTAGAAATAATGAAAATTTTATACAAAGCCTTAAGGGATAGTGAAGAAATCTTTCTTAAATTAAGACTCTTTTCCTGATAGAGAGTAGATATCACCATGGAAGTATACGTATCATAGCCTATCAGTGGGTTTTGCCCACGTGCGGTTCTCCAAATGATGCTGAGAAGCTTAGGGGCTACATCAATCACAAAGGATCTGAATGCCCACCACTCACCTGTCAGGATGCAGGAAAATGAAGTTTTTGGAGTTATTAAGAAAAAGTTCTCTAGATTCACAAAAATGTGGAATATCACTCTTTTCACCCACCTCAAACATTTGTTTTATCTTAGTATGATCTTTAACTATCTTTCTGGAATAGGAATGAGTGTTCTTATACAGAGAAAAATGAAATCCTCACAACCCTAAACAGAAAGCATGTGAAAATTACAACTAAAAGTGCAGTTTTACTTAGCAACCTTCCTACACATGCAATGGTGACGTGTGTATGTGCTCTACTCATGCCAGTATGGCACAATTGCTGGAGATTTAGACGTGCCTACAATTCTAACCCCATAATTCTATACCCAGGAAGTGTGACACAAATATGCTAATACAAATTTAAATTATGCGTGTTTGCCATGGCTCAAAATATTAAGACCTTGCGGTAGCCATGGTGGCATACACCTGGAATCTTAGCACTCAGGAGGCTGAAGTAGGAGGATTACTTATAGTGCCTCCTATTATATTGCCTCCTATGTACTGCCAGCTATTGGGGCCTCTGCAGCAAGACCCTAGTCTCTTCCCCACTCCTCCAAAAAGGTTGAGAGTAACCTAAATGAACTATTAACAAAATCAAACATTATGGGGTTGGAGAGATGGCTTAGTGGTTAAAGGCACTTGCCTGCAAAGCCAAAGGACCTCGGTTCAATTCCCCAGGACCCATGTAAGCCAGATGCACAAGGTGGCGCATGTGTCTGGAGTTTGATTGCAGTGGCTAGAAGCCCTGGCAGCACCCATTCTCTCTTTCTCTCTCTTTTTCTTACTCTGCCTCTTTCCCTCTCTCAAATAAATAAAAATAAAATATTTTTTAAAGTTAAACATTATGTCTATATAACGCAATATTACAGAAGCATGTTTTAGAAATGAAGGTCCAATTTAAGGATTGATCCAATATCATAGTCATGGTGATCAGTGATCTGCACAAACTATTGTTTAAAACAATCAGGGCATAGAGCAGTACACCCTCTATGTGAAGTGGGGAGAACGTGTTTAACTTAGTACTGCACATCTCCGAAGTGCTTCTCAGGAAGCTAGTGGCACTGGCCTGCACTGGGCCCAGTGGTGCCTGGAAATGGGCTTTGATGAGAACACGGTGGTTTTGAAGGACACCTGCAAATTCTTTGCCTTCCCCGATCAGGAAGTGGAGTCTGGGGTCCTTACCTTGCCCGGCGCTGCCTCTGCCAGGGCCCCAGTGAACGAAGTGCATCAGCCGCTATGCTGCATGAAATGCATTGCTGCACTTGGAAAAGCTGTGTGAGTCCTCAGCTTCCCTAGGAGAGGGCGTGCACGATCCTCAGCTCCCCCAGCAACAATCACTCCAGGAGCTACCAGTTGCCATGACAAATTGTGCTCAGCAGAACTCCACCAGTGGAGAAGCTGAATACTGAGGGGCAGAGAGGAGAGAGAGGTTCGTGGCAGAGTCCCTCCACTGAGTCAAGGGACATTTGAGATGTCCCCAGCTCCAGTAGCTCTCAGATGGCAACCACATGGGTCTCCTACAAGAACTGATCGCCTAGCCCATTCACTCACTCCCAGCTTCATTATTAATACTGACATCATTGCTGCTTGCATTTTGGGGGTGGTCTAGTATGCAGTACTTAGCATATAACTAAACCAGACTCCTCACTGTCTGTCCATGCTCTGAATTTGGCATTACATGAATAGGACCTAGTAACAAGGCAAATAAGACTAAAATATCCCCAAAGTTACCTGGATTGAGCTTATGGCTGAAGCCATAAGATTGTCCAGGGTGACTTTGGTCTGCCTGAGGACTCACAAGAAGTGGGGACCTACCTGACGTGAACCAAGGAGAGCTGGAACGCCCCTCTCAACCTGCTCCAAACAAGCAAAATTCTGCCTCCTCGGGATAAAAACAAATCCCTTGGCAAATAATGTATGTGAATGCTAAGTCTCTATTAAAATTAAACAAGTGCATTATTCCTTTAAGTGAACATGCAGTGAGACTAACTCCATGTGAGAAATGTGCCTTCAAATGGAGGGACTGACCATCAGTATGCAACTGACTTTCAAGAATGGAGAGAGCATGTGATAGATACATCATGTCTCCAAGACAATGTGGCTTGAAGGACAGGACATTCTCTAGGAAGTTTTGGCACCCATGGCTTCAGAACAAAATAAATTCAGGTGATAGGGAAACAAGGTCTATTCTAGCACCAGGACACAATTAGATAAACCATTCTACAAGAAAATTGGCCTGGTCTCTTCAAAACTAGCATTCCCATGTAACTGGGTAAATTGTGTCCAGATTTATGCATATCCCTGGGTTAGAAAATACCTTCTGTGAACCCACAATGCAACGCAAGTGAAATTAATGAATCATCATGAGTTATACCAAAATGGATAATTGTTTAAGAACTGACAAGGTATTATAATATCATTTAGGTCATTTAGTAAAAAGTTGATTCAATTTATTATTAATTTATTTATTTATTTATTTATTTATTTATTTGCAAGCAGAGAGAGACAGAGGCAGAGAGAGAGAGAGAGAGAGAGAGAGAGAATGGGTACTCCAGAGCCTCTAGCCACTGCAAATGAACTCCAGATGTATGTACCACTTTGTGCATCTGGATTTATGTGGGTCCTACGGAATTGAACCTGGGTCATTAGGCTTTTCAGTCAAGTGCTTTAGCTGCTGAACCATCTCTCCAGCCCTGACTCGATTTAACTGTAAGCATAGTCTGTGGCATCTCCTTAGGTGCTATGTATTAAGATCTAGTCTATAACCAAATTACAGTGAAAATTATTAGTGAAATAAAGGCAGACTTAATCATGCTGTCATGTCTCCTTCAAAATAGAATTCATGTAGTAGTTTCTTCATTTTCAGCTTATCACCCCTCTGAGGCCATGAAGATCCCCTGTAATAGTTCTCAGTAGATTTATGTATTTAGACAGTCTGAGACTGAGTTAGAATTCCAATGTGAAGATAGCGAGGAGGTGCACTAGCAGAAGTTAATTATATCTAAAAGCTCCTCCTGTATTTAGTACCCATGGCTGTTCTGAGATTTACTATCCTTGAAAAAGTGGGACTCGAGCAATGTAATGAAATTCACTATGTGTGCCTATAATCACACTGGTACTATTTCAAGGCTTCTCATTAGCAGAAATATTTGTACTTGACCTATTTGGAACACTCTTAGAAAAAAATGCATGAAGCTTGTAAAAAGGGACATGGTTTCCTTTGAGAACAAGGGCTTATTTATCAAAATGTTGCTGCAAGTACCAACTAATGTTAATCAGTGCAACTGTTTCATTATTTCCACCCCCAAAACCATAACATGATGTTAAGCCATTCAAAAATCTGCTGAGCTTAGAGTAAATGAGCATGAAGTTGTAGACAGTTCTTTGTCTTGAGTAAGAGCAAACATTTAGAAGAAAGTAGAAGCAAAGATGATTACTTGTATTTTTCTATCTGGTAGCTTCTATAAGTGAATATAGTACCCTCCTTTCCAAAGGAATCATCGTATTTTTATTATCTTTTATTAATAGTTTTTATTTATTATTTTTTTGCAAGTAAAGAGAGACAGACTGAGAAAATGGGCCTGCCAGGGCCTCCAGCCACTGCAAACGAGCTCCAGATGCATATACCACTTTGTGCATCTGGCTTTATGTGGGTACTGGGGAATTGGACCTTGATCATTAGGCTTTGCAGACAAACACCTTAACATCTGAGCCATCTCTCCAGCCCAAGTCACTACATTTGTAAGTGGCATTGGACCTTAAGACATGGACTTCTATAAAAGTGCTCTGTTTGCCCAACTTGCTCCTAGGGAGATGACTGTTGATAATACTGCTTGCTGACCATCACTCACAGAGGGACTCATTGCTGGACTGTAGAGATGAATTCAGACCAAAGTTAACATATTTTGTGCCTCCCAATCCAAGATCACTGCACCTCCTTTAAAACATTCAGAAGTGGTCTTCATCCCAGTGTACTGGTTGAGCCAATGTTCTTGGATTTGTTCTTCTACCGCTTACTTCCAGGAAAGAGGCACACTGGTCATTGCACCACTGTCTATCTGTAAAAGGGAGATACAATAGTGACTACCTCCCAGAGCTGCTAAAAGGGCTACACCTGGAAAATCATGAAAGTCCTCAGCACTCAGCCTGTATGTATACCTGTCACCAATATGCTCAGAGGTGGACGAGGCAGCATGGGGATGAGGCACAGGACTGCACGGTCTAGCTTAGGGCCCTAGGAGGACAAATCCCTATGAGGTCACAGGATAGACTTCAAGCATCCCCTCGAGGGTAAATACAACTTTCAATTCAGCGACACAATCTAAAGCCACGCCACTCAGTCCCTCGGCACTGTTTCCAGTGACGATAAGCCTACCCTTGCCCATAGAAGGGCAGGGGAGCGCTCATACCACTCCGAGCCCATCGAGAGGGGCTGAGGAATGAAACTTTCATTCTTCCCATGGGTACTGCAACACTATAACATTTTTTTACCACCAAGCACAAGTCACCTGACAAGACAGATGGCCTAAAGTTTTGAGTCACACAGCAATTCAGTTCACTTGCTTCCCGAGTGTTAACTGAAATGGTTTTCCTTACGGAGTGGTACATACGGTTAGTTTGGATATACAGAGAGCTGGGAAAACAGAATTTCCCACTTTTGTGGGGCGGGGATTGAAGAAGAGGACTAGGAAACTTGGAGTTAAACTGGCTGTCTGACCTGCACATCATGTTCATCACTGCACTATTGCCAAGTTAATGAATCAGTCCATCAAGAAATGAACACAGACAACGTGGTCTTAGCTCACAATGGAGTATTATTCAGCCACAAACAAGAACGATATTATGCCATTTGCAGGAAAATAGATGGAACCGAGGATCATAGTGTTGAACAAAATAAGCCAGACTCAGAAAAACGAATGCCACATGTTTTCTCTCACATGTGGAATCTAGATTAAACAAAAGAAGACTGAAAGTTAAAGGTGGCCTTTTGTGGAGACAGGGTGGAGAAACTGGAGGAGGAAGGAGATAAAAGAAGATGAAGGAGGATGGATCTGGAAGTGCATTGTACACATGTGTAAAATGTGATTTCATGCAAGTAACATATGCTAACAAAACATTTAAATCATTGACTCTGGCAGAGGCATTTCTGTCTTTGGGTTCACATTCTTACCTATATCTGACACTTGAACTCTTAATTTAATTAGTATGGCATGCCTTTCTGAAACAAGCTCAAATGCTCTTTCAATTAGAGAACAATCCTATGCTTGAGAACTCTGGAATAATGACTAAGTAAGAATGGTATCTTCAAAGAGCTAGCAGCCTCCTCTGACAGGGGCTTGATTTACTTTCAGAAAATTTACTCCCTAACAGAGCGAACAGGAAGTTCCCAACTGCAGACCTTTAATATGATTGTTTTTCTGGGAGGTGTGGAATGGGGAATCATGTTAGTAAAACTTTTTTGTGTGTCATTGAGATCCATTTGCTGGCACACACAGCCCATCCAGGGCCAAGGCGACTGAGGACATGGAGGATCACCATGGCCAGCAGAGGCCCTCGGAAACTCACTGGGGAGGGCTGGAGCAGTGCCCAGCCTGTCCAAGGCTTCGTCCCCGATGGCTCCCCAGCTCTGGTTAGCAAACTGTGGCCATGGAAAGAACTGGTAGATTAACACACACGCACGCACACACATCACTTCAAAATAAGCCAATTCAAGTTGGATGTAGTGGTGCATGCCTTTAATACCAGCACTCAGGAGGCAGAAGCAGGAGGATCACCATGAGTTCAAGGCCAGCCTGGGACTACAGAGTGAGTTCCAGGTCAGCCTGAGCTGAAGTGAGACCCTGCCTTTGTTGAAAAACCAAAACACACAAAAAACAAACAAGCCAATGCACCCAGTGATGTCCAGACTCTCGTTTACTCTTTTTGTTGACATGGCTTACACCTTTGCATTTTAGTCATTTACTTGTTGATTGAAACTGTAATTTACTCAAGCACATAATATCCCTACAAATTGAATGGCTAACCTTCATCACCATTTATGTTATGATACTACATTGTGGTAACTAGCCGTTTGCTCATTTGATTTTTTAAAATATTTTATTTATTTATTTGAGAGAAAGAGAGAGAGAGAAGCAGATAGAGAGAGAGAATGGGTGCACCAGGGTCTCTAGGTACTGCAAATAAACTCCAGATTCATGTGCCACTTTGTGCACCTGGTGACATGGGTACTACGGAATTGAACCTGGGTCTTTAGGCTTCACAGGCAAGCACATTAACTGCTACCCATCTTTCCAGCCCTCATTTGATTTTTTTTATCTGATACATGTTTATAGGGTATCATAGGATGCTCTGGTATATTCATACATATGTCATATTTAAATTAGATTAAATATGCACACCTCTTCAAAACATTTCTCATTTTAAACGAGTTTTTTGATTTATTTATTAGAGACAGAGAGGGAGAGAGAGATAGAGAGTGAATGAGAATGGCAGCACCAGGGCCACTAGCCACTGCAAATGAACTCCAGATGCTTGTGCCACCATGTGCACCTGGCTAACATGGAACCTGGAGAATTGAACCTGGGTCCTTAGGCTTCACAGGCATGCGCCTTAACTGCTAAGCCCTCTCTCCAACCCACATTTCTCATTTTTTATGGGTAAAATCACTCAAATTCCTGTAAGAACTCCATTTTTTATCCTTGGAATTAGGGTAAAATACCAGACAATTTCAGTGATTGAGGAAGATGCTCTCATCACGTTGTTCACCAAACTGAAGACCAGGTAGCACCATGTGTACCCCTATAGACACAAGATGCCACCGGGAAGGAAGGGTTTGCTTTCCTCTGCTACCTAGGCTCACACCAGAGGCCCGCTAGAGTCAAACAACAAAGAAAAGCATGGATATTCATTAAGCATGGGTTTTATGTAGCACAGGAATCTTCAGACAATGAAGACCCAGAGAAACAGGGACAAATGTGTGTGTCATTGCACTAGGTCTGAAGAAGTAAGGGATAGTGGGACAGATGTGGTGGTGATAACTAGGGAGGGGATAGGGGTAGCAAAGCCTATGTGTTCATACTCTCCTCTGCATCCCATGTCTTCCAAGATAAGAACAGTTCTTTCCTCCCCACAGAGTGATGGTCCTGGTGGAAGGAAGCCTCCTAACCTGCCTTAGAGAAGAAGGGACAGGGGAGATAAGATGAGCATGAGCTTTCTGCCCCCGTGGTCTTTCTGAATGTCAGGGTGCTGTTCTGAGGTAGTTGGTCTTAACCCCATGGCAGCATACATTCACCACTGCAGCCCCATTTGATGCTATGGCATTATACACATGAACTCCTTTAAGTCTCCTCAGAGGTGAGTTGTAGGTTTTCCTCACGTCAATCACCAGGAGTTGTGCAGGGAGCTGCAAGCAGTCGCCATTACAAGATGGCGCTGGCTTCCTGTCTGTGTTGAGGTAAACAACTCCATATTAGGCAGTGCCTTGGCGCCAACCGTGTTCAAGGTATGCGCATGCGCTTGACGCAACCTGTCCCGAGCCTACCCCGTGGCGCCTGGTGGTGGCAAGCTGGTAGCAACCAATCAGTGGGCGCCTCGTTGCACTCCCCGCTATAAAAGTAGCTGCACATTCTGCCTCGCGCCCCTCGCCATCAACCTTCCCGTTAACCAAGAGCTCTCCAATAAAGGTGTGATCAAGAAGAGTCCTCGTCTTGTGGTCGTTCTTCCCTGCGGGTCAGGGGGCTCGCCGCAAACTGGTGCCGAAACCCGGGACGCCGGGAGCCTTGTGGTCACCAGGCGAGGGGTCGAAGAGGATTCAGAACTTGACACACGGAGAGGAAGACGTCGGTAAGTCACCCCCAGTCATGCAGTTTTCTGACCTGGACTTTAATCTGATCCTTGCCGTTTTCCTTCCCTTCTGGGTTTTGTTTTTTATTGCCTTTGTTATTCATTCTTGTCTAAGTCAAGGTAGCCACACAGACATTATTAGACAGGGACGGAGAGTGTTGGCAAGGCATCAGGATAGTCTTTCTGAGTCAGATACTAATGGGGAAACTCCAGCTAGGCCTAGGAAAAGGAAAGAAACAAAAAAGGAAATACAAAGGGAAAAAAAGGATAAAAGCTTACAAGATGAGCTTAGAGAAATGGGTGAAGTTTATGATTGCTCACCCACCAACAGGGACAGAAAAGCTTCCTCTAGACTGTACCCTGTCATTGAGGATCTGGCGCATTTAAATGTGCTGGAAGCAGATGATGAGACTAGCTCAGACTCTGAAGAGGAGGAAGAATTAGATGGGAAAGTGGCTCGCTATGGGGAGGAGAGATACTATCTTGATGAGCAGCCGCTACTGCAAAATCGAAAACAAAAGAAGATAGGAGATAAGAACCGCGCGGCTTTTCAATCTGCCGCCCCTGCCATTCCCAGTGCTCCTCCGCCTTATGCCGGCAAGCATTGTTCAGATTCCTTCCTTTCAGAGGGGGACAGAAGGAGGTTCTTACAAGCCTTCCCGGTGTTTGAGGCTGCGGATGGAGGCCGCGTCCATGCGCCGGTAGAGTATGCCCTCATTAAGCTTTCTAAGGGAAAAAAAAGACTGCAGAGAACCTTGTTGGAACTGGGCTATTGGAATAAGGGCTGGCTGCGTTCTGCTGCTGAGGCCCAGAGAGTTTGATCAAGGTTAAATTTGTAATGGACTGATGTGCTTGGCTAGAGATATTGGACTGAGAGATTTAAGATTTTAAGCTGGAAAACCTCAAGCAAGTTAAAATTATAGGAACTGAGACTGGTTTTAGGTTACTGAACCTGCTATTGTCAAACAAAGGCCTCATCAGAAGCATCCTGACCGGGGTGGCCTCCCTATTGCATGAGTGGCCCCTCACCTCTGGCCTTGTTTTCTTGTGTCTGTGAGCTGTGAATAGCTGAAATCCGGCACCTGAGTAGGAACGCCACTAGTAATTGTCAGGTGTGGGCTCTAATTCTGCTCAGAAAGTTCCAGTGCTGGGAACAGCTAAGTCCAGGCACCTGGGCATAGGCAACCTTCCTACTGGCATCAGGTGTTGGCTTTAATCCAGTTCAGAAGGTTCCAGTGCTGTGGGAAGGAGTTTCACACAATAAAGCCAGTCACAGGTGTAGACAGTTTCAACTCCTTCAGATGGAGTTAATCCTATGGAAGCTTCCTGGTTCTCTCGGGAGCGTCCCTCCTGCCTTTCTCTCCTGCCCTGCGGATCCCTAATGTGAAGGCCACAGTGCAAACATGCTGGACAGGATACTTTGTAGCTATGTAACTTTTGACTGGTCAATGGAGAGGCCCGGATCCTATTTTAATAAGATCCAGGGGAGCTGTTTGTGTTTTCCCATAGGACCAAGAATCACCTCACTGGGTTCCCAGTCAGTTGGTAAAAACGGTCCGACTCTCCTCAGAGGACAACCCGGAGATCCAGAATGATCCTGAAGAAGCAGATATGGAGGAATCTATGGATGTTGGCCTTCCAGTGCCTGGCACTCAGTAGAGGAGAACAACGCTGGGGCATCTTGTCAGCCTTTCCTAAGCCCCTGCCGGTACATCATGCTGCAGCGGTCTTCCCTCGCTTCTTCACAACTCAGAAGGAGCTGGGTCTCCCCACTGTGATTGGGGATACCACGTATGTCAGCTTAGGGGAAGATCGGAGTTTTGAGAAAATCGGAGCCCTTTGCTTCACAATTGATTCACCCCGTAATTTTTGTATAGGGCTGAGAAAACAGGCCTTTGGTTGGTTTAAGGATAATAGGATATGGGGAAAAATTTCCCAAGAGAGACGTAATTCCAGATTTGGTGCAGAAAATAGTACTTCTCAATATCTTTTGCAAATTATACGGACCGTCCTGGACGCGTCTTAATACTTCTGGGGGTATTGAGAAAGTCATATATACTTTTGGGAGGATGTGTGCTTTGCCTCTGGTTGGTTTGCCGCCTGCGAGCCCAGACCAGGCGGGACAAGGTGGTCATTTCTCAGGCACTTGCCGCTTTGGAGTGTGGGTCCTCCCCCCAGATTTGGCTGTCGGCCCTAAAGAGCACCTAGTTTCCCCTGGCCCTTGCACCCTTAGGGCCTGAAGTGCCCATTGCACAAGGATGGGCAGAGGGTTGGTGTTGGGAGCACGGCACTCATCATGCTCAGGATGTGAGACAAAGTACTGCACGTGGGGCAAGCTCTTAGCAGCCTCATGGAGGGCATGTCTGATTGCATATGGGTTGGTACTGTAATCCCATCTCTGAGAAAAGGTACCGGACGGGTGTGACACCAGCCTGGCTGGCCACTAGGCCTGGGGTCATCACAATGTCCTTTCGAGCATCAGAGATCAGACCTCTACCCTTGCCTGTTGCGTTTAAACAAGAAGGGGGAACTGCAGGGAGCTGCAAGCAGTCGCCATTACAAGATGGCGCTGGCTTCCTGTCTGTGTTGAGGTAAACAACTCCATATTAGGCAGTGCCTTGGCGCCAACCGTGTTCAAGGTATGCGCATGCGCTTGACGCAACCTGTCCCGAGCCTATCCCGTGGCGCCTGGTGGTGGCAAGCTGGTAGCAACCAATCAGTGGGCGCCTCGTTGCACTCCCCACTATAAAAGTAGCTGCACATTCCGCCTCGCGCCCCTCACCATCAACCTTCCCGTTAACCAAGAGCTCTCCAATAAAGGTGTGATCAAGAAGAGTCCTCGTCTTGTGGTCGTTCTTCCCTGCGGGTCAGGGGGCTCGCCGCAGAGTTGTGCAAGCAGACTCACTTGCTTGGCACACACATGTCAGGAGTTGAAATGGTTTTCCACTCCAGGCCTGGTAACTTCTCTGTAGATGATTCTCTGGAAGCTGCTGAGGAAAAATGCACACTGCACTGCAGGGAAGAGGCAAATTCCCTCCTTCCTTTCTGGCCCCAAGATGTACTTACCATTGAAGGACACTGAATTTTCCAGTTTTAACACTCACCTGAAAAAATCTCCTCTGACTGCCTATTGAGGAAGGCTCAAGACAATTCTAACTTCTGTGCCCCGTGAGATCTGCCTTGTTTTATTTTGTTTTGAGACCAGGTCTCATGTACCAGGCTGGCTTCAAACTCATGATGCAGCTAAGATGGCCATGGACTTCTGATCTCCAATCCTCCTGCCTCCACCTCTCAAGTGCTGAGATCACAGGCTTGCGTCACTATGCTTAGATCCAGATCCCGCTCTTATATAAGACACAGAATGTGCTGTGTGATGAGGAAAAGTTAACAATTCACCCAAGTGGACAGGAGCTCAGCTACATGGTCAAAACCTCTGGCTTGCTGGAAACATCTGGAGGGCTGACACTTGAGAGACATAGGCTGAGCCTCAATTGCTATTTTTCTTGGTACACACCCTTGGGTGAATCATCAGAGAGCTAAAAACAGGGGAGTTATGAGGCCAGGCCACAGAAGCTTGGGTAAAGCAAAGCTCACCACCATCAATTACAACAGGGTGGCATGGTCAGGACCGGAATTTGGGCTTGAGACCAGAGAGCTGTAGAACCTGGAAATGCTACTAAAACAGGCACTGGAAGGACACTGGGTCTGATGATGAGCCAATGACAAGGAATACAACCTGGAGGAGAACGGAGGGGGATGGAAGTTGACAATTAAGAAGACACACCAGAAATAATTCAGCCTGGTGTGAAAGGTATAGCATCGGAGAAAACAGATCCCAAGAACATCTGTTAGAGGCTAGTAGGGAATGGGTGAGGCTGGAGGTGACTATCAAGTATTTATTGAAATTTGGGGTATGCAATTTCATTTATTTAATTGGGTGAGGGGAGAGAGAGGTTTAAGAACATTTACCATTCATATTACACAATGCTCTTGTTTAAAAATGGATACCCTTGGGTTGGAGAGATGGCTCAACAGTTAAAGGCACTTGTTTGCAAAGTCTGACAGCCTGGGTTCAATTCCCTAGTACCCACATAAAGCCAGATGCACAAAGTGGTGCATGTTATCTGGAGTTCATTTGTAGTGATAGGAGGCCCTGGCATACCCATTCTCTCTCCCCTCTCTCTCCTTGTGAATATAAATAAATTAAAAGAATAGTCTTTCTTTGAAAAAATTGGATACATGCACGAGACCCTCATAATAGGAGGAAAGGACGATGACATCAAAATAGAAGAGAAACTAATGGAGAAAGGGAGGGGATATGATGGAGTGTGGAGTTGTGAAGAGGAAAGTAGGGGAAGGGAGGGAATTATCATGTTTTATTGTCTGTAAATATGAAAGTTGTCATTAAAGAGTTAAAAAAAAAGAATTAAAGAAAATTAGATCTATTAAAACAAAGGAATGTCAGTAACCAGCGTTCCTTCTGCATTTTACGTGTAACTGTGAATAGAACATGACGGCATGTGCAAAGGAAGAAAGGCCTCAGGGAAAACTGCTCTACTTTATGATAGATATGTTAAAATCCCCCTCCTGACAGCAGCAGCTGCAACAGACATGGACAGCTGACGTGCCGGCCGCTGTGCTGTGAGCTTTACAGAAAGAATTTCATTTCGATCCCATTTTAACCCCAGGAAGGAGGTACTATGATCATCTTCATTTCCACATAAGGAAACTGAGGTTCACCAAGCTCTGTCAGCCATCAGCCAGCCACATAGCCAGAGCCCTGTGTGACTCTAAAATCCTGGGCTGTCAACCCACTCTTCCAAAGCCCTTCCATATGTGACACAACCTTTTCTCTTTTCAGCAACTCAGACAGCAAATTTTGTTTCAGCATTAAACTGGGCTCCTTCTTGTCACAATCCTCCCCCCCCCGTCACAGTGGGCAGCTGTCTCTCTTAAACACTTTGAGCTGTGGTTTTACCATGTCTGAAGAGAGGATAGTGATGGTGTCTAACCACTCACAGGGCTAAAGTGATGAAACACCACACTGCGGGATGCCTAAATGCCCTGTGCAAGGGATGTCCAGTGCAGGGAGGCTAAATAAATGGCATCTCTAAGTGAGGGGCAGGACTGAGGGCGGAGATTGCAGATGGAGCTGGAGGGTGAAGCTGGGCTGGGAGGAACCTCCTGAAGACCGACTGCTAGGAATGAGAAGAGCTGGGAGCTAAGGTCTTCTGGGGTCAAGTCCAGGACCCTTTATCCTGCAACCTCCTAGCTAAGTAGTCCATGATACCCTCCATGCGCCCTGTGGTTTGTTTTCCCGAAGGCTGCTGGCCTGACACGCTTCAGCTCAGTGAAGATGGCTAAAGCCCTTTCCATGGCCAATTGGGAAGAATGTGCCCATTCTCTTGGGACAAGTATGAAACGGGATTTGAGAAATGTGATTCCGAGCGCTTTTGCTTGGGATTTCCCCCTCAAACAGTGATGTGTACCAAGCATGCTGGAGCATGTTGACTGAAGCCCTAATGGTATCTGGAATGATGCGTTGTCATGGAAATGAAGGGATGTAATCCAAGATGCCTGGCTCCATGATGAATGGGGAGATAGATTTTTTTCTATCTGGTATAGTGGTCTACAGAGGGAGAGGGATGGGAGAGAATGATTGTAGGGGTGAAAAAATTCTAGAGAGATGGCTTAGTGGTTAAGCCACTTGCTTGCAAAGCCACAGGACCCAGGTTGGATTCCCCAGGACCCACATAAGCCATATACACAAGGTGGCACACATGTCTGGAGTTTGGTTGCAGTGGCTGCAGCCTCTGATGTGCCCATTCTCTTCCTCTTTCTCTTTCTCTCTCTCGCTCTTTCTCTCTCCTTGCTCCTTCTCTTTTCTCTCTCTCAAATAAATAAATAAAATTAAAAATTTAAAAAGATTCCCTGGTAAAGAAGCAGAATACAGATCCAGTTTGTTCCAAAACCTTATAATGCATCTGTTCATCTAATAGCAAACCCACTTCCTTCATATTGAAACATTAAGTATAGCCATTAAATAAACATTTCTTCTTCTCTTTTACTCTCTAGCATTTTGTTCCGACATCTAAAGATATCTCCAAAATAGGCTGGTCTCAACTCAACTGAGAAGGACTGCAGAGCAAATAGGACTAGTTCATACTAGGCTACGAGTGGCTGATGGCTCTCCCAATGTTATCTACAGAGTAAGAATTGACATACTCTACATGGTGACTTTTAAGGAGATTCTCAAGATCTGAAGTTGTCACTCTTCACCAAAGCAGATCAGAACACGATATCAAACCAACCTCATTACATCTTTAATCTCTGACCCACTGCCAACAGTCTACTCCTTACCAAGGATGACAGATACTGAATTAGGATTAACTGGTACATAAGAAGGAATCAAAAAGAATTTACAACCTCCACTAGAGGGAGCAAATGGTCACCCAGGGGCTGCTCTGTTTGGTTGTCCCTGACCCACTGCATTGAATGTGTGGAGGGGGTTGTGGAGGAATAGACACGAAGATCTACTCCTATTGGCTGTGTCACTCATGATCTTCCTGTCCCCAGTAGCATGGGAATTTAGAACCCTGGTATTGGAGACATTCTTGCAATACACATTAGCACCAAGATGATTTTGGTGATCTTTGGTAAAACTTTAAACTTAAGGACAATTTTAGACTTAAGAACAGTTTTAAAATATAAAGTTGGAAAATGACTTCCTTAGAATATGAAGTCACCAAAAAAGGTAACTATGTCTTCTTTATTCTGCCTTCCTACTCCTAAAATGAATATACTGAAAATTAGGAGACCTAGGTTATATTTATCTATGTTTTTTGAAAGCTGTGCAACCTTGGGCAAGTTATTCCACTTTACGTGGCACAAGGAAGAAGAAAGCTTGTACCAGAAGGAGCTTGTCTGTAACCTTCAAGGTCTGCATCTAGTAGCCTACATCCACCAGCTGGGCCTCGTGCACAAAAAGTTCCACAGCTTCCCAAATAGTGCCACCAACTGGGGACCAAGTGTTCAAAGACATGAGCCTGCAGGGGGCATCTTGCATTCAAGTCATAACGTTCCACCTACAGCTCTCAAAGGCTCAGCTCATGGCCATCTCATAATGCAAAGAAATTCAGCCCAAATTCTTAACAATCCCAACACTGTTCAAAGGTCCAAAGTCTCAAGGGAATTTCTTAACTGTAAGCTCCTGTAAAATAAGTTTATAAGTTACATGCTTCCCGTATAGAAGAGCACAGAGTGAACATTCCCTTTCCAACGAGGAGGAATGGAAAGCAAACAAATACTGAACCAAAACAAGACAAGACTGAAGCCCAGCATGTGACCCCCAAATGCTGTTGCTCCATGTCCAGGACCGAGGACTCACTGGGACACCATCAGCGCTATAACTAACTTGTGTTGCCATACCCTCATGGCCCTGCCGTTTCCAACGCACGTGGCCTCTTCTGCACCCTACTCAGTGTCCGAAGCTTTTCTTGGCAGACGTTCCATGCCCCTTTATTGCAGTTGGGCATCACCCTCACCACTTTACACACCAGCCTCACAGAGCCTCTCTTTAGGGAATTCAGCCCTGTTGTGTATTGCCCGGATCTTTTCAGCTCTTTTCTGAAACCTTGGTGCAAGCCTCCATGACTCTGTCAATCTTACATTAAGCTGAATCAATTCTGCTTTACAGAGAAAATCATGGGTGTCCTGTTATTGGATCATTTACCCACTAATCCATCTGTATTATATTTTCAAATGTTTGGTAAGGTAATTTGAGTTACTGAGCAACTCTCAGAAATGTTTAAGCATATCTTTCTTCTTCCTTTTGTTTTTTTAATTAAGACTCATTACTACAGGATAAAAAGTAACAATGAAAACACCACACATTTAGTATGGGTTTCTTTCCTTTTGATAGTCATAACTCAGGCCATTCCTAGAATTGACCCATACATAGCCAGTAATCAAGATTAGGGCAATTCCCATAAAGAACCCATTACAACTTAATAACCACCTGTGCATGGGTGCACGATAATCCTCCACCCACAGAAGAGGAAAGGAAAAAGGCCGAGCCGTTAAGTTCTATGAATGTGTTCATTAATATTCTCATTAGAAAGGTTAGTTTCATGTTTTGTTATCTGTCTTCTACATGGACTCAGTCATTATTCTGTAGTAACTGAACAAGTGAAAAATATATGAGGTTCAAGTTCCCTTAACTCTAGAACCATATTTTGGCAAAATTGTAAAGCTTAAGAATTGAACAATCTGGAGTGCATTTAGTCCACAGAGAAAAACCTTTTTCAGCAACCACCACCAAGCACAGCCCTAGGAAGGTGAATCTATCTTAAACAAATAAGCAGGTGGGAGAGACCGAACAGGGGCTATTTACCCTACAAAATGCAATGGTGTGGTACAGCTTTAAAATGCTAATGATTTCGCCACAGCCCTGGACTGCCAGCCAGAAAGAAAAGTCAGCCTCGCTCACACAGCCCTCTTGCCCCTACTACACCTCTTACAGCTATGGGGATGGCTGCTCCTCTGGACAAACTATTCTATCTGCAGTTTTCCAACTGGAAGGATGGAGCCCGCTCCTCATCCTTTTTCTTTCTGCACTGCACTTGCAGAAACTAGTTGCTACAAGTTCAGTTTATTGGATTTTTGCTGAGCAATTGCTATATAACTCAGAGCATGCTAGCCAGCTTAGCAAATGCTAGCCTTTGACTCCATGTTGTAATCATCCATGAAGCTTTCAAAACGAGAATGTGCTACTGCTCAATGTCCAAAAGAGTCTGATTTATTAGACTGGGATAGGACTTGGGCAGCAAATATTTGTAAGAGTTGCCCTGATATTGGTAATGAACAGTCTTGGTTGGAACCACTGACCTAGACACTGGGACCAGGCTACAGTTCCTGTCCTCTGGTAGACTGTGGTCTTTGGTTCATTTGTAACTAGCACCAATATTTCACCATGGGGAAGGCAGTCTTGGGTTTGGGTTTTACTGACTGCTCAAGTGATCTCTTAGTTCAGAGACATGCACTATCTGCTCGCCTAATGAATGGCCCCCACACGGTTCTTTTTCATCTTCTCTGATTTGTTCCAGTGGTTGTTCCTCACAGACACAATTTCCTCTCACAGCTGAAGCAGTCCATTAAAAGCTGACAGCTGGGTGTCTCCTGCCCAAAGTTCCCCCAGTTCCTAACTTGGCAATTGGCACAAAGACAGTACAACATCAATCTTGGTTCAGCCAAAGTAACCTAGCAGAGCCGATCCCAGGCACACCATAAATTCTGTCCTTGGAGAGATGCCTAGCTAGGTGCTTGTGACTAAACTGTTTATAAACATTACCGCAAAGACTATTCTTAATAACACGAGATAGATAAAAATATCTCCTTTTTTTTTTCTCCTGCCCTGTTGAGCAGGAGTCAGTGATGTTTTCTAATCAGCTCAGAGCTTGGGCCAGTTCAAACCTGTATAGACAGTGTTCTAGGAGGGAGTATGGCTGGCCGCAAGCAATCTAGAATATCTCTGTGTTGCTGGTACCCTGTGGTCTCTGGGAGCAAAGCAGGCTGAACACTTCCTGTCTGTTCTCCACCCCACCACACACAACCCAAACATCATCATCACAAACTGCCATTCCTATAAGAATAGATATCTGCCTCAGGAGCCCCGTGTAGCCTTCAGTCTTCTATTGTCTGGAATCCTGCCCAAAAGCCAAATCCATTTGCCTTTGTGGTGGCTTGAATGGATGTCCCCCAGTAGATTCAGGAGTTTATTAAAGCCTGTATTTTAGATCTCCAGCAGCCTGGCTTGAGGAGATGTCACTGGGCAATGGCTAGGGTCCAGCCCTAAGGTGTCTGTTACTAGAGGAGTGAGTATCTGAGTTCTAGCCTGAGATATACAAAGTGCTGGAGTTCTGCCTCGGGTTCTTAAGTGTGCTTGCTTGTACTGGTGGTGGTTGCTTGTCTGTCTGTGTGGATCTGATAAAGGGGCTTCTTCTGCCATTATGGAACTTCCCTGGATTTGTAGGCTTCAAATAAATTCCATTCCCCCTATAAACTGTGCCTTCTTTGAAGACTTATCCCAGTGATGTGAAAGCTGACTGCTATAGCCTTCAACTCCTATCACAGGATGGTTAGCTGGCAAAAGGAGGGCCCCCCTTTTTTTAGAAAGGATAAACATTCTCTAATCAGTCTTTCTATATTCTTCACCTCCCCTACCCAGTTTGAAAATAACGTGCACAATGCAACTGCTATGCTTTGGATATAAAGTGTGCCTAAAAGACTTATATATTGAAGTCTCAGATTCTAACTAATGGTTCTGATCCATAAGAAGTGATCCTGAGGGTTCCAACATAAAAAAATGGATCAATCTGTTGATGGATTCATATGACAATGATGCTCTCTCGCGCTCTCTCTCACACACACACTCTCTCTACATCATTACTCCCTTTTTAGCTGCAATGGGGTGAGCAGCTCAATATATCTTTCTGCCATGATGCTCTGCCCCATCATGGCCATAGAAACAACTGAGGCAGCTGACTATGAATGGAAATCTGTGAAACTGTGAACTAAAATAAATTCTTCCTTTTAAATAATTTCTCTTAGATACTTGTCACAGGAAAACAAACAAACAAAAAGCCAGGCTAGAGAGCTGGCTTAGCACTTAAGGTACTTGGCTGTGAAGCCTAGGGGCTCAGATTTGATTCCCCAGTACCCACGTAATCCAGATACACAAGTTGGTGCATGCATCTGGAGTTCATTTGCAGTGGCTAGAGGGCCTGATGTGTCCATTCTCTCTCTATGCCTCTTTCCTTTCTTTCTTTCATTCATTCTTTCTTTCTTTCTTTCTTTCTTTCTTCCTCCCTTTCTTCGTTTCTTTCTTTGTTTGTTTCTTTCTTTCCTTTCTCTCTCTCTCTCTCTCTCATAAATAAAATAAAAGCCTTACTAACACAGAGACACTCTCTGGATAAATGAAGAGCTCCTGTCTCAATCCCTCCCATTCAGACCTGCTCCTAATATTATGGTATCCAAAGGAATATTAATAACAACTCCTACAATGTATGTGTGAATGCTTAACAGTTTCAAATCAAGGTAATTGTTAAACAAAAGCTATCCTCATTGACAAATACTTCTGTCTGGATAAAATGCAACTTCATGATGACATTTATGTTGTCCCTTTCTGCTCCTTAAAACTGAAATGCTGCCAGGCCTGTAATCCCAGTTACTGGGAGGCTGAGGCAGGAGGATCTTAAGGTCAAGGCTAGCCTAGGCTACAGACTGAGTAGAGATATTGTCTCAAAATAAAAAGTAAAAAGATGGCTGGGATGTAGCTCTGTCATAGAGTATTTGACTAACATGTGACAGGCCCGGTTTCCACCCCATCCCCCAGAGCCATATGCATCACACACACACAACACACACACAACAAAAACTTTGAACTACATTTTCATATTTTTGGTATTCATCACTATTTAGTGATAAAAACTATTAAAACAGCATGCAAAGTATACAAACTTAAATGTTTTATAATGTTTGTAAATTAATTAATAAAAACTGATATGTTTTGCATGTTTCTGAAATTTTACTTCTCCTGAAGTATTCAAAATTATGTACTAAAATTATAAGTCAACATATTTATAATTATATATACATATATATGATTATATATATACAATATATGTATATATATATACAATATATATATATATATATATATATATATATATATATATATATAATCAACACAAAACAATTAAAGTCCTTGGGCCACACATGGTGGCACACGCCTTTAATCCCAGCATTTGGGAGACTGAGGTAGGAGGATCGCTGTGAGTTTGAGGCCAGACTGAGACTACATAGTGAATTCCAGGTCAGCCTGAGCTAGAGTGAGAGAGAACCTACCACAAATAAATAAATAAATAAAGTCTTAAAATAGTGCTAGAACCATAAAACTTGTTTTCCTATAAATATAGTTGTCTCAATAAATACCTCAAAATATTTAACCTATTCAAAAATCTGGGACTCAATATCTATGTCCATGAATAATGTAGGCACATGATAACATATGCATGCTGTGTCTACTCTACATGGACATGAATTTACCAGATATTAAAAACATTTTCAAGCTTTCCTCAGCTACTATGCTCAACTGTTACAAATATAGTAATTTTGTGCATGCCTCTGGTAAAACAAATTACAACAAGAAGAGAAGCAAGGAATAAACATTTTGGTACTACTGGCACATGATGGATAATCTGTAAGAGTTTATTGTATTCAAGAAGACTGAGAGGAAGAATTTGGCCAGATAATTTGTCCTTTTCCTTAGTAAGTATGTCTGAACTTCCCTCTGAATGTCAAATGCTCCCAGCACGCTGAGGCAGGTTGACAGGTGACATCTCTGAAGACATCAGTGGTACAACCCAGAAGCCTTCACGGCACTCAGATCAGCACATATGTTGCAGCATTTCTGACTCAGAAGCAGCATCTGCTGAGGCCGGGACAACAGAGTCACAAGAGCATGTTTTGGTTATGGGTCCTGCTGAGTCAGTACTGAGCATCAGCCCTCAGCCTGGCGGCACTGCAGGCCCTGTGCTCCGAGTCGATCCACATGTGAAGGGTGGGGCCAAGGGCCTCTCTGCCCAAGCTTCTCACTAGTCATCAACAGCATTGGCTCAGAGCTAGAATAAACTCTTACTACAGCTGGGAATGGTTGCATGAATCTGAATATTTAATGTTAGAAGTTTTGCTGTCTACCATAATAAGTAATTGGAACTGAATTTATCTCACTGTAATGTACAATCTCACAAAACATACTGAACACCAGTTTTTTTTTTTGTTGTTGTTGTTGTTTTTTGTTTTTTGGCCTCATTCTAACCCAGGCTGACCTGGCACTCACTCTGTAGTCTCAGGCTGGCCTTGAGCTCACAGTGATCCTCCTACCTCTGCCTCCCAAGTGCTGACATTTCTATTTTATTGTTAAGCTTTTGGTTAGTATGAAGGGAATGGGTGTCACTGTGATACTTTTATCCATACATGTAACTTTTCTTTGTTCTTGTCCCCCTCCCTTCCCCAGTGCCTTCCTCTTCTCCCTTCCCTTCTTACTGGTGACCTTCCTCCCTCGCTTTCAGCTTTCATGTCGCCCATCTTTCATTATCCTCTTTAGTTCCTCTACCTCTCCCTTTAGACTTCTGTCTCCTTTCTTATGCCCCCCTTTCTACTTTTACCCCACATAATACGCAATACAATCACCTCCAATTCCATTCATTTTCCAGAAAATGTCATGATTTCATTCTTCAGTACACTTGAGCAGAATTCCTCTCCATAGCTAAGTAAAGTGACATTGTTTACATGGGCCACATCCTCTTTGTCCATCCATCCACTGACGGACATGGAGACTGGGTCCATATCTAGACTATGGTGGATGGCACTGCAGTGAACATGGGTGGGCAAGTATCTCTGTGGTGTGCTGGTTTAGAGTCCTTCAGGTATTTACCCAGTGGTGCTATAACTGGATCATATGGTAGTTTTATATTAAGTTTTTAAATACTTTTTAAACATTAACTTTCTTAAGTTTTTATTTTACTATTTTATTTACTTATTTCGGGGAGAGAGAGGGAAAGGGAAAGGGAGACAGAGAGAGAGAGAGAAAGAGAAGGGGTGTACCAGGACCTCCAGCCACTAGAAACAATGCATGCACCACTTTGTGCATCTGGCTTACATGGATCCTGGGGAATAGAACCTGGGTCCTTTGGCTTTGCAGGCAAACGCCTTAACTGCTAAACCATCACTCCAGCCCTATCTTGAATTTTTGAGGAACCTCCATACTCAGTTTCAAAGTGGCTATATCAGTTTGCACTCCCACCAGTAGTGAATAAGGATTACTTTTACCTCACACCATAACCAGCATTTATTGTCTTTTTTCTTTTTTTGTTTTGATGACAGCCATTCTATGCTGGTTAAGTTCTGCTGTCGACTTGAACAGATTAGGAATTGAGTAAGATAAACACCTCTTAGGTGGGTCTGTGAGTTTGAGAGGTTGTTTCTGAAAAGGTTTAACTGAGGGAAGAACTTCCTCCAGAGTGGGTGGACCTTCTGTGTAGAAGAATCTCCAGAGAACACAGACCTTTTATCACTGGCTGCTCTACTGGCCCATGCTCGGGTGTCCTTGCTGCTCACTGTGTGTCCATCTATTCTGTCTCGGCTATGCTTTGTGAACACTGGAACCAAGATTCATCAGCCTTCCGATGTGGATTGACGACCAGAAGCTCTCGAGCAAAACTCTAGGCCTTCAGTGCCAGATTGGGACTACTGAGACATCCAGCCTCATGGATGGAGCAGCTACCAGGTTCCTTGAAACTCAAGCCTGCAGGCAGCTATTGTTGGGCTACCCAGCTTGTATCCTGCTAATTAATCCAATAAATTCTTTAACAATGCATACTCATTATATAAGGGGATTTTGAGGGTTCAGGGAAAGTCCTTAAACTCTAAGCCCTGGGTTTTTAATCTGTTTTTAACAAGGAATTGAAATAAAAAGACCGAGAGGTATACTTTATAAACTATTACATTTACTTGGGGCATCAGGGGAAGAAGGGGGAGTCCTCTAAGTAAGGAGAGGGGCTGGATGCACCCATGTGCTCTGAGAGCCCATGTGGAAGCTGAGCATGGGCTATGGAGAAACATGAATGGGGATTTCTCAGGGAGATCTAAAAAGGTTAGCACTTAAAAAATTAAAAGGCAGGCTGGAGAGTTGGCTCAGCAGTTAAGGCACTTGTCTACAAAGTCTAAGGACCCAAGTTTGATTCCCCAGTACCCATGTAAAGCCAGATGCACAAGGTGACACATGCATCTCAAGTTGGTTTGCAGTGGTTAGAGGCCCTGACAGGTCCATATTCTCTCTCTCTCTCATCTCTCTCTGCCTGCAAATAAATAAATAAATAAAATATTTAAAAAAGGCCATGACAAGAACAGAAAAAAAGACATAGTCTTATTGGCATTGGGACTCCTAAGATTCAGGTGTGGAGAGATGAATCTCCAAGTAGCAGAAAATAGATGGAAGAGGTGTTCTTCCTCCACCCTTGTAAATCTCTATTTATTGGGCTCATGGGGCTAGCTCAGGATGTGGATGGCTCACCTGAGTACAGTACTATGGGCAACTGTCCTGGGCTCAGGAAGGGGATTAACACACCTAGGTATGGTGAGGCAGAGAGAGAGAGAGAGAGAGAGAGAGAGAGAGAGAGAGCTGATTGGATGAGACCAGAGCAGATGCTGAATTCCAGTTCTGCTGAAGCAAGCTGGTGATGACATCTTCTGGGATTCTTCTCTTGGGAGATGTCTCCTAACTAACGGCCTAAGAAAGCTAACTAATTCCCTCTCAATTCTATTGGTTCTGGTCCTCTAAAGAACCCTGACTAACACACATTCTGACTGAGCTAGGATAGAAGTTCACATTGGTTTTATGTCTAGGAATTTATTCATTTTCTTCTAAATTTTCAAAATTTTTGTAGAATATGTTTTCCAAGTGTTCCCTAACAATCCTCTGGATTTCATTATAATCTATTGTACCGTCCCCTTCTTTTTATCTCTAATTTTATTAAGTTGGCTCTTTTCTCTCTTTTTGTGAGGCTAGGGATTTGATAATCTTGTTTATTTTTTCAAAAAATCCATCTCTTTGATTGCTTATGTATATTATCCTTTTTGTCTCCATTTCTTCCCTGTTACTTAAAGTTTTTTGCCTTCTGCTGATATTGATTTTGGCTTGGTTTTGTTCTTCTAAGACCTTGTGGTATACATCATGATATTTATTTGAGATCACTGTGATCTTGAAACACTTTTTACTGGGCCAGAGAGATGGCTTAGTGATTAACATTCTTGCCTGAAAAGCCAAGGACCCCAGTTCAATTCTCCAGGACCCATGAAATCCAGAGGCTCAAGGTGGTGCATGCGTCTGGAGTTTGCTTGCAGTGGCTGAAAGCCCTGGCATGCCCATGCCTTCTTTCTTTATCTGCCTCTCTCTCTCCCTCAAATAAAGAAATAAGAATAAAATATTTGTAAAAACTTTTTTATTGACAATTTCCGTACATGTACATATGTATTTTGATCATATTCTCCTCCCACTACTTTCTTTTGTCCCCTCCCCCACCCCTCTTCCACTGAACCCTTCTTCTTTCCAAATAGTCCCTCTTCCACTTTGATTGCTTTTATATTTTGCCTTCCTCCAGCATTCCTGATAGAATGTTGATGGGTCCAATATTGTACAGGCCTTGTGCATCTAACAACAGCCTCTGTGAGGGCATGAACTCATGACCCCTTCATGTCTGGAAGACAGCATTACAAAGCACTCATCCCCATCCTCTGGCTCTCCCTTCCTTTCACCCTCTTTTTTGCAATACTGCCTGTCTGATTCTGATTCTTTCCAATGTAAGCATTCATAGATGTAAGCTCTTAAAACTACCTTAGCTATATTCCAAAGGGTCTAGTAAGCTGTGTTTCCAATTTCATTCATTTACTTTAAGACTTTAAAAAATTCCTTCTTGATTTCTTTATTGATGTGCTATTAATTTAAAAGTGTATCATTTAGAGGGCTGGGGGGATTGCTTAGTGGTTAAGGTTCTTGCCTGCAAAGCCAAAGGACCCAGGTTCGATTCCCTAGGATCCACGTTAGCCAGATACACAAGGGGGCACATGCATCAGAAGTTTGTTTGCAGTGGCTGGAAGCCCTGGTGCACTTGTGTTCTCTCTCATTCCTTTTCTCTCTCTCTCCCCCCCCCCTCTTTCTCTGTCAAATAAATAAAAATAAAACATTTTTTAAAAGAGTGTATCATTTAGAGCTGAGGAGATGGCTCAGCAGTTATCAGGCTTGCAAAGCCTTATAACCCTGGTTAAATTCCCTAGTAGCCACATAAAGCCAGATGTACAACATGGTACATACATATGGAATTTGGTTGCAATGGTGGGAGGCCCTGGCTCATACTCTTTCTCTCTCTGTGTCTGCCTCTTTGTCTCTTTCTCAAATAAATAAATAAAAATATTTTTTAAGAGTGTATTATTCAGTCTCCAAAAATTTATGTAGTTTCTGTGATTTTTCTTGCAATTGATTTCTAGTTTTATTTCACTATGATCTGATAATATATATGAAATTATTTCAATTCTTCTGTATTTGTGAAGATTTACTTTGTAACATAGAGTGTGATCTATGTGAGAGAAGGTTCTATGGGGAGCCAGGCATGGTAGCACATGCCTTTAATCTCAGCACTTGAGAAGCAGAGGTAGGAGGATCACCATGAGTTCATGGCCACCCTGAGACTACATAGTGAATTCCATGTCAGCCTGGGCTAAAGTGAGACCCTACCCTGAATAAACAAAACAAAACAAAAACATGAAGAAGAAGAAGAGAGAGAGAGAAGGAAATGCACTAAACAACTGTTTTTAAACACTGGACAATAGGCAGCATAGGACTGGGCTGTTAGAGGAAAAGAGAAAAAATGAGATTAGCCATGGGGTTGATATGTTTTTTTTTTTTTTTTTCTTTGTCTGGAATTGGTGAGTGGAAAGAGGATTAGCATAGGGAGAGGACTGAGTCGAAGAGATAGAGACTGAAGCGCAGGGAAGTAAGGACATATACAATCTATGTGACAGACACTGAACTCCAGAGACTTGCTCAAGGTTCCTCTGGAGTCCACAACTAATTCTAAACCAAGCAGTCACACTGAGCTGATCTAATGCCGGACCCTGTTTAACTTCACTAGACTCTGGTCTTTCGCAATAATCAGATGTAGTATATCTTCTTTTATTACTGGGACTTTGGTGATCAGCAAGGGGTCTTGTAGGCAGCTACTTGCTCTCGTCTGTCTGTTGTGTAACATGTCAGGAACTATACTTGGGCAAACTAAACAGGATCAAGAATAGCCTGAGAAAATGATGATTCTTGCTTTTGAGATTTGCAGAACCGAAAAACACATCTTGTGACGAGGTGATTAAGATCAGATGTGCGTCGCTTGACCACAACCCTCTAGCTGTGAGAAGGCGCTCACCAGTGTGGAGTCACTCACTTCCTGTATAAACAACTCCTGAATCAAGTTCTCAGCACAATGGCCCTGTAGTAAACTATCTTCCAGCCAGGGAGCTCATCATCATAAAGTCCTTTGTCTGCCATCACCTTGCCTTTGGAGTGTGTGTAGCAAGCAGACAGAGTCTTTGTGCAGTAACAGTAGGGTGGAATTTCTCTAGGTCAGGCCAAGGATGGAGGGGGCGCTATAAACCTGGAGAGGTTGATATTCTGACAGGCCAGCTATAGAGTACTTACGAGCATTTGTAGAGCGTCAGAAGGCTTACCCCTTGATGACAAGATAACTAGCATTAGTAAAGTTTACTCCACATCTGCCCTCACAGAGATTTGAAATGAGCCTGGGAGAATAAAGTTGTTCATTCAGGATTACTATCTACAGAGCAAAGTCCAATGTTTTTTTTTAAAGAAAACAAACCTAGGTATGGCATGAACATAGGAGGCTGAGGCAGGAGGATTTTAAGTTCAAGTCTAGCCTGGGTAAAGGGTGGGATCCTGTGGAAAGAAGAAAGGATCAATCTAGTATTCAATATCCTAAAATTCAAAATCTCCAGCATTCAATAAAACCAACTAAGCATGAGAAGCAGCAGCACAATTTGACCTGTAATTTAGAAGGAAATTAATCAATGGGAATGGATTCAGATACAGACAGAAATAGTGGAATTAGTAGATAAAGACATCAAAATATCTATTGTAAATTTGTGAAAATATGTAAAAGAAAACAAAGATCATGGGAAGAGGAACTAAGAGCATAAAACAGAAAAAATTATTAATGAAAATATTCAGTGTGTTCAGTGAGAAATTTAAAGATAAAATTTACAGCAAGTTAGACACTGAGGAAGAAAAGATCTGCTAAGCTAAAGATGGAGCAGCTAAAAGTAAACAGAAACACACAGAGGAAAAAAAGACCAAAAAAGTAAATAAAGCTTCAGTAATTATGGAAAATATCAAATAGTCTAAATACATAAAACTGGATTCCCAGAAAGATGATGGGGAGATAAACTATTTTAAAACCTAGTGTATACAAAAAAGCTACAAGCTGGCTTTGCAAAGCACAGATCTGTGCTTTTTGTAAACATACATACTTATAAGCACATAAAGGACTTGTTTCCAAGTTACAAAAGACTCATAAAACTCAACAAACAGCCTATCTTAAAAATGGGGAAACAATAGCCAGACGTGGTGGCGCACACCTTTAATCCCAGCACTCGGGAGGCAGAGGTAGGAGGATCGCCGTGAGTTCGAGGCCACCCTGAGACTCCATAGTGAATTCCAGGTCAGCCTGAGCTAGAGTGAGACGCTACCTCGAAAAACCAAAAAAAAAAAAAAAAAAAAAAAAAAAAATGGGGAAACAAGGGCTGGAGAGATGGCATAGTAGTTAAGGCATTGACCTGCAAAGCCAAAGGACCTCAGTTTGATTCCCCAGGACCCATGTAAGCCAGATGCACAAGGGGGCGCATGCATCTGGAGTTCTTTTGCAGTGTCTGGAGGCCTTGGTGCACCCATTCTCTCTCTACCTCTCTCTCTGTCTCTCTCTCTCTCTCTCAAATAAATAAATAAAATAATAATAATAAATGGGGAAACCAGTTGAATAGCTATGTCACTGAAGAAGACATAGAGCTGATTAAAAAAAGCATGTGAAATCATGCTTGGCACCTTAGGTTATTAAGATATTACAAATTAAAATAACAATGTGGCTGGGCATGGTGGCACGTACCTTTAATCCCAGCACTCGGGAGGCAGAGGTAGGAGGATCACCGTGAGTTTGAGGCCACCCTGAGACTACATAGTGAATTCCAGGTCAGCCTGGACCAGAGTGAGACCCTACCTTGAAAAACCAAAAAATAAATAACTAAATAAACAACAATGTTAACAAAATTACTACTTACTAGATTGGCTATCAACACCTAAAAACAAAAAACAACCGGACAACATTGAATGCTGACAGGGATGTGCAGCACCAGGAACACTTAATTTAATCACTGATGGTGGAAATGCAAAGTGGTAACCTTTGTAGGGTAGTCTTGAAGTTTCTTACAAAGCTAAACATAGTCATGTTATACGATGTACCAACAATACGCTTTGGTATTTCCAAAACTCATTGAAAACTTATATGGCACAAAAATCTGCATGTCAACATTTATGGCAGCATTATTTATAATTGTTCCAAACTAGCAGCAACCAAGGTGTCCATCCAAAGGTGAAGGAATAAAGAAACCTTGCCACATCTTTACAAGGGTATTTTTTGATAAATGAACTGTCAGCCACTGAATGATGTGGAGGCATCTCAAATGAATACTACTCTGGGATGCAAGGCTAAATTCTATATGATTCAACTGTACAATATTCCAGAAAAGGAAAAAGTATAGACAAGAAAAGATCAATAGCTCCCAGAGCCTGGAGGAAAGGTATTATATAAGGGATTGTAAAAGCAGTGTACTTGTCTTATGTGGTTCCTTAATGAATACATGGCATTGTACATTGGTCCAAACCCATAACAGGCACAATACAAAGAAGAGACCCTAATGTAAGTTGCGGACTTTAAAAGTTAATAATATTGACTAGAGAGATGGTTCAGTGGTTAAAGGCCCTTGTTTCCTTTGACAGCCTGGGTTCCATTCCCCAGTACCAGCATAAGACAAGATGTATAAAGTGGAATATTAACAAGTAACATTGATTAGATATTGGCTCATAAAATATAGAAATGTGCCATACTAATTCAAAATACTAATTTGAAGGGAAATAAAGAACAAAGGAGAGAAGGGATACGTGGGCAGTTTATTTACTTAGTTTTCTGTAAACCTAAAACAGGTATAAAAATAATTTAATTTTTTTCCATAACTGTAGCTCAGTTAAGGTTGTTCAGTTCCACACAACTATTTGGTGTCATAGTTTAAGGTGTAACCCTAGTGCCTTCACTCCAATTTAAGGGCTAATCCACCTTGATAATGAGGACAAACCTGATAAGCACCCTTCCATTACAGCAGAGCAGAGTCCCGAGTTTCAAATGGAAGCCACAGTCAGCAGCTTTGGTTCTCATGCATGACATGTATGCTGGAGTTGTTGTTTGAATCTGAAATGTCCCCCATAGGCTCAAGTTTTGGACACTTGGTCCCCTGCTGAGGGTGCTATTTTGGAAGGCTGGGGAATCTTTGGGAGGTGGGGCCTAAACTGGCCTGAGCAGATCACTAGAGCCTAGTCTTTGAGGGTTATACTCAGCCCATGGGTTCTGTCCCTCACACTCTGCCTCCTTGTCCTCCATGATGTGAATAACCTCTGCCACGTGCTCTTGCTGCCTCATCATGCCTTTCCCTGTCATGACGTGCTGAAGCTCTGAGGAACTGTGAGCCCAAATAAATCCTTCAAGTTGTTTCTGCCAGAGATTTTGGTTATAGAAACACAAAGATAACTAATGTGGCTGATTTGTCTGAAAAAGTGATATAGGATTTTGGGGTTCAGGAGGGGTGCCCAAATTTATGAACCCCAATTGTAAGTCCTATCCTATTTTTAACAAAGAACTGGTAAAAACAGATTCAAGAAGGATAAATTATGAATATGCACAAATTTGGGGGTTTATTTAAGGGAAGTTGGGATCTAGGAAGAAGGCTAAAGCAGAGTCTTAAGCCTGTGGGAGGCAGAAAACACGTACTCATGTGGAAACACAGAGCAGTCCATGAGACCCATTTAAGAGAAAGTGAGGGTTTTAGGGAAAGACTGACATAGAGCCACAAGCATGTGGAAGATAGAACCTAGGAGCTTCTGTAGGGGTATTTAGAGAAACACACATAGCATCCACCCGGAGCTACCCTACAGAAGAAAGTTAACAGGGAAAATATCAAAGCATAGACCAAGAAATTCAGATGAGAAATGAGAAGTAAAGAGAGTTATACCCATGGTTATGCCAAGTTTAGAGAAATTACACAGGTAGCAGGCCCAGAATGCAGACAAGATACCCATGTGACAAATCTGGAGTGTAAGGGAAATACACACGTGGATTCAGAGAACGGGAGAAAATCATGCATGTAATCAAAGTGAGAAGTTACCCCAAAGCATAAAACAGAGGCAACCAGTAATACTACCCAGGCCAAGAAATACGTTTCTGCTTTCCTCCAACCCCCCAGGCAGACATGGATGGGGAGAGCCAGCCTCACGTGTATCCCTGTAATTAGAGTGAGGAGAGGCAGAGAGGTTGCATGCATGGAAACAGCATGGACAGGATTCTTTCAACAGACTCAGATCTGTAAGGGGAAGACCCCAGTGGTTGGAGATTTGAAGGGCAGATTCCATAGGGCAGCTCACCTGGGTAGCAAAGGCCACCCATCTGGGCAGCATGCTAGACTTTGAGTAGCAGGGGACAAGGTACCTGCTATAGATGAGTCTAGACAGGTTGTCATGTGAAGTGGCACCTTCTGGTTCCCTTTTTGGGCTAGTCCTTAACTGAAACTGCCTAAAAGCTGGCTTCCATGAGTCCCCTGCAATAGACGTTATTTACGTATGCCCTTGGTCAGCTTAAAATTTGTATTGTCCCTTTACAGTCTCAAAGAAGAACACTTTTTAAATAGGTGATTATGTGATATTCTGCTGAAGTGGATATTTTCAGAGTATATTTTAAATATTAAACATTGTGCTAAGGCATCCATATTTATTAGCTTAAGCAATAACTTTATAAAACAGAAACTGTATCTTGAACTCATAGATGAAGACATAAAGCACTACAAATATTTCAAGAACAAAAAAATTGAAACTTGACAACAATCATAAATGTACAAATGCAAACACAACTATCCCAAGTAGTATAAACACACACACACATACACACACACACCTAAAACTATTCTTTTTTTTGAGGTAGGGTCTCACTCTAGCCCAGGCTGACTGGAATTCAGTATGGAGTCTCAGGGTGGCCTCGAACTCACAGCAATCCTCCTACCTCTGCCTCCCAAGTGCTGGGATTAAAGGCGTGCGCCACCACACCCAGCTAAAACTATTGAAAGAGCAGATTTTAAGACAAGCTAGAGCAAAAAAAAAAAAAAAAGACCTATTATATATAGAAAAATAAGAACCAACACAAAAGTTATCAGAAACTATGCACACAAAATAAGGAAGGATCTTTAAGATTCTAAAAGATAAAACTGGTACCAAGAATTTAATATCTATTGAAGCCATCTTTCAAATAAAATCACATTTACCATGGTTCCTTTTTTTTTTTTTTTTTTTTTTCAAGGTAGGGTTTCACTGTAGTCCAGACTGACCTGGAATTCACTATGTAGTCTCAGGGTGGCGTCGAACTCACTGTGGTCCTCCTACCTCTGCCTCCCCAGTGCTGGGAGTTTATAAGCCTGTGGGAGACAGAAAACACGTACTCATGTGGAAACACAGAGCAGTCCATGAGACCCATTTAAGAGAAAGTGAGGGTTTTAGGGAAAGACTGACATAGAGCCACAAGCATGTGGAAGATAGAACCTAGGAGCTTCTGTAAGGGTATTTAGAGGAAACACACATAGCATCCACCCGGAGCTACCCTACAGAAGAAAGTTAACAGGGAAAATATCAAAGCATAGACCAAGAAATTCAGATGAGAAATGAGAAGTAAAGAGAGTTATACCCATGGTTATGCCAAGTTTAGAGAAATTACACAGGTAGCAGGCCCAGAATGCAGACAAGATACCCATGTGCGCCACCACGCCCGGCTTCCAATTTTAAGGGAAATTCTGAAAATGGCCCTCCCAATCCAAGGTGGTAGAAAGTAACTCAGCGGTTGCCTCATACCAGAAATGGCAGGTGGGCGGTGACTGGAGCTAGGCCATTAAAACCTCTGAGAATGATGGAAACTGTCTTTATCTTGATCATTGCAACAGCTACACAACTGAATATTTGTCTAAAAGGCACTGGACATATAAAAGAGTAGAGTGTGTAATTACACTTAATTTATCTCTCAATTAAGTTGATTTTTTAAGACATATTTTCAACAGTTGTAGCATTCTCTAAATTTTGGTTCCCTTTGAAAATTCACTCTTGTTCCACCTTCTTTTTCTATTTATTTTTTTTAATTTTTATCTTATTCATTTGTGTGTCCAAGTGTGAGTGTGGGCATGTGTGTGTCACAGTGCATGTGTGGAAGTCAGAGAACAACGTTTGGGTTAGTGCTTGCCTTTCTACCTCATTTGAGGCAGGGTTTTTTGCTCTGGCTTCTCACTCCACTATTCTTCGCTACACTTGTCCTGAGTTTCCAGGAAATTCTCTGGCCTCCATTTCTCATCTAGCAATCAACATCAATACACTGGATTTACAGAAGCTCATAATAGCCTCTAGGTTTTTACACTGGGACTCAGAATCAAACTTGGATACTCCAGCTTGAGCAACAAGCTCTTTTTCCATTGAGCCATTTCCCCAGCCTTTATTTTTATTTTATGCATGTGTGCTTGTGGTATGTGAGCATGTGTATGTTATACATGTTTATAGATGTGTAGGTGCATGTGTGTGTGTTCATGTGCACCTGTGTGTGGAGGCCAGAGGTTGGCATCAGGTATCTTCCTTGATCACTCTGCACCTTATTTATTGAGAAAGGGTCTCTCACTTGAACCCAGAGCTCATTGATTTGGTTAATCTCGCTAGCCAGCTTGCCATGGGGATACCCTGTCTCCCCCTCACAAGTGCTGAGATTGTAAGAGGGCTGCCACATCCACTTGGTGTTTATGTGGGTACTGGGAATCCAAACTCCAGTCCCCATCCTCCCAGCCCCCATCCACAACTTTTTGAGACAGCATCTCTCATTGGACTGGAGTTCAACTACTAGGTTACACTGGCCATTCAGGGAGCTCCAGGGCTCTTCCTGTCTCTACTTAATCCCTTCCTCCAGCACTGAGATCACAAACACGGGCTGTCATGCCTGGCATTTTACTGCCTGGCACTGAGATCAACCTAAGTGTTCTCGCTTACAAGGCAAGCACTTTACTGATTGGGCTATCTTCCCAGCTCTCCTTTCATGTATTTTTCATGCATGAGTAAACATGAGTACCCATGACTTTTTGCTGTGCTTGGGGATGGGGGTGCATGTGTCTGTATGGAGGCCAGAGGACAACTTTGCAAGTCATCCTGAGGAACATCCACACATTTCCTGAGACAAAGTCTCTCACTGGCATTACTTTCTCACTGGCACAATCTCCTGGCATTACTTTCTTTTGTCCCTGCTCTCCCACCCCCTTTCCACTGAACCACTTCATCTTTCCAACTAGTCCCTCTTACTTTGATGTGTGTGTGTGTGTGTGTGTGTGTGTGTGTGTGTGTTGCCATCCTCCATCATCCATGACAACATGTTGGTGGGCTCAGTATTATGCAAGTCTTGTGGATGATACGTAAGACTTGTGCAGGAAATGACAGTAGCTGTGAATTCATGAATGCAAGGGCCACTTGCTTGGTGTGTGTAAGACAGCATTCCAAAGCATTCCTCTCCATCCTTTGGCTCTTACATCCTTCCACCACCTTTTCCACAATGGTCCCTGATCCTGGGAGGGTGTGATAGAGATGTCTTATTCGGTGCTGAACTCTAAACTATCCCTTCTTCTCAGCACTTTGAGGAGTTTTGAGTCTCCTCAGCAGTCATGCCATCTCAAAAGAGAAGCTTCCCTAACCCAAAGTGAGAGTAGCACTAATATATAGACATAAATATAAAGACTTGGAGGTCATACTGTATCCACTTAGATAAACAATAGTAGCATCCTTCCTAGGGCTTATGACTGTCCCAGCCATGGATTTTTGGCTAGGTTTTTAGTATCAGGTATAGATTCTCTCTCGCAGCTGGTTACACCCATAACAGACATACCACTATTAGACGATTGGGCAAATCTTGTGTAGCTGGACAGCTATGTAACTTGCAGAGTCCACTGCTGGTTAAGACTGTCAATAACTTTTCTCCCTCTGAAAGCTGCATAGCAGTTTCTAGTATTTCCTACCTAGCCAACAGGAAGGAGGCTTCCAGCTTAATTCTAGCTTTATTTCTCAGGGTCCTCCAACTGAAGCATGTGGTATCTTCAGCAATACGGTCTTACCATCTAATTCTCTCACCCAATAATTTCATGTGGGAATTGGAGATTGAATGCATGGTTCTCATGCTTGAAAAGCAAGCACTTCACCCATTGACTTATCTCCCCAGACCAGTGCAGCTGATTCTCTTGGTCTTAGGGTGTGGCTAAGAATCTGAAACATGATTTTGCATTTTAACTATCTTTTTTTTTCACTTTTGCCATTTTGTAGGAACAGAGATAGTATTAATTTCAAACATTTTGTTTTCCAAAGAAATCTGATTGCTTATGTATGTTCTATTAGCCAAATAGGATCAGTGTTTGTTTCTTCTAAATTTTTATTTTTTGACAATTTCATACGTATATATAATGTATTTTTAACATAGTCACCCCCATTGCCCTTTCCTATCCCTCTCGTATTCCTGCTGTCCTTCTCAACTAGTCCTCCACATTCTTTCTTTTGTGTGTGTGTGTGTAGAGAAGCTGATGGAGACCTACTGATTTTTAATTAGGGTGGCTTGCATGAATCTTGTATAGGGTTATTTACTGGAACATGGACTTACCTCCAAAGAAAATAACCAACTCCCAGAAACCATTAACTGCCAATAGCTCCTCAAGATGGGTTAGGTCTCATGAGTGTCTCTTTCAAATGATGGCACGTGACAGACCAATGTTGTGCTGTGTATGTGTGCATGATTGTAACAACCATGTTATATCCAGAAGACATCCACTGACTCACATTCTTTCAGCACCCTCTTTCATGATGTACCCCAGACCTTGAAGGGGGTGATAGATGTCCTAGTTAGGGCTTAGCACTCAAAAGTCACTTATACCCAGCACGTTGACCAGTTATAAGTGTCTGAATTAACCACTGTCCATTGCAAATAGAAGCTGCTCTGACCAAGGCAGAGGGCAGCACTAGTCTATGGGTATAAACATAAATATTCATAAGTCAGCTTGAGAGGCACAATATGTCCACTTAGCTATACATCAGTAGTAGATTTTCCACTATGGAGTGTGACCTCTTCAATCATAGGCTTTTGACCAAGTTTACAGTATCAAGCATAAATTTTCTCCTTGGAGTGGGCCTCAAATTTAATCAGAAAACATTAGGTTGCCCCCAAAACAGTCATGCCACTATTTCACTAGTGGGCATATCTTGCCTGGCAAGCTGGTACTTTGGCACATAGCGTCTACAGCTGACTAAGATCATTGATGACTCTGTTTTCCCCCAGCAGCCTGCATAGCTCCTTCTGGCACTATGAATGCTCAGAAAATGAGAAGAAGCTTCCAACTCAGTCCCAGCTTAATTTCTGTGTCCTACAACCCAAGCATGTGGTGACTTCAGCAATAAGGTCTCACCACCCAGTTCTGGTGGGCAGCCAAGGGCAATACTGATGGCCTGTATTGTTTTGAAGCCTGTGGGGCCTCTCAGCTTTTTATTTTTTAGTCTAGTAAAATATTACCCACTCCACTTCTTGTCCTCTTTTCTTTTGAACTTAAAAATTAGTGTGCTTACCAGTAATTACACCATTGATGAACCCAACTACCCCTCTCCCATCAACCATTAGCTGCCTTTAATTACTGTGGGAGGCGTGAGGTCTAAGGTCTCCTTCTCCCATCCATGGTGAAGTATTGACATTCTCAGTCTTGTGCAAGAAACCACAGATGCTGTGAGTTCATGAGTGTAGTGACCATGTTGTATCCATAAGACAGCATTTTGTAGCCCTCCTCCTGTTCTTTCCTGCCCTCTTCCACAAGGTTCCCTGAGCATTGAAGGAGGTGTTTTAGACATCTTGTTCGAGGCTTCTTATAGTCAACTCATGTTACTAGGATGAACTTCCAAACCAATTTATGGGAGCACAGTTTATGGGTGGAAGGGATTTGTTGAAGCTTACAGATCCAGGGGAAGTTCCATAATGGCGAAAAAGAGAAAACCCACCACCAAAAGCAAAAGTAAAAGCTGGAAGACAACCAAACAGCCATGAACCCAGGCAGAACTCATGCAGACTGCTCTCTGCATACCTTAGGCTGGAGTTCATAGGTCCACCCCCAGAAGTAACCCTTGGGGATGGGCCCCAGCATCCACCCACAGTGATACCTCCTCCAGCCAGAAGGATGAAAATTCAAGTTACAAGCTTGATTAAAACTCCTGAATCTACTGGGAAACATCTATTCAAACTAACACAAGGCCGAGCACACAGTAGTCACTTGTTTCTTGGAAATACTTCTAGCTGTGTATCTGTACATTAACCACTGCCCATTGCCGTAAGAAACTTCTGTGACAGAGGATTCAAGCAGTACTAATCTATGGGAACCAATACAGATACTTAGAAGGCAGTTTGACATGCTGTCTGTTTAGCATAATCACAGTAGTTCATTCCTCCTCTACAGCCTATGTGCCTAGCCATAGGCTTTTAGCCAGGTTTGTAGTACCAGGCATGAAAGCCTCCTGTGGCCTGTTCCACAGTAAATAACTTTCCACCCATGATAATTCAATTCACTCATTTTTTTAAATTTTTAATTCATTTATTTTTACTTATTTATGAGAGAGATAGAGAGAACAGGTGTTCCAGGGCCTCTAGCCATGCAAAGGAACTCCAGATGCATGTGCCAGCATGTGCATCTGGCTTACATGGGTTATGGGGAATCAAACTTGGGTTCGTTAGGCTTCACAAGCAAGGGCCTTAACCACTTAACCAATGGGGAAGAAGGATTATTATGTGATGGGAAGAAGGATATAAGAGGGTAACTATGAAGAAAAATATTAAAATATACCATATATATGTATGAAAATGTAAAAAATGGTGCAACAGTGGCATGTCTGTTCTGGGGAAATCCAACTGCCCTCTAATTTGACTGGAGGTCTGCTCCATGGGAGGGAATATATCCCTGTTACTGAAAACCTACAACAGGGTAGTCATGAGCCCTACAGATGTAACATCTGCTGCTGTTTGCCTAAATGTATATACTATGCTCACCAAAATGCCCAGAAAGCACTTCTCTTAATGTTCATACCCTTATATTAATGCTACTCTCACTTTTGGTTAAAGAACCTTCTCTTTTCAGATGGCAGTGACCTTTGGATGACTCAAAAGGCACCATGGTGCTGAGAAGATATGAAAGAGGACTGCTCAGCACTGCAATATCTCTATCACACCTTCCAAGGCTCAAAGTCCATTGTGGAAGAGGTGGCCAAAAGAATATAAGGGCCAAAGGAAGGGTAGGACTCCTTACAGATTTAATATGAATGCATAAGATGTAAAAATATTTTAGCAAGACTTAAGCATGTTGGGATGCTGGGAGCTGAGGCATAGTGGGTAAAGTGCTTGATGCAAAAGCATTAGGACCTGAGTTTGGGTACCTAGAACCCACATAAAATGCCATGTGTGGCAATAAATGTCTGTATTTCCAAATACAATCACTGTAGGTAGACAAAGAGAATCCCTCCAGCTTGCTGGCTAACTAGTTTAGATGAATTGGTGAGCTCTAGTTTTAGGAAGAGATCTTGTCACAAAATAAAGTGGGGAATGATTGAGAAAGATGCTTGACTTTGACCTCTAGTCTCTACATATATACCCACACATGTGTGTACACCTGCATACACATGCACCCATACACATAAAATATGCATGCACACATGTACACCACACCATGGGTGCATGCGTGCACAAAGAGAGAGAGAAAGAAAGAGAGAAATAGGCATGCTATAAAAGAGGGGAGAGGGGGCTGGAGAGATGGCTTAGTGGTTGAGGTGCATGCCTGTGAAGCCTAAGGACCCATGTTCCATGTTACAGATCTCAGGTAAGCCATACACACAAAGATGAGGCAAGCACAAGATTGCACATGCCCACTAGGTGTTGCAAGCATCTGGTGTTCGATTGCAGTGACTGAGGCCCTGGTGCATCAATTATCTCTCTCAATTATCTCTCTCTCTCTAAAATAAAAAAGAAATTTAAAGAGGGGAGAGATCAAAAGAAGAAATAGGTGCTGCAAGGCTGCTACTTAATTTTCAAACACTCGGATTAAAATCAGAGCCATTGCCTGTAACTCAGCACTATGTGCTTACAGAGAATTAAAAAGCAGTGCTTGAAAATTGCATTTAGTGTTCTCTCTCTCTCTTTCTCTGTCTTTTTCTCTCTCCCCTTCTTCTTGAGTTCTTGCATAATGCATTTTCTTTTTTAAATTTTGTTTATTTTATTTATTTATTTATTTGAAAGTGACAGACAGAGAGAGAAAGAGGCAGAGAGAGAGAGAGAGAGAGAGAGAATGGGCATGCCAGGGCCTCCAGCCACTGCAAATGAACTCCAGACGCATGCGCCCCCTTGTACATCTCACTTATGTGGGTCCTGGGGGATGGATCCTCGAACTGGGGTCCTTAGGCTTCACAGGCAAGCACTTAACCGCTAAGCCATCTCTCGAGCCCTATAATGCATTTTCTGAAGTAACAAATAAAGGGCTCATTTCTGGGCAACTAGAGATACATGTGAGATCTCCAGGAAGAGGTGACAAGAAGCAAAGTTAAATGGTGTGAAAAAAAAAAAAAAAAACCAGAAAGAGAGTTGAAACAAAATGACATGATTTTGGAGATGTATGGCATCTGCAAACACATCACACTTGTGATTCCTGGTATCCGCGACACTTGGACCAGTTTAAGGAACCATACTTCATAGATTCTGGGGGACTGAAGAGAAACTGGGCTGTTGTTTCTTTCTACATTAGGTTTTCAAGCTTTATTGTTTTCTGGGTGATAAATTTCTTCTCTGAACATTATCCATCTCCTTCTAAAAGATATATTACTCCAGTCTCTGGCCATTTGGGAGCCAATAACAGTTATTTCTTTTTTGGCTGCCTTGCAATCTTACAATGAATCCTTTTAGGCAACAGTTTTAAAACACAGGAGTGGCAGTGCTGATATACAATCCTTGGTCTTTGGAGCTGGAAGGCTGCAGAGCAGCGTGGAGCAACACCACACAGCCAGTGTACCACCGGTGCAGACAAGAGCCAGCCATAGGAGGGAGGATTACTGGGTCCCATGTTTGCCTTTCCAGAAAGCTGTGAGGATGAATAAAGCACTCAACCTTTGGTAACTCTCAGTGACCTGTTGCTTAACCTTGAGGGAAGACACTGTTCTGATCTGGAGGGTGAAGATTCAATGAGATGATAGCAAGTACCTCTTTCATTTGAGAACAGCATGTCTCTTTCTCATGCCATATCCCCCAAAACCAATGACTATTTCTCTCTCATCTGCCTAATTCAGTTGTTCATTGATCTAAGAAAATTTACCTAAACTTGAGTTATTAAAGAAATAATTCAGAGAATTGGTATTTGTGTTATCAAAGTACTTTTTCCTTGACAGATATAGATTTAAGTAACTATAATACATGTTTATAGAGGTGTGTAGTTGGTGAATAAAAAACATATTTATAATTGATAATAATTAGATTTTCACACAGCTTATTGGGAATATGTGTTTGATGGCACATCAAGGGTGATGCTAATAATTACCATCCTTTCTTTTCCTTGTCCCCTCCCACTCTGACCACACATTCACATTTATAACCATGGCAACCTCTCCCTGTGACTTTTACATGATTCACAACTCTGTCTGTGCTCTCCCACTCTGCCCTCAGACCCTTCTACACTAAGGAAGCCCTTTTCTTGCTCATCGCCTCTTGCTCCCACCTTCCCATGCTTCCACTGCCTCCTGCAGCTCAAACTCGAGTTCCCGAGAGCTCACTCCTGAGCATCTGCTTCAAGCTTGTCAGCTCTTGCTGCTATAACCAAACACTATCACAGACTGGGTAGTATCAGTGACTGAGCAAGGTAGGCTCATTCAGGGGGAAATCTTCTGTGTGAATACCCCTTCAAACTACCCTTTATGTTCAGCTAGAACTTTGTGATACACACCGAGCAAGTCCAAGGGCATTTCTGTCCCTCACTTTAATCTTACATATGTGCTCCATGACTTTGAGTTAAGCATGGACAAAAATGTGTCTAATATATATATATAACCTCAATTGAACATGCTTAAAAATAGGTTCACTCCTGTGTGGATATGTACAGGCACCTTGTGGTAGGTAGTTTGAACCAGATATCCCCCATGAAATAATGTGTTGAAGGTTTGGTCCCAGCCGATGGCAGTTTGAGAGGTGGAGCCTTGCTGGAGGAGGTGTGTTGTTGGGGGCTGAGGAGTATTTTAGCCAGCTCCCCCTTGCTATAGTTGTGCTCACTTTCCTGCTGCTGTGTCCTCCTGCTGTGACAGAAGTGATGTCCAGCCTCTGCTCATGCCATGCTTTCCCCTGCCATCATGGAGCTTCCTCTCCAGACTATAAGCCAAAATAAATCCTTTCTGGCCATCAGCTGCTTTTAGTTGGGAGCTTTGTCCCATGAATAAGAAGGTAACTACAACACCCCCAGAATAAAATCCCCATGCTTTCTTTGTTCAAAGAGAGCATTGCTCTGGAAATGATTCTAGTATTCTCCTTATCTGCTGCAGGAAATAATCTTTCTCTACTCTTTCTATGTTTTGGCTATGCCTATTTTGGCTTTATACTCACCAACATGCAAACCCACTGTGTTCAGTTATAGCAGCTTCTAATACACAACAGAAATTTACTTCTCACGGTTCTGGGGAACCAGAAGTCTGAGATGAAGGCCCTAGCAGATTCAGCGATTGGCGAGGGGCAGATGCCTGGGAGAATAGATGGATCTTTCTTGTTGTGTCTTCATGTGGTAGAAGGAGCAAGCCATCTCTGAGGACTCAGTTTGTAAGTGCATAAAGCCCAATCATCAAGACTTCACCTTCATGAGTTAATTCCTTTCCAAGAACCCGTGTCTCCTACTACCATTACTTTAGGGGTTAAGATTTAACCAATACATGAGGGTAGTGTAAACATTCAAACCCTAGCAAAACTCAGCCTCACCATCAGCCCTACTCAATTAATCTAGTGTTTTTGCTGTTTTGAAACTCAAGTGATGTTCCTCTCTACAATTTAACAATGAATGAAGCTCCTCTCATTCCTTGCTTCCTCCTGAGTTTCAATAGATGACATAAACACTCTCTCTGGTCCATAGGTGACACATACTTTTACATTATCATTGAGACAAATCAAATTAGCAATTTTGTAAACAGGAAACATAGGATAGCTCACTTTAGTGTAGTCTTTGGAGAAATGTGCTTAAATTCTAGAATGGAACACATACATACCACCCTGAAAAAGAAGAGGTTCATTTTCCATGAGGTATCTGACTCAATATGTAAATAGCTTTTAACTCTAAACATACAAAAGGACTATATTCTATACTTTTCTGTACAGATTAAGATCCTCAGATATTCTATGACCCATGAGGTTTGTCCTTATGTGCCCACACTGTAGTGACAATGATCAGGGCATTTCTGGAGCTGAGATCCCATCTTAAAATAGAATGTTAATCCAATACAAAAGCAAATTGCATCAATTTTTCCACAAAATGTGGCCATTCACTTCCAAAATCTTTTTTTTTTTTTGTTTTTTGAGGTAGGGTCTCACTCTAGCCCTAGGAATTCACTATGTAGTCTCAGGATGGCCTCGAACACATGGCGATCCTCCCTACCTCTGCCTCCTGAGTGCTGGGATTAAAGGCATGTGCCACCACACCCAGCCACTTCCAGAATCTTTTTAACTTGCAATAAGGCTGCAAACTATAGTGCCATTTTTATTGACATATTCTCATCATTTTCAAAAGTTACCAAGTTTCCACTGATTTTTGAAATAGTAATTCCAGGCAGAACAGCGCTTCTCACTGGAGAGTGACTTGCCTAAATTGACACAGGCAGCTAGTGACAGAAAAAAATCCAACTTCGTGACTGTTGATGTAGTTTCATGTTCACACACAGAAAGTAAACAGGAGGAAATATTCTCACTTGTTATGTCACTTTCTGTCAACTTGGTGATGCCTACGGTTTAACCCCAGACTATTCCTCACATTTACACTGCTTTTAAACTTTAAATGGTTGCCTGTTCACCTTTTTACAGCTTCAGCTTTTACTTTATTTGTGTGTCTGTGTGTGTGTGTGTGTGTGTGTGTGTGTGTGTGTACATGGTGTATGCAGATGTAGCACCCTGCGTGTCATAGGGGCCAGAGGAGAATGATGGGGAATCCATTTCATTGCTCATCTGTTTGTTTCCCTGAGACAAAATCTCTTCACTAATTCCAGAGGGTTGGCAGTTTCTGGAACCCCATTGATTCTCTCCTGTGTGCTTCCCACAGGACCAGGGCTATAGCTGTACATGGCCATGCCCAGCTGTTTACATAGGTGCTAGGAGGTGGAATTCAGCATTTTCAGGATCCCTTAGGCCCTCATGTTTGGCATGGTAAATGCTGTAACCACTGAGCAATCTCTACAGCTCCAATTTCCACTTTGATGGTTTTTTTTTTTAATATTTATTTGGGTTGGAGAGATGCCTTAGTGGTTGAGGTGCATGCCTGAGAAGCCTAAGGACCCAGGTTCGATTCTCCAGGTTCCACATGGTGGCACATGCTTGGAGTTCATTTGCAGTGGATAGAGGCCCTGCAGTGCCCATTTTCACTCTCTATCTCTCTCTCCGTCTCTCTGTCTCTAATAAATAAATAAATCTATAAAATTTATTTATTCATTCATTTATTTATGGAAGGAGAAGGAGGGGAAAATGGGCCCACCGGGGTCTCTTGCTACTAAAAATGAACTCCAAATGCATGTCCCACTTTGTGCTTCTGACTTTATGTGGGTACTCGGAAATTGAACCTGGACCATCAGGCATTGCAAGCAAGCATTTTTAACCATTGAGCTATCTCTCCAGCCCCAATTTCAGCTTTTAAAGGGTATCTTAAAGTAGTCTTTATATATATGACCTATGATAGTGTCAAAGTTTTTTAAACAATGTGTATTTGTATATTTTTAAAAACTTTTTATTGATAACTTCCATAAATATAAACAACATACTATGGCCATAATCCCCTCCCACCACCCTTCCTTTTGCCCCTCCTAATCCCCCCTCCACTGAATCTCTTCTTCTTTCTGACTATTCTTTCTTCTATCATGATGACATTATTTTTTCCCTCATATGCAGCCACTGAGAGGTCATAAATATCAAGGCTATATGTATTTTTAAATTTTACTTTGTAGTGGTCTTTGATTTCAGCCACATTAAAGCCTAAATTGACTACCTTTTTTTTTTAAAAAAAAAAGTACCAGAATGTTCTTTCACTAAATTCAGATAATGATAATATAATTATTTTATTTACTATAGCACCTTTAAAAATCATTGCAAATATGCTAAGTCTTAATTGTTCATGGGAATCAATTTGTGTACAAACAAGCTAACATCTATTTCATTCCCTGCAATTTGCATATTTGCATTTCAGATTTGCTTGTGCAGCAAGAGGACATGAAATCTGATTGCTAATTGCTGAAAATGCATAGGTAATTTCAAGAAATGAAGAGCTATAAACAATCTTCACAGTGTCCGTTAGGAGTCTGTTCTGTGATTATAGGAAGATGTGCAGAAGAGAAGGAACCTTCCATGGGGGCTGACTAAAAGCACAATACAAGCACATGCAGCAGTGGCGTATTCCCTATGACTCATTCTTCTCATTCAGTTCTCTCTCGACTCACAGTTATTATTTTGTTACCTGTGCATGCACACAAAAAAGTAAATAAATGGGTGGTAGGAATCTGTATTTATTCACTTCAGCTGTGCCTTCAGAATACAGTTTCAAGAGAGTTCCCAAGAGGTGAAATATCTCATGCAGACTTAATGGCTCTCTGCACAGTAAACCATGTGATTTTCAAGCCTTATACCAACTTACAAGCTTAGCATTATAGAATTTAGAGCCTGAAGGGTTCCTAAGCAATAATCTAATCATTTTCATCCATTGCATAGATGAGAAATCCAAGACCCTTAGAATCTAAATGCTTAATGTCAAAATAGCTAGTTAGTAACAAAGGTAAGACCAGAACCCAGGGGTCAGGTTTCCTACACCACAGCTTCCTCTCTGTCCTGTCGTCCAGGAATGTGCTTCAACTTCTGCCTCTGGTTTACCTCTTACATAGGCAATTTGAAAGTTCATCTGTTCTAACCAGATAGTCTAGTAGATTGTTGTGACAGAAGAGCATGATAAGGGTCACATATTTGAAGAAGCAGCAACCTACTATTAGGACCTAAGTCATGAGTGAAGGTTAGACGCTCAGCATTCTTCCTCTCATTGGTTGTAGGGAAGCAATCCTGGCACCTTTGTTTCCTTTCCCTTTTTTCTTTTCTTTTGAGTTAGGATCCTACTCAAGCCCTGGCTGACCTGGAATTCATTATGTAGCCTCAGGATGACCTTGAACTCACAGTGATCCTCCTGCCTCTGCCTCCTAAGTGCTGGGATTAAAGGTATGTGCCAACCAGGCCCTATGCACTTTCTTCTATTTAGTATCTGGTCTAATCTAGGCAGCCCAAGTCAATGATAGCACAGGGCTGGTAAGGATCTGGATTCTTTTCTCAGAAAATATCCCCATTCAGTTAAGAAATACTTACTGAATACTTACTGCATGCCAGCAAGGCACATAGGATGAAATGATAAAAGAAAGACACAGTCCGTGCTCTCCAACAATGTTACAGACTAATGGAGAATAAGAGGCGTGGGCAGATAGGCAATGGCCGCTTAGGATCACACAGGACAAGGAGACTAGGCCGGCTCCTCAAAGAAAGGCATTAGGGGCTGAGGCATGAAAAACAAGTAGGAGTTACACAGATGAGGCAAATAGCACAGGAATAAAAAAGTCCAGCACAATAGCCCAGAGGTGAATGAGTACAGCACTTGAGAGGAAATGGAAAAAACAAACACCTGGTTATATTGCAATTAGAATGTGAGGGTTGAGGCTATGGACAAGACAAGGGCCAGATGGTACCATGCCTTATAATCTTGAATTTTATCCTTCAAATAATTTTTAATATTTTATTTATTTATTTGATAGCGACAGAGAGAGAGAGAGGGAGAGAATGGGCGCATCAGGGCCTCTAGTCACTGCAAACGAACTCCAGATGCATCTGGCTTACATGGGTACTGGGGAATTGAGCCTTGAACCAGGGTCCTTAAGCTTCACAGGCAAATGCTTAACTGCTAAGCCATCTCTCCAGCCCACTTCAAATAATTTAAAGTAACAAACCAAATCAGTAACATAATGGCTATATGATGTGGAATCAATGACAGCACAGGGTTTCCCCTCATTGGCACAATCATATTTTAAGCATTCATTTCAATATTTAAATAACCCACTCTCATTTGTCCAGAATCAATGTAAATCATTTCTCAAAATGTATCTCTCTCTGCTGGACCGTCATCTTTTTTAAAAAATATGACATAGGCAAATTGATTTCTACTCAAAATGAAAGCAAGGTCCATAATCACAAGGGAGCCATCAGGATGAAAAAGTATTTATCAGATAAATGCATACACTGATAAGATGCCACTACAATGTTCAGCATTCAAACTAAGAAGAAAGGGCAGGAATGGGTGGACTAGGAAACCCAAGAGTGCACTGCGACAATGTCACATTTCTACACTGTGAGGCTGTTAAAATCACCACGCCTGGGCTATTTGCAGCAGGCAGGCAGCTCTGGAGAGCTGGGGCTCTGCCCACTGGCTGTGCCAGGTAAACCAGGTCATGCCAGCAAGCTGGGGCCTCAGTGGAAAAGGTGCATTTGTGTTGGCCAGAGCTGATGCCATGGCAAACAAACTTTTCCTGAAGCGCAGCCTAGAATGTGACTGTGCCGACGCACCCCGTGGCTGAGCCTTTGCCTCAGGCCTGTATCGCCTGCAAGTTGGAGCGAGGGAAATGCACCCCATTTTTGTACCTGAACTCTTCTTATAGTGCAGTTTTTCATAAGAAATAGGTCCTAAATCCAGTAGGTTTTTCTTTTTTTGTGATGAAATCTATGAGCCACTTTCTCGTCAGTTTTATTTGAACATTTTCTATACTCTTAACGGCCTACAGAGCAATAGAAACTGTAACCATTTGCATTTATAGAGTATTGCTACTTCCAAAAGCCCCAAACCTCAGATGATAAGCATAGCGCTCTTTGATGAAAACACTCCCCTCAAGCTGAGGTTTTTATTTTGCCAAATAAAAGGATTTATGAACCACAAACAATGGGGATGACAGCAGATGCAGGGAAATGTTGAACATTGAGGAGCCTTCAGGGTTAGAAACATGGTACCCACTTAAAAGATAACGGGGAAAAAGCAGTGTCTATTGAGTTCTAACATAGCACTCAGTTAATTGCGTACATTATACGCAACTTTTTACTTGTGTAATAAAGGACAAGTTTGCTCTGCCCATATGTGGAAACTACAGATAGACAAAGAAAGTAAATCTCATTTCACCACTGAAATAGGATTGCTGTCAATACTTGTTATCTATATTTATTTTTCCAAAATTCTCTTGTGACCCACTTTCTCTTTGTACATAACTATGCTCACATAATCTCCCTTTAGTCACATGTATGTTCATATATTTGCATATATTAAATGTAGGATCACACTGCACACACTATTTAAGAATTCTTGTGTTCTTGGGCTGGAAGGATGGCTTAGCTGTTAAGGTATTCGCCTGCAAAGCCAAAGGATCCAGGTTCAACTCTCCAGGACCCATGTTAGCCAGGTGCACAAGGTGATGCATGCATCTGGAGTTCGTTTGCAGTGGCTGGAGGCCCTGGTGTACCCATTCCTTCCTCTTTCTCTCTCTCTCTCTCAAATAAATAAATAAAAATAACCTGTCATGATGCTCACACAAGTGCAATAGTGGCGCACAGCCATGGTGGGAAACTAACTGCTCTTGATTCGGCTAACTGATCCCCTCAGTGGTACTGGTACCCATAGCTGGAGCTGGGAAACAAGTCAGATCCATATCCAAACATAAGCCCACTCTCCATTAACAAGCTACCACCAGTCGTGGGCTACAAGAGGGCCTACACCTATTAAATTCTCTATAAAAAAGTAAGGGTTATCACATTTGTCTGGTGCTAACTTACTCTCCCTTGGAGAATCTGCTTCTCTTTTTCAGATAGATGTAGATCCTGAGTAGAGAGCCACCCCATCATACCTCAAAAGGGCCCTGGCTGAAACTAAGAACAATTGGCAAAACAAGAAAGGGTGCTGTTTTCTTGGTGAACCGGGTACCAGCACAAGGGTGAAGGAGATCAACACAGAGAAAAATCAACTCCTAACAAATCAGAGAGCCAGAGCCTCAGAGGCCCCCAACACCTCATCACTGAAGCAGTCCAAAAATGAACCCAACATGGCTCAGGGAAATTTTGCAGAAGAGGGGGAGGAAAGAATGTCAGAGCCACATGTTGGGTCATGATATGCAGAGACATTTATCTTACCCATAACTGTGGGCTAACTCCACAATGCATGACCCATATACCTCAACAAGGAGGGACCAGGGAGAGAAGGTAGGACATGGATGAGACTAACAATGGTACTAAATTGACTGTATTCACTGAGTACAAAACTAATTAATAAAATAAAAAAATCAAAAAAAGAAATAAAAATAAAAAATAATTATTTTTAAAAATGAAAGAATCCTTGTGTTCTTGACAGCTATGAACAGCAGCCTCTGGAATCCAAGCTTAATGCAGGTACAGACATACAGACAGCTGGTTCTTTCCTATTTTCTTAACCTGTGGAACAGATACCTTCCTATAGTGAGCACACTGTGCTGTCTGCTGTTTGAATGGCACAGTGAATGAATTTTGCTTCAGGTTAGCAAAGAAGAGATATTTATACATGCTGCATTCATGTAGAATTACATGATTAAATACACAAACACAGTAAACACGCTAGGTCATTAATGTGCTTGCTTTAATCCTATACTCCCTGGCCAAGTGCTCCCTCTTCAATCATAGACCCTTCATCCTCCGCTGTCATTAGCCCTTCCTCCAGCCTTCCTGATCCCCGTGGAATGTTCTTCCATTCTTTTTCGGCCTTTAGATCATTTCACCTTGTTCTACACATATTTCAGTCCATGTTTCTCTGTCTTAACATTATCAGCCAGCAGGGGTCCTCTTGCTCCTCTCACTTAGGAATCCTGGGTAGGCCAGGAGAAGCTTCCAGGGCTGGTTTTGGACAGCTATTGCATCCCTCCACACGAGTGACAGTAGCAGCCCCAGGCATGTGGGAGCCCCAGTAGGTGGTGCCACCAGCATTACAGCTGCCCTGCAAGGTCTCAGGTGGCCACCCTTAGCTCTGCAAATATTACAGCCCAAGTGGGGTCTAGGAAGTCAGAATTCATTGGTCTTTGACAGGTGGCCAGTGTTAATAGCTCTGGGGTCTGGGTGTGGGAGATGCCTGGCCATAAAGATGTGACAGCTCTCTGGACCTCTTCTAGTGACCAGGGCCTGCAACTTCTCTTCTCTGGCTCTTTACAACCTCCTGTCCTTCTCCAGGCTCAGATCTCTCCACCCTCTCTCTCTACCCTCACCCTCACCCTCATTTGTGCTCTGGTTCAGCTCTCTCTCATTTTAAATATTCTTATTTATCTCTGTGCAAGCAAGGAGAGATAGAATAGACAGAGAATGGGCACAGCGGGGCCTCCAGCCACTGCAAACGAACTCCAGACGCATGCACCTCTTTGTGCATCTGGCTTTACATGGGTCCTGGGGAATTGAACCAGGGTCCTTAGGCATCGCAGGCAAGCGCCTTAACTGCTAAGCCATCTCTCCAGCCCTGGCCCTGCTTTCTTGAGCTGTTCAGCTGATTCTTGGTGCTGTGGCTGCTGCCATGGTTGTTGCCACAGGGACAGGCGCTGCTGCTGCACTGCGGCTGCTGCTGTTGGCGTCCAGCCTTGGTCCCACCTCTTCTGCAGCTGCTAAGCGTCATCACTCTGCTGCATTTGCCAACTGCTCAGCTGGAGCTACTGTTGTCACTCCACTGCCCATCGCTGTTGCTGCCTCACCATCTCCTGCGTCCTTCCTCAGGTTGCCAGCTCAGCCTGTGCCACTGATGTAGACAGGAAAAGACTGCTGAGAGCCGGGCGTGGTGGCACTTGCCTTTAATCCTAGCACTTAAGAGGCAGAGGTAGGAGGATCACTGTGAGTTCAAGGCCACCCTGAGACTCCATAGTGATCAGCCTGGGATAGAGCGAGACCGTGCCATGAAAAACCAAAAAAGGAAAATGAAAAGACCACAGGGAGACAGAGAAGCCTTTTATTGGTCCAACATTTCAACATCAAAGGTTGTGTCCAGGAGGTTATCTCCCAGTCAACTCACCACATAAACATTAGCCAGAGAAGGAGCATTTGTGCCAATTACAGCAAACCTCACAGGCAGATGAAGGTTTGTATCTGCCCCAAACATGGTATTGCCCATTTGGCACCAGCCCAGAAGCCCCTTTCTAGACTACCAGAGGAAATACTTCCCTCCTGCCACCAGGTGGAAATGGCAGCAGAGGCAGCTAAAGTTCTTCAAGGTTTATGATAGCAAAAGGTCCTGGTACAAACTGTTTGACATAGTCCTAGATGGCTCCACCCTTGCAGGATCCAAAGAAAATAGCCATAATTATCACATGGTTTCCTCAAGACATCTATGGAGCGTTCAAACTGGCCTGAGGATGGAAGAAGGGTCATGTAGCTGACTAATTGACTATTTTTTATTTTTTTTGTTTATATTTATATATTTATTTGAGAGAGACAGACAGAGAAAGAGGCAGAGAGAGAGAGAGAGAGAGAGAGAGAAAATGGGCACGCCAGGGCCTCCAGCCACTGCAGACGAACTCATCTGGCTAACGTGGGTCCTGGGGAATTGAGCCTCGAACAGGGGACCTTAGGCTTCATAGGCAAGCACTTAAACACTAAGTCATCTCTCCAGTCCCTAATTGATGATTTGACAGTTCTTTTGCTTAAGGAAGCCAGGGCAGCAAGAGAGAGTCCAGTGGCTGCCAGTAAAGGAATCATACTGTCCCAGCCCCCAATGTACTTGCTTATTTACAGTAAAGAGGCATCAGAAAAAAAACGTGCTTATCATAAGACCTTATCATTACCACTAATAGTGACTTCAACAGATTTTAATGTTTCACACCTGCCTAGTGTACCAGGGAAGGGTGGGTCCTCATCTGTAGGAATGATATAGTACAGTCTTAGTGAATGACCTTCCTCCAGCTATTTTTGTAATAATAGCACAAACCAATACTAAGTCCATATTATTGAGTTTGCCAGTCTGTACTATCATAAGTGCCTCACATCTTTTTTCTCATGTGTGTGTGCAGGAGTCTTGAAACAGTAATTTTGGGGTTCCTTGCCAATGCCCCAATATGGCAATGCACCAACAAATGTAGGGCACCCAAGATTCTTGTCGTATAAATTTAAAGAATTCAAATCCATAGACCAGAGGGTAAGGTTTAGAGAGACTTTATTAGATTAACAGGAGGAAGTACAGAGAGCTGCCGCCATGTGAAGGACAGATGTGGGTAGAGACCCCGTGTGGGAGTAGAGGTGCGGGGGCAGGGAGGTTTACCAGGACCTGGAAGTTCAGGAGCAGAGAACAGCCAGCTGAAAGACACCTGTCCACCTCTTCTTGAGCCAAGCCCAGACCAACCAGCCCTCACTCTGACTCACCTGAATTTGAAGGTAAGGCCCACCACAATAAGGCCAGCCATGAAGCTAAGCTTTTGGGGCTGAGCTTAACCAACCACAATGCCAGGATCAGGTTTAAATTCTAGGAAAGTGGAACTTCCTCCCAGGAGGGCCTCAGGTTGTTGATAGAAAAACAGATCTAGGGAACTCCTTTAGTCAAGCAATAAGGAGAGGAAAGATTTTCCTCTTGATCTCTAGTAGAGATTGCAAAGGCAGACTTAAGGACTTCCCTGATTTTTAGTTTTGGGGCCCACCATCCTAAACTACCTAACAAAGCTACCTGACTCCCTCTCAGTATGAATGTGTCAGTGTATTCAGATTTGTGTGTGTGTCTATTTGTGTGTGCGGGGTGTGTGTGTGAATGTCGGTGTACATGCATAGGTCAGAGGACAACTTCTGACATCATGCCTCAGGAGTGCCATGCATCTCTGTTTGAGATAAGGTCTCTCGCTGACTAAGCTAGCAAGCCAGTGAGCTCCAGGGATCTGTCTGTCTCTGTCTCCCAGCACTAGGGTTACAGGTGCACATTATCATACCGGGCATTTAAGAAAAGTTAGTTCCTCACACTTGTAAGGGAAGTGCTTTTCTAACTGAACTATCCTCCCAGCCTCTTCAGTGTATGTATGTAGGGTGAATGCAAGTGTGTATGCATGTTCATGTGTGTGCATGGGGGAGGGCACACCCAAGTGTATGCACAAGTGAGTGGAGGTCAGAGATCAACATCGGGTGTGTCTACCTTGTCTATTGTAACAGGGTCCCTCATTGAACCCAGAGCTTACCAATTGGGTTAGATTTTGATTATCTGTGACAGAAACCAACTTGTTCCATTCTGGGCCAAATAAGGGATTTCATTAGAAAGGTTTGAGTGCTTCTTAGAGGGTCAATCCATAGGACTATGTGAGTCCAGGTGCCTTTGGGACCCTCTTCCTCTCCATCTTCATCACCATTCTCTCCTTTGTGAATGCTGCTATATTTTTCTCTGTGTGTACATTGGTGCCATATGGAAGAAACATGCCATCCAACTCCCCTCACTGTCACATTCATGCTTCATTCCCCTTGAAAAGATCAGCTCAAATCTCTCTCCATTCCAAGTCCAAAATATCAGTGTTGTGGTTAGATTCATGTTGCTGGCAGAAAGTACCTGACCAAGAGCAGCTTGTGGAAGGAAAAGGTTTATTTTGGCTTATAGACTCGAAGGAAAGCTCCATGGTGGCAGGGGAAAATGATGGCATGAGCAGAGGGTAGACATCACCCCCAATCAACATAAGGTGGTGTGATAGTTAAGGTGTTGTCAACTTGATCTGTTTAGTAATCCCTAGGTTGCTTCTAGGAAAGATCAACTAAAGGAGGAAGTCTTTCCCCCAGGGTGAGCCCTTCCCCCAGAATGGGCGGCCCCGCCCAGAGGGGGACTTGATACAAGGAAGCTCTGGGTAAAAAGAGTCCCTTCCTTCCTTCCTGCCTTCCTTCCATTTGGCTGCCGGAGCTGCTTGCTACCTTCCAGCGTGGATTGAAGACCAGTGCGGATGAAAGACCAGCATCAACTGAAGACCCCCGTGGATTGAAACCCAGCGGCTCCTCAGGAAGCCTCCAGGCTTTCCAGCACCATCTGCAGTGCCGGGCCGGGACTGCTGAGGCATCTGGCCACGAGGACTGAGCAATTACCAGGTTCGGTGATTCTCGGGCCTGCAACTGCTATTGGACTACTGTAAGCTGATCCAATAAATTCCCTTTTAAAATAATTCATTCTAGCAGTTCTGTTCCTCTAGAGAACCCTGACTAATACAGGTGGAAAAGAGCAACAGGAGAGTATGCCAAAGACTGGCACCAGCTGGGGCCTTAGCATTCAGAACACATAAGTTTATGGGGGACACCTGACTCAAACCACCACATTCCACCCCTAGACCCCATAAACTGATAACCATTCATGATGTAAAATGCAATGTATCTAGTCCAACATTAAAAGTCCCCATAGTTTTTTTTTTTTTTAATCAATTCCAATGATGTTCAAACATCCCCATAGTCCAGGATCTCTTAACTGAGCCATAATACCAAAAACAGACAAATGGACAAAAAAAAAAAACAAAAAACAGTAGCACAGAATAAACATTCATGCTTCAAAAGATGACAATAGGCATAGCAAAGAAAGATTGAACCAATAAGCCAAGTATGGTGGTGCACACCTTTAATCCCAGCACTCAGAAGGCAGAGGTAGGAGAATCACCGAGAGTTCAAGGCCACCCTGAAACTACAGAGTGAATTCCAGGTCAGCCTGGACCACAGTGAGACCCTACCTTGAAAAACCAAAAAAAAAAAAAAAAAAAAAAAAAAAAAATTGAACCAATAAAAGTTTTAAAACAAACAGGGCAAACATCAAGTTCCATAGTTCCCAGTCCAAAATTTATAACCAGTGACAAAGTCTGGAGCTCCAATTCCTCCCCTCCAGCCTGAGTTATACTCCATCCAAAACTGACAGTTCTCCTTGGCAGCTATCCCATAGTCCTGGCATTCCCACTGGGTCTCTACTACAATCCATGGTTCATCTTCATGGCTTCAAACTACCCCACTCAGGAAAGTGGTTTGCTCTGGTTCTATTCCATTCCTCCCATCCACAAAGCGCAGGTAGGAAAGTGTGTCCATCGTGTAAAATGACTGCTCCCTGTGCAATGATGTCTATATGGAAGGGGTAGTTGAAGCACCCACAATAAGAATAATGGTAAGCCCACTACCTCCTCAGAGGGGCTGCAGAATAATGAAAGGCCATGTGACGAGAAAGTGAGACAAGAACTCACAAGAGTCTGTCTGCTTATCAGAGAGAAAATGAGCAAGAAGCCTGCCACCACCTCCACCTGGGCTGCACGAGCTCATAGGATTAAGGGCAGGATCAGTGGAGATGCTCTGGCATAGAAGAATTCGTTAATCAAAGGTCCGAGGCACAGATAATGAGACAGGAAAAGACCTGGCCTAGCTTTCTGAGCTGTTTTCTGTTTTTGTTTCTGTTGCTTCAATGGTTGTTGCACATGGAAGGAATAGCAAAAAAAAAATAAAATGGGCTGTCAGAGTTAGCGTCAGCCTTGGTCCCCCTCTTGCAGTGCTAAGCGTCCTGACTCTGTGCATTTCCAACGGGGCTCAGCAGTAGCTACAGCATCCACTTGCCATCGTGTTGCTGCCTCACCATCTCCTGCGTCCTTCCTCAGGTTGCCAGCTCAGCCTGTGCCACTGACGTAGACAGGAAAAGACTGCTGAGAGCCGGGCGTGGTGGCACTTGCCTTTAATCCTAGCACTTAAGAGGCAGAGGTAGGAGGATCACTGTGAGTTCAAGGCCACCCTGAGACTCCATAGTGATCAGCCTGGGATAGAGCGAGACCGTGCCATGAAAAACCAAAAAAGGAAAATGAAAAGACCACAGAGAGACAGAGAAGCCTTTTATTGGTCCAACATTTCAACATCAAAGGTTGTGTCCAGGAGGTTATCTCCCAGTCAACTCACCACATAAACATTAGCCAGAGAAGGAGCATTTGTGCCAATTACAGCAAACCTCACAGGCAGATGAAGGTTTGTATCTGCCCCAAACATGGTATTGTCCATTTGGCACCAGCCCAGAAGCCCCTTTCTAGACTACCAGAGGAAATACTTCCCTCCTGCCACCAGGTGGAAATGGCAGCAGAGGCAGCTAAAGTTCTTCAAGGTTTATGATAGCAAAAGGTCCTGGTACAAACTGTTTGACATAGTCCTAGATGGCTCCACCCTTGCAGGATCCAAAGGAAATAGCCATAATTATCACATGGTTTCCTCAAGACATCTATGGAGCGTTCAAACTGGCCTGAGGATGGAAGAAGGGTCATGTAGCTGACTAACTGACTATTTTTTATTTTTTTTGTTTATATTTATATATTTATTTGAGAGAGACAGACAGAGAAAGAGGCAGAGAGAGAGAGAGAGAGAGAGAAAATGGGCACGCCAGGGCCTCCAGCCACTGCAGACGAACTCATCTGGCTAACGTGGGTCCTGGGGAATTGAGCCTCGAACAGGGGACCTTAGGCTTCATAGGCAAGCACTTAAACACTAAGTCATCTCTCCAGTCCCTAATTGATGATTTGACAGTTCTTTTGCTTAAGGAAGCCAGGGCAGCAAGAGAGAGTCCAGTGGCTGCCAGTAAGGGAATCATACTGTCCCAGCCCCCAATGTACTTGCTTATTTACAGTAAAGAGGCATCAGAAAAAAAAAAAAAAAACGTGCTTATCATAAGACCTTATCATTACCACTAATAGTGACTTCAATAGATTTTAATGTTTCACACCTGCCTAGTGTACCAGGGAAGGGTGGGTCCTCATCTGTAGGAATGATATAGTACAGTCTTAGTGAGTGACCTTCCTCCAGCTATCTTTGTAATAATAGCACAAACCAATACTAAGTCCATATTATTGAGTTTGCCAGTCTGTACTATCATAAGTGCCTCACATCTTTTTTCTCATGTGTGTGTGCAGGAGTCTTGAAACAGTATTTTTGGGGTTCCTTGCCAATGCCCCAATCTGGCAATGCACCAACAAATGTAGGGCACCCAAGATTCTTGTCATATGAATTTAAAGAATTCAAATCCATAGACCAGAGGGTAAGGTTTAGAGAGACTTTATTAGATTAACAGGAGGAAGTACAGAGAGCTGCCACCATGTGAAGGGCAGATGTGGGTAGAGACCCCGTGTGGGAGTAGAGGTGCGGGGGCAGGGAGGCTTACCAGGACCTGGAAGTTCAGGAGCAGTGAACAGCCAGCTGAAAGAGACCTGCTCACCTCTTCTTGAGCCAGCCCCTATCCCAGACCAACCAGCCCTCACTCTGACTCACCTGAGTTTGAAGGTAAGGCCCACCACAATAAGGCCAGCCATGAAGCTAAACTTTTGGGGCTGAGCTTAACCAACCACAATGCCAGGATCAGGTTTAAATTCTAGGAAAGTGGAACTTCCTCCCAGGAGGGCCTCAGGTTGTTGATAGAAAAACAGATCTAGGGAACTCCTTTAGTCAAGCAATAAGGAGAGGAAAGATCTTCCTCTTGATCTCTAGTAGAGATTGCAAAGGCAGACTTAAGGACTTCCCTGATTTTTAGTTTTGGGGCCCACCATCTAAACTACCTAACAAAGCTACCTGACTCCCTCTCGGTATGAATGTGTCAGTGTATTCAGATTTGTGTGTGTGTCCATTTGTGTGTGTGTGTGGGGGGGTGAATGTCAGTGTACATGCATAGTTCAGAGGACAACTTCTGACATCATGCCTCAGGAGTGCCATGCATCTCTGTTTGAGACAAGGTCTCTCGTTGGCTAAGCTAGCAAGCCAGTGAGCTCCAGGGATCTGTCTGTCTCTGTCTCCCAGCACTAGGGTTACAGGTGCACATTATCATACCGGGCATTTAAGAAAAGTTAGTTCCTCACACTTGTAAGGGAAGTGCTTTTCTAACTGAACTATCCTCCCAGCCTCTTCAGTGTATGTATGTAGGGTGAATGCAAGTGTGTATGCATGTTCATGTGTGTGCATGGGGGAGGGCACACCCAAGTGTATGCACAAGTGAGTGGAGGTCAGAGATCAACATCCGATGTGTCTACCTTGTCTATTGTAACAGGGTCCCTCATTGAACCCAGAGCTTACCAATTGGGTTAGATTTTGATTATCTGTGATAGAAACCAATTAGTTCCATTCTGGGCCAAATAAGGGATTTCATTAGAAAGGTTTGAGTGCTTCTTAGAGGGTCAATCCATAGGACTATGTGAGTCCAGGTGCCTTTGGGACCCTCTTCCTCTCCATCTTCATCACCATTCTCTCCTTTGTGAATGCTGCTATATTTTTCTCTGTGTGTACATTGGTGCCATATGGAAGAAACATGCCATCCAACTCCCCTCCCTGTCACATTCATGCTTCATTCCCCTTGAAAAGATTAGCTCAAATCTCTCTCCATTCCAAGTCCAAAATATCAGTGTTGTGGTTAGATTCATGTTGCTGGCAGAAAATACCTGACCAAGAGCAGCTTGTGGAAGGAAAGGGTTTATTTTGGCTTACAGACTTGAAAGAAAGCTCCATGGGAAAAACGATGGCATGAGCAGAGGGTGGACATCACCCCCTGATCAACATAAGGTGGAAAAGAGCAACAGGAGAGTATGCCAAAGACTGGCACCAGCTGGGGCCCTAGCATTCAGAACACATAAGTTTATGGGGGACACCTGACTCAAACCACCACATTCCACCCCTAGACCCCATAAACTGATAACCATTCATGATGTAAAATGCAATGTATCTAGTCCAACATTAAAAGTCCCCATAGTTTTTTTTTTTTTATCAATTCCAATGATGTTCAAACATCCCCATAATCCAGGATCTCTTAACTAAGCCATAATACCAAAAACAGACAAATGGACAAACAAAAAAACAGTAGCACAGAATAAACGTTCATGCTGCAAAAGATGACAATAGGCATAGCAAAGAAAGATTGAACCAATAAGCCAAGTATGGTGGTGCACACCTTTAATCCCAGCACTCGGAAGGCAGAGGTAGGAGAATCACCGTGAGTTCAAGGCCACCCTGAAACTACAGAGTGAATTCCAGGTCAGCCTGGGCCACAGTAAGACCCTACCTCGAAAAAAAAAATTGAACCAATAAAAGTTTTAAAACAAACAGGGCAAACATCAAGTGCCATAGTTCCCAGTCCAAAATTTATAACCAGTGACAAAGTCTGGAGCTCCAATTCCTCCCCTCCAGCCTGAGTTATACTCCATCCAAAACTGACAGTTCTCCTTGGCAGCTATCCCATAGTCCTGGCATTCCCACTGGGTCTCTACTACAATCCATGGTTCATCTTCATGGCTTCAAACTACCCCACTCAGGAAAGTGACCGGTTTGCTCTGGTTCTGTTCCATTCCTCCCATCCACAAAGCGCAGGTAGGAAAGTGTGTCCATCGTGTAAAATGACTGCTCCCTGTGCAATGATGTCTACATGGAAGGGGTAGTTGAAGCACCCACAATAAGAATAATGGTAAGCCCACTACCTCCTCAGAGGGGCTGCAGAATAATGAAAGGCCATGTGACGAGAAAGTGAGACAAGAACTCACAAGAGTCTGTCTGCTTATCAGAGAGAAAATGAGCAAGAAGCCTGCCACCACCTCCACCTGGGCTGCACGAGCTCATAGGACTAAGGGCAGGATCAGTGGAGATGCTCTGGCATAGAAGAATTCGTTAATCAAAGGTCCGAGTGCACAGATAATGAGACAGGAAAAGACCTGCTAGCTCTGAGCTGTTTTCAACAAGTTTTTGTTTCAGTTGGCTTCAAGAGTCACATGGAAGGGAAAAGACAAAAAAAAAAAAAAAAAAATAGGTTCCTCAGAGTGTCAAGCAAGTCCAGAGGCCAAGATTAAAAGGAAATAATAATGACACCCAGAGAGATCCTGAGCTGTAACATTTCCAGGAAAGGAAGGCCAAGTTCATGTACCTCCGAGGCATCCTACTTGATAATTAGGTGGAGAAATGCACTTGGCCACAGGAAGTCCAAGGAAGTGTATGAAACTACTGCTAAGAACCAAAGCTAAGCCACACATCACTCGCGGCCTGCCTCCGGTGAAACGTTTCTCCTGTTTGTTCATCGATTTTGAATGTTAAGTAAGTCTTTCCAGTGCTGGTTCCAGGGTGCTGGAGCATTGACTCTCAGACGGCAAATGAAAAATGAGGGCTGCAACGTTCAGGGAATAATAGCAAATTAAATCTTAACTGAGCTGCTGCAAATATCACAACCAGAAAACGGAGCCCATCAGCCAGCTGTGCCGGCAGGGAGGACAATGGATTCCCGCTCTCTGTATAGAACTATCAGTGGTCATAATAGGGTACACTCGGGTTTGGGAGTGAAGAAGGAGTTTGATGGGACAAATAGAAATGAAAACAAGTGATTTGTAAGCTAGTAAAGAACACTTTTCCTCAGCCAACGCCAGCAGCTCAGTTCCGGTGGCTCACCTAATGTGAACTTCTGCACCATCAGCGGAGCTCTTCCATGGCGTCACTATTTGGGGTGATCTGTAGTTGTCTGTGAACATGCCCACCCTCCGTAGTGAAATTATGAACTCCTGGAAGGCGAGAGAGAGGGGACCACTTATTTATTCATCCGCACATGCCCCACAGCATCCAAAGGCACTGTAGCTTATGCACGGTGTCCAGCCTACCATGAGTGCATGATACATTGTAGTGTTGTGTTCCTGCAAGGTTGTGGTGGTCTGATTCAGGTGTCCCCCATGAACTTAGGTGTTCTGATGCTAGGTTCCCAGCTGATGAGATTTGGGAATTAACACCTCCTGGAGGCAGTGTATTGTTGGGGGTGGGCCTATGGGTGTTATAGCCAATTTCCCCTTGCCAGTGTTGGGCACACTCTCCTGTTGCTATTGTCCACTTTATGTTGGCCAGGAGATGATGTCCACCCTCTGCTCATGCCATCATGTTCCCTGCCATCATGGAGCTTCCCCCTTGAGCTTGTAAGCCAAAATAAAGCTTTTTATTCACCAGATGCTCTTGGTTGGGTGATTTGTAACAGCAGTGCGAACCTGACTGCAACAAAGCTCCTCCCAAGGACCCTGGAAGACAAGACTGTCACATGTCACTGAACAACTGAAGGTCTCCAGAGCATTGACTCTCCAAAATCCATGCCATGATGGAGCTGAGGTCAAAACCCAAGGCTACTGAGTTGCGAAGCCTGGGCTCCTTCCTCCTCGCTGGACTCTCCACTTGGGAAGCAGCACTGCTGGTCTCCAGTCCACATTCCGATAACAATAGCTAACTGTGCCACATACTTTCCCCAGACCACGTATTATGACACATGCTTTACATACAGTATTTCAATTAAGTCTCTCCACAGCCCGAGTTTGGTAATGTCAATATTGCTACTGGCATATGAGAAAAGTGAAGTAGAGAACTTAATGAAATGGCCCCGAATCTTGTGACCCAGCCTATCAGCTCAAGCATGTATCATTAATCACTTTAATCATTTTTTTATTCAATAATTTTTATTTTAATCACTTTTAATCCTTATCATATATTAATTTCAAAATATCACAATGAACACACACCAGCTTACATGTTTTGAGAGTGTACTCCATGCTATGCACTCTGTGAACTTTGTAACTTAATCTTTATTAAAACTCTCAGAGAAAAGCAGATATCCAGTAAATTGTAGAATGAATGAATAATCTGAGGTAACAATAGAGTCACAGTTATGATCTAACATACGAAAGTACAGAGACTCCTCTGTATCTCCATTGGCAACACTATGGTGCCCACAGTACAGGGGATAGGAAAAGTGACTGGGTATTAGAAACAGACAAATAAGGGCAATTCAGATGACAGAAAAATTTTAGTTTGAAACTGAATGTTGTCTAAAGTCAGTAATGACCCATGCCATAGGAGATGGTTGTCAGTCACCCGGCTTTGCTGAGGAAAATGGCATGGAGCAGATCCATGAGCTACCAGGTAAATGTAGGGGAGAAACCTTGTTCTTTGGAACTTATGTGTAATTTAGCCCAATCTATTTAATATGCCAACTAATGAGCTGTGTGACCCTGGATGAGCCATTTATTTTGCCTACAAACCTGAGAGATTAGCTAAAGCATGGAAGGTTAATCAGGGGATCTATGAGTTCAGGAAGATGAACAAAAAATAAGTTATAGGGAAGATGCGTGTGTGTGTGTGTGTGTGTGTGTGTGTGTGTGTACATGCATATGCATGGGAAGTGAGCATGTGTATGTATTTACATGGGAGAGGCACCATACATATTTAACATTTTCACAGGGTCTGTGTGGCCCAAATAGAGGGTAAGAGCCTTGGTAATCTATAAGACCACTCCCAGCTTCAGGGTGCTTTGCGGCGTGGAGAACAGGGAGAAGTGGCTAAATGGGTTCCTCTCTAATCTAGTATTTCAGACTTGCCTTGAGTCAGGTTTTATTAAGGTTGTTTCCCAATAATTACATTTAAGAGTTCTGCTTAATAGGATTTCAGATATCAAAATCTCAGGAGGTCTTCCCAAGTGAAGATGGGGATTCAGAGCAATTCGTTTTAACTAGAGAAGAAAATGTTCTTCAAAAATTGATGAGGGCCGGGATCCCAGTGGGCAAGTAGGACAGAGATGAATGGATGCCCTGTGGCGTAAGGAATAGTTGTTCCTCCAAAAGCAAGTCCTCACACACGAGTGAATGCCTCAGAGGCAGGACGGTAGCTGAAGGCAATGGGCCTCCTTAATCTAAAGAGAGTGGGTGGACTAGGTTCCTGCACAGCACTGCTCTGAGCTCTGTAAACAGACATCTGAGTTTAAGCGCTGTAGTTACCCCTAAACATCAGCATGCCACATTTTTCTTTCTTTCTTTCTTTCTTTTTTTAATCCAGAAAACAGAGGCAGGAGCTGGAGAGATGGCTTAGCGGTTCAGGCACTTGCCTGAAAAGCCTAAGGACCCAGGTTCAATTCCACAGTACTCAAGTACAGCCAGATGCACCTAGTGGTACAAGCAGCTGGAGGTTGTTTGCAGGGGCCCTTCCTCCCTCCCCTCCCCCTTGCAAATATAAACTAAATAAAAAGCTTTAAAACAATAGGGACAGTACGAATTAGCTTTCACAGGGAGACTCTTAACAAACAGATACTACATTCAAGAGGCAACTGAAGGCTGCAGCGATGGCTTAGCAGTTAAGGCACTTGCCCGTGAAGCCTAAGGACCCATGTTTGGTCTCTCTCCACCTCCCACATAAGCCAGACTCACAAAGGTGATGCTAGCGCAAGGTTGCACGTGCCCACTAGGTGGCACAAGTGTCTGGAGTTCGATTGCAGTGGCTGAGGCCCACACTCTCGCTCATGCTCTCTCTCTCTCTCTCTCTCTTTCTCTCTCTCTCTCTCACAAAGCCCGAGGAAAGTTTATTGAGGGACTATTTACCAAGGTGTTCACAGGGTTAAGAAAACCCAGCAAGGCATGTGGAAGCATGCTGGGGTACGTTAAAGAAGAGCGCCTTTCCTCCATCCTACATCTGGAGGAAGAGGAAAGCGGTGATGCTCAGATGAGACCGCTGCGACTGTTTAGGAAAGGGTACGCAGAGCGCTGGGCAGGGGGCTGAGAGCTGTCTCGCCTACGTGCTGCTGGCACAGCCCACTGGTGAGAACCCATCAGGAAACAGTGGACAAAGGGGTCCATTGATGTAGGCAATGGAAGTTGGTCTCCTGGAGCAGAAAGGAGGACGGAGAGGTGGGCAGGAAAGACGGAAAGGAAGTAAATGCTCCGGCTCTTGGAAGCAAGTTTCTACAAATATTAACAGCTATCCATCCTTCGTGTGAGTAAGCATCTCACAGCTTTTCCTGAAAATCGGTTCTGATTGGGCTGTGTAGAGAGGGATTCCTTGACCCCACCAACCATGGGAAAGGGCTAGTCGCAGGCCCCGGAATGCAGCTACTTCTGAACGCTTTAACCAGGGTGATGCTAACATTAGGCGCAGGAACACGACGTGTAAGTGCCCTCTGTTAAGCCCGGGAAGCCATTTCAAGCCAGCATGGCTCTGCTGTGGAGAGCCGCAACAGCAGCCCTACCCTAACTCTTGCTGTAGCCCAGAAGGCCCTGCCCTCTGGCTGGGCAGGTGAGACGCTGCTCTGGGCAGCAAGCCCTAGGACTGAGCCAGCTTCTTGTACACACACCCAGGAGGCGTGTTTCCTTCCAGGGTACCCAAAGAACAGAGATTCCCGTGCAAAACTCAGGTCTGTTGTGTTTGAACCGGGTAGCGCTCTGTAGAAGTTTTCACATTAAATTATCCCAAGGCTTGTTCACTCGCTAAAAGGCATGGATATTTTTAACTTGAGAGCCAGAGACTACAGGCAGGCAGATTCTGCTTGATTGCTGTCTTCTGTGCTCTGCAAGGCAGCTCACTCCAGAAGCTGAAACATCAAGAGATCAAAACCCTTCTACATGGGCTGGAGAAATGAGGTTCAGTTCCCCAGGACTCACATAAGCCAGATGCACATGGTGGCACATGCATTTGGAGTTTTACTGAGAGTCTCAACTGGAGGACAGACATCCAGTGTGGAAGCTTTCCCACTCCCTCTTCTTTTTATTATTTTATTTTATTTTATTTTATTTTATTTTTTTGAGGTAGGGTCTTGCTCTAGTCCAGGCTGACCTGGAATTCGCTATGTAGTCTGAGGCAGGCCTCAAACCCATAGCAATCCTCTTACCTCTGCCTCTCCAGTGCTGGGATTAAAGGTGTCAGCCAACACACTTGGCCCTACCCCTCTCTCTTCTTGAAGCAAATACCTCTCCTTCATTTGGAGGGGTGAGTGGTGGGCATGTGACCTGGACACGACCAATCAGATCCTTTCCCCTGGGAATTTTAATCTTGCAGGGAGTGATCCCGGTTGGAGAAATGATTGAAGCATCAGTCCCCTTGATAGAACCCTCAAAGTAATGCCCATTTAATCCTGCCTCCTAAAGGAATACACCAAATAAAACCAGACCCCTGTCTGTATGTCTGATAGTTCAGCATTCCCTTTCAACCCCTGAGATATCTCGTATCCTTGAAATTCATTGTTGGGCTTAAGTTAGTAAAAGAGGCTACACCACAAAGTAACAGCCCAAGTTTGAGGACTGACAAGAATGATGGCTCAAATGAGCCTTTAATTTTAGTTTTAGTTTTAATTTTAATTTTTTTTTTTTTTTTTTTTACTTTGGGGCTGGAGAGATGGCTTAGCAGTTAAGGCACTTGCCTGAAAAGCCTAAGGACCCAGGTTCAATTCCCCAGTACTCACATAAAGCCAGATGCACAAAGGAACACATGTGTCTAGAGTTTATTTGCAGTGTCTGGAGGCCCCGGCCTACCCATTTTCTCTGTCTCTCCTTCTGCTTGCAAATAAATACCATTTATTCCCAAATCAGCCAGTAAGAAAAAGAAATGATATATGCTGAAAAAGACAAGCATAAGCAGGTACATACTAGATCTTTCCACAGATGTGGCTAGGTTCAGAGGTCATAGCATCTCATGAGAGAACACTCTTAAGACTTTAGGCCAGAGTAAGGACCAGGATGGTGTTTAAAGGCGTAACTAACTGTGGCCATAGAAGAGATTTGTTTCTCCACAGTGGTATATTTCCTGTCACTTTCTAAATATTCATTTATTTATTTGAGAGAGAGAATGGGCATGCCAGGGCCTCTAGCCGCTACAAATGAACTCCAAACTCATGTGCCACCTTGTGCATCTGCCTTTACATAGGTGCTGGGGAATTGAACCCTGGTGGTTACACTTTGCAGGGAAGCACCTTCACTGCTGAGCCATCTCTCCAGCCCTCCTGTCCCTTTCCATAGAACCTACAATAGGTTTGGCCATGCCATATTATCATTGGTCAAAGCCTATCTCTGTTTCTTGTGACCATGCACCACGGCAAACACAGGTAATGAATTCTAGTTCTCCCATAATCTGAGCCCAATATTGCTTTTCACTGACTCTGTGGGGTCCTTATGGGGAAGACACTTCATTGCATGTTATCCTGAACTCTCCAAACTCAACAAAGTGAGCATTATTTTGCTATTTTATTTACACACACACACACACACACACACACACACACACAAAATAAGGCCCATGTAGGTGGACTTCACTTGCCCAACATCACAAAGCTGTGCTACGGAGCAAGAATTCAGACCCCCAGGGCTGGGGATATGGCTCAATGGATAAAGCACTTAATGCACAACTCTGAGGACTTGAGTTCAGATCCCCAGATCCCCCACATAAATGCCAGAAGCCGTTGTGGGTTGCTGTAATCTCAGTGTACCTGAGGTGAAAGAAAGTGGAAATAGGAGAAGCTCATGGGAGCTCCTGAGTGGAGCAGTAAAGAGACCTGGCCACAAAGAAGGTGGAAGGCAAGGACCAACCTGAAGGTTATCATCTGACTGCCGCACGCTTGCCAGGGCATGCACATGTCAGCACTCACACAAAATACACACACACCACCACCACCACCACCACCACCACCAAATAAATAAATAAAAAATTTAAAAAAAAAAAGAATCCAAAGCCAGATCTACATGACTCCAAGCTTCATTTTCCTTCCCTTTCCTACCCTGCTATGCTTTTGGTCACAGCACTAATTCTAATCATTGTATATGTTTGTATAGCTTCCTACCTCTGTAAACCCTTCACTGCTTTTTAAGAAGAAAGTCTAAATTCTACCTTTCCACATGATTGTCGAGATAAAGGGGATGGAAGACAGATGATAATATTAGTTTACTTGGTGGGACAGTTTCTACTAACTGTAAGCTATTTGCTTATTTCTATTCATCTTTGGGGTTTTTGTTTGTTTGTTTGTTTTGCTTTTCAAGGTAGGGTCTCACTCTAGCTCATGCTGACCTGGAATTCACTATGTAGTCTCAGGCTTGTCTCTAACTCATGGCGATCCTCCTACCTCTGCTTCCTGAGTGCTGGGATTAAAGGCATGCACCACCACACCCGGCTCATCTTTGTTTTTTTTTTTTAATATTTTGTTTTTATTTATGTATTTGAGAGAAAGAGAAAGACGGAGGGAGAGAGAGGATGAGAATGGGCACGCCAGGGCCTTCAGCCACTGCAAACAAACTCCAGGCACATGTGCCACCTTGAGCACCTGGCTTACATGGGTCCTGGGGAATTGAAGGTGGATCCTTTGGCTTTTCAGGCAAACACCTTAACCACTAAGCAATCTCTCCAGACCATCTTTGTGTTTGTAACAGCTACCGTTTTCTTCTTTCTTTTCTTTAATTCCACATGAATCTCAAATATCCTATTTGGAACTGGAAATTCTCCTACCCACTCTAAGCCAGTGAAAAGCCCCTGAGGTGGGAGTGCCTAACTATTGGTCATCCTTTATACACTTACATATTTCTTTCTAGGACTGCAATCCAGGTCTCAGTGGTAGCCTTTCTTTTCAAATTTCTGCCAAAATATTTCCTACATTGATAGTAATTGGCTAGAATCACTATCACAATTAGCCTAAGATATTTAATGCTAGTGTAATCACAAATTCAAAACTCTTATAGTCACTAGAAATTGATGAGGAGACTTTGGGGAGGGGTTCCTATCTCCTGGATCCCAAGTGTGTTCAGTGGCCAATTCTCTTGCTTGAGAGAATGGAAAACTCCCGTGACTCAGGAGCCAAGCTGCATCCTTGAACCTGGACTTCTTTCCAGACCAAAATCTCCAATCAATATCCCTGCAGCAGAGGCCTCTCCCGCCCCCCCCACCAAGTCCAGGTTTTCATTTCAGACAAAGGAAGTAATTGGATTTCTGTTCTGCACGCTGATCTACTGCTGCCTGCCTGTTAAACCATTAACTCTTTGCAGAGCATTTTGTCTCTACAGGAGTAAGGAGTAAAAGGTAGAAACACGCTGCTCAGAGCCAAATGAAAGAGAAATATTTTGCAAGACGAACGCTGTAAGTCCAAGCGACACAACAGCATCCATCTCAACTGGCTTGAAATTATGGCCGAGATTTGAGGACAAGAACAGAACAGAGCAGATTTCTGCCTTCAAGAGGCACCCTTCAATCACACAGCCATTTCAGGAAGAGTCTGGAATTCCAGCATGAGCTGCATCTCCCCCTCCGTTGACCTTGGGCTTCCACATCCTTCCCCAGGAGGTCAAACCCCACAAGTGAGAGCTGAAGCCTGTCACTTGGCGTCCTCTGACTTCATCTGTCCTCTCCACCCTGGAGTTTTCAGTGCCTGTGACATCATCTCCCAAGAAGTGCACCATGGGAGAAAAAGTAGAGCCTGAGAAAATGCTGAGACGGATGCCACAGAGACTCATCCCCTAGAAGCCTTTAATAGAGCCCTTTCACCAGTTCCATAGAGAGGTGCTGGTGAGTAGAAAATGCTGATTGATGAAAAGAGGCGGAGCATATCCTGGTCCCGAGACCTGTGCAGGGAGACCTTCACTGAGGCTGTCAGTGCATTCACTTGTACTTTTCATACATATAGAAACAGCAAGAAAAATGAGCCATGATTTAAGGATCAGTCAAATTTTATGTGGATGATAAAACTTCTGAGACTCTGGCTACTTTTGGATTTCACCCAAATTGTTGAAATTTCCCCGGTGTGAGCTAGCAATACACATTTGAGCTTGGGCACTGAGGTGGGGATGACCACTCTAAGAAACAGGCCAAGGTAAAAGTAACATTGGACCAAATAGCTCCAGTCCAAGAAGTGTCTCTCCGAGTCACTGGTTCATAGGACCCAGTATTTGCTGCACAATCCTTCAGATTGAGAGGCAGCATCTCATCATTTCTTTTAAGCATCAGTTTTCAAGCACTTCTGGTGAAGACAGCGGAGGTTAGCACCTCTGTTTGAACAGCTGCTGTCCATTAATGAAGGAATGGTTCCTCTCTTCCTGGGGGTGGGGGACACCCTGCAAAAATGGGCTTCAGTCTCTTTTCTCTTTCAGGCAGTGCTGAAAAGAGACTTGGCCGTGCTCCCTTTTGTTCAACTTTTCCTTCTAACCTTCTGAAAGAAATTTTCAAAACAGATTTCATTTGGGAGGTTTCCACAAGGAACATGGGCTTGCCTGGCCACCCTCTTAGAGTCTTAATATTTGAAAATTTAAAGTCTGGGGAAAATGGCCTTGTCACTGAAGCACTTAAAAACCAGTTTCCAAATGATTGTCCCACGACATTAATGAACACCTGTCACCATTAGGGATTTTTCATTGTCACTCTGCAAAAAGAGCCACAAATGAACTCCGAATGTCAGCCAGGAATTAAAATTGGTTACGTTTGGGCAGATGGTTAATATTAGGAGGAATGATGGCCAGATTCCCAATTTTCTTTTTCCTTAACAGCAATGTCAACAAAACAAGGCAACCCCGCTCAGGCGTTTGAGGTGAAGAAGCCCATGCTCCTAGTGAGGCTTGACTCCTGACTAGCCTGTCAGTCCTCGGTTATCTGTTAACCCCAACCCCGCGGCTGGATTGCTCCTCTGTTGAGACTTACATTTTCTGCCTAATTGGTGGTTTCATTCAGTTGCTGGCTTCTGCATTTATCAGAGCCATGAAAAAATGTTTCTTGAGATTAGAAAAGTGAAACATTGCATCTTGCATCTTGCCTTGTGCTTTTGCCGTCAAAGCTAATTGGTGTCTTTAAGCTGTCCCTCTGATTTATAGTCGTGCACACAGCGTTAGACTGAGAATAGACTTGTTATCTGTGTCTACAAAGCCGGTGGTTAATACAGTAGTCCATGTTTGCTGAAAGAATGAAAAACAGCTCGACACTATTCTTCACTTCCTCTTCGTGTATGTGTACTTGGAACTTGGAAAAAATGTAGGAAGTATAGACAACATTATGAGGGAGAAAAGGGGAGAGGTTCGGAAGAGAGGAAATAAGCTCTGCACTCCCCCCCCCCACCACCTCTGTGACAACTTCTAAGACCAAATCTGTAATAAAAAGCATCTTCTAGGCCAGTTGTTTGATTTCCCTGCTGGAAAAATTCTTCCCCTCAAATTGCATCAACAGGTTATCACTATGCAAAGTGGGGAACCACAAGGCGTCAAATCTGCACCTCAGCTCACAGGAACCCACTCACTGTGTAAAAGTATTAATGGCACCATCACCGCCTTCTCCCGTGGTGGGTGGGGCATATGAGCCTCCCGTGGTGGGTGGGGCATATCCTGGTTCATGCTTTATAAACTTCATCAGTGTTCAGCCCACACAGGGGGCGCACGTGTTCGGAGTTCGTTCACAGTGGCTGAAAGGCCTTTGCATGCTTATTCGCTCGCGCTCGCTCCCTCTCTCTCAAAAATTAAAAAATAAAAATAAAAAATAAAAAGAGATTGACCAGAATCAACGGTACTGAATTATGACCTCTGCCTTAGTGTCTTTGGAACTAAAGCCAGTGAATTTCATGATCTCACTGCGCCCTAAAACTAAACCCAAAGACATCAGAGGTTAAGTGACTTTTCCCTTATGCATTTCTCTGTCATTACAACTGTCACCACTTTCCCCAATATGAACTTGAAATCTTAGCTCAGTCTATTATCAACAACACGGTTGGTCTTCTGCATGTGCGGGTTTCACTTCCAAGGATTAAGCCGAATACAGACCAAAAATTCACCAGAAAAACTGCATCTGTACTGAACTATACAGACTCTTTTCTCTTGAGTATTGCCTCAACAATATAGCATAGCAACTATTCATATAGCATTTTAATTGCATTAGGTATTATAGATAATCTGGAAGTGATTTAAAGTATAGGGTGGATATGTATAATTTATATGAAAACACTGTGTATAGTATTGTATATAAGGAAGTTGAGCATCTGCAGCTTTGCATTCATAGGGGAGGGCAAGTCCTGTAATATATTCCCTATGGATTTGTATTTGCACTATGCATGAGAGACTCTGCTGGATGTTGTGGGGATGATAATAAAACAATATCTTAGTTTTAAATAATTTTTTGGTTTCATTTTTATTTATTTATTTGACAGCAACAGACAGAAAGAAGAAGATAGAGAGAATGGGCACGCCAGGGCCTGCAACCACTGCAAACAAACTCCAGACGTGTGTGCCCCTGGCTAATGCGGGTCCTGGGGAAACGAGCCTCGAACCGGGGTCCTTAGGCTTTACAGGCAAGGGCCTAACTGCTAAGCCATCTCTCCAGCCCCAAACAATATCTTATTGCAGTAATCCTGGAATTGGATACAGTGAGACAAGTGTAGACCTGGAAGGTAGTTTAAAAATATATAATGGAAGAGGGAAAACGCTGTAAGAAACTGGGAGTGGTGGTGCACACCTTTAATCCCAGCACTCAGGAGGCAGAGGTAGGAGGATCACTGTGAGTTTGAGGCCAGCCTGGGACCACAGAGTGAGTTTCAGATTAGTCTGGGGTAGAGTGAGAACCTGCCTCGAGGAAAAAAGAAGAAACAAAAGCTATGGGAATCACGCTGTCTATGTGTGAAAGGGAAGACCTCAGACAGGCAGTACCTTGCAGACTCCGCCTTGCTTGACGCCATGACAGGAGCAAAGGTTGGAATGCTTCAGAGAGACCAGGAGAGAACCAGTTAGAGTCCAGGGAAACAGCAAAACCTCTGGATTTTGCTTTATGAGGTTTTATTGTCCACATGCAAAGTCTGAGTTACAATCAGAGTCACCTGCCTGTATTTATAGAGCTCTGGTACAGGCCAGAACTACTGTAAGCACTTTGTATATTTTAGCTTACTTAATCCCCAGAATAACTTTTTAAAATGTTTATTATTTATTTACAAGCAGAAAGAAAGAGAAAGAGAGAATCCGTGTGCTAGGGCCTCTGGCCACTGCAAATGAACTCCAGGCGCATGTGCCACTCTGTGAATCTGGCTTTATGTAAGTACTGGGGAATTGAACCTAGGCTATCAGGCCATTATAGGAAACTGAGTCTCACAGAGATGACACCAGAGATATAGTGGAGAATCAGAAAATTTATTCATATCGACATGGACTCAGGGGACTAACTAACAAAGCCTGAGTACTGAGATATGGCAGCTCAGAGGTTTTATAAACAAATATGGCAGGCAGGTCTGACATCATCTTGAATTCTTTAAAGTATTGATGGGTTATAAGTTTCTAAGATTTGGTGGCACAAACAGAAAATTCCTTAGCAATCAGTCAGTGACAAGAACGTACAAATGTAGAACAGAAGGCCTATGGATGTGCTAACCAAGTAGAACAGAAAGCTGATTGGTCTATGGATGTGCTAACCAAGTAGAACAGAAAGCTGATTGGTCTATGGATGTGCTAACCAAATAACATACAAGCAGGGTGCAGCTGCACACATAGGGAGGAGACTGGGGGTCAAGCTGTCTCCCTGGTAAATCTTGTACAATAGAAACTGTGTTCTAGAGTATCATCTGGGTCTGGTTTCTTTGTCAAATTTCTCCTACCACAAGTTTTGCGATCAAGTACTTTTAACCCCTGAGCCATCTCTCTCCAGCCCTCCTGAGAACAAGTGTATAAGTAGATACCAACAGTAGATGAGGAAACATAGACACATAGAGGCAGAGAATCATGCCCAAAGTTAAGCATCAGAAAATTTATGACCAGAATTTTATGGTCCTAATAGGAAATTCTGAGCACCTGCTCACCCAGTGCTACTAGACCAGATCTAATCTCAAAACCACAAATCTCACCTACCCTCTTCTACTTATGAATGTTCAGAATGTTGTTGATTGCCTTTGCATATCTGTGATCCAGTTCCCAACAGTAACAATTTAAGGGGAGAAAGATAGTTTTGGGCTCATGGCTTCACAGGGTTCCTTCCACAGATGCCTAGTCCCATGCCCCTGAGCAAAACAGTGGAGGATGGTTGTTCATAAATTGGACAGAAAGCACAGGGAGTGACAGGAAGTCTCCAGAGATATGATATCCTGAAGGACCAAACCCTAGCATGCATTTCCTCCAGCTCATTACTACCTATTAAGTTTCTTCAGCCTCCCAAAATAGCACCGCTGTCTGGAGAACAGGCATTCAAAAAATCCTAAGGATCGTCAGATATTTCAAACCGTAACAAATATCCTTGCTGTCTAAAGATAAAGCTCACAATTCAGGCTTAGAATGAAAGAGCCCCGTCACTGAGATCTGCCTTCACCAATGTGGTTCTCCTTACATCGCCATTGTAACCTAGCTGTTTTGCTCATTAACCCCAGAACACGCTGCACATATTGATTTCTTCAGGACCCAGATATGGCTTTCAGCCCTCTGTGGATGACATCCTGCTTGGCCGGGAGTAAAGTTCTTACTCCAGCAGCACTCAGACCAGAGCAGAGGGGAAGGTCTGGCTATCAAAAATGCAACCCAAGGTGAAATTATAATTAGACCACATTTTTCTTTCTTGATTGGAATCTTGTCTTCGCCAGTTAAATTGCCAAGTATTATTTTGTTCTGAAATAAGAATTTCCTCCATTCCAGATCTCACCTATCTTGTCTACACTGCAATTTTGAAATGTTCAAAATCTAAATCCAGACTTTATGTTCTTCCCTTCCCATTTTTACCTTACTAGCTTTGGTCTACTTTTTCCCACCTGGGAACACCTTCTAAATTCTAATAACTTTTAATTAGCTTTTAACATTAAAAAATATATTTTCTCTCTCCCTGCCTCTCTCTCTCTCTCTCAAAAGTAAAATTTTTTACTACTTTCAAGATTATTTTACCAAGCATATTAAGAAAAAGATTTCAAACATTTAAAAAGTGAGAATTAAAAGGTATTTTTTCCCTATATCCTACTTGCTTAAAAATGGTGTACTGACAAGGTGTAGTAATTTATGGTTAAAAAATTATTCCATTTAAAAAATAATTTTAAAAAGGGCTATGTAGATGGCTTAGTGGTTAAGTTGCTTGTGAAGTCTAAGGACACATGTTCGAATCCCCAGGTCCATGTAGCCAGATGCAAAGTGATGCAAGCAGGCACTGTTACACATGCGCACAAGCGGGCACACGCATGTGGAGTTCATTCACAGTGGCTGAAAAGCCTCTGGCTTGCCCATCCTCTCTCTCTGTCTCTCTCCTTCTTTTTCTCTCAAAAATGAAATAATAAAAAATTGTACTTATTTATTTGCAAGCAGAGAGAGATAGAAAGAAGAGAGACAGACAGAGACAATGGGTGCCCCAGGGCCTTAAGCCCTGCAAAGTAACTCCAGACATGTGCATTACTTTGTGCATCTGGATTCACATGGGTACTGGGAAATCAAACCTGGGCCATTAGGCTTTTCAGGCAAGTGCTTTAACCACTGAGACATCTCTCCAGCCCTGACATTTTAACATTTTTTAAATCCAAAAATCTAGTAAAGATAGAATCTACATAGCCACCCATGGGTTGGTGAGAAATGACAGAGAATATTGTTTTATTATTTATTTATTTATTTATTTTGGTTTTTCAAGGTAGGGTCTCAATCTAGCTGAGGCTGACCTGGAATTCACTATGTAGTCTGAGGGTGGTCTTGAACTCTCGGCAATTCTCCTACCTGTTTCCCGAGTGCTGGGATTAAAGGCCTGCGTCACCATGCCCGGCTAGAGAAAATTGTTTTTGCTTTTGTTTTTGTTTTTCCAAAATGGCTTTGATCCACTAAATAAACATATTGTCAGTACATTTGTCCAGTGAACCATGAATCTCCCTAAATTGTTTATGACTCAGTCTATATTTGTTAATATTGTTTGCATGTAATTATTACTGGAAATTCTGTCAGAAGTTGGTGTGTGTGTGTGTGTGTGTGTGTGTGTGTGTGTGTGTGTGTGTGTATGCGCACACGTGCAGGCACACGTGCTACAGTGCAAGGGCAAAGGTCAGAAGATAACTTTCTGATCAGTTCTCACCTTTCCACCTCACTTGAAGCAAGCTTTCTCTCTGGATCTCGCTCCTCATTGTTCTTTGCTGTGCTCACTGTGAGCTTCTGGGCAATCTTCTTCTGCATGTCTCATCTCACCAACAGCACGCTGGGCCATGGCTTCCAGCTTTGTGTAGAGTCTGGGGATCAAACTTGAATATTCAGACTTGAGTGGCAAGTGATTTACTCACTGAACCCCAGCCCCGCAGAAGCTTTTTTCGAATCTTTCCTTGATACAGACATGGACCTGAGAATAAGCCTTATAACTTTACAACCCAAGTCACATTATCTGGAGAGCATTGAGTCTTAGATTTAGATTTGCTCCTGGTGTTAACTTACTTCTCTATGAGTTTGCAAGCTACTTCTTTGAAAAGCTAATCCAAAAATTCACCAGTAATTAGCACCAAGTTTGTGCTTACTATATAACACCTCATAAAAATGGAATGTGCCTTTTCCATCCTTTGATACCTTTTTTCCTTGCAGTGGTTTCCCAGCTCCTAAGCAGTGACCTACATTAGTATCCTATTGCTGCTGTAACCTGTTACCACAGGCTTTCTGGCTTTCAGTGACACAAATGTGCTCTATTATAGCTTTGAAGGCGAGACTCTGAAATTGGTCTCACTGGTTTAAATGGAGGTGTTGGCAGAGATGATTCCTCTGTTGGCTCTGATGGGAGAACCCCTGGCCTTGCTTTTGTCAGCATCTGGATGCTACCTACATTCTCTACTTGCCACCACCCAGCCAGCAGGGGCATCACCCAGCCTTTGTTTCCCTCCTCACCTCACAATGTCCAGGACTCCCCACTTCGCTCTCATAAGAACCTCTGTGATCATACTGGGCCCATCTAGATAACTGGATAATCTCAAGTGCCTTCATTCAATTACCTTTGCAAAGTCATTTTCCTTACCAGATAAGGTTCCACATCCCAGGCTTCAGGAATGGTGGCATTCATCTCTGAGAGGCCATTGCTCTGTCCACTGCACCTCCCACAGCCCATCACATGAGAAAGTTGCTTCAATACATGATTTATTTGCTGCCACTACTGAAATGCACTTGAGTGGGATAGTACTCTTACAACCATATTCGTTCTTTGGGAATAGTGTTTTCTGTGATATGATAGTCTTACCATGCTAAAACCCTCTTTCCTAAAAAAGAGAATGTGGGGCTGGGGAGATTGCTCAGTGGTTAAAGGTGCTTGTCTGCAAAACCTGCCAGCTCAGATTCAATTCCCCAGTACCCATGTAAAACCAGAGGCACATAGTGGCACATGTGTCTGGAGTTCATTTGCAGTGCCAAGAGACCTTGGCATACCCATTCTCTCTCTCTCTCTCTCTCTCTCTCTTTCTCTCTCTGCTTGCAGATAAGAGATAGAAAGAAAGAAAGAAAGAAAGAAAGAAAGAAAGAAAGAAAGAAAGAAAGAAAGATTTTTTTAAAGGGAGAGGCAGGCAAAATAGCAGTTGTATAGCTCTATTTTGCTGTCATCTAATTTGACAACACCTTCTATTGACAATGACCTTGCCCTCCTTTGTTCATCTTCTTACTTAGAAAAAAAAAAAAGGAATTTTTTTTTCTTTTTGTCTTAGCATTTTTTCAAGTCTCAACTTACAGCTTGCCTTTTGGGATGCTTCATTTGCTCCGATGGGTGCCATGTCCTCCGTTTTATGCTCAAACTTGACCATGTGTCCTTCCTCCAAAATTCTGTTTTTGTTCTTTCTAAATCTGGCTTTGGACAGTTACAAGGGGACATTAAGTTTCTTTAATGTCTCCTCTCTCCTTCTCATTAGGATCACCCAAGATTATAGAGTAAGCATTTGTTTTTTAAGGGTACTTATTCTTCTCATGGGCTAGTCTCTTTGACAAACACACTCTGAACTCATTTTACCTTTCTCAGATTAAAAAAAGCAAGCAGTGGATGTGTCTAAACATGCCATGTGCTCCTTGGCCCTGCCATTATGAATTCCAAGGTGATCCAGTCACTTCCTCCCATGTGTCTCATGCCTTCTGCTACACCAACTGGCTTTCTCGTTCTGGTCAGAATTAAGTGGAAGCTCTCTGCTTTGTCCTCTAATCAGCTGTTCCACTTTTAGAGCCAGGAGCCTCCCAGCAGATGTTTGGAGAGTTGAAATCATGACATCACCTCTTCACTATAACAGAGACAAGCAGTCCTTACCCCTGGTCCCTCTCTGCTTCCTTGCATCTCTGACCCCAGGCTTCCACAAGGTCTGGACTCTTACACATGGTGCTTGTTTACATCTAGTTCTCTGACCTAAGCAGGAGCACCAGAGTTGAACAAGGTTAGAAGTACAAGCTAGAAAAAGAGGTAGAGGGCTGGAGAGATGGCTTAGTGGTTAAGGTGCTTACCTACAAAGCCTGAGGGCTTAGGTTCGACTGCCCAGAACCCATGTAAGCCAGATGCACAAGGTGGTGCATGCATCTGGAGTTGATTTGCAGTGGCTAGAGGTCCTAGGGTGCCCATTCATGCTCTCTCTCTCTCTCTCTCCCTCCCACCTCTCTCTATCTCTATCTAATAAATAAATAAATAAGAAAGAAGAAAAAAAGAAAGAAAAAGAGTTAGGGGTGCATCAGGAAGTGTGGTCTGAAACAATTTGCTGAAAAAACGCAAATAAAGGACAAACTGTCTGCAGTTATGACAGCCACTCAGCTGCAGGAATGAAAACTCCACTCTGGCCACAGAAATAGAGCAATGACCACGGCTCGGCAGTTAAGGCACTTGCTTGCAAAGTCTAATGATCTGGGTTTGATTCCCTAGTATCCAGGTAAAGCCAGGTGCACAAAGTGGCGCATGCAGCTGGAGTTTGTTTGCACGACAGGCCTTGGAATGCTCATTCTCATTCTCTCTCTTTCTCTCTCTCCAAATAAAAATAAACTACCATATTACCCAGCTGTACCACTTCTGGATAAAGTCCAAGGACTCTAGATAACTACCAGAAAACTACTTGCACATCCATGTTTAGTATTACTCTATTCACCACAGCAAGCAAATGGAGCCAGCCTGGTGGCCATCAACAGAAGAATGGATAATGAAAATGGAGTATGTATACATAATATAATTTTACTTAACTGTAAACAAAAATGAAATTATGAAATCTTCAAGAAAATGGATGGATCTGGATCTTATTCTATTAAGCAGTGTGACTCAGAAAAACAAATGTAGCATGACCTCTCTTAAGAGAGGAAAAAGAAGTATTGAGGAAGGGGCAATAGAACACAAGTGACACAAGGGGGAAATGGTGCTACTGGGCAGACAGAGGGAGAGAAGAGAATCAACAAAAAATAAACTTTGTTGGAAAATGTCACAGTGAAACGATACTTTGTATGTGAACTATTAAAAATCCTTCAAAGCTCGAGACATGATCCAAGCTGCCCCCTTCCCTCTGAAGGCAGGAAATCTGAAGCCCAGAAAAAGCCAGAAAGTCATACAGCAAGTGGCCGAGCTGGCATGAGCATCGCAGGATTCTGAGCCCTAGTGCAGAATCTGTCCCTCCACACAAAGAAAGGTCCCTGCCTGGGATTCTCCGCCCACTGTTCTATCAAACTAATTTAAAGTTTTACCATTTGTGGGCTGGGGCCATGGCCCAGTGGACAAGGTGCTTGCTGAGGACAGTTCAGATCACCAGCAGGTAGTGTGAGTGCCAGGTGGATGTAATGGCTCTCCTGCAATCATTGCACCCAGTACACACTGCCACACACTCGTATGCCTACATACAAGCACACCACTCATGGAAACATATGTGAAAAAAAAATCATCATTGATGTGAAAACTCATCCTTGTTTCAATTCAGTTTCTGCTTATTGTAGGATCCATTTATGCATGGGTGTTTATTTTAGAATCTTTCCGCGCTGGACTGTGAACCCTTCCAGGCATGGATACTGTAATCCAAACCAGTTCACTGACCTCCTCAGAGACTGTGAGTCCCCATAGAACAGGGCCTGGTCCTCCTTATCTGTGTATCCTCAGCCAATGAGAATATTGGGAACTTAATAAGGCCCCAGGAAAAGCTGTCTGAGAGGAATGACTCTCTAAACCTGCAGAACATACAGCCATCAAATACCTCAAGCAATGAAAAAAAGCAGAGAACAATTACATCCCAGAAGCAGTTGACAGTTCTGTGGTCCAAACCTTCTACTCGTGGGAATAAACCCAAAAGAACTGTATGGACACTCCACACTTTGTCTACCCTTCATCAATTGATGGGCATTTGGATTGTTTTAATTGTTCTGGGCTATTATGAACGATACTGTAAAAACTTAGTCCATATACATGCTTTTATATAAAATGTGCTTTAACCTCTCTTGGGTATATATGTTCGAGTGAGATTTCTGGGTTAAGTTTGGTAAGTCTGTGCTTAGATTGTTGTTTTGTTTTTGAGACAAGATCGCACTACGTAGCCCTGGCTAGCCTTGAAGAAATCCGCCCGTGTCTGCCTCCTGAATGTTGGAATTATACTCATGAGCCACCATGGCCAGCTGTGTAACTTTCTTATGGAACTGCCAAACAATTTCCTACAAGGGCTGAAAACATTTTAAATCCCCGTTGGTATATGAGGATTCCATTTCCCCACATCCTGGCCACTACTTATTTTGCTGTTGCTGAGTTAGAGCCATCCTAGCGGATATGAAGTAGTGCCTCTGGGGTTTTGATTTCCTAAAAGGCTGATGGTGTGGAGTACCGCCCCCTTTCCTTACTGCTCCTTTGTGGAACTTCTTTTGGACAAACATCTATTGAGATCAACTGTCCATATTCAAGTTTAGATTGTCTCCTTTTTAATGTATTTTTATGTATGTATTTATTTATTTGAGAGAGACAGAGAGGGAGGGAGTGAGTATGGACACAGCAGGGCATCCTGTCATTGCTAACAAACTCCAAATGCGTGTGCCACTTTGTGCATCTGGATTTACATGGGTACTGGAGAATTAAACTCAGGCCTTCAGGCTCTGTAAGCAAGCATCTTTAACTGCTGAGCCTTCTCTCCAGCCCCATCCATCTATTTTTATTTTACTATAAGAATTCTTCATTATACTGAATTTGTTATTGCAGTATATGTTCTCGACCTAATTTCAAATATAATTTGCAAGTATTTTCTCCCATTCTGTAGGTCGTCCTTCTTCATAGCCTCCTTTGGTGCACCTTTATAATCTGTCTTCTTTCCTTCTCCCCTCTGGTTACTGTGCTTTGGCTATGTGAAGTCCAGTCCTCAGGACCTGCTAAGTAGTTTCTGTCTTGGTTTACTTTCTGGAAAACAAATCTGGTGGGTCACTGGCTATTCTTCTTTGGGGACAAATTAAAAGATTTAAGGACCAGAAGTACTTGTGTGCTTTTAACAAAAGTTATGAGTGAGAGATCTTTCCTGAAAAAATGGCGCACTGAACGGCCACACGCATCCTCAGTTGAAAGTTGCCCAATGTAGCCAGACTGACACCTGGCTGCCACCACGTGGTGAAAATGGGAACAGCATGGGGTACTAATTGAAGGTTGCTAGCTATGAATCACAAAAGCATTTTGTTTGCAATTTCAGACAGACTGCTTGTTGGGAAAGAGCTTGTCTGGTTTGGGGATTATTTGTAGATTCTTTGGGTGTTGGTGAAAGACAAGCTTATAATTGTGAATTTGAGACTGCAACACTGCGATATTTAACGCACAGAGTGCCATGGTCCAGTAAGTAGACAGTCCCGTCTTAGGAACAGGTTTCCTTCAGGACCATTTAAAGGCTTACCTGTACTTTTTATGGATTTCTAACCTACCAACAGCAAGGTGCTAACTTAAGGTGATTTTCCAGCATTGAAAGATTTGTTAGAATGAACGTGTAACTCTGATACCAAGTAGACATAACCCTCAGCCTTAAGTCTGGCCTTACTCCAAGATCTAGTTAACCAAAATAAGTAGAAGATGGGAGACAGGGAGACACACTGAATGGACTGATTACTTAAAATTTACATATGAGTAATAGATATATACATATACACATATATACATATACATATATATGCATATATATATATATATATATATATGATTATCTTTCAATCCTGTTCAAATCAACTTCTGATCTGCTCATGGCAGAACTCTACCCTAAATGAGTGAGCCTAAGCAAAAGGATAAATTCATAGTCAAGATTTTGAGGACTGTCATGATCAGAATCAGGATGAATATTAAAATTATGAATGTATTGATCATGTGTGCTGGGGGGCCTCATAGATAGTGGGAAATTAAACTCAGATTTATACCCTATGCCTCAGGTCCTATCCATGTGGTCACCCGTGCTGACTCTGGCCTCTCTCTGTACAAACATGCAGACCCACACAGCAAGAGACATAACTGCTGGAAGTTTTCATATTTCCTTTTGTGGCTATTGCCAGAGGAGGCATACATGCCTCAGGGTTTATCGGCTCAAAGTAGAAGCCTCTTCTGCAAAGTCAAGCGGAAAGCATATATCTGGTGGACATATTTCACCATCTGCCCTCGCTCCTTCCATTATTCTTAAATCAGAAGCTGGTGATGGAGGCACAGGCCTGAGCTTCCTGGACCGCACTGCAGACTTTCCTGCTGCAGTCAGAAGGCCACCTACTGCCTCTGCCATTCTCTGTGACGTAAAGTGGGTGTTCTATGTTCTGCCTCTTGAGACCCACCAAGCCACCAAGCCCTCAGCTGCAACTGTTACAGTAAACCCAAGCATTGTAACACCCTGTAGGCTGAGAAACAGCAACACAATGTGACTCTGACTTACAGATCCACCAGGGGCATCTGCTTAGCATCAGTTCAGCCACATGAAAAACCAGCTATGAGAGCACATGCGTAACATGCTCTGTTATGGGCTAGACGTTGATCCCCATTCCAATTCCTATGTTGAAGCCTAATCCCCAGTGTGAGGGTGGTAAGAGTTAGGACCTTTGAAAAGTGACGAGTTTGTGAGGCAGAGCCCCCTTGAATGGAACTGGTATCTTTATAAAAATGGCCAGAGAACTAGCTATATCTTTCCACCATGTGAGAATATGAGAAGAAAGAGGACCCTGGTCAGACCCCACTCTTGCTGGCACCTTGATCTCAGATTGCTGGCCTTCAGACCATGAAAAGTAAATGACAGTCACCAAAGACACCCACTCTCTGTTCATGAGTTACAGCAGCCTGAGTGGACTAAGCCATGTTCTCTTACTTTTGTGGTAGCCTGCAGTTGCCCCACAAGGGAGTTATAAGCCTCCTTCTAGACATCTCAAACAAATCCTAACTCTTTGCCCTCATTTCAAGGTTTAAAATTTTTGTGGAAGAACTCCACTTGGGCTAGATGGGCTTCTACCCATCCTACTCACCCTCTAGACTAAGTATTGGTGGCTGGTAGAGCGTAACGTGATTGTATGGGAGTATGGAGGGACCACTTTAACCAAATGAACAAAAATATCTACTTGTCCTGATAAACACCAGTAACAGCCTGTGTGAACATCCTATTGAGACAGCCTACACTCAAGAAACAGAGCCAGGACCCCTGAACTAGAATCCCCTGATAAGTAGGCCCTAAGGGCACCAACTGCCAGCCCCAGATAAAAACCATCTGGGAGTACAGATCATTACAGGCAACAAAGCTGACCCACTTCTTTCCTTTCATGTGATGTCTAAAAGGAGGAATGGGAATAAAGAGACCCCAGACCTAATTGAGGGTTCTATCCAGACTGGTGTACTCCCCTTTAGTTCAATCAAACCACTTTCTTTGTTCTCCAACACGTGAACACCCTAAATAAGTTCCCGTCTCAAAAACATGTTCAGAAGGTCCTCTCTCTGTTGATGTAGAGAGCTTGTGTACTTTTACTTTTCTCTCTTTTTAAAAATATTTTATTTCAATTTTTTTATTAGAGAGATAATGCACATGCCAAGGCCTTTAGCCACTGCAAACAAGCTCCAGACACATGCACTACCTTGTGCGTGTGTTTAACATGGGTACTGCAGAATCAAACCTTTGTCCTTAGGCTTCACAGACAAATGCCATAACCTCTAAGCCATCTCTTCAGCCCTCCTTTTTTGTTCCTTTAATAAAACTGCTTGCTCACATTTCTCCTGTTTGCTTTCATAATTCTTTGTGATTATAAGACAACGAACTCAATCAGAAACAGAATACTGGCCCAACTGGATTGAAGAGTTAGTGATGTCTTGGGATAGACTTCAAAGTTCTCTATGATCTTGACCCTGGATTTAGTCATTGGCTCGTCTCCAACTTTTCTCCCCTTTGTTTACCTTGTGTTGTCTTATATATACCAACCCTATCCTCATTCAACCCTCTGTACAAGTTTTCTTTCTGCCTGAAACACTCTTCTCTGAGATAGCCACAGGATCCTTTAAACCCCATTCACGTCTTCACTTCCTCTGCAAGGCCAACTCTGAACCCTGTTTCCTTACAATTATGCCCCTCCCCTGCCATTTTCAGTTCTCTTCTCTCCTGCTTTGTGGCAGTCTCTTCTTAATGCATTTGTTTATAGGGTCTCCCAGTGCCTATAAACATTTCCTCTCTCTCTCTCTCTCTATTTTTTTTTTCAAGGTAGGGTCTCACTCTGGCTCAGGCTGACCTGGAATTAACTATGTAGTCTCAGGGTGGCCTCGAACTCAAGGTGATTCTCCTACCTCTGCCTCCCGAGTGCTGGGATTAAAGGCGTGCGCACACCCGGCTAAACATTTCCTCTTAAAAGCCAGGGGCTACAGAAAGTATAATTCCTCCATATAACCTGACCATTGGCATCAAGTGCTATGGTACACATGGCAGGGATAAGTACATGAATTAACCCAGGGTCACATGGGGCTTTGAGGCCATTAAAAGATGCAACATCACAAGAATGAACAGAGAAAAATGTCTCTCATTTTATAAAACAAAATATTAGCTACAAAAAGTAGCTTGTGCACTGAAATGTTCCCTGGCTCTCAGTAGTGCATGTGCTTGATGTTCCTGTATACCAAAACCCACATGACCATGCAGGTAGGGGACTTACCCTTGGAGCAAGGAATAAGAAAAAATCTCTGTGAACCCCATGGTAAAGCCAAAGCAGCTCACCAGGCCCTTGTTGACACAGGTAGCATATGGGCAGCCTAGAGGGAGAAAGAAAATCAAGAAAATGTTCCCTTACATAACCATGAAGAAGGAATGATGGCAGAATTTCAATGTGCAAATGAGTTGTCAAGGATTATGATACATGTTTGATGTATGCTCATAGGCACAGTTTCCAAAAGTTCCTGGTACTTTATTTATTTTTTTTAAAATTTTTTGTTTGTTTATTTATTTAGTTGAGAGCAACAGAGAGAGAAAGAGGCAGAGAGAGAGAGAGAATGGACGTGCCAGGGCCTCCAGCCACTGCAAACGAATTCCAGACGCATGCGCCCCCTTGTGCATCTGGCTTACGTGGGTCCTGGGGAATCGAGCCTTGAACCGGAGTCCTTAGGCTTCACAGGCAAGCGCTTAACCTGCTAAGTCATCTCTCCAGGCCCCCTGGTACTTTATTATTTACAGCAGCCTTTTCCCACCGGATTCAAGCTCAAGAAGGTCTTGCCATTCGTAAGAACAAATAGCCCATTAGGAACCCACAGTGCTTTCCTAAGCAGAGAAAAATCCTATATACCCTGAAAATGATTTATACCACCTTGCTAGAAAGTAAAAATAATTTTGTATTTCAGATCATTTTTTCCCTCCATTCAAGTACATTCTGTGTGACAGTAAGATGTTTATGTCCTAATCCCCAGATCCTACTATGAGTGTTACTTTACGTGGCCAAAGGGACTTTTCAGATATGAGTAAAGATTCTGAGATGAGATGCAGACCCAGAATTACCCAGATGGACGCCATGCAGTCTGGTTTGTAAAATCTTGGTACCTAGCCCAGCTATGGACGTAGGAAGATGTGACAACAGAAAATTAGGAGAGCGATGCTGTCACTGCTTTTATTGGCTTTTTTGCATTGTTGTCTACCCATTTTAGGAAGACTCTTGTAAGAAAGGAACCAATTGGGAGTTCCTCGCACAGTCAGTGTACGGGTGGGTGCAGTGGTCTGGAGTGAGTAGGCCGGACCCATTACTGGTCTCCTTCACCACCTGGGTCTGAATTTCTTGCACTTCAGTTTGTGGGTGGCCACGGCCCTCTGGAGTGAGTAGACCAGACCCCTGTATCTGGACTCCTCTCAACTCCCCAGTCTAGGTTGCTTGCATTGGTCTATGTCCTAGAGGGCTCAGCACCATGAAGTAGGCCAGACCCCTGTTCCCTTACTCCTCCTAGTACCTTGGTCCTGGTAGGTCCCATTTTGCCTTGCTCGGGCAAGCCTGGCCCCTGTGTGAGCTGTGGAATCAGGCCTTTTGCTCTGGTATACTGACTGGCCACTAAGTACCAACATCCCTGTTCACCTGAGTCAGAAGGTGAATGGGCCAAAGGACACAAACTTGGTTCTTCCTCAATAAAATAAAGAGTCTTCCTAAAATGGGTAGACAGTGCAAAAAAAAAAAAAAAAAGCCAATGAAAGTTAGAAAACAGAGTGATCTCTATCAAGGATGCCTAGTCCTACTACAGAAGCATCCAGTGAAATCAGAGAAATCAATAGAAATTCATTCCCAAAATGAAAAACACACCAACCAATGAGATGCTGATTAAAAAAAAAGCTGAACTTGAAGCAAACTATCAAAGAACCAATAATCATCTCAATGAAATTCAACAGAATTGTCTCATAGAGTGTTCCTCTTTTGACAGTAGACTTAACTTGATGGAAGAAAATGTTAGAACCCTCCAAAGAAATATGAAAAAGTTGAAGGAAAGTCAAGAAATGGAAGACCTCAACAACCGGTTGATTAAGCTTAATGAAGACTTGATCAACTACAAGAAGCATCAAGAAAATCAGAATTCAAATTGAAATCATACCACCAAAAAGTGATGGACATTATACAAAACAACACAGCAGAAAACAAAAATAAAATAGAATTTATGAAAACCTCTCTAGAACCACTCACCAACAGAGTTACTCAGGTGGAAGACAGAACCTGTGACCCAGAATATAGGATGGAAGAAATTGATCAGGAGGCCATAAACTTTGCTAAGTTCAAAAAATCAAGTGTCCAGAATAAGAGGGAACTGTGGGACACTCTAAAATGACCAAACATCCAGATCATGGTTATGCTAGCAGGAGAGAAAATCCAGACCAGAGGCATAGAAAATATACTCAATAAAATCATTGAAGAAAATTTTCTTAATCTTGCAAAAGAGAGGCCCTTCCAGATACAAGAAGCCCACAGAATATCAAACAGGCACGACCAAAGAAGAAACTCTCCAAGACACATCATAGTTGAAAACCCTTAAAAATGAAAACAAATAGGGAGTGTTAAAAGCAGCAAGACAGAAGCAATTCACAACATACAAATGCAATCCCATTAGAATAACATCATATGTCTCAATGGAAAACCTGAAAGCCACAATGGCCTGGAGTGGAACACTTCAACTTCTGAAAATCTATGGCTTCCAATCCAAGCTACTTTACCCAGCAAAAGTATCCCTCATAATAGATGGTGAAAGAAAAACTTTCCATGAGAAAAAAGTCAACTCTATAATTATATGAACACAAAGCCAAACCTACAGAGAATACTTGAGGGAATATTCCATGCAAAACAGTCAAACAAGCAATCTCAGGAGCCAACAAGAAGATCACAATAACAAAAATAAACTAGACTCAAAACAGTACATAACACAAGTAAGCCCCCAACCACATAAAACACCTCATTGTGGCAGGGATTAATTCAAACCTCATAGTAATAACATTAAATATTAATGGTCTTAACTCACCCATCAAAAGACACATGTTATCAGGATGGGTCAAAAAACTGGACCCTTCTATCTGCTGTCTTCAAGAAACCACCCTCACCACTAAAGATAGATACCTCCTCAGAGTGAAAGGTTGGAAAATGGTATTCCAAGCAAATGGAAATAAAAAACAAGCAAGGTGTTGCTACATTACTATCTAATAAAATAGACTTCAAACCAAAAGTAATCAAAAAGGACAAAGAAGGCCACTTCTTACTCATCCAGGGGATCATCCAACATGAACACATCACAATCATAAATATATATGTGCCAAACACAGGGGCACCACAGTTTATAAAAAAAAAATCTACTCGACAATAAAACAGAAATAAGCACTAACACCATCATAGTTGGAAACTTCAATACTCCACTATCATCAATAAACAGATCATCTAAGCAGAAAATCAACAGGCAAATAATAGAGCTCAACAACATCATAGATCAACTAGACCTAACACGATATCTACAGAACTTTCCACTCCAACTTTACAGAATACCATTCTTTTCAGAAGCCCATGGAACCTTCTTCAAAATTGGCCATATATTAGGCCATAAAGCGTGCCTTCATAAAGTCAGGAAAATTGATGTAACTTCCTGCATCATGTCAGATCACAATGCTTTAAAGCTAGAAATTAACAACAAGAGACATACCAAGAACTCCACCAACTCCTGGAGACTAAACAACACACTTTTAAACAATGAATGGGTCATGGAAGAAATCAAAATAGAAATTGTATAATTCCTAGATCTGAATGATAATGAAAACACAACCTACCAAAACTTGTGGGTCTCAATGAAGGCAGTCATAAGGGGAAAATTCATAGCCCTAAATGCCTTCATTACAATGACAGAGAGATCACAAATAAATAACCTGACTGTCCACCTAAAGGCACTGGAAAAACAAGAAGTATCCAACCCAAAGAGCTCTACACAGAAAGAAATAATCAAGAGTAGAGCAGAAACTAATGAATTGGAAACTAGGAAAACAATTTTAAATATCAATGGAACATACAGCTGGTTCTTCAAAAAAATAAACAAGATTGACAAACCCCTGGCCAAAGCAAACAAGCACAAAAAATGGAAGTCTCCAATTAACAAAATCGGAAATGTAAAAGGAGATCACTACAGACATCAATGAAATTGGAAGAATCATCAGGGCATACTTCTAAACTCTCTACTCCACAGAATTAAATAATCTGGAAGAAATGAATTCATTCCTAGACACATACTACCTACCCAAACTAAACTCAGAGATTAATTTCCTAAACAAACCTATCACATCCATGGAGATTGAAAAGGTAATAAAAAACCACCACAAAAAGAAAAGTCCAGGACCAGATGGCTTCTCAGATGAATTCTATCAAAATTTCATAGAAGACCCAAAACCAACTTTTCTCAAGCTATTCTGCATAATTGCAGACCAGTGAGTCCTCTCCAACTCCTTTTATGAAGCTAGCATCACCTGTAATACCAAAACAAGACAGAAATTGCAACAAGGGAAAAAAATTAAAGGTCTATATCCTGAATGAACTAAGATGGAAAGATCCTGACCAAAATACTTGCAAACCGGATTCAACAACACTTCAAAAGCATTATCTACTGTGATCAAGTAGGCTTCATCCCAGGGATGCAGGGATGGTTTAACATGTGGAAATCAGTCAACATAATACACCACATAAATAAGCTGAACCATAAGAACCACATGATCATCTCAATTGATGCACAGAAGGCCTTTGACAAAATACAACACCACTTCATGATCAAAACACTGGAAAGAATAGTCATGGGGGGTTTACATCTCAACATAATAAAGGCTATATATAAAGTTCCTAAAGCCCAGATAATTCTTAATGAGGAAAAACTCAAGGAGTTCCTACTGAGATCCAGAACAAGGCAGCAGTGTCTACTGTCACCACTGCTCTTCAACATAGTACTAGAAGTCCTAGCACAAGCAATAAGACAGGAGAAAGAAATAAATGGGCCATTCTGGCCAAGATGGTAACCACCTAACTGCACCACACATCCCCGGGAAAGAAAGGCAAGACATTAAGGATTCACTGGGTCTTTTACGGGACAGCAATCTCCAGTATATTGCCAGTGGAAACAGAGAATTGCGGATTCCCTCATGTGTGGGTAGCCCACCCCTTCCCCCAAGCAGCCGCCGTACCCACAGTCCCAGCTTCAGGAAACTCCCGCACTTACTGCAGGAAAAGGGTCCAAGGCCAACATATCTCCACTTGCCTCACTGCACAGGGGCGATCGTCCTGCTACCCCTGCCCACAAGTGAACATGGGCAAGCTACACCTGCTGTCCCATTGGAGCTCAGGCTCCTTTGATCAATTTGCCTGCCAAACGGTGCTGCTGTGCCAATCCCTGCTTGCGCAAGCTTAGCATACTTGGCCCATTTGCTCACTTACTGCTCTGGCTGCTGCACATTCACATGCAAGCCCAGGACCATTGCAACTCCCTACGTGAGCTCAGACTGTCTCTGTCTGTCACTAGTGCTAGCTCAGGTGCCATCCCCTCCCTGTCTACTGCGCCAGCCAACCACCATTGTCCTGTTCCTGGTGAGCTCAGACTGCTTCCGGGTCCCAGTGTTCCACCATGCCAGAGTTTGGGCTGCTTCAGTGCTTGGTGCCTCAGTGTCCCTCCTAGTGCGAGTGTAGGCAGCTTTGGTGCATTACTGCAAGAGAGCTCAGGAAACTTTGGCACCCCTGCCAGGCAGGAGCTCAGACAGCTTTGGCAAGTGAGAGGCAAAGCCTAGGCTGCTTGGCAACTGCCTCAGGATGCTTCAGCTTCCCACTGTGCTTGAGCCCAGGCTGATCCAGCCACCTAAGTGCCCATAAACTGCGATGGGCAGACCACAGTGCAAGAGAAATAACATGAAAAATCAAATGCAAGAAAATCCAGTTAGATCACCCAGTCCTACAATGAACATCTCTAATCAAAACATAGAAGAGTCATTAGGATCAGAACACCAAAATGAAGCTATGAGCAATGCATCCCTGACCAAGCTACTGGTAGAACTTGCCGAAAAGCAACAAAGGACCGATAATCGTGTGGATGCTGCCATCACTAGACTAGACCTAATAGATAAGAAAATGGAAGGAGTTCAAAGACAGTTAAGACATATGAGTGAGAGTGAAAAAGAAGAGGACCTCAAAAATCAGCTGGTGATGCTAAATAAAGACATAAAGAAATGCAAGGATGAATTCCAAGGAGCATCAAGAAAATCAGAAAATGATGTGAAAAGGGAGCTTGACAGAGGGATGGAAAATATATATAGAAAAGTAGTAGAAAATGCAAACCTAATTGAACAAGTCCAAAACTCTCTAGAAGCTCTCAAGAATAGAGTCAGCCATGTGGAGGATAGAAACTCTACTCTGGAAGACAAGATGGAAGAAACAGTTTGAGAGTTCAAAAATTTCAGTAAGTTCAAAAGTTTCTGTGAACAGAACATGAGGGAATTCTGGGATACACTTAAATGTCCTTATATCAGGATCGTTGGAATACCAGAAGGAGAAGAAATTCAGACCAAAGGCATGGGGAATTTATTTAACAAAATAATTGAAGAAAACTGCCCCAGTCTCTTAAAAGAAAGGCCCACCAAGATACAAGAAGCTAACAGAACTCCAAACAGACTGGGCCAAAGGAGAAACTCTCCAAGACATACTGTCATTAAGACTCTAAACATTGACACCAAAGAGAAAACCCTAAAAGCAGCCAGTAAAAAACAGCACACCACTTTTAAAGGTAACCCCATCAGAATTACTCCAGACTTCTCAATGGAAACCCTGAAAGCTAGAAGGGCCTGGAATGAAACACTGCAAAGTCTAAGAACCTATGGCTTCCAACCCAAACTACTCTACCCAGCAAAAGTATCCCTCATAATAGATGGTGAAAGAAAAACTTTGCATGAGCAAAACTCAGCTTTACAATTATATGAACACAAAACCAAATCTACAGAGAGTATTTCAGGAAACTCTCCACAGAGAAGAAACAAATAATCAAACTCAAATGCCTACAAGAAGCAGATCACAATAACCAAACTCAGAGTAGGCACAAAAAACTTCAAAGTCCATGAAAACACCAAACCACATTTACCATCACAATATGGCAGGGATAAAGTCAAACCTCAAAGTCATTACCCTAAATATTAATGGCCTTAATTCATCCATCAAGAAACACAAGCTAACGGGATGGATGAGAAAATTAGACCCCTCAATCTGTTGTATTCAGGAAACCCACCTCACCACTAAAGACAGACACCTCCTCAGGGTGGAAGGGTGGAAAACAATATTCCAAGCAAACGGGAATAAGAAAAAAGCAGGCGTAGCTATATTAATATCAGATAAAATAGACTTCAAAACAAAAATAATCAAAAAAGACAAAGAAGGCCACTTCCTACTTATCAAGGGAATGATCCATCAAGAGAATATTGCAATCATAAATCTGTATGCACCAAACACAGGGGCACCACAGTTCATAAACCAAAACCTACTTGACAATAAAATAGAAATAAGCACCAACACCATCATAGTTGGGGACTTCAATACACCATGATGAAGAATAGACAGGTCATCCAAACAGAAACTCAACAGGGAAGTAAGAGAGCTCAACAAAACTATAGATCAGTTAGACCTAACAGACATCTACAGAACTTTCCATCCCAAATCCACAGACTACACATTCTTCTCAGCAGCCCATGGAACATTCTCTAAAATAGACCATATACTGGGTCACAAAGCCTGCCTCTACACATTTAGGAAGATTGACATAACTCTCTGCATGATATAAGATCACAATGCTATATTGCTAGAAATTAACAACAAAAGACCCACTATGAATCCCAACGGTACCTGGAAACTGAACAGCACACTTTTAAACAATAAATGGATAATGGATGAAATAAAAAAATGAAATTGCAAAATTTCTAGAAATGAATGACAATGAGAACACATTGTACCAAAACTTATGGGACACAATGACGGCGGTCCTCAGGGGAAAATTTATAGCACTCAATGACTTCATAAAAAAGACAGAGAGGGCTGGAGAGGTGGTTTAGTGGTTAAGCACTTGCCTGTGAAGCCTAAGGACCCTGGTTTGAGGCTCGATTCCCCAGGACCCACGATAGCCAGACGCACAAGGGGGTGCATGCGTCTGGAGTTCATTTGCAGTGGCTGGAAGGCCTGGCATGCCCATTCTCTCTGTCTATCTGCCTATTTCTGTATATCTCTCTCTCTCTCAAATAAATAAATAAAAATAAAATATTTTTTAAAAAGACAGAGAGATCCCAAATCAATAACCTAACCATCCACCTAAAGGCACTGGAGAAGCAAGAAAAATCCAAACCAAAGAGCTCCAGAAGGAAAGAAATAATTAAGATCAGAGCAGAAATTAATGAATTGGAAACTAAGAAAGCAATTAATACAATTGACAAAACAAAGAGCTGGTTCTTTGGAAAAATAAACAAGTTTGACAAACCCCTGGCCAATTTGTTCAAGCAAAAAAGGAGATGCTTCAAATTAACAAAATTCAAAATGAAAATGGAGAGATCACAACAGACATAAGTGAAATTGGGAGAATCATCAGGACTTATTTCAAAAACCTTTACTCCACAAAACTGGATAATGTGGAGGAGATGGATAAATTCCTGGATGCATACCATCTATCAAAGCTAAACTCAAGCTGGGTGTGGTGGTGCATGCCTTTAATCCCAGCACCAGGGAGGCAGAGGTAGGAGGACTGCCATGAGTTTGAGGCCACCCTGAGACTCCATAGTGAATTCCAGGTCAGCCTGGGCTAGAGTGAGACCCTACCTCGAAACACCAAAAAAAAAAAAAAAAAAAAAAAAAAAAAAAAAGAACAATGAAAAAATGAACAACAAAGCTAAACTCAGAGCAGATTAATCTCCTAAACAGACCTATCACACTCATTGAGATTGAAAAAGTAATAAAAAAAAAACTCCCTAAAAAGAAGAGTCCAGGACCAGATGGCTTCTCAGCCGAATTCTATCAAACCTTCATGGAAGAACTCAAACCCAAACCAATCTTCCTCAAACTGTGCCACACAATTGGTGAACAGGGTAAGCTACCCAACTCCTTTTATGAAGCTAGTATCACCCTAATTCCAAAACCAGGCAGAGATGCCACAAGAAAAGAAAACTACCGGCCTATTTCCCTGATGAACTTAGATGCAAAGATCCTGAACAAAATCCTTGCAAACCGAATCCAACAACACATCAAAAGCATTATCCACCTTGACCAAGTAGGATTCCTCCCAGGAACACAGGGATGGTTCAACATATGGAAATCTGTCAATGTAATACACCACATAAACAAGGTTAAACACAAAAACCACATGATCATTTTGATAGGTGCAGAAAAGGCCCTCAGACAAAATACAACATCACTTCATGATCAAAACATTGGAGAGAATTGGCATGGTTGGTTCATATCTTAACATAATAAAGGCAATATACAAAGCTCCTAAGGCCCAAATAATACTTAATGGAGAGAGACTGGAGGAATTCCCATTAAGATCAGGAACAAGACAGGGTTGTCCACTCTCACATCTGCTGTTCAATATAGTACTGGAAGTCGTAGCTCAAGCAATAAGACAGGAGAAGGAAATAAAAGGGATACAATTTGGAAAGGAAGAAGTTAAGTTAGCTCTATTCGCTGATGACATGATTGTATATGTAAGAGACCCAAGAGACTCCATCCCAAAACTCCTGAAAGTGATTAACTCCTATAGCAAAGTAGCAGGATACAAAATCAATGCACAAAAATCAGTAGCCTTTCTATATGCAAATAACAAAGATACAAAGAAAGAAATAAGGGACATGGTCCTATTTTCAATAGCAACAAAACAAACTAAAATGCCTTGGAATAACATTAACCAAGGAAGTGAAAGATCTATACAACGAAAACATAAAAACACTCAAAAAAGAAATTGAGGAGGACTTGAGAAAATGGAAAAACCTCCCATGCTCCTGGATAGGCAGAATTAACATTGTGAAGATGGCAATCCTACCAAAGGCAATGTACAGATTTAATGCATTTCCAATTAAAATCCCAACAGTGTTCTTCACAGAGATAGAAAAAATGATCTCAAATTTCATATGGAATGGCAGAAGACCTCACATATCCAAACATATCCTCAGCAAAAGAAATGGAATAGACTTGAGGACCCGGACTTTGGGTCAAGCAACTATAGCTACTTGATATTTGACAAAGGCCCTAACAATATAGGCTGGAGAAAAGACAGCCTCTTCAACAAATGGTGCTGGACAAACTGGAGAACCATATGCAGGAAACTGAAACTTGATCCACACATTTCGCCATGCACTACACTCAAGTCCAAATGGATCAAAGACCTCAATATAGGACCAGAAATTCGACTGCTACTGGAAGAAAACATAGGAAGTACTTTCCATGATATAGGAATGGAAAAAGACTTCCTGAACAAAACCCCAGTAGCTCATGATCTTAAACAGTCACTCAACCAATGGGATCACATGAAGCTGAAGAGTTTCTTTACAGACAAGCATACAATAAGCAAAGCCAATAGATTACCCACAGAATGGGAGACAATATTTGCTGGTTATCCAACTGACAGAGGCCTAATCTCTAGAATCTACAAAGAACTCAAAAATCTAAACAGTAAAAAGTCAAACACCCCACTCACAAAATGGGGCAAAGAGCTAAACAGGCAGTTCACAAAGGAAGAAATGCAAATGGCAAACACACACTTCAGAAAATGTTCATCATCCCTAATCATCAGGGAAATGCAAATTAAAACAACTATGAGATTCCACCTTACCCCAGTAAGGATAGCAGACATCAAAAAAATCAAATGAAAATAAATGCTGGTGAGGATGTGGAACAGATTATTTTAAATAAACTCACACTATCACAGAAAGACATTCATCACATGATCTCACTCATCTGCAGTTCCTAACCTGGATCAGCCCAATTTGCTGACATAAGTGAATGGCATCTTGAAGCTTGGAGAATAGGGAGGGTAGGGCTTGGGGGAAGGGAAAGGGTGTGTGTAGGGAGAGGGTGCACAAAATCTGAACCCAAACTGAACTGGTACCATATAATCTTGGTACCATATATCCTGGAAATAAGACTAAAAGGTGGAACCCTCAAGTGAACCTTAGAGGGAGCATCTGAATCAAAGGGCCCTAGAGAAAGTGAGACAAAACCTAACCTCAAATTTTTTCTGTTTCTTTTTCTTCTCTGTTTTTTTTATTTTTCCTTTTCTCGTGGCTCTGGCCTGTAATTCCCTGTATCAGGATGTGGTCTACATGCACGGTGAGCTGTTGAACAGAGACCTATTAGATCTCCCAAAACAAACAAGACAGACTTCTGTCAGAGCAGTTGATTACCCACCAGAAGTTAATGGTAAGACCCTACTGCTGAAGACTGCAAACACTGTTGGCATGGACCATGAATAGACCTGGTTAGAATCCAGAGGAGAGCCAGTCCTCAGATAATAAGCCCATCTAGTGCTGAAAGGGGCTACATGAGCTATCAGGGGAAAGTGGCCAACATCTGTCCAAGCAACTTCAAAATCTAAACGACTAGAAGCAAACAACCTGATGCGATGCTCACATAAGTGCAATAGTGGCACACAGTTGGTGGGTAACCAACTGCTCTTGGATTGGCTAACAGATATGCTTAGTGGAAAGGAAACCATATCTGGAACTGGGAAACAAGTCAGAATCATATCCAGATAATGATTCTGCTTTCCATTGTCAAACTCCCACAAACCTTAGTCTATATGTCTAACCCCTTTTAATTATCTCTAAATTAATAATGGCTATCACATTTAACTAGAACTGACTTCACTCTCTGTTGGCGAATATGCTTCTTTTTTTCAGATGAGAACTGGACCTGAGGAGATTAATGACCCAGTGCGCTCCACTTGGCCCCAGCTGAAACCACAGAGGAACTGAGGAAATGAGCAATAATGCTGCTCTCTTAGTTAAGCTGATATCAGCACAAGGGTGATGGAGAAAGATACTGAGGACACTCAACCCTACCAAACCAGTGCCCATCACTGAAGTAGACTTAAAGTGCTCCCATTATGGCTTAGGGAATTTTGTGGAAGAGGGGGTGGAAAGATTGTTAGAGCCACAAGTTGGGACATTTTGCACAGAGACACTGCCTCTCCCCCATAACTGACTGCTGCCCCCATAATGCATGACCCATAGTATACATGGGGTTGACCTGCATCCCCAATGAGGAAGGACTCTTCAGAAAAGGGGCAGGGAGGAGGGAAAGGATGGTACCAACATATGATGTTTACATTAAAAATATGTCCATATCTTGGGCTGGAGAGATGGCTTAGTGGTTAAGTGCTTGCCTGTGAAGCCTAAGGACCCCAGTTCAAGGCTCGATTCTCCAGGACCCAAGTAAGCCAGATGCACAAGGTGGCACATGTATCTGGAGTTCATTTGCTGTGGCTGGAGGCTCTGATGTGCCCATTCTCTCTCCCCCTCCCTCTTTCTCTCTCTGTTGCTCTCAAATAGATAAATAAAAATAAACAAAATATGTCCATATCTAATAATAAAAATAAATAAAGTAAAAATTAAAAAATATAATAAAAATTTAAAAATATCCTCCCAGTCAAAAAAAGTCCACCCTTACATGTAGCTAGATATATTTAGTCCTGAAAATTAATCATGTTCAGGCTTCTTTTATTGCTCATATGTTGTTTCTAATAACAAGAAATCCTCATGTCTGTTGCGATAAACCTATACCTAAGTCATTCCTTAAAAAAAAAAGGAAGGAACCAATTGAATCTAGAATCCCAGAGAAAGCAAAGAAACTTATTTTCTCCCAGAGCCTTGGAAAGCAATGCAGTCCTGTCCAAACAATGATTTTATTGCCATGAGACCTGTTCTGGTAGTTTATATTGTCAACTTGATGGGACCTAGAATTATACATAAATCATCTGTGACAGATTGTGGAGATTAGGTTAGCCTCTGTGCACTTCCCTGAGAGATGATCTTGATTAGGTTACGGTGGGAAGAGCTACCTTCACTGTGGGCAGCACCGTTCCATGGGCTGGAATCCCGGACTGTATAAGAAGGCACAGTGCTTGCCCAGCATGCCTAAAGTCCTTGGTTCGCTCTCCAGCACCACAGAAAATAAATAAATAAATAAATAAATAAATAATTAATTAATAACAGAATATCCTTGAATGAAGGCAGATCATGAAGACAAGTCATAGCCATAGGATCTATCTAGCCCCTCATCTTTTGCAAGTGAAACTTCCTCCAAGACTGGCTATTGAGGACAAAGAGTTTATTCAATTTGCATCTTAATATTCAAGGCTTCTGGAGCATTGGATTAAACAGGGAGACGCCAAGCCCCCCCCCCTTTCCCATAATTGTTTTTCTTTCTTCAGCTCACTATTGAAAGCTGCTGCTGTTGCACTTTACCTCTAAAGCTGCAGTGAGTAGCATTCTCATGAGTGTTGAATGGCACAAAACCTCCCAGCCGAAGCAGGAGCTTTGAAGAGTGGTCAGCTTAAGCTGCCCCAGAGTTTTGGATTGGGCTCCTAGTGAGCTTGGCAACCTCTTAAAAGGAAGCATACAAACAAGGCTCCTAAATCAAGAAGCTAATGCTAAAATATCCGTAAGAGTTTGAAACATCACTTGTTCTCAAGCAAATGTGAAATAGATAGGTGTCTAAGACTACTATTAATGCAGATACCAGTAAGATATTAAAATGAACAAAAATGAGAATTTGAAGAAAAGAGTTATGTTGGGGAAAAGGAATGCTGACATAAATTTACTAGTCAGTGCAAACCTAGTTAATATCTTATCAGGCTACAAATTGTAATGTCTAGGATCATTTCTTCCGGAGGACCAAATTTATTGGGCTTAGAATTAGAGAGAAGACGCTCTCAGAAGATGATTCCAGGAGGAGAGAAAGTGCATTTCTGGTGAGGTCAAGACTCAACTAAGACTTGATTTTTATCAAACTCAGGTTGTACATTAAGTGGTGTTTTATTGTTTGCTTTTTTGTTTTTCTGAGGTAGGATCTCACTTTAGCTCAGGCTGACCTGGAATTCACTATGGAGTCTCAGGGTGGCCTCAAACTCACGGTGATCCTCCTACCTCTGCCTCCCAAGAGCTGGGATTAAAGGCGTGTGCCACCATGCCCACCGGCTATTAGGTGGTGTTTTTTCTTTTTTTCTAACACTTAACTGCAAGGTAGAACAGTGCATGGCAGGACACTTTCATCTTTTCCTAATTCTTCCTAAAAACTGATCTCTTTTAGAAATTATAATTTGAGGGCTGGAAAGATACATCAGTGGTCAAGATGCTTGCTTGCAAAGCCTAATGACCCAGGTTTGATTTCCCAGTACCCATGTAAAGCCAGATGTAGAAAATGGTGCATGCATCTAGAGTTTGTTTGCAGTGGCTAGTGGCCCTGGCAAGCCCATTCTCTCTCTCTTCTCTCTCCCTCTCTCTCTCTCTCTCTCTCTCTCTGTGTGTGTGTGTGTGTGTGTGTCTTCTCTCTGTCTGAAGATAAATAAATAAATAAAATGTTTTTAAAATAAATTATAATTTGAGTCACTAAATGCTGGGAACAGGGTCTTCCACAGCTTAGAGAGAGATTTGGGCATTTGCCCAGTCTAACTTCCAGAGTGAATAAAATGTAAATGGATCTGAAAAGAAGCTGATAATTATTTTTAGACTGTTCCCAAGGACAGGAAATAGACTCAGAACTTTCTATCTTGGAGTGAGAGCTACACTGGAGATTGTTAAGAAATGCCAGACCAGAGAAGTCCAATCCTAGGGGTGTCACAATGTCTGGCTGAGAGTTCTTTTGTTCTATTCAGATGGAAATCATGGGTAGGCCAGGAATTGATCTCTTAGTATTGGGAGCCCTGAGATCCAGAGGCTCTCAAGCTGGGATCCCAAACCCTCCAGAGGCTAGAGGCATATGGCTCCAAGCTTTCAGAGCCAGAGGATAAATCTCTAGGTGCTCAAGGCAAAAGCCTACTGCCCAAGCCTTACAGTGCCAACAGCCAGCAACCGAGGTGAAAACACTCAGCACCCAAGATGAGAGCATTTGAACCTCTGTACTTTAGCCCTTGGCCCCTCTCTCCAGCTGCTCTCTGGATCAGGGTTCAGTTCTTACCAGTTCACGACTCTTGCCTAGCTTTGGCTCTTCTCAGTGCCTCTCTTTCCGGAGCCTCGGTTTCTCTAGTCTCTCTTGCCTTCTCAGTATTTCCTACATCCTCTGTAATCTTAGATGCTTGTCATTTCCATCCATGGGTAGGTCCCAGAATGCTTCAGCCATCTCCTAGTGTTAGAGCTCTGAGTCTGGACATCAGGGTCCATGGCTCTTAGTGGCTCTCTGAAACCCTTCAGCTATTGTTTGTTTTTTTTTTTCAAAGTAGGGTCTCACTCTAGCCCAGGCTGACCTGGAATTCACTATGTAGTCTCAGGCTGGCCTCAAACTCACAGCAATCCTCTTACCTCTGCCTCCTGAGTGAAGTGCTAGGATTAAAGGTATGCACCACCACACCCTGCACACACCAAAGTTTTACCAAGGGGTTTTATTGTGGATGTTTCCTGTCTTTCTCTACACCCCCAGGGGTTTGTTTTTTTTTTTTTCCTATTTAAATCTGAAGCTCATGCCAAAAGATGGAGCTGGGGACACATGTCCCTTCCTGCCCCCCCCCCAATACTAATACTTTTTAAGGTTCCTTTCCTAATTTTCACCAGGACTTTTTACTTTGGTTTTGGGGGACAGTAGCTAAACTTGCTTTACTGGGACCCCTAGAGTTAAGTATCTGGTTTAGGACATCAGTAACACTCATACTATATAATACTTAGATATTTATAATAATGAATAATTTCCTGACATTATTAGAATAACCTGAATAACCTTTAACTCATTCAAAACTGTTTTCAATGGAGCACTCAGAAGCCGTAGATTGTTACTAGAAAATTTTCAGTGCCAGGGATGGGATACCTTCCAGTGAGTTGTTGGCCAGGGAGGTCCCTGATGTCCCCAAAAACATTATAGGCTATTGCCGAGGCTCTTGGTTTCCAACCAGCAATAGACCATAAAACCCTATTGCTGAAGAGTTCACATGCTTGGGCTACAAGGACACTGTGAAATCCTGCTGGAACTGAGCTGAAAACCTCCTCCATGTAGACCAGCTGACAGAAAGCTGGAAGAAGCTGCACCACATGCAGTTCAATGGGAGAGAGAGAAATCACCAGTGGAGATAAACAACAGTGGACACTGCAAGCCTTAAGTTTGGCCAACCAGGCCAAATGAGTCAACAGATGCAATAGTGGCATGTCTATTACGGGGGAAACCAACCACTCTCTAATTGGACTGAAGGCTCACTCTGGGGAGGAAATACATCCCTGATACTGAAAACCTATAATGGAGGAAGTCATGAGCCCTAGGGGTGTAACGCCTGCTGGTGTCTGGCTAAATGTATATGCTATGCTCACCAAACTGCCTGGTAAACTCTTCTGTCAATGTTCATACCCATATATTAATGCTACTCTCACTTTTGGTTAGAGAAGCTTCCCTTTTCAGATGGCAGTGACCTTGGGATGACTCTAAAGGTACCATAGTGCTGAGAAGAAGTGACAGAGGAGTGCTCAGCACTGAAACATCTCTATCACACCTTCCAAGGCTCAGGGTCCATTGCAGAAGAGAAAGAATGTAAGAGCCAAAGGAAAGGTGGAACTCTTTACAATGCACTCTTCTAGACACAAAATGTCCTGAGTATCCATGATCTCACAGTGCCTGACACTACCTACACAAGAGCATCATAATAGGAAGAAAAGATGGTGGCAGCAAAATAAATGAGAGACTAATTGACATGGGAAGGTAATATGATGGACAGTGGAGTTGTGAAGGGGAAAGTAGGGGTGGGGAATTACCATGGTTTATTGTCTGTAATTATGGAAGTTGTCAATTAAAAATATTTTTAAAACTGTCTCTAGCAACTAATGGCTAATGAATTAAAATGGCTCTATTGGGGCTTAGGACATACTACTCAAATATGATGATAGGAGACCAGAGGGTGCAGGCTCAAAGTATGCCTCTTTGGCCCATTGGCTGTCATAATCTGGTTATTATGACAAAATCTAGACAAAGGAGCCTTTCTGAAAAGTTGCCTTCTTATGAGAAATTTACATCTATAACAAACCTCTTTTATAGGTTTATAAGGATGTTCCCTCTCTGTACCTGGAAGAGGATGACTAAATCACTGGAGGCTCTTATAAATGGCAAAAGCATCGACTTACATCTGCATAGTGAACCTTGCTTTTGTTTAAGGTGCTTTCACTGACCACATCAGCCTAAGTGGATCTTCCTCTACCTGCTTCTTCCTGTGTTTCAGGGAGAAGGTGGCTAAGCCTGAGGTTTAAGCTCCTTCTTTGAGTTCTACTCTAGAGACTTACTCCTTTCTGTGGGATTTCCCCACTTAGGTTAATAAATTTCTGCCTCATGAATTTCAGTGTAGAATTGTGAAGGGTATAGAAAATCATTTTTCTTCCTCTATATTCTGGAGATTTCCCGACACTACTGTAAAGCTCACTGGACTGTAGTGAGCATGGTACGAAGTTTAGGCAAATTGTAAAGGATTACGGACTGGATTTTTTTTTTTTCGCATAAGCATTTCTGGAAATTTTAAAACCTGATTGATTCCCCAGGTAGAGGATGAAGAAGAAGAATACCCATACGCTGCAAAATCTAAAGAAAAGAAAGTTTTCAAGAAACACTGAGCTCCAGATTGTCACATTCCTATCTTCCCATGTTCCTCTGAACAACTTTAATTACGATGGTGTGAACTCTGGTAGGGTGGGTTCCAAGTCCATTTAGTTAGTGAGTGTGCACGTTGACCATGTGAGGCCTCTCCTCTAAGCCAGGATGTCTGCCCATGCCATGAGACATTTTATTGAGTTCTCAAATATAATGGACCTTCCCTAATCATTTCTGAAATGATAATTTTTTCCCCATACAAAAGAGTCACTATTTCTTGGAGCTCTTTCCTCAGTGCTCCTAAGTCAGTGTTGGAAAATGTTGACCATGTAGCCATAGAAACCTCACTGGGAAATCAGAATGCCTGATGTAAGTTCCCAGGATGTTTGTTACAGTTCCCAAGAGCTCCAGTGGGTTTCTCTACTGTCAGGGAGCCCTGTTTACAAAGCCGGCTTTATGCAGAGGCCGTAGCTCTAGAGGTGGCTTGCCAGGCAGACTTTCAGACCCAGAACGGAGTCCCAACCTAAACCCAGCTGGAAAAATGGAATATACTAGGAGTGTGGAGGGGAATACTAAAGGAATGAAAACTCACTAAATTGCCCAGCACATGAAACAATGACAGTTTTAGAGATAGAGAGTACATGTAGTCTGTCAGACCCAGGAATAGTGGTTTAAAATGTGTTCATCATGATTGTTTTACTTCAAAGTCAGAGGCTGATCTTCCACTTCCAACATCTCTGCCAGGAACATATGTGCACAGATGCCATACACATCTGTTCTGAGCTAAATTAACATGTTAAGGTAGAGGTGGGGAAATTAAGCAAAAGAACCTCTAAAATAGTACCAGTGGGGAGGAGAGCTACTCCAAGAGGGAATTCTTATGTCACTTAGTCATAGACACAAAAATAATTGTTTTCGCCTTGTATGACATAATTGCTAAAAGCAATTCTTTTTAAAAATTTATTTATTTATTCATTTATTTGAGAGATGGAGGGAGGGAGAGAGACAAAGAGAGGCAGATAAAGAGAGAGAATAGGCACGCCAGGGCCTCCAGCCACTGCAAATGAGCTTCAGATGCACGCATCACCTTATGCATCTGGCTTATGTGGGCACTGGGGAATTGAACCTGGATCCTTAGACATCACAGGAAGTGCCTTAACCACTAAACCATCTCTCCAGCTCTAGACTTCCTTTTTTCCCAGTGCCAAAAGTCAAACCTGAGGCCTTTGGTTTGCCAAGTCCCCCACCCAATCCCCCTACACTCTCTATCTCACAAAACATCCATTAAGACATCTGAATGGTGAGTTTTGCTCTCATGGTTCATAAGGATTAATGAGATTCTCACTTGTTCTGTTCATTTGGAGCCACATTAACCTTTAGTTGTAAGTATTCTGTCTTGTCCAAAGCACTGGGCATCACTATTTAGTAATAAGCATGTGAAATTATTACTCAGTACAGTGCATTTAAAATTCCAGAAAGGCGATGAGCAGACCTAGGAGCCACTACAGCCATAATCCATGTCAGTGTTTGGTCCAGTGCCCATACTCATTACAGTCAAGTCTTTAGTTACATTATGTTAGATATCTGTGTATTGTTTTAGCTCTATCCAGAACTTTAAAATATTTAGAAAAATAGAATCTTATCATTTCTTTTTATCATAATAATTCCTTTTTTAAAAAAATGAATGCTTTAGGGATTACAGAATTTCTTTTTCAATTTGCACATTAGTTGAGAAGGAAAACTATAACAAATAGGAGAAACTGGAGCAAAATTGTAAAGCAAGAAAATCTTCTGTTAAGCAAAATCATGGAACTATAAATAGAGCACACATCAGAGAGCCTGGGTTTGAGTTCAGTTCTGCACTTTGTTCTAAAAACGGCTGCTGTCTTTTGAATGTCAAATGCACTCCACGCACTACACATCATTTGTACCTTTTTTTTTTTTTAGACAGTGTCTCTCTGTAACCCAGGCTGGCCTGGACCTCATTATATAGCTCAGTCTATTCTCAAACTTATGGAAACCCTCATGCCTCAGCCTCCATAGGAGATGAGACACCATGTCCAGCTTTCATTATTACTAGTTTTCAAACAATTTGTGAGGTAAAATATGGTTTTTCCATCCCAGTTAGTAATAAGCAAAAGCACTAACAAAATTAATCCCAAGCCAAGCCTCCTTGATCCAAGGTGTTGCTGTGAATTAACTTTTTTAAAAAAGTACAACTTTTTATTAATGACAATAATACTGGTACTGAGAGATTACAATTTAGAGACTTAGCTGGCATTCTGTGTTATGCAGTCTGTATTTGTTTGTCCAATTAATCTTCCGTAATCAATAACTTCTATAATCCAATGTAAGAAAAGTCTTTTAAGATCAAGTGATGTGTTCCAGGTTTGTCACTGTCATATCTTGAATCTTCATCTCTTTGACCCTGAAGCCACCTGGCAGCTCCTGTATGGGGAGTAGAAAGATCATCCCTTGCTTATTTTAAGTGGTTATTTTTCTGTTTGTTTTCTATCCAGAAGCATTCATTTCAAAAGAAGTTGAGCACAAGGTACCTTGGATAGTACATCAAAGCTTCAGGCAGCTTTGACCATAGGTGACAACATGAAATAGAATTTAAACAACTCTGAAGTCAGTGGAAAGTTGGAGCAAACAAGCCACCCTTGGCCTCCTGTCCTTTCACAAGAACTTCTGATAAAGCCACAGCATGTTACAGGAGAAAAGAAAACACAGCTACAAAACATGCTGTAGGGAATAAATAGTCAGGGAATTGTGGTTATTTTCCTATAAAAAATGAAATGTCAATGTACAGAGGAAATGAGACAGTGTGTCTGACAACCCACTGGTGACCAATGTCACCAGCCAGACTAGTGGTGCATAAGGTCAGAGAAGAACCAGGTGACCACAGCTGCAGCTGACACCCTGGAGCTGAAGAAGCAAAATTAAATGGCTTGGAGCAGCTAAATATTGAGGCTGCTTGCCAAGTGGTAGGAGAAACCAGACCTATAGTCAGAAGTAATCTGGGGGCAAGGCTGGACTTATTAGGAAAAGAGTTTTTGTGGTGGCTTGAATCAAATGTCTCACATAGACACACGTGTTCTGAATGCATGGTCCCTAGCTGATGACAATTTGTGAGGTGGAGCCTTGCTTAGAAGAGGTGGTTGTTGGGAGTGGGCTTTGGGGTGTTATGGTAAAGTCTCCCTTGCCAGAGCTTGTTTCACTCTTCTCCTGTTTTCCACCTGCTATGGCAAAGAGGTGATGTCCAGCCTCTGCTCATGCCATGCTTTCCCCTGCCATCATGAAGCTTCCCCTCAAGAACATAAGCCAAAATAAACCCAGTCCCTCAAGGGAAAAAAAAAATAACTCCCTCCCACAGGGCATGGTACTGCACACTTTTAATCCCAGCACTCAGGAGGCAGAGGTAGGAGGATCACTGTGAGTTTGAGACCAGCCTGAGACTACATAGTGAATTCCAAGTCAACCTGGGCTAGAGTGAGACCCTACCTTGGGCTGGGGGGTACAGCTTCCTCACATCAGCTGCTTTTGGTTGGGTGCTTTATCAGAGAAGGTAACTGCAATAACCTTCTAACAAATATAACTATTTATTGCTCAGCCTGCCAGAATCCACAAGTAAACAGTCCATTCTAGAATTGTTCAGAATATTAAGATATCCATTTAGGACTGGGTGAGTAGATTCCTCTAGCCCTAAGTCCTTTAATGACACTAATCTTCTATTTTTAGGTTTCAAATAAATAAATGGGCATGGTGGCACACATCTTTAATCCCAACACTCAGAAGGCAGAGGTAGGAGGATTGCTGTGAGTTCAAGACCAGCCTGGGACTACAGATTGACCTCCAGAATCAGCCTGAGCATGAGGGAGACTCTACCTCATAATACTAATCCTTATCTCCAATTTGTAAACTTATTCCTGCTATTAATATAAGTCTATACAAAAATGTTTAAACTTGTTGATCTCCTGTGTAGAGTCATAAGTTTTTTCTTCTACAAGTCAAAGGAGATACAAAGGGAATATGAAGGGAGGGAGGGGAGACTTAATAGGACAGTATTGTATATATGTAAGTAGAACAGATTAATGGGGGTGAAAAGGCCTAAGTGAGGTCAGGGGAAGAGATTAAGTAAAGGAAAGGTGGAGGAAAGGCTAATAAAAATCTAAGAGGATATAAATAAATCATATGGAAACCTACTTTTATGGACACTGGAACACACAAGAGCCATAGATTGTTACTAGAAATTTTTCAGTGCCAGGGATGGGATACCCTCCAGTGAGTTGTTGGCCAGGAGGTTCCTGATGCCCCCAAAACATTACAGGCCATTGCAAAGCCCTTGGTTTCCCACCAGGAATAGATGGTAAGATGCTATTGCTGAAGACTCCACCCACATGAGCTTCAAGGGTACTGAGAAAGCCTGTTGGAGATGAGCTGAAAACCTCCTCCATGTACACCAGCTGACAGAAAGACAGAAAAAGCCATGCTACATGCAGTTCAATGGGAGAGAGAGAAATCACCAGTGAAGATACTCAACAGTGGACACTGCAAGCCTTAAACTGGGCCAGCGAGGCCAAATGAGCCAACAGGTACAATTGTGGCACTCTATTATGGGGGAAACCAACCACCCTCTAATTTGACTGGAGGCCCATTCCATGGGAAGGAATACATCCCTGATATTGAAAACCTACAACAGGGGTAGTCATGAGCCCTAGGGTGTAACATCTGCCGGTGTCTGCCTAAATGTGTGTACTATGCTCACCAAAATGCTGAGTAAGCACTTCTCATAATGTTCATATCCATATATTAATGCTACTCTCACTTTTGGTTAGAGAACCTTCTCTTTTCAGATCGAAGTGACCTTGGGATGACTCAGAAGGTACCATGGTGCTGAGAAGAAGTGACAGGGATGCTCAGCACTGCAATATCTCCATCACACCTTCCAAGGCTCAAGGCCCATTGTGGAAGAGGTGGCCAAAAGAATGTAAGAGCCAAGGGAAGAGTAGGACTCCTTAGACTGTGCTCCTCCAGACACAAAATGGCCTGGATATCCATGTCCTCACAGTTCCTCGCACTAGCTACACAAGAACATCATAGTAGGAAGAAAAGATCATGACATCAAAATAAAAGAGGGACTGATTGAAAGGGGGAAGGAATATGATGGAGAGTAGAATTACAGAGGGTAAAGTGGAGCAAGAGAGGAAATTACCATGGGATAATGTTTACAATTATGTAAATTGTCAATGAAAACTAAATGAATGAGGTCAATTATTGGCTCAAAGAATAATTCATTTAATTCATATCAATTTGGTAAAATTACCTTTATTGTGCTGGGCTATCATAACGTTGCTCAGACTGGTCTCAAATCATTGGCTCAGAGGGTTCTCCTTGCCTCACCTTCCCAGGTGCTGGAGTTACAGTGTGCCTCCATACCTGTGCTGGGGTTACAGTGTGCCTCTGTACCTGTGCTGGAGTTACAGTGAGCCTCTGTACCTGTGCTGGAGTTACAGTGTGCCTGGCGGGAGTTACAGTGAGCCTCTGTCTGCTGGAGTTACAGTGAGCCTCTGTACCTGTGCTGGAGTTACAGTGAGCCTCTGTACCTGTGCTGGAGTTACAGTGTGCCTCTGTACCTGTGCTGGAGTTACAGTGTGCCTCTGAACCTGTGCTGGAGTTACAGTGTGCCTCTGTACCTGTGCTGGAGTTACAGTGTGCCTCTGTACCTGTGCTGGAGTTACAGTGAGCCTCTGTACCTGTGCTGGAGTTACAGTGTGCCTCTGTACCTGTGCTGGAGTTACAGTGAGCCTCTGTACCTGTGCTGGAGTTACAGTGAGCCTCTGTACCTGTGCTGGAGTTACAGTGAGCCTCTGTACCTGCGCTGGAGTTACAGTGAGCCTCTGTACCTGTGCTGGAGTTACAGTGTGCCTCTGTACCTGTGCTGGGAGTTACAGTGTGCCTCTGTACCTGTGCTGGGGTTACAGTGAGCCTCTGTGCCTGTGCTGGAGTTACAGTGTGCCTCTGTGCCTGTGCTGGAGTTACAGTGTGCCTCTGTGCCTGTGCTGGAGTTACAGTGAGCCTCTGTACCTGTGCTGGAGTTACAGTGTGCCTCTGTACCTGTGCTGGAGTTACAGTGTGCCTCTGTACCTGTGCTGGAGTTACAGTGAGCCTCTGTACCTGTGCTGGAGTTACAGTGAGCCTCTGTACCTGTGCTGGAGTTACAGTGTGCCTCTGTACCTGTGCTGGAGTTACAGTGAGCCTCTGTGCCTGTGCTGGAGTTACAGTGTGCCTCTGTACCTGTGCTGGAGTTACAGTGTGCCTCTGTACCTGTGCTGGAGTTACAGTGAGCCTCTGTACCTGTGCTGGAGTTACAGTGAGCCTCTGTACCTGTGCTGGAGTTACAGTGTGCCTCTGTACCTGTGCTGGAGTTACAGTGTGCCTCTGTACCTGTGCTGGAGGTTACAGTGTGCCTCTGTACCTGTGCTGGAGTTACAGTGAGCCTCTGTACCTGTGCTGGAGTTACAGTGTGCCTCTGTACCTGTGCTGGAGTTACAGTGAGCCTCTGTACCTGTGCTGGAGTTACAGTGAGCCTCTGTACCTGTGCTGGAGTTACAGTGTGCCTCTGTACCTGTGCTGGAGTTACAGTGAGCCTCTGTACCTGTGCTGGAGTTACAGTGTGCCTCTGTACCTGTGCTGGAGTTACAGTGAGCCTCTGTGCCTGTGCTGGAGTTACAGTGTGCCTCTGAACCTGTGCTGGAGTTACAGTGTGCCTCTGAACCTGTGCTGGAGTTACAGTGTGCCTCTGTACCTGTGCTGGAGTTACAGTGAGCCTCTGTACCTGTGCTGGAGTTACAGTGAGCCTCTGTACCTGTGCTGGAGTTACAGTGTGCCTCTGTGCCTGTGCTGGAGTTACAGTGTGCCTCTGTACCTGTGCTGGAGTTACAGTGTGCCTCTGTACCTGTGCTGGAGTTACAGTGTGCCTCTGTACCTGTGCTGGAGTTACAGTGAGCCTCTGTACCTGTGCTGAGTTACAGTGAGCCTCTGTACCTGTGCTGGAGTTACAGTGAGCCTCTGTACCTGTGCTGGAGTTACAGTGAGCCTCTGTACCTGTGCTGAGTTACAGTGAGCCTCTGTACCTGTGCTGGAGTTACAGTGAGCCTCTGTACCTGTGCTGGAGTTACAGTGTGCCTCTGTACTGTGCTGGAGTACAGTGGTACCTCTGTACCTGTGCTGGAGTTACAGTGTGCCTCTGTACCTGTGCTGGAGTTACAGTGTGCCTCTGTACCTGTGCTGGAGTTACAGTGTGCCTCTGTACCTGTGCTGGAGTTACAGTGAGCCTCTGTACCTGTGCTGGAGTTACAGTGTGCCTCTGTACCTGTGCTGGAGTTACAGTGTGCTCTGTACCTGTGCTGGAGTTACAGTGTGCCTCTGTACCTGTGCTGGAGTTACAGTGTGCCTCTGTACCTGTGCTGGAGTTACAGTGTGCCTCTGTACCTGTGCTGGAGTTACAGTGTGCCTCTGTACCTGTGCTGGAGTTACAGTGTGCCTCTGTACCTGTGCTGGAGTTACAGTGAGCCTCTGTACCTGTGCTGGAGTTACAGTGTGCCTCTGTACCTGTGCTGGAGTTACAGTGTGCCTCTGTACCTGTGCTGGAGTTACAGTGTGCCTCTGTACCTGTGCTGGAGTTACAGTGTGCCTCTGTACCTGTGCTGGAGTTACAGTGTGCCTCTGTACCTGTGCTGGAGTTACAGTGTGCCTCTGTACCTGTGCTGGAGTTACAGTGAGCCTCTGTACCTGTGCTGGAGTTACAGTGCTTGACCTGTGCTGGAGTTACAGTCTGCCTCTGTACCTGTGCTGGAGTTACAGTGTGCCTCTCTGCCTGTGCTGGAGTTACAGTGTGCCTCTGTGCCTGTGCTGGAGTCACAGTGAGCCTCTGTACCTGTGCTGGAGTTACAGTGTGCCTCTGTGCCTGTGCTGGAGTTACAGTGTGCCTCTGTACCTGTGCTGGAAGTAGAGTGTGCCTCTGTACCTGTGCTGGGGTTACAGTGTGCCTCTGTGCCTGCGCTGGGGTTACAGTGTACCTCTGTACCTGTGCTGGAGTTACAGTGAGCCTCTGAACCTGTGCTGGAGTTACAGTGTGCCTCTGTACCTGTGCTGGAGTTACAGTGTACCTCTGTACCTGTGCTGGAGTTACAGTGTGTCTCGGTACCTGTGCTGGAGCTACAGTGAGCCTCTGTACCTGTGCTGCAGTTACATTGTGCCTCTGTACCTGTGCTGGGGTTAGTGTGCTTCTGTATCTGTATAGTAATGTCAATTTTGTATTATATTTTACAAGGTTAATAAATGACATACAGAGAATACTGAGAAAAAAATAGGGGTTGTACAGATAACTCATTGGGTTAAAGACACTTGCTTAAAAAGCCTGCAGACCTGGGTTCAATTCCTCAGTACCCCACATAAATCCAGATGCACAAAGTGGTACAATCATCTGTTTGCAGTTGCAAGAGACCTTGACACATCCATTCATTCTCTCTCTCTTTCTCTCTCTCTGTTCTTGTAAATAAATAATAAGAAAACTTATTTTAGGGCTGAAGAGATGGCCTGTGAAACATAAGGATGCAAGTTTGGTTCCCCAGTACCTGTGTAATCCAGATGTACAAGATGTCTCATGCATCTGGAGTTGACCTGCAGTGGCTAGAGACCCTGGCATGCCCATTCTTTCTTTCTCTTTCTGTCTCTTTTCTCAGATAAATAAATTAATTAAATAATTTTAAATATATTTTAAAAATAAATCACCTGCTCTAATGGAGTTTTCTAATCAATTGGGTAAGTGTTGAATGAAGAAATCAGTTACTTTAATACTCAGTCAAACCTTTACACATATGTATGATCTGAACATGGTGTGTCCAACTGATGCCTGCAGGCCACATATATCCCAGGAAAGCTTTGGATGCAGTCTAACACATTTGTGGATGACAACATCATGTCTTGATGGTAAAATGTTGGGCACCCTGATAATGAATTGCTGAAGGATAGAAAGCAATCCCATTTGAGCAATGGATTCAGAGAAGTCTGATAAAACAGCACCATCAACCAACAGAAGCAACAACAAAGAGGTGGGCAGGAGGAAATTGTGGGCTTTGGGAAAACCTGAGCAAAGACCTGGAAACACGTATGTCTAAGCTATGTTTGGGGAACAAAAAGTTATTCAAGAGATGGAGAGATGGCTTAGCTGTTAAGGCTCTTACCTGGGAAGCCTAAGTACCCATGTCCAATCTCTCTCCAGATTCCACGTGAGCCAGATGCACAAAGGTGATGCAAGTGCAAGGTTCACATGCCCACTAGATAGTGCCAGCCTCTGGAGTTTGACTGCAGTGCTGAGGCCCTGGCACGCCTTTTATTCTCCACCCACTCTTTTGCTTACTCTTGCTTTCTCTAAAAAACAAACAAAAAATTATTCAGTTTGACTAGACTGTATAGTAGATACATGGCAGTTACAACATGAGACAAGGCAAAAAAGGACTCTTAGGTTGAAACCAGATAGATATTTGTGTAGACCTCTGAGCATAATAAGAATATGCTAAGCATTTTGAAGCATGGAGGTTACATGATTCCAACCAGGCATCAGGTAGATGAATAGAGTCATGGGTGCAGAAGGGACTGGAGGGGAAGGGATGTAATTAGAACCAGGTTGGGAGCCAGAGATCCCAGTAAGAACCATTGCAACAATATTTCCACAGGCCTCACGAGCCTAAGATGGCCAAGAAAGAACTCTCCATTTTTTTTCTCACCAGATGTTACTCTTTTAACCTTTCCCATCTTTCTTAAAGGCACCACCATCTACCCATTTCCTCCAGAAGAAAGTAAAAGCAATTTCTACTTGAGTTCTGTCCTCCTGACCTAACTCATTGGTCCCAACACGAAGAGAGAGGTATCCAATGACAGAAGGAAGCTGTATGCCCTTCAAATTTACAGAGCCAAGTCACACAAGCCCCACCCCAGCCACTTTCCCACCAGATACCAGCCAAGGAAATAACTGTCATTTCCAAATGAGCGAAGATGAAGTTAGATGATGTTCATTCTAGACTCTTTATCATTTCTGGCTACAAGGAGCCAGGCAGAACTCTTTAGAAAACTGGCTCATTTCAGCTGAGTATGGGACAAGAAATGTTCAGAATGAGTTTAGGCATTTTGTCCTGGTGAGGAGAGAAGCTACGAGAAATATCTGGGGCACATAGAAATCACAAAAGAGCTAACCAGAAGAGGCTTTTGAGGGCCAATACAGAGATGATTTAAGCAAGAACATGACAGTACCCATGCTACAGTTTGGATAATTGTCCCCTCAATACCCATGTCTTTTTTTTATTTTTTGATTTTATTTATTTTTTTCTTTATTAGTTAGTTTTGTAGTCAGCAAATACAGTCAGTTTGGTACCATTATTAGGCTCATCTGTGACCTACCCCCTCCCCTTGACCCCTCCTTGTTGAGGTATATGGGTCATGCATTGTGGAGTTAGCCCACAGTTATGGGTAAGCTAAATGTCTCTGCATATCATGACCCAATATGTGGCTCTGACATTCTTTCCGCCCCCTCTTCCGCAAAATTTCCCTGAGCCATGTTGGGTTCATTTTTGGTCTGCTTCAGTGATGAGGTGTTGGGGGCCTCTGATGTTCTGGCTCTCTGATTTGGTAGGAGTTGATTTTTCTCTGTGTTGATCTCCTTCCCCCTTGTGCTGGTATCCGGTTCATCAGGAAAACAGCCCCCTTGCTTGTTTCGCCAATTTTTCTTAGTTGCAGCCAGGGCCCTTTTGAGGTATGATGGGGTGGCTCTCTCCTTAGGATCTACATCTATCTGAAAAAGAGAAGCAGATTCTCCAACGGAGAGTAAGTTAGCACCAGGACAAATGAGATAACACTTACTTTTTTTTTTTAATAGAGAATTTAATAGGTGTAGGCCCTCTTGTAGCCCATGATTGATGGTAGCTTGATATTGGAGAGTGGGCTTATGTTTGGATATGGTTCTGACTTGTTTCCCAGCTCCAGGTATAGGTTCCGTACCACCAAGGAGATCAATTAGCCAAATTAAGAGCAGTTGGTTCCCCACCATGGCCGTGTGCCACTATTGCACTTGTGTGGGCATCACAACAAGTTATTTGCTGCTAAGTAGGTTAGACCATGAGTTGCTTGGACAGATATTGGTCATTTTCCCCCAGTTGCCCATGTAGCACCTTCTGGCACTAGACACGCTGACTGTCTGGGGACTGATTCGCTTCCAACTTCCAGCCATGCCATTCTAATTTGCATGTCAACCACCTAAGGTGTCTTCAGCAGTAGGGTCTTACCACTAACCTTTGGTGGGTCATCAAGTACTCTGACAGAAATCTGTCTGTCTTTTAGGAAACCTTGTAGGTCTCTCTGATCAAAAGCTCATTGTGGATGATAGTCCCATGCTGGTTCTGGGAGTTACAGGTCAGTGCCCACTAAGAAAATGAGGAAAAAGATAACTAATATACAAGAGTTAGAGAGAAGAGAGAGAGAGAGAGGGAGAGGGGAAGTGAAGGAGGGAAGATGTAGAAGATTAAGGTTAGTCTTGATCTTACCCTCTCCAGTGTCTTGTGGTTCAGGTGTTCCCTGTAAGGGACTGGTGAAGGATCAGCCATTTGGTCTGTCTTTTAGTAAGTAGAATTTTATGGTACCATTGCCGTTTGGGTCTAGATTTGTGTTTCCCACCCCTTTGATGCCCTCCCCTCCCTCCCCTTTCATCCTAGTGTCTAGTCCATGAGATGCTTGCTGGATATGTAAGGTATCTTGGGTAGATCAATACCCATGTCTTAACTGCTTGGTCCTAGCCTATGTGCTAGTGGGAAGTAACCTTTCCAAGGTAGACTAAGAGGAGGGAGGGAGATCACTAAGTGTGTGCCTTTGATGGGGATATTACGATGCCAGCATGGTCTTCCTCTTTACTTCCTCACTCCCATTTGTGGAGCTGACCCCTCCAGCCCATAAACCCCTCTCCACATGTTCCAAAACAGCTGGCTACCCTGCTGCACATTGAAACCTCTGCAACTATGAGCCACAATAAATCTGTCATTGCTTGAAGCTGATTTTTGTCTTAAGTAGTTGTTAGAGTTGCAGGAAACTGATTAAAACAACCTACACTAGACTGAAATGCACAAAGCATGCTGAAAACCTAAATTTATAATGCTATAAAAAATTAGCCATCATTGGAAGTTACTAAGAGAACGATATATTATTCTGAAAACTGATAAACAAATGGAAATGAATTGTGTATTGTATCTTTTCTGTATAAACTCTATTATTCATAGTAAGCAAGTAGTCCAGGAATAAAGTTCATAAACAAATGCATTTTCAGGCTGGAGAGATGGCTTAGCGGTTAAGCGCTTGCCTGTGAAGCCTAAGGAGTCTGGTTTGAGGCTCAATTCCCCAGGACCCACATTAGCCAGATGCACAAGAGAGCGCACACATCTGGAGTTTGTTTGCAGTGGCTGGAGGCCCTGGCGCGTCCATTCTCTCTCTGTCTATCTGCCTCTTTCTCTGTCTGTCTGTTGCTCTCAAATGAATAAATAAAAATAAATAAATAAAAATAAACAAAAAAAATTTAAAAAAGAAATGCATTGCCTGTGGTCACAGTTTGTGGGAGCAGCCCTCACCCACAGTTTCAGCTATCTCCCCTGCTCCTGGAGCCCCTTCCTCCAGGCTGAAGGAGGCTGTGTGATGTGGTCAGGACTACTGTAAGAGTTCCATAAACAGGGTGGCTTAAGCCACAGAGCTGCAGTACCTCACAGCACTGGAGGCTGGGAGTCTGAGATGAAGGTGTCTATCTGGTGGCTTCTTTCTCAGGGCTGTCAGGGAATGTCGGCCTGATCTAGCTTCTGGATAGACCACTCTGGTCTCTGCCTTGGTGTTCACATGATGCATTTGTTTAAAAGTTATATTGAGTTAACACCTACACTAATGATCTTATCTTAACTTTTTACCTGTATAAATAAACTTCTATAAAGAGTCTGTCTTGAGACTATGGTATGTCTTTCTTGAGAGAAGACAATTAAACCACAACAGATGCTAAGAGCATCTACCATTGCTAGTCTCCCAGTGCTTCCCAAGTTCTTATAGCTTATCTTGAGTTTTCCCATAGTTGTCCAAATGATCTTCAGTAAGCCCCTGTCAGTATGCTGGGTTTGCTCTTGAACTCTGACTGCTCTATCAATCTGTGTTGAAAGCTACCAAATGCACTCCATTGACAGGACTTGGTGAGAAGCGGCAGGGGTGGTAGACAAGGGAGGTTGAGCATATTTCCAGTTTTCTGACTGGTATAACAGGTGGAGCTTTCCACTGGGTTCAGACATGGAGAGATTGGGTGCTTAGGTGGAGAACACAAATGAGATAAGGAGTCTATGTTCAGTCATGGGAAGACTGGACAAGCCAGACACACAGGAGACTAAAGACTTGTGCAATCTAGCATTTCTGTGCTCTGAACACATAAGAGTCCACAGCTGGCCTCAAATCATGGCTCTGCCACTTACTAGTTCAGCCATTTAGGACGAAGACATCTCTTTATTATTTAGGTTCATGTTTATCTGTAAAACGGACATGATAAAACCAGTTTCATAGTCTGCTGTGAGGGTTAGTGAGCTGGTCCATATAAACACTCACTAGGGTGTCTGGCGTGTTCAGAGGGAATGATGAAGGTGAGTTGTAGCCAGCCAGGATCACTTTTATACACTGTACAGCTGCAGAAGGCATCATGAATACTGAAGGCTTTGAAATCATCCTCCCGAATGTGCTCTCGTTCCTATTTTCCACTGCAGATTTAAAATCATTTAAAATACTGTGCATGATGGAAATAAAGTAGCTGACAGGCTTGTACTTCTGAAACTTTCTCTTTTTATTTGGTTTTGAACTCAGTAAGCCTATTTTAAAAGTTTCTAGTCTTGATGCTGGTTGTCAGTTGGATAAAAATGGAAATGTGTGTAAATTTCAAAGCAATGTAGGTATTTTAGGATGTCAAGGGGCTTTGGAAAATAATGCAGTATGACCTCTAATTTTCAGATGATGAATTAAGGCCACCGAGGTTAAATGATTCATCTGAGGCAAAGTTGGGACCAAATCCAGGCCTGCTGACTCAAAAGCTGGTCCTTTAATCTTCCACATGGTAGCCTCCAGCTAACAGTCCAGAGACATATTTACCACACAGAAACTTCAATTTTTGTGATGAACTCAGCCTCTCTCTAAAGATAGTGTGTTAGAACAGAAAATGATAGGCCAATGTAAGGGCTCAAAAATGACCATATTTCTTTAAACCCACTAAAATTATTCTTCATAAAAGTAGATATACACTCATCTAAAGATAATATTTCAAGCTTTTTAAAATGTACATTCTTAGGAGGCTAAAGAGATGGCTAAATGGTTAAAGACACTTTCTTACAAAGCCTGATGGCCTGGGTTCAATTCCCCAGTTCTTACATAAAGCCAGATGCACAAAGTGGTGCATGCATTTAGAGCTCATTTCCAGTGGCAAAAGACCCTAGCACATCTATTCTCTCTTTTTCTCTTTCTTTCTTCCTCTCTCTCCTTCTTTCTGCTTTCAAATAAGTGAATTAAAATATTTTAAAAGTTAAAAAATGTATGTTCTTAGTAAGGAGTCTAACTGCACACACACACACACACACACACACACACACACACAAAATCACTTTTCTTATATCCTTCAATTGTGAGTTGTCACTTTTTGAGTATTCTTTTGGAAACCTTAGTGATTTTTCCCTCTACAACAATCAATTAACATAATGCTATGTTCAAAATTATAAATCTTAAATATATTCTATTTTAAGGACATCTGACTCAGTGAACCAAGGAAATGCTGAAAAATATAGTTTGGTTTGAATGTACAATGTTCCCCATAGGCACATGTGTTTGAACACTTGGTCCCTAGCTGGTAGTGCTGGTTGGGAAAGCTGTGGAACCTTTAGAAGGTGGAGCCTTGTTGGAGGAAGTGGGTCATTGGTTACTTGATATGAATCCTCTGTTTCTTGACTACAATGTGACAAGATAGCTTCCTGCCCATACCACCATGCTTTCTCCACCATAATGGACAGCATTCCCTTGAAATGGAAGCCAAAACAAACTTGACTTTATTCAATTGCTTCTGGTCAAGTATTTGTTCACATAAATGAGGAAATAATTGATACAAATAGCTACATACATATTCACAATTAAGATATATTTTGAACAGTGATTGAAAAAGATCTAGCTATCACAATTCAGTCAGCTCTGTTATGTTGCTTGTATGTAACTATGTGTAACTAACTGTGTCTGTTATTTTTTATTCTAATAAAAAAGTAGAGAAATAGTTTATTTCTCTATTTCAGTTTTTCTGGGGTGGGAAGGAAATTTAGGCAAAAGAAAATTGGAAAAATTAGATAAAAATTAACATTTCCTAATATGGATTATAATTTTTTTTTATTAAAAAGTATGTTTGGCTGGGTATGGTGGATTACATCTTTAATTCCAGCACTTGGAAGGCACAGGTAGTAGGATTGTCATGAGTTCAAGGCCAGCCTGGGGTAGAGTAATACCTTGCCTCAAAAAAGAAAAAAGAAAGTATGTTGTATAGATATAATATTCAAGAGAAAAGTCAACCTAATTGAATTGGATTATGTGTAAAGGATTCTACTAACTGCAAAACTTGGTTTCCATAGCGACAGAGATACCTCCACATTTTCTATCCATAACAAGGGAATAAATAGCCAAAAAATTTGCTACTTTCTCATATCCTTATATATAGTGTAATGGTTAATATTGCCAACTTTACAGAATTTTAAATTATGATGAAAAACATCTTGGCCTGTCTGTGAGAGAGTTTTAATTATGGTAATTGATGTGGGAAAATCCATGCTAAATGTAGGCAGCACCATTCTATGGGCTGGGATCCCAAAGGGAATAAAGAGGAGGGAGTGAGCTGACCACTAGCACTCTTCCCTCTTCGCTTCCTGATTGGGATACAGTTTCCTCATAATCCTGTCTCCCTGACTTTCCCACCACGATGGATGGTTCTCTCAAGCTGTGAGGCAAAATAAACCCATTCTTCCTTAAGTTGCTTTTATCAGCACTTTGGTCACAGTAATGAGAAAAGTAACTGAACAAATACCTCAAGCTACATCTTCAAATGAAATTGAAATTTGGAGCTGAAAAGTTGGTCTGTTGCTTTAACAAGCCTTGCTATGTGGTTCAAAAGCCTTTGAAAGAACTGGTTTATAGCTAGAATCTGGAAGCGTTTGGGCTACAAAAGCTTTAGAATTTTATAGGAGAGCTTAATGGGCCATTCAGAAGAGAGTTTAGAAAAATCAGAGATTGAGGAAAATGTTGAAAGTGGAGACCCAGCTCATGAGGTTTCAGAGGAAAATAAGGCTTCTGTTGAGAGATGGGACAGAGGAAGAATATTGCTGCATTTTGTCCATGTCTTGAGAATGTGAATGAGTTTGAATTCAAAAGTTATAGGCTTGGGCTGGAGAGATGGCTTAGCGGTTAAGCGCCTGCCTGTGAAGCCTAAGGACCCTGGTTCAAGGCTCAATTCCCCAGGACCCACGTTAGCCAGATGCACAAGGGGGTGCACGCATCTGGAGTTCGTTTGCAGTGGCTGGAGGCCCTGCTGGGCCCATTCTCTCTCTCTCTCTCTGCCTCTTCCTCTGTCTGTCTTTCTCAAATCAGCAACTAAATAAACAACAACAACAAAAAGTTATAGGCTAATTTGTTTGCAGAGGAAATCTCAGGACAGGATAGTATTCAAGATGTGTTGTGGTTACTGCTCACTTGTCTAATCCAGGTCTACAGTGAGACAGAGCAACAAGGGAAACAAAAAGGTTATGGAAAGTGTGTCATTTGGTGAGAAAAAGTGGAACTTAAGGTTTCAAGCAAGGCTGGTGTCTTTTTTAAAGGAATCAGCACCATAAAGAGAAGCCTCCTGTGCTGCACTGGAATAATAATGAAGGTGCCCTAAGGGCAAGACCCCACCCTTTAAGGGCTCCATCTCATAAAAATCCAAATTCATTTAAAATAAAAGAGTCTAAGATCACTGAGTTTTCTGCTTGGACACCAAGTAATACAATTGTGTGCCCAGTTGACAAGGGATGGGCTGTGATGGTTTATATTTTCAACATGAAAGGATTTGGAATCATTGTGTATATTAGTTAGGGTTCTCTCTAGAGGAACAGAACTGATAGAATGAATTGTATTAAAAATGGAATTTATTGGATTAGTTTAGGCAAGTTCAACAATAGCAATCTGCAGTCTTAATTTAAGGTGCCACATAGCTGCTCAGTCTATGTGGCTGGATGCCTCAGCAGTCCCAATCCAGCACTGAAGGCTTGGAGGCCTCCTGGAGAGCCACTGGTCTTCAGTCCACACTGGAAGGCTGAGGAAACTTGGTTCCAATGCCAGTGAAGCATAGTGGAACAGAATAGATGCAGGTGCGAGTGAAGCACTCACCAGCAGCCAGGTGGGAGGAAGGGATTCTTTTCTCCCAGAGCTTCCTTACATAAAGCCCCCCCCCCCCACTGGGAGAGCCACCCACTCTGGGGAATGGGCTCACTCTGGAGATAGGATGTCCCCCTTCAGTTAATCCTTCCTGAATCAAGCTCAGAAACCCACCCAAGAAGAAAGTCTGTGGATTCCTAATCAGATCAAGTTGACAGCAGATCATAACCACCTCAGTGTGGAAACAAATTCTTGGTATGGCTATGAAAAATTTTCTTGATTAGGTTACATGAGGCAGAAAGACCCACACTAAACATGAGTGGCAGTACTGTATGGGCTGAGGTCTCAGCCTGAGTGCAAAAGGAGAAAGCAAGCTGAGCACCAGTGCGGATCCCACCCTGCTCCCTGGCCGTGGATGCTATGTGATCTGATGTTCCCACCACCATGAGTTCCCCGCCGTGATAGACTGCACCCTCAAACTATGAGCCAGACTAAACCCTTCCTTTATTAACTTGCCTTTCTGCGGTATTTTGTCACAGCAATGACAAAAGTAATTAATATCCCCAGCTAACGAATTTCCATCTGAGTGAGCTATCTTACCAAACTCTACTGTTGTTTCACTTTTAAAACAAGACCAACAAAAGGAAGAAATAAGGGAACCTAACCAAAACACAAAAATGAAAAACCAACTCCCAGGGAAGTAGAAGCAATAGCTCTTTCAAGGAATAAAGAACTCACTTTCTAACCTGATCCCCAGGCTGGCTGATGTTCAAAGTCAATGGGTCACCCAGTCCTGCTACATACAGACTTTATTGTTCAGAAAACGTCCAGAAAAGGCAGACCAACCTCAAACAATTCAAAGATACTCTAAACAGAGTATCCAATAGAATGGACTTTGCATGTATAATTTATGGTTGCTACTGGATAATAATTTTTCATTCACCAAACACATGATATATATTCCTGTGCCATCCACTGTGAAAGGCTCGGAGGGTGTTGGAGGTGAATGATTCAGTCCCAGCTGACACACATATGAATCTTTTATAGAACCTAGATGTCAAATTTCCTATTGACAGCAGAGAAAGATCTTTAACATCCACCTATGATGGGCACATCATTATTTAATGCCCTAAGGATCCTGCACAGTTTCTTGCAAACAACTGACACATAATAAATCTTGACTGAATATGAAAGCCCTAGGGAATTATCAGGATGAAGTTAACAAACAACAACAAAATTATCTGTAGCAAAGAGCTCTTCAACACACAAAGCCTCAAGGAGCAGTTAAACAGAATGGTGAAATTAAAATTATTCTAGCTAAAGGTAAGTATGATTATAGCTTTCCCAATAAAAAGCAGTAAGACTAGCAGGCGAATCCAGAGGTGGCCGACTCTGCAGAGATTTTTGTGTGTAAACCAATACCTCTGCTTAGAGAGCAAACCCGAACGGGAAGGAAGACATATTAAATGCCCTCTATAGCTCTGGGAATTTTTGTATAAGAGAAAATCAGCCCTAAAGTGCAAACTGTAACAGCCTGGCAAGCAGACAGCCTGAGCTATGCTTATTCACTCACTCAGTCATTGATTAATTCAACAGTTTTCCTTGTGCCTTCTTGCACCAGGAGCTCTTCCGGGTATCTGGCACAGGGAAAGCACATCGAGTCATGATTTTTGTGGCCTGTTTTCTCCATACCACTAACCACTTGCAAATGCACCCTATGATTTATTTATTTTGGTTTATTGATCTAGTTCCCCTTCACAGAATATAAATACATGAATACATTTTATGTCTTATCCCAGAACAGTACTTAGAATGCTCTCAGGATTCAGTAGACATTTGTGAAACAAAGGAAACATGGGGCTTTACTCTCTAGTGGGAGACAGACATGTTTTTTGATTGTTTTTTGTTTTTTGTTTTTTTTTTTAATAAAATAATGCCTGCGCATGGTGGCACATGCCTTTAATCTCAGCACTGAGGAGGCAATTGGATGACTGTGAGTTCAAGGCCAGCCTGGGCTAGAGTAAGACTGCCTAAAACGCACACACACACACACACACACACACACACACACACACGGTAATGAATAAGAACCTACACAGGCTAAGATCATAAATTTCCTATGCTTCTTTTATCTAAATGCAAAGTGACAACTTTTCATTACTGTTGGGCTTGGAAGGACACAATGAGTTTTAAGCAGGATGTGCAAATCCCCTGGGAAGACTGTGGTCTCTTAAGTATAAGGATGTTTTATGGGCTGGAGAGATGGCTTTTGGTTTTTCCCTTTCTTGTGAACTGTATTTTTTCATCCCTGATGGTGTCCTGTGATACCCAAAAGTTTTTAATTTTGATGAAGCCTAATTCATCTATTTTTTATTTTGTTTGATATATAACTAAGGTCATGAAAATTTACCCCTATTTTTTATTCTGAAAGTTTCATAGTTTAGCTCTTAAATCTATGTCTTTGTTCCACTTAGCACTGATTTTCTAATAATTATTTTTATTATTATGAACCTTCCAGTATGAACATATTGCATATTTGCCATATTCCCACTGGGTTATACCCTTTTTAATATTTTATTCTTATTTATTTATTTATTTATTTATTTATTAGAGAGTGAGAGAGAGAGAATGGGCACACCAGGCTCTCTAGCTACTTAAAGTGAATACTAGATACATGTGCCACCATGTGCATCTGGTTTACATGGATTCTGGGGAATTGCTCCTGGTCCTTAAGCTTCAGAGGCAAATGTCTTAACCACTAAGCCATCTCTCCTGCCAGGGTATACTCATACCCTTTTTCTCATCCCTGTTCCACAGAGGGCCCTCCTCAGTGGGTGTTGCAGTCAGCTTCAGGTTGCTGGGATGAACTTCCAAACCAGTCACACATTATGGGAGGAATAGATTTACTGAAGCTTACAGGTCCAGGGAAGGTTCCATAATGGCCCCCTGTCACAGGTCCACACAGCAAAGCCACCACCACCAAGTCAAGCAAGGACACTCAAGGAACCCAGGCAGAGCTCTAGAACTTTGCATATCTAGGGCCAGAATTCAGATTCACCCCCACTAACAAACACCTTAAGGCGGGACCCCAAGATCTGCCCAGTGACACCTCCTTCAGCCAGGAAGCTGGAGATCCAGGAAGCTTTTTTTTTTTTTTTTTTTTTTTTTTTGATTTTTCGAGGTAGGGTCTCACTCTATTCCAGGCTGACCTGGAATTCACTATGGAGTCTCAGGGTGGCCTCAAACTCATGGCATTCCTCCGACCTCTGCCTCCCAAGTGCTGGGATTAAAGGCGTGCACCAACACACCTGGCCCAAGAAGCTTTAATAAAACTTTTGAATATATTGGGAGACATATAATCAAACTACCACAGTGGGGTTGTTGCTGTTCACTGTGGGGTCATTAATGACCAGTCACTGTAAGTTAGGGGGGTGGGGGACAATGTCTCAGGAGACACCTTCCAATCTTGTGGCTCCTACAATCTTTCCACCCCTCTTTCAGAATGTTTCCTGAGCCTTGGAAAACATGTTGTAAATTTTTTTAGTGCTGAGTTTTCTGCATCCTCTGAATTTGTGCTTTGATGAGTTTTGAGTCTCCTCAGTGTCTACCACCATCTCCCTAGAGGAGATTGTTGGGATAGAAGCGAGAGCAGCACTATAGTTTAAATTGCCACTTCCTCTCTAATGTATCCTGGGCCCTAGTAGATGTGATAGAGATCTCATGCTGGGCAGTTAGCTATCTTTTCTTGTCATATTGATGGGTCTTGGTTCTCCACAGTATTTGCTATCGTCAGTTTAAAGAAAAACAGGTTTTCCAAACAAGAGTTAATGCACATGGATCAAAGGGGGAAAACATAGTACTTTCAGACTATTTGATGAGTACACCCTCTTTTCTAAGCCAAAGACCAATAGGACATTCTACCACCTTCCTATCCATAGGATTCTGACTTGTTTCTTAGTGTCAGGTATGAAATCCCTCTCAGTTAGCAAGCCTCATATCCAATCAGACAACAACTGATTACCCTCATAGCTTGTGTGCCACTATTGCACCAGAAAGTACATCCTACCTGGCTGGTTGACTTTGTGGCTTTCGGGACCCAGTTTGTGGGTAACTATATCCTCTAGCAGCTCCTATAGCACCTTCTAGCACTATTAGGGCTAGCTATCAGGGAGATGGCTTCCTATTCAGTTCCAGTGAGATCTCTCATTATCCTAGGCTCACAGCCTATAGCATCTTCAGCAATAGGCTCTTATCATTTAGCTGTGGTGGATAACCAAGTGACTTGGCCTGCATTGTTTTGGGGGTCTCATGGGTCTTCCTTACCAACAGCTCTCTGTATAACCAACAGCTCCCTGTAAGATCAACAGCTTTGTGTGGGAGGTAATATAGTTCTGGCACTGGGATTTACCAACCAAAGCCTATGATTTTAGAGCTATATTTTCTTCACCTTCTACAGGGCACTTCTGCCTGGAAAATTCTGTCCCTCCCTTATTAATTAGCTAACCAGGAGGAAGATTTCTATGGTACTGATTTATGCTGCCATTAGTGTTATGTCATCCTCCTCTACTCTGCCTTACTCCCATCCTCAGCACGTCCCCTCCACCCCCTGCATTCTGTCCCTCTACTTGCCTGTTAAGCATCTCCTCTCCTCCCTCCCTTCTGTTCTCTCCTAGCCTCCATTCTAGTTCCCTGCCAGTATTACTGATGGTTAGTACAACTTTCAAACAAATCAAATTCTTCCCTGTTGGGAACTACAGATGACAGAGAACATGTGGATTTTGTCTTCCTGAGCCTGTGTAACCTTGCTTAGTATTTTTTTCCCAAGTCTATCCATATCCTGCAAATTTAATTATGTCATCTTTCCTTACTGCTAAGCAGAATTCCATTGTGTATGTGTACTACATCTTCATTAGAAAGCTGATTTTTATATATTGAGTGAAAGAAAAGTCCAACTTTCATTTGTGCATGTGGCCATCTAGTAAGATAGTAGCACCATTTGCTGAGAAGACCATTTTTCCTCACTGGATTGGCATGGCACACCTGTCATAAATTAGTTGAGCATAAACATATGCATTTATTTCTAGACTCTCACTTCTGTTACGCTGATGTGCATGTCTACTATGTGCTTAGTAACATACCATCTTCCCAACCATTGATTCACAGTAACTTTTAATTTAGCAAATATGTATTTCCTACTTGTCTTTTCCAGGATTTGGGAGGGGGGATAATTTTGGCCCTTTGTAATTCTTTATGAATTTTAGAATCAATGTGTTGATTCATACAAAGATGTCTTTGGCACTGATAGGATTTTTACTGAATCCATAGATCAGTTTGGAGAGTACTGACTTCAAACAGTACCGTGTTCGTATATGGATGTGGGGTGATATCCAATCTATATACCTTCCTGAATTTCTTTCAATTACACTGTATAGTTTTTAGACTATAAATACTATAGTTCTTTTGTTAGTTTTGTTCCTAAATATTTTATTCTTTTCAATACTATCATGAGAGGAGTTGTTTTCTCAATCTTGCTTTCAGATTGTTTATTGTACCTATATGAAATATACCCAATTTGTATCCTGAAAGTTCACTGAATTTGTTTTAGTCCTTATAGGTTTTAGTGTATTCCTTAAAGTTTTCAGTATATAAGAGCATGCTCTGTGAATATAGTTTTATTTCTGTCTTTCAAATTTGAATGCCTTTTATTTCTTTTTCTTGCCTAACTTACCTAGTTCAAATCTCTAGCAAAATGTTTAATAGAAGGAGTAAGAGTTGATATTCCTGATACTACCCAGCATTGAGAAACAAGTGTGTGCTCTTTCAGTAAATATGAGGTCAACTATGAGGCATGGGCACCTACATTTCATCAGGCTGAAGAAATTCCTTTCTGTCCCCCAGTTGCTGCTTGTGCCTCACTGAGCTGGCCAGGGGAAGGAGAGTATCATCTTATACCTACCATAGACTCTTATATTTCTAACCAAGTTTTTGTAGATTTCTTGAATATAAGTTTCATTTTCTGTTTGCCTCAGGACCAGTTCCAGAGACTTTAAGTGTATTTATTTTAAAGCATTTTCACCAGTTTCTCTGTGGAAGGTCCGAGGAGAGTCTCACACTGATGCAGGAAGTCAGCACCTTTTCTTCTTAGTGGGTTTATCCTTTGCTAGCATGTAGCAGAAAAGCAGAAGCCTCTATGTCACCTGCTTCATTAATACTAAATGGGGTGGCAGCAAAGGCAACTTGGCACAGAATTCCCAATTAATCGTGACAAGGTGCTTATGGTGAAACAGTGAACTGCTCTAGTGAGATCATAGGCACGATCAGAAAATAGCTCATCAGAGGTCTGAGTTCCTCAGTAATTGGACAGACATGATACGGGACCACACATGGTTAAATATCTGAGACTCAACTTGTTGGATGGGCTTTGAAGGAGCTGCAAACCAATTAGTCATTTCTTTTTTATCTCTCAGAAGCAATGTGGAAAATGGGTTCTAATTCGAGCTTAGCTCTACTTCTGGGCTGTGTGGAATAAGAAATATAAATGATGTAAAATGCGAAACTTGATTAAGTCTCATGTGAGTTTTAAAAGCATAATGCTGACTGAGCAAAGCTCTAGTCATTTGCAGTAATCACGTCCACATTTACCTTGATGAAAACGAGGTGCTACTGAATCTTGGAACGGTTTGTAGCTCTGGGGGGTGTTTCATGTCGTCTAGTGTGTAGGGAGGAGAGAGCAGGTGGAAGCACCTGCTTGCTGTTCCATGGTGAATAGTATTCCACAGTGACTATTAAGGACAGAGCTCTTTTGTTGCAATTGCCCATTCTTTGATCCAAGAATTACCAATGAGTTCGCAATAGAGACACATGTGATTTCTTAAGATGTTCCAGGAGGAATAGGTGTGGTATGCTCAAACTAATCTCCCTTCATTGTTGACACTAATTTTTTTCTCTCTCTTCTTGATGGATCTAAAAAAAATATTTCCATAATAGTTTTGCATCTTCCAAACAGAAGACATGGGAACAACTGGAGATTGACTTTAGCTCATCAGCCTAGGACTGATTTCTCATTTGGTGCCTCTGGTTCCCAAAGAGGCCCATTCTCCCCAGTGAATACCCTCCCCTAGGCTTATGTCCAAAGCCAGGAGGCAGTGATACTACCCAGTTGCCTCACATTTTGTAAGTCAACGTTTGAACCCTTCCTTAGAATTCATAAACAGTATGTCTGTTTCCCTTGTACATACACATTGAGCAGGAATAACATTCATGGTCACATATGTACACATGCTTGCTCTACACCAAGACCTGTTCTAATGGTCCCATGCACATTCATCACAACAACCTCAGAAGGGATGTGAGGTACAAACAGTGCAAGTACCTTGCCAAGGTGACACAGCTGGGGAGTGGTCAAGCTAGAGTTTGAGGCCCAGCCAGTCACAGCAATGTATAACTTAGTACTATTTCTGTGGGAAGTAAATTAAGTGAAGTAGGGTGGTCCAATTGATAAAATTCAAATGGACCTACAACTCCATTTCTCTCTGCTTACTAGTTAATTCCTGGTGAGGGTCTGTATATGCATATAGGTTTGTAAGAACTGTGACATTACAGTAAGCAGATAAAAATAATGTCATAATTGCAAAAGGTTTGTGCGGGACTCTTGGCATCATAATATGTGATTAAAGTTGAGAAAGGTAGACCAATGAATAGTACTAGATACCCAGATGTGCTTTCCAAGAAACAAATGGATTTATGGAATTTTTCATTCAAAAATAAAAAGATTTCCATTCAAAGGAAACTTTTAGATCTTTCACCAGGACAATCCAAAGTCATCTTACATGTTAACAACAAAAAGAAACTTTTGAAAACACACCCCAGCATGCATATAACATTACCACTCCCATTCAAAGACTCCAATTTCTTCAGAAAAACAGTCAAATCCAAAAGCCAGTTGTACCAGAGCCAGCACCTAATCAAGTAGATTGTCTGTGAATATAAAGTATCAATCATTTGTGAAGAATTAATGCTTATTACCATGAAAAAATAGTATTTAATTGGCCATTTGGAGTTGTAGACCTGGCAGCTGTGCCTAACCTAAAATCATCATCATTCATATAATTTAATTAACAGCAAATGCTTAGGGGATCAAAGGTCACATCTGACATATCTTTGTGTATCTCTGAGAGTTTGCCATACAATGAACACATAATAACTTGACTGGTGACACTAATAATCTCTGTCACATGTGTGAGAAGTACATCCTGCATAATGTGTGATACATTCACATCAAAGTTCTTGAAGTCACGTATTGGAGAAATCATTAATTTTGCACATGTGCTTTCTTACCAGGAAAAGAAACAGTGGGCTTAAAGGATCTCTAAGGGTTTCTTCCTATTCAGGAAGCTTAAATTCAGGCTATCAGCCTATGTCCCAGTGACAGGAATATTCTTATTTACCCTAATGTCTAGAATAAATGTTAGCTCTGAACTAAGCGGCAATGGGTAAGAGATGGATGATTTATAAACAGTAACATTTATGAGCTCCCCATCATATACCAAAATCTCAGCAATGAAGAAATAGCCATATATGAAGGAAAAGGGAAAACAAACAAAAAACTCTGAGCTGTGAAGCCTTGTCTTGTGGATGGGATGTTCTTGGGACTCCAATTAAGAGTAAAGAGGAAAATGATCATATTATCCAGTAGAGGGAGCCAGATTTAAATGTTAACAGGACCATGGAGATGAAAGGTAACATTCTATGGCAATGTTTCCTAGACCCAGGAAAAGAAAATATATATTTTGACACTAAATTAACATTTTTAGGTCTTATGTAATATGAAAAAAACTGTTTATGAGATCAACACTAATTCTCCAAAGGTTAAGATTTTCCTGGTAATAGTTATGCTTAAAAATATACCCTTTAATAATTTGTTTAAAAATAGTAGGGATTTCAGTGATAAGACAAATATGTATCCAGCCTATGGGTCCAAATTCAAATTAAAATAAAACCTACATCTCTATGGTGGCGAATGTATAGTGGCCTTATTTGTCAATAAGGTTGTGGATTTAATTAGCAAAGGCAAGCCATATAGATTAGAGTGAACCTGGAGCGCAGCAGCACTGGTATCCTAATAAAAAGGAGGAATTTCACACAGACATACACACCAGAACACCAGCACGCAGCATGTGAACATCAAGGCAGAGCTAAGTGTGAGGTCAGGAAACCCCTGGAGCCCTACGAAAGGCACAGTTCGGAGTCCCTGATGGTCCCCCAGAGGAGCCAAATATGAGGATCCCTGACCACAGGCTCTCAGCTCTGGAACAGAGACAATACATTGCTCATGTTAAACTACTTAGCTTCTAGAATTTTGTTACAGAAGCCCTACCAAATGAATGTAAGAAGTTGTTTCACTGTCTTAATATTATTTAGGGGAAAAAAACCCAGTCTTTTTAAATCTATTTCTTTTCATTTTAATTCTTAACACAGAAGGGATCTTTTAATATTCCAAAGAAATGTAAGTGCATTGTAAATATTAGAAAATATGCTGAACTAGAATTTAAAAATAAAAGGTCATACTCAAATAAACTAGACCTGACTTCTGTTAATAGGACCGTATGTCTTTGCAGATGTTTTCATACACTTACAAACAAGCAAAAAATTTAACCAAAATTATATTGTGGACACTTCTTTATTTGATAAATGGTCCACATATTTCACTTGAATAAATTTTCAGTTTTCTCATTCTTTCAGTTGTCAAATGCTTTTATCCCTACTTGGTCCAAACAATAACCCCATACAAATTCCCTCAGCTAATGTAGTAGAATTTCCTCCTTTTTCCTTCAAAATCTCAATGACTTGCTAAACAAACTGGGCCAACTGTTGTACAGATTGTCCCATCTTCTATATTTATCTGGCTATTTCTATGTAGTGTCATTTTTGTTTGCATTTATATCCTTTGTGTTCTACATAAACTACAAAACAGAACCAACAGCTTACTATGTTCAAGTTAAATATTTAGCTAGACAACACCATGAGTGATATTGCATGTTTCACATCAAACATCTTTAAAAGTAGTCTGGTGAAATCATCAAAATAGAATGTTTTTGACTCTAATATCATCTAGACACTTACACGTTGTGCAAACTCACTCTCTCTAAAGCAGAAAATAGTAGATGTTTTCCAAGTATGATCATAGTCCAGACAATAGGCATTTCCTGAATGTACCTATTAATTTTTTTTTACAGGCAGAGACATGCATCTCTAAACACAAATCAAAGCCACTTATGAAGGTTTTCTAAAGATTTCAAGAGTTCTTGACTTTATGCAACTCGTTAACTTACTACTCAACTTCAATGATATTTCATTCATTCATTCATCAAATACTTATGAAGCACCATGACTCTGGACTCTGTCAGTTTGTGGACATAGAAGTGCATTGTCCCCGCCTTCATGGAGCTTACAGTCTCTTATACCTCAGAACTGGCCTGTTCTGAAAATCTTAAATTCCAGAAACTTGCACAACTCACACTTTCCCAATTTATTTATTTATTTATTTTTATTTTTTTGAGGTAGGTTCTCACTCTAGTCCAAACTGACTTGGAATTCACTATGCAGTCTCAGACTGGTCTCAAACTCTTACTTCTGTCCCCCAAGTGCTGGGATTAAAGGTGTGAGCTACCATGCCCAGCAGATAGTGAGGGAGAATGGGCATGACAGGGACTTCAGGCCCTGGAACTGAATTCCAAATGCATAAGCTACTTTGTGCATCTGACTTCATGTGGGTACTGGGGAATTGAACTCAAGTTGTTAGGCTTTATAGGAAAGCACCTTAACTGCTGAGCCATCTCTCCAGCCCTCTCCCCATTTTCTCATTCCCTCACTGCTCAGGATCTTGGAAGGCCACCTCCCTAGGCCTGCCAGTGTCCTGGAAACTTCGCATACCCACTGCCGATCACACTTTCCTTTTGAAGTTAGACTTATGTTTGGTGAAACACTTGAACAATTGCAATGACTCTAACTATTCTGTCTCTAGAGCTCCACCCAGGATGATCCTCTCACAACATTTCTGAATTCAGACCTCTCTTAGTTTTAGCAACCAAAAACATATCTACCATGACAAATCCCCATAGCTCCAAATCATTCTTCTGAATCCCAGTCCCATTATACTCAACAACTGGAATCTGAAAACATGTTATGTTCAAGCCAGATGAAGAACACAGGGAAACCATAAAGACTGTTTCTTTCCAGATACCTCTTTCTCATACATAGTTTAAAGCCCAATGAAATGTGCAAAGGGCTCTTTTCTTTTCAGAAAAAGAAGTGGTTAACATTTGGGGTTTTTTACTGAACAGAAAAACTGTGGTTGTGAAAGAAAAGCAAACCTTAAGAAAACTGGTACTTGAAAGGCAGAATGAGACAATCTAACGAAGGAGATGAAGTGTTGTGGAGGTACATTTGATGGCTTTCACTCCAGGAAAAGCAGATGACTTGGTAAAGAATCTTGGACTTCTCTGACAACGGGCTTACTGTGATTGAAGTCCTGGAGAGGAAGAAGGAGAGCGTAGTAGGATTGTTTCCCCTCTCCCATGCTATTAATGAAAGGATAGAGGGGGAGATTGCTCATTAGAAAATATCAGTTATGGGATTTCTAAACTTCTCTAGACTTCCAGAGTTGAACAGTAGAAAGTATATATCATCTACTCAGCTTGAAGCGATTTCTGTCTTGAAAAATATTTGTGGTACTATAGTTCCTTGGAAAAAAGTTTGATTCTCAGTTTTAAGGTGTGCCAGGGAATATACAAGATAAGCCTGATCATAGTATATTGTCTATGTATATAGAGGTTATTAATTAAAAGGTTATTAAAAAACAATCAACTGAAAGACTCTCAAGGGCCACAGCTAGAATATACCTTGAACAACAAATTAAAAAAATAGTACTGGCATCTTAACTAAAGTATAAAATAAATTATCTGAGTCCATTGTTATGGAAATAAATGATGTATATACATAGGGAGAAAGACAAATATCTCAAGCTTTGCCATGAAAATCTTTTTTCCCCTATGTTAGTTTGGTTGGGTATATTGTCCTATTTTCATATGATAAAATACTCTTCTACACAAAGTTAGAAAAATGAGTAATCCCCCAAAAAATCTAATAGAAAAAAGAAGCAAAGAGATAGTTGGGCTCCATAGATACAAAAAGTATTCTATAATTTCATTTATTAGAAATTCAAAGTAGCCAACCACTATGGCACATGCCTGTAATCTCAACATGTAGAGCCTGAGGCAGAAGGACTGCAAGTTCCAGGCCACCCTACCTCAATAAAAATAACAACAAGACTGCCTATTCCAGGCTATCCTGTCTCAATAAACAACAACAACAAAAACAAACAAAACAAACCCCTCAAAACAAAAAGGTTCAAGATGAATTACGAGGGAAGTGTTAGTCTAGACTCTAAAAATTGAATGTTGGCTATCACTGGGAGGTATCAAAGTGTCAGGGAACATCAAGTTCTTTTCCTTGGTCTGGTGGCAGTTACCACCACACTATGTCCACTCTGGGAAAGATTTATTTTGGCTCATGGTTTCAGAGATTTTAGTCAATTGTGGAAGGGGGATTGTAGCAGAGCATAGCCACTAACATCATGGCAACAAGAAGTAGAGAAAGAGGAAGGGGCTGAGGACTAAGTATGATCTTCAAACGACCAGTGCCAGGAATCTACTTTCTCCAGTTAGGTACTACCCACTGAAATTTCTACTACTACCTCCCAAGGTAGGACCACCAGATGGAACCAAACTTGCAACACATGAACTTGTGGGAGAACATTTCATATTAAATTTTAATAGTTGTGAGCAATGCATGTGATCTATTTATTCACTGATTCCATGAGTGTTCATTAACATCCAACTCAGAAGGCCTGGCCTATCTCTAGAGCCTATGGGAAAAGGAATTATAAACGGATAACTATAAAGTATAAAGACAATACCATGTAAAATGTGCCAATGCAATGGGATTCTGGAGATGATCTTTGATCTCTTGGGGAAAACCAGAAAAGTTTTCTTGGTAAGGTAGGATATGTGACTTGATTTATAAATTTTATAAGTTTGGCCAAAAGTGGGTGTGGGTATATGAGACAAGGTGAAATGAAGAGGGAATCCCAGACAGATATAGTCACAGGGGAATGGGGCACTTTGGAAAGTTTTATATCTTAAGAGAGGGGCAGGAAGCAGTGAGAGCTGAGGCAATAAAAATATGGAGTAGCCAGATCATGGAAGGAGTAGAATTATTTAAGGAGTAGAATTATTTAAGCTGTTTGGTAACATGCTAAGAAATGTCAGTAGAAAGGTAACTCAAAGGTTAAGAAGAAAAATGGTTGGAAAGGACATGGTTAGAAGGAGAAAGTCAGTGAAGAATCTACCAGAATTGTTCAAGAGAGAGCCAATGACACTGTGGAAAGAGCTCAGCAGACAGACATAGATTTGGAGCTTACAGGTTCTAGTGATTACATGGGGAAAAAGACTAGGTAAGAATCCTTAAAGAAAGCAAGGGTAATATGAATGAAGATAAAAAAAAAATGCAGTGGGGCCTGGAGAGACAGCTTAGTGGTAAAGGCACTTGCCTGTGAAGCCTAAGAACTTATGTTCACATCTCTAGGTCTCACATAGCCAGATGTAGTGACGCAAGCATGCAATGTCACAAATGCACACAAGGGGGCAACAAGCATCTGGAGTTTGTTCACAGCAGGCTGAAGGTCCTGGTGTGCCCATTCTCTCCCTCCCCCCCCCCCTCTCTCTCAAAATAAAAATAATAATAATAAAGAATGCAGTGGGAAAAGTGGAGATTCAGAGTAAAATGTGTTCTATTCATGACATTTTTAAGTGGGGATGTCTAGCAGGTAGTTGGAAGCACAAGAGGTTCCAGGCTCACTTTATATATATATATTCCCTGCTACTCCTTTAAAAACAAAACATTTCTCCGAAGATCTATAATACCACAAACATTTTTCTGCATACATATATGTATAGGTATGTGTGCAGGTGCAAGTGTGTGTGTGTGTGGTCTGTGCATGCATGTGGGGGCCAGAGAGAAAATCTTAAGGACTGTACTTAAGGAACGCTATTTATTCTTTTTGATGGTCCTTCTCTTGGGCTGGCACTGTTGGCTGCCCGCAGTTTTCCTCAGCAGACATTTCATGTTCCTGGCATCTCTAACTTTATGAGGTCTCCATAGCATGTTCAGCCTCACCCTCACAGCTTCATACATCACTCTCTCATGGGATGCTAGCAGGGATTCTGATATTCTAACATTGCCTGGCTTTCCGGGCTTCCCTTTGAATTTGGAGCAGATGCTTCTGTGACCAGAGGTCTCTGTTTTCAACGCTGTAATATCAGCTTCATATGGATGAAGTCATCTGCCACCAGCTAAGTAGTTGGTATCCTGGGACCATGATGGCGTTGGGCTTGGAGTGCCTGGGCAGCTGAGCACAGTGAAATAAATTAAGGGAAACAACTTCCTAGGCAGATCAGTGCAAGCAGGGTATTCCAGAGGTACTCTCATCTCAAGAGAAAGTCTTCCAAATACGTGTGCTCTCTCATATAATTCAGCCTGTGATGGGTGTGATCAGGCCAGTTCCTAAGATGTCTTCCTGAGTCCTGTGCAATTTACTCAGCTTCGTTTTAATGTTACTGCTCTCTTCAGAAACCAGTCTTCCTAAGCATCAATCTCACATGGTGTGGTGGTTTTTGAATCTAAGGTCCCCATAGCCTCATGTGTTTGTGATTAAGCTTCTGACTTAGTCCCTACCTAGTACAGTATTTGGGAGGTGGAGCCCTGCTAGAGGAAGTATGTCATCAGAGTGGACCTCGGGGTTGAGGCCAGCCCTGTGTGTTCAGCATCAGCCCATGCTTGCTGGTACTTGTTTTGTTGTTTCTTCTATGAATATATGCTGGAGTAAGCCAGCTGCTTCTCCTGTGACGAAACTTCCCCTGGAAACTGTAGGACAGAAACAAACCCTTTCCTCCCATGGGCTGCTTCTGTTCTTGTGTTCATCCTAGCATCTAGAAAGTAACAACCAAACTGCAAGTTTTTCAAGTCATTCTGTTCTGATTTTTTGCTCCTGGTTCTCACTGTAAATCTGACTAAAGGAAGCTATCAAGAAGCACACAATGATCTGCATGTTGAACAACTTCAAATTTTCTCTGCCAGATCAAGTATTCCATGACTTTCAAAACTTTGTGTTAGTCAGTTGGCTGTTGGGACACAATACCTGACAAAAATCAGTTTAAGGGAGGAAGAGTTAATTTCAACGTGTGGTTCCAGGTTCCAGTCCATCAGACAGGGAAGGCATGGCAGGGGCAGGAAAGAGGTCACTTCCAGTCCAACAGTGAAAAAGTAGAAATGAATGACGAAGACTGAGTGCTCAGCTCAATTTCTCCCTTTTATATATCCAGGAACCCAGCCCATGGGGTGGTGCCACCCACAGTTAGGGTGAGACCTCCTCCTCTTCAACTCATCTAATGACATGACCAGATTTGTTTTCGTGGTGATCTAAATTTTTTCCATTGACAACCAGAGTTTAACTATGACAGCCTCTTCAAAGGCTCAGGACATGGACAGAATGCAGCCAAGTTCTTTGCCAGCATGCAACATAAGGTCTCTAGTCTAATTTCCAGTAGCATACTTATTTGCATCTAAAATTTTAAGAGCAAAGTCTTTACTGCCAGCATTTTGGTCCTCTGAGCTCTCATCAAAATTACCCATTAAGCCTTGCTTACTATATTGAAAAGCATCCCTATCTTGCTTCTCCAAATTTATCCAAATATTTCCCAGGAAGCAGTTGCAAAGGTTTATACATCATATTAAAACATACGGTCAGCTTCAGTAATTGCAGTGACTCTACTTCTTTGACATGAGTTGTCTGTGTTAGTCAGACTTCTTACCACTGTGAGAAAATACCTGGGCCAAAACACCCAAAGGGAGGAAAGATTTATTTTAGCTCACAGTTTCAGAAGATTTAGTCCACGGTTTCTCAGCCCATGAACTTGGTAGAACATTGTGATGGACATGACAGAAGTTGTTTTTCACTTTATAGTTGCTAGGAAACAGAAAGCAAAAGACAGAGGGGTCTGTGTCAAGATACAGTCCCCAAGGAAAAATTCTAATTCCCCAAATTATTCAGCTAGGCATCACCTCCCAAAGTTTCCAGACTCTCCCAAAATAGTTCTGGAGATCAAGCCTTCAATACAAAGATTTTGTGGGGACATTTCATATCCAACCCATAACAATGCCATTGTCATGGAATTGCTTACCATAAGTGGGTTATTTGGCTTAAAAGGTAAGTTATTTGACACTTTCCCTCCTTCCTCTGTCTCATGTGTGTTTGTTTGCCCTTCTACCATGCTATTACACTGCATGGAAACCATCACTAGATGCAGACATCATGTTTCGACAATTCCCAGACGCCTGACAATTAATATTTATAGTAATATGTTATAGCAGCAAAAAATGGACTGAGATAGTCAATGCCTATGTTTTCTAAGATCTAGATATTGTTAATATTAATTGAGCTGACAAAAGAAAAGATAAATTTTTAATTGCATCTTTGCCAAGAGTCTGGGAATTGGTCCTCACCACTAATTTCTTTTCTTTTAATTTATGGATGCAGTTCAAGTGTCTGGTGAGCATTTGCAACAGCAAGAGGTCCTGGTGTACCCATGCACTCACATGTGCATGTACAGACATATATTTTTATCTATGTGTAATATGCACACTTATGAATGATGATACATTTGTATGGTACACACACAATTTAAAGTAGTAATAATTGCTTATCTGGCATATCACATTTTCCTTGTTAATTATCATTTTTCTTCTCATAAGGCTTACAGTCTTTCTAATATTTTGCTGGTCAAGAACTGTAGACAGGTATGGGGAGATGTGGCTCAATAGATAAAGTGCTTGTAGTACAAGCAAGAGTTCAGACCCCTAGAACCCACGTGTAAAGCTGGATGCTGTGGTGACCATCTGTAATCCCAGCATGCCTACAGTGAGAAGGGAGGCAGAGGCAGGAGAATCTCCTGACAGCTTGCAACCAGCTAGCCTGACAAGCCCAATAGTGAACAACAATGTCTCAGACAAGGTGGAAGGTAAGGACCAGCACTCAAAGTTGTCCTCTGACCTCCATATGCATGCTATGCCACACACACCCAGATATATATATATATATATATATATATATATATATATATATATATATATATATATATCATACACACACACACACATACACACTGTAGGTGATGCTCAGTTAGCACTTACCATGACATGATATTTTATAAATGAATTTTTAAATAAAAATAATGATAGCAAATGAAGTCCATGTTGACCAAACAGTAACATTCATTCTCAGAAGAAATACAAGCTCAAATTTACCTCAAAGATCATCAAGAGTCAGCTATTGATATAATGTTAGGCAACTGCTATGGGATAAGACTGTAGCATTCCCAATTTCATATGTGGAACCCTAAGCCTAAGTAGAACTAGCATAGTAATCTACCCAAACTTCTCTGGCCTGTTTGTTCATATGAATTGTGGAAAAATGAGTCCAGATGGTCACCAAGATTTCTTCTAAACCTAACGCTAAATACTAGATTTCCTATAACCCCAAAATAGAGTACAAACAGCTACTTAAGTTAAATCAAACTGTATAGATAGATAATACCTCCACTTCACACACACGCACACACACATACTCAACATGGGGCAACAGTGTTGTCCAAACATTGGCCTTTTGAGTTTTATTACTAATCTAAGCATTACCTGTATTTTTTTATTCACTTAAAACCTGCCTTGAACGTTGACAGTAGAATAGTGGTAACTAGGCTAGGAATGAAGAAGGAGAAGGGATACAACACACACTAAGTACAGTTAGAAAGTAGGAAGAGTTCAAGAGGTGATACCATAATAGGGGATGGGGAATATGGTTCAAATAATTTATTCTATATTTCAAAACAGCTAGAAGAGAGAATTTTGAATATTTCTAACACAACAAGAGATATAGCATTGAAATGATGGGTTAGAGAAATGGCTCAGCAGTAAGACACTTTCCTGCAAAGCCTAATAACCCAGGTTCAATTCCTCAGTACCCACATAGAGCCAAGTACACACCATACTTATTCTCATTCTCTCTCTCTCCTTGCAAATAAATAAATAAATAAATAAATAAATAAATAAATATTTTTAAAAGAAACCATGGCAATGCTAACTTGATCATTATACATTGTATCCTTTTTTTTTTTTTTTGCTTATTTTTATTTATTTGGGAGTGACAGACAGACAGTGAGAGAAAGAGGCAGATAGATAGAGAGAAAATGGGCACACCAGGGCCTCCAGCCACTGCAAACAAACTCCAGATGCATGTGCCACCTTGTGCACCTGGCTTATGTGGGTCCTGGGGAATCAAGCCTCAAACCTGGGTCCTTAGGTTTCACAGGCAAGCGTTTAACTGCTAAGCCATCTCTCCAGACCTGTTTTTGTTCATTTTTTTTTTACTTATTGGTTTAATTTTGTATTGGCTTTTAAAATATTTTTATTAATTATGAACTTTACTGTGTGAACAAATCATGTGATTGTCCCATTCTCCTCATGTTATCCTCTTATATCCCCTCTTCCCTGACCCCCCTTCAACTGAAGGTCCTCCTCAGTGGGGTTGTTGGTATTCACCAAAGATTTGTGAATGCATCAGTCAATATCTGAAGGGCTGGGAAATGCCTCAAGATATTCCTTTCCACTTTGTGGCTCTTACAATATTTCTACCCCCTCTCCACAATGTTTTCTGAGCCTGGGTGGGCATGTCGTAAGTCTGCTTTAGTGCTGAGCTCTCTGTAACCTCTGGATTTCTGCCTTGATGAGTTATTGGTATTGGCCTTTTGAGACAGGGTCTCACTATGTAGCCCAGGCTGACCTTGAACTCTTGATCCTTCAATCTCAATCTCCTGGGTGCTAGGATTATAGGCATGCACCACTATACCTGGCTATACACTGTATACTTGCACAGAAACATCATATCATATAACATAACTTTGTGCAATTATTGTGTGTTAACTTTCTTCTTGTGTGTGTGGTCATGCACATGAGTGTAAACATTGCATGCAATAGAATATGGGTGGCAGCCGGAAGACAACCTCCTTGTTTGAGACACGGTCTCTCGTTGCTCACAACTGTGTGGGCCAGGCTAGCTGGTCTGTGAACTTCCAGGGATTCTCCTCTCTCCACTTCCCATTTCACTGAAGGCATGCTGGATTACAGACCTAAGTGCTACTGTGTCTGGCTTTTATGTGATGTGTACATAGTCAACTTCTTGATGCTGGGACAAAATAGCTGACAACAATCAGTTGAAAGGTTGAAGAATTAATTTTAGCTTACAGTTCCAGATTACAGTCCATCATGGCAGGGAAGGATGGTGGCAGGGACACACTCAGTCCAACAGGGAGGAAGCACGGCAGAGTGACAAATGCTGCTGCTCAGACAGCTCTGTCCTTTTATATAGTCCAGGAACTCATGGGAAGTGCCATCAATGGTTAAGGCGGTTCTTCCCACCTCAACCAATTAAATCTATAAAATCCATTACAGGTAAAACCAGAGATTTGTTTCTATGGTGATTCTAAATCCTAAAGTTGACAACCACAGGTAAATTCTGGGCATTTAAAGCCAGGTCCTCACACTTGCCTGGCAAGCACTTTACTTGCTTGCCCATTGCCCCATCCCCAGTTAATACTTATTTTAAAAACAAAGAGGGCTGGAGAGTTTGCTCAGTGGATAAGGCACTTGCTTGCAGTGATTGATGTCCTGGGTTCAATTCTCCAGTGCCCATGTAAAGCCAGATGCACAAGGTGGCTCATGCATCTGGAGTTCTTTTGCAGTGGTGAAAGGCCCCGGTGGGTCCATTCTCTCTCATCTCTATATTGTCCTTCCTTCCTTTCTTCTTTCCTTCCTTCCTTTTGTTCTTTCTTTCTTTCTCTGCTTACAAATAAATACATAAAATATTAAAAAGAAATTATTTATTAGGTCAGTGCTAAGTCTTTGCCCAGCATGTGCAGGGTCCTGGGTTCAATTCCAAGCACCATTTTAAAATATGATAAAAATTGGACTGGAAAGGTGGCTCAGTGGTTAAGACATTATATGCATTTGGAGTTTGTTTGTGGAGGCTAGAGGCCCTGGCACACCCATTCTCACTTTCTCCCTGTCTTTGTGCTTGCAAATATATTTTAACAAGTGATAAAACTGGTTGACTTCTTTAAAATTAGCCATATGCTAAGGAAGCACACATTATATTGTGCTAATTTTGTACATTTTTTGGTAATAATGAAAGAAATGCATAATTTGTAAAGTAAAAGAAAGTATCTTCAAATACCATCTAGAACTGTGTGTTGTGCCCCTAGTGGCACATAGTCTAACCTTTAGAGAATACCAGGGTAGTTTATGCAAATAAGAACATAAGCAGTGACTTCAAAAGTGTGACTTATTTTTTTTTACTCAAGGTAGGGTCTCACTCTAACCCAGGGAATGTGTGATTTTTATGTTTAAAGAAATAAATGTCCTTCGCATTGATTAAGGCAGGAAATTCTTACAGCCATGATTCTTTCCTGAGCCAAAGAATCTGACTCATGCTTTATTTTTAAAGGGGGACAATGGGGTCACCAGACAGCAAGCAAAGTTTAAAGGGGGACAATAGGGTTACCAGCCAGCAAGTAAAGTTTTTGTTTCTCTTCAGAATTAGCATAGATTCCGCTCTCATCATGCCATGTGTTGATGCCAAATCTTTTGGAGCCATTTAGGTCTGTGAACTGAGAACGACATTTTCTGTGGACTATGGAGTATTCATCTTGATGGCAATAAACCTGTGAGGAGAAAAATAACACCTAATGACTAAAATATGTGCAAAGAAGCAATCTCCAAAAGTTGGTTATGATCAAAAATAAATTTTCAACAAATGATTAATTTGATCTCACCAAATGCCCCAGTGGAAAAAAAAGTTATGCATTTATTTATAAGAACTTCAAATCCTGAAAGAAGAATTATCAAACTAATGTGGTAAATTATTATATGTATAAAAGTTTTCTAAAGTAAGTGCATACATAAAGAACCATTTATATGTTATGATAATCTAAATTAGAGCAAAATAATTTAACTACTGTTCGATACCTTTTTGTTGTTTATATGTCATAGTCATTCCAAAGAAGAACATCTTAAGTAACATCTATTAATAATTACTATTAAATCATACTTCCCACAATGGTAAATGTCAAGCTTTGAGATTCATTCCTCTGATAAATTGCCTCAAAACAACCCAGCATAGTTTAAGATGGTTATTTTATTAGGCCATTTCCTAGGAGCTTCATAGTAATAAAATAAGACATTATCATTGACCATTTCCCAAGGAAATATTGATTCTTTCAGATTGCATCAGGGGTGATGGCAGACCAGGAGCATAAGGACTTTTAACTGGTTATCTAATTCTGCTTTAAATTGGTTCTAATTTTAAAGCACTATAACAAGATTGAAATCAAATCATCAAAGCTATAACACAATGAAAGAACATGAAAGTAGCTCTAAGCTTAAATTGGTTTTGTTGAAAATAATTTATTTTTAACCATGTATTCACCATAGTGCCCAATTCTTTATGGAATGCCTAGTCCAGCTTGCATACAATACTTGAATATTTATATCTTTTAATCTACAACATGATCCAGAGACACAAATTATTATTTTCTCTTTACATGTAGGTAAAGATTATTTGCCTAAAACCTCAGAAGAAAATTTAATGGAAGCTACTAAGTGACTGAGGTGGCCTATCAACCATTCCCTCCAGAAGGCATTAACAGTAGATGAAAAACTAAACTATGAAATCATAAAGCCATATAAAATCCATATCACTATAGTTTGGACCTTTGCTTTCATTACCTGGTGCATTACCTGGGCTTTTCTGTTAGATGGATTGATGGATGGATGTGATAGGTATTAGGAGCAAAGTAGTTTTTTTTGTTTTGTTTTTTGTTTGTTTGTTTGTTTTTTTTGAGGTAGGGTCTCACTCTAGTCCAAGATGACCTGGAATTCACTATGTAGTCTCAGGCTGGACTCGAACTCACAGTAATCCTCCTACCTCTGCCTCCTGAGTTCTGGGATTAAAGGCGCGCACCACCACGCCCAGCTTTCAAAGTCATCTTCTTTTAAAGGTAGTTAGTTAGGCACACAAGACTAAAGAACATAGATGCTGACCTCCTCTGAAAAGACTAGAGGGGAACTCCAGTCTGACCAAATATTGTGATCAGAAGGAGCTTTTCAGTTCTTCCTGCTTAATGTTTTGTGGCATATTTATCCCCATTGGTGGGCTCTTCTTAGTCTGTGCTCTCATCCCTGACCCACCAACCAATCAATGTCCTCTACATACATTTAGGCTTAATCAATGAGGTTCATCCAACTGAACACCTACTTTACACCTCCAAGGTTATAAGAAAACCCTGGGCCATGTTGACATGTGGCTACCAGCTCAAGACCAACCCTCCCCCACACACAGCAATCATCCCAGCTTGGAAGCTTTTCTGCTGTGTTCTCTTGAAATAAACCTTAATTTACTCTTCTTGTGTCTACACAGGTCAATTCTTTGCTAGTCAAAGGACAAGAGCTGAAGAGACACTGGTGTGCTACTCTAACCCCTAAGCAGTCCCTGTCTAGAGTCTTAGAGGGGCTTTGCCACTCTCACCATGGATAACAACAGATAGTATGGATAGATGGATGGATGTGTGGATGGATGGATGGATGGGTGAATGAATGGGTAGATGGGTGGGTGGATGGATGGATGGTGAGTGGGTGGATGGATGGATGGATGGATATGTGGGTGGATGGATGGATGGATGGGTAGGTAGATGGATGGATGGATGGATGGGTAGGTAGATGGATGGATGGGTGAGTGGATCTATTACTTTAAGTAGGATTTAGTATTAGTAGCCCAAACTGTCTCTTCAGAGGGGAGCAGAATCTCATTCTTTTCTTTACTGGAGTCAAATTAAAGAGAATTTCACATGCAGTGTCATTGTGTTCCTTAAGAATTCATAAGCAAAAATGGGAATATATCTTATGAGGCAGGTTACAAGTAAAATATGTTAAGAAAATGATTCTGACAGCATAAATATTAAGGACTAAATGTAGAAAAAATGGACTCAAGAACTGTGACTAGACATAGATCTTAGTAATACATATGTCATCATCTAATGGACAGATAAACAAATGGAGTGTATACATGCAAGGAAATTTTATTTGGCACCAAGAGAAATATAATACTGATAAATGCTACCATATAGGTAAAAATATAACTCTTAAAACAAACTACATATTCAGAAGGGGTGAATTCTGTGACATGCAGAATTTTCTCTCAGTAAAGCTGTTTAAAAATAATGAATGCAGGCTGCAGAGATGGCTTAGCAATTAAGTGCTTGCCTGTGAAGCCTAAGGACCTGGGTTCGAGGGTGGGACCCATGTAAGCCACATGCACAAGGGGGTGCATGCATCTGGAGTTCATTACAGTGGCTGGAGATCCTTGTGCACCCATTCTCTCTCTCTCTCTCTCTCTCTCTCTCTCTCTCTCTCTCCCTCCCTCTTTCTCTGTCTGTCAGTCTCAAATAAATAAATAAAAATAAACAAAAAAAAAACAATGAATGCATTGATAGGAGCCATTCTGAAGTTAGGAACACTAGTTAAGAGATGGTTGCCTGTTACGATACATTACAGAGTACCTCCCATTACTAGCTGTGCATCAGTAACCTCACTGTAAAAACAAAGCAAAGCAAACAAATGAGCCAGCATGCAACATTTGCCACTTTCTGTGGTATAAATGTTTCCTGCTGTTGCTGACTTCAAACTACAACAGTGGAGTTGGGGTCTCTGAGTTAGAAAGATATGGACTTAATCTTCTGAGCACTTGTTCAAGCTCTCCCTTTTTCTCCTCCTCCTAGTTGTCAACATAAAGCTCCCAGTCCAGGGCAAGGAACAGACTCTACTTAGTTAAAAATAATCAGTATGTTTTCACTGTACTCAACACAGGGTCCAAAAAGTAGAACAAATTGCTAGGAACTTGGGGAACTTACTTGAACCATCTAGTCCGGATTGCTACTGACAGCCCTTCTGCAACTAGTACAGCCTAAAATCAACCCTTTAGTTTTCAGTACTGGGGATTAAACCTATGTCCTTATGCAAAACTAGGCAAGCATTCTACTGCTGAGTTATATCTCTATACTCAATAGTCTGCCCTGTACCCTTGCCTTTTAACTTTCCTGTTTGTTTAGTTTGAGACAGAGTCTCACTAAGTTGCCCAAGTAGCTTTGAACTTGTGATCTTCCTGCTTCAGCACTCCATCTTTGCAGATGGCAGTGACCACTGGGATGACAATGGAGTATTCAGCACCAAGTGAGACATTTCTATTCCACCTTCCAAGGCTCAGGGCTGAAAGAATGTAAGAGTCAAAGGAGGGGTAGGACTGCTTACAATATGATCTTCCAGACACAAAATAGCCTTGATTCATGACCTCACAGTGCCTGACACTATCTGCACAAGACTTTCACAACAGAAAGAAACAACGATGACATGAAAAGAGAAGAGATACTAATTGGAAAGAAGAAGGGATTCAATGGAGGGTGGATTTGGGAAGGAGGAATGTGGGGATGGTAGGTAGGAATTATCATGGTTTATTGTTTATACTTATGGAATTTGTCAGTGAAAAAGGTTTTATTTAAAAAAAAAAAAGAAGCATGTGGGACACACCTTTAATCCCAGCACTCAGGATGCAGAGGCAGGAGGATAGCTATGAGTACGAAGCCACCCTGAGACTATATAGCGAATTCCAGGTCAACCTTGGCTAGAGTGAGACCCTACCTCAAAAAACCAAAAAAGAAAATAAAAATAGTGGTAGGTTTGAGAGTAAGATTCAGTAAGAAACATGATGTATTGCTATACTAATCCTTTCCTGAAGTCTGACATTTCAAAAATAAAATATGAGCTGATCACTTACATTTATTTGCTGATTCAATTTAAGTTGAGTCTTGTGCATCTCTAAGAGCATCCTAACATCACCCAAGATAACATGCAATATTTCCATATTCCATATTTTGAGGAAACTCAGAGTGAGGACATGACTGAAAAGAAAGGCAGCTGGGCATATACAAGAAAGTAAGAGTGAAACAGACAGCAAATTTGTGATGGGGCAGCTGAATCTCATCACAATGTAGACTCTGCATGTCTGGGAATCAGGAGGATCCAGACACAGAATATGTGGACAAAGTAGGCATTCAAAATTTAGAGCAAATCACTAGAAAGAAGCCAAGGCTATTTATCATTACATAGCAGAGCATGGATGCTTTATAGAGTTTAACACAAAAGGCCTGAAATGGAACATGTAACAACAACAACAACAGCAAAAAGCAGGCACCCAAGGAAAACCTTAAAGGACCTTCACGTTGACAGTAGCCCAGACCTAGAGGCCAAGCTGGGATGGTGGAGGCTCTGGACAAGCGAGACTTCAGAGTACCGGGCAAGGTTGTAAATGGGGGGAATACATTGGAAAAGCTATGAATATGTTCCCCCTTCTTGGTATGTGCTCATGTTCCCCAGGAGCATAAAAATGCTTCAGGAAAGTTCTAATCCAAAGGTAAAGTCAATGTCAGTCAGCTTCTAGCATGCCAAGTAGGACTTTTCCTCCAGCCAGACAATAGCCTCAAAATAAAAGACTGGGCCAGGAGGTTTAGACTATCAGTGACCAAACATTGAATCCTGGAATTCCCCAAATATCCAAAAAATCCTTTGTCTTGGTGGTTGAGAGAGGAGTTGGGAAGAGAAGGAAGTCAGGAAGCGGGAACTCTAGGAGGAGCAAATGAAAAGAAAGGGAAAGCAGTAGAGCAGAAAGGGCCAACGTTTTCCCACCCAGACACTTTAAGCTCACAGCATCCCTTTGCTCTGGGCAGAGAGAAGTGCACTAGATAAAGAATAGCAGGAAGAGGGCTGCAGACATGGCTTAGCAGTTAAGGCATTTGCCTGCAAAGCCAAAGGACTTTGGTTCGATTCCCCAGGACCCACGTAAGCCAGATGCACTAGGTGGCACCTGTGTCTGGAGTTTGTTTGCAGTGGCTGGAGGCCCTGGCGCACCCATTCTCTCTCTCCCTCTCTCTGTTTCTTTCTCTCTCCCTCTCTCAAATAAATAAATAAAAATAAAGTAAAGAAAATAAAAGAATAGCAGGAAGATACTGGGGTCTCCTGGCCCCATTGAGAACTCTCGAAATAGGTCGCCTCTCACACTGCCTCACACAGTCAGGCAGAAGGAGCCTCGAAGGTTCATCTATTCTGGGCCACGTGGGATGTATCCATGGCACAGATCAGATCTGGAAGTAGCTGTAAAATCTGCAAAGCATGTGTTAATAAGGGCAACAAGGCTGAATGTTGGAGCTGGGACTGAATGGGAGTCACATAGGCTCTTGCGGGGTCAGCGGGAGAGGGAAGGAGGCAGAGCCATCCCTGACATACCACCTGGGCTCCAACCCAGCTCAGAAAAAAAAAAGAAAGAAAGAAAACGAGGCTGCCTATTAGTGTTAGACACTAATGCCAGCAAGGAAAAGAGTACCAAGCAGACCACAGCATCACAGCAGACAGCAACAGGCAGAGAACAGCACATGCACAATCTTGTTGTTCTTTGGCATCAGCATGCTGAATCACCATGAGCTAGATGCCCCCTCGGGAAGTTTGGCAGTACCACCACCGCCTAACAAGCCCCCCACTCCATAGTGGGGTAAAGCAGTTGCCCTCTTATTATGGCCCCAGGCCCTTTGTTTTGGGAATTTGGATTAAGTACAGTAAAGAGAGCACTTTCTGTTCCACAATACCTAGGGCTTCAGCTGGGACGACTTGAGAGTAGAGGGCATCTCATGGGGTAGGATCCGGAAACACTCTCTCATTCTAGTTCATAGTTGATGTTGGCTGTCCACTGGGGTCTTTGCTGAGCTATTTCCGGCAACAGCTACACAGGCCCTCTCTATGCTTGATGGGGCAGCCTCCCTGCGTGGTGACCAAAGCCTGAGAATGAGCATAACATTAAAGTGAGCCAGAAGAGATGTGTGTCGCTTTTCATCGCCTTGCCTCAAAAAAGTCAACTACACAGCACCGAGTTCACAGAGCAGCTCACCCAGATTCTGGGGAAGGTAACAAACTGTTTCTTCGTGGGAAAAAGTGTCAAAGAGCATGTGGGCTAGGAGCACAAGGTAGAGTCATGTTCAGAAAATATACCCTTTTCTCCTCTTTTTAAGAATAGGGTTGTGTCAGGGTCCCTAAAATTCCCTGAATATGATGTTTTTCTAGGAGCACTCATAATTGTGTGTCTACAATTTCACTCATGGCCTTGATTTATTGTAACAAAACGACACAAAGTAAAATCAGCAAGGAGAACAGGTGTGTGGGCTAAAGCCCAGCTGAAACCAGGCACAGACTCCCGAGAGTGCCCACCCAGAAGACTCAGCGAGGGTGACACTTCTCCACAGGGCTCATTAGACACTTGGCGCCCAGGGTATTTATTGGAGGCTGTTCACATAGGCACTCTCTGCCTGGCATGCACAAAAGTTTTGTATTTTTAGGAGAAAAACAGGTGCTTGGCTTTTGGCTTAAGCCATGTTGTTCATGTGAGCGATTTTTTCAGGGAATTACAATCCTGAAAGCCAAGTTTCCAGACACTCGCCAAGGCTAAGCTCAGAATCAGACCTTGCAAAGGACAGCAATCTCAGATCCTTGTTGCACACAGTGTGTGAGAATGATTTTTGAGACAGTGACAGTATTTTCAAAAGAAAGAGCAGGGTGTGGTGGCTCATGTCTAATACCCACAGTCAGGAGGCTGAGGCAGGAGGACTGCTTTGAGTTTGAGGACAGCCAGAGTAGTATGATATCCTGACCCAAAAATGTTTTGAAGAGAGAGAGAAAAGGAGGGGTTGAGCATTTCCTACAGTAACTATTTACATTATGGAATCAAATCAAATGAGGCTTTAACTAGATGGAGGTATTAGTATTTGCCACAGGTCGTATTTGGGAAGAAAAGTTAGTTATCATTTGCACTCATTTCCTACACATACACAAGCTGCATGTAGTTGTCATACATCCAACAACCCAACAGAATATGTCAATTTTTATTCAACAATTCTTATAAGGGGGTTGGATGAGATGGTGCTTAGAAACTAAGTATAGAGGCCAGGTTTGATGGTGCACACCTTTAATCCCAGCACTTAGTAGGCAGGGGTATGAGGATTGTGGTGAGTGTTAGGCCAGCCTGGGACTACATAGTGAATTCCAGGTCAGCTTGGGATAGAATGAGACTTTACCCTGAAAATACAAAAAAAGAAAAAGAAAGGAGGAAAGAAAGGAAGGAAGGAAGAAATAAAGGAAAGAAGAAAGATAAAGGAATGGAAAGGAAAGGAAAGAAACTATGTATAGAAACAGAATTGTGAATTGATACATATTGGCTGTCTTAGAACTTAGTGTTCCTCAGACCCTGGCTTCTGACTAAGGTAGAACTAGGAATCACACGATCTTTTGGAACCCTCCAGGCTGGTGAGGATAACTGGAAGAATTTGCTTTGGCCATATAGCAGGCATTAGTGCATAGAAGTTCATGATAGAGTGGGAGACTTTCCACAGGAAGAACTAAGAGCACTTTCAGGGCTAACCGGGGATAAATAACCAAAGATGATTCATATCTGCATGGTTGAGAGAGTCGTAACACAAATAAAAAGATTATGATATTGGGATGGGGGAGGACTTCTTGTTGGAAATAATGACGGAACAATGAGTCACACTTCAGACATTTTTAACGTGGGATGACATCAGTACAGAATGTTTATTTGGAAGGTGATGCTATGGGCCAGATGGTCTGGAGAGAAGGCAGGGCCCTGTGCACAGCAGTGATCACAGCAGGGAAGAATAGCCGCGGTGAACATCACAGAGACAGGGTTTGTGTGTGGACTGTGGATTACATAATTGTTCTCTGTCAGTTTTCCTGAGGACAAAAACTATGCCATAGTGATGGCCTCATTCTGGTCACATGCTGATGTACTCAGGGTACAGGAACATGACACTCCAGCCCATCCTCAAAGAGTAAATAGTTGATGATTCTGCTGAGAAATATGTGGGGATCCCTTGTGCCATTTTTGAAACTTTCTTATATGATTAAAACTATATGACAATAAAACATTAGGGCCAGGTGTGGTAGCACACGCCTTTAATCTCAGCACTTGGGAGGCAGAGATAGGAGAATCACCATGAGTTCAAGGCCACCCTGAAACTGCATAGTGAATTCCAAGTAGCCTGGGCTAGAGTGAGACCCTACTTCAAAAAACAAAAACAAAAGTTATACTTCCAGAATTATGGGTATAGAACCACTGGAGCAGATGAATTCTTAGAAGGTAAATAAAATGGGGGGAGAAATGTTCTGGGGCCCAAATATTGGAGGTGCCCATGGTTGGGTCCAAAAAAAGCCATGAAAAACAGAAAACGAAAGGTAAGGAGAGAATGCTTCCGTGATGCAGATCCTGAAGGCCAGGGAGATTGAAGGATACAAGGGAAGCTAACTCATAATGGTAACCTCAAAAGAAGCCTAACAGAAGGAAAAGCCTGACAGCCCAGGTTCAACTCCCCTGTACCCACATAAAGCCAGATGCACAAAGTGTGCATGCATTCAGAGTTCATTTGCAGTGGTAAGAGGCCCTAGTGCACCCATACTCACTCTCTCCTTCTCATACATAAATCAATTAAGAAAGCAATATCTGACAAAATACAACGTGAATCATTCTCTGGTCACCTTGATGTTTGCTGCTTCAGAGAAGGGTTGAGGGAAGTTCAATAAAACATGGTGATGCAAGGTGGAGAAGAAAGGAATGCCAAGGGCAAAACAAGCCCTGTAGAAACTAGAACCATTGAAGTTGCAGTGAGAGACACACAGAGCAGAAAGCTAGCCCTAGGAAAACTGGCTAAGAAGGATTTCTCCCTTTTCTGCATGGCAACACAAGTCAGGATGTCGCAATAGGGTCCTCTTCCGTAGTAGGTTTCCTGACTCACCTTCCCTTACTATGAAGGGTGGCTAGAACATGATTTTATCACAGAAATTAAGAAAATAGACCACATTCCCATTGTCCATACCACCTACCTCTCCACTGCCTCTTGGATCCTATGTTCTTATTCTAAAGCACCATTATCTCCTGTATCTCCTCCCCCCCAAATAAAATGACACTACTCTTCCTTACTCAATTGTGTACCTTGTCTTCAGTCATTTTTCTAATAGGCCATTCCTTGGTTATATTCTAATTTCATTTCATCCTCTTCCATCAGCATCATTTTGATTTTGATGGGGTTTTTTTCAAGGTTATTTTCAATTTGAGACCTGCCTTCTGGAACGTCAGTAACTCTGCTTTAATTTAGTATTATGACTTGAAAGTGTATACTCTGTCCCTTCATCCAGCTCATCCATAAATGTGATAATGGGTTATGTTTCCAGACCAAACCTGTCACTGTGAACTAACCTTGTGTCCAGCATAAAGACAGCCATTAGCCACCTGGCATTTGGGCAGCAGAGAACATTCTTCCCTAGCATGTCCATAAGTCTGATTATTTGGAGTACTTCATTTAATCAAGGGGTATTTGAAGTAGCAAGCTTACTTATTTGAATGCCACATTAGATGAAATGAAAGTAGAGATAAAGTAAATTACTGTGATGTTTTCTGTATTATTTTCAGTGTACATTATGCATAAAGACTCTGCCACTTACATCACTTCAGTGAAGATCTTGCCATCCCCTGAGAAGGCTGTCTTCTAAGCACACATGCAGAATAGCGTGGGAGGAAAATGAGCAAGTTCCCTACAGTAGAAGTTACCTCTCTACCCTGGGTAACACTAAGTGACAGCATAACTCATTTCCTTCACTGGTTTCCAAGTGATTTTATTTGTACTAGATATTTTTTTTCTCCCAGCAGTTGCCTTACCAACTGTTGTAGATGGGAGGAAAGTTTTTATTTTAGCGTATAATCTCAAGGGGAATCTTCCTGGTGGCAGAGAAAAGCATGGCATGAGCAGAAGCTGGATATAACCTCTGTCACAGCAGATGGAAAACAGCAGTAGGAAAGTGAGCCAAGTTTTGGCAAGAGGGTGTGGGCTAGGACACCCCTAAGCTTATCCCCACTAACCCACCTCCTCCAGCAAGGCTCTACCTCCAAAACTGCCATCAGCTGGGGACCAAGCAATCAGAACACATGAGTTTAAGGGGGAAATTTGATTCAAACAACTCAAGTTCTCTGAATCGGAATTGGGCTTGTGACCTAGCCTAGCAGCACAGATAGATGGTGGTTATATAAGGCAATTCAGGAAAAACTGGTATCTTTCTAGTGAAAGGACACCACACTGAAAAGCACTTGAAAATTTGACTTTCCTGAAATACAATTTCCATACTGTTGATGACTCTCCAGATGAAAAAATAGTTAAAATATTTGCTTTCCTAATTTCCAAATAGACTTGAAGTAAATCACTGCCAAGGTTTAATGAGGTAGAATCAAATCAAACAGTATAATTTGAGAATCAGAAAGCTTGGTATGGAGATAGAAGAAATAAAGGGAAGTAGAAAAGGATAATACTTTCATGTCTACTGTGGTGGTTTGAATAGAATAGATGGCCCCCAATATATTCAGTTGTTTATTTGTTTGTAGTTTGCATCTCTAGCCATCTGGCTGGAGGCAATGCCATTGTGTGGATCTTAAGGTGTGGTGGTGGGTTTGAGATTTCAATCTAAAGATATGCAAAGTGTGCCTAGCTGGAGTTCCTGAAGTGTGCTCTGGCTTTTGTCTTTAGGCTTGTGCTTCTCTCTCTCTGCTTGGGCCTGTGAAGGCAGGCCAGCTTCTTCTGCCATTATGGAACTTCCCCTGGATCTGTAAGCTTCAATAAATATCCCTTCCTCCATAACTGTGCCTGGTCTGGAAGTTCATCTCAGTGAACCTGAAGCTGACTAATACATCTACCATGTTCCAATCACTGGCTTAGTTGTCTCACCTATCTTAGTTCACTTAAGACTCACAATTATCCTTGGGGAATCCATGTTACATAGAGGTTAAATATTAGTAATAACACAACAGTTAAGTGTCCAAAGTGAACCCATCAGATACAAGATGGCATGCTTTACACCACTTTGTAGAAACATAGCTCAGTTTTATATTCAGTGTTTGTGTTTGTCTTACCTCTTGAGGATTAGTGGGTGGGAGAGGCTTCCTTTCTCTCTCTTTTCAGTCCTCCTTTCTACTCATCTACCAGCAGCTGTACATGCTACTTGGTAAGGTGACTCCTACTATATCCAATCAACAAAGGAAGCTGTAGAAATCCTGCAGAGCTAGACAAGCAGCAGCCCACAGGTATAGTGACAAGGTCAGTATGTATAAGTTGTTTTAGACATAATATGTAAGTTGAGAAAGGCCACCATCTCACTGAACCAACAAGGCTGCTTTCAGCAGTGGTGTTATGGTATATCAACAGATTATAACACACTAGGCACAGTCATCTGGCCCTTCCCTCATCTCTGATCCCAACAAGAATGGGGTGGTTTGGTTCAGGTGTCCCCCATAAATTTAGGTGTTCTGAATGCTAGGTTCCCAGCTGATGGAGATTTGGGAATTAACGCCTCCTGGAGGGAGTGTATTGTTGGGGCCAGGCTTATGGGTATCATAGCCAGTTTCCCCTTGCCGGTGTTTGGCATTCTCTCCTGCTGCTGTTGTCGACCTGATGTTGGAGAGGGGGTGATGTCCACCCTCTGCTCATGCCATTGTTTTCCCCTGTCATCATGGAGCTTCCCCTTGAGTCTGTAAGCCAAAATAAATCCTTTATTTCCCCAAATCTGCTCTTGGTCAGGTGATTTCTTCCAGCAATGCAAACCTGACTGAAATAGCCACTATCTCACTGAACCAAAGAGGCTGTGTTCAGCAGTGCTGTTATGGTATATCAACAGATTATAACACACTAGGTATAGTCACCTGGCCCTGCCCTCATCTCTGATCCCAACAATGCCACTCTCATTTGCAGATGCTTCTGTTTTTGAGATAGAATTTCACTCTAGTGAATGGAGACATGCAATTTAATGTGTGTTCCCAGGCTGGCCTCAAACTCACAGCAATTCTCCTACCTCTCCCTCCCAAGAATCACTGGGATCAAAGGTGTATGTCACACACCTAGCTTCATCTGAAAATTCAGAAACTCACTTATTTTATTTCAATACATAAAAATATACATAATCATACTCAGGAAATAATTTTTCTATCATTAGTAGATAATGAGTCAGTATATTAACAGGGCAAAAAAAGACATTAAATAGTGGGTATGTTCATATACTGCAAACAAAAATAGTATTGAAATTTAAGACATATTGTGAGAGGGGGGTTGTGCATTTGGGGTGCCACTGTGTCTGGGGCCTGTGCACTTAGGGCTGGTGTGGTATGTTTGGAGGCCTATGTGCTTGAGGCCAGTGAGGTGCTCTGCAGTACTGTTAGGGCCTGTGCCTTCAGGGCAGGTAAAGGGCATGGGGTGTTTGAGGCCTGTGCACCCACTCCATGCTGCCCACAACCTGGTATGTCCTCCTCCCTAACCCATTCCTCCTACCTCAGCAGATCTTTGGGCTCTGAACTGCCTCCTCTGATAGTACCAAGCCACACCAGTGGCTGCCTTTGCTTACCAACTCCCCTACATCACTAACTCTGCCATTCCCAAAGCTACAGCCTGCTCTGTGGAGCCCAGTACCTACACATCCCTTCCCACTCCTACCAACACACGCACGCATGCACACACACACACACACACACACACACACACTGTTGGCATCCACCTGCTATTGCCCCCTGGGGTCATCACTCCTTCCCCAGATGGGGGAACACAGGAATATCTGGTAACTACCCTCTAGGGGATACCAGTGAGTCCTCTACAACCTGCTCATCTAGTTACAGTGGTTGGGGGGGCAAGTGCTATGGTCCATGAGCCCCACAGGCAAGGCACAGTTGTAATCCTGTACTGATGAAATTCTAGACCTCCAATCCTAGCTCTCATATTAGCCACCAGCACATAGCTGCAGGGACAGTTGCAACTACCACAACCCACACATCTATGGATACAACATCCTTCCACTTCAATCCAGTTTAAATCCAAACTAGAACACTCACTGAAGATCCTACAAAGGCAAATATTTGCTTCGTTGTTAATAAAACAGACTTTTACCCCAAGATGGCTATATCCCAACACACACACACACACATACACACAAAAAAAATATGAGACAACAAAATGAGAAATCTCCACCAATGATGCCTTGTCCCACAGTAGTAGTCTCCAATGAAAACAGAGGAGACAATAGAAATTGAATACCAAAATTAAAGCACAATAAGCTCATTTACCCTGACCAAGCAAATACCCAAACTGGAAGAAAATTATCAAAAATCCAACAATTGGGCTAGAGAGATGGCTTGGTGCTTGCCCGTGAAACCCAAGGACCCATGTTCAACTCTCCAGGTCCCCTATAAGCCAGACACACAAAGTAATGCAAGCATGCAAGATCCCACATGCACACAAGGTGCCACATGCATCTGGAGTTCGGTTGTTATGTGCTGTAAGATATGGTTCCGCTCAATTCCTTTATGTGATTGTTGGATTTTTTAAGCGTTTTTTTTTTTTTTTTTTTTTTTTTTTTGGTAGGCAAGCCAAACAGATTGGCTTTTTCTTTAATGTGAAAGAGTGAGAGCAATGGGGGGTGGGCGAGAGAGAATTTGTGCACCAGGGCTACAATATAGGAAAATACGACAGAAAACAAAAAATCAAATAGAGCTTATAAAAGCCTCCCTGAAAGCCCTCACCAACAGAGTTAATCATGTGCAGGACAGAACCTAAGATATGGATGACAAGACAGAAGAAATCATTCAGAAGTCCAAAAACTTCAATAAGTTCAAAAAATCATGTGAATAGAATATGAGGAACTTGTGAAATACCCTAAAATGACCAAACATATGGATCATGGGTATACCAGAAGGGGAAGAAATTGAGGCCAAAGGAATGGAGAGCATACTTAATAAAATTATTGAAGAAAACTTTCCCATTCTCTTAATGGAGAGACCAATCCAGATACAAGAGCTCAAAGACCACCAAATACACCAGACCAAAGAAGAAACTATCCAAGGCACATCATAGTTAAAACTCTAAATGAAAACAATGAGAGAGTGCTAAAAGCAGCAAGAGAGAAACAACTGTAACATACAAAGGCAATTCTATCCAGATTTCCTCTGGTTTTTCAATGAAAGCCAGAAGGGCTTTGAGTGGAGCACTTCAAAGTCTAAAAAACTATGGCTTCCAACCCAAACTACTGTACCCAGTGAAAGTATTGCTCATAATAGATGATGAAAGAAAAACCTTACATAATAAAAGCCATCTCTATGGTTATATGAACACAAAGCCAAATCTAAAGAAAATATTTCATGGAATACTCTACACAAAAGAGCTGAACTGCCAACCTCAAGAGCCTACACATAACCAAAACTAGAACAGGGATGAAAATGTTCAAAGCTCATGAAAGCACCAAACCCCCATAAAGCCTTCAACATGGTCAGGATTAAATAAAATCTCACAGTTATAACATTAAATATTAATGGCCCTAACTTACCCATCAAGTGACATAAGTTAACAGAGTGCATCAAAAAACTTGACCCTTCCATCTGCTGTCTTCAAGAAATCCGCTTCACTACTAAGGGTAGAGACCTCCCTCAGGGTGAAACTATGGAAAACGATTTTCAAGCAAATGTAAATAAGAAACAAGAGGTGTGTCTATATTAGTATCTTACAAAATAGACTTCAAGCCAAAAATAATCAAAAAGGATAATTTTTACTCATCAAGGGAACAATCCAACAAGAAGACATTTTATCATGAATCTATATGCAGCAAACAATGGTGTGCCATAGTTTGTAGAGCAAAACCTACTTGACAACAAACCAGAAATAAATCCCAATACCATCATAGTAGGGGATTTCAATACCTGACTATTATCAATAGACATATCATCAAAGCAGAAGATAAATAGGGAAATAATAGATCTTAACAACACCACAGATGAACTAGACCTAACAGACATCTGCAGAACATTCCACCCTAATTCTACAGAATACACATTCTTCTCAGCAGCATATGGAACCTTCTCCAAAGTAGATCATATATTAGGGCACAAGGCATGCATCCACAAATTCAGGAAAATTGATATAACTTCCTCCATCATATTGGACCACAATGTGTTTAAGCTAAAAGTTAATAACAAGAGAAACAACAGAAATTGTACCATCTCCTGAACAACATGCTAGTGAACAATGAATGGGTCACTGATGAAATAAAAAAGGAAATTGCAAAAGTTCTAGAAGTGAATGATAATGAAAACACAACAAACCGAAACTTATGAGACACAATTAAGGCAGTCCTAAGGGGAAAATTAATAGCACTCAATCCCTTCATAACAAAGACGGAGATCTCAAATTAATAACCTAACCATCCAAATAAAGGCATTGGAAAAAATAGAATAATCCAACCCTAAGAGTTCCAGACAGAAAGAAATAATTAAGATTAGAGTTGAAGTCAATGGATTGTCAATTAAGAAATCAGTTAAGAAAACTGACAAAATCAAAAGCTGATTCTTTGAAAGAATAAACAAGATTGATAAACTCCTGGCCAATTTGAGCAAACAAAAAATAGAGAAGTCCCAAATTAACAAAATTAGAAATGAAAAGGGAGAGGTTGCAATAGACACCAATGAAATTGGAAGAATCATCAGAACATATTTCCAAAACCTCTATTCTACAAAACTGGATAACTCAGAAGAAATTAATGAATTCCTAGACATAAACCACTGTGGTGGTTTGATTCAGTTGTCCCCCATACACCTAGGTGTTCTGAATGCTAAGTTCCTTTTTGGGGATTAACACCTCCTGGAGGCAGGATATTGTTGGGGGCAAGCTTATGGGTATTATAGCCAGTTTCCCCTTGCCAGTGTTTGGCACACTCTCCTGTTGCTATTGTCCATCTGATGTTGCTCAGGAGGTGATGTCCATCCTTTGTTCATGCCATCATTTTCTTCTGCCATCATAGAGCTTCCCCTCAAGTCTGTAAGCCAAAATAAACCTTTTTTTCCCCAAGCTTCTCTTGGTTGGGTGACTTCTGCCAGCAATGTGAATCTGACTGCAACAACCACTTACCAAAACTAAATCCAGAACAGATAATTCTCCTAAACAAACCTATTACATCCATCGAATTGAAAATGTAATCTGAAACATCCCCAAAATAAAAGTCCAGGACCTCATGGGTTCTCAGCCAAATTCTACCAAACCTTCATCAGACAACTGAAAATATTTTTTTCTAAAGCCTTTAAACATAATTGGAGAACAAGAAATGCTCCCCAACTCCTGTGAAGCTATCCTAATATCAAACCCTAATATCAAAATCAGATAGAAAGACATCAAGAAAACTATAAACCTGTATCCTCGATGAACTTAGATGCAAAAATCCTGAACAAAATCCTTGCAAAGCAAATTGAACAACACATCAAAAGTATTATCTACCTCAATCAAGTAGGCTTCATCCATGGGATTCATGGATGTTTCAACATACAGAAATTGATTAAAATAATAAAACACATAAATAATCTTAAATACAAGAATCATGTGATCATTTCAATTGATGCAGAAAAGACCTTTGACAAAATACGCCACCACTCAATGATCAAAACACTGGAAAGACTGGACTAGAAAGATGGCTTAGTGGTTAAGGCACATGCCTGTGAAGCCTAAGGACCCAGGTTCAATTCTCCAAGTCCCATGTAAGCCAGATGCACATGGTGGCACATGCATCTGGAGTTCGTTTGCAGTGGCTAGAGACTCTGGCATGCCCATCCTCTCTCTCTCTCTCTCTCTCTCTCTCTCTCTCTAATAAATAAAAAATAAAATCTTAAAAAAGAACCACTGGAGAGACTAAGCATGGAGAGATTATATCTCAACATAATAAAGACTATATACAAAGCACCTAAATCTCATGATATTTAATTGGGAAAGGCTCAAAGAGTTCCCATTAAAATCAAGGACAAGATGAGGTGCCCACTGAAACCACTGCTTTTCAACATAATATTAGAAGTACTAGCCCAAAGAATAAGACAAGAGAAAGTTATAAAAGGGATACAAATTGGAAAGGATGTAGTCAAGTCAGCCCTATTTTCATCGGCCGATTCATAAGTGACCCAAAAGACTCTCCCATAAAACTTCTAAAGGTAATAAATTCCTTAAGTAAAGTGGCAGGATAGAAAATAAACACACAAAAATCAACGGCCTTCCTGCAGTCAAAAAACAAAACTACAGAGGAAGTCAGAAAAGCTGTCCCATTTTCAATAGTCACAAAAAATCAAATATCTTGAAATAAAACTAACCAAGAAAGTGAAAGTCATATATAATAAAAACACTCAAGAAATAAATTAAGGAAGACATGAGATGATGGAAAACCCTTTCACGCTCCTGGATAGGTAGAATTAATATTGTGAAAATGGCAATTCTACCAAAAGCAGTATACAGCTTCAATGCAATACTAATAAAAATTCAAGCATCATTCTTCACAGAGATAGAAAAAATTATCTCAAAATTCATAAGAAATGGCAGAGGGCTGTGGATATCCAAAAATACCCTCAGCAAAAGAAACACCTCTGGTGGTATCACCATACCCAATATAAAGCTATACTACAAAACCATAGTAACAAAAACAGCATGGTACTGGCATAAAAACAGACATAAAGACCAATGTAACAGAACTGAAGATCCACCCCTTAGTTCAAGTAACTAGAGCTACTTGATCTTTGATCAAGGTGCCAACAATATACATTGGAGAAAAGACAGTATTTTCAACAAATGGTGCTGGATAAACTAGATAACCACATGTAGAAAAATTAAAGTAGGTCTTATCCTCCAATCATGCACAAAAATCAACTCCAAATGGATTAAAGACTGCTATATAAGACCTGAAACTCTCAAACTACTAGGTGAAAAAATAGGGGGAATTCTCCACAATATTGGAGTGAGGAACAACTTCCTGAACAAAACTCTAGTCACCTAAGAAATTAAACAACCACTTGACCAGTAGGACCTCATGAAGCTAAAAAGCATCTGCATAGACAAAGATATCAAAAACATAGCCAACAGACAACCCACAGAATGGGAGGGAATCTTCACCAGCCTTACAATTGACAGAGACCTAATAACTAAATTCTAAAAGAACTAAAAAAACCAAGCAATAAAAACATCAAACAATTCACTCAAAAAATGGGGCAGAAACTGAATAGGAAATTCTCAAAAGAAGAAATACAAATGACTAATACTCACCTAAGAAAATGTTCAACATCCTTGATAATAAAGTAAATTCAAATTAATACAACTATGAGGGGATGGAGAGGTGGCTTAGCAGTTAAGCACTTGCCTGTGAAGCCTAAGGACCCCAGTTCAAGGCTCGATTCCCCAGGACCCACGTTAGCCAGATGCACAAAGGGGGTGCATGCATCTGGAGTTTGTTTGCAGTGGCTGGTGGCCCTGGCGTGCCCATTCTCTCTTTCTGTCTGTCACTCTCAAATAAATAAAAATAAACTAAACAAAAATATAATAAAACAACTATGAGATTCTTCCTTACTCCAGAAAGGATAAAACTCAAACAACAATAAATGCTGGTGAGAATGTGAGGAAAGAGGAACCCTCATTCACTGTTGGTGGAAGTACAGACTTGTATAGCCAGTATGGAAATCAATGTGGAGACTCCTGAAAAAGATGAAACTAGAGGTCCCAACTGACCCTGTCATTCCTCTACTGGGCATCTACCCTAAAGGCTCCATTCTTTATTGAAGAGATATTTGCTCAACCATATTTATAGCTGCTCAATTTATAATAGCTAAGAACAGGAATCAACCTAGATGCTCATCATTTGACAAATGGATAATGAAGATGTGGTCCATACACACAAGGGAATTCTACTCAGCAGTAAGGAAACATGTTATAATGAAATTTCTAGGAAAATGGACAGACATGGAACAAATCATACCAAGCAAAATTACATAAACCCAGAAAAACAAATGCCACATATTCTCCCTCATCTATGGTTCCTAAATGGGAACAGCTTGAGTTGAAGGCATACCGGTCAACCAACTTGAGGGACAGATAAGAGGGATGGAAGAGCTTGGGGTGATGGCAATGGAAGGGCAGAGGAAGATATACACAAAACCAAATCCAAAATGAATTGGTACCATAGAAAACTTCCTCCTGGGGTTGGAGAGATGGCTTAGCATTTAAGGCACTTGCCTTCAAAGCATAAGAACTCATGTTCAAATCTCCAGGTCCCACATAGCCAGATATGCAGTGATACAGTCATGCAATGTCACGCATGTGCCACAAAGGGGCACAGACATCTGGAGTTCATTTGCAGCAGGCTAACTGTCTTGCCATGCCCATTCTCTCTCCCACTCTCTCTCTCTCTCTCATCAAAAAAAGAAAGAAAACTTCCTCCTGGATAGCAGAATAAAGGATGTAACCCTCAACAGGATCATGGAAGGATTGTCTGGTAATAAGGGCTCTGGAGAGGGTGGGATGAAGCATTAACCTGAAACATCTGGCTCTGGCGTATGATTTTTCTGATTATAAATTATAGTGCTTGTTGCATTAAAAAATTCTAGAAAACAAAATGAAGAAAATCACCCAGAATCTCAACAGTCAATGGCCAATTTTGCCAGCATTTTGAGTTTTTCTGTTTTTAATTTTCTCTACATTTTCCACATACTGCAGATAAAATATTATACATAGTTTCATATTTTAATTTTTAAGATTTATTAAGACAATAAGAACTATCTGTGAATATTACAAAGGCTGTATAATATCTCCTCACAATTTTAGTGTATTTAATTACACTACTCCTAACAGTATACTTTAATGGATTTTCCAAGTTTTACCATTATTAATAACTTGGTAATTAGAATTTTTAATATACATTTTATCCCTACTCTGAATTACTTTTCTTTGGGGAAATTTTCTTGAAGAATTATTTGGTCAAATACTATCCTAATTAAAAAAAAAAAAACACCAAATTCTTTTCCAGGAACATTAAAACAATTTATGACCAACCTAACACCAAATAAAGTACTCATCCCACCTCATCTTCATTCTCTGTTATTATTTTATAAATTTGCCATTTACTAGCAAAACTTCTTAGCTTTAACTTGCATGTCTTATTACTTTTAAATTGGATCTTTTACCTATATTTATTTAGTTAATTATATTTCCTACCTTGTAACTTGCCTATGTGTTAGTGCATTGATCCATAAACTATTATATTTTCTGGTTTTGCAATTTGAGTGCTTTTTTAATAAGAAAAATATGTAAGAAAATAACATAATAAAGGTAGTATGATAAGTTATTTCCTCCCATAAATTATTTATGCAATATTTTCAAAACATGTTTATTCTTATCTATTTGTTCTTCCAAATAATTCTTTGAATCTTAATATAGAGAGTGAATCCAGTGAGATTTTAGTCATATTAAATTTGTTAACTTTAGGAGCCAGAGAGATGGTTTAGCAATTAAGTCACTTGCCTGAGAAGCCTGAGGATCCAGGTTCAATTCCCCAGTATCCACATAAGCCAGAGGCACAAAGTGACACATGCCTCTGGAGTTCATTTGCAGTGGCTGGAGACCCTGGCATGCCCATTCTCTCTCTCTCTCTTTCTCTCTCTCTCAAGTAAATAATTTTTTAAAAAAATTTATTAACTTTATAGTTTTCAATTCCCCTTAAAATGGCAACTGTTCCTTTATTCAACACTGTGCCTCAGTTTTATTTGTGTGTTATTCTTGATTTGTTTTGTTGTTTGTAAAAAACAAACACAAGCTGGGCATGGTGGTGCATAAGTTCTGTCCCCGCACTCAGGAGACAGAGGTAGGGGGATCACTGTGAGTTCTAGGCCAGCCTGAGACTACATAGTAAATTCCATGTCAGCCTGTGATAGAGTGAGATCCTATTTTGAGAAACAAAAACAACAACAACAAAAAAGGAAACTAACACACTTTATATTTCCAATTTCCCAGCCTTCTCACAGGAGTTAGAACCCAGCTTTAACCTAGATGAGGGCCCAAGATAGCTTCCTCACTCATAACCTAGCCCCTTAGCGTTCATTCCTGTGCCTCTCCCTAACAGGTACTCGGTGCTTCTGAGCTGCAAGAGTCAAAAGAAGTTTTCTCAAGGCAAGGCCTGCAACTGGGACAGGGTCATTTCTGCCATGCTCTGCTAGTCAAATCTGCCACCTGACAGCCCAGACCCAGGAGATGGAGGGATTGCCACTTCCTGACTGGGACTTAGCCTGTGCAAATAGGAACATCACTTTCTTTGGGAATTAAATGCCACAAGTTCTTGATTGGTCTTCATAAAACTTTTCTCATAAAAAGTATTTTATGTTGCATTGCTATAATAATTTGTATGTTTTCCTCTTTTTTTTTTTTTTTGTGGTAGGGTCTCACTCTAGCCCAGGCTGACCTGGAATTCACTACGGAGTCTCAGGGTGGCCTCAAACTCACGGCAATCCTCCTACCTCTGCCTCCCGAGTGCTGGGATTAAAGGCGTGCGCCACCACGCCCGGCTGTTTTCCTCTTTTATAATTACTAAGTGATTACTGCTGGTATGAAGAAAAGTTGTTGTCTTATCCAAACTACATCTTGGTTCTTCTAAGTAGATAGTCACATTATTTAAGATAACAAATAGGCCGGAAGTGGTGGCGCACGCCTTTAATCCCAGCACTGGGGAGGCAGAGGTAGCAGGATTGCCATGAGTACAAGGCCACCCTGAGACTACATAGTGAATTCCAGGTCAGCCTGAACTAGAGTGAGACCCTAACTTGAAAAACCAAAAAAAAAAAAAAAAAAGATAATAAATAGCTTTTCTCTTTATCAATGTTAAATATTTTAATTTCAATTTCATAGTTACTGTACTGGTTAAAACATGTAAAGTTAACAGGAGGCAGGTTTTTTTGTCTGTTGCATAAGTTTCTCTCTTGCTCTCTCACTCTCTCTCTCTCTGTCCTGGGAATCAACCCAGGACCTTGCACACGCTAGGCAAGTGTCTTACCACTGATCTATATCCCAACCCCGTTGCCTAATTCTTAAAATATGAGTATATTCAAGTTATAAACTGGAATTTTAAAACATTGGCACGCACATTTCCCAGATCTAAAATAAGCTACATGCTTAGATGTGCCCATACGACACAACTGAGTAGAAAGGTAGGTTCTTACTTCACATAAACTCAGTTGGAATTGGGAGCAATAAACAAGATGAGTGGGAGGAGGGGAGTGACTAATATGTTTTGGACACTGCAGTGCTTTCTCCCCTAAAATCCATCAACTTCTAAAAATAAGTTAGAACCATAAAACATTCCACTGATTCTCACAAACAGCCAGTTTCTCCAAATAAATATATAACACCATATTTCTCTTCTTTCCATGATTGACTTATTGGCTATGGGCTATCTATCAGTCATATCCAGTATGCAGGGAAGAGTTAGAATAGGGTTCTTGTACTCACACGTGGTGGATAATTGTATGGTGGAGCATAATCTTCAGCGTATGTTGACATTGCACACCTGAAGGGAGGGAGGGGCCAAATGTTAGAAATGAACAACTCCAAAAAGAAAGACACTTACATGAAATACAAACAGTTCAGTAAAGACGGTCCTGATAAAATGTTTAAAGCCCATGGGTCCTTAATAGTACTCCCCGCCTCCAGCGTGTACCCTTCCTTCAAGTACTTCCATCTCTTGTCAACCTACTACTTTCCTGTGGGACCAAGTCCCGTGTCCCAGAGCTCAGGTGCTCTGCATTTCAGGGACGCTCTTTATCAACACCCTCTTCCTGCCTTTGACACCGTTTAGACTCTGTGTCCCACATTCTCTGCTGGATGACAGCTGAAGCTTTAGTAGAAGACAACTAGGTAGGTTGAGCTCACAGTCTGTTCCCAGGCTCCAACCCCATTAAAGCCATAGAAATGTGGGACGAATCACACACACACACACACACACACACACACACACACACACACACACACCAAGGAAGCTCCAAAGGGAACCCCTGAGGTGTGGAGAAATGAAAGGGACACACATCACAATGGAAAATGATAAAAGCTGATGCCATGAGCTGAGAGGGTGGAGTTTTAGCTATAGGTCAAGACCAAGAGAAATGACCTGATGTTCACTGTTTTTCCACATAAGAGACCAAAGAAGCCCTGGATACTGGCTCAGAACAAGTGGAGAGTTTCTCTACATGTGCAGTTTAACAGCCAAATCCAACTGAGACGGGTTAATGGGCACAGGTGCTAGCATTTACCCTGGCGATAACCACCACTTCCCGCCAGCTCAGGGTGTTACTTCCACAGTAGCATTAGCAGCACCTGGAAACCTGATAGCTGTGGGAACTCAACCATCCATCCCAGCAGAAGATAAATTGGCTCTAGGTCTCCAGTGGGTTCCAAACTCTGTGGATACCAAAGTCCCTTATGTAAAATGGTATTTCTATACAATCTGTGCACATCCTCCAGTATACTACAAATCATTTCTAGATTACTTAGAGTGCCTGCATGATGTAAAAGCTATGCAAGTAGTTTTGAATTTACATTGTTTAAGGACTATTGATAAGAAAAAAATGTCTGCACATGTTCAGCAAGAGTCAAATTTTTTCCAAGTAGTTTCAGTCCATGGTTGGTTGACTCTGTAGATAGGAAACTCATGGATATGGAGGGCAGATTGTACTTGGGTCCTACTCCAAACCTCTTGATTTAGAAATTCTATGGATGTGGCCAAAATTTGGCAGTTTTTTAAACCCCTCTAGGTGATTCTGATACACAATTCTGAGTACTGATGATTAAAAGAACAAAAATTGGCAGTGAAGTTTTCAAGCCAGTACATGGGATTGCAAGAGAAGGAGAACAATCTAAAAGAAAAAAGAAAAGAAAGGAGGGATTGGGAGAGATGGCTTAGTAGTTAAGGCACTTGCCTATGAAGCCTAAGGATCAGGTTCAATTCCTCAGCATCCACATAAGCCAGATACACAGGGTGGCACATGCATGTGGAGCTCGTTTGCAGTGGCTAGAGCTGGCATGACAATTTTCTCTATCTGCTCTCTCTCTCTCTCAAATAAATAAATAAAAATTTAATTCTTTAAAGGAGATTGAAAGGACAGGAAAGTCTTAGCAATCACAACTGAAGTGACAGCTTTAAAGTTCAGATTTAAATTGAGCATCAAACTATTTTTAGGTATGCTTTAATACCTAACATCTACATATTATAATACCTAACATAAGTTGTTTTCAAATATGTATATAAATATTAACTAACATGTCATTTTCTTACAGTAATAGTATATCTAAAAGACTTTAAGCAAAATGAGCCGGGCGTGGTGGCACACGCCTTTAATCCCAGCACTCGGGAGGCAGAGGTAGGAGGATCACTGTGAGTTCGAGGCCACCCTGAGACTCCATAGTGAATTCCAGGTCAGCCTGGGCTAGAGTGAGACCCTACCTCGAAAAACCAAAAAAAAAAAAAAAAAAAAAAAAAAAATTAGGATTACTAGGGCTGGGGAAATGGCTCAGTGGGTCAAGTGCTCACTGTGAAAGCATGAGGGAGCGCCTCAGTTCAGATTCTCAGTACTCATGTAAATGCCAGGTGGGCTTGCGAGCACCTAGAATCCCAACACTGGGGAAGCAGACAGGGCAACACTGGTTAGTTAGCCAGCTACACTATCTGAACTGGTGAGCTCTAGGTTAAGCAAGAAACTCTGTCTCAAAGAAAATAAGGCAGAGTGCAATGGAGGAAGACATCTGACATCAACCTCCACACACATACTTGCTCCTTTGCATACATATGAACACACGTATACACACACATACACACAAAAGATTTACAAACTACAGAAATAATTACCCACTGGCTAAAGGAACAAATCACAAGAAGATATGCAGTAATCCTATATCAATAAACCTAATAATACATAAAATATGTGAGGTACAAAATACAGGAGCACAAAGATAAAATGACATCTCCAAAGAGGACAATTGTGAATGATTCCTCCACCTTTACCTCAAACCTACATATATTTTCCAAAACCAAATGGTTCAATAACAAAGCAAATTAAATCACATACTTGTCCTCAAGAAAAAGGCAATGAATGGAGAGAACACTGCTGTTAAATAAAACTTACAGGAGGCTCTTGTTTTGGATGGAGCTTCTGCACTAAGCCCAACAGACTAGAAAACAATGGAATTACTCCTGTTGAATTCCATATCATCATGCCAAAAGTAAGTGGTTGACGAGAGAGAGAGAGAGAGAGAGAGAGAGAGGGGCAACCAAATACCCAGAAAAAAGTGAAATCCTGTTTTAACCTTTACAAGGAAAAATAACCTTGAAATACCAACTCACTAGTATTTCTGCCTTCTTCAGCTTTCTCTGTCTACAGAAGAAACTTTTTCTGTTTAGTTAATCAGAACACTCGTTCTATTTTACAGGCTGAGATGTTTTCTGACTTTAGAATTGCAAATAAATCCCATTGGGAATCTTAAATTTGTTGCCTTTTGACACTACAAACTTCAACTGACATGTAGATAGCAAACCCATCCAGGGAATAGAGCCAGATCAAAGCCCACACTGGACCACAGTCAGGAAGGGATACGGGAAGGACAGAAGAGGGAAGCAGGTGCCTGGTGTTGACTGAACACAGGGGATATCACTTCCAGAACGAGAGTCCTTCCGTAACGAGGACGATGCTGAGATTAGAGGATCTGAACCGTGATTTTCCAAGTATGAGTTGCAGAATGGCTGTTCTGGGAAGGGGTACTGGAAACTAGAAAATATTAAAATGATAAACACCAGAAATTGAGGATGGATTCTAACACTGTAAGATAGTTTTAAGGTCAGCTGACCTCTCTCCAACTTCGCACTCCCACCGCCAAACGTCATTAATTCAACATCACTTCAGTGTTCTAACAGAAGAGGGCGCTCCTGAGCTAAGACACTGAGCAAACTCCCCACTTGTCTCATTTCCCTGGGTAGGATTACCTACGACTGCTGCTAGTCCAGGAAAATCCAATAGAATTAAAATAAACAGAAACAGGTAACATTACTATGAGAAGAATAATAAATGAGAATCAAATTAATCTTATGGGTATCCTGTCCTCTGGAAAAATGCCCAACCAGACGGTAACCCTCCATCCAGCCTTTCTATTTAAAGGTGTACTGCAGTGCCTACAAAACCCAATAAAAAACTAGTATAGGTACAATAATTAGTAGGGCAACACAATGTTTTTACTCTCATATGAAAAAGTTGAATACATTAGAAATATCAAAGAGCATCCACAAAACAAACAAGCAAGTAAGTTCCAACAAGGTTCTTAGATACAAGATGATTAAACAAAATGGCAAACCCAGATACAACAAGCAACCAAAACTCACAGCACACAATGAATGTGAGGAAAATCTCTTTCATGTGCCTACACAATCTCCAAGTTTCCTCTAAGAATACATGCAAAAGAAGATACATAATACATTTATTTAAAAAATTAATTCTTTTAAAAATATTTTCAAGCAAAGAGAGAAAGAGAGAGAGAATGAGCACACCAAGGCCTCTAGCCGATGTAAACGAAGTTCAGATGCATGTGCCACCTTGTGCGTCTGGCTTCACATGGGTCCTGGGGAATCAAACCCCAGTCATTAAGCTCATTAGGCTCACAGGCATGTGCCTTAACCACTGAGACATCACTCCAGCCCCAAAACTGAAAAATTTTGTTGGACATAAAATAATTCCGTTATTTGTGGATGAGATGGCTCACTATGACAATGGCATCATTTCATCTAATGAAATCAATGCTGTAAGTCCAAACACAGACAAGGTGGTCCATGGAACGTGACCCCCCCCAAAAAAAAATCCTAATGGCCACAGGACTCTGTAAAAATGCCAAGGAAAATTGAGGTACCTTTGTAAAAGAAGAAAATGATCAAACGTACTCTACAAAAGATTAGCATGATGTCATGGTCATCAAGACAATGCCATGTTGCTGCAAGAACATTCAAATAAGCCAGCACAATCTAATTCAGCGCTCAGAAATAAGCCTGCTCACGCATGCAAATTTGGTTATGATGAGATAGCATTAAAAATCAGTGAGGAAAAGGTGGGTCAAATGATGTTGGAACAAATATCTAGGCTTATGAGCTATTACATATGTGCAGGTTTATTATATGTGACACATATATCTAAGTTCTGAACAATTTGCAGCTTAACATTTCATATAATAGTGACATAGAACTTCTACTCGTCAGAAAGATTAAAACTTTTGAGAAAAGTTACAGATGATATTTATTATAAAATTTACCAAATGAGAATTATACCCAGAATGAAGTTTTAAAAACTACTGTGGGCGCTGGAGAAATAGCTCAGACATCAAGGCACTTGCTGCAAAGCCTAATGACCTGGGATTCAATTCCCCAGTACCCAGGTAAAGCCAGATGCACAAAGTGGTACATGCATCTGGAGTTCATTTGCAGGGACAGCCTGGACATGCGCTCTCGCTCACTCGCTCGCTCTCTCTCTCTCTCTCCTCTCTGTGCTTGAAAATGAATAAAAATTTTAAGAAAACAATGCTATATTATTTGAAGTCTAAGTAAATGCAATACTCCAAATAAGAAAAAAAAAAAACAACGATTGTGGGAGCTAGGGAGATGACTCGTAAGTAAAGCACTTCTCAGGGAAGCATAAGTCCTACACTTTGGATGTCCTAGTGGGTGTGGTTTCCCTCTGCAATCCTAGCATATTGGAGGTGGGAGAAAAGGAATCACTGAGGCAAGCTGGCTACCTAGACCAGCTGAATGGGTGAGCTCTGGGCTCAAGTGAGAGTAAAACCTCCATAAAATAAAAAGGAGAATAATAGAGAAGACACCCAAGTCAACTTCTAACTTCATACCACACACTCAAAGACATGCACATATGTCTGCACACTATATGCATGCAAAAAAAAAACAAAAACAAAAAAACCTCTTGGGTTGGAGGGATGGCTTAGTGGTTAAAGCGTTTGCCTGCTAAGGCAAAGGACCCTGGTTCGATTCCCCAGGACCCCACATTAGCTAGATGCACAAGGGGGTGCACACATCTGGAGTTCATTTACAGTGGCTAGAGGCCCTGGCGAGCCCATTCTCTCTCTCTCTCTCTCTCTCTCTCTCTCTCTCTCTCTCTCTTTCTCTGTCAAGTAAATAAATAAACTCTTGTAAATTAGTCAACCAAAATTCCCAATATGAAAAGAAACAAAGGCTATATATGGTCAATTCATAATAAAAGACAGCAGAATAGCTAATTGTTATTTGAGAATAAATTCAATCATAAATCTAGTAATAAGTAAAATGCAAATCAAACCGATTATAAAGTTCCATTTCATCTCCATCAGATTAAAACTACAGATTTTAGTAATTAACTCTTGTAGGACTGGGGAGATGGCTTAGAGACTAAGGCTCTGGTCTACAAAGGTGAAGGCCCCAGGTTCCATTCCCCAGGACCCACGTAAGCCAGATGTACAAGAAAAAATAAAAAATAAAACCTCTTGTTATGTTTACGTAAGTATGAAAGAATGAGTGTATTCATACTCTGCTACAGCAAGGCTTTGCAAAAATGAAGGTCACATCACGTATCTAATTATCCAGCAATACTGTTCGCCTATGGCAGAAGTCCCTGGGTTATAACAGAGCTATTAGGTTCTGGGAGCAGAGCCTGCAAGGTGTCAGTGCCACTACCTTAATCTGCCAGCAAGGACTTGAAATCATTCTCAGGAAGCCAGGGGAGCAAGCCTGGCAGTGTGGCTCTGTTCTGCTTCTCCTTTCCCCAGCTAGAGCTGAGAGCTCCAAAGGTCATCCTCAGGAACACACTGTCAGGTGGATTTATTCTTTATAGTAGAAACTAATGAGAAAGGGACCAGTCACTCTTCTGGCAGGAACCATGGGATGTAATGTCACCACCTTAAGGGAGAAGCCAACAGGAGGAGAATCCTGGAGGACCACGAGGTCCTCCAGACTTTTAATAAACTCCCCAGTTTGGCCTAGGATGATTTTGTGTCTGTCACCTAAAGTAGAAAGAGTCCTCTTCCATACATTCAGAGTCTAAGGCCATTAATCACAGTAATCATGTAGCCTACTCCCCTCTCTGAGTCCAGACACTGCCCAGCATTCTGGTGATAAGCTGGCTTCCCATATGGTATTTGCAGAGGGAAAATGCTCTTATGAGGAAGACACAACTGTCTGGAATGCTTAAAATTTTTATTTCTCATTGTAAATTAACTAATTAGACTTCTGGCTTTCCTTATGAATTTAATGAGCACAAGGCAATCTCTATGAGTCAGATAAATGCTGAAGTACAGATAAAAGGATCTTTCTGGAAATGTAAAGATAAAGACCAGATGCTGGCATATTCACCAGGAGGATGCCGCGGTGCCAGTACAGACTGGAAACTAGACAGCGGGCTCTCATCCAGCGCTACTCACAGTTTGCCACACACACGCTCTTTGACCTTTAACAGGTGCAGCTATGTGGCACTTTGCAAGGAACAGAACCGAAGGTGTTTTGTAAGATGAGAGCCTAAAAATGAAGTTATTGTTAGAGCCACAGAATTAGTTAAAACCCCTGCACTTGCACTAACACCAGAGGTGATGCATGAATAGCTGATAAGGTGATGTACCCAAACCCACAGAATCAAAGTTTTGATAGCTACCAAAAACCTTAAGGTTTTTAACTATTTCTTTCCTATTTTGTGTGGCAGGGGTGGGGGAGGGCAAGCATGTCCTCACCCAGATTTTCCAGCCAGAACAAGGGCATATGGCACACGCATCAAATCACATGGGTCCAGATGAATCTGAGATTAATTAAAAATAATTGGGAATTAATCTTATAATGTGCAGCAGTAGATGAGCACCAAGTCTAGCCATAGAGAGCCACAGAGTCATGGAGAAAAGTTCATGATCCCCTTGGGAAATTATGCCCCTTCACTTGAAAAATCATATCATCATATCACTTAAAATGATTTAAAAATCAAATTGTTAAAGATTTAATTATATTTTACAATCATACAGTTGTGGTGGCACATTCCTATAACCCAGCACTTTGAGGTTTAGGCAGGTGAATCATTAGTTCAAGGTCATCCTCAGTTATGTGATGAGCTGAAGGTCAACCTGAGACCCTGTCTTAGAAGCAACAAAAATCTTACATTGTCCTTAGCACCCTTCTTTCAGAATAAAATGGAGTCTAGTAACTGTCGCCTAGCTGCTAAATGTAGGCATGCTTTTAGAAATCACCTTCTTGAGAGTTACTGGGTACATGGTGAAGAACAAAGATAGACCACAGGGCAACCTAACTCTGTGTTAATCCTGATTGCCAAGGTCCCCGGCAGCCCAGTGCTATTCTCCCCTCCTGCAAAGAACATGGAAATGTGACCCAAAATTGCTAGTTTTTGTCTAGCCTTTAAGCAGTCCTGGAGCCTTTGCAAAGTCACTTAAACATCCTGCATCTTACCTCTTCCTATTCATATCTGTTTCATAAATATTTATGGAAGAGATGAATGGATTAATTAATTAACATGGAATCAGATTCCTTGATTATTTCTGAGATTTGATTTCTTCATTTATACAATTAAGAACATACCCACCCCATTGACCTTGCATGGCTACCAGGAAGAACAGAATGGTGGAGATGAAAGTACTTTGAAGGATATGAAGACTCTTTTATGTTTAAGGATGAAACACAGTGCTACGAACTGGTTAGTAAAATATACTCTGCCATCAAATGAAGCAGGCAAGCCAACACTTATCTCTGGTGCTTCCCAGGTGTTTATATCTTATTGCTGAAAAGTTACTGGATCCTTCAAAGTCCCTTGAAATAAGGATTGTTACAATTTCCATCTCATGATACTACTTGCGAACAGAAGAGAAAACTACATTGGGATGGTATTAACGAAGTACTGGAAGGGTATGACTTTTTTTAATGTTTTGCCTGTGTTTGTATAGTGTGTATGTGTGTGTGTGAGAGAAAGAGAGAGAGACATGTGTGGTGTATGCACATGTATGTGCCCATGTGGTGCTCCATGCACTTACCTGCAATGGCCAGAGCAGAGCATCAGGTGTCTGGCTCAATTGCTCTTCTGCCCATTCTTATTTGAGTTGGAGTCTCTTACTGATTCTGGAGCTTACAGTTTTCTCATGAGCTCCAGAGAGTCTCAGGTCTCTGTTTCCATAAAGGACTGGGGTTACAGACATACATTGCTGTACCTAGTTATTTGTGTGGGTCCTGGGAAACACAAGTGGTCTCATAGGGCTCCTCCTGACTTCATGCTTTCACAAGAAGTGCTCTTAACCTCTGAGCCATCTCTCTAGCCCACTGTTAAAAAGATTTTTGTTCAAGCTGTGGAATGGGAAATGCATTAAAAGGGATAAGATTTGTGCAGAAAAACTAGTTCTGATAGTAATGTTAGCAATTGGGACTGGATCAGTGTTCTCTTGTGGCCAGTCTCAAATAGTCACCTGCTCTCTGATACTGTGTCATTGAAGGCCCCATTCTCCTCTAGATGACTAAGCTGGAATCCTAAGTACAGTCACCTCAAAATGTCAACCCTTTCCTAAAGCATCTAAAGTCTATAAACTTCTGTTCAGCCATACTTCCATGACTTAAGGTCAGGCCCTTATTTTTGTCTTGTCTTGAGTCTCCAGATTCTCTTCTAAATTAAAGACCCTCAGTTTCTTTCTTAATACAAATATGTAGACTCCTACCCCATACTTCAAAATCTGCCACTTCACCTGCCTTAACCAATCCAAACTTTTTACCAGGGCTTTCTGGCCCTGTCTGCTTAACCGCAAAATATGTTCAACTTCAACTGACGTGACAGCAGACTTATCCCTAGCACAAGTCCCATTCTCCTTGCCTTTGTGGCCCTCTCTTTTGCCTGAGGTATCCTTCTGTCCATTGATCTGGAAGACACCCACTCATCGTCAATGACTCAGCTCAGGTGTAATTTCTGCTTGGAAGCCTTTCCTAGCCTTCCAAATCTGATTCATGTGGCCTTCTTGCATCCTGTGTTCTTCCCTAATGTATAGTGGCATGCAGGTTGGCCCATTCGACATGTATCCCAACCTTCCATCTTTTTCTTTCTCTGCCTATAAGCTAAAAATGATCTTGTAGCCAACATAGCTTTGTCCAGGTCTATTCAAGAAACCTTAGAAGAAGATCCTGGGGAAGTTTTCCTTCCACCTCTGAACTTTCTTACTTCTGTCCTGGAGCACACCAATGTTCACAGATGCAGGAACGATAGTGAGACTATAAAGTTGAAACCTACCTAATCTTGAGTCTTTTATCATATTGCTGAGGTGCTATACCAGTCTTGGATTTCTTACCCTGATTGGTCATGTCAGATAAGCAAATAAACCCCTTAATTATTCAAGATGCTCCTAGCTAAGTTTTCTTTTTTTTGTGCATACATGCCTGTTTAAGTGTGTGGAGGGTGTGCATGTCTAGGCCAGAGAGAAACCTCAGATGTTATTCCACAGTCATCACCTAACAATTCTGAGATTTTCCAGGGCTCTGATTGACTTAGAGCTTACCACGTAGACTAGACTGATTGGCCAGTGATACCCAGGGAGCCACCCATCTCCCCTTCCCTAGTGCTGGGATTACAAGCACACATCAATATGCCAAGATATTCTTTGTTTGTTTGTTTATTTATTTATTTGTTTATTTATTTTAGAAGAGAGAGAGAGAGAGAGGGAACTGGCACTCCAGGGCCTCGGCCACTGCAACCGAACTCCAGATGCTTGTGGCACGTAGTGAGCATGTGCAACCTTGTGTTTGCCTTACCTATGTGCGCCTGGCTTACGTGGTATCTGGAGAATGGAACATGGGTCCTTAGGTTTCACAGGCAAGCACCTTACAGCTGAGCCATCTCTCCAGACTGAGATATTCTTTTTCAATGTAGGTTCTGGGGATCAAAGTCAGGTCTATGTGCTTGCAAAGCAAGTGCTTTCCAGATTGGGGTATTTCTCCATGCCATGGTTTTCTATTACTCTCTGATGAGCATATTTCTTACCAGAACAGAAGGGTGATTCCTCTCATGCATCTCCAACATATGAGCCAGTCTTGCATCTCTCTATATACTCAATGTCAAAATTTTCCTAGCACATGGTAGGTACTCATTAAGTGTTGTTAGAAGAATCAATTCCTTTATGTGGAACAAATGTAATTTCCTTAAGATGAATAATTTTTTGCAGTCATTTGAAAGAACACTATAAGGCTTTGATATTAGAATATTACTTTACAGAAATTCCAGACAAAAGCAAAAATTTCTGTAATTCTGGAAAGTTCTTATTCTTTTGAAACCATTTCTCTGGGGCTAGGGAGGTGGATCAGTGGATATAGAGTGCTTGCCACTTGTAGTGATTTAAATGTGTGGCCCTTAGATTCAGGCTTGAATCTTGAGTCTCCAGTGGGTGCAGATCTTGAAGTCCAGCCCTAAGGTGTGAAGAGAGTAGTTTTGGCTGTGTCTGTTCATGCTTGCTGGTGTTTAGTAGCTGTTCAGTGGTGTCTCTGTGCTGTCGATCTATGGGAGCAAGCCAGCTTCTTCCATTATTAATGTTCCCCTGGAATTTGTAAGCCTGAAATAAACACCTTTCCTCCCATGAGCTGCTTCTGGTTGGGTGTTTGCTCCAGCAACAAGGAGCTGACTTCAAGAAAAGATTTCTATAATTCTGTAATTCTAAAAAGGTCTCATCCTTGGGCTGGAGAGATGGCGTAGCGGTTAAGCGCTTGCCTGTGAAGCCTAAGGACCCCGGTTCGAGGCTTGATTCTCCAGGACCCACGTTAGCCAGATGCACAAGGGGGCGCACATGTCTGGAGTTCGTTTGCAGTGGCTGGAAGCCCTGGCGTGCCCATTCTCTCTCTTTCTCTCTATCTGCCTCTTACTCTCTCTGTCACTCTCAAATAAATAAATAAAACTGAACAAAAAATTTAAAAAAAAAAGGTCTCATTCTTTTGAAACCACCTCTCTGGGGGTAGGGAGATGGATCAATGGATAAAGTGTTTGCCACTCAAGCCTAAGTGTTCAATTTCAATTCCCCAGACCCCATGCAAAATTCCTGAACCTGTGGCAGGTTTTGGTCACTCCAGAATGCTGACAATGAGATGCAAAGTGGACACAGGAGAACTTCCTGAAACTCAGAAGCTCATGAACCAGCTAGCCCTGTGAGCACAGCAGTGATAACACAAGAGAGAGAAAAAGAGAGTGAGGAGGAAGAGAAAGAGAGTAACTAATATTCCATTGTATATGTACACAATTTCTTTATTTATTCATCCATCAAAGGATGCTTAAATTGATTTCATATATTTGTTCTTTGTAGCTAATGCTGCAGTAAACGTGAGAGTATCTCTTCAAGACACTAGTTTCATTTCCCTTGGATGTATATACACAGAAATGAGACCGCTGGGTCATGTGATAGTTCTAGTTGTAATTTCTTTTTGCTTATCTATTCATATGTGTGTGTGTTTTTTTATGTGTGTGAGTGTAGTCATGTGCATGTGATGTGCATGCGGAAGTCAAAGGATAACATTACATGTTAGTCCTTACCTTCCACCTTCTTTGAATCTATTGTTCCCCACTAGGTTTGCCAGGCTAGCTAGCCTGTGAGATTCTAGGGATTCTCCTTATAGGATCTTCAGTAAGTGTTCTATTTGAGGTTTGAGCTGAATGGGAGTAGGATGGGGTTATAACCACAGATGCACAGGTTGTGGAGGTTGTAAGTGCAACTGGAGTACCGAGTTAACTGGGAGGTGGGGAAATCAGAGCTCAGACTTACTTGCAACTTCCTGTTCCAGGGAACCAGGGGTTGAGGAACCAGGAGCTTGGAAGCCAGAGAGCCTGCTCCTGCAGCAACCACCTGAGGTCCTGGAAGCACCACACCAGCAGCAGGGGTACAGGGCAACTGGGAGGTGAGGAACTAAAGCGAATTTAGGCCTACTCACTGGGCACATGCACACCCTCTGATGCAAGTGAACAGAGAGTTGGGGAACAAGAAGCTGGGGAGACAGGAGCAAAAGGCCTGCTCCCACAGCACTGCATGCAGGGTCCAGGCAGCCCCTCACCAGCAGCATGAATACTGGGCAGAGGAGTCTTCTGTCTCTGCCTGTCATCTCACTTTAGTAGTGCTGGGATTACAGAGTTGTGCTACTGCATGTAACATTTATATAGATTCCAGGGATCCAAACACAGGTTGTCATGCTCATGTGACAAGTACTTTACCCAGCGAGCCATCTTCACAGCCCGTTTTTAATTTTTTGAGGAATTTCCACACTGATTTTCACAACTTTATATTCCCATCAATGGTGTAAAAAGATTATAGTTTCTTCACATACTCATGGATATTTGCCATCTTTTATCTTTTTCATCATATCTATCTTAACAGGTATGAGGTGACATTCATTGTGGTTTGATTTTCCTAGTTAGTGTTGAATGTCTCCTATTGTCCATTTGCATGTCTCCTGTAGAAAAATGGCCATTGAAATTCTTTGTCTACTTTTGAGTATAAGCTATATAAAGAGTTCATTACATATTTTGGAGATTAACACATCAGATATGACTTACAAATACTTTTTCCAAACCTGTGGTCTGTCTTCTCACTGTGCACTTTTTGTGCTGACCAGAAGCTATGTAGCATGGTGTGCTATCTCACCTACTCCTTTTGGTTTCTGTTGCCTGGGCTTTTATGTCATATCCATAAGATTAATGCCAAGACCAAAGCCACAGGAATTTGTCCTATGTTTTGTTCTAAGGTTTTACAATTAAGACTTTAGTCCATTTTGATTTCATCATTAGGTCATATTGTTAATTCCTGAGCCCCCAACATTTGAACTGCTTGCATCTCCAATTAACAATGACAAAAACTGAACCAATGTTATAAATTTGGGAGACATGACACTTGGAGAGAGGAATTACCTATTGTTTTAGTTTAAAAGCTAGGAACTCAAAACAGCCATTTACTTATCCTTGGATAGTTTGTAAAATGACTGGGATTAGTTGGGTGGTTTTCTGTCCATGTGCTATCAGATAGAGCCACAGTTGTTGAAGGGACTGACTAAGCTATAATATCCAAGAATGGCTGGCAGTTATTCTGCCTATTATGTAGGAACTCAGCTGGAGTTGTCAATATAGTCGTCAGTTTACCTACATGTGACTCTTTCATGTATCTTAAGCTTCTCAGCTGAGGCCCAAGAATTAGAAGGTAGAAATTGCTAGTTTTTAAGGCCTATACTTGAAAGCCTATGCCCTCATTTCTGTAATGGTCTGTTAATCACAGTCATCACAAGCTAGCCCAGGAGCACAGGGAAAGCAAATGACCTCTGCATCTTAATAACACACGGAGAGAGGGAAGAAATTACCAAAGCCACCTGCAGAAACTACCACCACAATGGGTATGTATTAGAAGCCTAACTATATTGTTGACCACATCTGGAAATCCAAAGAAGCCAGATTTTGTAGATGTGAATTGAAAAACTACTGCAATGGAATCTGATCTAAAAAAAGAGTGATAAGCAGCACAGGATGTTGTCATTCGGCCATTGGTTAATTGTGATGCCAAGCCTTTAGCTCTAAAAGACACTATATCATATGTTTTGGCATAAATTTTCTTATCAAATTATTTGAGGGCTGAAGAGATTGCTTAGTGGTTAAGGCTAAGTGTGTGAGTTGGCCCATCATTCAGAAAGGTATCTTATGCTTTAGAAGTGTGTCTAAGATCATGACAGGACCTAGGTTCAATTTCCCAGAACCGACATAAGCCAGATGCACAAGGTGGTGCATGCATCTGGAGTTCCTTTTCAGTACCTGGAGGCCCTGGCATGCCCATTTTCTCTCTCTCTCCCTCACAAATAAATTAAATAAAGTATTTTTGAAAATTATTTGAATGACAGTACAATAATAGCAATTGAAACAGGTTATTATTACTAGCACTAAAACAATTTGGGCACACAACCCAAATTCCAAACCAAATTCAACTACCCCAAATAGCAACATATGGGAAAGCTGAAGCATGCATCACCTATAAAGGAATATTGAACACATAGGAGTAATGCAAATGGGAATAACATCTACACTGGCTCTGTAACTGTTTTAGCAAATTTGACCAACTAGAAAGACACCATCACTCAACACCAGCCATGCCACCATTCCAGGTCCAGGAGGATGATTGTTAACCAGGTAGGGTCCCTTCCTCATAGGAAAATTTGTCAAGTCAGGATCTAGGCAGAAGCAGGAGTCCAACTTGTTTCAAAATGAAATTTTTGATTCCAGGAAACCTTTCACTTTCTTTATGAGCTTGCTACTAGAGGTGGTTAACTTTATGTGTTTATTTGGCATGATCAAAGGCATACTCAGAAACCTGGCAAAACTTCTGGGGGTGCCTGTGAGGATATCTCTGAAAGAGATCAGCATTTCAATTAGATAAAAGAGGTGTCCCCATCAATGCATCTGAGCACTCACCAGGAAAGTCTAAAGAGAACAAAAAGGCAAAGAAAGGGGAAGTTTGCTGTCTTTGAGACCAGGCATCATTTTCTCCCACTCTCAAACACCAGCGTTTCTATGTCTCAGGACTTTGTACTCTGGCCTCACACAAGTGCCTCCCTGCATGCACATTCTCATACCTGATGAGTTGAACTAGAAGGGTTGCATCATCAGTTCCCCCATACCTGAAATGCACCACTAGTTTTTCTGATTCTGTAGCTTATAAGGAGCAGGTGGTGGGACTTCTTGGCTTCCATAGTCATCTGAGCCAATTTCCATGATTAAATCCTCATGCACATATGCTATAGTGCTAAGAGCTTGACTGCCTAAATGTAGAAATTTTGATCTCCATGTTTACAGGGGGAGTAATGTTCACAGAACCAAAGTATGTATCAGAGTTCTAGTTGGCCTATCATTCAAAAGGGTGTCATAAGCTTTAGAAGTGTGTCTAAGATCAGGAGCTTTGGTGTTAAACTTAGTTCAAATCTTGGCTTGTCAGGACGTACCAGCTGTGCGAATTTGGACGTATTACTTGATGTGTCTGAGCATCTGTTTTGCCCCACACTGAATGCAGATGATGAAAACAACTTACAGAATTCTTAGAGAGATAAGTTAGCATATGTAAACATTTGAACAGTGCCTCATATGTAACAAGCTCTATGTAACTATTTGCTTTTATTAGTATTACTCTCATAGCTAGAAGTAAACTCTTAAAAGCCCAGCTCAAACTTGAATATGGGAAATACCAGCTCACATAGCTAGATGTCATCAGAACTGTCCTACTTATGCTATGCCTCTGCTTAACTTGATTTACAGATAGATGCCCCTCTAGGAGCAAAAAGTACTTTCAACATACAACTGGCTATCTTGTCCTCAAACTCTGTTTACTGTTCTAGCATGTTCCCTGATTCACCTGACCTGGATCATGTGTTCAACACTTGGACTATGGGGGGGTGGGGATGGGGGTTGGGTACAGAATCAGCCCATACATCACATGGCATAGCTGAACATTGAGTGGAGGCAAGGATATTGCCCAAGGGAAGTAAGCTAGACACCCCAAAATGGAAGGTCTTACAGTGAATGAGATGGACTTGGGAATGGAAGTCAGGCTTGTCTTTCTCCCATTCCATGGTATTTTAAGCACCTCGCTCACCACTGGCCTCTTCACATGTCTTTGTTGATACCTTCCTGATTCCCAGAAGGCCATTTTTAAAACTTTTATTTCCTCTGGAAATATGTTCAACAACTGGACAGTATTTCACCAAGAGACAAGCAGCACATAAAAGCCAAAGTCAAGAAGAAAATAAAGTCTGCACTAGACTTTGAGAAAAGACAAACAAAACAAAAACACTCTTGAAATTTATATGTATCTCCCTTCCTCTGAGACATGTGGGGGGATTTGGAGATGGTAACTGCCCCAGTGAGAGAAATGAATTGAAAGAATCTCAACTGTGGCCTGTGCTTGCTACCAGCATTGTGAGGTGACCATTCCACACTGCAAGAAGAGCTCTCTGCCAAGAGTAACACTAACAGCCTAAAATACTTTGGGGTCTCATTTAACTTGCCCATTTATGTGACCATTGATGTCTTTCTCCTCAAAGCCATCAAATTTTAGCACAGGAAAGGATTTTACAGATCATTTGGTTCAATCCTTTCATTTTCCAGATGGAAACGACTTGAGTCCAGAGAGGGCTGTTCACCAGCACAAGGTCACCTAGTAGGTATAGGCTAAGCACAGAACTAGATCCTAGGTTTCCTATGTTCCCATACTATACGCAGCCTGAAATGTCACAAAATGTCAAAAAGCTACACAGTGACCAGTATACTGCTGATTTCTTTTTCTGCTACTATGGAGCTCAGCATAAGTGTTTGAATGAACTCTTGCATTATTCACTTCCATCGGAAGTAATGAAATTTGACATCCAAGACAAGATGCAGTAGGCAAAGTTGACCTCATGTGAAGTCTACCCTTGGATACTTCTCCATTTTCCAGTGAGTGCTCATTGCTCAGTACTCCTACATTGCTATCAAACTAGTTCCAGCTCCTTGGACCTGCTTGTCACACAGCAAAAACCCTGTATCAGAATTGAAATGATTTATTAAAAAGAAAAAGAAAACTGACTTCTCTTATAGACTTCTATAGCAGGACTACGCCAGGTTGTGTATATATATTTAAGTGAGGGTCTTTCCAAACTAAAACCTGCAGATAAAGTCATACCAATCACTGCATCTCATTTTCTTTTCTTTTTTTCGAGGTAGGGTCTCACTCCAGCCTGGCTGACCTGGAATTCACCGTGTAGTCTCAGGTGGCCTTGAACTCACAGTGATCCTCCTACCTCTATCTCTTAAGTGCTGGGATTAAAGGTGTGCACCACCACACCAGTAGTATCTCACTGTCAACACTGGATCTGCTTGATACTGTTTTCATTATTCTGTTGTTTTGGTTTCTAGCTGTTTATTTAATGGTCCCAGACATAACCCAGCTACTTTTACAAATAAAACTTTATTTCTTTTTTGTTTGATTGTTTGTTTTTGGTTTTTCAAGGTAGAGTCTCACCCTAGCACAGGCTGACCTGGAATTCACTCTGTAGTCTCAGGATGGCCTTGAACTCAGTGATCCTTTGACCTCTGCCTCCCAAGTGCTGGGGTTAAAGGCGTACACCACCACGCCCATCCAGAAAACTTTGTTTCTTAAAATGAATTAGCTATTACATTTGGGTCCATGGACAAATCATTTAATAAGTTTGTATTAGATAATTAGATGTACAAGGACTCTCTAATACTGAGTTAGTTTCCCATGCCTCATAAATAATACTCCCAATGTGAGAATAAGGTAAGAAGTCAAAGAAAAACTGAAATTAGCATAATTTCTGTGTTCATGTTCCCATCCCCTTTCCTTTGTGTCTTAAAGGAAATGTGTCTCTATCCTTTTCTATATCTTTACTATTTGTACCAATGGAGTACAGGCAATACATGTTCAAGACTCTCTATGTACTGAGAGACCTAAAAAGCCCTATTGGTGTCTATGAAATCTTTGAGTATAATTCTCAGTCTGCCATCACTGTCCAAGGTCAGTGCCTTTGGAAGCTCATTGGTGGAGTATGGCTGACTGTCGAGAGAAGTACTAGTGAATCCAGCTTCAATGTCATAAAATGTCTATAAGCAAATACTGCATAGAAGTATTTGTCTTTGACATTGATTTTAGTCTCTATGGAACTGCTCCTCTATTATAATTTTCCACATTTATCTCAGTTCATGACATATGAGGAAGCTACTCTCAGAGACCTTTTCTGTAAAAGTTGGGAGTGTCAAGTCCAGTGGTATCAGATATCCTATTTGTTCTGATTTTCAGTGTTTCACTGGCATGTCTGCTGCCAAATTATGGAGGAAATACATTGTTTCTTCTTCATCTTGGTGCAAAGTGAAGTAAGGGCCACAGGCCGAGTTACAAGCAAATAAAGCAGACAAATGAGTGTCATTAAACATAATGAATGTTATCTAAAAATGGAGATACATGTGTAAGACTAAGGGCTCCTTAGTAACAAGGATATACCCTTACATTCTGATTTTTCCCTTAAGGGATAACATGGAGTTCAAATTTGCATTACGAATGCAGCTTTTCTTTTATGAGTTGAAGCACGCTATTTTGGTCCATTGAGCAAACTCATTCTTATTCATTGCCTTTTAAAGTTGGCATTTAGCTTCTGCAGCTGTACAGTTGGCAAGCAGCAGGGGAATATTGAATATTCAAGAGAGTAGACTCGAAACCACCACAGCACCCTACTGTACGGAGGGCCCTATAATTAGTGTACATTACCTGAAAAGAGGAACCACATATGGAACTAGTAGAGGAGGGCTGGAGGTGCTCGTGTATTTATTTCCTTGCTCATACTCACAAATTAAACAACATAAACAAGCATTCTAGCAACTCAAACTAATAAGGCTTGATTCTCTAAATGACTATGGCTTCTAATGTGTTTGCCAAAAGAGTTGAGAACTTTTGGATCTCTGGGCTTTGAATCCTTAAATCCAATAAGAAGTGGACATATTCTTCCATTATAATTTACTCTTCCACATGAGAAATAACTCATTCATTCAAGGTATGACTATAGTGGCCCCTGCAGAGGATCAGCTCTCCAGTGGGTACGGGGGTGGGGCTATGGCAGCCTAGACCTTCAAGAGCACTGAACTTAACAAACAAAGAAAAAGACAGGAATACAAGTAATTAACAAGATGAGGAATAAATATGGTTTGGAAAAAGAAAATACCCAGTGCTGTGGACACCCACACTGAGGGACCTAAGTAGCAGTGAGTGTGGGAACATCTTCTGGAGGAGGTGGCCTAGTGCGTGACACTTGAAAGAATTATGGTTAAGACTGAGCATGCACATCAAATTTTGTTTCTTCAAAAGATACACTAAAACTTAAAACTCCATAAGAAGAGAGAGAATAGAAAAGATAAAAGACAATGTGGATGCTCAAGACAGACAAGTTGTCTCTGGCTCAGCAGAAAGCTGAGTCTTGGAGTTAGCAAAGACAGAGGGGGAAGAGCTATTTAAATAGTAGCAAAGTTCCCTTTCACCACTCCCATCAGAGAGCAGCCCGCACCTCCTCCAGGGTCTACATACATTTAGTGGGAAGGAGAAAGTCCTTTGCAACCTGTATAGTTTGTCAAGATGACATCATATAGGTTTAGTACTGATGTCCTAGCACAATTGCCCTTGACTTTAAAGATAAAGGCCTCAAGAATTTCAACCTTCAGATGGGAAACTGGGGAGGCTTCTCTAGGAATTTGACCAGTGGTGCTACTTTCAAAAACTGACCCATACAGGTTCCTCCAACAAAGATCCAGGTCAACAAGCCTCGCTGGCAGACTCCACGCCTCCTCTCTAATCACAACATAAACACCAAAGATTGATGCCCAGCCATCCAAGGAAAATGCTTCTAGGATAGAAGAAAGACAACACCCAAGTGAAGAACAGAAAGACAAACAGCATCTTGGCGAAAGCAGAGCACATATATGAGGACTAGGCATCCTTGGTGGAGTTCTCTCATTTTTCTGACTTTCATGGTTCTTGTTGTGTTGTAGTCTACCTATCTGAGGCAAAGGTCTTATTTTATTGAGGAAGAAGCAAGTATTTGTCCTTGTAGGATCTTCAGTGAGTATTCTGTTTTAAATGTGAACCCAATTGGTAGGGGATGGGGTTATAACTGAAGATGCACAGATTGTGAAGAATGCAAGCACATCAAAAGTACCTGGGGACCTGGGCACATAGACACAGTGGAATTCTACTCAGCAGTAAGAAAAAATGATACAAGGAAATTTGTAGGAAAATGGGTGGACTTAGAACAGATCATATTCAGAGAACACACACAATCACAGAAGGACAAACGCTGCATGTTCTCACTCATCTGCTGTTCCTAACCTGGATCATCTTGAGTTGCTGGCATACCAGATAGGCAAGTTGAGGCACGGACAGAAGAGATAGAAGGGCTTGAGGGGAGGGGAAGGGAACGGTGGGGGGAAATAAACATAAAACTAAAATGAACTGGTGCCATAGAAACCTTTCTCCTTGAAGGTAGACTAAAAGATATCACTCTCAACAGGAGTACAGGGGGAACACCTAAAAAGAAGGACCCTGGAGAGGGTGGGATGAAGCCTAACCTTAAAAACTTTGGTCTTGCCTGTAACTCACAGTATCAGAAATAGGTGCTACCCACTTTGAGCTGTTGGTAGGAGAGATCTACAAGGTCCCCAGAACAAGACAGGCTTCTGTCAAAGCACTTGATTACTCACTTGAGGTAAAAGGTAAGACCCTACTGCTGAAGACACCATATGCTGCTCACACAGAACATGGGAAGACTTGGTTGGAATCCAGAAGAGAGCCAGTCCCCAGACAGTTAGCCTGTCTAGTGCTGGAAAGTGCTACATGAGCTACTGGGGCAAAGTGCAAAAAAAAAAAAAAAAATGGTATGAGCGAGCAGGGGTCTAAGCTACCCAGAAGCAAACACCCTGACAAGATGTACACACCTGTACAATGGTGTCATACAGCCCTGGCGGGTAACCAGTGGCTTTCAGATTGGCTAAGAGATCCACTCAGTGGAAAGGAACCCATAACTGGAACTGGGAACCAGGTCTGAAACCTATGGAGACAAAGATTATGCTCTCCAGTGTCAAGCTCCCACTAGTCTTTGGCTAAAAGAGGGGTTACATCCATTAAATTCTCCCTAAATTAATAATGTTTTTCGAATCTAACCTATGCTGACTTTACTCTGTTGGAGAATCTGTTTTTCTTTTTCAGAAGGAAGAGAGGCCCGAGGAGATAAACCACTCTTTGCATCTCAGTCAAGGCCCAGGTGAAACCGCAGAGGAAGTGGAGAGAGGAGAAAGAGTGCTGCTTCCATGGGGATCATTACAAGCAGTGCCAGGGTGAAGGAGACAGATGCCGAGGATACTTAACATGTACCAAAGCAGAGATCCAGAGGCTCCTAAGAGCTCATCACTGAAGTAAACTTAAAACATACCAACCAAGGCTCAGGAAATGTTGCAGAGGAAGAGGTGGAAAGATTATAAGGGTCACAGGTTGACATGTCATTTCCAGAGGCATTGCCTCCCCCCCCCCAATACCTGACTGCTGCTCCCACAACACATAACCCACAATGCTATGGGGAATACCAGCAACCCCACTGAGGAAGGCCTCTTCTGGAATGGAGGCAAGGAGGAGGGAAAAGATGGTACCAATACATGATGTATCCATACAAAATATGTTCTTAATAATAATAAAAAACGATAACATCAAAAAAGAGAGCTTATCAGATCTTCTTAGGAATCTTCTGGCAGATCTGTAGAGCCTCCTATACACAGAATTGTATTTGTAAGTAAGGATACGTTGACTTCTTCCTTTCCTATTTATATCCCTTTTGTTTCCCTCTCGTGTCTTACTGTTTTACCTATATCTTCAAACACCATGTTGAATAAGAGTAGGTAAGATAGACACCTTTGAAATTCTTTGAGCTTCTCTAATTTATTGTGATGCTGGTTATAGGTTTGTCAATGTGTAGCCACTAATATCATGAGACATGATTCTTCTTTTTTTAATCTCTTCAGGGATTTTATCACAAAGGGATATAAGATTATGTCAAAAGCCTCTTATGTATTCACTGAGATGTCCATAAGAATTCTGTCTTTGAATTATGTACTGAATTTATTGATTTGCACATGTTGAACCACCACTGCATCTCTGGAATGAAGTCAACTTCATTGTGCTGAATGACCCTTTTAATGTGTTCTTGAATGTGGTTTACAAGTATTTTATTGAGAATTTTTGCATCTATGTTCATCAGGGATATTTTTCTATAATTTTATTTTTTTAAGCTTTTAAAAAATATCTGGTAGAATTCAGTTGAGAATTCATCTAGGCTTGGATGAGTTTTAGTTGAGAGATAATTTTTAAAGTTTTAATCTTATAGAAATTTCCATGAGTAGTTTATCATGGTCTAATATTATTGATTAATCATATTTATCTATTCACCCATTTCTTTTGTATTTCTAACTTAATGAAACATAAGTTTTTTAATGTGTATCCTAATGATTTTTCTGAACTTCATTGGTATCAGTTATAATGTCCCCTTTTTCACCTCTAAGTTTATTTGATTCTTTTTGTTCTTGGTTTTAGTTAGTTTGGCTAAGAGTATGTTGATTTCATTTACCTTTTGTTAAAAAGAAAAGTCTTTGTTTCATTGACTTCGTAATTTTTTATCTAATCTTTGTATTCTTTTAACAATTTTAATAAATTATTTCCATGTGTTGATTTGGAGTTTGGTCTGTTCTTGTTTTTCCAAGGCCCTGAAGTACTGTAAGAACATATATACTCCACTAAGTTTGAAAATCTGAAAGAAATGGATGATTTCCTTGATTTACATGACCTACCTAAATTAAATCAAGATGAGATTAGCCACTTAAGTAGACCTATAACAAGTATGGAGATCTAAGCAGTTATCAAAAATCTCCCAACTAAAAAATGTCCAGGCCCAGATGGATTCACTGGTGAATTTTACCAGACCTTCAGGGAAGAACTAACACCAATGCTTCTTAAACTTTTCCATAAAATAGAAAAAGAAGGAATCCTACCAAACTCCTTCTATGAAGCCAGCATCACCCTGATACCAAAACCAGGCAAAGATAGAACAAAAAAAGAAAATTACAGACTAATCTCCCTCATGAATATAGATGCAAAAATTCTCAACAAAATATTGGAAAACAGAATACAGGAATATATCAGAAAGATCATTCACCCCAACCAAGTAGGCTTTATCCCATAGATTCAGGGATGGTTCAACATACACAAACCGTTAAATGTAATATATTATATAAATGGACTGAAGGACAAAAATCACATGATCATCTCATGAATGATGAAGAAAAAGCATTCAACAAATCCAACATCCTTCATGATAAAAGTCCTACAGAGACTGGGAATAGAAGGAACATATCTCAACATAATAAAGGCTATTTATGACAAGCCTACAGACAACATAATACTAAATGGAGAAAAACTTGAAGCTTTTCCACTAAAATCAGAAAAAAGACAAGCATGTTCACTGTCCTCACTTTTATGTAATATAGTACTAGAAGTCTCAGCTATAGCAATAAGGCAAGAGACACACATAAAAGGGATACAAATTGGAAAGGAAGAGATCAAGTCATCATTATTTGCAGATATCATGATTCTATACATAAAGGACTCTAAAGACTCTACCAGCAAACTGTTAGAGCTGATAAACACCTATAGCCATGTAGCAGGATACAAAATAAACACACATAAATCAGTAGCCTTCCTATATGCTGACAAAAAACACACAGAGGATGAAATCAGAGAATCACTCACATTCACAATTGCATCAAAAAAAAAGGTACCTTGGAATAAACCTAACCAAGGAAGTGAAGGATCTCTACAATGAAAACTTTAAAACACTCAAGCGAGAAATTGCAGAAGACACTAGGAAATGGATAGACATCCCTTGTTGTTGGATCAGAAGAATCAATCTACACATTTAATGTAATCCCATCAAAATTCCAATGGCATTCTTTACAGAAATAGAAAAAACAATCCAAAAATTCATTTGGAAGCACAAAAAAACCTCAAATTTCTAAAACAATTTTGACCAACAAAAATAAGGCTGCTGGTATCACCATATCTAATTTCAACCTATACTATAGAGCCATAGAAACCAAAACAGCATGGTACTGGCACAAAACAGATATGTAGATCAATAGAACAGAATAGAGGACACAGATGTAAGTCTGGGTAGCTAGAGCCACCTGATATTTGACAAAAATGCCAAAAATACTCATTGGAGAAAAGACAGCCTCTTCAGCAAATGGTGCTGGGAAAAGTGGATATCTATCTGTAGAAGGATGAAAATAGATCCTTATCTCTCTCCATCCACAAGAATTAAGTCCAAATGGATTGAACACCTTAATATCAGACCTGGAACTCTGAAACTGCTAGAGGAAAAAGTAGGGAAACCATTCAACATATTGGTCTTGGCAAAGACTTTCTGAATATAACCCCAATTGCTCAGGCAATAAAACCACAAATTAAGTGCTGGGACCTCATGAAATTATGAGACTTTTGTATGGCAAAAGACACACGCATCTGGAGTTCATTTACAGAGGCTGGAAGCTCTGGCACGCCCATTCTCTCTCTCTCTCTCTCTCTCTCTCTCTCTCTCTCTCTCTGCCTCCTTCTCTCTGTCGCTCTCAAATAAATAAATAAACAAAAAAATTAAAAAAAAAGACACTGTGAATAGAGCAAAGAGGCAACCTACAGAGTGGGAGAAAACCTTTGCCAGCTATACATCTGATAGAGGATTAATATCTAGGATATATAAGAAACTCAAAAAATTAAATAATAAGAAATCAGACAACCCAATTTAAAAATGGGCTATAGAACTAAACAGAGTTCTAAAAATAAAGAAATACAGATGGCACATAAACATCTAAAAAATGTTCTATATCCCTAGTCATCAGGGAAATGCAGATTAAAACTATGTTGAGATTCCATCTCACTCCATCATGAAAACAAATGACCATAAATGCTAGTGAGGATGTGGAAAAAGAGGAACCCTTCTACACTGTTGGTGGGAATGCGATCTGGTCCTGCCATTGTGAAAATCAGTGTGGAGGTTCCTGAGACAGATAAAAATAGATCTACCATTTGACCTAGCTATACCACTCCTAGGCATATACACTAAGAACTCATCTCACTACCTTAGAGACACTTGCTCAACCATGTTTATTGCAGCTCTATTCACAATAGCTAGGAAATGGAATCAGCCTTCATGTCCCTCAATTGATGAGTGGATAATGAATATTTGTAAAGGATTATACTGAAATACATCTTTATCTGAGGTCTCTATGTTTCTTTAAATTTACTAATTAAATTTATTTTTTAAGTTAAAACTTTGTATGAATAGACATTTGTTGCTATAAAATTCCATCTGAAGAGTGCTGTCATTGTATTCCATAGGTTTTGGCATATTCTATTTTCATTTTTATTCAATTCTAGGATTTTTTTACTTCCTTCATTAGCCATTCATTATTGCTTAGTCTCCATGAATTTGTGTATGTGCTACAGTTGGTCTCGATGTTTATTTATTATTTAATTCTATTGCAATTAGGTAATCAGAAATTACTTCAATTTTCCTGTATTTGATAAGACTTGCTTTGTATCCTAATATGTCATCTATCTAATTTACATAAAGTTCAATGGGATGCTGAGAAGAATGTGTATTTTACAGTGTTTGGATAGAATGTTCTGTAACATCTATTAGGTTCAATTGATCTATGATGCTATTTAACTCAAGCTAAACTTTGGTCTTTTATAGTGCCCAATACACCTTGAATGTTGTGTTCATACCTTTTCACTAATTCGGCCTTGTCATTGACTGAATGCTCCAACTCCTTTGTCTCCAATCCCCCCTGATATTATGTCATCTCTATCTTCCATTCTATTGACTAGGCTGTCCATGGTGATTTAAAAATATTATTTATTTATTTATTTATTTATTTATTTATTTATTTATTTGAGACAGGGAGAGAGAAAGAATGGCAAGTAGGAAGAGAGAGAGAGAGAGAGAGAGAGAGAGAGAGAATTGGCATGCCAGGGCCTCTAGTCACTGTAAATGAACTCTAGATGCATGTACCACCTTGTACATCTGGCTTTACAAGGGTACTGAGAAATCAAACCTGGGTCCTTAGGCTTTGCAGGCAAATGCCTTAACCACTGAGCAATTTCTCCAGAGCCTCCTCCCTTTTTTTTTTTTCTTTTTTACTTTTCAAGGTAGGGTCTCGCTCACTCTAGCTTAGGCTGCCCTGAAATTCACTATGTAGTCTCAGGGTAGCCTCAAACTCAAGGCAATCCTCCTACCTCTGCCTCTCAAGTGCTAGGATTAAAGGTGTATGCCACCATGCCTGGCTTCCCATGGTATTTTTTATTTACTTCTAGTTAGTTTGGTTTTTTTCTCTCTATATTTTTATTGAATACCACTTTCATATCTTGTATTGACTTCCTTATTTCATTAAACTAGCCTACAATATTGACATTAAGCATTAAACAAAAGAAGGATAAAGAGAAGTGGAGAACTAGATAAGGGCATAGACTCTCAATGCAGTGTGGCCTGCTTACTTGTTCTAGTCTCCACTCTTTTGGCATTCCTTCATGAGCTCCCAGATGCCATCACATCCCTGAGTGGACCTTTGTGCAATGGGGTCACAGATGCTGGTCTTGTCATTAGATATCCCTTGATGGGTTGGGTCACATCAGCTGTAAGTGCTTACCCTACCCTTAGGTGGTTGTTCCTGATGCTAGGCATGCTGCTTGGAATCTGTGTTTGTCTTCTCCTGTAGATTCTATCTGAAACTAGGTTTTCACCTTGCTGAGTAATACATGCATTTCTGATTCAACGTTTCTTCTCTGCAGTCTAGAGGTATCCTATTGTTGACATTTCACCATAGTCTCATGACACTTGCTCTGAGTTTTCTGAGTATGGTTCACTGAGGGTCTAGAGCCACCAAGATTTTGGCTCAGTCTTCTGACAATGCCACCCCACCACTCCTGTACAGAGCAAGGAAAGCTTTTCAGACATCTCTCCTCTCTCTGTCACATATAATTTTGTCTCTCACCTTTTTAAAAAAAATATCTGTTACTCAGAATACGCTGTAAACATTCTGAGGATTTCTGTCCTAAGTATGGCTCTGGTCACAGGGAGCAGAGAGTTTCCCAGACCCATCCATTCCTCCAAGGTAGACTGCAATTTTTTTTTTCCTGCTTTACTCTTTCAAGTTTCCCATTTTACTTTGCTGTTAAACTATGGATTTCCAGCAACCCTCTATCCCTTCTGATTGCTGTTGTCCAACTTTCCCGAGATTATTCCCTAGAGATTCTAGCAGACAGTGCCTGCATACCATCTGCCATCTTCTGAAAACCTGATTTTTTTTTTTGCTTTTGAGTTAAGGTCTTGCTATGTAGCCCATGTTGGCCTGGAACTCACAGTATTTTGCCTCAGCCTCACAAGTGATGGATGTACAGGCATATATTACAAACAAATTTTAGAGAATTGGAGAAATCACAAATAAAGAATAAGCACATAAGAATTAAGTACTTTAATAATATTGTTGCTACTATTATCATTACTATTAACTAATGCTATTCCTTCTTGTGGTCAACAATCTGTTACTAAAGGAAAGTTTTATGTGACATTGTGTTGGCCTCTCATCTCTTCAAACAAAACTTTTACTTAACAGTTTGAACAGTCTATAATAGTTTAGGGAGAACTTACACTTTGCGCCGATCTGGTTGACGTCTGGTAAAAACAGCCCGAAAACCTGTGGTAGGTGATTTAGGGTCCCTATAAACAAGATAGCAACTTTTAGATGTGTCAGGCTGCCATATAAAATTTTAAAGTCACATCAAGGTAAGTTGGGACAGAGTTTTTATGATTGCTTTAAAAAATGATGTTTGCAATGCTAATACATTCGCAAAATAAAATGTCCAAACAAGTGAAAGGAAATTTTGGCATTTTCTCATGATTTTGACTGATTTTTCCAATAATTAAATATAAGACAAAGTCCATGTCATGCATTTCCACAGAAATGCACTGTGCCAGGTTGTAGTTGAACAGGTATGAATTGAGAAATTGTTCCTATCCTGAGGAATTCCTTGAGGAAAGACACACAAAGAAACAGCCAGAACATAAATCAAACTGTCATGTAGGTCATCAAATACTCAGACAGCAAGGACACCAGAGCAATTAGTTCTAACTAATAACAACTTAGCTAATTCCTGCTGCACTTCTGGCAACATATCTAAACATCTTTCATTGTTCAGAGCAACCCTGTGGGGTAAACACTATAATAATTCCATTTTACATTTGTACAAACAGGATTATAGACACCAAGTAACTTTCACAAGTAAATTGTAGAAGTGAGGTTCCAATCTGGGCAGTCAGAACCCTGAGCCAGAAAAATGAATAAAGAGGCAATGAGATTTCACATGGAAATAGAACATTGATAGGTAAGTGATCTGGAGAAAAGGAATTACAAACTGTTTAGCATATGAGCAAAAAGCTTAGTTCTTGTCACAGTGCTAGATGTGTGGCCAGAGGCACTCCACTTTTTTGTTGTTTTTTACCAGTATGAACCCTTTCTTGAATATGTGTGTGTTCTGCAAGCAAAATAAAAGACAAAGAATACCTTTCAAAAATCCCAGGGCACATTGTTTCTGCATTTAATAAGGCCTTTTTCTTTATTTCATTCAAATCTCTGCTGATTAAAAGTTCTGGCATCTGTTCATGTGCTTCTGATATCCATATCTGGAGAAACAGAAGCCACAGTAAAGAAAAAAATTAATAACCAAAAAGGTGAGGTACTAAAATATTTTTCAATTGAAGCTTTTGTTTTTTTTTGTTGTTGTTGTTGTTGTTTTTGTTGTTTTTTGTTTGTTTGTTTTGTTTTGTTTTTTCAAGGTAGGGTCTCATTCTAGCACAGGCTGACCTGGAATTCATTATGGAGTCTCAGGGTGACCTCGAACTCATGGCAATACTCCTGAGTGCTGGGATTAAAGGTGTGCGCCACCATGCCTGACTGAAGCATATTTTTATTGCAATTATTGACTTCAGTTGATAGCTTTAAATGGTAAGAAACTGGCTTGGAGAGATTGCTCAGTTGTTAAAGGTACTTACTAGCAAAGTCAGATTGCCTGGGTTTGATTCCCCAGTACCTCAGTAAAGCCAGATGCACAAAGTAGTGCATGCATCCGGAGCATGTTTGCAGTGGCAGGAGGTTCTGCCATGCCCATTTCTTCTCCCTCATTTCCCCATCCTCTCTCTTTACAAATAAATAAATAAAGACATTTTTAAAAATAAGAAATCTTGGGCTGGAGAAATGGCTTAGTGGATAAGTGCTTGCCTATGAAGCCTAAGGACCCTGGTTCGAGGCTCGTTTCCCCAGGACCCACGTTAGCCAGATGCACAAGAGGGGCACACACGTCTGGAGTTCATTTGCAGTGGCTGGAGGCCCTGGTGCACCCATTCTCTCTCTCCCTCTCTCTCTCTCTCTCTCTCTCAATATCTGCCTCTTTCTCTCTCTGTTGCTCTCAAGTAAATAAATAAAAATAAACAAAATAAATAAGAAATCTCTTATAGCCATCAACTACTTCATCATAAATATCTAAAAATAACAATTCCTTATTGTGATGTTCCTGAAAAATAAAAATCAGATCACTGTCTCCTACAAAAGAGAAGGTACTTCATTCAACTAAATATTCACTGCATGCATTTTCAATGTCCTTCTTAATCCTGTTCAGCACTGACATATATTCAACTTCCCTGATTAAGGAAATGTAGCAATCACTTATAAATCCAGAAGGATTTGAAATATCACTGCCATTTTTAGCCATAATGTTTTTCAATCTCCACCAAAGGGTAATTCAAAAGATCATTAAGCAATTATTAGGATAATACAAAAATGATAAGATAGGCCAGGCATGGTGGTGCACACCTTTAATCCCAGCACTCAGGAAGCAGAGGTAGGAGGATCATCATGAGTTCAAGGCCACCTGAGACTACATAGTGTATTCCAGGTCAGCCTGAGCTAGAGTGAAATCCTACCTCAAAAAGAAAAAAAAAACATATAATTGTAAAAATTATATATATGTTTTATATATGTGTGTGTATATACACAGACACATACACACATATGATATACTCAAACCACCTATAGCATCGAGGGGACTTAATTTATTCATTTATTTTTTATTTATTTGGTTTTTCAAGGCAGGGTCTCACTCTAGCCCAGGCTGACCTGGAATTCACTATGTAGGCTCAGGGTGGCCTCGAACTCACGGCAATCCGCCTACCTCTGCCTCCTGAGTGCTGGAATTAAAGGCGTGCACTACCACGCCCAGCTCTAGGGGACTTTAGAAATACAAGTTCTTGTTTCTAAGAGCACAAAGACTGGTATCCTAGGACTCAGTATTTCTACCATACAAAACTCTAGATGATGAATTCAGAGGTTCACAGAAAAGAACCAGAACCCATGGCAATCCATTCTTGTCCCAAACCTAAAGACTAGGCTCCCCACAATATTCAGTGAAACCCTAAAACACATTATTGCCAATAGATTTTTGTTGCTATTGTTTTAGAGAGTACCTTTCTTTGGAAGCCTTCTGCTGCAAGGTTGTCACAGCTATAGTCAATTTATGGCCACAATGCACTGATCTACACCATGACTCTAGATTCTTGGCTTCTCTAAACTCCAAGTTAGAAGACCTCAACTTTCTGAATCCCCATAGCCTTCCAGAACACTTTCCCAGCTCTGACCCATATACCCTCAGCTCAATTACTCTTCTGCTCATATTTCTCAGCTTACAAGTCGATGATAAAGTACACTGCACTGGGCCTTGTAGCATGTATTTTAACAAAAAGGAAAGAAATAAAGACCTCTTGGGGAAAAAATAGAAGCCACTCTTTTATTTGAAGGCATAAGTCTAAAAACTTAACCTTGGGTATACTAGAATCATTTTCAACACTACAATCAGTCCACTAATGCTTTGAAAATTAGATGAAGCAAAGATATTTCTAGATAATAAATAATGAGAAGTAAAAGGAAACAGATAGGGACAGCATTGGCAGGTGGCTAGGAGATAACTCATCAATAAAGTGCTTGACTTGAGGGCATGAGGACCTGCATTCACTCCCAAGAACCCATGTAAGTATGCCAGTCATGATGGTACACACTTATAATCCCAGCAGTGGGGAGACAGAAATAGGGGGATCTCTGGAGTCAATGGCCAGGCCGTCTAGTGTTACTGGTGACCTGTAGGTCAATGAGAGACCCTGTCTCAAAAAGAGTTGGGTCGTGTGCTTAAGAAATGACATCCAAGATGATCCTCTGGCCTCTAGAGACATGTGCACATATCTGCATGCACACCCCCACACATACGCACAGGCACAAACACACACATATTTCTAAAAATAGTAATTGGTACAGCTTAGGTATATTGAGAACTTATTCTATACACACTGTAGTAATCATTTTATATACATTATTTCATTAAAATACTCAAAGTAACTCCAGGTGCTGAGTAAGAACCATGGTTTTAGAAGGAAAAGAATAATCAAATGGGGGGACTAAGGGAGAGTCTAATGTATAATTGAATGAAAAATATTATGAAAGTCAACAAACAATTAGACTAGTTGCTGGACCCTGAAAAGCCTATTGGCTATAGAGAGAAAGCCACTTGAAAGCTGTGGCTTTTTGAACAGGCAGCTGTCACCAAACAATTGTCCTGCATGGAAGAAAGCACAGAAAAACACTGCTAAGTCCGTGCTCCTCTTCCTCTGAGCACTGCTAGTGTCTCACAAGGATTGACCCCAGTGGGAAGACAGAGAGCAAGGAAGCCCATTGGCACAATTCACAAGGCCCACCTCTTTGGCACTTTATTGAGAAGGATAAAAATAGATCTGGAGGGCAAAGGAAGACCATTTGACATAACTCACTTCCATTTTAGGGAAAAGAAAGCTAAGGCTGAAAGGAATTGATGGCCTGGTAAACCAAAAGAAAGTCGAAGTTCATAATTCACCATATTAATTTTTTAAAATATTTCCTTATTTATTTGTAAGGAGACAGAGAGAGGGAGAAGAGAGACAGACAGAGAGAAGGGGCACTCCAGGACTTTCAGTCACTGCAACCAAACTCCAGATACTTGCACCACTTTGTGCATCTGGTTTTATGTGGCTGCTGGGGAATCAAACACAGGTTGTTGTTAGGCTTTGCAGGCAAGAAGCTAAACCACTGAGCAATCTCTCTGGCCCAGAAGTTCCATAACTCAAAATTCAACCATTCACCCATCCACCCAAGTCTGTGAAGTGGCAGTCATCATACTAGCTTCCCAGGGACCATGGTTTGGATATGGTTTAATTTGCATCTCTGTCAGATGTTCATATGATTGTAGGACTGGTTCCCAGAAGGGAGGTACTATGGAAAACTTAGAGAGTGGTATGACCTATAGTGGAAATGCCTTAGGTCATTAGGGGTATGAGATAGTTCTCTTGTGAGCCCTTGTTGGCTCCCAATAGGCAGTTGTTATAAATGGAATACTGGGCCCAACCCAGTTCTCTGTTTCCTACTTCACCATATAATTCTTTCTCCACACATCTTGATACCAGCTACATGAAGACCTTGCCAGAGTCTATACTAGGCTGTTTGGACTTACAGCCTCCAAAATTGTGAATTCAATAAACTTGTTTCTTTATAAAGGTAAGTGACATGAATATTTTGTTATACTGTCAAAAAGTTGGCTAACATGCAGGGTTGTACTAGTAAACAAACCACAGAACCTATAATAGCTATAACTTGGTAGACGAAGAACCAGGGAGAAGCTGTCTAACTCCAGAGACTACTCACAACTTCTGTATTGGAGGCAAACATTATCCCCCTAATACTGGGCCTTGCTTATATATTGGTAACAGATTCCCCACATTTTAAGTGGGCATTTATATAGTGCATTTTCCAGCTACTCTTTGTACTTAGACATGAGCAGTGACTAGATCGTTCATAGGAATATTAGTAGAAGTTATTTATACAACTTCCAGAAGTCCTTCTTTTGTTACCCCTGTTCTGTAGTAGTATGGAATGCAAGCATAATTGGTACCTAGCAGCCATCTTGGGATGGAAGAGACCCAAGGGATGTAAGAGCAGAAAGCTACAAGCTATCAGTCCCTTACAGCAATCTGTGGAACTTCCACACTAGCCCTGGCCAACTATGCCCAGACTTTTTACAAGAAAGAATAAAACCTCCTGTAACAGCTTCTTTTCTTTACAGGGTTTGGGGTACATGTAAGCAAATCTCATCCTATACTGTCTGAATGTGAAAAATCAATTTGGTATAGAAATGTTCATAATCTGAAATAAGTGTGAGTAATTCATGAAAGCTCTTCCATATCTGTTTTTTGAGACAAGCCCAACAGACTGGCCTTTTTTATGCGTGAGAGAAGAGAGACAGAGAGAGAAAAAATTGGCATGCCAGGGCCTCCAGCCACTATAATCAAACTCAAGCTGGTTGCACCACCTTGTGCGACCTTGCATTACATTGTACATCTGGCTTATCTGGGATCTAAAGAGTGCAACATGGGTCCGTAGGCTTAACAGGCAAGTGCTTTAACCTCTAAGCCATCTCTCTAGCCCTCCATATGTTTTTAAAGTCTCTGGAATATATATTTTTTCACAAAGTAGAAAATTGCAATTTGGCCTGTGAAATAGCTAAATTAACGTATCACAAACTCATAGGCTAACCACTAAAATTTCCATTTAATTTGAATAATAAAATCTAACTTGAGTCAAAAAATAATAGAATAATATTAAATGTTTACAGGAAGCTCATTTCATAATATCATTCTTACTCTCTATTCTCTTGAGAATCACTTTTTAAGAACCCAATTTCTAAGTTTCAAAATGAACTCCCCCATATATGCTGCATTTAAGAAAACCCAGCAGGGCTAGAGAGATGGCTTAGCAGTTAAAGCCTTGCCTGTGAAGCCTAAGGACTCATGCTCAACTCCCCAGGTCCCACATAAGCCAGACACACAAGATGATGCAAGCATGTAAGGGTACACATGTACATAAAGTGGTACACATGTCTGGAGTTTGATTGCACTGGCTGGAGGCCCTGACACACCAATTCTCTAGCCTATAATCTTCGACAAGCATGAGTGATTCCTCAATCCATCAGTCTATCAAGTTCCCCAACCAATAGGAAACATCAGATTTCCTGGGTGATATCTTCAAGGCCTTAAAGTGGTACGTGCGCCTGGAGTTTGTTTGCAGTGGCAGGAAGTCCTTACACAGACATTCTCTTTCTTTCTCAGATAAACAAACAGACAAATAATGTTTTTTTTTTATTTTTTTTAAAAAGGAGTGCTGGAGAGATGGCTTAACGGTTAAGGCACTTGAGAGAAAAAGAGAGAGAATAGGCATACCAGGGCCTCTAGCTACTGCAAACGAACTCCAGATGCTTGTGCCACCTTATGCTACTGATTTATGTGGGTTCTAGGGAATCAAACCTGGGTCCTTAGGCTTTGCAGGCAAATGCCTTAACTGCTAAGCCAACTCTCCATCTCAAGGCCTTAATTCTTTTTCTTTTCATTTATCTTTTTATTTTATTTTATTTGGTTTTCTGAGGTAGGGTCTCAGTCTAATTCAGGCTGACCTGGAATTCACTATGCAGTCTCAGGGTAGCGTTGAATTCTTGGCAATCCTCCTACCTCTGTCTCCCAGGTTCTGGGATTAAAGGTGTGCACCATCATACTCAGCTTCAAGACCTTAATTCTTAAGGCTTGTCATGAAATAATACTCTTCTCACTCTACCCTTTTAGATGCCAGTATATCCTGGACTCTCTCGTGAAGATCCCTTTACATTCTAAATGCTTTTGGCCAGGTCTTTTCAGTTTCAACCATTTTTTTAAATTTTTCTGTTTATTTTATTTATTTCAGAGCAGCAGACAGAGAAAGAGGCAGAGAGACAGATAGAATGGGCTCACCAGGGCCTCTAGCCACTGCAAATGAACTCCAGATGCATGAGCCACCTTGTGCATCTGGCTTACATGGGTAATGGGGAGTCAAGCCTTGAGCCAGGGTCCTTAGACTTCACAAGCAAGTGCTTAACCACTAAGCCATCTCTCCAGCCCCCTCAACCATTTGTGTTTTTTTTTTTTTATGTTCTTAGTGAATGAGAGACCAGAAGTTCAAAGTTTTTTATTGTCCAATGCTTTGTGCTTTCTACATGAGTGGTTTGACACCTTGATTTGGAATAAAGAAGCAGATCTTCAGATCTCTAGCCAGAATAAGAAAATGTCTTATTTAAGACTGTGTTGCCCAGCACTCCTACCAGGAGTAGTGGTTTAGCACTTTTGCCAAAAACTCATAATCATCTCACACGGATAATATCAAGACTTTGCTACAAGTCCTTCTCTGGAGAAATAATTTAAAAAAATTCTTATTTCTCTGCAGTCCTGTTGCCCTTGGAGATCCTGCCTCTGCTTTCGCATCTAGATTAACTCAGAAGTGCCACACACATTCTAAAAGATCCCAGAAAGATGCTCACAAAAACAACCAGCATTATTTTGAACAAACAAGACTTTTAGGGTGCAATGATAAGACTAATTCACTTTCTTCACTCCCTATTCAAGCAAGCTTGTATACAATGGCATTCTCTTGTCCCCAGAAGAAACAAATCTTAGATGAATCCTCTAGGTTTTTTTTTCTCACCATTTAGAGCCATAAGAAAACCATTGTCATAAAATAGTCTTGGTAAAATAATTAATAGTAGACAAATAATCACAAAAAGACCTTTTATTGTTCAATTGTCTAGGAGGAGATAGTAGAGCAAGTAGAAAAATAGAAGATCCATCAATCTTACATTCCCCCAAACTCCCCTCTGCAGACTTTCCTCAGAGCTAGCTACAGCTTGGAAGTGGAGAAAAGTGGGGCTTTACATGAAACTCATCATTTTAAGGAGATATTGTATAGCTGGAATGCAACTTTAATGATTTGAGGGTGAACATAAAATTGATGGCACCTGTACATGTTTTTATCCAAGCATAGAGATCGGGCTAATTCTACTAAGCAGTGTAAATAAGAAGAACAGGAACATTCCATAGGTGAGTGTGCACGCCGCACACGTCTGCTGCTGATTGCACCATGCAACTAGTGAAGAAACGGAGCACCAAGAGTGATACAATCCAAATGTACCTTGTTTGCTGCCCCCAAACCTTAAAAAATGCAGAGAAGAGCTAGAGTGAGACCCTACCTCGAAAAAACAAAAAAAAATTGCAGAGAAAAATATTTGCTAGGATAAAAACACCACCAATGTGGCAAAAAAACCAAGAAGAGTACCTTCAATGACCAAAATGCATGTGGTATTCTTGAAACAGAAAAGGCAGGTGCAATTGTGCTAGTACTGAAAACGACCTGAAGGAATTCTAAGAGAAGATGGTCAAACCAGAGGTATCAGGTCTAGAAGACATGGAGACAAGAAACAAGAGGCAACCTTGCCTCAGACTCCACTGTCTCCAACAACCTCATTGTTTTCATTTGTATTTATTTATTTGTTTGTTTGTTTGTTTTTAGCAGATTATTCTCTTTTACTGCCTCTCCCCGCTCCCATTTTCTTGGGGCCCTTCTCAGTGGGTTATTTATCTTTGTGTGTATATGTGTGGCAGGGGCGTGCATGCCATGACACTTGTGTAGAAGTCAGAGACACCCTCCTCCGGGGTTTATAATTGCCTCCCACCTCGTTTTAGGCAGGGTCTCTCGTTCACTGCTTCAGATGGAAAAGCTAGCTGGTCTGTGAGCTTCTGGGCACTTTCTTTTTCCTGCTTCTCCCTCCCCACTCGCTACTGTGTATGGCTTTTACATGGATTCTGGGGAGTCTGAACCCAGACTCTCATGTGGCAAGCACTTTACCCACTCAGCCATCTCCAAAACCCCCAAATATCTTCCTTTTCTAGTAGGCACTTAAGTGTCTACGGCCATACCACTCTGAACGTGCCTGATCTCCTCTAGCAGGCACTTTAAATTATCCCATGTGCAAGTTCTGATCCATAGTCTTCTTTCTGTTACTTAAACATGAACACAAGAAGCATCTGCGAGAGCATACTAGTCAAATTACTGTTCTATTTCAAAGAAACGCATATGAACCAATTAAGTAAATTATAATCTAATTTCTGAGATGTGGTATAATGGCATCTTTTATTTCCCCTGTAGGCTCACTAATTTTGAATGCCAAGTTTATCTAACACAGCTCATATTTAGGATTATTAGCTTTTCTTTTTGTCTTGGTTTTTAGTTGACAAATACTAATTATATGTATTTATAGGGTATGATGTGATGTATATGTATATATTGTACCATGATCCAATCAGGATCACCAAATATTTATCATTTCTTATAGTGAAAACATTTAAAAGCTTCTCTTAGCTATTCTTAAACGTTCATTAACTGCAGCCGTGGCGCTGTGTAGCAGAACACTAGCCTCCTACCTTTGTGATAGTTAGCCAACTTCTCCCATTTTCTTTTACTTCTCAGTGCTTCAGTCTGTGGTAACAACTGTTTTATTCTCCAAGTTCAGTTTATTTTGCTCCATGTATAAGCAAGATCATAAGTTAAGGGCTGGGAAGGTGGTTCAGTGGGTAGGAACACTTGCCACACAAGCACTGGGGCATGAGAGAGGCTGACTCCTTGTGCTCTGTGCACCAGCACCCACACAAACAGCTGCTATTGTTATGCGCACCTGTAACCCCAGTCCTGTAGAGAGTGGAGACTGGATAATCACTGGAGCTCACTGGTCAACCAGTCTGATCAATAGCAGCAGCTCTGGGTTCAGTTAGAGATTCCATCTCAAGGAAACAATGTTGAAGACTGTTAGAGGAGGGCACTCTACATTCTCCCTTGTCCTCCTCATGATTGTGCACAGAGCACATGCATTTGCAAATACATGTGTATACAACTCACATGAGAGAGAGAGAGAGACAGAGAGAGAGAGAGACAGAAAGGAAATAAGTGTAAGGAATCCTGAGAAGTGGTCTTCGTTGAGCATCTCAGTGTCTCCTGCCTCAGCATCAGTCACACATGCCAGGTGGTCCCTATCTCTAACTGGTAGTGTTATTAGGGTTAGAGGCTTCACAAATTGGAGAAGCAGTGATAGTAGTCTTCTGGATGACTTTATTTTGTATGGAATTTACTCTTATCTTGTTACATAGCACTTGAATAAAATCCATGTAAAACACCACAATACTGTAATTCCCATTACTCATAACCACTTAGACTAATAGATTAATCAAGGAAACTCCAATGTCTTGAATGACTGTTCCCTTGTCAATCAAGCTTCCCTGTGACCCACTTGGCCTCCTAAAACTTTAGAAACTCTCCAACTAGGAAACTTATTATCCCACCAACATAACCTGAGCAGTGTTTCTAGATTCTTCCTAGAGGTTGTTCCCTTAAGACGGAGCTCAGGGGCTGGAGAGATGGCTTAGTGGTTAAGCGCTTGCCTGTGAAGCCTAAGGACCCCGGTTCGAGGCTCAATTCCCCAGGACCCACGTTAGCCAGATGCCCAAGGGGGCGCACGCGTCTAGAGTTCATTTGCAGTGGCTGGAAGCCCTGGTGCGCCCATTCTCTCTCTCTCTCTATTGGCCTCATTCTCTCTCTGTCTGTCACTCTCAAATAAATAAATAAAACAGAAAAATTAAAAAAAAAAGACGGAGCTCAGAGTCGCAAAGGAAGGCTTCCCTGAATTCCCCCAATCCCTATTAGTTGGGTGCCTCAGTAGCTTTTTGATCTTCTTATCATTTATCCCATACCACTTCTCATTGTGGATTTGTTCCCTTTTCCTTTATGAACCTAGAAGTGCCTTATACATGAGAACCTTGTTTGGAATTATATTTCTCTCTCTAGCATTATGCCTGGAAAATGAATAAAACCTCAGAATACATTTGTAGAATATAGTCCTTCCTTCCTCCCCTCTATTCATAGCTTCTTCCTTCCTTTCTTCCACAAATACTTATTGAGAGCCTACTATGACTCAGATATTATTATTTTTTTTAATTTTTTTGTTTTTATTTATTTATTTGAGAGTGACAGACAGAGAGAGGAAGAGGCAGATAGAGACAGAGAGAGAGAATGGGCGCGCCAGGGCTTCCAGCCACTGCAAACGAACTCTAGACGCGTGCACCCCCTTGTGCATCTGGCTAACGTGGGTCCTGGGGAATCGAGCCTCAAACCAGGGTCCTTAGGCTTCACAGGCAAGCGCTTAACCGCTAAGCCATCTCTCCAGCCCCCAGATATTATTTTAGCAGTTGGGGATACCAGGGTACAAAACAAAAGGAAGTCCCTACTTTTACAGAGCTTGTGTGCTACTAGAGGGAGACAGACAGCAACCAAGTCTGAAACATGTCCACTGATTTAAGTGACAGGAAGAAAACTACCATCAGGAAAGAAACTGAGGATATATAATAATAACATACAAATGTACAACAGGCTTGGTGAATAAGTGGGGCTTCTACCCAGACATAATCCAAAGACAAGTCTATTCTTCATCTATTACTGCCTTCCCTTAGACATTTGAAAGGGGTGGTCCTCTCTCAAGTTTTTCTGGTTGCTGTCATATAATACAAAAGCCATCCAGCTATTTTTTTCCTCAGAAGAATCTTACTAGGGTAGGCAAAATGTTCAGTCCCATGCAGAAATTAGATGTCAAATTACATTTAAAGAATCTCCTTTTGGTGGGTGGGGGAGAAATGTGTGTGTATGTATGTGGTATGTGCATTTGTACACATGAGTATGTGGGTACATGTGTGGGGAAAAGATGACATGGAGCCATTTCAGAGCCTTCCCTCATGTAGGATGGGTGGAAGATGACTTGGATTTCCAGGGATTAAAACAGGACAATTAAATATAACCATAGTCCAATACGATGAGATGTAGTATCAAGTCTTCCCAAAAAGGACCTCAAAGCTACAAGAGGTGGCCAGAGTTCAATGGTAGGTGTCTTCCTCCATCACTCTCTACCTTATTTTTTAAACTATTAAATAGAAATTTTGTATGGACAAATCATGTGTTGGTCCCATTGCCCTCCTCCCTGTCACCATTCCACTGAGGGCCCTGCTCAATGGGGTGGCTGGTATTCACCATGGGGTTGTAGGATACGAGTTGTGAGAGCAGCAGTCAGTCATTATGGGGGGGGATGGGCAATGCCTCTGGACACTCTTTCCCACCCTGTGACTCTTTCCCACCCTGTGGCTCTTATAATCTATCCAGCCCCTCTTCTGTAAAATCCCCTAAGCCATGGTGAGTGTGTTTTAAAGTCTACTTTAGTGTTGAGCTCTCAGAAACTTCTGGATTTCTGCCTTGGTACATTTCGAGTGTCTTCAGTGTCTTATCACCATCACACTGGCATATCTACCTTTTTTTTTTGAGACAGAGTCTCTCATTGAACCCAGAGCTTACTGATTTGGCTAGATAAGCTAGCCACCAAGCTATGGAGATCCTCCTGTCTCCTCTCTCATGTTGGGATTTCAGACGCATGTCATCATATCCAGATTTTGTATGGGTTCTAGAGATCCAAACTCAGGTCTCAATGCTTGCGTGGCAAGTACTTAACCAACTGAGTCTTCGTCCCAGCCCACATCTCTCTCCATTACATGGGGCTTGTTTTGTCCTGGTCTGCGATAGTGGGTACAGTGGCCATGGTTGGCTTCTTAGCTGTTATTCTTGGAAGTCTTCTCTACACTCTATGCCCTGCCACCTCCAAGCTGGGGGAGGGAGGTGACAAAAGGTTGTGGCAGTACGAGGATAGAGTACATGTTTGACCTTTTCTGACCCTGGTAGTTTTGGGATTCCCTCTGGGAAGACTCAAAGGTATATCTCATGATATGTGACTCTCCCTAAATTTAAATGTCCTGCTTCCATATCTGGAAATCCGGCTGGTTGTCCTCCCATCTTACATGGGGTAGGATCTTAAGTGGCTTTCTCTTCTTCATGGCTTACAGCTGATGTGTAAGATATCCTTCATTGATCCAAGATCAAAGTACAAGATGCCCCAAGTACACAATTGCTCCACCTCTGACAGACATGTGACTGTACTCCAGTTCTACTTCTTCAGAAGGTGACCACAGGCTCTGTCTGCCGCTGCTCCAGGCACCCAAGGAGCCTTGCAGGTAAGACATAGAGCACAGCCTTTCTAAAACACTATCTCCTCTTTGCCCTTGGATTTCAATCCTCTTAAAGTGCCACTTATGTGAGTGAGGGCCTAATGGCATCCTCTTATATGAGAATCTTCATGTTTCTTTTTGGCTTGTGAAACTATTTGTTGTTTTTGTTGTTGCTGGCGTTTTGGAGCCAAAATGTAGACAAACACAGTCCCATTTTAATACTATTACAAATAAATCATAGTCACAATAGTATTTGTTGCAGAATTTAAGTGAAAGGGCACGTCTTTAATCCCAGCACTCGGGAGGCAGAGGTAGGAGGATCGCCATGAGTTCGAGGCCACCCTGAGACTCCATAGTGAATTCCAGGTCAGCCTGGGCTAGAGTGAGACCCTACCTCGAAAAACCAAAAAAAAAAAAAAAAAAGAGGGGGGAAAGGAAATTTCGAAAGTTCAACAAAAATACTAGGAGATAAAAGAAGCAGCAATCTTGCAAAAAAAAAAAAAAAAAGCAAAAACCCAAACACTGCTAAGAAGGCATTTGGGAGGGGAAACAGATGGAAAGGGCTAGCAAGCGTGTGTGTAGATATCACTCAAGGAAGAAGACAAAACTACAGCTAAGATGCAGGAAATCAAAGTCCCAACACATATGCAGTGAAGATATCAATATCCCAGACAGACCAGTGTAGCTGGTGGTGGGGGCAGGTTAATGATTTAGTGGACTAATTGTGGGAGAGTTTGGCCCTCTAAGGGAAAGTTTGGCAAAGTATTCCAAATTATTACAGCTGTCAAAAGCTCTTAGACTTTACTGCCAACGTTTATATAGTCTCTGACCACTTGACCTTGAGCAATGATTAAGCTTCATTTGGTCTCATTTCTTTATCTATACAATCAATGCAGGTCACATATGGCCTCTGCCTGAGAAGTTGCCCAAAAGACATTCAATGAGGCACCTTAAGTGTCACTGCCTTGTTGAACTGATCTACATCAATATGATTCAACCACAAAACAACCATTTTAACTAAGCTGCTCCTTCTATCCCATGTGCACATGTGTTCTCACCTTCTGCTTGATAAAAGCCATAGGCCTGTCCCATAGCTTTTCTGGACCCTTCAAATTTCCAGAGCTATCTCATTGTACTTATGAAAGTTCCCAATACAGTGGTATAATCAGCACTTCTAAGTGTATTACAGGCAAGCATCACCTTTCCAGCTCAGGGCTGCTGTAGGCCTGGGAGCCTGCCCTGGGGCTTTGCTCTGTTGCTGCTTTCCTCAGCTGCCTTTCTCTTGTACTCTGGATGCCTGCCAGGTCTGGCTGATGGAGAGAGATCAGGTAAAAAAAAAGGCACAGTGTTCAGTGGCCCTTACTCTCTTGACTTGTGCCAGCACCCTGGGCTTGGAGGACATTCAAATTCAACTCCTTTTCCAAGGGCACTTTGGGGATTGTTTTCAGGGATTCTCTTACTGAGGACCTCCAACTGCAGCTTGCTGAAAGCAGACAGCTTCCCTCCTCCCAGGAAACAGAGTAACAGGAGCTCCTTTGAAAGTGTCCTTCATTTCCCTGTAGGAAGACCACTCATTTTTCCTAACTTCATTTGACTGCTCTGCCCCATCAATGGCTATTCAAACTCAACTTCTGAAGCAAGTGCCTTGCAAACCTGGGCTCTGCTTCTTACAAAGGCCAGGAAACACACATTAATCTCTGAGTAGTTCCCTTGAAAGTCCTCTCAACTAAAGAAGGAAGGGACCAGCAATCCTCAAACAAACAAAACCTCTTGCAACTTTTCAGGATAATCTCTAAGAATATGACTATTGGCACAAGTTGAACCTAGAGTCTGCCAGAAGGTTCTGCCTTGGTAGTCCAGCATCTTGTGTTAGGATGTGTATTTCCAACAATCAAGAAAATTCCTAGCTTGGCATGGTGGAGCATTTGTGAGATGGAAGCAGGAAAATCAGTGGTTAAATGTTAACCTCAGCTACATAACAAGTTTGAGGCCAGCCTGGGATACCTGAAATCTTTGTTTAATGAGAAGGTTCTAGACTTCAGGCATCTATCAAAAGTTTGAAACATCAACAGCAGAGAAAGAGATTCATCAGTCTATCCCATGAAAGCTAGGAGGCCTTGTTCCCATATTTGCTTCACTAGAACCCTTGGGAACTTGGGTGAGCCATGTAAAATCTACGAATCTAGGTTTAGAATCAAAATAATAATATCTGTTTTTGAAACCTTTATAGTTTGTTGTAAAAACAAACCCATGATGGATGGATCAGCACTAAATACTTTAAGCCTGGAAAAGGACAGAGTTTCCATGGCCATGAACAAAAAGGTATAGAAATGGAAAACACTATTCCATTTGTATAACTTGCTAAATCTAAGTCTTGATTATAATGATACAGATAATACAGGGTAATAAATGTTTGTTATCCCTACACCTCAGTTTCATTTCATCTTTTCTTCTCTCATAACCCAGAAGCTATTTGAGAATATTTGAGAAGCTATTTTTTTAATGGATAAACATCTTGAGTACATGCCTGGCAATGTTCATTTTACTCTAGTGACAGGCCTGTGCTCAAGAAAGAATGGGTTTGGGAATGCATGACAGTACTTAGCTCTGACTGAGCTAGTCATCAGACTTCAGAGTGCCATCCATGTGCTGGCTAATGGCCAACAAGACAGTGTGGTGCAAGGGGCAAAATAGAAATCTCAGCTTTGGGCTGTAAGGAAGGACATAACCCTGAGCATAGAGACACAGAGATGCCAAGAGAATCTGTGCATGTGTAGATGCACGAGAGAGTGCGCACAGGGGGAAATGTTTCACCTTAGTTAGCACTATACTGACTCCAGAAAGTTTCCTCAGTCTCCATTACAGAAGCTGTGACTTTACACTAAATCTCTGTTTCCATCTAGATGGTTCTCTGCCCATTGCAACTAAAAGAAAGGCAAGAAATAAAATTGCCATGCTAAGTTAATTCATCCCTATTACCTTGGAGAACAGAAAAATATTCTAGAACAATTTCCAATGTACAGTTATGGATCATCTTAGGCTTGTTTTATTTCAAAAGATAGTCTTAGCCTTTGAAGGTAGAAAATGATACAAGTCCAGTTTTCTCATCACATTCATATTTATCCTTGTCAGATACTTGAGGCTATTTTCTAAGGCTAAAAATGAATTTCATCTAACCCCAAAGCAGCTGGTATTGTGAGGCACAGTTTGGGAGATTTTAAAAATAGTGTTCCCACCTCATATTGTTGGATAGTCAAACTGACAAGCAATAAACCACTCAGCACAATTCAAACAAGATTTATATAATGTATATTCTTTTTGTAACTGGGTCATGCAAATGTTATCAGAATGTGAATAGCATATTTTAACTTTTTGCAACTCTTACCTTGAGAAAAGTACAAATGAGTTTAAATCAAAGACCTAGACTCTGACTTTCACTCTTCCATTCTCTAGCTATGTGACCTTGAATAAGTCGCTCAATGATTAGAAGTCTCTTTTCCTGCCTGTATAAAACAGAGATGTTAACACCTTCTTCACAGGGTTACTCTGTAAGATAAAGGAGGAATCTAGAAGAGTGCCACCACTGCAGCACCACAGTTCTAGGGTCAGTTACACGAACCCTTGCCATGTGCCATTAGTCCAGTTTTGGTGTTGAAAATCTTCCAAAAGCCCATGTGTTAAAGGCACGGTCCCCAAAGTTGTAACATTTGCAAATACCAGGGACCTTTAAGAAGTAGAATGTGGGCTTGAGAGATTGCTTAGTGGTTAAGGTGCTTGCCTGTGAAGCCTAAGGACCCACATTCAACTCTCCAGACTGCATGCAAGCCAGACACACAAGGTGGCACATGCTCAAGGCTGCGCATGCACACAAGAGCACACATCTGGAGTTTGTAGTGGCTGGAGGCCCTGGTGCACAAATTCTCTCTTATAAAGGCATGTGCTACCATGCCCAGTCAAAAGAAGGAGGAGGAGGAGGAGGGGAAGGAAGAGGAGAAGCAGAATGTATTGGGAATGGCCCCAGTCTCTCAGTGTCTCTCTGCTTCCTGGTTTAAAGTGTGACCATCTACCCTGACTTGTCCTCTCAGTTTGATATACCACTCTCACCAGACCAGTGGGGATGAGACCTGATTTTGGACATGAACCTCCAGAAAATAAACCTCTTTTTGTTTCACATGTAGTCCATGCCAAGTATTTTGCTATAATGACAGGACGTGAGATAATACAGCTAGACACTATGTTAAGTACTTTACTTTATTATTTAATTTTGACAATAACCTTTAGAAGTAGGTGCACTTTACAGGCAAATTTGCTAAGCACACAGTAACCAAATCACCTGTCAAAGTAATTAACCTAGCTAACGATGGATGGTCCTAAAAAAAAAAAAAAATACTCTTGTCCTCACTTTTCATGTTTCACTGTGACAAGGTTCAGTGGTTTGAATACAAATGTGTGTCCTCCATAGAATCAGGTATTTTTGATTAAGTTTCCCACTAAATCCCTGCTTGGCAGGGCTTGTTATGGGGAGGGGGGTGGATCATGCTTCCTGGCTGTGTGTTTTTTCTCTCTCTGCTGTGTGTGCAACCTACAGTGAGCCAGCTTCATCCAGCATCATAAAGGTTCCCCTGGAATCAGTAATCTCCATAAGCAGCTTCTGGTCGGATGTTTGTCTCAGCAATGTTTGCCAAGTAAGGGTTCCCGACTTAAACCGAGAAACTAACAGCAACTACTTACCAAAGGTTCTTCAGTTCCCAGTCGCCGATAGGTAGAGTAACACAGCTTTTTCACTTCCTCGGGGCCCTCTACGTCATAATCTTTAGGGTAAGCTTCTCTGTCATAGTGCCTTAAGAAAATAATTGAGTCCTTTGGAATAAATCATTTTGATCTTGCATTGCATTTAATTTTTAACTATCCAATGAAAATTCACCATATTCGTATCATTATCTTAATTATAAGCTTATCACATATAATGACAAATAATATATTTTCCAACTTTTCAAGGAATGCTGAGGCTACTTCCTAAAAGCAACTTAGCACATTTGATAAAATCAAGAATATTACAAAAGCACTACTTTTCCAACACAATAATTATTCAGTAACTTCAGTGAACTGGATCTTATTTAATAATGTAGATTAGTTACTGACAGTAAATTCTAAAATAAAGCATGGTAATAGCTTTAAAAGGCAACTTGCCACTTTGGAAACTCTTTCTACCGTGAATTTTAATTACACTGTTTTCAAAGTGAGATGGCTCTTATTAATAACCCGTGCTCCCTGCTTGCAAACAGCATTGAGGGAATCTGAATACCATAGGATAAAAAAATCCAAAACAAACAAACAAAAACCCCACTTTGCAAAAACATGTGCGGAGGAGGAAAAACCGTTCCAATCATATTGATTAAATAGAAAGGATTTGGAGACAAGGAGTGAAAGTATTGTGGCTGGCAAAGGAAGCCGTTTTTCATAAAAGTTTGCTTAGGTGAAATAAAGGAATCTGAGACCAAGCATCCCTCAGAAAGAATACCAGGCCAGGATCATGTAAGGGACACTCAAGCATTCATCCATTGGTTCGCTCAGCTAAAACTTTTAAGGACCCACACAGGTGTGGTTTTGCCCCTCTGAGACTCAGATTGGGATTTGACTTCTACAGCATTGTTGGGAGATTAGGTCTTGAAACAGCGCTAATGCCTTTCTTCCCATCCTGGGTCGGTTCTGGCAGTTGTGAGTTCTCAGTCTTGTGCTTGACCACTTCTGCACTTGCCTGCAGTTTCTCTATATTTTTACCATGTTATCATGCAGCCCAGGACCCTCACCCAGTGCAATGACCTGAGTGTAAAATTCCAGCCTCCACAGCCATGAACTCAGTAAAATTTTTTTTTTCTTTATAAATTACCTAGTATCTAGTTTGGATGTGAAATATCCCCCATATACACATGTGTTTGGGCACTTGGTCCCCCATGGATGGTACCGTTAAACATAAAGGAGGAAGTGAGTCAGTGGGGATGGGCATTAAGATCTCACTGCCAGGCTACACTTTCTGTCTGCTCTGTGCTTCCTGGACTGAGGATACAAGGTGGCCAGCTGCCTCAAACTCCTGTCTCTGTGCCTTCCTTGCTATGGTGGACTGCATCCTCTCAGATTTTAAAGCAAAATAAATCCTTTTTCCCTCAAACTGTTTCCTGTCAGGTATTTGGTCACAATAACAAGGATATACCCAGTCTCTGATATTTGTTATAGCAACAGAACATGGACTAATGCACTGCTACCTTTTGTTCATCACAGCCTGATGGAAAATTTACCTTCAGCAGCTCCCAGCCTGGCCAGAGACACAGAAAATTAAATTCGAAAAATCTACAATGTGATGAGTGAAAGTATGGGGTTAGGCAGGCAGAACAGCAACTCCTTAGTTGGATGAGGCACCTGGTACCTAGATTCAGAGGCCCTCTACCCCATCCCCATTGAGTGCAGTCCTGGCTCCTCATTGCTGCACAGCACTGAGGGACTCCAAAGTGGATCATCAGGTAGAGCACATAACGTGAGCCTTCTCTCCTCACAACATCACAGCATCAAACCACAAAAAAACATGCTTCCTGGTAACCTAATAGCATTTTCAGAGAGCCTATCAGGAAACTGTCACTTATGACCGTAGGGAGAGAGAGATTGAAAACCATGAGGAATCAGAAGAGGTGGAGTGAACAGGGATATAGATCTGAGTCATTCCTCAGCCAGGCCCAGCTGGCTATCCACGGACAAGTCACTTAAACTTTTCTGTGCTTCCATTTGCACAGATATAAAACATTTACAAAAATAATAGCAATGCTTTTTAAGAAGAAAGATCCTTCATATGCTATAAAGCAACAGAGAAATCTCTCTCTAGTAAACACTAATCTGGCTCCAAAATCTTGTATAGAAAACATCTCATTTCTTTTTCCATATTTGAACACAATTCCCTTTGAAGCTCTTATTTGATGTGGTAGCAAAACTTTAATTTGGTCAATTTCTTCCAGCTATGAAGGGGTTTAGGTGGTACCATGACACCAAGAGTCCATCTTTGCTATCATTGTTTATCCATGCCTGCATCTGCAGAAGCATCTTCATTCCCTGTGGTCTCCCATTATGGATCCTTCTATGACGCTGCTACCCATTCAGACGTGAATTTGATAGGAACTTATCAGCAGTTAGCTCAAAGCTAAAGACACTTAAATATAGGTAGCCTATACTTTTGAATGAAGGAATAGCTGTGTTGTCCAGACTAGGAGGGCAGGTAAATACAGAAATTCTTCCTGAGAAGAAGACCTACAGTGCTTCCTACCCATAGTGCCAGAATTTTCCTTTGGAAATAGGCTTGCCTTTTTCACTCTTATTCCACCAACATAGTATATGAAGTCTTAGCTAGAGCGATGAAACAACATAAGTCAATAAAAGGGATACAAATAGGAAAGAAAGAAATCATAGTTTCCTTACTCACATATATGAGTCTATATATAAGAAGCCCTTAAGTCTTCACCAGAAATTTTTTAGATCTGATAAACAACTTCAGCAAAGTAATAGTACAAAAAATTAATGTACAAAAATCAGTAGCCTTGCTATATGCCAATAATAAGCATGCTGAGGAAGAAATCAGAGAAATAACCCCATTCACAATTTCCTGGAAAAAATACCTTGGAATAAACCTAAAATGAAATAACTACACATTGAAAGCTTTACAACACTGAAGAAAAAAATTGAAAAAGACATTAGAAGATGGAAAGAAACCACCTTCAAATTCTCATGTATTAGAAAAATGAATATAGTGAAGATGACTATTCTATTAAAAGTAATCTATAAATTCAATACAGTCCACATCAAAATTCCAATTCCACTACTCACAGAAATAGAAAAATATCTTAAAACTTATATGGAAGCACAAAACAACCAAGGCAGCCAATTTAATCCTGAGCAAAAAGAATAATGCTGGAGGTATCACCATACCTGACTTCAAATCTCCTAAACATGCATACCCCCTTTAACCCAAACTGCTCTCACACTTGGTTGGAGAATGTTTTATTTTCCAAATGGTAGTGAAAATGGAGGAGAGCCTAGATCCATCCATGACAAGAAGATAGCTGACTGCCCACCATGAAACTTTCCACCTCTACCACAGCTCAAAAAAAACTGCAGAGGAAGCGACATCATGAATACTGACTTCTCTTATTGCTAGCCTGACAATCAGCCCCAGGATGATGGTGACAGACACTTAGAATAATCAAAACCTATGCAAGCAGAAATTCAGAGGCTAGAAAGAACTCAACATTGAAACGGGCCTGCCATGGCTCAGGAAACTTTGCAGAGGAGGGGCAGAAAGACTGTAAGAGCCACAGAGTGGGTAGGAATATGCTGAGGCATGGTTCCCACTACCCCTTGGGGAAAAACTAAGGCCTTCATGACCTCACAGAACCCCACTGAGGAGGGCCCCCATGGTAACTGGAATTGGGGTGAGGGAATAATAGTTTATAACCTGTTATAATATATATAAAAAATTTTTAAAAAAATAAAAAATATAGGCCTGCTTCTGCTAAGAACCTTGTGCTACTAGGCCCAGAGCCAAATGCTATGCTTGTTTGTTTTTTTAATAAGGCATCCTGAGACATCTTTAATTACCAATAAATAAAACTTGTCTTCTTTACTATTGTGTGAGAGGAACAACAGTATGACAACTGTTAAAGTTTATGGAAGGCCATTGTTTTGGACCAGCTTTGTCCTTGTGCTAAGGGCTCATATACTCCAACTGAACGAGGCAAGTTTTTCAGAAATATAGGAGACCCCAGTCTGTCTGAGTCAGTGTGTAATAAGGAATTTCTTCTTCCTTAATCCTGTAAGAAAGTAACTTTTGGAATGGCCAATCCAATTTTTGTTCTGTTTGTGTGTGCTTCAACACTTTTCTGCCTGTAGAGCCAATTTACTATGCTTAGTTCAATGGCATGCTCACTATTTTCTAGAAAGGGATCTTGCCTACTTATTGAATTATAAATAAAACCAATTCCAAGCTAAAACTGTAAAAAAATAATACAACGTGGAATTCTGACCCTGTTGTTGGAAATGCTACCTGCAATGAATTAGAGGAGATTCAAGGCAAAGGGCACCACGAGCAGGTCTCACAGTGGACAAATGCACTACATATCCAGTTGTAGCCCTGCCTCCAGCTACACACAATCAAATTAGCCCTCCAGTCCTCCATATTGTCTGCACCTGGGGCCCGACTCCTGTAGTCCCAAGTCATCTACTTTCAAAAGCATCTGTTAAAATGCTTTCCAGAGCCCTTTGGGAGTTTGGGGTTTTCACGAGATTTTCGTGACTCTCTATCAAATCTGATCTGTAAGACCCGGGTCAGGAAACACATATGATCCTCTAAGTGAATTGTAGGATGGAACAAATGATTCCAGAGCTGGAGGCCAGACAGGGATCCACAGGTCCTTTCAGACTGCCCCATGTCAGACAGACCTAGTTCCCTCTGAGAGAACAGGGTGGGGTTGGGCCATAGAGTTCTCCTCACAGGAAATGGGACAGGTTACACTAGGGTTTCTATGGTCCTGTGTCTATGCCAGGGAAAGGAAGTGGAAGTTTGCAGAGAAACCAGCATTTTTATTACTGTGCCACATTTCACATTGTTTTATAATCACATATTAATGCGTTCACCTTCTCTGGAGACTAAGAGCTCCTGAGACACAGACATTATTTCTTTTCATCTTTGTGATCTCAGTGACTAGCATCATCTGACACATTGTAAATGCTCATTAAATCTTCCTGGATTGATTGATTGACTGAATATTTCTACATCTTGTTTCCATCACCTTAATATAAATGCAAAAAACAAAAGCTTTCAAATGTGTCCATAAACCTAAAGACTATCTCAGCTTCATCTGCAAAATCACCCATCAGGAGAGAGTGATCGTGCATATAGACAAGCTAGTGCTTTTGCAACACCAACTTGTCTCCAGCGGAATTATAAATCTACTTGCTGCAAGGGAAAACTCTCCCTAAACATGTGCATCTTACTGATTGGAAAGTGGTTTGAATCTGAGCAGTATCTGACATGAGAGCAATGAAAATCTGAAACAGATTCTAGCTTCTGGTAACTTGACAAGAAACACATTTTTCTTTGCGGATTTCAAAGATGTTAAAAATGTTTAGCTAAGACTCCAGATGGCAGAATATATTAACTTTAAATTTTAGAATTATTAATGTTGTTCTCAGCTATGCTGTCAGCTATTGTATTTTCCAATGTAAATGTAGTGCAAATGAGAAGAGAAAGATGCCTTTCCTACTGGGTTTCATAATCATCTGCTATCTAAGACTTTCAGAGAAAATTACCCTTGAGAGTTGGTTATATCCCTTGACACTTAGAAACTTAAAACCAATAGATGCAAAGATTGTAAACAGATGTTTGACAATCCTCTTTAAAGAATTCACAGGCAAAAAGATTTACATGCCTAGGTAGAGCTGTTTATTGGCTTACACATGAAACTGACAAATGAAGGCTTTTAGATAAGGTGCTACATAATGAAGTAAATCTTATATTCTTGGGAGAAATAGTAACATTTCTTAGTTATGATAAGGGATAACTTTTAAATTTTATTGTATTTTATTTATTTATTTGATAGAGAGAAAGGGGTGGAGAGAAAGATAAAGAGAGAGAATGGGCACACCAGGGCCTCCAGCCACCGCAAACAAACTCCAGAAACATGTGCCCCCTTGTGCATCTGGCTTACATGTGTCCTGGAGAATCAAACCCAGATCCTTTGGCTTTACAGACAAACACTTTAACCACTAAGTCATCTCTCCAGCTCAGGGATGACTTTTTTTCAGGGCGCCCTGGCTATGTATGATTTGCACATCTACACTGTGAAACCATACAGCATGAAGCTTAAACTTTACTCAAGAGCAACCTATCTGATGAAAATGGACATATCAGTTTCTTCACTCAACATATATTGAGTAGCATGTAAATAAGACCTATCACTATTATTAATTTTCTTCATAGAAAATCTTCAAAGACAGTGAGATAGGGAGATGGCTCAGCAGGTAAAAGCATTGGCTGTGCAAGCATTAGGGCCTAAATGGGCCTTCTTTGCCCTGAGTTCAAATCCCTAGCACCAATGTAAATAGTTGGGCATCACCACACATGCCTCTAACCTCAGTCCTATGGTAGTAGAGACAAAAGGATTGCTGGGACTCACTGGCCAGTCAGCCTGACAGTGACTGTTCAGCAGATCTGAGTTCAGCAAGAGAGACTCTGACTCAAGGAAGCATGCAGATGAGTGACAAAGGAAGACAGAGGACACTCGGTAGTCTCCCTGGCATCTGCATATACACACGTGGGATAGATGCACCTGCAACCACATGTGCATATACCACACCTATGCATACATACCATACAACACACACACATTTGTTTTTAAAAAACAGAATTCCACATAGAAAATATTGGGAGGAAACATAATGAATACAGCAGTCAGAGGCACTGTCTTTCTCAACAGTTATGGAAATATCTTTCTGATGGAGGGTCACACACATGACTTCTAAAACATCTCAACATAGATTAGGCAGGGTGATGCTGTACTGATGATCTCTCCTGGAACGCTTTTACAGGGAGATATGAAGTCCACCAGGAGCAGTGACAACCACCCTGCTCAAACAAGAAAAGGACATCTGTTTCCCTATGTTTAGACAACTGAACTTCAATTATCTTCATATTCTGGAACACATATTACGGTTTCTTTGATCTTCCCCTTCAAAGCCATCATATGTTATGTGGTGGTTTGACTGTATGATATACCCTAGAATGTCATCAAGGAATAAAATGAAATCAAATATTGGTAAATGTGACAGTATGAATGAAATTTGAAAGCATTATGTATAGAAATAGAAATAGAAATAGAAAATAGATTAGTGGTTGCTGGGGCTTGGAATTAAGAGTTGGAAGAAGGGCTGGAGAGATGACTTAGTGGCTAAGCACTTGTCTGTGAAGCCTAAGGACCCTGGTTCAAGGCTCGATTCCCCAGGACCCACATTAGCCAGATGCACAAGGGGGCACACGCGTCTGGAGTTCATTTGCAGTGGCTGGAGGCCCTGGCCCACCCATTCTCTCTCTGTCTCTATCTGCCTCTTTCTGTCCCTGTCACTTTCAAATAAATAAGTAAAAATAATTTTAAAAAAAGAGTTGGAAGAAATTTGAAGCAAAAAGGAGTAATAAAATGTTCTTAAATTGAATATGGTGATGGATGAACAACTGTGCATATACGAACATCCAGTGAATTGTATACTTAAAGGGTTAATGTGTATGTGGTATGAATTATATCCTAATATAGTCATTTTAAAATAAAGCAATGGGCCAATGAACTGAATAGACAGTTCTCTAAAGAAGAAATACAAATGGCCAATAAATATTTTTAAAAGCATCCAACATGCTTAGCTATAAGGGAAATACTAACTAAAACTACTTTGAGGCCTGGGAAAATAGATCACTGGGTAAAATGATGCTCTTGCAAGCAATAGGGTCTGAGTTCATCCTTAGTACCTATGCAAACTGCTAGGTGTGGCAGCACTCACCTGTAATCCCAGGCTGGGAGTCAGAGACAAGTGGATCCCTGAAGCTTTGCTGTCTGCCAGTCTAATCTAATGGATGAGCTCCAAGCCAATGAGAGACTCTGTCTCAAAAAGGGGTGGACAGCACTCTTGAGAATAATACCCCACGTTGTTCTCTGGCTTCCACATGTACACACACATGTACACATGCACCTTTGCACACACATGAGCCCACACACACATAAACACTCATACACACACAACCCATATGCAAAAAATACACCTATACATAATGAAAATTTATAAAACTGCTGTGAGATTCCATCTCTCCCCAGTTACAACAGTTATCATCAAGAAAACAATGTTAACAAATGCTGGCCAAGATGTGAGAAAAGAGAAATCATTTGTTCACTGTTGGTGGGAGTACAAACTGGTATGGCCACAATGGAAATTAGCATGAAGGTTTCTCAAAAATAATAATAGAACTACCATATAACCTAGCTATTCACCCCTGAGCTTATACCCAAAGGACTGCATTTCCTGCCCCACAGATGCTTGTACATCCATGTTTATGCTGCTCTGTTCACAATAGTGAGGTAATGCAATAAGCCTAGATGTCCATCAACAGGTGAATGGATAATAAAAACGTGGTACATATTTGACCATAAAGAAAAATGAAACTATGAAATCTGAAGGAAATGGATATAACTAGAAAATATCATATTAAATGAGGTAGCTCAGAATCAGAAAGATAAATACTGTGTTCTCTCTCATATACAGATCCTAGCCCCTAATTTGTATGTATGTGTAGCTATATGGGAAAGAATGTGACACTAGACAGAGAACCACAAGAAAAGTAAGAGAGAAGGCATGGGGGAGGATGATAGAACACATGTGACATGAAAGTGAAAGGGAAATACTGGAGGTAGAAAGGTACGAGGTGGGGGAGGGGCAGGAAAGTCGGGGAGGAAAACCAACTAAAAATAATGTATGAAAACACCATAAGGAAACCTGTTACTTTGCATCCTAGTTAAAAAATAAATAAATAAAAGTATATATTCCTTAAAATAGAAGAAAAGTCATAAAGCCTCAGAGACTTCATTCTGCAACTCTGTATATACATATTTGGATCTCTGGATGACATGTGGAGCATTCTCAGAAAAATAAAAATAAATTAATCATCCGTCAAGCATCAAATAGTTATTCCCCAAAACAGATGGAGTTAGAAGGGGAGGACACTTGTGGCTTGAATTTGACATACCTTTTCCAGTTTGTTATAAGAACTTCAGTGGTAGGAGCTGGAATAGTGAGGAAGATCTATCAAGCCACATTCACCACACTGACTTTGACAGGATGTAGTCTCTCCAGATTACGGATATGTATTCTAGAGTTGTTTGGCATACAAGAAAACCCCCAATTTAAAAAAGCTGAGTAGTCTATACAGACTAAACATTTGTAATAATTATATTCAACATACACACACACGCACGCACGCACACACACACGTGTGTGCGTGCGCACCCGCTGTTTGTTGAGTTCCGGGTGATGGTCACAGTATATTGAACTCTAAAGATGACCTGTGGTGGCTTTCTGGTTGCATTAAGGTTTGGCTATATCTCTAAAAGGTAACTGAGGTCTGGGAATTGCCTTGGTGAGGCTGAAAAAAATGACTGGCATGATTAGGGGTGTTTCTGTTCTCACCCTTACCATGAATGGCCATATGAAAACTAGTTTACTTTAGCCCACTAGCTCTAGATGCCAACAAACTGCTGTTTCCACCCATCAGGTTGTAGGTTCAGGGATCTAAATAATAGAAGGGTTCAATATTAAGATGTTATGGTCTCCCCTAGAACTAAAAGTCACAATTCTTGCAATCAGTCAGTCTATACAATATTAAAAAGTGGGGTGGGGGGCTGGAGAGATGGCTTAGCAGTTAAGTGCTTGCCTGTGAAGCCTAAGGACCCTGGTTCAAGGCTTGATTCCCCAGGACCCACGTTAGCCAGATGCACAAGGGGGCGCACATGTCTGGAGATCGTTTGCCATGGCTAGAGGCCCTGGCGCGCCCATTCTCTCTCTCTCTCTCTCCCTCTTCCTCTCTCTGTCTGTCGCTCTCAAATATATAAATAAATAAAAATAAAAAATATTAAAGAGTCAAGATTGTACTTTAAAAAATAAAAGGATCTGTAGCACATATTTCCAGACACTTGGGAAAGGGGAAGTTCTGGCCTCCAGTGAAAACTAACAGTCTGGACATTAGTCCTCCTGTGGATTGTAAGGGCTAAATGAAATTCCTCTAGGAAACTTTATCTGGCCTGACAAGCCTAAGATCAATGCTTCTTCTGGATGCATCCTTCCCCACTCCTGCCTGACAGTTATAATCTCTGAAATTCTAAAGGTGGGGTGGATAGCCACTTGAATCCCTGAGTCAGCAGAGTGACTTTAACATGCATAGCAATGACTCAATAGATACATACTTTGCTTTCTTTTCAGTAGCAGGTACGCAACCTAGGGTCTCACACACGCAAAGCAAGCACTCTACCACTAAGCTGTTCCTTTCACCCCAACAAATATATTTTTAATCAATATATTTTTAAGTGCCATTCCATGAAGAATCATCTGAAAAGAAGATCATGGAAAAGATGCTTAGTGCTCTTTAAAAGTTCATTGTTTCCAGCTCCTAGCTAAGAAATTTAGAGTTTTTCTATGTCTAAAAATTTGTTTTGTTTACTTGTTTGAGTTTTAGATTGTGTTTTCTTAAATTTTTTCATTCATTTTTGTTTTTGTTATGATTAGTTTGTTTGTTTCAGACAAGGTTTACTAGGTAGCCCAGGCTGCCTTGAACTCTCAATTCCCCCACCTCAGAGTTCTGGAATTACTAGCTTGTACCACCACACCTGACTTGTGTTTAAAAATCTATGACAAATTATTCAGTCTTACATTTTAATTTTAAAATAATTTGCCAATTACTTTATACAAAGGAGGCTAAATTATTTGTATGAAAATTTATTTAGCAGTAAATGAGTAACATATTAATTCTTCCATTTAACTGACTTTCAACAATCTGGTTAGAAATCTAATCTTACAAAAGAAACATATCATGTTTCTGCCAACCAATTATGCTTGTTAATGCATCAAAACAGTTAAGTCTTAAAAACAAAATATACAGTGTGACTAATAACAATTAAAACTTAATTGCATTTCAAAACGAAATAAGGGAAACAGCAATAAAAGGTTAACATTAATCAAAACCAACACTACAATGCTCAGGTTTATTCCTAACTTCAAAGCGCCATGAAAATGTGCTCACCTAATCTACATACAAGACTCCTTTTCTCTGCTTATCAAATCTAAGGTAAGTTTTTAAAAAATTATTTGTATGGTGTGTGTGTGCATGCGTGTTCACGTGTGTAAGTGCAGGCACACATGCGCCATGGTGCACACGTGGAGATCGGAGGATAACTTTTGCGTTGGTCCTCGCTTTCCTCCTTCTTTGAGACAGGATCTCTCACTATGGTTCACATCTTCCTTCATGAACTTCTGGGAAATTCTCCCGTTTCTGCTTCCTTTCTCAGTATGAACACCCTGGGATTACAAAAGTGTAACACAGCTTCTGGCTTGTATGTAGGATCTGGAGATCCAAACTCTTGCTTTTACCTCGGAGCCATTTCCCCAAGTCCCAAAGTAAGTTTCTAATCTTCAACACGGACGCGCAGGTTAGCAGGAGAGGAGGAGCTTAAAGGTTTGGGACCCTTCTCCAGAAAAGGAGTGATATCTAAATCACCAGTCCAGTGCTTCAGCTTTCTCCCAGCAATGTCTCCAGGGATCCAGGTGAGGCACCATAATCTTTCCCAATAAAATGACCCTGTGGTAGTTTGAATAAATGTCTCCCATAGACTCAGGTGTTTTATTAAAGCTTGTAACTTGGATTTCCAGGCACCTGTGTCAATGGGGGCAGGTCTGAATGCCAGCTTAAAGGTATGCAGAGAGGTCTTGAGCTCTGGCTATGCTTGCTTGTGGTGCTGGCTGTTTTGTGGTGTCTCTCTCTGCTCAAATTTTATGAATGGGAACCAGCTTCTTCCACGATTTGATGGAACTTTCCCTGGATCTGTAAGCTTGAAATAAATCCTTCCATAAGTTGTGTCTGGTTTGGGTATTCATCCCAGTAATGTGGAGCTGACAGACCCCAAACAGATAATTGACCCAGGGATAGACATCTGACCTGGAATTTTTTTTTAATTTGGATCTATCTGAAAATACCCCAAAGCCAAGTTTTCTTTTTGGAGTGGTGATATAAGTTTAACCTTCAACTGCAGCAGTTGTCATGATCTCCCATGATAAGATGAAGCAATCACATTGATAAGGAGGAGGAGAGAAGACAAACAACTGACACCTGGTGGTGTCCCTTATTCCTGAGGTCTATCTCTACCTGTGCCCTTTTTCTTACCCAGTAACCAATTGTCCATGCATGAGTTAGCTCATTCTGTTTGCTTAGGCTAGTGCAAGCTATGCCATTTACAACCAAGGAGATCTGGCTAGTACACACAGAAACTGGTACCAAAGGCAGGGGACTTCCAGAGAAACTCAGAGAATTATTTTTCTTAAATGCTAGCCCTAGCACTATAAACTAAAACCCTAATACCTGAGCTTGAGTGTCTGCATGTCCATAGCTGAATCTGTCCTTATCAAATATCACTGAGTTCCACATTCTTCACCTCTTTCTCTACCCTAATACTTCATCTAGTATAGAAAAGAAGGTGGTGAACATGGATTTAAGATTATCTGAAAGACTACAGCAGCATTATGATGATGACAGGGTTCTGGAGGTTCCCACAGCCCAACGAAATGGTTGTGAGGGTAGGAAGTTATCTAAGGGTACAGTCCCTGCTATATAACAATGATCTTCCTTTTTCCAGGTGGGCTTATATGGGAAAATGTCTGTCCTGCAAGGGTTCATCTTTAGGTTAGTTTTGGGGTGCTTTGTTGTTATTGTTGTTTTGTTTTTAGTTTTTGTTTGTTTGGAATAGGGTCTTGCTCTAGCCTAGGCTAACCTGGAATTCAGAATTCAATATGTAGTCTCAGGGTAGCTTTGAGCTCACAGAAATCCTCCTACTTCTACCTCCCAAGTGCTGTAATTAAAGGTGTGCACCACCACAACCAGCCTGGGTTTTGTTGTTGTTTTGATTTGGTTTGGTTTGGTTTGGTTTGCTTTATTTGTTTGCTTTTTTCCCTGTGATAGAATGCTTGACATAAGTGACTTCAGAGGAGGAATTTTTCATTTTGTTTACTATTTTAGAAGGTCAATGTATAGAGGCTTGGCCCACTATGCTTGGGCAGGAAACCATGGCAGAGAGCATGTGATGGAGGATCTGACTTGCCTCATTGCAGACAGAAAGCAGAGAAAGAGGTAGGAAGGGACCAGACAAGATAGCTCCAAGAATTAGCCCTCATTCAATGAGGACTAACTAAGCGATCCCTCCAAGAGCTCCCAGAACCTCCCAAAATAGCACCACAAGCTGGGCCCAATAGTTTTTAGGCATGATCCTGGGTTGAGGGGAGGGGATTTCATATTCAAAGCATAACAATCTCACTTATTTTATTTTCATAAATGTCAGTTAAGTTAAATAAACCTTCACACAAGGGTGATAGCACTACAATTCTGTAGTCTTTGGTGTTCTAAAAAAGCTTCTGATTGGAATTTCATAAAAGAGAATAGCAATGAAAAAATTGGACTCAGGGAAAAAGGAGGTAAGGCCTTTTGAATCTTATTTTTTAAAAAAAAGAAAGAAAAGAAAGTGTTTTCTCTAAAGAAAAAAAAAAAATCTACTCCATTCAATAGCAGTTGTGGGTAGTGTCTTGCGTATATTCAGGAATGAAAACATAAGATGAGATTAAAAATACCCATGGCGTAGGAGCTACCATTATAGAACACAGACAAGAATGAAAGGGTGGTGAAGCCAAGGGAGTGCACAGAGCACCAGCCTTTTTGCCCAACATAAACTAGCAATTAAAAAGATATTTTCAAAGACTCATAATAAGCTGTTTAGAGTGAGTCAGACTCTGAAAGAGATGAAGTGTTGTGTCTACAGTCTGATCATTTAGAGAATATTTGCTTCAGAGAGAGAGCTCCAGAAAAATCCATTAAGTTTTTAAAGTAGTTTTACTTTATTCTTACTATGAAAACAGTGTATTTTTATGAAAAACGTAGAAGTATTAGAAAGGAAAAAAAGAGGACAAGTAGTCTGTTTTCCACCTTCTAGTAATAAATATTTCATAATACTTAGAAAATATCCTTTCAATAAAGATGCATATTTTTATCCAAAGAAAGTCTTAGTCTAAAACATACTCATTTTATTTTTAATGAGCATATATTCGTTGTACTAAACAATACATTTCATACCAACATATTCATACAAGAACGCCATGTACTTTGATCATACTTACCCCCATCCCTCTTTCTTATCTCTTCCTCCCCCTTCCCACTGATCCCTTTTTCTCCCCCAATAATCTCCCTTCTGCTAAGTCTTAGTTCTTATTGTTTTTCTTTTGTTTGTTTGTTTTGTTTTTAGAGCAAAAGCAGGAGAGAGAGAATTGGCATACCAGGGCCTCAGCCACTGAAATCAAACTACAGATGCTTATGCCACATAGTGGGCATGTGGAACCTTGTGCTTGCCTCACCTTTGTACATCTGGCTTATGTAGGATCTGGAGAAACATCGAACATGGGTCCTTAGGCTTCACAGGCAAGCACCTTAACCACTAAGTCATCTCTCCAGCTGGCCTTAGTTCTTTATTAAAATACGTTCTGCATGTGAGAGAAAACATATCTGTCTCTCTGAGTCTGGCTTAATTCACTTAGCATGATAATCATTTGTTCCATCCAAACCTGTTCATTTTAAAACTTACTTATAAGGAGATTGTATTTCCAAAATTAATCTCTATACTTTGCTAAACTCCAGTTAAATAACTTTTTTTTTTTTTTTTGGTTTTTCAAGGTAGGGTATTGCTCTGTCCCAGGCCAACCTGGATTCACTATGTAGTCTCAGGGTGGTCTCGAACTCACAGTGATCCTCCTGCCTCTGCCTCACAAGTGCTGGGATTAAAGGTGTGTGCCACCATGCCTGGCTAAATAATGTTTTTTCTAATAAAGCTTATGCATCTACATTTGCCTTGGGGAATATTAGAATTGTTTCACCAGATACAGGGTATACAATAAAGCATTGCTGGTTAACTTATGACTAAATACATTTCAAATTTTTAACCCTGTGAGACATATTCACAAGCCAGACATTGTTGAGAAATTGAAGCTAATTTTCTTGAGCTTCTATTAATAATAAGAGCCAGAAGTTCCTGCCACAAGTAGGGTGACCTTAGAATTTGCCTTCCAGTGATGATCACTGTACAACGTGAAAGAGGAACTTTTGATATGTCTATCTGTCCCAGACAAACAGATGCTATATTTGAATATGAAATGTCCCTTATGGGCTCATGTATTTGAACAGTTGGTCCCCAGCTGGTAGTTCTGTTTGGGAGATTGTAAAATTTTAGAAAGTGATGCCTAGCTGGAGAAATGGATCTTTAGAGGAGGAGGACTTGGGGGGTTATAACCAACCCTGTTTCCAGGCCAAGTTCTCCCTGATTTCTGATCAAACCTGATCTGAAGAAGCTATGCCTTGAGCTGGAAAGATGGCTCAGTGGTTAAAAGTGCTTGCCTGCAAAATGTGACAGCCCAGGTTCAATTCCCTAGTACCCACATAAAGCCAGATGCACAAAGTGGTATTTCTCTTTCCCCACCCCCTCTCTCTCCTTAAAAAATAAATAAATAAAAATATTTTGGGCTAGGGACATTGCTCAGCAGTTAAAGGTACTTGCTTGCAAACCCTGATGGCCCAGATTTGATTTCCCAGTACCCACATAAAGCCAAATGCACAAAGTGGCACATATATCTGGAGTTTGTTCGCAGTGGCAAGAGGCCCTGATGCACCCATTCATTCATTCACACACTCTCTCATGAGGGGCAGAGCTCTTGGTACCATGACTATGATAAATATTTCTTCCTTTAAGTTGCTTCTGTCAGATATTTGGTCGCAGTGAGGAGAAAAAAAAAAAACACTTCAGGGTATACAGTTACCCTCTCTACAGGGCACTTAGATGGAAACTGAGTTGAGTGTCAATGGCTAGATGCAGACCATCATGTTGAGGGATAAAGTGACCCATCAGTGACCGTGGGGTGATTAATTCAGGGTCTGGAAGAGGATGAGCCTGACACAGGAATCCACAGAACCAGCAAGGCTGAGTCTGTAAGCAGAGACACTAGGGTCTTCAGAAAAACAAAACAAAACAACAAATTTCCCCAGCAGTAGGCAGATCTGTAGGATCAGGGTGAGATGAACCAGGACAGTCCTGTAGTGATCTGAAGACCTAACTCACTCCCCCTGCCAAATATCACATAGCTAGAGTCTCCTACACACGCACAAATGGCACTGGGGGAAGGAGATGTGGAGGAGGAAGAACTCAGAAAAAATGGGCACTGTTCTGAAAGGGACTATTTTAACCTAAAACAAACTGTTTAAACTTGGTGAGGTGGAGATAAGTTTTAATTGGTATGTTCAAATTTTTCTCTAGTAACAGCTATTGAAAGTTATAAGGTTTAGAAAATAACTTTCATATACATCTTACATCTGAATTGTATACAAATTTTGACCTTTCTGTTTGTTTTTTGAAGCAGCATCTTGCTATATAGCTCAGAGTGGCTTTGAACTCATGGCAATCTCCTGCCTCAGCCTGCCAAATACTGGGATTACAAGCATGCACCATCATACCCACCAGCATGCAAATTTTGAATGCTGCTACCCATGAGATAGTAACTGTATTTCCATGTTCTTAGTCTACTATTACATCATAATAAATGCCCACATGGTATTGTAATTTGAAGCTTTTGTAAGAAATAAAAAAAAAAAAACCTCTTTAAATACCACTTGCCCATACATTAACTCAAAGTCTCCTTGGCATCTGTCAGTCTTCAGTGGTGTATCATGTGTGGCAATGAAGATCCACCCAAGCTCATCTCTTGTTTTTCATTCTGATCCATTTTAAATATTTTATTTTTATTTATTTATTTATTTATTTGACAGAGAAAGAGGGAGAGAGAGAATGGGCACACCAGGGCCTCCAGCCACTGCAAAGGAACTCCAGACGTGTGCACCCCCTTGTGCATCTGGCTAACGTGGGTCCTGGGAAATGGAACCTGGGTCCTTTGACTTTGCAAACAAAAGCCTTAACTGCTAAGCCATCCCTCCAGCCCAATTCTGATCCATCTTAAATGGAAGTCGTAGTAGTCACTCTTCCCACTGCTGTAACCAAATACCTGACAAGATGCAACTTCCTTAAGGGAGGAAGGTGTTACTTAGCTTATAGATTGAGGGGATATAGTTCATTATGGTGGGGGAAGAAAGGCGGCAGAAGTGTGAGGCATCTGGCCATACAAGGTCCATCTGCAATCAGAAAGCAGACGGGGGGAGGGAGGCGGAAAGGGGAGAGGGAGAGAAGAATACTAGCACTTGGCAAACTTCCTCTTTTTATTAAGCCTGAGACCCCAACCCATGGACTGGTGCTGCCTACGTTCAGGATGGCTCTTTCCTCCGTGGTTAACCCTCTCTGCTAATGCCTTCACAGACTTGCCCAAGGGCATGTTTCCTAGGTGATTCTAAATTCAGCTAATTTGACACAGAACTTTCTAATGTGTCAAGTCCTTCCAAAGTCATTTGCATAGAGATGACCAACATGCTTCAATACTGTCCTGTTGCAACTGAATTATAGCTATGACAATCAACGCTGATTTTACTGTGTGTTTGTGCTATGCTTTTACCTCGGACTCATATTAAAATATGCACTGTAGGGTTCTAAAGTTTCCACAGTGACCCAGGCAGGAATTGGAAGAATGATTTTAACTTTTCATGTTTTATGTTTTTTTGGGGGGAGGGGGATTGTTTTGTTTTTTGAGGTAGGGTCTCGCTCTAGCCCAGGCTGACCTGGAATCAACAATGTAGTGTCAGGGTGGCCTCGAACTCATGGCAATTCTCCTACCTCTGCCTTCCGACTGCTGGGATTAAAGGTGTGTGCCACCACGCCCAGTGGAAGAATGATTTTGAACACAATTCCTTGCTTTGGGGTGCATGTGTGTGTGTGTGTTCTGATGTTATCTAAAAATAAATCTTGGGAAGAAATATGAAAAGGGCTCTAGCATGCAGTGCCTTCTGGGTTCCCATCTGTATTCTTTGTCCCAGCCCGTTTGTTCATTTATTTGATAAACACTAATTGAGCTCTCATTGTGGTCTTATCCCATGTCCCAAGGCTTTTTGTTCCCTCTTTATATACCAGAGACCAAAAAGCCCCTTTAAAGCCTCTATTTTGAGTTCAAATTATATACTGCATGTATAGAAACTGAATACAAAACCTACATCAAATAAGAACAAAATGAGTTGAGGCTCTGAGTCTGTTAAGGTGGGAGGTGTGATCTAAGGGGAAGCACTCATCAATTGCAACAGACAGGCTACAGCACATGATTAGTAAGAGTTTCTCTTTTTTTGCCTCTTTATCTCAGTAAGTACTAGTGAAGTAGGGAGATGGATTGTTGGCTGGCAGAGATCCACAGAACTCTAGTTTTTCCCTCAGCGATGTGAGGAACTTGAAATAATTCCAGGATAGTACCCAAGAAAATCAGTGATGAAATACAAGAAGAGTGATATAGCAAATTAACACATTTAGACACTCTGTCTTCTATTTAAGTGCACTAAGATATGCCTCAGAACTGAATTCCTCACTGAATGTGCAGGGGCTTAAACACAGAGGAACTCCCCATTCAAGTAACACTAGGCTAAATGCCTGAAGAGTTTCACAGAAATATTAGTTTTTCCTTCAATGTGAATTTATGAACCATGCCTAAATATGTCCCTGCCCTGTAATTCTTGCATTTTTTTTCATTCCTTTTTTTTCCCTTTCATTTTTCTATTTCCTTCCCATTATGGGGTGGGGAAGAGCATGTGGGATGAAAAACACCTGGGGTCTTTACTTGGAGTCTTAGGCAAGAAAGGAAAGGAACTGAAATTACAAATACATAGAATTAACCCAAGTCCTTAAAACTTAAGAGTCACCATGGAGACCAGAGCAGGGGACTGTCTCCATGGAGACCTTAATGAAGATTTTGTTTTTGTTTTTGCTTTAAATTATTATCACTTGTTACCAGACATCAATTTGGCCAAAGAAATAAATGAAAAGAATGAATAAATGAATGAGTTACTTTCTTGTTTCTGGGACATAATACCCCAACAAATTATGAAAGGAAAAAGTTTATTTTATTTTTTATTTTGTTTTGTTTTTCAAGGTAGGGTCTTGCTCTAACCCAGGCTGACCTGGAATTCACTATGTTCACTCTGTAGTCGCAGGCTGGTCTGGAACTCACTGTGATCCTCCTACCTTTTGGCTCACAGTTTAGAGGGGAAATGTATACAGTGAGGAAGCAAGACAGGAGCAGACATAGCATCACACCAGCAGGGAGGAATTAGAGGGAGCCAGCAGCAAGTCTGACTGGGCTGAAAAAAACCAAAGCTGGTTCCAGTGACATATGTGCTCCAGGAAGACTCTGCCTCTGAAAGTTTCCACAAACTTTTCACACAGTGCCACCAAGTAGGGATCAAGTATTCCAACACATGACTCTATGGGAGACATTTCACATTCAAACCACCTTTTGTAGTCAGCGTCTCACTGCTGAGATGAACTTCCAAACCAGACACAGCTTATGGGAGGAAGGAATTTATTTCAGGGGAAGTTCCATAATGGTGAAACAGGCTGGCCCCCTTTCACAGAGCCAAGCAGAGAGAAAAAGCCACCAGCCATCCAGCCAGCATCACCAAGAAGCACTCACAAAACCAATAGCAAAAGTGGCAACTAAACAGCAGGGACCCCAGGCAGAGCTCAAGCACTCTGCATACCGTTAGGCTAGAAATAAGATTTTAACCCCAGTGACATCTCTTCCAGCCAGGTGGCTGGAGACAAGCTTTAAAAAAATATTTAAAACTACTTGTGTCTACTGGGGGACATAATTCAAACTACTACACCATCATAATGAGTGAATGAACAAATATAAGAACTGGCCTCACATGAGAGAATTTGCAAAGGGTAAGCCTCCATTGTTCTACATATTGTTCCATTATTCCAATAAGTAAAAAGATATTCCAGCAGATAATTTTGCCTCAACTCCTAATTTCTAATGGAAACATCTAACAAGATGGTTCCATAAGTGCCCTAGGAAGGAGTGGGCAGAAATGATTTCCATAAAGGCATCTCTGACTCAGAAGCATCAAGGTGTGAGGAGGGTGATGAAGCTCCATCTGTTACCAGCTGCAACATAGTGGTGGCTCTTTGGTCATGTTGCAGCCCAACAGTGGACCAGAGGTACCGTTTAACACCAACCTTCTTCGTGTCTGTCATACACAGGTATCAGTAATGCACGTAGTGAGATCAGATAGACTTCGATTGCATACCAGACAAAAAGAAACAAGAAAAATCTTAGTATTTATATAATCACAAGTAAATTAGAATTTCTCCCAGTAATAGATTGCATTTATATTGATAAGTTCAGTCACTTCACTGACCAAATACTTAGTTGAGGTCGCCCAAGGGATACATTACAGATCTTCAACAATCAAATTTAAAAATCACTTATCAAATACATTGAAATTTAATAAAAGTTTTAATATGTCATAAAATAAGTCAATAAAAAGATAACAACTGAGCTAGAGAGATAGCTTAGCAGTCAAGGTGCTTGCCTGAAAAGCCAAAGGACTCAAGGTTGATTCCCCAGTACGCACATAAGCTGGATGCACAAGGTGATACATGTGCCTGGAGTTCATTGGCAGTAGCTAGAGGCCCTGATGTGCCCATTCTCTCTCTCTCTCTCATAAGTAAATAAAATATTTTAAAAAGAAAGCTAACGGTTAATGACTGAAATGCATAACGATGAAATATCCACTGGCACTCATTTAAAGTGGGTACACTGTGAGCTTTATGCTGCTTTGTAACATAGATCTTAATGAAAGGAAGGAAAGGATGGCAGCAGCAGAGCCAGCTTCAGAAAATGCTCCTATTTCTCAATTTCACAGTGAAGTGTATTTGCATGTTCTGTAAGTTGTCACAATTATTGTGCACTGAAGCATTTCTCTGAGAGGACACAGGACTGGGTTCCCATGAGCTTCTGGTCACAGTCTTTTCATGAACCAATTAATGCATAACCTTGTTTTATCTGTGGCTGATTAAGGGCATCTTATCTGATGTATATGGTTGCTTCCTTGACATTGAGCTTACCACACAGTGCTGTACCTCATACCTGAACAAAACTTATCTAGCGCAGGTTTTTTCCATAATGTACATGACCAGCCTACTTCTGCTTAGGGACACTCGACAGCAAACACTTCAGCACGATGCTTGGGGGACCATTTTAATAACAGTATTATCAAGAAAAGCAGAATAACGCAAAGATAAGCAAACAAACAGTAGCCTTAAACAACATGAAAAGGACACATAAGACAGCAGAAACAAGAAGGCAGAACCTTGGCTTGTTTGACTTTCACTGGGAAAATGTTTGTTGGGAAAGGCATTTTTGGCCTTTTTTTTTTTTTTTTTTTTTTTGCCTCTCTATCCATGACCCCAAAATGTGCCTCAAGTATTTTGAATTGCAAATAAATATTGCCAAGTAGGTAATTTTACACGTAGAGACCGCACATCACGCGGATCATATGAGGTACCTAAAGAAAACTGTGGTGCTGCTTTGGGCTACTCAGTTTGATGATGACAATAAAGGCAGGGATGAGTAAGATGTGGGAAAGTAGAGCATGGACAAGGCCGTATGGAAGAAGTTTGTAGAACAGACAGCAGGTATCACATATGGTAAATAAATGAATGTGTCCAAGCAGGACTGATGTCAAAGTCATTTCCCTTTAGAGACAAAAACAAGTAAGCAAGGTTTGTGTCATTTCTTTATTTGGTACTTTTACTCCAGAATAATTTATTACAATAATTTATTACAACAGAGCATCACAAGATTCCTATGTACAAAGTACAAAGGGGATGGAGAGATGGCTTAGTGGTTAAGGCATTGCCTGCAAAGCCTAACGACCCGGGTCCAATTCCCCAGTACCCACATAAAGCCAGATGCACATGGTGGCACATGCATCTGGAGTTCATTTTCAGTGGCTGGAGGCCTTGGTGTGCCCATTCTCTCTGTCGTTCTCCTCTATATATCTCTGCTTGCAAATAAGTAAATAAGCTTTTTTTAAAAAAGTAGAAATACAAAGCACTCCAGACCACATAGCCAGAGACTCTCTTCTTTCCCCTTAGCTTACAGACGTCTACTATCAAATCCTTTAGATATTGGATCTCCTTGGCCAGGCAATGGGCCTTCTCCTTCAGAGCTTCCTTCCTCTTTTCTAGCTGTTTACAGTCTTCAGTGGGGGGCGCCTTCTCTACCTTCTTTCTCTGGCAGTGCCTACTGGCTGCTATCTTGTTTTACTGTATCTTAATCTGTTTTTCATTTCTATCTATCTGCTTCCCCCAAATATTACAAATGCTCTGAAGGAATAATTGTCAATAGTAGAGCCAGGAAAGTTGATCAAAAGAAAGTTTCCACTTTTCTCCAGTACTGTTGTTGCTATTGGCCACTGTAATATTTAATAAAGAAGAGAATCTGTGAGTGAATTCTAAGCACAATCTCTAAATCACAAGAAACAAATCAAATACTTCCTGAGGTCATGCCAGAGCTTCCTATGAGAAGTTTTCTTTGGAGGAGGCCAGTGCTGAGCCCTTGGACATTCAGTTGGCAAGAGACAGAATTTACTTCACCAGGCCTTTCAGCTCCCCCAAAAAATACACAACCCTGGATTGGTATGCGAATCTCCTATTTTTTAAGTGTAGCCAAGTAATTAAAAAGAAGAAATAGGGACCAGTGGGATGGCTCAGCATTAAAGACACTTGTTTGCAAAGCCTGCTGGCCTTGGCTCAGTCCTTCCCCTCACATACACAAAACCAGACAGGCATTCATTTGCAGTGGCAAGGGACCTTATGTATACACACATGCACACACACACGCATACATTTGCAAATAAATTTTTTAAAAGAAGACATATAAGACAGTATATGTTAAACCGTGTTGGTCTTCTCTACTGGGACTCAAGTTTGCTACCTCTAGCTGGAACAGTCTTAGTAAATGAAAGCTTGGAGGATGTTATGGGATCTTTTTCATTTAAAAATAATTTCTTTATGGGCTGGAGGGATGGCTTAATGGTTAAGGCATTTGCCTATAAAGCCAAAGGACCCAGGTTCGACTCCCCAGGACCCACCTTAGCCAGATGTACAAGGGGGCACATGCATCTGGAGTTCATTTTCAGTGGCTGGAGGCCCTGGAGTGCCCATTCTCCCTCTCTCTGTCTCTCCCTCCCTCCCTCCCTCCCTCTCCATCTCTCTTCTCTCTTGTCAAGCAAATAAATAAAAATAAAATATTTTAAAAATTATTTATGTATTTAAGATACAGAGGAAAAGAGTGAAAGGGGCCTGTGCCAGGACCTCTTGTGACTACAAAGAACTCTAGATTTTGTGCGTCTGGCTTTTTACACTGGGACCTGGAGAATCCAACCCAAAGCCAGTAGGCTTTACAAGCAAGCACTTTTAACCACTTAGCCATCTCCCTAGGCCCCAGACCTCTTTCAAATACTCAGTGTGTCAACTCTCCAAGTGTTGGCAGCCTTGGAGGCTGGTCCTATGCACATTTACCTCAGCCCGTCACCCTGGCTTTCTAATAAGATCTGCCTTTTATGAATAAACTCTTGTCTCAGATCATTTGTGGATGATTTAATCCCTCAAATAGCCAGGGCACTGGCTGCCTGCCCCAGGCCTCTGTGTGTGCTGGCGAGCAGTCCTAGAAGTGTCCATGGAGGGTTTCTTCTTCCCGGCTCCACTTCACTGTCTTATCTTTCTCATAAGTTTATTCTTTTCCTTCTTTCTCCTCTCCCTTTCTTTCTGTTTCCTCTATTCTCACCACTAGCGTTCCCTTTCTGTTACTTTTCCCCCTTCTCTCATCCCGTCTCTTCTCCATCAACCCCTCCCCTGGCATCCAGGACCTAGTTGGCTTACCAGGAATGCACCAACACAGGCTTCGAGTATTTCTTGTGGTGGGAGCGGAGGGTTAGGGAGCCTTTGCGCTCCAGCAAGTCGGTGGGTCCGAGCTCATACCAGTTTTGTGTGCTGTCCGGGTCTGAGCTGTCAAAGGTCCCCATGCCTGAGTTGAAGATAGGCACAGAACTCAAACGATTTCCCTCTGTGCCAGTCCTGCCCTCTACAAGGACCAAGATTCGGCGTCCTTCATCTCCTAAGCAACGTGGGCGTGGTCAATGGAGAGAGCAGAGCCCCAGGAGAGGCGGATTCCTTCCAGTCTGACCGCACTAGGCTCCCTAGGCGTGTAGTTACTAATAAAAACTACATTTCCCAGAATGCAATTAGGGTGACCATAAGAGTGCACAGACGTTGGGAGGAGAACTGCATGCTGGGGTGTGTAGTTTCGCCAATCCAGGGGCCTAATCCTAGGAGTGAGGCAGAGATGAAGGCAGAAAGCAGGGTCAGTTAAGGGAGCAAAATTCAGGAGCTCCAAGCTGCTATCTTTGCGCAATCCTTGTGGAAGTTCTTTTAATATTACTATTAATATCTTATCTGTTTTCATCACATCCCTGCTTATTAAGTTTGACTAAAAGAAAGCAAGAGGAACAACTCCCCGAACTGAATTGTTCTTAACTTTTTTTTTAACAAAGAAGGAAGTTTTATATTTCTTTTCTTCTTATTTATTGAGAGAGAGAAAGAGGCACAAAGAGAGAGAACGGGCTCGCCAGGTCCTCCAGCCACTGCAAATAACTCCAGACCGCATGTGCCACATTATGCAGCTGGCTTACCTGGGTCCTGGGGAATCGAACCAAGGTCCTTTGGCTTTGAAGACAAGTGCCTTAACTGATAAGCCATCTCTCCAGCCCTTGTTCTTAATTTTTAACAGAATTTTATTTTATTTTATTTGAGAGAGAAAGAGGCAAATAGAGAGAGGGAGAGAGAGAAAAAGAGAGAGGAAGGGAGAGAGAGAGAGAATGGGCATACCAGGACCTTCAGCTGCTGTAAACAAACTCTAGAGGCATGCACCACCTTGTGCAGCTGAATTAAGTGGGTCCTGGGGAACCAAACCTGGGTCCTTTGGCTTTGCAGGCAAACGCCTTAACCACTAAGCCTTCTCCAGCCTTTTATTGTTCTTATTATACAGCTTTATTGCCTGTAAAAGTGTACACACATTCAGTAAATTAGTGACAAAATCTGAAGATCACAAAGCCTGGTTCCAGCTTCAGCCACTTTATCCCGTCTAAGCACTGCTTTCTTTCTGTGGAAAGCTAATGGAATGAACTGTGCAGTGGGGTGGACATGAGGGTCTCAGACATCTTCCTGCTATGAAGTCAAAACTAGGCACAGTTTAGGACCTCTGGCATCCACCTCTCAGAGAATCAAGTTCTCATAATTATAACTTCTGATATTTGATAATAACACAGCTTCTTAAAATTACTGTATCTGTGTTATATGTGAGAATGAAATTTCACAAAGATTATAGCATAGGCTGAAGAGTTGCCTGTAAAATGATTGCCTGTGTTTCAATCCCTGGAATCCACTTCAAGGAACTGGATGTGGTGAGATGTGTTTATAACCCCAACACTGGGGAAACAGACAGAGACAGGCAGATCTCTGGGGCTCACTGGCCAGCCAGTCTAGCCTACTTGATGAGCTCCAGACTCCTGTCTAAAAGAAAAGGGTGGAAGGTATTTCTGAGGAATGATGCACTCGAGGCTATCCTCCAGTCTCCACACGTATTGGCACATGTGCACATGCTCCCCTCACATGAACACACATATACACCCAATGATGTTACTGAATAGCTAGCTGTATAATAGAAAAGTGGTTTTTCTGTCTTTTCTTTCATTCTTTTACTCTTATCTCCCTCTTTTCAGAAAAGAAATTTAGAGCATCAGAATTCTCCTCTTCACCATTAATGCCATTATTGGGTTTTTTCATTGCCACCATTCTCACCCAGTATAATTCTTAACACATGCATATTTTCAAGGTGAAATGAAAATAATGTTTGACTACCTTAGATTTGCTCAGCTTAAATAAACTTCAGAAGTGAATTACTTTTGGATAACATGGTTGAGCCCATGTGGTGTGGAATTACTGTCATCCCAGCATCTGGGAGTCTGAGACAGGAGGATTGTGAGTTTGAGGCCAGCCTGAGCTACATAGTGAGACTCTAACTGAAAAATAAATAAATAAATGGTAACGCAGACTTAAAAGGCAATATAAACTATTCAAAACATTTGCATTTCATCTGGTTCTTGATTCAAACATGGATTTTGAAAACTTAAAACATTTCAAATGAGGCAAATTTAAAACGAAAGATTACATTTACACAAAAACTTGTCCTTAAGAACAAATTGAGAGAAAACCTCACATTATGAAGAAACATTTTTGGAGGGGGCAGGGGGGCAGGTTGCAGGTACAGTCTTGCTCTAGCCCAGGATGACCTGGAATTCACTATGTAGTCTCAGGCTGGCCTTGAACTCACAGTGATCCTCCTACCTCTGGAGTGCTGAGGTAAGAGATATATGCCACCATGCCTGGCTGAACAGAATTAATTACAAAGCATGTATTATACTATACTGCCCATACAAATGGTGAGGTGTTCTTCTGGATTTGACTTCACAAGTTTGATTACAGATACCTAGGTGCTTTTTTATAGCCTGTGGTACGTAATGTGAGTGCTAAGATCCCTACTTTGCTCACAGCCATGGTAAACCATGCTGTTTAAAAGCAAATAAATAATCCTCAGCAGCTAAGTGCCAGCAGAGTGCTGACTGATATTTTAGCCCTTTATCTGTTGATAGAAAGAAAAATAGAAGTTAAAAAGGTTAATAAGAGCCATCTATGTGAAGTTCAGTTCTGCCCAATCAATGCAGAGCATATTGCTGATGCAGTAAAAACATCACCATCATTACCCCCATTTTCCTATGTGTTTATTTTACTTCTGTTTAAAGTGGTGATAATATCACACACACACACACACACACACACACACACACATACACACAAGAAATCACTGCAGATGATTGAAAGATGGAAGCTGCCCAGACCCAAGCTCTTCCTGCAGTGCATGATTGATAAGCGATTTGAAAGTTTTTCAGCAGAGAAAATGAGCAAATCAAACAGCTTTTATTTAGGAGTTCCCTAAGCCCAGCAGACTGACCATTTGGATCTGTGAATGTGCTTTGCATTATGTTCTTTCTTTTGTCAATCTTTCCAAGCTTTATTGTCCTAGGCCTGTGCTAAATGTTTGTACAGCAGCTCTGTGCTGGGATGTGCGAGATAAACTCTGATAGCCTCAAGGGTAGCTACAGCTCACTCTCAGACACCAGTATGTTCTTCAGGATGCTTGTTTCTTGATTTCTTTTTTAGCTTTGTATACGTGTTGTGTGTGGCATATGCACATGTGTGTGCCCACATAGTGCCCCATGCACTCACCCGCAGTAGAGAGCACTCACCTGCAATGGCCAGAGAGGAAGGTTGGGTATCCTGCTCAATCAGTACTTGGCTTCTTCTTATTTGAGCCAGGTGTTTTATAGGGCCTGCAGCTTGCTCCTTTTTCAAGAGCTCTGATGCTTCTCAAGTCTCTGCTCCCCTATGGGACTGAATTACAGATGTTTGTGGCCATACCCAGCTGGTTGGTGGGCCCAGGAACAAACTCAAACAGTATCTCAGGACTCTTTTGGCCCTCATGCTTGCACAGGAAGTGCTCTTAAACTTTGAGCCATCTGCCCATCCCAGTTTCTTGATTTTTTTTTTTTACAAGAAAATTGGGCAAAACAGTAGTTAGTACTAAAGGTCTTTGTGAGAATTATGGAAGATAATAAATACAACAAAAGCAAGTAGAATAGTGCCTAACAGGTGTTCACCCTTCAATTATTTTTCATCTATTGATGATCGGTGCTATTATTATGACATAATGGTTTTGCCTTCATCATTTGATAGCTTTCCCATTTGAAACCCTAAATGCATTTGTCATTTGTGTATAGTTCCCGCAATATACTATTCTTCAAGCTATATCTGTTTACAAGGTATTTTTATAAGGTATTTTTAAAAATATCTTTTTATTTGCAAGCAGAGAGATAGAAGAGGGCAGAGGGAATGGGTACTCCAGGACCTTCAGCAGCTCCAAAGGAACTTCAGACTCGAGTGCCATTTTGTGCATCTGGCTTTATGTAGATACTGGGGAATCAAACTTGGGTTTTCAGGCTCTGCAGGCAAGCACCTTAATCACTGAGCCATCTCTCAACCTTTACAAGGTATTTTTAATGAATTTCTTTTAGTAATACTTTTTTCTGCTCTTCCCAGAATGTCTTACAAATATTCTCTTGTAAAATAATGCTATTTTGGTGAATATCTCTTCTTCTCATGCAAATCCATAAAATGCCCCAATTAAAAGGTGTTCAATAAGATTACTTTTAGTTACATCTATATGAAATTTATTAGTCTGAGTTAGAAAAATGTTGGTAAGGTATTTAGATATCATAACAGACTGCTTTTGCTCTTAAAGAGTCATTTCAAGACTATATATAATCTTTACGCTTTATAGTTGTGAAGTCACTGATCCACAGGATACATGAGATTTTCCTGATTTAAGCATGCAATCTTAAAAATGAAAAAAAAAATGCCAAGTGAGACAATTTCTTTAAAATTACATGTAAACAAAAACTCATACTTAAGAACAACCTAAGAGACAATTCACTTACAAAGATAACTAGAAGAATGGATAACTAAGATGTGGTATATCTACACAATGGAATTCTATACAGCAGTAAGAAAAAATGACACAATGAAATTTGAGGAAAAATGGTTGAACCTGGAACAGATCACTCTCAGTGAACTTACCCAATCACAGAAAAAAAAATCGCCACATAGTCTCACTCATCTACAGCACCTAACCTGAATCTACCCAAGATACCTTACATACCCAGCAAGCATCTCCTAGACTAGACACTAGGATGGAAGGGGAGGGAGGGGAGGGCATCAAAGGGGTGGGAAACACAAATCTAGACCCAAACGTCAATGGTACCATAATCTTCTACTTACTAAAAGACAGACCAATGGCTGATCCTTCACCAGGCCCTTACAGGGAACACCTGAACCACAAGACACTGGAGAGGGTAAGATTAAGACTAACCTTAATCTCCTACATCTTCCCTCCCTCACTTCCCCTCTCCCTGTCTCTCTCTCTCTCTTATCTCTAACTCTTGTATATTAGTTATCTTTTTCCTCCTTTTCTTAGTGGGCACTGACCTGTAACTCCCAGTAACAGCATGGGGCTATCATCCACAATGAGCTTTTGCTCAGAGAGACCTACAAGGTTTCCTAAAAGACAGACAGATTTCTGTCAGAGTACTTGATGACCCACCAAAGGCTAGTGGTAAGACCCTACTGCTGAAGATACCTTATGTGATTGACATGCAAATTAGAATGGCATGGCTGGAAGTTGGAAGAGAGTCAGTCCCCAGACAGTCAGCATGTCTAGTGCCAGAAGGTGCTACATGGGCGACTGGGGGAAAATGACCAATATCTGTCGAAGCAACACATGGTCTAACCTACTTAGCAGCAAATAACTTGTGATGCCCACACAAGTGCAGTGGTGGCACACAGCCATGGTGGGGAACCAACTGCTCTCAATTTGGCTGATCCCCTCACTGGTATGGGACCCATAGCTGGAGCTGGGAAACAAGTCAGAACCATATCCAAACATAAGCCACTCTCCAATATCAAGCTACCATCAATTGTGGGCTACAAGAGGACCTACACGTATTAAATTCTCTATTAAAAAAAAAAAAGTAAGGGTTATCTCATTTGTCCTGATGCTAACTTACTCTCCGTTGGAGAATCTGCTTCTCTTTTTCAGATAGATGTAGATCCTAAGGAGAGAGCCACCCCATCATACCTCAAAAGGGCCCCGGCTGAAACTAAGAAAAATTGGAGAAACAAGCAAGGGGGCTGTTTTCCTGATGAACCGGATACCAGCACAAGGGGGAAGGAGATCAGCACAGAGAAAAATCAACTCCTACCAAATCAGAGAGCCAGAGCCTCAGAGGCTCCCAACACCTCATCACTGAAGCAGACCAAAAGTGAACCCAACATGGCTCAGGGAAATTTTGCGGAAGAGGGGGCAGAAAGAATGTCAGAGCCACATGTTGGGTCATGATATGCAGAGACATTTAGCTTACCCATAACTGTGGGCTAACTCCACAATGCATGACTCGTATACCTCAACAAGGAGGGGCCAAGGGGAGGGGGCAGGTCATGGATGAGCCTAATAATGGTACCAAACTGACTGTATTTCCTGAATACAGAACTGACTAATAAAGAAAAAAGAAAAAAAATAAAATAAATAAAATGTTTTAAAATTTGAAAAAAAAAAAAGATGGATCCTGTGTCAAGGCAATACAGGGTCGTGTTTAAAGCAACGCCATCTGTTTGCTTTAGTTCCTTTTCACAGCAACACCTTTATGGGAAGAAAGATAGAGCTCAAGTGAATGAAATAGGACTTTTCCTTAGATGAGTGCACGCACACCAACTTGGAAGATACATCATCTGAGCTTATTCCCACAGTCTTCTCCTTCCACCCCATACTAGAAATGAAACCCAGAGCCTTCAAGGCAAGCTTTCCACCACTGAGTTATGCCCCAGCCCTAAATTTCTATATTCCTTTTATCAGATTCTGAAGTTTACCAAAAAGATTTGCGTAGGACAGCTAACTTAAAGCAAATAAAAATAAATTAGGGGCTGGAGAGATGGCTCAGCAGTTAAGGTGCTTGCCTACAAAGCCTAATGACCAGAGTTCACTTTCCCAGGATCCACGTAAAGCCATAGATGCACAAGGTAGTGCATACATCTGGAATTTGTTTGCAGTGGTTAGAGGTCCTGGCACACCCATTCTCTCTCCACTCTTTTCTCTATTCTCTCTCTCTCTCTCTCTCTCTCTCTCTCTCTCCCTGTCATAGTGACACACACCTTTAATCCCAGCCCTTGAGAGGCAGAGGTGGGAGGATCACTGTAGTTCAAGGCCACCCTGAGACTACATAGTGAGTTCCAGGTCAGCCTGAGATAGAGTAAGATCCTACTTCAAAACAAACAAACAAACAAACAAATAAAAAAATCAGATCAAACAAAAAAGTGGTCACAGAGGCTAATGTCCTTGCCATCTATCTCTTTTTCCTTTCTGGCTAACAACGATCTGCTTATACGTCCTTCCCAGTAGAATCCTACCTCAGGACTTTCCCAAGCCAGCAGCTGCAAGCTCTACCTATTATTCTTTCAAATAAATACATTTATTTTATTATTTTTATTTATTTATTTGAGAGAGGGAGAGAAAGAGGGAGGGAGAGAGAAAGAAAGAATGGGCACACCAGGGCTTTCAGTCACCACAAACGAGCTCCAGACATCTGTGCCACCTTGTGCATCTGGCTTATGTGGGTCCTGGGGAATCAAACCTGCATTCTTTTGCTTTGCAGGCAAGAACCTTAACCACCAAACCATCTCTCCAGCCCTCTCCCCCATTATTAATATTGCTTCTCTTTACCAAATCTCTTTCAAGTCAGCTAAGAGATAGAATTTAAGATGACTTAAAATTAATTTATATTATCTCTATGCCAATCCAGTTTAAATATATTAAACATTGTACTTATATATTATCACTCAGAAGTAAAGAACTAAGCATTGATATCTTAATCAAAGACTGCATATCATTTCTGACACTGTTCTTCAGAAATAGGGACCCCTGTCGCCAACCATGATGGTTAATCTCTGTTTGTCTACTTGACAAGATTTAGAATCACCATGAAACAAATGTCTGGTCATGTCTGTGAAGGGTTTTCTACTTTAGGTTAGTTGAGGTGGGAGGACATGCCCTACCAGGGGGGCACTATCTCTTAGACTGGGTTCCTGGACTATATAAAGAGGGGAGGTCATCATTCCCTTAACTTCCTCCTAACTGAGGTGACACCAGCTTCCTGCCCCCGCCATGCTTTCCTTACCATGATCGACTTACCCTTGAGACTATAAGCCAAGATGAACTTTTTTTCTCCCACAAGCTGCTGTTGGTTGGGTATATTGTCCTAGAATTGAGAGAATAATTGATACACTATACACTCATCTATGGGTACCCTTTTGAATTGTAGATATAAAAGAATTTGAGTTCACTGTTATGGCAAAATAAGATATTCATTTTGATTCTTCCCATCTCACTGACCACTCTGTTTTTCCCCCTCTCCCTCCACCTTCCTTGGGTTTTTCTCACTTTATCCTTTCTTTCTCCATATCCAACATTTTTCTTCATCCTTCCTTTTACTTCTCCCTCCCCCCTTTTTCTACCACCTTTTAGAAGTAATGGGAGCTGGGCGCGCTGACACATACCTTTAATACCAGCACATGAGAGGCACAGGTAGGAGGATTGCTGTGAGTTTGAGGCCACCCTGAGATGACATAGTGAATTCCAGGTCAGCCTGGGCTAGAGTGAGACCCTACCTCAAAAAAAGAAGAAGGAGGAGGAGGAGGAAGAGAAGGAGAAGTGTGGATTGGGCTGAAGAGATGGCTTAGAAGTTAAGGCATTTGCCTGCAAAGCCTAAGGACCTAGCCTCAATTCCCCAGATTCCAGTTAAGCCAGATGCACATGGTAGCACATGTGTCTGGAGCTCATTTGCAGTGGCTAGAGGCCCTGGTATACTCATTTTCTCTCTCTCTCTCTCTCTCTCTCTCTCTCTCTCTCTCTCTCTTTCTCTCTTTCTCTCTCTCTCTCTCTCCCTAATAAATAAAAGTTAAAGCCGGGCGTGGTGGCGCACGCCTTTAATCCCAGCACTTGGGAGGCAGAGGTAGGAGGATCGCCGTGAGTTCGAGGCCACCCTGAGACTCCATAGTGAATTCCAGGTCAGCCTGGGCTAGAGTGAGTGAGACCCTACCTTGAAACCCCCCCCAAAAAATAAAATAAAATAAAATAAAATAAAAGTTAAAAAAGAAGTAGTATGGATTTGGAAGTCAAAGTTTTTTGCTGGGTACTCAAAAGAATCTGGTAGAATTCAAAATTATGTGAAAAATCACCAAAAAAAAATTCAAATCCTATAAACCAGATCAAAATTTATATGACTAAGCTCATGTTTAACAATCCAGGAACTCTTCAAGGAGTCAACTCCAGTACTCTTCTCGCTTTTCCTGTAACCACTGGGAAAATATCAGCAGTTCATCTACCAGCAATGCTTTTTAGAATGATCTCGAGCTTGAGTCTTCTGTGCTTCTAATTTGAACTGTCAACCAACTAGGCATCTACTTGCTCTCAGGCCATTTAATTAAATAGTATTTTCAGGATGCATCAGGCATTTTTTTCCCCAGAACTTATGCCAGCAGCACAGAGGAGATTCATGTATTAAATGTTCAACATGTAGTATTCTATAATTCATCATTTCCTTTATTTTAATATCTAATCTAGCCAATGAGTATAATTCTTTGACAGAGTTGTCCATAACTATTACTATAAAACTTTAATGTCCTAAAATAGTAATGACATGGTTCTAACATAAATATAGACTAGGGATTTCTTTAATATCCTACAAATCGGATAGTTTCAATTATTCAAAGACTTTCATAAATGGCATAAGGAAGCCCTTAGGTTCCTCATCTTTTCCCCATTGTTGCCTTGTTTTATGGCAACTTCTGTGTTTGTTAGCAGTGAGGTTTATTTGATTCCAGATAACAGCTACTAAGAAAAGAGTGGTGCTTGAAGTTAAAATGAGTATTGTTGAAGCTTTCTTTATTCCTAATGGTCTTTAATTTGGATGAAGAAACCTCTGAGGGAGCAGCTCATAGGAACAAGGACAGGGTTTAGCACCTTTTAGCAGCTGATATGGGTGGGTACTCCCCCCCTCCCACCACACAGGCTCTGCCCCCAGGATATACAGGGAGCATGTTGGTGAAGAACTGGCAGAGGCCTCCTCCAGGGGTCAGGTATATGTGGTTTCCGGTTAGTAAGACAAGAGCATACCTGGGGTTGCTTAAGTACTGTCCATGGGGCTGAGGGACTCAAGGAAAAATCTTGGAAAACTTCCTAACCCCAGCTGTGAAAGAAATTTCATAGAAGGAAATGTAAGTTTCTCTGCTTTTAGGTTGAATTTGAGGTAGTTAGATAATTGCTTTTAACATGTTCCATCTAGAAATTCTCCAAGTAACACTAATAAGTTCTAGTTAAAGTTTATCTAATAGCAGTGACTCAGCAAATACATTCTTGTTGACAAAGAATGTTGAATGAAACCTGTTAGGACAAATAGAGGCATTCTTAGACTCTGCAACGGGAAATTCCCAGGATATAATTGATTTGAAACACATGTGAATCCAAAGCCTGATGATGTCTTCAGGATGCTGTTTCTCTGAGTCTTATCCTGAGCCATACCCTTCCAAAATGGCCATTGACCTTGATTACTCCCTCAGTCCCCCATAACTTAAAGTGTGACTCTTTCTCCTAGCACTATCAAAAGTCCTGGTTGCTGATTGGCCTCTTTAGACATATGATATCTGAAAAAAACTACAATAATTCACAAAAATAATAACACAGCCAGGTGTGGGGGCACACACCTTTATTCCCAGCATTCAGGAGAATCGCTGTGAGTTTGAGGCCAGCCTGGTACTACAGAATGTGTTCCAGTTCTGCCTGGGCTTGAGTGAGACTCTACCTCAAGGGGGGAGGAAAGGTGAGCATGGTGTGGTGGCGCACACCTTTAATCCCAGCCCTTGGGAGGCAGAGCTAGGAGGATTGCATGAGTTTGAGGGCACCCTGAGACTATATAGTGAGTTCCAGGTCAGCCTGGGCTAGAGTGAAACCTTACCTTGAAAAAAAATAAAACTAGTGCCAGACCTAGAAGCAATGTGATACTTTTCCACCTAAATGGTCTCTCATCTGAGGTTGAACAATCTAAATGGAAATTATGAGATTGAGATAATGGGAAAAATAAATTTATAATTCCAGAATGGAAGGAAAATGTCCCTCATAGGCAATCAGCATAGCTGTAGATATCCACTGTACATAATAACAGCAAGACATTTCTCCATTCATCACTGTGTGGAATTCTTTTACCATTACTTGATCCTCATGAAATTTACATGTGTTTCCTATTTGTCAGCTTCTTCAGAGCTAATAATGGATCTATAGATATAGGTATAGATACATTCAGGGGAATCTATTCTGGGAATGGGCTCATGTCATTATGGAGGCTGAGTAGTCCTACCATATGCCATCAGGAGTTGGAAAACCAAGAAAATCAGCCTTGTTTCATGTTTCAAATCAGTTCAAGTTGGAAATCTTGAAAACTCAAGAACAGACTCTGAGACTTCCGGGTAAGATGGTAGCTTAGGAGCCATGCCAAACTAGCCTAGGGAGGGATTTAAGCAAAACCCCAGCAAAATACACTCTTCTTCTGAAAAGTGAAGGAGTATTCTTAGACACAGCAGAGAAGCCGGAGAGACCAAGACCCACCAGGAAGGAGGAAAATGGCCAGGGTCCCACTGAGGCAATCGCAGTCTGCGATCCGAGCAGTCCACCATCCGAGCGCCAGGCGGCAGAAGCAGCAGAGACCAAGCAACAGATGTTTCAACACTATCAGCCTTCTTGCAAAGTTAAGAAATCTGAAGGAAAGACAGTTGAGATCAATTAAAGAGCTACTGAAAATGCAAGCAACTCCAGAAGGCTGAACTCTCCCATCCCCCACGATCAGAACCCCGAACCTCCAGCATTCAGCCCCCAGTGGCAGCGCAGCCAGCAGAGCGGATCAGAGGTACAGCTGCGCAGCACAACATGGAGGGATCAAGGCAGGCACTCAGCATTGGATTGGAAGCCACCCCAAAAGGTAACAAGGCTGACTGACCAAAAAAAAAAAAAAAAAAAAAAAACAGTCCTGCAAGAGCTAATCTCTCTTTCCTTGTCAGGGCAGATTATGGCTATATATTCCTGGTTGGCTTTACTATTTTCAAATAACCTGTATTTGGGGGTTGAATTTTGTGCCTTTGGTGCTTTCATGTATATAGGGTCTTTGTTCTTTTGCTTCTATCATTATTGGGGGCAGGGTCTGATCCAGATCCAGGTTGACCTGGAAACCAATTCAGAACAGAAATATCTACCTCCCAGCTGACAAGATTAAGGGTGTTAGAACAACACACCCCCTTAGGGATTTTGGCTTTATATGACTATCTGTTTTAATCCCCACAATTGCATACTTTGTGCTGGTTTTTATAGATTGTCTATGCTACTCAGTTGCAGCTTAGAATTTGCCAATAAATTATTCCACCCAGTCCATTAGGACACTTGCTTAGCAAGCAAACTCAACTCCTAGGATTACTTCTGTGGCTTGATTGGGGGATAAGAGCTACACCTGACACCTTGAACTCATATCCTGAGGGTATATAGAGGTGGATTGCCACATTTGGGAACACTTCAGGTAAGTAGAAAACCCAAGCATCAAATCAATTCAGGATGCAAAAGTTGCTACACTATAATTCAAGAAACTCAAAGAATCAAGACAATAAGGTCCCACCAAAAACTGTAAACCCATCAGAAATCATCACCAGTGAGACTGTTTTAGATGAAATGCCTGACAAAGATTTCAAGAAAATGATGGTAACTATGCTCAAAGAAATCAGAGAAGAAATGAAGGGAATCAAAGAAGAAAACAAACAAATTAAAGAAGAAAACAAACTTCTGAAAGAAAACACAGGAAACCAGCATAATGAAATAAAGAGGTCATTACAAGATACGAGTAAGGAAATAGAAATACTGAAGAAAAACCAGCTGAAATCCTGGCTCTGAAGAATACAGTCAATGAAATAAAAAAAAAACTCTGTGGAAAGTCTCTCCAGTAGAATGGATGAAGGAGAGAACACAATATCTGAACTAAAAGACCAGGTGGCAGATCTAATACAATCTAACAAAGAGAAAGACAAGCTAATAGCAAGGTATGAATGGGAATTTCAAGATATCCGGGACACTATGAAAAGATCCAACATAAGAATTCAGGGTATGACAGAAGGAGAAGAATTTCAATCCAGAGGCTTAGTAGGTGTTTTCAACAAAATCATAAAAGAAAACTTTCCCCAAATTGGGAAAGAAATGCCAATGCAGATACAAGAAGCTTTTAGAACACCAAACAGACAAAATCTGGAAAGAACCTCTCCTCACCATGTAATAATTAAACTACTAGACACCCACTGAAGAAAATATATTGAAAGCAGTTAGAGAGCAGAAGCAAGTCACCTACAAAGGCAAGCCCATCAGAATAACTTCAGATTACTCAACACAAACTTTAAAAGCCAGAAGGGCTTGGAATGATGTATTCCAAATTCTGAAAGATAACAACTGTCAACCAAGATTACTTTATCCTGGAAAGCTATCTATCCAAATTGATGGAGAAATAAGGACATTCCACAACATAAACAGGCTAAAGGAATTTATGACAACTAAACCAGCTCTACAGAAAATACTTGAGGGAATTCTTAATGCCGAAGAGACAGTAAAACACACACAGGAGGAAATAGGAAAAAAATAAACCACACTTAAATAATAGTTTAAACAAACGAGTAAAGGGAAAACAGGAAACACTACAGAATAAAAAGAATGGTGAAAATAAATGCATACCTTTCAATAATAACTCTTAATATCAATGGCCTCAATGCACCATCCAAAAAACACAGGCTTGCAGACTGGATTAAAAGGCAGGATCCTGCCATTTGTTGCTTCCAGGAAACTCATCTCTCAATAAAAGATAGACACTGCCTTAGAGTGAAAGGATGGAAAATGATATTTCAAGCAAATAGGCCTAGGAAACAAACAGGGGTTGCTATCCTAATATCTGACAGGATAGACTTCAAACCAACATTAGTGAGGAAAGATAACAAAGGTCATTTTGTACTGATTAAAGGAACACTCCAGCAAGAGTACATTACAATCCTAAACATATATGCACCTAACATAGGGACTCCCGGTTTCATCAAACACTGTTAGACTTAAGGTCACAGATAACATCAAATGCAATTGTAGTGGGAGACGTCAATATCCCACTCTCATCAATTGACAGGTCATCCTGGCAAAAAAACAAACAGAGAGACATATAAATTAAATCATGTCATGGAACAAATAGACCTAACAGATATCTACAGAACATTCCATCCAAATGCTGAAGAATATACATTTTTCTCAGCAGCACATGGAACATTCATATATTAGGACACAAAGCAAATCTCCACAATTATAGGAAAATTGAAATAATCCCTTGTACTCTATCTCACCACAATGGGATTAAACTGTAACTCAGCAACAAGAAAAGCTACAGAGCATACAGAAATTCATGGAGACTAAACAGTACACTATTGAATGATCAATGGGTCATTCAATAAAAAAAGGAAATCAATAAATTCACAGAATCAAATTATGATGATAATGCAACATACCAAAACATTTGGGACACAATGAAGGCAATCCTAAGAGGAAAATTTATAGCTCTAAGTGCCTATATTAAGAAATTAAAGAGTTCACAAATAAACAATTTAATGCTCCACCTTAACGCCTTGGAAAAAGAAGAACAAGGCAAACCAAAAATCAGTAGACGAGAAGAAATCATAAAGATTAGGGCAGAAATTAATGAAATAGAAACAAAAAAATCCAAAGAATCAACGAAACAAAGAGTTGGTTCTTTGAAAGAATAAACAAAATTGATAAGCCCTTAGCAAATGTGACCAGAAGAAAGAGAGAAGAGACAAAATTAATAAAATTAGAGATTAAAAAGGCACCATTACAACAGATACCAAAGAAATTCAGACAATTATAAGGTCATACTTTAAGAATATATATGCCTTTAAGTTTGAAAATCTGAAAGAAATGGATGATTTCCTTGATTCATATGACCTACCAAAATTAAATCAAGATGAGATAAACCATTTAAATAGACCTATAACAAGTACAGAGATCCAAGCAGTTATAAAAAGTCTCCCAACTAAAAAAAAAGCCCAGGCCCAGATGGATTCACTGGCAAATTTTACCAGACCTTCATGGAAGAACTAACACCAGTGCTTCTCAAACTTTTCCATAAAATAGAAAAGGAAGGAATTCTACTGAACTCCTTCTGTGAAGCCAGCATCATCCTCACATCAAAACCAGGCAAAGACAGAACAAAATATAAAATTACAGACCAATCTCCCTCATGAACATAGATGCAAGAATTCTGAACAAAATATTGGCAAACAGAATACAAGAATATATCAAAAAGATTCTTCACCCCGACCAAATTGGCTTTATCCCAGAGATGCAGGAATGGTTCAACATACGCAAATCAATAAATGTAATACATCATATAAATGGTCTGAAAGACAAAACTCACATGATCATCTCAATAGATGCAGAAAAGGAATTATACAAAATCCAACATCCTTTCATGGTAGAAATATTACAGAAACTGGGACTAGAAGGAACATATCTCAACATAATAAAAGGTATTTATGACAAACCTACAGCCAACATAATACTAAATGATGAAAAACTCAAAGCTTTTCCACTAAATTCAGGAACAAAATAAGGGTGTCCACCTATCTCCACTTTTATTTAATATAGTACTGGAAGTCTTAGCTATAGCAATAAGGCAAGAAACATTCATAAAATGGATACAAATTGGAAAGGAAGAGATCAAATTATCACTACTTGCAGATGAATATAGAATATAGTATAGAATAATACTATACATAAAAGACCCTAAAAACTCTACCAGCAAACTGTTAGAGCTAAAAAACACTTTTAGCAATGTAGCAGGATACAAAATAAATACACAGAAATCAGCAGCTTTACTATATACTGACAACAAACATGTGGAGAATGAAATCAGGGAATCTCTCCCATTCACAAATGCCTCAAATAAAAAAAAAAAAAGTGCCTTGGAATAAACTTAACTAAGGAAGTGAAGGAGCTCTATAATGAGAACTTTAAAACAATCAAGTGAGAAATTACAGAAGTCACAAGGAAATGGAAATATATCCCATGTTCTTGGATTGTAGGAGTCAATATTGTAAAAATGTCAATCTTACCAAAAACAATCTACACATTTAATGCAATCCCCATTACAATTCCAATGGCATTCTTCACAGGAATAGAAAAAAAAAAAACACTAAATTTCATTTGGAAGCACAAAAACCTCGAATAGCCAAAATGATTTTGAGCAACAAAAATAAAGCTGGTGGTATCACCATACCCGATTTTAAGCTATATTACAAAGCCAGAGTAACAAAAACAGCATGGTATTTGCACAAAAACAGACATGTAGATCAATGAAACAGAATAGAGGACACAGATGTTAACCCAGGCAGCTGCAGCCATTTGATTTTTTTACAAAAATGCCAAATACATTCAGTGGAGAAAAGATAGCCTTTCAACAAGTGGTGCTAGGAAAACTGGATATTTATATGCATAAAGATGAAAATAGATCCTTGTCTTTCTCCATGCACAAGAATCAAATCCAAGTGGATCAGGGATATTAATATCAGACCTGAAACTGTAAATTGATTGAGGAAAAGGGAGGGGAAACCCTTCAATGTACTGGCATAGGTAATGACTTTCTGTATATAACCCCAATTACTCAGAAAATAAAACCACTAAACAACTACTGGGTTCTCATGAAAGTATAAAGCTTTTGTACAGCAAAGGACACTGTGAATAGAGAAAAGAGACAACCTACAGAATGGGAGAAAATCTTTGCCAGTTACACATGTGACAGAGGATTAATATCCAGAATATACAAAGAACTCAAAAAATAGAACAATAAGAACACAAACAACCCAATCACAAAATGGGCTATGGAACTAAATAGAGAACTCTCACCAGAAGAAATACAGATGGCATATAAATATCTAAAAATGTGTTCTAGCTGGGCATGGCAGTACACGCCTTTAATCCCAGCACTCGGGAAGCAGAGGTAGGAGGATCATCATGAGTTCGAGGCCACCCTGAGACTCCACAATGAATTCCAGGTCAGCCTGGGATAGAGTGAGACCCTACCTTGAAAAAAAAAAAAAAGCGTTCCACATCCTTAGCCATCAGGGAAATGCAAATTAAAACTACCTTCAGATTCCATCTTTCTCCTGTCAGAATGGCTACCATCAAGAAAACAAATGACAATAAATGTTGGCAAGGATGTGGTAAAAGGGGAACCCTTCTGCACTTTTGGTGGGAATGTAACCTGGTACAGCCATTGTGGAAATCAGTATGGAGGTTCTTGAAACAGTTAAAAATAGATTTGCCATATGATCCAGGTATAGCACTCCTAGGCATATATCCTAATGACTCTTCTCATTACCTTAGAGATACCTGCACAACCATGTTTATTGCTGCTCTATTCACAATAGCTAGGAAATGCAACCAGCCTAGATGTCCATCCACAGAGGAATGGATAATAAAGATGTGGTACATCTACACAATGGAGTACTATTCAGCAGTAAAGAAAAATGAAATCATGAAATTTGCAGGGAAATGGATGGATCTGGAAAGGATTATACTAAGTGAGGTAACCCAGGCCCAGACAGCCAAATATCACATGTTCTCTCTATATGTGGATCCTAGATACAAATGTATAGACTGTGTGTGATCTGGAACCACCAGTAGCAGAGCTAGGAAAAGGCTATAAGGGAGGGAGGAGAGGGAAGGCCTTGAGAGGATGGTATTGTATATATGTAAGTAGAAAACATATTACAGGGAGGGGAAAGGCCTAAGTGAGGTCAGGGGAAGAGATTGTATAAAAGAAGGGTGGGGTGGGAGGGTCAACCAAAATTCAAGATATTCTGAATAAGACATATGAAAATCTACTTTCTTGAATAATGACACATCCAGAAGCCACAGATTGTTACTAGAAAATCTTCAGTGCCTTCCAGTGAGTCATTGGCCCGGGAGGTCCCTGTTGTCTCCAAAACATTAGAGGCTATTTCCAAGGCTCTTGGTTGCCCATGAGAAAGAGATTATAAGACCCTATTGCTGAAGACCTCACATGCCTGAGCAGCAGTCACTGAGAAATCAAGCTGGTGCTAAGCAGAAAACCTTCTCCCTGTAGCCCAGCCAACTGAAAGCTGGAAAAAGCTGCACTGAATGCAGTCTAATGGGAGAGAGAAGTCATCAGCAGTGAAAACAGTGGACACCAGAAACCTCAAGTATGGCCAGACAGGCCAAATGACTGAATGAGTGCAATAGTGGCATGTCTGTTCTGGGGGAAACCAACTGCTCTCACTGAAGGCCCACTCTGTGGGAGGAAGTATGTGCCTGGTACTGAAAACCTAATCAAAAGCCTATGGCAGGGGAGGTCATGAGCCTTAGGTGTAATAAAGCCTGCTGTTGTCTGGATAAATGCATATATTACTCTCACCAAATTGCCCTGAAAGCACTACACATAATGTTCATACTCATATATTAATGCTACTCTCACTTCTGGTTAGAGAAGCTTCTCTTTTCAGATGGCAAAGACCACTGTGATGATCCAAAAGGTAATATAGCGCTGAGAAGAAGGGATGGAGGAGTGCCCAGCACTTAAACATCTCACACCCTCCAAGGCTCAGGGTCCATTGTGGAAGAGGTGGCGGAAAGAATGTAAGAGCCAAAGAAAAGGTACCACTCCTTATATGCAACTGTCCAGACAGAATTTGGCCTCAATATCCAGGACCTCACAGTACCTAGCAATACCCACACAAGACCCTCATAATAGGAGAAAAAGATGATGACATCAAATTGAAAGAGAGACTAATGGAGAGAGCGAGGGGATATGACAGAGAGCAGAGTTATGAATAGAAAGTGGGAGAGGGGAGGGGAGGGAAGGGAAATACCATGGTTTGTTGTCTGTAAGTATAGAATTTGTCAATAAAAAAATATACATATTAAAAAAAAGATGAAGAGTCTCTGAGTTAAGTATCAGGATGTGACAGCCTAATAGCCGAGGGTTGGAGAAGATAACCCAGCTCAGTAAGAGTTTGTCCTTTCACCTTTTTTGTGATTTATTTATTTGTTGGTGCTGAGGACTGAACCTAGGGCCTTGTATTTATTTGGGAGGCAAGCACTCTTCCATTGAACTAAATCCCCAAATCCTTCCTTTAACTTTTGTTCTACCAGGACCCTCAACATATTGGCAGTTGCTGCCCACATTGGTGAACATGTTCTTCAATCAGAATATTAATTCAAATGCTGATTTCTTCTAGAAAACCCTCAGAAAAAAAGATGTACTACCTATATGGGAATCCTTTAGCCCAGTCAAATTGACACATAACATTAACCCTTATGGGCATATATTGTCATTTCAATTTCTACTATGAGTAAACTCAATCACATCTAGATAAGCAGAAAAGCTAGTCTTATATTTCTAATATTCAAACTCCAAGGAATGTTCGTATCCTACCACAGACACCTTACATTAACATATATTTTATATGTATATATTATATATGCAGATGTGTATGTATGTATCTATTATCTTCTGCTTACAGAAGTCTAACCTTTAGGACTATAAGACTATTTACTCAGCTTAACTATAACCCCTATAATTTTTATCTCCTTGGGGTATGTTATAACTTTCTCACCTAAAGTAGCTGATCATTTAACAGTGTGCTTCCAGTTCCACCCTTATTAATTTCCTCTTAAAATATCCACTTCAATTTACTGAGGCTTTCATTAAAGAAGTGGTCAAATGTTTCCAAGTCTGGCTCTCTTGCCACTTTACTTTGGCACTTGGCATCACCATCACATTTCTTAATTGTCCTAAAAAACATCTGGCCAACAATATTCCTTTTAAAAATTTCTCATGCTCTGTATCTAGAATGCTTTTCCTTCTCAGAGTAACTCAAGTGCCTGGTATACCTGTAGGACTAAACAACACTTTAGTCTGTCTTCCTCAGAGTTCTGGGGCCACTCTAGCACCCAGAGATGTGAAGGGGTAACTGGATATCTAAAACATCTCAACATAAATGCCAAAGTCATGATTGTGAGAGAAGCATGGTTTTACTTTCATATAAAATTCTAAGGAAAAACACCAAAATCTCAACAGCTTCTACAGAAGTATTCAAAAGCCTATAACCTGTTGTATCAAGAATTAGTTTTAGCATTAAAAACTGTGCTGACATATTTTCAGTTTCATTATATAGCTCACACTGTGCCATTTCCTCTCATTTACAGTGTGTTCTATTTAGCTTAAGTGAACTAAATTCCTATTTCTGACTCAACCTTATTATTGAAAAATGCACCATTTTTTCTCACAGTGTAGATATGCAAGAGAACACTTTTTTTTTTGATTAGAGAAGCAATTTTATTCCTCATTGTATGGCAGATTATATAATAAATTAAAACTCACAGCAAACCAAAATTTCTTTGTACAGAGTATTAAAATACAATCTTGTTTGTAAAATGAAATTATACATATATTGTGGTACTCATAAGCACACTAACCCAAAGGCTATACAATAATGGGAAATATTAATGAGACAAATTAAGACACTTCTGTATTTTCAGTTTCATCGAGCATCAAAAACCACCAATCTTTTAGTCCTTTTCTTGTACATTATTCTGTATCCACACTCTCTACATCTGATTGGATCCCTGGATTTGATTTCATTTTCCGTGTGACAGTCTCCACATATATAGATCATTGGCTGCTGCTTTGGGGGTTGGACGTCCTTCTGGGTATCCATTGTTAATCTCTACGCAGCCCACGGGCGCTTCCCTCCGCTTCGCACGCACAGTCCTGCCCCAGTCCTCAGGCACAACCAAAGAGAACACTTTGAATAAAAATTAAGTGCTTTTTTCTTGGCATGTCATTGCATGAGGACTACCTTGGCATATATTAATGATTACTTGATTCACCAACTTGAAAGGTTCCTTCAATGCTGCGACACAAAATGTCCTTCCATTAGTATCAAAATGTGGAATACATAGTTTTCCAAGGTTATAGTTTCTTATTCTAATGCCTTGAATCTGAGCACTAGAAGAGGGTCATAGCCAAAGTTGAAATGTCATTTGGATAGGTTACTTTGCTCATTACTGTGATACAAACAACTTGAGGAAGGAAAGGTTTATTTTGGCTCAGTTTGAGGGTATAGGCATCATGATGAGGAAGACACTGCAGCAGGAGGAAGAGGCAGCTGGCCACTTGCATCCATTCAACATGGGAAACAGAGAGATGCATGCTGGGACTCAACTTGATTTCCTTTTTTTTCAGTCTGGGACACTAGCCTATAAGATGTTGCTGACTGAATTCAGGGTGTGTCTTCCCTCTTCAGTTAAACCCTTCTAAAAAATACCTTTATAGATATAGGTGGAGGTGTGTTTCCATGGCCATTCTAGCTTGACAATAAGGGTTAACAAGGATCATTAATTATCTTTATCACATACACTCAGCAGAGGAACTCGCATCAGGGGAGGCAGTCCATTTCCACTGTGGAGTCCCATTTGCTTGCTCATTTGCCTGCTAGCTCTGACTCTGGATGTCACACACATAACACTCACACACACATATGGAAGTTACACCATTTCCCTTGATAGTTGAATTTCATGTTGTTGTATAATGAAATTATTTTTCTCTTTCCTTATACTATTTTCTTGCTTTCTTTTTATTTCTGTCTAGTCCATGGGCTGGCTAGTCTAGTTTGGCATTACATTAAATTTTAGTTTTTTTTCTGAGTAGGTCTTCTGAAGCTTTTCCAATATTTTCTTTCACCTACACTTCTCTGTTTAGTCAGATGAAGCATGAATGTAACTTACCTTTGACATTATGGAAGATGACAGAGCTGATGAGAAGGCATGGTATCAACAAGGTTTATCTGATGAGAAGGAGTTGAAATTAGTTTGCTTTCAACCTCCTTTGAAATTATTTGAGACTTAGGATTTATGTAACATATTCAACAGCTCAGAAAGAATTAAATAGGGCTTCAGGTAATACAGCCAGTCTTGTTTCTAAATAGACAGAAAGGACTGCCAAGCTGTTGTTACTTTATTTACTATTCAAAAAAAGGTTTTGCGACTCTTCTAAATGCTATGGTTTCAAATTTATGTATAAAAATCAATTCAGTATTGACTGTTCTAACAAAACCCAAGGGGGATGATCAGTAAATCTGCCTTTAAATGGTTTTTGCTTCCCATACCTGGAATGCAACAGGTCATTCTGAGAAACTACCTCTGAGCCCTGCATGTGGCCTCCTCCCCAAGGGCAATTTGTCTATGGGGAAGGGGTATGTATGGTCATTAAGCAAGATGTCTAGATGACAAAGTCCTGAACCACTAAATCTAAAGCAGTAGAAAGCTGTTTCAAAGACATGCACAGAGGCTGCATTAAGATTTGCAGAGGTTAAAAAAACAACACAACAGTGAGCACTCCTGTTCACCTTGCATTTCTGCTTGCATTTCTTTTCCATGGGTAGGAAAAGCTTTACAGGTTTGGGCTCTGGAAGGCATTAGGGAAATATCTGTTCTGGCTTCACACGGCCAATTGTAGGAGTATGTTTGGGTGAGGATACCACAGTCTGGGATGATGGGGGTGATCAGTGAGGACTGCACATGCCCAGGTTTACAGCACTGTATTCATTGTCTCCTGTAATCATGTTACTGTATTGAGAACTGGCTGTACAATCAAGCAATGACCACACCACATATAGAACTCTGACCTGCAGTTAGTATGTAATAGCTTGCTCAGGAAATCCTCCAGGTCTGAAAAGCTAGCCTGCTATCAGTAAAACTGGCAGGAAGTCATGTGGCTACCTCTAGGGAGAGTCCTAGAAGGCAGAACAGGACCCTTATAATAATTGGCTTCGAAAATATCAAGATACTTATTAACTGACAGCTTCCCTAATTTTTGTCTCATCTGGTCTGTAGCTTTCTATGCTATCCATCCTCAACCAGGCCATACTTTAAACCTGTTATTTCGCCACCTTTAAGCCTGCTTTTGAATTTCTGCCAAAATGCAAGCGATGATGGCTAAACATCATTACAGCAAATCCTGAATGCTTTTGCTTGTGTTCATTTGGTTGATCTTCATTTATATCCAGCATATAAAGCTGAATTTAATGAGGCGCACCTGGCTCCACAGAGGAACCCAGCAAAAATTAAGGTTAGTTACTTAGAGAATTCACCCAGTCTTGTGTATGTCATGTAGGTATAAAGCCTTAGAAGTCTTGATTAGGCTCATTACTCAGCTGTGATCAAGTGTAACCATGAACTCGATGGTGAGGATATCAAAAGACTAAACCTCTGTCAGTCTGGAATAATGATCTCTGTGAGGAACATATCATAATTGTGCTGATTTCCTTAGACCCTTCAGATAATTAAACTATGTTTGATCTATGCAAGGTGCATGGGTCTGCTCTTCCTGTCAGCCTGAGCTTACCAGTGACACTGATCAGTACATTCTTTACACACTACATACTTCTTAGATTGGGGGAGGGAGGGTTCTAGGTTGGGGGGTGAATATTGGGATTTTGTCTTTTGCCCTTATCTGTAATCTATAGGTAATTGTTTTGGGAAGTATTTATTACCTCAGGTACCATCCAGGGAAAAGACAGCAGCAGAGGAAATTCAGGAGGTGGGAAATCAGTGAGCATTGACACATATCAGAGGTTTCCAAAATATGCTGCATGGTTTACATCTAACTTGACATGCTGAATTTCATCTGCAGGCACACAGATTCTCGGATGGAAGACTGAAGCCATCACCATTGCCTTGAGGACAGCCTCTTATTTCTGGTTTCCCTTATGTTAAGGAGGACAAATAACATCCCTGCAGGCTCAAATAAGGACACCCCCAAAACATCCCTCTCTATGTGATGTTCCCCTTCATTCTGCCTGCACAAGGACCAGAGTCATATTTGACCCCGTGCGGGATCTCAGTGACGCCTGGATCTCTACGTTCAAGCACTGGAGACCTGAATATGTAAACATATTTTTAGGGAGAACATCATGAAACAATTATTTGCCAAACAAGGTTGCCTACTTTCTCTACACTGCCAATTCCCTATTAGTCACAGCTGTTAATCATATCAGTATCTATGCTAGAAGTCACAATTCTATTGATTTGAAATGAATCATTTTATAGAAGTAATTTTCTTACTTTACTATTTTTTAACTTTATATATGTGCATTGTAGAAAAAGGAAGGAGGGAAAGGAAGGAAAGATATGGATAAAAGGAAGGCTGCGATAGGAAGAACACTGTTAATATTTAGGTATAAAACCTTCTAATCTTTTTACTGTTGTTAGTTATTCAGGATACATACACCATTCTGTAACTTTCTTAGCTAGGCAACATGTTGATATTTTTTCATGTCATGAAACATTCTACAATGTGATAGTTAATGATAGAAGAACTTCTCTGGGTAGTCTATGCAATGTTCCCTGTTGTTAGATATTTGTTGTTTCCTATTGGTCTTTATTATAAGAGATGCTACCTTGACTTTTGTTTTATAAATAAATGTGTTCATGTATGTACAATCATTAATGTTTAATTTCCATATAAAATGTGTACAGTGAATTGTGGATTAAAAGTTGAGCATATCTTTATTTGTATGATCACTAGACCATATAGCTCTCCAGAAAGGTTGCTAAGAATTTATATTCCATCCAATGATGCTTACGTGTGCTGCTTGCCCTATAGTCTAGTGTGGGAAGTTTAAGAAGTTCTTCACCATAGAAATTTATATTTATTTATTTATTTATTTATTTATTTGAGAGAGAAAGAGGCAGAGAGTGGGAGAGAGAGACAGAGAGAGAGAAAAAGAGAGACAGAATGGCCAGGTTCTCCAGCCACTGCAAACAAATTCCAAATGCATGTGCTCCCTTGTGCATCTCTCTTACATGGGTCCTGGGGAATTGGACCTGGGTCCTTTGGCTTTATAGGTGAGTGCCTTAACCAATAAGCCATTCCTCCAGCCCACCCATAGAAAATGTCCATTCTCCATCTCGTCAAATATAGATACAACAATATACCAGAGTTTGGATCAAAGAAAGGTTTATTTCACAAACATTTCACCAAGAAGCATCCCAAGGTCCAGTTATGGAGATCAAATTAATTGAAAAGCTAATTGGATACAATAAGGATAATCTTTGCACAGGTTAAGACTGGGGACATGGAAAACTATGAGCCTTGGGTGGCACTTCTTGAAGACGAGAAACTCACAGCTTCTCCAAAGATTTAATGATGTAATAAACCTAAACAAATAACAGATGATCTGGTCTGATGCAAACTCATGAGCTATTTTATGCTTTGACTGCCCATAGCTTTGACTGCCTGAATCTGAACAAAAGCTGTGAGTATAGTCAGTTAAGAAACCACAGACTGCATCCCCCAGTCCTCCTTTTAAATCATATTTTGCCTGATGTGTGTTCATTTCACATTTATCCGAACAGCACTGGATGGTGTTACAGCACCAGTGAAACCCATAATCTGAAGGATGTGATGCAGCTTCTTCAAGGTACATCAGAGCACTTGAGGGGAAGCCTGACCAAAACAATAAAAACTAGGAAATGACAATGAGGAAAATAAATATGGTCTCTTGAATGTTCATTTTAGAAAAATTCAATCTAAAGCAACAGATAAATAAAATAAAAATAAATAGGGGGCTGGAAAAATGGCTTAGCATTAAGATACTTGCCTACAAAGCCAAAGGACTCAGGTTCAATTCCCAAGTACCCACATAGGCCAGATGCATAAGGTGGCACATGCATCTGGAGTTCATTTGCAGTGGCTAGAGGCCCTGGCACACCCATTCTCGTGCTCTCTCTATAGATAGATAGATAGATAGATAGATAGATAGATAGATAGATAGATAGATATAGATAGATAGATAGATAGATAGATATAGATAGATATACATATATATATATATGTATATATGTATGTGTATTAGACTCTTTTGAAGGGGCCTGAGTGCTCAAGAAGTGTCCTGTTCTTCAAAGTCTGCTTATTCCCCCTGGATTAACAAATTGGCACTCTACTTCCTGTTGCTCCAGTGAAGGCCAGCTGATCCAATCTCAAAGGTTGTAATCTCATATAATTGTAGCTGAATGGGCAGAAATTTCAGCCCAAAGATTTCATTTCTATGCCATATTCCTCTGCTTACAACAGTCCATTTATACATAAAGCAATCCTGCACCAGTTCTCAGGACATGGGCATAACATCAAGCCTCTCACACAAGCTGCTTCTAGCCCAGTCCAGGCAAAGCATTTTTTCACCCTCATAAGCCAAACCTCATAGTCCACAGTTCTTATTGCATTCAGGTCTTTCAACTCTGACGAGAATAGTCCATCAAATGATACTTACAGCACTACACGGTATCTCTTAGACCAAGGTTTAAAGTTCTTCTACATTCCTCTTGAAAATTAGCTCCAAAAGGCCAAAGCCACACAGTCAGGTATCTAGCAGCAAATGACACCACCCCTCAGTACCAAATTTACTGGCAGGGGAAAACAATGACATGACCCCCTGGCCAACATAAGGTGGACAACAGTAACAGGAGAGAGAGAGCCAAACACTGGCAAGGGGAAATTGGTTGTAATACCCATAAGCCCACCCCCAACAATACACTGCCTACAGGAGGTACAAATTCCCAAATCTCCATCAGCTGGGAACCTAGTAGTCAAAACACCTAAGTTTATGGGGGACACCTGAATCAAACCACCATACTGTGTGTTCCTCACCTTTTGCATGGACAGTTATTCTCATTTGTCACACCCATTCCAGAGTGTCCCTTCTATCCTATCTCAAGTTTTCCAAAGCCAACAACCCACTTACTCTCCATCATACAACTCTAATTTTACTTTTGATAGAAAATCAACTTGACTGGATCTAGAAGCACCTATGAAAACCTCTGGGCACATCTGTTAGGAAGTTTCTTGATTAGGTTAGTTGAGATGGGAAGTCCTCCCTAATTGTGTATGGCATCATTCCATGGGCTTGAGTCTCAGACTGAATAAAAAGAAGAAAGCAAGCATTTCTTACTCTCTGCCTCCTGACTGTGGATTGAATGCATTAATTCTCTTGCCATAATATCCTTCTTCAGTGAGCATGTTTGGAGTGTACCCTTCAAGCTGTAAGCTGAAATAAACCTTTCCTCCTTCGTTCATTTCTTGCCAGACATTTTTCCACAGCAATAAGAAAAGTAACTAACACAGAAAATTGATACTGATATGTACTTGCTGTAATAAAACTGACCATGTGGGTTATAGCCTTTTGAGAAATGTGGAAGAATTTTAAATGTTGAGCTAGAAAAGCTATTAGAATGCTGTACAATGATCTAAACTGGCCATTCTGATGAAAGTTTGAAAAACCAGAATGCTGAGAGAAACACAGACAGTGGAGATCTAACTCATGAAGCTTCAGAGTGTAATAAGGACTCTACTGAACACTGGGCTAGATGGCTTTGGAGTCTCTTCAGACAAAGAACATGGCTGTCCTGTCCAGGGAATTTCAATGATGTAAATTCAAAGGTAATGAACTTATTTATTTGCTGGAGAAAATATCAATACAATAGCATTCAGGTGGTGTCATGGTTACTACTCATTCCAATGATACAGGTGTATAGTGAGAAACAGCAGTAAGGGGAGTAGAAATAAATGTAGATGTTTATTTGGGTAGGAAAAAAATGTGAATGCATTTAAAGTTAAAGACAAGGCATGCTCAAAATCATCTGTAATTGTCAAAGAGATGAGTGCTATTAAAGAGAAACCAGGCACTCTGCACTGGGACAAGAAAAAAGGTGCTCCAATGGCAAAGCCACAGCCATTGAAGGCTTTATCTTGTGAGAATGCAAATTGATTTGAGAGGAGAGAGCATAAACTGAGCTTATGGCTGAAAGGATCTCAACTGCCTAGGATCAGCCTGGAAGGCATATAGAAGCTAATGTAACTGTTGTCCTAGAGGGTCAGACTCTCTCCTGAGTTGGCAAAAGAACTTCACAGTGTTGTCCATATGGTACTGGTTTTGCAGACATGGAATGTCCACAATTGAGAGGATTGTGGAATCTTGTACCATAGTTTTAGGAAGCCACTAAGGCCAAACCATGCGGGGCAGCGATGGAGTTCCTGCAAAGAAGCCCCAAGAGGCCATTATGTGAAGCTATGAAGGTAAAGCCTAAGTTGCAGTGGAGAACAGTAGGATGTGTGCCATGGAGAGCTGCAGGCCTGAAGTAGAGCAGGCCCAAGAGAAAGGAGAGACCATGTGCGCTATAGACTGTGAGATGGAGCTGTCCAAGCTCTTTAGAATCCAAATGGTTCCATCATGAGCCCCAGAGGCCAGGCATTGGAATTTCAGGAGTTGATGTCTGTCAGTCTTACTTTGGTTAAATCTTTCTTTGTTATGTACATATATCCATTTTGGAATGGGAATTTTTACTCTGTGTCCTTATGTATGAAAAATATGGTAACCTTTTCTTTGATGTTGTGATAGCTCAAAGTGAAGAGTTTCAGAAGAGACTTTGAACTTCTTTTCAAAATATTTTATTATTCATTTATTTAAGACAGAGAGAGAATGAATGAATGAATGGACATGCCCCTGCACTTGAACTTTTGAACAGTGTTGGAACTCCTAAAGACTATGGGGATTTTTGAAGTTGGACTGAATACACTTTTCATTATGAGATGGCCTTAAGCCTATGAAGACAAGTGGTGAAAAATTATGGCTTGAAAGTGATATTTTTATTTTTATTTTATTATTTTATTTTATTTTATTTTATTTTATTTGAAAGTGAGAAAAAGGTAGAGAGAGAGAGAATGGGTGCCTCAGGGCCTCCAGCCACTGCAATGAACTCCAGATGCATTTGCCTCCTTGTGTATCTGGCTTACATAGGCTCTGGGGAATCGAACCAGGGTCCTTTGGCTTTGCAGGCCTTAACCACTAAGCAATGTTCTCCAGCCTGAAAGTGATATGTTTTTGGTGTCAAGTTGACAAGAGATGGACTTGGGGCAGTTAATATTGATTGTCAACTTGACACGATCTAGAATCACCTAGAAAGCAAATTTCTGAGCATGTCTGTGAGGGAGTTTCTAAATTAGGTTAGTTGAGATGGAGAGAAACAATAATGATGGATGTCAATATTCCATGGGTTGGGACCCCAGAGTGAGGGAAAGAAAAGGGAAACAGCTAGTAAACACCAACACTGGCCATTCTGATGAAAGTTTGGAAGATCAGAATGCTGGGAGAAACACAGACACTGGAAACATTACTTGCTGTTTCCTGGATGTGGGCGCAGTGGAACCAGCCACCTCCTGTGCATACCACCTTGCCTTCCCTGCCACGTTGGACTACATTCCCTCAAACTTCCAGCCAAAGTGAATCCTCCCATTAGCTGTTTTCTCATCTCTTATGTGGTCATAGTAACAAAAAAGGTAACTAATACACAAGCCTATCTTTTATTTCTTTGCCTACTTTCATTATTGTTTTCCTCTTTAGAATGTAACCAGAATGTAGCAAGTCAAATGACTTGTTTTTCATTGACTCACTGTATGTTTAGCACCTAAAGTTCCTGGCATTTGCTGAATACATTAATGGGACATATATTTATGAGCAACTAAATTGTATTGTTGTTGTATTATTCATAATAGCTTATTTATTTATTTATTTAGGCTTATTGAGACAGTCTCATATAGTCCATGCTAGACTTGACCTCACTATATACCTGAGGATGAGCCTTAAACTTCTGATCCTTCTGCCTCTACCTTCTGAGAGCTGGGATTACAGATGTGTGGTACCATTCTTGGTTTTATGTGGTAAAGGGGATTGAACCCAAGGCTTTATGCATTCAAGACAAACACTTTACCAAGTGAACCCACACCCAGCCCCATAACTGATTTTTACCTCCACATAGAACTATCATAGGTACAACAAAGGGGTTAATTGATTTTAAAGAGTTTTTAATTTGACTTATAAAAAAGAAGCATGGTAGGGCTGGAGAGATTGCTCAGCAGTTAAGGCACTTGCCAGCAAATCCAAAAAACCCAGGTTCAATTCCTAGATGCACAAAGTGGTGCATGTGTCTAGTTAGTTTGCTAGAGGCCCTGGCATGACCATTCTCATTCTCTCTCTCTCTCTCTCTCTCCCCCTTCTGTCTCTCTTCCTCTCAAATGAATAAATAAATAATTTTTTGTTAAAAAAGCATGACGTCATTTGACTAATCCAAGATTTTTTCACCATTGCTCTTGATTATTAGAATTTTAGGATTTAAATTAACTTCAGAATCTTTTTAAAAAAATTATTATTATAAGCAATATTACAATATATACACTTGAAGCTGATACATAATTATTAAAACTAAAGTGGTTTTCCCAGATTAACATCCAGTCATCTGTTTCATCAAGTTTATCCCCAAAAGCATTAAAAGAATTGACATTTCATCAGAAGTAAGCTAAAGTTCTTATCTGTATATGGTAAGTCAAATTGCATTCAGCAAAAAGAATAGAAGACTCCAATGGAGAGTGATTCATAATGTAAAACATCTCATTTCACACACACAAAAAAAATCAGTAGCAGAGAAGTTTCCAGAATTGCTAGCATCAATGGCTCAATAATACCATTTTTCTTCTCTCTACTTTGCCCTAAGGCTGACTACTTCCAGGTTTTCAAACTAGTTGAAGTAATCCTGGGTTGATCAAAATAAGACTACAATATAACCAGAGGTGGAAATGCACTGCCTGTTCTCATTCCTCCTTCCCAGAATGAAGAAATTGGTCCAAAAAGTACAGGCCTCATTGGCTGTGAATGAGTAATGTGTCCTCGCCTAAACACGAAAGGGTCAGGGTGTTACAGGAAACTGAGCACACAGAGATGGCACCAGAGATATATTGGGGAATCAGAAAATTTATTCATGTTGACATAGACTCAGGGGAACAATGGCCAATGCCTGAGTCCTGAACTTTGATAGCTCAGAGGTTTTATAGACAGTATGGCAGGCAGTGTGACATCATCTTGAGTTCTTTATACTAATGGTGGGTTACAAGTTTCTAAGGTTAAATGATTTTGCAACATGGATAGAAAATTCCTTAGCAATAAGTCAGTGATAAGAAAGTACAAATGTGGAACAGAAAGCTGTTTGTTCAGAGGTGTTTGCGCCTATGGCTGCCCTAAGTGGATAACATAAGCAGGGTTCAGTTGCATAAATATGGAGGAGAGCGAGGGTCATGCTGTCTCCCTGACAAAGGTTTGTATAATAGAAACTGTGTTTTAGAGTATCATTTGTGTCTGTTTTCTTTGTTACATTTCTTCTACCACAAGTGTTAGGGATTACTGGGAATTGTTTATGTACAGACCTTAAGTCACCCTGAATTTTTCCTCACGCTGAATCGTGTGAGGGAATCTGTAAGCAAGAGGAAGTTAGAGCAAGTAGGTGGGTCTTGGCAGACAGTGCACAACAGTATCTGATAGTGCTGAGTCTTAAATTTGTTTTAAAGGCAATTTATGTGTTGAAGAACTATTATCTAAAATGGTATTAAAATAATTTGCATTACCATTTTCTCATGTCTTATGGGAACTCTCTATTCTGCATTTGGAAATGTCTTTGAGTAGGATCAATTATTCCTGCTGACTGAAAATATGGAAAAGAAGAATACTAGAAAGAAAATCAAGAGATGTCATTGTGGTTTCCTGCTTCAGTGCTTGAATGGAACCTGGAGCTTGAACCCACACCACAGTTGGCTGTTCACAGTCCTTCACCACCACCTAGAAGCACTGTTCTTGGATCACCCGAGGGCCTCAACCACAGCAGCTCCAGCACCACTTGTCCAGCCACTGCCATGGCCACCATGTCCCCCTTGAAGGTGCACCAGAACTACCACCAGGACTCGAAGCCTGCCATCAGCCACAAGATCAATCTGGAGTTGTATGCCTCCTAAGTCTATCTGTCCATGTCTTACTACTTTGCCTGCAATGATGTGGCTTTGTAAAACTTTGCCAAATACTTTCTGTTAGGCCAGACAGGCTCCCAAGATGGAGTCACCATGGTCAGAAGAATGATGACAGAGGCATGGGGAAGTGGACTGTCCACATTCTTCAAGAAAACACCTGGTCATTATCCCCTCCTTGCCATACAGTGCTCCAGGTCATGGTTTCCTGCCCTCTTATCTCATAAGTCCCCAGGTCACTGTTCTGCTGTCATTCCCTGGCTATTTTAAATGGTTAATATAATGATCTCCATTTATATTAAATGGTTAATATAATGAGTCAACCTTGGCAGCTTGTGCTTTTCCCAAATAAAGGCTGTTTTTCTTTGCCTCAGAGTGGTAAGCATGGTCTTGGTCACTCCAAAACCTTACATCTGGTGCTGTAACTCAGATAGGAGGCTCCCAGTTGCCCTCTTTGGCAGCCAGAGCTCCTTTCCACCCCTCTTCTCCCGACCAGACTACCGAGCTGCCACTGACCCTCTAATGGCCTCAGACCACCTTCCAGGTGCAGGTTATCCCACCCACCATGTTTCAGTCCAGCTTCATTCCTACTTCCCTCATTCTCTACCCTCAGTAAGTATCTTCTACAAATTGGCTTGCGCTCAGAAGTACCCTCCTCGCCCCCCATCTCTCCTCTAAACCTTCTCTCACCCTTTCCCCCTTGGGGAGTGTCTCTCATGACAGAGATTGGCCTCCTCTCATTCTCTGAGTTATACTCCCTCCCTTGCTCTTGTATAAACCCTACCATTTCCACACCTCTCACCCATTTCTGGGCTCCCCCGATCTTAAAGATGCACTCTCAACACCTCAGGACTCTCTCTGTCAGGCCCACCAAACCCTGAGGGGTACCTTTTGGCTTAGTTTGTTGGCCTAGGGACACTCTCCCTCCTCCTTTTCCCTCCAAACTCCTTCTGCCCGGAGAGGAGAGGGCGGCTCCATGCCCCTCCTCCCACCAGACCAAAATTGATTGATCATGCAAAAAGAGGGACCAACATGCCCCTCCTTTCTTTCCCTTTTTTTCTGTCCTCCTCTCTGCTGGGTTTTCTCAGCCACTGAGCCACTGTAATTTACATGCTCCTGCAAGCTGAAAGTTTAATCTCCCTAGCCACTCTGGTCTGTGCCCCCTGGCCCTGCCGCCAATCTCTCTCTCTCTCTCTCTTCCTCCTCCTGAGATCTCATTCTTCACAACTAATAATTACTCCTTCCTGAACACACCTTACTTTTCTCCTTCTCTTTTCCTTACAAGAGTCTCCTCCTACATCCTTTTTTGCCTCCCTCTCATCTGAGATGGGAAATAAGACTTCCAAAACTGTCCCTATCACCCCCAATTGTCTACTTCAAAACTTTAAGAAATTAAGTCTCCAAGATGATATCAAACCTCATCATATAATCTTTTATTACAACACAGCCTGGCCTTAATATAAATTAGACAATAGATCCATATCTTTTAATTTCCAAATTCTTACTGATTGAAATAAACTCACCACATCACTGACAAATGGCTCGAGATTTCCCATATTCAAACATCTTTCACTCTACATGCCTGTCCTCTCTGCTCTGCTTGCCATACTAACCAGATTCTTCTAGCCAAGATGAGACAGACCCCATTTAGATAAAACAACCAAAAATAATAAAAATAAGCAAAAAAAAAAAGAACTATTTTAAACTCTAAATGATTGTGCCTGAATGTGAGATTGACCATTAACCCAAATTTCAGATACTAATGACCAGTGCTATTTTGTAGAAAATACAAATTCTGGCTGTACTGGTTTGCATCTGCTTTGAGACATAGATTCAAACGACATGTGCAGTCACACTGTCGAGTCTCTGCATATGGGGATATGCTGTCTATGGGATGAACAAACATAAGAAGGCTGTAACCCATGCTAGATGGCAAAACAACAGGCTGGTGATAGAGACCCCATGCCACAGCCAGACACACAGGCTCAAAAAACAAGTTGGATCCTAAAGTCTGCAAGGTAAAGGCTAAAAGCCAGACACCTAGGGACTGGTAGGTTTACTCAATGTTTAGAAATACTTGTTAGTGATTGTTTCTACTTCACTGTAATGTAAGTTATATTAATTGTGATATGCTATTTAATTTTATGGTAAGATGGATTCTGAGAAAAGAGTTGGCCCCCCCTAACTCAGACCCCAAGAACATGTAAAACCATGTATCATCCGTATGCTGTCCTTAGGCACATTGGCCTATTGCTTCCAGACAAGGAAAGGGAAAATGACAAACAACATATAATTATGGACCCTCTCCATTTCTCTCTTGTATAATTTCATTATAAACAGATAATTTATTTTATCATTAATATAGTTCAGATTTGTCATTTGATTCTCTCTCAGTTTCCAAGTGTGTTATATTATCTCCAGGGAAAGTTATCAAGTTTTACCTGCATTTACAAATCCATGCTTTTAAAATGTGTTTCATAGGATTAAAAAGTCTCAAATCAATGGGTTATAAAGTCTACAACTTGATTCAGTGATATTGTTTTGCTCATGATGACAGTTATAAAAAATTGCCTTCAAATGTTTAATTAATTTAATAATTCTTCTATGTTAAATTTTTAACTACAAAAACTGAGTCTTAATAAGATTAATATTTATATATTAGTGATTTTTCTTTGATAAAACTAATTCTATTAAAAAGTCATTGTGTTTACAACTCAAGTTTTATAAAAGATATAATCTAACTTCATTCATGTAACTTTTATTCTTAGGAAGATAAGGAAGTCTCCCCATATTCTGATAATTACATAAACTGTATGCTTTCTCAAATTTTGAGGACTCCATTCACAATTCTTGGGCCAAAATGAGCTGTAATGCTAAAACCTGTTATTTACAAACAATGTAATTTAAACAATCAGATATCTGATCAAAGCTTCATTTAATAGTCATGGTAACAAAAATAATGAGACATAAAATTGTTTTATGTTAATCAAAGTAACCCTAAACAAGATGCATCACAATGATTGTTATATACTTCTCTATCAGGATTAAGTTAATGTCTAATCCAGTTTAGACAAAACGATTAAAGCTACTAAAATGTATACAGGTACATAGATATATTTAAAGGTGATTCTAAGTTACTAAAGACAGACTCCTAGGTTTTCAACTTTAAAACCAAAAGTTCTTATTTATGTCTGCTACAACAATAGCCAGAGGTTTTTAAGCACAAAGAAAATTCCAAAATTCAACTCTGATTTTAGATTGACAGACTCAATTAAAAGGTCAAAATTTACATGTTAATAAAAATTGACTCCAGGATTGTTAACATGTTTTGTCTGCATTTACAAATGTTAATATATATGCTATCTTTCTTATATGGCTTGCCATATCATCAGACAACATAAGTTAAATGTCACAACAAAATGTTAAGGTTCATTTTTTAATTTTATTTTTATTTATATATTTAAGAAAGGGAAGGAAGCAGAGTAAGAGAGACAGAGAGCATGTGAACGGGTGCACCAGAGCTTCCAGCCACTGCAAAGAAACTCCAGATGCATGTGCCACCTTGTATATCTGGCTTATGTGGATCCTGGGGAATTGAACCAATGTCCTTTGCCTTTGCAGGCAAGCACCTTAACCACTAAGCAATCTCTCCAGTCTAAGTTTTTTAATATTATGTTTTAACTAGATCTGTTTTGTTAACGACAAAAGATACAGATATACTCAATATTCCCATTTTTCTCCTGGGTGCTTAACAACCAAATTTAGTGGCCAGAACCAATGTGGACTTTGGGGTTAAAAGGGCTCCCAATATTTTGGTCCCAGCCCCTATAGGTCAGAAGCACTCAAGAGACAACAGGAAACTTCTTTTTCCTGAGGATCCTAAAGCTCTTGGTAAGTCACCTATCTTCTTGATCAGACAAAACATGCAGACCCCAAAAATGGATTCCAATCACTATCCAGTCTGCAGATGGAGAGTCAGAACAGAAGAAAAGAAAAAACCCTTAATACTTCCAAGGGAAGGGAAGTCACATGGTCAACTCGGTCCTGATTCATCCAAGCAGATGGCACAAGTGCTGAAAGAGCCATAGATCTCCTCCCAGATCCCTAAAAGTCTCCTATAAAGAGCTACAACTGATAGGCAGGTGAGATGGCTTAGTGGTTAAGGCACTTGTCTGTGGAGCATAAGATCCAGGTTTGATTCTCCAGGTCCCACATAAGCCAGATGAACAAGGTGGCACATGCATCTGGAGTTCATTTGCAGTGCCTAGACACCCTGAGGTACCCATTCTCTTTCTCTTTCTCTCTCCCTCTCTAATAAATAAATCAAATAAAAATAAATTTTGAGAAAAAGAGCAACTGACCTTCAAAATTACAATATAAAATTAATCTCTGGCCACCTACCTGGTCTTAAACATTCAATAGAGAAATACAGCCAAAATTAAGGAATATTTTAAAAGATTTAATCATCACAGCCCAGACTGTAACTTGAAATAGATGTGCTCACTATAACAAAAACAGATATAAAGCACACCATTTTGTAAATGATTCTGTTAATTTTGATTTGTGCATTTAACTACAATCTTAACCTTGTAGCCTCTCTTATAGCCCACACTCAGATGTTTCTGTGATGACCCAATTTCATCTACCTGGGTCACCTGGATTGCCCTTCAAGGCCTAAACTGCTAATGAAAACCCCAGGTTTAAATGGAAAGTACTTAAACCTAACCCCACCTAAACTTCAACTTTTTAATGTTACCTTTCTAGACAACCCAAACATTACTTCAGACTCCTGGTCACATCTAACGCATCTACCCTTCTGTCTCTACCTAAATAACGTACACACTCCTGTCTAGAGACTGTAGAAGAGCTTACCTACCCCAACCCCAGGATTTCACTGTCTCCCCTCCATGACCCTAACCACACTTGGCATATAGATGGAAGCTCTTCTACCACCCCACAGGGGTCCCTAATAACAAAATATGCTATTATTTCAGATGACCAAATAATAGAGACTGGCCCTTTATCTAAGGGAAGTACATCCCAAAAAGGCTGAACTTGTCAAAATCCATTTATCTGTACTAATAAAAACAAGTCTTGCCTCCTCTATAACAGCTACAGGACTGGCTACAGGTGGGCTGGGACACAGCCTAATCTCTTATCAACAGTTTCCACAGAACTGAATACAGCATTAAAGACTCTGCTGTGGCCCTTTACCTGCTACAGCAGCAGCTTACCTCACTGACATCAGTAGTCCTTCAGTACTGTCAAGCCCTCAACCTCATCACAGCTGAGAAGGGAGAAACCTGTCTCTTTCTAAACAAGGAATGTTGTTATTATATAAACAAATTAGGTAAAGATTTGAAAAAAAAAAAAAGGAAAAGCTCAAAACTCTGGCCAGGAGAGTCTATCCTGATGCCCCACTGTCCTCAGGACCATGAGATATCTTTAGAATTATTTGGCCTTCACTACTACCATTACTTGGACCATTAATGGGGATATTTCTTTTACTCATGATAGGCCCCCTGTATTTAAAAATACATCCCCAAAACCAGGTACAAAATCTCACACAGCACTTGTTCAACCAACTTTTACTGACCTGTCCCTCCTCTGTCTCCTACCAGCCTCTAGCCACCATGGAACCTCCTCCTCATTGCCTGCCCTGAAGGCATTATCCAGCCTCTCCAGTAAGAAATCATCGGCCCCCACAGTCAGCATGAATACATTACAGAAGAGAGACCACCATCCCTTATCATTAACAAAAGGCTATAATGTTAGGTTGAGACAGGTTCCCAAGATGGAGTCACCATGGTCATCAGAATGGTGTCAGAGGCATGGGGAAGTGGACTGTCCACATTCTTCAAGAAACCGCCTGGTCATTGGTCGTTATCTCCTCCTTGCCTAATAATGCCCAGGTCATGGTTTCCTGCCTCCTTATCTCATGAGTCACCTAGTTACTGTTCTGGTGTCACGCCCTAGCTACTTTAAAAGGTTAATGTAATGATCTCCCCTAAAGTAAAGTTTCTATTTAACTTCACAAACAAGTTTTTATTTCCCTTCCTCACCTTCCCCCAACTGAACAAGCCCTATAACTCCCACTACCTGAAAACTCATGCGGGCTGTGCTCCTTTCTTGTGAGTCAGCCCTGGAAGCTTGTACTTTTCCCAAATAAAAGCTTTCATCTGTGCCTCAGAGTGGTCTGTGTGGTCTTGGTCATTCCCAAACCTTACAGTTTCTTCACCAGTCTCATGAGGAGAGGGAGCATGCTGAGAAACTGACAAAGTGACAGAACCAGCAAGGGGGTTAAATCTTCCTGCAGGATATCAAGAAACAAGACAATGATGAGACAGCTGGCTGAAAGCAATGGAGTGTGTATTACACTTGGAAAACAAATGTGTGAATCAACCACTACTGAAACTTCACAAACTAGCCACACACAAAAATGACCCTCACTTATGTGACTTCTTTGAGACTCATTACCCAAATGAGCAGGTGAAATCCATCAAAGAACTAGGTGATCATGTAACCAACTTGCACAAGATGGGAGCCCCTGAATCTGGCATGGTGGAATATCTCTTTGGCAAGGAAGACAGTGATGAGAGCTAAACTAACTTCTCCAAAGCCGTGGAGTAACTTCCCTGGTCACCAAGGCAGTACATGCATGTTGGGGCTACCTTTACCTTTTCTAAAAGTTGTACCAAAACATCTGCTTAAGTTTTTAATTTGTGCCATTCCTTCAAATAAAGAAATTTGGTACCCAAAAAACAAACAAGAAAAAAGAAAAAGAAAATCAAAGCAGCAGACTGGCATCTTTCCTAATCATCACTCTTTCCTCTGGAAAAATAAAAAATAAAAAACATTGTCCTTTGGAAACAAGAGGGAGATTGTAAAACCCAGGAAGTAAATACAACTTACATGGAAAAGTTCCTGAACCATACAAAGCTCCCCCCCGCCCCCAGGTTTATATGAGTAATAACACTTGCTGGGGAAAAGAGATCTTTCAAGTGCTGGCAAGTTGGGTAGGGAGCCCCAGGGATGCCGTTTTCCTGAGTTATTTATTACCCATGCTGGTGTGGGTTTCTCAGTAATGTAGGTACCTTTGACTCATCCATGCTTCTGTAAGTAGCCTCAATAAATTTACAGGTGCACCAAGGTAGACTTGAGTGGAATTATTTATTTGGTCTAATATTGGTACTCTATTTGGGGCAAATAGATTTTTTTTTTATATCTCCCCAGGAAAAGTCACCCAGCAGCTACCAAATCCTTGAGTATCCTCTAAGCACATTGACCACTAAGGACAGGGGAGGTGATGAATTCACTAAGCAGTCATTATTTGTATGAACCAAATCATTAGTAAAACAATCCAGAAGACTGTAGCTCAAAAAGAATTTTCTTCAAAGTTTTATGACAACCCAAGACCACTCTCTTATGTCCCAGACTGTGGTAGAATGTTGTCCTCCAGGCATGACCTAGCTGTTGCACTCTTGAACCATCAGCAGCTGTGATTACCAGATCTGCACAAGATTGGGCTCATTAGGACTTCCAGTAAGATGGTGTCCATCAAACTACACCTCACATCTCAGGAAAGATCTTTCGGGTTCTTTTAGGTTTTTAGGGGTTTGAAGATCATAGTAGACCTCCAGTGAGAGGGAAAGAAGGAGCAAAGTAAGGAATCTGCTGATTCCCATGCTCTCAGGTAGCCCACCAGTCCCCCAACCCCCTCAAGCAGCCATCCCTGGTGCAGGTGAAGCCACTGGTTCCTCCCACACTACCAGCAGATTAAGTGGACTCAGGTAAGTGGGCTAGCGATCCCCCTTCCCTCAGTTTTCCCACCACCGGGGACCTCCATGCATGACTGCATCCCACCTGCCACCCCTCCATGCATGGACCAGGTTCTCCTGCACTACCTACAGGCTACGCAGGCCCAGGTCAGCAGGCTAGTGTTCCCCTTCCCTCAGTTATCTAGCCACTGGGGACCTCCATGCATGACAGCATCCTATCTGATGCCCACTGAGCATGACCCAGGTCCTCCTGCACTTCCTTCAGGCTACTTGGACCCAGGTCAGCAGGATAGCATTCCCTCCTCCCTTGGTTTTCTGACCACTGGGGACTTCCACACACAACTGCTATCCCACTCACCACTCCGCTGTGCACATTCCAGATCCTCCTGCACAACCCACTGGCTACTCAGACCCAGGTCAGCAGGCTATGGCTCACCCCACTCTACCACTTCCTGCAAGTGGGACTGCCATCCAACACCCCCATGGGTCACCTGACCCACAGCAGTCCCATATCCCCACTATGTCGTGTCACAGGACCCCACAATCCCATCTACCACCTGCTACACCGTCCTAACAGACCCCACAGTCCCATCCCCTCACCCCTTAGCATCACAGAATCACCACCCAATCCCATCCTTTCCCCCCTCCACTGCAACACCACTCTGCTTTGTCCCATTCCCCTTACCCCATGTCCCCTTGGGCCCCATGACCACACAGTCCCATACCCAGAACCATCAACCAACAAACCCCTTCATCAGGTCCATCGGCCCCCACCAAAGCCTCATGGGCTCCTTCCCTCTGAGCAGGCACACCCCGTTGCCTTCAGAAACCTAATCAAAGCAAAAATATAATGGAAAAATATAAGGGAATAATCACTGAAGACAATTCAACTACAGCTTCCTCCTGAATTAAATAAGATTCCTACATTGTGAGGGGCAGACCACAGTGAGGAATAACATGAAAAATCAAATGCAGGCAAATCCAACAAGGTTTCCCAGTCCCACAATGGATGTTAACCAAAACATAGAAGAGACAATAGTATCATAATCCCAAAATGAAGATACAAAGCTATGCAACCCTGGCCAAGCAATTAGCAGAACTTGCAGAAAAACAACAAAGGTCTAATAATTGTATGAATGCTGTCCTTGCTAGATTAGACCTAATAGAAAAGAACCAGGAAGTGTTCCTAAGACCGTTAAATGATCTGAAGAGCAAAGAAAAAAAGAAAGAAAAGAAAAAGAAAGAAAGAAGAAAAGGATATCAATAATCAGCTGGCTAAACTCAATGAAGACATAAATAAATGCAAGGATGAATTCAAGAAGAGTTAAGAAAATCAGGAAATGACATGAAAAGGGAACTCAACAGAGGGGTGGAAACTATACATAAAAAAGCAATAGAAAGTACAAACCAAATTGAACAAGTATAAAACTCTATGGAAGCTCTCAAGAATAGAGTCAGTCATGTAGAGGATAGAAACTCAGAACTGGAAGACAAAACAGAAGAAACAGTTTGTGAGTCTAAAAGTTTCAATAAGTTCAAAAATGTCTGTGAACAGAACATGAGGGGAATGTGGGATACCCTTAAACATGCCAACATTCAGATCATAGGAATACCAGAAGAGGAAGAAATTCAGACAAAGGCATGGAGAACTTACTCAACAAAACTATCGAAGAAAACTTTCCCACCCTCCTAAAAGAAAGTCCCATCAAGTTACATGAAATTAACAGAACTCCAAACAGACTGGACCAAAGGAGAAATTCTGCAAGACATATTATCATTAAGACTCTAAATACTGATAACAAAGAGAAAGTCCTAAAAGCAGCTAGGGAGAAACAACACATTATATATAAAGGTAACACCATCAGAATTACTTCAGACTTCTTAATGGAAACCCTACAAGCCAGAAGGGCCTAGAATGGAACACTGTAAAGTCTAAGAACTTATGGCTTCCAACCCAAACTACTCAACCCAGCAAAAGTATCACTCCTAATAGATGGTGAAAGTAAAATTTTCCATGGTAAAAAGTCAGCTTTACAATTATATAAACACAAAGCCAAACTTGCAGAGAGTACCTCATATAATTCTCCACACAAAACACACAAATAACCAAGCTCAAGTGCCTACAAGAAGCAGATCATGATAACCCAACTCAGAGAGGTCATAAAAAACTACAAAGTCCAAGAAAACACCAAACCACATAAACCACTACAATATGACAGGGATTAATTCAAACCTGACAGTTATTACCGTGGATATTACTGGCCTTAATTCACCCATCAAGAGACATAAGCTAACAGGGTGGATCAGAAAATTAGACCCCTCAATCTGCTGTCTTCAAGAAACCCACCTCGCCACTAAAGGCAGACACCTCCTTGGGGTGAAAGGGTGGGAAGTGATATTCCAAGCAAACAGAAAAAAAAAAAAAAAACAGGTGTAGCTATATTAATATCAGATTAAAAGGTCTTCAAACCAAAAGTAATCAAAAAAGACAAAGAAGGCCACTTCCTGCATGATACCAGAACACATTGCTCTATTGCTAGAAGTTAACAACAAAAGATGCACCAGGAATCCCACCAGCTCCTGGAAACAGAACAACACACTTTTAAACAATAAATGGGAAGTGGATGAAATAAAAAATGAAATTGTAAAATTTCCAGAGTTGAATGGCAAAGAGAATACATCATACCAAAACTTTTGGGACTCAATGAAGGCAGTCCTTAGGGTAAAATTCATAGCACTAAATGCCTTCATAACAAAGACAGAGAGACCACAAATCAATAACCTAACCATCCACCTAAAGGCATTGGAAAAACAAGAAGAATCCAACCCAAAAAGCTCTAGATATAAAGAAATAATTAAGATCAGAGCATAAATTAATGAATTGGAAACTAAGAAAACAATTTAGAAAATTGATGAAACAAAGATATGGTTCTTTGAAAAAATAACAAGATTGATAAACCCCTGGCCAATTTAATCAATCAAAAAAAAAAATGGGGGCATACTTCAAATTAATGAAATTGAAAGCAAAAAAGGAGAGATCACAACAGACATAAGTGCAATTGGGAGAATCAGCAGGACTTATTTCAAAAACCTCTACTCCTCAAAACTGGATATGGAGGAAATGGATCAATTCCTAGATGTATACCACCTACCAAAGCTAAACTCAGAGCAGATTAATCTCCTAAACAAGACCCATCACACCCATCGAGATTGAAAAGGTAATCAAAAACCTCCCCAAAAAGAAGAGTCCATGACTGGATGGCTTCTCAGCTGAATTCTATCAAACCTTCATGAAAGAACTGAAACCAATTTTTCTCAAACTGTGCCACCATAACTGGAGAAAAGGGAAAGCTCCCCAACTCCTTCTATGAAGCTATATCACCCTAATACCAAAACCAGGCAGAGATGCCACAACAAAAGAAAACTATAAGCCTATTTCCCTGATGAACTTAGACGCAAAGTTCCTAAACAAAATCCTTGCAAACTGAATTCAACAACAAATTAAAATCATTATCTACCTTAATAAATTAGGCTTTATTCCAGGAGTTCAGGGTTGGTTCAACATATGGAAATCTGTCAATGTAACACACCACATAAACAAGCTTAAACACAAAAACCACATGATCATTTCAATAGCTGCAGAAAAGGCCTTCAACAAAATACAACATCACTTCATGATCAAAACATTGGAGAAGGACTGGAGAAATGGCTTAGCGGTTAAGCGCTTGCCTGCGAAGCCTAAGGACCCCGGTTCGAGGCTTGATTCCCCAGGACCCATGTTAGCCAGATGCACAAGGGGGCACATGCATATGGAGTTCATTTGCAGTGCCTGGAGGCCCTGGCACGCCCATTCTCTCTCTATCTGCCTCTTTCTCTCTCTGTCTGTCTGCCCTCAAATAAATAAATAAAAATAAAACAAAAAAATTTTTTTTTAAAAATTGGAGAAAATAGGCATGGATGGTTCATATCTCAACATAATAAAGGCTATATATAAAGCTCCTAAAGCCCCAATAATACTTACTGGGGAGAGACTGAAGGAATTCCCATTGAGATCAGGAACAAGACAGGGGTGTCCACTCTCACTTCTGCTCTTCAACGTAATACTGGAATTCCTAACTCAAGCAATAATACAGGAGAAGGAAATAAAAGGGATACAAATTGCAAGGAAAAAGTTAAGTTAGCCTTATTCATAGGTGACAGTATTCTATACAGAAGTGACCTGAGAACCTCCATCTCAAAACTCTTAAAGGCGATTAATTCCTTCAGCAAAGTATCAGGATACAAAATCAACACACAAAAATCAGTATGCAAGAGACAAAGATACAGAGAAAGAAATTAGCAACATTGTCTCATTTTCAATAGCAACAACAAAAATAAATAAAATATCTTGGAATAACATTAATCAAAGATGTGAAAGACCTATATAGTGAAAACATAAAAACACTCAAGAAAGAAATTAAAGGGGCTGAAAAATATGGCTTACAGGTTAAGATGCTTGCCTGCAATGCCAAAGGACCCTGGCTTAATTCCCCAGCACCCACATAAGCCAGATGCACAAGGTGGTGCATGAATCTGGAGTTCATTTGCAATGGCTGGAGGCACTGATGTTCCCATTCTCTCTCTCTCTCTCTCTCTCTCTCTCTCTCCATCTTTCTCTCTCTGAAATAAATAAACAAATAAATATATTCTTTAAAAGAAAGAAAGAAAGTAATTGAGTAGAACTTGAGAAAAATGGAAAGATCTCTCATGCTCCTGGACAGGTAGAATCAACATTGTGAAAATGGCAATCTTACCAAAAACAATATACAGATTTAATGCAGTACCAATAAAAATCCTAACATTTTTCTTCACAGAGATAGAAAAAATGATCTCAAAATTAATATGGAATGGCAGAAGGCCTCAGATATCCAAGCACATCCTTAGCAAAAGAAACACCTCTGCAGGCATTACCATACCTGACCTAAAGCTATATTACAAAGCCTTAGCAACAAAACAACATGGTACTGGCATAAAAACAGGATTATATAGCAATGGAATAGAATAGATTACCCAGACTTTGGGTCAAGTAATTACAGCTACTTGATATTCAACAAAGGACCTACCAATGTAGACTGGAAAAAAAGACATCATTTTCAGCAAATGGTGCTGGGCAACCTGAATAACCATATGCAGGTAAATGATAACTAGATCCACACATTTCGCCATGCACAAAAATCAAGTCCATGTGGATCAAATGCCTCAATACAAGAGTGGAAACTCTGCTACTACTGGAAGAAAATATGGGAGGAACTTTCCATGATATATGAGTGGGAAAATACTTCCTGAACAAAACCCCAGTACTCAGGAAATTAAACAACCACTAAACCATTGGGATCTCATGCAGCTTAAAAGTTTTTTCACAGATAAACGTACAATAAATAGAGCCAATAGATTACCCACAGAATGAGAGAAAATTTTTGCCGGCTATACAACTGACAGAGGCCTAGTTTCTAGAATCTACAAAGAACTCAAAAACCTAAACAATAAAAAGTCAAACAACCCACTTACAAAATGAGGCAGAGAACTAAACAGTGAGTTCTCAGAGGAACAAATACAAATCCCTAACCAACAGGGAACTGCAAATTGAAACAACTATGAGATTCTACCTTATGCCAGTAAGGACAGCAAACATTAAAAAATCTAATGAAAGCAAATGCTGGCGAGGATGTGGAGAAATAGGAACCTTCATTCACTGTTGGTGGGAATGTAAGATGGTACAACCACTATTGAAAGCAATATGGAGACTCCTAATAAGTTTGACTGTAGAGTTACCAACAGACCCAGTTATTCCCTTACTAGGCATTTACCCTAAAAGCTCCATGCCTCAGTTCAGAGAGATTTGTGCAACCATGCTCAACCATGTTTATAGCTGCTTAATTCATAATAGCTAAGAACTGGAATCAACCCAGATGTCCATCATTAGATGGATGGAATTCTGTATAGCAGTAAGGAAAAATGGCACAATGAAATTTGAAGAAAAAAGGTCAAACTTGAAACAGATCATTCTCAGTGAACTCACCCAATCATAGAAAGACAATTGTTGCATGGTCTTACTCATCTGTGGCTCCTAACCTGAATCTGCTTGAGATGCTGTCATATGTAATAAGCGTCTTGAGAAATGGACAATAGGGAGGGTGGGGCAGGATGGGAGGGTAAAGTATGGGTGGACACAAGACTGGACCCAAATGGAACTGGTACCATAAAATCCTATATCCTGAAAGACAGACTAAAAGCTTGAACCTTCATCAAGTCCTTAGAGGGAACACCTGAATCAAAGGGCCCTGGAGAGGGTATGGTGAAGACTAACCTTAATCTTCTGTTTTCACTCTCTCTCTCTCCCTCCACCTATCTATCTTCTCTCCTTCCCTTGTATATTACCTATCTTGTTCTTCCTTCTTTTTCCTTGGCTCTGGCCTGTAACTCCCAGTACTAGGATGTGGTTAACATCCACAATAAGCTGTTGATCAGAGAGATCTACAAGGTTTCTCAAAAGAAGACAGATTTCTGTCAGAGCACTTTATTACCCACCAAAGGTTAATGGTAAGACCCTACTGCCAAAAATAGCATATGCTGTTGGTATGGAACATGGAAAGACCTGGCTGGAATCTTGAAGAGTCAGCCCCCAGACAGTTAGCTTGTGTAGTGCCAGAAGGTGCTACATGAATGACTTGGGGGAAAATGGCCAATATATCTCATGCTCTAAGCTACTCAACAGCAAACAACCTGACATGATGCTCACCCAAGTGCAATAGTGGCACACAGCTATGGTGGGTAACCAACTGCTCTTGAATTGGCTAACAAATCCACTCAGTGGAACAGAACCCATAGCTGGAACTAGGAAACAAGTCAGAACCATATCCAAAAAGTGAGTTCGCTCTCCATATCAAGCTCCCACCAATCTTGGGCTACAAGAGGGCCTACAGCTATTAAATTCTCTCTGAAGTAGTAATGGTTATCCCATTATCCAGTGCTGACTTCACTCTCCGTTTTTCAGATGGCCGCAGAACCTGAGGAGAGAATCAGCCCGCTGCACCTCATCAGGGCCCCAGCTGAAACTATAGAATAATTCGGGAAATGAGCAAGAGTGCTGCTTTCTTGATGTACCTGGTACCAGCACAAGGGTGAAGGAGATAGACACAGAGAACACTCAACTCCTAAAAAACCAGATATCCAGAGACACAGAGGTTTCCAAGACCATATCACTAAAGTAGACCTAAAACAAACCCAACAAGGATCAGGGAAATATGTGGGAGAGGGGGTGGAAAGATTGTTAGAGCCACAAGCTGGGACATTATGCACAGAGACATTGCCTCTTCCCCATAACTGATGGCTACCCTCACAATGCATGACCTACAATCCCCAACGAGGAGGATCCCTTCAGAGGGGGGAGGACATGGAGGAGGCTAATGATGGTACCAACATGGATGTTTACACACTGAGTATGCACATAACTAATAAAAAATTAAATAAATAAAAAGAAATAAACAAAGTATTTCTTAAAAGATTGGGCTCATTAATTTTTCATCATGGGGGGAGGGGCTCATGAGACCCTGCCCCTTCCTGAGGATATATAAGCAATTGACAGTTACTAGAAGAAACCTTAGCCTCAGTGTTACAGATGCTTGTAAGCTGCCCATGCTCCTGGAAGTGATGCCAATTCAACTCCTTGGCTCACCAACCTCACCTGAGTGGAAAAGTTTAATTCTGTCCTTGTTGCCCTATGTAAGGGAAGTAGATGCTTGTTTATATCTCCTTGGACACAACACAGACTTTACAAAATCATCTTATTATCTTTCTTCAAGGAAGACAATTGTATGATACATTGTTCCAGCTTCTTAATCTTTGATTTGACTAAGGGTTTTCTATTACAGTATCATTAACTTAAAGTATTGGTATTGATACCACTGAGAGTAGATGCCAACAGTTTAGCCGAATTGGACTTTTTTTTTAAATATTTTATTTGTTTATTTAGTTGAGGGAGAGAGAGAGAGAGAATAGGTGCACCAGGGCTTCCAACCTCTGCAAACAAACTCCAGATGCATGTGCCACCTTGTGCATCTGGCTTAAGTGGGTATTGTGGAATTGAACCTGGATCCTTAGGCTTTTCAGGCAAGTGCCATAACTACTAAGACATTTCTCTAGCCCACCAATTGTATTATTGACTCCATTAATTTGAACTCTAGAAAATATTCTGCAGTCTTTCCTTTTTTGATCTGTTCTTCAGCAATGTTTTCCTATTAGACATCTTCTAATAACTAAGTAATTCAATCTCCTCTAAAAAAACCATCCCTGTTGAAGAAAATATTCATTAGTCATTTATTGGATTATTAATCATTTGCTTATTGGTACATGGGCTGTTTCTATATTAAGAATTCTGATTATATGTCATAAGAATTACCAAGGATTTTTCTATTTTATTTTTTTTAATATTTTATTTTTATTTATTTATTTGAGAGGAGAAAGAAGCAGAGAGATAGGCAGATAGAGAATGGGCATGCCGGGGTCTCCAGCCACTGCAAACAATCTCCAGACACATGCACCTTGTACATCTGACTTACATGGGTCCTGGGGAATCAAACCTAAGTCCTTCAGCTTTGCAGGCAAGTGCCTTCACTACTAAGACATCTCTCCAGACCCTCCTATTTTATTTTTAACCTTTAAAATTTTATGGAGGAATGAAAGAAAAATCTTCTATCATTTTTTTGAGTGTTTTAGATATTGGTGACATGTTTAAAACAGCTCCTGGGAGATCTGTTATTCATATCCACTCATTCCTTTCAAAGTATCTTAAGCCCTTTTCTTATGGTACACATCAAATTCCTTTATGTATGTATATTTATGTATTTAGTGAAAACTTAAACATCCAGCAGCAAATTACTTGCCAATACATTAAAATTGACACAAGAAACATCTATGAAGGACTTTATTGTATTGATATTATGTTCTGTTTCACATTTTCTCTTTCATATTGATTTACTCCAAAATGATGTCATTACCTACAGGTATTACATCCACTCTAAAAATCACAAAATACGGACCTCCATCTTAATGTGTACAGGAATTCTTGAGTGCAAGAGTGGAAGGGACGAAGCAGTCAGGGGCAGCAGAACTGCAGGGAGAGGTGGATGCCAGGGACTGACAATACTGTGTGGTTTTGACCTTCAGCTTCATCTCATTCATCTTCTGTTTGCTCTGGACCAGGTTACAGTGAACCTAGCTTTAAGCTGCTGCTATGGGAAATACAGATACCACTAACAGCTAGAAAACAAAGAACTGTAGGAGAACTGACAAGCATATATAACTAATTGTTCTTTCTCAAAATATGCATAGGTGGGGAAGTCAGCCCTCCATGCTCTCATAACAACTAAATAATAGACACCTACATTCCTGTCATGATGATAATTTATTAACTGAAAGCATGGGGATTCAAAACTCATTTGCACAAGGGTTGGTCTTTTTTTTTTAAAGATTTTATAAAAATATATTTTATTTACTTATTTATGTGAGAGAGAGAGCAAGAGGAAGAGAGAGGGAAAGAATGGGCATTCCAGGGCCTCCAGCAACTGCGAATGAACTCCAGATGCTTTTGCCTCCTTATGCATCTGGCTTACATGGGTCCTGGAGAGTCAAACCAGGATCCTTTGGCTTTGCAGGCAGATGCCTTAACTGCTAAGCCATCTCTCCAGCCCAAAGATTTAATTTTATTTATTTATTAGAGACAGAGAGAGGGAGAGAGGGAGTGAGAATGGGTGCGCCAGGGCCTCTAGCCTCTGCAAACAAACTCCAGACGCATGTGCCACCATGTGCATCTGGCTTACATGGGACCTGGAGAACTGAATCTGCATCCTTAGGCATCACAGGCATGTGCCTTAACCACTACACCATCTCTCCAGCCCATGGGTTGGTTTGAAATATCTACTTTGTTCAGAGATTAGTGCCCTTGCTGCTATACAAGGAAAAACCAACCTTCACTCAAAAATCAAAATCTGTAAAACAAAAACAAACCCAAAAGAATCACCTGGACTCAATTTTCCAGAGATAAATCAGTAGAAAACCATTTAAATATTCTTACATAACCCTTGAGAGACTTTTAGACGTTGATTTAAAGGTGAGAAAGCTCAGGATGCAGATATTTGGGGCTGCTTTGCTTCAAATAAATAATATACTAAAATGCTTGGTTTAGGATTTTCTAAGTGTCCCATGGGTGAAGGCAAAAGAGAGCCAGTGGCGGACAATTTAAATGTGAGAAAACAGGCTCATTAGAAAGTGAAAACACCTTGGCCAAGGTCACAGACTTCAAAGGACAGTGTTAGGAGTGGATGTCAGTTTTCAGATTCTATTCTTGGTGTTCCTTCTACCCTTTTCATGATTCTAATTTTCTGGGGTTTTCTACTGAGGCTAACTGATAAGCTGATTACAAACAACTGCATGGCTTGGTAATATGGGAGCCTAAGAAGATAAGGCCGAAATGAGGAGAATCACAGATGGGATGAGTTCCTGTCATCCCCTTCTATTTAATCAGATGGCTCTGAGCCAAAGAAGATGGGCTTCAAGAGAAAACGGGAGTGTAATCCCCAAGATCTTAGAAACAGTTATCCTAGATGAAAACAAAAACAGCACCTAATCATTTTCTTATAGGAAGGTATGCACTAGGTTGTGGAACCCAAAAGAACCCATCATGGGTTAAAGTCCCATCCCTGAACTCATCGTGTGACTTGAGGCTAAATTACTTACTGAAAGCATGCTTTTCTCCTCTAGATCATGGAGAAAAATAACACAACTACTTCTTAGTATTTCTAATTATTATGAAGTTTAGTGATATGTGAAAGGCATGTTAAAGCTGGAAATATGTTAAATCAAATCATGATCTCTTGCTGTGGTCTTTTCCTTTTTTTCTTTTTCCAGAAAATGGAAACTGGTTCTTTTCATCTCCTTTTTCCTGGATCAGAGAGTAAAGCCTGGTGTTTATCTGTGGTCATCATAGAATTTAGAGACAATGGAAATCAGACTTTAATTTCTTGTGTAATTTTCAGTCAGTAATTTATTCTTTGTAGTCTCATTTCTTATCTCTGAATTAAGGATACCAACAAGACTTTAGTTATTTCCCCGAGTGTATAAAATAGATGGGTAAAAGATGGTATTTTGCATAAAAGCCTCTGAGGTTCCTCGCTATTCCCAGGGATCATTGGCCACTGACATCCCAGGCACAGGAGGAGTTGGTGAGTGTGATGGATAATGAACCACCCAGGAGTCAGTCTGATGGGTAGTGCTTTGTCTCATTTATTCAAAAGGGGGGTGGGGTTATAAACACTTGGGAAAAGTTGAGAAGGCACAAACAGACTATAAGGTGGCCAGTGTGGTGGTGCATGCCTTTAATCCCAGCACTTGAAGGCAGAGGTAGGAGGATTGCCATGAGTTTGAGGCCACCCTGACAATACAGACTGAATTCCAGGTCAGCCTGGATCAGAGTAAGACCCTACCCCAAAAAACAAAAACAAACAAACAAACAAAAAAGTGACAGACTATTGGATATATAGGTTTATGGGTTGCTATCTAATTGGCTGGTGTTGGAAGGCAGAAGTTGTGAGGAACTTGCAAGGGAGATAACAGAAGTGGCAAGAAAAGCTATGTGACTTCAGCCACGTATTGGATGACTACAGCAGCAGGGAGACTGTTTACTGCCATATAAGGGTCTCTTGGGCAGCTGGCCACAAGGTCAGGAACTGTGGAGGGGCAGAACCTTAGACTATGGAATGCTCAGGTGCTTTGGGATAGGCAGGAACGCCCATGGGACCTGTTGATAAGGTGGGCTGCAACCCCCACAGCCCAAGGTCCCTGGCCATGTCTAACAGCCCAGGCCAGCTTTCTCACAGTCCCAGCCTGTGTTTAGCAATGCCAGACAACTCCCCCTTTGTTTTTATAATGGGGTAGTGTCATACTGAGTGAATTCTTTATAATTTACTATTACTAGGTCCAGATAGAGTTAGGTAGTGCACGAGGATCTGATTAATAGTAGCCTTAGCAATATTAGTTGTTATCTGAGAAATTTGACAAGACAGGGGCTACAAGGTATATGGTTCCTATAGCAAGGAGGGGCCTAAGGAGAAGCCAAGTAACTAAAGGGTTAGAGAACTAGGTGGTGAGGTCCTCAGGCTTGTAGCTGTCAAGCAGCTCCTTGTGGAGTTGTTTTTTGTTTGTTTGTTTTTGTTTTTCTTTATTAGTTAGTTTTGTATTCAGCAAATACAGTCAGTTTGGTACCATTATTAGGCTCATCTGTGTCCTACCCCCTCCCCTTGGCCCCTCCTTGTTGAGGTATACGGGTCATGCATTGTGGAGTTAGCCCACAGTTATGGGTAAGCTAAATGTCTCTGCATATCATGACCCAACATGTGGCTCAGACATTCTTTCCGCCCCCTCTTCCGCAAAATTTCCCTGAGCCATGTTGGGTCTGCTTCAGTGATGAGGTGTTGGGGGGCTCTGAGGCTCTGGCTCTCTGATTTGGTAGGAGTTGATTTTTCTCTGTGCTGATCTCCTTCCCCCTTGTGCTGGTATCTGGTTCATCAGGAAAACAGCCCCCTTGCTTGTTTCTCCAACTTTTCTTAGTTTCAGCCGGGGCCCTTTTGAGGTATGATGGGGTGGCTCTCTCCTTAGGATCTACATCTATCTGAAAAAGAGAAGCAGATTCTCCAACGGAGAGTAAGTTAGCACCAGGACAAATGAGATAACACTTACTTTTTTTTTTATAGAGAATTTAATAGGTGTAGGCCCTCTTGTAGCCCACAATTGATGGTAGCTTGATATTGGCAAGTGGGCTTATGTTTGAATATGCTTCTGACTTGTTTCCCAGCTCCAGCTATGGGCCCATACCAGTGAGGGGATCAGTTAGCCAAATTGAGAGCAGTTGGTTCCCCACCATGGCTGTGTGCCACCACTGCACTTGTGTGGGCATCACAACAAGTTATTTGCTGCTAAGTAGGTTAGACCATGCGTTGCTTCGACATATATTGGTCTTTTTCCCCCAGTCGCCCATGTAGCACCTTCTGGCACTAGACGCGCTGACTGTCTGGGGATTGACTCTCTTCCAACTTCCAGCCATGCCATTCTAATTTGCATGTCAATCACATAAGGTGTCTTCAGCAGTAGGGTCTTACCACTAGCCTTTGGTGGGTCATCAAGTACTCTGACAGAAATCTGTCTGTCTTTTAGGAAGCCTTGTAGGTCTCTCTGATGAAAAGCTCATTGTGGATGATAGCCTCATGCTGGTTCTGGGAGTTACATGTCAGTGCCCACTAAGAAAATGAGGAAAAAGATAACTAATATACAAGAGTTAGAGATAAGAGAGAGGGGGGGGGGGCGTGAGGAAGATGTAGAAGATTAAGGTTAGTCTTGATCTTGAGAGTTTTAACATTTTGCTTAACAACATTTGATTCATTAACAAAAAGCAATATTCTTTCTTCAAGACCAAACATGCCCCCTCATGTTCAGCAGTAATGAAGTCTAAAGCTAGACAGTTCTGAAGCACCACACCCATGAGAGAGTTTAATTGTCTCTGAAGAGATTTGAGACTGTTTGGTCACTGGAGGCACCCAGAGACAGTGTCACACCGAGGGCCACCAGCAGAGGGATGAAAATCTCAGTTGGCACAGTTTGTAGGCCTCTTCTTTTTTCTCACAGAGATACACCTGTGAGACAATCAAGACTGGGGAACAATAAGTGGGAGATGAAACATTTATGCATAGGGGTGGTTAGCCCTTCCCACTATGGGAGAGCGGGTGTCTTGACACAAGTGTTCCTGGTTATGGAAATATTGAGCAGGCACTCAACTCTGGTTGGCTTAGAGCTGGACAGGCAGAGAGGCACACCTTGACAGGCAGGTAAGAGGGTGAGGCCTGTCCTGTGCAGAGCCAAGGACTCAGTGTACACGATGGAAAAACTTGTTTGTTTGGTTTTTTTTTTTTTTTTTTTTTTGGAACTGGACAAGAGATAAGAAAAACTTTTTTGTCCTTTTTACCTCAGGGGTCCAGTCACCCTATCTTTATCCCCCCTTTAATTTTCCCTCTCATGAGAAGACACTCCAACTGCTATTAGGGGACAAGGGACATGAAGATGTCAGATCCTTACTACTTTCTGCTGAATGGGGCATGAAGTTATGGCAGTTAGAGTCTCTCCCAGAGCGGGGAACTATTCTAACAGACCCCAGAAATGTATTAAGGGAGTGCAGGAAGATAACCTTGGAAGAGAACATTGGGGAGAAAGAATAAAAGTAAGGAGTTAATGAGAAGTGAGCACACAGCAAACTGATCCTTCTTGTGGTCAAGGGAACCCAGGTAGATGGAGTTGGACTGTCTCAGGACCATCTGCACATGAACTGGCTGAGATTTTCGTCCAGAACTATTCATCGAATGGTGTAGTAGTGTTTGACATGGCCTGAATATGTTTCCATATGGCTTGTGAAACAGATGAGACATTATCAGAACTATCAAAAACACACACAACATTTAACCTTGATAATAGAGAGCCATCAGGTGTCATTAAAGGCTATATAAATATATTTTTGGTCTCAGAACTTACATATTTTAGATTTGAAAATAACCCTTTTTGATATCTATAGTTGTTTTACTTCATTATAGAATTAGAAATATTAGAGATGGGGAAAAATGTCTTAAGGTTTTGTTTGTTTCCCCTCTTGGAAAGCTCTTGTTATATTGCTTAATAGGCTATTCATATATTTAAAGTATTTTTTATCTTTGGTTATACATTTTTCTCTGAGTTTTTAAGACTATGCAGATAGCCAAAATTTAATTAAGGATTAATTTTGGAGGTGACTAATGGATCTCCAATGGAGACTTTAGGGACCCAAGAGTAGCCCTATTGCTTACTGGTGATCTGTCTTTCTTTCTTTCTTTCTTTTTTTTTTTTTTTTTTTTTTTTGTTTTTTGAGGTGGGTCTCACTCTAGCTCAGGCTGACCTGGAATTCAGTAATGTAGTCAGGGTGGCCTCGAACTCACAGTGACCCTCCTATCTCTGCCTCCTAAGTGCTGGGATTAAAGGCATGCTCCACCATGCCAGTCTTACTGGTTTTTTTCTGTCTGTTAGGATGAGTCAGGGCCATGCTGGCCAAGTAGTTTTTCTTCTTTGGGAAGCCAGGAGGACTGATTGCTCTTCAATTGTGACTCTCCTGTTTCAGACTGTACACCAATTTTTGTTTGGGTCTCCATATCCTACCTGCTCCGGAAGACAGGTGACTTACCAGGGGGCCAGTGTAGAAGTGTGCCTTCATCTCCAGTGGACTCATGACCTGAGAGCACAGGCCAAAATATTGGCGTCTCTTGCTCTGATGATTCCAATTGGCTTTGGCTTCTACAGAGGTAATTAACACATGTAGAAAGGAAGTTACACCAGCCTGGATGTATGTACATGTAGAGGACATTTGGTTACTGAAATTGATTAGTTAGAGAATGTAACAAGAGCTTCTTAAAATCATTTTGTCTAATCTTTTAAAATTTTGTTGTCCTGTGGCAGCATAAGTCATATCTGAGGCATAGGAAGTAGGCACATCTTACACTTTAAATATCTAACAGTTATACATACAGGCAGAACCTGTTATCACTCTTGAAAACAATACCAGTTAATTTACAAACAAATGGACCAATTAATTTAACCTAGAACTTGTTGGAAAAAGATAAGTAAAACAGTATAAAGACTTAGCACCTGTGTTTGAAAACATCTTTGATTAACTTAGATACCTGTGTGGGTACCAATTACCTAGAGAACATTGGAAAGAGAACCACAGAACTTGAAATCATTTTTCTCAGATGAGGACCATTGTTTGAGCATGAGACTGTGCCCTAAGGTAGGGAAGATATCTTAAGAGTTAATTCTGTTATAAGCACTGAACTTAAGATGAAACAGTTACTTTACATACAATAGAGCAGAATCTGGTCTTTTCTGAGCCAAAACAGCCAGCTAATTTTTTTTTTTTTCTTTTTTGGTTATCCAAGGTAGGGTCTCACTCTAGCCTCAGGCTGACCTGGAATTCACTATGTAGTCTCAGGGTGGCCTCGAACTCTTGGTGATCCTCCTACCTCTGCCTCCCTGAGTGCTGGGATTAAAGGCATGCACCACCACGTCTGGCCAGCCAGCTAAATTTTAATACAACCCTTGATACATCTGTTTTGAAAGAAAAAACAACACCATTTGATTACCAATGATTTTAGCTTAATCTTTATAGCCATTGGTTTTATGTACCATAGAAATTTTTATTAACATAAAACAATTTTATGTTTTATCCATGACTTAAATTTGATAAAGCCTAACCAAGCTATCCCAACATATTTTAGCCTGAAAATTAGTTTGTTTGTTTTTTTTTCCTTAAAAGTTTGTAAGCAGTTGAAAAATCTTTAACTTCAGGCATGGTGTTTAGGTTTAGCCTGAAAATTCTTTCCTACATATGCACATCTTTATCCACATATATTTTTTTTATTAATTAGTTTTGTACTCAGTGAATACAGTCAAGTTGGTACCATTGTTAGCCTCCTCCATGTCCTACCCCCTCCCCCTGGCCCCTTCTTGTTGAGGTATATGGGTTATACATTGTGGAGGTAGTCCACAGTTATGGGTAGGAGGAAATGTCTCTGCGTATCATGACCCAACGTGTGGCTCTGATATTCTTTCCACCCCCCTCTTCCACAAAATTTCCCTGAGCCATGTTGTGTTTATCCACATATTTTAACATTGTGACCTAAGTATGACTGAAAAAGCTTTTTTTAATGAGCATTTTATGTCCAACATTGAAAATTCCTTCCCAGTTTCTTTAATCAACTCATCTCACCCCATAATTAACCATCTTTCTTATAAGACTATTAAGAGAAACTACACCAAAGTGATTAATCCCATTACTCACTGACAAGCAAGCAGTCTAGACAAAAACAATTTTATGTCATCAATACTTCTAATACACTTGTAAATGATTTTATTAAGAGTAATGAAGGGAAATTTTTTTTCTTTATTAGTTAGTTTTGTATTCAGCAAATACAGTCAGTTTGGTACCATTATTAGGCTCATCTGTGACCTACCCCCTCCCCTTGGCCCCTCCTTGTTGAGGTATACGGGTCATGCATTGTGGAGTTAGCCCACAGTTATGGGTAAGCTAAATGTTTCTGCATATCATGACCCAACATGTGGCTCTGACATTCTTTCCACCCCCTCTTCCGCAAAATTTCCCTGAGCCATGTTGGGTTCATTTTTGGTCTGCTTCAGTGATGAGGTGTTGGGGGCCTCTGAGGCTCTGGCTCTCTGATTTGGTAGGAGTTGATTTTTCTCTGTGCTGATCTCCTTCCCCCTTGTGCTGGTATCCGGTTCATCAGGAAAACAGCCCCCTTGCTTGTTTCTCCAATTTTTCTTAGTTTCAGCTGGGGCCCTTTTGAGGTATGATGGGGTGGCTCTCTCCTTAGGATCTACATCTATCTGAAAAAGAGAAGCAGATTCTCCAATGGAGAGTAAGTTAGCACCAGGACAAATGAGATAACCCTTACTTTTTTTTTATAGAGAATTTAATAGGTGTAGGCCCTCTTGTAGCCCACAATTGATGGTAGCTTGATATTGGCAAGTGGGCTTATGTTTGGATATGGTTCTGACTTGTTTCCCAGCTCCAGCTATGGGTCCCATACCAGTGATGGGATCAGTTAGCCAAATTGAGAGCAGTTGGTTCCCCACCATGGCTGTGTGCCACCACTGCACTTGTGTGGGCATCACAACAAGTTATTTGCTGCTAAGTACATTAGACCATGCGTTGCTTCAACAGATATTGGTCATTTTCCCCCAGTCGCCCATGTAGCACCCTCTGGCACTAGACGTGCTGACTGTCTGGGGACTGACTCTCTTCCAACTTCCAGCCATGCCATTCTAATTTGCATGTCAACCACATAAGGTGTCTTCAGCAGTAGGATCTTACCACTAGCCTTTGGTGGGTCATCAAGTACTCTGACAGAAATCTGTCTGTCTTTTAGGAAACCTTGTAGGTCTCTCTGATCAAAAGCTCATTGTGGATGATAGCCCCATGCTGTTACTGGGAGTTACAGGTCAGTGCCCACTAAGAAAAGGAGGAAAAAGATAACTAATATACAAGAGTTAGAGATAAGAGAGAGAGGGAGAGGGGAAGTGAGGGAGGGAAGATGTAGAAGATTAAGGTTAGTCTTGATCTTACCCTCTCCAGTGTCTTGTGGTTCAAGTGTTCCCTGTAACAGCCTGGTGAAGGTTCAGCCATTGGTCTGTCTTTTAGTAAGTAGAAAATTATGGTACCATTGCTGTTTGGGTCTAGATTTGTGTTTCCCACCCCTTTGAGCCATCCCCTCCCTCCCCTTCCATCCTAGTGTCTAGTCTAGGAGATGCTTGCTGGGTATGTAAGGTATCTTGGGTAGATTCAGGTTAGGTACTGTAGATGAGTGAGACTATGTGGCGATTTTTTTTTTTCTGTGATTGGGTAAGTTCACTGAGAATGATCTGTTCCAGGTTCAACCATTTTTCCTCAAATTTCATTGTGTCATTTTTTCTTACTGCTGTATAGAATTCCATTGTGTAGATATACCACATCTTAGTTATCCATTCTTCTAGTGATGGACATCTGGGTTGATTCCAGCACTTAGCTATTACAAATTGAGCCGCTATAAACATGGTTGAGCAAATCTCTCTAGCCTGTGGTTTGAAGGTTTTAGGGTAGATGCCCAGTAAGGGAATAACTGGGTCTGTTGGTATCTCTATACTCAGCTTTTTCTGAAGTCTCCATATTGCTTTCCAAAGTGGTTGTACCATCCTACATTCCCACCAACAGTGGATGAGTGAAGGGAAATTTTTTTTTTTTTTTTTTTTTTTTTTTTTTTGGTTTTTCGAGGTAGGGTCTCACTCTAGCCCAGGCTCACCTGGAATTCACTATGGAGTCTCAGGGTGGCCTCGAACTCACGGCGATCCTCCTACCTCTGCCTCCCAAGTGCTGGGATTAAAGGCGTGCGCCACCACGCCCGGCTTTTTTTTTTTTTTTTTTTTTGAAATTTTTTTATCTTGAGGCAGGTTGGCCTAAAATTCAGGCAGTTGCCTCCTCCTTTTAAGCAACAGGACATTACAATCTTTTTAAAATACCTGAAAAATTATGAGTCACCACCTCAGAGAGAATTTTGTTTTATTGTTTTCAATAATCCTCTATGTAAGTTGAAGTTGACCTAGAACATAAACTCAGTAATTATATTTATGATATCGTAACAGAGTATGGCATTGTTTGGGTAAAACTTCATATTACCATAGGCTTTAGTTGAATGTGACCTTTTTGTTGTTTTCTGCAGTTTCATGGTGCAGGCACAGCAGGCAGTGGCTGAGCGGGGCTGGAGCTCACATACACCATATCAGCCCCACCTTGCTCCTGGGCTCTCACCCAGAGTGTGTAGGCATGGAGGGAATGGCTGAGAAAACTGTTGGCCTGAGTCCTGCTTTGCAAAGGCCAAAGAATGGAGGGGCCCGCTAGCAAGGGAGGGGACTGCCGGGACTGCCAGGGGCCACTGCGAAGGTTGCGCCTGAGCAGGCAAGGTGCCATTGTGACAAGGGAGTGAGGGGAAATTTCCTTTTTATATTTTTCATTTCCTAGATGGATAAGCTATGCAGGCCCACATGTCTGGGTAACATGGATCCCCAGAAATCATCCACGGGACAACATGGAGGACTTTTTCCCAAAAGGAGCTGGCCTCCCTCTGGGAGAGCTTAATTTCCTAACTTTCAGGAGAGCCCTTAATCTACAAATCTATGATTCCTTTTGGTGGGAGACAGTATTATTCATGACAGAAAAAGAGTGGAAACTCCAAGACAATAATGTGAACCTGAAGTAAAGGAGGAAAAAGAAAAAAAAAATAGCTTTCCTCTGATGGAGGAAAGAGAAACCGGCTTCTTTCTGATGGAGAAAGGGGAACCCTGCCTCTCTCTGATGGAGAGAGGAGCCTTGCCTTCCTCTGATGGAGGAAGGAGAAACCGAAACCTGCCAGCCCTCAGTGGGTAGGCGACCACACGGGGCCGTTAACCCCAAGGGGAGGATGTCCCTCAAGGGGGCACTCACCTATTTACCACACATCCAGAGAGCCCCACGTTGGGTGCCAGCTGAGGGTCCTCAATATTCCCGTGGGTCGTTGGCCACTGACGTCCCAGGCGCAGGAGGAATTGGTGAGTGCAACAGGCAATGAACCACCCAGGAGTCAGTCTGATGGGCAGTGCTTTGTCTCGTTTATTCAAAAGGGGAGTGGGGCTATGAACACTTGGGAAAGGCTGCGAAGGCACATACAGACTATAAGGTGATTGGATACATAGGTTTATGGGTTGCTATCTGATTGGCTTGTGTTGGAAGTCAGAGGTTGTGAGGGAGAAGTTGCGAGGGAGGTAACAGAAGTGGCAAGAAAAGCTACTTGACTTCAGCCACATACTGGACGGCTACAGCAGCAGGGAGACTGTTTACTACCATGTAAGGGTTTCTTGGGCAGCTGGCCACGAAAACAGGAACTGTTGGGGTGGGGGAGAACCTTAGACTATGGAATGCTCAGGTGCTTTGGGATAGGGAGGAGGGCCCGCTGGTCCCATTTCCTCTGGGCGAAGATGAGGCACATTCCACCTCCCAGAGTGGGTTCCCAACAATAAGGCTGGCTGCAACCCCCACAGCCCCAGGCCAGCTTTCTCACTGTCCCAGCCTCTGTTTAGCAATGCCCAACAAGCCTCTATAGACTTTAACACTTCATACAATACAGGATATAATTATTTATCATTCCACCTGTAGATAAAGGACTGGTATGAGTATTAGCAGCCCCCCCCCCCCCCCCCGCTTCCTATTAGCACTACTGTTTTCCAAGTTTCATTTTCTAGATACCCATCTCCACTCCCTAGGGCAATTATAAGCTTCCTTATTTTGACTGACACAGCAACAGATGATAAGCCTGTATTTATTTGTTGTGCATAATTACACTGGATTCTGAACTGCTGTGGTGATTCTTTCTCTAAGCTCTGATCAGACAGTTTCAGCTACTGAGCAGTAGGAACCAGTTCACAAGTCCCCAAGGTTATAAAATTAATTCCTCATTTTTCTTCACGATTCTAGCACAACAACATTAAGAGGTGACTCAAGTGGCTGGGGAGATGCTTAGAAGGTAAAAGTACTTGCTGTGCTAATGTAAACACTTGAATTCAATGCCCAGAGTCCACATATAAAGGTAGGCATGGCTGTACACATCTGTAATCCTAGTACTGAGAGGGGGCTGAGACAGGAGGATTGCTGGGACTCCCTGGTCAGCCAGCCTAACCAAAAATTACAAGCTCCAAGGAGAGACTCTTCCTTTTTTTTTTTTTTTTTTCAAAGTAGGGTCTCACTGTAGCTCAGGCTGATCTGGAATTCAGGGTGGCCTCGAACTCATGGAGATCCACCTACCTCTGCCTCCCAAGTGCTGGGATTAAAGGTGTGTGCCACCACGACCGGCCTGAGAGACTCTTTCTTAAGGAATTAAGGAGGGAAAGTAAGAGGATACCTGACGTCTTACTCTGACCTCCACAGTGTACACACAGGGCACATGCATCTGTACACACACACACACACACACACATAAACAAACACACACATGGTCACACCGCACATACACACTATAGAATATATACACACCAAAAATTTAAAAAATTTAAAAAGAAGTAACTCAAAACAGTAACTCAACCTAGATCCATCAATAAGACAAAAAGATAGCCAAATGCCCACCATGGGACTTTCCACCTCTACCACTTCTGCCAGGACCCAGGAGCAATTGCAGAGGAAGTGACATCATGAATACTGTTCTTACTCCTAGCCTCACAATCAGCCCCAGGGTGATGGTGACAGACACTTAGAATAATCAAAACAAAGCTGGGCATGGTGGCACATGCCTTTAATCCCAGCACTCAGGAGCCAGAGGTTGGAGGAAAGCCATGAGTTCAAGGCCAGCCTGAGACTACATAGTGAATTCCAGGTCAGCCTGAGCTATAGTGAGACTCTACCTAAAAAAATAAAAAAATAAAAACATACACAATCAGAAATCTAAAGGCTACAAAGTACTCACCACTAAAATAGACTGCTAACAGGCTCAAGGAACATTGAGTGAGGGGGCAGAAAGACTGTAAGAACCATATAGTGGATAGGACCCTGAGGCACAATTCCCCACTACCCCATAGGGACTGACTGAGGCCTTTATGACCCCACAGTGACTGCCATAACTCCACTGAGGAGGGCCCCTAGGGAAATGGGAGTTCTGGAGAGGGAACAAAAGTGTATAACATATATATAATATTTAAAGCTGGGTGTGATGGCACATACCTTTAATCCCAGCACTTGGGAGGCAGAGGTAGGAGGATCACTGTGAGTTCAAGGCCACCCTGAGACTACATAGTGAATTCCAGGTCAGCATGGGCTACAAAAAAACTCTGCCCTGAAAAATCAAAAACAAAACAAAACAAATAAAATTTTAAAAAATAGTAGCTCCAGTTATGAAAAAGCTTTCATGGGACTGGAGAGATAGCTTTGGCGTTTGCCTGCAAAACCAAATGATCCTGGTTCAATTCTCTAGGACCAATGTAAGCCAGATGCACAAGGGGTGGGGGGAATACATGCATATGGAGTTTGTTTACAGTGGCTGGAGGCCCTGGCATGCCCATTTCTTTTCTCTTCCCCCCACACCTTTCTCTCTCAAATAAAAAAATAAATAAAATATATTTTTTTAAAGAAAGAAAAAGCTTTTGTCATGAGCAAGAATCTAGATGTTTCTTTATGCAAAATATTTTCTAGGCTCATCCATGTTGCAGCATGGCACTTTATTTTAATCTAAACTTTTCTGAATTAAGTTACTTGATTCTTGATTTTCTATGTCTCATAAGTATTATGGCTTTTAATGTCTAAGAACTTATAGGAAATATCTATTTATTAAGCATATTAAGTATCACTGGATTCATGTGACAAATAATAGTAATTAACATATGTTAAGCCAGGTATTGTGCTAAGCATTTCTGTTCATTGTCTTAGTTAATATTCACAATGAATCTCTGAAGTATTAAACTTATTTAAGCAAGAGAAAACTGGAGCATTTTTTAGAAGAGGTCACATAGTTGGTAAGTTATAGATCCTAAATGTTGAAGCCTGAGTCTGCCTTCAGAGCCTTCATTGTCCAGAAGACTTACTATAGGTACCTTAACACTGTTTAAAACTATTAGTTCTGGGCTGGAGAGATTGCTCAGTGGTTAAAGGACCTTTCTTGAAAAGCCTGATGACCAGGGCTGGATTCCCAAGTACCCACATAAAATCAGATGCACAAAGTGGTGTATAATTCTGGAGTACCCATTCCCTCTCTCTCTCTCTCTCATAAATAAGTATTTTTAAATTACTAGTTCTTAGACATGGATCATGGTTTGTTTCAGGTGTCTCCCATAAACTTAGGTATTCTGAATGCTAGGTTCCCAGCTGATGGAGATTTGGGAACTAACACCTCCAGGAGACAGTGTATTGTTGGGTGTGGACTTATGGGTATTATAGCCAGTTTCCTCTTGCCACTATTTGACACACTCTCCTGTTGCTGCTGTCCATATAATGTTGATGTCCACCCTCTGCTCATGCCATCATTTTCCCCTGCCATCATGGAGCTTCTCCTCAAGCCTGTAAGCCAAAATAAACCCTTTTTTCCCACAAGCTGCTCTTGGTGGGTGATTTCTGCCAGCAATGTGAACCAGACTGCAACAATAAAGTTGGTACCAGGAGTGGGGTCATTACTGCCAGACACCTGACTGTGTGGCTTTTGACCTTTTGGAGCTGATTTTTGAGAGGAATGTGGGAGAATTTGAAATCTTGGCATAAGAGATACCTTATGGTACTGTAAGTATAGCTTAATTGACTATTCTTATTAGAGTTACAAGACCTGAATGCAGTAAGAACTATAGACTGTGAGGTTTGGCTTATGAGGGTGAGAAAGAGTTTTGCCTGGACTAGACTAGAAGCAGTATGTGTGAGAGGCTTGCTGTTATGACTGTCCTGAGAACTTGTACAGGGTTGTATTGCATAGAAAAGGATTGGTGTAAGCAGAGGGATATGACACAGAAATGAAATCTTTGGGCTGAAACTTCTGCCCATTCAGCTACCATTATGTGAGAGATTTACAACTTTTAAAACTGGGCCAGCAGATCTGCACTGGGGCAACAGGAAGAATATAGACTCTTTTGAAGGGGCCTGAATGCTGAAGGAGTGTCATGTTCTTCAAAGTCTGCTTTATTCCCCCTGAATTAACAAATTGGCACCCCACCTGGTATTATGTAGTACAAGAAATGCAGGAAAGAAAGGATCATTGAATTTGCATCATGGTCTTATGTTTTGGAAATGGCCATGTGCAGCATGTAGCAGGTTTGCTGGATTGCCTGCATGAAAACCCAATGGAGCCATGCAGATAGACCATGGTTGTAGTGGGGACCCAATGGAGATGCCATGACCATGAGATGGCTACCAAGAAAAGCTGCCTGCCTCAGATGAAGTTTTCAAGGACTGTGAGTAGCCTAGCTGGAGGAGCAGAATTGGAAGCCCAGAGACTTGTTGCTGGTTAGAATTATCAGACTTGGAGATTTGTCACTGACTAGAGTTGTTGGACTTGGAGCTGCAGAGTTGATATTTGCCCTGTTTAAATCTTGTTTTGGTTGAGTATTTCTTTGCTATGCCCTGTGCCATCTTTTGCAGTGTGAATGTTTATTCTATGCCATTATGGGTTTGAGGGGGAATTTTTTGGTATTATGGCACAGTTAAAAAATCTTGGATTATAGAGATGTTTGGATATTACTAAGATTGATAAAATAAGGGGGGAACTTTTAGAGTTGAATTGAATGCATTGCATTTTACATCATGGATAGTTATCAGTTTATGGGGGTCAGGGGCAGAGTGTGGTGGTTTGATTCAGGTATCCCCCATAAACTTAGGTGTTCTGAATGCTAGGTTCCCAGCTGACAGAGATTTAGGAACTAACACCTCCTAGAGGCAGTGTATTGTTGGGGGCAGGCTTATGAGTATTATAGCCAGTGTCCCCTTGCCAGTATTTGACACACTCTCCTGTTGTTGTTGTCCATATTATGTTGGCAAGGAGGTGATGTCCACTCTCTGTTCATGCCATTATTTTGCCTGCCATCATGGAGCTTCCCCTCAAGCCTGTAAGCCAAAATAAACCCGTTTTTCCCACAAGGTGCTCTTGGTGTGTGATTGCTGCCAGCAATGTGAACCTGACAGCATCAATATGCAAACCTCAAACACAGAAAGCAACTCTCACAATAGAGAGTATCTCATCTCTGAACAGATTATGTTTCTTTGCATAGTATTAATAGCCTTAAAAACATTCACAAGAGATAAATTATTAGTGATTCCATAGCATAAGAGTATTCATTACAAGCTGTTTCATTTTTCCCATAATGTGTTTCAGACAGTTTAATACAATGACGGAGCTATGTGCCACCTGGCTTTTCAGAGATATACAAGAAACCCCTAAATTTGACAGCTGTTCTTTAGTCAAGTGCAGCACTATAAAATTGAGCTACCTTTTTCTGGCTACAGAGAGAGTCATCCTTATGCATACCTGTAACCCATCAGGATAGAGGGATATTTATAGATAGGAAAAGCTCTCTCAATACAGCAATTTAGAGCCAAGCATGTAAGTCAAAATATTTAGCAATTCTGTGTTTTTGTTTGTTATTAATACATGTTGTTCCTGCTAAGACTTCCTTTTTTAAAGGACAATTGCAGGCTGAAGATTGGGCTGCTGCTCACACTTGGTTCCATATGGCAAAAAAAAAAAAAAAAAAAAAGAAAAGAAAAGAAAAGAAAAAAAAAGTTCAGGGGCTAAAATTAAGCCATCTGTGGTGGTTTCCATTTTCTTCTTTTAAACTGGTCTTTGTTTTAAAGTACTAGGGATTGAATCCAGGGCCTTGTATATCCTAAATAAGCAATCCACCACTGAGCTACACTCTCAGTCAGTCCTAAATGTATCCTTTTAGTTATAAGTAATTAAAACACATATGTTTCTCCTCCACTGGATGTCTTCATTTTCAAAAAGCTATTTGTTACTTACAAATGTTGCACAGACATGATGTATCAATAAACACACATAGACATGGCTGTATTTACTTTTGAGTGAACTTTCATGGTCATACAGCTGATTCTCCCTCAAAAGCAAAGGGTGGGAATAATAAACCATAACCTCAGCCATTTATTTCCTCCATAGAAAAGCTGAGAATATCCTTGCAGGCTCTCATATTCTTTTTCTTCCAACTGATTTCTACTACATTCTGGAGAAGAATAATGAAAGATTATTAAGTCCTGGTTTAAAGTGATAAAGCTTCCCTACTGGGAAACACTCAAGGACACAAAGCACACAAGGCTATCCTATGAAATAGGAGCTTAGGAAACTGAGGCAAAGTAGGCATTCAACAAAACTCCATGTTGAAAGAACAAGTGAACAATTAAAATAGAACTAAGGCCCCTCTACCCACTGCCTGGTTTTCTCAATTCTTGAGAAATTATATTTCTTGGGTGTTTCAAAATGTTAAAGTGTTATGATCATCCATGGAATGACTATAAAAGATATAAGATATGCATAATGAGAACAACAGAAAGAGAGAAAAGACTTGATGTAAGAATGGCTAACAATTTTCCAACAGTGACAATAGACACAAAACCATAGATTCAGCAATCTCAGAAAACCTTGAACAAGATAATTGCCAAAAGACTTATACCTAGATATTTCCTATCTAGCATGTTCAGGGTGATATGGCCGTAGAGAAAATTTCCTATTCAAACTGTGGGAAATCAAAGACAAAGAGAAAATCTTGAAAGAAGGTGGGTGGAGCACCTTACTTGTAGAGGTACAGGGTAGGAACTATATCACACCTCTCTTCAGAAGCCATGGAGCAAGATGGGAACAAAAATATTTAAAATGTGCTAAAAGGAAAAACTCACCAATTTAGAATTCAGTACCAGTAAAATTACCCTTCAAAACTAAAAAAGAAATAGAGACATTCTCAGAGAGGAGAAAATGAGGAAATTTGTTGGAGAATCTGTTTTATTTTACAGATGGCAGAGAAGACAGAGGACAAATAGTGAAGTGCTTACTATGTTCCAGTACCGTGCCAGATGCTAGGAGAGCAAAATTACATGTTAAATGTCCTCTCATCCTATTGTCTGATAAGCTTGCAAGTATGTATGTAAAGGCATGTGTATGGACATTTATGTATGTATGGATGTCCAAGACAAAGCAGAAAGTGATGGGAACATGCTTCAAGAGGAGTGGATTTCAACTAAGAAGCAAAAACATTTCCCACATCTCTCTCAAACCTTTTAGAAAAATGTCACCTGTCAAAATGTGCCTTCAGGGTCCTCAGTCAAACTTCAGGTTAAATTCCTAGGTGACTTCCTTAGGGGGGGCTTAGTACATTTATACCTCATATTGGTTGTTCTATCTTTCCATTCTTTTCTTTCCTCTAGCCATCCTTTCATTCTCATATTGAGTCTAAACTATGTGCCAGACAAGGACTAGAAACATAGCCCTGCAAAAGGACAAATGCGCTTCTAAGCTGGGTGTAGCACAGACATATCCAACAACTTAGACAACTGCATTATCACATCTATTATATATTCAGATACCTATAAGTGTGTAATGAGATTTGATCCTTCATTCCTTTGAAGGATTTGACTTCATGTACAAGAAGTAGCAAGTTCCCTAACCCTGTATATCTATCTATCTATCTGTCTGTCTATCTATCTATCATCTATCTATCTGACAAGAGATAGAAGTAAGCCCTTAAAATATACAAGGACTTGCCATTTTAGGAATCCCTTAGCATAATAATAATATTTCCACTGAGGCAAAGAGAAAATTTCTTACTTTATCACTGACAGATATAGGGGCCACTTGGATTCTGGGAGTAAATACTCTCATTAGATGTTCTTTGAGTCATTTACGGAGTACCCCAGAGTTTTGAATGGATTCTGGGGTAATTTGAAGTTCTGAAGCAAATGCAAGCTTCCATGGAAACCGAGCTTGGCCCATGTGACACAGCACACCAAGTGGTGCTTGATATAACAGATTAGGATGCTCACACAGTAGCAAATAATGTCATGGTTAATACCCTTACAATTTAGAGAAGAAGCCAATCTTCTGTTGGTAAGTATTATCCTTTTGGGAAATAGTTCTGCACTTGCTACTGGTCCTTTCAGACTAAATAATTGACAGTGAGACACCATGTCACTATGAGCTAAGGTGTTACCTAGCTTAGAGGATCACAATGATGTACATGGAATATAGACAATCAGGATCATGCAGTATCCAAAAACACAAATTGCATGAGTAAGTGGCTGGGACATCTATAGCACTTACTTTTTCTGCAAAGTCTTTTCTTATTTGTAACTGTGACCTCATGGCCGCATGATATATGTGGCCTTCATGATATATGGCTGAGCAAGGAGAAAATTTAAGTCTGTTTTCCTGGATAGTTTTTCACAATATCCTGGTACTACCCAAATGAGAATGCATTTAAATTTCAGTCTAGCTCATGGCCTTTCAGGGCTGAAGAGAAAGGTGATTCTCTAAGTGGAATGAACATTAGATTATATATCTAGCTCACCATCCAGGTGGGAAGAAGACATGACCAGAAGAATAGATCTCATCTAGAGAAGTGGAAAACAGTTTGATTAGACAAGGACTTTGGTATACATATGAACAAATTATATAGGAACTAGTAAAATTTAGGAATTGCTAAGGTATGAGGAAAAGGGATAAAGAAAGATATCTTTGGATAGACATAGATTCTGGTGTGTGTCAAGTGAATGCTTATCAGTGGGTATCCACCACAGAAAAGGTTTTCAATAATCAAGATGACAAAATGTTCCACCTTATTGTTAATAGCCTCTTTCCCTAGTACATGACAATGCTCACTCAATGGACTCCTGAAAAGGGTAGCTACAGAGATTAGGAACATGTTCAACAACACAGCTTTTACTCTATCCCCCTGCTGCCTTAGCTAGTTACTGATAGGTACCCAAGCTTTCAGCAGCATCACAGAGCCAGGGAGATGAATCAGCTACCTCGTGGTAGGTTGTTTACACTGTGCTATTCCAACATGAGGAAAGGTCAGCAGTTTGACCTTTTCTTGCTCCAGTTTCCTCTTTCCCATGCACAGATTACTGGATGCCCTATTTACTTCCATAGCACTCCACTTAACAAGTGTAGTAGGTTGCATTGTTTAAGATAGGCAGAATAGAAAGAATCCCCACATCTGCTTCTATAATATGACACTCTCACACGGGGCTTTTGCCATTCCCTTCAATCCTAGCAAGTGATAGAACTGTTTTGACTATTTTAATACTGCAAAAGTGATCTCCTATCCTTAACTGGCCTGAGCTTCCATTTCCTCCCTCTTGAAAGCCAGTTCTCAAGCATGATTTCTTGAGATACCATGTTTTGCCAACTCCTAGAACAGGGCTTCTTAAACTTTTTCCATTCGCAACTCCTATTTGCATGAGAAAAAAATTTATGCAACCCTAGGTTATACTATGTATATATAGTATAGGGATATACTATAGGTATACAAACCAAGCACTCAAGTGATAATGAGAGTAATGAAATTTATTTCAAAACAGTTCTTTGGTATACATATAATTTTGCCATTAAAGATAAAAGTTTGCATATTAATGAGATGGATGTGCTTGCTTATTTTACCAAAAGAATTAAATCTTAGCTTAATATTTGATATTTTAGGACATAGAATAGCTTCAGCATTTTTCAGAATTGTTTGATAATTTGATTTTATAGTCATCAATAAACTCCACTTTGTATAAATTTGTAGCACAAAGCTGTAGAAGTATAATTAGGGCCAGTTCAGAAACTGTTGGAAATTCTGTCCTAATAACAAGTCAAAATTCATTTAGTGATTGTTAACAGTGTTTAAATTTATTTGCAAGGAGTGAGAGAGACAGTGAGGTGAGGGGAGAGAATAGGTGCACCAGGGACTCTAGTCACTGCAAATAAACACCAAAGACATGCACCACTCTGCATCTGGCTTTATGTGGATATTGGGGAATCAAACCCAGGTTATTAGGTTCAGCAGGCAAGCCTTTTAAACCATTAGGCCATTTCTCCAGCCCTAGTGATTTTTTTAAATGACATTCAAGTCAGCAGCTCAAATAAGCATTCTAATACAACGCAGTCCAAAGAAATCCTAATTTGATACCTACATGCTGAGGAATGACTATAGGAAAATGCTAAAAATATTTGTTTTCCATAATTCCACCATTAGATTTCTCTAACAACTGAACAGTTTACATGGACAGTCAAGTACTGCACCTTATAACATACAAACTCTCAGGCCTGAACTGAGGCATTTCCGGCAGGGCTCGTCGGTCTTGTGTAGTGTGATGGCATGTATGGTGCACGTGTGCATGGTGTGTATTCAGAACCAAGGCTACAGTGAAGTCATGTAATGCAACATGGGAAAACACTGCCATAAAAACCTCAGATTTGGGCTGGAGAGAGGGCTTAGTGGTTAAGCGCTTGCCTGTGAAGCCTAAGGACCCTGGTTCGAGGCTCAATTCCCCAGGACCCATGTTTAGCCAGATGCACAAGGGGGCACAAGCGTCTGGAGTTCATTTGCAGTGGCTGGAGGCCCTGGCGTGCCCATTCTCTCTCTCTTTCTCTCTCTCTCTCTCTCTCTATGTCTCTCTCTCTCTCTCTCTGCCTCTTTCTCTCTCTGTCTGTCACTCTCAAATAAATAAATTAAATAAACAAAAAATTAAAAAAAAAAACAAAAAAACTCAAATCTGGGCTGGAGGGATGGCTTAACAGTTAAGGCATTTGCCTGCAAAGCCAAAGGACCCTGGTTCGATTCCCCAGAACCCCATGTAAGCCAGATGCACAAGGTAGTATGCATCTGGAGTTCATTTGCAGTGGCTGGAGGCTCTGGCTCTCTCTCTCTCTCTCTCTCTCTCTCTCTCTCTCTGACTATCTCAAATAAATAAAACTTAAAAAATTAAAAAAATAAGAAAACCTCAGTTTCATTGTACAACTGATTTTGAATTAACTTTTGGTGATTCTTCATGAAACTTTTACTCTTGCTAAATTTTTCACAAGCCTTACATTGTATTTTGTGATCCCCAATGTGGTTGTGATGGACAGTTTAAGAAACTAGGCCCCAGAGGATGAGATGCCACATAAACAGGGAATAGCATAACAAACAAGTACCAGACAAAGATAAAGAAACAATTTTGGACATCCAAGCCAAGTGAGCTTTCAAGTGACTACAGCCCCAGCCATTTTCTGACTTTAACTACATAATTCTCATTAGTACCTCCCAAGGTGGTTCTAATCAGTGTACAGATCTGTGAGAAATACTAATGTTCATGCAAGTCACTAAATTTTTTATTACACAGTAACAGACAAGAGTACACACCACTTTTTTTTTTTTTTTTTTTTGAGGCAAGCCCAACAGACTGGACTTTTTCTTATGAGAGAGAGAGAGAGAATTGGCACTCTAGGGCCTTTGGCAATCAAACTCCAGATGCATGTGCCCCCTTATATACATGTGCATCTGGCTTATGTAGGACCTAGAGAGCAGAACATGAGTCCTTGGCTTCACAGTCAAGTGCCTTAACCACTAAGCCCTCGTACACCACTTTTGATCACAGAACTCATTTTGCAACAATATACCCATGGATTCACTGCCCATAATGTATATTTCACCATCTGAAGCAGCTTGTTTAATCAAGCAGTGGAAGGACCTGCTGAGGACTCAATGACAGTGTTAGATGGGAAAGAACACCACCTTATGGGGCTACACTACACAATAGGTAGGTAATCTTAAGTGCCATCCACTATATAATGCCATGTTTTCCATAACCAGAACATACATACATAGGGACAGATGGGGTGGATTTTCATGACACTTCTAGTCTAGTAGTAATGGAGAACTCTTTTTTTTTTTTTTTTGCCCACCTGAGTAAAAGAGGTGAACTATTCTGGATTGACAGTTGGCAATTTGGGGTCACTGTCACCCGGCCATTATTATTATTTTTTTTATCTTATGAAAAAGAGAGAAAGAGCATTGGCATACCAGGGCCTCCAGCCACTGCGATTGAGCTCCAGATGCATGCGCCACCTTGTGTGGGTGCGCAACTTTGTGCGCTTGTGTCACCTCGTGTGTCTGGCTTATGTGGGAATTGAAGAGTCAAACATGGGTCCTCAGGCTTTGCAGGGAAGTGCCGTAACTGCTAAGCCATCTCTCCAGTCCTTGTTATCCATTTCTAACTTCTCCTTTACAACACAATAGAGCCTTGTAGGAAGACCATGAGATTCTGGAGGCAGAGAAGAGACCATTTTTCTCTGGGAGACCACTGCAAGCAGATTGTTGCTGTCAGGTTTGCATTGATGATAGAAATCACCCAACCAAGAACAGCTTGTGGGGAAAAAAAGAGGTTTATTTTGGCTTACGGGCTCGAGGGGAAGCTCCATGATGGCAGGGAAAACGATGGCATGAGCAGACGGTGGACATTACCCCCTGGCCAATATCAGGTGGACAATAGCAACAGAAGAGTATGTCAAACACTGGCATGGGGAAACTGGCTATAACACCCATAAGCCCGCCCCCCAACAATGCACTGCCTCCAGGAGGCATTAATTCCCAAATCTCTATCAGCTGGGAACCTAGCATTCAGAACACCTAAGTTTATGGGGACACCTGAATCAAACCACCATATTCTGCCCCTGATCTCTCAATTGCAGCTGAATGGGCAGCAGTTCACATAAAGATTTTTTTTCTGTGCCATATCCCTCTGTTCACACTGATTCATTTTTATGCAAAGCAACTCTGCACAACTTCTCAGGACATGGGCATAACAGCAAGCATCTCACACAAACTGCTAGCCCAGTCCAAGCAAAGCTCTAATTCTCATAAGCCAAACATCACAGTCCATAGTTCTTACAGCATTCAGGTCTTTTAACTCTGACAAGGATAGTCCATCAAGCTATACTTACAGCACTGCAAGGCATCTCTTAGGCCAAGGTTTCAAATCCTTCCACATTCCTCTTGAAAATCAGCTCCAAAAGGCCAAAGCCACACAATCACGTGTCTAGCAGCAATCCCACTCCTGGGTACCACTTTACTGTTGCAGTCAGGTTCACATTGCTGGTAGAAATCACTCAACCAAGAGCAGCTTGTGGGAAAAAAGAGGTTTATTTTGGCTTATAGGTTCGAGGAGGAAGCTCCATGATGGCAGGGAAAATGATGGCATGAGCAGAGAGTGGACATCACCCCCTGGCCAACATAAGGTGGACAATAGCAACAGGACAATAGCAACCACTGGCATGGGGAAACAGGCTATAACACCCATAAGCCTGTCCCCCAACAATGCACTGCCTCCAGGAGGCATTAACTCCCAAATCTCTATCAGCTGGGAACCTAGCATTCAGAACACCTGAGTTTATGGGGGACACCTGAATCAAACCACCGCACCAATGCACATCCAGCCAACAAGCATGAGGTTTCAGAGATACTCTTTGTGTTTCATCAGAAGCAGAAGGAGGTGCTGCAGGGAGTTGGTGGGAGGCTCCCAGTGATTCTCCAGGGCCACAGGTATTTGAGACATTGTTGCTGGTTTTGTTGCACAGACTAATTGGTGATAGAGTCTCTGATTTTTGCTGCTTTCTGCTTTTAAAGTTAAGTAAGTCTCATGTGATGTGCCTTAAATTCTTTTATTAAAATATTTTTATTTACTTACTTGCAAGAAGAGAGAGAGAATGGGAGTGCCAGGGCATCTAGCCACTATAAACAAACTCCAGATGCATGCCCCACTCTGTGCATTTGGCTCTATATGAGTATTGGAGAATCAAACCCCAGTCATCAGGCTCCACAGGCAAGTGCCTTAACTGCTGAGACATCTCTCCAGCCCCTTAAGTTCTTTTTACTTAAAGTACAGGGTGGTTTTCTGCTTTTCTGGCAAGATTATAACTGATATACCTATGAGTCATTAGTTTGTTATTCTTTAAATGTATTTAACATTTACTTCAGAAAGCTGTTCAATATAGTACAACAATGAACACAATGAATATAGAAGGGGAATTGATGTTTGGCAGCCACGTTCCTTTCTGGAAGATGCTGACCATCCTGAATCTGAAATCACTTTACAAACACTGAGATTGGGAGGACTTCTTAGTTTGGGTTTCTTTCAAATCCTGACACATGCTAGGCAAGCTTTTTTCATTTTAGGCCTTCACACCATGCACAATATTGTTACCACCTGAGAAGCTTTTCCCTGGCCTTTCATAGGGCTGGCTCTCTCTCCTAAGAGTCACTTTAGAACTATACCATTACCCCACACTGTTCTCTTTCATCTACACCTGCATTTCCACTTTTGTATAGTACAATTTTTCATTATATGTTTGTCTCCTTATGTGAATAGTGTCTATCTCTTCCACAAGAGTGTAAAGCTCTCAGGAGGGCTGGACCATGTGCTGTTCTCACCACTGAATATAACTATCACAATATTTTAGATGCAGTAATACTTGTTAAAAGTTATGGAATAAGCCGAGTATAGTGGTGCATTTAATTCCAGCACCAGGAGGCAGAGGTAGGAGGATGGCTGTGAGTTGAGGCCAGTGTGAGAATCATAGTGAATTCCAGGTCAGCTTGGCCTAGAGCAAAACCCTACCTCAAAAAAAAAGTTATGAAATAAATCAGTAAAAGTGTCTGGAGTCATATCCTCTCAGGGTGAATAATAGTCTCCTCCTATGTACCTGGCCAGTCTACTTCCTTACCACTCACTCTGCAAAGAGATCAGGCTGCCTTGTCCATAGACACCAACTAGGGAGCTACTCTTTGACCTTCATCCTAAAACCCAGACTATGCATCTCTACAAATACTGCACAAGCTAAGAGCATAATTCAACATTTAACAGAGAAAGTTCAGTATTTTCTATAGGCAATTTCAGCCTGGTATTCATTTTGTTTTGTTATTCATTTTGATGGGTCTCAGAAGCAGCTTAAATTGTGGAGAGGGAATGAAATTAAGGAATAAGTAATGTTTTTATTACAGAATTTCATAAGTTTTTTGAAGAACAGGAATAATAACCTGTACTTTTAGTCAGACTCCAAAGATACTGAGTCTCTTCTATAACAAAATGAAGTTATTATTCCTCCTTAATTTTTCAGGAATGATTATTGAAGCTGTCTATGGTTTTCATCTCTGTTATTTTATTGAGTCACCCATTGTGGTGGTTTGAGTCAAATGTCCCCCATAAACTCATGTGTTCTAAGTACTGGATCCCCAAATGGTGGCAATTTGAGAATTGAGCCTCCTGGAGAAGGTGTATCGTTGGAGGCAGGCTTATGGGTGTTATAGCCAGCTTCCTCTTGTCAGTGTTTGGCACTCGCTCCTGCTGCTGTTGTCCACCTGATGTTGGCCAGGAGATGAAGTCCAGCTTCTGCTAATGCTGTCATTTCCCCTGCCATCATGGAGCTTCCCCTTGAACCTATATTCCAAAATGAACTCTTTCCTGCCATCAGCTGATTTTGGCCAAGCGCTTTCTGCCAGCAACATGAAAGTGACTGCAACACCCATTAATAGACATATTACTAATTTAATTGATATTTAATATAATCATACATATTAAAATCCTATGACATTTTGAAATCTTTGGTAAAATATGACATATTCATTGCATCAGGGAGAGGAATCTCTCTCCCTAGCCATTTCTGCATGTAGCTTCTTTTTCTCTCTAGACATTGTTCTCTGTTCTTCCCACACAGTTACATCACAGGTCCCCTAAGTCTTTGTGGTAGGAAGGACACAGTGTAAGCAAAAGGATAATTTCAAACTACCAAATCATTACAGCAACAAAACCTATTTATGTCACTAGTCTTCTCACTAGTGCATCTTCAAAGATTAAAGTCATCTTCATTATTGTCACCTTGATAAGATTTACCTGCTTTGTCAGGTTAAAAGCAGCCCAGGTTTTATGAGATTACTTATAAATGTAGTAGAATGGTCTTTAAAAATGCTAAGCATGGGTTGAAGGGATGGCTTCGTGGTTAAGGCACTTGCCTTAGAAGCCTAAGGACCCAGGTTCAATTCCCCAGTACCCACATAGAGCCAGATGCACAAGGTGTCACATGCATTTGGCGTACGTTTGCAGTGGCTAGAGGCCCTGGCATGCCCATTCTCTCTCTCTGTCTCTCAAATAAGTCAACAAATAAAATATTTTTTAAAGTGCTAAGCATAATTCGCATATTTATAGTACTTAGCTGATCCTCAGCTTACTATTGTTTCAATACTGATCAGTAATACAGCTTTCTTTATCTATAGAAATAAGTAATCATTTCTATAGTGCCACACAGTTTAAAGATACTTTCCTGTGTCATTTCTTGGTTTATGCCAACAATTGGAATAATGAAGTGCTAAATAAGTCAACTAAGTAGATGACACTAGCATTCCTGAGGATTTTTAAAAAATAATTCTTGCATATGAAGTCTTGCATTTAAGGAAAGAAAGCAACACACCAAAAGGGCACACCAAAAGTCCCTACATTTAACATACAATTCTAAAAATACATTAATTTCTGCCCCTTTTCTTAAAAGTGTAATAAAAACTATGATGAGGGCTGGAGAGATAGCTTAGCACTTAAGGTGCTTGCCTGCAAAGCCAAAGGACCCAGGTTTGATTCCCCAGTACCCACATAAGCCAGATACACGGGGTGGTGCATGCATCTGGAGTTGGCAGTGGCTGGATTCCCTGGTATGCCCATTCTCTCTCTCTCTCTCCCTGTCTCTGCCTTTTTCTCCCTCAAATAAATAAGTAAATAAATAAAACTATGATGATACACATTGTTCCTATTGACTGTGTGTGTGTAGTATGCATGAGTGTGTATGTGTTTAAGTGCATATATGTATATGTGTATGTATGTATATATGCAAAAGGCTGTCAGGGGTCTTATTTGACTATCCTCCATCCTTTTTAAAAATCTGTGTAAAATAATTTGTACTTTATTGTATATAACTATAAACACTTTTAAGAAAAGGAAAAGACATTCTACAGTGAAAATTTTGCTTTTAAAATATATTCCTGATGAAGAACATATGTCCAAAATAACTGAATATATTATAATCCAACAATAGGGAAAAAAACGGGTGAAAGAGATGAGGAGCCCATAGACTGAGAGAAAATATTTGAAATACATATACTTGACAATTTACAGGAATTTCAAATCCTTCACAGCACACAAACATTAGTTTAAGTATGGATTCAAGCACAATACAAATACAAAATGTAAAGATCTCAACAAATCACTACATTACAAATTCTAATAACAACAAGATGCATCGATGCTCCTATTACAATGCAAAAGATATCAGAAATACTAACATCAAATATTGATGAGGATGACAAGCAACAGAAACTCTCATTAGCTGCTAGTACAAAATAGCACAAATTGCTTCAGAAGACAGTCTAGAATTATTATTGTTGTTATTATTATTAACATTATTTTGGTTTTTCCAGGTAGGGTCTCACCCTAGCTCAGGCTGACCTGGAATTCACTATGTATTCTCAGAGTGGCCTTGAATTCATGGCAATCCTCCTACCCCTGCCTCCTGAGTGCTGGGATTAAGGGCGTGCGCCACCATGCCCAGCTTATCCTTCACCTTTTTTTTTTTTTTTTTTTTTTTTGGAGAGACAGTGTCTCTGAACACAGAACTCACCAAGTGGGCTAGATCAGCTGCTATCCAGTGAAACCCAGAGATCCGTCCCTCTGCCATCCACCGCTGGGCTTACAAGCACACACCACCATGCTTGGTACTTCACATGTGTGCTGAGGACCAAAACTCAAGTTCTCATGCTTGTTCTGGCAAGCATTGTACCCACAGAGCCTCTCCTCAGCCCACACCTGTTGACTCTTCTTATGAATTCATTAACAATACAGATATTGTGCCTTCTTAACTAATGTTGTTGCCCATCTCCTATTTCTGTGCTGGTTAAGTTTTTAGATTTTAGATTTTGGGGTAACAGATAGTCCTATAGTAGGATACAATCACAACACCAATAACATAATGAAGGATTTAAAAGTAGACATCCACCTATTTTAGGGGAGTAGAACAATGCTGAGAATTAAATCCAGGTCCTAATACATACTAGAAAGAACTCTACCACTGAACTGATCCCCCAAAACATTTATTTCTTTTATTTTAGACAAAGCTAGAATGGAATTCACTATGTAGCCCAGTTAGACCTTGAACTAACAATCCTCCTTAAAATTCTCCTTAGGTGTGCAGGGAATAATGCATCATCACACCCTGGTAAACATTTACTTATGTAAAAGGAGAAATAAACTTCTTGTGTTTGTAAAAACATCTAGTAGATGATAAGAACATATTTAGCACTGTGTGAATTCTATCTTGTATATTATCGGATGGGGTTGACTTCAAATAAAAATAAATGGGGCATATATACAAAGTCTCATAACAATGTAAATAGAATAATAGAGAATGAAGACACATACAGATTACAAGCACATTTCTATCTCTTCATAAAAGTCATTACGGTATTATGCTGTCCTCCTTCCTTCTAGGACAATAAACACATACATTAGGGTTTTCATTGTAGCAAGTTTGACACTACTTTTTTGGACAACTGAACACATAGGAGCCATAGATTGTTACTAGAAATATTTTCAGTGACATACCTTCCAGTGAGTTGTTGGTCAGGGAGGTCCCTGATGTCCCCCAAAACATTACAGGCCATTGTTACGGATCTTGGTTTCCCACCAGGAATAGATAGTAAGACCGTATTGCTGAAGACTCCACATGCTTGGTCTGCAAGGTCACTGAGAAATCTTGCTGGAGTTGAGATGAAAAGCTTCTCCATGTAGACTAGCTGACAGAAAGCTGGCAAAAGCTAAGCTGCATGCAGCTCCATGGAAGAGAAAGAAATCACCAGTGGAGATAAACAACACTGGACACTGAAAGCCTTGTTTGGCCAGCCAGGCCAAATGGGCCAAAGGATGCAATAGTGGCATATCTGTTATGAGGGAAATGAACTGCTCTCCAATTGGACTGGAAGCCCATTCCATAAGAGGGAATACATGCCTGATACTGAAAACCTATGACAGAGGAAATCATGAGTCCTATGGGTAACTGGCTAAATGCATATATTATCCTCACCAAACTGTCTGGTAAGTACTTTTCTTAATGTTTATACCTATATATTAATGCTACTCTCACTTTTGGTTACAGAAACTTCTCTTTTCAGATGGCAGTGCCCTCTGGGATGGCTTAAAAGGCACCATATTACTGAGAAGAAGTGACGGAGGAGTAATCAGCACTGAAACATCTCTATCACACCTTCCAAGGCTCAGGTTCCATTGCAGAAGAGGTGACAAGGAATGTAAGAGCCAAAGGAAGGATAGGACTCCTTATAATGCACTCTTCCATACACAAATTGGCCTGGATATTCATGACTCGCAGTGCCTGACACTACCTACATAAGACCATCATAATGGAAGGAAAAGATGATGACATCAAAATAGAATGAGTGAGAGGAGGAAGAGATATGAGGGAACGTGGAGTTGTGAAGGGGAAAGTGAGGGGGGTGGGAATTATCATGGTTTATTGTCTGTAATTATGGAAGTTGTCAATAAAATTCCTTTAAAAAGAACATATATTTAGGGCTGGGGTGATGGCTTAGCAGTTAAAGCACTTGCCTGTAAAGCCTAAGGACCCAGGTTTGATTCCCCAGTACCGATATAAGCCAGATGCACAAGGCAACACATGCATCTGGAGTTCATTTGAATGGCTAAAAGCCATTCTCTCTATCTGCTTCTTCCTCCTTCTCTTTCTCCCTCTCTCTCTCAAATAAATAAATATTATTTAAAAAAGATATTTATATCTTAAATATTTATAGGTTCTATCTCTAGTAATTCCATCACATAGAAATATATTTATTACATACATATTAACATTTTAGTTTCTATCCTTCCAGTCTGTTTTGAAAATATATTTATATTATGTGTCATTTGTATCATATAAATTAGGATTATGTTGTATACTTTTTTTAGTATCTGTGTTTGTTATGCATCCTCCACTGTCAATTAGTCTTCTACAATATGAAGAGTGTGATGTCACCAGCAAAGGATACATAGGACTACTGTCAAAACATATTCATGACTGGGGAGATGACTCAGCAGCTAGAGGTACTTGTTTACAAATCCTGCAGGCCTAGATTCAATTCTATAGCCACCCACTTAAAGCTGAATGGGTGTTTGTTTGCAAAATCAAGACACCCTGCTGTGCACACACACACAAATGCATACACAAAATATAAGTAAAACATGTTTAAAAAATATTCACAACCAGGCTGGAGAGATGGCGTAGCAGTTAAGGTGCTTGCCTGCAAAGCCTAAGGACCCAGGTTTGATTCCCCAGAACCCAGGTAAGCCAGATGCACATGGTGGCACATGTGTCTGGAGTTCATTTGCTAGAGGCCCTGGTGTGCCCATTCTCTCTCTCTCTAATAAATAAATAATAAAAAATATTCACAACCATGTGAACAGTAATATGCACAGTCACTTAAAATCAATATATCTCTAAGAAAATTAACATTCATAAGTGAGTGGTGTAATAAGCAAATATGTATGCCCATCTCTTTATTATTAATACTGTTAAAGACTTTATATAAATTATATTTTGCTCTTTGTTTTATGTAGAAAGTATTATTTCCTTATTAATATACTTCCCCCATCACTTTGGTAAATAGTTGTCCTGTTTACTAAGGAAGTTGGTTTCAGGAATCCATGGACACCATTATCCACAGATACTCAAGTCCCTTATATAAAATAGCATAACATTTGCATATAACCTAAACATATCTTTCTATATACTTTATCTCTAGATGAACTTCTTATGTCTAATACAATATAAATGGTGTATAAACAGTTATATTAAATTGTTTAGGAAATAATGACAAGAAAAAATCTGTACATGTTTATTAGAGACACAATTTTAACCACTATGAATTCAATCATACATATGGAGGGAACCTGTAGGGATGAAAGGCTAAGGGCATAGTCTTTTCATTACAATGAGATTTTTTGATGGCTAAGTATTTTATTATAGCATTTACCATAATCAAACCAACCTCCTGTTATCAGACACTTATTTACTGTATACCTTACTAGTATCAATAAATATGTCTTGTAGATTCCCCAACACACATCTTCCAGTCTTTAAACAGAATTATTGTATAACTTTCACACTCTATTCTTACACATATCACTATGTGTTCAGAAACTTTTATTCTTAGTGTTTTTGGACCTCAGCCCTCATTTGTAAAATTGAGTTGGATCAAGTGTAAATATATTCCAGCCCTAAAATTTCTGAGTTCTAGACATAACAGATCCTTATTAACTGAGTGAAACAATTTTTAACTCTAGGCAAACCATAAGACATATAATTCACAAGTTTCAAATGAGTATAGGGTTAGGGTATTATAAACAAAACTATATTGAGAAATGGAATACCAGTTTCACTTCTAGGTTTCGGGATATAGTTTTGCTTTTTTATTGTTAAGTATTACAACAAAATTCAAAAATCTTGCTAATTTTTAAGATAAAAATAAAGTCTTTGGAAAAATTTGTATTTCTTTGTGTATATGTTTGTGCATGTCCATGTGTTAGTGGGGACACATGCATGCCACAGCACACGTGTGGAGGCCGGAGCACTTTTGGGTCAGTCCTCGTTTTCACCTCATTTTGAGACAGGGTTTCTCTCTGGATTTTATTCTGCTGTTCTCTGCTGGGCTCACCAGGAGCTTCCAGGAAATTCTCCTATCTCTGCCTTCCATTTCACTTTCAGTGTGCTAGAATGATAGATGTTTGTTGGTGTGGCTTCCAGCTTTTTACATGGGGTCTGGGGAATTGATCCCCAGCACTGGCTTGAGCAGTACCATCCACTGAGCAGTCTCTGCAACCCCAACACTTCTGTTTTTGATAGTGGCCCTTCAAGCTCTGCTCTCAGTGCTTTAGGAAACGATGCACAGTTCACATTAGAACACTTTTCAATTAACTCATTATTGGAGAACTGGTATCAGTAACATTCCTGGAGAAACCAGGATATATGAGGTTGTCCTTGACCTTGTAATCTTAACACACATTCCACTCATTCAACTGATCCACCCTAGAACTTGTCATTGAGAAAGGTTTGATTTTGCTGTGTCTTAAACAGGTCCCAACTGGATCTCAGTAATTTTGTGAAACTCCTTTTCTTGCTTCTTTAAGGACTAAAAGGCCAATGTCATCTTTGAAAAAATAACCACATGAAACTTGGGCCCAAAGTGTAACTTACTCATATTTCTTTTAAAATCTTATTTGCTTGTTTGTGCATGGGGGAGGGCACACGCAGGCACTGCAAAAGAACATCAAAGGCATGTGCCACTTTTTGCATCTGGGTTGTTTGGGACTTGACCCTGGAAAGTACCTTTAACTATAGAGCCACCTTCCCAGCCCTCATTTATATTTCTCAATTCATTTTACACTCGTGGATGGTTTTCACTTTTAGCCATAAACTTCTCTTCAAATGCCCTACATATTAAACGTGAATTTGCCTCTAAAATGTTGTTTATTGGAGTTTTTTGAGACAGGAGCTCATGTAGCCCAGGCTAACCTCTATATAAAGGTTAGAATGGCTTTGAACTTTTGAGCCCAGCTTTTATTTTATCAAGTGTTGGGCTTTCAGGTGTACACTTCCATGCCTAGTAAAAAGTTTTCTAAAAGATTCAGACTTGAAGGGTGGAAGAAAAAAGAACGTAGGGAGGAGTTTTGTTCTCAAAAGGGAAAAAGAAAGTAATACGTTATTTTAATTATAGCATTTATAAACAGATGTTACAAATAAGTTCCCAGGCCTTTATTTTATTTTAATTTTTGTTTGTTTGTTTGTTTTTCGAGGTAGGGTCTCATTCTAGCTCAGGCTGACCTGGAATTCACTATGTGGTCTCATGGTGGCCTCAAACTCACAGCGATCCTCCTACCTCTGCCTCCCAAGTGCTGGGATTAAAGGTGTGCTTGATTTTTTTTCTTTCTTTCTTTTTTTTTTTTTAAGTATTTATTGTTTTAGAGGGGGAGGGCAGATAGAGAGAATGGGCACGCTAGGGCCTCTAGTCACCACAAATGAATGTGCCACTATTTACATCTGGCTTTCCGTGGGTACTGTGGAATCCAACCTGGGTCCTTGGGCTTTTTGCAGGCAAGTGCCTTAAAACAAAAAGCTTCAAGACAGCATTCACCAAAAGTTGTGCAAATTAAGTACACTCAAAATGTTAATTTTTTTTTCTCCCCACATCCACAGGGTAATTAATGTTTTCCCTCTATTTTCCTCTTTCTTTGCGTGATGCATTACCAAAGTGCCGCTGCCACACATACGGAGGAGGTCACCGACCCGGAGGATGAGACGAACAGGCTCAAGAAAAGGCCGCCCGGGGTCCAGTCCGCAGCCCAGCCTGGCCCAGGCGCTCGGGGACCGGCTCCCTCCCACGGTCCCGCCGACCAAGATTACAGCCCACGCTCGCAGGTAACTCCGACACGACTGTGCGGTCCAGTCCTCTCCAACGCGCCCAAGTCGGCAGGCGACAGACAGTACCACCGCGCCAACCGCCGGGCCGGCTGACCCGGAAGTGCTCTCAGGCCGCGTCGGCCCCGGCGAGGGCGCGCTCACTCCAGGCCGCGCACGCGCACGCGCGCCCCCGCTGGGCTCCCGCCGGCCGCTCTGCTCTCTCGGAGGCGCGCCCGAGCCCGAGCGGCGGCGGCGGCGGCGGCGGCGGCGGCCGGCTCCAACATGGCCGAGACGAGCGAGGAGGTGGCGGTGCTGGTGCAGAGAGTGGTGAAGGACATCACGAACGCCTTCCGGAGGAACCCGCACATGTGAGTCGCGCGGCCCTGCCTCTCCGGGAGCCCGGGGCCGGGGCCGCGCTCCAGCTCCCTCCGCGGGAGGCGGCGGCGGCGGCCCGGGTCGTGGCCCGAGCGAGCGCTCTCCGGAGCGGCCGGGACGCGCGGGCGGGGCTGGGCTCCCCGAGTCACCTGGGGACATCTGAAGCCAGCCACTTTGTTTCTCAGTCCCTGCCCAGACTGTCGCGGGAGTTCCCGAAACTCCTCTGGCGTGGAAGGTGTGGGTGCGTGGGGGGACACCCGGCAGGGTGGGTCTGAGTGTGCCTGGGGAGCATCCGGGGCGCTGGGGACAGGGAGTGCGCACCCGGGCCTCCGCCCTCGGGGCTCGCTAACTACACGCGGGGCTGAGGCTGCTTTTGACTGGAGCCTCACTCGTCACAGGGTTGCAGAGTGACTCCAAAGAAACGTTTGTTGTGAAGGTGAACGGGGAGGCACCGCGTGGATCTGGGATAACGAAGATGCCCACTGGATACTTTTTACAATAAGGTGTTTCATAGGAGTAGTTAACTCATGTTTGATCTGAGCACTGCCAGTTCAATTCAGGACTGACACATGTATCTTTTTCCTCCTTCTCACCATTTAACTTGTACTCCGGGAAGGGAACCTCAAGATTGTACAATTTCTAGCACCTTGCCTTTATTTATAGTAGGAAAAGGAAGCTTAGCAAAGAATAACCTACTACAACAGAATGCAGAAGAAGAAGAAAGAAGCAAGACTAGAGCCCATTTCCCATCCCTCCTCTCCTAAAGAAACTTGCCATCCAGTTTTGCAGTTTTTTCTAACACTTTGTTTTTTGGAGTTTAATGTTTAATCTTTTAAACTAGAGCACATGAATTATTCTTTTTAAGATTTACAATTCCTTCAGCTTTTTCTGCCTAAGTGAAGTGCAGCATGTACATTTTAACCAAGTGTGTTCTTTTTCCTCCAAGGTGGTTGCTCATAAAAGAATTAAGAAGCCCTCAGATGTCTTGTTCCCTTGTGGCACACAATTAGAGACCTAGAACTGGGCTTCATTAAAAACAAAACACTGCTGGCCTCAAAACACACCTGCCACCTCTGACCGTGTTCACTTCCCTTCCCTATGACTGCTGCCTTTTTACAAAAAGTGTTTGGAATGAGTTCCTGGCAGTAACCATAGCAGTTGCTGGGGCTTGTAAAGAATGCTTTGATTCCTTGTATATCAGCCTTTCAGTCCCTATTTGAGAATGGGAGTCTCAGTGCAAATAAGAGACATCCTCAAAAAAAAAAAAAAAAAAAAAAAAAAAAAAAAAAACAGTGGGGAAAAGAAAGAGTATTTTCTCATCACTGGTATTATTTTTCTAGAAGAAAGTATAGTGGAAGTTAGACATATAATACAGTAATCACCTGGGTTTCTCTTTTGAAAGGACTGAAAGTATCCTTATTTTATGTTTAGAGAAATTAAGATTGTCTTCATTGGTTTGGCAGGTTGACATAGTGCCGTTTGGAGCACGTCCCAGTTTTCCTGGATCAGCTTTATCAAAACTCATAAAGAGCTTCAATGCTCATCCATGATATTTTTTGCTATGAAATTTCACTAATATGTTCTATGTCAACGTATAATTTATACTTACTAATAAATATTTCTTTCATTTAAATGATCTAAAAGTTTGAGGGCACTGATGAGATGGCTCAGCAGTTAAGGGTGCGCTCTTTCAAAGCCTGATGGCCTGGATTCTTTTCCCAATACCCATGTAAAGCCAGATGCAGAAAGTGTCACATGTGGCTTGAGTTTGTATGCAAGGCCATGAGGCCCTTGCATACCCATTCATATTCTCTCCCTGTCTTATGAGATAATAAATATTTTCATTAAAAAAGATTTAAAGCTGGGCATGGTGTCACACTCCCTTAATCCCAGCACCAGGAGGCAGAAGTAGGAGAGGATCACCACAAGTTCAAGGCCACCCTGAGAATTCCAGGTCAGCCTGGGCTACAGTGAGACCCTTCCTCAAAAGACCAAAATGAAAAAGATTTAAAAGTTTGAGGAATAAGTTGGATACTTCAAATACAATATGTAATCTAAACCTCAAACATTCAAATAGCTTAATTCATTATTTAATAAAATTGGACTTGCCAAATACAATATGAACCTAAGCTTCAAACATCTAAATAGCTTAATTCTTGATTTAGTACTCATCAGCAGTTAGCTGGACTTTAGTACATACTCCTTACAGTAAAAATACCTTGAATACTACTACTATGCATTGTTTCAAATGTTTTGTAAGTTAGGCTTTTCATAATTGCCCATGTGTCCTCACTTAATTTAGCATTTTTACTCTTAGAGAAGCTATGTTTGTAGTTTTTAAAGAGGTATCACTTGCCTTTAACGTTAGTATCTAATAACAGTATTATCAAAGGTTTTCATTGCTTACTTTTTTTTTGCAGCATGAGATGGAATGTGATTTTATTTGCCAATATCCACTCCATAGATTATGTAGACATTGACTCTGTCGAAACATACAGCCTGACAGTCACAGGTGCAGAGAGTGAGGCATGGATTTTTTTTTTTAACTATCAACTATCTCAGCCTCAGTTTCCTCTTGTGAAGCTAATGAGCACACAGGAAAGTCATCCCGCACAGTGGTACTTAGTTGCTACTAGGTGAATACTAGACTTAACCTGAGTCTCTGTGTTCTTGCCTGAAGTACACTGACCACATGACTGGTGACTGAAGCACTTTGTAAATTGGAAAGTACCATCCAGATAGTGTATGTGTGGTGACTATAGGGAGTCTATTGCATTCTCTGCACTTGATGGCTTGATCAAGGACTGGCATTAGCATAAGTATAGATCCTATTTGTTAGCATGGAAGACAACTATCTATAGTTAATTAGGGTCATGCCAAAGATTTTATCCAGCAAATTGTTAATATTTTCACTCTGTTGGATATCTGAGTTACTGATTTGAGATGCTATGGGTACCATTCACTGTATGGGACAGGTAGAAATATAAAATACAGTTCTTGTACTAAAGACAAAGAAATTTCTAGTATGACAGAATTGTTCTAAATCTGCTATACTACTAGCTACATAAGTAACTTCTACAATTTGAAATGTGCTTTATGTGAATGATTGAATGATTGATTTTAAACAAATAGCTTATATACCCAGTGATTCCTTTATTGTATGCTATATCTAGATAGAGACCTAAGACCTACCTGCATGAACAGTCAATGAGCCTTGCAATACTCTATTACTTGGAAGTAAAGAGTACAGTTCTCAGGAAGCAGCAAAATACTGAATCTTTGAGTCAAATATCTGCCAAAGGCTTAACGTTCTTTGCCTCAGCTTCCCATTAGCTATTAACCAAGAAGCTTTTCTGGCCAACCTCAGTCTCTCACGTGCATTAACACACCTCTCCATCTTTGCCTGGCACTTCATGTTTGCTGCATTCTTCACAAGCATGGCTTGTTTTCATAACAGTCCAAAAGGGAACTTCTGTACTGTGGCTGAGAATCCTGGTGGCAAGTGATACTCCCATGCACTGGTAGTGCTGGAAACGACACTAATTGCTGACCCGGATGTGGTTTCCACATCCTGTCCTGAAGGTTTACCTTCTTGTGACTGTTCCCTTGCCCCTGACATGTACAGTGCCGAGTTTCTCTGTTATACAGTGTGAAGGCTGGAGGAAATCTAGCCCCTTTCCTTGACTAAACTATAATGGGATTCTCCCTTTTTACAAATGAGGAAAGTGAGGTCCTGCAGTGGCCCAAGTGGCATGATTGGTGACATGTGTTTTGTAGCGCAGTGTATTAGAAGAGAATAGAGGTGACATTCTCTTGGAAGGTGAAGAGATGATAACCTACGAAAAGTGTTTTAAGTATTATCAGCAAATCGCAAGAACAGTCAGCCTTCCAGTCAGCATTACTTAGCACCTGCTCTCCGCAAGGCCTTTTTGTTTTTCCACAGTATTCTTAGAAGGGTAGTCAGCCACACGGTCTGCTTGTTACTTGGAAAGGTGGCATTGTCCTGTGATTTACATACCAAATTAGTAGTTGGACATTGTATTTTTAGTGCAACTAGTAGGTGAGATGCGTTTTTAACATTGTGTATTTTTTTTTAAATATATCTTTTATTGTTTATTTGCAAGGGGAGAGAGGGAGGAAGGGAGGGAGAGGGAGAGAAAGGACGCACCAGGACCTCCTAGTCACCGCAAATGAACTCCAGATGCATGGACCACTTTGTGCATCTGGCTTCACGTGGACACTGGGGAATCGAACCCTAATTGTTAGGCTTTGTAGGCAAGCTCCTTAACTGCTGAGTCATCTTTCCAGCCCAACATTATGAATTTAACTTAAAATATTTCTTAAAATAATCCCAGTGCACACAGAAGCCTGTGTTCCTTTATTATTGTTACTATAACATTTACATTTTTAATCCTTGCTGCTTTTTGATATATGAGAAGTAGTCATTAGATCTTAGGACAGAATCTCCTGAATAAATTGAGGATCCTTTTGTTTGGTTTTTAATTTTAGGTTATTTCTTAAAATGTTCTACTTGTAAAAGCTGAACACCAGAAAATAGTAGAGATTGTTGTCTAGCAGTCCAGTACACTAGTTGTGACTAGTTGTCCTTATAGTGCGTTAGATAGAATTCAGTTAAGATCACCAACTGTCAATACAAAGACATACTTTGAAATACGGGGCATTGACCCTTCTCAGTACTCTTTTTCCCACAGAACTTTATTTTTATGACTGGAATAACAAAGTGATAACAGTTTATTAAACATGCTGACAACTTCAGGAAAGCTCTTAGCTCTTTGAAGTCTAGTAGACTGCTTTAGTCATTTTTGCATTATCTGAAACTAAATATCCCCAGTATATTGTGTGATGGTGTTTGAAAGAAAATAGTATTGGCATGGCGTATGTATGTCAGAAGAACACCTTTGAATCTACTGAACTTACTGTCTGGTCCCAAAATCTTCTGGAGAGTTAAATTAGTTTGAAAGTCTTAGTGCCTGGCATCCCCTGGGGTACCCTTGCTCGCTGATAGATGCCTGTGTCACTAATAAAGTGGTCAGGAGGAAGTAGGTTACCTCTGAGCTCTCCAGTTTAGAGCTTTCAGGAGAGATTTTATTTTAGATCTATAGTCTCATACCAATTTGTGGTGGTGACTTAAAAACAGAATTTTTCTTATAATCTGTAATTTAAACAGGTTCCCTCCCCCCCTTTTTTTTTGTATGTCTGTCAAACTAACTGTTTTCTTCACGAGGGAATCTCAGAGACTTAAAATGTAATGCCTCACTCAAACTCTGAAAACCAAGTTTTTGTTCTTTTTTTAAAAGACTAATTTTGAAGATACTCTGATTTTTAAAATTTATACTATTCTTATTGTTGAAAAGAGTTCTTTTTAAATAACTCATTTCATTCAGGACATTTTATTTAAGAAATTATGTAGACAAGACTTTAGCATTTTTTTGTATTTGAAAGATATGTGTTGGTTATATAAACATTTTTTGTTGTTTGTTTGTCTGTTTACTTAGTTATGTCCATTGCCCTTCATATTGTTTATGAAATTACTTGTAATGCCACACACATTTTCATTGTAAATTGAGGTGGATTAAGGAGCTGAGATGCTTTTACAGATGAAATGATCACAATTGGAAATATAGTTTGTGCTTTGACATTTATCTGGGTGATTTTTTTTAACTGAGACAAGTATAGAGAAAAAATGGTCAGAGTGCTCACTGACAAAATCCCTATTATTGATCATTTATTTCTGTTTCACATTTATAAGCAGCCAAGTATAAACACATTCATTTACATTCTCAAGAAGTAGAACTAATATAAGTGGCTAGGCAAATTTGATTTCTATAAAAACAAAGTTTTTCCTCACCTCATTGTCTTCTTTCTCCAACATTTCTTGACCTGCTTCCAAGGAAAATTTTAGGACATCATATATATTTTAAAGCAGTTATACAAAAAGCTTTATGCTGCTCATTCTGTGCATTTTGCTTGGTTTCCTCAATATACCTTGGTAAGCATGCCAGTATGTGCACACCTACCTCATTCTCCTTAACAGCTCAGCCATGTGGTTCTGCTCTGTTTATGTTACCTGTTTTCTGTAGTCAAACATTGTTTGTCATTTCAAGTGAGCATCTTGCTCATATAGGATAAGAGAATTTTTGAACAGTAGACTTGATAGACCAAAGGGTGTGTGAATTAAAATTTTGAAAAAAAAGTCTTGAAATTGTCATTCAAAGATAAAACAAATTTCCATTCTGTCAGGAGAAAGTAGTGCAGTACATTGTTTTTCCTATACTGGCACCCGTGTCAACAGGCTGCTTTCTGTTGACTTATTGCTTCCATTCAAATAAGTGAGCTAACTCATATTCCTAAGCAAAATATGAGTGTTTCTTTTTTAATTTCTCTAATTAGAAAATTTTGGAAAAGCTATTGTTATCTTCATTTCTTTCTCTGTGTCTTACATATTAAGAGATGAGATTGGCCTGATCCCATGTCCTGAAGCAAGGTATAACCGAAGTCCCATAGTCCTGGTGGAAAACAAACTTGGTGTGGAGAGCTGGTGTGTCAAGTTCCTTTTACCGTATGTTCACAACAAGCTACTTTTGTACAGAACAAGAAAGCAAAGGCTGAACAAAGATGGTGAGTATGAACTGTGTCTTCCTCCTGGGCAAGAGCCCTTCTCTGGGGCCTGGTTCTGGTTTAGCTCTTCCCTACATTGCTTCAGCAGGTGCAGAACCTCTTCATCAAGTAAGGGCTTTCAACTTGATTAGTTTTCAGATTTTGTAATCACAGTGATTATAATAGAAATGTCTCAAGCAGGATTCCAAGCTACCTACTGCAGTAATAGCAATTTTGGTTTTATTTGTTAATATATTGAGGTCATTTGTAAGATTTTATTTAAAGATAGCTTCCTATGATATATATAGTTTTAATATCAGTAAAGAGTATTCTAAGCCCTTTAGCTGGGCATGGTGGCACACGCCTTTAATCCTAGCACTCAGGAGGCAGAGGTAGGAGGACTGCTGTGAGTTCGAGGCCACCCTGAGACTACATAGTACGTTCCAGGTCAGTCTGGGCTAGAGTGAGACCCTACCTCGAAAAAAAAAAAAAGAGTATTCTAGGCCCTTTGAGTCTAGTTCCTAATTTCTGATTCCTTATAGTGTTTTTATGGGCACTAGAACTTGTTTTTGTAGCAATTCAAGTGAGATAACAAAGGTGTTATATACTTGTACTGTGAACCAGCCAGTGATTTATAAATGTCCAATTTCCATGTGATTCTCAGTTGAACTCAGGACTTCTGAATCTTATTTCTATGAAATAAAATCCCAATATTTATATCTTCCATTCTCTCTGACAATTCTTTAATGCACTGATAATCCCTAATAATCCCTCCTGTTCTCTTTACTTAGTATTCCTCCAAATTCAGCTTGAAATGCTCAAATTCCTTGCTCCTTCTAGGCTCACCTCAGGTTTCTCTTTCCAGGGGAGAGTTTGGCTAAGACATGTCCTCTGCTGCTTTTGTGAAGGTTCTCTCTCTTTCCACATACAACAGAACCTTCAGACGTGCTCCATGGGCTGCTTGGGAGTAAACACTTTGTTACCTAGAGAATTTTAATTAATAGTTCAGTAGCCATAACCAAGGGCCTACTCATACCACATGCTGTTCTAAGTACTGTGAGAGATAAAAGATGTATATATATTTTCTTTATTCAAAAAATTTCTAGTTGAAGGCTGGGGAGCTGGCTTAGTGGTTAAAGCACTTGCCTACAAAGCCAGAGGACCCAGTTTTGACTCCCCAGGACCCACATAAGCCAGGTGCACAAGGGGGCGCATACATCTGGAGTTTGTTTGCAGTGGCTTGAGGCCTTGGTGCACTCATATTCTTTCTTTCCCTGTCTCTCAAATAAATAAATAAAAATAAAATATTTTAAAACAATGTTTCCAGCTGAATGGCAGACAATCTCTTTGTAGGAAAAGAGTATCACCAGAGATATCACATAGTGACTTCCCTGAATTCCTTACTAGAATGTCACATTAATAGCACTTTCACCTGTCTAGACTATAGAAAATATATGATGATTTAATGAAAAGTGGTTTTGGGGTTTTTTTTTTTTTCTCTGTGCTTGTTACATTCACTTAGTCCTCTGACACATATTTTTAGATTAGGAAGCTATGCTTAGACTTGGTATAATGTTGTTGGTGTGACCTAAGTTGATGGCATAAGCTTTAAGATAATCAGTTAATTATAACCTCAGATATAAGAATATTTGTCTTTGGTTAGACTTCCTTTAGTTCCTATTCCATCAGCATGCTGTAGGTTTCAGAACCACTAGAATCCACCACCTGACTTTTTACCAGATGAAACTTTTGATTCTGGTACATGGCAGTGTGGAATTGACTAGTACATACCTGTATGGAGTGCAGGGTAGGATGACTATCTTGTAGAGAAGAAGCAATAAGAATTTTTCAAAGTCAGAGGCTATAGTTGTTTCTCAGCATTAGCTTTTGCCCCTTGATATCTGTCAGCTCAGCCTGTGGCCATCTAAGTTCTCTCCATTTCTGTTTCTTGTCCTCCTGGGCTTGGCTCTGTTTTCTTGTCCACACAGTATTAGTTATGGTAGGCCTGGGAGGACCTACAGAAGCTGCTTGTGATTTTACCTTGATCTGTTTCTACAAGGGTTAGGATAATCTAAGCCTTAAGTAGGAGAAGGGGCATAGTTCAGTGTGCTGTCACTTACTGCTCAGGTTGTATATTGTGTTGTGAGTGATAAAGATACCTGAAATGCTAATGTAAGAGTATTCTGCCACACTTACTAGTTAATGTATCCAGAACATAGAGAAGAATCTTGATAAAGAAAAGCATGTCAAAATTATTAGAAAAAGAACTTATTTCATGAAATGTCATTTCTTTAAAGCTGTTTTTGGAGGAAGTACTATATATAAAGGGGTAAGGTTCAGGAAGTGCTATGTGTATAAAAGGGTCAGGTGTTAGAAGTACTATGTGTGGAAAAGGGGTCACCAGGAAGTACTAGATGCATACATGGCCAGGCATAGGAAGTACTGCGTGTATAAAGGAGTCATGTGCAGGAAGTACTATCTGTATAAAATGGTTCACATAAAGGAAAGGGGTCATGTGCCGGAAGCTGTGATTTAGAACAGTCTGCAGATGCCAGTGTCCGGTATTGATCTGCACAGTGTTCATCACTCAGTTGACCTCTGTTCCCAAGATAGAGTTGTATTTAGCTTAGTTTATGCCACACCTAATGTGTTGAGTTCCTTAGATGCTTGAAAAACATCCTGTTTGATTTTTTTTTAGTCAGCTATAGTAACAGCCATATTTAGTTCACAGAGGAATGGTGCTATAATTCTTACTTTTGCCAAATCCATGACATACAAGAAAAGCGGGAAAGAGTTGTTTAAGGCCCTGAATGGGTTGAGTTCCTGCCATCTTTTTGCTCTTATCCCTTTCTCACAACTCTTACTCTCAGTCTAAAACTGAGCTGTCTCTTCAAAAGTCCTTCTTCTTCCTCCTCCTTCCTCTTCCTCCCTCCTCTTTTTTTTCTGGCAAGACTGTTGTGTTTGATGTTTTTATTTTTGTTTTATCCCAGCTGGAAAAATGATGTGACTACCTCATAACTGGTCTGCCTTCTCTTCAGGCTCTTCCATAACCCATGCCCTTTATGCCACTATCCAGTTACTTCAAGTGCTTTTCTTAAAAATGGATTGAGAGCTGCTCTTTTGAAATGTGCATCTGCCCTTCCTTGGTGATACCGTCAGTCAGGGTACTGTTGCCATGCTTCAGCATGTCTGCCCACAGCCTGACTACCAGCCTTGCCTTCACTGCATACTCAGCATCAGAGGCGGCAGTTTATCAGCTCCCAGACTGACACCTATTTACAGCTAGCATTTATTTTAGCTTTTGTGTTTCAGCAGTTCTTACTAGTTGAGTAAATGTTTAAAATCAGGGTGAAAATCTGGCTTTGTCTTTCACTTGAAAATTCTGAAGGCCTGGTTACTTATATTTCTTTTCTGCATAGTAATAGTAAATTATGGTTTTCTTTTTTTTTTAAGGTTTTGTTCATTTTTACTTATTTATTTGAGAGCGACAGAGAGAAAGCAGAAGATAGAGAGAGGGAGAATGGGTGCACCAGGGCCTCCAGCCATTGCAAACAAACTCCAGACACGTGCTCCCCCTTGAACATCTGGCTAACGTGGGTCCTTGGGAATTAAGCCTCAAACTGGGGTCCTTGGGCTTCATAGGCAAGCGCTTAAGCGCTGAGCCATCTCTCCAGCCTGAATTATGGTTTTCTTAACTAGGGAAGGCTCTGGTTTGTTACAGCCTCTTGACACTTCAGATGCTGAGGGTTAGCCACTTGCTACTTCTCATCAGTTTGGCTTTGTTGCCTATTTTTCTTTTCTTTTTTTTTGGTATATTTCTGTGTGCATGTTCAAGTGTGTGAGTGTGGGCATGCACATGCCACGCAGTATGTGTGTGGAGGGTGCAGGACAACTTTCAGGTGTCAGTCCTTGCCTTCCACCTCTCTTTGAGCCAGACTCTCTCATTCACTACTCTTTGCCAGCTAGATTCTGGCTGTTTCTCCTGACTCTGCCTCCCTTCCTTTTGGCACACTGGGATTATAAACACTAGTACTACAGTGTTGTATTAGTTGGAGTTCTCTAGAGGAACTCTAGAGTTCTCTGAAGAATTGATGTTTAAAAGGGAATTTTTTTGGATTAGCTTATGGCAGTCCAATATAGCGGTCTGTAGGCTTGAGAGTCAAGGAACCCTGTAGTGGCTCAGTTCAGGTGGCTGGATGTCTCTGCAGTCCTAATCCAGCACTGAAGGCTCAGAAGCTTCCTGGAGAAATGGTGGTCCTCAGTCCATGCTGGAAGACTGAGGAAACTTGGTTCAAATGCCGAGGAAGGATGGCTGAACAGCAAAGATGCACATGCAAGTGAAGCAGTCACTAGGAACAGCACCTGCAGCCAGGCAGGGGAACAAGGGCAGCTTCTTCTCAGAGCTTCCTTACATAAACCCACCACCAGGAGAGACATCCACTCGGGAGCAGTGACTTCCTGCTTCAGTGAATCCTTCCTGGAAGCATCCTCAGAGATCCACTCAGGAGGAATGTCTATGGATTCCTAAACAGATCAAATTGACAACAGAATAAGTGTCCAGCTTTGTGTGGGCCCTGGGGATCTGAACTCAGGTACTCATCTTTGCATAGCAAGTGATTTATCCACTGAAACATTTCCCCAGCCTTTTACTGCCTTTTGAAATTATTTGAATCCTACAAGCATCTGCATTTGTAGCCATATGATATCCATTCCAGCCTGAATCTACATTGTTTCATCCTCTGGCCTGCTGTGTACTACTGCCAAATTCTCATGTCTTTGCTAAGACCAGGCACATGTCCTAGTGGTATCATCTCAGTGGGCTTGCTGGTGTACACAAGCTGAACTCATTCTCATCTCTATGAAACTGACTGCTTCAGGAAGCAGTGAGTCTCTGTATTCCTGGAGTCCTTTATTCGGATGACTTGTATAGTAATATCTTCCTGCACTATGTTGTAGTTAATTATTTAAACATTTTTCTCTACTGGATTGTGAGTCTGTTAGGAGCAGGGATGATGGCTTATCTTTCTCTTCTTACTAAGTGCTGTGAGGTGCTGAAGAAGAGCCTCATCAGATGACTAATGAGAATTTGGTGAGCAAGAGTTCTTAGCTTAGTCTAGCTTTCAATTCAGGTCCTATCTACTGTAATAAGTGTAGCTTTACCTTAAGCTGCTGTGTGGGTGTGGGAGGGGTATCTGAGTATATTTTGGGAGAAAGAACTTAACTAGTGCAAGTTGATCCTGGTTGGATTTATTTCTAGTGCATAGACACCTTTATATCAGAGTCCATTGACAGATTCAGTGACTGTACTATTATCAGTCACTGCTGGCCTTAGACTGTAATCAGTGCAGCAGAGAAAGTATCTCTGACTTCTGTAGTGTCCTTTGGTCCTTTTCTTATTCCAGCTGTAATTTCTTTTCTGTATATGATGTGTCCTGATTCATTCATACTGCTGGGTCAGTCATATTTTGGAATGTATGTAATAAACATGTATTCACTGGTAAATGTTTTGGTGTTTGGAGAGATCTGTTTAATTTCAGGAGACTGTAGGACTTATGGGTAAGGCAGCAGAAGAAATGATCTGTAGTTGGTGACATTTAGAGAGTGTAATAAAGACAACTTGTGATTATGCTTGTTTACATTTAGAGCTTGGTTCATCCTTCTTGCAGAGGGTAAAGTATTTGCCAGAAGTGTGCTACCATGGGAAGAGCATCTGCTTTACAGGAAGACAGACCTGAATTCAGTCCAGTGCATCAGTCTGAAGGCAAATTACTTAATCTCTTCTTCCTACTGCCACACCAGAAGAAGGGAACACTAATAGAGACCTTATGATTTCTGAGTATCTGACTCTGTTTATATCTAACATTTCCAATTTGTTACATTTTCTTGGATGTCCATTCCTTTTTCTATCATTCTGCTTTCTCCCTACTTCTTGCCTTTGAACTTTACTTCTGAATCCAGAAGAATGAGAAGCATTTCAAAGGAGGGCCATAGTTATAACAATCACTAGGAACCAATGATTACTTTTCAGAGTGGAGAGCCATGGTTCTAAGAGTGACTAGGCACACTTATGATCAGCACCAAAGCTACTGGTGTTTTAAGCCCTGAGATTCATAAAAGTTGTAACATGTCCCTTTTCTCTGTAGGCACTGCTCAGCAAGCCTTGGAGATTTCTTTCCTTCCTTCAAGGTATCCCAGTGTCACCTGTGGAGGTGACCAATCCCTGCAGGCTTTGCACAGGAATTAACATTTAGTGTTTGCTATGTGTTTTATTTGCTGACACTTTCTAGTTTTAATCAGTTCATACCTTTATGAGATGTTCTGTAATTGGCTGTACTTCCCCATGAGGAAGACCGTCATGCACAGCAAGATATGTGAGATTTTGCCCAGATCTCTGAGGGAATAATAGAGCTTTACTTGATCTGCATTCCTGCACACTGCTACAGACTGAAAAGTAGTGACTTTGGTGTTTGCTTTGTGCTTTCATTCATTTTTACCTTGTACTGCTGAACAGAAGTCTCTTTAAAAAATTTTTTTTATATTGACAACTTCCATAATTGTAAACAATATCCCAGGGTAATTCCCTCCCTCCTCCCACTTTCTCCTTTGGAACTCCATTCTCCACCATATCCCCTCCCCCCTCAATCAATCTCTCTTTTATTTTGTTGTCATGATCTTTTCTTCCTATTATAATGGTCTTGTGTAGGTAGTATCAGGCACTGTGAGGTCATGTATATCGAGGCCTTTTTATGTCTGGAGGAGCGCATTTTAAGGAGTCCTACCCTTCCTTTGGCTGTTACATTCTTTCTACCACCTCTTCCACAATGGACCCTGAGCCATGGAAGGTATGATTGATATATTTCAGTGTGGAGCACTCCTTTGTCACTTCTTCTCAGCACCATGGGTCACTGCCATCTGAAAAGAGAAGGTTCTCTAACCAAAAGTGAGAGTAGCATTAATAGGTGGCTATGAACATTAAGAGAAGTGCTTAGTGTGCAGTTTGGTGAGCATAATATATACATTTAGCCAAACAGCAGCAGATGTTACACCCCTAGGGCTCATGACTGCCCCTGTTGTCTGCTTTCAATATCATGGATGTATTCACTCCCATGGAGCGGGCCTCCAGTCAAATTAGAGGGCAGTTGGTTTCCCCATAACAGACATGCCACTATTGTACCTGTTGGCTCATTTGGTATCTTCACTGGTGATCTCTCTCTCTCTCTTATTGAACTGCATGCAGCATAGCTTTTTCCAGCATTCTGTCAGCTGGTCTACATGGAGGAGGTTTTCAGCTCAGCTCTAGCAGGATTTCTCAGTGACCTTGCAGCCCAAGTATGTGGAGTCTTCAGCAATAGGGTCTTACTATCTATTCCTGGTGCGAAATTAAGGGCCTTGGCAATGGCCTGTAATGTTTTGGGAATATCAGGGACCTCCCTGGCCAGCAACTCAATGGAAGGTATCCTATCCCTGGCACTGAAAATTTTCTAGTAGCAATATATGGCTCCTGTGTGTTCAATTTGTCCAAAAAAGCAGTCTCAAACTTGCTACAATGAAAACCCTAATGTATATGTTTATTCCTAGAAGGAATAATACCATAATGACTTTTATGAAAAGATAGAAATGCCTTTGTAATCTGTATATGTCTTCTCTCTGTATTATTTTATTTACATTGTTATGAGACTTTGTATATATGCCCCATTTATTTTTAGTTGAAGTCAACCCCATCTGATAATATACAAGACTTATTTATATCCTCTTAGATTTTGATTAGCCCTCCCTTCACTTTGTCTTTACTCAGTCTCTTCCCCTCACCTCACTTAGGCCTTTTTACCCCCATTAGTCTGTTCTTTTACTTACATGAAGTCTCTGTCATGGAGTAGAACCTTGGTTGGGGAGGAGAGTTGTGTTAAAAGTTCAGACAAAACCAGCTGTGATTGGTTATGCACTTTCTGTTACATAGAGAGGGAGATTCTGAGGAACTGTCAATTGGCCTCAGGCATGTAACAACTTTTTGAAAACTTGTAGACACCAAAAAATATATTTCCCATCACATATAGACCTTTCCATATAGCTTATATCTAGCTACTCAACTAAATGCTCATTTTTGTTATTATTGCTTATTTTATAACTTTAGAAATTTAGACAATTTCATGGAAAGAACAGCTGCCTCCTTGTTTTTGATAGCTTGGATTTACTAGTGCTGCAGATCCTATTGCTTGTTAGATGAAAATTTTTTTTCACTTTTTTTTTTTTTTTTTTTTTGAGACAGGCTTTCTCATTGAACTTGGAATTCACTGATTCAGCTAGGCTAGCTAGCCGGAAAGCCCCAGGGATCCTATGTCTGCCTACCCAGTACTGGGATTACATGTGTGCTCCTGGCTTCTATGTGGGGACATAGAATCTGAACTCAGGTCCTCATGCTTGCATGGCACGTGCTTTACCATCTGCACCATCTGCTAGCTCTGGTAATGTTCATTTCTTAGTTGAACAGGGATTTATTTTTAAAAAATATTTTATGTCAGACAGCTTTAGAGAAATTGAATACATCTCATTTTAATCTCACACTGTGAGGTTATTACCATTTCACAGGTCAGGAAACTGAGGTCTAAGGAAGTTAAAGTTTATAGGTGCTAAGTGGAGAAGGGGCGATTTATACCCAGGTAGTGTAAGGCCTGTGTGGTTACAGCTCTTTGTGTTGTAGACTACTGTAGAATTTACGTAGAGTCCATGTCTTTAATTACCTTGCCTCAGCTCAGTACCTTCCTTGTTACAGGTGCTCACAGATTTTGTTTAATGAGTAATTTGAAAGATGAGTATTTGCCCACTTAATTCATAGTCTGAGTAAGAGGGCACTATTTATATAAGAAAGTAAGACACAAAACAGATCAAAGACTTCTTGCTAGGTAAGTTAGGTAAGCTTTTGTGGTGAGTCCTGAGATTTAAAGAAAAAGAACATTATATTCTAGATATTTGGATATGTTCAAAGGATGGTGGTGCTTGATATCAGGTGGAACATAACATGTGGAGGAAAGTAACTTATGAAGGACTAGACTTAAAAGAGGGACCAGGCTTTGTTTCCTACTCTATTTCTCCAATACCTTGTGTGGTAGCCACACTGTGCTTCATAGTGAGAGCACACTATGAGGTTCACACTGCTCTACTGGGCTATGTGCTTCCATGGTCTGCAGCACCTTACTGCACTCATTACTGGTTTCCCATGGGCATGTCTTCCTTCACCACTGCACTCTAGTAAGAGTTAGATGCAGCTTGTTTGGCACGCCTGCAAGTGTGGTGTGTGTTCCTACTTCATAGATACTTTACTTTGCTGATATGATTATTTGCTTACATGTGCTCTTCAGCTAGATTATAACCTTAGAAGATCAGGTCAAGTCTTATTCCTCATAATTATGTCTATTCTTTCAGTCCTGGGACCCAATTTAACCCTTCCTCCATGTTTGTACTTGAAGTATTTGTAGAATTTATACAGGACATTATATCATTTTCCTTGGCAAATGTTAAATTAGTGCCAAGCCAATTAAAAGTAAAAGAATAAGGAGGCCAAGTAGATTGTTGTTTACAGTCATACTATGCTTATGTGCAATCACTTGCTGTGGGAAGCATGCAGACAAATGATGTGCTGTCCTCTCTTGCTGCTCATCTGTTGAGTGTTCAGTCCAGCCATGAAGCCATGAACTCTTCTCAAAGTGGAGTGAAATAGAATAATTGACTTTGCTATGATGTGTTTAGGGGTTTGTCCCATTATTTTCTGTAGGCAGACATTTCAATTATAATATGACTGATTTGTTAAAGGCAGACAGGTATTAACCTTGTCACATACTAATTGGGTGACTAAGAGCAAATTGTTTTAAACCTCTCAATCTTATTTTCCCAATCCATAAAGAAGATCAAGAATATCTTGGTGAATAATTATGAGAATGCAGTGTGATAATGTGAATATAGTACTTAATATTGTATCTAGTATACAGTAATTCCAAGTAAATTATAACAGCTGCTTTTTAAGTTTTATTTTATTTGCCATTTGATACAGCCCTAGTAGAGGTTCATAATTTAATAGTATATCCCTAGATTGATAATTATTCTAGAATATTCTTTTCTTTTCTTTTTTTTTTTTTTTTTGTGGTTTTTCGAGGTAGGGTCTCACTCTAGCCCAGGCTGACCTGGAATTCACTATGTAGTCTTAGGGGGGCCTCGAACTCACGGCAATCCTCTTTACCTCTGCCTCCCAAGTGTTGGGATGAAAAGCATGCACCACCATACTTGTATTCTTTTCAATTTTAGTAAAGACAATATGTCCAGATTTGACCAATTTAATTGCTTTAAAAGTAGGCTTATGGCTGCCCCTCTCCCTCCCCACAACTCTCAAATAAATAAATAAATAAACTTTTTATTTAAAAAGGCCTGGGATATGGCTTAGTGATGAAGGCCCTTGCCTGTAAAGCCAAAGGACCTAGGTTCATTTCCCCAGTACTTACATAAGGACAGATGCACAAGGTAGAGCAAGTATCTGGAGTTCATTTGCCGTGGCTAGAGGCCCTGGAGCGCCCATCCTCTCGCTCCCTTTTCCCCTCCCTCCCTCTGTCTCTCTCTCTTGTCTCTTTATATCTCTCAAATAGGTAAAAATGTTTTTTAAAAAAGGCTATGAAGTTCATTTGAGTCCATGGGGATTTTGTGAAGATCATGAATAATAAATAGCTTGTGGACATGAATAGGATTTTCATCAATGAACTGTAAATAATTACCAAAAATGAAAAATGTTCATATGATTAAATGTAAAAAATAAATTAAGACAAAGTGCAATTTTTTGATCCATCACAGTGATTTTTAAAAATACAATTTAGGGCTGGAGAAATAGCTCAGTGATTAAGGCATTTGTCTGCAAAGCCTAATGACTCAAGTTCAATTCCCCAGTACCCTTGTAAAGTCAGATGCATGAAGCGGCACATGCATCACGAGTTTATTTGCCGCAGCTAGAGGTCCTAGCACGTCCAGTTTCTCTCTGGCTCAGGTGTGGTGGATCATGCCTTTAATCCCAGCACTTAGGAGGCCAAAGTAGGAGGATTGCTGTGAATTTGAGGCCAGCCTGAGACTACATAGTAAATTCCAACACATCCCAGGTTAGAGCAAGATCTTACCTCAAAACAACAACAACAACAAATACAATTTATAGGTTAGAATTGACAGAAATACTCTTGGCAATATAAAATAGGTACAGTGCATTTGAAGCTCCATTGGAAAACAGTAGGAGTCATGCAAATTCATATATTACTTTGACATGATAATTCTATTTTAAGAAATATATTCTAAGAAAAATAAAATATAAAAAGTCTTTAAATTGATTATTGTAGTCTTATCATTATTGTACCTATGTATAATGTGCAAGAGATAGTAAAATACTTTCAAGAATATGTAAATTATGTTAAATGTATTAGATTATAAGTGATGTTCTTTCTTTTGAAATTTTTCATATAGTCAGTCATTGAGATGTTTATGGAGTTAAATGAATAGTAGTATCAAAATTGTTTTCGTTGTTATACACTAAATTAGTGGCAAAACTAAAAGAATGAAAAGTTAATCTATTAAAGGCATATTGTAAAATTGTCTTGTTTTCAACTTTTAAAGTAATTATAAGTAGAAGAAAGTTTTGAGGATAATATTATTATCCTAATGACAGCTTAGATGACGTTTCCTTGATATGGCATGAGATATATGTTATTGTAATGAAAGAGAAACCTTAAAAGAAAGAGTAGCCAAACTTTGAAGGTAGGACTATTTGGTTTTAATATGTTCTCTTTATTTTAGAATTGATAGATGTCACATGCACCCTGCTTCTTCTAAACCCAGACTTTACCACTGCATGGAATGTGAGGTAAGTAATTTTCATCAGTGATTCCAGGTTTCTGAAGACATAAAACTCATGAATTGATAGTTGTTTGAAAAATGCAATATATACTGTCTGTCCATAGTATTCTATATGTATTTCTTGTACCCATTCTTTATAATACATGACAAACCCTAACACATGCATACATTGTGTCCTTTTTAACATGTCTATGTATATTTTCTGTCATCCTTCTTTCCTGAAATATAAACTGTGCTAGTGAGTAACAGTACACTGTTTAATACCTGCATGCATTTTCCTTCCTTGTTAGGTGTTCCAGGCATTTGGTGTCATTGTTTAGATCACTAGGCATTAGTTGGCCAGTTAAGAACTGGACTGCAGTGAGAAGTACCAGTGATGAGGCCATGGGACTTTGTCTTAGTTAAACCACTACCACTGAGAGGCCTCTAAGCCAATCATTTGAAATTTCTGATGCTCAGTGTTTGGAAGAGAGATCACATTTAGAAATATATCATGTTGGTTGATTTCGATTATTATAGCTTTTAAGCATAAAATACTTGATAGAAATATTAAATTTCAGACCAATTATTTCATTGATGGTTTACCAGTTAAATACAGATATGTGTGTGTGTGTGTGTGTGTGTGTGTATGTGTGCATATTGTACACACACACATACAGATTTTTAAAAAATTGGTGTTTCATTAGATTAACACAAATTCTCTTGAAAGGAGAAGACAAATTATAAATAAAGTGAATGATGTCCTATTGAACATTCTTGAGTTTTAGTTTATCTGCAAAGTGCTGCTGTTCTGCCTTATAACCTATAGCCCAATGGTGGATACCAGCAATCCCACTGAAAAAGACCCTCAGTGGAATGAGGTCAGGGGAGGAGGGAAATGGTGGTACTAACATATGATATGTCCATACAAAGTATATACTTAATTTAAAAAAGAAGTTGTGAGCTAGGCAATTTTTTTGATTTTGTGAAACTTCTGATCATGTGGTTTGTTTTTCTTATGAGAGGAAATGGCTCCATGAATCTAACCTCAGTGATGTTTGTACACTATATCTTGAAAATTATTCTAGTAAATGATTAACAAAGTTTGTGTGTATGTGTGTGTGTGTGTGTGTGTGTGTGCGCGTGCGTGCATGCTTGGTGACCAGAAAGAAATGCTGATTTTTTAAAATACAATTTTATATGTGGTCTAGTAAATTTTAATTTGTACTTGTAAGTTTGATGATATGTAAAGACAGAATGATGGGTATATTTTCAGTTAAAAAAATACAGCCAACTTTGGAATTAAACTGGTCCAATCTTGTAAGGTCTCAATTGCAAATCAGATACTCAGCACTTTATGTTTAATTTGTCAGTTTATTTCTTCTATTTTGACCATGGGAGGTAGGGAGTGATTTTGACTGTATTTTATAAACTGCTAAAAGGTGACATAATGCACCTCTTGTTCAGTTTGTAAGTGCTGCAATCTTAGGGGGAGGTTATGATTTGATCTGTGATTACAGTGAGTTTAGTTTTTGTTTGTTTGTTTTGGGGTAGGGTCTCACTGCAGCCCAGGCTGATCTGGAATTCACTGTAGTCTCAGACTGGCCTTAAACTCATGTCAGTCCTCCTACCTCTGCCTCCCAAGTGGTGGGATTAAAAGCATGTATCACAATGCCAAGATGAGTATGTTTTTAAAATCTAAAAAAAATGACTGCTATTTTTCTTGTTTTGAAAGTTGGTGAATTACATGGAAACATACTAATGCCTTTTAATCAGTCTATGAATTTAGAGTAAGCACAACATCTTTATGCAACATAAACAGTTTTGCACTAGTACCAAGAAATTCCAGTTCTTGGGCTAGAAGGGCTAGAGAGATGGCTTAGTGGTTAAGGCGCTTGCTTGCTAAGCCTAAGGACTCAGGTTCAATTTCCCAGGACCCATGTAAGCCATATACACATGGTGGTATAGCTAGAGGCCCTGGCATGCCCATTCTTTCTTTCTATCAAACAAATAAAAATAAAATATTATATATATGTATACATATACAAAATATTTTATTTGTGTGTGTATATATATATATATATATATATATATATATAATTATTATTATTCTCAGCACCCAGATCTCTAATAAAAGGAGCTGGGCTTATTGAAGAAATGGCTGATTCCAGGGCAAGGGCAGAAGTTTACAAGATGGCCCTGAAGCATCCTATAGAGACAAATGGAAGAAGGATACTACTTAAAAAAATACAGTGGAGATATGGTAAAGGAACATAGGAACTACAAAGTGCCTCTCTTTAAAAATCCTGAGTGACTGCCAGCTGTAGAGAATGACGTGGGCATGCTGGCCGGAGAGATGGTTTGCATCCTGAGTCATTCGGCATGAGATTTCATCATGCTGCTCAGAACAGCATGCTGTTTAAAATTTAGGAATTATTTCTGGAAATTTTTGTTTAAAATGTTCACTGTGGGTGACTTAAACTACAGATTAGGTTGGGCATTATACCATAGTATTGGTTTATACCCCAAAGAAGAAAATGAATATCACATGAGAGTGTTTATTAAATTAGTATTAAAGTTTTACTGCCTTTAAAAATCTTTTTTATAATTCTGTCAGTCATGTTTTTAAATCATTGAGATTGTTTCCAACTAAGGTATCTTAAGGCTGAGCATTGGGTCTATAGCTCAGTGGCAAAGTGCTAGCTTAGGATGTATAAGTTCTTGAGTTGGATCCCCAACACTGTAAAACTACCCAATCCCCAGTCTTCCCCAAATACTGTCTTGTTAATCATATTAAAGAAATTAAGAGAGTTCCCATGACTTAGAAACACTGTCTAAACTAGGTTACACAGTAATAATTTTTAAAGGAAATTATCTTCCCTTACATATAGGTACTTAAGAGAATAAAGCATTTGTAAAGACTGTTCTTTAATTTAGTAAATGGAAATTATGCTCAATACAGTAAGTTCTCTGTAACAGTGATTTTTCAACGTTTATGTGCCTCACCCTAAAGGCTTGTTACACAACATTACTTCACATAGCATTTTTGGTTCAGTGTGTGGGGATCTGTATTTCTCCTTGGTTCCAGATAATGTTGATGTCACTGTCAGAGATCCTATTTTTAGAAACAAAATAGTTAAAATTGCATAGAGCAAGGATTAACATGTTGTACATAATTGTAATCCTAGCACTCAGGAGGCTGAGATAAGAGTATTGAGAGTTCAAGTCTGGATTGAGCTACATAGTGAGACTCTCATCACAGTCACTTTCTCATTGCTGGGGCATGCATCCAACCAGAAGCAGCCTATGGGAGGAAAGAGTCCATTCTGATCCACAGTCTCAAGGGAAATCTCCATGATGGCAAGGGACAGCATGGCATAGGCAGAGGCTGGATATCACCTTTGCCACAGCAGGTGGAAAACAGCAGCAACAGAGTGAGCTCAATTCTAGCAAGGGGAAGCTGGCTAGTAACAGAACTGTTAGAATGAATTTTATTAAAAAGGGGATGTATTGGCTTAGCTTATGACAGTTCAATAAAAGCAGTCTGCAGGCCCCTGTAGTTGCTCAGTCCACGTGGGTGGATGCCTCAGTGGTCCCAGTCCAGCACTGAAGGCCTGGAGGCTTCCTGGAGAGCTGCTGGTCTTCAGTCCACCCTGGAAGGCAGCAAGCAGCACAGGCAGCCAGGTGGGAGGAAGAGATTCTTTTCTCCTAGAGCTTCCTTAGATACAGCCCCCCTCAGAGGGGCCGCACACTCTGGGAGAAGGAATTCCTCCTTTAGTTGATGTTTCCTGGAAGCAATCTCAGAGACCCACCCAAAAGGAATGTCTGTGGGTTCCTAAATAGAAGAAGTCAACAACAAAACCATCACAGTGTATTTTCCTAAAAGTATAAAAATAGAAAGAAGTTGGAAACAACTTAAGCATGTAATAATTTGAGAAAGGGACATTAAATTATTGGTAGCTACTAGATGGAGATTACTTGGTTGATTAAAATATTCATTGTATAGAACCATAGGGATGTTTGTAAGATGTAGTGAGTACAGAATATTAAATTATACGTTAAAGTAATATATGATACATATTTTGAAGGTGGAAGAATCAGGAGTTCCAGGTCATCCTCTGCTACTTAGAGACTTGGAAGGCCCTGCTCAAAACACACAAATGTATGTGTATGTGTGTTTATAGATACACATGTGAAAAAGGTAGAAAGGGCAATTCAAAAACAGTTATATTCTTGTGAGGGTAATAGTGCAAGATATTTTTCCCTTCATTTTAGTTATACTGTGTTCTGAGTGTAGAAGGAAGTTGTTTTTGTTTGTTTGTGTGTGTGTGTGTGTGTGTGTGTGTATTTTGTGGTAATGAATTAGACCATAGCAAGTCACAGCTGGGAGAGTAATTTTTGACTGCTGTGCCTGTAGATACTACTGTTCAGGTGTGTGCTTTTTGGAAATGATAGAGGCCAGAGGACTCCTTTGCCCTGTCTCAAATAGTAAAACTCACTTCTGATGAAAGAGCTGCTCATTCTGCTTCTTCTTGGTTATCTTCAGGTTTTGAGAGTATATTTTTCCTTGTGTGTTAAATTGTCATAGTTTTATATATCACCATGATTTAGGATGTTCTTTTTTTTATTTTTTTAGTTCTTGGAAATTTATTAAAAGTAATGTAGGGGGCTGAGAAGGTAGCTCAGTCACTAAAGTGCTTGCAGACTTGAATTTCATTCTCAGAACCCATGTAAAAATGCTGGGCTGGGCATAGTGATGCACATCTGTAATACCAATGCTGGGGAAGCAGAGACAGGTGGTTCTGTGAGGCTTACTGGCCAGCCAGTCTTGCCTACTTGTCAATTTCCAAGCCAATGAGAGATATCATCTCAAAGAAAATAACAGACAACTCCTGAGGAAGGACACCTGAGGCTGTCTTCTGGCCTCCACACATGTGCACACATAGATGTACACCTCCTTAGACATACATGCACTTGCACACAAATTTATGCAGCCACACACATAAGGATATACTCACAAAAATAAACATGTAAAGACAAGGAAGAATGCTTGAGTACAATAAGAAAGTAATGTTTTTAATTTTTTTTTTCTACAGGAAAGAGCTGATCCTCTCTGGCACTTTAAATCCAATTAAGGACTTACATCTGGGAAAACTGGCCTTAACTAAGTTTCCAAAGAGTCCTGAGACATGGATTCACAGGTGTGACTAATTTACAGTATCGTGGTCTTGATTAGTACCAAGATGGCTAGAGAAAGACACAGCTGTTCCAGAACAGGGTTGTATCTTGAATCTAAGTATTAATTCTGAGTCAGTAATTACATTGACTTCTAGATTGGGGACTATCATGTGTGTCCTAAATGTCCATGGGAAATTACATACACACCCCAAATTGTAGTTTTCCCTATTGTAAAATGAGAGCAATAAACCAGGCATGGTGGCACATACATTTAGTCCCAGCACTGAGAAAGCAGAGATAGGAGGATCACTGTGAGTTTGAGGCCTGTCTTGGACTACAGAGTGAGTTCCAAGTCAGCATGGGCTAGAGTGAGATCCTACCTCAAAAAAACTAAACCTAAATAAATAAATAATAATAATTACACCTATCTTACAGAGTTAGTTCAGTGCACATGAGATAAAGCATGCAAATACTACCAAAATGCCAGTGTATGTTGAGTAAATATATTGAGTATATTAAATACTCAATAGATGTTGGCTCTTATTACCTATTTGTAGCAATTGTAGAAACTGCATTTACATACTTAACTACATGAGCAACTTGGGTTTTGGAATGCATGTGGTTGTTTCCTGGGAAAGATAGTGGTCTGATAACTGATTATTAAAATTAAACTTTAAAGGAAGCTAAAGACAATGGGAGTGTGTAGTGTGTAGACTAAGCTAAAAGTTATGAATACAATAGCTGTAAAGAGCACATTTAGGCTAAAGCCCTGAGGTAGCCAGAATACAAATAAGGGTTCCGAAACTCCTGGTAGTGTGGAAGCATATTTCTCTTGCACCTTGTATAACTATTCTTCATTGACTAAAATAGAAATGGTGTGGCCTTGCTTGCTGGGTGGTGTAGGTGGAGAAATTACTCTGAGAAAGTTTGTTCTCATTAACACACTCTTAACATTTCCTCAGTCATGGTCCTTGTTAGAGTCTTTTCAGCTCAACTTTTCTTAGCTGCCATTTTGCCTTTGGTTAGCATAAGCTAGCTTCTCCCAAAGTACAGGCAGTTGCATTTTCTTCCTTACTAGAAGTTGTAACACCTGGGAGGTACACGCTAGTGTCAAGTGTGTTGGAAAGGGATGGTGTCAGAAGATAACTATTAAATACAAGGCTATCAGTTATTGGGGCTCTGAAAAACAGTATTTTGTTGTTAGATTTAAAAAGTTGGGCTAGAGAGATGGCTTGGCAGTTAAGACACTTGCCTGCAAAGCCAAAGGACCCAGGTTCAGTTCCCTATGATCTACATAAGCCACATGCACAAGGTGACACATGCATCTGGAGTTCCTTTGCAATGGCTAGAGGCTCTGGTGTGACCATTTTCTCCCTCTCCCTCTTCCTCTCTATCTCTCTCTTTCTCTCTCTGCCTGTTTCTCTCTCAAATAAATATTTTTTTTAACTTCCTTTGGTTAACAATGAGTTGAGTTTTGTTATTCATCTTTCTGTACCTTTGGGCTGGAAATTTTTATTCTAAAAGAATTAAAAGAATGCTTTCATAAAAAGAAAAATGTTGATATGAAGTAGTTACTTTGTAGTATATTTTTTACTTTTATTTTACTGTTTTAGAGAGAGAAAGAGAATTGGTGTGCCAGGGCCTCAGCCACTGCGATCAAATTCAAGACACTTGTGCCACCTAGTGGGCATGTGCGACCTTACACTTGCACCTTCGTGTGTATGGCTAACGTGAGATCTGGAGAATTGAACGTGGGTCATTAGGCTTCACAGGCAAGCACCTTAACTGCTAAGCCATATTTCCATCCCTCTAGTACCTTTGACTTAAATGTATGCTAATTTAAATCTTACACAAGAAAAGGGGAAAAAAATTAAGAAATTTAAAACCTAGATGGCTTAATTGTATCTGCTTCGTTACAGACTTTGAACTGTAAAATAGAAATTTTGTTTAGTGAAAGCTGTCAAAATGAAGCTGCTTGTTTTCAAGCACATACATATAGGGTGAGACATGCACATATAATTTAAGATTTCATTCATGATACCTCCTCTAATATTTACTAGTGACTAATACCCCATACCTACTACTGCCACACACCAACACACAGAATTTGCCTTTAGGTGTCGTGGCCAAAAATTAATTTTGGAATAGTTGTTTTGATACTGATGTTATACTCTCCTGATGCCTTTTAATGTTTTAGAAAGGTTTCTCTTATCTGTCCTTCATCCCTCCTGTTCATACTCCCAGATTTAGTTATCTTCAACAGTAGTATGACAGTTGTCTCATTATCTCCTAAACAACTAGGGCCCTGTAAGCCCTATTATTTTTACATTGTGTCTCAATGGAAATTGAATTTATAACAAAGAAAATGTTGTTTTCTTTTTTCATTTATATTCTTTCCTCCTCTTTCCCACATGCTACATTAACAGGCGATGGGTGCTACAACAGCTGATTCAGGAAACTTCCTTGCCTTCCTTTGTTACCAAAGGAAGTTTAGGAACAATTCCTGCAGAGAGGACACAGCGACTCCTACGAGAAGAGATGGAAGTCTGTGGTGAAGCAGCAGGGAGATACCCAAGCAACTACAATGCCTGGTCCCACCGTATCTGGGTTTTACAACACCTGGCCAAGCTAGATATTAAGGTAGGATTATTTTTCAGTCTGCACGGGGCAGTATTACCCATGGACCTTTTCAGTCTTTGGTCGTAATTCATCCTTGGAAAGAATGGTCCAGCAGCCCTAGAAGATCAAGAAAGCTGGCATCTCCAGAGAAGTCTTTGCAATCACATTTCCCACTGGTGCAGTTTGGGGCACTGTTAAGGGAGTGTATTGTTAGGCCAAAGGCATGTTGAACCAAGCAGGAAGATGGAGCACAAGTCTTGTCGTCCTAAAATAGGATATTTTTTAAAAAAACTTTTAGAATTGGCATTATTTCGTGGTAGTCTCTGGATATGCATGAATGAGCTGAATGAACCAGCATTCTTCATTGTTTCCCAGAAAGTAGGGAAAGCAGCAGGGGCAGGATATCTTATCCAGGTCTTATCCAAGCTCACGTCCACTCCAGGCCTACTGAAAAGATCTGTAGTTATGTTTGTTACTCATAGGCTAAGAAGTTTGTATGGATGCAACATCAAGTTAGAAACTCTTACAACCTATTTTGTTGTTGTTGTTTGTTTGTTTGTTTGTTTGTTTGTTTGTTTTTCAAGGTAGGGTTTCACTCTGGTACAGGCTGACCTGGAATTCACTATGTAGTCTCAGGGTGGCCTCGAACTCATGGTGATCCTCCTGCCTCTGCCTCACAAGTGCTGGGATTAAAAGCATATGCTACCACACCCAGCTTGCAACCTAATTTTTTCAGTTTAGAAATGAGATGGAAATCTCCAGAGAACTATAATAGCTTTCAGGGTGTGCAACCTTTTGATGTTGTGATGCAATGTTATCAGCTACAAATGTTATGGGCTGTGTTTATAAGCCATCCTCTGATGCATGAGTCCTTGGGCTGCAGGGTGGACGTGGCTGGCAGGGTTAGCCATCATCAGGTATTAAGTACTCACCATCAGAACTAGAGCAATCTCTTGTGCTCCTGTTTCTGTTACAAACTGTCTCTTGTTTTCCTCCTTTCTTAGGTATTAGACTGCCATGGAGATATAGGGTACTTTCTTAAGCACATCTGAGGGTTGTTGGGACAAAGAGAAACAATGTAAGGTAGCTCATACCTGTAATCCCAGCACTTGGGAGATGGAGGTAGGAGGATCATTATGAGTTAGAGGCCAGCCTGAGCTACAGAGTAAGTTGCAGGTCAGCCTATGCTAAAAGGGGACCCTACCTTGTCTCAAAAAACAAAACAAAAGTACAATTCTGTTGAAGGTCAGTGTCCCAAGTAGTGTTTATAGAGGTACTGAGAAGCTTTTTGTTATCTGAGGTCACCACCTTCTCCCTTCCCAGAAGAATCCAGAAAAAAAATATATAGCTTTTTTTTATTTCCAAGATGTTGTTTTTAATTTTTTTTGTTTATTTTTATTTATTTGAGAGCGACAGACAGAGAGAGAAAGAGAATGGGCACGCCAGGGCCTCCAGCCGCTGCAAATGAACTCCAGATGCATGCGCCACCTTGTGCATCTGGCTAACATGGGTCCTGGGGAATCAAACCTCTAACCGGGGTCCTTAAGCTTCACAGGCAAGCACTTAACCGCTAAGCCACCTCTTTCCAGCCCTTTCCAAGAGATTTTAAGTCAACAATTGTGAATAAGAAGATCTTTCCATTCCATTTTATATGACTAAGTGTCAGAAGGAGGGGCCACCTAAAGGAGCAGAAAGTACAGAGACTTAGAGTCATATCAGCCTAAATTGATTTTTGGCTCCTACCAGCCTTACATGGAAAGTAAGTCTATAATATTTTCATTTTAAAAATAAGGTTTCCAAGGTCTCCCTCACTGGATTATTGTGAAAATTCTCTAAGTTATAGGTGTACTAGGTACTTAATACAGGTTCCTTTCTATTCTCCCACAGATAAGAAGCCAGGTGAAGTCAGCTGCCAATGTACTTCATCATTTAGTGTAATTTGTTCATCAAAAAGCACTTTACTACTCTACTTCCTAGCTTTTGTCCCGTATACTGGGTGTGTTTGTAAAGACGGACTTTGCTCTCCACAAACCAGAATGCTAGTTGAGGAAATAGGACAGCAGCTAGAAAAGAGCATGACACTTAAGAGGGACTGCAGGAGCTCAGGGACCAGTTGGGAGGACAGGAAATGGCTCATCATCCAGCTATCTTGTTGGAAATATGTCAGTCTGGTCGGCTGTCAGGGAGATAGAGTGCTGTAGAGATGGTCATCTCTATCAGCTTCATAGCAGGGGTGGGGCATTGGAGATGGTTGAATCTAACATGAAAGGCAAAGGCCAAGTGAGATGAGAACGTTTTGGAAACTTTCCTGCGCTAGTGTGAGCCTTTTCAGATGCCGTTCCCATACAAGCAGGAAAAGGGCCAAGGTGAATTTCAGTTGCTTGAGGTCATCTTCTATTAAATATAATAGCTTATTGGTGAGGTATTGGTTCAGCTGCCTGGATCTGCTCCTGAACTCACGTGTTGACAATCTTCCTTGACCTGCCCTTGGTGGGACTGGTCAATATTCTTGTCATCATCACCACTGTAGCATGTCTTATAGCATTCAAAACTTAATTATTTTCAGTAAAATGTGCTGGGTTTTCAAAATTCCCTTTCTGTTGTTATAAGCATTTGGGCCCAGCTAGAAGAGCATTGTCTGTACTTTATGTCATGATGGCATGAGGAGGGGCTTGCACACCTATAATCCCTGCTACTCAGGAAGCTGAGGCAAGAGGATCATAGGCTGGAGACCAGCCTAGATTAACAAAGTTTATTTAACGCCAGTGTGGGCAACATAGTGAAACCATGGCACAAAACAGAAATAAAAAGGCTGGGGTATAGCCTAGGGATTAAAAAAAAAAAAAAAAAAAAAAACTTTGATAGCATAGATAAGAACTAGGATTTAATCACCAGTACTGCAAAAAAAAGTAAAATAATAGAAAGTACATATAAGTGAGCTGCCATTATTTACTTAGAATGTTGAAAAAATATTTTAAGGGCTAGTATCCAAAACCAGTAATGTTATGAAACTAAGCATTGAGAAATTGTTACACTCTTACTAAAAGACAATATAACAGCACTTTATATTTATATATATATTTAAAATATTTTTATTATTTATTTATTTGAGAGAGAGAAAGAATGAATGGGCACACCAGGGCCTCTTGCCTATGCAAATGAACTCCAGATGCATGCACTACTTTGTTTATCTGGCTTTACGTGGGTACTGGGGAATCAAACCCAGGCCATTACGCTTGCAAGTAAGTGCCTTTAACCACTGAGCCATATATCTTCCCCAACCTCATTTGTTATATTTTAAAAGGTGGAGAGTTTTGTAACATTTCCACTTCTAGGAATTTATGTAGAGAAATAATAGGAGTTACAACATGCTATAATGATTAAAGGCACTGTTCTGTTGTCATACAGACTTAATTTGCATCTTGGCATGACCACCACTTAACTGTGCAGTCTGGAAGAAGTTACTTAGCTTTTCAAATCTTGCTTCCCCATCTGTAAAGTGAAGTTGGTAACTCCTGTATCATCAGGTCATACCTCCTGAATGTGTAGTTCCACACAAAGTGGCTGTCATGGTCCTCAAGAAGTGATCAGTAAATGCTAGCTATTCAATATGAAGACTTTAAATAGACAGGTAGCATTTACAATAATGAAAAGCTAGAAAGACTGGTCCTCCAGTAGTGACAGATTTGTTACATTCCATTCCATTACAAGTTGGAATATTTTAGTTTACTAAAAATTATACTTTAGTACTAGTCTTAAATTTTTTTTCATAATCATTTATGTTCATATAGTTACATATGGGGTAGGCTTCTTATAATTGTAGCATATTACCATTCAACAAGACAGCAAACACTTCAAAGTGCCTGGCACATAGTAAATTCTCAACAGATATTTTTATGTGCACATACAGTGTTGTGATGGATTTTTCCCCCAATTCTTTTTTTTAAATAAACATTATTTTTGTTGTTGTTTTGAGTTGATAGAGGATGACACTTGAAGTTCTCTGCCTCTGTGTGCATTTTTATGCGTATAGTACATACACACCAAAAAAGAAAACAAAGCTTCAACAGTAGCTAAGAGGGCAGAGAAGATAGCTCTTTGGTAAAGGTTTTGCCTTGCAAGCATGAAGAGTTCAATTCCCTAGAACCTATGTAAAAATGCCAGGAATAGTGCTACACATTTTTAATCTGAATACTGGTGAGGTGGAAACATAGAATGATCCCTGGGCTCATTGGCCAGCCAGTGTAGCCTAAATAGTGACCTTAAGCCCACTGATAGACTCTGTTTCAAAAATAAAATAAAACAAAAAATGGACACTATTCCAGAGGAATGACACCTGAGATTGTCCTCTGGCCTCTACAATATGCACACACACACCTACGTGTGTATTCATGAACACACATGCACATATTTACATATACATACATGCAAAGAATAGCTAAGGAATTGTTCTATAAAGACAAACATTAAAACCATTAGATATTTAAATATATTAAGATAGAACAATTAAAATGATGATGCTCTTTCAAAAATAGACTTGGTAATGGTTAAAAAAAAATAAAGTCCAGGAACAAATTTGAGTACATAATATGTACAAATTTCACTGATAATTATGTTATTAACTTTTCTCATTGTTGTGAGAAACTGTCTGAAAAGAATTTGGGAAAGCAGGGTTCATTTTGGCTCACAGTTTGGGGGTACCATCCATTGTGGTGAAGTCACCGCAATGGCAGCAGCAGCAGCTCCCGGCAGCTGGTCACGTTGCATGTACAGCCAGGAAGCAGAGGGAGATGTGTGCTGGTGCTCCGCTCACTCATTCCTTTTTGGAGAAATGGTGCTGCCCACATTTAGGGTGGGTCTTACCATCTCAGTTAACCTAATCTGAAAACTCATTCAGAGATATGCCCAGAGGTTCGTTTCTATTGTGACTCTTAACTCCCATAAAGTTGACAAGATTAACCATTACATAATGATGTGTGGTAATTATGATATTTCAGAAAGTTAGAGAATATATTCTTTGCTCAGTTTGTGAGGACTGGTAAAAGTTAATTGGCTTTTGGGCTGGAAAGATACCTTAGCAGTTAAGGCACTTGCCTGCAAAGCCAAAGGACCCAGGTTCATTTCCCCAGTCCCCATGTAGAGTCAGATGCACAAGGTGGCACATGTGTCTGAAGTTTGTTTGCAGTGGCTAGAAGCACTGGTGTGCCCATTCTCAATTTCTCTCTCTCTCTCTCTCTCTCTCTCTCTCTCAAATAAATAAATATAAAAAAATTAATTAACTTTTTAGAAAATAAGGTTTTTTTTTAATCCTGTGTACAAACTGAACTCTAAATGGATTATAAACATGAGAGGAAAAAAATGAGACTTGGAAGGTGTTATGCTAAGTGAAATAAACCAGGTAAATACTGCCTGATCTCACTTATATGGACTCTACAAAAACTGAATTCATCCGAAGCAAGAGTAGCATGACAGTTGGGAAAGGTGGTGGTGGGATCAGGAATGGAAAAGCTGCTGGTCGGAAGGCACATACAAGTTTCCCTGAGACAAGATGACTACATCCTCATGTATCTTACACAGCTTGCTGACTAATTAATATCTTGTATACAGTAAAACATTTCTGAAGTAGAGCTTACATGTTTTCACAACCAAAAAAGGGATGACTGTTTTAGTTAGCTTGACTTTGAGTATCATTTCACAGTGTATACATAAGTCCATAATTACATTGTACTTCGTAAGTATATACAATTTTTACTTATCAGTTATGCCTCAATAAACCTAGAAAAGAAAATCAATTGCAATAGCATATATGGAGAAAAATATTTACAGCATGTATTATAAGTGAAGATTTAATATCTTTGCTATATAATCTCTTCTATACCCATAAGAAAAATAACTTGTAATAAATTAGACCATTCATAAATGAAGAGAATTTAGACAAAATAGGCAATTAAATAAGAAGTAACAAAGAAAAAATAAGCATATACTGCTTTTGTGATGACCAACATGTAGGATTGCCTTAGTTTGGATCCTCAGCAACCACATAAATGCTGGGTGGTTGTGGTGACCTATCTGGTAATCCAAACCTATGGGAAGTAGAGGTAGCTAGATAGTTAGACTAGCCAACCCAATTAATGAGCTCTGGGTTCAAGTAAGAGACCCTGCCTTAGTAAAGAAGCTGGAAAGAGCTTAAGGAATACACCTGACATCAATCTCTGGCCTCTCCCAACCTGGCACATGCATGCATACATACATGCATGCACACACACATACACACCCCCCAAAACAGTTTTCATGGTAACTGAGGAAACAGAAATCATTACTTTTAACTTGTTGAATTAGTGATTAAAGTATTCATAAGAAGTTTAGAAAATAGGCATTAATATGTACTTCCAATAGTAATAAAAAATTATACATCGCTTCTAGAGGGCACTAAAGAATCTTATAAACTTGTTCTGCTTATTCTAGCAAACATATTTCTAAAGTTTTTCTCCTCAATGAAAACTAGATGTGGATTTACTGTTATGTGTAAGAATATTACTTATGCAAGACAGAGAATGGTAGCTTTTAGAATGAAATATTAGACAACATTTAAAGTTATTCACTGCCATAGGAATATTGTATTAGTTACTTTCCTCATTGCTGTGACCATAAACCTGGCAAGAAACATCTGAAGGGTTTATTTTTGGCTTATGGTTTAAGGGGAGATGGTCCATTATAGCAGAGAAGTCAGGGTGGCAGGATTGTGAGATGCTTGGACACATTGCATCCTCAGGAAAAGAAGCAGAGAGAGGTGAATGCTAATGTTCAGCTCACTTGCCTCTTTTTATTCAGTTTGTGAACCCAGCCCATGGGATGGTACCCCCCACACACATTTAGTGGTAGGGGATCCCTCTTCAATTAATCCTTTCTGAAGAAACCCTCATAGACACATCTAGAGATGTGTTTCCATGTTAATTAGAAATCCAGCCAGCACAAATATGTTTATAACTGAAGTGGAATAAAATATGTATAGGAGAACATCCTAGGTTTGTTTAAACTCTGGGGACAAGAAGATGGCTCAATGGTTAAAGTCTTTGTTGCAGAAACATGAGGACCTAAGTTTGTATCCCCAGTTCTCATATAAAATGCCTGGCATAACAGGCACCTGTAATTCCAGTATTAGGGAGGTGGAAACAGAATCCTTGGGGCTCATTGGATAGCTAGTCTAGCCAAATTAGTGAGTTCTACATTCAACAAGAGTTTGTCTCAGGCCGGGCGTGGTGGCGCACGCCTTTAGTCCCAGCACTTGGGAGGCAGAGGTAGGAGGATTGCTGTGAGTTCAAGGCTACCCTGAGACTACAGAGTGAATTCCAGGTCAGCCTGAGCTACAGTGAGACCCTACCTCGAAAAGAAAAAAAAAAAAAAAAGAGTTTGTCTCAATATGGTGGAGACTGCCTGAGGAAGATACTCAGCATCAGTCTCTGGCCTCCACACATATGGACACACATGTTCTCCCACACATTTGAGTATGTGTATGTACTCTACACACATACATATACAAAAAAAGCTCTGTGGAGAAACCATATATAAAGAGTATATAAGACGTATATGTGGTAGCATGTATATTTTCAGTATTTTATTTCATACCTGCTATCCCTCCTTTCCATAGCCAGATTTCTATAGTTTTTTTTAATTTAGTTTATTTGTTGATTTAGTTTTTATATGAAAGTTGGAAAAGAATAAGGATATTTTAGTAATACCATAAAAAGGCATTCATTTTGTCAGTACCTTACGTTTGAGCCATATCTTCAATTAATTTCTTTAAAGTCACTTAAAAGTAATTGCTGTCTATCTGTTTTATGTTTTTAACCTTTGCTTTTTTTTACTTTCTTATTCTACTAAGAGAATGACCTGACATTCTGGAGATGTTTTCTTCTTCTTTGCATTAATATATAGCCAGCCTTACATGCCCTCTAAGAGTTTCTTTTTTCATAAAACGTCTTAAGATTGTTTTTAAATAAATTAAATTAGTTTTGTTAAAAACCTTTCCTATGCATACTACTTTACCTCAAAATTAGACAATAAATTTGAGGGTTTTTTGGTTTCGTTTTTACTAAAAAGTAACCCATCAGAAATAAAGAATCAAAGATTTTTTTTCATATTAAGTATTTTCATTTGGATAGCTGGAATGCTATGAAGTTCATGTTAAGAAACGGTACCAAAAAAGTAGAAAGCTACTTTAGTATAGCCTAAGTATCCTACAGGATAATTCTTCAAAAATGTAATAACCTCCTTGGTGGTGGGTGGAGGTGGATGGGTGGTAGAATTAAGGTAGCAGTGGTTCTGTGTATGTTCACCTTTCAAACCAAACAAATAATTTTATCATCCTTTTCTCAGAGATTTACCAGATATATAGTTTCATGAAGTAAATGTAGGTGGCAGTGAACACACTAGAACTTAATGCATGTCAGGCTGATAAGAAAGATAGGGAGTTCTAGGCCAGCCTGTACTGCATCATCAAACCCTGTCTATAGATAAATATTCATACACACACACACACACACGAAAAGAACTTAAGAGGAGATGTGTAAAGTGTTAAAGTGAACCAATCTGTCTACTTTGGCTGGAAATAATCTTATTCCCTTGTACTTATTACCTCCTTAATTAAATTGCTCATTCATAAAATATTTACATACCCACTCTGATGCTAGCAGGCACAAGGGAATGGAAACATCATTTGGAGTGAATCAATATCTTGCCATCTATTTTCATTAATGAAAAATAAAGTACCTGCAGAGTTTAAGGGTAACGAGTGGGATATTATAATATGCAAGTGTGTTGGTGATCTTGGTACAGGGTAAGCCATGTGTTTGAACACTTAACAAATAGGCAGAGACATCAGTGGACATTGTGTGGGCTGTCTTATTCACTGTTGACAAATGTATGGTATTTTCCCCTTAGCTTGTATGAAAATCTGGAGGAAGTCAGGCATGGTGGCTCACACCTATAATCACATCGCTCAGGAGGCTGAGGCAGGAGGTTCACTGCCAATATGAGGCCACCCTGAGCTATATACCTGCACTGTCTCAAGAAATAAAACAAACCTAAGTGCCAAGCAATTTTTTCTACCAATGTTCCTGTGACATTTTTAACATTCCATTAGAAATTCTTTTGTTCATAATATTGCTAACACAAAGATATAAAAATTCAAGCTGAATCTGTTTTTAAAATCCATCACTGATGGATAAGTAAATTTGAGACAAATAGTGAAGCTTGTGGGCCCTTGCAAAACTCTTACTACTCATTCTTCATGGTTTGTGCTTAGAATTAAGTATGAACCATACAGACATGGTCTGTACCATTATGGCATTTACTGTGTAAAGCACATACTTAATGAGTCTGTTACTGAACAGCTAGAGTTCATATTCATATAAGCTGGATATGATACATATTAAATAAAAACAATTTACATCAAAATAATCTCTGAATTTATATTCAGTTTTTTTTTCTCCTACATTAACATGACATATAAATTCCATAAAGTTCACTATTTTAGAATTTGGATTTTCTCTGTATGTGCCAATGAGAATGTGTTTGGGTGGAAGAAAAGAATGACAGGCCTTTAAGCTCTGGTTTGTAAGGAAATCCCCTTGTCATTTTATAAGAGAAAATATCATGCAATGAGCTTGTATTAAGTGGCTGTACTGTGCTAGATTTTACATATAAGACGCCAATGAGAATTGTAATATCAAAAAAATTAGAACAAAGAGAAATCACAGCTGTTAATGGAGAAAGAAAAAATATTTAAAATTCCTCTTCATATCTCTCTTTTCTTTCTGCAAGATTCTTCTTGATGAACTGTCTGCTACTAAACTCTGGACATCCATGCATGTTTCAGACCACAGTGGATTTCACTACCGCCAGTTTTTGTTAAAGTCTTTGATTAGTCAAACTGTAATGGACAGTTTTGTCTCTGAACAAAACTCTTTGGGTAGTGAGCCAAAAGATGAAGAAGCAACAGCTTCAACAGAGGAGCCACGGATAAATCTTCCTCATCTTCTTGAAGAAGAAGTAGAATTCTGCACAGATCTTATTGATTCCTACCCAGGACACGAAACCCTTTGGTGTCATAGGTAAGAAAAGGGGAAAATCCATTTCCTGTGTGAAACTGGGCATGTCCGCAGGAGAGCTGCAGAAGGTGACAGAAGGGCTTGTATATACCGTGTTGTCACTGTCATTATTAACAGGAGGTTCATCTCACAGGGCTTGGCTTATGTTTTAGGATCAACCTTAACAAAGAATAATTTGTATTACTTCTGAAATAGAATAAAGCCAAAAACAAAATAAAAACATAAAAGTGTTTCCTGACTCTCTTTGGAGATCCTGAAAATTTTCATATCTGGAGTGGAATGCTGCTTCTGTTTTTAAGAAAAGCAAGACCTCTTAACAGATCATTTGGATGCAGACAGGGTTGAAACTAATGATTAGGTCATGGATTATAAATTGAGCCATTTATTTATATATTTATTTATTTATTTATTTATTTATATTTTGGCCTAATGGTCTGCAAACTAACCTTAAATACAGTAACTCCTGATAACTCATCTGCCTACCTTTGATGACAAGATAAATGTCATGTTAGAAAGAAATCCAGGTAAGTAAATGCCTTGTTTCGTTTATTTTAGATCTTCCTATATTTAAAGGCATTTCCATCTTCGTAAATGCAAGAAATTCTACTTCAGGCCAAGATTCAATTTGTAAACAAAAGATTTACTTGTGATAGGCAGGAAGTGAGCATTGCAAAAAAAAAAAGTGTGTATTTCTTAAGCCTCTGACTCCTTGTTTGCTACCCACTTCTCAGTATAGTCTTTTATGTAGGTTGTTAGAAAACCTGCGCCATGGTAACTATCTTCAGGAAAGACAGAAGACATTCTTCCCCTTTTTTGGCACCTTCATTATTAGACAGTTGTCTTTTTCTCTTCAAACCAAGACATTTTATTTTACCTTTAAGATAGATGTTAACTTGTTATTATTTTAGTGTTAAAGTTTTTGTTACTATTCTGTATTTTAGCATATTAATAGCAAGGCTTTGCTGGTTTAAAAAGACAATTTGTATTAAGCAGTTACCTTCTCATTTCTGGGACAAAACAACAGACCAGAGCAGTTCATGGGAGAAAAGTTAGTTTCAGCTTACACTTTCAAGGGGAAGCTTCATCTTGGCAGTGAAGCATAGAAGAGCAGAGTCTGGACATCCCAACTTGTCACATCAGCTGGTTAGTAGCAGCAAGAGTGAGCTGTATCTAGCAAGGGGGTTTTGAGATGTAACACCCCAAGTCTCCACCCCAAGAGCAAGGCTCCACCTCCTAAATGGCCATGAGCTGGGGATTAAGTATGAGGGTTAATCACAAACAAATGAGACTATGAGGGACCTTTCATATTCAAACTACTACACTGTGTGTTTGAGAAATAGCAAAATTAACAGTAAAACTTCTCTTTGTTCAAATGAAGGTTAAAATTGGTTTGGAGAATGAGAAGGAAGTTAAAAGTTAACGTGACCTCTATGCTATAGGCTAGTTTTCCATTGCCAACTCGTTCCCATTTTGCTGCCCTTTATTTGTCCTGTAAGTTTTTTCCTCCACAAGTATAGGTGCATTATATGTTCCCTATTTATGGCATTTACCTTTTCATGGCTGGGACAAACACTTGACCCAGGAGCAGCTTATGGGAAGAAAGGGTTTATTTCAGGCTTATAGAATTCAGGGGATACTTCATCATGGCAGAAGAGGCTGGCTCACTTAATTATCATAGCAGAGAGGGAAGCCAACACCAATGAGCACAATAGCCAGAGCTCAAACTGTCTATGTTTACACCAAGTAGGGCTGAAGTCAAGATCCATCCCCAGTGGCACGCTTCTAGCAGAGATCTACCAGCTGGAGGAAGTAGGAAGTTTAATCAGAAATACCTGAGTCTGTGGGGGATATAAATTCAAACCACCACACCCTATCCCTGGCCTCCATAGACTCATGATCTTCTCATAACACAAACTGCATTGTGTAACTTCAAAGGTCCCCACAGTCTTTCCCAAATTCAACATTGTTCCAAAGTCTCATCTAAGATTCAAGAGTGACCCTTAACTATGAGCCCTGTAAAATCAAAACACAACTTACATACTTCTAATATATACTGGCACAGAGTAGATGTTCCATTCCAAAAAGGCATAACAAGGAGAGACTGAACCAATGCAAAATCAATAACCAGCAGGTAAATATCATCCACCATCTGCAGTTCCAAGTCCACATCCATAACCAGTGGTGATGAAGTTCCTAGGTTTCCAGTTCTCCCCCTCCAGCTAGGCTGCTCAAAGCCTGGTAAAAATTCCATTCCCAGCCAGCAGCTCTCCATGGCAGCCATCCCCCAGTTCTAGTATATCCAAACTGTCTTTGTGTCTACATTGCATACCATGGTTCATCTTCATAGCTCTATACAATGGTCATTTGCGGCATCCACACAGGCATTTTAATCCGCTTCACATTGCCACATCTTAGCAGTGGCTTCTGGAATCATGTGCACTTCATGATCTGCTTCCCTGCATTTTTCATGCTTTTAAAACCAGTACCAAGGCTGGAGGGATGGGGAGGCACTTAAGGTGTTTGCCTGCAAAGCCAAAGGACCCAGGTTTGATTCCCCAGGATCCATGTTAGCCAGATGCACAAGGGGGCGCACGTGTCTAGAGTTTGTTTGCAGTGGCTGGAGGCCCTGGCGTGCCCACTCTCTTTCTCCCGCTCTTTCTCTGTCAAATAAATAAATATAAAATATTTTTTAAGAAAGTACCAGGTAAGTGGCATAGCTAAACTTGTAAATCCTGGGGTGAAATAAAGCTTGACCTTGAAGAGTAGGATACTCCTTCACCAGTCTTCCTTCAAGCCACCTCCTTTCAAGGGCATTTGCATTCCTACTATCTTGAGCCTTTTATGGATGGGTTTCACCCTTGGGCATCTTTTCCATTGTCCCAATGCAAAAACAGATGGCCTACCCTTAATAGTGGTAATTCTTAATAACTGTAGCATAAATAACCTAAAACAAGTCTCTGTGCCAGTAACCTCAAACTTGCTTGAATTTTTCATGTGAGAAACCATACATCTTTCATATCTTTCTGTTCCACACCTTCTACCAAACACACTCAACTTTGTTCATATTTTCAGTGCATGGGCAAAGCAATGCAACCAGCCTTTCTACCAGTAGCCTAGTTCCAACAAAGTTCTCTCCTTCCCCTTTGAAATTTCATAAGCCAAGCCTTCAGTCTACAATTTTGTCTGCATTGAGCATTTTCAAACTCTCACCAGGATAGCCCATAAAGCTCTGCTTCTCACTACAAAGCTTTTCCAGTTCAAATACCAAATCCTTCTTTATTCCTCCCACAAAACATTCCAAAAGACCAAAACCCACATAGATTGATCACAGCAAGGACCCTACTTCTTAGTACCATTCTATTGCAGTTATCTTTTCATTGCTGGGATAAACAACCAAGTAGCTAATGGGAGGAAAGGGTTTTTATCTCAGGCTTACGGATTCCAGGGCAAGTTTCACCATGGTGGAAGAAGCTGGCTCACTTCATCATCCATAACACAGAGAGAAGCCAACACCAGCATGCACAAATAGCCAGAGCGCAAACTGGCTGTCTACACACCCAGTAGAGCTGGACTCAAGACTGGCCCCTGTGACATACCTGTTCTAGCAGAGATCTGCCAGCTGGAGACTTAAGTAGGAAGTTTAATCAAAATTACTTGAATTTGTGGTGGACATGCATTCAAACTACCACACCTTTGATGCCAGAAAATGCAAGAAAAGTGAACAGGATTATTTTTAAAGTTTAAAGTTGCGAGTAGTATATATGATGAGATAAAACAACTTGGAACCTATGAAGCTTTTCATTTTATACCAGTGAAACTAAATTTTTGGAAATCAGGCAAAGGGATTTCCTTCCTTCCTTCCTTCCTCCCTTCCTTCCTTCTTTCCTTCCTTCTTTTTTTTTTAGGCAAGCCCAACAGACTGGATTTTTTTTTTTTTAATGTGACAGAGAGAGAGAATTGGTGCACCAGTGACTCCAGCCACTGCAAACTCCAGACACATTTGCCCCTTTGTATGCATGTACAACCTTGCATGCTTGTGTCACTTTGTGAGTCTGGCTTACATGGTACCTGGAGAATCAAACATGAGTCCTTAGCCTTTGCAGGGAAGTGCCTTAACCACTAAGCCATCTCTCTAGCCCAATATTTTCATTTTTAATAAAGGAATAAATGAAATAAATATTAAAAATATTTAATAACTTCCAGGTGATAAATGCTCTGAGACAGAAAACAAGAATTGTATTTTTTTAATGTGCTTTGCTTAGCGTCCATCATCTACCCACTGCATAGTGATGTTTAAGACTATAGTGATGAATTTAGGAGAAAGTTTAGTTTATGTCATTATCAGACAGTAAGATCAGTTGCAGGAGATATGTTACTCTAATTTTAAAAAATGATTGAGACTTTGGCCTCTGGAATGTTTAATGCACCTTGTTTCTGAATCATTTGTCTTCTAAGATAGCAAATGAGGTTAGTATATTACTTTGTTCTATATAACTTCTGGCAAATACCAGGTTTTTCTGTGTCTGTCATGTTGTAGTTTTCAGAGTGTTGTCACCTCAACAACTGCATGCCAAAAAACCCCAAATAGTATCATTCTTTGTCATTGACGAACTAGTAAGCCAGGGGTGGAAGTTTTGTCCACAGTCCAGAGACTTCAAACTCTTTGTCTTTTTCTTTCCCTCAGATATCTTTGGATTTTGAAGTGAGCAGTCAACTAGAAACTGTACTTTGAAAATACCAACTTTTTTTCCCCCTGAAAAGCTTGGTTTTATGATCTCATTTTCTCTATTCTTTCCACCATTGCAGGCGGCATGTTTTCTACCTTCAGCATCACTTAAGTGGTAGGCACGCTTCACCTATTACCTGCACGCCTCACCTGTCACCTGCAGACAGCCCCGGGGGAACAATGAATGACTTGCACCTCATTCCAGCAAGCCCCCAAGTGTCTCAGGCAATGGAAGTGGATGGACTGAATGACTTTAGCAAGCAAGGCTATTCCCAGGAAACCAAGCGCCTGAAGCGGACCCCAGCTCCATGCTCCCTAGGCCTAGAGATGGAGCACAGGTTCATTGATCAAGTATTATCCACTTGCCGGAATATAGAGCAAGCCAGGTATGCCAATGCATACAAGAAATGGCTGGTCACTTTGAGTCAGTGACAGAGGGGCTTTGTCTCCAAGTTTCCCTTTTTGTGCAATACTGCTTTCCTTTCTTAATGACATAGTTGCATGAACTCTGCGATTACTGGCATCATCTACAGGTGAAAAGTCCATAAGAAATCTTGTATTTATTAAGAACTGGCATTCTTTTGGGGATAAAATAATTATATACTTCTTTCCTGCTAATCATTGAGTTTTAATTTTTTTCTTTTCAAATCCTTACATTTTTATATTTCTTTATGTGTTTATTCTCATTTGGTTCTCTAAAAGTCATTAACATGCACCTCTATCCCCACCTCAGTTCAGTTGCTGCATAGGCAAATTTCTTTTAAAAATTAAAAATTCATGTTGAAATTCAACTTAAGCAGATTAATACAGATGCATATGGAATTGATCTAATCACTATTTTCAGAATCAAATGGGTAGATGGATGGATATGAGAAAACTTAAAGCTACTTCTTTCTTTAGCATGTTCTATTACATATTAAGGTAACCAAAATCAAAGTATTGGAGTTTATATGGAAAAATGCTTCCAGCTATTTTTAAATGATTATTTTTTAAAAAATTAAACTAATTTAAGAGTTTATGTAATTACAGTACTGGAAAGATTATTTTTATTACTAGTTTTGATAGATTGTTTTTACTTCATTTTTGGTATATGCCAAAATAGTCAAGTCAGCCCTTATAAAATCTTTTTTAAAAAACCCTGAATGCTACTTTTAATTATTACTACTTTTTTTCTCCTAAAATCACTCGTGGAAATTGGGAGAAATGTACATACAAATGTATTAATATTAAAGCTTTCTTTTTAAAAATTTAAGTTATTAAGGTTATACTAAATGAACTTCAAAATTTTTATGAAATGATAATTAAAAGCTTGCTGGCAAAAGCCAGGGAGAAAGAGTAGTTTTGAAAATTAGTTCTTCAATTTTTATTTTAAAGATGAAACAAAACACTTTGATACTGAATTTATCAGGGATGAGGTACCAAAGTATATACATTATGGCTGTATCTCATTTCACTCACAAGGGCTGTGTTTTTCAGGTTGGTAAAATGGGGTGAGAATGGGTCAGGTAGTGTTTATTTATTATATTTCTCCCTTTGGAAATGATCTGTTTGTTTTTATTTTACCAGTCCACTCCATATTTTTTGTCACTCACTTTTCTATGTTTCCTTGTGTCCGTTTTTAAGGATGCCTACTGAAGATACTATCCTTTCATTCCAATCAACTTCATACCCTCTGTATAAACGTAGACAGAACATTTGAGTAACAGCTACCCCTGTGAAATTTCCTTTTAACAACAGAAACTTTCTTGCCATCTACATGTATAGGACGTGAGTAACAATGATGGAGATAAGTGTGACCACTGTGCTTTGCCTGTTCTTACCATGCTTGGAATGCATGCCAGTAGAAGGATGGAGGGAAAAACAGTCCTGTCCAGTGTCATTGTCATTGGAAAGCCTGGACTTGAGAAGGCATACTGCTGTTAGGGAAAAGAAATAGTTCCTTTACTTGGGCATTTTGATCTTTTTGAGTGAGAAACCTAAGAACACCAAAAAGTTAGCTAGCCTGGCCTCAATATGCGTGTTGTTCTTCACATTTGGGTCAAAAGTTACTTTTTATACTTTTGTATATTTAGGTGAAAAAGTAAGTACCATTATGAGTATAATTCTGTAACCCCCTATGTACAAAGCATATTTTGAATCAAATACCTCAAGATCTTCATAAGCCTCTATAAATCAAATCATTAGATGTATGATTGTTAGCTTCTCTGAGGATTGAGTAGAAACAACACAGAAAAGACATAGGAGGTTCCATGTTGCCCAATTCTGGCTATACTCAGTATCACTCCCCCCTCCCCCAAGCAAAAATTTTAATATCCAAAGTAACAGGGCTCTTATACCATAATGGAGTTTGTGTCAGGACATTACCTAAATGTTTATAGTGTCTATGCATTTTTATACCTCCCATTTGGCGTCTTGCTCATCTTCAGTGTAAGGTGCCTTCATACCTTCTAAGTTCACCCATCCCTTTCTGAAGCCATGATGTCTTATTATATATCGTAGCTTCATCTTCCTAATGAAGTTTCAAATAGGTAGTGAAATTAGAAATATCTAAAATAAGCTGTTAGTGTGTGATTTTTGTGTGTTACCTTATTTTTGAATTTTGCATTTTTCTAGCATTCATTCACAGAAAAGCTTAGAATTGCCCTGTGTAGCTATATGTTGTTTCCTGAGTGGTTGGCATTTAAACTGACTAGTGTGATATAGTATAATAACTTTGACCAAATAAATTCATGCAGAGGAAAGAGTGTGATCCAAGGGCTTGTTTAGTCATTTTTTTCTTTTAAAATGTATTTAATTTATTTATTTTGAGAAAGAGAGAGAATGGGCACTCCAGGGCCTTCAGCCACTGTGAACGAACTCCAGGTGCTTGCACCCCTTGTGTGCATGTGCAACATTGCACACTTTCTATCACTATGTCTGGCTTCCTGGGACCTGGAGATTCGAACATGAGTTCTTAGGCTTCGCAGGCAAGTGCCTTAACCACTAAGCCATCCCTCCAGCCCTGGTCTTATTTTTCTGAACATATGTACTTGTTAAAGGGAAAGAGGGCTTAGATTGACACATTTCTTCTGACTTCCACTGGAAGACAAGCAGCCCATCATACCATCCTATGGATCAAGAAAACTACTGATATGCAGAATGCAGTAAAGTCTGCAATTTTAACTGCCCAAACTTTCACTCTTACCTTGTTTTTTTAAAAGTGTACCAGTTTTATTAATTCACTGTTTTCAGATTCTATCATGTGCCTTGCACATTTGGAGGACTTACAATATATATATATTTTTAAATTAATGACTTATTAAACTTGAAGAAGGGAGGAATTGGTTGTGAATGATGGAACAGTGATTGAGAAATTAATGGGTTGTGAACAAATGATGTGTACTAGCTTCAGAATACTCAAGGAGAGCTACCACATTTTGCAAATTCAGGTTTTTTTTTTTTTCTTCTGTATTTCATTACCTTGTTTAAACTTGTTAAATCCAAGCCAAGAAATGCATCTCTAGAACTATTGGGTAGCAGTACTTTACATTAAGGATTTTCAGAGTTAATGTAACCCTCTTGCATTAAGAATATTGTTTTACTTTACCTTTTGATGCTGGAGTGCAGATCTTGCATACAGCGCCAAAGCCACCGGTGGCAGCTGGAGTGATTATATGATGTCAGTGACTTGTTGATCTTTATCTGTTGAATCCTCATTCTTGCTTCTCTCCCCAGCTCCATCCCCATCCCCCTTCCCATCCCCATCTTGAACTGTAGACCTTTTAGATATTTATTAATACTTTCAGAGTCTTTTTTTGGCAAGCAAGCCCTTTTAATCACTGAGCCACCTCCCCAGCTACCTGAGTCATTTTTTAATTCTAAGAATTTTATGCCTATTAATATTTTCTATTACCTCTAGAGAAGCTCTGAGCCCAGACTTTCAGTCAAATTTCTTTTTCCTGTGGTACAATTCTATTTAGACTTCATAAACTTGTTTACTTAGTCTTTTTTTTCTTAGTTTTTGGCAGTGCTCAGCATCAGACCCTGCTTCATTATTTAGTCATAGAACTAAATGTGTACGGATTGCCACCACAAGCCACTCAGATATTCAAATAAAGGTTTATGTGATATAAACTGTGGCAACAAGGTTTTGACTTTTTCTGCAACAGGCTCTAGATAGCCTATAGGGTAGATGTTCTAGGTATGGTCAGTCATTTGAGATCATGCTTGGTTTTGTGTGTGTTTAGAGAACTTGGGGGTTGCTACAGACAAATTGTCAGTTTTATACTTTTTCCCCTTATATAGTATAAGAGGATATCTGACATAAGGTTAATGCAGCTTAGGGTCAGGTATACAGAGGATTTAGTTGCAAAAAAAAAAAGTAGCATGTGATTGTTTTTCTGGCCTAAAGCATTATGCTTATTGTTATTTTGCTACTAGAAATTATATCATAAAACTTTAAGATATTTAAAATAGAGGTTTTGAACATTATAAAAACTGCACCTTTTGCTTAAATAAATTTCTCAGATGGAACTGTACATCCTAGCACTGTGTGCTTCTGCACCCCCATATTGTGTAGTGAGCTCCTGTTCATTAGAGAAACATGTAGAGGCACTGAAAGGGTTAGGCAAACACGGTACCATAAAATCAGTGAGCAAGAAAAATACCTACATTCACACAGTGTCTTCTTAGAAATAACTATTTAGGGCTCAGTGGCAAAATACTTGCCTAACATGTGACTGGCCCTGGATTCAATCCCCAGTACCTCCCCCAAAAAATCCAACTATATATGCTGTATTAATTTGAGTGCCTTTCTTTTGTGGGGCTAAAGATTATATTATACTGAACTCTAGGATTTTGGTAGCCAGCAGAGCATGAATTTTATTAGATGATTATGCTTGTTATTTTATTTATTCCCATGGTAGGCTTAGTTCCATGGATTATATTACCCTTCAATGAGATACTGACATAAGCAGTTTCATTGATTTGTAATTCAGTAGTTAGCATTCTTAAGACCCCTACGAAGAACACCAAGAATTACAGTTAGTGCTTCTCTTTGACAACTAATGTTTTGGTTTTGGAGGCTTCATATTTAGAGGACTGTGTATGCATGATGAAAAGACATACTGAAATGTGTGCAGCCAGCTTCAAAGGAGAATGAGCAACCCATCCAAAAACAGACCAGGCGGGTGTCCCAAGTGAACCCTTTGCCTTATTCTAAGGATCTCCCTTTCCTCCAAAATTCAGGCTTGGTGCAGGATAGTTAAAAGTGGAAAAGTAGTAGGTTTTGTTTTTTTTTAATACCAAAAGAAATTTGGTAAATATTGAGATGAAATTCCAAATGTATCCTTTTATGTGTTTGTATTTGGAAGGGGACAGGTAAGAATGTGATATTATATGATAACAAATAATTTTATTGTAATTTCACAAAAATATACAGTTAAGATTCCAAAGTGCTTTATAGAAAAAAAATCTTGAATAAACAATATATTCCTAAAGGGCAGTTATTTCCTATGTTCATAATGGAGACCAAAAACCAATGTATCCTTTGTTTATCTAGGGTGGGAGGGGAAAACTCAGACTCCCAACTCCCACCAGACCAGCCATTTTGACACTGAACAACCAGACTCCTTGCTAGAAACAATATAGGGGCGGTAGGTTGTCTGCTGGTGAAGCACTGTGCTTCCAAGTGTATATAGCTAGCTTGTGCTTTTTGGACAATATGGTCTACAAAGCTAACCCTGGCATTTCTTTTATTAATCTGTTGTTATTTCTCAGGGTGTAGAAAATTTAATCAATGTAGGACAACATTTTATATTCAATGTCAAAAAATGAAGAGGCAGAAATGTGCTATATATATAAATATATATAAATATAACTAGGTCTTAAAATTTTAGTATATATAGTATTTTTTATAAACCACTGTCAGTGCAGTAGTTGGTAGATACTGTTGACTGCCTCATTATTCATCTTGCTACTTGGTCTCTGTAGCTCCATTATGAACATAACCTTACAAATATCTTCTATGGAAATGATTCTGTAGTACATTTCTGTATTTGAGGAAATGGAGGAGATTGTATTTTGCTTCCATTGACATCAAATGATTACTTTTGTTTTTGAAAATGGCAACTATTTTGTGGATTTTCCCTGAGAGAGTTATTCATGCAGGTCCTGGATATGTTCCAAACAGTGCATAATGCCTTGCATGTTGTAGGAATTCAGCAAGTCAGAATTGATAAATGCTAGGAGACAAAACTTAACCTACACATTCTTAGCTTTGGATAAAGTGCACCATTTTATAATAAAATACAAATGTAGTTTCAAAACTCACAGCAAAGATATATAATTATACTACATTGCAAATGAAGTTCAGGTATTATTGAGGTGTCCAAATATATGAACCTAAAGATATGTTTATGTGGTGAATTTATGATTTTTAATGAAGAATGTTATCCAAAAGATTCTTATTTTCCTATTGGCTTGAAGTGCTCCCTTCTAGCAAAGTTGAAAACCTAATGCAAATGCCCATTTGCCTAATTAACTAGATATTTGTATAAACTGTTTATATTAGATCTTTGGTGGTTTGTAAATCATAACAGTCTAGTTTATCTCCCATATCTAAATTTCCTGTGTGGCAATCACTTTCCTCCTGGTACTATGCAGCACACATTATATTATCTATGTAAGTAATGGAGGGATTTTTATGTCATAGGGATGTATCTCAGTGCTGACTAAAACAAGGTTCTATTAAAAATACGCATTTACTTCCTCCATCGTCATCATGCATTTGTTTGGAGCAGGCAATTTCTATATTGATTAAAGAATTGGTTTCAGCCAAGTGCAATCATAGTAGGTGCTCAATAAATACTTAGCAGTTGATTTATCACCAAATGAAGTGAGCTTTCAGCAATGAGACTGCTGCCAATTTTCCACTGAGGAATATATTTGTAGAGTAATATATATTGGAAAGTGAAAAGTTAATGTCATTTAACATGAATTTATTATGCTTATTTAGGTTAGAGTTGGTAATATGTAATAAAAATATTGTTTAGTAGAACATGGTCTGAAGATAGGAGATGTAAAAACTCTAGTGTCTTCCTGCACAAGGCACATTAATAAATGTCTTAGAAAGTTGGCAGCTGAACTTTTAGGAGAATTATAGTAGTCTTTTACAATCTATTTCTGTATTGACATATCCAGTACTATCTAGTTTTAAGTTATTTTTTATTTCTATCTAATTCATAGTTGCTGTCCAGTGTCTTAAAAGCGGTAATGTAAAACAAGAGGCTCTGCTAAATAACTTGTTTGTTTTCTCAGAATATATGTGACACAAGAAAGACATTTTTATGAATGACATTGTAGTTTCAGTATCTGTTCTCTTGTGGCTTTCACAGTATTTTTGTCAGTTAACTTAATGCAAATGATTAAGCAATTTTGAAACAAAACATTCCTTCCTGAACTGTGAGAAACCAAGAGTGTGTGTAGCACAAGCGTAATTAGGAATTGCCTTTTGGTGAGCTTCTTGATGCATGTCTGTGTTGCTGGCTTCTGATTTAAGTGACCACTTCAGCATTGCATTTTAGTGTGACTTGTAGGAAAATAATGGAATGTATACTAGGTGAAGTTGTTGTTTTGAGTTGGAAAAATAAATGAAGTATTATAACTATGCCAAACACTATATGCTGTCCTACAAAAGCTAAAACAAGAAAATATTTTTTTAATAATGATTTTTTTTCTTAATCCAGTTTCTTGCATGGTGGTCAGTTGTATTTTAACACTGAGTCACTTTAAGGGAGAAATTTCAGAAACTATATTCTGCTATTAATTTTGCATTGATTGTAGATTTTCCAAAAATAGCATTTCAGTAAGTTGAAGTTAACATTGCTTTTAAGGTTTTCATGTAATGTTCAAATGGACAAGTTACATATTATCTATGGTGCAGTGACAGACCTTGGGCATTAAAAGTTAGTTTGTAAAGCTTTATTCTCAAAGGTGTCCTGTCCGTCCTGTCACTGGTAGCACATCTGTGTACCTTAATGTGCTTTCCTATAACATGGCAATCTTCAGTGAAGTTCCTGTAATTCTTAATAGAGTAACTGAGTTTTCAAACGATAAAATATCTTGTGAATTCTTTTTATACTTAAAATGTATACCTTGCAGAGAGGTAAGAGTCACTTTTGCAAAAAAGTTATGTGCAGAGTACACTTGTCGTGTTTGGGGGGTAAATACCTCAGAGTGCTTAAACTCTGATGCTAAATTCTAGGGTTATGACTCGGCCTTTTGGTAAGAGGAAGTGTAAACTCTGATCAATATAATGACTACACATTATCTATAGCTGTGCTATTCAATAGAAATGTAATGTAAGCCACAAAGTAATTTTAATTTTCTAGTAGTCATGTTAAAAAAAAAAGTGGTGAAATTAACCTTAATAACATACTTTACTTAGTTCGATCTATGGAAAATATTATTTCTACATGTAATCAGTATAAAAGTTAATTAGGCATCTTTACTTGTTCCTATGCTAATTTGTCAATGTTCTGTGTGTGGCTTGCATTTACAGTGGGCTTCAACTCCAGCCATGTTCCGAGTACTCGGCAGACACGTGTGGCTAAGCACTGCTGCATTGGGCAGTGCAGATTGACAAGGTGCAAAGGGTGCTCTTAAATTTGGAGGTGATGAAGTAGACATTAAATAATGGTACTTTATATATTATTTAGACTATTTAGAAAGATATCTAATAGAGTTATCCACTTGTTTTCCTTCATATTTATTTTAAACTTGCTCTGGAAATCAGATCAGCCTGTTCCCAATTTGCCAAGCATCATTAAAGGAGGAATAAACTATACCATGTAAAATACTATGATATTATGATAAGAGCACAGATGGTGTATTAGCAGTGGTTTTCAGTTTTCACTAAATTCTGTCCTGTTTCTTCAAAATAATAGCTTAAGTTGCATGCTAATTGTATATCTGTACCTATTTGTTTTGTATTATTTGTATTATGTAGTGATGTATATTAACAGCCCTAGTTTTAATCTGTCTATCCAGCTGTCTTCCAGTATTTGCTAGCATACTTACTCAATAATGTAAATGGCAAAGTAGAATGAATCATTCCTTTTTCCATTAGAATTTTTTAATGTGTGACCATGTACAAGTCAGCTATAAATTATTGTATTTCTCTCTAAAATATGGAAAATAGTGTTTGTCTTTGCTAAATGTTTAAGTAAACTTTACATCTCCTAAAATGAGTGTTACATGTGAATTATTTTATTTGCAGTAAACTTTACCTCTGAAGCCCTGTTATCCAGTTAAATTACTTTGATCATGGTATGTGAATAGTAATGTGAGCTATTGTCTAAGTGAAACCAATAATTCAATTACCTATATCTGTAGAAAGAATAATAATGTCACTGTGTCTATAACAAGTATTGAAGCTAGAAAACTTGCCATAGCTGCCTTTAAATAACTAGCAGTGACTAGTTGGTTTAGGAAAGTCTCCATAACTAGATATGCCTTTCTCTGTAGAGTCAATTGAAAGTGTAAAGCAGAGAACTGCTGATGTTTCACCCTAGTTAACCCTGCCTTACTTCTGCAGGCTCTGTGCCAGAAATAGCAGTTACTTAACTTACCCTGTGCACTAATTCATAGAAAGACTCAGAAAAATAAGTGATGGAGTAGATGCTGTCTTTACTCATTGTTTAAATATTTTAAAAGAGTGCTTTATAGAGAAGAACCTTGTGACTTTAGCTTTTGATGACTTAAGTTCACATTTTTAAGTAACACAATTATCTATACATATTTTGGGTAAAAAAAAAAAAAGGCAGGTTATGGAGTTTATTTGGCATCATGACAGAGTACCATAAACATGTAGGTTTTGAATGTATGCTAAGGAAAGAAAGTCACTTAGGAAGACAGTCTTGATTGGGTGAGGGGGAGGAGTGTCTCTTGAGGTCCACTCCCTAAGGAACTAGTAACAGGAAATGACTGCTGGGGGAGGGGCAGACATTTTCTTCACTGCAGTGCCAGAGCTGATAAGATTTTTTAAAATAACTGTGGGAAGGCACCTGGTAATCTAGTCCTTACCAGCAAGGGACCAGGCAATTCATGATTAATGAAGTTATTCAGAAATGTCATAGCCCAAAGCAGCTTCTTGCTCCAGGCAATGTTTATGCTGATGGTTAAAATTCTTACCTCTGTGTTCTTTGTGCCACAGTGTCTCCTTCCCTACCCCTGCAGAGCTTCAAGAAAAAGTTTTCATGGGCTGGAGGGATGGCTTAGCAGTTAAGGTGTTTGCCTGCAAAGCCAAGGGACCCAGGTTCAATTCCCCAGGACCCATGTTAGCCAGATGCACAAGGGGGTGCACATGTCTGGAGTTTGTTTGCAGTGGCTTGAGGCCCTGGCATGCCCATTCCCTCTTTCTCTGTCCTTCTTTCTCTGTCAAATAAATAAGTAAATAAAGATAAAATATTTTTTTAAAGTTTTAATCATAAAAATGACAGTCTTTTAATTAACAGGCTAATTATAAAATATGACAAAAATTTATATTAGAAAAGTACTTCCCTGGGAAATTGTATTGCTCAATAGCATACTTCTTGAAATACAAGCTTAACACTAATAATAGGTACAGGATGGAACATTGGCCAACTAAATTTTTTTAAATATATTCCTTTTGTCATCAGTCATTATTTAACAGTTAACATGTTTCCCTCAAGTTGGAATGTCAGTTTTACTTTTGGTGTTGCATTATTAAAAAACAAAAAGAGTATATTAAAAATGAAATGTAGGGCTGGAGAAATGGCTTGATGGTTACGGTGCTTGCCTGCAAAGCCAAAGGACCCACATTCAACTTTCCAGATCCCACATAAGCCAGACTCACAAAGGTGAGGCAAGGGCAAGGTCACACATAAACACTAGGTGGTGCAAGTGTCTGGAGTTCAATTGCAATGGCCAAGGCCCTAGCATGCCAATTCTCTCTCTCTTCTCTCCTCTCTCTCTCTTGCTTACTGTCTCTAAAATTAGAATGTATGTGTGTCTGTGTGTGTGTGTGTGTGTGGGTGTGTGTGTGTAATATAAATGGCACAGCTCCTATCTACTAGTGATTTCTTCCAAATGACCAGTTGAGCATCAACTTTTAGTAACAGTGTCCATAGCAGACAGCTTCAGGTTCACTGAGATGAACTTCCAGACCAGGCACAGTTATGGAGGAAGGGATTTATTGAAGCTTACAGATCGAGGGGAAGTTCCATAATGGCAGAAGAAGTTGGCGCCCACTTAAAGGACCAAGCAGTGAGAAAAAAAGCCAAAAGCAAAACCACACAGCATACTTCAGGAACTCCAGGAGGAACTCAGGCACTTTGCATATCTTTAGATTGGCATGTCAAATCTAACTTAGGACTGGACTGCCCAGTAATACCTTCTCCAGGTAGCTGGAAATCCAAGAAGTTTTTAAAATTTCTGAATCTCTTGGGGGACATTTATTCAAACTACCACAGTGTCCTTTCACAAGTTCCCTATTATGTTTGTCCTCTGTTAAGGATAGTAGAGATTGAAGAGTGCTTGCTTACTTGCCCAATTGAGCTTTAGAAAAAAGCAGTAATTTACATATCTTTCACATAAAGATTTTTAGAGTAATTGGTTTCAGGCTAGACAGAAATAATACTTCAAAATCAAGATGTTGATAAATGTAGATGATAAATGTACAATATGCCTCATACACCTCTCAGAGTAATTACTACATAATTAGTAAGACGTCTGCTTTCTGTGTAGGGTAGCTAGTGGGCTGAAATTACCCTCCATCATATTATTGTGTTTTATTGTTTTTCAAATTGATAGTGATTTCAAAAGACAAATGTTGGAGAGCTACTAGAAGATGGGTGAATAAATGAGATTGCATCAGCCACTAATTTGTTTTTTTCAAGGAAATTTTGTAATTTTATCATGTAAATATATCAGGTAAGTATATATGCACATATAATTAGTAGATGATAAAGTTATATGTAAATATATGTGCAGACACAGATGTATGTATATGCATATACATGTAGCACTTACTGTAGAAGAAAATCACAGATGAATGTATAGTTGTATGAAAAACCACCTGTAATTTTAGAGTAGGTTATAAAGAAATATATGAAGTAAGATCCTACTTTTATTAAAATAATTTAAATTGTTTCTTTTAAAGTGAAATGAATAAAAAATCCTACTGAAACTGTACAATACTGATGGAAAAGTAAAAAGTCTTTAACTTAAGGTAAAGGTGGTACCTGGACACCTTTAATCCCAGCACTTGGGAGGCAGAGGTAGGAGGAATGTCATGAGTTCAGTCAAGGCCACCCTGAGACTACATAGTGAATTCCAAGTTAGCCTGGGCGGAATCAAGACCCTATCTCAGAAAAAAAAGATAAAGACGAAACTAATAACTTATTTCTCTTTTAAAATATTTTTATTTATTTGCAAGATTTTATTTGCACAGAGAGAAAGAATGAATGAATGAATGAATGGACACACCAGGGCCTCTTCCCACTGCAAGTGAACAACAGACATGTGCCACTTTGTGTATCTGCCTTTGTGTGGGGTACTGGGGAATTCAACCCTGGTCATCAGGCTTTGCAAGCGAGGGTTATTAACTGCTGACCCATCTCTCCAGCCTCTAGTAACTCATTTCTTGACAGCAACATTGAATTTATCAATGTGTTGGAATGATTTAACTATTCATCTAGAATTACAAATACAGAAAAATGAGGAATGTATGTAAGAGATATGTATCTATGCACACTGCTAGAGTGATAAATAAGTGTGCCCACGCCACATTAGACACATCTTAATCCATCTGGTGCACCACTTTTTTAATTCACTGCAAGCAATATTTAAATCTATGCCACCATCCAGTTACTCCAAAGGAAATGAAACAAAGTGGAACACAGAAACTATAGTCAGTACTCAAGTTCCAAAAGGCCTAGAAAGAAAATCCAGAGGGGGAAGATGATGGCAGATTGGGAAGAGGGACCGATGCATTTAAGGCCCTGGCCTCTCAATGCAGTGTTGCTGACACGATGCCTAGATATTCCCAGGAAAAGAGCATAGAGCATAGTAATACTATATATATATATATATATATATATATATATATATATATATATATATATATATATAATGCCATATATATATACACACACATACTACATATATACACACACATATATAACAATATTATACTATAAATGCAAATCTCTTTCAGAGGACCCCTTTGGGTCACTTTGTCTTGCTTAGAAGTGGTGATAAAGACACAGAGAGCACCTACACTCAATTACCTACAGCAAACTGATTTAAGAGCACCCCAAGTGAGAAGTAGGGTTTGGTCATAATCCCAATAAAAGGCACTTTCCTAGCATTTAGCCCCAGTTTTCTGATTCATCCATCCCTTACTATCCCTGACAATGCCACCAGTGTTATCACCTTGCCATCTTTAGTATTTCCTAGATATAATCTAATAACAACCACTAGTGTGTACTCTAATTATTATTTTAATAGCTTATTTATTCATTTGAGAGAGAGAGAGAAAATGGGCACACCAGGGCCTCCAGCCACTGCAAATGAACTTCCAACGCATGCGCCCCCTTGTGCATCTGGCTTACATGAATCCTGGGGAATTGAACTGAGGTCCTTAGGCTTCGCAGGCAAATGCCTTAACTGCTAAGCCATTTTCCCAGCCCCTCATCTCTAATTATGTACAAGTAGGTGATATTTAATGTGCTACAGGATCTGTTTTTAATTGAAACACCAGTTTGGCTAAATGTTCTTTGTGTGTCAAAGACTGGCTTACACATTTGATGTGATGAATATACAAGTAAATCAAATGTCAATTCTGCTCATTCATTAAACAACTTAGAAAAGCTTATCCTGGGGCTAGAGAGATGACTCAGCAGTTAAGGTGCTTGCCTGCAAAGCCTAAAGACCCAGTACCCAGTAACCACATAAAGCCAGATGCACAAGGTGGTACATGTGTCTGGAATTTGTTTGCAGTGGCTAGAGGACCTAGCATGCCCATATTCTCCCTCCCTCTTTCTCTCATAAATAAATAATGTAGTGCATGCACTATATGAAGATAAAGGAGAAACAACTCACATGATCATACTCCTAGATACAGAAAATGAATGTAACAAAATCCAAAACCCATGGCTAATATATGAATGAGCTATATGGAAGCCTACTTCTTTGCTAGCTAATAATATATATGTTAAAAGAGAGAGAGAGAGAGTTTGGACACAAATATCTAGTGAAAGTAAATAATGGATAATGTGCTGAGCAGCTAGAGTGTTGTTAGAAAAATGTCAGTTCTGGGAGGCAGGGGTAGCTTTCAGCAAGTTGGCCAGGGAGGCTCCTAATACACCCAAAACTTTACAGCAAGGATTTTAGTTGCCTGCCAGAATGAGATGGTAAGACTCTATAGCTAAAGATTCCACATGCTTGGACTGCAGGCCACTGCAAAATCAAGCTGGAGTTGAGTTGGAAGCCACTGTCAGGATGCTGGAAAGAGCTATGCAGCCTGTTGTGTGTGGGGGAAGGGGTGTCATCAGCAGTGTTAACCAGCAGTGGACCCTGTAAGCTTTATGATTGGCCAGCCAGGCCAAATGTACCAACTGGTGCAATGGTGGCATATGTGTTATGGGGGAACCACTGCTCTCTGATTGGACCTGAGGCTGGCTTCATGGGAGGGAATTCCTGCCTGGTATTGAAAACCTAATGAAAAGTTTATGGCTTGGGAAGTCATAAGCCCTAGGAGGGAAACTTTTACTGTTGTCTAACTAAATGCATATAATATACCCACCAAACTGCTATTGATTTAGTTTTACTTTTTTGGTTTTCTAGAGGTAGGGTCTAAATCTAGCCCAGGCTGTCCTGGAACTCTATAAACCCAGGCTGGCCTCTAACTCATAACAATCCTCCTACCTCTTGTCGTCCCCCCCCCCCAACCTCCCCAGTGCTGGAATTAAAGGCATCCACCACAGTGCCTGGCTTCAAACTGCTTTATAAATACTTGTGTTTATGCCCATATACTAATGCTGCTCTCGCTTTTGTTTGGAGAAATTTCTCTTATCAGATGGTGGTAACCACTTGGGTGACTCAAAACTCACCCAAATGTTGAGAAGTGACAGTGGAGTGCTCACCACTAAATGAGCCATCTCTATCACAGCCTCCAAGGCTCAGGGACCATTATGGAAGAGGTGGCGGAAAGAATGTAAGAGCCAAAGAAATGGGAGGAGTGGTTACTGTCTTGCAAACACAAAGTGGTCTAGATATTTTTGACCACACAGTGACTGATGCTACCTACACAAGACTTGCTTAATAGGAGAGGAAAGATGATGACTTCAAAATAGAAGAGAAATAGAAAGATGACATCAAAATAGAAGGAAAGAAATAGGGTTTCAGTGAAGGGATATGATCATGGTATATTGTTTATATTTATGGAAGTTTGTCAGAATCCCTGTTAACTTGCTTTTTTTTTTTTTTTTTGAGAGAGAAGAGTTTTTTCTTTAATGTTTTGTTTTTGAGAAAGGTTCTCACTGTGTAGCCCAGCCTATCCTGAACTCACAGCTGGCTTTGGAAACATGATAGACATTCCCCCTGCCTCAGCCTCCCAAGTGCTGGGATGACAAACCTGAGCCACCACACCTGGTACCAGTTAACTTATTTTTATGAGTTACCAACAGAATCATAAAATTTATATGGAATTAGATCCCAGCAATTCTAAAACAAGTATGGCTAAAACATTCTGATTTCAAAACATACTTCAAAGTGTAGTAGCCAAGGCAGTATGGTACCAGCAACTGTAAATTAAACTGAGTTAAACAGTAAAATAGAGTGCAAATAAACTCACACATATAATTGATTTCTGACAACAATTTAACAATTATTAAAGGCCTAAATAGATGAAATAGGAGTATAAGCCTCTTGAAAGAGAACATAGGTGTAAATATTTGTGGTCTTATATTAGGCAAACCTTTTTATTATAACATTAAACAACATAAGAACAAAAGGTTAATTGGCCTTTATCAATATTTTAAAATTTTTACTTTAAAATGACAGTGTCAAGAAAGTGAAGGCACTTCCGAGCTGCATGACTGATTAGGACGTGAAAAGAGGTGAGATAACACAATATGCACTGTTCTTCAAAAGATAAGCTCTGTAAATGAAACTATGAAACCATGTGAGATCTCAGTGTTGATCAGCTAACAGACAAACACCAAGCAGGCCTGCTGCTGAATTGCTTCTTACACACAAATGACCCTGTGGATGAGAACATTGGAAACTGAGGAAGTGCTCCTATGTACACACAGCATGCTTGCAGGATTGGAAGAACCTAAAAGGACAGGGGCACCCACTGAGTTCCTCAGAAATACCAGGCAATATTCCAAAACCTCCCTTCTCCCATAAGCTACCACAGGGAACAATGGAAACTGCAGAAGCAAAGGGCTCCACTAGTGGCTCCAAAAACATAGCAACAGGCCCAGTCACGCAGAAATGATAATGCATTGAGGGACCTGCCTTCACAACTCAGTATAGGCAGACTAGACATTCATTCCAAAGGGTAACTTACATTCTCCACTGGGGCAATACATACCCCAAGTCTGGTTCAGTATGGCTGAACAGGAAATGTTAATGATACCCCTCATATCAGGATAGATTGCTAAGGGGAGAAAATTCAAAACCCAACCTACCAAGGGTCCTGGGGAATTGAACCTGGGTCCTTTGGCTTTGCAGGCAAATGCTGTAACTGCTAAGCCATCCCTCCAGCCCCTATTTCGGTAATTTGTATGTTAAGGTTACCTTTTGTTATTTTATTTTTTTTATTTTTGATACCTCTTTTAATCTTTACTTCTGCATATATATAGATGTAGATATATATTTCACAATGACTTTGTGTTTGTATATTGTGCAGTTGGATTTTAGGATTATTCTGGACTTTTCTCCATCTAGTTGACTATTTTCCCTCTATTATTCTTTCACACAGAATTCGAATACTTTTGCTCTCATTCTAACCTGTCTTCCACATCCTCTCCTCTTTATGCCCTCCTTTTAAAACACCATAATTAACCACCTTTCATAGCCTTACAACCACTAAAATCTGTGGAATCTGTCAGTATCCCAACTTTCCTCTCCCACTTTTCCTACCTCTGTCTTTTTCAAAGTTAACAGTAGTGTCCATATACTTCCCTTCCACTTCTAAATGACCCAAGTCCTAGTATGTCCAATACCGCCCTTGCTGGTTTATCCACCAATAGTTATTGATGTCAAAGGGACCATTGTTAATATGCTGTGATGAGATCAGTTTAGTGAGCTATGGTCACTCCTACTGTTGGTATTCTATTCTGAGAGTAATACAGAGACCACAATAGGCATCTTGACTGGGAATATAACTTGTGAACCACATATAGCTGATAAAATAAACTATGAAAATCCTAATGCAGTCATATAAGAAACATGAAAAATAAAGGCAACATAACCCCTCCAAAAAATTATGAATCACACAATAGTAGCCTCCAGTAAGAGTGAATTAGATGAAATCCCAGATAAATATGCTAACAGAATTAAAAAAGAAAACAAACTGTGAGAGGAATCCCAAGAGGACACAGAAAATGAGCTAAATGAAATTTAAAGGTCCATATAAGAGTAAAAAAACTGAAAATACTGAAGTAAAACTAATCTGAAATAATGGAAATGAAAATTACAATAAAAAGTCAAGTGAAAAACTTTATACATTGGGAGGCTGAGGTAGGAGGATCACCATGAGTTCAAGGCCACCCTGAGGCTACATAGTGAATTCCAGGTCAGCCTGAGGTAGAGTGAGACCCTACCTCAAAAACAAACAAACAAACAAACAAACAAAAAAACCTCTATACAAAGCCTCACCAATAGAATGGATCAAGGACAGAACAGAATATCTGACCTGGAAGGCACGATAGAGGAATGGTAATGTTTCAGCAAGGACAAAGATAAGATGGTACAAGTGGAACTTCCAAGACATTCGGGATACTGATCATGTTAAATCTAAGAATACTTGGCATAGAAGAAAAAATTCAATCTATTGGTTTACTATTTGCAATACCATCATAGAAGAAAATTTCCCCAAAATGGGGAAAGAGATGCCAATGCAGATACAGGAAGCATTTAGAACACCAAATATCCAATGCAAGAAAAGAACCTCCCTTCATCATACTCTACCTAATCTGCTAAATAAACAGACCAAATAAAAGGTAGATTGAAAGTACAAGAACCACCAAGCCAGTGACAAAGACAAGCCATCAGAATGACAGGCGATTCCTAAACAGAAACTTTAAGAGCCAAGAGAGCATGGAAGGATAGATTTCAAGTCCTGTAAGATAAGTCACTAATTCAGAGGAAAACTTCCATGATTTAAAAAAAAAAAAAAAAACAGCTTAAAGGGATTCACGACCACCAAGCAGCTACAGAAAATACTTGAAGAAATCCTTCAGAGTGAGAGAAGGAAAGGCATGTACATGAGGCCCCTAAGCCAGGTTTGAACAATAGTGCAAGAGAGAGATAGAAAATCACCACGCAGTGCAGAAATCAACAAGAATGACAGGAGCTAATATACACCTTTTAATAATAATTATGAGTATAAACAGCCTCAATTCCCTAGTCAAAATATACATATTAGCAGAATAAATTGAAAGTCAGGATCCTTCTGTTTGTTGCCTCCAGGAAACATATCACACCATAAAAGATAGATGGTACCTTAGGGTGAAAAGATGGAAATGGTATTTCAGTGTGGCTAGGAAACAAGCAGGTATTGCTATTCTACTGTCTAGCAAAATAGACCTTAAACCAACAGTAGTCAGAAGAGATAAAGATCATATATACTGATTAAGGGAACAGTCCAACAAAAAGACATTACAGTTATAAACATATATGAGATAATACATGTGTACCCAACTTCTTTAAACAAATACTACTAGATGTAAAGAAACAGATTAACCCAGCACAATATAAGTGGCTGTCTTCAATACACCACTGTCACCAATTGGCAGGTCATTCTAGCAAAAAAATTAAAAATCAACATAGGAACATCTGGATTAAATGACATTAAAGAACAAACGAACCTAGTAGACATCTACAGAGTATTCCATCCAAACACTAAAGAGTATGCATTCTTTTCAGCAGTGCATGCAACTTGTTCTAAAATCAATCATATATTAGAACACAAAACAAATCTTAACAAATAGAAGAAAATTGAAATAATTTCTTATATATATCTTATATATTTCTTATATCTTATCACAGTAAAATGGATCAACAGCAAGAAAGAATATAGGACATACAAGAACTCATAGAAATTAAGCAATATGCTATTGAATGAGGAATGGGTAATTGAAGAAACCAAGAAGGAAATTAAAATTTTTCTAGGGGCTGAAGAGATGGCTTAGCAATTAAGGCTCTTGCCTGCAAAAACCAAAGAACCCAGGTTCGACTCCCCAGGACCCACATAAGCCAGATGCGTAAGGGGCACATGCATCTGGAGTTCGTTTGCAGTGGCTGGAGGCCCTGGTGTGCCCATTCTCTCCCTCCCTCTCTCTCTCTCTCTCTCTCTCTCTCCTCCTATTTCTGTATCTCTCTCAAATGAATAAATAGTTTTTTTTAAAAAAAATTCTAGGATTGCCGGGCTTGGTGGCACACGCCTTTAATCCCAGCACTCAGGAGGCAGAGGTAGGAGGATCGTTGAGAGTTCGAGGCCACCCTGAGACTACAGAGTGAATTCCAGGTCAGCCTGAGCTAGAGTGAGACCCTAACTCGAAAAAAAAAAAAAAATTCTAGGATCAAATGATAATGAAAACACAACACACCAAAGCCCATGAGATACATTAAAGGCAGTGCTAAAATAGAAGTTTATAGCAGTTAAGTGTCTATATTTAGAAAGCAGAAGGATATCAAGTAAATAATTGCAACATACCTTAAGGACTTGGAAAAAGAACAAGCCAAATCAAAAACTAGTAGATGGAAAGAAATAATCAAGATTGGGAAGAAAATAATGAAATAGAAACAAACAACAACAACAAAATATCAATGAAATTCACAGTTGGTTCTTTGAAAGGACAAACAAGATCAATAAACAATAAAACTAACGAACACCCCCCAGCTTAATAAAATTAGAAATGAAAGATACCATTGAAATTTAGAAAATCTTTAAAACATATGCTCTACTCCCTTGGAAAATTTAAAGAAATGGATAAATTTCTAGATATATAAAACCTATCAAAATTAAAGCAAGATGAGACCATTTAAGCAGACCTAAAATAAACAATGAGATTAAAGTAGTTACATTAAAAAATAATCTCCCAACTAAAACAAGTCTAGGCCCAGATGGATTAACTGGTGATTATTTTTTTAAGCAGGTCTTCAAAGGCAACCTAACAGCAATGCTTCTCAAGTTATTCCATAAAATAGGAAGGGAAGGAACACTACTAAACTGATTTTATATACCAATATTACCATAATACTAAAACTAGATAGAGTAAACAACAAAAAAGCAAGCTATAGATCAATCTCCTTCATGAACATAGCTGTAAAACTTCCCAACAAAATAATTGCATACTGAATATAAGGATACATCAAAAAGATCATTCACCATTATCAAGTTGGTTTTATTCCAGAAATGTGGGGATCATTCAATATGTGAAAAACAATAAATGCAACCTACCATATAAATCAACTCAAAGACAAAAATCATATGATCACCTCAAAATATGCAGAAAAGGAATTTAACAAAATCCAACATCTCCACATAATAAAGTCCCAAATAAACCAGAAATGTAAAGAACCTATTTTAACTTAATAAAGACTATATACAACAGACCTATAGTCAACATTTAACAGAATCAAGAAAATCTCCAAGCACTTCACTGAATTGGGAATAAGCAAAGATGTCCACTTTTCTTACTCAATATAGTACTAGAAGTTTTAGGTAGAATAGTAAGACAATGTAAACAAATAAGGGTGGCCAATATAGGAAAGGAAGAAGTTGAATTATCTTTATTTATACATGATACATTTCTATACACCACAAGACTAAAACCTGTCAGAAAAATGGTAGAACACAAAATTAGCACACAGTATTCAATAGCCTTTCTATATACCAATAACAAATGTGGTGAGGATGAGACGGGCGTGGTGGCTCACACCTTTAATCCCAGCACTTGGGAGGCAGAGTAGGAGGATTGTTGTGAGTTCAAGGCCATCCTGAGACTACTGAGTGAGTTCCAGGTCAGCCTAGGCTACAGAGAGACCCTACCTTGAAAGAAAAAAAAAAAAAAAAAAAAAAAAAACATGGTGAGGATGAAATCAGGGAGACAAACCCATTCACAAGTATTTTTTTGGCCTCAAAAAAATACCTTAGAATAAGCCTAACCAAGAAACTGAAATACCTCTATAATGAAGGCTTTAAAACACTCAAAAGGGAAACCGAAGAAGACACTAGAAAATGGGATGATCTCCTATACTCATGATTGGAAGAATCAATATTGTGAAAATAGCTATCTTACCGAAAAGAGCTATCTTACCAAAAGCAATCTACATATTTAATGCAAGCCCTGTCAAAATTGCAGTGTTTATTCTTCACTGAAATGGAAAACAAATCTTAAAATTCATTTCGAATCACAAAAGACAATGGATTGTCAAAGGAATCCTGAATAAAAAGTTAAAAAATAAAATAAGGTTGGAAGAGGGTTAATCAAAATTAAACATATTAAGAATAAGCCATATGGAAACCCTACCTCTTTGTTAGCTAATTAAAAGTAATGGAAAGGGGTCATGATCAAAATACATTGAATATGTGAAAACTGTGAATAAAAGCTTTAAAAAGTAGAGCTTGAACACTGGGCGTGGAGGCACACGCCTTCAATCCCAGCACTCGGGAGGCAGAGGTAGGAGGATCGCCGAGTTCGAGGCCACCCTGAGACAATGTAGTGAATTCCAGGTCAGCATGAGCTAGAGTGAGACCCTACCTTGAAAAGAAAAAGGAAAAGAAAAAATAGAGGTGGAAATATTGCCATATCTGATTTCAAGATATATTACAGACGCCAAATAGTGTGGTACTGGCACAAAAATAATTCAGTAGATCAGAATAGAAGATACAGATACAAACCCATACAGCTACAGCCATTTGATTTTTAATATTTATTTATTTATTTATTTGAGAGAGAGAGAGAGTCAGATAGAAAGAGAGAATGGGTGTGCCAGGGCCTCTAGTCACTGCAAACAAACTCCTTGTACATCTGGCATTGCATGGGTACTGGGGAATTGAGCTCAAGTCCTTAGGCTTTGCAGGCAAGTACCTTAACTGCTGAGCCATCCAGCCATTTTAAAAATATTTTTTAAATATTTATTTATTTGAGAGAGAGAGGCAGATAGAGAGAATGGGCAAACATCTGAATTTTGGCAAAAATATCCATGGGAGACAAGACAGCCTCTTTAAGAAATGATATTTGGGCTGGAGAGATGGCTTAGTGGTTAACCACTTGCCTGTGAAGCCTAAGGATCCCGGTTCAAGGCTCGGTTCCCCAGGACCCACGTAAGCCAGATGCACAAGGGGGCGCATGCGTCTGGAGCTCGTTTGCAGTGGCTGGAAGCCCTGGTGTGCCCATTCTCTCTCTCTCTCTACCTGCCTCTTTCTCTCTCTCTCTGTCTGTTGCCCTCAAATAAATAAATAAAAATGAACAAAAATGATTTAAAAAAAAAAGAAAAGAAATGATATTTGGAAAATGGGATATCTGTAATAGAAGAATGAAAGTAGATCTTTCTATGCACAATAATCAACTCCAAATGTATCAAAAACCTTAACATAAGACCTGAAACTAAAAGTGCTAGAGGAAAAATTTGGAGAAATATTTCAAGATACAGGTATTGGTAAGGAGTTTCTGAATATGCTTCTACTCATCTCTCCAGCATGAATTCTCTGATTTTAAGAATTTTTATAAAAGGGCTGGAGACCTGGCTTAGCAGTTAAGGCACTTTTCTGCAAAGCCAAAGGACTTCAGTTCAATTCCCCAGCACCCACGTAAGCCTGATGCACAAGGTGGCGCATGCATCTGGAGTTTGCTTGCAGTGGCTGGAAGCCCTGGTATGCCCATTCTCTCTCTCTCTCTAATAAATAAATAATCAAATATTATTTTTTTAAAAGATTAAAAAACAGGAAGTCAACTCAATTAAAAAAGGGCTATGGAACTGGACAGAGTTCTCAAAGAAGAAATATAAATGGCCAGTAAATATTTTTAAAAGCACTCAACATTCTTAGCCATCAAGCAGATGAAAATTGAATCTACATTGAGATTTCATTTCACTGCAGTCATAATGGTTATCATCAAGAAAACAAATGCTGGTGAGGGTATGGGGAAAGAAGGAGAAATCCCTATTCACTGTTGGTGGGCATGCAAACTGGTGCAACTATTATGGAAATCAGAGTGGAGGTTTCTTAAAAAGCTAAACCGACTAGAACTACTATATGATCTAGCCATACCACTAACCATGTACTTGTTCATCCGTATTTACTGCTGCTAGAAAAAAAAATAGAATCAGCCCACATGCCCATCAGCTGATGAATGGATTATGAAGATATGGTACATATACAGAAAGGGTTTTATTCAGCAGTAAAGAAAAAAATAAAATTAGCCTGAAAATTGAGGGATATGGAAAAACAGTGTAATAAGTAAGATAAGATAGGCTCAGAAAGAAATGTTGCGTGTTCTGATGGAATTTTTAGAATTGTATGTATGTTGTAGTAAGCCAATTGAGGCCAGGGAGCTATAAAGGGCCATAAAATGGGGAAGGAGTTAACAAGTGTGGATAGCACATATGATATGAAAGCAAAGGGACAGAATGCTAGGGTTAAAAAAGCTTAAGTCAGGGGCTGGAGAGATGGCTTAGTGGTTAAGCACTAGCCTGTGAAGCCTAAGAACCCTGGTTCAAGGCTCCATCCCCCAGGACCCACTTTAGCCAGATGCACAAGAGGGCACACGCATCTGGAGTTCATTTACAGTGGCTGGTGGCCCTGGCACACTCATTCTCTCTCTCTCTTTCTCTCTCTCTCTCTCTCTCTCTCTCTCTCTCTCTCTCTGCCTCTTTCTCTGTCTGTCACTCTCAAATAAATAAATAAATAAATAAAAATAAACAAAAAAAATTTTTTTAAGCCAGGCGTGGTGGTGCACGCCTTTAATCCCAGCACTCGGGAGGCAGAGGTAGGAGGATTGCCATGAGTTCGAGGCCACCCTGAGACTCCATAGTGAATTCCAGGTCAGCCTGGGCTAGAGTGAGACCCTATCTCGAAAAAAAAAAAAAAAAATTTTTTTTTTTGAAAAGCTTAAGTCAGGATAAGGGTAGGAGGAGAGGAATGGCCAAGGGAAGGCTTATCCAAAACTCATGTCATATGAAAAAGCCTTATGCAAAACTAGCTAATTGAAAAAGAGTTTGAGCAGAAGTACCCTGTATGTGTGGATAGTACTTCACTGAAAAGCCATAGGTTATAGGAAAATCCCAGTGCCAGGGGTGGGATACCTCCCAATGAAATGTTAGGTAGGTCCCTAGGGCCCCCAAATTAGTACAGGCTATTGTCACTGCTCTTAGTTGTCCATCAGAACCGTTGTTATACCCTGTTAATGAAGATTCCACTTGCTTTGGGTGCAGAACAATGAGAAATCAGGCTGGAACTGAGCTGGAAACTTCCTCCCTGTTGACTAACTAAATAGGAATGGAAGATACTATACAGGCTGCTGGGGCAGAAAAGTCATTATCAAGCTTACCCAGGGGTACATTTAGCAAGCTACACAACCAACCAGCCAGGGAAGATGTGCCCACTGGTACAGTAGTGGTGTGACTGTTCTAGGGGTAACTAACTGCTACCTGATTGTATCTGAGGTCTGTTCCATAGGAGGGAATTTCTGCCTGATGCTGAAAACCTATGGGTAGGGAAGTCATAGTCTCTAGGCGGGAAGCTGTTGTTTGGCTAAATGGATATGTTGTGTCCATTAAATTGTCTCCATATAAATATGTTTATGTCCATAGATTAGTGCTGCACTGCTCTCACTTTCGTTAGAGAAACCTCATTTTGCAGTTGGCAATGACTCCTGAAGAGATTCAAAACTTGTCAAAGTACTGAGACGATGTGATTGTGATCTGCCCAGCACTCAATGAAACATTGGTATCAAGTCTTCTCCGAGTCTCAGGGAATATTGTGGGAAAGGTGACAGAAAGAGTGTAACAGCTGCAAAATACAGTCTCCCAGACATACATGGCTGTTGGATTCATGACCTCACAGTGTCTGCCACTACCTTCCTAAGACCTGTACAATACTGAGCCCATCAACACTATTGTGCATGTTAGGGAAGGCATGAGGCCCCCACCCCTCCCTGAGAAGTCATCAGTGGTCAGTAGTAGTTGGGAGAAGGGAATTGCCATGGTTGGAATCACATGTCCCCTGTAAACATATGTGTTTTGGATGCTTGTCCCCCAGGTGATAGCAATTTGAGAGTTGGAGCCTTTCTGAAGGAGGTATGTTGCTGAGGGTGGGCTTTGGGGAGTTACAGCCAGCTCCCCTTGCTGGAGATTGGCTCACTCTCTTGCTGCTGTTTCCACCTGCTGTGGAAGAGGTGATGCCCAGCCTCTGCTCATGCCATGCTTTCCCTGCCAACATGAAGCTGCCTCTCAAGACTGTAAGCCAAAATAAAAACTTTCCCCCCATCGGCTGCTTTTGGTCAGGTGCTTGATTCCATCTATAGCAGGGATACATTTTTTCAGTGGTGTAGTCACTGGTGATGTAAATAATCTTCCACCCATATTCATGCAGGCCACCTTAATTAGATGCCATGAATGACACATACAAGAAAAAAGTGCATCAATGTAGAAGAGGGACTAGTTGGGAAATAGGAGGGTTTCAGTAGAAGAGAAGGTAATTGGAGGAGATTGTAATCAAAATACGTTTTATACACGTATAAAAGTGGTCAATAAGATAATTTTTTTTAATTTTGTTTATTTTTATTTATTTATTTGAGAGCAACAGACAGAGGGAGAAAGAGGCAAATAGAGAGAGAATGGGCACGCCAGGGCCTCCAGCCACTGCAAATGAACTCCAGACACGTGCACCCCCTTGTGCATCTGGCTAACGTGGGTCCTGGGGAATCGAGTGTCGAACCAGGGTCCTTAGGCTTCACAGGCAAGCGCTTAACTGCTAAGCCATCTCTCCAGCCCCAATAAGATAATTTTTAAGAAGAAAGTAGAAGGGCTACTGTATTAGTCAGGGTTCTCTAGAGAAACAGAACTGCTAGAATGAATTATTTTAAAAGGGGATTTATTGGATCAGCTTACAGTAGTCCAATAGCAGTTGCAGGTCCGAGAATCACCGAACCTGGTAGTTGCTCAGTCCTCGTGGCCAGATGCCTCAGCAGTCCTGACCTGGCACTACAGATGGTGCTGGAAAGCCTGGAGGCTTCCTGAGGAGCCGCTGGGTTTCAATCCACGGGGGTCTTCAGTTGATGCTGGTCTTTCGCTCTCACTGGTCTTAAATCCACGCTGGAAGGTAGCAAGCAGCTCCGGCAGCCAAAATGGAAGGAAGGCAGGAAGGAAGGAAGGGGCTCTTTTTTCCCAGAGCTCCCTTGTATCAAGTCCCCCTCTGGGCGGGACCGCCCATTCTGGGGGAAGGGCTCAACTTTGGGGAAAGACTTCCTCCTTTAGTTGATCCTTCCTAGAAGCAACCTATGGATTACTAAACAGATCAAGTTGACAACACCTTAACTATCACAGCTACCCATAGAATAGGGTGAAATACTTGCAAATATTATATCTGAAAAGGAATTTGTCTCCAGAATATATAACGAGCTCCTACAACTCAACATCTGTAACCTAAACATCTAAGAAATGTGAAGAAACCCACAAAGTTGCTGAAAGATGAAAAAAGAAACATACCATGTTATTCAAGGAGCAAACAGATTCTTATGTAACTGAATGTCAATTACAGTCATATTATTTTTCTATTTTTATTTTTTGGTTTTTCGAAGTAGGGTCTCACTCTAGCCCAGGCTGACCTGGAATTCACTCTGTATTCTCAGGGTGGCCTCCAACTCATGGTGATCCTCCTACCTCTGCCACTTGAGTGCTGGGATTAAAGGCATGTGCCACCACGCCTGACTGGTCATATTATTCTTAAAATAATTATTGTGTTTGAAAAAATAAGTAGCTATATCAATGGGCAATAGCTATATCTGAAGCTATAAAAACCTAAGACCTATAGTGGAGACACAGAAGTAAGACAGACACACCCACAAAACAGGCTTTGTAGCCAGGCTTGGTGGTGTATGCCTTTGGTCCTAGCACTCTGGAGGCAGAGGTAGGAGAATCATCATGAGTTCAAAGCCACCCTGAGACTACAGAGTGAATTCCAGGTCAGCCTGGAATAGAGCCAGACCCTACCTCAAAAAAACAAAAAACAAAAAACAAACAAACAAAAAAAAACCCTCCGTATATGAGAATGCAATCTGTGATGACTGGCACATAAGAAGGAAATAAGTGGGCTGGAGGGATGGTTTAGCAGTTAAGGCGTTTGCAAAGCCAAAGAACACAGTTCGATTCCCCAGGACCCACATTAGCCAGACACACAAGGGGGCACATGCATCTGGAGTTCATTTGCCATGGCTGGAGACCCTGACATGCCCATTCTCTCTCTTTCTTTCTCTCTCTCTCTCTCCCTCTTTGTCAAATAAATAAATAAATGAAATGAAATTTAAAAAAAAATTTAAAAAGAGGGCTGGAGAGATGGCTTAGGTTAAGCACTTGCCTGTGAAGCCTAAGGACCCGGTTCGAGACTAAACATACAGTATTTGAGGAAAACTCAATGTAGACCCTCACTTCACACTTATTTTTTGAGAGAGGCTTTTTGTGACTCAGGCTGTCCACAAACTCACAATCCTCTTGCCTCATCCTCCTGTATGCTAGGATTAGAAGCATGTACCTTCACACCCAAAAGTACATGGTAAGACCCTAACACACTTTGGTTACAAGACCTAAAGAAATCAAGCTAGGATTTAACTGGAAGCTTCCTCCTGCTGGGATCCCCAAGAGTGAGAGAGGGAAAAGAAAAGGTGATAGAGGGAGGAGGGAGGTGAATATAATCAAAGAACATTATAGACATGTATGAAAATGTCATTAGGAAACATTATATATATATAATATATATTATATATATATTATATATATGTACAAGATGGCACATGCATCTGGAGTTCATTTTCAGTGCCTAGAGGCCCTGGTGCTCCAATTCTCTCTATCTGCCTCTCTCTCTCTCTCTCTCTCACTTACATATATATGTCTAGCAAATATTGAATTTTTTTTTGTTTTGTTTTTTGAGGTAGGGTCTCACTCTAGCTCAGGCTGACCTGGAATTAACTATGTACCCTCAAACTTGTGGTGATCCTCCTACCTCTGCCTCACGAGTGCTGGGATTAAAGACGTGTGCCACCACGCCTGGCCAAATATTGAATTTTCTTTTTTTTTTTTTTTTTTTTTTTTTGAGGTAGGGTCTCACTCTGGCTCAGGCTGACCTGGAATTCACTGTGTAGTCTCAGGCTGGCCTCAAACTCACAGCAACCCTCCTACCTCTGCCTCCAAAGTGCTGGGATTAAAGGCGTGTACCACCACACCCGGCCAAATATTGAATTTTTACCAAAGGAGACAACCTATCATAAAATGGATTAAATAATGTGGATAAATCTTTAAACTCAAATTTTAAGTCTAAGTATAAATACTAATGAAAAAGTGGCAAAAAGACTTGAGGCAACATTTGCCAGAGATGCCACAGATGAATAATGATAATTGTAGTTTATTCTTTACTTGCTACTTTTCTTCTGTAAGTTTAGGATTACTTTATTTTTTATTTTTTGTATTTTAGAGACAGCGAGAGAGAGAGAGGAGAGAGAGAATTGGAGTGCCAGGGCCTCAACCACTGAAATCGAATTCCAGACGCTTGTGCCATCTAGTGGGCAGGTGCAACCTTGGGCTTGCCTCACCTTAGTGCATCTGGCTTAACATAGGATCTGGAGAGTAGAACATGGGTCCTTAGGCTTTGCAGGCAAGCACCTTAACCATGAAGCAATCTCTCCAGCCCTAGGATTATTTAAAATAGAAAGTGTTTATAGCTGGGTGTGGTGGTGACACACCTGTAAGCCCAGCTTTGGGAGATTGAAGCAGAAGGGATCCGTTCAAGGTTAGCCTCAGCTATCTAAGACTTCAAGGTCAGTCTGGGTTACACAGACCCTATCTCACAACAAAAAGTAAACAAAGAAACTAAAATGTTTACGAGTATCCCTTGTATCTGAAGAATTCTTGCAACTTGGTAAGAGAGCATAAATACCTCATTAGATATTGAAAAAAAAAAGAAAATGAACAGAAAGTTTACAAACACATAGAAGGATGGTCACAGACATGGCAGAAAATATTCAGTGGTACGAGCAAAGGACTGCAAATTAGAAGAATTAAAACAAGACTTCAACTTATAGTGAGCAAATTAGCAGAAATTTTTATCTTTACTTTTACTTATGATGCAACAGTCAATGAAGCAGGCACTGAAAGCACTCAGTGTTTCTCACGGCACTTACGGGAGTGTCAGTTTTAATAAGAATTGAGCCATCTGTATCCAGAGTCTTGTGACCCTAGAATAGTAATCCTTCTGGGAGTCAACATAAAGGGGAAAAACCTGAAAAAATAAATACATGGCCCTATGCACAAAGGTGGGCACTAAGAATTTTTCACATTGACCACTTGGATGCAAGCGTCAAGCTGGGTAGAGGATCATTAGATAGGTCATTCAATATGAAGTATCCATTGAGATGGTGTTTACAAAAGAGTTTCAAAGTAGCCTAAAGAGCTAAATAATGAAAGCAAGATGCAGAATTGTTTATACAAAAACATATTCATAAAAATGAAGACAGATTGGCTAAAAGAGGGGCTATACCCATCAAAATCTCCCTAAATTAATAATGCTTCTCCAATTTAACCTAACTAACTTCATGCTAACTCCACTCTCCATTGGAGAATCTGTTTATCTGTTTTAGAAGATAGCGAGATCCGAGGAGATAAACCATCCTTCATACCTCAGTCAAGCCCCAGCGGAAACCACAGAGGAGGTGGGGAGACAAGCAAGAATGCCTCTTCCATGGTGAGCCTGACAAGCAGCACCAGGGTGAAGGAGACAGACCCTGAGGGTACTCAGCACCTACCAAAGCAGAGGTCCAGAGGCTCCTAAGAGTTCATCACTGAAGTAGACTTAAAACATAAAACACACCCACAAAGGCTCAGGGAACTTTGCGGAAGAGAGGGCAGAAAGATTATAAGAGCCACAGGTTGGGACATCATGCCCAGAAACATTGCCTCCCCCCAGTACTTGACTGCTGCTCCCACAACACGTAACACACAACCCCATGGGAAATACCTGCAACTAATGGCTCATAAAAGCCCTGAAATTAAAAAAAGGGGGGGAGGCTTGGGAGGTGGCTCAGTGGGTAAGGCACGAGGACTGGAGTTCAGATCCCCAGAACCTGGCAGGCTTGGCAGCTCACCTGTAATCCCAGAACTAGGGCGGTGGGAACAGGACCAACAGCCAGCTAGACTAGCTGAGTCAATGAGCCCTGGGTTCAAGTGAGCAACCCTGGCCTCAATGAATAAAGAGGAGAGTGATTGAGGAAAACACTTCATGTCAATCTCTGGCCCTCCCATGCACAAGCACACATATGTACATGTATCTGCACACACATGAGCTTACTCACATACAAACACACACACACACAAACAACATACACATGAAGAAAAACCTACCTGATACTTGTACTATTTAGTACAGAATGCAGAATTCTGCAAATTTATTTGATGTGCAATTTTTTTCTTTTTACACATGATAACTGCCATCTTTCCCTAGAACTAACAATTCATAGGAGAACTTGGGGAAAACATGACTCCCTACTGTATGGAAATTTAACATTGGCCCCAAGGGTCCGCAGACAATAGTCCTTAGACTACCTTTTAAAATAAGCATCCTATACATAACCATAAGGGGCTATTTTCTGTCTACACACATACAATTAAAATGCATATTTGCTGTTTTTTTGAGACACATGATAACAAGGCCCTTCTTGGCAAGGATATATTATTGTCGCCTAAGACTGAAATTTATCTACACAGCTCAATGAGACACATTTCATTTCTGTTTTCTTTCTTTCTTTCTTTCTTTTTTGGTTTTTCGAGGTAGGGTCTCACTCTGGTCCAGGCTGACCTGGAATTTACTATGTAGTCTCAGGGTAGCCTTGAACTCATGACAATCCTCCTACCTCTGCCTCCCGAGTGCTAGGATTAAAGGCGTGCACCACCATGCCCGGCTCATTTCTGTTTTCTTTATGGGCTCACAGCCTCATGAGGGTGAGAATAGTTCCCAAATGTCAAGGAAGGTATAGGGCAGCTTTCCTGAGCATTACAGTGGGTTATTCTTTAGCCTAGCAGACCTTAGGAAGAGTGGCCTAGAGTCTGTCAGCTCCCACGGGGTTTCTTCAGTGATGGATTCCTTGGTTCCGTCTCAGTTCCTGCAGTTCCCATAGCCACGGTCCATTCAATTTAGCAGTACTCAGCTGCTGAATGCTGAAATTAAAATGTACTTTTGAAATTTAATCCATAGAAAAGTGACCTAACTCAGAAGCAATGAACAGTAAGATGTCATAAAAAGATATAAGCTTGAGGTAGAAGGCAGAAAGGAGATACATTTCTCTGAAGAATAAAAGCAGAAAATGTGTTGTGTATGTGCATTTTAACAATTTGTGGTGTTCCTCTTTTTAAGATAATTTTCTGTTTTACAGAAAATGTCAAAGGTCTCAAGTTCTTTCTTTTCAACAAGGTCCATCCATGAGGAAGATGATCTTTATTCTTTGTCTTCAGCAGACTACATATATATATTCTCATCTCAGAGCAATGTATGACTTCTGGTTAAATGGAAACAATCAAATATAAGTGAACATTATTTTTATAATTAGTAAACAAAATTCCTTTTAAAGGGGAAAAAAACTCCACACCTGTTCATTTAACTGCACATCTGATTTATAGAATATAGAAAATTTAATGCACTGAATATGTAAAAGAAACAAGTGACAATGACAAATAAAATACCATTTGACCAGGCTCTTGTTTGAGTTCCTTGGGTCATAGCCAGTATAATCACTAAAACTAGTTGTTTGTAGGTCTGTATGACTTTCTTAAGGTAGAAAGGTTCTTGAGGATAGAACTTAGGACATTGGGCTTGGGCCTCCAAATGCCAATCCCAGCAGCTAGCACACAGTAGGAAGTGCATGGGATTTGTGAAATGAAGATCTAAACATTTGGTGACATTTTTTAAACTAGCATGAACTGCCAAAAATGTTCAATATTGTCAGGACTCTGAATTATATGTTTTTGTCACTATTCATCCTGAGTACTGATGATACTATGCAAGAATATGGGGGAAAGGCCTGAGAAGTCATGAGTGATGCTTCAGTAAGGTAGAATTTCACAGAAATGTCCTTATAGTACATGTGGTGTGTGTGTGTATGAGAGAGAGAGAAAGAGAGAAAGAAGAAGGAAGTGAAGGAGGAGGAGAGAGGAGATAATTCCCTTGGCTGACAGAGGAGATCAAATTTCTGACTCTCATTTATTTGCAAGTCTTACCTGAGTTCCTTATTTTTGAGTCATCCATAACATTTTTTTCACAACCCATTGAATCTGATAAAAATGGAAATAGAGGAATGGGAAATCATTTGAAAGCAACACCTTTTGATAAGCTTTTGGAATGACCTAATGGAGTGACTAGAAGGATAGTTAATGTATTCATCAGCAAGAAATATTAGATGAGTACCTCGTTGGTGTCCACAATATGCCAGATGTTTGCTACAGGAAATAACCTGGGGTATAATTGACACTGGGCTATATATCTTGCAGGACTCATGAATTACTTGAGGAGATGGTAAGATATCTAGGACAAAATACCTCACAGAAAGTAGGACTCCAGCAGCAATTTTAAATCATGCCTCCATATATCATTGCTGCTCTAGAAACAGCACCAACACGGTCTTCTGTCAAAAATGAGTAATAGTAGCCCAAGTTTTTCCTTGTTCATCTATAAACTAGTAAAAGAGAAAGAAGTGATTATTAAAATTCTCTCAAATTTTGTCTTAGAAATATTCATTAAGCCCCTGGTGTTTAGTGCTATTTCTATGATGAAGAAAAGATATATATCTGAAACAAACAGATACAAAAAATTAGAAAAGTGCTAAGCACTTAATATCCTAGCCTCCTATTTAAAAAATACCCCAGATTATATTATATTTTATACTGAAACACACAGCCATAATTCCTTCTGGAAAAATTGTCCCTAATTTGTAAGATGGATTAAATGTATCAATATGGCCTGGAGAGATGGCTTAGCGGTTAAAGCATATGCCTGCAAAGCCAAAGGACTCAGGGTCAATTCCCCAGAACCCATGTAAGCCAGGTGCACAAGGTGGCTTATGCATCTGAAGCTCCTTTGAAGCAGCTGGAAGCCCTGGCGTGCCCATTCTCTCTCTCTCTCTCTCATAAATAAATAAGTTAAATATATCAATATTTTATAGTATTCCAGCAAGATGGGCATAATATTCAGTACTTTACTACTGAAATAAATTTGGAAACAACCGAGTATCTAAGCAACTGTTACACAAAATGAGCAACCAGTTTTAATAACTTTTGTCTACTTCTGCCCCAATGTTCCATAGGGGCTGTGCGGCAGCTACAGTGGCAAACAAAGCTCAGGTAATGAAGTACACCAATGAGAGGAATGGCATTACACTAGAAATGCTTTCTTCATCGATGTGGCATTTGAAACAGGTCTTGACGTATTAATCAAATTCAGGAAAAAATGTTTTAGAAATACAAAATGTCCCAATAGTATTCTTAACATTAATTAATTTCCCTCTCTCTCCCTCTCTTTCTCGTGCACACGCGCACTCTGTGTGTGTGTGTGTGTGTGTGTGTGTGTACGTGTGTAAAAGTGTGGGTGTGCCTGAGCCAGAGCCTCTTGCTGCTGCAAACAAATGCCACGCACTTGCACCACTTTTTATGTTAGTGGCTTGGTTATTGAGCCTGGACTGGCAGCCTTTGAAAGTAAGCACCTTGAACTCCTGAGCCATCTTCCCAGTCCCCAGTAATAATTTTTATGGCAGCTAGTGGTAATGGTTATGTATACAACCACATTTTCAAATAACCTTAATTTTTCAAGTTAAGGTTGTGCACATATTGTCTAAAATATTTTAAATACTAAAACATATATAAAGGAAAATAACCCTACTACTTTTATGTAATACAACATTAACATTTTGATACATTTTATTCTGTAGATTTATTAAAAATCTAGATTTATTAAAATCCATCTACACAAGTTTTTGGTTTGTTTTATGTTTTCTGAGACAGGGTCTTGCTATGTAGCCCAGGCTTATTGTAAATTTACTCTGTGCTGGACTGGAACTCATGATCCCCCTGCCTCAGCCTCCTGGGTGCTAGAATAATAGGGGTTTGCAACTGCACCTGGTCAATCTTATAACCATGTATTTTTAGTTAAAATGTGAATTGAATTTTTTGTTGTTCATAAAAATTTGTGCATATAGTATCTTTAATTTCTTTTTTTCTTTTTGAAAGTTGGGTCTCCCTAGGTAGCCCAGGCTGAGGCCTAAATTCAGTTTCCTCCTGCCACAGCCTCCTGAGTACTGGGACTACAGATGAATACCACCACATCTAATTTTGTAAATCAATTCTGTATATCTATAGACCAATTCACTTATAGTTATATGTCGGTTAATTTTGACTGTCAACTTGATTGGATTAAGAAAGGCCTAGGGCTTTAGTGAGATACACCTTTAGGCCTTTCCTATGGTGATGACTCTTGAGAGAATGTACTGAGGACAGACCAACCCTGTTGCTGGTGGCTCCCCATCATGGACTTTAGGCCCAGATCGTCTAACAGAGGAGAAAATATTAAGCCAGATAAGCACAAGGATTCACCTATTTGCTTCCTGACTGTGGACACAAAGAGATCACCTGCCTCACACTCACGCTATCACGTCTTCCCTGTGGTGATGGACTGCACCCTCTCTCACTGACAATCAACATCTGTCTTTCCTCCCTCAAGTTGTTTCGTGCCAGACATTCAGTCACAGCAATGAGAAAAATCACTAATACACACTAGAAGTTTAAGTTCCCAAATTTTCACGATTCTAGGCCTGAGATAAATAGGAAGCTTAATATACACTACAAGTTTTAAGTTTCCAACTTTCTGCTTTTCTAAGCCCAAGATGAATAGGAAAATTAATATACACTAGACGTTTAAGTTTCTAACTTTTCACTATTCTAATATGAACAGGAAAGTTGATGTTTTTGATCCCCTCTACATTTTCCCTTCTTGTGGTATCCAGGTCTTGCTTTCTCTGTTCCCAGTCAGCCATGTGGCTTACATAGGACTGATCCAGTTACAGAACTGGGAAATGACAGGCTGAAGCTAGTCAGTGCTTGTAGCCATAAGTTGGTTTGGTATGAGCATAAAAACACTTTTGTTATATATATGTAAATAGAAGAACAGATTAATGGGGGTGAATAGGCCTAAGTGAGGTCAAGGGAAGAGATTGAATAAAGGAAAAGTGGAGGGAGGGCTAATCAAAATCTAAGAGGATATAAATAAATCATATGGAAACCTACTATTTTGGACAGTGGAACACTCAGGAGCCATAGATTGTTACCAGAAAATTTTCATTGCCAGGGGTGGATACCTTCCAGTGAGTTATTGGCCAGGGAGGTCCCTGATGCCCCCAAAATATTACATGCCATTGCTGAGGCCCTTGGTTTCCCACCAGGAATAGATAGTAAGACCCTATTGCTGAATACTCCACATACTTGGGCTGCAAGGTCACTGAGAAATCCTGCTGGAACTGAGAACCTCCTCCATTTAGACCAGGTGACAGAAAGTTGGAAAAAGCCACAATGCATGGAGCTCAATGGAAGAGGGAGAAATCAACAGTGAAGATACTCCACAGTGGACACTGCAAGCTTTATATTTGGCCAACCAGGCCAAATGAGCCAACGGGTGCAATAGTGGCATGTCTGTCATGGTGGAAACCAACTGCCCTCTAATTTGACTGGAGGCCTGCACCATGGGAGGGAATACATCCCTGATACTGAAAACCTACAACAGGGGTAGTCATGAGCCCTAGGGGCATAATGTCTGCTGCTGTCTCACTAAATGTATATACTATGCTCATCAAACTGCCAAGTAAGCACGTCTCTTAATGTTCATACCCATATACTAATGCTACTCTCACCTTTTCATTAGAGAACTTTCTCTTTTCAGATGGCAGTGACCTTGCAATGACTCAGAAGGCATCACGGTGCTGAGAAGAAGTGACAGAGGAGTACTCAGCACTGAAACATCTCTATCACACCTTCCAAGGCTCAGGGTCCATTGCAGAAGAGGTGGACGAAAGAATGTAAGAGCCAAAGGAAGGGTAGGACTCCTTACAATGTGCTCCTCCAGACACAAAATGGCCTCGATATCCATGACCTCACTGTGCCTGACACTACTTACATAAGACCATCATGACAGGAGGAAAAGATGATGACATCGAAATAAAAGAGAGACTGATTGAGAGGGGGAGGGGATATGATGGAGAGTGGAGTTTCAAAGGGGAAAGTGGGTGGAGGGAGGGAATTACCATGGGATATTGTTTACAATCATGGAAGTTGTTAATTATTTAAAAAAAAATTTTTTTTTTTTTTTGGTTTTTCAAGGTAGGGTCTCACTCTAGCCCAGGCTGACCTGAAATTCACTATGCAGTCTCAGGGTGGCCTTGAACTCATGGTGATCCTCCTACCTCTGCCTCCCGAGTGCTGGGATTAAAGGCATGCACCACCACACCCGGCTTTTAAAAAAAAATAATTAAGCCAGTATGGAACTAGAGATATGGCTCAGCAGTTAAGGCACTTTTCTGCAAAAAGTAACAAGCTGGGTTTGATTCCCTAGTATTCACATAAAGGCAGATGGACAAATTGGCACATGCATCTGGAGTTTGTTTGCGGTGGCTGGGGCCCCTACTGCACCCATTCTCTCTCTGTCTATCTCTCTCTCTCTGCTTGCAAATAAATAAGTACCTAATAAATAAATGAGATGGAAAGACTGAGGATGGACCCAAGCATTGTTCTCTGACCTCCACACACTTGCTCTCACTCATCCACAAATGTGCAGTGGCACATGAACATGGACACACACACAAATGAATAATAAAATGCTTTTTTTTTTAAAGCCAGTATGTCCCCAATAACATTCTTGACTCAGAAATGTCACTTTAGAAGCAGCTATATTACATATGGCACCAGAAGATCTTCCAGCATGTCAGGTAACAGTCAGGACAAAATTCTGGTTGGAATCACTGAAGAGCACTCTGGATGTAATTCAGAGAAAAAGAGGGAGTCTGACCTGTTTGGGGATTAGAAAAGAAAACAAGGGAACCTTTTGTAGCTAGGACAGAATTTATAACTAGAAAAAAAATGAAAAAGCTTGTGAAATAAGAATTGAAAAGTAAATGCAAATTTATTGGTTTAGGATACATGCATTTCATAATTTTCTTTTTCACCTATACATTTTAAATTCTTTGACCAAAAAGTCTATATTATATATTAGATAGGTTGCCAAGTAGCAAATATTAGCAAAAACAAAATAAAGAAAAACTCCATGTCCAAAAGTTATTGTGTGTTTGTCCTAAATACAACCTCAAACTTTTAAAATCCAAACTCAAGGACTGAGACAGAAAGAAGGTAACCACTGAAAATGTCAAAATCAAGGGAAGTATCTACTATTATCAGAAGAGGCATGTCCAATTTTAGTTGTCTACAACCATTTCAAAACCTAAAAGATACCAGCACACTCCTCTGGAGTTTGACCAAAGTTAGTGACTCCCAGAATTTCAAGCTCTTTGCTGAAAAAGGAAACATATGTGAATAAAAATTTCATGGATCTCTGCCTTCTCAACAGTATGTTGACCACTAAGACATTCTTTTTTAAAAATTATTTAATTATTTATTTATTTAATTGAGAGCGACAGATACAGAGAGAAAGAGGCAGACAGAGAGAGAGAGAGAGAATGGGAGCACCAGGGCCTCCAGTCACTGCAAATGGATTCCAGATGCATGTGCCACCTTGTGCATCTGGCTTATGTGGGTCCTAGAGAATTGAGCCTTGAACTGGGGTCCTTAGGCTTCACTGACAAGTGCTTAACTGCTAAGCCATCACTCCAGCCCCCACTAAGATATTCTTGTAGGTACAGGGCAGGCTGATGGAGTGTGAGAGCTCAGAGGTGGCACTTCAGAAACTAGTTAGCAGTGAACCAAGGGGAGACATCACTGAGTTTGCCTATAACACGAGGCTTTAAACTGGCATGCACAGACTTTGTATCTGCATGTGGCAGTAGATAAGGCTTTAATTTAGGCTCAAGCCACTTGGCACAGTGTCAATATATTGTTACCTGCTACCATAGCTGGCAGGTTGCCAGTACTTTAAACACTACCTTTAGAAACATGGAATAGCAGTTTTGACTTTTGTTAATGGCAGTAGATGGATACAAACATATGAAGTCCTTATAAGGGTATCTATAGTAAAATAAAAAATATCCCAATAAAATAGATCTAGATAAGACCAAAAGAATGGTAAGATATACATATCAGTCCATATAGTTCCACCCATTTCCTACAGTGATCTATAAATAATGGTTTTGAGTTTCTTACTGGATAAGACATAAAAGGTAATGAACACACTTAAGACGCTGCAGAGGAATAAGGATATATATCTACATTTTCATTAGAAGGAAGATTTCCATATATGACCCCTTGGTAAATCATTGTCAATATGACCAACACATGATGTGTCCATACAAAGTATATACTTAAGAAAAAATTCCAAAAAAAATTTTAAAGTAATTGTCAATATAGTGATGTCAGCCAAGCAGTTTTACAAGCTTTTGTAAATCTGTACAAACCCCTGGGATGTATGACTTGAGAGTAAAGTATTCTTAAAGCAATGTTTCTGTTACTCATGCATCCAGGGACCCTGGCTTAGCAGGTACCTGAGACAACAAATAAAATAAAAGCAGAACAGTCCCAAGAAAGCAAACCAAATGGCACAAGAACACCCCCAAACCAAAAATCAAAACAACTGCAAAGAGAGAGAGAGAGAGAGAGAGAAAGAGAGAGAGAGAGAGAGAGAGAGAGAGAGAGAGAAAAGCAACTTAAGGATAGAAGAGTTTTTTCATTCACAATTTAGGTCCCCAGGCAGCATGAGTAGCAGCATGAGGCAGCTGTTTACATTGAATGTGCAACAGATTGGCCGTGGGGGGTGGGGGGAGAATTGGTGAGCCAGGGTTACCAGCCACTGCAATCAAAATCCAGACACACGCGCCCCCTTGTGCGCATGTGCGACATTATGTGCTTGTATCATTGTGTGTCTGGCTTAGGTGGGACCAGGAGAATAGAACATAAGTACTTAGGCTTCACAGGCAAGTGCCTTAACCGCTAAGCCATCTCTCCAGCCCAGTTAAGTCATGTTTGAAACTCCTTCCGAAACACACCCAGAGTTTTGTCTCCTAGTTGATTTTTATATTTCTCAAGTCGTCAATCAATAGTTACTGTCACAGCATAAAAATTAGTCTTTGACCAGGACCTATATCCTCTCATTTAATCCAAAATTCTAACAAGATTATCTAGCTTCCTTAAAACTACAGCGCCCTCAAAGTAAGGAAGTAGGAATCAATATTGAGAACTACTCCACAAGCCCCCATAATGAGTTCACATGAAAGCAGAGACAAGACCTAAAACACAAGGACAATCAGAGGAGACCTTGAAAACCCTAAATATTCACCAAGCAGGATATTCCAGTCCTGACTCAAGTTTCCCAGCCCTGGACCCTGAGCCTCCACTGAAGCAGCTCCTCACACAGCCGACTCAGACACCTTTCGGGAACAGAGTGGTGGTCCAGCTAGCCCACTCCCACCCCCTAACATGCTTCAGTTCCCGTCCAGCAGCTTGAGATGGGCTCCTGTATGAGTCAGACGCTGCCCACTGGGCCCTTTCCTTCCCTCTACTTGGAAACACCTCACTGCTGCCTCTCTTGGGCAACCGGAAGTGTCCTTGCCTTAGGAAGCCTACAGGAGTCCCAGCGTCCAGATTCGATTCCCTTTCACCTTTGCCATTGGAACCTCTCTGTCACAGCTGCTCTTAGTCTGGTGATTCAACTATATCTCCCGTCAGTGTACGGTGAGATCTGTAAGAACAAAGACGTTATCTGCCTCCCATTTGTGCTGAATATTATTTTTAAAAAAATTAATAGGTAACATCACAGGACAATAATGGGATATCTTTCTGGTGTATAAATTTTACTAAAAGATATTTTTAGACCAGGCGAAGCTATTGCTTTCTTTATTAAAGCAAAGAAATTCATTATGGAGTAGAATGCGAAATTCATGCGAATGTTAAAACTAAACAGGACTTCCAGAATGCTTTAGGATACACCCCCAGATTTTTCTGGAGGTATTGTGCTTAAAATAATATGGAAATACTGTGTGGTGACAGATTCATCTCTCCAGGGATCGGATAACCAAGGTTTATCTTCATTTTTGTAGATGACAATATGTGAAGCGGGATTTGCAAATTATAAGGCTTCGTGCGAATATGACACTATTTTTTTTTTTTAATTGAGAAGCCTGTCCCGAAGAAGGTGAGAAATTGAGCTATTACATCGCCGATTCCAGGTGGGGCTGGCGCCAGAACACAGGCCCCTCCAGAGCCCGTGCAGCCCGCTGCTTTCCATTAAAAGCAGAGCACCTGCCCCGGGGTCCCTGCGGCAGAGACGCCCCCATCCTCGCGAGAGAGATCTCGGAGCCATTATCTGGTAGTGGGTGGCCTGTGCCAAACTCGAAGACACTTTTTTTTTAAGTTCCGATCCGTCATAACCAAAAAGCGTGTGTCCGAAAAGCCGGGCGGAGCATTTCCCAAGCATCCCCATCCATAACGCGCTCTGTGGCCGGCCGGGCGGGGAGCGGGACTGGCAAGTTCCACTCGCCGCGCTGGGAAACCCGACCCGCCTGGGCTGGCCGGGGCCGGAGCGGAGCCCGCGCGGCTCGCCCCCTGGCGGCGGCACGGCGGCAGTGCAGCGCGCCGGGAAGCGGGAAAGCCGGCGAGTCGCTGGCAGGAGCGGAGGGCGGCGCCGCCCGCCCGGGAGCGGGGCACGCGGCTGCCCGGCGCTGTGCGCTCCCGGGTCCCCACACGCCCAGGGCTGGCCACGGCAGCGCGTCAGATGCCTGGGCTGCGGAGGGTGGATGTGGAGGACGGCCACGTTTCCCACCGCGGACGCGGGCGGCGGGCGGCGCTGCTGCGGCGTTGGCAGGCGGGCGGGGCGGGGCCGCGCGTCGCGCGCGCACGCGGGTGGGCGTGGGCGGCCCCGGGGCGCTACTAGCACGCGGCGTGCGCGCGCTCCTCCGTCAGGCTCGGCCGGCCCCGCCGCGCGTCACGAGCGGGCGGGGAGCAGGGGGTGGGGCCGCGGCCCGAGCAGCCCGAGCGCAGGAGCTGGGCGAGGGCGGCTGCGGTCCCGGCGGCGGCGGCGGCGGCGGCGGCGGCGGGGCGGCGGCGGCGGGAGAAGATGGTGGAGCCCGAGGCTGCGGCGGCGGCCGGAGCGCAGCTTTCGTCCCCGGCGTGGCACCGTCGCTGTCATTAGCGCCGCCTGCTCCCGCGGGCCCGCGGACCCAGCTGTCAGGCCAGGTACCGCCGCCCGCCGCGGGCTCCGGGCTGGGGGAGCGCGGGATGCTCGCGCGGAGCCCGGCTCTGCGTCGTGGGGGAGATCCCGGGCGCGGGAGGCGCGGCGTGGAACAATAGTGGGCACGAGCAGGGGCAGCAGGCGACGTCCAGGGGGGCGATGATGCCTGGAGCCAGCCAGGCGGGGGGAAGGGTTGAGAGCAGAGGTGCCTGGTGTCCCGGTGCGCACCGAGGTATAGGGCTTTGGCCTGAAGACAGACATGGCAGGAGTGCGTGTGAGTGTGAGTGTGTGTGTGAGTGTGTGTGCAGGGGATGGGGGTGGAGGACCCGAGATGTTGCGGGATGGCATTTCCAGGAATCCCCGCTAGGATCCCTCATCGCCGGCTGACTCTCCTGGAGAAAGAATGTGATGAAGGTTGGGCAGGATGCACTTGGTGTGGGAAGTGTGGATAGAGGCACGGGGGTAGGGACAGGTTTGTAAAAATCTCATGTGTAGGGTACGCGTGTGGTTGTATCCATGCTCCTCAAACTACACCCCGAGCCCGGAGATCTGCTGCTGCTGGTGCTTCACTGGATGCCGCCACCGAGCTAACGCTGTGGGACAGTGTTTGTTGTTTTGACCCCGCAACTCTGAGTATCTGTTCTTCTTTTTCTGCGTGTGGATGGCTGGCTGGAGGGACTCTCACTTCCCCTTTCTGTGGTCTCGCAGCATGGGCATGGAGGAGTAGGCAGTGCTGCCCCGAGACACATGGCAGGGAGAGCACAGGATGGCTACACCATCCTGGGACTGCCGGTGTCCCTGGTACTGAAGGAAGCTTCCTCCCTGACACTTCTCAGCCCCTGTTCTGTAAGCATCCCAGACTGCCTGACTCTGCGATTTCTATTGTTTTTTTTTTTTTTTTCCCTTGTCCAACCTGAAGAGAAGGGTGTTTAATAGCCACCTTCCTCACCCCTTCCCACAACTTCCAGTGCTGAACCTCCTTCCTCATTTAAGCACTGAAAACCTTTTAACTAAAGGACGAGTCGTCTTGGCGTTGGTTCTGTTAGAATGAACTCTGGAGGTGTGTGTAGAGAAGGAAGACTTTAAAAATAAGAGCCATAGATTGGAAAGGGTGGTAAAAAAAAAAAAAAGAACAGAAAAAGAAAAGGCCATCCCGGGAAATGTTTGATATCTGCTTGGGTGCTTTCCTTAGGAAATGGGATACTTTATTTCTCCGCCTGGTAACATCCACTCTCCTAGCTTTCACAGTGGTACCGTGCATCATTCAGAAACTGGAAAATCTTTCAGGATCCATGGTGATGGGATCTCTGGTGGTTGAGGTCCCTGCTTTCCTACCCAGAGTAGCACTCCAGTAGGAGATTTGGTCAATGTCAGGCTCCCGGGGTTGTGTGCGGGAACCAGGACACAGAGGGAGCACCTGGAGTCTGTAGCTGCTTAATTTTCTCTGCGTGATAAAAAATGGGCTTTGTAGGGCTGGGTAGAGAGAGATGGAAAGGGAGATGGCATCTTCACGTGTGTGCACTGCAGTTTGGCTCCCTGGTGTCTGTATTTCTCCTGCAGTATCCCCAGGAGCGAAAGTACCTTTATGCTTAATGCCTTGGTACTGGTTTATTAAAATGTCGGATGACTAGATTAACCTGCCTGGGACACATTTCAGTCATAACACCTTAAATTCTGCTGCATTGCTGTCAGAACCCAAACAAGCTGCCCCAGTCCTCTTTGAAAAGCCTATAGCAATCAAAGCTGTAGATGTAAAGGTACAATATATTGGGACCAAAAGATGTTTCTTCTCTTTAAAAAATTTTTTATTTTGTTCTTTGGATAAAGATTCTGTAGTTTCACTGATGATACACTGAAAACAATAAATCTAAAGCTATCTACATATGACCTTTTTCTTCCCATTTTTTTCTTCTTTTAATTATTGGTGATATATGAAACAGGTCCCCTGGAAGCCTTCAACATAAAGTAAATTTTCCCATATCCTTCAAGTCAAGCTTTTTAAAAATTTAGTGTGAGGTTGTTGGATCTTATCCAAGATTTAAGGTTAGCTTGATAAAAATTAATTTTGAATCAGTTCTTTACTCTCTCATCAGTTCTGCAACATTTTTCAGAGAAAAGCACTTATGGAATGTATGAACTGTTCTAAGAGGTTTTAGTTTTTTTTTTAAGTTATCATCTCTGTATCTGTAAGTAAAACCACCAATGTCAATTTCTTACAAATAAGTTTAAGAATTGGGAGTTAGCAAGGTAAATAACCTGCTCACAGGAAGAGGGATTATATAGCAGCACACTCAGGAATTAGTGTTGATTTCCTTTCTCATGTAAATGGGATAATTTACAGTGTCAAGCCTGGCTTTTCTGAAGATGGAACTGGTGAAGTTAATGGTACAGTTTGAATCTGTCATTCAGCCTGGTAAATGGTTGTACCTTTTGCTATAGCCTGCAGCAAGCCATTTGCTTTGCATGGATCCCTTTTCTTCACTTAAAGTAGCATTAATGCTCTTCTTTTCCATTATGGGGCCTCATTATAAAAATGTTTTTTTTTTTCAGAAGACTTGGAAATAAAAGATATTTGAAAATTGACCTGTGGGGCCAAAAGGCATAAACCATGGTGCCACTGGGAAGTAGGGCTTTTACTGCTTTAAGGAAGAAGAAATTGAGAGAACAGCAAGCAATGAAAACAAATTTCCTTTTTAATAAGTTGGATAGTGAAGGAGAAGAAGAGAGTGATATATCAAAGGAATGGCGCAGCAAAGGGAAGAGATGGGGGTTAGTATAGGAAGACGGGAGCCTATTTTACAAGCTGAATCCAGTAAGAGGAAGAGAGATGGAAATGTCAGGGTGGGGCTAACCTGATAAAGTCTCGAAGTTGGGAGGATACTAGGTATAGGCATGACTCCTTTGAGGCAGAAGTATGTGCATTTGGGGCAAAAAGAAAGGAATATAGCCATAGTCTTTTTAAGTCAGAAAGGATGGAGACAGGTTGAGGCTAGGAGAAGAACAGCAGACTTAATGTGTGCTGTGAAAATTTAACAGAATCCATTGGTGTGAGTAAAAGAGCATCACCAGGCAATGAGAGCCTCTGTTTGAATATGTTGTAGAACCAATTAGCACTATATAATTAGTGTTTGGCAACTACTTAGGTAGTTTTTGTAATAGTGAGTATTTGATCACTAAGTTCAGTGGTGGTTTATTTATTTATTTTTTGTCCCTTACTCTCCATGAAAAAAAAAAGAGTGTTTACTTTTAAAATTGTCTAAACAAAAGACTCCACTTAAAGGATTTCCTATGCATGGTTTCTCTCAGGGATCTCTGAGTTACATAAATATGGCTTGTAACAAAATAATGGAGAAAGCAAAGATACTCTTTTCTATCTGTTACAGCAAGATGTGGCTTTTATAGTGAAGTATAAAGTTGATTTTTCAAAACTCACACATAGAACCTCACCCAACACCGCATCTATCATAAGTACTCAATATACTTTTGTCACATGAAAATACAAATTAATTAATTTATTTTAGTAAGCTAGGTATAGTACCTGAGGCCCAAAGTTTTCCAGATTTTGTGTTTTCATGGTAGACACTTAATGAATTGCATTCTGTGGCCTGTACAAGTTTATGGTAATATAAAGCTATTTTTCATATTTATGCCTGCTACATACATTGATGCTTGAACACATTTTTCCATGAAACAATTGTGTACCCTTTTAGACCCTTTACATGGAATTATGTAATGGTTATAGATGAGTTTATGTAACTTAACCTAGAGTGGATGACAATTTTGAAATTCTAATAATGGAATTTATTTGTTCTTTTTTTATGATCCACAGCAATGTTTCTAATCATTTGCTTTGATAATGTAATACTCATTAGTGTGGGACTTTTTTGGTAAAATAAAAAAAAAGTAGCATAATTTAAAAATGAATGAGTGGAATGTTTCTTACATCATGACCATGTAATAAAACCTGTTAGGTTTCAACAAATATTTATCAAACACCCTTTCTGGGTCAGACACTAAGGGCATGGGAGTCCCTCATATCACAGAGCTGTTAGTGAGATAAGTCTATGAAGGAATAAGTAAGTAAATACTTAAATATGTCAGGTGATGAATGCTATGAAGAGGAATAAAACAAAGAAGTATTAGAGTAGGACAACGCAGGTGCTGATGTTGATTTGCATAAGGTGGTCAGAGAAAGCCTGAATCAGAGCTTATAAGTGTGAAGGAAGGAACCATACAGATATTTGAGAGAAGAGCCCAAGGTAGAAACATGTTTGGCGTGATCAAAGGACATTGAGGAAGCATCCTTGGGTTCCTTGGTTTGCCTTGACATGTAGTATCCCTCCTAATAGAAGGAGCAGTCACTTTGGGAGGGGGGATCAGCTTTGCCTTTGTCCCTCATGAGGTTGAATTACCATGTACCAATTGGACCAAACTGTGAGGCAGTAGTGGGTTTAAAAGTGATGGATGTTCTCAAACATATTAAAACTAGAAAATCTGAGAGCAACTCTGGGGGGATAGTGATGAAATAGTAGCCTGCCAGAAGTCATCCCTCCTCTTGGAACTGCCACACTGTTCTGAGGTCCCCTTTTCTTCCTCTGTGCTTCATGTTCCGTTCAAGGTAAGGTCTTTGAGGCTTTAACTCTGTTTTGTTCATCTGGCTAGTCCCCACATCACACTGGAAAACTCTTTGCATTAATATAAGATCATTAAGTGTTCACTGAAAGGAATCGATGAGACTTTCCAAAGAATTCTATAACTCAGGTGTAAAAAATGAGGATCACACTGTCTTACTTTGATTTTTGCAGACTTCTAGCTGCTTTCTAAAAGAGGGTAACAAATCACCCACATGATGCTGACATAATTTATGCATTTAGAAGTGACACAACTATTGGGGTCTAGGTAGTTTCTTTGGGAGACAAACCCAGTGAGCTCAAGTTTACAGTGTGAGGAAAGCCAGTAAGAGATGGGCCATCACTGTGAACAACTGACCTATAGACCATATCTTACAACTGTCCACAGGCAATGGGGAAGTGGGAGTATTTTTCCACCAGTTATCTGGGTGGGATCATTAAGTCTCTAGTACTCTGGGGCTGCTGGTATTAGTCTGAGCAAGTTCCAGAAGCACTAAAGAAAGCCCCTGGGTAGAGAAGCAGAAAGAATGACCTAGCAGGCCTAGGAAGTAGTCAGTGTGTAGGAGCCATCAATCAAAGCTATAGATGAACTCAGATGTGATTGGAGAGGAAATATGGCCTCTGTTCCACATTGCACACAGACATCACAAAGAACTTTTTGACAGATTGAAAATTTGTTTGACCACAACTATTGGTATTTTAATCTAGATATTTTAACTTACTGCAGTGGCTAACTGCAATTCTGTTTGCTCACAAGCCAACTACTGACAGCACTCAGCATCAAAGGTGCACATTATCCTGTATGCACTCATATGTAAGTTACCCTTGGTTATAAGGTGGCTCCCAAGTTTTCAGCAGGAAGCTTTTTAAAAAAAGATTTTATGGAGTTTTGAATATATTTTATTAATATAGGCAAAGATTAACATGTCTACTTATACTTATGTAATAATTTACTTGCATGTATTTAAAATCACATTATATGAAATTAATAATTTAGAAATAGTAAGTCAATTATCATGTGTTATTAAATCATTTATTTAAATAGCTAATGAAATTCTCTTTTAAAATATTTTATTTTTATTAATTTATTTGAGAGATAGAGAAAGAAAGAAGTAGAGAGGTAGAGAGAGAGAGCACACACCAGGCCCTCCAGCCACTGTAAACGGACTCCAGACATGTGCGCCACTTTGTGCATCTGGCTTACATGGGTCCTTGGAAATCTGTTATGGCTAGACTACCTTTGGTGCTTTGGGTATAGTCATTTCCTTCCTTTTTGAGATACTGTACAGCTTGGGTTTCAATAAGATGTTGCCACTTTGAACTTTACTCCAGAACCTGAGTACCCATTCCAGCAATACAAGAATATCTGTTTTTTTTTTTTAATTCCTTTAAGAGTGTGTTCATGACATTGCAACCCAGAACTTTCTATGTGTTGGATTAAAGACATACAATACAGGCGATTACTGAGTTCCTCCCAGGAATATTTACTAAAATGGACATTAACTCTTGGCCTCCTTACTCACTTGTTGGGTAATTTATGGCATTTCAATCACATGAACTCTGAATGCAGCACCATCTTGTATTGATTGAAATTGTATCAATCTATCTTCTCAAATAGTTCCCAGACAACCTCTGAAATGTGTTTTCACACAAGCTGCAGTCTTCTCCACTAATCTGTTGTTGACGTTGTTTCTCCGTTTAAAACCAGTCACTATCACATCTGGCATTAATGAACTGGCTGATTTTCAATTTCATTTATCTTGCAGGTAAGACTTGTAGACTTTTTGGGTTTTGGCATTCAGAAGAAAGTAATTAAGCAGTTTATAAAATGGGAACTTCATAGATACTCAAACATACAGTAGTGTTCTCTTTTATTAAATATACTTTGTTTTGGAAAAATGGCAGTTTCATCTTATTTTTGCATCTGTGATGTGACTGCAGGAAGTTGTCAAGGTGTGATTGTGGTGAAACCATTCCTGCTTACCAACTTTCTCTGTCTCTTCCTTTTCTGCTCCATGCTGGACTCATCTGTGTATAACTACTATGAAAAATAGCAATGGTGTGTTTCATAAAGGAGTTATTAGTCATCATTCTTCCAAAAATGTGGTGATTTATGTTTCTGGCTTTAGATATTCTGTATCTCAAGATTAATTCTGTGTATATTAACAGTTATGCATTATTTTTGGGACAAGGTTTGACTGTGTGGCTAGAGCTAGTCTTGAAGTAGTGATCCCCCTGCCTGAGCCTCCTCAGTAGCTAGGATTACAAGTGCACTAGGCCAGGCCAGTTGTCACATATTCTAGTGCAAAACACTGGCTTTTGCATGATTTTGACCATGATGCTTAGTGAGAATATATTTTATATTATAATCTGGTGCTATAGAGGAGTATGTAAACACATCCACATATAGAAGAGAGTTTCATGCAACAATATTTGTCCTTTATTATGTGTAACACACTAAGTTTTTCTGTACTATTCTGTTTTTATTTTTTCATATGTTTGCCAACCTACTAAACTGATTTTAGCACTAATGGATCCTGACATACAGTGTAGAAAACACTGCTCCGTTGTATTAAATCTGTCAAAAGTGTGCTTATTTTCTTATAGTATGAGATAACTTCATGTCAGAGAGGGTTTTTCCATTTGCTTCAACTCATTAGCATATTTGGATATTTGTTGGTGTAGGTGTACTGATGTCACATTCATAAAGGAAAACATTGTTTTAGAGTATGCATTTCACATAGGAAGAAATCACTACTATGGAAAATGGAAAGCAGAGCAAGGAGATTGGGCTGGCTTTTTCCTCATAGGTAGGCACCACTCTCCTCAAGGTTTTTTCTTGAGCCTCTCTTCCTGCCTGCTTCCCATAGTCCTTGTAGTTCTAGATGTTCAAGTCAGTTACTTAATCCTAAATTGCAACTTAATCTTTTTTCTTAGTTGTGGAATTTTTTTTTTTTTTTTTTGATTTTTCGAGATAGGGTCTCACTCTAGCCCAGGCTGACATGGAATTCACTATGGAGTCTCAGGGTGGCCTCAAACTCACGGCAATCCTTCTACCTCTGCCTCCTGAGTGCTGGGATTAAAGGCGTGCACCACCACGCCCTGCTAAAAATGGTTTTTTTATTTAAAAAAAATTTAAGGTTTTTATTTTTATTTATTTGTTAGAGACAGAGAGAAGGGGGAGAGAGAGAGAGAGAGAGAGGGAGAAATAATGCATGTACCAGGGCCACTAGCCACTGCAAACAAACTCCAGAGACATGCGCCACCATGTGTGCCTAGCTTACGTGAGACCTGGGAATTGAACCTGTGTTCACATGCATGCACCTTAACCACTAAGCCATCTCTCCAGTCCAAAAATGGATTTTATACCTACTTTCTTTTCAAATGACCTGGAACTATACTTGGGAGAATTTTTTGTTCTGGAAGATCTAGAAGTTGTTCCACAGAAGAAGGGTTCCAATAGTGTTGGACTGGCAGAAACCTCACTGTGTGTATGTGTGTGTTGCTAGAGATTCAACCCAGGGTCTTGTGTATGCTAGGCAAGCACCCTACCAGTGAGCTCCATCCCCAGCCCAGGCCTCTGATCCAGCATGAATGCATCCTTTATGGGGCTCTAGTTATGTAATGGAAGTGCATATCACTTCCTATTCTACAGGCTCAGCATACACCCAATCCAGTGACTAAAAGCTTATTCATATTAATATTAAAAAGTATTAAACTCCATCCGCATGCCTAACTCAGGTAGTTTTCCTAATGATCATAGTACTTTTCATAACTATATCAGGAGTGAGGTTATATCTGAGACAGGGTTTTGAGGTTTTCTCAGGGACCAAAAGACTGGGTAAATGGGAATTACCTGAGGTCCAGGGCTAGGAGTGGATCCAGGCAGCTCCTGGTCTCAAAGTCTTTTTTGTGTTCTATACCCAGCAACAGCCTCTCAATGGACCTGGCCATAGTAGGCTGTCATTTATGATGCCGTCATCCCAAGTGGTGTGTGCATGCATGCATGTGCATTTGTGTATGAGTCACTATTGTGTTGGGTACCATGGACTGGAAGGATTATGCTGAGTTATAATATGGTGCTACTTAATGAGCTGCCAGAAATGAACAGCTTGGGTCCTAATGGGCTCAGCCTCAGTTTTCCCATCCGTATAAAAGATTAAACCTGGCCTTTTCATTGCTTCCCACTGGGAGAGCCAAATGAAGCATCAAATCTGAAGAAAAGAAGGAGGATGTGACACTTCCTTCACAGCCAGAGCAGAAATGGCAGGGAGGGTCAGCAAACTAGAGAGCAAATAGGTTTTGCAGACCATGTGGTCTCTATCACAATTTCTCAACTCTGCTGTTGCAGGATGAAAGTAACCTTAACCAAAAGGCCAGGGAGCATGGCTGTATCCTAGGAAGTGTATGTGTAGATGCTGGAATTTGAATTTCATGAGATTTTTATGTTTCAGAAAAAAGTTGACTGTTCCTTGAAATTTCTTTCAACTATCTAAAAAATACAGAACCCATTTTCAACTCCTAAGCAATATGATGCTAGGTAGTGGCCTAGGTTTGTCCCATTGACCATATACTCTGTGGACCCCTTCATAGTGCTTTGCTGGACTTTTCCTTCTGCACATAGTGTATGCCCAGACCCACTTACATCCCATACAGTAAGTATTGAATAGTTGGAGATAACAGAATGCATGGCTTTTCTATACACTCTGCTTTTCCATCTTTGAAATAAATTTTACCTGTTCTCTAGCAAACCTTTGGGAGTGATTGAGTTAACATTTTGTGATTAAATTTAAGGGCTCTGAGATTCATGCCTTAAAGTCTTGCCCCTTCTGCCATATACCATAAAAGGAAAAGAATGTCAGGGAAGAAAGAAGGGAAACAAACAGACAAAACAAAACTAACATTTCAGCATTGAACAAGGCTTATGAGAGAATGAGTGCAGGGACTAAATGTCTGCCAAAATATACTAGTTTACTAGAATCTGGGAAAAAGATGTATGGCATGTGTAGAAGAAATTGTAATGTGTACTTTTGTCACTTGGCATGCATTGTTATTGCTGTGGAAGATGTCTAGTCTTGAAGACAATGTTAAACAAATGTGAAAAGTGTGTGTTCAGTATAAGTCACAAAAGATATTTGGAACCTATTTGGGGAAGATTGTAGGATGTGAGGTCAAGATTCTGTTCCCTGTTATGCCTAAGCTGTTCCCTATGAGCCATAATGTAGTATGTACTGGTGGTGTGAAGATTTTTCAGAATCGTTCTTAGTAGATGGATGCAGAGGGATGGGGCCAGGGTAGGCTTAGAAATCAGTGTGTGAGGCTGAAGAGATGGCTTAGTGGTCACGGCACTTGCCTGCAAAGCCAAAAGACCCAGGTTCCATTCCCCAGGACCCACATAAGCCAGATGCACATATGTCTGGAGTTCATTTCCAGTGGCTGGAGGCCCTGGTGTGCCCATTCTCTCTCTCTCTCTCTCTCTCTCTCTCTTTCTGTCTGTTTCTTTTTCCCTCTCAAATAAATAAATAAGTAATAATATTCTTTAGAAAAGAAATCAGTGTGTGATGATGGGTGGCTGATTATGCACAGGTCTCCAGCATCTCATAGATTGTGGCTCCCCTTACAGAACTAAAGGATGTGCCATGGAGGTGGATGACCTGAGGTTCATTCACTATATTATCTGCATGAAATATGTAGGTGACTCTGACCTTTACTTCTGCCTGAAGTTGGTACTTCCCTTCCTTACCACCACCTTCTCTTTTGTTCTTTCACTTGGGAAATGACCACGGGCTTGTTTATTTTGATGGCTCCTTTTATGCTGGAGGCTTTGGGCCAGTGTCTGCTTATCACTGGGTGTCCATTACAAGGCTGTGCCACTAGAGCTGGCCAGAAGATTTATAGTAGTTGCCAAGGTTTGATTCTAAGGAAGCAGAGGCACAGACAAGGGAGCTCGTGCATCCCTGAGCTGCTTTATTAAGAACATGATGCCCTGGGGAAATTGGAAGGGAAGGAAAAGAAGCCAGCGAAGGCTGTGATCTCAGAGTTCCTCCCAGGGTGACCTCAGCCTGCTGTCCAGGAGCTCAGCCTCAATGTGTGGGTTTGCCAGCTCATACTCCACACCTGCCATCCCCTGGTGAAGAGCTCCTGGAGAAAATGGGTCACAAATTCTCAGGTATTTCTGATTCTTCACGTCAAAAGGCAAAGCTAACACACCTCCACCAAAAAATATAAAGTAAAATAAGATAAATAAAGTTAAAAAGCCACAGGTGCTGGTGGTTGGGTGGGAAAGCACATGGAAATAAGAGTTCTAAGAGGGCACTGACCTTTGCTAACAGCAGACTAGTGGCCTCTCTTGAGGATGGTTGTTGAGAGAGCTAGTTTATCCTGAGAATTCTACATGCTGCTGGTTCCTGGTGTCATGTGCATGCCCTGGGTAGAGGGCTGGGTAAACAATGGAGCTGGTTCAGTGGATCCTCTTTTCAGAGCCTCCTCCATGCCATTCTTGCTAGGCTGGTATCCCTAGGGCTCTATGTCCAGTCATTCCAAAAAGAAAAAAGTGTTGAAACCTCTGATTTGTGAGTTTCCTCCCATTCACTTTACAGATCTCTACAAGATCTATACCTGCATACTCATTAAAGTGAAGTCTTGAGAAGAATATATTGGTGAGTGCACCAATATACACAATCTATTGGCCATTTTTAGCCGGGTGCCATCCAAAGTAAAAGCTAAAGGAGGGCTGGAGAGATGGCTTAGTGGTTAAGCACTTGCCTGTGAAGCCTAAGTACCGCTGTTCAAGGCTCTATTTCCCAGGACCCACGTTAGCCAGATGCACAAGGGGACACATGCGTCTGGAATTCGTTTGCAGTGTTTGGAGGCCCTGGTGTGCTCATTCTCTCTCTCTCTATCTGCTTCTTTCTCTCTCTGTCTGTTGCTCTCAAATAAATAAAATTAAACAACAACAACAAAAAAAGCTAAAGGAGTGTGTGTGTGTGTTTGTGTGTGAACACTTAAACATTTATATTCTTGTAATTTCATGAAAGAAGGCCAGTAAGTAACTGGTAATTAGCCATTTTATTATCTAAGAAAGCACTGTATTAGTCAAAAAAGTCAAGAGAAATAGGGACAGCCTGTTATGATCATTGTCTTGATAATGTGAGCCAGTTGACATCATTGGTCTAAGAAAGGATACATCTGTCTGTTTTTATTTTGTGTGTGTGTGTGTGTGTGTGTGTGTATGCTGGGATTGAACCAGATCCAAGTGCTAGGCAAGCACTGTACCACTGAGCTACCCTCCCAGCCTGGATACTTCTGCCTTACACAAAGTTTTTGTACATCAACATCAGTCATGGGCCAATAGACTGCTGGTGTAAGTTAGAGCTACGGATCCCATGTTGTTATGTCAGAGGTAATCCACGAGACTGAATCATAAACAGAGAGCTAACTGTTACTTTTGGCAGACTTTGAAAAGCACTGTCCTGCTGTTCAGGAAGTCTGAAGGATACTGGCCTCTGTAGAGAACAGTTTTGCTAACTGGCCTGGAATTGTTTGCGTACGAATAGCTGTGTCTGTAGTTCCTGCCCAGCTCCTTTGCACCACTTCCTAGACTTGATTTCTCTTGGTTGAAGAAAAGTGTTGGGTAGGTTCCTTGGATTTCCCTGCTATTCTTAATTGGTAAAAACTCAAATCCAGCCAGGTGTGGTGGGGCACACCTTTAATCCCAGCACTTGGGAGGTAGAGGTAGGAGGATCACCATGAATTCAAGGCTCTCCTGAGATTACATAGTAAATTATAGGTCAGCCTGGGCTAGAGTGAGACCCTACCTCGAAAAAAAAAAAAGTCAATTCCAGACTACTAATCATGTAATAACATCTAGTATAATAGTAGACATCTAAAATGTCCACTGATTTTTATTTCTAAAAATTGTAACATGGGTTGTTGAATACAGTGGAGAATAGCAAGTGTCTAGTTCAGTTCCTTGAATTTTTACATATCTGAAAACCTGTATAATTAGGATCTAGAACACAGCCCAAGAGGCTGTCTCATGTTCTATCTCAGTCCCTGTCAACCATTACCCCAGAGTTCAGCACCACTCTGACCTCTAGCACCCTAGAGAAGTTTTGCCTGCTTTTAACTTCATATAAATAGAACGATGGAGTATATAACATTTTATGCCTGACTTCGTTGCTAATATTATTATTTATTTATTTGAGAAAGAGGAAAAGAGCGAGAGGCAGAGAGAGAGAGAGAGAGAGAGGTGCGCCAAGGCGTCCAGCCACTGCAAACGAACTCCAGATACATGTGCCACTTTGTTCATCTGGCTTTACGTGGGTACTGGGGAATCAAACCTGGGTCCTTTGGTTTTACAAGCAAGTGCCTTAACCTCTAAGCCATCTGTCCAGCTCCAGTATTTTACTTGTGTGAGCATATGTGCGTGTGTTACAGTACTGGTGCGTGTGCATGTATATGTGCCCTTGCAGAGCACATGCTCCCCTGCAGTGTGGAGCACTTGCCTACAGTGGCCAGAACAGAATGCACCACTCCATTGCTCCTCTTTGAGGTCTTTGTTTTGAGCTGGAGTCTACTAATTCCAGAGCTTTCAGGGCTCTGATGTTTCTCGTTCAGTCTCTGCTTCCCTGTGACTAAGGTTACAGGCACACATGGCCACACCCAGCTGCTTTACATGGGACCTGGATATTTGAGCTCTGGTAGTGTCTAAGCCCCCTTCAGGCCCTCGGGACTGCATAGGAAGCACACCTGTGCCATTTCTTCCAGCCCTGTTAATATTATTTAGAGATTCATCCATGTTTCATGTTTATCAGCATTTCATCCCCTTTGGTTACTGTCTGGTCCATGTGTGAATGCACCAAGTTTGTCCATTCTTCTGCTGAATGACATTAATGATGTCTTACAGTGGACATGCTTGCACATTTATTTTGGTGCACGTATGCACTGATTTTTGTAGGGCATATGCTGAGGAGTGAAGTAATAAGGCACAGGACAGGAATATATTTAACTTTAGAAATCTTGTCAAATAGTTTTCCAAAGTGGTTGTCCCAACCGGTGCCCAGCAGCAGTTCAGGGGAGCTGATGTTTTCCACATCTGCAGCTGTTCCTGGTCCCCACTACTCATGTAGCTTAGGAAGTCTGATGACTGTGTAGTACTGTTAACCTGGGCCCTACCAGCTCACACAGCTCTGCTTTTGTGGGACCTATGCATTGATTACAGGAACAAACGCCCTGTTTGCTTAGCAGTAGAAATGCCATTTACTCTGAACACAATCCTCCTCAATCCTTGCCCGGATACATCTGACTAGACTGTCTGTTTATGCGAGCAAGAGAGAGATGCCAACTCCATGAGGCCTGTACCAACCTGGGGTTTTCTGTGAAGCCTTCCTCCCTTGGTGTCTTAGTCTGCCATAATAAAATACTGCCAACTGGGTGGCTTAAGCAACCACTTATTTTCTCCCAGTTCTTGTGAATAGAAGTCCAAAATTGAAAGTATTGGCAGGGCTGTTGCTTCCAAAAACTTCCCTCCTTGGCTTGCACATGGTAACCTTCTTGCACTGTCCTCATGTGTTCTTTGCTCTGTGTAGACCTGGCCTCCTTTCCCTTTATAAAGGCAGAAATCAAATTGGATTAGAGAACTACCCTTATTGTTTCTTGTACCCTTAATTGCCTCTTATAGGACCTATTTTCAAGCAGAATCACATTAGGAGTCCCCGTTTCCATATGCAACTTCTGTGAGCGGCACACTTCAGTCCATAATACATGGTGTCATGTGTTTGTGGGTGGTGCACTCTGCCAGCTCTACAGTCACACAGGAAGTGAACAGATGGCAATCAGTTTTCTTAAAGCAGTCAGTTGTGATTGAAATCACTAGTTGGAAAAAATTACAATAGAAGATACAGATTGCTGAATTTCATATATGTATATATCCATGTAACTATGAAGCTATTCAAGTTATAGAATATTGTCCACACCCCCAGAAGATTTCTTTTTACTCCTTTCCAGTTTGTGCTTTTCCCTTCTCCTCAGAGGTAAACAGTAACATGGCTTCTGTCAGTATTTATCTGTTTTCATGATTGTTAAGCTTCATGTAAAGACAATCACTGTGTTAGTTTTTCAGCACTGTAACAAAATAGCCAAGATGATCATATTATAAAGGAAAAAGTTTGAAATTACAATTTTAGAGGTCTCAGTTTATGGTTTATTGGCTGTTTCAGTCAGCTTTGCATTGCTGGCAGAAAACACCCAACTAAGAGCAGCTTGTGGGAGGAAAGGGTTTGTTTTGGCTTACAGACTGGAAGGGAAGTTCCATGATAGCAGAGGAAAACAATGGTCTGAGCAGTGGATAGACATTACCTCTTGGCCAACATCAGGTGGCAATAGCAGCAGGAGCATGTGCCAAACACTGGCAAGGGGAAGCTGGCTGTAACACCTATAAATACATCACCTCCAGGGGGCTCCAGTTCACAAATTGCCACCAGCTGGAGGCCTAGCATTCAGAACACATCAGTTTATGGGAGACACCTGAATCAGACCACCATGTTGGCCCTGTTGATCTAAGTCTGTTACAAAGAGATGGGAGGATGTAGCAGAGCAAAACCACTCACTCCAAGCCCAGTTAGACCAACAGAAAGCAAGGAGGAGTCTGGGGTTCAGAATTCACTGAAAAACCCTAATGATGTAGAGACTTCCCACTAGACCCACCTCTTAAAGGTTCTACCATCTTGGGCTGGAGGTGGTTAAGGTGCTTGCCTGCAAAGCCAAAGGACCCAGGTTCAATTCCCCAATACCCATGTAAAGCCAGTTGTACAAGGTGGCACATGTGTCTGGAGTTGTTGCCAGTGGCTAGAGGCCCTGGTACACCCATTTTCTCTCTCTCTCTCTCTCATAAATAAATAAATAAAGTATTAAAAAATGGTTCCACCATTTCCCAATACCAAGCCTTTAACACATGGACCTTTGGGAGTTATTCACTATCCAGTCTACAGATTCAATCACAGATATATCCTTTTTGGTCTAGATGCTTTTACTCCACATAATTTCCATGAGCTATACCCCTTTTATTATATGCATTAATAGTCTATTCATTCTCATTGTTATATGGCATTTGGTTACAAAACACTAAAAATTTATCTGTTTTCTTGTTGATAGACATCTGTGCCCTTTTTAGTTTTGGACTACCACAAACAAGTATTCTACAAACATTCTTACATATATCTATCTCATTCATATTTCTTGGGTATATGAGTGGAATTCCTTGGTTATAGGGATAGTCATGAGTCTAGTTGGAATCATATTAACCTCTTGTTTTATTTATTTATTTATTCAAACAGATTGTACTTACTCTTCTCCCCTGTTCCTGTTTCCCAAGGGCCCTCCTCTTTGGAGTTATGGGAATTGCTATGGGGTCATGAAGGCCTCTGTCAGTCACAGTGGGAATAGTGAGGGACTGTGCTTCTAGGTATTCCCACCCACTCTGTGGTTCTTACAGTCTTTCCACTCCCTCTTCAGCAATGTTCCCTGAGCCATGGCAGGCCTGTTAGTAGTCTGATGTAGTGTTGAGTTCTTTGTAATCTCTGAATTTCTGCTTTGATAGGTTGTGCTTGATCACCATGTCTGCCACCATTATCCTGGAGCTGGCAGTATGGGCACTGTTCATGGTGCCACTTCCACTGCAAGGTCTTCTGGGTCCTGGCAGATGTGGAAGACATGGCATGTCTCATGGTGGGCAGACAGTTATCTTATTGTCTTATCGATGAATTTTGACTCTCCTCTATTTTTTTTCTGCCATCTGTAAAATGAAGCAGATTTTCCAACCAAGAGTGAGAACAGTTTGTAACCCCCTGTTTTTATAAGTATCTTTTGGGTTGATGTAATTTGTGTGTGTGGCCACTGAGCTACACCCCAGGCCCTTTAACCTGTATTCTACACACTCAAGTGTAGTTGTAGTACACATGTGCGGCCTTAATGCAGTTGATATTTGTTATTTTTGTTGATACTTGTTTATTTTATTGCATAGCATGGTTAACAGGATATGATTTGTTACTTTGTATATCAAAGGTAAATGAAGCATATGCTTGTGAATTCACTGCGTACTGAACAGGTTATTCATGCATATTTGAGGAATGTTTTGTCACACTCTGTTAAGGAGCTAACATCCATCCACTAACAGGCATTTTGTTTGTTTTATCCAAATCAACAAGGTTATTCATTCAGAATATTTTCATTAATAGTTTTATATGTCACAAAACAAGCCAGTGAAATTTTAATTTCAACATCTTACTTTTAAAACTTGAGTTCTATCCCAAAATGTGCCAGTTTGGGCCAGAATGCTGTAAAGCTTCTCTTGAAAACACACCTGGTAATAATGAAATGGCAGACATTTGTGGATTGCTTATGGAAAGCAGCATAAGACATACTATACATTAATTCATTTCTCCTCACAGCAAGCAGCTCTAGAAGGTGTGCTCTGTTACAAAACTACTTTTACAGATGGAGACATTGAAGCATAGGACAGTTATGTGACTTGCCCAAGGTGGCACAGCCAGTAAGCAACAGAACCAGGATTTGAATGCAGGAAGCCAGGGTCCAGAGTCTATGCACATATAACAAGCAAATCACACCATCATTCAACTTAGTCTCTCCCCTTCCAGCTATACTCCAAGCTAAGGAGAAAAACATTCCCGTTTCATTTCTTAGACATTTTCTCAGTTTAATCTGAAGCAGCTGGCATCTTTGTCATTACTTTAATAGGTTTCATTAATCAGATGCTTAAAGGATGCCAGCCTGCTGTCCTTATCTTCAGACAGCATGTCAAAAAAACAAAAACAAAAACTGCCCTTCCCCCTTTGTAATCCTGGAGGTCATAGCAGCAAAATATTTTGTTTTTATTTTATTGGGAGAGGGAGGGGTAGGTCAGCTTAATGGATAGTTTGCACTTTGTGTGTGTGTGTGTGTGTGTGTGTGTGTATGATGTGTATGTGTGTGTGTGTGAATTTATGAGTACTGACATGCATGGGACATGGAAGGTGTGTGGAGGTCAGAAGATAACTTTTGGGTATTTGTCCTTGTCTTCTACCTTGTTCGAGATAACGTCTCCCATTCACCTCTTTCCAGGCTAGCTGGCCTGTGACCTATAGCATGCAGCTTTCTGTGCGCATCTGAACCCAGGTATTCATGCTGCATGAATGAGCACTTTATCCATGGAGCCACCTCAGTAACCCCACAATGGGGAAATCTGTTAGAGGGAGAGATTTCTTCCTTCAGAGACCCTGAAACACTGACCCTAGAGTGGCAAGAGGCGAGCCTTCATCACTGCAGTCAGAGGCCTGGCTCCCACTGAAGGCTACCCTTAGCTGCATCCATCCTGCAGGGACTCCTTTTGTACAAGCATACCAGCCCCCTATAAGGTGCTGGGTTGCCAGAAGCAGCAGCTAGCTGCAGACTAAGTGCTGGTCAGGACAAAGCTTCAGGATCCCTGAGAGATCTTCATTATTGTGAAAATGGTGAGAAGCCATTGCAACAGTTCAAGTAAAGGAAATACCTGATTCGATGTGTACTCTTCTATGATCCCTGACTAAAAACCGGGCAGCAGAGACAACGCAGAGAGACACACTTTGTGAAGGAGAAAGTGCCTCTCGTTTCTCAGGAGGCTATCGACGAGCTGGGCCGGGGGAGGCATGGGCTGGAAGGGTCCTCAGCAGCAAGTGAGGCCTTGAGCATGGGGCTGGATTAATCACTGCAGGCTGGGGAATGAGGGGCGAAAGAAGGACTCCCAAGTTGCCAGTCGCCAAGTAGAAATGGGAGTTGGACAGTGATTCAGCTAGGAGGGTGGACAGGAAGCGTAGAACACTTTAGGGTGGTTATGAGACCCAAGGAAGGAGTAAAAGATGGGCCCTTGAACATGGGATCTAAAAATTCTTCCTTACCCATTGTGAAATGAACAAATAGGTTGAAAACAAAAATGGCTGAGGTAAGAGGTTTATCATTTTGTAAATATTTGGTATTTTCATCCTTAGTACAGGTAAATGGGATGCATGGACCTTTATATGTATGTTTTCAAATGAGCTTGGATTTGCAGCATCCAATGCTAATTTACTGGAGAAGTAACTTCCTGTGTGTAAGGTCAAATTTTTGAGTACCTTTGTCCCTTTCCTGTGACTTGAAACCTATTTATTTGTTTTGGGCCAGTCTCCAGAAAAGTTCCTCCCTCTTTTCTCATCTCCCTTTTGATGTTCCCCAAGGGCACTGCCCTAGGTGAGAAGTGGGGAGCATTGGAGACCAAGGGTCAGTGACTCTGAGGAGCCCAGAGAGGAGCACTGTTCTCCCTTCTGCCAGCTGACCTGCCTTCAGCTGTCTGGACACTGTTAGCACCCAAGATCCTTCCAGCTCTAGCCTAGATGTATGGTCAGGGGCTTTAGCATGGCCCCACCTAGGCAGTAGCCACCTGGACTTGAAGCCATGCAGCCCTGGCCTTCGGATGCTTTCTTTTTTAAAAAAAATTATTTATTTATTTATTTAAGAGCAACAGACAGAAAGAAAGAGGCAGATAGAGAGAGAGAGAGAGAGAGAATGGGCGCGCCAGAGCCTCCGGCCATTGCAAATGAACTCCAAACACGTGCACCCCCTTGTACATCTGGCTAACGTGGGTCCTGGGGAATCGAGCCTCGAACAAGGGTCCTTAGGCTTCACAGGCAAGTGCTTAACTGCTAAGCCATCTCTCCAGCCCTTGCATGCTGTCTTTACCAAGCCCGTGCCCCAGTACCCCAAAGACCAGCCATCAGAACCCCAGGCAATGATCTGCCTGATTAATTAAAAGGACTAAGGAATCATAGCTTCACTGCTCACTCAGCACCTGTTGTTTGATCTACTGGAAAATGATACTGCAAGAAACAGTTTTGTCAGAGATGTTCAGATATTCCAACATACGTTTCCATGTTTGTGTGCCTGTTTGTACATTTTTGTAGCTTACATACTGGTGCATTCTAGAAGCCATTTTTATTTACCAGTTACTTGATGCGGTTTGCCTTTCAGTTTAATGGCATGTGCATTTTAACATGTTGCTTTTGTGATCTTGAATTTTAACATAAGAATAAATTTAAGGCAAACATAGTCAGGAAGCCTGAGAAAAAAGTGACTGACTGTAGTTACCATCTACCCTGAAAGCTGCCAGATGAAGACTGTGCGTAATACCTGGAATCTGAATGGCTGCTTTATTGTGGTTTAGAAGGCATTTGCCATATCCAGCTACTTTGTAAAATGCCAATAAAGTCTTGGGAAGATTGGTGTGATTTGATGGATTGGCTTTAAGGGTAATGATTTATAAAACTTCCTTTATCTGAGGGAAGCAAGGAGTAATGCAAGAGCAGAGGAAGAAGTGCAGATGTGAGATGCTAGGATTTGCTTTCTTTCATACGCTTCATGAAGAAGGCTAAGATCAGTAGGGGAGCTTTCTAGGCTTGAGCACTGCTGCTTTCTGAGCAACAACAACAACAACAAAAAGCTGTAATCCCATTAAAATGTCTTGTTGCTAATGAAACCTCAGGGCTGGGCTGCAGATCAGTTATTCGATGTCCGAGGTTTTATGCTGCTGTTATTAAGACACTGAATCATATTAGGGGGTCTGAATATTAAGTAATGATGTATTTCCCACAGAGGGAGTGAGAAGAGAGCCTGCAGGCAGGACAGGCAGCACCTTCTCCCCAGCCATAGGCAATTCAGAAGAGCTGCTTACCAGCCTGTCTGAGGTCACAAAAAAGCCTAAGGAAATAGTGTCTATCACAAGTCTCTGGGGGCCTGAGTGTCTGGAGCCCCTACATCCCTCCCTCAGTTCTTTTACTGCCATGGATTGAATGCCCTGTCCAACATTCATATGTAAACAGTCCCCATATTTGGATGTATACTGACCATAGAGGTGTGGCCTTTGAGTGATAGTTGAGATTAGATAAAGTCGTCAGGGAGGGGTCCACCTGGTGAGACTGGTGGCCTTACATGATGGAGGAAAAGGGGCCTGAGTTGATACGTGTTTGCTTATCTTGCTGTGTGATACCCTGGATGTCTGATGACATGGTGGGATGGCACCATGCTCTTGGGCTTCTCAGCTTCCAGAATGATGAGCTAACTAAGCCCCTAACCTTTATAAATGACCTCAGCTCAGGTTTTTAAATATTTTTATTTATTTATTTATTTAGGTGGCAGAGATAAAGAGGCAGAGAGAGGGAGAGAATGGGCATACCAGAGCCTCTAGCTGCTGCAGTCTTCATGCATCTGGCTTATGTGGGTCCTGGGGAATCGAACCTAGGTCCTTTGGCTTTGCTGTCAAGCACCTTAACTGCTAAGCCATCCTTCCAGCCCTTACCTCAGGTTTTTAATTATACCAATAGAATTTGAACTGAGACATCTCTCAACTTCGGAGTCAGATGTGAAATAAAACATAGGCAACGTGGAGCTGTACTGTTGCTAAAGGCAGCTGGAGACTGTATCTGAGCTGCACGGCTGTCATGACAGTCTAGAACCAGCCCTGCAAGGACAGGTCCACCAGGTGCCCAGTAACTTACCTGCAGATGGGCAACAGATCACACAGAGGCAGAGATGGGAAGGGATGAAGCTGGGCATACCCAGAACTTCTTCCTGAACTCTCCAAGAGGAAGAGTGAATGTGGAAGTGTGAGTGGGACTAAAGAGGCCCAGGCTGTTGCTCCCTAGGAATCCCTATGGGAAAAATCAGGTCAAAGCAAAAAAGTTACTTCTAAGACTCTCTGGTGGAAATGGAAAACAATGATTTACATACCTTCAAAAGGAAACAGATAAGTTTCTGTATGCTTAAAAAATATACTGTTAACAAAACATGACAGTGTACTTCATGTAGATGTGTAATTAATGTTGGTAAACATAATCTTATCATATAAGAATGACACAGGCACAGTAGAAAACTTAGATGTGTATAAGCCAAGGGAGAGAATTAGTGTCACTCATTGTTCCAAAAGCCCAGATACTGATTTAATAGTCAGGCGTCATCTTCTCCTGTATGTAACAAAGTCACATGCTGTGTATTGGTTGTATCCTATCTCACTTCTCTTAACAATAAGTAAGTCTTTTTAAAAATATTTGTTTATTTGAGAGAGTGAGATTGAGAAAGTGTAGGTACACCAGGGTCTCCTGCTACTGCAAATGAACTCCAGACACATGTGCCACTTTGTGCATCTGGCTTTACGTGTGTACTGGGAAATCAAACCAGGCTGTCTGGCTTTGCAAGTAAGTACCTTCAACCACTGAGCCTTCTCTATAGCCTATAAGTAAGTTTTAATAAATTTACAAAACAATTTTTTTTATTTTTATTTATTTGACAGAGAGAAAGAGAGAGAGAGAATGGGCATGCCAAGGCCTCCAGTCACTGCAGACGAACTCCAGACACATGTGCCCCCTTGTGCATCTGACTAACGTGGATCCTGGGGAATCGAACCAAGGTCCTTTGGGTTTGCAGGCAAATGCCTTAACCACTAAGCAATCCCTCCAGCTCTAGAAAACAAGTTCTACGTGCTTATTATTAAGGGGAAACTTCCTAGTCTCCACCTATTTCTGTGTCAGAGGATGGGTGTATACCTGTGGGATTTAGCGTGAAAACATCTATGGTATTAATACACATCCATCAGTTCTTAGGTACCAACAACAGATTGTGGTTCTGGTTGACTAAGCAGAATGACTGGGTGGCTGGAGAACTGTTGAAGACCTGGAGGGCACAGATGAAGGCTGAGCTTCTTGGAACAGCAGCCAACAGCAGACCTCAGAACTGGTCTGCCAAGAAAATAATTCCTCTTCTAGCTCTCACATTACCTCTGTGTGGGGCCTTACTGTAGTCACAACTGCTGGTCCTGCCATCCTGACCCACCACTGCTACTCCTAAGAGAGGGAGCCCCTCCCCTTATGCATCTGCAGCTCCTGAGTCCGCCTCTGTGTAGGTTGCCTGGATACCGGAGCTCAGCTCTCCCTTTGCCTCTTCTTGACTGAAACTGGGCGAGCAACCACTTGGTTTTCTCATCTCACTTTGAGACACTCTTGCCTGGCCTAACCTGGACTCACAAGATGGTAAACATGCCAAACCAGAGGTAGTTTGGGTCATGAGTAGTCAAGGGAAAGACAGTATTTTGCATGTGTCATGTTGTTTTGAAACCCTGCCTTAATGGATGTTTTCAAATTAATTGGCCACCTCCCTGTCCTAATCATGTTAGACAAACAGACTTCAATTCTGTTGGCTAGAGTAGCTTGAACAAATTAGTCTTTTTTTTTTTCACCTGCTTATCCCACATGCCAGTAATAGCCAAGTAACAATGCAGTGGGGAGAGCCGGGCATGGTGGTGCATCCCAGCACTAGGGAGGCAGAGGTAGGAGGATCATAGTGAGTTTGAGGCCACCCTGAGACTACAGAGTGCATTCCAGGTCAGCCTGAACTAGAGCTAGAGTGAGACCCTACCTTGAAGAAACAAAAAACAACAAAAACAAAAGCACTGGGGAAAATCAAAAAGTACATGAGTTTTAGTTAGTCATCCCCTTGTCCAATTCCTTTGTAACTTCCCTTCCATTTCAGCCTCATTCCGAAGGTGTCAATGTTAAAGATCGCTCTGGATCTTTCAGTGAAGAGTCAGTGACCTCTCCCAGCTTGACTACTTGACAGCATCTGACATTTCTCCCCCCACCCCCAATTCTATCCTCATACATGCCTTTAGTCACTTGCTAAAGTTTAGTTTTCTGGGGCTGTCTCAGTTTCCAGAGCCTTACTCAGACCCTTGCCATTTCTTCTCGGAGCAGCATGCTGCTGGCTGATGGCAAGCATCTCCTGAACGCCGCCCTCATTGCTTGCCCTTACTCAGAGTCTACGAGTGGCCTCCCACTATTCCCGGGAGAGAGTCCACTTCCAAGGGACTTGATTTGCTCTCTACCAAGCATATCTTATAGTTGTCAGAACACATTCCCAGCTTCCTGTATGCAAACCAATTGCTTGATCGCCCCAGACTTGGTTGCATTGAGTCCTAGGTGCCTTCGCCATGTCTGCTAGAACAGCAAACCAGTTCCCGTTCTCATTTCTAAGGTTCTGGTATATTTGTGGTTATTCCTACATTTTTGTGGTGTGGGGATCTCTCTTTTTACTTAGTCAATTGGTATCAGTATCTTGTCAAACCTTTTTTTAGTTCTTTAGATCTTTTTAAATTAGCATATATTCATTGTATAAAGTGATGGTTTCATTATGATATTCTCACTGTTTATTGTGTACTTTGATCTGATTCATTTTTAAAGAACCAGTTTCTTCATAGTGCTCTAATTTATTGATTGCTACTTTAATTAGTTCCTCCTTTCCCTTTGTGGCTTTAGGATTACTTTGTTGCTTTTTCCCACTCCTCTATTTAAATGTTTAATTTTTTTATTTTCCTTTTTCCTGATTTCAAAGCTATACATTTTCCTGTTAGTGATATTTTGGCTACATCTCCACAGTTTTCACATGTAAGGTTGTCATTGTAATTTTGATCTAAACACTTCTCCTCTCTATTCTCAAGGCCGTTTTAATATTCTACCTCGGTATTATTCTTATAATCTGCCTTATTATTTGTGTAAACATTTTAATCCCTCCTTTTAAGTATGTCTTCTGGCAATGTGAAAAGGCTGTGTGTTTCTTCTGCTTCAGTCCCTGTTAGAAAGCAACCAGTTAGTGTTGCAACTAATACATTGTCTGGAGCAAAGGATTTTATTTTTAGCTCCCAGGTATCAAATATGCAGTAATTAAGTGTCAATGAACACACTTTTATTAAGCTGCTTTTCATTTCACATCACTGCAAAAGTCCTGTCAGTTAAGTTTGAAAGAGCATAAATACTCAAGGTCTCACCTAAGAAATGGCCAAGCTAGAAAGAAAAGAAAAGAACAGAGCTGCAGGGCCTAGGTAGAATGTCTTAGCAATGGAATTCTGTGCAGCAATTGGGTCTTTTGGATGGAGAAATTCAAACTTATTCTGCCATACTGTGATTGGTGGCAAAAGAGGAATTGATATGAACCACTTATTGAAATGTAGAAAAGGGCTAACATTAGCATTTCAAGAGTACAAAATACTAGCATAGGCAAAGTTATCGATCTACCCTAGGACAGTGTGATTACAGGTAAGTGGGCTGTGATGGTGGCTATTCAATTAGTAAATATGGAAAATAGGCACTTTTCTCAGTACATATTTATGGAATATCTACCCTATGCCTGATGTGAGGAGTCCTGGGAAGAATGCAGGGAATATAATAGTTCTTCCTTGCATGAACTCTCTGTTCTAGAACAGAAATGGACTGTAAACAGATTAACAAGTAAATATATTTGACTATGTTATGTTTTTATAGTCCTCTGCTCCAAATAAAGCAGAGTAATGGCAAGCAGGGTGTGAGACCCAGGAGTTGTTGCTGTTTTACATGCAGTGGACAGCGAAGGCCTGGCCACTGAGCAGGGGCTAGGGGAAGTGACAGGACAAGTCCTATTCATATCTATGGGAAGAATCTCCTAGGTAAAGGGCAACAGGAAATGCAAAGACAGGAGCATGCTTGGAGTCCTTGGAAAATAGCAAGAAACTCAAAGTCCAGCGGTGTGAAAATGTTAGGAATCAGCTCAAATAGCGCTTCCTAGGCCAGGATGCTAGCCATTTCTTTCCTGCTACAAGTTCCCTGCCCTGAGACTTGTCTTCTAAGCCATGTTTCTCTCTTGCTTACTAGACATTGGGCCTTGAGACATGAGCTCTATATCCATAGCCAAATGGATGTCAGGATGAATCAATCAGATTCTTTCTTCTGAGAATTTGGGTATGAAATTTTATAAAGTGATAAGAGGCAAACTGGGCTGGGCTGAGTCAGCCAAATTGTTTAACTCATATGCATAGAAAAGCAGTGAGAAAGAAGTGTGAAAAGTGTGGGGGAAAAACAGATTGGAGACCATGGGCCCTGAAAAGACAGTTGTGCCCATTCCTGACCTCAGATCTTCCTGAGGCTCAGCTGAACTTCCTGCTTTTGAATTTCATAAGGTGTCCATGTCCTGGTTAGCAAATTCACAAGTACTGAAGACAGCTTGAGTGAGCTCCTATTTCTTTTAACTGAAGATTCCCTGGCTTAGCCACTGTTCTATGCTAAGTATGAGGTATAGCATCAAGAAAGGCAGTCACTGGGGTCTGTGCATGGGAAGAAAAGCCTTATAGGGAGCTTGTGAGCCTCTCAAATGTAGAAGCAATTTGCTCTAAGGATGTTTACCTCCAGAAGTACTTTTAGTTGTTGAAATATTTATTTTACCACCACTATCCTTAAAAATTGTTTTTGAGTTATGACTACAGTAAAATTTACCTTTTTTTTTTTCCCTTTTTGTTCTTCAAGGTAGGGTCTTGCTCCAGTCCCGGCTGACCTAGAATTCACTATGTAGTCTCAGGGTGGCCTTGAACTTGCAGCAATCCTCCTACCTCTGCCTCTCAAGTGCTGGGATTAAAGGCGTGCGCCACCACGCCCAGCAAATTTACCTTTTTTGAAAGTGAATTTCCAAGTTTGATGCATTTTGACAGATGCATACAAACTTTTTCCTTATATTTGAGAGGGTTGTTTGTCTTATTCCCCGGTACCCATTTAAAGCCAGATGCACACAGTGGCACATGCATCTGGAGTATGTTTGTAGCTGCTGGAGCTCCTCTCTCTATCTCTCTCTCCTTGCAAATAAATAAATATATTTTTTAAAAATTGTGTGTTCAGGGCCAGGGGCTCATGACTTTAAGCCCAGCACTGGGGAAGCAGAGTTAAGAGGATTACTGTGAGTTGAAGCCAACCTGAGACTACATAGTGAATTCCAGTTCAACCTGGGTGAGAGTGAGACCCTACCTTAAAAAACAAAAACAAAAAAGAAAAAGAAAATAAAAGTAAAAAATCGTGTTTTAAGATTATAATTGTTTCATAGTAATTTTTAAAATAGCTTTTGTTTATACACACATATAGGATGTATTGTGTATGTGTAATAGTTTTATATATACACATGCAAAATAGACTGCCTTTAAGTCTGAAGTAGGTATTTATTTATTAGTTTATTTATTTGAGAAAGAGAGGCTGATAGAAGGAGACAGATAGAAGCTAGGTGTGGTAGGAGCACATGCCTTTAATCCCAGCACACGGGAGGCAGAGGTTGGAGGATCACATGAGTTCGAGGACACACTGAGACTACATAGTGAATTCCAGGTCAGCCTGGACTAGAGTGAGATCCTACCTTGTAAAACAAAAAGCAAAACAAAACAAAAAAGAAAGAGGCAGATAGATATAATGGGCATGCCAGGGCCTCCAGCCACTGCAAATGAATACCAGACACATATGCCACCTTGTGTATCTGGCTTATGTGGGTACTGGGGAATTGAACCTGGGTCCTTAGGCTTCACAGGCAAGCCCCTTAACCACTAAGCCATCTCTCCAGCCCCTAAAACAGGTATTGTTTTAACTTATTTTTTTTTTCTTCTCTTTCCTCTATACTTTATCAAGAAAAATGAAGTTTGGTTTTCCTGCAGGATGTCCTATAGTCTAGATTTTGTTGTTGCTCCTGTGATGTCATTTAATAGGCCCTCTTGCCGGGCGTGGTGGCGCATGCCTTTAATCCCAGCACTCGGGAGGCAGAGGTAGGAGGATCGCCAAGAGTTCGAGGCCACCCTGAGACTACATAGTGAATTCCAGGTCAGCCTGAGCCAGAGTGAGACCCTACCTCGAAAAACCAAAAAAAAAAAAAAAAATAATAATAATAATAATAGGCCCTCTTTTCTCTGCATTTCATATAAGTTGGTGTGAAGATGTGGAAGCTGTCTCTGATTCCACTTTTATTATGTTGGGGGAGATAACTTCAAAAGAATTTTCTTCTAAATCTAATTATTGGCAGTTTTTTTCAAATCCATACTTATAAAAAATATTCCAAGGTAATGCCCTCCCTCCCCATTGAAACTCCATTCTCCATCATATCCCCCTCCCCTCTCAATCAGTCTCTCTCTTATTTTGATATCATCTTTTCCTCCTATTATGATGGTCTTATGTAGGTAGTGTCAGGCACTATGAGGTCATGGATATCCAGGCCATTTTGTGTCTGGGGGGAGCACGCTGTAAGGAGTCCTACCCTTCCTTTTACATTCTTTCCGCCACCTCTTCCACAATAGACCTTAAACCTTGGAAGGTGTGATAGAAATATTGCAGTACTGAGCACTCATGTCTCTTATTTCCAGCACCATAGTGCCTTCTCAGTCATCCCAAGGTCACTGCCATCTGAACAGAGAAGATTCTCTACCAAAAGTGAGAGTAGTATTAATATAAGGGTATGAACCTTAAGAGAAGTGCTTACTGGGCAGTTTGATAAGCATAGTGTATACATTTAGCCAGACAGCAGCAGACGTTACACCCCTGGGGCTCATGACTACCCCTGTTTTAAGTTTTCAGTATCAGGGATGTATTTCTCCCATAGAGCAGTCCTCCAGTCCAATTAAAGGGCAGTTGGTTTCCCCCATGACAGACGTGCCACTATTGCACCCGTTGGCTCATTTGGCCTGGCTGGCCAAATATAAGGCTTGCAGTGTCCACTGTTGAGTATCTTCACTGGTGGTTTCTCTCTCTCCCATGGAACTGCATGCAGCATGGAATAACCTAACCAAGAAAGTGAAGGATCTCTGCAATGAAAAATTTAAAACACTCAAGTGAGAAATTGCAGAAGACACTAGAAAATGGAAAAACATCCCTTGTTCCTAGATCAGAAGAATCAATATTGTGAAAATGACAATCTTACCAAAAGCAATCTATACATTTAATGTAATCCCCATAAAAATTCCAATGGCATTCTTCACAGAAATAGAAAAAAATTCAAAAATTCATTTGGAATCACAAAAAAATCTCGAATATCTAAAACAATACTGAGCAACAAAAATAAGGCCGGTGGTATCACCATACCTGATTTTAACCTATACTACAGAGCCATAGTAACAAAAACAGCATGGTACTGGCACAAAAGCAAACATGTAGATCAATGGAACAGAATAGAGGACCCAGATGTAAGTCCAGGTAGCTATAGCCACCTGACATTTGATAAAAATACTCATTGGAGAAAAGACAGCCTCTTTAGCAAATGGTGCTGGGAAAACTGGATATGTATCTATAGAAGGATGAAAATAGATTCTTCTCTCTCTCCATGCACAAGAATTAAGTCCAAATGGATTAAAGACCTTAACATCAGACCTGAAACTCTGAAACTGCTATAGGAAAAATTAGGGGAATCCCTTCAACATATTGGACTTGGCAAATACTTTCTGAATATAACCCCAATTTCACAGGCAAGAAAACCACAAGTTAACCGCTGGGACCTCATGAAATTACAAAGATTTTGTACAACAACGGACACTGAATAAAGCAAAGAGGCAACCTACAGAATGGGAAAAAAATCTTTTCCAGCTATACATCTGATAGAGGATTAATATCTAGGATATACAAAGAACTCAAAAAATTAAATAATAAGAAATCAAACAAGCCAATTAAAAAATGGGCTATGGAATTCAATAGAGAGTTCTCAAAAGAAGAAATATGGATGGCATACAAGCATCTAAAAATGTTCTACATCCCTAGTCATCAGGGAAATGCAGATTAAAACTACGTTGAGATTCCATCTCACTCCTGTCAGATTGGCTACCATCATGAAAACAAATGACCATAAATGCTGGTGAGGATGTGGAAAAAGAGGAACCCTTCTACACTGTTGGTGGGAATGCAATCTGGTCCAGCCATTGTGGAAATCAGTGTGGAAGTTCCTAAGACAGTTAAAAATAGATCTAGCATATGAGCCAGCTATAGCACTCCTAGGCATAGATCCTAAGGACTCATTTCATTACCTTAGAGATACTTGTTCAACCATGTTTATTGCCACTCAATTCACAATAGCTGGGAAATGGAACCAGCTTAGATGTCTCTCAACTGATTAGTGAATAATGAAGATATGACACATTTATACAATGGAGTTCTACTCAGTGGTAAAGAAAAATGAAGTTATGAAATTTGCAGGAAAATGGATGGATATGGAAAGGATTATACTAAGTGAGGTAACCCAAGCCCCAAAAGCCAAGTGTCACATGTTCTCTCACATATGTGGAACCTAGCTATAGATAATTGGACTTCTGTGTGAGTGGGAAGAAAACTCAGTAGCAAAGGCCAGTAAGCTAGAAAAGAGATATAAAGGGAAGAGAAAGGAAGGGAAGGGGGTACTTAATAGGTTGGTATCGCATATATGTAAGTAGAAGAATAGATTAATGGGGTGAAAAGGCCCAAAGTGAGGTCAAGGGAAGAGATTGAGTAAAGGAAAGGTGGAGGTAGGGCTAATCAAAATCTAAGAGTATTTAAATAAATCATATGGAATCCTCTGGTTTTGGACAATGGAACACTCAGGAGTGTAGATCGTTGCTAGAAAATTTTCAGTGCCAGGGATGAGATACCTTCCAGTGAATTGTTGGCCAAGGAGGTCCCTGAGCGCCCAAAACATTATAGGCCATTGCCGAGGCCCTTGGTTTCCCACCAGGAATAGATGGAAAGTCCCTATTGCTGAAGACTCCACATACTTGGGCTTCAAGGCCACTGAGAAATCCTGCTGGAACTGAGCTAATAACCTCCTCCATGTAGACCAGCTGACAGAAAGCTGGAAGAAGCCATTCTAATTATTGGCAGTTTTATGAAATGGTGACATGCTAATTTTACCCTGGTCTTATTTACGAGTTGGACTTCTCAACATCGTAGTTGCTCTGAAGTATTGGTCACCCTGGCACAGCAGAACAGATGCTGAGCCTTCCTCTTCATTCACCACTTTTCAGAGCAAAGGACTGGAGTGTTTGTACCCTGACTTTAGTCGACTTCAGCTGGCCACCAGGATCCACTCATTCCAAGTCCTCAGCACTCCTGGTAGTCTATGATGCCCACTTACTGCTGCCATGAGAAGATGTTGCAGGCTCATCTCTGTATGCTCTGCTTCAGAGTATCAGCCACTTCTTCTAAGAACTCTGGTACCTACTAGTGAGAAATTGTGCTCTAAGCCAGTTTAATGGAGGAATAAAGAGGTATGTATCTTTTAAAGACAAAATACATCACAAGTCCATTCTAATCTCCGCCATTCAGATGCAGTATGGCAGGGTTACAACTCAAAGAAGAGTCCCCTTAGGTCCATGCAACCACCAACAGACACAGACCTCATTTGAGAACAGAAAGACGAAAATGAGACTATGAAATGTCTTTTAGTTACAGATTCCCCCATGAGAAATAGAAGTTTTAATACTTAGAACTCACAATAATTTACGGCAAATGAAGGGACAGATGGTTGATAATCACATCCAGTTTTAGGGGTTCAGAGAATGGGACATGGACCTTCCAGCTCCAGAAGCCCCATCTTAGACAACAGCTCCATGCTATTGTCTTGTGATTTTATTAAAATTTACCCCCTGTATTTCTCCCATTGACTTTCCAAATGGGTACACAGGTATTAGAAAGCCAAATATTTTTAATACCTTGCACCTAAAAATTATCTTTTCTTAGTATTTATTGTGACTTTTACTCCCTCCTAGTGCTTTATTAGCTGAAACCGGAGTGATGCTTTGACCTAAGCACACACATGCCCATGTGTATGACACACACCAGCTGCCTAGCCGCATGTATACAAAGGAAGCGGGACCTAGGGGCAAGGTCTTCGTTACTCATATTACAAAGCATTCACTCCAGAGTTTTGTCCACAAAGCCAGATCCTCCAGTGCATTTGAACATGATTGTCTGTGCAGAAATCTGATTTGTATACAGCAATTCAGCAACATCTCTCTTGAGTAAACAAAATTACAGCTCATCAGTTGCGACGTGTTTTGGAAGATGCAACACCGTTTCGAAGGTTGCTAATGCCACTCACTGTGGATTCTACAAGGAGGCATTTGTGGTAATGGCGCCAATCATGAAGCTTGTGCCACAGCTAAACAGGGAAATCCACTTGATCTGCTTGATTTTCTGCCATTCTCAGTCTTGTATGTCCTGCTACTTGTTTTCCTATGCTGAATATCTCCTATCTGCCCCCACATTTACACATTATCCTTGTTTTTTTTTTTTACTAAAATATAATAAGTACTTATTGTTATAGTTGAGATTTTAAAAAACTAATGGTTTGGGACCTAATTAATTGGTGCTTTCTCTGTAGACTGTGTATCTCTGCTGTGGTGAGGTTTGAGTTTCCCTAGGACTGGATTTGAGGCTAGCCATGACGACAGAATGGGTGTCACTGCTTCCTCTGTAATAACTTCTGGGTCTGGGGAAGATGAGATGGAGGTGACACATCTCACGGTAAACAGTTGGCTCTCTCTCTCTTTATTATTATTATTATTAAGTAGAAACTTTGTATGGACACATCATATTTTGGTACCATCATTTCCCCCCTCCCTGCCCCCACTCCACTGAGGGCCCTCCTTAGTAGGATTGCTGGTATTCACCATGAATTAGTATTGATGGATGCTTGTTCTCTAGATTGTAAGAACCTCAGGGTGGGTGGGAATAGCCTGAGGCAGTGTGTTTCTCCCACCTCTGCAGAGACTGATTGTGGCCTCTTAGTCCCCACAATAACTATCAGTAACCCCACCGAAGACCCTCAGCAGAATTGGGTGGGGGAGAGAAGGTCTAAGAGTACAACCATTTTATTTAAAAAGCAATAAAAAAAAAAAAAGATTATTTGAGCTGGGCATAGTGGCGCACACCTTTAATCCCAGCACTTGGGAGGTAGAGGTAGGTGGATCGCCTGAGTTCAAGAGGCCACCTCAAACACACGTATTGACTACATAGTGAATTCTAGGTCAGCCTGGGCTAGAGTGAAACCCTACCTTGAAAAATTAAAAAAAAAAAAATTACTTGGCCTGGCTTAGCAGTTCGCCAGTACCCATGTAAAACCAGATGTACAAAATGGCACATGAGTCTGGAGTCGATTTGCAGTGGCTGGAGGTCCTGATACACCCATTCTGTCTATCTGTCTGTCTTCTATCTCTCTCTGCTTACAAATAAATAAATAAAATGAAAAGATTACTTTATATAATTGGAATAAATTTCCAGTGACATTCAAAATGTAAAGTCTCTCCTAGGACAGACAATTAATATATTCAGGATTCCATGGGCTGCCTTGTAACACCACAGACACTTGACATTGGTTGTGAATTAATGCTCAAAATAATCATCTCATTTTAATTTAATCATTTTTGTTTGATTTGTGTCTTTTTAAAGTTAGCTCACAGACATATCTTATTGATTAAAAGTAAAGGAAAAATCAAAAAAACAACAGTTCAGGAGATCTTGTGTTATAGTACTTGGTTCTTAGGGTTGTGAGTCCACATTAAATGAACAAAAATATATATAAGACAAGCAGTTTTATGTGCATTAAAACTTTCTACAACTGCTTCTTAGCCTGGCCCTGTTTTGCCACAGTATTAAAATAAGCTTTACCCATTTTATTTATTGAGCCAATGGTCTGTCACTAAAGCAGCCCAGAAACATGTATGGAATAATTGTCCCACATGGATTAAAACCTAAAGATGCAATTAATGTCTAATATATACCATGAAGCCGACAGTGTCTGCTGGTGTCACCTTCCACAGTAATGCTTCTGGTTATAATTAAGACCTACAGCCCTGGGGCGTTCAATGCGAGCCAGGCCTTGACTATTAATGGGATGTTTCTTTTACCTCCCATTCCTCCCGGCCAGCTTGGAAAAGATGAGGTGGCACTGGAGAAACCTGCATTTGAACCTGTTCTCAAGGCTATGGTAGCAAACACCATGTGGAGTGAGTTGGAGGAAGCGGACATGGATCATTTGAGAGCTTGTGTACCAGCAAGTCTCTGATCCTGTACTGTCAGGGGCGATGGCATTTGTCTGAACAGAAGGTCAGCAAGGCCGGTAAGCGCTAATGCCCTCATTTTGTCCTCCATGTGAGTTACCAGCTCCAGCGACAGAAGAGTTGGAAGTGAAATGTGAGTTTAATGAGAGTGCCAAATGCTCAACATGAAGCAAAATAATAAGAGATGGGAAGCATCCTGGGGCTTTCAGCAGTGAGGAGACTTCACCTCTGCTTAGCCTGATGGGTCAGGAGAAGGAGGGCTAGAAAACCCTGGTGAGACTAGCTCTCACTGTAAGAGGGACACCTGGTCAAAGCAGTGACCTCTGGAAGAAATCTGCCAGCTGCTGCTCCAGCAGACAAGGGACTAAGGAGTAGATGCCCAGGACGAACTCCCCTCTCCTGCCAAAGTCTCCGTTGGCTGAACCTAGCCAGAAGCAAAAGGATAAGATGAGGTGGCCTATTAAGACAGAAGACCAGGCTTCTAGAGGGACAACAGTCAGTGTGGAGACAAATGACAGTTATCCAATGACATCTACTTCCTGTAATGAATTCCATGGGCAACGTTTGAGACAGGAAAGTGGCAAGTAAGGACCGATAATTGGATGTCAGATCGTGGACTGGGTTTGAAGAGTGATGGTGGGAGTAACGACAGCAGTCGTAGTCAACATTGTTGCCATCTTCACATCCATGAGGTGCTTATTTTGTGCCAGGTGGTAGTTTAACAGTTTATCGATATTAACAATTTTTAAAACAATCCATGAGAGAGGTGCTATAATTACTGCCGCATTGAAGAAGCATCGGGGACCTGGGTCCTCTGCACAAACCCCCAATGATCAGGGGAAACCAAGCTCCAGAGCTTCTCCTCCCCAGACCAGTTTCTCCCCACAAAGGAAGAGCACACAAGATATACTTGAGGGGTAAATTGGGATGTTCAACAGTGGTTAATATTTGCTTTCTTTGATGACTAGAAATATTTGAACAACTTTGGTGTGCTTGAGATCTAACCGTGAAGAACTTTAGATTAGGCCTATGAGGCGATGTTAACTTGCCTGTGAGTCATTCCCAATGGCTCCACCCACCCCAGTTTCATGGTAGCTTTCTTCTTCCACTTAATGTTACTTTTCTTTCCTTAGTTATTCAGACCAAAGGTGCTTTTCTTGAGCCTCTATAGGGCAGAGACAGCCAAATGGCATTGGCTAGAGACTGTGAGAGGAACAAATGATTTCATCTTCACAGTAGCCTTGCAATCAGGTGTTAAATCTCCCATTTTAGGGCTGGAGGGATGGCTCAGCAGTCAAAGAAGCTTCCTTGCAAAGCTTGTAGGCCTGGGTTATCCTGAGTTCGACTCCCCAGAACACACATAAAGTCAGATGCACAAAGTGGCTCATGCATCTGGAGTTCATCTGCAGTAGCAAAAGGCCTTGGTACACCCATACATTCTCTCTCTGAAATAAAAATAAATGAATAAATAATTAATGGATGTCTGGGCCATAATGCTCTGGTTTTTTTTTAAATAAAAAAGCCCCATTTTACAGATGAGAAGATTGAGTCCTGGAAACATAATATGTCTGAGGTTAGGCTGCTGGAAAGTACAAGCCCTGGCAGGTCTTACCAGTGTGTCCCTGTAGACTAAGTAAACTCTCCCAGGCACCGAAGTCAAGAAGGATGCTAGATGAGCCTTCAGTTAAGTAAAACCCCTAAGTATTTTTTTTTATATGAACACCTACATTTATTCATGGATCACTTCTCAGAGAAGCTGAGAAGCAGCCAGAAATCTCAGAAGAAAATGAACATGGCTGTGTTGTTGTGGAAAAGGAGAGCATTTCTAGAAAAGAAATATGAGCACCTTTGCCAAAGACAGTAACAAGTGAGATGAGTGAAGAAGAAAAATGTGTCCCTTGCATGTGAATTGTGGAGACCACTGGTGACTTTCAAGAGAAGTGTTGGGGAGGGACTTGATGGGAGTGAACTGAAGAGTCCATGAGGGGGCAGCATGTCTAGATTCTTTGTTGGGAAAATGAAAATACCAGGGAAGGAAGAAACTGAGTGCTGGACCTGGAGCATCAGTGGGTTTTGAAAAGACAGGAAACACTGAAGTGTTTGAAACACATGAGGAGATAGAGTCCGTAGATGAGGAGAGGGTGCCGGCGTAGCAGAGAGGGAACCACTGAGGATCCAGGTTTACGTGGTATGGCCCTGCCTGTGTTGTCGGCCTGACTCATGATTGTCATGCTCAGGCACTTGAGTCTTCGTTTTAGTCCTCTTTGCCAAACAGTCCTATATTGGACCTTCATGTAACGGTGATCCCTTCTGGGCACGTATATGCTTAGCTCCTCTTTGTCATGGTACTTTGACCTAAAATGTCATTGGCCAAAAGGGCTTTCCTGGCCATTTCATGTAGAGCATCCTTTGCAGCCCTGAGCAGCCACTCTCACTCAGAAACCTGGGGTCCTTACTTCACCCATTTCTTCCCTCAGTTCTGCTCAGGGGGCCACTACTTGGATTGCCCACTAAGAGGCCATCTGAGCTAATTGCCCCATTTAAAACTGTGATCCACAGCCTCTCCACATGCACACTTCCAGTCACCTGCCTCTTTTTCTTAGCATGTATATCTCTTTCTTTTCTTTCTTTCTTTTTTTTTTATTTTCGAGGTACAGTCTCACTGTAGTCCAGGCTGACCTGGAATTCACTATGTAGTCTCAGGGCAGCCTTGAACTCGTGGTGATCCTCCTACGTCTGCCTCCCGAGTGGTGGGATTAAAGGCGTGTACCACCATGCCTGTAAATATAACCCTTTCCTAACACTATAGCATCATTTACTCGCTGTGACTTGTGTTGTTGCATCTGTCCTTTAGTAGAGAATGTGATCTTCATGAGGGCATCTCAGCTTGGTTCTGTGCTGTAATCTGAAGTGCCACAACAGTGCTAGGCAGGGAGCAGTGCCTAATGTGTTCCTTAGAATTCGCCTAACTCTTTCCTCGGTAATTACCATCCATCTTTTTTATCTCTCCCTCAAATGGAGTGCAGCAGGGACTTATTTTATATACTGCTGTAGCCCAAGCTTAGCCCTGCTCCACATACAGCAGCACATACAGCTTGATAAACACATGCTACATGATGGCTCCGTCCCTTAATGAGACCAATGCCCAGGCTTCAGAGACCTTTGGCTCGTGTTAACACAGGTGATCTAAGACTCTCATCAAGGACTGTCAGTTTCCAGACCTCTGGATGCCTTGTCTGTCTGGAACATCAACATCTGCAGTAACAGGAAACATATATTCTTATTCCATTTTAAGTGGCTTGTCATTCTTACATAATAATATTGTGTTCATTCTTACTTCATGTAAACTCAGTGTCTTTAGATACTTAGGAAATAATGTTCAAATTTAAGCTTCGAGTTAGAGAGATTGCTCAGTGGTTAAGTGCACTGTCTATGTAAGCAGGAGAGCCTGAGGGGGCCTGAATGCCCCCAAATGCTAATCTCCAGGTTTCACATAAACAGTTGGACATGGCCAAACATGCCTGTAACCCCAGTCCTGCAAAGGAGAGCAGAGACCAGAGAATCTCCTGGATTCACAAAAAACAAATCAGTAAGACTGTGGCTCAAACAAGAATAGGCAAAAGAGGGCTGGAGAGATGGCTTAGTGGTTAAGGTGCTTACCTACATAAACCTAAGGACCCAGGTTCGATTTCCTGGCACCCATGTAAGCCAGATGCATAAGGTGGCATGTGCATCTGGACTTCATTTGCAGTGGCATGGCTGGAGGTCCTGGTGCACCCATCTGTATGTCTGTCTGTCTGTCTGTCTATCTATCTGCCTCTTTTTATCTTCAATAAATAAATAAATAAAAATATTTAAAAATGAATAGGCAGATGAGCAATGAAGCAGACCATCCATTATTCTGCTCCAGCCACCAACGGCAAGTGCTCCCCACCACAGGCAAGCTCATGGGGCACTGCAAAGGCACGTACACATGCATACAACACACACATGTGCATGCACGCACATGCACACACACAAAAGCAATTAAGCTTAATCGTGAATAGTTAGCATTAAGTAGAATGTTAGAAATTGTTTACATCTGTAGTTTACACCGTGGTCAATGTCAGGAATGGTTGGCATTAACATCTGTCATAGTTGTGGCATTGCTCAACTACTTAATATGGGCATTGGATGAGTGATGGAGAGGACTGGTAGAATGCTCAACACACATTAAATACGTCTTAAAGTTAGAATTGGACTTAGAAATCTGAATTAGATTTTACTTTCCCTCATATAGGGGTGTGTGTTCTAAAGTTTCCATTTACGTGATTAACTTTTGAAGTTGTTACCTGTTTTAAAAAGCCACAAAGTTGTTAACAAATTATAGGTAACACAATAAGGAAGTCACACGGGGGCTGAGGAGATCTCTCAGTCAGGAAAATATTTGCTGTACAAGATGAGGACCTGCATTTGGATCCCAGGCACAGTGAGATATGTACCTGTAACCCCAGTGCTAGGGAGGAGATAGGTGGATCCCCAGAGACTGCTTGCTAGCTAGTCTAGTCCAGTCAGTAAGCTCCAGACTCAGTGCGAGTCCTCATCAAGAAAATAAAGTGGGGCTGGTGAGATTGCCTAGTGGTTAAGGCATTTGCCTGCAAAGCCAAAGGACCCAGGTTCAATTCTCCAGGACCCACAAAAGCCAGATGCACAAGGTGGCACATGCACCTGGAGTTCGTTTGCAGTGGCTAGAGGCTCTGACGTGCCCATTCTCTCTCTCTCTTTCTATCTGCCTCTCTCTGCCTCTCTCTCTCTCTCGAATAAATAAATAAAATATTATAAAAAATAAAGTGGAGAGAGATTGATGAAGACCCCCTGATGTCGACCTCTGCCCTTCACATGCATGTATGCACACATGAACGAGCATACACACAACATAAACACAAACACAGGAGCAGATTACCACAAAGGCCTGCAAAAAGACCTTCAAGGTAGATGGTTACATTAGGGTTTTTTTTCTTTTTAATTTACTTCAAGAACTACTACATGAGCTCACAGATATGGAGACTTAATGGAAACTTATTTGAGAAACATCAGCAGATGAAGACAAATTGATTGTCTTTCACTGTTCTTCATTTCCAGTAATTTCAAGTAAAGCTACTTAGAAGCTTCCTGTACAGTATAATAAGATTTTCCAACATGTCACTATGGCCATTATTTTTCATTATCTGCTTCAGAAGTTCCTCTGGTTAATAAGCTTTCCATTGTAGAACTTCGAGCATCTAAGAAGCTAACAGACATCCCTTGGAACAGTTGCCACAGTGCTCAGCTGGCTTTGTCTGTCTCCCTTTGAATGCTTCTTCCTGTGATTTTTTTTTTTTTCAGAAGAGCAAGGTTATTAAAAAATTCTTTAGCCAGGCTTCAGCTGCCTCTGACTCAATTTAAGGATAGACAGAAAAAGACACTCATTGTTTGTTTCGGTGTAGTAGGTTTCCATTTCTGCATAGCAGATTACTACAAATTTAGCAGCTTAAAACAGCACACATCTCTTGCCACAGAGTGGCTGTGGAGCCGAAGCATCCCAGGGCTCAGAAGACTGCAGGCAAGGCTCCCATCAGCTGCAGTCTAGTCTTTAGGCTTCACTGTGGAAGACTCTACTTTCAAGCCCAGCCAGGTTATCTCCTTGAGGCTGTCAGAGGTTTCAGTCTTCCGCTATCTGTAGACTGGGGTCCTCTCGTCAGTCCTGGTCATGTGGGCTTTTCAACATGGCTGCTTACATCACTGAGCTGGCAAGGAGACTCACTTCAGCCTACTAAACCTGATATAATTATTACAAGAATGATACCCTAATACCTCTGCCGTGTTCTATTGGTTAAAAACAATCCACAGTCCACTGTCCAGGGAAGAATCACAGAAAAGTATATACTGGAGGAGGTAGGGTTGTTGGAGTCACTCTAAGGTCATCCCACAATGCTTAGGTGTCTCAACCATCTCCCTCCACAGCTTTTGCCTTTTGAACTATCACGACACATCTTTTGTTAAAGTGACTGAAGTTGAAGACAGTGGGCTTCACTGATTTTCTACTTACACGGTGACTAGTTTATGTCTCATTCTTTTTTTTTAAAAAAATTGTTGTTTATTTTAATTATTTGAGAGTGACAGAGAGAGAAAGAGGCAGATAGAGAGAGAGAGGGAGAATGGGCGCGCCAGCACCTCCAGCCACTGCTAACGAACTCCAGGCACGTGTGCCCCCTTGTGCATCTGGCTAACGTGGGTCTTGGGGAATCGAGCCTCGAACCAGGGTCCTTAGGCTTCACAGGCAAGCACTTAACCACTAAGCCATCTCTCCAGCCCCTATGTCTCATTCTTGAGCTGCTTTTACTTTAATTAATTATTTTATTTTATTTTATTTTATTTATTAGAGAGACAGACAGACAGAGTGAGAATGGGTGTGCCAGGCCCTCTAGACAGTGCAGATGAACTCCAGACGTATGAGCCACCATGTGCATCTGGCTTATGTGGGTACTAGAGAATCAAACCTGAGTCCTTAGGCTTCACAGGCAAGTGCCTTAACCATTAAGCCATCTTTTCTGCTCTGGAGCTGCTTTCTGTATGATGGAATCTCCCACCATTATTCTGGGTGAGAGAGAGAATGCCTGAGAAGAATGGAGGGAAAACAAGAGCTTGCTCTTGAGGAAGGGTGAGCTGGGTTCCTGGGATAGCTGTCTTCTGGGCATTGTGTGGCACTGTTGTTTCTGTTTGGTTTTTCTTTACAACATCTAGGAGACTCATTTAGGTTATAACAGCAAATTAACATGCAGATGGCATATGCACTATTGAAGGAGTCCTCGCATAAGTGGGAGCTGGCCCAGGTGAACTCAGTGAGCATGTCCTGCCCACAGTGTCTCTGTTTTTGCTATAAAATTAGAATGCCCGCCCTCTCCTGCAAGCTAGTGAGGGAAGATATATCCCTAGAGATCTAGTTAATAGAACTGTTCGTCAGAATCCAACTGAGCGAGAAGGAAAAATAACCCCAGGGTGAATCTTACTGCACTGAACTATAATGAACCTAAAGACAATGTTATTTGATAATGAAGGGTGGGGGGAGAAGCAGCAACTCTTCACAATTAATATATATAAGATACAGTTTTTGAAAATTTAAAATTTCTCTTCACTTACTGTACATATTTTTATAATTACTATGTAGCATGTTTCTGTTTATGTTCTTACTAATGACTTGCTTTTAAAGTGCGTTAAGAAGTTCCCACAGAGTGTATTAGTCTTATTCAGAATAAAGTATAGGTCAGCAGCTTGTCACATTGTATGAAGGGTTTTCAATAGTGACTGGAAGGCACTTTGCAATATTGATGGCCAGAATTACTGAGGTAGAAATCTACAAAAGTAAAGGCATTATTTGAAATAATCATGCTGAGTTTGTCTCTTTTTTACCACCATAAGTGCTGTTTTTCTCCCTCTGGCATCAGGATTATAAGCTTTGAGGACTTATGGACTGGCATTTGTAGGTAAATATACGTGGGGAGCGACATCATTGGCTTTTATGGATAGCAATATGCCTTAGGACATGAGCATAAAAATCATAATATTTCTTTCTTTTCTTAGGTTTGGAAAGCTCATGTGACTATTCTATTCTCTCTGGGAGGTCTGGCCGAGTCTTGATGAGTAAATTCATATGAACAGACTGAAGTACCAGGTGCTTCTTAGAAGCCTGCTGGCAGATAATGGGGCAGCCACTTCATCCTTCCTAGTCTTCATGTGTGTGTGTGGGGGGGCTGTGTTCATGCACTTTAGCTCACAGCACCCACACTCCTACCTGTTACATTCAAACCTGTGACTCTGTCCATAATGGAACAGTTGATTGCATATTAAAATGGGGAAATATTGATTTTAATTTTATTCATTGCTTCCTCACTGTTGTCTTCTTTATCGTTCTTTAATAGTACTAATAGCTTCTAATGTACATTTTCCAAGACCTGAGTTTGTGTACTTACACTTACCTTTTGGTCAGTGCTTATGGCTGAAGCTCAGTGTGTCTTCAACATAGTCATATATGTAACCAATAAACATCTTGCTCTTTAATGACCTGAACTACATTTAGAGACTACCAATGTTCTAGGAAAATACCCACTTTACCTAAATGCTTGAATAAAAACTTCCTGTAACCTGTACTTAAATAGCAATTTTTCCCTAGACCTAGAATAACATTTAAATGGTAATGTTTGAGTTTCTGCCAAAAACCCCTTATCACAATTCAAATACAGACTTGTCAGATGAACAGAGTAGTATCAAATGTACTGGCCCAATAATGTGCTTAGGGATTAATTCCCAGAGAGTAATTTAGGCTAGATAGTGATAGATTCAGCCCAATGACATACGTTGCCCTCTTGTATATTCAAACTGACAATTTTGTACTGAGTCAGAACCTCTCATCGTTATCAGGATATTTTTTTGACTTTAGTAGCACAAAGTCAAAGGACAAATGAAAAGTTTGGACTATGTGTTAATTAAATTAGCCCCAGCAGAGGACAGTGATTTAAATTAATTGGGTCTATGAGTGACACATCTTTGAGCCCAATTAATAATTGAGGCCTAAGATTTCTTCAAGACTTAGCACTCATTAGGTCATCGTGTTTTTCTTATTTACTAAATATGATGATTTGAACACAAAATGTCCCCTATAGCCTTAAATGTTTGTGATTAAGCTTTCTACTTAGTACCCAGCTGGTGGAGCCTTTGGGAGGTGGAACCTTACTGGAGAAGGTATATTGCTGGGGCAAGACATTGGGGGTTGATCATCCCAGCCCTACTGAGTGTTCAGAGCCAGCTTGCTCATGCTGCTGTGGATGTATGATGTGAGCAAGTTGCCATGCTTTCTATACCAGATGAAGCTTCTCTTTGAAACTGTAAGCCCAAAATAAATCCTTTCCTCCCATAAATTGTTTTTGATAAGGTGCTGTGCCTCACCAAAGAGACTGTAACTGCTACATTGATCCTACAAATACCTGTGGACCTGCAATGTGCCAATGACATTTCTATACTGGAAGTGTCTCAGTGGTCAAGAGGCAAGATCCCTGTTCATATGGAGCAACAGAAATGGAGATGGTTAAGGGAAGGATCCACTAGAGATAAGTCCTGTGCAGGTAATTGATGACAGCATCATAGGCAGCAGTGATGGAGCTGGGATTTTAGATCAGGAAGCCCAGGAAAGCCTCGTTGGAAAATACAGGCCTTGAATAAGATCCCAAGTTCAGAAAGGAGCAGCTCTGGGCAAGGATTTTCCAGAAGTACCCCACGGTGCATACCTAGTGTGTTACAGGAGGGTCAAAGGCTTTTGTGGCCTTCATGTAGCAAGAAAGGGATAGTAGTCTCAAATAAATATTTTACATGGCAGGTAAAGGAATTTTAGTTTACTTTAAGGACAGATAGAACCAAAAGATCCTTGAGATATCATCTGCATGCAGGCAGTATGGAGGTCAGAGAAGCCCAGAGAAGGCTTCTGTTGGAGGTTGGCTGTTGGCTGATCATATCTAACAAAGGCTGGCTGTGACCCATTTTTTTTTTTTTCCTTTCCAGTGGGGAGAAAAACTTGGAAGATATGTTTCCATCTGTCAGGAGAGAAGGAGAATTTGACAGATCTTTATTATTGATGTTTATCTTAACTCTGCCTCTGCATTTGTAAAAACCTAAACTGAAATTCGTGCTGTGCTTCTTCAAACCTGTGACAAAATTTTGGTCATGCCATTTAGCTTAGCCATAACTGTGGGCTAACTCCACAATGCATGACCCGTATACCTCAACAAGGAGGGGCCAAGGGGAGGGAGTAGGTCACGGATGAGCCTAATAATGGTACCAAACTGACTGTATTTGCTGAATACAGAACTGACTAATAAAAATAAAAATAAAAATAAAAATAAAAATAAAAAAAAAAGAAAAAGGCAGGGAGGAGGCTATTGCCGTCCACACTGAAGAATGAGAACCCTGTGTCTTGGCAAAGTAAGGTACTCAGGAAAGGGAGATTCAGACCTTTGTTTCCTGCCTCTACTGACCACTGTGCTTCTTCCTCCCCATACAGCCCCACAATGAAGCCATGATAACCAGTCACAAACACAGAGTGCTTTCTTTCAGGTTCCAATCTCACTATTAAAGGAATGATTTGGGGCCACATTATTTAACCTTGAGTTTCCAAAAGTGTTATATAATTTACAAACAACTAAGGATTTAATTGATTAGTTCAGCAAAGAAACTAACTATGGGTATATTGGTATATAATAAATATGAATGAATAAGCTAAAAAAAATTTGGTCATGCTGTTGTAATTTTGTTTGAAGGACTGATGTTAAGTTCCTGGAAATGTGACACTAATGCTGGAGAGATGATGGCTTAATGGTTAAGGTGCTTGCCTGCGAAGCCTAAAGACCCAAGTTCAATTCTCCCAGGTTCCACCTAAGCCAGATGCACATGGTAGCACATGTGTCTGGAGTTCGTTTGCAGTGGCTAGAGGCCCTGGCATGCCCATTCTCTCTCTCTATTTATCTGTCTCTTTCTCTATCTCTCAAATAAGTAAAATATTTTTAAAATTAAAAATGGAATTCGATACTAAATCACTTTCTGTATTTCAGAACACGTTTAGTCCTCAGATAGGGCAGGGCAGGTTTGGGTGAGAGCATGAGCTGGGTCTTCTAGCCTGTGGGCATCTCATGTGTGCTCTGTGGGGTGGTGGGGCATGACAACAGACTCTGAGCTGGATGCACCCTGCTCTCACCAAAAAAAAAAAAAAAAAAAAAAAAAAAAAAAAAAAAAAAATAGTGGACACTTTTAAAATAACTACTAAGAACTAAAGTGATTACTAGGAATATAAAAATTGTTTCGAACTTGCATGTAGTTTCCATTTGGGATCTGAGCAAATTGCCACAATGCAAATGAACACAGTTGGCTGTGGGAGTATAGTTTTAAGCATCCTGGGCTGATCTTATGCATTTTGGTCACCCACCTTAAACTCACCATATTATAAATTCATACTATACTTTATTAAATTTGGAGAATATTTATTTTCACTGAAAGCTGGTTCAGCCTGCACAGTAATCCTAATTTTGGCCCCTGGGAACTTTTTATTTCATATCTAGAGTCCCTGAGAAGCAGTTTGCCAGTGTATTCTAAATATAGGTCATAAATAAGTAAAATTTAAAAATGGATTATAATGATGTATGTTTTACATTTTATATTGTTTTACATTGCTTTCTTTCCTGTTTTCCATTTCTGAAAATACATTCATACCTACCACATGTGTATACATGTGAAAGACTGCAACAGATCTCAAGAGATCCCCTTTAAGAGTTGTTATCATACATCAGACATTAAAGTGACCTACTCAAGGTCACAATCTGAAGCAATAACAGTGTCCACTTGCATGGTTTCCCACCTTGTGAAAGGTACCAAGTTATGTCCCCAATACTAGGGCTAACCATGTGCTACCTAGTGGCCAGGGAGCCTGTCTGAGTGCAGATTCTTGGACCCTGCCAGAAACCTCTTGCACCAGACTATCAGAGAGTAGAGGGCAGGAATCTGCATAGTAAAGCATTTGATGTGAAGAACAATTAGATCTAGCAAGGTCAGCCCCTGGTAAAACTGTGAGGTCATGAGGATTGTGTGTGGCCTCTGCCTCTCCTGCTTTGAATCAAGTTCCTCCCCCCATGATGTCAATTTTAACATCATATGGAATTTTTTTTTGTCATATTTCGTCCCTGCCAAACCAGAAGAGAATGTGTAAAAGCTGAGTACCACTCTTCCATAGAGCTTCTGATTTTAGAGAGAAGGATTCTGATTCTTTTTTTTTTTTAATTTATTTATTTATATATTTATTTATTTGCAAGCCAAGAGTAAGAGAGAGAGACAGACAGACAGACAGACAGACACACAGAATGGGCATGCCAGAGCCTTTATCCACTGCAAACAAATGCCAGCACATACTCCACTTTGTGCATCTGGCTTACGTGGGCACTGGAAAATCGAACCCAGGTCATTAGGCTTTACAGGCAAGTGCTTTAACTGGTGAGGCATCTCTCCAGCCCCAAGACAGGGATTCTTAAGGAAATAAAAGAAAATCTACTGGGGCAGTGGAGGATGTATTTCAGAATGAACCATAGGGCCACCCTGTGTTGTCTATTTCATTACAGCCTTTGGTCAGTTCTGGGTGCAGAAAACCAGAGAGAACGGAAGCACAGCAAAGTCCAAGAACTTCCTGGCCACCTCATACAAGCTGTGCCCTTGAAAACAAGTATAGTTTGGTAGGTTTCTGGGTGGGGTCCCACCAAACTACTCTTGGATTTGCTATTTTCTAAGCTTCTCAAGTACAATTTGGTCACTTAAGCCAAAGATCATGTCACACATTGGTCTATGGTGATAAAGCTTGAGCCTTATCTTTTCAGTGGAGCCCGTAGCTGAGCCAGGGGATAGCTGAGTCATGAGGTCATTGCTGCAGGCTGCCACGGCCTGTGTAGATCACAAAGACAACACACGCTGTTTCTAAGGGCTCTACCTGCCAAACCACAGCGCTGGTTTCCAGCCCTTTGAAGTCAAGCAGCTACTCTTCTGATCCCTGCTGAAACTTCTGGGGAAGAGCTTTAGTATATAGCAGAAATTCAGGATAAGGTTGCTTCAGACATGAGGAAGCATACAGTGCAATCTTCTTGGAATAAAAAGGCATCAAGTAGGGCGAGTTTTCCTTGCACTTTGCTGAAGATGCATTTGTCACTGAGCCACCTCACAGGTGGGGTCGTCTTCCAAGAGCACTGAGTTCTGCAAATGGAAGAACCATGAAACCTAGCTGGCACCCAGCTCCTCTTGGCATGAGCTGCACACGGGCACACTCCTGTTTAATCACCCTTAGACACCGAGCCCATAATGTGTGTCTTGTTTCTTTGCTTCACTTTGGTGTTGGAGACATGCATGACCCATGAGTTTGGCACTGCCTCTCATTCTGAGATGGACAAAGGGGCTAATTCTGTCAGGTCTTAGATTCATGGTCTTTGGCAGAAAGAGAATGAATTGCTTAAATGGATCCAAACACACAAGTCATCTCAGACTCCTAGGACAGCTTGTTTCTGACAAACTGAGACAGAGGCTTGGAGTCTGGGGCCTCAGGGATATGCACTTTTTAACAGCCCCACCTCCCTACTAATCTGGGTGCCCCTCAGGTTTAGTGATCTTCACAGATTCCCCTGGTTTCCATGAACCGGGAGGCAATATCTCTTCTATCTGTGAGGCTCATGAAAGACAATAGAACAGAGCTTGTTGCTATTCATAGACAACATTGGATTCCAATTAATTACTTCATTTCTGCCAAATGCCATGGTTTATTTATTCACTAGTAGAAGGCAGAGTAGTGATCATAAAACATTTGCCTGAAAGGCCTTCTGAGCCTTGTTCACTCATATTTTTCCCATTTATATTCATGTAATGGTGACCAGTGCTCTTCTAATTCCTGGATCTTCATATGAATTTATGACCCCCATAGCCATCATCATGAGGTTATCATTATTTCCATTTTGCAGACACAGAAAGTGGAGCACAGAGAGGACAAAGAGCTTGCCCATGGTCCCATGGTTGATAAGTGATAGAGCAGAACCCTAACACAAGCTATGCAATGCAAGAGTTAGGCACTCAGGCTCCACACTATTCATTCCTCTAGCGCTGAAGGGTGGTCAGATGACTCCAGATAGGTAAGCAGCAAGGCTGCAGGTGTGGACGGAAAGATCTGCCAGGCCAGTTGAGTTTGAAGTATGCTGTGGACATGGAGAACATTTTGGGCCACCATTCAGAGGAAACCTGGTTAGAAGGGCAGAGTGGGATGATACCAGAGAGGACACCGATAGCATAAGATGAATGGAGTGTGGAGGGCCAAGAGAAACACAGACAATAACCATGATGGTGGCCTTCTTGATCAACAGTGGCAGGTCACATGGTGAAAAATACAGGGGGACTGGAGAGATGGCTTAATGGCTAAAGCACTTGTCTGCAAAGCCAAAGGACCCAGGTTCAATTCCCCAGGTCCCACATTAGCCAGATGCACAAGGTGGCAGCACATGTGTCTGGAATTTGTTTGCAGCTGCTGGAAGCCCTACCATGCCCATATTCTTCCTCTCTCTCTTTCTCTCTCTCCCTTTCTCTCTCAAATAAATAAATAAAAATATAAAATAAATACATGGAAAACTAGAAAGACAGTAGAAACTGAGCAACCACGACCTTGCCAGTAGCTTTCACTTGCAGGGGTTTAGAAGTACCAGATGACAAGGTAATGAAATGATGCTAATGTGCTGTATTCAATCTAATTCTTGTAATCTTGAATGAGGTAATATCTGTAGGGGTAACACTTTAACAAACCCCGCTCACAGCACACGGACTAGATGGCCAGGCAGGCAGCACCTCTCTGGCTTTGGCATCTTTAAACTTACTTCACTCATGATGTTAGTAACTACCGCTTGATGAATGCTCATTTTGTGCTAATCGTTAATATGTTTTTTGGGGGGCATGTGTGTACATGTGTGGGCACACACATGCCATGGCCTGTGGGTAGACAGAGGACAACCTCGGTTGTCAGTCCTCACTTTCCACCTTGTTTAAGGTAGGGTCATGCATTGTTCACTGAAGGCTAGCTGGCCCATGAGCTTTCAAAATTCCCAGGTACTCTTCTGTCTCCACCTCCTGCCTAGCTGGAGGTATGCTAGAATTCCAGGTGCTGGTGCTAAGGGGCTCAGCTTTTTACATGGGTTCTGGAAATGTAAACTGAGGAATGCATTGCTTATTCAACTAGGGCTTCTGCCACTGAGCTATCTCCTCAGCCCCTGCTAATCACTAATCTTGACACACATTTTATCTATCCCTGTTTTGTAGCATAGGAAGCTGAATTGCTGACATTACTTCAAAGCAGTCCCAGCTCACAGGCTGTAGCAGTTCCCTTCTCATTGCCAAGGCAAGACAGCCCACCAGAAGCAGCTAATGAAAGGAAAGGGTTTATTTCTCTAGGACAGGCCCTGCCTTGCAGCCTTGCTGGGTACCCTGCACCCTCCTATCCCTATCTTATAGTTTTCATTATTTTGGTGAGTAATGAGATAAAATGCTAATTTACAGGGGAAAATGAGGTAAAATTGATATGAGGCTTTGCCCTGGGTTAAAAATAATTCTTGTTAATTTATTGTTTGTTTGTTTTTGAGGTAGGGTCTCACTCTCACCCAGGCTGACTTGGAACTTATTCTGTAGCCCAGGCTGGTCCTGAACTCATGGTGATCCTCCTACCTCAGTCTTCTGAGTTTTGGGATTAAAGGCATGTGCCACCACCCCCAGCTAGAAAATAATTCTTTGAAAACCCTCTAGACCATCCTCAAGAGAATTTGGAAGCCCCAGCACTGATTGACAGCCTAGTTTCACAATAGAGGAAGAAGCAGTGATCGTAAGTGGGGCCTGCAGCAGGCTTTGAGGCCAGGAGGTCATGGGCAGAACATTCAGTGTTCACTCAGTTACTTGTGAGTTTTTTTATTTGAGGGAGAGATTGAGAAAGAGGCAGAGCCAGAGAGAGAGAGAGAGAGAGAGAGAGAGAGAGAGAGAGGGTATACCAGGGCCTCCAGCCCCTGCAAATGAACTCCAAATGCATGTGCCACCTTGTGCATCTGGCTTATGTGGGTCCTGAGGAATCAAACCCGTGTCCTTTGGCTTTGCAGGCAAGTACCTTAACTACTAAGCCATCCCTCCAGCCCTTGTTTGTGAGTTTTGAGAATCTTTTGTTCTAAAGTTTCAGAGATTTCGAGTAACTTTTTATACAGAAATCTAGAAAACAAAGGTGGGTTTTTTTTTTGCATATGAATGCATGTGTAGTGTGCATGTATGTGTATGCATGTTCATATGTTTGTGGGTACGTAGGTGTGTACAGGAGAATGCAGAGGCCAAGGGACAACTTTGGGTATCATGTTCAGGCCTGTCATCCATCTCTTTTTGAGACGGTGTCCCTCATTGGTCTGGAGCTCACCTATTAGGCTACACTGTCTGTCCAGTGAGTCCCATGGATCCTCTTGCCTCTGCCTCACCAGAACTAGGATTACAGGTATGTGCTACCATTCCTGACATTTACATGGGTATCAGGAATTGAACTCAGGTCCTTATCATTAAGAGGCAAGCACATTACCAAATGATCCATCCCCTTAGCCCAAAAGTTTTGTATTTGTAAGAAAAAGTTATTGGCTTTGTAAACATAGAGTGGAAAATTTCCTGTTCATGCCATTAAGCAGAATATAGTGTGTATATTATGTGCAAGTGTGAGTGTGTATGTGATATGCAGAGGCTACTCAAATGTGCCTGTCATTGTTAATCAGGCCACATCCATTCAAATCCTGAATTGAAAAGATGAATGTGTATCTGGCTTGAACTTTTTCATAAAGCATGTTTGATCATATAAACTACCTTGGATCTTCTGTTTGTCTACTGTCTACACAAGGGGTGAAGAGAGGAACCTGTCTTTTTTTAAAACTTTTTATTAAACTTTTATAAGTATAGACAATATGCCATGGTCATAATCCCCTCCCATGGCCCCCACTTCCCCCTTCCAAATCTATCTTCCACTGAACCCCGTTTTTCTTTCCAATTAGACATTTTTCTATTTTGATGGCATTGATTTTTTTTCTTCCTCCTATTATGTACGTGTTGTGTAGGTAGTGTCAGCCACTTTGATGTAATGAATATCAAGACCACTTTGTGTCTGGAAGACAGCATTGAAAGCACTCCTTCCCTTCCCTTGGCTTATACATTCTTTCAACCACCTCTGTCACAGTGGGCCTTGAGCTTCAGAGAAGAGACATATCTCACTTAATGCTGAACTCCACTGGTACTTTTCAGCACTTGTTGTGAGTTTTGCATCTCCCCACTGGTCACCACTATCTGAAAAGAAAAGCTTCTCTAACTGAACTAAGAGTGGCATTAATACATAAGCATAAACATTAGTGTTTAGAGTTTGATGGCTATGCTTTATGCATTTAGCCATGCAACAAAAGTAGTTTACCCTCTAGGGCTTATGACCATCCCAGCCATAAGCTTTTGACTAGGTTTTCAGTACCCCAGCCATGAATTCCCTCCCCTGGAGCAGGCTTCCTGTCTGATCAGAGACCAGTTGGTTTCCCCCATAACAGACATGCCACCATTGGCACATTTGGCCTGGCTGGCCAGCATAGGGCTTGCAGGGTCCACTGCTGGTTAAGACCACTGATGACTTCGCTCCCCCAAAAGGGTACATGCTGCGTAGCACCTTCTAGCTTCCTGACAGCTCGTCCATAGGAAGTTTCCAGCTCAGCTCCAGCTTGATTTCTTAGTGACCTACACAGCACACATATGGAGTCTTTACCAAAAAGGTCTTACCATCTAGTTCTGGTGGGCAAACAGGAGCCTTGGCAATAAGCTGTAATGTTTTGAGGACAGCAGGGTCCTCCCTGGCCTACAACTTATTGGAAGGTATCCTACCCCTGGCAGTGAAGTTTTTCTTATAACAACTTATGGCTTCTGGGCACAGCGATATCTGCCAAAACTCTCTCTCTTCTCTTTTAAACATATATATTGTTAGCTAGCAAAGAAGTAGGTTACCATATGGCATATTCATAGCATCTTGAATTTTGATTAGCCCTCCTTCTACCCTCCGCTCTTCCATCTCCTCCTTTTTATAGCTTCCTGGCCTCTACTACTTTTACTCCAACTCACATACAAATCTAAACATTTGAATCTAGGATCCACATAGGAAAGAGAGCATGTGGCATTTGACTTTCTGAGCCTTGGCTATCTCACTTACTGTAATCCTTTCCAGATCCATCCATTTCCTGGAAATTTTTAAAATTTTATTTTTTATAGCTGAATAAAACTCCATTATGTAAATGTACCACATCTTTGTTATCCATTCACCAGTTGATGGGCATCTAAGTTGGTTCTATTTCCTAGCTGCTGTGAATAGCATAGCAATAAAAATGGGTATATGCCAAGGAGTGCTATAGCTGGATCATGTGGTAACTCAATTTTAAGCTATCTTAGGAACCTCCACATTGATTACCATAGTGGCTATACCAGTTTAAATTTCCACCAACAATTGAGAAGGGTTCCTCTTTCCTCACATCCTCATCAGCATTTTTTGTCATTTGTTTCATTGATGATAGCCATTCTGACAGGAGTGAGATGGAAACTCAAAGTACTTTTAATCTGCATTTCCCTTATGGCTAAAGATGTAGAACATGTTTTTAGATATTTATTGGCCATCTGTATTTCTTCTTTTGAGAACTCTCTATTCAGTTCTAAAACCTATTTTTGATTGTCATTTGATTTCTTATTATTTAGTTTTTTGAGATCTTTGTATATCCTGGATATTAATCCTCTGACAGATGTTTAGCTCACAAAGATTTTCTCCCATTCTGTAGGTTGCCTGTTTATTCATAGTGTCCTTTGTTGTACAGAAGCTTTTGAATTTCATGAGGTCCCAGTGCTTGATTAGTTGTCTTGCTCCCTGAGGTTATATTCAGAAAGCCATTGCCTATGCCTATAGGTTGAAGTGTTTCCCCTACTTTTTCCTCTAGCAGTTTCAGAGTTTCGGGTCTTTGATCTATTTGGACTTAATTCTTGTGCATGGAGAGAGCTTTATAGATATCCAATTTTCCCAGTACAATTTGTTAAAGAGGCTGTCTTTTCTCCAGTGAATATTTTTAGCATTTTTTTTTTTTTTTGCCAAAAATCAAATGGCTATAGCTGCCTGGGTTCACATCTGGGTCCTCAATTCCATTGATTTACATGTCTGTTTTAGTACCAGTACCATGCTAGTCTTTGTTATGGTGGCTTTGTATTATATATTAAAATCAGGTACAGCAAACTGCCAGCCTTATTTTTGTTGCTCAGAATTGCTTTGTCTATTCGAGGATTCTTGTGCTTCCAAATGTACTATTGTTTTTTTTCTATTTTGGTGAAGAATGCCATTGGAATTTTGATGGGGATTGCATGATATCTATAGATTGCTTTCAGGAAGATAGATATTTTCACAATATTGATTCTTATGATCCTTGAACATGAGATGTGTTTCCATTTCTTCTGTCTTCTGCACAAGAAATGTCACTTGAGTGTTTTAAAGTTTTCATTGTAGAGATCCTTCACTTCCTTGGTTAGGTTTATCCCAAGGTACTTTATTTTTTGAGGCAGTTTTGAATGGAAATGTTTCCATGATTTCATCTTCAGCACATTTTTATTGGTATTTAGTGAATTTATTTTATTTTATTTTATTTTATTTTTTGGTTTTTCAAGGTAGGGTCTCACACTAGCTCAGGCTGACCTGGAATTCACTATGTAGTCTCAGGGTGGCCTCAAACTCACAGCAATACCCCTACCTCTGCCTCCTGTGTGCTGGGATTAAAGGTGTGCGCCACAACACCCGGCATTTTATTGGTATTTAGGAAGACTACTGATTTCTGTATATTAATTGTGTATCCTGCTACTATGCTTAAAGTATTTATCAGCTCTGAAAGTTTGCTGGTACAGTCTTTAGGGTTCCTTATGTATAGAATCTTATCATCTGAAAATAATGATAATTTGACTTCTTCCTTTCCAAGTTGACCTTTCATTTGTGTCTCTTATCTTATTGCTAGAGCTAGGACTTTCTGTCCTATATTAAATAGACATGGGGATGGTGGACTTTTCATCCTGTATTAAATAGATGTGGGAATGGTGGGCTTTCCATCCTATATTAAATAGAAGTGGGGACAGTGGACTTTCTGTCCTATATTAAATAGACGTGGGGACGGTAGACTTCCCATCCTATATTAAACACACATGGGGATGGACTTTCCATCCTATATTAAATAGATGTGGGGACAGTGGACACCTTTGTCTTCTTCCTGACTCACTGAAGTTTTCATTTCGAGTATTTCATATTTCCATTTCTTCTGTATTTATATTTCCTTACTCATCTTATTTTGACCTACTCATTTTGTTAAATTGGTTTCCTGTGTTCTCTTAGGATTCCTTCAGGAGTTTGTTTTCTTCTTTAATTCTGTTGATTTTGTCCTTAATTTCTTTGAGTATACTTAAAATCATTCTCTGTCTGACATTTTATCTAAGTCAGCCTCCCTGGAGGTCATTACTGTTGGATCTGTAATTTTTGGAGAATTTATGTTCACCTGATGTTTTATGTTTCTTGTATTATTGCATAGAGATTTTTATATATCAAGTTATTTCAATGCTTTGCTTTTTAGTTATCAGTTATATTCTTATTCATGTATGTCAGAAGTTATATCTTCAGGTATGAGCTCAAGGTGCCAGATGTGGAAGGGGGTTTTAAATAGAAGGAAAGTAGACAAGTAGTGCTTGGGAAGAGTAGTAGAAAGATTGCAGAACTAGTGTGCTAGGTGGAGTAAGATACAGAACAAACCTAAAGTCCATCTGAGCAATATACAAATGCAAAGAAACTGACATGAAGTATTTATTCATGAATGGGGATTAAAACAAGCAGACCACCACTGAAGGACCTAAACTAGGTGGGTATGGAGACTCACACCCTTAATCCTATCAGTTGGGAGGTGGAGATTCCTGGACTGCAGTGGGATCCAGGTCAGCCTGGGCCACAGTAAAATTCTGCTCCCAAGAAAGAAAGAAGAAAGGGAAATAAAGGGACTATAGACAAATGTGAAAAGAGAAAAAGTTAATTCCAATATGCAATTTACTTATGAATGACAAAGTCGACTCAAAGCACATCAATCACATCTAACACATCAGTGTCTTTGTCTTTGTGCACTAGATTTTGAATTCTTTCCATCCCCTGGGCTTCTTTTCTTCAGCAGCCTGCCCTGATACCGAAGGTGTAGTCAGCACTTCCAGCGCACAGGCCTATGTACCTATTTTTCAGGTATGTGTTGCCCCAGTGTAAAATACCCCTGCTATCTTTTGGGGTGTCCTTCTGTCTCACCTGCTTTGAGTGTGAATCTGGTTCCATTTAGCTGGTTAGGTTGAACTGCTCTTCAGATCAGCTATGCTGAATGCTGTGTGGGTGAGGGGTGGCTCTTATCCCCTAGGGTCCTAACACCTCCTGGGGTGCCCTGTGCTGGTGGAGTTGTCTGAACTTGTTCTGGAGCTGAGTAGCTGGTCCCTATTGTCCTCTCTGTCAGGATTTTTAAAACATTAAAGTTTTTTTTATATATTTTATTTTTATTTACTGAGGAGAGAGAGCAAGAAATGGGCACTCCAGAGCCTCTAGCCACTGCAAAGGAACTCCAGACACATGTGCCACCATGTGCATCTCTGTCAGGATTTTTGCTTTTGCAAGGCTGGTGTGAATGGAGAATCCCACCCCCATAGTTGTCCTTGCCCGGTCAGGCACGACCCGGTGAGCAGCCCAGTCCTCACTGGTTATGTGGTTTCTGGAAGCTCCTGCTCTTTCTCGCTTTTCTGCGGTGGTCTCACCTGGGTTAATAATTCCTTACACATGTTCACTTTTCAGCAGAAGAGTGTATTGTGCATTATCTTGCCTCTTTTTTACCCCACATTTCCTTGGTGTGGATCCTATTCTGCCAACTTAACCTGAAGTTGGAAGCTCTCTTTTAATAAGTATGAGATTCCTCTTGTACTCTTTGAGATGATGGAAATATCATGTTACCTTTGTATAGCTCCTCAGAATTGGCACAACCCATGCACATACATTATCCTGAATTTTACAACATCCATGAAATAAACATGAGCGAGATTAGCCTTATCATAATGGCTGAGAGAATAGAGGCACGGAGAGGCTAAGCAATTTGCACACAGCTACACACCTGGTAAAGGTTAGAGCTGAAATAACAAATGTATTTATAGTATATGCGAGTCTCATTTTGTTCTCTAATCTATAGCAATCTTTCCAGTTGTTTCCATATTTTTCTCAACTATAGCTATTGTGTAATCACTCGGAGAATGTATATTTCTAAAGGAATGTGCATGTTATGAATGCAATTTCCTTCTCTTCACCATTTGATAAATTCATTGAATGGGACCTAAGGTTTAAATTTTTTTTGAATTCCATCAGAACAACAAATGCTGTGTTTGTTTCAATGAAAGCCAGTTGACAGAGTTTTATAGCCTTATACTACTTAGAACCACTTTAAATATGAAAGACCCAAAACTTTTAGCCTAGTGCTGAATACTGTGCCAGCTGGTTTGCAAACAAAGCAATGATTTGCCTTACCAAGACCTGCAGTGGGGCGGGTGGGGGAAGGCCGGGGGCCTTTTCATCCCTGTGCTAGAGACAGGAAGTGTGGAGGGTGAGAGACTTAACAAGGTCCCCAGCAGTAGTGTGCAGGGTTTGGATGTGAGCCCAGCTCTTCTGGCCCCAGTATGTTCATACCTTTCCCTCTATGTAATGTCTTTAAAGAATAAAGGCTGAACTATTGTCAAGAATTTCTGATGGCACGTCTCGTGTCTCAGCTTCTCTGTCAGCAAATCTACTCTCAGGTTAGGTTGTCTCCAAGGCTCTGTGACTCCCCACCTGCTCCTCTCCGCCTGGTTTGCTCAGTGTTACCCTAGCCTGATTCTGTTTGTCACAATCTTCTGATTTTTTCATGGCCCAAGTGGGATTTAATTACATGTATCTAGTGAATTTTTTTTTTTTTTTTTTTGGTTTTTCAAGGTAGGGTCTCACTTTAGCTCAGGCAGACCTGGAATTCACTATGTAGTCTCAGGGTGGCCTCAAACTCATGGTGGTCCTGTCTCCCAAGTGCTGGGATTAAAGGCGTGCATCAACACACCCAGTTTACCTAATGATCTTGACTTCCACTTTGCCTCTTTCCATGGAAGTATTTTCTGCTTCCCCCTGAAGGTTGGTCAGGTACTTCCCTTGGTGCCATGTTAGGGTGTTGAAATTATATATATATTTTTCTTTATTAGTTGTGTACATACTCAGTGTGTAAACAGCCATGTTGGTACCATCATTAGCCTCCTCCCTGTCCTCCCCTCTTCATTGGGACCCTCCTCATTGGGGATTGTGTGTCATGCATTGTGGGGGTAGCCATCAGTTATGGGGAAGAGGCACTGTCTTTGTGCATAATGTCCCAATTGTGGCTCTAACAATCTTTCTGCCACGAATTTCTCTGAACCATGTTGTGTTTATTTTAGATCTACTTAGGTGCTGAGGTCTTAGGAATCTCTGTGTCTCTAGATCTCTGGTTTGGTAGGAGTTGAGTGTTCTGTGTGTCTATCTCCTTCACCCTTGTGCTGATACCAGGTTCACCAAGAAAGCAGCACTCTTCCTCATTTCCCCAGTTCCTATATGGTTTCAGCTAGGGCCCTTGTGAGGTGCAATGGGCTGATTCTCTCCTCAGATTCTGTGTCCATATGAAAAAGAGAAGCAGATTATCCTACAGAGAGTGAAGTCAGCACCAGATAAATGGGATAACCATTATTATTTTAGAGAGAATTTAATAGGTATAGGCCCTCTTGTAGCCCAAGATTTGTGGGAGCTTGATATTGGAGAGTGAACTCATTTTTTTGGACATGGTTCTGACTTGTTTCCCAGTTCCAGCTATGAGTTCCATTACACTCAGTGGATCCGTTAGCCAATTCAAAAGCAGTTGGTTACCCACCATGGCTGTGTGCCACTATTGCACTTGGGTGAGTATCACATCAGGTTGTTTGCTGCTGAGTAGCTTAGACCATGAGTTGCTTGGACAGATGTTAGCCATTTTCCTCCAGTTGCTCATGTAGCACCTTCTGGCACTAGACAAGCTAGCTGTATGGGGACTGGCTCTCTTCCAGATTCCAGCCAGGTCTCTCCATGTTCCATCCCAATAGTATATGGTGTCTTTGGCAGTAGGGTTTTACCATTAACCTTTGGTGGGTAATGAAGTGCTCTGACAGAAATCTGTCTTCTTTCGGAAAACCTTGTAGGTCTCTCTGATCAACAGCTCATTTGTGGATATGAACCACATCCTGGTACTGGGAGTTACAGGCCAGTGCCAAGGGAAAAGAAGGAAAAAAGAAAGGTAGGTAATATACAAGAGAAAGGGAGAAGAGAGAGAGAGAGAGAGAGAGTGAGAGAGAGAGAGAGTGCTTGAGAGAGAAACAGGAGAAGATTACCTTTTCAATCTTGATGGGTGTGATAGGTTTTGTTTAGGAGATTAATCTGCTCTGAGTTTAGCTTTGGTAGGTGGTATGTGTCCAGGAATTAATCCATTTCCTTCATATTATGCAGTTTTGTGGAGTAGAAGGTTTTGAAATAAGTACTGATGATTATCCCAACTTCATTTATGTCTGTCGTGATCTTTCCTTTTTCATTTCTAATTTTGTTAATTTGAAGCATCTCTTTTTTTTTTACTTGATCAAATTGGACAGGAGTTTATCAATCTTGTTTAGTTTTCAAAGAACTGGCTCTTTGTTTCATCAATTTTCTTAATTGTTTTCTTAGTTTCCAATTCATTAAATTCTGCTCTGATCTTAATTATTTCTTTCCATCTGGAGCTTTTTGGGTTGGATTCTTCTTGTTTTTCCATTGCCTTTAGGTAGATGGTTAGGTTATAGATTTGGGATCTCTCTGTCTTTGTAATGAAGGCATTTAGTGCTATAAAGTTTCCCTTGAGGACTGTCTTCATTGTGTCACATAAGTTTTGGTATGGTGGGTTCTCATTGTCATTCAATTCTAGAAATTTTGCAACTTCATTTTTTATTTCATCCATTTCCCATTTATTGTTTAAAAGTGTGCTGTTCAGTTTCCAGGAGCTGGTGGGATTCCTGGTGTCCCTTTTGTTGTTAATTTCTAGCAATACAGCATTGTGATCTGATATCATGTCTCTTGATGGGTGAATTGAGGCCATTAATGATTAGGGTAATAACTGTGGGGTTTGATTTAATCCCTGCCATATTGTGGTGGTCCTTTGGTATTTTCTTGGACTTTGTAGTTTTTTTGTGCCTTCTTTGAGTTTGGTTATTGTGATCTGCTTCTTGTAGGCACTTGAGGTTGGTTATTTGACTCTTCTCTGTGGATAATTCCCTGAAGTACTCACTGTAGGTTTGGCTTTGTGTTCATATAGTTGTAAAGTTCACTTTTATTGTGGAAAGTTTTTCTTTCACCCTCTATTATGAGGGATACTTTTCCTGTGTAGAGCAGTTTGTGTTGGAAGCCATAAGTTCTTAGACTTTTCAATGTTCCATTCCAGGCCCTTCTGGCTTGTATGGTTTCCATTGAGAAGTCTGAAATAATTCTGATGGGGTTACCTTTATATGTAATGTGTTGTTTCTCCCTAACTGCTTTTAGGACTTTCTCTTTGATATTGATGTTTAGAGTCTTAATGATATTATGTCTTGGAGAATTTCTCCTTTGGTCCAGTCTGTTTGGAGTTCTGTTAGCTTCTTGTAACTTGATGGGGTTTTCTTTTGGGAGGGTGGTAAAGTTTTCTTTGATAATTTTGTTGAATAGGCTCTCCATGCCTTTGTCTGGATTTCTTCCCCTTCTGGTATTCCCATGACCCAGATGTTGGGATGTTTAAGGGTATCCCACATTTTCTTCATGTTCTGGTCACAAAAAGTTTTGAACTTATTGAAACTCTTCAACTCACAAACTTCCTTCTGTTTTGTCTCCTAGTTCCGAATTTCTATCCTCCACATGGCTCACTCTATTCTTGAGAGCTTCTATAGAGTTTTGGACTTGTTCAGTATGGTTTATATTTTCTACTGCCTTTTTATGTATAGTTTCCATCCCTATGTCAAGTTCCCTTTTCACATCATATTCTGATTTTCTTAATGCTTCTTGGAATTCATCCTTTCATTTATTTATGTCTTCATTGAGCTTAGCAGCTGACTATTAAAGTCCTCTTTTTTTTTTCACTCTCCTTCAGATCATTTAACTGTCTTTGGTATCCTTCCTAGTTCTTTTCTATTAGGTGTAATTTAGCAAGGACAGCATTCATACAATTATTGGATCTTTGTTGATTTTCTGCAAGTTCTGCTAATTGCTTGGCCAGGGTTACATAGCTTTGTATCTTCATTTTGGGATTCTGATCCTATTGTCTCTTCTATGTTTTGATTAGAGACATCCATTGTGGGACTGGGCAACCTTGTTGGATTTACTTGCATTTGATTTTTCATGTTATTCCTTTTGTGCTGTGGTCTGCCCATCACAGTGTGGGAATCTTATTTAATTTAGGAGGAAGCTGTAGTCTACCCTTGAAGTGTCTGCAGTGATTATTCCCTTTTATGTTTGCTTCTATTAGGCTTCTGATGGCAATGGGACCTGTTTGCTCAGAGGGAAGGATCCTGAGGCTCTGGTGGGGGCCCAAGGACCTGATGACGGGGTTTGTTGGCTGGTGGTTTGGGGTATGGGACTGTGTAGTCAGGTGGCCTGAGGGGACAGGGGATGGGGGAATGGGACAAAGCATACTGGTGTTGTGGCAGGGTGGCAGAGGGGGGAGGATGGGATTGCATGGTGGGTGGGTCTGCAATGCTGAGGGGTAAGGGGATGGGACTGTGGGGTCAGTCAGGACTGTGTAGCAGGGTGTGGATGGGACTGCCATGTCCTGAGACAGGATGGGGTGGGGATATGGGACTGCTGCGGGTCAGGTGACATGCAGAGGGGATGGGCAGTGGTCCTGGTGGAGTAGCAGGAAGAGGGAAGGAGGGTTGAACAATAGCCTGCTGACCTAGGTCCAAGTAGCCTGCAAGAAGTGCAGGAGGACCTGGTCTGCATGTGGTGGCAGTGGGTGGGATGACGGTCACACATGGAGGTTCCCAGTGGCGGGAAAACTGAGGGAGAAAACTGAGGGGGGATGCTAGCCTGCTGAACTGGGTCTGCTTAGCCTGCGGGTAGTGCAGGAGGAATGGGCGGCTGGGAGAGCAGCTTGAGGGGATTGGGGGACTGATAGGCTACCCTAGAGCATGGAAATCAGCAGATTCCCTACTTTGCTCCTCTGTACCTGCAAGTAGTGCAGGAGGAATGGGCAGCTGGGACGAAGGGCTGGGATGGCTGCTTGATGGGATTGGGGGACTGGTGGGCTACCCAAGAACATGGGAATCAGTGGATTCCCTGCTTTGCTCCTCCATGCCCTCCCACTGGAGGTCCACTAAGATCCGCACCTCCTAAAAACCTCAAAGAGCCCCAAAGATCTTGCCTTTCCTTTTCCAAGAGGTGAGGCGTGGTTCAGCAGACAGCATATTAACTGGAAGTGCCGAATTTATATTCTTAACCATTCAGTCCCTGCAGCAGCTAGATCAGCATCTCTTGGACATACAGAGAATGCCTTAATGTGGAGTGATTGAAATTGAGTCAAAAGAAGCAGAGTAGTTCTGAAACAGGCAAGTGGTGCCAAGCCAGCTGCTTCTGTCATAAGCTTTTGAAGTCTGAGGCATCAAGGATACTGTGGCTGTATATTTGTCAAAGTTGGGACTCATTCTTTCTGCATGGTCCCAAGCTCAAATGCCTAGTCCAAGGATGGTAAGTGGACAGCAGCCATGCCCCGACCATGCCTGAGGCAGAGATGCCTATTTAGTTATAGTGCTAGTACTTGCCCAACATATGCAAAACTCTGGGTTCACACCCCAGTATTTCCTCCCCACACCAACAAAATTTCATAAACTGGTGGCTGACTTACATAGGTTAAAAGTCAGAAGAGAAGGTTTTTACACTAGTGAGATGGAATACTGCAGCAATTGAGAATTAATTACATCTGTCCTGGACAATCAGCTGTGGCTGTTATTTATGGTGCCCACGCAGCATCCCAGACAGACACTTCCCAGCAACTAAGACTGACATTTAAGATGTATTTGTTCCTCCTGTGTTGCTCTACCTAGTGTGTGTGTGTGTCCCCACACATGCATAAGTTCATATAAGTTTGACAGTAGAACCCTGGTCCCCAGGGCTATAGCACTGTGAGCACTAAGTATGTCAGTGAACATCCAGACTGGATCTTCTGATTGACAAGACAATAAGATTTGAAAGGAAGCACAGTGGCACAGCCAGTGTGAAGAGACTCCATGCCGTTCCTGAAAATGGTTTTGATGGTGAATTCTAGGTTATGTATGTTTTGTTACTCTTTTTTAAAGGAGGTTAAAGCTCAAATATTTGATGTTGACGGTTGTATGGTGAATAGTAGGGGTGTGTGGAGATTTGGGGGACAGTGGAGCAGTAGCTCTTCTCCACGTGCTATGTATAGTAGTGTCATATTCTCAACATTCCTTGAGGGTACAAGGGTGTCTCATGACCGAGATGAATGTATTATTTAATTGAACTTCTGGCTGTTTTAGTGGTGTAGTACAGGGGAGTTCATAGGTGTTTGCTGGTGCCAGTGATGATCCAATCTAGGCTGGCCACACATATACTACTAGAATAGTGGCTGTTCTAGTTTACATTTTATTTTTAAAATATTTTTATTTTTGTTTATTTTTTAAAAAATATTTTATTCATTTTTATTTATTTATTTGAGAGCGACAGACAGAGAGAGAAAGAGGCAGAGAGAGAGAGAGAGAATGGGCACGCCAGGGCCTCCAGCCATGGCAAACGAACTCCATACGTGTGCGACCCCTTGTGCATCTGTCTAACATGGGCCTGGGGAATCGAGCCTTGAACCAGGGTCCTTAGGCTCCACAGGCAAGCACTTAACGGCTAAGCCATTTCTCTAGCCCAATATTTTTATTTTAATTTATGAGTGAGAGAGAGAGAGAGAGAGAATGAATGGGCATGCCAGGGCCTCTAGCCACTGCAAATGAACTCCACATGTATGTGCCACCATGTGCATCTGGCTTACATGGGTCCTGGAGAATTTAACCTGAGTTCTTTGATTTTGTAGGCAAGAACCTTAAAACTAAGCCATTCCTCCATCCCTTAGTCTACATTTTATATGCTGTCACAAGAGTACCATAGGCTGGGTGGTTGATAAAGAACAGAAATTCACTTTTTTCCAGCTGGAGGCTGGGAAGTCCAAGATTAGCATGCTGGCACTTGATAAGGGCCTGCTCGCTGTGTTTCATGGCCAACAGTGGAAGGGCAGGATGGTAGGACCCCTCCTCCACCCTTTTCCTAAGGTCACCTAATCCTGCTCAGGAGGACAGAACTTTAGAGCTGGATGAACTCTCAAAGGCTCTAACTTTAAATTCTACCATGTTGGAAACTTGAATTTTTGATGGGACATCTTGGAACTGTTGATTGTCCAGGACAGATGTAATTTATTCTCAGTTCTGCATTATGTCATCTCCCTAGTGTACAACAGATTTTATAGCACAGTAAATATCACCTGCTTATACATAACTGGAGATGGTTGTTATTAGATTATATCTAGAAAATATTAAAGATGGCAGGTGATAACACTATTGCCATCATGAGGGATGGATGAATCAGAAAATTTGGACTCAATGCTAGGAAAGTGCCCTTGATTGGGACTATGACCAAACCTTACTTTTCACTTGGGGTGCTCTTTAACTCAGTTTGCTTTAGGTAATTGAGTATAAGTGCTCTCTGTGTCTTTATCACCACTCGTAAGTAGGATAAAGTGACCCAAAGGGGTCCTTTGGAAGAGATTTGTATTTATAGATACCTTTTAATGCTCTTTTCCTGGGAATATCTAGGCATCATGTCAGCAACACTGCATTGAAAGGGGCCAGGGCCTGAAATGCATTGGACCCTCTTCCCAATCTGTCTTCATCTTCCCCCTTTGGATTTTCTTTTTAGGCCTTTTGGAACCTGATTACTGACTGTAGTTTCTTGTTGTGTTCCTCTTTGTCCCCTTTCCTTGTGAGTTACTGGATGGTGGCATAGATTCAAATATTGCTTGCAGTGAAAAAAAAAAGGTGCACCAGATGGATTAAGATGTGTCTAATCTGGTGTGGGCACGCTCATTTATCACTCTAGCCGTTTCCACCTTGGTAAACATTTCTATTTTTTGCTACTGAGCTTGCAGCCAACAGCGCTCATTATTTTAATTAAAAAGATTCTGTGATTTCTTTTCCAAATATGGTACTAAGTATTCAAAGGGGAATACCATTGCTTATAAAAAGGATGAGTTGTGGGGTAGTTTACTGTATTATGTACTTCCAATTAAGTAAATGTGATAAGCTATTACAATCAAAGTCATCTAAAAATAGTAGATGTGGCCTGTTTCCACTAGATGCCACACTGTTAGTTCTACTATTTTCTAAGCATAGTGTAACATTACATATAGCTTTGGGTTAGTTATTACCACAGGACAAACGCTATGTCATTGACATGTACTATTTCACAAAGACCCCCCCCTGTAAACTAGTGGTGAACAGTGTCCTCATTTTATAGATTTAAAAAAAAAACTAAAGATTACCCAACTTAGGAAATGATTCAAAGTTAAACAACCAGTGCATGCAAGACCTCGCAGTGACTGTCATTACCTACACAAGACCTTCATAACATTGGGATCATCAACATTTCATTGTGGATGGTGGAAGAGGGCAAAAAAGGACATAAAATTGAAGAGGGACTAGTTGGAAAGAAGAAGGGGAAACAGAGGAGGGAGCACAAAAGAAGGCAACAGGAGGGTATTATGATCAAAATGCATTAGATACATGTATGAAAACTGTTTATAAAAAGTTTATATAGGGCTGGAGAGATGACTTAATGGTTAAGGTATTTGCCTGCAAAGCCACAGGACCTCGGTTTGATTCCCCAGGACCCACGTAAGCCAGATGCACAAGGTGGCATATGTATCTGGAGTTGGTTTGCAGTGGCTGGAAGCCCTGGCATGCCCATTTTCCCTCTCTTTCTCTCTCTCTCTCTCTCTCTCTCTCTTTCCCTCTCTCAAATGAATAAATAAAACATTTTTAAAAGTTTATATAAAGTTTATAAAACAGAGCTGAAGGGATAGCTTAGTGGTTAAGGCGTTTGCCTGCAAAGCCAAAGGACCCAGGTTTGATTCCCCAGTACCCACATAAGCCAGATGCACAAGGGGGTGCACATGTCTGGATTTCATTTGTAGTGACTGGGGGTCCTGACATTCTCTCTCTCTCTCCCCCCCCTTCCTCTGTCAATAAATAAATAAATAAAAATTTAAAAAATATTTTTTAAAAGTTTATAAAGTAAGTTTATTTAGAGAGTTTGCTTAGTGGTTAAGACACTTGTGTACAAAGCCTAAGGACCCAAATTCAATTCCCCAGTACCCACATAAGCCAGATGCACAAGGTGGCATATGAATCTAGAGTTTGTTTGCAGTGGCTAGAGGCCCTGATATGCCCATTCTTCCCCCGCCCCCACCCCTCACCTCATTCTCCTTCTCTCACTCTCTCATGTAAATAAATACAAGAAAAAGTTAAACAGCCAGAAATACACAGCCCTAAGATCTTAGCTCAGGCAGTGTCACTATGGCCATGGTTTTTCCAATCTTACTATCAGTTGCACAGACAAATTTTATTCCCATTAATATTTTACTTGAGAGGTCAAAGTTGGCAAAAAATACTTAGAAGAAACAAGAAAGTCTATGCTTCCCTTCAGGGATGAGAGCTGTGGTGTACAGTGCACGGGGTGCAGCTGAGCTGCTGGAATCAAAAGCTCTGAGGATGTTTGCTCACCCTTGCCAGTCCTGATGGCTGAGGATGCCACCTCCTCTCCACAGATAGAGGGCACACTTCTCATCTTCAAAGTAAAGAAAATTTGCCTGGGAATATGGGCAAATTTCCTTAAAGGGAATTCTATTTCTTAGAAGTAAATGGGGCCATATAATTTCTATTTTTTAATGGGTCTGTTTCTCTTCAAGTCAGTAAATCTCTTCATCTGCTTTCTCGGCCCCTTGTTGTCATGCGCCATTTCTTGTAGGGTGTAGCATAGCCAGAGGACTGTGTAAAAATCTCACTGGATAGACCCCAGACCAGCTTCCCCACGCCCTTAGTGTCCACTTGCTTTACTTCTCAGCATCAATTTCTTCATCCAAGTGTAAGGAACACAGTAGAACCACCTCACAGAGCTCTAGAGGTGTCTGAGCAACACATGTGAAGTTCCCATTGCAAGGCCTGCTGGCACGTGCTGTGGTGGTATACTTTAGTTCCCTCCTCAGCTTTCTTCTTCCACATGGCACTGCAGCTTGACGAGGCTGAGTTTTGCTGGCCAAAAACAATTCTTTGCTAATAGAAAAGGCAGTCCCTGGGCTGGAGGGATGGCTTAGTGGTTAAGGTGCTTGCCTACAAAGCCTAAGGACTCAATACCAATGAAAGCCAGATGCACAAGGTGGTACACACATCTGGAGTTTGTTTGCAGTGGCTTGAGGCCCTGCCATGCCTATTCTCTTTCTATCTGCCACCCCCCCTTTCTCTCATAAGCAAACAAATAAAATATTTTTTAAAAGGAACTCCCTTAGCATACTCTGAAATTCTTGAGAAAGACTAATGCATTTGCTTACACACTGAATTTAAAAAAATGGCATGCGTATGTATGTGTGTGTGGTTTGTGCACATGTGTGTGCAGATGTACATTCCCTGTATTCATGCACGTGGAGGCCAGAGCAAAAATGTGGGGTGTCTTCTCTTTGTATTCATTGGCTTGTTTCCTTGAGACAGAGGCTCACACTCAACCCAGAACTGCTGTTTTCACTGTTTCTCTGATCAGCAAACCCTAGTGATTCTCCAGCCTTTCCCCCCACTCCCCTACCGATGGGGTTGCAGACATGCTGTTCATATGAGTGCTTTGGGAATCGAACTTTGGCAATTTCAGTCCATCAGGCTCTCGTACTTGCATAGCAAGCTCTCTTGACTGGGGAACCGTCTCCCCAGCCCATGTTTGCATGCTGATTTTTCTTGAGAGTGATATGGATATAAAATCTAGTCAGTATATGAGCAGATTCCTTGTATGTGTAAGTGCAGTTGTGGGGCTTGTCGGTAGGACTCTTGGCCTGTAATATTCCTTCAAATTTGAGGAGACTGAGGGCCATGGGCTTATTCTTATGCCCACAGGGGTTCTCTTTGAGAACATTCTGTCCATTCTCTAATCATTAGTTCGTTGAATATGAATGTGTGTGTGGTATAAAAATAGTAAGAGAGAGAGAGAGAATGTGTGTGTGTGTTACTATGCACTAGGAACTCTAAGTGCTGGGAGTACCACAGTCAGCAAAGTAGACCCACATCCATGACCATGACCATATGGAATAACATTTCTAGTGAAACTCATTTTGATGCTTTGATTTAAAAGCAAGTTGTTTTGCTTATGTCTGCGTGTATGGCATGGGTACACATGCATATTTGTATGTCTGTGGGGGCATATGTGTGTATGTGTGTGGACCCAGAGGATGGTGTTGGTTATGTTCCTCATTTGTCCCCCACTCCATTTTTTGAGGCAGGACCTCTTACTGAAGCATAGATTTCACTGATTCTGCCAGTCTAACTAGCCAACTTGCCTTGGGGATCCCTTGTCTCTGCTGCCAAAGTGCTGGAGTTACAGAGGTGATGCCATGTCTACCGGACACTTAAATGGGTGCAGGGGCTTCAAACTCCAGCCCTCATCATGCTTGTGTGGCCAACACTGTATCCCCTGAGCCATCTCCCCAGCCCCTAAAAGCAAATTTAATGTAAGCATATTCTCAATGCTCTGGTGACCATCTTGAGATGAAGTGTCACTGAGAGATTTTATTGTCTACTGATGTTAGTGCCCTGGCACCAAATAGCTTTTTTAATAGTTAGCAGCTCAAAGGACAGAGGCAAATATATTTATGAGTGATATTTTCTAGCCAAAGCAAGGCCAGATAATATGGGGCAGTGTTTGTAACAATGGACACTGCATGTAGACCCCAAGTAGGCAGTGCAGTTGGAGAACTGAGTCATTCCATGCAATTCTACAGAATAGGGAGGGCAGACTCAGAAGAGCCAGGCTACAGTATGCAAACCTAATTTCAATAAAGCATGCTTACATGAATTAATGTGATTCATTTGGATTTTATTGGCTTTGTGGGCTTGTTTATATTATCAGTTATAAATTTATACTGCTTTTATAGCTATGTAAGAGCTGGAAACATAAGGTATTTATAGTGTTATAATAATAATAATATCTTTTTGTTAGTCCTGGGAAGGCCTGAAATAAATTCTTTTCAGTGTAAAAGAGGTCAGCACCATTATTCCGGCACAGATGCCTTGCTCTAGAGAAAGAGTCCTACAGGCAAAATCCTTCTTGTATATATGAACAGTTTAGAAAAAAATAGTTATGTCCTTGATTTATCAGAAAAAAAAATGTTAAAACAGCTATGTGGAAAAGTCTAGCTATTCTTTTTGCCCCTAACTCTTTATGTTTTGTACTTGTAGCTATTATTTTTCAAATTATCCATGATTAAATTATCATGTGCCCAAGTATTATTATTATAATTATTGTTGTTGCTATTTTTTAAAAAAACTTTATTTTTATTTATTTATTTTGAGAGAGAGCGAGAAAGAGGCAGAGAGAGGGAGAGAGAGAATGGGCATGATGGACATGCCAGGGCCTCCAGTCACTGCAAACGAACTCCAGACGCATGCATCCCCTTGTGTATTTGGCTTACGTGGGTGCTGGGGAATCGAACCGAGGTCCTTTGGCTTTGCAGGCAAATGCCTTAACCACTAAGCCATCTCTCCAACCCATTGTTAGTTTTTTTTTTAAAGGCAGACTCTCATGTAACTCAGGCTGGCCTTGAACTCTATCCTCTTGCCTTTACCTCCCAAGTGCTTGGATTACAGACAGGTGCCACCATGCATACTTCCAGAATTTTTTTAAAATATAGTTATTTGCAAGCTGAGAGAGAAAGAGAGAAGACAGACAGACACAGAGAGAATGGGTGTGCCAGGGCCTCCAGCTGCTGCAAACAATGTGTGCATCTGGCTTTATGTAGGTACTGGGGAATCAAACTCTGGTGGTTAGCCTTTGCAGGCAAGCACCTTAACGGGTAAGCCATCTCTTCAGCCCCCCCATAATTAGTTTTTAAGAGAGAAATCACAGTAATCTCTTTCCTTGCTGCTTACTGACATGAGCACACCCACTTTTCCCTGTAACTCCCCCCCCCCCCGCTAATAAACTTGTAACTTGTCTCTTTGGAAGCTGTCCTCACTATACATTGCTCTGTGCAGTGCCTAACATTTACTTTTAAACACTTAATATTCAGGGTATCTTAAGTCTACCCAGAGAGTACAAAGGAGCGGTCCTAAGAGATAATCTTTGTAAAATAGCAGATTATACAATGTAATGTGGCAGCATTTCATCTTCCCTCTGGATTCAAGGCTCTGGGGAAGCACTGACCCATAGTTCTCAGCTAGGCCTCAGATGATGCCATTCTGGGAATGACCACGCATCATTTCCTATTTTTCTGGCACTGTCTAGGTCCGTGTCTGCTCTCTCACCTTAAGTGTTAACAGTGTCTTTTTCATTCATTTTGCTGATAAATTAGGTCACCCTAGATATACAAAACATTTGGTCCTAGGGTCCTAATAAATTCAGTTAAGGCTATTGACAGTTGCTCCCATCACTAATTCTTTTTCTTCATTCAGTCTTAATAGTAAACATTTGAATTTATGCCATTGAACACTGTTGATGTGTAATGATATGGTGTCACTCATATACTTTTTCTAATATCTTACTTAGGATCTCATAAAGTTTTTAATAGAAAAGGTAGAGGCCATGCTCTCTGAAGCAGTGAGCAATTGAGTTTCAGCACTACTTTTGTGGAATGTAAGCTGGTCAGAACACCCAGGAGACCAGAACCTGCAATCCTATTGCAATTAATGTCAAGGGTATATATATATATATATATATATATATATATATATATATATATATATATAATTTCAATTTATTAAAAACAAACTTGCAGTATTGTGTCCTGTCTGTAACCATAACCCACCAGGAAGTTTTGGACTGTAACCTTCTATTTCAGATCATGGTTTTGCATTTGTCAAAGACTCATCACTTTGGTGTTAAATCTGAGGTCTTAAGCCAGTGACTGGGCTGATATGACATCTTGATAAGTAAGGTCTGTGGACGCAAATGAGGAAATATCTGATTGTTCTGCAGCCAACTGCCCAGTTTGTCTACAGCCTGGGCCTTGCTTCACCTCCTGCCTCTGTTCTTTTGCCATTTGGCTTGATCCTCACAACGTTCCAGAGGACTGGGAGGACAGAACGGGGGAAGGTTCCATGTATAGTTTCCTAGAGAAGCCAGTCACGAAGGTGATTGGTCTATTTTGCCTATTTTAATGATTGTGTGTGCACTGTTTTGTTTGTTTGCCAGATCAAGAATATAGCAATCCCTTCTTATCTGGGAGGGAATGCAATCCAAGAACCCCAGTGGATGCCAGAAACCTTAGTCTATACTGTGTCTTTTTCAAAGACATAGTATATTTCATATATGTATACATATGTCATATATATACATATGAAAAAGTTCCATTCATAAATTAAGCACAGTAAGAGTCTAATAACAACTAATAATAAAATATAATCATAGTAATTTTTATAATAAAAGTTTATGAATATAGTATCTTACTTCCTACTGACACCATAGACTCTAGTCCCCCCCTTCATGCTGTGATGACACAATGATGCAATTCCTACAGCAAGAGATGAAGTGAGGTAAATAATTAAACTTTTACCAAACACTGTGGTCCTGTGGTGGTTTGAATGTATGGCCCCATAAACTCAGGCTTGCAACTTGAGCCTCCAGTGGGCAGAGCCCTACAGAGGAAGAGATATACCAATGGGGCCTGACCTTAAGTCAAGCCCTAGATGTATGAAGAACAGATTGGAGCTCTGGTGGTTTTATGGTCCTGGCTGTTGGTTGGTGGTGTCTCTCTGCTTGGATCTATGGAAGTGAGCCTTCTGCCCTTGATGGTGTTCCCCTGGAATCTATAAACCCAAAATAAACCCTTTCTTCCATAACTTGTTTCTGATCAGATGTTTGTCTAGCAATGAGAAGCTATCTGCAACAGAAAATTGGTCCAGAGAAGTGGGGTTATTGCTGTGATGAATCTGACCATGTGGACTTTGATCATTTTAAACTTGTGTATGCTGGAGGAATATGGAAGGACTAGGTACTTGGGATTGGAGAAACCTCACAGTATGGTTTATGGACTATTTTGGTGAGTGTTTGAAAATATTAAATACACAGAGAATTGTGGACTGTGAAGGCTTGGCTTATGAACTTTCAAAGGGGAAGCAGAGAACTTTGTTGGGATTGAGCTACTGGCATAAAGGCTGGATGCATTCTTCTGCCTATGCCCAGAGAATTTGAGCAAGGTTAAATCTAAAAATAATGGACTGCTGTGTTTGACAGAAGGTACAGAACAGAAAGATACAAAAAAATGTATGGTTTATCACAGGGAAAATTCAAGCAAGATTAAAGTTATTGATACAGAGACTAGTTTTAGGTTACTGAAGCTACATTTGTTGATTACTACCATGAAGGATGGGCCAACTGCTTTGAACTGGGACAATGGAAAATATGTCTGAGAGTAAAATCCACCCATCAAAGGCTCAAATAAATAAGAAGACAAATTCTTTTACAAAGAGGTGCCTTAAAGAATGACTGGTAAAACAGTATACTGTTCCTCAAGGTCAAGGTTTATTCCCCCACTGGATTTACAAAATTTGTTGTGTTGCTTCACACCTGGTAATAGTTTTGGAAACATGAAGAATACATGTAAGCGGGTTATGAAGTACACACTTCTAGGAGCCACAGAGGCTGCATGAGAAACAGGTAGACATCTCTGTATTGGAGCCAAATAAAGCCATTGTATGGAGTAGTGAAGATGAACTGTGGTTTGCAGTGTAGACCCGAACATGCTTTGAATATACCAGGACTGTAAAATGGTTGCCATGGAAAGCTGGTGGCTTGGGATAGGATGTTTGCCCAGTCTGTGACCAGCCTAGATAGAGGGGCAGAACTGGATTCCAGAAACTTTCATCGCTGGTTATGAACTTGGAACTGCAGATGTTTGATGAATACCTGCTGATTATTAACCTGTATTGGTCCAGTCTCTCGTTAAGCTTTCTTGGAAATGTTTATTCTGTGCCATTATGTTAGAAGTATACAACTTGTGTATTGATATTATAGGGCTCCTGGTTAAGAGAAGTCTTGAATCTTAAATAGAGACTTAAGACTTTTGAACAATATTAAGGTTAATAAAGACCATATGGACCTTTGAAATTGGGCTGAATGAAGTTTGCATGGTGAGATGGTAATGAGTCTATGGGGTCAGGGGCAGAATGTGGTGGTTTGAATGTATGGGTCCATAGACTCAGGCTTGAAGCTTGAGTCTCCAGTGGGCAAAGCCCTACTGGGAAAGAGCTATGTCACTTGGGACTGATCTTAAGTTCAGCCCTAAGGTGTGTGAAGAACAATTTGGAGCTCTTGCAGTTTTGTGGTGCTTGCTGTTGGTGTTGTCTCTCCGGATCTATGGATGTGAGCCTTCCACCATTTATGATTTTCCCCCTGGAATCTGTAAAGCCCAAGACAAACCCTTTCCTTCCATACATTGCTTCTGGTTTGATGTTTGTCCAGCAATGGGAAGCTAACTGCAATAGGCCATAACTGCTGTAGTTTTAGATGTGACAGCAAAAATTATATGGGTTTCTTTTTCCTTCTTCACAACTTCATGCATTAAATATTCATTTGGGTCATAGATATTAGCAACCTCAGCTACTTTTTGTTTTCTTTCCTTAATAAATGGGGTGGATTGAATGACATATCCCTCATAGGCTCATGTGTTTCGAATACTTGGGCCTTAGCTGGTGGCAATTTTGGAAAGTTATGAGGTCTTTGAGAAGTGGCACCTTGCTGGAGGAGGTGTGTTTCTGGAGGGAGGCTTGAGGGTTACCCAACTCTCAGTCCGGCACTCAGCTTACTTACTTCCTATTGATACATGGTGATGTGAGCTGACTTCCTGCTCATGACATAATTTCCCCACCTTGATGAAGTTTTCCTTCAAAACTGTAAGAACAGATAAGCCCTTTCCTCTCATAAGCTACTTCTGGTGTTTTGTCCCAGCAATAAGGTGACTGCAATGAGAACATTCAGGAATAGACTGTTTCTTCTCCTTGGGTATGGGGAAGAAGAATGCGAGTGACTGCAGATGAGCACATTTTTCTTTAGCAGTGGTAAGAATTTGCTGGAATGGCTGCACAATTTTGAAAACATATTGTTTTCCAAATAATATAAGCTATTAAACTATATAAACAATTGTTTCAAATATTTTTAAAGGACTGACTTTTTCTATGAGTATATTTTATTTTAATTACTCAGCCATGTCAATTGTCAAAATAATCAATTTCATCTGTTGGCCCAGCCCAGAATTTCATTGGAAAACTTCCATAATTTCATATATCTGTTTTGATCACATACTCACTCCCTACTATCCTGTCTTACCTTCCTCTTTCTCTCTCTCCTCTTGCTGGGCCCCTACCCCTTCTCTGGTACTCCATCTTTTGTGTTGAGATCATTAAGTAAATTAATTTTATAGAGTGTTAATTCTACTTCATTTAATTGCAAAGAAAAATAAGGAATAAAGTATATGTCTTATACACTGTCATAGTTTGTGTTCATAAATACATCTTTTAGGTGAATGAATGATTTCTCTATAAAAATTGCCTAAGTCAGTGTTTCTTTCAGAATGTGTGTTGGTCACTGGAGTGGCTGTGTTGGTTGTTTGAGCTCAGAATGTGGTTCATTGTGGAACTTGATCCATTTCTGGATGGAGGGATTTGAAACACTGGAAAATGTACTAGTGTCTCTTTTGTTTGTGAGTCAGAATAAGAGTAACTGCTTGTCTGTTAAGATGATTTGATTCTAGTGCTACCAAAGGAAACATTGGTATGGTGCTTTTTGTGTTTTTTAATGTTAGAGGAAAGAACTCTGTCAGAGTCAGTCTCAGTTCACATCCTTCTAACTCTCTTATTCTGTGCTCTTGTTAAATCAGTTTAGAGTCCCTATGAATCTTTTCCTCTTCAGAGAGCAAAATCTATCAAAACAGATTAATGCCATCACCCAAAACATTTAGCTAGACTGTGACAACTAATCTGGAAGGATTTATCAGAATTTGTGTAATTTAGTGACTTAATAATTGCCATCCAGTGGATGCATATAATCATCCCAGGCAGCAGAGGCAGGCTGTGGAGTTAGGGATGGTATTATATCCTCAGCAAAAAATCATGTAGAATTCCAGAAATATGTCTTCCTGTTTTTATGGAGCATGTCTTATATGATATGTGCTCTGAAGCAATAGATATGAAATTGGTTTGAGAAGAGTGTTTACTGTTATGAATATGCAATATCACCATCATTGCATCTGAAGGACTATGTTGAGAAGAATAAGAAACTGGCATTCTGACCAGAAAAGGAGTTTGGATTTGAGCTTTAGAATATATTAACTTTTGTATTTGAAATGTTTTTTAGAAGAATATTAAATAGCTTGCATCATTTTGTAAATATAGGTGAATCTTCTGCATATACCATTGAATCTACCACTTTTTGTTTTATCTTTAAATTATATTTAGAATTCTTGATTACACACACACACACACACACATATAGGCTTATAACATTATTAATATTAAACATTTATGGTATGTTTTTACCATGTATTAGGAAGTATACTGTAATCATTTTTTTATGTTATCTCAATCCTTACTTACAGTGTTCTTGAGAGTAAAGGTCTCTTGTAACCCCGACTGGCCTCCAACTCACTATGTAACTGAGGATGATCTTGAACTTCAAACTCTCCTCCTTGAACCTCCCAAGTGATGGGATTATAGGCATGCACCATCACATCCAATTTGATATCCGTATTTCAAAGATGAGGAAATATATCTACAGGTTCATGTGGCTCATAAGTCATCAGACTGTGACCTTGGGCTCTGTTTACAGACGAGGTAGCAAAGGCCAGGTCATGTGGTAAGTAAGAGCCAGAGGCTGGACTTGAGGGGTTTTGCGCTCTGGCACCTGGTGTTCTTTCTGCAGAATTACCCTAGCTGCAGCGCTAGTGGCCACAGCCTGTGCTCTTTCTGCCCTTCTTTGTACTTCCTTAAAGGCAGAAAAGGGGGAGGCAACAGGAGTCCTGGTTTTCTATGGTGCCACAGTTGTGAAATATCTCCCATTCTGATCACAACCAGGGAGACAACAGATCAGATGAAGGATAGAGAGCCGCTAGTCCTGAGACAGGCCAGGGGGTCAGTGTGGGGTTTGGCCTCATTTCCTGGGAACAGTGGGAGTGTGTAATCAGAGGACATATTTGCACCTGGCAACATGAACCTTTAGCTTTAAAAACCTCCTGAAGGCCCACTAAATGAACTCACAGTGGCCTTCTGACTGACCTCACCCTTCGGTGACTGCTGATTCCCAACATTTTGGAGCAGACCTCCTGGGGAGTGCTGATTCTTAATAGTCTAGTGTTCATCAGAACTTCCTGGAACACGTGGGAAGGAGGAGGGCCAGACCTCACTCGTAGAAGCCCTGGTGAAGTTAGCAGGGCACCTGAGAATTTCAAACTGCTTTTTAAAAATTTCATTATTTATTTATTTATTTATTTATTGGGTTTTTTGAGGTAGTGTCTCACTGTAGCTCAGGCTGACCTGGAATTCACTATGTATTCTCAGGGTGGCCTCAAATTCACAGTGATCCTCCTCTCTCTGCCTCCTGAGTCCTGGGATTAAAGGCGTGTACCACTGTGCCTGGTTCATCTTGTCCTTTCATTATTGAGAGGTCTTACTATGTAGTTCTAGCTGACCCTGAACTCACAGTGTTCCTATCTCCTCCTCCCAAGTGGCCTCCATGCCTGGCTAGGATCTATAGGGCTAACATAGTCATGGGTGCTTTTAGGGCTACTGGTATGGGGACACTTTGAGGACCACCAGAGGGAATCCTGATGAAAACTGTCTACCCTGATGTTTGGAAGGTACTAGTTTAGCCGTGAGAGTTCATGAGTTAGCAACTCTAGCCCAGTAGATTTAAGAGCCCTGGTGAGTGGGTTGACATATGTAGGGGAGTGAGTTACCAAACAATTTGATCTTGGTTTAGTCAGTCAGATAGAAACAGCACTTGGAAAACTTGGAGGAGCTCCCAACAAATCCAGCGGGGCCTCTGGCTACTGTTGGTGAATTTTAAGAAGTGCTTAAAAATTAAAATTGTTGTTAGTATTTGCCAAATTGTTATAAGCTATAAAATACTGAGAATTGAAATGAAGTTCAGTTCTCTAACTATGCTAGTTTTTAAAATTGTGGTAAAAATATACCTAAATATAACACAATATTTAAAGTACACAGCTCAGTGGCATATTAATTATACCCATATTGTATGAACCGCAACCTTCCAACTTCAGAACTCTTTCACCTTACCCAGCTGAACCTCAGAAACATTATGTATAAGTTCTTTCCCTCTCCCTTAACCCGTCACGCTGACTCCCACCCAATTACTTCCTGTCCCTGTGAATTTGAACACTCAAAGACCCTCATACAAAGGAAGTCAGATAGTGTGTGTCCTCTTGTGACTACTTTGAATAAATTACTTGAATTGGCTTTGAAACAGTTTTAAGATGCAGTTATACTAACTTTAACAAAGAGCAGACTATAAACTAAAATAGAGTTTTGTGGTGGTTAATAGTGACTATCAACTTGACAGAATCACCCGGGAGACAAATCTCTGGCCCTGTCTGTGAGGGAATTTCTAGATTAGGTTAATTGAAGTGGGAAGACCCACCCTAACTGTGGGTGGTGTTGGAGTCCTGGACTGAATACAAAGGAGAAAGCAAACTGTAAGCAGAAATAAACCCTTCCTCTCTTAAATTGCTTCTTGTCAAGTATTTTGTCACAGCCTTGTTACTGTGACAAAAGTAACTAAGCTAAGTAAGTAAGAAAGTAACTAAGACAAGCTCAGAAAAAGTCAAGTTAGCTTAATCTTTGAACTTTAGGGAGTCCTTTGTTATCCACTAAGGCCTGAACCCTAGTTTTTCTTGTACTTTAAGCCTAAGGCAACTTTAGACACAAAGACTTCCCTCTCTCCTTACCCACGAAGTTCGTTTTCTACAAGCGCCCAGTCCTCTTGAAGCCGTGGCAGAGCTGGGTTTCCAATCTCCTCCTTGCATGTATTCACTGGCAGATCCTCATTTCACACACACTAGGTGCAGGCCGCATTCAAGGGGCTGGGGCTTAGAAGGAAGTCATACTCCCACTGCTTCTGCAGACCCTCTATACCCCAAAAAGCCTTTTGTAGATGCAGATGTGCTGCTCAGTGTCCTGTGCACTCAGTGAACTTCCCCATGAGGAATTTACAACTTTAAACTTCTTTGAAGAGCTTAACTAAATTGATAGATGGCTTTTTGTAATCTACCTGTCCTCCCATGACTTAAGCAGAATATGCAAATGTGATCTAACCTTTCTCCAGAGCCATGTCAGTAAATACCAGTCGCCCTGTAAATGCCATTTTGTTCTCTCCCTGCATGGTACAGAGATGCTTGTACGTATAATTCAGCAATCGTTGTTGCTTCACCTGTCACTTCTCAAGGTGTCTCTATGTCCCCTCCTCATCTGCTATCTCTTAGAAGATCTAAGATGAAAACCAGGTGCTCCCAGCTTTGAATCAGTGGAACTGAGGTAGACAGCGGCAAAGGACATTTTCTGCCTTTCAGAGTCTCTTCTGTACTTCTGCAGATAGAATCCCCAGTACAGATGGTCAGTGCTTCCCAGTGCACATTATCACTGTGTCAGGATTTTCCAACTTGACCATTGTGTAAAAGCAGCTCACATTCAGTAGAGCCCTTAATTTGAAGTGTGGATCATGAGCCTTTGCTGGGCTGGGGATATATGGTACAGAATTCTCTCAGGGCTGGGCAGCAGCTGTGAGCCCCAGCTCCTCGTCGGCCATGTAGTTGTGAGGGTGACCACTGATGCTCTTCAGTGTGCTGTCTTGCAGTTTATCATGGACCCATCATAAATTAAGAAGAATCTGCATTTCAGTGAGAAAATGCAGGAAAGACTGCATTTCTGTCTCCTTTGCACCAATGTCATTGGGATGTAAGCAAAATACAGCTTTCAGGGGTCTTCTTTTTCTTCGTTTTTTTTTTTTTCTTTTGGTGGTGTTTTGTTTTGTTTTGTTTTGTTTTGTTTCATTTCGTTTTGTTGAGGTAGGGTATCACTGTAGCCCATGCTGACCTGAAACTCACTCTGTAGTCCTAGGCTGTCCTCGAACTCACAGTAATCCTCCTACCACGGCCTTCTGAGTGTGGGGATTAAAGGAGTGCATCATCATGCCAGGGGTCTTCTTAAAATGTGGTGTGCACTCTTCTTTGTGCCTTGCTTAGAGAATGTGATGGTGTCCCAGCTTGGATCCTGAAAGTAAGAAAAATACACTTAAAGGGAAATGGAGAAAAAGCTTGGTGCTGTCTGGTCCCACATGACTGGTGCTATCAGCAGGCTCAGTCTGGAGTTTTATGGAAAAGGGAAATGAGCATATTCATTCACGGTGAATTTACACCTTAGTTATTTGCAGCGAAATCTCATTGTGAGGAAATGAGTTCTCGTTGTAAAGATACACAGATAAATCTGATGAAGGGATGAGTTGTCAGTGGAATCCCAGCTTATACATAGTTTAAAAGAAAGTTGTTCTGATTGGAAATAGAGTCATTTGCCCTCAGTGAGCTGTGATGGTGGAGCAACTCTTGAATGTGTCATTTGTCATTGGCTGCTGTTCGCACCAGACCACCGGACACCTCGGTGTGGATATGAGTGAATTTAACGGTAGGTTGGTAAATATTTAGCAACTTGCTCCATCTGGGAATGATCTGTAAGCCTGTAAAGATTTTTTAAATGCCTTGGAATACAGTGAATTATAAGTAAACCCATATCCTTCACTGTACAGGACATGTGGAGCCACCTCAGGTTGCAGCCAGTGGACACAAAATGGTGTGTGAGTGAGTGATGTGCTAAAATTGGTCTGGGGCTAGAGAGATGGCTCAGCAGTTAAGGTGCATGTCTAATGACCCTGGTTCAATTCTCAGTAGCCACGTGTTGCAGTCAGGTTTGCATTACTGGTAAAAAATCATCCAACCAAAAGCAGCTGTGGGATAAAAAGATTTATCTTGGTTTACAGGCTCGAGGGGAAGATCTATGATAGCAGGGGAAAACAATGGCATGAGCAGAGGGTGGATATCACCTCCTGGCCAACATAAGATGGACAATAGCAACAGGAGAGTGTGCCAAACACTGGCAAGGGGAAACTGGCTATAAAATCCATAAGCCCGCCCCCAACAATACACTGCCTCCAGGAGGCTTTATTTCCAATTGCCATCAATTGGGGAGACTAGCATTCAGAACACCTAAGTTTATGGGGAACACCTGAATCAAACCACCACACCACATAAAGCCAGGTGCACAAAGTGGCGCATGCATCTGGAGTTGTTTGCATTGGCTAGAGGCGCTGGCATGCCCATTCTCTCTCTGTGTCCATCTCTCCTCTTCTTCCTCCTTCTCCTCCATCTTCTTCTTCTCCTCCTTCTTCTCCTTCTCCTTCCCTCTCTGTCTCTGTTTGCAAATAAGTAAAAATAAAATAATAAGATAAAATAGGTCTGGAAAGAGTCATAGAGTCATCATCACCAGATAGCTGGGCAGTTCAGTCTGAACAGCCTGCTATTCTCATGATGATTCTAATAAGCAGGAAGGTAGAAGGCAGGAACAAGATGGATTTTCTTTAGTATGTGTTAAAGTTTACCATAAGCACAGATTCCCTAGGAAATGAAACTAGAAGAAAAAAAGAAAGGAGATTTAAAATTGTAAATATCTGGTATTCCTCTGCATTACTACCTGGGATATTTAGCATGCGATCTCAGGCCAAAAGGCAGCATTATAGATACTAGCCAGATTACCCATGGGAGCTTCTATATAAAGCACATTTGAACTTTAGTGTTTACCTTGTCATTGCAGGATCATTGCCTCAAGTGGACTTTTGGCAGTCTGTGTATGTGGAAGTGGTATTTTGTTATTTATCATGTCTGTAATACCTGTCGTGAGTCAAGTGCATGCTTTGTGCAGCCTTTGGATTAAGCATTCCACTCCACATTTCTCATTTAATTCATACGCCTAAATTGTAATTGTTAATATCGCCTATGACAAGTGAGGACATTTATATTCAGAGAGATTAGGTCACACACCCAACACTGGTGACAACAAATCATGATTCTGGCCTCCTGATAGACTCGAGAGCCATGTTCTTACCCACTGCTCCCACAGGAAAGCATGATAGGATTATTCTGGGTGATGTCTGACCATCAGAAGAAAGCTGAACATGTTGCATGGGAGGCATTTCAGAATTTGGGGGGCTGCTATTTGAATGAACATTTTTATTACTATTGTCTTCACATTATTGCTAGGAATCATTCAACCATGTTACTAATATATGATTATATACTCAGGAGGCAGAGGTAGGAGGATCCCTGTGAGTTTGAGGCCATCCTGAGACTACATAGTGAATTCCAGGTCAGCCTGGGCTAAAGTGAGACACACACACTCTCTCTCTCTATCAGAATATATATTCTATTCCCTAGTAATACATAGTCACAAGATCATAGCATCTTATACCCAGTCATATTGTTATCAGCCACAGCTACCCTTCTTCCCTAACTTCATGCAATAGTTTTACATCATTTCCCTCCTCTCCTTGATGTTCTCAGATTCCTTAGTTTACCTTTCTTCTGAGCACCTTCTTCTTGAGTAGTAACCCAGATAAACAAGGGAGACTGTTCATCCAAGCATATGTGCACATATTGACCCATCAGAGGATATGGGCCTAAGAGCTTAGTATATGCTCTAGCTCTTTGTGACTCAGAGTATATATAGTGAGTAGGCCATCAGCACCAATATCATCTAGAAGCTTAATAGAAACACAGACTATTGGCCTTTATGCAAACCTACTGGATCAGATTGGCATTATAGCACCCTCCCCAGCCAGGTGATTTTGGCGTATGAACGTTTGAGCAGCCTACTCCATGTTGAAGCCATGGAGTGGCATCAGTAGCCTCAGAGGCTGTTTCTAAGTGGGGCAATAGTCAGAACCAATGAAAAAAAGACGCAGAAACTGTGGCTTAACTCAAGAGCATGGTACACCAAGGGAAAGTGAGAGCCAGAACTTCTCAACTCAAATAAAAACATCTGTAGACTCTAACCACAGCAGACCCAACACCCGTGTCTCTGCTCAGACGCTGTAAGACACTCAGTCCAACTTGGGAACTATAGAAAGCTAAGAAAAAGTAAATAATGGAGGTCATGAAAGTCATTTAAGACAGCTTTACTGAACAGATCTCATAAGCAATGCATCCTTCAGGGATTTAAAAAAAGCTGATAAAAGATTTCAATTTTGAAAAGTAATTTTGTTTATTTTGCTTACTTCTTAAAACCAGAACCACTCTTATCTATGTTAGCTTTCATTGGAGTTAATAGGAGTGTGAAAGAATTGACCTCATTTGAAATTTCCATTCAGCAAATGGTCAAGCCTTTGTTTTCTGCTCCATTGTTTTCTAAACTGGTGCATAAAAATAACACAGTGCTTCAGGCCTGTGCTGGCAACTGGAACCTCCTGTCCTTTCCCAGCCCGCCTAATACATCTGCTCTCTGTTCCCCGAGTCTCACTCCTAAAACTCCAGTCTCCTCTGCTTTCTTTTGCCCCTCTTATTGCAAGTTGTTTGATAATTCTTATGGTTAGAATTCTGTGAATATTCTTCTGACTCTAACCACGTGAGGTATTACACACTGCATTTTCTTATCAAAACCACAATATATTATATATGCATAGCAATGTGGTTGCTGATTTCAAAGCCAATTCTAGAAGCAAAAATGCCTTGCTTCCCAGAGATTCTACACAGAGAGGCATAGATAAGCATAGGTATATTTCTCTTATCCTTCAAATATTCTCAGATGGGAAAAGAAATAGTTTATTGTTTGGCTTTCAATGGGTGACTTTTTGAAATGTAACATTCAGTGCAGGTTTGTGGTTTTGTATTGTAAATGTATTATCTTTGGAAAAGACTATAAGATGTGGAGGGTCTTTAGATTCCTGTTCATATTTGAATGAGGGGCAGTTTAGGTAAATGACTTTAAAAAATTTTTTTATTTATTTATTTGAGAGAGAGAGAGCGAGAGAGAGAGAGAGAAAGAGAAAGAGAGAGAGAGAGCGAGCATGGGCATGCCAGGGCCTCCTGCCTCTGCAAACAAATTCAACATATGTTCCACTGAGGAACTGAACCTGGGCCATCTACTTTACAAGCAAGCTCCTTTAACCACTGAGCCATTTAAATGGACTGAGGAGATAGCTCAGTGGTTAAAGGTGCCTGCTTACAATGCCTGCTGGCCAGGGTTCAATTTCCCAATACCCATGTAAAGCCAGATGCACCAAGTGGTGGGCACATGCATCTGGGAGATCATTTGCAGCAGCAAGAGGCCCCGGTGGCCTAGTTGTATTCTCTCTCATACATGTACACAAACAAATAAAGCAATCCATTTAAAAAAATCACTTTTGGGCTGGGGAGATGGCTCAGAAGTTAAAGCTGATGGCCTGGGTTCAACTCCCAAGTACCCATGTACCAGATGTACAAAATGGCACAAGCATCTAGAGTTCATTTGCAGTGGCAATAGTCTCTCTCTCTCTCTCTCTCTCTTAAATAAAGAAGTGATTTTTTTTTAATATGACTTTGGGGGCTAGAGAGATTGCTTAGTGGTTAAGTTCCATTCTGGTGCAAGTATGTAGGAGAGCCTGGGGAGGCCTGAATCTACCTGAGTTTGAATCTCCAGATCCCATATAAACTACTAAGTATGGTCAAGTATGCCCATAACCCCAGTCTCTCAAAGGGGAGCAGAGACTAGGGAATTGTCTGGACTCATGAGAAGTAGCAAGCTCCAGTAGTAGTAAGAATATCTGGACCAAAATGAGAGCAAGCAGAAGAGCAATGAAATGAGATACCTGAAATTCTGCTGCAGCCCCTGCGGATAAGCACCCCCTGTATAGCCAAGCGCTTGGTGCACCATAAGGATATATACACATGCTTACACCACACATACATGCAGCATTCCATTCCACACACCATGCACACATACCACACCATACACACATACCATACCACACACACAACATCACAATTGCACAACACAACACATACTATACCACATACACACACACACACACAACACCATACACCACACCAAACTGTTAGGTCAGGACAAAGTGGAGTCACCAAAGACAGCAGGATGGTGACAGACACAAGGAAGTGGGTCATCCACATTCCTCAAGAAACCACCCAACCATTATCCCTTCCTTGCCTAACATGCCCCAGGTCTAGGTTTCCTGCCCCCTTATCTTGTGGTCACTGTTCTGGTGTCACACCTTGGCCATCTTAGATCACCCCTAAAGAAACCTTTTTTAACTTTTCCCTTCCTCACCTTCCCCCAACTGAAGATCCCCATATAGCGTACAATCTGGAATTTCAAGTTGGCTGTGCTCCACTCTTGAGAGTCAGTCCTGGCAGCTCGTGTTTTTCCTGAATAAAAGCTTCCATCTTTGCCTCAGAGTGTTCCTAATGGTCTTGGTCACTCCCAAACCTTACACAAACCACAACACACCATACCACACACACACCACAGACACCATGTCACACACACATGCCGCACCACACTGCATACCACAGACCACACACACACATTTACACACACACACACAACACCACATACCAAACACAAACCACACACACACAGCACAAGCAAAGAAAATCACTTTTTAAAATATTTTTTGTTCATTTTTATTTATTTATTTGAGAGTGACAGAGAGAGAAGGAGAGAGAATGGGCGCTCCAGGGCCTCCAGCCACTGCAAACGAACTCCAGACGCGTGCGCCCCCTTGTGTATCTGGCTAACGTGGGTCCTGGGGAATCGAGCCTCAAACCGGGGTCCTTAGGCTTCACAGGCGTGCTTAACCGCTAAGCCATCTCTCCAGCCCAAGGAAATCACTTTTATGAGCAAGAAAATGTAAACCAGTGTACCAGTGAGAAGACATTGTAGAAGACAGGTTTGAGTAAGGATCAAGCAAGATGAGGTCTGATGGCTATGACTATAAGCACCCACCCTCCGCAGGTCACCTGGAAATCCTGAGCATGCCCTGACTTCCTGGCTTATTGACACAAGGCATGTGTAACTGACAGCTATGAGTGTGGCATTCTAGAGAAGTGACAGCAGGGTCCTTGACTTTCCAGCAAAAATTAGATATCTTACACATTGAGGCACGGAAGGATATTTGTTCACTGTTTATTTGGAAATATGAGATTCTTTCCCACTGGAAAAGTTTGAGTTAAAGTTGATTTGGGAATTTACAGGAAAAGTCCAAATATTAAAAAGATGGAGAATGAAAGAGAAAGATGGGAAAAAACACATGGAGAGAGAATATGAAGGTTCTACCATGGAAGCATGAGGGAAAACATGGTCTGACATGCAGGGTATCTGTCCTCTGCCTCCAGAGAAAATGCCAACGACATTTGTCACCTCCTTTCACAGCTTGGAGCACAGGGTACAGGGAACTCCTGGAGTCATGGACACCATGGGAAAGATTGCTCTTCAAGGGTCTATTCAGATTTGCACTTGGGAAACACTTTCTACTGAAAGCCACCTTTTAGGACTGTTGTCTTAAGTTGAGTTTGGAAGCTGATCTGGAGATTAAAACATATAGATTATTCTATGAGCCATTCAGCTGTCTTTAGTTTGCCAGGAAGCAGAAACTCTCTGTCGATGTGTACCCAGCCATGCCCCTGTCTGCTCCCATCCTAAGGCCTGACACAGTTGTTAGGCATTAGAACGCAGTTCTGTGAGTGCAAATCCAGGGTGATTGTTTCTCTGTTGCTGGGTGCAATATCCTTTGGGGAGAGACTTTGTCAGACTGAAAATCTGTGATTAATGACAAGGTTCTTGTGGAGCCAGCCTACTTGAATGTCTCCTCAGTTGCTTTCCCATCTGCACCCACAAAACACTTGGTATCAGAACTGCCAGGTCTTCAGAGCCAACTTGCTTCAGCCTCATTATTTTGGCTGATGAACAAACATACTGGGAGGGTAAGGGGCATATCCTGAGGACACAAAAATTGACTCAAAGCCAGGGCTAGAATCAAGACTTCCATGTCAACAGCATACCATTGTACTGCCTATTCCAATGCCACTCTGCCAATCATGCAATTCAACCATGATCTTTTTTTACTTCGCTGTATCAGTGGGACTAAGCCTTGGCAATTCTAAGATGGGGGACATATGGCTCCTCTTCATAAGACCATATTCTTGGAAGGGGAAAGTGGGTTACATTAATGATATATTTCATAATTTAAAAAATTAAGACAGGAATGAGCACAGGCATAGAAGCCCAGCAGAAGAACACTTGGGTCATCTTAGGAGTGGTGGGAGAGGAACCATTAACCTGAGGCTTGAAGGACTCGCAAGATTAGTCCAGGAAAGAAAGAGGAAAAGAGCAGCAGGAGGGATGAAAAGCAAGACCCTCCTGCAGTCCTCAGCTGAGAAAGCTACCACACTAATTCCTTGTGGTCTCTGCTATGGAGCAGTCTGATCGTCACCTTTAATTCAGAACCTCATTTCTCTTAAAACTATGGGTGAAAGATGCTGTGGATGTGTTTGAATTATTCCTTTTCTATTTCATCAAGTGGAAGATTGACCCAAAGTGTTTGGCTGGAGGGAACCAGAAGAGTCAGTCCTAGTTAGAATTGCTTGAATTTGGCTCAATCAGTCTCTCAGAGACTGCTTGTGATTGCTGTTCTTTTTGAAAACAACCTGAGTTGGGGTGAGTAAGCAGTGCACAAAATGAGTTCTAGCTTTAATATACTCAGGACTATCCCAATATCATACAAGGCCCAGCTGAAAGCCATGGACCAAATGAGATGCCAAGTGAAAACTGAATTGAAACGTCCACCTCTCCCTACTTCTGGCAACTTCGTGCTCTGAACCTCTAATGACATGCTATGCGTGCCCCTCTGTATAGTTCTCTAACATGTGAAGGAGGAAGGCGGAAGAGTGGGTAGGAAGTGTCTTACTACAGGGGCAGAGGAGTAAGGAGGTATAGGCATGGAAGTGTGGCTGAGGGAATACTCGGTCTTCTCTCCAGGAGTGCAGAATCCAGAGGCAGTGACTGAGTCCCTTCCTTGGACAAAGGATTCTACCTAACACTGTGGAATGCAAAGAAAGAGAAGATGTGGCCTTCCTCTCAAATATGTGGCAAAGCATGCCATATAAAATAGAACGCCCTTTTGATGTATGATGGGGTGGCTCTCTCTTTGCTGAATACAGAACTGACTAATAAAGAAAAAAAAAATAGAACGCTTACTACTTATGTCTTCAGGAGATGTGTTACTGTTGATGAGGAAATGTGAGCCTCAGTTTCCTGATCTATAAACCACAAAGTAGAGAGGCCAAGCTGCAAACAGAAGTGGTCACAACCTCCAAAGGCATGCCAGCCAGGTCTGCCTCAAGGCTCCATAGCCTTCCAGGTAGCACCACAGGCTAGAGACCAAGATTCACAGCACGGGCCTGTGGGGATGTCTTAGATTCACACTGTAGCAGTACCTTCACCTAAGGTGCTCAAGCCCAAAACTTAGGAGACATCATTGATTTCCTCCCTTTTCCACTTTTTAAATTTACAAACAACCAACTGAGTTTTGTCTATGCTATTTCCAAAAAAGAAATGACCTCTCCTTTCCCATCACCAGTATCATGTCTGTTATCAAGGCATGTCTTGCCTAGACTGCTGGTTCCTTCCTGCCTACTTCACCAAGACGATTGAACCTTTCATTCTTCTGCTGTTCCTAAGCTCTAGTGACACTAGTCCCATTATTATTTTTCCAATATAATGAGCCTTTTTTTGCCCCAAGGCCTATATACTAGATATTTCATCTATTGGGAATATTCTTCTTCCATTCTCCCTATTATCTCCATTGCTTTCTCATTTTTGAAAATCAGGTTTCTCTTTAAATGTCATTTTCACAAACAGGACTTACCTAACAGTGACCTGCCTCCAATCCAGTTTCTTACACCACTCTCTTATATTCTTTCTGAATTATTTCTAAGGTTGTGGGGGGGGGAGGGTGGCAACAGGAATAAAGAGCCTCATAGGTTATTTTCCAGAAGAGTTCTGGAAGTGGCTTACATCATTTCAACTCTTTTTTCTTAGACAAGCTGAAGACTCAGAGACCTAACCTCTCCAAGGGATGCCATGAAATATTTTTGCTCAGGAAAAGTAAACAGTGTGATGAGCACGCCACTGATTCCCACAGCACATATAACAGAGTTCAAGGCTGAGACTTCAGGCAGGTTTTTCTCTTTCCGTCTTGGGTTTCTCTTTCACTTTGCTCTCCTCTCCCAACAGAGACAGATACAGTAGCTCCATGTGCTGCCACTTACAGTGTAAGCTGTGAGGATCTCCTGGAAACAGGACTGAAGTTTTACTCACTCTGGTTGGGTTTCTGTCCAACCAATGACCATGCTGAGAGGAACATGACTTATTGATTACCTCAGAACAATGTTGTGTTCTCCATCCTTGGACTTGAGGGATGAGACAGGACCCAACAAAACCATATTGGATTATAACTGGGGAAGAAGTAGATGGTAAAAAGATTGGTTTTGAAAATAGTATGAATAGATGACAATAGTTTTAAAAATCCCCTATAACAGCCATAAGATTTAACACCCAGCATTGTACAACGCCAGTACTCTCAGGACCAGCGGATCACATTGATGTTCTTAAGTCATCTCTGGCAGCAATGGCCTCTAACCAGAAGCATATTATCTATCCACGACTATGTTGGAAAATTCAGAGCCATTCTTGTCTTTAAAGAATTTGCTTTGTTGGGCTACAGAGATGGCTTAGTGGTTAAGGCACTTGCCTGTGAAGCCTAAGGACTCATGTTCATCTCTCCAGGTCTCACACAAGCCAGATGCATAAGGTGATGCAAGTGTACAAGGTCACACATGAGCACAAGGTGGAACATGTGTCTGGAGTTCAATTGCAGTGGCTGGAGGCCCTGGTGTGCCAATTCTCTCCCTCCCTCCCTCCCTCTGTCTCTCTCACACACACATACACACATACATACACAATATTTTTTAAAAGGCTAGTCTATTGGGCTTGCCTAAAAAAAAAAAAAGAATTTCCTTTGTGTTAGTTTAGTCTGAGTTGTTTTTTCACTAAGGATAAACCTAATTTGCTGCATTCTAGTAAAGTAATTAAATATTTTGAGTTGTTAGATATAACAGGCAGCCAGAACTTCCATCATGCGAATCCATCCCACCCCACTGAAGTCATAGAGAATGAAGTGATAGCTCATGACAAGGTTGAGGTAATGCAGTGTGGCTGAAATAAAGTAAGGACAAAGTCCATGGAGGAGAAAAGTTCAGGAACTTACGAGTCACATCATCCAGTATTATGATGATAAGGAAGTAGCCAGAGCCCAAGGGATGAAACTAAGTGAGTCAGAGGTTGTTGGATGACTAAATCAGCTTGATGGAGCCTTAGGGAGTAAAGAGAGAATGACCTGGAAGCTACATTGAGAGGTAAAAAAAGACAGTAATTGTTCCTTCTGCTCCAGAAAAACAGGCTGTGGTAATGAAACCACCACCAGTGGAAAACCTTAAAGAGGGGAAGCAGAACCCTGCTGAGAGCACCAGGTTGTGGCCAGAGAGAGAGAAGATAAGCATTCTGTGGAGAGGTTCCTTTAAAATGGCACACATAGATTTAATATTATCCACATAGGAGCCAGTTTATCATGGCATCAGCTCAGATGTGAACCAATCAAAGAAGAGCCAGCTGTCAGTCATCTGGAGGTCCTTGTCAAGTCAGCAGATACAGAGTGAGCAAAACAGATGCATCCCTACCCTTGTGGAGTTTACAATCAAGAAGAGGAATGCAATGGTTTGGATCTAAAATGTCCCTCAGGCCCATGCATTATCTGCTTGGTCTCCAGCAGACACTACTGGGAGATGGTGAAAATTTTAAAAGGAAGAAGCTAGTGTGAGGTTGTTAGGTCACAGGGATGGAGTTCATGGTCTCTCTCTCTCTCTCTCTCTCTCTCTCTCTGTCTCTCTCTCTGTGCCTTGTCATGAGGTGAGAAGTTTTGTTCTATATACACTTGTCCACTATGATATGCTCCATAGGACCAAAAGCACCTGGGTCAGCCAATTATGGACTAAAACTCTAAAACTGGAAGCCAAAGGGAAACTTCCTTACTTTGTAGCTTGTTTATCTCAGGTATTTATAATGATATTGAAAAAAGCTAACTGACACAAGGAGAGAGAGAAAATCATCAAATAAATATCCAAGTAGAAGCGTTGATAAAAAGAGATGCACAAACATCTGGAGCAGGTGATTTGGTTCTGGCTTAGTCTAAGCAGGAGGGCTGGGAAAATGCTACTTATCAATTTAGCATTTGGTGCTTATTGTTTACTATTGCAATGGCTGATCCCTAAAAACTCTCTGCTTGATCATTCTAAGTAAGGGTTGCGATGTGTGCACAGGGTATTGAACAATTGCCCCAAATGGTTGTCCCAGCAGAAAACCTATCATGCTGCCACGGTGAGGGTTCAGGAGCTTCATACAACAGAGCAAAGGTTTGGAGCCATGCCATTTGTCATTGTAACAGGGTTCCATCATGAAGTGACATGGCAGTTGTATAATTTAGTAGGCAGCCCAGAAACAGAACCAGTTTGAAAATGCTGGTAAACATAACTAGCAAGTAGCATAGCCCACTCCAAGGCTATATAATAGATTTGGGTCTGTGAATGAGATGAGCAGGAGAAAGACAAGTAGGTCCAAGTCTTAGGACAAGAAGGCTCAGAAGGTGAGTAGAGTGGGTTCTGCTAGACTAACTGAGCAAATATGCCCTCATCAGAAATAAGTCACTGGTTGACACCCAAGCCATAGGAGCAAGCAGAAACTCACTTTTCATAGCAGTAAGTACAGCTCAGAAGTGGTGGAAGGGATCTGGATCCTGGGCTCAGGATGTCAGGTTCTATTATTTGTTTTTATGGTCACTGCAATAACAAAAGGCATGACTTGGAAAGACAAAGGATTTAGTTTTGTTCCCAGTTTCAGAGGGCTCAGTCCACAGCTACTTGGCTCCATGTCTCTGGGCCCATTGTGAAGCTAGAATGTCATAGTGGTGGGAGTGTGTGCTGCAGCCTCTTGACCTCATGATGGAAGTAAGCAGAGAGAAACTGGTACAAGAAGGGGTCCAGGGAAAGATATATTCCCCAAGGACATGTCCCTAATGACTTACTTTCTCTGACTATGCCCTTCTTCCTCAAGTTTCCACAATCTCTCAAAATAGTAGTTCCATCCAGGGGCTAAGCTTTCAATATGAGTCTGTAGGATACATTGCCTATTCAAACCATAACACATACCAAAGCTCTAACTTTCCCCATAGCAAAAGGTCATTACCAAGTTGTGGGTACCTGGCGTTGCTGAGCTGCAGATGGTGCAGGGGAGAGATGCAGATGCTGAGACCCGAAGCTAGGACTCAATTAGTCTCCAAAATGCTACCTTTTCTCCAAGGAGTTTTAGCCTAGGCCGGGGAGTCAGTATGAAGTTTGGTCTCATTTCCTGGGCACAGGGGAGTATATACCCAGAAGTTTATTTTGCAAACACCCAAGCAGAGAGTGACTTATTGCTAAGGAGAATGCAAATCTCAGCCATTCTTCAGCTGACCTGATGGAAAATCCTTCAACAACTGGAAAGAGTGGCTGACTGTTTGCTCATGCACACTTGGTTCTGCTTGGTGCCTTTGAGTGTCTACCACACCCCAGCAAGCTAGGTTCTGTACCCATACTTGGGAGATGAAGGATGGAGGCCTGGGGAGACTGAGCGCTTGCTTAGAGTTCCCCCAGCTAGCCAGCATATTGTGGAGCCAGTGCCTTTAGTAAGTGTGCAGTGCCTCACACCATAATGTCATCATCACTGGTTGGGTGAGCGGAGATCAGTCATGAAAACTGCTGCTCTCTAAGGCTGTTCATGAAATGCAGGGTCTCATTGGACAGAAAACCTGGTAATTTTTAAAGTATATAATTAGAAATCTCTTTTAAGATGATTTTTTTCTTTTTAAATCCCATTCATTTGCTGGATAATTTTCTTGAGCTAGCTCTAATAGCATCATTTTAGTATAATTACTTGAGATACAGGAGCCCAAGATAGAATTCTTAAGAACAGAGCCTGATTGATGAAGGGTAATTTTGTAGTGCAGTGATAGATTTAAAATAAATCCCAATTGTCACATCCAATAACACTCAGGGTCTCCATATAGACTGATTGGCTTTTTCTTCATTCACTTGTTTCATTCGTTCATTCACTCACTCAGCAAAAGCATGCTGTGAACCTGTCCAGGAATTGTTTCTAAATGTGCTTGACAGCCTTACCTTCATAGTTAAGGGAGCAGAGCATGCAAGTGAAAGTAGGAACTAGGGGACCGGGAAGAAGGCTAATAAGTCCCCAGTTAGAGGAAGGAGCTATCTGAAGTGGGTCAGCCTAGTGAAGAAGTAAGGTCAATGAGAGAGAAAGGCAGTAGAGCAGAACGTAGTTCCAAAAGAGAGGGTGGGACAAAGTGGTGGCTGTCCCCACGTCACCAGGCAGAAGGCTGAAGGAGGATAGGGAGGCAGAAAGGAGGCAAGATGAGCTAGAAGGGAGAAGAGCAGGCTACCGGCTGAAATCTGCAAAACACCCACTGAGCACAGTCCTCTGTCCCCAAGTCTTTTTGTCACTCTGCTCACTTGCTCCATCACCCTCTTGTCTGATCCTCAAGGGTGGAGAGCAGGGGCTACCAATAGGCAGTGGCTGTAAAAGTGGGGGTGGGATAAACATGATTTGCTTCTTGTTTGGACCCCTGTGGCACACGAGGGTGAGTTTAGCTATGAAAGAGTTACCACTATTTATCTCATTTGTATTTGATCCTTGAAATCAGAAAACATATTGTGGTTCTCCATGATGTATTGCGTACTGGATCAGATGCCCATGGACTCTTAGAATAGGTCTGTCCATTGGTTGTAAAGTAGCTTTTGCTTTCCCTCCATGTGCATAACTTTGTACTCACTGGGGAGAGGGTGGCAGCATGGTTCGCCTGCTTACCAAAGCCTCTGTAGTCCCATGAAGGATAACATGGCCTTCACTCACCCCAGGACTGTCAGCCAATTAGACACTATGGGGTCATTACCTTCATGCTCAGTGTCTTCGTGTAGGTTCCGAGAGAGACGCCAGGCCCTGGGCTTTCTCACATTGCCCAGTGAGTAAGGAGGCTTGATGTAATCACACATGGAAAACAACTGAGGTGAGATGTGAATCCAGATCAACTTTCTCTGCTTCTGTTTCCCTTAGGGCATTGTCAGGAAAGAACATTTTTTGCTTCAGCGGTCCTCCTCCATTTGTTAAATATTTATTGAGCACCTAGTGTGTGCTACTACTCTTCTAAGCTGGTCAAGACTCTTGCCTTCTTGTATTGAAACCAAATGTCTCAAGGAAAAAACATATATAATTATCCTTGAAGGGTAGACGCTTTCTGTAGCCTGCCATGCCTGCACCCTGCCCCAACATAACTGGTGACTGAAGACATCTCTTTAACAAAATAATTTGTCCCTTTTTATTACGAAACTCTTTGGAAGGAGATAGGACTTGGGTGCCACCACTCCTCCCCCAGGTGCATCCCCCACTCCTGCTTACTATTCTCAGAGATGTGCAGTGAGCTGAGCTTTCTGGATGCTTTTAGGTAAATATCAGACGTGTTTTCAGTGAGTCTCAGTGACCAATCTTATTTTTGCTTGCAACAAAAATAATAGCAGTGGTCAAGCTAACATATAATCCAAGGTGAAGAAATTGCAGGGCAGGGTTAGGTGAAATGTATTTTGACACTCTTGACATTTAAAATGGTGTGCTATGAGCCTGAATTTGATTTAGGTCAGTTGTACCAGTAAATTACAGTCAGAAAAGGGTTCCTGGAGAAGATGCCATTCGCAGGGCGTAGGGGTAGTACCATTGATTGAGACCATCTTTGATCTCTGTCACCTGCTGCTGGGGAAATGCAGGACTGTAAATTGTGTAAGATATCCAAGGCTCACGGAAGCATGTCACAGGTGATCCAGGTCTAAATACCCATCAGGAATCTGCAAAATGACTCAGCTCGTCCGAGTGGGGGAGCGACTGAGCTCTTTGAGGGTCTTCATTTTACTTAACTGCTCCAGAACAGCCCCAGGAAGCTTCCAAGGTGACACAAAGGGACACTCAGAGCTTGTTTTATGGGGAGCTGAAGGTGCTTTATATAGCCCACCAGCTCTGTGGGCTCAATCCGTATGTCATGTGGAACACCATTCATTGGGGTGAAAAGCACTTCACGCTTTTAGTTTTTCAAAGGAGGCCTGTCAGCAAGTTTCCTATAGGAAAAAAAAAAATGCTTGTGCCCTAGTGTGACTTAGAGTCCTATCCAATCAGATAGTGTCAGACTCAGAGTCCTATCCAATCAGATAGGGTCAGACCATGAAGGGGAGGCAGTTAAAGCTGCTAACCACTGCCAATGTTATTTATTTTTCAATTTTTAATTTTTTTGGTGCTGAGGATTGAAGGCAAGACTTTGCACATTCTAGGCAAGTGCGCTACCACTGAGCCACATTGTAAGCCCACCAACAGGATTTATAAATGCAGGCCAGGAGGGTGGGCCACTGCCCTGTGGATTTTTTACCTTTCTGGCTAAGTACACCTACCCTGCTCACTGCGTGTTCTCTGTTCTGGGTTCAGGCTGAGTGAAGAACAGGTAATGCTCTGATCAACACGAAGGCTGCTAAGTCTGCATTTGAAGTAAGGGAATTAATATTTAATATAAACTAAGTGTTATAACACTAACAGCATCCACGCTATGTGCCCTGAGCAGACGTTGCTAATTCATCTCACACACACACACAAAGCTGAGATTCTGGCTGGGCCTCCTCCACAGTGGGCTCCTGGAAGCTGCAATCAATTGACATAGTTTGAAAAACAAAATAATAGGCATGTGCTGTGCAGATATTTAAAATGAGTTTCCCGTGGATAGAAACCACACTTTTTATCTCCTCACTTACACTTTAGCTGTCTTTGCTGCCTAGAAGAGGTCTGGTATTTGCATTTTCAGACTAATTCTCACAGGCAGATGGATGATACCGTTCTAAGACGTGGGAAGAAAGTCCATATAGGGCTGCAGATACACACAGCTATGGATAAAGGTTGACGCAGTCAGGTGTGTTTCCAGCTACAAAAACCACTTTTGCGGTTAATTGGCTTTTGAGAAATGGGATAAAGTGAGCAAGCATCAAATTAGATCTATTCCCAAAATGGTTTTCATGTAATTCTTTTCCCCCTTGCTTTCGAAACATCTTATTTCAGCTGGGAGGTCTTTATAGGAAATCGGGCAGTATGCGTAATTGACATGTAGCACTTTGTGTGCACAGTGAAGTGCTTAAGAGCACTGGCTTGAAAAACCACACTGTCTTCCTCTTGCTCTTCCCCCGCCCTTCCCATTCTGGCCCACGACCTTGGCCTAATTACTAATTTCCATGAAACCTCAAAGTACTTAGCAATAAAATAGGGCTAATCCCAGCCTCAGGTTATCGTGACACTGAAAACCGATGTTACCGCTGCATAGATGAAGATAAAGTATAGCATCTGCCTCCACTTTGAGGAATTAGGTTGGAAACATTTCAACGGAAAAAATATAGCCATTCTTCCTACAGTTGAAGTCTCTCTAAAACACAAGATTCTGGACAAAACATCCATGATTTGGGAACGAGGTGTTATGATTTAGATTTGAAATACCCACCAGAGGCCATGTGGTAAGGTTTAGTTGGCAGAGGTGGTAAACTCTTCGGGGGGGCGGGGGTTAATAGGAGAAAGTTAGGTCGGTGGGCGGGCACACCCTTGAATGTCAACCCCCCTTGCTTCCCGGCCAGTACAGGTTGAGTCACTTTGCTCTGCATGCTCCCACCAGGATATTCCGCCTCACCTTGGACCCGGGGCAACAGAGCAAAGAAACTGCATGGAAACCTCTGAAAGCAGGAGCCCACATAGATCTTTCCTCCTCCCAAACTGTTTCTCAGGTTTGTTTCGTTTTGTTTTCCGCAGCAAAGCTGTGAGAGCTGAGTAGCATGTGGTACCCTCTATTCAGGCCGCCTTCGTTCATAGTGACCTTGCTCAGGAACGCGGTCCATGCTGGGTCAAAACCCGCTGCTGAAGTGCAGCTCAGTGGGACTGTTCATGCGGCTGTGCACGTCGTTACCAGAGTGGGTGCTGCAGTGTGCGTAGGGCTGACACGGTGGTGGTTCCAGGCATAATGGGGGTAGACTAGGGAACTGCATGAGTTCCTTCACTTGTCATTGTGACCAGGTATCTGACAGTAAGTGACCTAAGGGAGAAAGTATTTATTTTGGCTTTTTGTTTGAGGGAATACAGTCCGTCAAGGTGGAGTAGGCTTGGCAGCGGGAGCACAAGGCAGCCGGTCACATCACCTTCACAGTCAGGAGGCAGAGAGAGATGAATGCCGGTGCTCAGCTTTCTTACTTCTCTTTTTCCTTTTTGTTCAGTCTGGGACCCCAGTCCAAAAGATGGTGCTGCCTACATTCAGGGCCCCTGTGCAGAAGCCCTCACAGACACACCCAAGATTTATATCATCCTTTTGCTAGGTGTTTCTTAATCTATAAACTGGCGATCAGCCTTAGCCATCACGGGGACACTCTGAACATGGAGCGCATGCTCTCAACACTCAGCATACTCAGTGATGTCTGGAATTGCTTTGTTTTTGTTTGTCCTTTTGGATACAGTCTTACTCCTTAGCCAGAGCTAGCTAAAACTTGCTATGCAGCCTAGGCCTATGTCAAGCTCATGAACTTCCTGCCAAAGCCTCTTCAGAGGCCTTGAATCACAGTTGTTTGGCACAACACCTGGCTAACAGCTGTGCCCTGTCATCCATACGCTGCAGTTTCTATAGGATTTGGATCCCAGTTACTGCTACAACCCCATTCTCTAATCTACTTTCGCCTATTGGATGATGGGGTTCTAAAGCTTTTTTTTTTTTTTTTTTTGGTTTTTCTTTTTCTTTTTTGATTTTTCGAGGTAGGGTCTCACTCTAGCCCAGGCTGACCTGAAATTCACTATGGAGTCTCAGAGTGGCCTTGAACTCACAGCGATCCTCCTACCTCTGCCTCCCAAGTGCTGGGATTAAAGGCGTGCGCTACCACGCCCGGCTAAAACTGGGCTTGACCCTGACATGATTTGAACATGCAACCTTCTGATCTGGAGTCAGACGCGCTACCGTTACGCCACGAGGTTGTAAAGCTATTTTTGACAGCCAAATATTTCATTTAGTGACTCATCTTGCCACTAATTTGTTCCTTGGTAACGGGTACAATGGTGTGCACAAAGACAGAACGCTGTCCTCATGGGGTTGTATTCTTGCAGTTTGTGTAGCTTTGATAAGATGGTTTGGTTCAAGTGCAGGTGAATTACAACAGGCAGACTGCATGTAGTAAGGTGGACTGTAAAGCTTGGAAGGAGAAGAATAGATGATAAGACGACACCAGTGGTGGCCAGGGGAGGTGACTCTCTGCTCCCAAAAACCTCCACTATATCTTCCCATTCTATATAATATTCCAGTGAGAGTCTATTAATTTCTTAATCTTTGAAAAGAATGAATCGAAACACTCTTAGAAATTGCAAGATTTTTTAATATTTTAATTTTATTTATTTATTTGAGAGAGAGAGAATGGGCACACCAGAGCCTCTAGCTGCTGCAAAAGAACTCCAGATGCATGTGCTACCTTGTGCATCTGGCTTTCATGGGTCTTGGGGAATCGAACCTGGGTCCTTTGGCTTTGCAGGCAAACGCCTTAACCACTAAGCCATCTCTCCAGCCCAGAAACTGCAACTTTTTGTTTAAACTTTAAAGCACATAAACAGTGTGTGTGTGTGTGTGTTCAATCAGAATGCACTCTCAAAGCCCCCTTCTACCTATAACTTCTGAGTGGAATTTAGAGCCAAATCAATAAAGGTGAAATGACTCAGGAAACCTACAGCAGGAGATGTTCCGTAAGGTGAGCTCCAAAAGATGGTTAAAATCTTGATCTTCAGTCCCTTGGGCTTCTCATATGGCAGAGCTACATGTTTACAAAGGAAACCAACACGTGGCCAGGTATGCCCTGCTGGGAGTGGTAGGGTCGGTAGGACACAGAATAATTTCCTGGGCGGCTTCCCTGTTGCAGCATTATGGGCTGGCTGCCCTGTGAGCTTGAAGAGGCTGTGCATCTCTGGTTCTCACGCCACCGGGGCCCTTGTCAGGGACTCACTTGCCATTGCAACTGGGACACTCTACATTTGTTTGGTTGATTTAATTTCTCACACTAGAGGACGAAATTTGCAATCGATGCTTGCTAATTTGCCTCTAGACTCTTTTAGCAGTTACCTTTAGCACAACAAATCTAAGGTACTTTATTTTAGATTAGCCAAGAGATAAGGAAAACAGTGTTTGCAGAGTCCCTTGGGACAAGAGGATTTCTGCCTCTGGGCCGGTTCTGCTACACTTCTCCATTGCTGCCACACCAGGGAGAAGTTCAGAGCTGTGAATTCCAACTGTGTGGCCCTTGCTAAGTCTTTTAACCTCTCTGGGCCTTTTATTAATCATCTAAAATATTAAGAGCTTATGATAAATAAGATTTTTCTCAGACTGGTTGGCCAGATGATTTTAAGTGGATAAAAGATGAGCATTCAGTTACTAGACCATATTCATTTCTGATCACATTCCACTTATGACAAGTAGTACTATGTTTATAGTAATGCTGTGTCCTTTAAACATTTTTTTCATTTTAATAAGCCAGGTGGTGCACTGATAAAGAGGTTGAGTCAGGAGGACCGTGAGCTTGAGGCTCTCCTGGGGGACATAGAGAGAGCCTGTCTCATAATAATGATTTTATATGAGCAACATTTCCTCATGTGGTCTCTTCACCCCAGTACTAATGGTGATTCTCTATTTGCCTTGTCCGCATGGCAAATCTCTCTCCATCCATTTGCTGTTCCCTCTGTGTGGCAGGTGTGCTACAGTGGGTCCTCTTTAGCAAGCCAGAAAGTCCCTTGGATTCACATGATGTGGGGTTGATCCAGCCCAGGCTTTCCCAGACTTTCCTTGGTTCCCAGTAACCTTCACAACTACTCATAATGATTTCACATCTTGTCAGATAGACTGGGTTTATTTTTCACTTGTGTGAAAATGTTAAGTTTCTTAGACATGTACTTAATATGCCCTAAAGTAAGGGTAACATTAACAGAGCACCCACTAATAATTATGTGGCCCATATACTGATTTAACTCTTATTTCCTAGAATGTCCCCAAGGCCTCAGAGTTTCAATGAGAGATCAACAAATTCACTCTCTTCATTGCAGGTTATCTCTGTTAAGTATAGGCTTTTTAAAAAGTGTTCATTAATGGGCTGGAGGAATGGCTTCCTGGTTAAGGTACTTGCCTGCAAAGCCTAAGGACCCAGGCTCAATTCCCCAGTACCCATGTAAAGCCAGATGCACGAGGTGGTACATGCATCAGGAGTTCATTCCTTGCAGTGGCTAGAGGCCCTGGCATAACCATTCTCTCTCTCTCTCTCTCTCTCTCTATTCTGATGGCCCCAGTTTTCAGCACAGAATGAAGCAAGCACAGTTGTTAGTGAAGGAAAGGTAGGTAGAAGCATATGGGAGGCAGGGAAAACACATGCTTGGAGAGGCAATTACCGGTGCAGACAGAGCACGATGAGGCTCTGGTAACAGCTTGCAAACGTGAGCAAGCTCAGAACTATTCCAGCAGCCTTTTCAAAATCCAGAACCCTGTGCCCACCCATCAGGTAGGTATAGATGTACATGCTTATTATCCTGGTCCAGAGATTGAACCACATTTGAAATTGATCCTCCTCGTGTAAATTACCATTTAAAAGTTATTTAGTAGGAGGAGTTTTTTGTTTTATTAGTAAAACACTTATTTGGAGAGACATAAATATGAGCAAACATCAATAAATAGGAATTGCGGCTTTTTACGACAAAACTATTTGACTAGCATCAAGTTCATGTTACCTCATAAGGAAGCCTAGAAGGGCCGTGAAGTACCAAGGCCAAGGAGGGAGCCTCACTGTGCAGGAATGCAGTGGTGTCACCAGCGGGTGGCAGGGAACCTGGTTCAAAGTCAGCACTGTGGCCTCTGGAGACAGAAGCTGAAGAAACTGACCAGCCGTGTCCCTTTCCATTCTGTGGGTATAATGTGTTTGTGTTATCAGAGCCATGGCCTTGCTGGGAAAAACCTTTAGAAAGTGCTGTGTCTCCAGCAGAGTGCCATGTAGCAGGGAGGACATTAACCCTTACTCTACTGCGGATGCATGTAGAACACTGTAGCAATATGCATAGAATGGAAGCAGGGGGCTGAAGATGCCAAGCCCTACACTTGGGCCATGTAAGTTCAAAATTATACCCTGCACATTTTATTCTCAAAAAACAAACAAAATTCATATAATGCTAGGATGTTCTCTGTAAATCATTCATAATACCTCCCATGCCTGAAATAAGTGACTATAGAAGAAATTAAAAAAGCATTCAATAAATCATTGAACCTGTAACAAAATGCCACATTATACAACCAGTGAAAGGCTGCTTTTCAAAATTACTGACATGGCAAAGCCATTCAGTCTGCTAACATCTGGAGCTGGTCAAATCCTGAGCCAAGGCTTCTAGTTAGAGAGCACAGCTCTGACCTGGAGCAGTGTCCACTCTAGTGGAAATAGACAAAATGTGACAAATGCCTGAATGGAGATCCATACAAGGGGTTCTGGAACTTCTGCCCCATAGAGGACATCTAGCCCAGGCAAGGGGACCCAGAAAGATCACAGGGAATCATTCTAAATATTATTTTCTAATATTTAGGAGCTAGGTGAGTGAGAACTGGCCCCAGAAAGGAAGATGTGACAGGGCTTTCTAGAAAGAGAACCACATTTATATATGGAGGCAGTAGAAGTTGAAAGGAGGGAGTGGTAGTCAGCAGTCAGTCAACTTCTAACAGTTCCTGCTGGCTGGAGCTTCTTCGGGCAGGTGGGGAAGGGAAGGGGAGAGGGAGCATGAATAACAATTGCAGCAATAACAGTAGCTCTCCTCTCGTGCCCTGAGTGTACAGGAGTTCCATCCCTCTCTCATCTCACCTTGTGTTATCTCACAACCATACTTTGAAGGACAGGCAAAGCAGGATTCAGAGGAGAAGGCCCTGGCCCATGCTGATGTCTGTGCCCATAGCTCTGTGCTAAGGTTGGAGTGGTTGGCAGAGGTTGAGCTAGTGACAGCTTTGACCTTGTGAAAATGGAGACAGGGATGAGTCCAAAGCACATGTTACAGGTTGAGCATCCCTCACCTTCATTCTAAGATGCTCCAAAATCCAGCGCCATTTGCTTGTAAACATGCTGCTCAACGGTGTCAGGCTTCAGAGCATCTCAGACTGTATAGATTCCGAGCCAGAAAAGTCCTCACAAACATTCCAAAGTGTGAAAAGCCTTGGGAATCTGAAACATTGCTGCTCCTAAGCATGTCAGGTAAGGTGATAACCAAAAATGGGAACTGAAGTGGTCTACTTTTTCCCACCAAAAAAATCCCAAGTGGAAAAGTGATGTCTACTTAATGAAATGGTGTGAGAGCATTCAAATGATAGTTATCAACACTAGAAGCATGGGAAAGTTACACTATAACATTTAGAGGCATCTCCATCATACAGTGATAATGGCTATTATAGTAGAACCCTTGGAAAAATCAGAGAAGTATATTAAAAAGTATATTAAAGTAACTCTGTCATTCAAAACCCACTATTAATGTTGTGACATATTTCATTATGTAGCCATTATCTGTGCATCTCTCTCTCTCTCTATGTATGTATGTCTATACTCTCTCTGTTTGTATGTCTGTATCTCTATATGTATGCATATATACATACGTACTCAAAAACTAAGTATGGTAGCTCAAATGTATGTCCTTCATAGCCTCAGGTATTTTTATTAAGGTTAAACTTCCTGCTTAAGTCTTCAGCAGCATGCTGGAGGGGTTGTGTCACTGGGGGCGAATTGGATTCCAGCCAAAATGTGTAGAAAGCAGTGTGAGCTCTGGCTTGCTTGTGGTGTGTATGCTAGTGGTGGTGTTTTGCTTGCTACAATTGTTTCTCTCGGTTTGGATGTATGGTATGAAAGTAAATAGCTTCTTCTGCCATTGATGGAACTTGGATCTATAACTTGACAAATCCCTTCCTCCCAGGAATTGTGGTTGGATGTTCGTCCTGGCAATATGAAGCTATCTATGACACTAGGTTAATGATTAATTTTATATATCATATGTATCACTATACTTCATATTGACAGCATTTTACTATGCATACCATTAAATATTCTCAGAGAAAGAACATGGGTTGTAATACCTAAATAACAGTCAGTGTTACAGAGGAAATAATTATACAAGTGGGTTTTAAAACAAGAATAAAAATTGTATAGACCTTATGAGTACAGCTGTGGAAGTTGGCATATGAAAGATTGATAATGCCAGAGTTAACAATTTCTCTTTTTTATTTCGTTAATGTGATTATATTCATAAATTAGTTTTTAAAAAATGATTTCTCAACCCTTGGTATTCATTTGTTCAATAATTAACATTTTTATGATCTTACAACTTTCAGAGTATCAGTTAAAAGTTGTGCTTCTGTCTGGCATCCCACCTGAGTTTGGGTTTGTAAAGAAATGCACATGGAGAAAGGAGTCCTCCACAATGCCCTCACAGTACCACTACTTCTGGAAGCCCAAGGAAACTGTGGCCCTGTGGCCACAGAGCAGTGGGACTGGGAGAATGTGTTCTGTATGCTGCCAGGCTGCCCTCCTCCTCTACCTCAGAGAAGGAAAATTACTTTGTCAATGTAATAAGTAATAAAAACCAGAAGTGACTTGTTTTGTTGGGCTTATATTGTTCATGTTGAATTAACTTCATTTTTTTTTTCTCAGAACACAGTCACAAACAAACCAACAGGGACCACCGAGTCTCTCCCCACAGGCTTTGGCGATCACTGGCTCTGGGAGTGCTGTGGTTTAATCCACAGCCCGTTCACACCCACGTGTGGCACTCACAGTGCTCTGTGGGAAGGGGGTCAGAAGCTAGCCTGGAGTTGTGAGGTTGTAATTTGTTATTTGGGTGAGAAATGATATAAAGAAAATGCAAGGGACTTCTCTATCAAAATATCTCTCAGCTCCTTGCATGAGCAACAGAGCTGGCTGCCAGGGAGGGTTCTGTGATGGTATTAGCTTAGCCACCACTCACAGAACCCTCCCGTCATATCAGAAAAACAGAGATACTTAAAAGTCCAAGTGGTTTTAGGAGAGTCACTTTGAACTTAGGAAAAATGACAGATTATAATATAGACTGCTTCACAACAGTCCTGTGTAACAATGAGAACCCCCCGCTTTATGCTCTGCAGATACTGAATTTCTTCTGGCTCCAGCCCACATTTCTAGTGACAGCTCTCTGAATGTCTCGGCGGCCCACACCTGTGGGCTCTTCCGGGTCTTGAAATCCAGTGCTGAGCCTCCTGAGCATGCCTTGCCATCGCAGTGCCTTTGCACAGCATCCTGCCCCACCTCCAGCCATCAACCTGGCAAATGATTCTTTATCCTTCAGAAGCCAAGGGAGACATCTGCTTTCCAGGTCTCCTGCCTCGACTACCTAGATCATGACTTCTCCAGGTTTTCCCTGAGATTTTGCGAGCAGCAGGCAACACCACCCTGTAGGTATTGCTCTTCTGTTATGCATGTCACCATCCTAGCCAAGGGAGGCCAAGGGTTACAAAGGGAAGAGTTGTGTGTCATTCATTCGCTCCCATTGCCTGGTATGTAGTACACATTCAATATAATTTATATTAAACACTTAAATATATTTTTTTTTGCAGTGATCGCCAAACCCTGGGCCTTGCACACATACTAGGCAAGCGCTCTACCACTGAGCTACATCACCAGCCCCCAAAAGTGTCTAAAATGTGTTAAGCAGCATTTAGGCCCTGAGGCGGCACCACCTCCTTTTTCTAGATGGAAAGACAGTGTGTTAAGTGCCTCCTAAAGCTTCTCAGAAGCCTGATTAATATTCTCAGATTCTCTATCTTAGAATGCATTTAAGCCTCTCCCTCAATCCTGACCTAGCTGGCAGAGCAACAAGAATCTACAGTGCTTTTCACAATAAAGAGTGCGTGCCTGGCAACATGATCTAATTATTTCCGGAGCTTGATTTAGGATGTTCTTATCTGCTGAAGAAGAATGACTCTAGGAAGTTTTTTGGCCACTTGTGAATCAGTGTTATCCTAGAAAAAAAGCAAGGGGGAAAACGTTTCCCCATGTTAAGCCTGGCATTCACCCCAATATTAGACGTTTTTGCTCGTTTCTGTTTTCAGAAGAAGATTGTTCAGTCTTAAGGACAAAGCTTTCCTGTTCTTCATGTTAGTAGAAAGCTCCAATGTTGCCTCGGTCTCCCTGAGGAATATTCATAGTGGAAATACATGCACCTTTTCATGCAGTTTCTCAACCATGGCACGGTCAGCTTTGGGGATGGACAGTTCTTTACAGGGTGATGTGTTAGTCAGGGTTTTATTGTTGTGACAAGATGGCTGAGAGAAATAAAAGTGGAAAGGATTTTTGGCTCATGGTTTCGGTCTAAGGTCAGCTGGCCTCATTGCTTTGGATCTGAGGCAAAGTGGAACTTCATGGCAGAGGACTTGTGTACTGGAAGAGGCTCCTCACCTCACGGTGACCAGAAAACAAACTGAGCAGGGAGAAGGGACTGGGGACAATAAATTTCCTTCAAAGCCACTGTCCTGCTTCCTCCACTTGGCTATGCACACATCAGTGGGCTATCCATTGATGAAGTTAGTGCCCTTGTGATCCAACCGCCCTCTAGGGACCAAGCTTGGGAGCTATAGATCTTCACAATATAAGAAGGAGATTGTACAGTGTAAGGTGTTAAGTGCCATCCCTGGCCTTTACTTACCAGATGCTAGTATTGTCTGTACACACACACACACACACACACACACACACACACACACTTTCTGCAATCAAAAATGACTCTGGATATTGTAAAATATTATAGAGAATAGTTTCTAGTTATGAACCACTTGTACACACTATAATATATAGAAATAAGTGTATACAGCATGTATTCTCTTACTCATAGCACAGGAAAATCTGGCTTGGCTCTCATTTATTACATGAAAACCACATATTTAAGAAATATGTGTCCACCATAGCTCAGGGAATTTTGTGGAAGAGGGGCAGAAAAATTGTAAGAGCCACAGAGTGGAAGAGAATGTCCAGAGGCATTGCCCCCCACCCACCTCGACCCCAGCCCACCTACAATGACTGACTGATACTCTCCCTTCTCATGACCCACAAACTGGGGGGGATTCCAGCACCCCAACTGAGGACAGCCCACAGCAGAATGAGGGCAGAGAGGAGGGAAATAATGGTACTAACATTTGATATATCCATATAACTTTCTACAACATAAAAAGAAAAGAAGGAAATACTTGTCCACTTTATAGGTATGATGTGTTATAGAGTATGTATGTAAAGCCACACCTAAATGAGAAAGGTAGTCTCCCTGTAAAGGTGATTAAAGGAACATTCCTTTTCACAGAGGAAGTGCCCAGACGGTCAGATGGAGTACTGAAGTATGCCTGCCTGTAGCTAAGTGAGCCTTACACTCTTTGCTACTTCCTGTCTCAGGTCTTTCAACCTTGCACATCCTTGCCCTCTAAGAGATTGCACTATGAAGCAAGTGCTTGTGGGAAGGCCAAATCTCACACACTGACTCCTCTAATCCTTTGACAGGCTGGGTTGAAAGCAGCAGAGCTATCGTGCAGGTATTGCTTAGGGCAGCCAGACACTGACCTAGACCCTTGACCCACATTGTTTCTGTTAGTTCTTACAATAATTGTACCAGGTGGAGATGGTTCACATCACAATGTGACATCTGAAAGAGCCCGGTGTAGAACAGTGAGTACACGCAGCTGTGAAAGGCAAGGCTCACTTGTCCACTACATTCGTTACCTCCCAAAGAACTCGTGGATTTGCTTATCAAGAACCTCAAATAGGGCTGGAGAGATGGCTTAGCAGTTAAGGTGTTTGCCTGTGAAGCCTAAGGACCCAGGTTCGAATCCCCAGGTCCCACATGAGGCAGATGCACATGGTGGCACAGGTGTCTGGGCTTTGTAGTGGCTAGAGGGCCTTGCACACACATCATGCTCTCCCTCTCTCTCATATGCTCTCTCACTCTATCTCAAATAAGTAAATAAATAAAATATAAGCTGGGCGGGGTGATATAAGCCGAGTGGGGTGTTGCACGCCTTTAATCCCAGCCTGTGGGAGGCAGAGGTAGAAGGATTGCTATGAGTTCCAAGTCAGCCTGAGCTAGAGTGAGACCCTACCTTGAAAACAAAACAAAACAAAAAAAAAAAAAAAAAAAAACTTCAGATAGGCCTGGGCGTGGTGGAGCACACCTTTGATCCCAGTACTTGGTAGGCTGAGGCAGGAGGATTGCCATGAGTTTGAGGCCACCCTGACTCAGTGAATTCCAGGCCAGCCTTGGCTAGAGTGAGACCCTACCTTGGAAAAAAAAAAACTCAAATAAACCAGGTGTGGTGATGGTTTGCACTTTTAATCTCAGCACTCAGGAGGCTCAGGTAAGAAGATCACTGTAAGTTTTAGGCCAGCCTGGGCTACAGTGAGACTCTGCCTCAAAAAAAAAAAAAAACCTCAAATGACCACATCATAGCTACTTATATAAATGACTATTTTGTATTTAACATGACCTCTTCCCCCACTAAATGAAAAGGAGAAAGGGCATGCTCTGATTTTTGAGGACATACTGAAAATTTTAGCCAAGGCAACCAGAAACATGCTAGGGAAGGCTGGTTCTCACTCCACTGGCATGCCCGTGATTGAATGCTCACATTATGGTTGTATTTTTACAGCAATTAAGCGGAAGATGCAATTAGTTCTCTTCTATTTCAAATAACAGATTAAGATGTACGATGTAAAGTGATGGCTAGAATATTTCTTCCCAGATTTCAACTGTCAGAGGAAGGAGTGCTTCATCCCATGCCTGGAGAAGGCTCTGGTCGCTCATGAGATCTCCGTGCTCTCCGGTTGGTGGGTTGCTTCTCGGGCTGACTGATTATCCCCTAAGGCGGGGCACAGTGCCTTCAGGAGGAAAAAGTACATGCGTGGTGGGAGGGCCTTCTTCAGATGTCCCCGTGGGTTCCTACTGCTTTTCTCTAAATGAAATATGATCCCAGGGCTCACACTAGGCCAGCTGGGCAGCCCATCCTGCACAGGGCTTCAGACCATCCCTTGTGTCTCTCATACTTTGCATTTTTGACCAAAGGTATTGTGTGTGTGTGTTTCGTGTGTGGGGGCACATGTATGTGCAGGTATGTATATATGTGAGCACTCATGTATGTGGAGGCCAGAGGTCCATGTCCAGTGGCTAGCTAGTAGTCAAGCCTTAGGGATCCCCTGCCTCTGCTTCCCCAGTATTGGGATCACTGGTGGGCACCACTGTGTCTGGCTTTTACAGTAGTGCTGGGGATCCGAACGTGGTTCTTCATGCTTGCTTAGTAGGCACTTTACCAGTCTCCCCAGCCTGGGGTGCTTTTATGAAGACACTGAAGGGAGTTTTTCCCAGAGAGTTGGTGAAGGAGAGGGAGGCACAGCTGGCACAAGTCAACCTTCCTGGGCATCTTGATGCCAGCCCACTGTTGCTCTACCTTCTCAAACCTGTGGAACAAAGCCCTGTTTCCTAGATCAGGGGACCCAGGAGCTGGCGTGAAGGGCGGATGCTGAGAGAAGGGAGGCTCCTCACAGGACATCCAAAACCATCTAACCCTCACCCATCATCTAAAGAAGCCCTTCCGGTTCTTCTGACAGACCTGAGGCCTGCTGGGAAGGGCACACTAGCCAGTCAGGCTGAGAAGATGGGCTCTAAACTCAGCCTAAGGGTGATTGTGGAGTGTCGGAAAATAAGAATTCAAGCTCAGTGAGTGACTGTGTGTTGGGTTTGGGTGACAGCGGGAGTTTCCTGGGTGTCTGAAGAATCTTTCACATCCCATCTTCCCTTTTGCAGGTGTGACTGGCTCTGTTAGGACCACACGTCTATCTGGCATGTCCCATTGCATGGTTCAGGAGACGGCTTTGCCATTGTTTCTTATACATGGAAAGGATTGGTCCCTTCTCTGAACTCTACAGAATTCAGAGACTTGTAGAATAGATGACAATTCCATACTACAATCCACACACTTTCATTATAACAAATGATCCTTAATTATAATTTTAAGCTGGAGGCTGGGGAGATGGCTTAGTAGGTAAAGTGCTTGCTTTTCAAGCATGAAGACCAGAGTTCAGATCCTCAGCATCCCACCAAGTTGCTGGGCATTGCGGCACGTGCCTGTCACCCAAACACTGGGGAGGTAGAGACAGGGGAGCCCCAGGGCTTAGTAGCTATAGCTGAATTGGGGTGCTCTAGGTCTAGTGAGAGACCTTATTTCAAAAAAATATCAATAGTAAGGTAGAGGGCAATTGAGGAGACACCCAACATCAACCTGTAGTTTCTGCATGCACTTGCACACACATCCACATGCACCCCTCGCACACATGTGCCCACATGCATATAAACACATATACACATACTCCACACAACTATATACATGCCAAAAGTCCAAGCTCTAGCAACGTGTGTACAAACCGTTTAGTTTTGAGTATTTATCCATGTGTCATTAGTTCAACAGATGCTTTTGCACACACCCGTCGTGTGGGATAACACTGCTCTGGGGAACACACGAAGCACAGCAGGAGGATTGTGAGTGATGGGGATAAGGTGGGCACCGTGCTGATTAAACCAGGCCGGCAGAGAGTATCTAAGCTGAGGCCTGAGCACAGCTGAAGACCTTGCCATGCAGACATCTGCAGGAGGGGTTGGCACCAGTGAGGACGTGCCAGGTGCAAAGGTGCTCATGTGTACTAGAGGAAGCAGAAAGCACTGTTTCAAACAGATAGCCAGGGCCAAACCATGAATGCTTGACTGGCCATGAAAAGGAATTTATCTTTCATTCTCAATGAGAACCAAAGCCACTGGGCAGACAGAGGCAGAATCCGACCTGTAAGATGCCCTGGGCACTTCACCTATCCCTTACTGCTACATTTATCAAGCAAAACTCCAGTGTGGGCAAAGCACTGCCCACAAGACCTGGAAGTGGCAAGTGAAGGGCACAGCACACATCTTTAGGAAACTTACAGTGTGGCCAGCACACTGTGCACTGTGGCAGCCCAGTGGAGAGCTGCAGACCCAGGGCAAAGGCACAGGACAACATTACTGATAACATCCCATTGGTGTCACAAATGTAGGCGTGTACTGGCTGAGGACTATGCCACAGGGAAGAGGACTACATAAGTCACAGATGTAGGGGAGGGATCACGGAGAAAAGAAATTTGGGATTCTAGGCTAAGTTCTGAAGGAAAAGGTAAGATCAAGTTCAGGTGAGGGACCGGCATGCACAGAGAGAGTACGGGAGAGAATGGTGGTTAGGTTAGTTTAAATCAACTTGCTCAAACTAGGGATCAAGTAAAAAGACATGCTTCCCTGGCAGCTCAGTGAGGGTGCTTCCAGGAAGGAGGAACTGAGGGAGGAAGAGCTTCCCCCAGAGCGGGTGGACCTTCTGGTGGTGGGCTGTCTATAAAGGACCTCTAAGAAAGCACAGGGCCTATTGCCTGGCTACCCATGCTTCTTATGGGTGCTGCTATTCATAGTGGGCATTGGAACTCAATTTCCTCAGCCATTCAACATGGTCTAAAGATGAGAGGCTCTTCAGAAATCCTTGAGACCTTCAGTGCCAGACTGGGACTGCTGAAGCATCCAGCCTCATGGGCTGAACAGCTAGGTTCTGACACTCTTCAGCCTGTAGACAGTCATTATTACCCAGCCCATATCCTGTAAGATAAACCAATAAATGCCCTTTGATAATATATATTCATCTATTAGTTCTGTTCCTCTAGGGAACCCCTACTAATACAGAGAAAGGGAGGACCACATCACAAGTGCAGCTGGGTTGGAGCATGGGGCCTGAGCACACAGGCCTGAGGCCACAGACAAAGAGCAGTGGGAGCTACTGAAGCATTTTAAACAGAAGAGGGTTTGGGTCAGATCTGCATTGCAGAAATGTCATTCTGGTTGCATAATGGAGGATGTTCTAGAGAAAGCAAAACTCCGTAAAGGAGAACTGTTAGGAAAGATGCCAAGACCCAGGCGAAGAGAGGGCACAGCAGATGTTAAGTGACATGCACCTGAACATGAGTGGAGAGAGGGAAGAAAATGACTGGATGGATGAAAGGAGGTGGGATATAATGGAACAGTATAGTCCCTCGGGGATTACCACAGTGCTGCTTGGGAAATGATGGGCTTTGGAGTTGTTTGTTGAGATATCAAGATGAGTAATATAATGTTTCAGAAGCAACGTGATGAGCAATTTGAGACAGTTGCAGGGGGATCTGTGGTGGGCAGTGGAGTACTAGGAGATGAAGGTTCACAGAGAGGATGGTGGCAGGATATGCCCTCGGGAGCATTTGTGGGTAGTACTTGAGGTGATGGGAATGGGTGGGACTTCTGAAGACCACCAGGCCTTTGTGGATTGCCTGGGGTCCCTCTCTGGCTGGGTATTTACCTCGGGTCCTCACAATTGGTCTAGGACAGGGGTAGGCTATGGTATATCCCTGCGAACCAGGAGGCCCTGGAGCAGGGCCGGCACCCTTGCCCATGGGAGCGTCTTTGGACAGGTAGCCTCCAGGATAATAAATGAGCTCAGGACTCTGCTTCATCGTGCTGCTCTTCACCTTCACGTTGTGGTTCTTTGGAGTCATTTGCAGGTGAATGATCAATCATTTTCTCCTGTCACTTCAAGATTAGAATGAGCATTTTTTAATTAAATTATTTATTTATAAGTAGAGAGAGAGAGACAGAGAGAATGGGTGCACCAGGGCCTCCAGCCACTGAAAACAATCTCCAGATGCATGCACTACTTTGTGCATCTAGCTTTATGTGGGCTCTGGGGAATCGAACCTGGGTTGTTAGGTTTGAAAGGCAAGTGCCTTAACCACTCGGCTGTCTCTCCAGCCCAGAAGGAACATGTTTTTGATGCTTCATTTCTTGGCTTTATGCCCATGTTTTGTGGGGAACAACAAAGGAAAACCACCTTTTCTTCCTTACATGCTTGAGCTACAGTTTAACTAACACCATATTAACTTGAGAAACATTTCATTACTAAATGTGTTACAGTACTATTAACTTAAAAGGAGAAATCCTTCTGGGTTGTTTCCACTTTGTTTCTAATTCTGACCATTGCCAGTGTAGTAGTTTGAATATGAAATGTCCCCCATAGCCTCATGTGTTGATGACTGAGCCTCAATCCCCAGCTGGTGGCAATTTGGGAGGAAGAGGTGGGTCACATGGGGCAGACCTTGGGGTGGTATAGCCCAACTCCCCCTTGCCAGAGCCAGCTTATTATCACTGCTACCTTCCAGATGATATGTCAAGGTGTGATGCTTAACCTCTGGTCTGACATTCCATGACAAAACTCCTTGACTCTAAGCTGAAATAAAACTTTCCTTCCATTGGCTGCATTTGGTCAGATGTTTTGTCCCAGTAATGAAAAGGTAATTGCTACAGTGAGTAACACTAGCTCTGAGCCCCTGCTTTCATTTACTTTGAATTATACTCAGAAGTGCAGTTGGAGGGCCGGCTGTACCCCCCTTCGTAGCTACAGCGTTTTACATCTCCATCAGCAAAGCTCAGGGGTCCGGTTCCTCCACAGCCTTGCCAACACTTGTCATTTCCTGATTTTTAGATAACAGCTGTTCTAATGGCTCTGAAATGACGTTCCCTACCTTTTCCAAAAACTCTGGCTATCTTCTGAGCACACATTGGGTATTTACTTATAGTTAACTAACATTTTATAGGTCAAAAATCATGACTTTCACATTTGTCCATTGAGCATGGCAAAAAAAAAAAAAAAAAAAAAAAAAAAAAAAAAAAAAAAAAAAAAACCAAAACGGTTACATTGTGATCTCCCACCCCAGCTGCAAATGCAATGTGGATCCTACCTTATTGAAATGCACACCATAGCCTATGAAAATGATGGGAAAGGGGCCTTTGATCATTCCAAGATGTGGCAGTTGAAAGTCAAGACATGCTCTTTGTTTTTAAATATCGCCCTGTAATCACTATATTAATATTCATAAAGCTCTTGAGAGGAGATTGTCATCTGGTATTAAGGCCATTACAGTTGTCGCTGGGTTCAGAGCATCGCTGCAGAGATTAAATGGCCCCTGCTCTCGGTGCTCTGCGGACGAACTGGAGTCGGGTGTGCATTCCACCACTCACTTGCAAGCCTGCCCTCCTGAAACTGAGACCCGGCTGTGAGCAGTTAAGTCAGGAATGCTGTGGAAGGAGCTTCTGGATTTGCGAGTTGGGGAATTGCATTTTATGTGCACTCTTGGGAGAAAGAGCCTCTGGGATCAGCATACCACCTGCAGCAAGCAGTCTCTTGCTATAAGTGAATGCTACCCCACCAGGTACACTTGACTGAGACAGGAACTGAGGAGCGGCCGCAGTTTTCAGCGTGGGTAGCTTGTGTTCCTTCACCTTTCTCCTGTTGACTTTGGCATTGGCAGAAGTGAAACGGGTGCTATGAAAATAATCAGCTTTGGCAAAGCGAGAAGACCTCTTCCCTATTCTCCTGATGTGGGAGGAAGCTGGTCCCTCTGAATGTCGATACCTCGGGATCTAGCACCACTGGGTGGGGGGCTGGTATCCTTAGTGACCTGATCTTGACTGACAGACAAGTCTCTTTGGAAAAGTTGCTTAAAAATTAAAACAAGTCATCTGTTCAGTTGGGAATGGGATGAGCCAATATACTCTCTGTGAATAGGAGCCACATTACACATGGGGTGTTAAAGGTACCCTGATTTGGTAGCCAGGCAAGCCATCATTACATTAACCCACAGAGTAGCCGCTGCTGCTTTTGAATTCAAGGGAATGTGTTTACTTCAAAGAATAAAAAGTAGACCTTAGATTATATCTGGGAAACTGTGTTAGCAGCAGGATGGCTTTTCACTTATAGCTATCCTGGGAGAGAAGCTTTGATGATATCCCCTTTGCTATTGAGAGGAGAAATCCAGTAGCAACAGTTTTTAAATTGGAAAGTCCATTTTTGTGAATAGGATAAACAAGTTCTTTCTAGCTAAAAAGTGACAGTTTGGATATATAACTTCTTACCTAAATTTATTAAGAATGATGGAATCAAATTATGCAAGATTATATAAATTTAGCCTACAGTTTTAGGATAAGATAGATTTGAGGCTTGTGCACAGAACTGACTCTCATACAAATAGGATGTCCTGGCCTAGAGCTGCCAAAGTCCAGAGCTAAGCTCAGCCAAAGACTTTCATGTGCCGTGAGGTGCTCTAAGAGTCTGTTAAAGAAAACTGTCATTTCCAAAGAAGCAAACTAGATTTTATAGGCAACATCTTGTGGAATTGGTAGTGATAATAGATGTTAAAATAATTGTTTTTATTGTGTCCCTGTCTACCAATATCAGTTTTTAAATTTTTTTCCTGATTTATTCTCATTTATCTATTTGAGACAGAGAGAGAGAGAATGAGAGAGAATGGGCACACCAGGGCCTATAGTCACTGCAAACGAGCTCCAGACACATGTGCCACCATGTGCATCTGGCTTACGTGGGACTTGGAGAATTGAACTTGGGTCTTTAGGCTTTGCAGGCAAGCATCTTTTTTTTTTCTTTTCTTTTTTTCTTTATTAGTTTTGTATTCAGCAAATACAGTCAGTTTGGTACCATTATTAGGCTCATCCGTGACCTACCCCCTCCCCTTGTCCCCTCCTTGTTGAGGTATATGGGTCAGCAGGCAAGCATCTTAACTGCTAAGCCATCTCTCCAGCCCCCCAATATCATTTTATCATATTGTTTTTCTTAAATCAATATTTTTTTTAAAAAAAAGCATTGTTGAGCTGGAGAGATGACTCAGTGGTTAAGGTGCTTCCCTGCAAAGCCTAACAACCCTGGTTCAATTCTCAAGTACTCACATAAGGCCAGATACACAGAGCAGAGTTTGTTTGTAGTGACTAGAGGCCCTGCCATGCTCATATTCTCCCTCTCTCTCTCTCTGGCTTCTGTGGTTACCAATAATAAAGAAACAGAATGTTTAAAAAAAACACACTCTCATGTTTTAAGTCCAGAATTAAAATTTTCTGCTTGGGAAGATTGAGCTTGTTCTCTTTGCAGCAGGCCAAGCATACTACACACACACATGCATACATATATGTCATATGTGTGTATATTTGTTGTCCTTAGATTAATATTTACAGTTATGATTAGGGCTGGAGAGATTGCATAGTGGTTAAGGCGCATGCCTACAAAGCCTAAGAACACATATTTGAATCTCCAGGTCTCACATAAGCCAGGCACAAAGTGACACAAACATGCAAGATCACACATGTGCCACAAGGGGGCACACACATCTGGAGTTCGTTCACAGATGCTGAAAGGCCCTGGCGCACCTGTTTTCTCTCTCACTCTCTGCCTCTTTCTGTCTCTCACTATCTCTCTCGGTCAAAAATAAAATAAAAAATAAAGTTATTATTACAGCAGAAATGCAATTAGAATCAACAAAATTGGGGTATTTTGAAAGCACTGGTAGTATTTGCATTAAAAGGCATAATCCTCTTGCTCTGAATGAAATCTAATACTTGACATGACCTCATGGCAGCTAATTCCTCTGTAATGTTCATGGAAACATCATCCACTTTGTGAGCACAAGTGAGTCCAGTTTATGCCTCCTTGAGGGTAAGAATGATCACCTTTCCCTCCCTTCTCTGTTAAAGATCAAATAGCAAGAATGAATGTTGTGATCAGCACAGTCACCTTAGAAGATCTCCTAGACCCACAATGGTAAATTATAGGATTGGCAGCTCTGTCTGTATCCCCCAATCAAGCACTATCAAGATGCCAATGAACCCCTGGAGTCATGGCAGATGTTGACTTGATTGATAAGTGTCCTTTGATTGTGTGGTATGATTAGTTTTGTTCTCCATCTGAGATTATGGCTTAACTCAGGCCCTGAGCACCCAGGGCTCTTTCTGTTCCACATAACAGTGGCACCACTTTTACAATAAGACTGAAAGTTCATCCTTACCCCAACCAATGAGGGGTTTGCCTGAGTTATACCATCAGATAAGCCAACTGCTTCTGAACACACTGTTTATTTTTATCTTTTGTCATAGTGCTTTTTAAAAGAAGGAAGTAAATGCATTGATTGACATTCTGGGGGCAAGTCTTTGTCTCATCAGGCCCTGACACATCTCCCTATCTTAATGTTCTTGTTCTCTCTCTTTCTCTCTCTCTCTTCCCTCCTTCTATCTCTCTCTACCTCCCTACCTCCCCCCACTCTTACTTTCAAGGATTTGGAAAATTACAAGAACATCATATTTTTGTTGGACAGTATTTGAAAAACAAAACTTCAGGGCTGGAGGGATGGCTTAGCAGTTAAGGCATTTGCCTGCAAAGCCAAAGGACCCAAGATTGATTCCCCAGGACCCACGTTAGCCAGATGCACAAGGGGGCGCACATGTCTGGAGTTTGTTTGCAGTGGCTTGAGGCCCTGGCGTGCCCATTCTCTCTCTCCCCCACCCTGCCTCTTTCTCTCTCCCTGTCTGTAACTGTCAAATAAATAGATAAAAAATAAACAAAAAATTATAAATACAAATATTAAAAAAACTTCATATAACGTAGTCAGTCCCCTGATATCTACAGTTCTGCTTTGTAATTCAACCACAGTCTGGAAATATTACTGTGTTACAATGAGAAATTAAGATATTTATAGAAAAAGAACATTCATATGGCATTGCAGTATATTGTTATAGTTGTCCTATTTTATTATTAGTTATTGCTAACCTCTTACTGTACCTAATTTATAAATTATTAACATAAGTATGTATGGAAAAAGACATACTATGTATTGTGTTCCATACTATCCAAGGTTTCAGGCATCCACTGGGGGGTCTTATCCTCCAACATGGGGGTTGTCATTCTATTTAGTTAGCTGTCTTCATTTTCATGAAATATATTTATCATTGTCTATGTAGCATCAAGCTGTACAATAATCTGATTTCTTGGAAGGCAAGTTAACTAACTGAATACCATTTTGCAAAATGTTCAGTAGTGTTGTTTCTGATATGTGCTTACTGACTGCCCCTGCCTTACATGCTGTCTCGTATTTTATCTTCACAACAATGCTCTGAGGTCGGAACTTTTATCGAACTGCTTTTGGCAACAAGGAAATGAAGGCTGAGAGACCCCATACCAGTACAGCAGTGACTGATCCCAACACTAAATAGCCAGAGGGTAGCACAGCAATGACTGTCTCAGGACTACGTAGATAGTGAGTAGAATGACTGAAATCCAGGTCTCTGGCTGCAGAATCCTGGATCTTGTCCACTCATAAGGCAGTTGGAAAAGTGAGAGAAATAGATTCAGTGCTAGCAACATGTTGGACCAAGTCCATGCCATCTGGGAAAATTTGTTAAATATTTTAAAATCGACAGGTGGGGGACAAAGGAAGTAGGAGCTCAGAGCTGGATCAGAAGGTGGCAGATATGGCCCTGGAAGCTGCTGGATCTAAAAATAGGTCTTTTGTTAATTCCCATGCCTGCAGGGCTAGTAGACAGGTCTTGACCTATGCGGGCAGGAATCCCCTGTAAATTGAATTCCTCAAGGGTTCCCTTTCCTCAAGAAGGGCCCTTGAGAGTCTCTGTCCATCAGATGCTCCACAATTCTCTATCTTCTGTAGAGGTGCAGATGTCTGGGGAGGGAGTCTGAACTAAGGGGGTCTAAGTCCTTTGATTAACAGGGCACACAGGCTTCTGTCAATTCTTCCAGTATTACTGAAAGCAAATCTGCACATGACATGACATATGAGAATTTTAGAATGCCAGCGATGAAGAAAGCCACAGGAAATGGTCAAATTGTCATCACAGAAAAACAGTTTAGTTGTCAGTACGGGACTTTCTGACAATAATGAAGACTAAAAGACACTGGAATAGTACTTTCAAAATATGAGTAAAACAATTATCAACCCAGGATTCTATACTTGTTAAACTATCACTTCACTATGATAGTAGTGTGGAATAATGCACAGTGATAAAGAAGGGGTAAGTACTACAAATAAAAACACTAATCTAAAGGAAATAAATAAAATAAAAAACAATAATCTTACAAACGTGCTGTTGAGTGAAAAAGGTCTGAAACAGAAAAATATTTACTGTAAGATTCCATTTACATGAAATTTAAAAGTAGGCAAAATTAATGTCTAGTAATAGCTATCTGAATGGTAGAGGGGAGTATTGACAGTGAAGGGGCAAAAGGGAGCCCTCTGGTGGGATAGAAATGTTATAAATTGATTGGGATGGTAGTTGCACGGGTATATACACATCCATATACATACTTGTGCCATTCCTTACTATATTTTGTAAATTTGAACCTCCTCCACCTAGAATATATTTTTAAAAGAAAGAGTATATAATAAATATATTTTAAAATTATTTTATTATTATTTATTTATTTATTTGAGAGAGAGAGAATGATCATGACAGGGCCTTTGGCCACTGCAAACAAGCTCCAGATGCATGTGCCCCCTTGTGCATCTGGCTTATGTGGGCCCTGAGGAATCAAACCTGGGCCCTTTGGCTTTGTAGGCAAGTGCCTTAACCACTAAGCTATCTCTCCAGCCCAAAAAGACGTTTTGACTTTGCTTTCTAAAATACCAAGGAATTGCCCAAAACAAGCAAGAAATGAACAAGAACTCAGGACAATGGAGAGGGTTTTAATAGTGAACAGTAAGGGGGAGTGGTAAATAAGTAGCTTTGTCAAGCAAACACTGACTAACAGCAATAACAATGACTTCAAGACATAGGCATTAAACCAGATGGAAATGAGACACTAATGACAACCATAGGAGGTGGTAATTGGAGATAGGAGATTCTAAGGCTCTTGCTTTATTCTGGAGGAGGGTAGAAATGGTGCTTAATTTTGAGTTGATGTTAAATAAAATTTAAGGTACTCACATAAACACTAGAGACAGAATATCTACTTTCATGTCAGTTGATTAGAAAAGAAGAATCAAGAGGTTATTCAATCCAGTAACAAATAGGAGAAAATGGGGAGCATGGATAGAAAAGGAAGGGATAGTAAAAAGAAAAAATAATGGAAAGGAGTCTGGTTAAATTAATCATAATATAAATATGATTTATTAATGATATAACATTTAATAGTTGCTAGACATCAGGTATTCTATCATACTATTTCTTAAGAATTCCAAATAAATTTACACTAAGTAAGAGGACAAAAAAAAAAGGTAAATCTTCTAGGCAGGGCTTGGGGGTTCATGCCTACAATCTCAGCATTTGAGAGATGGTGGAGAGAGAAGGGTCCAGAGTCAAGGTCATCCTTAGCTGTATAGTGAGTTTGAGGCCTGCCAGAGCTATGTAAGTCCCAGTATTAAAAAAAAGGGAAAGAAGGGAAGGAAAAAGAAATCCAGGAGGGTACTTTTAAAAAATAAGAGCTGATAAAACTACATTGATAGCTGTAAAACAGGCTTTAGCACAATCATAAGATTTTAGGAACAAAATCCTGAACATGAGCTCTCCAAATAAATATGGTGAGGGTAAGTCAGCAAATTTTTAATTACAAGAGGAAATTTAAACAAATATCCCTCAGATTTGAACAACAATGTGTATGAACTTGGCTTCTGACTGCATGAAGTCTCCTGCCCCAGCAGTCAGGCAGTATACTCAATACTCATCATTATTTAAAAAAAATTTAAGCTAAGGACACAAAAGAAGTATCTAGAAAGGGTAAGCCAGGCATCTTTTTAAGGCAAAAGCAAGATAAAAGCACCCTGTAGTCTGGTCTCTGCCTTGGGCTGTCTGAGACCAGACACCTGTTGCTGCTGCCGGTCCATCTTGTTGTGCTCTGTGATGGGCTCATAAATAGTTGTGTTCAAAGAAGAGAAGGGGATCATCAATTGATTTAACTCCCAATCAGTCTTTCTGGTTGTCACAGACAGCTTCAGGTTTGCTGAGATGAACTTCCAGACCAGGCACAGTCCTGGAGGAAGGGATATTTATTGAAGCTTATAGATCCAGGGGAAGTTCCCTAGTGGCAGAAGAAGCTGGCCTGCTCTTACAGGAACAGGCAGAGAGAGAGAGAGAGAGAAAGCCAAAAGCCATACAGCACACTTCAGGAACTCCAGGTGGAACTAGGCACTTTGCATATCTTTATATTGGAATTTCAAACCCACCACCACATCTTAAGATCCACCCAGTGACACCTCCTCCAGCCAGGTGGCTGCAGATCCAAACTACAAACTAATAAAACACTGAATATACTGGGGGCCATCTATTCAAACTACCACACTGGTGTTCAGCAGAGGGTAACGGACAAGAGGCAGGGTAAGAATGAGGAGGCTGTTACCTAAAATTACACTTATAGATTCTGCAATGAATTATGGGTTATTCTTTGTTCCTGGTCCTCAGAAGTTCACCTCTAGGAGAAATTGAACAGTCTTTCTCTGAAGCTGTTGAAGGATGGATTAAATAGCCTTCTTCCTGTATTTACATTGCATTTACATACTGAATATGTTTCATGAATGCCTACACTGCACCATGGCTGAAGGACATGACTCTGAGAATAGTTGATCATAGATTCCCTTCACAGAGATGAATAAGCAAATCATTTATCGTGGCGATACAGGAATTTTGCTGTGACATTTATTTGCCTTCATTTTCCTGTGGCATGTGACTAACACTGTTCATTATCATGGCTACAGTGTTCACGATTTGGTATGTATACTCCTAATTTGTAAGTACTTATAACGGTTGGACGCTAGCCTCTTTCTCAGTTTGCCAGGTTTCAGCATCTCTTCTGCATCTTTTATTGACCTAGAATTTCTAGAAGCAGCTCCATTTTTAGGCTGAAGGAATACAGTGATCCCAGAGCGACCCAGTGTCTCCCAGAGGCAGCCTTCTTCAAGCTTGAGATGATTCCTTTTACTGCCATGGGTCCCCTCCCTGCAGAACAATTTATTTGAATGTTTGCTAATTTTCCTTCTATGCTCTGCCTTTGCAAACCGGATATCAATCTGTCTCCTACAGTCATTCTTAACTTTCCTATGGTATTTCCTAGGCTTTGATCACCAAATTATGAATCCCATGGGTGTTCTGGTTGGCACAAAAGGAATAAAACAATCTGTCACACTTGGTTTTCCAGTATAATTGAAGAGCCAAGGCTACTATTGGGGGCAGGCTTCATCCTTTCTGGAAGGATTAAGTACAGTCCGCAGATTTGTGCTTTTCCAAAAATGCTAATGGTCTGGTTGCCCAGCAATACACTACAACTTGACCTGGGCATCAGAATTGTCCACATGGTGGAAACTGTCTTTGGAGCATTTGTGCCAATTCTGATAGGCTGGCCAGTCTCAGCATCAGCCAAGCCTTTCTCTCGCTTCATATAACTGATTCAAGACTTCAGTCTTAATGTGTGGCCTGAGCAAAGCTATAAATGCTATGACTTGTCCTTCTAACCAGGGGAAGCCTGGCTTTATTTCACATCCAGACATATCTGAATTGATTTCATATTTTCCACTTGATACCCTGCGGGGAGACATGTCACCGTGATGTCACTGCTGCAGGCCTGGCAGTGGGGATTGAAGACTTGCTGTGGTTTAAGGCTTCCTGTGAAAGACTTCATTTGTTGCATGGGAATCTCCAACTGAACAATGAACCAAGGCTTTCCTGCCCTACACTTAAGTAACCATTCATGTTAAGTTAGAATTGTGGTCTGCTTTGTTGTTGTTGTTATTGCTTCGTTTTCTCTGATTTTTCCATATAATGGCTCCTTCATTTTGGGTTCATTAATTGTAGCTTAGATTAAAACAGCTTAGCCATAAACAAAATTTTACAACTAAATGGTTAGTATCCTCATTATATAACCAGCTTAGATAATTTTTTTTTTTTGATTTTTCGAGGTAGGGTCTCACTCTAGTGCAGGCTGACCTGGAACTCACTATGCAGTCTCAGGGTAGCCTTGAACTCACAGCAGTCCTCCTACCTCTGCCTTCCAAGTGCTGGGATTTAAGGCATGTGCCACCATGCCTAGCTTAAATAATTTTTAAAATATTTTATTTGTATTTATTTATTTGAGGAGGGGGAGAGAAAGAGAGGAGAGAGTTGGCATGCCAGGGCATCTAGCTGCTGCAGACGAACTCCAGATGCAGGCACCACCTTGTGCATCTGGCTTACATGGGTCCTGGGGAATCAAACCTGGGTCCTTTGGCTTTACAGGCAAATGCCTTAACCACTAAGCAATCTCTCCAGCCCTGCTTAGATAAATTTTTTATGAACAACAGAGAGCATACTAGATAAATGAGCAGAAGAACTGACAATTCCCTAAAGAGAAAAATTGATAATCAGTATGCATCAAAAAACTGTCCAACTCATTAGTCACCACCAGAATGTGAATTAAAACAACTATGAAGGATCTGCTGTCCACTCCAGTAGGTTACTTATTTCTAATAATAAAAAGCCATTAACTCTTTTGATATCTTGCTAAATTGATAAATTTTGATATGTATCACCAAAGTCTTTGCTAAATCATTGCACCATTTCTATTACCCAGTCTGTCAGTGTGCAGGGAGAGATGTCTGTCTCTTCTCATCCTTCTCTACACTGAGACAGTCATTACTAAGTGTTTTCAATGACTGAGCCAGTTACTGCACAATTGAAGGACAATAATTTCAGGCACTTAAGCATTCAATTATGGAGAAGTTATATAACGGAAAACACATTTCTAAAAAAGATGACTGATGCTTTAGGTGGCCCAAGTCCCTGCTGTTCACATAGCCAAATAGGTGATAAGGAAACTAAAGGATGTGTGGAATCTGGCAGCACCAGGGTAGACAGGGATCCATTCCTTTTGTTCTCTCATACAATCTAAAGGATGTTTTGAAGCTGAGAAAACAACCCAGTAGTATACTTTGGTTCCTCCTATGCATTGGAAAATGGTTGTTTGATTGTTGTTAAAACTTGCTGCCATAGTTATATTATTCACTACTTTGCAAGAAACCTGGACGGTTTCCAAGCAAAATGACAGTCCAATGTTGGAATGTTCTTATCTACATCGCTTCACTAAGTTCTGAATACTTAAGTGATGGGAATGCTGTCTTCTTGGGACACATGCAAAACATCATAATCATTAGTGGTTCAGCTCTCCCCTTATTCTCCACTCTACCAGCCTTATACATGTGTGATAAATTCTGGAGAAACTAGCTTGTGAAGAGAGCTGATTTTTTTTTTTCTGCAGGTGTCTAGGGAATCAAAATGAATAGAGCTCACTCACATACTAAGACTTACTGGAATCTGAGGATCACTATGTGTGTCTTTTCAATCTAAAAATATCTGCCATTCTAGGCTATTTTAAAGTGTGTGCCTTATTTGAGAGGCAGTAGCAAAATCTCACAATCAAAATAATTTATTTTTAAGAAGGAAAAAAACTAGAACTGATGAAATGTTTTGACTGGTGCAGCTGGGAGCACTGATGGAGGCTGTTCCAATGAGCATGTTAGACATGTTTTGTTGTATATTGAAGCTCACTGAAAGCTCACTGCATGTTGATGGAAACTTCTAGAGTCTATGTGCTGATCTTTTGGAATAGAAATAATAGAGGTCTGGAGTTTTCATCATCACAGGGGAAGATAATTGCATCTATATATAGCTTCCTCAAGTATGGACTATGTGGTACCAACTAACTGTATACAAGTGTGTTAGAGTAAAAATATAAGTGGGCTTTAGAACACTACCACCCGGGCTCTACTATACACCAAAGGCACAGCCTTAGTTTGCTTAATTCCCTTAAGTATGTTTCTTTCCCTGAAATGTGGGAATAATACTCATTTGGCAGCATGGTGAGAATTTAGGATAAGATATGTGATATATAAGTACATGTAGTAATGATGAGATTATCAGCACAGATGAGTTGAGGTGGTTTAAGATAATACATATATATGATATTGAAGAATATTATCATGGATATTTCCATAACATCTTGTCTAACCATATCTACAGGAGGCCTTTTAATAAGCTCCTTTTTAAATGCCTTTGTTTCACACAAATTGAGCACAATGTACACTGGTTAAACTCCTAGTCTGGATGAAGAGTTCTTGCAGGTGACACATGCTCTTTCCATGACTTTCTCAATCACATGCCCCAGTAGAATGGCTAAGGGGCTCTGTTGCTTTCTGAGACCTAAAAATAGAGCTGTTTGTCACCAGAAAAACCAACAAGCCCATAAAGGATCCATCCATCCTTGTGTTCTCGCTAGCACTGTGCAGAGCCAAATAGATTTAATTGGGTACTTAATAATCCTGATTCAGACACTTTTTAAGAGTGTGAGAAAGATATGTTCTATTTCTGCCCGGAACTTGCAATAAAACATGCAGACAATTTGTAAAAATATCTGTGCTGATAACTTAGAATTCACAGTTCATTTCTTATGTTTGTCTAGCCTAGTCTTAAACTCTATTAAGATCTGTTGAAAACAGTATCCATACTAGAAATGACCCAAAATAACTAGCAATGAGAGAATAGATGAGAAAATTGAAGTATGTTTAAATAACACTATACTAGTCCATAAGAGAAAAAATCTGAGGTACATAGATGCAAAAATATGAGTGATTTTTTACAACAGTATTGAGTCAATGGAACCAGACACAAAAGAGTATTTACTATAAATTCCATTCTTGAGAAATCAAGAATAGGTAAATCTAATAATGATGAAAGTGGGAATAGTAATCATATAGGGAGTGAAGAAGAGGTATCAACTGGAAAAGAACACAAAGGAGTTTTCTGAGGTGGTGGGAATTTCATAGAACTACAGATAACAAGGATGTGCATGCTTGTGCACACACACACACGTTCACCAAAATTTACAATTAAGGGTTGTGCAATATAATGTGTAACTTATACCTCCACTTTAAAATATCTACAAAACGAAAGACAGAATAAGGTGAAGGTAGAAAGATATCAATGCTGAAAAGATTCATCTTTGTAGGGTTCACATTGTATTTGGTTTTTTCAAGGTAGTATCTCTATTTAGCCCAGGCTGACCTGGAACTCACTCTGTACCTTTAGGCTGGCCTCAATTAAAGGTATTAAAGGTATGTGCCACCATGCGTGGCTGTGTTCATCTTTTTATAAGCTCTGTTTCTGTAAAATAAAACTATTACTAAACCCTGATTTAAAAAAAAAACTAATAAAACTTGTCAGGGTAGCTTCTAGAATATGAATAATTTGTATTCCAACGTTTAAAGTTTTTGCTCAGAAACAACATGCAATGTAATTCACTTTAATAGGTAGTTCTAGCCCTGGAGTGTTAGGAGGCATATCTGTTTTCAATTCAGAACTGACATTGATTTTAAATATTTTTTTTGGATACATTGATATTTCAGTTCAGAGAAAAGAACAAGTTGTTTTGTAAATTCATCATCCCAGCTTGGGTTTGCTAAACTACTCCTTGGGAAAAGCAAGCGGATAAATTGCTTAGTAGAATATAAGTGTGTATGTCTGAACTCAGTGTAAAGTGATTTTCATGTAGGACATCTTCATTTTAGGCTTAAGAGTGAGCCAGTAGCTGATTAGTCTCTCAGTTGCTCTGCGGTAAGCATTTGTTGAGTTTGAAGAGAAAAACGCAGTGATTCAGGCAAGGCCGGCGACAGCAAGGCTGAGCCGAGATGTAACCATCGCCCAGCCCGTGAGGACTGCCTGGAGGGCAGACACTCATGCTATTCCTTCACTGTTGCTCTTCAAACCTTCATAATGGCTCATAGCTCACCTCTTCTGTTGAAATAGTCAAAGTCTTTCCTGCTGCTGTATTCTCAGTCTTCCAGCCCATATTCCTCACCCCTCAGGAACCCTGAGCTCTGTCAACCTTGGGTCATGTGACATTTCCTTGGCCCTTCAGAGCAATTCCATCCCGGTTTCCCGGCAGTGGCAGGCACTGTTGCTCAGAGGTGTGCACCCGCTCCTCTCTACTTTAACACAAGCCCCCTGCACAGTGGGCACCTGAAGGAGGTGGAGAGGAGAAAGCCTGTATCTGTCTGTACAGCAGTGATCATTTTAAAAAACTGAAGTGTTTCAAATTTTCCATTCCACGGTACACAGGTTTTGCACTAAAAGATTTCACAGAACCTTCAACAGCCTGTTTCTCCGGCCTTCAAAACTACCTAACACAGGGTAATTAGGATTTTTCGTTCCACCAACCAAAAAGGTCGCCCAGACTCCTTTCTATGACAAAATAACTTAACAGTGGCAGCAAAAAAAGAAGAAAATGGTTATTTCTGAATCTATACACCAAAATAGAATGATGAAGTGATTACATTGTTTTTGTATTTTTTAATATAGATGTTAAGCTGCCAGACCTCCCATGCGCCCATGAGCCACACGTGTGGCAGAGTTACCGGACAGCCAGGACGCAGTGAGGCTGAAAACTGACGCTGAGGCCCATCAGCTACTGAGAGACTCAAAAAATATCCACTGAACAGCTTTCTTAATATTTTTCTTGTCACAAAAATATATATGTTCAGAACAATTATCTGAAGCCGGGCATGGTGGTGCACGCCTTTAATCCCAGCACTCGGGAGGCAGAGGTAGGAGGATCACCATGAGATCGAGGCCAGCCTGAAACTCCATAGTGAATTCCATGTCAGCCTGGACTAGAGTGAGACCCTACCTCGAGAAACCGAAAAAAAAAAAAGAACAATTATCTGAAGGCATACATACAACACTAATTCTTTGTGTTATTCTTTTAGTCTCCATTTCAACACTAATCTCTTCAGAGCAGTTTTAACATTACTTTAGTTTTAACATTATTTCTAGAAGGTATTTACATAAAAGATATTTACATAAAAACCTCATACTTATATACTTGTACATATAACATATATTAACACATATATATTTATACATAACAACACAATGTCTGTGAGCTGTGCAGTAAAGTATTTCTAGATGTTGGTAAATGGTATAATGGTCCTTCTTGCTCCTGCCACAGAACTTTGAACTGTTTGTTCCGTCTAGAAGGCTTTTCTCTCAGACAACTAGTTGCCCATCTTCTTTCTCCTGCATCGTCACCCCTGCCCATTCCTTTCACAGCTATTTTTAGAACTCATAGTATACATTTTATTATTTTAATGTAAGCTCCTCAGTCTCAGATCCATGAGGGCACAGACCCTGTCTGTCTGATTCACTTTGTGTCCCTCGTGCTTGTCACAGTGTCACATACATCACAGAAGCTCCATAGACAGTTGCAAAATAAATGGAAAAGAATGACTTAAAAGCCATCAGCTCCAACCCTCGTTCAAATGCAGGATGTGTTTGGCATTATTCCCAGTAAGAACCCGAGGGCACAGTTGAAGGGCACATAGAAGGTGATATAAGAACAAATTGAATACAGAAAAGGTCAAAGTGAGATAAATAGTGAATCAAGAGGAGCTGTGAAGAAGAGGAAAAACACTTCAGAAAGCATTTAAAAGGCAGTGGGGACTAAGGCATCAGTCTGACCCATATATTATAGTATATAATATTATAGAAAGATGGTGGCAGATAGAAATGGCATCATTTGCTACAGTTTTTCACTACCAGTCCAGAATCGCTGAGAAGTTATACACGCAGCTTATTATACTATTTAATAATAAGTAAAGAGCTTAGTACATTCAGACCACATGAGGACTGGTAATGATACTGTGTCGTGAACCAAAGAGTGTGAGGCCCACTATAGACAAGCCCGCATTTACCTCATTACCTCAGACTGGACTCACGACAGCACTGTAAATGGGATGAGTACATGCTTATTCTCATATGTAGGGATTAAGTCTCAGAGGGCTTAGATGGGGTATCTGAGGCATAGATCTTCTGGATTTAAAAACACCTCCTTGGAATATGACACCTAAGGTACCGGGTGGGAAAACTTCTTCAGTTTTTGCAGCAATCCTGAGAGGTTTAAGGACTTCATTAGAAAATTATCTCTCTTCTATTTTAATATGAGCCTCATTCCCATGTTGATATTCATCTCAAAGAATTCAAAGAAGCCTTCTACCCACGCTTTTTTTCTTTTCTTCCTCTGACTGGCTAGACATGAATCAAGTTGTTCAAAATTCTGCACTTTACAGTTACATTTTCTAACCACAAGAGGTCACTTACAGCCCAGTGAGGGCAAAACCTCAGAGGGGCTTAAAAAAAAAAAAAACCTTGGGAATTGAAATTTATCCACCCTGTCATGATTCCTGACAGTATATGAACAATGACTCCTTGGATCAAAGTGGTGGGGAGTGAGTTTTGTGGGTATGAGGACAAATTTGGGTAAAAGGGGGTTGGAATGCAAGAAGCAAAAAAAAAAAAAAAAAAACACTCAGTTGGCTCCCATAACCCTCATAAAATTACATTCTTAGTAGTCTCACTATGTAGTCTCAGGGTGGTCTCAAATGTACAGTGATCTTCCTGCCTCTGCTCCTGAGTGCTGGGATTAAAGATGTGGCCACCACACCTGGCAAAATTAAATTCTTATCCACACACTAATACCAGCACAAAAGGTCCCAGCTCTATGTTGAGTATGGGAAGAGAGGGAATATGAAAACTCCTCCCACAGTCCTGGTGACTGGCAGCCTGCTTCTGCCCATGCCCTCTGTCCTTTGCGTTAAGAAGTGACTGCAAGGAGGACTGCTTGAATTCAAGGCCAGCCTGGGCTAACACAAGACCTTCCCTCAGAAAAAAAAAAAAATACACACACACACGCACACACACACACACACACGGCCTCTACTCACCACAACCAGATTTGTTTGCAATTGGCTCACATGATGCTCTATAACCAGGACTCACTGCTTTGTTCTCTACCTGCCCTGACTGACTGTGGATATTGCCCTTGTCCCCGGATCCCCTTGAGCTCTTGTTTCACCTTGCCCACCAGGAAGATAAGCCCAACGGCTTCTTTATTCTTCCTTTGTGAGGCCTGGTGCCCACTGCCCAGGGCATTTCAGCTGCTTCGGGAATAAAGGAGATGTCAGCTCCTTCTCCTCCAGATAGATCTGAAGTCAGTCGGGTGACCTTGTCTGACTCAAAGACAAGAACCAAAGGGCAGTGCGAGGTGGAGGGCAATCAGCAGGATGCCTTAACTAGGGCATCACCACCTGCTTGGCCCTGAGGGACCCTTGTGGCCAAATGTCAGGAACAAGGCAGCCTCCAGCAGAGTAGGACCATGTCCTTCTTTCTCCTCAGGGTGTCACTTCTCATTTATCCTCCACCTTGTCTCCTTCCTTCTTTTCTTCCTTCCTTTCCTTTCTGCAATAGTCAGCCCCACGTTGCTGGGATGAACTTCCAAACCAGACACAGTTTAAGGGAGAAAGGGATTTATTGAAGCGTACAGATCCAGGGGAGGTTCCACAATGGTGGAAGAAGCTGGCCTCCTTTCACAAGCCCATGCAGAAAGAAACACCAGCAGCAGCACCTAAGCAAGCCCACTCCAGGAACCCCAGTCAGAGCCCAAGTGCTCTGCATACCTTTAGACTGGTATTCTACATTGGCCCCCAAACACACCTCAGGGCCGGACACTAGGATCTGTTCACAGTGATATCTCTTCTAGCTAGGCAACTGGAAATCCAAGAAGCTTTAATAAAACAATCTACTGAGGGACATCCATTCAAACTACCACACTTTCCTTTCTTTCTCCATCAAGGCCAGTCTGGGACTACAGAGTGAGTTCCAGGCCAGACTGGGCTAGAGGGAGACTCTACCTCAAAAACACTGCAACAATAAAAAGACATAAAATATGAAAAGGCTTTCAGAAGATCTCACAGTTTCTTCTGTCAGTGCACGTACATTCACTTCTTATTGCTACTTTAACAAATTACCACAATCATAGTGACAGAAAATAATGAAAAATTATTATCTTACAGGACTATAGACCAGAAACTGAGCCAGGTTCTGTGAACCTAGACCTGCAGGCCACATTCCTCTCCAAAGGCTTAAGGGATGGTCTGTCCCTTTGTTCATCCCGCTGGTCAGAATTCCAGTCCTTGAGACGATAGGACTGATGTTCCCATTTCTTAGTGACTGTCAGCAGAGGGCTTTCTGGCCCTCATCCACCATCTTAAAAGTCAGCCACAAGTCAAGCCTTCCTTGGGCATCAGGACTCTGTCTTCCTCGGTCCCTTCCCTCCATGCTGACACAGCTAGAAAGACACTCTACTCTTAAGGTTTATGATTGGTTGAGTCCATTGATAATCTCCTTGTCTCAAGATCCATCACCCTTGCCATGTCTACAAACCCCTGCATGATGAATACAACGTCCACGCAGTCTCCAGGATTGGAGGGTAGACATCATACACAGCTGCTCTGCTGAGTATAGCATAGCATGGAACAGTTCTTGGATTGGAAGGAACCCCACATGGTGGTGGTATCTGTAGGAAAGATTTTTTTTTTCATGGTAATCCATAGAGTAAAATACCTTCTGAGGAGATGGGAAGTTTGTGGGTTTTTTTTGGAGCCTTACAGACATGAACTTGGCTAGGCTGTATGAGCTTTGCTGTATTGTGTCAGCACACTGCCGTGACTCGTGCTTCTAGTTCCAACTCCAGAGGGGCTGAGGCAGAGAAATTGCCACGCAAGTTCCAGGTCACCCTGTGCTACATAGTACCAAGCTAGCCTGAGCTACAGAATGAGACCCTGTCTTTAAAAATAAGGAAAAAGAAAAACATATTAAAATTAATAAAAATCTATTGACATTCTATTGATCAGCATTTTCTCTTGCTGACATAAGAAAGATCTGTTCAATATCCATTGTTATCTTTCATTTTCTAAGAGAATCCAAATTTTAACTTGGGTACCAAGATGTCCAGGATAGGCTGGGGCCTGGTCAGTGGTCAGTGTGATCTATTTCTGGTTGAGATAAATGCAAATACTGGGTGGGGATTCTCAGAAAGCTCTCTGAAATGAGCTGGCTCAGCTGTGACACGCTTCTTGTCTGTGCCCTGCCTGTCTGCCTGCCTAGAATACAGATATTCAGCAGCTTCTGAGAGCCACCTTGAAATATGAGAGCCAAACTCCAGGGATGGCAGACGAGGAAGAGCCGAGCTCTCAACAGTAGTGCAAAACCTCAACAACAGACCTGGACCTCTTTTGCATGAGAGAAAAGTATAGACAGAGAGGGTGTACTTTGTCCCTAAGCTGCTGAATTATTTCCTCACACAACTGAGTCTCCCTGAAGACCTGCAAGACTCAGAAGTGTCTGCTAGCAGTAGGAAATAAACTATGAAAAATAGCTTTTTTTGCACCCATGTAATTCCAGCACTCAGGAGGCTAAGAGTTCCAGGCCACCCTGGCTATGTAGCGAGACCCTGTCCCCAAAAATTTAATATATAATATATATGAATAATAAATCTAACTCTAGCAAATAATTTCAGGACTGAAGTAGTTTTAAACAGATGCTTAACACTTTAAATTGACATCACTTTTTCACGTACATCAATCATCTCATTTTATCATCACAGTCACTACCGAACAGGTGAGTCCTACATTGGCACTACCTTTATTGACAGTGCAGGAGACTAAGGCACAACAAACTTTAGCTGACTTTATGTGTGTGTAGACAACCTCGTATGTTGGCAATAGCCTTGCTTGAGGCAGGATTTCTTGTGGTTCTCTGCTGCCTTTTACCAGGGTAGCTGTCCCAAAAGATCTGGGAAATTCTCCTGTTTCTGCCTCCCATCTCACCAAAAAGCATGCTAGGATTGCAGACACCTCCACAGTGTCTGGCTTTTTTGTTGTTGTTGTTGTTTTGTTTTTCGAGGTAGGGTCTTGCTCTAGTCCAGGCTGACCTGTAATTCAATATATAGTCTCAGAGTGGCTTCGAACTCATGGCAATCCACCCACCTCTGCCTCCCGAGTGCTGGGACTAAAGGCATGCGCCACCACGCCCGGCTTGAGTCTGAATTTTTAATGTGGGTTCCAGCGCTCCAAATTCAGATACTCTCACTTACAAGCAAAAGCTTTGTCCGCTGAGCTATCGCCCTCAGAGAGCAGTACCTCTCTGCCGACTTCTTAAAGAGCCCTGGTCCTTTTTCACATCTGTTGACTTAAGTCACTTGATCTGACCTGCTCACTCTCTAGAGTTTATTCCCTAATGTCAGGCTTACAAACAACACTAGTTTATGATATGAAAAAATTTTTTAAAAATCATTCCTTTTGTCCTGCATGTATGTTTAAGAAAGACTAATAGACCATTTTTCTCAAGGGTCCCGCCCCCAGGCATGAGCACCCTCTCAAGGCAGCCCTGGCTAAAGAGGAGGCTGCTGTGTTCTCGGGAAGTCTTCCCAAGGGCAGGCAGTCCCAGGGGATGGAACAGTGACCCTGGTTGGTATCTGTTGCAGTCAGGTTCACGTTTCTGGTAGAAATCACCCAACCCAGAGCAGCTTGTGAGCAAAAAAAAGGTTTATTTTGGCTTACAGGCTCGAGGGGGAAGTTCCATGATGGCAGGGGAAAATGATGGCGTGAGCAGAGGGTGGACATCACCCCGTGACCCAACATCAGGTAGACAACAGGAACAGGAGAGTGTGCCAAACACTGGCATGGGGAAACTGGCTATAAAACCCATAAACCCGCCCCCAACAATACACTACCTCCAGGAGGCTTTAATTTCTTTTTTTTTTTTTTTTTTTTTTTTTTTTTTTTCTTTTTCTTTTTTTTTTTTTATTAGTCAGTTCTGTATTCAGCAAATACAGTCATTTTGGTACCATTATTAGGCTCATCCGTGACCTACCCCCCTCCCCTTGGCCCCTCCTTGTTGAGGTATACGGGTCATGCATTGTGGAGTTAGCCCACAGTTATGGGTAAGCTAAATGTCTCTGCATATCATGACCCAACATGTGACTCTGACATTCTTTCCGCCCCCTCTTCCGCAAAATTTCCCTGAGCCATGTTGGGTTCATTTTTGGTCTGCTTCAGTGATGAGGTGTTGAGGGCCTCTGAGGCCCTGGCTCTCTGATTTGGTAGGAGTTGATTTTTCTCTATGCTGATCTCCTTCCCCCTTGTGCTGGTGTCTGGTTCATCAGGAAAAACAGCCCCCTTGCTTGTTTCTTGAAGTTTTCTTAGTTTCAGCCGGAGCCCTTTTGAGGTATGATGGGGTGGCTCTCTCCTTAGGGTCTACATCTATCTGAAAAAGAGAAGCAGATTCTCCAACGGAGAGTAAGTTAGCATCAGGACAAATGAGATAACCCTTACTTTTTTTTTTTTTTTATAGAGAATTTAATATGTGTAGGCCCTCTTGTAGCCCACAATTGATAGTAGGTTGATACTGGAGAGTGGGCTTATGTTTGGATATGGTTCTGACTTGTTTCCCAGCTCCAGCTATGGGTCCCATACCAGTGAGGGGATCAGTTAGCCAAATTGAGAGCAGTTGGTTCCCCACGTTGGCTGTGTGCCACCACTGCACTTGTGTGGGCATCACAATAAGTTATTTGCTGCTAAGTAGGTTAGACCATGCGTTGCTTCGATAGATATTGGTCAATTTCCCCCAGTCGCCCATGTAGCACCTTCTGGCACTAGATGTGCTGACTGTCTGGGGACTGACTCTCATCCAACTTCCAGCCATGCCATTCTAATTTGCATGTCAATCACATAAGGTATCTTCAGCAGTAGGGTCTTACCACTAACCTTTGGTGGGTCATCAAGTACTCTGACAGAAATCTGTCTGTCTTTTAGGAAACCTTGTAGGTCTCTCTGATCAAAAGCTCATTGTGGATGATAGCCCCATGCTGGTTCTGGGAGTTACAGGTCAGTGCCCACTAAGAAAATGAGGAAAAAGATAACTAATATACAAGAGTTAGAGGTAAGAGAGAGAGAGACAGGGAGAGGGGAAGTGAGGGAGGGAAGATGTAGGAGACTAAGGTTAGTCTTAATCTTACAGCAATTGGAAATTAAAGCCTCCTGAACCACAAGACACTGGAGAGGGTAAGATCAGGAGGCTTTAATTTCCAATTGCTGTCATCTGGGGAACCCAGCATCCAGACACCTAAGTTTATGGGGGACACCTGAATCAAACTACCACAGTATCCATGAGGCAGCAGCACCCCATCGGCTCTCTGATGTCCCCTAGCTGTCTAGGCTTCCTCCCGATTAAACCATAGCAGCCTATGACAGGGTCCAAGCTCCTCTAGGGAGAAATGGAATCATGGCAAGGAAGCCCACACCAAGCCTGCCAGTTATGGTTATGTCACAGCACCAAAGTGATCGATGTCTGGATCAGAGTAATTCCCTTTGCTGTTATGGTGGATTTTCTAAGTCTCAAAGGTTTACCTGAAAGTCAGAAAATACTGGTTTTTATGATCAAGTGCAATTTAGGCCAAAAAGTACAAATGACACCCCAAATTGCATTGATACTCTCATACTGCTTCTTCTTTCTGAACAAGTGGAAATTTCTGTCTGAACTGTGAATTTTCAAAGTCAATTTATCTTGGGGGTGGGGGCCTAGCTCAGTAGTAGAGTACTTGTACAAAATAATGTCCTGTTTTGTCATCAGCACTGAAGAAAAATTATCTTTACAATTTCAAAACTCACCATATTTGACAAAACCCATAAACTAAGAGGAATAAAGAAGAGATGATTTGCACCAGTCAAAGCAGCAGTAGATCTTCAAACATCCCTAACTTTCATGGAAAGGTGACTACCACCTCCATTTTCCATGACATTTCAAAGCCCCTTTGTTGAAGGTCATATACTGGTAAGTTAATTGCCTTAAACATTGTGTTTCCAAATTCTCTTTCTTTTACCATCTAAAACCATTTAGGAAGGACTGGAAAAATGGCTCAGCAGTTAAGATGCCTGCCTGCAAAGCCTACAGACCCAGGTTCAATTCCCCAGTACTCACATAAAGCCAGATGTACAAAGTGACGCATGCATCTGGAGTTCATTTGCTGTGGCTAAAGGTTCTGGTGCACCCATTCTCTCTCTCTCTCTCTCTCTCTGTCTTTCTTTGCTTGCAAATAAGTAAATAAGTAAAAATATTTTTAAAAATAGCCACATATAGTGGCACACGCCTTTAATCCCAGCACTGAAGAGGCAGAGGTAGGAGGATCGCCATGAGTTCGAGGCTACCCTGGGACTACATAGTGAATTCCAGGTCAGCCTGAGCTAGAGTGAGACTACCTCAAAAGACAAAAAAAAAAAAAAAAAAAAAAAAGCAAAAAATAAAACCATTTAGAGGACCAGCCAAAAATAATAAGATTCAGATTATAGAATGATTATCATGAATGCAAGTTTAGGGAGGATTCCTTACATATGTATTACAAAATGATGTCTGGCTGTTTACAGTTATCCTAGGGGCTTGTCTCTGCTCTCCATGCATTTAATGTATTCTCTGGGGGAGAGAGAGACAGATCAAAGCTCTGACTAAGTAATAAAAACAAAAAGGTATATCATGTCGGTGTGGCAGCATACTCCCTGAGTCAGTAGATGTCTCCTTGCCAGCAAGACCCTGCATTCCTGTTTATGTGCATTGGAACTATCATTTGCAAGTAATAGACACCAGTTCCAAATAGTAAAAGGACAGGCAAAGAGAAGATGCACTTGAAGGGTGTAAACTGTCTTACACGTCTCAAGGTCAAGGCACAGCCTGGCTATCAGAGGAACTGGAAGGCTAGCAAGACCCGGCAGATTTGGTTTGGGTTTGGTTCTTGGATGCTTGCCTCAGTCTCTCTCATCTGCCCTTGGTTTCTCTATGCAATTTTGCTATGCCCATCAGTACACCCACAAAGCCCATTTTGTCTTATCTACTAGACAAGTTCCAGCTCCTGGTGGTTTTGTCCTTCTGCTCCTGAATCCAGCCCAGAGGAGAACTGACACCTTTCAAGTCTCATTGTATAGGAACAAGTAGGACCTCCCAGGGGTCAGGGACTCATCATGAGTCACTTGGCTAAAACCAGGTAGAATAAACCCAGCTAACAAAGACCAGTCCTTAGAATCCCATGGGTAGTGGGGATACCATCTACAGAAGATAGACTTGTGATAAGCTACAGAGAGCTTGCCAGTATCTACTCATCTGATTGAAGAACCACACAATAGTTTCGAGCCTATGGGCCAAGACCTGGGCAGGCAATGTAGGTGAGAAGCTGGAGACTTGTATTTACTGAGTGGTTTAGTCCTCCTGTGGAAGCAACTGCACAGACAGCATTCATGGAGACTGAGGACTTTGTATACCCTGATCATATGAGTGCAGATGTTTTCCAGATATTATGTAGGTACTTTTAAAAGTCATGTGACTTAGATTCTTTTCCATGTGTTACTAAATTAATTGGATCTTGTAGTCACCATGTATCTTTTCTAATTAGTAGGAACTGACAATAGGGCTATTATTCCATGTGAATCCTAATGTACAAAATAATCTAGGACCCCTGTATATAAGGGTAGGCATGGACCAAGAAACTGAGGAGCTTCATTAGCTGGGATGTTTGACAGGAAGTTCTCCAAAAGAATTTTATTTTTGTTAGTCTCCTGTTTTCATGTGTTATTATGAACTTGTCTAAAGACACCTTGCCCCATGAAAATATATTGTATGCATACATCTAATAAGTTGGTGGAAAGTATGTTCTGAATTTTAGAGAGTGTTTAAATTAATGGCCTCTGTATCACTTTCAGCCACACTGAGTAGCAGGAACTCAGCCAACAAAAGGTTAGTGGGCAAAGATCCTTTGCAGTGTGCCATAAGGAATATTTAGGGATGACTTGTAATCTGCATGGTGATTGTTGAAATGTGAGCAAATGCTTTCAAAGTGTCTAAAAAATATCCCTTGAAGGCACCATAAGTACCAAAGTACTCATTTCACTATTGACAAACTCTTCTTATACTGCAACAGAAAAGCCTCATTGCTGCTTAAAAATAAGAATAATAAAATAATAGTGGTAGCAACTCATATTGTCCTGCAATTTCTTGATACATGATTGTGGCATTTTACAAATATTTTTTTTTCATTTTATTCTTGCAACAAACATGGATATCACTTCTGTGACTCTTTTACTCAGAAGAAAATTGAGTTTGAGGTTCCTGAAATGTATGTTAAATAATTTGAATCTAAATTAATGTGCTTTTACTACTGTTTGTGAAATACTGTCTTGGGTGGAAGCTATAATAATAGAGAGATCCAATTAGCCCATTAGGTAAACCAGGAATGACTCAGACATTGTTGGCACAGTAGAGAGCACATAGCTTCATTATTAACATTCTGGAACAAATTAGACTATGCAAGTTCAAATCCCACCCCTACCACTTAACTGCTTTGTGACCCTGGGGGAGTATCTCATTTAAGTTGAAGATAGTTAATAACTTCTCCATGGAGTTTCTAATGGATTGAATAATATTTAAGTTCGCATATGAGTCCCTAGGACCTAGGAAATGGCCTTTCTAGCCTGGAGTCTTTGTGCTTGGTGTGTTAGCAGAGCTGAGGGGCTCATTCCGTACAATGGGCCACATCCATAGACTAGCCTGGAATGGCTGTGGGGCACAAAATCAAGTGTTTCTTCAACCCTGTAAGTCTCCATTTCCTAATGGTTTCTAGACTTGTTTGTTTTATTCATGAGTGGAGAACCAACACAGCCATTAAAAGCTGAGATGAGCTGCAGATCATGTGGGGACTGCCAGATGGGAATGGAGGGCAGAAGGGCCTGCAGCCTGCAGCAAACCCAGCTCACTTGGCAACTGTCACCCCATGGGCTGCTTTAAACCCGTCGAGTGCATTCTCAGCAACTAAGGCACCCTAGCTAATTGGACAATAAAAGAAGACTTTGATCTTGAGAGGGAGGCATATGTAAGGGGGTTCACAGTGATCTGAGTACACTGTGTGTGCAGAGGGTCTGCTGGACCCACAGAAGCCTCTTAACCTTGTGCTTATGTCTCCTACAAAGACAATGAGAACCAGCTCACTTGCCTTCTCTCCCCAGCTGTCCTTGGAAGATTAATTGCTATCTGTGATGCATTTTGACTTGGTTCAAAGAAATGTAACTACAGAAACACTGTGGTGAAGCTGAATTTCTGAGGTCCATGAGAAATTTTATCTCTTAAATACAATGACCATTTCACTACCACCCAAACTTGGACACTTTAGAGAGTAAAAGGAAACATTAAGCATAACTAAAATTATATAATTTTTCTTAGAAGATAGTGTGGCAGTTTCTTAACAAAACTAAAAATATACTTAGCATACGTATAATCTAGCCATTTAGCTACTTGGCATCTTCCCAAATGCGTTGAAAATGTCCACAGAAACCATGAAAAGGAATGTTTATAGCAGCATTATTCATAATTGTCAAATGTGCCAGCAGCCAAGATGTCCTTCAATAGGTAAGTGGATTTTTAAATAAACTATGATGCATACATAGAATGATCTATCATTCAGGACTGAAAAGAAGTGAGCTATCACGACACAAGAAGACATGGAAAAATCTTAAATGTCAAGATTCACACACTGTATACATCAACTATGCATGCTCCTCAACTGGGAGCTGAGGGCCAATTTTAATCAATTCATCATAAATTGAAAATATCATCAAGTCCACAGTGCATCTAATCTTCTGTACAACCTCATGTAGCAATGCAGTACACTGCAGAACACCAGTTGCTTCCCCTCCAGATCTGCTGGCTGCCTTGAAGTTGTGGCTCATGGAGCTGCCCGGCATATTCAGAGAGGACCTACTCCATCTCCAAGTGTAAAGTCTGAAGAACAATTTTTATTGTACGTGCATGGCTTTCATACCATCAAAAGTCAAAAAACATCATAAGGCAACCATAGTAATTTGAGAGGACCATTTGCATGTGACATTATGGAAAAGAGATAATTAGTGTTGAGATAAAAAGTAAACAAGAGTCAGGGGTCCCAGAGGTTGGGGGTGGGAGGGATGAATAGGTAATACTTAAATTTCTAAATTGTGTGGCTTTTGTACATATTTATTAGTTCTACTATAAATTGTCATACTTTACAATAATTTTCAAAAAATATTATTATCAAAACAACCATTTTTTAAAGTTTTTCAGGGATATATGTTCACCTTCCTCCCAAGCATTACACTCTGAATTTAAGCTGAAAGAAGTTAACTTAATTTCATTTATTTTTTTTGAAAGTAAAAGAGAAAGAAAGAAGGGGGGGGGGGAGAAAGAGAAGGAATGAACATACCAAGGTCTCCAGCCACTGTAAACAAACTCCAGATGCATGCACCATCTTGTGCATCTGACTTACATGGATGCTGGGGGATTGAACCTGAGTCATTAGGCTTTACAGGTAACTGCCTTAACCACTAAGCCATCTCTTTAGCCCCTAGAAAAAAGTTAATGTGTTTATTGATTCAAGGAAAGAAATTGATTTTCTACAATGTTTTCCCCTTTATATTAGAAGTAATAATATCAGTCTTTTTGCTTTTACTTTCTAGCTTGTAGTACTAATTTTTTTATAACTTCCATTGTACCAGTACCCCATTAAGTGCTTTACATTAGTCTAATTTACTCATTATTAATTGGAGACTTATGCATTCACTTAAAAATATTTGGTGAGGGCTAGAGATATTGGTTAGCAGTTAAGGTGCTTACCTGTAAAGGCTAAGGACCCAGGTTTGATTCCCCACAATCTAAGTAAGCCAGATGCACATGCATCTGGAGTTCATTTGAATCGGCTAGAGGCCCTGGCACAACCATTCTCTCTCTCTCTCTAAATATAAATTTTTTAAAAGATACTTATTGACCTATATCTCAATCGCAAGAAAGTAATAATGCAAAACAATGAGGAAAGGCTTCAATAGACAGTTCTCTAAAGAACAGGCACAAATGACCAATGTTTGTGTTAGAAGACCCTCAGCCGCACTGAACATACAGAAATGCCAATTAAGATTAGTGTGATGAGATGTTACCTTATGCATGTTAGAATGACCACTCTAAAGATAAATGAGAAATAGTCTTCATAGGGAAGTAGGAAAATTAGAACTTGTGTCTACTGTTGGTAAGAATGTACAAATCATACAGCTGCTATGGAAACAATATAGTGATTCTTTAAAAAGGCAATGGAAGTATCACATTACTCAGCACTCTCATTTCTTGGTATTTATCCAAAAGACTTAATAAAAATCTCTAAGAAGCATTTGCCCCCTCATGTTCATTGTAGCAGTATTCATAATACCAAGATGTAGAAACAGTTAGCATGTCCTTTGATGGAGGAATAAATAAAGAAAATTGTATGCAATACATTTAATGGAATGCTATTCTTGCCATTTTCAGCAACATGGATGAACCTGGAGGATATTATGCTAGTAAGCCAGGCACAGAAGAACTAATACTAAATTATTCCACTTATATGAAGAATGTAGTTAAAATTACAGAAGCAGAAGACAGAATGGTGGTAGTTGCCAGGGGCTGGAGGAAATAGAAACAGAGTTGCTATTCAACGGGCATAAAGCTTCAGTAAATGTTAGGTGAGTAATTTTTAGAGCTTTGTTATACAGAATCTTTCCTGTACCTAGCAATACTTTGTTATATGATTTAAATTTTTTAAGAAAGGATAGCTCACATCAAGTGTTCATACACAATAATTTAAAAGAGAATATCATTGAGCACTTGCTAATTAAGTGGCATACACTATTCCAGATGCTGGGGACATAACTACAATGGGGGAGGACGATAAACAATAAATAAATACGTAATATCAGGTGACAAGTGCTAGGAAGAAAAATAAAGTAACAATAGTGATGGAGAGTACAATTTCAGATAAGTTGTCAGGAAGCTTCTCTTATCAGATAGCGTTGATCAGAATCATGACAGGAATAAGCCATGTAGCTTATCTTGGGGAAGAACAGACCAGGCAAGGGTATGGGCTGGCAAAACAAAGGGAAAGGGGAGATCAAGAGAAACTCCAGAAATACAAGACTTTGCTGAAGGAATACATCTTGCAAGTGACAAGGCCAGAATTCCAACTGGAACATTCTTATTCCAAAGCCCAGGCTATGTGCTAGCATGTAGAGATCAGGACAAGGAGTCATGGCACCTATGGCACTCACTAACAATATAACCTGAGTCACATCACTCCAAACAGCCTTGGCAGGTCCTGTCATGTGCCAGGCATGTGAATAACAAAGACCCTTGGCCATGACTGGGGGTAAGAGAGGCAGAACCACCTTGTTCCCATTCCCCTCATCTCTTAGGCAGGGAGTTTAGGCCAGGAACTCTCTACAGGCCTTCCCCACCCCCCTTCAATTCTATGGGTTTGGGAAACAGGAAAATCCTTTCACCTGCAAATGGAGAAGACAGAATCAGCACAGATTTCCCACTCCCTCCAGGGTGTCTTAAAGGTGTCCATGCTTAATTAGAATTTTTAATTGGGAGAGAAGTGATCAGACACTATAGGTGCAGTTAGTGCAGTAGATTAAAATCATTTAGTGACCTCATTCACTCCCCAAACTGTCTACATTGATTTTATAATTCCCACCATGTAAGTGGCCACATGACATGCGGGTAACTAGAGAATCACCAGTGGATTTTAATGAGGTTATTGTTGTCAACAGAGAGTATTGCAGTCAAGTTCGCATTGCTGGCAGAAATCACCCAATCAAAAGCAGAGTATGGGGAAAAACAGTTTGTTTTGACTTATAGACTCGAGGAGAAGCTCCACGATGGCATGAGCAGAGGGTGGACATCACTTCCTCGCCAACAATGGGTGGACAAGAGCAACAGGAGACTGTGCCCAACACTGGCAAGGGGAAATTGGCTATAATACCCATAAGCCTGCCCCCAACAATACACTGCCTCCAGGTGGCATTAATTCATAAATATCTATCAGGGGGGAACCTAGCAGTCAGAACACCTAAGTTTATGGGGGACACCTGAATCAAACCGCCACAGAGGAGGAAAGGTACAAATTATTACAACATGGATTTTTTTTTTTTTTTTTTTTTTTTTTTTTTTTTTGCTGCAGTACTTGAAAACAAGGCTTCAGATTCTTTCAATGAGCATTCAGAGGATTTTCAATAAACCTGGGGTTTCATCCTCCAAAGTAACCCTCACCTTTGATGGGTGGCAGTAAAAAAATAAAATAAAAATAAAAATAAATTTAAAACTTTTTAGTTTCCTTCTGTGGGAAGAGAAATGATCAAGCCAGCCAACAGACAAATGATACGTTGGGAGATAATATTTGCAACGGTGTGACATAAACATTTAATAGCACTACTTAAAACACCACCTTCAGGTGAAGTAAGATAAAGAAAATCATTCAGTTCAAAGAAAAGACCATGTAATGGCCAATGAGCCTGTGAAAAAGAGTTGTCATGGAAACTTAAGTAAAACATCCCAAAATGATTAGAATTAAATGTGTTGGTAACATCTGTTAAAGGGGGCCGACTCCATGTCTTGGTTCACTGTGGAATAGCACTCATGGCCTCTCCCTCTTTGTCTCCCATCCCTTCCTCCCCAGAAGGGGAAGATTAGCAATGGATCTGGGGAAGGAGGCTGAGTGGGGCTGGTACCTTCTGCATCTTTTTCAGTGAGGATGCAGCAAGGATGCACGCCATGTGCTCACAACCCTACAGGAGGCTTCTCCAGGCAGGCTCTGCACCAGGCAGGGACACCTGTAGCTGACAGAGCCTCTGTCATTAGGTAGGACTATGTCTCTAATGTAGAGATAAAGTGTCAATATGATAAATCAAATACACATCATTCAACCCAGCTATTCAGATGACATTTTAAAATTCCTGTTATGAAGGCTCATATACCTTTCTTTTTTTTTTTTTTTTTTGTTTTGGTTTTTCAAGGTAGGGTCTCACTCTAGCCCAGACTGATCTGGAATTCACGGTGTAGTCTCAGGGTGGCCTCAAACTCACAGGGATCCTCTTACCTCTGCCTCCCAAGAGGATGGTACAAATAGGGAGGGTTATACATTGGTCAAGACTGGCCTTCATCATGATTTTGATCCTTGTAATCAGAGTAAGAAGATAATTCCACTGTTCTCAGTAGTTCTCCATAAGCTTGAACTTTTCCATAGTATATATATATATATATATATATATATATATATTTTTAACCAGTAATTGCACTTTCCTAAAGGAATAACCATACCCACTGTGGTGGTTTGAATAGATGGCCCCCAATATATTCAGTTGTTTATTTGTTTGTAGTTTGCATCTGCAGCCACCTGGCTGGAGGCAGTGTCACTGGGTGGATCTTAAGGTGTGGTGGTGGATTTGAGATTTCAATCTAAAGATATGCAAAGTGTGCCTAGCTGGAGTTCCTGAAGTGTGCTGTGCTATGTGGCTTTAGGCTTGTGCTTCTCTCTCTCTGCTTGGACCTGTGAAGGCAGGCCAGCTTCTTCTGCCATTATGGAACTTCCCCTGGATCTGTAAGCTTCAATAAATATCCCTTCCTCCATAACTGTGCCTGGTCTGGAAGTTTATCACAGCGAACCTGAAGCTGTCTGCTACACCCACCCATAAGGATATATGTATATGTGGGTATTTCTAAAAACACTACAGAAGAAAAATATGGAAATAACCTAATGATCATGGTTATATCAACAATAGTGTGACATTGTTAAACTGAACAACTTAAAGAAAAATAACCTTTCTGAGACAACATCAAGGAAAACTTACATCACCTACCTGACCATTTATTCTTGTTCATGAACAAACACCAAGACCCACCAGATAAATACATGGGAAAAAGTAGTAGCATGAAAGAGGAAGAAGAGACAAGCCAGGGAACGATGAGAGCTGTCATTCATCTGTTGAGAGATCTCCAAGAACTCCTAAAAGAAGGGATATAAAACAGACAGTGGGGAAAGAAAACGTGTTTAGAGATTAAATGATTAGACAGTAGATTCCAAAAATTCAATAGAAATCTTTGGTAAAACAAGATGAGAAAAGTTATCAGTACATAGAACAAGAAGAGAAAGCTAGAAACACAGGAAAGATAAAATTACAGGAACTGTCCAGAGGCTCTATCAAAGAAATAATAGAACATTCACCAAAGCTAAGGAAAAACACAATTCTTCAGGTTGCAATGGACTATGAAGTATAGATGCCATCAATTGATGCCTAGGCCAATTCTCCGGAGATTGTCAAACACTGAGAGCAAGGAAAGTATGTTCAAAGAAATCAGAGAGAAAAACATACCAAGGGATGTGACTTCTCCATTGTTAGTGCTAGACTTCTCATTAGCACCAAGGAATGCAGGAATCTTACTAGATAAGTGTGGTCCTCGGGGCATCAGAAGATTGACATATGGGGGCTCACAAGAAACACAGACTTTCAGCCCTCACCCCAGACTAGTTGACTGAGCCTGCATTTTCCAGATGATATGCATATGAATAGACTGAAACAAAGCAAAGTGTAGGACTTTATGCAGTGAGCAAAATAATGTGTGAAGTTGGAATTGTGTACCTCGTGACCAGTTGGGTGCCAGGGCAAAATCAAAGCACACTGAGGTGTGCAAGAACTCACAACATTTGTAGAAAGTTTTTGAGAAGATCTTCCAGAAAGGGAAGAGAACAAAATAATTGTCAGGGGATCCAGGAAGCAGAATATTAAGAGACCACTGAAGAGACACACACCAGTGCTTGTGAGCAGAATGGGCTGGGGCATCAGTGGGAGAAGCAAGATGGATCCCTGCTTTTTCCTCTAAAATGAACAGCAAGGTCTGCTAGATAAAAGGCACCTATCACTTAGTTTGACTGAGACACCGGAGAAGCCGAAAGTCATTGTGAAGGCTTTTCTTTTCTTTTGGATTATTTAATAGGATGAAATAGAATCTATGGTCTAAACATTTTTAAATAGCAAATATTAAATATTAAATTTAACCACGGCCTAAATATTAAGTAACCGGCAATATGACATCAGTAAAAATGTTAGAGGAAATGCTATCTGATGCTAAGGAACTTCTCTTGTAAGTAACTCAGTAGTCATGATATTGAATTGATGAAGACAAAATATAATCACACCATTTTCATGGCTCACAGGTGAGTGCTGGTTGCATAGTGGGTAAAGTAATACCCTTTATTGGTTTTTAGCATTCAAGTCTACATATGGACTAAGTATAATGTTTGATTGTGGTTACATATCATAAGATAAATATTTTTAAAATATTTTTATTTATTTTCAATGAGAAAGAAATGGAGAAGGAGAAAAAGAGAGAGAGAAAGAGAGAGAGAGAATGGGCCCATTAGGGCCTCTTGCCAAGGCAAACTCCATCTACATGGGCCACTTCGTGCATCTAGTTTTATGTGGGTACTGGGGAATTGAACTCAGGCTGTCAGGCTTTGCCATCAATCACCTTAACACCTGAGCCATTTCCCCAGCCCAAGGTAAACGTTTCATCAACAAGTACAAAATGTAAAATTATGGTTATCAGCAAGTGAGGGGTGTCAGATGGTATAGATAAAGTAGAAAGCCAGATGACATGCTAGACTTTTCTAAAGCTAAAATTCTAACTTAAAAAAATTTAAAATTATGGAAGGATTCAACAAAATATTAGGTATTAGTAAACAGAAGGAAAATTTGTGTGGGGGTATACATGGGGGGAGCATAGGTGTGTGTGCATGCATGTGTGTATGCAAGCTAGTAGACAACTGGGAGTGTCATTCCTCAGGAACACCACATACTTCTTTATAGACACTGACCTGGAGATCACTGATTGGGATAGACTGGCCTAAGGTAGCCTCCTGTTTCTGCCTTCCCAGCCCTGAGATTACAAGTACACGCCATCACACCCGGCATTTTTACATGGGTATGGGAGATCGAGCACTTTGCCAACTGAACTCTCTCCAGCTCGTAGTATTTTATTTTATTTTATTTCATTTCATTTTCATTTCATTTTATTTTTTGTATTTTTGAGGTAGGATCTCACTCTGGTCCAGGCTGACCTGGAATTCACTATGTAGTCTCAGGGTGGCCTCAAACTCATGGCAATCCTCCTACCTCTGCCTCCCTAGTGCTGGGATTAAAGGCGTGCACCACCACGCCCAGCATATTTTCTTTTTTAAAGCTGAGAATAAATGACTTTTTTTCCTGGCTCCCCTGAAATGCTCAGGTGCATTGACTTAAAGATCAACACATAGATAACTACTTCAATTTCTTTTATTAGTGTTTCACATTAAAAGTCAATTTCCTAGATGTGGCATCAGACAGGTTTTCTTCATAAAACTGATTCAGGGATCTAGACCACTTCCTCCGTGAGGCTCTGCTAGCTCTCAGCTCTCTGAGTCCTCCGCACTACGTGAATAGTCAAAGAGCACGTGGATGAGGCCTACTCCCTAGCCAATCACCTGGCTCAGAAATGACCTGCGCAATCCTGCTCTCAGTCCTTTGCTCATGGAGCAGAAACTGCACTTGCAAGCTTTCTGGTGACCATTCTACATGATGGAGTGTTTCAGTCTGTTATCTCCTTTATCAAAGTGGACCCACCTGGAGGTAAAGAAGGCCCGCAAGTGCAGAACTCTCAGATCCATTAAGTTAAAGCAAGGTCAGAACAGTATGTAATGGATGCAGTTACCTCCTTCTTACCCCTGGGAAATAAGCTTCAGGAACCCCAGTGGATGCTTGAAGTTGTGGATGGTAAAGTGCTGTATGTATACATGCTATTTGTTCTCATACACACACACCTAGGAAGAAGTTCAGTTTGTAGATTAGGCATAGTATGAGAGTAACAATGATAACTAATAATAAAACACCATTACGTAAGTGTGGTATAAATTTACATTCTTGGGGCTGGAGAGATGGCTCAGTGATTAAGTTGCTTGCCTGTGAAGCCTAAGGATCCGGGTTCAATTCCCCAGTACCAACATACGCCAGATGCACAAGGTGGCGCATGTGTCTGGAATTTATTTGCAGTGGCTGGAGGCCCTGGTATGCCCATTCTTTCCCTTTCTCTCAAATATATATATATATATATATATAATTGCACTACATTTTCACATTTTCAGCCTTGGTTGACTAAACCATGGATTAGGGGCACTACTATATACTCACAAACACCTACACAATTTGGGGAAGGTGGCAAGGAGTTCATGCCAGTTATGCATGACTATTTGGAAACACAATGAGAGACATGGTTTAGTGTTCACTAAAATGTTAAGTTCTCCCTTCACACTATTTTGGAATGTCTCCATCCAAACCCATATTGAACTATAGTTTCCATTATGAGTGCTAAGAGGTAGGAACCGAGTGTGGTACAAATGCCTGTAAAACCAGCACTGGCAGTCAAAGACAAGAAGATTGAGAGTCCACGGCTAGCCTGGGCTACATGGACAGACCAGTCTCGTAAAACAAAACGCAAACAGAAAGTAAACAAGGGAGGGAGGTGGGGCATTTAAAGAGTGGTTAGGACAAGAGGGCTCTGGTCACATGAGGGGATTACGGCTGTTCCTGCAGGAGTGGGTTACATATCTCAGGAATAGTTTAGAGCAGTTTTTCTCCCTGTCTTGTATGAACACTTCTTTGTCAGGTAATATTCTCTACCATGTTATCAGTCAGAGGCCCTCGCTGGATAGCAGCACCATGTGGTTGGACTCCAGATTCATGAGCAATAAATCTGCGTTCTTTACAAATGTCCCAGTCTCAGGTGCTCCATAATGTAGAGCAGTCACCAGAAAGCTTGCAGGTGCAGTTTCTGTTCCATGAGCAAACCATGACTACGTATGCATTTTGCCAGTTTTCTAGTGGCAGACATTGCAGTTGTTTCAGGTCAGTTGAGGTCACAAATTTAAATCATCTGGCACTTGCATTATTCCATAGACATTTGAATGAGTATACATACAAATTCTTCTTCCACGTAGTAATTCTGATAGACATGTTCAAATCCATCATCTTCATTGTCTTATATGACAGATGAGGAAAGGTACTAATAAATGGCCGCAGACCAAGGGCCACAGACAGCTCACCTGCTAGAGCTAGGACTGCTCTGAGTTGACCATGGGTGAGTGTGAGTACCACGGGGTTCCTGAGGCCTGCTGTCTAAGAGCCAAAGCAATGGCTGCAATGATGAAGCACACTTGCAGTGGGCTGAGAAGTCACCATAGCAGATACAAGCCAAATGCTACCAATGCAGGAGAGGCACCAGCTTGGAAGGAAGCTTTAAAAATTAGTACACATGGGCTGGAGAGATGTTAGTGGTTAAGGTGCTTTCCTGTGAAGCCTAAGAACTCATCATCAAATTTCCAGGTCCCCCATAGCCACAGGCACAGTGACACAAACACGCAATGTCCCATATGCACCACAAGGGGTCGCACATATCTGGAGTTCATTTGCAGCAGCAGCTGAAGGCCCTGGCAGGCCCATTCTCTATATCTCTCTGCCCTCTCTCTCTCTCTCTCTCTCTCTCTCTCTCTCTCTCTCTCTCTCTCTCAATGAATAAAAAAGAGATTGACAAAATCAAATACTATGTACACATCACACACCAAGAGCAGTTCCTGAGCTAGGCAGCCAGAAGAGATCCCCTGGCTCAGTTTTCTACTACCCATACCTGTGCCCATCAGGCCTTAGAATGAGAAGAGTTATGGACAGTGGCCGAGTTGTGACCAAACCGCATGCCACTTAAGCTTCAGTAGATGTTATTTAGAGAGGTGCATGCTCATGTGTGCATGCATGTAGTACATGTAGGTGGAGGTGGGAGGACAACTTTGGGTGTGTGCAGGTCAGTAAATGTAAGTGGAGATTGGAGGACAACTTTGGGTACTTATTTTTGCCTCCCACATTGTTTGAGCAGCATCTCTTGTTCACCACTGAGTTTGTTAGGCCAGCTGACCCAAGAGGTTCCAGGACATTCTTCTGTCTCTGCCTCCCTTCTTGCTATAGGCATGCTGGGATTACAGACACTTGCACTACAGTGTCTGGCTTTACAGTGGGTTCTAGGGATTTGAACACAGGCACTACCTCCACAGCCCAAGATATCCTTTTTATATAGCCGTATATACGCAATATGTGTATGCATGTGTGGTGGTTTGGTTCAAGTGTCCCCCATAAACTTAGGTGTGCTGAATGCTAGGTTCCCAGCTGATAGAGATTTGGGATTAACGTCTCCTGAAGGGAGTGTATTGTTGGGGATGGGTTTATGGGTATTATAGCCTGTTTCCTCTTGCCAGTGTTTGACACATTCTCATGTTGCTGTTGTCCATCTGATGCTGGCCAGGAGGTGATATCCATTCTCTACTCATGATATCATTTTTCCCTGCCATCATGGATCTTCCCCTCGAGTCTGTACACCAAAATAAACTTTTTTTCCCCACAAGCTGCTCTTGGTCGGGTGATTTCTTCCAACAGTGTGAACCTGACTGCAACAGTAAAGTTGGTACAGAGGAGAGGTGTCATAACTGCTTGAAACCTGACCTTGTGGCTTTGGCCTTTTGGAGCTGATTTTCAAGAGGAATGTGGATAAATTTGAAACCTTGTCCTAAGAAATGCCTTGCAGTGCTCTAAGTACAGCTTGATGGACTATTCCAATCAGAGTTGAAAGACCTGAATGCAGTAAGAACTATGGACTGTGAAGTTTGGCTTATGAGGGTGAGAAAGAGATTTGCCTGGACTGGGCTAAAGCAGTTTGAGTGAGAGGCTTGCTGTTACTCCCATGTCCTGAGAAGTTGTGCAGGGTTGCATTGTGTAGAAGTGGACTGGTGTGAACAGAAGGATATGACCCAAAAATGAAATCACTGGGATGAAACTTCTGCCTGTTCATCTGCAATTATATGAGCGATTACAACCATTGAGACTGGGCCAGCTGACCTGTATTGGAGATTTGGGGATTAACATCTCCTGAAGGCAGTGTATTGTTGGGGGCAGGCTTATGGGTATTTTAGCCAGTTTCCTCTTGCCAGTGTTTTGCACATCCTCCTGTTGCTATTGTCCATCTGATGTTGACCAAGAGGTGATGCACCCCCTCTGCTCATGCCATCATTTTACCATGACATCACAGTGCTTCCTTTAGAGTCTGCAAGCCAAAATAAACTTTTTTTCCCACGAGCTGCTCTTGGTTGGGTGATTGCTGCTGGTAATGTGGATCCTGACTGCAACAGCATGGTTTACAGTAGTTTTGTTTCATAGCAAAATTTAATAAACAGTAGAGTGAGTTCCCTCAAAGGCAATCTCCCTCACTATGAACATCCCATTCAGCATGGTACATTTGTTAATATTACTGGATCTCTGACATAATCACCTTAAATCTGTAATTTACATTTTTAGGGTTCACTTGATACTAAACAGTCTATGAGTTTACAAGCATATTTTTGTTCTTGTTCTTAATGTGACATTAACTCATCTAATCTTCACAATATCTCTGTGAGATGGGTACTAGTATGTCTTTCACTTGGAGAGAAGAAACAGAGCATGACAAGGTTAAGTGATGGCCCAACGTCATGTACCTGGTAAGTGGTGGAACTGAGACTCAAACACAGGCAGTGTGTCTCAATGTGTTGTAAACCACTCTGTTATCCTGCCTTGACTCCATTCTCTGGTCCTCACAGTTTCTTTCCCCTTCTTACCTACTCCTCTAGATAAATGAAAAGGTTCATTTTGCTCTGGCTTCCCCCAGGTCTCACTGCAATTGACTTTCCATTCTCTGTAGCAGGGGTCTTGGGCACTGATAGGCAGGAGCTATGGATCAGCTGTGGCCATGACCTCAAGGATCATCTGCTAGGGTCACAGGAAGGGTAAGGAGAAGTGAAGATGTGAGGGGTGGAAAAGGAAAATAGCTAGACTGAGGGTTCTATTTGAGATTAGTGAACAGCAGCGCAGGTTGGAGGAGACAGGAGTATGGACCAGCCCCCTTGAGAGACTGATGGCCAAGAGGTTGAGGATCTGGGGCGCAGACACAGCAAAAACCAGGCTTCACTCGCCCATGTGCTGTTCCTAATCCTCATATTATTTATGAGTGAACATTCTGATCTTTAGAGGCATTTTCTTGAACAGGGTGGTGGGGAAGGCTATAGTATACTTTGAGAAGAGTTTGAATGCAACTTAACTGTTCTGCAAAAGACAAATTGGTTGGGGGGGGGGCAGGAGAATGATCTAGAATTGTACTATCTAGTATGATCACCATTAGTCACATGTGGCTATCAAATACTTATCAAAACTTAAAATGTGAACAGTCCTAGTAGAGATGTATTGTATATATCAAATACTCATTAGATATTGAGGACTGCATAGGAAAGAAAGAATGTAGACTTTTTCAGGAATAATTTTATATTGATCATATTGTAAACTGGTAGCATGTTAGATATATTAGGTAGACTAAAATAGTAAAATTTTCATTGTACCTTTTTATATGATATGTGTGCATGCTTGCACAAATGTGGGCAGGTGTGTGTGCACATGTGTGCAAGTGCATGCCAGAGATTGACACCAGGTGTCTTCCTCTGTTGATTTCCACCCTATTTGGAGACAGCATCTCTCACTGAACCTGGAACTCACTGGTTTGGCTAGTCTAGCTATTCAGTCCACTATAGGATGCTCCTATCTCCACGTCCCCGGGGCTAGACTTGGAGGTGCATACCCCCACACCCAGCACTTTACATGGGTGCTGGGGATCCCACCTCAGGTCCTCAGGCTTGCGTGCAAGCACTTTACTCACTGAGGCGTCTCTCCAACCCCTCTGTATCTCTTTAATGTGAGCTCTAGAAACCTTGTGCTGCTAACATATTTTTTTCTGGATTGTGATGATCCAGAAGGAAGGGGCATGAGCCATGGGAAAGACCCTTGAGAAGTAGAGTCTGTGGCTAGTGGCTGAGAAGAAAAGAGTGGGAAAATTCAACCCATGAGTTTTTTCTTTCCTTTTTTGTTTTGGAAGGCAAGGAGTATGATGTGTGATGTGATCTCTTACCTGGCTCATTATGAAATCTTCAGTAAAATCTATACCATTTTTTCAACAAAACACATTAAATAGAGTTTGCTTTAGAAACTCAAGTCTTCCTTAAAAGGACTATGGGATTTAGAAAAACACATTTGGATTTTACTGGTTTCTTGTTTTAAGGACTGAATGAAATTAGTGAACAAAAAGAGGATAACTGATAGAGCCAAGAAGACATGACAGTGGACTGTTCAGCACTAAATGAGTCATACCCTCCCAGGTTTAGGGACCATTGCAGAAAAGGTAGTGGGAAGAATGTAAGAGCCAAAGAAAAAGAAGTGCTTACAGTGGTGCCATCCAGACACAAAGTAGCCTTGATATTCATGACCTCACAGTGGCTGATACTACCTACACAAGACGGAGGAGACTACCTACACATAGTCGGAAGAGAAATGATGACATCAAAACAGAAGAGAGGCTAATTGGAAAGAAAAAGGGATTCAGTGAAGGAGAAATTTGGGATGGGTAAATGAGAGCAGTGGGATAGGATTGTGATCACAGTATATTGTCTATACCTATGAAAGTTTCCAATAAAATGTTTTTAAAAAGGTGGGTTGGCTGCGCCCATATTATCTTCTTATCAATATGGCCAATAAACTCATGAATTTCCAGGTGACCCATGAATCATTTAGAAGGGAAAGTAGTTTTTACATTTCCCACTTTATGTATCTTTCCCTGTAATCTTTCTGTTATCATGACTGAACTAAGAGAGCTGACTGCCTTTGAGAGACTTTGACTCAATATGAAATTATGACTCATCAAATTGAAATTCAAATCATCCTGTTGTTGCTACCTCATAGTTGCTTAATGGATTTCTTTCTTTGGAAGTTGTGAAACTAGATTGTAAGGGAGTGAACCTTCCTGCAGGAAGATGTTTCTACTCACTGAGAGTAGCCCCTTGCTTCCCAGATTTAAGGCATAAATGAAAAATATTGTTTGAGTATAATGCACAGCAGACCCTATATTCCTTTCCTGACCGAATGAAAAGTTTAAAAACAAGAATTTAATTTGAAGCCTTGTAATTAGGACTGTGGCTGGCATCTACTGTATGTTGGGGAAGGAAAATGCACACACAACTTGGGGAATAGAGAACAGGGTAACTGACTTTCTAATGAGCCAAATAGCTTGTAAAAAGTAACAATAGTAGTGGAATTGAGGTGATGTGTTCTCAGGGGAAAAATGAATTTTAATGAATTACTGTTCAACCTGTCTTTAACCAGAAATTCCTGTTTCTATCTCCTCTCATAGTATGAACTGATTGGCTTCTGAAAATTCATATTGCTGAGCAGATTTTACAGTCTCTGTGGTGCTGTGTGTGCTCTTACTATCCTTTACAATCTCTCTCTCTCTCTTTCTTTCTCTTCTTCATGTGTGTATATGTCTTTATGCATGACAGTACTATCAAGAAAACAGTCTAGATTGACTATAACAGGTGATTTAATACCATTCCCGAGAACTGAGTTTAACTCAGCAACAGAGATCATAAATGCTGTGGGGCATGAAAGTTGGGACATAAAAATAGGAACTGTAGCAAGAAAAATATTAACTTTCCGTAGTCCCCTGTAAATTATGGATTATGTAGCTATGTTTCATTTTGTATCTGAGGCACTTCACAAAAATTTAGATAGAATTAATCAGCTTTGATTTCCAAATAATATTCCTTGAGATTTCTTTAAAATTTGCAAGATTTCCCTTATGACTTTCTGTGATTGCCTTAAGTTTATTTCATGTATTTTATTGGAATCAGAATGATAAATGAACAATCAAATCATTAGCTAGGGAAAGAGCTAGACAATAAGGAAATCTGAATAAATTTTTTAAATTTCTCCTCAATCAAAGGCTGGACTATGATCACAGCTATGTGGTTGGCATTACTAAATTAATCCAAATGAGCAAATTAATTTCTCTGCATGATGAGAATTAGCACTGATTTCAAGGTGGAATGGACGTAATGTGAACTGATTTTGCAGGTGGGCATTTATCCTGCTGGTCTCTGTCTTTCTGTTTCCTTGGGGAGATAAAAATGTGGCTGTGGTGGTTTGATTCAGGTGTCCCCATGCACTTACGTGTTCTGACTGCTTAATCCCCATTTGGTGGCAACTTCGGAACTGGAGCCTTACTGAAGGAGGTGTGTTGTTGGGGGCCAGTTTATGGGTGTTATAGCCACCTTCCCCTTGCCATGTTTGGTATACTCTCTGGCTGCTGTAGTCCTCCTGATGTTGGTCAGGAGGTGATGTCCAGCCTCTGCACATGCCATGGTTTCCCTTGCCATCATAGAGCTTCCCTGTGAGTCTGTAAGCCAAAATAAACCCTTTCCTCCCACAACCTGCTTTTGGTGCATGGTTTGTGCCAGCAAAACAAAGGTGATTGCAATTGTGGCCATTGACCATAACAGTTCTTTTAAAATGTTTTTATTTATTTATTTTCAAGCAGAGAGAGGGAGAATGAGAATGGACATGCCAGAGTCTAGTACCACTGCAAAAGAACTCCAGACACATGCACCACTTTGTGCATCTGGCTTTACATGGGTACTGGGGAGCAAACCCAGGCCATCAGGCTTTGTAAGCAAGTGCCTTTAATTGCTGAGCCATCTCTCCATCCTGGCTATAATAGTTCTTTGCAGTGAACTTCAGAGCTTCAATCAGTCTTCATGATCTTGGCTGCTGCATATCTTTATACTCTAGGGATAGATTTGTTATTTATTTGGAAAACATCAAAAAGAATAACACAGACAAAAAAAAATGTTTAGGACTGAGAACATAGCTCTACAGGTAAGAGCATTTGCCCTGCAAGCATAAGGGCCTAGGAGAGCATGAGACTACATTAATTTGATTCCCTAAAACCCACGCTGGAGAGATTGCTTAATGGTTAAGGTGAATTCCTGCAAAGCGTAAGGTTCAATTCCCTACTACCTACGTAAACCAGATGTACAAGGTGATGAATGCATCTGGAGTTTGTCTACAGTGGCTGGAGGCCCTGGCATGGCCATTCTTTTTCTCTCTCTCTCTCTCAAACAAATAAAATATCTAAAATATAAAATTTAAAAAACTTAAAAATCTTGGCATGCCCATCTACACCTGTAACTTTAATTGAACACAGCACAGAGACTAGAGAATCATAGGGGTTTACTGACCAATAAAACAACAGCTCCAGATTGAGTAAGAAATGCCACCAGACAGTAACACACAGATTAGTAATAGAAGAAGCCACCTGACAGTCTCCTGTGGACTCTACATGCATATACATGTGCATAGACCACACAACACTCCACACACACACACACACACACACACACACACCAAAATTTTTTTAAATAAGAAAACAAATATTGATAATACCTTTAGGTAAAAATATAAATACGACTAAGTATGACTATAGAACATTGAAAATGACTGGCTGGCAATTTCAAACCCTTCAATTAACTTAAAAATCAATTTCAACATAAGAGTTCCCAGAGTGCTTTGTACAAAGGCAGCACCCTTGGAACAGGTAATTGTAAAGCCTGCCAAGGTGACCATTCTAAAAGGGATTACACCAATTTAGATGTTTGTTTGAAAAAATCAATCCCATTGCTTTCTGGGCTGCATGTAACGTTAACAGGAAGAACATAACAGAGAGCCCGCAGATCTGTCTGTACCCCTCCAGCACCAAGTGGCCTTGGAGAATTTATTTAAACTGTCTGAGTTCCTATTTCCTATTCAACAGTGTAGATAATAATTCCCACAGAAGCTGTTGTGAGGATTAAGATACATCATATGAAGTACCACCTATGTAGTATGTGTGTGCATAGTGTGATTAATATTTGATGGATTTGTTTGTACCCAGTCTCATTTAAAAATAGATTAAAAATGCCTTAACTGCTTGTTTTCTACCCCTTACTTGGGGAATGATAATGAATGTATCATGGATTTGACATTCATATTAACGTTGTTTAAATATTTTGCATTTTAAAAATTATCTGATAAATACTAATTATGGTGTGTGCAGAAAGTACACTAATAACTGTTAAGCGGCAGCTTCATTGTATCTGACATGGTTGTAAGTATCATTTTAATCTGCATCAGCCTTGTAATAGCCCTGTGCTATAGGTACTACTGTTCCCATTTTAGAGATTATTAGATAGAACATTTGCTATAAGTTATCCAAAGTCAAAGCTTGGAAGTGATAAAATGAGGGCTCAGATAAAGAACCTTTTTCTCCCAAGCCTGTCCCTAACAATACCTACTATTACACTAGGATATCTTTAAGGGATAAATTTAATATTTAAAGAATATCCAGCACCACTCATAATCATCTCTTGTAAATAAAAGGATAATATACCCTTGGATGTAAAAAAAAAATCAAATAAACTAAATGTAACTGAATAGTGAGACAATTGTTGGTAACTTCAAGTTCCACAAATTAACATTCACAGGCTGGAGCAATGGTTCAGTGCTTAAGAAATGCTTTCCAAGCAAGTATGAGGGCCCGAGGGGGCTGAGATTGCCTGAGTTCAATTCCTTGGAACCAACATAAACAGCTAGGCATGGCCACACACATGTGTAACCCCACTCCTGTGGGGAGCATAGACCTGAGAATCACTGGGGCTCAGAAAAATGGCAAGCTCCTGAAGCAGGAAGAGAGTCTGGCTCAGGGAAACGTATGAATGAGCAATGGTGGGGGACACCCAGTGTTCTCCTTTGGGCTCCACATGTGCAAGCACAGGCATCCGCATGCATCTGCACATGCATGTGCATATCCTGCACCATACCACATGTACACATGCACATGCTAAAAAAATTAACCTTCAAAGCTGAAACCTGTTTAAAAAAAAAAAAAGAGGGCATGCCTAACATCTTTCAGCAAAAGCAAATCCCTTGGCATTGTAAGTATAGAGTCTACCAAGACTTGTTGTGAAGGTCCAAGACCTTCCCACCTGTGCTGAACAGATGCTAGAAGCTAAGTTCAGTTGCTATTGTGGACGAAAGTTCAGTCTAGCACAGAGTCTACCATCTTAGAGACATGAGAATCATTAACAAGTAGCCACACACAGTGGCTTGTCTCACTGGCATCATTGATCCAGTCAGTGGGGCTAAAATTCATATTTAATAAAGTCTTTAAGCAAGTTGAACATGATAGGACGACATAGGCTAGGGAAAAGGGGTCAGGTGGCCTCTGCTAGGTAGAGGAGAGATGTGGAAGCTTCCTGGGTGAAGTTCCTGTATCAAGAGGAAAGGTCTTAGAGCAAGAAAGACACAGAAATGCCTGATTAGAGTCTCACTTTTACTCTAATTGTACTACGTAGTATTTTACATTGTTTTTAATTGGCCAAGTTATTGTGATTAACTTCTTGTCCTCTACTTACATAAGCATCATGTCTTAGATATCAGCTAGGTGCTGATAGGAAGTAGATGGGGGTCCTCAACTCAGGTAATGTGAAAAGATGCAGGAAGTTACAAAGGTATAGCCTATGCAGTTCCTCACCACCCTATGGTCCATACGCCCAAAAGGAGGGACAGGGAGCCCTCACGTCTGCATGGCTGTACTGTCCAGAGTAGAGATGTTGCCACCAGAGGTGATCTTATAGGAAGAACCAGAAAGATCAAATGTCCCAACCTTAGACTCCTCCCTCTTACTGTTATCTCACCAGCACTCCTCATTGGTCAAATAAAAGCAGAGGATCAGGGAGTTGTTGGTGTGGTCTAGAGAGACTGATCTTGCAGGGCACAGGAGAGGCAGAGCAGCACTTACTCTGGAGGGGAAACTGAAGATGTGTGGCCACACTTCTTCACCTAATCTGACCACACATCTTCATCTAAGCTCTCTAGGTCAAGATCCAGGCCTTAAGGCCAAGCACCACGACTTCATGTTAGCTGAAATCTAGCCATTCAGCAACCCTCCTTGGGTTTAATAATTTACCCCTCTCTGAAATCATGGCCAGGGCCATCTGCCATACCACACTTCACAGTACCAGACACAAAGATTTCAGGAGAAACAAAAATGTTTTGCTGTGGTAAGGTGTTCTTGTGTCAGGAGGGTTTTTCTGACCATGTAAGCACAATAAAATGGAAATGATTTTAGGAAGGAAAAAAATGTTTCTATTTTTTGCTTGCCATTATTACAAAGGCTAATTTCCAAATGTATCAAAAGGAATTAAGTGTTAGTGAACTCTAGTTTTTTCATTTGTCTTTTACATACTCTGGCAAACAGATACATTATGTTTTAAAGAGCTGGTAGGTTCTTGATATCCTTTGAATTCAGTACTAGATGGTTCCCAATTGATCTAACTCAGGGAAGGAATGAAGTTCTATAGGGTAAGAAGTACTTGAGTATTCTTACCCTCTTGTCCTCTTTTATTTCAACATATGAACCATTAATCTCCTGTGCTTCACAGGAATAAGTTGTGTGTGTGTGTGTGTGTGTGTATGTGTGTGTGTGTGTACACACTGCAGCAGTGTATGTGCAGATGTTAGGACATGCTATAGTCTCAAGAAATTCAAGAAATAGAACTTCTAACTCTAGTGCGTAAAGACAAGCCACGCTCATGGGGATGCTGGTGCCAGCAAAGTCTACCAAGAATACTTGAATGGGGGCTGGAGAGATGGCTTAGTGGTTAAGCGCTTGCCTGTGAAGCCTAAGGACCCCGGTTCGAGGCTCGACTCCCCAGGACCCATGTTAGCCAGATGCACAAGGGGCGCATGCGTCTGGAGTTCGTTTGCGGTGGCTGGAGGCCCTGGCGTGCCCATTCTCTCTCCCTCTCTCTATCTGCTTCTTTCTCTCCCTGTCTGTCGCTCTCAAATAAATAAATAAAAATAACAAAAAAAAGAATACTTGAATGGGACCAGGACCCACCTACCCATGCTGGGCAGGTGCTAGAAGACAAGCTCAGCTACAGGTTTGGATAAAAGTTCAGTCATGCAGCTCTCCGGAGGTACCTGGATATATAAAAGCTTAAATTAAATATTTATGTGTGTCTATGTGTATATGTATTACTCCTATGTAATAAAGCCAAAACCTTACTGTAGTTTTTTAGAGAGAATAGCTAACACAGTCTTATTTCATCTTTTTCTACTTCTCTTCCTATCTCCACCTTTAAGCATTTGCCCTATATCTGTATTACTAACCCCCACCCCTGACAACACTTCAAAGAGTAACTTTTGTGTTAACAACCTGGTTTCCTCATTTTTATATCCACTTTGTCTTCAGTCAGACCCTTCTTCTAAAACTACTTTTAGGGCTGGAGAGATGGCTTAGCGGTTAAGCGTTTGCCTTTGAAGCCTAAGGACCCCAGTTCGAGGCTCCATTCCCCAGGACCCATGTTAGCCAGATGCACAAGGGGGCACTCACGTCTGGAGTTCATTTGCAGTGACTGGAAGCCCTGGCACGCCCATTCTCTCCCTCTCTCCCTCTCTCTCTCTCTCTCTCTGTCGCTTTCAAATAAATAAATAAAAATAAACAAAAATATTTTTTAAAAACTACTTTTAAATGTGTTAAAGGGAACAGTCAATTGGAAATACTTGGCAAAGAATTTCGAAAGATTAATGAGAAAATAATGTGGTCCCCTTCTATCAATCTCCAATGAAAATGATCTTCAGAGACCAGCATGAGATACCTGAATGTGACTGTTGAAGACTGAGATCCTATATCCTAAATAGTCCATTGTAATGGAATTCCTTCCTTTTGTTTACTCTTTCTAGACAGATTATGGAACATTCCAGAACTACAGGTTAGAAAGCTACCATCAGCACCTCTTCATGCTGCGTAGGTACACCTGAGGAGGAGACTGTCTTGCCTGTGTCTTCAGGTGATCCAGCAATGTTTTGTACCCAGAGGGAGAAGACTTTTCTTCTTTTTTTCTCCTCCTCCATTTGCCCTTGATTCCCAAGGCACTTGAGTTATTACCAAGGCCATGGTTGAATGGTGGTTCTTCTCTTGTGGGCCTTAGCTCTCTAGGTGTGCATTCACACAATCCAGAACCCGTAAGAATAGCAGGACTGAATTGAGTCACAAGGTAACACAGCTATGGTCATTGTTTTCACGTTGTGTTGTGTCATGAACTCATCTCAATTTGGCATTCATCTTCATGAATTATAATCATTAAAGTTATGTGTCCTTGAGGGCTAGGAACATGGTTTAGAATTTTTTGAACCCCTTTTTCCCTGAACAGTATCTAATACATATTCAATAAAGGTCAATTGAATCAGCACACTCAAATGTAGGGAAATGTTCCATCTCTAGCATTCCATAGGCTCTGGCACATCAGATGAAGGAGGGCAGCACTTTCAGGAGAAGAAGAATAAATGAGTTCCTCTCCAAAAGGTTGGTTATGCCAGTGTTCAGGAGGTCTCAGGTTTATGTAGGAGAGTAGAGGATAAAGATGGTTTTCTTCTTCACTCACTAAAATTTCAGTGACCACCAATATAAATCCTTAACACTATAGAATCTGCAATACATAACAAGACCTCTTTTCCAAGGACTTCATGTTTACAAAGAAATATTACCCAGAGTGGCAGGAGAGATGAATGAGATGGCCGCAGTTGGAGCAGAAGGGGTTCCCCTGCTTTCACTTGCCAGGAGTCTCCACTGCCCTTGAAATAAAATCTTAGGCATGATGTGTCAGACTGCCCATTGCTCTGTGATCTCCAGACACAAGATGAAACATTTCATAGTGGGGCTGGAAAAATGGTTTAGTGGTTAAGGCACTTGCCTGCAAAGCCCAAGAACTCATGTTCAAATCTCCAGGTCCCACGTAGCCAGACTCACAGTAACACAAAGTGCACTATGTTGCACATGCGCACAAAGGACACACATCTGGAGTTTGTTCCCGGCCACTGAAGGCCCTAGCAACCCATTCTCTCTCTCTCAAAAATAATAAACAATAAAAATTAAATAAAAATATTTCATGCTATCTTTCTTTCTGCCTTTTGTAGTCATTGTCTGTTTCTGACACCTTTTCATCCATCCTACAAAATGCTGGAGAAGTGGAGCTTTCTGAGAGCAGAGGAACCTAATCTGGCTCAGCTGCTCTGAGGCTGACGCCTAATAGACACTCATTCAAGTATGAACTTGCCCTAGGAACACAAGAAAGTCTCACAGGAGATAGCCTAGGTGAAAAGCATTCTGAGCACTAGGAAGGGCCCCAGGGCCAGCCCCAGGACTGAGCTCTTAGAACATATGGCACAGGGTGAGGTGTGGCAGAAAGGTTGAGGAGTAAATGGGGCCCAAGGGCTTAGTTTCCCAGCAAAGCAGACTCTGGAGCTCGTCAGCAGGGATCCCAGGTCAGTGCCATCATTACCAGGTGTTTGACCCAACAAGGATTTAACCTCCCTGTGCTCCCGTTTCCAGAAAAGCTGGTAATGATAGCACTCTTCCGACTAGTGTGAGGACTCTGTCGTTATGTGGCAGATGCCTACTAGAGCCTGGTTGGTAAGCTATGCATTTGTATTGTGTGCCAGCACAGACCCTCTGAAGACCTGAAGGTGATGGATTCAGATTTGTATTTTTAGAAAGATCATCAGGATATCAGTGGGGAGCCTGGGATGGGGGTGAGATGGAATCTGGTTTATCTCTGAGAGTGATGGAGCTTTCCTCAGCTCTTGGTTGAGCTGTCACTGTAGAGTTAGGGTACCAGACACTCATAGCCACACAAAACTTCCACTGAGTAGTGGCCTCCAGATTCTTGTTCTATGAATTTCAACATATGAAATCCACAGACCAGAGGGTGCGCTTTAGAAAGATGTTGTTATAGAGATTATAGACTGTAAGAGAAGGCAAGTAGTCAGAGCTCCTGCCCAGGAGGATATTCCTGGCAATAAGCAGGCCTACCTGGACACCCTGATTGGGTCTTTTATGGGAATTTACTGGATGGGGGCTAAGCTAGTCAGTATAGTTCTCAAACATGATTTCCAGGTTCTGCCAGGTTCTTAGGAAAGGGAATAAATCCATTTACTTCCTGGGAAGCGAAATGATCCATCTGGGAAGGGGGTGATCTTCTAGGAAAGAGATAAGGAAAAAACAGATTTCCCCTTACATTTCTGGGCTCCAGCAACGTGAAGGCTGCGAGGATGGCTTAGGAAAAGCACATAAGGAAGAATCAGAGCCCCCTAAAGGGCTCGAGGACATTTCTCATCTTTAGCCACTTTTAGTTTCCTTTGGGGGCACTGTTACTCCAAAGTGCCTCAGAAAGGTGGAGATGTCTGTGAAGTGTGTATCAAGACAGACTCAGACATGGGAAGGTACTGAGGATAGGCCATGACTTGCTTATCCTGTTGGGGAAGGAGGTGAGGGAAAGCAAGGAGCCCTCAGGTGGCTAGTGGTGCCTATATGGAAATATCTAGGGAGGTGGGGAGGGGGTTCTTTCGAAGCTAGAATGACAAGAAAGATTGGAGGCTGCTCTACTATGCCTGTTCAATTGGAGTGCAGTGAGAACTCCAAACAGAGCTGCCAAGCAAGAAAATCTCCACATTTTCCTCGCTGCAACATGGGGCTAACATGCTGTGTAAGTCAGCTTTTGTTGCTGTGATAAAATACCCAATAGGTAAAGGGAAAAGGACTTATTTGGGTTCATAGATTCAGAGGTTTCTATCCATGGTTGGCTGGTTCCATTACTATATACCTACGGTGAGGCATAGCATATGGTGGCAGGAGCATAGAGAAATAAAACTTCTCACCACAAAGCAGCCAAGAAGCAGAGGGACAGACAGGAAGTGGCCAGGAACATGGAATATCTTTCTAGAATATGTCCCCAGTGGCCCACTCCTCCCAACTAGGCCCTTTACCTGACATTAATGCTATCAGTTATGAAGCCATCCATGGATTAATCCACCATGAAGTAAGAGCCCTTGTGCAATAGCCACTTCCCAAGCGCCCCATACTTATGCACTGGGAACCAAGCGTTCTGGGGGACAGTGCCTATCCACATCATAGTGTATGCTTATCATGATGCTTAATAAGAGTACTTAATATATTTTGGTACTTCATGGTGAGTATTTATAATGTCTGCTTTTGAAGCACATACCATGAGGAATGTCTCTGAGCTTTATCTCTCAGTCTTCTGTGAGTAGAATTAAGAGCATGTTACTTTTACAAGATAAATTCATTTGGCCACACTGCCTTTCAAAGTACACTCCCACAATAACCTACACATCTCAGTGGTTTTTCTTTTCTTAATACAACTCCCAAAGTTGGCAGGGAATACAGAACTGTCCTTCCTTGCTATTAAGGGAACTCACCCCCAATTTCAGATCCTTCTTTAGAAGGTGTTGGTTGCTTTTGCCCAGGAGAACCCTGGGATCAGTGTCTGTTAGTCATTAACACCTTACAAAGCTACAACCCAAATTATGTTATTGATGTGATGAGGAATAAAATGCACAGACTGTATACAAAATACACCCTGAAGTTTGGGGGTGAGGAGTAACAAAAGTACCTAGTAACGCTGTATTGTACCCAGACTCCATAATTTAACAGTATTTTCCCCACAAAGAGCTTTCTTTGCCATGATTGTGTTTATGTACATACACAAAAAATCCATTTCCTTTGAATCAATACATGATTTATAGGAGAGCACCAATTACTGGTCAGATATAATTTTAACCCAGAACAAACAAAAATTTCTTTTTAACACATATCTGAATGTGTAGTCGTTTAAATGTATGGCCTCATAAACTCAGGCTTGAATCTGGTCTCCAGTGGACCAAGCCCTACTGAGGAAGAGGTATGTCACTGGAGGTAGATCTTGGGAGTCCAGCTATAAGGCCTGTGGAGAGCAATCTTGCAGCTCTGGCTATTTCTGTTTTGTAGTTGTGTTTATGTTAGTGAGACAGCTTCTTCCACTATTAATGATGTTCCCCTGTATTTGTGACACTGAAATAAATCATTTTCTTCCAACAAGCAAGTTTCTGGTCAAGTGTTTGTCCAGCAACAAGAAGCCAACTGCAACAATAAATTGGTACCAGAAGTGAGATTGTTGCTGCCATGAATCTGACCATGTGGGTCTCGGACTTTTGAAATGTCTTTGCTGGAAGAATGTGTACAGTCTTGGTACTTGGAACTAGCCTTCCAGAGGAACAAGCCAAATTTTATGGGCTATTCTGATGAGAATTTGAAAATGCTAAATGGTGAGAGAAAATTGTGACTTATAAACTTTCAAAGGAGGAGAAATAGCAGAGAACTTTGTTGTCCTACTGGTATAAAGGCTGGCTGCATTCTTCTGTCTATGCCCAGAGAGTTTGTTCAAGTTTGAGTTTAAAAGTCATGGACTGCTGTGTTTGGCAAAAGACACAGAACAGAAAGATATGGAAGATGTACTATTTATTAAAGTAAAAATTTAATCAAGTTCAAAGTTCCTGGCAGAGACTTGTTTTAAATTATTAAGGCTGCAAATGTTGATTATCACTATTAAGGGTGGGACAACTATTTCACATTAAAACAATGGAAAAGATCCTTAGGGTAAAATTCAGCCAGGAAAGGCTAAATGAATAGGAATGCAAATTCTTTCACAAATGACTTAGAGGAGAATTCTAAAGGTATATGCTGCTCTTCAAGTCAAGGTTTATCCACCTAGGATTGACAAATTTGGTTGTGGTGCTTATCTCCTAGTACTGGTTTTAGGAGCATGAAAAATACAGGGAAAAGGGTCATTGGACATGCAATACAGTTCCAGAAGCTTCTGCGGAGATGCAGCATGTGATGCAGGGTTAGGTCCCTGTATGGAAGCCCAGTAAGGCCACTGTATGAAGATAAGCAGGTTTCAGTGGCTGCTGAGATGCAATAATGGGAAGCAGGGATCAATCCCTCATTTGGAGGACAAATGAAGCCATTCTATGGCTCTGTGAAAATGGACCACGTTTTACAGTGTAGGCCCAAAGATGGTTTGGATATACTAGGACTATATAATGATTTCCATGGAGAGCTGATGGCTTGGGACAAGATGTTTGCCCAGGTTATGGCCAGCCCAGCTGGAAGGCTGGAATAAAAAATTGAGAGACCGTCATCACTAGTAATGGATGTCAGATATGAAGTACAGATTTGCTGTTTACCTAATAGTTATAGATTTGTATTGGTCCAGTCTCTTGTTAGGCCCCATAGCAATGGAAATGTTTACTCTGTGCACTATGTATTGGAAGTACATAACTTGATTTTTATCAGACTCATAGTTAAGGAGAGACAGTCTTGAATCTCAGATGAGACTTGGAAATACTCTTGGAAATACCAAGTACTCTTGGTAAAGCTTATGGGGACCTTTGAGGTTGAACTGCATGCAGTTTGCATTGTGATAGTCATGAGTCTATTGGGGCCAAGGGCAGAATGTATTGGTTTAAATATGGCACTACAGAGTCAGGCTTGAATCAGTCTGTAGGTGGGTGGAGCCCTTCTGGGGAAGATGTATATTACTGGGGGCCGATCTTGGAGTCCAGTCCTCAGGTGTGTGGAAAGCCAGTTTGGAGCTCTGGCTGTTGGTGGTGTCTCTCTACTATGTATTTATCAAAGTTGATAGTGTTTGCCTGGATTTTGCAAGCCTGAAATAAATCCCTTTACTCCCATAAGCTGATCAGGTATTTGTACAGCAAGAAGCTGACTGCAATAGAATGAAAAGGCCATTTTCACTGAAAACAGTGGTTTGTTCTGCACAGTTATTGTGAATTGTTCACCATATAGGTGCTGTGTGTGGTTGTGACTGTACGTTGACCACACACAGCTGATACACCTCAGAGTAGCAGGAAGTCTGTGGTGTTCCTGAGGCTTAAATTTGTTCAGAAAGGAGTTGGTGCCTCTGTAATACATTTGTGTCTGTCATCTGTATCTGAGTCCTTACAAAGGAAACAAGTGTACTGGAGTGTTGTGTTGAATATTTTTCGTATTTTGCATAATTCCCTGGGGGTGGGGGACTTACAAGGTGGACCTCAGCACCAACACATGCTTCTGTTCCAGGCACTGACATCTATCTATTTATGGTAGCTTACACTTATTTGGGAAAAGTTTCTTGCACTTTACTATAATTTGTCCAGTTCCTGTTCTTGGGGATTGATGAAAGGAGGCCACAGTTTTTCAAAAGAGGCTGGGTCCAATTTGTTTGAAATGAACCCTTTTCAAGCTGGGTAACAACAAGATTGTTTGTCTTGGCAAACCATGATTGTTTTCCAGTGAGTACTGGTCAGAGCACATCCAACAGTGATGAGGAGGCATGATACACTGCTTGGTAGACATGTTAGCTCCAGAATGGTTTCCTTTTCTACTTGATCTGTAAAATGTTGGAAGAAAATTGCTGCTGTTGTACTGAGGACTTGAGTGGAGTATAGCACACACTGACATTAGAGTCCATCAGATGTCTCTTGCTTTCTAAAGCTGTCTATTACATTTAAAAACACCAATTCAGGGCTGGAGAGATGGCTTAGTGGTTAAGCGCTTGGCTGTGAAGCCTGAGGACCCTGGTTTGAGGCTTGATTCCCCAGGACCCACGTTAGCCAGATGCACAAGGGGGTGCACGCGTCTGGAGTTCGTTTGCAGTGGCTGGAGGCCCTGGTGTGCCCATTCTCTATATCTGCCTCTTTCTCTGTCTGTCACTCTCAAATAAATAAGTAAACAACAACAACAAAAAAATAAAACCCACCAATTTATATGAGGGACTCCCAAAAAACACAATGACAGAAATTCAAACATATTGTTCAGCTCATTTACCACATCTCTCTGGAAACTCTAAGAACCCTGCCTGGTTTTGTTCTTTACTAGGTCTGTTTCCATTCACACTGTGCACAGATTATGCTAACATGCTATTGTGTGATCAGTAGATGTAAACCAACCTTTCTGTGTAGCTACAAGTTTCTCCACAAATAAGTAGGGATCTATATATACTTTCAGAAAATAATCCATGTATTCCAGTTCCAGCTCTAATGACACTCAGAGTTACAATATTTTAGCTCCAAGGCACAAGGGAAAAGTACTAAAACACAGCAAACTAGAATATTTGTTAGAACTCTAGTTTCTAGAGGAAAACACATTTCCTGATTAAGCAAATTAGGGAAACCCTGCCTTTTCTATCATCTTCCCCTTGGGTATTCACAATGAAAACCCTTGTAACTTGGCCCTTCCCAAAAGTACTTGACCAAGTGTTGCACTTACGTTCTCATTACTGGGAAAATATCCAAACAGAGGCAGCTTATGGGACCAAAGGGTTTATTTCAGGCTAACAGAATGCGGGGGTGGGCTGGGAGGGGAGCTTCACCGAGGCAGAAGCTGCTGCCTCACTCCATTATACATCCACAGCAGACAGAGAACAAACGGCCAGAGCCGAAGCTGGCTCTTAACAAACCTCAGGGCCTAATTCAAAACCCGCCTCCAGTGACACACCTCCTCCAGCAGGGCTCTTACCTGTTGGAGACTTAAGTAGAAAGCTTAATCAAAAATACCTGAGGCCCATTATGGGGGACATTTACAATCAAACCACCACACCAAGTATTCCTTTTTCCCTTGCTCTCATCTTGCATACCGGTAAGAAATAAAAAATAAAAAGGACCAGAAAGCTAAGGCCCTTGCAGGAGGTAACATCCAGGTGTCAACCTGTTGATGGTTGCTAGCCACCCTCAGTCAGCAAGGTTGTATTCTTAGATGCCAGCAACGGTCTCAAAAAGATTTCAAGCATTTTGTTGTTTTGAAATTTACAGATTTGTTTCTGCAATACTTAGGATCTTATTTTAATTTCAGGAGACTTATCCTCCAGCAGATGGGAATTGTGCCATTAGTCCAATCAACTTAGTAGTATTCTATTCATACATATCAGAAATGAGACCTGAATAGTGTGCAGGATGGAGAACAAAATAGTCATGAAGCTCTTGAAGAGGAAGCTGTAAGCAATTAAACAAGGAGATACATAATTACAAATTACCACACGCGTGTGCTTAAAGAGCTGCATGCTGTCAGACCGAGTTTAAATTCGCAATCATTTTTTAATTGACTCAGATTCAGAAGGGATCAATAAGGCGTTTATTCTATGATTATCTGGGTATTCAGCTCCTAACTACCGTTTGAAACCACGCAGTAGCCTCTTTCCTTCTTGTTTTCCCAGCCCAGTGGAGCAAAATGAGAGCGCAGTGAGCGGGCCCAGCCGTCCCCGACGCCCACCATGAACCACTTGGAGGGCTCCGCGGAGCTGGAGGTGACCGACGAGGCGGCCGGCGGAGAGGTGAACGAGTCCGGTGGAGGCCGACCTGGAGCACCCCGGGGTGGAGGAGGAGCAGCCGCAGCCGCCCGCGCCGCAGCCGCAGTATGCGGGCCGGGCCCCGCGCGGGCGCGCCGTCGAGGACCGGCAGCCGCAGCCACCGACGACGGAGGAGGAGGAGCGCGGGGAGAGCCTGGCGCGCTCGGCCAGCACCGAGAGCGGCTTCCACAACCACACCGACACGGCCGAGGGCGACGTGATCGCCGCGGCGCGCGACGGCCTGGACGCGGAGCGCGCGCAGGACCCCGAGGACGAGAGCGCGTACGCCGTGCAGTACCGGCCCGAGGCCGAGGAGTACACGGAGCAGGCGGAGGCCGAGCACGCCGAGGCCACGCACCGCCGCGCGCTGCCCAACCACCTGCACTTCCACTCGCTGGAGCACGAGGAGGCCATGAACGCCGCCTACTCGGGCTACGTCTACACGCACCGGATGTTCCACCGCGGCGGCGGCGGCGACGACGAGCCTTACGCCGAGCCGTACGCCGACTACGGTGGCCTGCAGGAGCACGTGTACGAGGAGATCGGGGACGCGCCCGAGCTGGACGCGCGCGACGACGGCCTGCGGCTGTACGAGCAGGAGCGCGACGAGGCGGCCGCCTACCGCCAGGAGGCCCTGGGCGCGCGGCTGCACCACTACGACGAGCGCTCCGATGGCGAGTCCGACAGCCCGGAGAAGGAGGCCGAGTTCGCGCCCTACCCGCGCATGGACAGTTACGAGCAGGAGGAGGACATCGACCAGATCGTGGCCGAGGTCAAGCAGAGCATGAGCTCGCAGAGCCTCGACAAGGCAGCCGAGGACATGCCCGAGGCCGAGCAGGACCTGGAGCGTGCTCCCACCCCAGGAGGGGGACGCCCCGACAGCCCCGGGCTACAGGCACCCGCCCCCGGGCAGCAGCAGCAGCAGCAGCCGCAGCGGGCGGCGGGCCCCGTGGTCGGAGGCGAGGTGGCACAGCGGTACAGCAAAGAGAAGAGAGATGCCATCTCGCTGGCCATCAAGGATATCAAGGAGGCCATCGAGGAAGTGAAAACCAGGACCATCCGTTCGCCTTACACCCCCGACGAACCCAAAGAGCCCATCTGGGTCATGCGCCAGGACATTAGCCCCACCAGGGACTGTGACGACCCGAGGCCTGTGGATGGAGATGTAAGTCTGTGTGGGTTGAAGGCTGCCTGGGCCCCACGATGCAGGGAAGGGAACACCCAGCTCTATGGAGAGAACTGAATGAATAAGTTGTCAGTGGGCCATTATGCACACCTTCCCGTGGTCAGCCTTAGAAACAGCTGGTACTCATGCTCCTGTGAGGGACGTATCAACCGGAGAGTTAGTGTCGAAAGCTGTTGTCTGACCCATGGTTGCATGTAAAATCACTGTAGTTGGAGGGCTCTTGAGGGTTACATTCCTGGCCTTGCTCCCTCCCCCCCCCCCACACCTCTCAGGTGCTAATTGAGGTCTGAAATGGGGTCTGAGAATTTTTATCAAGTTAGCATTAAAGAGAGACTTGATCGAAGAGGATGTTTGCAAGGGGGAGAAAGATGCCATTGTGTTCGGGACAAGGTTTCGCAATGGGAGATCTGAGCAAGGGCTCCTAGGGTAAGGCAAAAGCGTGTTCTCCTACAGAAAGGAGTGAGAAGGAACTAAGTGTGCAGAATTGGAATAGAAGGGTGGCATAGGACACCAAAAAACAGAGAACGGAGTTCTAACCTGAGACCAGTCTGTTCTCGGAAAGGGAATCAGAGCTGCTGTGGGAAGGCAAGGACCTTGACCAAGGCCAGGTCAACAGGCATTTTGTTCTGCTTGATCAGCAGTTTGGCCAGTCACTTACGAGCCAAAGAATGGCGATTGGGATGGTTAGTGTGGTTGGGTAGTGGGCAAACAGGGCCATGGGAGAGTCATGTAAGGCATGAGGAAGGGGTTGTTTGCAGTAGGCCATGTACCGGAGCACCCAAGGGTGAGGAGTGATCTTTTTTTTTTGAGGTAGGGTCTCACTCTGGCCCAGGCTGACCTGGAATTCACTATGTAGTCTCAGGGTGGCCTCGAACTCATGGCGATCCTCCTACCTCTGCCTCCCGAGTGCGGGGACTGAAGGCGTGCGCCACCACACCCTCCTAGGAATGATATTCTTAATCCTTCCTGTTTCCTTGGCCTGTCCCGCTGAGGTACAAGGTAGTATTGTCACTAGCAAAGTGCTCCTAGTCTCAGGACCAAAGTTAGAAAAACCACTGTTATTAAGCCAGCCCTTAAAGATTTGGGATAGCCGCCATGTTATCTTTAAAGGAAAACATGGAAATTCTTGTAGCACTGTCCTGCCAGAGGGTTCTACACACACACACCCACCCCTATACCCCCCACCTACTCACCCCCTGCCTTATTGTGGGATTCAGCAAGTCATTTCTAGTTGGTACCAAGATATCCTTCCCACTAGACAGAAGGCCTGTTTTCCATTTAAAACCAGATCGTGCTTCACTGTGAAGAGCTCCGCTCAGCTATTGTTGCCTCTGACAACAGTGTATTTGCCACTTTTGAAATACCTAAGAAATTTGATAACATGTCAAGTCCAGGTGTCAGAGTATAATCGAAATAGATCAAGAAGACTAACCTTTGTCCCTCTGCTGTGCTATAGAGATATTTTTTGCCCCAACTCTCTCTTTTCTGTTCTCGTCAGTAATTTCAAAGTTTTATTTAAAAAAATGGAGCTTAAAGGGTCAAAAGGTTCAATTCAGTTTCATCTGGTTCTGCATTTTAAGGTTGCGCCAGGCTGTTATTCAGTGTAGCTCTTTAGAATGAGGAACTGTTAGTGGAAACTGCTGTTCATCTCACTAATAAGTGAACCTGTCCACTGTTCTGATTAAATTGTTCATCCCTTTTCAGAAGAGGCTGAAGCCAGTTGGGAAATTAACTGCATATTCCCCAGCCAGGGGGCAGCACTGGGTCACTCAGTTCAGACACACCTTGTCTGGGTTTTGCAGGCTCTGGAGTCAGCTAAGAACAGATGCACTCCACAGACTATTCCTGTGGACCCCCAGCTGTCTCCAGGTTGCTCACAGCTAGGAGGGACTGCAGTAAGCATTTGCAAATGAGGCGGAATTGGAGCAGATTTTCCAAAGCTGACAAAAGGCTAGGTTGCATATCTTTTGAAAAAACTTGGAAGGCTGTGGGCAGCTGGTAGAAGCTGCAGGAACATTTGATTCAGATGCTGGCTTTGCATCAGCATTCCTATTTGCACCGGCTCCTTGAAATGACCTGCTGAACCACTTGGCTCCAACTTCTCTCTGAGTCCCTAGGACAGCAAATGGTAGGGCTTTTTTTTTTTTTTAAGTTATGTACACAGTGTATTCAGCCATGTTGGTACCATCATTAGCCTCCTCCCTGTCCTCCCCCCCTCCACAGGGACCCTCCTCGTTGGGGAATATGGGTCGTGCGTTGTGGGGTTAGCCATCAGTTATGGGTAAGAGGCAGTGTCTCTGTGCATAATGACCCAACATGTGGTTCTAACATTCTTTCCACCCCCTCTTCCGCAAATTTCCCTGAGCCATGTTGGGTTCATTTTAGGTCTGCTTCAGTGATGAGGGCTTGGGAGCCTCTGTGTCTCTGAATATCTGGTTTGGTAGGAGTTGATTGTTCTCTGTGTCTATCTCCTTCAGCCTTGTGCTGGTACAAGGTTCACCAAGAAAGCAGCACTCTTGCTCATTTCCCCAATTACTCTTAGTTTCAGCTGCGGCCCTTTTGAGGTGCAGTGGGCTGGTTCTGGCCTTAGGATCTGCATCCATCTGAAAAAGAGAAGCAAAGTCTCCAACGGAGAGTGAAGTTAGTGCCAGATAAATGGGATAACCATTGGTGGGGCTTTTATTCACTGAAGTAGGACAACATAAGTTTCTTGCATAGTGTTTCATCCCAAACATAGAATTAATTATAGAATATTGAATGATACTCAGAACCTGTTCTGTCAGAAACTCAGCTTGATGTGAGACATTGGTGAGTAGAGCTTACTAGTTAATAGAAAGCAGTACCATAAGGCGCATCCCCAGTCAATCTTAGTGTGTGAATCTCTGCGTTGTCATTCATCTGCCAAGCCACATCGCTAGGAAGACCTTTAATGCTAGTGTTTGATGCTGGCCTCAGCATCAAAAAGGATTTACTGGCAGCTCATTCCGCATGTGCTGTTGTGGGAAGGTTAAACGTTGTGTGCTCTGCAGTCTTGTTAGAAATGCAAATTTCTGCCAGCCTTTCTGAAGCTGAATACCTGAGGTGGAGCTCAGTGATCCAGTGGTTTGCTTTTGTTTTTGTCTTACCAGAACTTTCTCTGAGATTCTCAAACATATGAAAGGCTGAGAATTACTGACTGAAAGGGAAAAATATTACCTGGGTTCAAGCTGTGGACTAAATCCTAGTTAGCACAGTTACAGCTTCAACAAGAAGGGGCTGCACCTCTGTGTGTGGCAGCAGATCTAGAGAAGTGGCCTGGAAATTCTCATTGCAGAAGCAGTGCATTTGAGAGATGGCAACATCAGAAAGTGGGAAGGAACAGTAGGAGGAAACTGAGAGCACCAATGACCAATGTTATTATTTCTAGTAGTTAAGTCTGCTCTTAACACTCTCATTCATTGTCTCTGAATTCCAGCACTTTATATCTTTATATGTGGAATAAACAGTCCTTTTTTTTTTTTTTTTTTTTTGGCTGGTGAATTGTCCAGAATGAGAATATAGGATTGCTTATCCCTAAGAATGTCTTCAATTGACAGGTTCTCAGTGCTGAGTAAAAAAAAAAAAAAAAAATTATGAAGATTGAAAACAGAACTTATATATGCTTTGTTTCTAAGGAGTTTCCATTTTCCAGGTATATGTTTGAGAACTTCCTTCTTGAAGACTCTTGGTAGTGAACACCCCATTCTGACAAGTTCCTAGGTCACTGAGCTCTGTCCAGGCAATAGTCATTCTGGGTTGAGAACAGTTGTGAGAGTCCAAGACTGGCGTTAGCAAGCACACGTTGTACTTGAAAGATTTGGACTACTCTGAGTGCTGTGGATATAGCTTGAAATGGAGCTTATTCTTTTCTCTCCTAAAACTGCATCTAAATCATAGCAAAGTAATAAAAAGTAGAAAGACAGAAGGAGGCATCAAGAACAATAATACATTGTTTAAGTGTTTGGCAACTGAGGTAGACATTTTAGGACTCTGCAGTGTTCCCAGTTCTGTTTCATATATAGAGAGGATCTCTTCTTCCCCTAGAAACTTCTAGGAATGTGGCCAGTGGCATATGTGCTCTGAAGTGTGTTGTTTCCAAGCGGGAGCAGCACTGACCACTCTTCCCAGAATCCTTGTGGTAAGGTGATGTTGTCACAAGACAGTGGCAACTGAGCCTAGTGTGGGGTTCTTCTTTACCACAGTGAGCAGAGTTCCCCACTGATCTGTGTAAGACCTTGTGCCGGGAGAGAGGGTGGTTTGTCATTACTGAACAGCCTGGTCAGTCCTGAATAGTATACTGTGGAGGCTTCTGTTTCCTCTTTTCTAATGGGTGCTTGTAAGGATTCGTGCTGCAGGCTCAGAAACATGAAATACCAGATCCCTCAGGTGGCAGGAGTCTGCAGATGTGGCTGAAAAAGTAAGAAGGTTGTTTGAAAGGCAGTCACAAGAGACATTAGACCTCTAGACTGTGCAGCCAGGTGACTCCTTCCCACAGAAGATGAATGGCTTCTGTAAGGAAAGGGCAGACAAGAGCAGCATGACACTGGGGACATTAGCCGCAGCTGAGAGTTAGGAACAGGTGCCTCGGACTATAGGGCCTGTTAACAATGCGACTGGGAGAATACCTTGGAACTCTGTTTTGCGCTGAGGGACTCTGGTGTCACTGTGTAGCCCCGCTCTCCCTGTGCTGCTTCAGCCACCTGAGTGCTGGGGTTCGGGTGTGTACCACTAGGCCTGGCTGGATGCCTTAGACTCAGTAGTTGTCAGACTTAGGAGCCACTCACCCATCCAGTCTCCCCATTCCCTCAGCAGGCTAGAGTAACCCTCCCTGAGGAGACAGAAGGCCCGGGAAAAGGTGTCCATGGATTCTGATGCTCATGTTTAGGGTGTCTCCTTATCACCCCACAGGGACAGTTCTTGCCACTCATGGATCCTGAGTAGGCTTTTGGGAACCCACTGTGAAATATGAAAGACAGTGAAGGATCCACAAATATTTAAGGAATATCTTGTATTTGAAAGTCAAAGAGAAGAAAAAAGCTAGAGGAAAAGGGGCCCATACAGAAATCAGGACAGTGGTCAGAGCAAGCCAGGACTATCTCAGAGAAGCAGCAGACAAGGGGGTCATCAAATTATAGGAGTGTGCTATTTTTAAAATCTCCTTAAAGAGGAAGCTTTAAAAATAAGGTAGCAAAAATTTAAATTGAAAAGAGAAAATGCTTCAACAGAAAGTTTAGAAGACAAAGTTGTAATTTGCAGTACAGTAGAACAGTTAAGGCAAAGTATTGAAAGTAGCCAGGAGAGGTGCCACACCTCTGTTATCTGGAATTTGGGGAAGTAGAAGCAGAAAGATCTGGGCTCAGAGTTATCCTCAGCTACACAGGGAAGTCAGGGCCAGCCTGGGCTACATGAGGCCCTGTCTCAAAATGTAAAAAATATATATGTGTGTATATATGTATGTACATACATGTGTATGTATAAGGAAAATAATAGGAACATTGATAAAATTGATAATGGCAGAGAGGGTTATGAAAGAACATTTCCTAGAGCCAAAAGTACATGACAATATGGTATACTTGTCTAGAATAATAAAAGGACTCAGAAATGTCATAGCTGAGGGGAGAAAGAGATTCGATAGGCACTGAAAAATTTGAAACAGGTGATCAGGAACTATAATGGCCATGAAGAAACCCTGGAAACTGAGGGGCCTACTCCCAGTCAGGTTCACTGCAGTGTGGAGGTGGAGGGCAGAGGCTTTCAGACACACAGGATCCCTGAATGGACCTCCATGTGGCTCTTCTCTGGAACCACCTAGATGGCTGCTCTCCCCCAGCATGATCATAAATCAGAACAAGAGCTGGCAAGTCCAGAGCACAGACTCAGGTGATGGGAAAAGAGGCATGTGCTTGACAGTTGCACAGAAGACCGAGGTGGCAGCCAATCCCAGGGCTTCAGGGACATCTAGAAAGAATGGACCAGAGACCATGCTAAGTATGGACCAGCAGTAGTTAGAGGTGACTTAGGAAAGTTTAGCATACATCGTTGACCAGCATGTCACTAAAGACTATGCAAATCCAAAACTATTTCAATTATTGACCTCATTACAGACAGGTACACAAGAAGGAAGTGCAGTGACAGGAAGCATGCTTTGTAAGTACTGCATGGCACGTAACCACAACAGAAATGGGAGATGAGGAAATGTGTAGTGTAAAGGCCAGGAAATAACATCTAAAATTGGAAAGTGAAGGTGAGGCCATGCAGACATGCTTATGAATATGGATGAAAATGTGAGAAGAAAGTGCGGGCTGAATTAGGAGTGGGTCCAGGAAGTAAGGAGGGTCACTGAAAAAGACTTCAACTTTGCCCTGTATGGTATATGTTTGTTTACCTTTTATAACTACGTTCATGTATTTCTTTGCCTTAACTTCAAAAGAATCACATGTAGAGATTCACTGTACATTTTCCTGTTTCCTTGAAAAAAGTAGAGGGCAAATATTTCTGTAAATTACATGTTCAATTTATTTATAGGAAAGGACTGTTTTGATGAAATAGGTGTGCTGAGCTCTTCCCTCAATTCCATGCAGCATTTGCCTTAAATTCTCACACTTCTCTTTGGCTTACATGGCATGCATACGAGTAAAGAAGTGAAAAAATACAGGTCAGGATGGGGGCTGTGCTACTTAAAGAGAACACTCACGGATAAGTTGTCTTGTTCTGGAGCCGTGAGCTTGCAAGTGTACAAGAGTGTGGAAACCCTAGAACATTCGTGGGAGAAAAGCAGGAAGGGCAGTGACTGCAGTGAGAGCAATGCGTTCTGAGGTCGAGTGTGATGCATTGATTTCTCCACAGGCTTGAATGTAGGCTAATAGCCTTTGCTTTAAAGATGAGCCAGTTTTGAGAACCTTCTTTTGCGGGGGTGAGAGCATCATGGGTGAGCATTTCCCAGCCCATACCATAACTTTAGATCCATGGCCAAATGGCTTATCACTGCCAGTGTAGAAGAATGCTCTAGGTAGTAGAACTTAGTTGTCAGTAGCAACAACAAAAATGAACCAATTTTCTAAGGACCATGAGGACCCGATGTGACCAGAGTAATTTTTTAAAAGATGCAATAGTCATACTATTACATCCTCAAAATGAAAAGGATTGACTTTAAAGTCCCACTTGGAGAGCAAATGACTCATTTCAACCATGAAAAATAACAAAGTGAGATAGGAGAATGTTTTGTTTATGTTTTCTTCTCCTAGGATGGACGCTTTACCTCCAGTTATCTTAACTCACCTCTAGAATCTCACCTGTCATTCAGTGCCAGGCAGGCCATGTTGTCTGTCAGGTTTCTTCCTTACTGACATCAGACTACTGGCGTGTCAGAATCACTAGAGCAAAACTTCTCTGATGATCTGTGTGCCACAGGACAAGTGTCCAATTATTTAGGCTTCCATGGGATTTTTAAAAAGGTAACAGGGACTGGAGAGATGGCTTAGCAGTTAAAGCACTTGCCTACAAAGCCTAAGAACTCATGTTTGAATCTCCAGGTCCCACATAACCAGATGCACAGTGATGCAAGCATGCAATGTCGCAATGCACACAAGAGGCCACCCATGTCTGGAATTCATTCGCAGCAGCTGAAAGCCCTGGTGTGCCAATTCTCTCTCACACCCTCTCTCAAAATAAATTTTTAAAAAAGAAGAAAAATAAAAGGTAACAGGAAAAATTGATTTGTTTTTAACCCATGGGCTCCAATTTTTCATGTCCTGGATTCTATTCCCAAGAGGAATCTTTCTTAACCTTTTAATTGGTTGTCTCACCAAACAGTATGTATGTGAAACCATGCCAAGAAACAAGGGGACAAGCAACAGGGGAGGTAATGGACAGCTTGACTAGAGAGAATTTATCACTTTCCAGTTGGATTTGCAGTTTACAGGGCCACAGGCAGGGCTCAAGACACTGCTTGGGGTCTTTAGAAAATTTGTAGCCCTGTCCCAATAGTGTGCCCTCAGTACTCCCCACATTGAAGCAACAGGTCCTCAACTCCTGTGGGGATTTTTCACTGACCTTTTTGGTTGGTCAGGCCTGCCAGTGGAACTCTAAAATATATAGATATAGAAAACTGGGGATAGATAGACTAAGAGAGATTTGGAACTCAGTTGGGCATTTCACCTCAGGTTCCGCAGAAGGAATAGCTGAGAATAGGCTTCATGTGACCTAGGGCAGTTTTGAAGTGTGGTTTGAATGTACACATGATCACCTTTAACATGGAGCCTGCCAGATCTATCTGTGTCATGCAGACTGGTCTCCATCACCCACTCACTCCCCTCTGTCCAGGTCACATTTGTACCCAGTGAGGTGATCCTCACTTCTAAACAGATAGCCTCCAGGATTCCAGCTTCATGACCTGAGTGTGCGGGTCACAACATAGGTATTTTTGAAACCCAGTCAAAATTGGTTACCACAGCCTGGCATGGTGGCACATGCCCTTAGTCCTGGCACTCAGGAGGCTGAGGTAGGAGGATTACCATGAGTTCAAGGCCACTCTGAAACTACATAGTTAATTCCAGGTCAACCTGGGCTAGAGTGAGATCCTGCCTTGAAAAAAAAGTTGGTTACCACAGATTTAAATTACGTATGATAGTTTTATACTTAATTGGCTTTTTTGTTTGTTTTTGATACAGGGTCCCATGTGGCCCAGGCTAGCCTTGAACTCACTGTGTTGCTGAATCTGTCCTTCAACTCCTGATCCTCTGTCTTCACCTCCCAAGTGCTAGAATCATAGGCATGCTCTTTTTTTTTTAACTCTTTTCAAAAAAATTTTATTGACAGCTTCCATAATCATAGACAATAAACTATGATAATTCCCTCGCCTTCCTCACTTCCCCTTCATAAATCCACTCTCCAGCAGATCCCCCTCCTCCTCTCAATCAGTCTCTCTTTTATTTTGATGTCATCATCTTTTCCTCCTATTATGAGGGTCTTGTGTTGGTAGTACCAGGCATGCAGCTGACATGGATTTCATTTTTTTTTACTTGCCTTTTGCCAAGAGACAGTTGACCAAGGTCAAGGGTACATGCTAATTCATTAAGACTTACTGGCAGCATCTTATCCTGTTGACCTTGTGGTAATGTTGTCAGGCTTCCAAGGGTAAGTGAAAAGAATTGTCTTGCTGTTGAGGATTGTTTCTGCTTTGAAGGATTTCTGTTAAGTTCCTCTGTCCAAACCGCACGGTTTCTGGTACTGATCTGCACCTGTTCATGGGGTTGTTCCAGGCTGCGCCACAAAGGATGGGGTTGAAATGGGATCTGAAGCCAGGTAGACAAGGTGTAGGCTGAGCATGTGTCTGTCAGAGCCGGATTTCCTCAAGTGGACTGGTTCCTAGCTGACGTGATACATTCTTGGGGAGGTGGATGGTCTGGCAGCATTGCACTTTGTTTCTGTGTGCATTATATCTGAAGAAAACTTAGCTCATGATCCCAGGAACACAGGAGTGACCAGAAGAAGCTGTCTGCATAGTGTGCTGCTGGAGGCTAGTCCTTTGTCCAGCCCATAGCCAGAGCTCTGAGCCTCCTCTACTCCTGAGGCTCTCACTGGATCCTTCTTTGGTGCCTGACTCATCTACTGCCACATGACAAATCACTACAGAATGTAGCAGCATAAAGCAGCCCACCTGGCTGTCTCAGTGTGCAGCGTGCAGGGCCGTCTGAGGCCTGAAGCAGGTGGCCTGGGGAAAGCTCTATGCTCCCACACCCTTGTCAGCAGGAGTGGGCTTCTTCCAAGCTGTTGGCTGACAGCCTCAGCTCTACATTGATTTTGACTGGGGAACCTCCGCCCTCTGCTACATGTGCCCTGTCCCTTCCTTGATAAAGTGTGCAAACCACAGTCGGTAGCCCAATCAGAGTGGCATCTAATCACTGTTGCTGTATTTCATTGCTTAAACTAATAGCTGGCCCATGCTTCCTTCCCAGGGAGGGGATTACACAAGGGCCTAAAGACCAGGAGGTAGACACTTGGGGGCCATCTGAGAAGTCCTGCCTCCTATAGTTGGCACCTGTCATTATCTTGTGCCAGCAAAGAGCTACCGGCCTTAAAACCTAAGAGGGCAATAGCAATTAACCATGTCTTCTGATGCTGACCTCGTCAGTCAGTGCCAAACTCTAGGTTGTTCTCAATCTATCTTCCAGTTGATAACTAGGCCAGTCTGCAGGTCCTGAGGAAATAGTATGAAGTCAAAGTGGCGTAGAGGTGTGTGAGAGCTGGCGCAGAGGCCAGGCAGATGGCTACCCCAGAGAGAGCAGGGGTGCAGAAGAGCTGTGAAAACTAGAAAGGGTGTGTTTTCCTGCAGGGCCAGCATGTCCACAATGGCTAGCTCGCAAGCAGGGGAGTTTACCCTCAGCACTTGCCAGTGTGTGGAGAACTTACTGTGAAGACTCACAGTAGACAGCACATTCAGCTAGTGTGAGGGTGGTCTCCCTGGACTACAGAGATGAAAAAATGGCCCGGCCACCCAGCTTGTTGCCTTCAGCCCTGCCGAGGCTCACCTGGGGCTCCAGTTGACCCAGTGTCTCATACGAATGTTATTTCTTTGAACAAAGATGCAAGAAGGGTTGGGGAGCCTGGAATTCAGGAGTAGCACTGGGGATGGGGGAGCAATGCAGGGGAGGTCCGGCCTCCAGCCTTGCTCTCCCTTGTGTGGCACAGTGTGAGGGTTCTGTTCTCAGCACCCCCCCCTGTCAGCACCGCCTTGCCGCTAGGGGAGTTTTCCATCACAGACATCATCCACTATTGATGAGGCCTGGAGACGGTGGCCCGTGAATAATTAAGCAGGTTTCAGGTGCAGAATCAACATTAAAGGGAAGGAAGAATGAAAACAAAAGAGCCAGGGAAAGAATCTCCAATTTAGCTGTGCCAAAAGGATACTACTCACAGGTGCTTCCTGCATCACTGCAGAAGGCCTAGCAGTTGTCAGGTTTGATTTTTGTTGTTTTGTTGTCAGGTGACTTACACCTATGTGAGCTATTCATCTCGGGCAAGTACCTGAAAAGGTGACAGGCTACCCACAGTGGCAGTGAAGACTCCAGTGGCTCAGTCCTGATGGCTCATGAACCAAAATGAAAGCAATCCTTAAAAAAAAAAAAAAAAGTATTTGTTTGTGGAGAGAGAGAAAAAATGGGCATGCCAGGGCCTCTTGCCACTGAAAATGAACTCCAGATGCATGTGCCACTTTGTGCATGTGGCCTCCTTTGAGTACTGGGGAATCAGACCAGGATAGTCGGGCTTTGCAAGCAAGCACCTTTAGCCACTGAGCCATCTCTGCAGTGCCAAAAGCGGTTTTTAAGAGTGATTTAGGAGCCAGGCGTGCTGGTACACACCTTGAGTCCCAGCACATGAGAGGCATAGGTATGAGGATTGCTGTGATTTCAAGGCCACCCTGAGACTACATAGTGAATTCCAGGTCATCCTGGGCTAGAGTGAGACTTAAAAAAAAAGCAGGAGGAGGAGGGGGAGGAGGAGGGGGGGGAGGAGGAGGAGGGAGAGGAAGACGAAGAGTGATTTAGGGCAAGTGGACTCACCATGAGCTAGGGAGAATTAGATGGTAGAGAACATTAAGTCTGGACATCCAAAGATTTTCTCCCTTTTTAAAATGATTACCAGAAACATCAAAGAGGACAGAGAAATGCCCAGTGCAGCCAACTAGGAAGGGACACCACAGCACTGACTTACGAAGGGCCTCTCGGACGGTGGCTCACAGGAATTGCAGCGGACTGACGCGGGTGCGGGGGGAGCAGTGTGAGTGGCAGCAACCGTGGTCAGACACTCGGTCAGTGAGGCCATGGGAAAACCCGAAGATGCCATCTCCTCCACCCTGCCGCCCACTGGCTGCACAGCTTGTCCCAGACACGGGATACTACCACCTGGTGTGGGCATTGACTAGTGCAGTGCCTCCAGTCCTCGGTGGCTTCCCACTGCTGGGCCTATCACAGAACATGAGGCCTGCAGATCCAGAGGCAGGAGGTCTGATCAAGTGTTTGGTGAGGGTGAGTGAGTGTCTTTGACACCCAGGTTCTCCCCCTGTTGCCGTGGGTAGGAAGAGTGCAAAGGCACAGAGGGCCTGCCTGCAGCCTCTCGTCTTCTGACTTCAGAGCCACGCCATTGCCCCTGTTCAGTGCAGCTCAGTTCTACCTGGATTAGTCTTGCCCTTCCTCGTGTCAGCCCCCTGCCAGCAGAAACAGTCCATCTTTTGAGCCTGGTTTGGGATTATGTGTTGGTTTAAGCCAGACCATGCTGGCTGTTTTCAGAGCTTGTGCAGCTGGCTTGTCATGTCCCTCTGAATCATGCCATGAAGCTGTCAGAGGCACTCGGTGAACATGGAGGGTTTCGAGGCCACTTCCAGCACCCTGAGCCACTGGGGCCCAGCCGCCTGCTGGCTAGAGTTCTCCAGGCTCTCCCCACACACCAAGGAGCATTCAGACTGAGAGCATTTCCCCAGCTCCCGCCCCTCCTCTCCACCCAAGCTGGATGCTTCTTCACAGGTTCTATAAACGCAGCAGTTTGGGGTGTGTGAAAGTGTCTGGTGGCACCTCAAAGATGAGTTTATTTTCCCCAGAAATAGTAGGTATTTCTGCCAGCTGATGATGCTCCACCAGTGACTCACAGCAGCCCCCACCACCGGGCGCTGAGTGGTTAATGTGGAGGGTCAGGCACCCCAGAGGTGCTTACATCTCCTGTTACCAGCTGCATTATTGACGGGGCACCTAACACCACTGAACAGTCCACAAAGCAGCGCTGAGCTCAGGAGACCGCCTCAGCTCACAAGTGGAACGCTAGAACTGGCCCCACTGCCCAGGCAGTCCCTGAAAAGATGGAGAACTTCTGGATGTACCAGTTTGAATGTCACAAAGAAGAGGTACGTGCCCCTCGGGCTGCAAGGCATCCTCTGCTTTGCTTCATTCTCCTTTCCTGGCCATCTCAGACTGGGAACTGTGTCCCTAGACAGCAAGAGTGGGTGGGGAGAGTGGCCGTCACCCAGGATGGAGGAGATGGAGTTAGGAGTGCATGGTCTCCTGGAGAGCAGGTCACTTGCGCAGGTCCTGGGAACCGTGTGCTCTTAGCAGCCTCCCCTCAGTATGGCGTTCAGAGCAGGTCACTTGCGCAGGTCCTGGGAACCGTGTGCTCTTAGCGGCCTCCCCTCAGTGTGGTGTTCAGAGCAGGTCACTTGCACAGGTCCTAGGAACCATGTGCTCTTAGCGGCCTCCCCTCAGTGTGGCGTTCTGCTGTGTTCATATGCTGTGTTCATAGGGACACTGCCACCTCCTGTCCTCTGCTCTCTGTTGTATCTCTTGCGTTTGTGGTGCTGATAAAAATGAACGGTGATCAGAGCCTTGTGCATAAAGAACTGCATTGCTGGTAAATGAGATGAAGGATAATGCACCCTGGTACCATGCCACATAGCGAGTCCTTAGAAAATGGCAGCTGCTACCATCCCTAGCAGGTAGTGTGTTATTACAGCGAAGCATGAGCTTAGTTGCCTCTCTTAGTTTGTTTTGTTTTGAGACAAATTCCAGAGGGGAGAAAGACATCCTCTGTTTATGTATGGTTTTATCAGGTGCTAAGTCAGCTCACCCTTGAACTGGTTTGTTTTTCATCTTGAAAATACAGTTTTGAAAATTAAAGTCCTTGTGATGGTGACATGCATAATTTGTGTTAACAAACTGCTGCCAGGCAAGGATCCCTGGAGTCTCAGGCAGTCCAACTTCCACACAGGTTTCCAAGCTTAGGGCTGGGAACTGGAGGGTGTTGCCTGTGGTAAAAGAGAGAACAGAAACAGCTAGAGTAGTTTAACTGACAGTTCTCTCAAAATGTTCCACTGGCATTAATTGAATCCATTATGAATATATATATGGATATATATAACACTTCATTAAACCCAGGCTATTATCATTTTAATGACATAATTATGCCCCGCCAATGCCTATACCAACTCCCCTACTCCTCATTAAGGAAATCAAATGTGCATTGATGATATAGTTTGAATTGTACTATACAGTGGATAATTATGTATTTCTTAACCAGCTTCAGTCTTCAGAAGCACAAACATATCTTGGGGTTATGAACAAACTAATCATGCATGTGAGGTTTTCAGAAATAATTCTAAAATGGAGCCGAGTGTGGTGGCACACACGTTTAATCCCAGCACTAGGGAGGCAGAGGTAGGAGGATTGCTGTGAGTTCGAGGCCACCCTGAGACTACATAGTGAATTCTAGGTCAGCCTGGGCTACAGTGAGACCCTACCTCGAAAAAAATAATAATAACCCTAAAAATGGAATTTGGTTAATTTAAAGCAAGGTAGGTGAGTAAAGGAATCAATGTACATTGATTTGAGAGGGGGATGAAGGCAGAAAAAACAGTAAGCATGACTGATAAAGATCCTTGGGGACCCTGGACACAAGCTTACAGTCTCACAGCAAAATTTAACAGAAGAACTGGGGCTTGTGCCATGCTCTGCCTCGAGTAACCACACTTTTGCAATCCTGTGTAGAAAAAGAAGTAGAATTAGCATGTTGTCTAGACAGGAAAGGGACAGTATCCTCCATTACAATGCATGTGAAATGCCTACATTGGTGAACACTTGTGCCCATTGTATCCACTATCCTGTCCTAATCGTGTGGGGATGCATGACCTGTGGGAGAGGGAGACAGCATGGTCAAGAGTGAATGAAGAGATCTGGTAGATGCACGTGGGTGCCAAGAACCATGGCAGTATGTAGCACAGAGCTGGGTATGTTCAGAACCTACTTGTATGTGTGTCTGCTTTTGATTTCCCTTCTCCTGTGATATAAGAGAGGTGTTAATGCACCTTCCCATTCAACATATGTACAGAATGCCTCATGAGGGACTTTGTCTTAGGCATTTGCAGAGGAAATATGTAAATCATGCAGAGGAAATATGTAAATAAATACTGTCTTCATGATGTTTGTTAAAATATTGTAATGAAAATATTATGCTAAATTACTTTATAATATCCAAGTGAGAAAGTCATACACTACATGAATGGCACAAATAAAATGCATGCAAGCAGTTCTTACAGGAAGGGAGATTCCTCTCAGGAAAATTAGGAAGACTGTGTAAAAGAGGTAATGTTTAGAATGGGCCTTTGGAGGTTCCTGGGTGGGTGAAGTTCGAGCAAAAGCAGAAATAGGCACTAAGCAGAAATAGGGTAGGTATAGCTGGAAAAGGGAAGTGATTCTGTCTGGCTTAATAATATAGAAAAAGAACAAAAGTGCTACTGTGGGGGTGGGTGATGACTTCAGAGTGCCTTACTGCCAAGATTGAGACCTGGAATTTATTCTGTAAGCAAAGACAGTAGACTAAAGATTTTTGAATTGAAACTGACTTGCTCAGAGCCTTTTTAAATGAGAGAAAATATGTACTTACCGAGAGATTTCTGGTTAAGAAGGGTAAGGAAGGGTTATTTAAAGCATAGATCCAGGGGAAGTTCCATAATGGCAGAAGAAGCTGGCCTGCTTTCACACGTCCAGACCGAGAGAGAGTGAGGAGAGCCACATGCCAAAACCCAAAAGCCACACCACATAGCACATTTAGGAATTCCAGGCAAAGCTGGGGACTTCGCATATCTTTAGACTGGAATTCCAAATCTATCTCCACACCTTAGGGCTGGACCCTAGGAACTACCCATAGTGACACCTCCTCTAGCCAGGTGACTACAGATCCAAATTACAAACTTTAACAAAATCCTGAATGTAGTGGGGTCCATCCATTCAAAGTACCACAAGAAGGTTCATGAACTCTTAGTACTGTCTCACGTAGTGTATTAGCTGCTTGATCAGTGAAAGGAGAAGGAAGAGGGGAAGGAGGTACCAAACACTTCATTCCCAGGTTCTATGAGCCTGGGAATTGCTAAGTATCCAGTTCCAAATGGATTTAGCAAAACTTCATAACTTTTCAATATCTATTTTCTACTACCCTTCATTTGCAGTGAATTTTTATTTTTAAATATCTGTATGTATTTGAGACAGAGAGAAACAGAAAGACGGAGGGAGGGAGGGTGGGCACCCCAGGGCCTCCTACTACTGTAAAGAAACTCCAGATGCATGCACCATGCATCTAGCTTTATGTGGGTACTGAGGAATCGAACCTAGGCCATCAGGGTTTGCAAGACAATCAATACCTTTACCACTAAGCCATCTCTCCAGCCTCACTGAAATTTTTTGTTTGTTTTTGGGGAAAACGGACCAGTATTCACTGAGGCTCATGGAGGTGGCTTGAGCTGGCTGGGGTCTCTTACCCTGTGTCCTACTCAGTGGTGTATCTGGTCATACAGAGCTGTGCTTGCTATTATAACAGGAGAGGAGGTCGGGTGCACATGAGTCTGTTCTGTAAATCAGTCACTATAACAGCATCACTCTCAATGTGCCTGTCCTGGAATCCTTTCTTGCCTGGGAGACAGTGGACACACAGAAGCTACACACAGCAATTGTCGATACCCTCCAGCCTCAGCCGCTAATGAGCTGTTCTTACCAACATGCCATTAAGAGTGTTGGGACTTAGGAATTAATGTAGACTTTTGTGGTGTGATTTTTATAGAGCCTTCTGTTTGCTCTTTCGTTTTATCCATCAATGAAATTTTAATGAGAAAGGGAACCAGATGAGATGAAGGAAGCAGCCCCATGGCTGTGTGCTGGCCTTGGAAGCTTGCTCTGAGAAAGGAAAAATAATTGTTGTTGTGATGGTAGAACCTAAAAAGGCTACTCATCTTGGTTGAGTGTTGTGTACTTGCCCAGACACTTAGCCGCCCAGCCGCGTGCATTCCCACCAGCCAGGCCTCATGAGAACCCCAGGAGGGAATAGTAACCTTCCCCCATTTCTCAGGAAGAGTCAGAGAGGAAGGGCCGTCTGCCCTTCTTCAGAGCTGTGCGTGGTAGAGACTGAGTTCTGACTATAGTCTGCTAGGCACCAGGGCTTGAGCACTTAACAACATCACCATGTTGAACATAAGGTATGCTTTTATTTGTTTAGCCATGTTAAAACATCCAAGTCTTTTTCACATCGTGGCTTTAAAATAGCCCAGATCTTGATACCTTTAAAGACACAACCCAATGTCTTGTTGATTGATGCTTACTTTAGCCAACCCACAAACTTTGTTCTAGAGACTTCCAAGTTCTGGGCCAAGTGACAGGGAAGGAGTCTGTGTCCACTGCAGGTGGCCTCTTCTGCTTCTCATGCTTGGCTGTCATGTCTGCCATGGCAGCTCTTCTATGTCATTTCAACCACAGGGCAGGATGTTAAAAGAATCCCAGCACTGACATCTCGTCACAAAGTGATGTAAGGTGAACTCACTGAAAACCAGGGCCACAGTTTCAGAATAGTTAGCCATTGAAGAACAGTATGAGGGGACATTCATGTAAGCTAAACTCATCTCTTGGTAAACAGTGACATTTTGTTTGTATGCAAATTCTTAGAGTATGGATTTGTGGGGGTTAGGACTTTTTTTTTTTTTTTTAGAAAAACCGTTAAATTACATAAAAAGCAGCCTTCAAATTCACATGTGGCTCTTGCAGCATGATCAGAAAGTGTCTTTTCCGTCATGAAGGGGAACATCTCAGCAGCAGTTTTTAAGGACCTCTTTTAATGAGCTCATGTTTCAGTTATTCTGTTCCAAAGTACTTCTGCGGTCACCACCATCTTGCCCAGTCCTCTCTGTGTCAGTCTGGTTTTTTGTTGCTAAAGCAGAACCCCACAGGCTGGGTGATTTACAAAGAATAGTTTATTTGCTTCACAGTTCCAGAGGCTGAGAACAAAGTGCCAGCATCTGCCAGGGGCCTGCACGCCATGTGCTGTCGTGGCAGAGGGCAAGCTGGCACAGAGGAGAAGGGGCGGGACTCCCTCTTCATAACCAGCCGGCTCTCACATTAACAGCTATAAGCTGTGTGTGGGAACAGACAGAGTCGCCACGCAGGAATCGTCTCATAAGGGTCACACCTCCCAAATCGGGGGCTGAGTTGGCAACATATGAATTTAGAGGGCACGTTCAAACTGTCACCAGGGAACACAGAGTCCCTTTTGCAGATGCTTAGTCTTGTAGATAAAGGAATTTTAAAACTGGACTCTGAAGAAAGCTCAAGGACAATTTTATTGTGCTTTGAGGGAAAACAAAAAGCAGGGCAGGCAAGCTTGAGGTCTCGGCCACTGCCAGGAGGAAGGAACAGGGTAGGAGAGAGAAAGCCATGCTTCCTGAGTTTGAAATCAAGGCAGGCCCACCCAGCCGTGGAAGGCTGCAAGGAGCTGCATGTGGGGGTGGGAGGGCCCTTTACAGAGTGAAAATGCCCAAAGGATCAGGACAAGCAAATGAAGAACTTTGTCCAGTACCCAAAAAAGAGAGGTAGGGGAAAAAGTCAGAGTCAGAGCAGACATGCTTAGTAGGGAGGGTCTGTAAGCACCTGCACGAGGGGAAGTACTTCTGGTCAGTCTGACCAAAGCTCATTAAGGGGACAGTCATTCCCCCCTCCCTCCGTTGTCTTAGCTTGTCTTCATATGCACCATGTTTCTTAAGGTTTCTGGAGCAGCTAGTTTTTGAAGAGTATCTTCTTCCTGTCCTCGTGATTGATAGGCCCATTTAGATGAACTCTGAGGAAGGGGACAGTAGTATGTGTTTAGACCTTACCAGAAAACCTCTGCTAGATAGTAATCTTATGATCTCTTAGACAATTTAGAAAGTTCTGCCTCCACCCAGGTCCAGAGATATGAGTCAGGTCCCTTTCTTCTGACTAAAAGCATCATGTACAGAGAAAATTAGAAGTGGGCTGAAGAGATGGTTTAGCAGTTAAGGCATTTGCCTACAAAGCCAAAGGATCCTCATTCGATTCTCCAGGACCCAGGTAAGCCACATGCACAAGGGGGCGCATGCATCTGGAATTCGTTTGTAGTGGCTGGAGGCCCTAGTGAGCCCATTCTCCCTCTCTCTCTCCCTCCCTCCCTCAAATAAATAGATAAAATATATTTTAAAAAAGAAAATTAGAAGTATTAAGTAAAAACCATAAAAATAATAAATCACTAAAATAGCCATGCTTTGCCAGGAGAAAGTAGTCTTTGCTTCATGGGCCTCTGCAAAGCCCAACTACCTCCATCCTCCCTGATTTCTCATGGTATTTTAAATCTTCAGGAGGGGCAAATGTGCTACTTTTTGGCTTTCCTCAGAATTGGTGTGTTACCAGGGACACGGGAGGTTCAGAGCTGATTAAAGGAGGGTTCCATCCTCAATGACTTTCAAGCCTACTCATTTCTAACTAGCTACCTGAGGACTCTCTTGTTTTCCATTCTAATCTTATGTGAAAAGTATAGAGTAGAATTTTAGGCATAATCAGTCATAATCCTTAATTTTATAAAGCTCTCGCTAGGAATGTCAATCATGGTCCTTCTCACCTGAGTTAATTTCCCAAGCATGATAGGATGCACTTGGGTGATGACTTATATTTGATGACAGTACAGTTTTCTTAGGTTATCAGTATTTTATTCTTGTCTACTACTTACACATTTTATTGAGATATATATCATTCTGGGCTATATTATGTAATTGAATACATGTACACAATGTGTAGTAATCAAATCAGGGTAATAAGTATTGCCATGCTTTCAACCATTAGTTGATTTTAAGTATTGGAAATTTTATACTCTTCTACTCATTCAAAAATATGTTATTGGCTGGGCATCGTGGCACACAACTTTAATTTCCAGCATTTGGGAGGCAGAGGTAGGAGGATCACTGTGAGTTCAAGGCTACCCTGAGACTACAGCATGAATTCCAGGCCAGCCTGGGCTAGAGCAAGACCCTACCTCAAAAAAAGTAACATTACATGTATGGTTTTTGATTATTTTAACCAATACCTATGCTACTATGCTGAAGGAGAACAGGGGTGGCTCCTCCATTCCGGCTTTGTGTCCCTTACTGACTTGCTTTCCTCTAGTCCTCCTCCTTCCCTGGCCTCTGTCTCAAGTAACCACAAATTCCTTCGATTCTATGAGATTGACATATTAATTCCCACAAATGAGTAAGAACATGTGCTGTTTGATTTTCTGTTTCACTTAACATAATGACCTCCAGTTTCATCCATGTTAATGTAAATGACAACAGTTTACTCATTTATGGCTAATATTCCACTGTATTAGTATATCACACATTCTTTGCATGTACGGACATGACTGTGTCAGAGGTGAATATCAGGTGTCTTCCTCAATCACGTTCCACCGTATTTATTGTGACAAGGCTCTCACATAAGCACAGTACTCACCAGTCTGGCTAGTCTAGTTAGCTACTTTATCTCGAGGATCCTTAATTCCACCTCCTATGGAAAATTAAAAAAGGTGAACTATGGGACTATATGGGGAATTTTTACAAATGCATGTGTTCATAGCCCTGAAACCAACAGTTAAGAAAACACAACTATGCTAGCTTCCCCAGTGATGCAATCCTTAAAATCTTTATGACAGAGAAAAACTAACTGGCTAAAAAAAAAAAAAAAAATCAAGCTGTAACTATAAGAGAAAGCTCTTTCCAGGTGTGGTGGCGCACGCCTTTAATCCTAGCACTCGGGAGGCAGAGATAGGAGGATTGCCATGAGTTCGAGGCTATCCTGAGACTACATAGTGAGTTCCAGGTCAGCCTGGGCCAGAGTGAGACTCTACCTTAAAAAACCAAACTAAACAAACAAATAAAAGAAAGCTCTTAGCCAGGTGTGGTGGCACACATCTTCAATCCCAGCACTGGGAGGCAGAGGAAGGAGGATCACTGCAAGTTCGAGGCCACCCTGAGACTCCATAGTGAATTCCAGGTCAGACTGGGCTAGAGGGAGACCCTACCTCGAAAAACCAAAAAAAAAAAAAAAAAAAAAAGCTCTTTAAATTTGAAAAATGGAAATTTTAAAGGTGCTACATTCTCATCCTTTCCTATACCAGTTTTGAGTAGGCCAGACAGGGCTAAGTCATAATAACCCACAGCACTCAGGTGCCGGTGAAAAGGTCTGAGTGTTTCTTTTGACGGGTCTGTGGGGCTGCTTTACTGTGGTGCCCGGGCCGTGGGGCGTGGGGTGCTTTATGTCTGCTGTCACCTTGCGTACTCTGCTGGCTTGACTGCAGTGTCAGATTTACACATGTGACCATTCAAGCAGCTCACGGGGCCTCACCTCCCTGCCTAGAGGGGGTTAATAAAATGGCCATAGGCTGGGATCACACAATGTCTTATCATAATACATTTCACTGTATCATCTTTTGACCCATTTGGTATTTCCTATAATTCACACTTTGTGAAATAATTTTTTTCCAGTTTTGCATAATGTTCACTCTAGGGCTCCTTGTCTGTTACCGTGCCCTCTGCCCCCAGCAGCCATGCACTACCTGTGCAACACATCTCCCTTGCCATACACCATCTTCACCGCTCTCTGTGTCGCCTCTCCCACTGTCGGGCCAGCTGCGAGAATCAGATGTGGATTCAAGCAGACACACGTGGTCTTTTGTTCCCTTCACCTTGGATTTCCCTCCCCTGGCTCACATCCCCACTCCTCCTAGAAATAAATCGTGCACACTTTCCTTTGTGCTGTATGCTGGGTATCAGGCATCACCCACCAGCTGTGGAGTACCATATGGATGCTCTCTGAAGGCCACCATTACAGAGTTGTTAGCTATCTCTAAGCCTGGCCTGAACATGCCCTTCATCTCCCAAGATTTCAGCAGCACACAGAAGTGTTCTCTACCACCTGGGCAGTGTTCCCAGAGCCTGCGCTCAGCCTGTCCTCGTGCTGGCTTCTTTGCTGTTCACGCAGCACATGTTTCGGATCACCTGCTCTGCTCTGCACCCTGCTCTGGGGCTTCATTTCACGTCTAGCAGGGTCTCCTATGCCCGTCCACTAAAGCGACACCATACGACATGGGACTATGCTGCCCTGTTGCTGTTAGGTTCACATTGCTGCCAGAAAACACTTAACTAAGAGCAGCTTGTGGGGAAAGGGGGGCCTATTTTGGCTTACAGGTTCAAGGGGAAGCTCCACGATAGCAGGGGGGAACGATGGCATGAACAGAGGGTGGACATCACCCCCAATATAATGTGGACAATAGCAACAGGAGAGTGTGCCAAACACTGGCATGGGGAAACTGGCTATAATACCCATAAGCCCACCCCCAATAATACACTGCCTCCAAGAGGCTTTAATTTTCAATTGCCATCAGTGGGGGAGACTAACATTCAGAATACCTAAGTTTATGGGGACACCTGAATCACACGGCTATATCCCCAAACCTATTTTAAGCCTTCTTTTCTTTCCTTCTTGGTTTTCGTTTATGGGTATGTTGTTTTTGGTTTCGGGTTTTGCTTTTTTTGAAGACAGCATCTCATGTAGCCCAGGCTGGCCTCCAACTCACTGTGTAGCCAAGGATGACCTTGAACTTCTTGTCCTCTGTCTCCACTTTGCAAGCGGTTACAGTACACGTGTGCTCTCACCCCAGCTGGCTTATGCGGGGCTAGGGATCAGCTCCGAGGCCATGTTCCTGCTAGGCCAGTACTGTGCCAGCTAAGCTACATCCCTAGCCCCCTAAGCTGGATTCCCAAAGATACTACTTGACAAAGAATTTCTGAACCATTCTGGGATCATCTAAAGCATGTGTTTGTGTATGCTAAAAAATTTATCTGAATTTTCATTGTCTTATGGATGAAATCTACTTGAACTCTGAGCTGACAGGGAAAATATAGAAGGTGGATTCTTCATGGCCTCTTTACAAGGATATGGTTTACTTTTCACTTTTTCATTCAGACTATGTTGGACAGGTGTTTTTATAAGACATTGGGTCTTCTAAGTATCTGTAACTTTCACTGAAAAAGAATACTGACATATTTGTTAATACCCTATTTACTTAGGACTTAATAGTCACCTTTTGTTCGACAGTTAGCCCAAGGGGAAGAAACACCTGGAGCTGTAAAATCCCCTGAAGAGATGGTGGAACTGAAAAGGAAGTTCAATGCCCAGACCTGTCCTATGCAGTTGGCAGCTTTTTCCAAGGGGTTTCTCCCTATTGGCATGTCCCCTCAGTAGTGTTGTGCCTTGCCCCCTCTGTTCCCTCTCCCCAGGTCATATGTTGCCATGTCCCTCGGGTTCTCACTACTCTCTGTCCTCTTGCTATGTTCCAGTCTCCATCGCCTGGCAGCTCCTCGCCCCTGGGTGCCGAGTCATCAAGCACACCCCTTCATCCCAGTGACCCCACGGAAGCCTCCACAAATAAAGAGGTAAAGTACCATCTTGTTCCCAGAGGCTTCAGTCTGCTGTGCTTTCTTCTGATACAGTCTGGGTCTTCTCTAGCCCTTCAGAGCTCCTGGCCTAGAGGACCCAGAGCAGGAATTCTGTTTTCTCCTCTGCAGGATACAGTTTATCTACAAAAGCCATGCTGGCCAATTTGGTAGTCACTAACCAAAGTGTCCATTTTAGTTAATGAATAAAATGCAGATTTTGCATTCCTGCATTCCTGCATTCTACTTATATTTCAAGGGCTCAGTAGCCATCTGTGGCCTTAGTCAGAACTTTTGCACTATCATAGAAAGTTCTACTGCTGGCCAGCACTGGACGTTGGATGTCAAAAAATCTACCTACCAGCATCCTTGTCCAAGAGAACACTCTGTGACAATGGGATGCTCACCTGTACCATCCAGGGTACTTACTAGCCTCATGGTTCCCATCAAGCCCTTGCAATGTGGCCAGTGGGACTGAGGAACTGAAATTCTTATTTTAATCAACTGAGCTTCATGTGGTGAGGGGCTACTCAATGGAGTCTCTAAGGTGTCCCTTGGGAACAGGTTGTATGTTTACCCTACTCACAGGGGATATGTTGAGCTCTGGCAGAGTATTTAAGAGTATTTAAGTGAAGAGATACTGTTCCTTAATCCTCGTGAGGTTTCTGAGCCACTGCCTCCCCCAGCAGCCAATGTTCTTTTATGCTGACATCATAGCCACCTACATTGTGGGCCAGCATCACGTAAGCGGAGCACTTAGCCTACTCCAAATGTGGATGCCGCTTCTGCATCACTGAGTAAGGACGTAAACCACATTTTCTCATGTGCTTTCCATGTGCTGACAATTTTATGCCAGATACAACAGGAAAAAAAAATCTGCATTAACCTGAGTAATATATTTCTCATAAAATTTATTCTTAAAACATCATAAAATATGCATACTATTTATGTGAGGGAGACATATGGCTTTTGTAAACAAATGAAACTTTTTCATAAAATTACACCAACATTAGACTTTGAACTAGAAATATTTCTCCCATGGGATCCTAGGCCATGTGACATGAGTGACAGGGTCAGTTACAGCACATGGGTGGGTAAGGACAGATAGAGGAGTGACAGCTGCAGTGGTAACAATGGTATTGGGCATTATTGTATACTAAACACTTGTGGTTACAGGCACCAAGTTAAGCAACTTGTAGGTAGTACCTCATTTGATCCTCCTAGCAGTGATGTGAGTGGATCTCACTCTCCTCATTTGCTAGTGGAGAAAGCTGGAAGGTTTAGTAGCTAACCTGAGGTCACAGAGCTCACAAATGGCCAGGCGTGGTTTGAATCCAGAGGTCCTGTGAGCACATGCTGCTATGCCTAGAAAGGAACATGCCTTCTGGTCACAGTGTGTCATCATTTCAGTTGTTAGGCTTCTGGACTCTGGTTGAGCTCCCATGACCCCTGAAACAACACAAAGTTCTCAGCCTTTAGCTTCTCTGATTTGCTTGAGAGAAGGTCTTGGCTATGTGGCCCAAACTGGCCTTGAACTTGCCATCCTCTTGCATCTGCCTCTGAAGTGCTGGAATAACAGCCTAGCCTTTAGTGTCTTAAATACAGGTTTATGAATTCTTGCTAAAGGCCAGCTGATATTTATCTCCATCCACATGTGAGAAAGCAGGGCTAATCAGATGTCTGAATAGTCAGCCTTTGATTATGCATCAGATATAATAAGCAAGGCAAATTTGTTAGGTTCTTAGTTCCTACAAGACTTGGCACGTGTTTCCGCATATCTTTAGAAATAATGATGAAAATCCTCTTTGTGTGCAATAATTAGAGATTCTTTCATTTCATAAAACTATAGAAAAAAATGTATTACTCCAGAGACTAAAGAAAGCTAGTCATAAGCTCAGGAATAAGTGAATGTACCAGATGGCCCACCATTGTTGTTCTAAATAAAATGCTGTCTCTTATATCTACAAAGTCATTCTTCTGTATTTTCTGATATATATATATATATATATATATATATATATATATATATATATATATATTCATTCTTTCAAGTTAACATTCAGAAAAGTATCCTAGTAGCCTGAGAAAATCTGAATAGGCTTCTTATATATACCTGGACACTAAGCCGTTTAAGCACAGTTTTCACTGCCTCCTGCACAGAACTCTTAAGTGCTAGAGCCTAGAGCAGGGAGCTAGTTAAGAAAAAAATCATTCAGAAGTCTTTGCCTCTTGTGAAGAAATTAGCATCTTCCACATACCTTAATGCAATGGGATTTTTCTTTGAATCGACCAGAACTGGACAGACTTAGTTACTAGCACTCAAGTGACACTGTCTCCTCACTTGTGTAAGTGGGGAGGAAATAAGTGAGATCATCACTGCTGAAACCAGAGTTCTGTCTGCAGACCTTGACTTACATAGGGTATAGAGTTTCCTCACAAGCGTTAGCAGCTGGGAGCCTCCGGTGTGAGGTGCCATTTCATCCCAGGGAGCACATTTACTGGAAAGTTCCCCACATAATGAGTAGGTTATTTGTCATTGTCCTAACTTGAGTCACTAAGTTTTTTCAGGTGACCCAAATTTTCACACAACAATTAACATGGCAATTTTTTAATATTGTACAATTATTAACTAATCAATTGTCCCTTTGCATTCTCATTTCTCAGGTAAAAAGCATTATGTACGTTTTGGGGGGGGGGCAGGGAGTTGTTCTCATCACACCCCAGTCCTCACTCAGACACTTCTTATCTAGCCAAGCATGCACCCCAGAGCATACCACCTGTTCAGATCATCCTACTGGGCTATACTGGGATAGATAGATGCCTTTTCTCCAAAAGACATATTTTAGTGGTAACATACTACATGGTAGAGTCTCAGCCCTGAAAATCTTGGCCATGCAAACCCTACCTTAGTCCCTTTTTAAAGGCCATTGTCTTTAACATGAGCTCTTCTCCAGTGCCTACATCACCCTGACCCAGACATTTCAGCTGCAAGTTTGAAACAGAAACAAATTTCCTACTCTTATCTCACGCAGAGCTATGTCTAGGACTTTGCTTCTAAAAGGATCCCATGACACATTTTGCTTCTTTGAAAGTGGTAGCACTTAAACTTCCATTCGATCAGCTCTCGGTTTCTAGTTCAACCAGCTGTGCTATTAAGGTTGGCCTCTTCTCTGATGTGCTGCTTAATACAAGAAATTCCTGGGCATTTACTTTGCGCTTTTGTTGTGTTCTTATTTAAAGGAAACTTACATTAATGATTTACATAATGGAATTTTTAGCTGAACGAGATCAAAGGAAGGAAAAGAATCTAGCACACTTTTTAAACACAAGAGCCTTTCAGTAAAGACCTGAAATTATCCAAGGGAATTCTTACTGTCAATATACAATCGTATTGTTGGTGCTTTTACTAATCAACAGTTTTTCACTTTGAATGCATTTTAATGAATGCAAATATAACCTTTATTGCCATTGCTGATTATAGTTTTTTTTAAAAAAAAAAAAAAGAAACTGGCAAACAACTCTCTCTCTCTCTCTGAAAGTTAGGGGTTTTTGATCATTCAAAATCTGAATGGACAGTTCTGGGCTATAGGTAACCTTTAATAATAAATGCATATGTTTATTCACCCTTCATACTCTGTAATGAAAAATGGTCGATAACTGGTTAACAAATGCCATTGGTGATGTATTTCTTTTTCATGTTGCATGGATGGCTGTGCTAATGCATATTTCATCATGTTTTGCCCTTTTTGAAACCTCTTTGTCTTAATTACAGTCAAGGAAAAGCTTGGCTTCATTCCCAACCTACGTTGAAGGTAAGAGCTGCAAAGAAAATACTGAGCACCAGGTCATTCATGAATCTTTTAGCATTTGGAGCATTTGAAGCACTGCATATAAAAAAAAAAAAATAGTGGGGAAGAAAGACCACAAAGTCACTGATTTCTTGTGGTAACAGTCTAAAGATGTTAGGTTAAAAGTGTAATGGCCATGGAGGCTAGATAGAGGTGAGGCTGTGGGCTAGGCTGGTACTCTCACTGAACTACGTTTCCAGGCCCACAAATGTGTTGTGAAGGTCCTTCCTGAAACACTTCTCATTTGTGTGCTTTGATCATGACCTTAGTTTTAAGCAGTGAATAGATTAAGTCTATACCCTGGTAAGTAGCTTATCTTAGGAAGCAGCTGTGTGATGTTGAGCTGGATGGTTAAAGATGAAAACAGAAGTCATTTCAGATTAGCTGTCCAAGAGAGAAAGCAAGTTGTTTCCTCTTAAGGTCACCTAATTTTAAGACCTTGAGGTTTCACAATGGGTGGAAATGTATATTTTAGACCCAGATTTGGCATCCAAGTCAAAGAAAAATGTATGTTTTAATAATGGAGCAAAATGTCTTTATTAATGAACCTGTTTTAAAGTGTATAATATTCCCAAGCAGATAAAGGGGTGCAGAGTATAGGTGACTGTGATTAGAATCAGATTCCCCACCTTTATAATTAAAAATTGTTTTAGTAGGCCAGTGAATGAGAATGGAAAATTCTGATTTTACTTGGAATGGATCTGTGTATGAGTTCAGAAACATCATGATCTTTAAAGTGGCAAGATTGGCAGCATGGCTTTGGGGCAATGTTATCAGTCTTGCAGAACTGAGGTCAGATTATAGGAATCCAGATATTCTGAACAAATGTCCCATTTTTCTGCTATAGAAAATGTGACTCCTCGCATATAGACCAAATAAAGGACGGAAATACAAATGAGAAATTAAAAGTGCTAGAAAGTGGTGTTTTGCAATAAGACAGTTCTCTGTTTATCTAACCTTTTACCTAAGTGGACAAATGGTTGATATCCACAAAGTGACAGACACTCAGACACAAAAGTGAAGGATGAATATGACATGGTTCTTATTTCCAGACAGTTCACAAGAAAAACAACTTCTTTCTTTTCAGCTTTGAGACACGATTATCACTAAGTTGCCCAGCAGACTTTTTAAAAATTCTTTTTTGTTTATTTTTATTTATTTATTTGAGAGCAACAGACAGAGAGAAAGCGAGAGAGAGAGAGAGAGAGAGAGAATGAGAATGGGTGCCAGGGCCTCCAGCCACTGCAGACAAACTCCAGATGCGTGCGCTCCCTTGTGCATCTGGCTAATGTGGGTCCTGGGGAATCAAGCCTCAAACCGGGGTCCTTAGACTTCCCAGGCAAGTGCTTAACCACTAAGCACTTTCAGGTTTATTTATATTAATAAACAAAGAAAATATCCTTAATTCCTAAAAAGAGGAAATAAATGAGTTATAAAATTATAGTTTTGTTTAGAATGTTTATTTCCATAAAGGTCAATTGAATAATAGGTAAATTGAAGAGATATACAAACTTTAATGCAGAAGAATTTGTCAAGTGAGTGAGAATTGCAAGAACATAGGAAAAAAAAACTAAAAAATATGTAATCTACCAAATGTAATGTCTTCTAACTGTCCTCCTGCCTCAGCCTCCAGAGTAGCTGGTATTAAAGGCCTGGCTAAGAAACAACAGTCTCTATTTTTGGACTTTATGTTTCATTATTTAAGAAAATACATTATTTCTCATAGTAAATGGACCACGAAAATGTGCCTTTCATTTGAAAAGGAGAGGCAAGTATAAACAGACACAAATACCTGAGACCCACAGGTTGACCACGTGTGCTTGCAGTGAGCATGGGCTGGGAATGGTCTTCCCCAGAATGACATCACTCACTATTGCCACTGTTGTGTTACAGTTCCTGGACCTTGTGACCCGGAAGACTTGATCGATGGAATCATTTTTGCTGCCAATTACCTTGGCTCTACTCAGCTGCTGTCAGACAAAACTCCCTCCAAAAATGTGCGCATGATGCAGGCCCAGGAAGCAGTAAGCAGGATCAAGGTGAGGGGGTCTGCGTGGTCCAAGGGGGTAGTGGGCTGCTGCAACCATCTGAGCAGTCCTGTGTCAACCCACAGCTCTGTGTAGCCCAGGGTTAGAGAGATGACAGATACCTCATGCCTACTGTCAGTCTAAACTAGTCTCCAGTATTCCTGGGACCTTTACCGATACTCATTATTGAGGCTGTTCTTGAGAAAAAGTACATATGACCATGGACTTGGGAAAGCTGGTATAATGAGTTGAGATGATTTGATTATTATGCCTTAGAGGTAAGGTTATAGCCCTGGATGTCCACAGACTAGAGGCCACTGACTGAAACATTTATGTTACAGTTTATTCAAACTCAGCAGCATTGTTTTGAACTGGCTACCTTCCAGTAAATGAGCTGTTTGATCAAATCTAACCTGAGTTGTCTGAAGAAGTCAATGCAAGTCGCAGTTTAAACTAGTTTGACCCAGTGGTGACCCGTTTGTATCTCCTTTTGTCAAGATTTAAAGGAGTAGGCTAACTGGATCCAGCAGGAACCAATTTCATCCAGTTTAAATAATTCACAACTAGTTCAAGCCATGCACAACAGGTCACTGCTGTGGAAATGGAGAACTCTGACTCTCCTCAGTGATGCCAAAGCCACCTAGAATTGGGGACAAAGCAGCACAGGAACACTTACTGTGCATTCATGCTTTCCAGATGCCATGTGCCCCCAGCACAAGCAGACACAGAGGCATCACTGCCGATGCCCAGAATCGGGTATTTCCGGAAACTGAAGTTAGGATGCATCAAAATTGGTTTGTTTGAGTTTTTTGTTTTTTGGTTGTTTGTTTTTTAGTTTTAACTAGTCAAAATTAAGTTCCCCCAGAAGAAGCCATGTCCTTTTTCATACATTCCCAAACTGCATCCCAGTTCTGGCATGGGATGTAGAACAAGAAAAAAGGACAAAGAAGGCAGGGAGAGTCCTTAAACTGTCGAAGGAAAAAACTACTCCTTGAACACTGTTTTACCCAGAGCTGTGCAGTCTCACATGACAAAGGAAAATAGCAGTTACCCAAGTGAGATTCTAACCCTTAAGCTCAATATCACAAAGTGAGGAACCCATGTGAGGAGATATACTGGGGAAGAGAAAGGGGCATCGAATGCCAAGTGTCATATCAATTAGTCATATCCATTAGCTATACTCACTGCCTGCAGCTCTCTGTGGCAGACATTTCACGTAGCTAACATCCTGGAGCCTCCATTTCATCTTGGTTTTTGTCTTTATAACTTCATATACAATCCCATCCGGGTCTGCCCACAGAGACTCTGACCCTGCTGACTGTTGCCTGATCTCATGGGCTCTTTTGAAATCTTGATAGAAACCTCCAGGACTCTCTATCTTATGCATTCCTTAAAACCTAGCATCATCACAAGGACAGTGCCAGTGACTGGCACCAGTTCAAGCAGTAGCTGAACCTCCTTGGGACTATACATAGGCTGCTGCAGCCTATGAGGGCCTGGACAGCTGAGCACAGTGAAATGAACCTGGGTCAATAACTTCATAGGCAGCCCTATACCAGCAAGATTCTGAGCCATACTCTCCTCCCTTGGGAAAGTCTTTCAGATCCTTTTTAAAAAAATTTATTTTACATCACTGAGCCTGCAATGAGGAGAGTCTTGTTGATTCCTGACATGCCCTCAAGGCATCTTTCCTATTATCCTATGGCAAAGTATTTGGCTTCTCTTGAGTAGTACTAATCTCTTTAGAAACCATGATGTCCTTATCCCAACTTTACATGTTTTTATCTGACTAAACTGCAAGTTTTGCAAATCTTCCACCCCTGCGTTTGCTTCCAATTCTTCTACCAACCTGGGTAAAAGCAACTAGAAATACCTGTGCAATATCCGGAAGAACAGGCTGCCTTGAAATTTCTTCCACCAGATGAGTTAGCACATCACCTTCAAACTCAGCCTCCTACAGTCTTAGGGCATGGACAAAATGTAGACAGGCTCTTAACATAGCACAAATCCAGTCTAATTCCCAGTAGATTCCTCTTCATTCTCTGAAGCCTCATGAGCATGGTTTTTGGGGTCCACATTCTTACCAGTAACTCACCAAACCCCCACCAGAATCACTCATTAAGCTCTGCTTTAAGAGCTCTAGGACTTCTCTATCCCCACATCTCCAAACTTCCAAATTCCTCTCCCAAACTACTTACAAAAGCTTCTGAAGCACAGGGTCAGGTAGTCACAATGGCAACACCATTGCTGGTTCCAACTCTCGGTGTAGTCTTTTTGTCAGTATTATGACAAACACTTGAGAGAAATGGGTTAAAAGAACAAAAGGTTGATTCTGGCTCCTAGTTGCAGAGGTTTGGGTCCACAGATGACTGGATCTGTTGTTTCCTGATCATGGGGAGGGAGAACATCACAGCAGAAGGACAGGAGAAGCAAAGATGCTCACCTCGTGGTGGCCAGGAAGCAGGCAGGCAGTAAGGACAGTGCATGTCTGCACTGGAGGACTTTCACCATCTCTCACTGTGTGCACTGCCCAGGCCACGACCTTGTTGAATGGTGCACCACATTCAAAGTGGGTCTTTTTCTCTCAGTTGCTGTCCCACCTGCCTACCCTCCACTGAAATGCCCTCAAAGAATACATAGAGGCATGTTTACTAATCTCCTAGATGTCTCCCAAATGGATCCTAAGGAAACAACTTGCTAGGAGACCATGTATGAGCAGGGTGCCTCACATCAATCCAATCAAGTTGCAGTTGAGATTAACTGTAATAGCCAGTATGTTGGGATATGACAATAATCTCAACACTGAGGAGGCTGAGACAGGAGGATTAAAGGTTTGAGGCCATTGAGGCTGAAGAAATGGCTTAGCAGTAAAGGCACTTGCCTCTTAAGCCCAAGGACCCAGGTTTGATTCCCCAGTACCCATGTAAGCCCGGTGCCCATGCATTTGGAGTTCCTATTCTCTCCCTCCCTGTCTCCTTCCCTCTCTGATAAATAAATATTTTTAAAGTGTTTGAGGCTAGCTCAGCTTTAAAACAAGACTCTCAAAAACAAATGAAGATTAGCCATCATAAGTCTGCAGATGCCCAGTCATTCTTCATTTCCCAGGTTGCTTTGCGAGTGTTACCAGGTCCCCTCTCATTGCTTCCTCATCATGTGTCACTCCATTGCACCTGCCTTTGGGGCTTCTCTATGTCACTTGCTCTTACCACAACTCCATGTCTAGAGAAACACTGCTTTCCCAAGCTCAGTGCTGGCCTTTTTCTTAAATACCCTTATACCTATATTAGGTCTATATTGTGATTTGTTCCATTACCACTGATGTCTCATGAGTTAGGATTGTCAACCTATGAATCATTTACAGCTGCCTCAAATGTGACTGTTGCCACAACCCTGAAATAATTTTGTGGGCATAACATTGTTGGGTTCCTACTGAGCTCACTTCATGATGGCCAGGAAGCAGAGAGAAAAGAAGGAGCCAGGATCCCAGTATTTCCTTCAAGGGCATGTCCCTAGTACTCTAACTTCCTTCCACTAGACCCCGTCTCCTGAAGGCTCTGCCACCTCCCAGAAGTACCACAGGTTGCTGACAAAATCCTTAACACACAGACCTGTGGGAGACACTCCAGATCCAAACTGGTATTTGGCCTAATTCCTTCTATTCTCTCTTGCCCGTTAATGCCTTCAAGCTTCCATGTGAATTTCTCCCTTGCACAGCATTCAAAATAACAGCACAGGGCTGGAGAGATGGCTTAGCCATAAGGCTCTTGCCTGGAAAGCCAAAGGATCCATGTAAGCCAGATGCACCAGGGGCACATGCATCTGGAGTTTGTTTGCAGTGGCTGGAGGCCCTGGCGCACCCATTCTCTGTCCATCTGCCTCTCTTCTCTTCTCTGTCTGTGTATGCTTGCAAATTAATTAATTAGTTAATTAATTTTAAAAGTAACAGCACATAGACCTCTTGGATAGCACAAGCTACTTTTCAGTCAGAGTCCCATGCAGTCAATAGGGGTGTCATTCTGTAGATACCATACATAGCACTGTCTCCAAGGTAGGTAGCATCCTCAAGGCTAAATAGAGTACAGAGTCCTGTCATGCCTCGCCTAGTGGCTGGCGGGCACCAGCTCTGTAAGGTATGCTTGGTCATATCTGGTCGTCACTGTAAGCAGGGACATTTCCTAGGCCAGAGCCAAGTGTGCTCAATACTCAGAGACATCTAGGACAGAGGCACACAGGACAGACTTGTCTCCACAAAGTGGCAAGGTGCAGCCTCTATCCAAAGACGATGGAGAGGCCCCACTTGGGTAATCTTCCAGAACAAAACAACATTTGCTCTAAAAAGAGTACTAGAAACTCCTACAATAGTGTGTTGCTTTGAGGTTAGTTTCTCATAGGTTCTATGTAGCAAAATTCCAAAAATCTTGGAATTCGGCCTTTATTTTGGATGCCTTATTTATCTACCTTCTGATAGCTTTAGAGTCCTACAGATGAGTGTGTCTTTCCACTCCCTTTATTGTACTTATGAAGGGTTCAAATGGCCTTAAAGGGGAATATAGGTATGGCCTGCATGGTCAACCACAGAGTCCCTGTACCACCCCAGTGCCAGTTATTTACACATCTGGATCTGGCAGCGTTGGTTTTCCTTTAAAGTGCAGCTCCCTCATGAGAAATCAGACATGTCACTCTGAAGCTTCCAAGGGATTGATACCCAGAAGTTCCACAGTTCACTTAATGCTAAAATCAGATGCCTCCATCAAAACAAGCAAGATAGTGAGCGGCTGACTGATTATAAATATGTTTTAGATCTGCCTACAGCAAAGCAGGCATTTGAAAACCATGTATTTATTTTTATAAGCAAATTACTCTAGTGTGAGGAATTCATTATAGAGTGGTAAAATTAAATGGTTACATTTCATTTATAACTTATAAGTATCATTTTACAATATGCCTCTGTGCACTGGAAGGAACTGCTGCCTGTCATTAAATGTTTTCTGCTCCATGTTCCTTTTACGTCCATTTAAATGCTCATCCGATTGCCTGACGTTGTGCCCAGCCAGAAGCCTTTTCCCATTATGACTGGAAACGGCTGTTCCGTCTGTCACGCCTAGAAAGCGAGCAAGTCAGGGAGCAGGGAGTCTGCATGGCAGGCAGGAGAGAGCATTTACTCTGAGCTGTCCTGTGGCTGCAGTGTCAGGGGGCCACCTGTGTGCAGGAGACACTGCTAAGAGAATGAGTGGATTCTGTCACTAGCAAAAGAAACAAGATACTCCAGGTGACCTCAGCACAATGGAGCATAGCAAGACTAGAAATTTCAGTGTTCCCACAGGGGGAAGGAGAAAAAAAGCAACCTCTAAGGATTTATTTTCCAACCCATTTACATGTGTCCTTAACCCCAAGTCAGCTGGTACATGGCCACACTCAGCTTTTGACATGGGTTCTGGAGATTAAACTCGGGCTTTCATGCTTGCACAAGTGCCCTTACCTGCTGAGCCATCTCCCCAGCCTCAGATTGGTAACTTCTAACTTGGCACTTTTACCTACCTAAGGTGGAATGGTTTCCTTCATTGTTTTCTTATTCCATCTTTCTCCCTCACCCCACAAGGACCCCCATTTTGTCCCATCTCTCTGTCCTTAGCGTCCACGGTATGCTTGTCCAGCAGGGCGTGAGCACATCCGGTAATGGGTGGTGCTTTGCCTGAACAGACACTGACCATGGGCCGAAGCTTCCATGTTAAAGCAGTCTGCAGCTTCTGTTCTGTTTGTCCATTATGGTGTCTGTCACATAACCATGTGCTAGGACGGAACACCACACATTGAAGTTACACTTGGATTTTGACAATTTGTTAACAGCAAGATTCCAGATTTATTTGCCAAATGGAAAAAGAATTTGCAGCTGTGGTTTGACCAGGCATTTGCTACTCCCATTAAACAAAGGATTTGGGCCCCCAAAGTTAACTGTCCTTATGAAGATTCCTGTGATAGGCACTTTAGGAGTAAACATTAACCAGTATCCAATCCTGAGCCTTGAGGAAATTGCAGTCTAATGAGCCAAAAGTACTCCTTAGGCAACACTGCTGTGAGGCGGAGGGAAACAAAGCAAGCCTGAGGCATGCAAAATCAGAAGACGCCTGTCATTGCTTCCCCCATCTTTGCTTGGTCCCTCCCTCATGTGTCCTTTCTGCCGGTGTCCGCTATTCATTTCTTACAAAAAATACTGTCCTCCCAGGAAGGAAGGCACTCCCCCCCCCCCCCACTTAGAAATGCACTAGTGTGGTCCTGGGACCAGCAGCATCAATACTGTCTAGAAACTTGATCAAAATCCACATTCTCCAGCCTGGCCTTAGAAACCTGGAAGGTGAGGCCCAGGAAGCCGTGCATTAGAAATTTCTGGGAGGGTCTGAGGGCTCCGCGGCCTGGGAGTCATTCCACCCGGTGCGTGAAGCATCCTCCCCGCCACCCACAGCCCCCTGTGCTCTCAGCATTCAGGTCAGGCTGCGGGCAGATACGCTCGTGCAGTACTGCCAGCTAGATCTTGAGCTAACTCCTTGGATACCTGCCACATTTTCCCCCCTGAAGAAGGCTTGGAGACGGCATGGTCTAAAATGGCTGCATAGAGGTGCCCAGCACTCACCTCCTCCTCCCACAGAGAAGATCCATAGTAGTAGGTGTGTAACTGTATTTTGAGCGGAGAAACTAGGGGAACACTGGAAATGAACAAGAAAGAGACTGGGAACCTGTAAGATTCAGACCCGATGCAACAGAGTAGGGAGAGAAGTAAACTGTTCCAGCATCCACCACTAGCCGTGCAGCCACAGGTCGTCTCCCCTTTGCAGAAATGAGCAGGGAATAGAGTTCCACAGGCTGACAGACTCACGAGTAACCGACATCTTCCCAGTAGCTTTACTTTGGAAAAGAATCTCACATCCTCTCCAGTGAACACTGAGGGTACTTTGCTTATCCAGGAGCCATCGTATAAAAAATTGAAAGTAAAAGCAGGGCTTTCCTGTGGAGCCAGGCTCTCCGTCTTCCTCAGTCTCCAGTGCTGGGACTACAGGTGTGTGCCACCATGCTCGTGAGGCTTACGGAGCCACATCTTAAGAACGGAGCTGTAGTCTAAATGTGGACTGTTCTGGGGGTTTGAGAACCCTGCATATTCCCACCTCTGGAACTCCAGAGGCATTGCACAGAGGTGCACAGACTGATTCCACTCAGTGTATAGCAGCCTCACGAATGCAACTTGGCCCTTGAGAGTAGCTGACTGAAGCCTGCTGGGCCTTGTGTTATGGTGGTGAACAGATGATGCCTCCTTGAGAACCAGACATCAGAAAATGTGTTCTCTGAGACTACAGGCATGGCACTCTGTGTGTGGACTCATGCCCATGCCAGAGCTGAAGGCAGACGCCCAAACCCTTCGTATAACTCACACATATGCCACTGGCAGGGGCACAGTGTGTTTGCTGCTGGCCTGCCCACAGGAATATGCTGAGGAGGCCTTGAGCGAGTCTCATGCTCTAGTTGTCACACACCAGCCACGCATAGCCAAGCAGACCCCGAGGGGAGCGTGTTTCCACTTGCTTCGGAGTGGAAGAAGAAGGGCAAAAGCCACCGTAGCCCTGACTGTGGGCGTACGAGGGGAGGAGGGCCGAGGTCCCACTCCTCAGCAGGCTTTCTTGAGCAATGGACCACACCACTGGAACACTCCCTCCCACCTCACCCGTCCTGCCCCTGTGTTCTGACATGAAGTGCCATCGGGACTGGGTGTGAGCACCAGAGAGGGCATGCTGAGGTTCCATCATTGCTTCTCCCAATGTGGTGTCTGAGCCAGAACCACGATCTGGTCAGAGAACACATGTGTCAGGCCCCTCATCACTGCTTTGGCTGCCAATTCCTCAGATCCTTGCTAGCAACAAAACTAACATTGGTACTTTACATTAGAACCCCATGGACCCTTAGAAGCCACCATTGCCATTGCAGAGTTAGCTACAATGCATCCCTCACACTCTTCTGCCAATATTATACCTGCCTGAACTGCTGACGTGGCACCACTCATGCCGTTGACAAAGACACCAATTTCTCTGACCATTAACACAGTGTGTATTGTGCCTAGTCATTAATTACAGCCAAAGAAGCTATGGGAAAACTACACCACGGTTTCCCTTTTAAAACAAACCCAAAATTGCGTAACAAACTGACAGCCTCCCAAGATACATCTTTAGGAAAAAGCCACTTACTAAGAAGGTCACCCATAAAAGTGGCAGTGATATATGACCTACTGGATATACACATCTCAATGTAGGAACACAAAAATTATGACATATCCATGAGTGTTAGATGATCCAAAATCATCTAGCACTCATGACATATCCCAAAGAAATCGAAACAAATGAATGTCTTATGAAGAATTTATAAGTGTGGTTATAAAAGAAAAGCTCAGTGAGACACAAGAGAACATCAGAAAACGGTTAAATGAAATTAGTAATACAACACAGAATATAAATGAAAAACTCATTGGGGCTTTTTGATCAACAAAATAGAGATCCTGGAAATGAAGGAGAGTGCAACTAGGCAAACAATGATAGTTGAAAACAATAAAAAACTAGATAAAGTGGAAGAAATAACATCTGAATTTGAAGACAGGTCTTTTAAAATATCCCTTTCTGAATAAAAGAAAAAAACAGGGAGAAAGGCACATTCAAGATCTTTAAAAGTCATGTGTGATAGCACAAACCTATAATCGCAGCACACCAATTCCACTACTTAGGAGTTTGAAGCAGGAGGATTGAGAATTTCAGGGTAGCCTGGGCTACATAACAACACTGTTATCTCACAAAAACAAACAAATCTTTGTAACACTGTTAAAGGAACAAACATCTACATCTTTGGAATACCCAAAGATGAGAAAAAAGTTAAGGACACAGAGAAATTATTAAGTGAAGTAAGAGTAGAACACTGCCTTACTCTTTGGAAAGATATGGACATCCAGGTACAAGAGGCTTACAGAATTCCTAATACATGACCAGAAAAGATCTTCACCATAGAATATTATAATCAAACTGTCAAAAGCCCAAGTAGATTTGACATTTGCAGGAAATAAACACCATGCCACTTTTAACTTACCCATATTAGAAACAGCAGGAGCTATCTCAGCAGAAACTGCAAGCCAAGAAGAATGGAGTAGCGTTTTCCTTGTCCTGAAACAAAAGAAATGCCAACCAAAATCACCTCGTCAAGCAAGGTTATCCTTCAGTAATGAAAAATTAAGTCCTTCTAAGAAAGCAAAAGCTGAATGATTTATGCACCCAGACCAGCCTTACAAAAGATGGCTAGAGGAAACCTACTTGCAGAAGTGAAAGATAACTATCATCATTAAAGCATGGCAAGGTTTAAATCCCATCAAAAGAGTAGCTACGCAAAAGATAAGCAGAGTCAAACGTTAGCATGAGGTAAACTGTCAAGTCACAAAGATAAGAATAGGAATATTGAAAACAACCAAAAGAAAACAGTCAGATGCCAGGAAAAGCCGTATCAGTAAGAGCCTTGAGTGTAAACGGGCTAAATGCTCTGGTTCAGAGATGAAGGCTGGCCAGCCTCCTCAGTGCTAGGGACTGTTGCACAGGCTGTTGGGGGAATCTTAACTAGCAGAGGACCCTGCAAGCTACACAACTGACCCAGCCAGGCAAGAAGTGTGCACTGGTCCAATAGTGGCATGGTTGTTATGTGGGTAGCCAACTGCTCTCTGGATTTAAGGCCTGTTCCACAAGAGGGAATTCATGGCTGGTACTGAAAACCTAGTCAGAAGCTAATGAGTGGGAAGGTCATAGACCCTACAAGCAAAGCTACTTCTGTTACTTCAACAAATATGTATGTTATGCCCAACAAATTGCCCTCTGAATATTTATGTTGAGCCCATCAATTGGTGCTGCTTTAAAATTTTTAAAATTGCCTAGGTCCTCAGAGTAAGTGACTGTTGAGTTCTTAGCATTAAATGAGCCATCATTTTCACACCTGCCAAGACTGAGAACATTACTGGAGAGGGGGCAGAAATAATGTAAGAGCCAAAGTACAGGGAGGAGTGTCTTGGAGTTCTGTCCTCTCGACACAAAGTGACCATAGCATTCATGATCTCACAGTGGCTGACTCCATAGTATTGGGCCCATCACCATGACATTACAGATGATGGAAGAGGGCCTAGTTGGAAAGGGTTCAATGGAAGGAGTATGGGGAGGGGGACAAAAGAAAGTAATGGGAAGGTATTATGATCAAAATATACTATGTGTGTGTATGAAAATTATAATTAAACGTTTTTAAATTCAGAAAGGAAGATGCAGGCTAGGTGAATGAGTTAGGACTGATAAAGTCAGTGAAATAGCTGAATTTTAAAAAAATACAAAAACCCGGGCGTGGTGGTACACTCCTTTAATCCCAGCACTGGGGAGGTAAAAGTAGGAGGATTGCCGTGAGTTCAAGGCCACCCTGAGACTCCATAGTGAATTCCAGGTCAGCCTGGGCTAGAGTGAGATCCTACCTCAAAAAACCAAAAAAAAAAAAAAAAAAAAAAAAAATACAAAAACAAGTAGCTTTGAGATTATCCAAGAGTAAATTTGCTAAGAAAGAAAGAAATGGCAGCAATCCCATCCCCAGTAGCTTCAAAAAAATTTTTTTTAACCTAGAAATAAAATGAAGGACATGAAGCCCACTGCAATGGGAATTACTAAATACTGGTGAAGGAAATCAAAGCAGACACAGAATCATAGAAAGACCTCCCTGATTCTTGGATTAGAAGAATTAACTTGCACACCTTGCCTAGCAACACAGGCCTAGTCTCTAAGCTGTTCCGGAGTCTAAAGCAGGAAGATCACAAGCTCATGGCTTGCCTGGGCTCCAGAGTAAGTTCATGTCAGCCTGGGCAATGTAGTCACACGCTGTCAAAATGAAAAGTAAAAAGAGGCCAGGGTTCTAGCTTAGTGGTAGAGTGCTACTCTCATGCACAAGGCCCTAGGTTCAATCCTAGCAACATCTATGCAAAATAAAGGAATCGTCATAAAATTTCCATACTACCAAAGTAATCTACAGACTCAGTTCCGTCCCCATCAAAATACCAATGATGATCTTTACAGAAATAGGAAATGAGTTTTGAAATTTATTTGAAACCACAAAAGTCCCCTTTATTGAAGCCATATTGAGTAGGAAAGAAAACTGGAGGCACAACAATCCCTGCTTCATGGCATCCTGTAGAGCCGAGGAAGGCGCAGCACAGCATTGGCATAAAGCATGCAGTGGATCGATGGGACAAAACAGAGCTCCCACCAGCAGCCAGTTGATTCTGACAAAGGTGCCACAAGCTTATACTACAGACCTCTATCACAGTGCAAAAACCAACTCGCAATGGATCAAAGATCTAAATGTAAGACCCAAAAGTCAAAAGTAGTAAAAGAAAGCCAGCAAAACAATTCATGACATTGGTAAAGTAAATGACTTCTGGATAAGGCCACAGAAGCACAGGAAGTAAAAAGAAGAATTGATAGGATTGTATCCAGCTGAAAAAGCTTCAGAGGAGACAGTCTATGGAGTAGGAGAAAATGTTGGACAGCTAGTCATGTAACAGAAGGTTACTGTCCAAAAATATATATGTATACATACATACATACATACATACATACATACATACATGGACAGGGAGATGGCTTAGTAGTTAAGGCATTTGCCTGCAAAGCCAAACAACCCCAGTTAGATTCCCCAGGACCCACAAAAGCCAGATTCACAACGTGGTGTATGGGTCTGGAGTTCGTTTGCAGTGGCTGGAGGCCCTGGCATGCTGCTTCTCTTTCTCCCTCCCTCCCAACCCCCCCCATAAAAATATTTAAAAATAAGTTTTATACAAAATGTATATATATAAATCAAAAATATTAACAATAACACAGTCCAGTGGAAGCACGGGCAGCCAGATACAGGCATGTCTCACTGCCGGAGAGGCTGAGCAGAAGCTTACTTGAGCCTGCAAGTTAGGGGACAGGTCTACGTAATACAACAAAATCTCACCTCTGAGACACCCAGAAAATAGGCAAATGATCTGAATAAATACTTTTCAAATGAACATTAATGGCCAACAAATCTTGAAAAAGTGCTCAGAATCATCATCAGTGGTTAATCACGCAGGCGCTGGCGATGACACAGAGAAGGAACTCATGTACTCTCGGTGGGAATATACATTAGTGCAGCCACTGAGGAGAACAGTTTGGGGATTCCTCAAAAAACTCCAAAGTGTCCGATCCAGTTGTCCCACTTCTGGGTATTTATCCAGAAGGAATGAAATCAACATACCAAAACATACCTGCATGCCCATGTTTACAGTGGGCTAGTCACAAGAGCTAAGGTAGAGAATTAGCCATCAACAGAGGGCACACACACACACACACACACACACACTGGAGTATTACTCAGCCTGTTGTTTGAAATGGAGGACATTATGTTAGGTGAAATGAGCCAGAGGCAGAAAGACAAGTACCACCATCTCTCCCGTGTGTGGAAGCTTAAAACATCAGCCTGAAGGTGGAATGATTGCTAGAGAGTGAGGAGGGAGTGAGGGCAGGAGGGTACAGGATGGCTGGGTTTGATCAGCACATGCCACGTTCATATATAGCAGTGTCCCACCAAGTCCCATCAACATGTATGAGAATCATTAATAAAAAGTACTTCAGTGTGCTGCCTGCTAATGTCTTGCTACTGGTACCCAGGGAAGATTTGGGGGAGAATCCTCTAGAGAGGGTTTGTCCCATGCCCTGTCAATTTCTACTATGCCACAGGATAGAAATGCCAGTCTCCCCACACCGTTGGGCATCATGTCTGCCCCGCCTCTCCACTTCACTCTGGACTCCTCCACCAGAAGCGAGGGTGGCCTGCTGAGCCCACTCAAGCCACAGAGACCATTGCATGTCCTCGCAAAGAGTGGTGTGTGGGCCTCCGTGCTCGCTTTGTCTGTGAAGCATGCAGCTGGAGCTCAAGTGGCGCTGAGGTGTTCTGTGGTGTGTGCATTTTCCCTGCGTGCATTCTTTATCCCATGTTCTGGGTCTGTCTTTACTACCCTGTTTTAGAGCTCATGTTTTCCCATTCTTTTATGATTTCCTTTAAATGTCAAACATTATGATTTCATTGTAGAATTCAATGTTCTGTCATTGTAACCTTGTCTGAGTTGTGTCACTTGCTACCTTGCTTCAAGAGACCTGGGTTCGGCAGAGATGCTGCTGCTGGCACTTAGATGTGGCCCTTGGCATACATTGTCTCATTCACTGCCTAGGCTAGAAGGGGCAGGGAGTCCTGTCCCACTTGACAAGCAAACAGAACTGCACAGAAGAGAAACTTGCCCAGGCAGCACAACTGACAGCTTGGAGTATATGGTAAGAGTGGATCTTTGGATCTCTGTTCTGCAACTTCACAGCTCTGTGATGCTGGGTAACTTAACTAGCTTCTCTGTGCCTTGCTCCTTTTCTGAAAAGCAAGGATATGTTCCGGCCTCACAGGGTTGTGGTAAGATTTCATATTACCATGAAATACTTAGAAGGGTCCCTGGCACAGAGTAAGTGGCCAGTAGTTGTTAGCAGGGCAAAGAAAACAGGGGACCCTACCACCGCCACCAGCGGGGCTAACCTAGAGTACCAAGCTGCAGGAAGTGCTCGGTGCACACAGGGCCGAGTGAGCGAACGGGCCCCAGCCTCTTCCTGTACAACAGGAGGACGTGACGCAGGCGCTGCCACTGCCATTGCTTGCTTCATGGTGTTGATGCTTCAGCCTGTTCAGGCTCTGACTCCCTCATTTTTTTTCAGTTCTCACCTAAACATTGTACTATAATTTGTTGCAGGGTACATGGGAATCCCAAGTTACTTAAAGATGGTGGTACTCTAAGTCATACAGTATTTTCAACTTTCTAAGAATTGTCTCAGAATGCCTGTCATGAGACTCAGTTTGCCTTCTTGGTCTTCTTCCTCTAGTTCCAGGAAGAAGAATTTGGGGATTCCACTGACAGTGGGTCTTTTTCCTTTTAAATGGTTTGTTCAGAGCACAGTTTTCTAGAGTAGAGGATTTTGTTTTGTGTTGTTTTTTCAAGGTAGGGTCTCACTCTAGCTCAGGCTGACCTGGAATTCACTATGTAGTCTCAGGGTGACCTCGAACACGCAGCGGTCCTCCTACCTCTGCCTCCCGAGTGCTGGGATTAAAGGTGTGTGTTACCACTCCTGTCTAGAGTAGAGGATTCTTGACCAACTGCTGCTAGGTTTGTGATAGTAACAGAAATGGGAATCCCTGTATCATTTCCTATAATTTCAGGAGATGCAGATTTAGAAATACAAGCCTTCAGACCCCATGGCAGGCATTCCTCATGCAGATTAAAACTGATGGAGGTCAAAGCATCCTGGACAGGTCTCCGTTTCCTAAGGAATCTCCATGGTACAGTGTAGCATCAGCTTAGGGCCACTTCTGTCACAGAGATATTCCCACTGAGGTGTGTGATGTTGAGGATCACACAGTAGTGCCACCTTCAGAGTTTTGCAGAGCAGACTGCTCACCATGGACTCAACCACAATCAGTGATGGGTATGCAGGCTGCATGGTAGTGAGGCTGCCCTCTTTTCCTGCATGTTCCAGAGGTTAGTAGTGTCATGTTGGGATGGGTGACTCATCCAGCTTCTGTGCAATGGACTAGTACAGGCAACACACTTTACCATTAATGGCAGTGGTGCACTGCTGAGAACCAAAACATTTCTCCCAGGTGAGTATCAAGGATGTTAAGAGCCGATCATGGTGGCGCATGCCTTTAATCCCAGCACTCGGGAGGCAGAGGTAGGAGGATCGCCTTGAGTTCGAGGCCACCCTGAGACTCCATAGTGAATTCCAGGTCAGCCTGGGCTAGAGTGAGACCCTACCTCGAAAAACCAAAAACAAAACAAAACAAGGTTGCTAAGAGCGCAGCTTTACCCTCCCCATGCACAACACCACAGTGGAGGCCACGGTTTGGACTGACTCACATTGTTCATGCATGCGCATACTATACACAGCAAGTCCCAAAAGCCAAGGAACCACATTCTGGCATTGGTAAATTACAGTCATATATAGCAGGCACAGACAGGTGGGTGTCTAGTGTTCAGACACCTTGGCATGTATTCGTCTTCAGAACAGCCCCATAAGGTGGATACTGCTTGATCACTATTTTACATGGAAACTGAAGCACTGAGACATTAAGTGGCATGTACAAAGTCTCACTACTAAGTGACAGAGCCAGCATTTGGTTTTAGACAGCACAAACCAGCTTCTATGAACTCTTCTTCTAGTCTTTCAATTATGAGCAAAAGGAGAGCTATTACATCCGGTTTTAGTTAGATCCTAACTGTATTAGTATCACACAGAACTTCAGAAGAAATTATTGCTACAGACAAAGAGGGAAAACAATGAAAGGATCCATTGAACAGACAGACATACCACCCCGGATGCATATGCACTTTGTAACATTGCTGCAAAGACGAACAGTAGCCGCTGGCAACTCAAGCATATCTTTGTCAATAAGATGATAAAACAATTAGAAAAAAAAAAAAACTAATCGAAGAACTGAATGAACACCTTAACTGACAACTGCAGAATGTTGACTTTCGGACGTCCATGGGGCACATTCTCCAAAGTCCCCTCGTGCTGAGTCACAGCAGCTAGTATTCAACAAATTTCAAAAGACTGACATCATACATAGTATGTTCTCTGAGCATAGTAAACCTGGTTCAGAAATCAAAACAAAAAAGATACCTAGAAAACTTTCAATAATCAAGTTAGTAACACAATTCTAAGTAGTTTAAGGTTCAAAGAAGTCACAGTTGACCTTAGAAAATAGTGTAATAAGACAGTAATTAAGTTGCAACATACAAAAATTTGTGGGATAAAGTCAGAATTGTAGAGGGAAATTAATAGCTGTAAGAATAAAAGAGATATCTGAAGGCTACAACTTTTTATCGCAATAACTGAGGGGGAAATCAGCAAATCGGGCTCAAAGATAGTAAATAAAAATAAAATTTAGACTGAAATAAATAAAATAATAATAATAGGCATTCAATAAAGAAAAAAAGAGAACCAAAAGTTGATTTTTTTTTCAAGGTGGGGTCTCATTCTAGCTCAGGCTGACCTGGAATTCATTATGTAGTCTCAGGGTGGCCTTGAACCCACAGCAGTCCTCCTACCTGTGCCTCCCAAGTGCTGGGATTAAAGGCGTGTGTCACCAAGTCCAGCTTCAAAAGTTGATTTTTTTAAACAGGCCACTTGCAGCTCAGCATTAGAAACACGAAACTCGGTACATTTCCCTCATCCTGTTGCCCCGACACTCGCTTCTGAATTCGGAAATGAGCTGTCGCTGAGGTGGGATATTAGTTCAAGCTAGTCTTCCCCCACAAATGCTCTCTAGCACTAAGCAGTGTTAGTTTGTCCGTTCCCTTTTTTGACGTTGAGTCTGCAAATTCTTCTCTAACCATTCTCCTGTCTCTGTTTGTTCCATGCTAAGCAGATGGCCCAGAAATTAGCCAAAAGCAGGAAGAAGGTGCAGTACAAACAGCCTCATCAGCTCGGCGCTCTGCCTGTCCTTTTCATTTGCTTACGCTTTGCTTTCTTTTAATTATTATTATTTCGTGTTTTTGTTTTCTGCATCCAGCAAGTTTTTGTTCCGATTTCTTTTTGAACCGCCCCATAAGCAAGCATTTCTCAAAACTCAGTTGCCTGAAGTGGCCATTTTCTGTTGCTCATTAGCCATCTCACCTCAGAGGAATGACAGGGAGCAGATTGGAGATGCTAAATGAATCCTCCAGTAGCATGGGAGTTGTGAGCATTCAGGAGCGACGGTGGGGCAGGGACTCGGGCCTGTGCAACTACAGTGACATTTGATTTGGGGATTTGCCAGATTGCTGGATGCAAAAAAGAAAACTCGCTAATAACCCCATATGTGTGAAGTTCAGCCCTAAATGAGCCAGACTGCCCTTTTGGGGTCACAGAGCTTCAAGGTGCTTGTGAACTACTCCCAGGGTGTGAGGCATTGGGGCTCATGATGGGGTGGCTTCCGGAGCAGGTGCTGGGTGGCTGTGGTGGCGTGTGACATGAGGACCCTCTTACCAGAACTGCATCCACCGGCTTCATTGGCACCTGCTGCAAACATTGTCCTCCGCCAGCTCAAGCAGGGCAAACTGAGTGACTTTCCAAGTCCTCAGGTAGGACTTCCCTGACCTTCCCTTCAGTCTTCAAATCTTGCAGAAAGTCCACTTGTCATCATTGTCCAGTCAGTTTGCTGCTTCTGCAGGGAAGCAGCACAGGGGCTCCCGCGTGCTCCCTGTGACACACGCAGAGACGCTGACTCGTGCCCACATGTCCATCCCCTCCGTAGTGCCTGTGGCCTCGGCAGCTTAACCCTGGAGTCTGTGTTGCCGTTCTGGTGACTGTGTCTTGGTGGCCCAGTGTGTGAGCTAACCTTGATCCTGTGCATCTGGGCCAGAATAATGTCTTAAAACTTTCTCTTTGTACATCTTTCTTCTCAGGCTCCTGAAGGCGAATCTCAGCCAATGACTGAGGTGGATCTCTTCATTTCTACCCAGAGGATCAAAGTGCTGAATGCGGATACACAGGTACCAGCTGGCTGCCACTTTTCCCAGGGTTACAGCCCAACCGCACCCTAACTCAGAGTTCATGCCTGTGTCTGAGAAGTGGCTGTCCTCAGGCCCTGATGTCTGACAAGCTACAAGGCTTGGTTTTCAAAGGCTGCTGCTGGGTGGGGCCATGGTTATGTTCTTAAAGCTCAAAGGAACACCTCAAGCATGGGTGTTGTCCACTCATTAGTGTGGGCAAATTAGCCTCACCTTAGCACTAGACTGTTGCCATTTCTCATTTCTTTGCTCCTGCGGGCATGGATCATTTCTTGCTCTTTGTTAGCTTAAGAAAATGCTTCAGGCCCGGGGGTGTAGAGGTCTTCCAGTGAGGGCTTTGCCCTGAGCCCACCCGACTTGGGCACCATGCTTAGCTGGCTGGGGGAAGCAGATAGCTCTCACACTGGTTGTCAGCTCCTGCATGTGAGACTTCCCTGCTCTCCTCCTCCTCCAGGAGCCCATGATGGACCACCCTCTGAGGACCATTTCCTACATAGCAGATATCGGGAACATCGTAGTGCTGATGGCTCGCCGGCGGATGCCTCGCTCTAACTCCCAGGAGAACGTGGAAGCCTCCCATCCATCGCAGGATGGGAAAAGACAGTACAAGATGATCTGCCATGTCTTCGAGTCTGAGGACGTAAGCTGGCTTCCTTCATCTCCCTCTGGGTGACCTAAGCAGCTTCTGAGTGGCCATTTGCTTAATCAGAATACGAATCAGTGTGATTAATCATATGTTCAACTTAGATGTATTAAGCAACTACTGTGTGCCAGGCACTGTTCTAGAGCTGAGCTAGAAGGCTGAATACACACAAGGAACTCGTCATGCAGGTTGAAAAGAGTAGAAAATTCATAGACAAATAAACTTAATATAAGCCTGGTGTGGTGGTGCACACCTTTAGTCCCAGCACTTGGGAGGCAGAGGCAGGAGGACCGCTGTGAGTTCTACATAGTGAATTCCAGGTCAAGGTGGGCTAGAGTGAGATCCTACCTTGAAAAACAAAATAAAAAAATAATTAAACTTAATGTAAAATTACACACAAGGAATGCTTGGCTGAAAAATGAAGCAGGATCAGTGAGCAGAGGGGCAGGATATCTCAAGTAGGGTGACAAGCAGAGTCCTGTTTTTAAGGTGGTGACATTTGAACAGAGAATCTGAATAAAGTGAGAATGAGGAAAAAGCAAAGGCAAGGTCCCTGAGGCAGGGGGCTGCTGAGTTTGAGAAGGAAAAGCAAGCCATTTGTTCCTAGAGAGCTTGGAGAGAGAAGAGTCTGGAGCGATCCAGACAGACCTTAATTGCAGGCAGTTCTGTGTTGTGTAAGGCTTGAGAGCTGCTGGACAGCGTCCCTGAGCCTCCCAGCCTGTCTTTAGAGAAGCAACTCCTGCTCTGACAAAAAGCTAGGATCCCTAATCTCTACCTTGACAGGGTGATGCCAAGAGGAAATTCATTTGGAGAGGAGGCTTTGTAAGGGCTCCTGACCTCCTTGGGCCTCAGGGAGCTTCTTCCTGGGCAGGGTTGCTGCGGCTGCCCAGCCCTGTCTCCCACATGGCTTTGTTAGCGCCAGGGACTGTTCATTGTCCCCTGCCACAGCAGAATAAGCTATTTCTCAGAGGAGCTGAGAGCTCTTGTCAGCTTAGAAGAAAGCTACCTGTTTTTGTTGCTTTCAGTGGCTCTTATCAGCAACTAGGGAGGCAGGAGTAGAGGGTAGAGGTTAGAAATCTGCATTTCTAAAACATTGCTGTGTAGGATCTGGGGTTTTGTTTTGTTTTGGTTTATCCAGGTGTAGCATACTGCCTTCTGAAGAAGGGAGGAGCTGAGGGAGCCCTGCTGTCCACAGGGGCCCAGCTACCATGTCTGTAGACATTGACACTAACCACCATGTCCTTCACTGACTGGTCTAAAAAAGCCCCACTTTAGCACTGAAAAGGCAGAGTGATCACAGTGCCTCTCCTTGACACTCTCCAAGTACAGTATGCAACCCAAGAGCCACAGAAGGTTCTAGGAAGTCCGTGAGTAAAAGTTTGGACTCTTAAAGCTCCTGTGCCCTGCAGGTCAGAGAGAACGTGGCATCCATGCTGCTCAGCCGGCTTGAGGAGCTCTGCAGGACGCCTGCCATCTGTATCTGCCATGGAGCTCATAAGTAGGGGTTTCTTCAGCCTTAGGTCTTCTGTGCTCCACCAGGGAAGAAGGGAAAGGCTGGAGCAGCCAGAGCTGGGACTTTAATGCCTTCCCTGCACTGCAGCGTGGCTCAAGCTCACTGGCCGTAGCCGAGGGCTGGGCTTGGGTCCCGCATCCAGGGACCCACTATACCAGTACAAAGCATTGAGCTGCTTGTGGAAGAGCAGAGGTGCTCTCACTGGGCTGTCGTAACTGATGCCCCGTGGCCAGTGGGCCCTACGTCCTGACAAGGAGCGCCCCAGTATAATTCTTCTACTCAGCCTTGTAGGGAAGAAAGCCATGCCTTACCTGTGCTGTCCCCCAGCAGGATAGAGGGTATTGGTTCTTAGTGTGGCTTGCGGCAATGAGGTCACCAGATTCTTTGGGAAAAGTTACATGTTTCTTTAGCACTGGCAAAGATTGGGATGTTCTGTTATCACTGTTAATTACCTGACTTTACCAACAACTAGGAAAGGAGGAGTAGAGGTTAGAAATACACACTTTAAAAAATATTGCCGTGGCCAGGCATGGTGGTACACACCTTAAATCCCAGCACTCAGGAAGCAGAGGTAGGAGGATCACTGTGAGTTCGAGGACAGCCTGGACTACAGAGTAAATGCCAGGTCAGCCTAGGCTAGAATGAGACTTTACCTTGAAAAAAGACAAAAAAAAATATTGTGAATATTTGGGTTTTGGGTTTGTTTGGTTCTGCTTATAAAATTTCACAGAGAGGCCACTCTACAGGTGGCCAGACCCCAGTTTTTTTGCAGAGTGTACAACTTAATCTCTTCTGTTTCCCAATGACTCTAGTGGGTTCTATCCAGAGCCCCAAGTCTAATCTAAAAACCTCTCTGAAACAAAATGGACCTTTGTTGTGAACTGGTGACGAGCCTGGCCTGAGCTGCCATGAGGCAGTGTATGGCATTTGTCTGGTGTGCCATCAGTCTTACACATCTTGCTTCAGCACTGTCACTGGGATTGCCTGGAGGGCACTTCCCATGCCCTGGAAGGGCTGCTGCGCCGTGGCCAGCATCCGCAGCTTTTCTGTCCTTAAATCTGAACATTTCTGGCTGTTGAAGCCCAGCCTCAAGAGCTTCAAAGGACCAGTCACACACTGACCTGTCAGAGGTCAGTACCTGGTCCTGATATGCAGTCCATGCATGGTCACGATTACTCCTTTCAGTTGCTGTGGGCTGTCCCACTGATCATGCCGCCTGCTTTCTGCAGGAGAAAGACCAAAGCCAGCGCGGAGGAGGGGGCGGGAAGCCGCGTTCCCACCTGTGACCTCTGTTACCTTGAACACGTTCCTTTGTGTATGCTCCTCTGGAAACTGCAGAGTTGGCCTAGACCAAGGTTCTTGACTACTGGATTTTTACAAAGTCATCTATTTACAGTTGTGAATGTAATACAAAGAAGAAATAAAAAGAAGCTAAGATAAAATCACATGTAAATTCTAGAGCACAGACTTGATTAGTAAGTTTGACTGTAAGAACACGTATTTGGTGCAGTGCTGTGAACACTTTCTACTTGACATTTCAAATCGAGGGTTAGGCAAGAATGTGTCTATATCAACAAGCAGAATCACCACAGTGAATGCAGAGGCTAACAGGAATGTGATTTATTGGCAACTCAGATACCATGAGCATGAGAGATGTGGATGATTTTTGAAAGATGTGAAGTTTACTCCTTAAGGTCTTATTAAAAACAACAACAACAACAACAAAGGACCATCCCTATCAGTTTGCATATTACTCTTGAAATGTTCAATGTGTGCCAGGACCACATCCTGAGTCCTTGTGTTTTTGAATGACTTAGAGTTCAGTCCTGGACACAGGTGATTGGAAATGGGTGTACATGTAATGAATGCCCAGTGAGATGTTTGAGACAGTACAGGACGCAGGACCTTTTGTCACTGTGGGACCTTTTCTTCATGTGGCAAGAAGTCCAGCATCTCTGACCTGTCTTCTGCATGCTAGCGCCTAGCTCCCTTATGATACGTCATAATATGAAACAAATCTGATAATTGTCAAGTGGTCCCTAGTAGGCACTGATACCCCTATGTAGAACTGCTGACTTATTTCTTGGGGCCCCTCAAACTCCACAGGGATCATCTGGGAAGGTGCACTGGGGGTCCACCTACAGGGCTGCCTGTTCACCCCCACCTTCCCCTCTGCTGCCATCGTAGGCCCAGCTGATCGCACAGTCCATAGGGCAGGCTTTCAGTGTGGCGTACCAGGAATTCCTCAGGGCCAATGGGATTAACCCTGAAGACCTCAGCCAGAAGGAGTACAGTGACCTGCTTAACACCCAAGACATGTACAACGATGACCTGATCCACTTCTCCAAGTCGGAAAACTGCAAAGATGTAGGTACTTTCCTGAGCCTGTTCCCAGGCTGGGCCAGAATTTGATGGGGGCCAGGGAGGGTGGAGCACAAAAGTGGAGGCTGAAGAGTGTGGTGTTGGTAGGACACTGTGTGGCACTAACGTTCATTCATCTCTAGCACCCCCCCCCCCCCATGGAACCATGTTACTAAGTACTATGGAGGATGGGTGTAGACAGAGAGGCCACACCTCCTCTGTCCTAGGAATCCCAAACCTTAAGTGGCTTCTACAAGTATAGGACGTGACCTCTGTCCTTTGTGAGCCAGATACAACAGTAAAAGACATAAAGAAACCATGTCCCAGTTTGTAAGTCTAGCCAAAGTCAGACTTCATCCCATAGACAAAAATAACCGCTAATAAGAAAGTGATCTTTCGATCCACTAGGTACTTAGGGTCAAGTTCCTTGGAAATGGAGCTGCGTGGATTCTTGCTGCAGAGAGAAGCTCACTCGAAGCAAAAGCAGAGCAAGGGACATGCTGAGCAAGGATGTAAACTTACTGGGCATGAGCTTCCTTGAGCGTAGGGAAGTGCTGGGGCCCAGTACAAGACAGACTTGCCCCGCCTTTGGTGAGGGATCTGAAGGTCGGTGAACCCTGTCTCTCGCTGATCAAGGAATGCAGGGGAGTGTTGGTTTGCCAGGGCTACTGTAATAAGGTGACTCCAGCAGCCCCCAGGAATTCCTCTCAAGGCTGAGAGAAGGATCTGTTCCTTGGCTCACAGATGGCCTCTTCTGGTGTCCTCATGCCATCTTCCCTCTACGTGTGTCCAGATAGCCTCTTATTTAGGAAACCAGTTACAGTGGATTAGAACATACCCACGTGACCTCCGTTGAGCTGGTTTGACTGCCCCTATAAAGACCCTGGCTCCACATAGAAGCACCAGAGGAAGGAGGGGTCAGGACTGCAGCATATAACTTTGAGAGGCAGAAAACAACTCAGGCCCTAACAGGGATCTCCCATTTGGCTAAGGGGAATTTTTCAGAGAAGTGGCCCACTGTTCTCCAGCTGCTGGGGCAGGGCAGCTGCTATGAAGATTCTTGTTAGGCCTCAGATGTGTGTGCACACGCACGCGCGCGTGCACACACACACGCTGTTGGATTCTCCCAAGAAGGGTCTCAGCCTTTGCAACATCTTTGCTAACTTCCCCTTATTGCAGGGATCTTGTCAGTGAAGGTTGTAAAAACATTAAGCGTGTCCAAAATATGGTCTTCTGTGTGTATTACAACATTTGGACAGATAATTTCAGCATCACTTTCTTTTTCCTCAACTTTCTCCTTGAAGAGAAGTGTTTTCATGTATCTCTTAACTGAATAATCTTAAATGTTAGAGAGAAATTATAAAACACTATGGAATGGGAGAACTTACACATAGAATTCAAAAGCCATTTCTTGCCAGGCGTGCTGGTATACACCTTTAATCCCAGCACTCAGGAGGCCAAGGTAGGAGGATCACCAAGAGTTCGAGGGTAGCCCAAGACTACATAGTGAATTCCAGGTCAGTCTGGGCTAGAGTGAAACCCTGCCTCAAAAAACCAAAAATAAATAAAAATTAAAAAGACAATTCTGGAAGTCATAATAGGCCACCAAAGCTGACAAAGCCTCTCCCTCCACCACAGGGATGACAGGGGTTTAAAAAGAAAACAAAAATACGTGGTTCCCTTTTGTTGTAGTTCGAATGTGAATTGCCCCCCCCCCCAGTCTCAAGTATCTATCATGGTAGCCTATACTTAGTGCTCAGCTGGTGGAGGTTTGGGGAGGTGGAGCCTTGCTGGAGGAGGTGTGTCACTGGGGGTGGGTCTTGAGGTCTAATAGTCCAGTCCCACTGGGTGTACAGAGCCAGCTGAGCTCACTCTCTGCACTACCTCCCTGCTGATAGGTGATGGTTTGAGCCAGCGTCTTGCTTATGCCGTGCTTTTCGTGCCATGATGAAACGTCCCCCGAGAACTGTAAGCAGAATAAACCCTTTCCTTCCATCAGCTACTTCTGGTCAGGTGACTGCTGCACTTTTGTATATGTGCAGAGGCCAGATTGGTAATGTGCACCAGGGTGAGTTACACAGCCTAGCACGGGCTTGTGTCAAATGACTGCTTACAGACCCCAGGTGCCAAGGGCTGTGAAGAAGACAGGAGCTCATCTGGGCCAGCGTCCCCCAGGAAACGTCTTCCTGTTCCCAGAGGAGGGAGAAGGGCTTTGGTTTCCACCACTCCCATTACAGTTGCCAACTTGAGCTTTTTAATGGTTTTCTCCTTTCAGGTTTTCATAGAGAAGCAGAAAGGAGAAATCCTAGGAGTTGTGATCGTGGAGTCTGGCTGGGGGTCCATCCTACCAACAGTGATCATAGCCAACATGATGCACGGAGGCCCAGCAGAGAAGTCAGGGAAGCTGAATATCGGGGACCAGATTATGTCCATTAATGGCACCAGCCTGGTGGGCCTGCCTCTATCCACCTGCCAGAGCATTATCAAGGTACTCATGCACAAAGAAAATCTATTTCAGTCATAAACCTGAAATGAGATGGTGTGACTCATATCTGATCATTAATATTTATAAACATGTTTAAGCTCAGATACAGAGGCAGACACAAATACAAAAGGCATAACTAACTGATTCCATGTCTCCCACCAAGCCCTGGCTCAGCCTCTGCAGAATTTCTTCAGCTCAGTAATCTTTAGTAGTCCTTTATAGTCAGCGAGATATACCGATGATTTACTGCAGACATGGGCTGGAGAGATGGCTCAGAGGGTAAGGCGCTTGCCTGCAAAGCCTAAAGACCTGGGTTTGATTCTTCAGAACCCATGTAAAGCCATATGCACAAGGTGGCACATGCATCTGGAGTTCATTTGCAGTGGCTAGAGGTCCTGGCATATCCATTCTCTCTCTGTCTGCCTCTTTCACCCTCTCTTAAATAAATAAATATAATAAAATCACAGACATGCTTCAGATGTGAGAACACTGTGAGGCAGGTGAGTCACCCTACCCACAGGTCCTGCTGCCTGATTACCATGGGAAGAAACTTGGTTATAGCTTAACCTAAACTAATAGTCATGTCAACCTAAACTAACACCATTACAAAATGGAAGGGCTACTTAGAAATTAAATGACTGTGTGAGGGGAATAAATTCAACTTATTTCTTAGCAGTGAGGCATCCGTGTGGCCTTTAGAGCACAGCGATCCTGGCTGGCCTCATGGGCAGTGTGACCAAAGCATTCCTTCTCTTCTGCAGCCTCTGTGTGCCCCAGAGCTCCATGCCCAGTGCCGCCTGTCTTCCAGCAGACCGGGATGCTCGGCTGTCTGTCCTTCCTGAAGGCTGTGAGAATGCAGCTGGGTGGGGGCAGGGGACACGATGAACCCCGCAGTAGTTAATCACAGAAGTTACCACGTTCATCTGAGGACTAGGGTGCTGGGCATTCCTCTCTCTTAACCTACAGGATAATCTACAATATAATCGCTTAATCTACAGTATAATCGTGTGTCAATTACAGGGGAATGCATTCTGAGAAAAGTGTCCTTAGGTAACTTTGTCATTTTGCAAACATCACAGAACTTTCACAAATCTAGGTCATATCTGATGTGTGCTCTTGATGCAACCAAGAGACATAGGAATCATGAGGTAGCTAGCTGCCGGTAACATGGTGTGTTACCTCACAGTAAGCCTTTGTTTTAGTAAATAGGAGTACAATCGAAATTATATCATAATAAATACACAGAGCAGTAACATAACCACCATCAAGTACATGGTACTTACATAAGTGTATGTGTTATGCTCTTGCTTTGATGTGACAGGTCTTGAGTGGGGCTCTGTACTTTGAGTGAATCCCCCAGGGGTGTGGTGACATTGCCAGTCTTCTGGCCACATGTTAAAGAACAGACGCTTAAAGTGATATGTTCTATGACTTGCCACTTAAATGCATGCTGGCCTTTCTTCTCCCAGATTACAGGAATTAGAATATATTTCCGGAGTTACAGAAATCAAATTACCTTGGTTCCTTTTTGCCTAGCCCTTATTGTTCTAGATACAGTTCATCCCTAGGGCATCATTGTTGGTAGGTGAAGTGTCTGTCTCTGCTCTAGCCGTGGCACCCATGTCCTGCCCTCTGGATTTTTGTCTCCTTTCAACCTAGAATTTAGCTTTATTTTACTTAAGATCATCATAGTTCTACTCCTGTTGCCATAGAGACCATTTTGGCTGCTTCCCTTCCCACCAAATTTCTTAATTTACTCCTCCATTCCACTGTTGTCATGGGGATGAAATGACCATTTATTTAATTGGCACCTCCAATAAAATAGCAAGTAGGAAATCTAAGTTAATGGAATCCAACTTGAAACATTGATGAGAAATAGCCGAGCAGATAGATGCGTGGTCTGGTTATTTCAAATTGCCATTGCTGTAGGCCTCATCTTGTAACGCATTTTCCTCAGTCTTCAGATTCCTTTGCTGAGGGCTGCATCCTGTATCTTAAATCACTTCCTGTTGAAGGATGACCTGCCAGTGCAATGTGAAGGTTTTTTGGTAACACCAAGAAAGTAGGATCATTCTCTTGCTTTTCCGTATTGTCTGAGAAGTTTTCTAAATTGTACAAGAATACCTAAATAATGTTGGTGGTGGTCAATCGGTGCAAACAATTAAAGTGGGGTGACTGTGTGTGAAGGACTGACTCTAAAAGTAGGATCTTGTTTTGCACAAATTCTTGGTCACATGGTATGTTCCTTGAGTGGAGGAAGGGGAGAAGGGACTCATGCTCCCTCTGGCTCCTCTTAGTTCCATCATTCTCTCTCGCATGCCCCCACCATCTGCCCAAGCTCCAGGAGATGCACAGAAAGTTCTACCTGGCCTACCAGGCCTAACACATTTCTCAGCACATAGCAAGTGACTCATAGTGTGTTTAGTCAGTGAACAACAGAGGATGTGCTCAAAGGAAAGAGCCGTGTATGTGTGACTAACATCTGAGCTAATCTGTTCTATCCTCCCCACTTCCAACTTTAATGTTAGAAAACAATCTGTGTTTTGAAGGATAGTGGCTAAGATTTGGTGTCAAATGCTGAAGCATTTATAAGGACATATTTAGAAATTAGACCTGGTGATGAAGACAGGTGATGAAGTTGAGGTAGAGCAAAGCACCTGAGAGCCCCTTGCATATGGTAGCAGAAATACAACTGGAACTGGGGTCTCCTGACTCCAGCACTATCCTCACCAGGCAATGCAGAAAGCCAGAACCATTGTCTCCTGTGTCTCTGTTGACACTGATGACGAGACTTGCTTCCATCAGAAGGCTCAGACCCTTCATCGACTTCTCCTCCAGGGAGAAGTGCACTCAGCTCAGCAGCACAGTACTTTGAGAATATTCCTGTAGCAAAGGAAGTTCCCAGAAGTACTCCCAAATCACTGGGGGACACTGCTTATGACAGCATGAGTAGAAACACCACATCATATGGTATATAAGTCCCCCAGAAATCAGAGCAGTTCAGAATACTGAAGGTGGAGAAACGAGTCTCATTCACATAGAGAAGGCCAAAGGCAGTGGGAAGATGTTTCAGGGGCTGCAAGGACCAGGAACCCTGCAGAACACTTGCCATGTAGAAAAGCAGCTTAAAAATACCAACCCAGCTCAAGACTAAAGATTAGGGGGGGAAAAGTGTGTTTGTGTGTGTGTGTGTGTGTGTGTTCTGTTACTGTCCCTGACTTCATTGCCAAGCAAGCCTTAATCATGAAAAACTCTGTGTGTGAGAGAGAGAGGGAGAAGGAGAGGGAGAGGAGGGATGCTGTGGTTTCTGAAAACAGATCTGGGATTAAAGTGGCTGTTTTAAGTCAGTAAGTCACTTAGTACCTCTGAGCCTGCACTTCCTCTTCTGTAAAATGGGGGTGATTATAGCTGCCAGTTTGTTAGACTCAGTATGACAGCTTCCCAGAACCTCAAGGTGGTGCCTTGCAGGAGCCCTGTTCAGTGCCAGGTGGTTACGATTGATATGGTTCAGATGATTTCATTACCAGAATAAGCTTTGCTCTGAAAGTGATTGCACAGTAAGCCTGGGACAGGCTGAGCCCCTTCCCCAAGGTGTTACAACTTACCAACTTTGCTAGAACCTTCTCTGATAGAGGGCCAGACTGCAGATGTGAGGAATAAAATGGGCCTCTGTAGGCCTGGAGAAATTAAGTCACCTGGCGCAGATGAAGCCAAGTTTGCAGTCATGGTCTGCATCTATTCTCAAACACAAGCATGTGCCAGTCACCTAAAGACTTGTTGGCACACATTGCTGGGTCTTGTGATTCAGTGGGTCTGCAATGGAGCACAGAGTTTGCACTTCCAACACGTGGTCAAGTGGATCCTGCCACTGTTGTGGTGGGACTAGAGAACTACTGGTATGCACCTATTGTCCAATCATAGTAAGACCAGATAACCAGAGACAGAGAGAGCCCCTGCCTATCACTCGTACTGAAACAAACTGTCATCACTTCGAAAGCAAATATCTGTGAGTCTTCTGACACTCAGAGTAGCAAGTCACACTCTTGTCATCAAGTCTGTTTGCGCTGAAGCTGCCAAACCCATTTCACCTGCAGTGCTTGTGAGAGGCACGTGGAGCCTGAGCAGGGTCTCCATGGCCCCCGTACCACCTTCATGGTGCAAACTTGGTAGGCAAATTGCTATTTATGGAACATGAGTCAGTCACACCTTTCCTCGACTTGTTCTCCCCAGCCCCTCCTTTCATGCTTCCTGCACAGGGCACAGACTGGACACCGTGGTCAGTAGCACTACGAGACACTGTAGACTTGAACAGAGGCCGCCCTCGCCCCACAGGCCCCTGCCCTCCCCTTGTGACCGCTTCCTCTTGGGGAAGAGGTGGCTTGCCCACCCACATCTCTTCGCCCTGTTCCTTTGGAGGAGAGGAACCACACTGACCTTGAGCAGTTTCCTAATCCCCTGGTCTCAGCAGATGGGAGTCTAGCCAGGCAGGCATTTCCTGCCCAAGGGCTCTGATTCTCCTGCCTCAGCTCTTAACAGCAGGGGGCTCCAGCCAACCAACACAGCCTATTAGCCTTAGGATACAATATTTTACGTACGTACGTGTGTGTGTGTGTGTGTGTGTGTATGATATCTCACTTTCAGGACTGGGGGATGACTCAGTGGTTAAAGGTGCTGGCTTGAAAAGCCTACTGACCTGAATTTAATCCTCCCTGGCACCTACATAAAGCCAGTCCCAAAGCGGTACATGCATCTGTGATTACAGCAGCTGCCTGTAATGAGGGAAGGTGGAGTCCAGTGAATCCAAAGTTCATGGGCCAGCTAGTCGAACACTGTTTGCAGCTGCAAGAAAAGAGACCTTGTCTCAAGGTAATAGAAGAGCAGACACCGGGCAGTGGTTCTCTGACCTCCACAGGCGCATCGTGGCATGCATGTGCCTATACGTACACACAAACATACAAATAAAAAAATAAAACTTGGTCTGGAGAGATGGCTTAGTGGAGAAGGCACTTGCCTGTGAAGCCTAAGGACCCATGTTCAACTCTTCACATCCCATGTAAGCCAGATGCACAAAGTGACACAAGTGCACAAGGTCACACATGTGCACGAGGTGGCACACACATCTGGAGTTTGATTACAGTGGCTGGAGGCCCTGGCGTGCCAATCCTCCCCTCCTCCCCACCATAAAAAAAAATTACAAAAAAAAAAAAAAACTTTAGCATTTTCTCAGCACAGTGTGTCTTGAAATGGGCTATGAAGCAGCTTCTCTGAGCCCTTCCCTGAGCCTGCATCCTCACCCCGACAGAGCAGGCTGTCTGGAAAGACACACTGTCCTGGAAGGAGCACATTTATTACAGGCCTGGCCACTTCTGCCCAGCCGCCTCATAGTGAAGCTGACTGCTGAGGCGGGGCGTGGGCCTGCTCGAGGGGAGAGTCATTATGGCTCCATGCCAGCTCCCTAGAGGAGGTGCTCCCGCCACTGAGCGCAGCTTAGACTCAGCTGGCTGGCAGGAAGCTCTGGAAAGGTTCTGAAACCTGTTTCATGTTCATAGTAAAAAAAAAAAAAAAAAACAGCTTTCCTTCCACGCTCTGGTCTGTCTTAAAGGGAAGGCATGCAATCCAGGATCATGAAGCCACGCTCTTCATGCTGAATGTCTCTTCGCTCATCACCACAGCCATCCTGCGGCTCTCTCCATCCTCCCAAGGAGACTCACACGCGCACTCACTCCATAAGCAGGACGGTCCCTGACAGGCAGAGGAAGAAGCAGAGGAGGTCAGAGAGCAGAGAAAAGCAGGCCTTTGGGAACACTTACCTTCTTAGAAGTCAGCAGTTAGGACTCGGCCTCATGACAGAAAGCTCCATTGTTCACATGCCTCTCCTGTGCACCCCTCATCTTCCAATCACATGTGACATTTTTCCTCATAGGTACACTTTTGTCAGGACTCTTGAAAGCTTTCCATTTCCCAAAATGAAGATGTTATCCTGATGAACCCCATCTCTGCGTGGCCTGAATGAGCCCTGCCTTAAGCCCTGGGTTAAGGGGCTTTCAGGGAACCTGAGCAGCTCAGGCATGCGCAGCCTGCAGGCGGCAGCGAAGACTGCAGAGCTGGGGCCATGCTTCTGTCTCCGATGCTGTCTGCTTGTGTTTATTCCGCTTGTCCCGCGGTCACCTCTACACTACGCTTTGTTCATGTTTAAGGGCTTGAAGAATCAGTCCCGAGTGAAGCTGAACATTGTGAGATGTCCTCCAGTGACCACCGTACTAATCAGAAGGCCAGACCTTCGCTACCAGCTGGGTTTCAGTGTCCAGAATGGAATTGTAAGTTAAAGTCCCTCCACACCCAAAGTGTTCACAAGTTTTTTTAATATATTTTTTAAATTTTATTTATTTGCCAGCACAGAGAAATAGAAGAGAGACAGACAGAGAGAGAATGTGCATGCCAGGGCCCTCCAGCCACTGCAAATGAATTCCAGGTGCATGTGCCCCTTCTGTATCCAGCTTATGTGGGTCCTGGGGAATTGAACCTGGGTCCTTTGGCTTCGCAGGCAAACGCCTTAACTGCTAAGCCATCTCTCCAGCCCCACAAGTTTTTTTCAGCTGGTCAGTTCCTTGAATTTTCCCATCCAGGAAGGAGATTTGGGGGTTGGGTTTTTATTATTTTTTTTTATTAGTTTTGTACTCAGTGAATACAGTCATGTTGGTACCATCATTAGCCTCCTCCCTGTCCTCCCCCCCCTCCACAGGGGCCCTCCTTGTTGGGGTATATGGGTCATGCATTGTGGGGTTAGCCATCAGTTGTGGGTAGGAGGCAATGTCTGTGTATATTTGACTAGATTCTATGGTTTTGTTTGTGGATGGAGCACGTTAGGCAAGGGCTGCACCACTGTGCCTCACTCAGCCCTGGGCCCTTGGTCTTATCTCAGTGTAGAAGGGTTAAGAAGTGCACATTTGCCGGCCGTGGCGGCACACGCCTTTAAGCCCAGCACTTGGAGGGCAGAAGTAGGAGGATCGCTGTGAGTTCAAGGCCACCCTGAGACTACAGAGTGAACCAAAAGAACAAAAAAAGAAATGTACCTTAAACTGAAGGGCCCAGACATTTCACACATATTAAACATGTTTAATATAGGTTGTGTCCACATCAGCTTTTAAGTGAAGGCAGTTGACCATGTAAAATCAACTTAGTAAGTTCACACTTAGTCTTGCTTAGCGTGTGAGGTAGGGGTGACCCCACCTTGCAGCCCTGGAGGTTTCATTTACCAATAGCCAGTAGTCTCATCCATTGCAGTGCCTGACTATACCTCCAATGCCATCTCTGGAAGAAGTGAGCTTGACCAAGGGTCACCCACTTAATGAAAACAGGTGCCTCCCCCCTCCAGCCAGCGGAACACAAAGTGGGCTTCCAGTGCCTCTTTGGTTTATGCAGTGGTGACCCTAAAAACAGGCTGTTGGCATTAAATAGTTCATGTGTGAACATAGTTGTGACTGGGGGAGGCTGTCTGAACATGGGCACATGTGTGACATAAGTCTTTTCCAGACCCAGCAGTGATGGAAAGTAGTCAGAGTTCAGTGTACCATGAAGTTTGGTGAGCCTGGTACAACGTCTGTGCACACTACATGAACAAGGGCCTCAGTGAGATCCTGCAGAACCCACTGTTGTTGTGTGTGATACTGGAGCTCAGATTCAGGACCTTGCACACAGCTAGTCAGGCACTGAACTACATCCATAGCTCCCGCACTTATTTCTCTTAAAATGAACCTGAGAGATTGAAGTGGCCTAAGTCTCACCAAATGAATGTCCAATAGATCATACAGGTACTAGGGTTCCAGGGAAGACGGTCCTTCCACCACCGCACAGTCCTGGATGTGGCACTGCGCTCATGTATAACGTGGTGCTTGCTTCTGTTAGATCTGCAGCCTCATGCGAGGGGGAATAGCTGAGAGGGGAGGGGTCCGCGTGGGACACCGGATCATCGAGATCAACGGACAGAGTGTCGTGGCCACACCGCACGAGAAGATCGTCCACATACTCTCCAATGCTGTCGGGGAGGTAAGGACAGCCCCGGGCCCCGGGCCGTTATTGTGCTGACCTTGCTGGGTTCCTTCCTAAGCTGCCTTTCCTCTCCTAGATGCCATCAAGAAGCAGAGCCGTCCACCTCAGACAAGCCTGTTAGGAGACAGCAGGGCAAGCTCACCTCCCACCTCCCCACGCCCAGCCTTGTTTGCTCATCTTCTTTACACACTCAGATTTGTGTGGCTTCTCGTTGTGACTCCCCAAATTCTCCCCATTTTCCCCTGTCAGTCCCACAAAATGTGCTTGACAGACTTAAATCTTAGATCCAAGTCCCAGCAGCCCTGTCAAGGTGTCTCCCCAGCGTGGGTCACCTCAAGTCCTGACTGCACCTACAGGGCTAACATTCCTGCTTATCAGTGCAGCTGACGCTCTGCATTGCCAAGAGCGGAAAGGGAGGGAGAAGCAATTAGATGCCCGGAGCCCTTCCTTTGGAGCCTTCTCTGACTTTCAGAGGACTGGTGAAAGCAGGAGTCTTGGACTGAAAAATAAGCCTTAGCTAGACTCTCCCATTCATTTCCCATCACCCCTGAAATTGTTGGAAAGCCAGAAGGAAGCCCCCTATGGTGAGATGCACGGTCTCTCTCCCCTCCAGCCTCAGCCCTGCTAATGTGGTTTTCTGCCCTTAGATCCACATGAAGACGATGCCAGCGGCCATGTACAGACTGCTGACGGCCCAGGAGCAGCCCGTTTACATCTGAGCCCACGCCTCCGTGGTAGCGTGCATGGAGGACTCTCCTCACTGTAGTTGTGTTTCTCGTGCTGCATCCGTGTGTCCACTGAGACATTTCCCTCTCACCGAAGAGAAGAACCTGCAAGAACCTCTGCTCTGTCTCTCTTCAGTTTGCTCTTTTTTGTTGTTGTTCCTTCTTAACTACCAGAGAAATCTCACATGTGCTCCCTTGAGGATGGGGAAAAATAACATCTTCCTGAGTTCTACCCAGGACCATCCGGGAAGCCTTTTGGGGTCCTGAGGTGGCTGTCACTACCCAGGCATCATCCTCTGCAGGAGGCGCAGACTTCCCTGAAGGCACTCCCAGGGGCAGCACAGGAGCTGACTCAGCTGTGCCTAAAACCCAACTGCTGATCCCTGCCTGTCCTTGCCTCACCTGATGGAAATACGGTAGTGACAGGGACAGCCTCAGTCTTTAAGGATATATTCACTGCCCACTGTGTAGTTAGGGCCACATACATTGTTTCTGCCCAGAATTTCTGAGCCAACTCTTCCATAACTAGTTTTAGTTTCAGTGGCTACGTATGTGCTAATATGGGCCTTACCAAGGAGAAAAGGAAGTGGCAGCCCTGGACAAGGCCACCCCTAACACTGCAAAGAGCCTGTCAAGTCATGGAGCACCTGAGGCTATGCCAGGGCAACCTGAGGTTATGATTCAGCACACAATCACAGGCATGTTCTGTCTGTGCATGCGCACGCGCGCACACACACGCACACACACATACACACACACAAACGTGCGTGCGTGCACCTTCCTTCCTTCAGTCAAGTAGGCTGAAAATCTAAAACTAAAAATCCCATAGCACCTCTCTGGATGACCCTTTGCCCCACCAGGAGGCTAGCCTTGTTCCAAGAGAGATGCCCTTCCCAGCTGAGGTCTGACCCCCCCAATACCAGCTGACTTTTAGAATGTCCTTTTACACTCCTGCCCCTCCCGCTGGGGCTCTGAGAAGGACAGGCTGTTCCCCGAGAGCATGGTGATAGTGGGGCCATAGTGTTTTGTTTCCTAGCCCCAGTCTGTACTATGTCAGTCACTAAACAGGACATGGTGTTTATAAAAGGCCACAATAGTTATTAAGCCACAAGACTAAGGGGACAATAATGACCTCAAGGTAGTCCTAAAACTCCCCAGATGTGTTCCGGAAGCGTCATCTTACTGTCTTCTGGGTCTGAGAGAGTTTTTAGCTAGTGTGGGACACTTTGTGTCTCCCTGAGAAGCCTCACATCTATGGATTATGTCTGTCCCATGCAGATGTTTTAGTAATATTATTATTCTGAGCCAGTTTCCACTTATTTGTGGTCCAAAGAGCATTTTGTTTTCATGTGAGATGTGGTTAGTTTTTGTTTTTGTTTTGTTTCATTGATGACCTCTATAGAGACAGGGAAAGAAAAACTAATATATTTTGTAATATTAATATAGTCCCTGTTCTCTGAATCTAGATCTGGGATATTTATGTGTGTCTGTGGAAATGGGAATTCAGTGAGCAAATGTTGGTCAGGATGGATTTATGGAGAGAATGAGGGATTTGGGAGAAGGAGAAATGTGAACACAACAAAATGAAGAACAGGAGGGGAGCCGTCAGCCAGAGCGTGGCGCGGGCAGTCCCCTGGGAGCCACGCGCTTGCGCTCTCTGCAAAGAGTCAGGAAAGCCAATGCTCGAAAGGAGCTGGCAGCCGAGTCTTCAGTTTTACTTTAGTCCAAAAGTCCCAGAGAAGTGAGGCCACTGGTTGTCCACATGTCATCTGAGAGGAAACAGGGCTGCTGCTGTATGGGGTGGGACCACAGAAGCACTTGAGACCACCTGGACTTGATTTTAAGAATGAGGAGCAGGAACCGGGTTCTTTCCTAAAACAACCTAAGAGCAGACATTACATACTAAAGAGTCAGTCATCAGTCCATCACTCCTCTGCCAAGAGACACAGGTCGGGCAGGAGGGAAGGACTGCCACTGGCATTCCTGGCAGCAGTAGCCTCAGAAAACCTCTGAGGGGCTCATGCCTGCCTGGACCCAGCGTGCTCATGGGTGGGTGGAGCACATGCCCAAACACCTGGACACTATGCCAGAGGCCGGCCTGTGATTGGCCAGGAAACAATCTTCACAAACACATCCCTGTACACCCCCAAGCCATTACACTTAAGTATCTTTACCGCAGGAAGAGAGGAAAGAGAGACTCCTTTCCACTCCTACTGCCCAAGAACCTTGGAAACTTTAAGGGGTGCTGAAAAGCCAATCTTGCCAGCTGTCCTAGAAAACTAGCATTTTAACATAAGAGTAAGATTAGCTGTGCACCGCATTCTTTTGTGCTCCTCAGCCCCAGACAGAAACTTGTTGGAGCTTGGTCCCGGCGCACCTGGCTGCAGCAGGCCCTTTGTGCACATTTAGCATCAGCCTGTGAGGTTAACCTTGGAGTTGGGATCTCATTTGACATCCCCACAGACACAGTTATATATGTAAGTATTCTCAGCAGCCCATGAAACGGGAAAGACTGTACAGAGCAGCCTGTCCCCACCCTGCGAGGCACAGAGTCTTCTCAGCTGGGGCAGGCTCCCAGATTCACCAGAACCCACCCTGCCTTCGTCTTCTCCATTGGAGCGTTTCAGGGAGCCATTAACAGCCTTGGGTTTAGGAGAGGAAGAGATTCCCCCCCCCAACACACAGACCAATGCCTGGAGCCTGCTTTCCATACTTCCCTTCCAGGCCACCGTAGGCTGGGGGGAGGGTGAGCACAGCAGGGAGCCGGACCCCTGCATACGGGTTTGCTTCTGAACATTGCCCTTCCACACTGGCCTTCAGGGAGTCCAGAGTAACCTACTACCTCCCCCATTGCTCCCTCCAGCCCCCATCCACACCCAACGCTCCCTGTCACACACTGAAGAAAACCCGCTCTCAGAGCCCTTCCCGGGCCTCCATGCCGTGGCGTAGCTGTCACCAATGTTTACAACTAAGGGCCACCTCTTCCTGAGGTAGTAACTCTCACCTTTGTCAGATCACTCGTTGGGTTGAGTTTCACCTCTGTCTGCTCCTTTCCTTGTTAGGGTCCACTTGAGCACATGACTGATTTTATCACCCCTCATCAAGGCAGTGTGTGAGGATTGTGGGAATGAAGTCTCTTGTACATACTTAGCACCTGGAGTATGACCTTACCGTTCTGTAAAGAGGGTGCAGTAGAGCTTACTGTAAAGTGTCGGGAGAAGTATAGTATTGTATTTGTAACAATATCGTTCTTTGTATACACAAAACTCGATCTCTATATATAAATATAAATAAATATATAAATAAAATATATCTACACGTGAGCCTGGAATGTTGGCACCGCACACCCACTGAATGTATTTCCTCTGGCAGTCTGGTCACCGGTCCCAGCCCACCCCCCTCCCCTTCTCTGTGCCGTGGCCGCAGTTGTCTGGTTTGGGGTTGTGATGTATTTAATGTGTTATCTCCTTATTTAACTGAACGCTGATGTCTGTATAAGAGTTGCTGCAACAATAAACAAGAAGTTCACCTCTTGGGCCTGGCTGAGCGCCTCGTTGTTTCAGAGAGGACTAGGACCCAGTGTCCAGGGAGGGAGTTATCTTTTCCCGAAGGACTGCGACAGGGCCTGCTTGCTGCCCAAGTATTTGTCTTGTGAAACTGATTTGGTGCTAGACACAAAAGGCTGTGTTTTCCTGTTACCTCTAGAGTGTTGTTGTCAGCCCCCTTGAAACACTGAGAGAAGGAACTCTGGATTTCATGTTTTGCATCCCCACTGAAGAAGTGAAACAGGAATTAACCCTTTGCCCCCCCCCCAAAAAAAATATCTCTAGTGAATGGAAGAGATATTTAAGGGCTGGAGCCACAGTGGATAGTAGAAAACAGTACTCCATGGGACCAACCTGAGGGTTCTGTGGGAAATTTCTAGAAGACGTTCACCTGGTAGTAGTCGTTGAAATTTGGTATAATATAATTTTCATGCTGCCAGGGGTGTGGTGGCGCACCAGACCCCGCCCCCCACAACACAGAATGTCTAACCATGTTCCTAAGTAAAATGCTATTCACACTTCTTTGAGGACATCACTTCCCTTGTTTACTCTGAAAAATGTGTCACACTTCTCTTGGAGACTGTGCCTTGGAGCTGCCAGAAGCCCTGGGGAGGCAGGGAGGATGGGTATTGTAAGAGTCTTGTGGGCTTCTTTTAGTCTGGTCCTAATAGACCTTTATTACTCTGTTTTGTAATGCTGCAATAAAATACCTGAGATTGGGTAACTTTTAAAGATGGTGGAGGAAAGCTGGGCGTGGTGGCGCACGCCTTTAATCCCAGCACTCGGGAGGCAGAGGTAGGAGGATCGCCATGAGTTCAAGGCCAGCCTGAGACTCCATAGTGAATTCCAGGTCAGCCTGGGCTACAGGGAGACCCTACCTCAAAAAAACAAAAAAAAAAGATGATGGAGGAGTAAAACCTGATAGCAGTTGCCACCTCACAGAAACATCTGTTTGAATATCTATTCACACACAAAAAAAAAGAAAAAACCATTACCAAACCAGAAGAGAGCTCACAGTACCTAGTGCTGACATAATAAAAAAGATACACTGAAGAAGGGGGGGAGGGGAGGATTGCCACATGCTCCTCCCCCAACTACAAGCAGCACAACATGGAGAGAGAAGCCTCCTGCTTAGCGGAGAAGGAAGTTGTTGCAGTCAGGTTCGCAATGCTGGCAGGAAATACCAGATCAAGAGCAGCTTGTGAGAAAAAGAGTTTATTTTGGGTCATAGACTGGGGGGCTGGGAGGGCTCCATGATGGCAGGGGGAAATGATGGTGTGAGCAGGGGGTGGACATCACCTACTGGCCCACATAAGGTTTACAACAGCAACAGGACAGTGTGACAAACACTGGCATGGGGAAACTGGCTATAACACCCATAAACCCGCCCCCAACAATACACTGCCTCCAGGAGGCATTAATTCCCAAATAGCCATCAGCTGGGGACCTAGCATTCAGAACACCTACGTGTATGGGGGACACCTGAATCAAACCACCGCAGAAGTTAAGTACAGGCCTTAACTCAGAACCAAGCACCAAGCAGCCTGTGATCCCTGCTCCTAGTCAGTGTCCATGGACCCAAAGACCACCACCATCATCCTGTGATCTTAGGCAGCACAGCATGGAGAAAGACTCTGTTTTCTAGGATCAGACAAGCAAGCCCAGTACTTGTCCTTGGAACTCAAAGCTAGGCATGTGAAACCCAGCACTGACCAAATCCAAATGATCCCTGTCCACAAGCCAACGGCCCTGATGAAGACGCTGGACCCACTCTGTCTCCAAGCGAGAACTGAGGCTCTGGCCCAGCCCACACCAATTCCAACTGGCTACATCAGTCTTCAGCCATCAGTATACCAGCAGCACCAAGTGAGCCATGTGAGTATGTGCTTGGTCCTGTCCCTATACTGTGGACCTTGGATGTGACCCAGTATACCCACAGGATTTCCCACTCCATCCTTCCCCAAGGCACAGGGAGTACAACATAGAAGAATTATCCACTGAAGAGACGGGGAGTCTAGGCACAAGTCACTGCTTAGGAGACAAGGGCTGGACTGTCCACAGAAAAGCCCTCAACTGGGTAGAAACTGCAGCCCCTAACCACAGCTCGAAATAGTGCACAAGATATTTGGTAAGCTACCTTTGCTGGGCACACCCTTATCCATCCTAAGCAACACACCAACTGCAGCTGTGTCACTAACTTGGGAATGGGTCACCCTCTAGTGCTGAATCGCAGAGGAAAACAGCCTGCTTATTTTCCTACAAGGCATGCTAGTGGTAATGCTTCCACCTGAAAAGGTGTTAATGATCAAGAGGAAAGCATAAGAAGGCATATGTTCACTGGTGAGAGTAATTGTATAAATAAATTCAGAACACTCAAATATTGTAAACGTGGTGTATGAGCAACTCACGGTACAAAGAATACAAAACAAAACTGAGATAATAACTACATCAACATGGTAAAATGTAAGCAATATATAAAGATGCAAAATGGGAAACCAAGAATTCAAAATGGAGGGGCGAGCTGGGTAGATGGCTTAGACAATAAAGTGCTTGCCATGCAAACATGAGGACTTGAGTTTGGATCCCCAACACCCAGATAAAAGATAAGCTCAGTGGCATATGCCTATAGTCCCAGCACTGGGGAAGCAGACACAGGAAGATCCCTAGGACTTGTTGGCTGCACAGTCGAAACAAATCAATGGGCTCTATAATCAGTAAAAGACCCTGTCTCAAAACCGAGGTGGAGAGTGACTGAGAAGATACCCAACATCAACCTCTGCCTCCACATACATGCATGTCTGTCTGCACACAGTCACAATCCCTACATACACAAACACACACACACATCTATCTGCACAGTCACAGTCCCTACACACACACACACACACACACACATGTCTATCTGCATAGTCACAGTCCCTACACACACACACACATGTCTATCTGCATAGTCACAGTCCCTACACACACACACACACACATCTATCTGCACAGTCACAGTCCCTACACACACACACACACACACACATCTATCTGCATAGTCACAGTCCCTACACACACACACACACACACACACACACACACACACACACACATGTCTGTCTGCATAGTCACAGTCCCTACACACACACACACACACAAACACACACACACACATGTCTATCTGCATAGTCACAGTCCCTACACACACACACACACATGTCTATCTGCATAGTCACAGTCCCTACACACACACACACATCTATCTGCACAGTCACAGTCCCTACACACACACACACATCTATCTGCACAGTCACAGTCCCTACACACACACACACACACACACACACATCTCTATCTGCATAGTCACAGTCCCTACACACACACACACATGTCTATCTGCATAGTCACAGTCCCTACACACACACACACACACACACACATGTCTATCTGCATAGTCACAGTCCCTACACACACACACACATGTCTATCTGCATAGTCACAGTCCCTACACACACACACACATGTCTATCTGCATAGTCACAGTCCCTACACACACACACACATGTCTATCTGCATAGTCACAGTCCCTACACACACACACACAAACACACACACACACACACACAAACACACACACACATCTATCTGCACAGTCACAGTCCCTACACACACACACACATGTCTATCTGCATAGTCACAGTCCCTACACACACACACACACACACACACATGTCTATCTGCATAGTCACAGTCCCTACACACACACACACATGTCTATCTGCATAGTCACAGTCCCTACACACACACACACACATGTCTATCTGCATAGTCACAGTCCCTACACACACACACACATCTATCTGCACAGTCACAGTCCCTACACACACACACACATGTCTATCTGCATAGTCACAGTCCCTACACACACACACACATGTCTATCTGCATAGTCACAGTCCCTACACACACACACACATGTCTATCTGCATAGTCACAGTCCCTACACACACACACACACACATGTC